>CM043874.1:23533629-26298629 GCA_023846275.1 Vanilla planifolia | reverse complement strand
AAGGTCACATAAATCTAAATCATGTATAAAGCAAGAAAATTCTTATTGAGGGTAGCCAAAGCTCAATCCCCCCTTTTCTTTTCTTGGGTAAGAACTACATTAAAATCACCAATAATGAGAAGAGGCTCCCAAAACTCAATAGCCTTTTTCATTTTGTCCCAAGCATCATGTCTAATAATATGGTCTTTAAAAGCATAAACAGCATAACGTCAGTTGTGTAAGCCTTTTGAGTTCAATTAGAGAGTAATAACCAGAGAAGAATATCCAAAGACCTCAAGTTGAACCTAGTTCTATGATAGAATAATAATACCACCCATTGGTTTGGCCATAGGTTGTCAAAAGAGGTCCCAGTTGTATCCAAGAAACTGAGATATGTCTAATACTAGTAGGATGGCAACAAAAAATGAACAATACTTGGTATGAAGAGCAAGACATGTTGTACTAGTACGATGTAAGGGTAATACTAGAACGACACCATTAGGACTTGGCAATCATACTAAAATGGTGAGCAGGATCATAAGATACACTCTTCACATATATAATCCACTCATCCCAGCAATGTAAATACTTAGCAGCATGCTGCACAATTAAATTATGAAAAACAAAATGCTAGAACTTGAGTAGACGATAATGCAGATCCCATTTTTTCTGGTACATAGAAGCAAACCTTTGCCAGAGTAGACTCTTCACAGCATAATACATTCCATTATCATTCAGCAAACCTTCACTCAGTTGATAAGGAAGCATGAATCATAAATATGATGATCAGACAAAGGCGATCAACAATAAACCAGTAGCTTGTTATCCATTTCAGCCCAGGTGAAAATACTTGATAAATAGCTGGTTCCCAGCCAGTAGAAACCATATTCCTGATGTAAGAAATCTAATTTTAACCAAGCTTGAGTTATTGCATTACTAGTTGAATATATTATGGCCCACATCTGGCTGAAAACCATCCAATCCACGTCCCAGGAACTACTAACAGAGAACCAATCAAGTCACAAGAGAGAGAACAGCAGCAACATTTGATTTTTATAGAGAGAGGTAAGTAGCACAGACAGCTAAATGATGTTTTTACAACCAGCAAATTGAATTCCAATATTCCTGAGAAGTTGAGAGCCTAACATCATTCGTCCAGCAAGGCAACATATTCCAACAGTGAAGATTCAGCTCCAACAGTTGATCGTTGTGCATCACAGCAAATCCCGTACAATACGATAAGTACCTGGTGGTCTCATAAAGCATTAGTCATGTTGATTCGATGCAAAGAACATACCAATACAACAGTGCCCCCATTGAACAATAGCACATCAAGCATAACATAATAATACGACAAATAGGTCGTACTAGTACGTGGTCATACCCAACTAACAGGATAATCGCACAAATACGATGGTAACAAAAAATTATTAGTATTGAGTCGAGCAATCCATACTTGTCGTACTGGTATGGTGACGAGGAAGTACTTATACGACAATAATAGAATTTGTTGATCATTTGGAAACGATATGAAGGTCCATAAGGTATGCTCCAGACATAAGTGATTTAACATTATTTCAAATCAAATTTCTCAATTGACTTATATGACATGGTACTTGTACAACAACAAATTTAATGGATGATTGTACCTTAGTAAATGGTGCATAAAATTGATCATGATATATTGTCACAAAAAGGGTTAAATTAGATCAACAATGGACAAACATGTATAATCATAATCCAGAGGTTCTTTGTACAAGTTCAACATAAGTAGTCATCCAATACGACTGCTCCACAATAAGGAATCAAGGTACCCAAAGCATAAAGCACACTAGTACGATGGCATGATGAATGTTGTACGATCTGAATGTCAAAATTACTATAGAACAAAACTACAAGTCAGATGAAGACTAAAGCCTCCAGATCAACACATATTCTAGCTCCCCAAATAATGAGGACTTGTTCCATTTTGTGTAACAATAAATGGGAAGCAAGCTTCCTCTTAACTCAAAATTCTTAATATCATTTGGAATGGTGGAAAGCCCAGCCTTTACTTTTATCGGGGTTAAGACGATGTTTACTTGTGCTCTGATGCTTGATGAGCTGATTTGAAGCAATACCATAAGAATCATATTCGGAAATGCACATGGATGATTCTCCAATACATTCACCAACCCCTCCAATGTAGTATTGCCAAATCCATCCTGTGGCATATGCTGATGCTGAACTATACGGACCACCACTAAAGTGTTCGTATTTGAAGCTATGATGATTATCTTAAACTTGGGAACCCATTCAGCTTTGTTGGAGGCTCGTTTTAATGGTTGAAGACTTATATTTACCTTTCCCACTTGAGATGGACCTTTAACTCCCTTAATATAATGCTTTTTAGGCCCTTCCCTAGACGATTTGGTTTTGTTGTCATTGTTGTTTCCTTGCTTCTGTAACAGACCTGCTTGCGCTTCAGTATTAGCTATAGCGGTTGCTGGTTTCTTTAAATGACCATTGTTGAGATTTGCGTGTTTTTGCCTTGGTTGGGCATCATTAGAAGACCCAAGCCCTGCTCTTGTTGTTAAAAACTTTCAGCTACTTCTAGTAGTAGATTAAGTGCTTTCTTGTGTTCTGCAATCTCGGCTGCGTTTGGTGCTACAACATTGTCAGCGCCCACAGCAGGCACCTCACTTATTTGTGCAGTACACATACTGGTAGCATTGCTTTCTCGCATATGAAGCAAATTGTGGGTAGCCCTTCGTACTGAAAGAGTTGAAAAGAATGACCCAATAGACCATTTATCTACACACCAGATTTTAGGGGGCACGATAAATCCATTTGTACACAAACCCACGCATAGGTAAATCGCTACAAATTCACTATCCACTCAATCTAAATTGGATCTCCAATTACTCTAGCAATATGCAAAAGGTTCTTCGTATCCCAATACATAAGCAAGGGCAATAGGAATCAAACCCACACCGAAGCATATCAAATAGTTGACATTCTTGGATTGAATTTAGGGGCCGAAAGCCCAACCTCAGAGTCTACCCACCCACTTGCCATTGGCCCACATAATCTCAATCCTTAAATAAATCAAAATGAAAATAGAAACATCCACCATTCAAATCTAAACCTTGATTCAAATGATCCCATCTGTATGAAAGAATCCTTGCTATCTATGGAAAGAAAAGTTGATCCCCATAAACTCTACCAATAAGGTCAAATTTATGATATTCAACTCTTCTTACACAAGCTGTGTGAGATAGCATAGTCTCTCCGTTCACAATGTGTGACCTATCTTTTGGTGTAATATGAGACTATCAACATTTGTGGGCCACACCATGGAACTTGCTAAAATATCATTGTCATACAGTGGTGAATTGTTTCTTGCAATGCCACTCCCGGTTAATGCATCTTTAAGGCTCCACTACCATTAAAGCAACATTTACACAAGCAGTTTTAGAGCAAGCGTCCTAGACACAATGATCAGCCATATCAAGATGCAGAGTCACTCAGTTGAATCTTTTTACATGCATTACCACTACAGACATCAGATTTCACATTCAGCGACAAGTTGGTTTTGTTATCAAACATTGCCATTTCTTCAGTATTGTCCCCATCCAATGAACAATGTCGCTTTATGGACAAATGTGTTCTTCTAGCTCCTTTCTACCAAGCTGCCTAAACAACTGAATGTGATTGAAGATATTATAACCAGACATTCTCAAATTACTATCTGCTATTTAATGATCCCAATTCCAAGCTTTTGAATTGAATCAACTGGGGACATTGATCAGACACCAACCAAGCAAGATTAAACTTGTGTGTCCGGGAAAGCCTAAATTCCATGAGAGTTGAGGAATGCCCTTTGCAAACGTTTATGAACCCAAGCACCCCCATCCTTATTATGTGTATTTGCTTCCAACAAAACCCAAATCACAGAGTTGCATGTCGTTTATAATCAGTAGAAATTCCTCCTACGCAAGACCAGAAGGAAATCTTTTGCTTCCTTTTTTCTCTTCCAGGCAAATAATAATACTGAAGTCACCTGCCACAAGAAATGGTCTATCATCTTGCACTGCAGCAATAATGTGGTCTTGTGAAGCATTTGTAGCCTAAAAATACCACGATAAATGAGGAACATTACCAATCCTAGCTATAACAACTTGCTTTTTTTTTATTTTTTTTATTTTTATTTTTTTTTATTTTTATTTTTTTTTATTTTTTTATTTTTTATTTTTTTATTTTTTTTTTTATTTTTTTTATTTTTTTTTATTTTTATTTTTTATTTTTTATAAGGATTGTATTTTATTGCTAATAAGAGTGATTACAGGAGACCCAGCGTCCGAAGATGGAAGCTTTCAGTAACAAGCAGTTTCTTGGAATTGAAGCAGTACAAAGAAGCTAAGAAGTGTTGAGTTTCCCACTGCAATTTACCCGGCGTAGTGAGCCGATCTGAGTAGAGAGCCGCATTCCTAGCTTTCCAGGCTGCCCAGCATACTATTCCTGGAATTGAGAAGGCAAGAGAATTTATGGAGGCTTTATGAGACCACCAGCACTGGATTTGATCGAAGAGATTGGACTGGTAGGGAACCCCCAGGAGCCGACAAAACCACTTCCAGGTAGGGTTGATGATGGGGCATTGCCAAAAGATATGATCCAGCGTGTCCCATTCTGGACAGAACGGGCACTTAGAGGCAAGCGAGATATGAATCTTCTGAAGATTTGCAGGCAACGGAAGTGCATTATTAAACAGTCGTCACATAAAAATAGAGATTTTTTCCGGAATCCTTGGGTGCCACACCAGTGTATTGTCATGCTGTTGATGCACCTCCGGAAGCGACAAGCCGCAAAGAGTGTCGTAAGCAGGGGCGAAGGAGAAATGACCCGCGGAATCCAAACACCTCCTTAACCAAACCTGCAGCATATGGAAATCCTCAACCAGGTCCAAGCTATACGGAAAGCGAGCCAGGACCCGGTCCAATTCCGAACCAGATGGTCCGGACGAACCGTCCACGAACGAATCCGCCCAAGCCCGTCCAGGACCTTCACCCCGAACCTCCAGCTCGTGGATAAGCCAAACCCTAAACTTCACCAGTCTCCGCCAGCCCGGCGAGATGCAACCCTGCAGCAGAAAGGGATTACGCCGGGTAAGATACGCTTGGCAAACATATTTGGTCCAGGGATTAGAGCAGTGGAGGAGCCGCCACCACAGCTTGGCGGAGTACGCCAGGATTTGAACACCGAAATTAATCAATCCAAGACCATGTCCGGCCACCGGTCTCGCCACCTTGTGCCACGCCGCCCAGTGATGCCTGTCCGAGGCGTTCGATTTCCCCCAGAAGAACCGTGCAAGAGCACTATGAATGGCCGCCACCGACTTTTTGGGCGGAGACAGTGCCGCCGCAATAAAACCCGACATGGAGCTTAGAACACTGTTTATTAGGACTTCCCACCCAAAGAGAGGAAATTGTGCTGCCAAGCCGTAATGCGAGCCTTAATCCTGTCAATCAGCGGGAGGAAGAGCCGTCCCCGAGACCTGCCCCAGTCCAGCCAGCAGCCCAGGTATAACAGAGGGAGTCTTGCCGAGCCAAAACCCAGGATTCTCTTAACACGCGCCCTGTCCGCCCGCTGAGCAGACTTGGCATGGATGGCGGAGGATTTCTGCTGGTTCAGAGACAACCCGGAAGCTGCCAGGAAGGAGTCAATGCAGCCCGACAGCTGCCGAAGGGACCCTTTCCTAGTTGTAGTGAAAATAACAATGTCATCTGCGTACGCAAGATGGGTCACCTGATGACAGTGCCGAGGCATGGAAAAACCCTCAATTCGACCGGAGCGGAACCCATCTTTTAGGCTTTGACTGAAAGCGTTAATGACAATTGTGAACAGGGCTGGAGACAAGGGGTCTCCCTGCCGCACACCGCATGTCGGAGAGAAGAAGCCATCAGGCTGCCCATTGAGTAAAACCGAAAGCCGCATAGCCTCTAAAATGTTGGAGACTATCAAGCAGAAATCCTCCGAAAATCCCATCGCAGCCAACACCGCTTTAATGAAAGACCAACTCACTTTATCAAAGGCCGATTTAAGGTCTAATTTCAGAATAACATTCAGATGACGACGGCGCAAGTTCAACCGTGTGAGCATTTCCTCCATCAAGAGAATATTATCGATGATGCAGCGACCCCTAACAGCTGCCGATTGTTCCTCAGCAATGAGCGAGGGAAGGTAGGGTGCCAGGCGGACTGCAATAAGTTTGGAAAAGATCTTAGCACATACATTGCATAGGGCAATCGGACGGAAGTCATTCGGCGTAGCAATCGCCGTCGATTTGGGGACGAGGCACAGCCAAGCCGCGCCAACTGCCGCCGGGATTCTTGTACCCGAGAGAAAATCATTCGCTGCCTCCACCACGTCATCTGCAAGCACCGACCAAAAGTGTTTGAAGAAATCCACTGTAAAACCATCCGGACCAGGCGCACTGGAAGCAGCCATGGACAATATGATTTCGGAGAGTTCCGCCGCGTCCGTGTGCCGGGTTAATACCTTGCTGGTTGCAGCTGACACCGTCTTCGGCATGGATTGGAGGCAAGTGTCTGCTGCCGCCATGCAGTTGGGCAGACCCGAAAAATGCTCCTGAAAGTATGACGGGAGGAATTGAGACAATTCCACCTCCCCCTCCGCCCACGAACCATCCGAACGGAGAAGTTTATGAATTCCCAGAATGTGTCGCTTCCTTTGAACCGAAGCATGAAAGAATTTGGTATTAGCATCTCCCTCCCTTAACCACCTCACCCCCGCCTTCTGCCGCCAAAAGTCCTCTTCATTCTGCAGCATGAGGAGCAGCTTTTTATTTGCCAAGTCCAGCTGACCACTAGCCTCCACAGAGGGATTTGTTGCTAATTGCTTTTCCGCATCCTCCACCGCCCGCTCCGCAAGCTTCTTATTATTGAACAGATTGCCGAATACCCGACGATTCCACTCCTTAATCACCACTTTAGCTCTAGCCAATTTCCCCACCAGTTTGAACATTCCGGTCGCCGCAATGGGGGAGGACCAGGAGGTCCTCACAACATCAAAGAACCCCTCCTGTTTAAGCCATGTGTTGAGGAACCGAAAAGGCTTCGGCCTCCATTTCCGCTTCATTCCCGGCTGAAATAGAATTGGAGCATGATCCGAAGCCGTGCGGGCTAGGATCTCGATCCAGCAATCCCTGAACAAATCCATCCACCGCGAATTGCAAAAGAAGTAATCCAGGCGCTTAAGCAAAATGCTGCCCTGCCGCTTCCCCTGCCACGTAAATGGTCCGCCGGTTGTAACAGGGGGGAGCAGGTTGGCCTCCGAGATTGCCGCTTCGAAGTCCCCTGCCTCATTACTACGGAACTGCACCGCCTCGCATTGGTCCGAGGCGCGCATGGTGACGTTGAAATCCCCACACACACACCACGGCTCATCTCCAACTACTCTGCTCTCCTCCGAGAGAAAATGCCACAGGCTCTGCCGCAGGCTACGGGAATGCTTCCCATAAACCGCCGTGAGAAAGATAGAGGGCCGCCCCGGCAGTGAGACCTGCGCCGTTGCAGCTTGATCGGTAGACCGTAGAAGAGTAACCTGACAGCGATGTGACCACAGAAGCCAAAACTTCCCAGTTTGAGACGACCACCCGTCCGCCAAACCCACCTCGGAGCAGAGCCTGGAAATACGATCTCCCCCAATCATGGGTTCGATCAAGACGAGGAGGTCAATGGACTTGGAGCGGATGAGCTGTCGGAGTCTCCCGCGAGTTGCGTTGTTCCCAACTCCACGGGCGTTCCACGAAAGGAGATTAATCATTTAATTGGAGAGGCGGTTTCAAGCCCGCCGCGCTCCGCGTACATGGAGGAGAGACGGGCTTCGTCCCACCTTTGTTTTTGTGTTTCCTGGTCTTGACCTTGAGATTCGATAGAGGAGGAAAATCCACCGGCTGCTGCATAATCACATTGCCTTCCGCCATTTCTTCACAAGAAGCAGAGGAATCCTCTGTTTTCTGCAGGTGCCGCTCCTGTTCGACCGCCTTCGTAGCTGCATTGTCAAGCGGAACTTGACACTTCCCTTGAGTAGGATCTTTGGAAGCTGGAGACATCCACTCGTTAATGGAAGAAGCGTCACCGTACAGGGAACCTTTCCTGGTAGACAAGTCAACCTCGGTCTTCCGGGTGAGAATCATAACATCCAACTTGTTTGACTCATCCAAATGGGCCCACTGTGTGACAGGCAGACTATTAACCTTAGCCGGGGCAGGGGATAACTGCACCACCAGACCACCATGTCTAGGAGAGGATCCCGTAGATCTGACAGAGATCGGGGAGGAAGATTTAGCAGGCATTTTTGGAGACGAACACTCCCCTTTTTCCAGAAATCGCACGCGCGGCGTAGAGCACGCCGACCGCAGCGAGGGCACTTTTGGCATTTTACCTTTCTCCATTGGAACTGGAACACTTTGCACTGGATGGTTCCTGCAACTCTCTCTACCGTGCCCAATAACCAAGCATTGGGAACAGTACTGTGGCTTATTATCGTAGGAGATGCTCTGCCAGTACCCGCCAGACGCCACCCCCGTCTGTGACGAAATTCGAATTCTGCTTGGGTGTTCTTTGGTAAGATCCAGCTCCACACAGACCTTGGCAATGTGCGGCCGGGAGACAGCTGCCGTCGCCGTGTCAAGCTTGAGGGGAGACCCAATGGCAGCCGCCATTGAGAACAAGATGGATTTATCAAATAAGTGTAGAGGGAGATTGTTGAATGAGATCCAAACCAGCACCGCAGTGGGTTCGGCATCAAAGCGGAAGACCGGCGACCACTTGAGCAGCCGCATCGGGAACTCCTGGATATACCAGACCGTGCGTAACCAACAAAAAAGATAATCCTCCTCAACCGTGAATCGCAACAAGACAAGACGAAAGTTCAGGAGCCCAACTGAGACCGCACCACGAAAGCCAGCCTTCGCCAACGAGGAGCGGATGGTATCGAGAGTAGGACGGCCGTGGGAAAACTTACCCACCAGCGCAAGTTTATAAGGCTCAGCCAACCTGGAAACCTCCTCAGGCGAGACTGTAATTTCCGGCTCACCATCGAATAACGTGGCTCGCCGGGGCTTGCAGGGCGGAGGGCGAGCGCCTCCGCCCAATACCTCTGCAAATGACCTGTTGACAGAACCCATTCACCTGAATGCTTTTAAAGTTCTCGTCTTCCTCTCATGGAGCGTCCCGTCTGAAATGGCAATCAGCGTCCCGTCTGAAAAATTTACTTATACGAGTTTCAACCAAAGCAATGATGTACAGTTTGTGATGAGCCATCATGTCCTACAGATAATTTAATGCAGCTACCGTTCTTATACCTTTAATATTTCATACTATTATTCAGCTCATGATAGAAATGGTGATTGTTGTCTAATTCCTTCGTGCCAAACAACAAGCATAAGCCATTCCAGCACCAAGCATTGAGCAATTTAATAACTGAACAAGAAAGGAACAACAGTGCTTTATATAAATAATTGAATGGTAGTCCAATTGGCACATTGAAAGCAGCTGCAGCTTGAGAGCCCTGTAACTCCATACTATCACAAAATAATGGCCTTTGTGAATCCAAATCCAGTAGACAAATTCAACAGTAGCACTGCAGTAAAGGTGCAACCATCCAATCCAGCTAGAACATTCCCGATATTGTAGTAATGAGAAAACTAGTGACCCATTACCCACACTCACTGAATCCCAATGGCCTGGTGAATTCCAATATTCTACACATAATATACTCATTTGATTCTCATTCCAGCAGTGTAAACATTTAGCGGCATGATGCATAATTAAATTTTCTAAACGCATTGCTTTACGACAATTCCACTAGACAGGCTAGTCATGGTTGAGTCAAGTAGTTCCAATTTCGTCCAAGCAATCTGTCAACATCCCATCTAGTGAATATCTCAACTCTAGTTTCAAGCAAAATCATAGCAAAAGTTTCATTCTCTCTAACAATTCGCTACAAATAAGTGTGCAATTTGAAAGCCTTGATCCCACATATATTGCATGATGGAAGAATAGTCATTGGTAAATTTAAGTTGTTCAGTAGTGCATGAAACATAGGGGTGCACTCCTGCACAGATCTGGAAGCAACAAGTAATCTCAAACCATACTTTAAGAACAGCAGAAGCTCCATAAAAGATCTTCCTTGTGTGGCTGAAGAGAGATACAAGCAGCGATTCCTCCGCATACCACAACTTAGACATATTGCGAAGCTTTTGTAGCAGCCTCTTACTACACGGTCGAAGAGAGAGGCAAGCGAAAAGACCTCCATCTCCAACAAAGTGAACAAAATACAGAATCTAGCAGTTAACCGTGCTTAATATGGAGTAGCTTATAACCATCTTCACATTCCCCCGTAGTTTAAGAACAGCAAAAGCTCCATGAATAATCTTCCATATGTTGCCGAAGAGAGAGAGAAGCAGGAAATCCTCCACATCCAACAAAATAGACACATTGCAAAGCACTTGTTCCAGCCTCTTCCAGCACGGCTTGGTAGATAGTCAAAGCAATTGGTAATCTTTTCACTCGATAATGACAAATTATGCAGCATGTAACCATGTTAAAAGTAAAAAAACATGCCGTAACTGCCAGACCATTTAATAAAACGCAGTCGCAACTCAGACAGCAAAAAGGAATGGAGATTGAGTCAGCCCACCCATATGAGAGAGACAAGCAGCAGGCACAAGAGATTGCAAACATAAAGTTGAAAGCAAACATTACGTCAGTCCAGTGAGCCAAACATGAAGATAAAGGCAAACATGGAGACCTCCATTTCTAGCAAAGAGAACAAAATGCAGGACACTCGTTCAAGAATCTCAAGGTAAGGCTGGTTAAATGAGTTACTGTTATTTATAATCCCTTCACGACATTGTCAATCTTACTAGCAGTCGACCGCGCTTAAAATAGAGGAATTAAAAACCGTCTTTACAATCCATCCTATAATGAAACATGTCGCAACTACCAAACCAAAAATCAAACCTGGCTCTCGCTCACACAGCTCAAAGGAAAGAGGAATGAAATAGCCCAGCTATGAGAGAGACAAGCATGGGATCCCATAATCCATTGTTCGTACCAATATAAAGCCGCTACACAGTGCCTTAAACTTGCACAAATATACACCAAACGAAGATTGCCATAATTAAACCACTCTCCAGGAAAGCACAGCTCATCAGATTGTATATAGAAAAAACATCGTTTTGTACGAGTGCTACCAACGTATAGTTGACCGCCTCATCCAAAACACTGTTTAAACGTTCATACCAATCCTAAATCCACCGGCTACAATTGCAAACAATTGAACCATCAAGTCATACCATAATGTTCTTGAGCGACTCCAAAAGTTCTATCCAATCAAAAGAGTTGAGCCAATTCCTAAGCTGATCTTTCGACTCACCAATCCCGGACCATCCATTAGTCGCCAACCCTCGTTTGTCCCTCCAAAGCCTAATCCCTAAACCCACCGCAAAACCCAATCAACCAATTAATTAAACATTGAAATAACTTGTTTATGATGCAAAGGGCAAAGTCGTATGACTACCTAATGCTTCACTCATCAAATAGCTAAATCGGAAAAAAGAAATGCGGAGAATTTAACATTGGGGAAAAAGGAGAAATTGATGAATAAACTTTCTATTCTAACTTAGCTAATGAATACTCCAAGAAGAAAGGCCATAGACAACACTAAATCCATTATAATTATGAGATGTACCTTCACCCAACCTAATGCTAGCAAAGATTGAAGACATACCACCATCTTTGATACCTTCGTTAAACTTTGAAAAAAGGCTTGTAAGGTTGTCATAAAAAGTGACAATAGTATTAAAGTTATTTCTATTAATAATGTAGCATGTCTTAGACTTATCACCACTCACTAACCAAACACGTACAAAGCATTCATTCCTATCAAAAAACAATGTGTTGTGCCATTTAAATTTGTCCAATACTTCAAAGATATTTTGTAATGTTATTCCTATGCATGTATGAAGTATCATCATAGGACGACCATGATTGTATGACCATGATGCTAATCTTCATAGCAATGCCAACACTTACACAAATTTACATATCAAGGTTAGAAATTCAAGTTATACCTATCACCATCTAAAGATCTCTAAGATAAAAAAAATCCACTTTATATCTTATGGTAAAGTAGATCAGGAATTTATCAATGATATTTTCATTTGGGTCATAGTAGTAAGAGAGATCCTAAGTGAGGTACCTAACATAGTATTACTTCCCTCAATAAAACTTATTCTTTCTAATTTTTCTGATGTTTTCACTAAAGAACCCAAGGGATTATCACTCTATCATGACATCCAACATGCTACAAACCTCGTGCCTAAGGTTAGTTTACCAAATCTATCACATTATAGGATGAGTCTTTTTGAACACCAAGAACTTGCCTTACAACTAGAAGCGTTATTAAACAAATGATTCATATGGTAAAGCCTTACCCCTTGCATTGTCCCCAACATTTTATCCCCCAAAAACGCTTGTTCATGGGAATGTGCACGATAAGAGGGTTATTAATAAAATAATTATAAAGTATAAGTTCCCTATTCTATGCTTAGATAACCTATTGGACCAAATGACTAAAGCCATTATCTTTTCAAAAATCAATTTAAAAAATGATACCACCAAGTTAGAATATGACTTAGAGATGAGTGAAAATTATTTTAAAACAAGGGATATGAATAGTTAGTCATGCTCTTTGATCTATCAAGCACATCCAACATATTTAGGAGAATACATACCTAAATACTAAAACCTTAGAAAAATTTATAGTAGTTTAGTTTTATGACACATTAATCTTCAATCGCACTCTTGAACACCACTTTGAACACCTTAGAAAGTTTTGCTTGACACTTAGGGAAAACTACCTTTATGCTAATCTCAATAAATGCACATTTGTTGCATTACGTAAACTTTTCATGATGTCAAAAGTTTTCATGGCTTCGCGACCTTCTATAAGAGATTCATTCAAGGCTTTCGAACCATCGTTGGCTTTATAACTGATTTTATCAAAAATGAAAATTTTGAATGGACTTCCATAGTAGAGAAAGTGTTTGAGAAAATCAAGGAAAGTATGCCCAAGCACTTATACTCCAACTTCCAAATTTGTTTTTATCATTTTTGAAGTCTCCTTCCATGCATTAAGAGGAAGAATACGAGTTCTTAGCCAAGAAGGATAACCAAACATGTGCTTCAATGAAAACCCTAATGAGTCTTGTATGAAATACTCTATCTATGATAATAATCTTATGTTATAGTACAAACCCAAAGGAATTAGAGACATTATCTCTTTTCATAGGAATTTGTACTTTATTTTAACCACAAAGCCTTAAGATACCTCAATTCACAAAAAAGACTAAAGCCACAATATGTTAAGCAAATTGGATTTTTTAGAGCTATACCTTCATCCTCAAACATGGGGTAGAAAATAAAGATGCCAATACCCTTAATAAGCAAGCGAACCTACTCACCATAATATCTATGTCTATCATTGGCTTTGACCCTACTAAGGCTTATACCTTGATTGTACAAAGTTTGGACCCATCTATAAGGAATTAGTTATCAATCTAAGTAAGGTCATATAAGATTATATTATTAAATATGGTTATCTTTTTTTGTGATAAATAGCTTTACATACATGAATGCAATTAAGAATTTCTTAGTTTAGGAGATACATGTAAGAGGACTAGTAGATCATTTCAAATGAGACAAAACCATCATAATATTGAAGACATATTTTATTAGCCAAGATTAAAATGACATACAACTTGAGTAGTTATTGGGTGTAAGACTTATACAATCG
Source organism: Vanilla planifolia (assembly GCA_023846275.1). Classification (NCBI taxonomy): domain Eukaryota; kingdom Viridiplantae; phylum Streptophyta; class Magnoliopsida; order Asparagales; family Orchidaceae; genus Vanilla; species Vanilla planifolia. The sequence goes on along the minus strand of CM043874.1, from coordinate 26,284,787 downwards.
CTAAATATTGTGCCCAAAACACAGGACTCAACACCTTATTTCCAGTACCACACAACAAAGAGAAGACCTTAGGATTGATATTGTTCTTGGCTTATCTAAAACCCTTCGAAGACATGACTCTATCTTCATGATGGTAGATCGATTTACTAAAACGGCTAGATTCAACCCATGCTTCAAAATGTCTGATGCTTCATATATTACTCAACTCTTATTTGATAAAGTTGTAAAGCTTAATGGGTTGCCCCAAGTCCATAGTCAATGATAAGAATGTCCATTTCACTTTGTATTTTTAGAAAACCCTTTAGCATCTTATGGGAAAGAAGTCGAAATTCTTTTCAGCCTACCAACTCCCAAATCAATAGTCCAGTCAAGATAGTAAATCATAGTTTAGAAAGTTCTTATAATATTTGGTAAGAGAAAATGTAAAAAAATTGGGATATACTTTTACCATATGAAGAGCATGCTATAATAATTATGTCAATAAGCTTAAGGGAATAAACCCCTTTGAAACTTATAATAAATATAACCTTCATAGCCCTATCAACCTAATCTTATTAGTAATTCAGAAACACATATGCATGTCCACACAAGAGTTTACACAATATATAAAAGAAGTCTATAAGCATATTAAAGAAAAAATAAACCTCAATAATTAGTAAAAGAGATTGGTCGATGTACACTGCAGACATAAAGAATTTTCAAAATGAGATTATATAATGATCTGAATCCGGTCCAAAAGGTTCTTACTAGGAACTTTCTAGAAGGTACATGCAAGAGTTATCGATCCATTCCAAATCTTAAAAAAGGTTTGAACCAAATGCCTACACTGTGGAGCAACCAAATGATTACGACGTCATCAACACCATTAACATCTCAGATTTGATAGCTTAGAAGGAGCTTATTGCGATTCCTAATGAGTTGTTTGAGTCGTTATCCACACCCTTTGAGAGTGAACCATTACTTGAGTGTCTACCAGCCTATCATGATAAAAATAGTGAATAAATTGAAAGAGTATTAGACAACCAAACTATGTTAACAAGGAAGTAGAGGTATCTAATTCAATAGAAAGGTTGAACAAACACCAAAGATACTTGGATCACAAGAGGAGTTACGACTAAACCATGATGCATTGGAGACTTAAAAGATCTTATGAAAATTTCATCATAATAGAAATAGATCGTTGCAATTGTTGGCTTTAATGAGGAATTCCTAGTAAGCACAAGCCATTAGCTCACATTGACTTCATCCTTGCCCTTTATACACACCACCCATCACTCTTACTAATTGAATAGTTCAGTGAAGTATTTGGATTACTATGATGCAGCTAGTTTACTATATACAACTCAATGAGAAATCCATTGAACCTTATCATTAAAAGGAAGAAGTCATAACAAAGTTTTTATAGGTGAACCTATAGAAGGATCATTGATAAGAGCCCCAAATGATCAAGTATTCTATGCAACCTGTATGGGTTCAAAGGTTGTTTAATGTCATAGTCTTCCATCATGCTTGCTCTACCTTCCATGTGGAGATTGATTTGATGGAGTGTAACTAGCCTATAGGCTTGGTCATGCACTAAGGGAGAGCAAATCCCATTCTGACGACAAGTCCATTGGACGTCGCCATGTCTAGTGGGGCTTGGCAATTAAACATTGAATGACTCTCGACAACTAATATCTTGGCTCTTTGTATTGATGAAGAATGCATTAAAATGTGATTTGTGTTCAGAATTGTAGAATCCTATAAATCATCCATTACTTGAACACAAGTTGTGCCTAAGGATACGAGCTGAGAACATGCTTACATGGATGTAATGTAATTCATCTCTCCCTACAAAAGCCTCAAATTGCCCTTTTAAGTCCCTAGCTTTCGTTTGGATGTGATCGATGGCACTCTGTGTTACGGCATAACGTGTTGAAGCATTAGTTAATTGTTAAGTATTTGCATGGAAAAAGTTGGACATCAACGAGTGTTGTGGTGATGGCCAGTAAGAACTGGTGTTACAACCCAACAAGAAAATACCCTTCACATATCCAACGTCATGCTCCATGGTGTGGAATCATGATCCCATATCAAATAAGGCACTAAGTTAAAGTAATAAATAAATAAAAGAGAAGAAACTTATGAGGATTCCCCTAATAATGAATGAAACGAGGCTAGTCTAGTATGGAAATCGGGTAGCCTAAAGCCTGAATTATAGTCTAAATAAGCATCTTACGTATCATGATAAAGTCCCCTAGAAAAGGGCACTAGGAGCTAGGGAGGGTGAGAGCCCTATTCGGCTCATACCCTATAACTACATGAGGCTTTATCAATGAGTTAAGTTTTTTTGGGAATGCAGCCCAAATTAAGTAGGAAATTATTTTTAAAGCAAAATTATTACAAGAGAGCGATAATGAATAAGTATTACGAAGTTAAATAAAAAGGACTTTGAAATGAGAGTCAAAGAGTCATTGAAATTATAGAGTCAGAAGATGGGTCTAGTAGTGTGCCTCAACTAAATGTAGAATGTTGTTAGATGGTTTATTGCATGGCTTGAGGAACAAACCTTTTCGAGCCATTGTGGTAGTTGGAGCCCAAGTAGGCATTTCCCAAGAAGAAATCATCATTGTGGTCAGTTACAATGCTCACCCCATTAAGGCATGCCATAGTAACATTGCATGCATTGGTGATGCCCTATAGGCTCCTCATTTAACCTTTCTTAAAACACAAAACAAGGAGTCTTGTATGCATGTGAGTCTTTGATAGGTGTTCAAGCCCAAAAGGTGCAAGGAAGCTGATTGTTGGGATCCTCATTTTAGGGGTGCACTACAAACTGACCTAGATCTTATTCAAGTGTGATCATGCCTATCAAAATCCAAAATATGGTAAATTATGCTTAAGTGAGGTGAAGTCAGAAGAAGCTTTGGTGTAGGCCTATAACAATACTAACATGTAAATCATTTGTCAAACTTGGGTATAGTGGCAAAATACTAATCGAACCATCTAATAGCTAGTTTCCTTCAAAATGTTTCTTAGGATAGATGAAGGCACAATCAAAGTTCTATTGAGTAAAGTCAATGTTTTCAAGCATCAGGGACACAAAGCCCTCGACCTATTCTAAAACTTTAAATACATAGAAATGCTTGACTGCTTCAATGAGTTTAACCATAGAATATAGGTTCTAAGTGTGCAACTTTTGATGAGCAGATATGGCAACATGAGATAAACTTATTATATTCAACTGCAAACTAATAAGAGCACACAAAGGGTGTTGGCTCATTTAGACAACAAAATGGTCGTCAAAGAAGTTGAAGTTTGCTAAGGAGTGTGTAACAACTCACTTGTCAAATCAAATGGCCCAAAAATTGGATGGCATTTAAAAGTGTGACCTACACCTAGCCATCAGTATAATGCCAAGCCTTGAAGAGTAAAAGAGTGCAACGATTGTTGCAAAATGTAGGGTGTGGGCTAGAGTGGAGTGGTCATTGGTACAAATCTTGGAGGTAATAGTAACTATTCAAATGAAAATTGTGTAAGCTGAAGGGGGGAAATGTTCCATGTGAACGACACTTACACATGGGTTAGTCGATCCTAAGAGATGAGGGAAACCTCTCAGAGAGTGTCATTCTGAATGAGATTCAAAGGGGAGGTGAGTAAAATTTCTTGAGCTAAGATATTATGGTTGATGATAATGTCTAGTAGTTCGAAGATGTTGATGGAGGCCTCTGGAAAAGTTATCGTTTCTACCTAGTAGCTTGTTAACCCTAAAAAGCTCAATCAGAGATAGGGCCTAGTGGTTAGAAGAGCATTGCATGTTGAGTGGTATTTGATATGCTCCAAATAAACCCTTGAAAATAAGAAAAGCTCAGTGTCTTCCATGCCTAGTCATACTCATAACCACATCTAGTTTCCCTAGTGAATAGACTTTGGTCGATGGAGCAATGTACGCAATAGAAGTTGACAAAATGGATCCATAATTTTAGGAAAAGGATTAGCTTTGAAAGTTAGGCATAGGGATCCTAGTATTGAACCCATTAGCTATTAGTGGACTACTCAAGCTACTTGTATGGTGAGGGTAGGTCAATTCATGTCAACAAAGGGATGAATTGAGAGTAGCCTTAATAGGGGCCTCCCTTAGGCATCAAACAAGTGACAAAATGGGTATAAACAATTGGAATCAGACTATTTGACTAAAGAAAAGTATTGCAATGTTTCTTAAAGATGCTCACATAATGTGATTTTTGCCCAATGCTCTGAATGTCAAAGTAAAAAATTCAACAAAACATTGGTAAACAATAGGAGTAACTTTGGCTATCTTAACACAACCAAATGCCTTGTCATCTAATTAGTGATGTTCATGAATGGATTAATGAGATTCTCATTGTCCTTATGTACTATACAATAAGAACATAGCTAAGGGAATGGGCTTAGTAGAATCAATGAGGAAACAAAACCCTATTAAGCTTGACTCTAGTTTGACTTTTGAAATAACTTGAAAGGTATAGCATAAGTGAAAGTTAGCATGTCAATGGAAGTGAAATACCATTAATTTTAATTTTATTTTACTTATTCTATGAGTCAAAGGTAGGGCGAGTCAAAGGTAGCCCTAGCCCTCCTTTTAGCTCCAAGTCTCACCTTGGCAGGTCGATCCAAGTGGAAGACATTTTCAGGTGGATAGTTTGGTTGGGGCAGTCCATCTGTTTCAAAATAACATAGGTGTCCTTTAATGAACTTAGCAAGAATAAAAATCTTGTTTAGAAAAAAAGGGTAAAAGCTTCTTTTATTCTAATTTTAAGTACGAAAGCAAAAACCATAGAAGCATGGCCTATCAATTCTTTAGGCTTTTAGAATTTGAAACTTGAGATTTTAAAGAAGTTACCATAAGGATAACTAGCTTATGGCAAGCAAACTTTCATAGTAACATTGCTTTTTGATCCTTAGATGTTGACTCTTTCTTATCATTATGAAACAAAATTCATCAAGTGTTAGATTGTTCACCCACCAATAAGGAACATAAGTTGGGTTTAAACCATCATGAGGTAGGCTAGTTTTACCCTATTAATGAATGTATTGAGATAGTAATACAACCAAATATGATTAAAGCAATTGATTCATATAATTGGTCATCATGCTTGGTTGAAAAGCCCATGAAGCTATCGTGTGCAGGATTATGACTAAATGCCCCTAAGTCAAAATCCACACTAACGTTGCAATTCCTAAGCCTGTCATTCTCTTGTCGACTAATATTAAGGCTTTGTACCTTGAGGTCACTTAATCATGGGTTTGCCTCACACTATAGAAAGCTAGATGGAATTGACACCCTAAAAGTTGATAATTACATATGAATAGTAGGCAAAATCCTTTGTAGATGGTTGTTTGATGTCACAATCTTCCATGGCACATGCTCTTGCTTTGACGTAGAGCTCGATGAGGTAGGAGATAACTAACCTATGGGTGTGGTCATGCACCAAAGGAGAGCAAACATCATTCTAGCAACAAAATCATTATGCATAACTAGGTCTAGTGGGGCTTTAAAATTGATCATCAAATGACTCTCAATAATAGATATCTTAGATCTTACATCAATGAAGAATGCAACAAAATACAATGTGTTATGAATTATAGAATCTCGTGAACTATCCATTATTTGAGTTCAAGTTGCACCAAAGGATGGAAGTCGAAGCCACACCTACACAGGCATAATATGATACATCGCTCCTTGCAGATGCCTATAATCACCATTTTGGGTCCTTGGCCCTCATTTTGAGGCAATCGATAGCACTCCGTGCCATGACATGAAATGTCAAAGCATTGGTTGATGGTTAACTACTGACATGACAAGAGGTGAATCCAACTAAGTATTGCGTGATGGCCAATAGTAACCAGTGCTATAACTTGTAGATGCCCCTCACAAATCCAACTCCATGATCCATGGTGTGGATTCATGACCCTAGGTCATGTGAGGCTACTAATAGAGTTTAAGCATACAAATAAGCAGAGAAGGAACTTACCAAGATTTCCCAAATAATAGAGAGCAAAATAAGACTAACTTGGTGTGGAAATTAGGTTTCCTGAAGTGCAAATTATAGTATAAAGAGGTATCCTCAACAATAGATCAAGATAAAGTCTTTGGAAAGGGATTCCAAGGAGAGTAACAGCCTCGTTCAACTCATACCCTATTGCTAGAAGAGGTGTTGTCAATGAGTCAAGTTGTTTTGGAATGCAACCCAAATTGGGTGTTAAATTTCATCCAAGGTAAAATAATTATGAGAGACTGATAATGAATGAATAATAAAAAGAAAAGTTGAAAAAGATTTTGAAAATAGAGTCAAAAAATGCTTGAAACCACTAGGAAGGAAGCAAATGAGGAGAGGCAACGGTGTACCTTGGCTTGATGCAAAACATCATCAAAATGGTTTGGTAGATGGCTCAAGGAGTAAAATATTTTGGGCCATCACAACAACTAGAGCTAGGGCAGATGTTACTCATGGAGAAATTGTCATCATGGATGACTATAATGCTCACCCCATCAAGGGGTGCCATTGCAAAAACACATGCATTGGCAATGCCATATGAGCTTTCTTGTTAACTTATTTTGAAACATGAACCAAGGAGTCTGGCATGCATGCGAGTCGATAGGTTTCAAGCTCAAAAAGCACAAGGAAGTTGATTGGTAGGATCCTCATTTGAGGGGTGTGCCATCGATTAATCCATATCTTTTGTGAAGAGTTTAAGTGAGAGCATGCTTATCATGACCCAAAAGATGGTGAACTATGCCAAAGCGGGCAAAGCCAAAGAAAACTCTAATGGAGGCCCACAACAATATTAGCATACAAATCATTCATCTAACTTGGGTATACGAGTGAAAGAATAATCAAACCATATAGTAGTTAGATCCCTTTAATGTTTCTCTTAGGATAGCTAAAGCCATAGTCATAGTTCTATCATATAAAACTAATGATTAAAGGCATCAGGGAACATAATGCCCTTGACATATTCTCAAACTTTAAATATGTTAGAAGGCTTGGCTACTTTGATAAGTTAAGCCACATAATTCAAGCTACAAATATGTCTTTTTTGGTAAGCATAACTAACAATATGAGATGAATCAAAAGCTAGGTTACGATGTCTAATTGCATACTAATTTAGAGCCTACAAAGGGTGTTGATTGATTATGACAACATGATGGTGGTCATGAAATTTTAAATCCACTAAGGGGTTTGTAACAACTTTTTTGCCAAGTAAACTAGCCCAAAAAATGGAAGGCACTTAAGCATACAACCCACACCTAATTGTAGATTGAATCTGATGCCCCAAAGAGTAAAGGGTGCCACAATCACTAGAACATGCAAGGCATAGGCCCACGTGGAGCTCTTGTTGGTATAGATTTTTGTTGTGGTAGAAAATACTCGAAATGAGAACTATGAAGGCTGACCGAAGGGAAGGTTCCATGTGAATGACACTTACACATGTGTTAATCGATCCTAAGAGTTTGGGAAACTCATCAGATTATGTCATTTTGCATGAACTACTAATGGGACTCATATTAAAATTCTTGAGCTAAGATTTGATGATTAATGTCAATGTTAAGTAGTCCAGAAACATCAGTGGGTGTCATGGAAATAGTTATCTTTTTTTCTTAATAGTTTATTATCCATGGAAACAACTCAACTAGAAGTAGGACCCAATGGTTGAAAGTGCACATGTTGAGCAATGTTTGATGTGTCCCTAGTGACCATTGAAAATTTGGATAACTAAGTGATTTCCATAATTATTAATACTCATAACCATATGAATTCTCTAAAGTGAATAAGCTTTAGTCAATGGAGCAATGTATGTAAGGGGAGTCAGCAAAATAGATCTGTAACTTCGAGAAAAAGATTGGCTGTAAATATTGGGCATGATGGTCCTAGCCCCAAACTTATTAGTTTTTGGTAGATTGCTCAAGTAGCTTGCATGGAGAGAGTGTGTTGATATGTGCCAACTAAGGGACAAATAAGAGCAACCCCATAGGTGTCTTTCCTAAGCATTAAGCAATTGACTCAAAATTAGTACAAATAGGGGGTATCTTACTATTTAATTTAAACAAAGCATTGTGTTCTCCTTAAGGATTCTCATGAAATGTAATTTCTACCTAATGCTTTATATGAAATAGTAAAGAAATTCAATCAAGAAGAGGTAAAAAGATAGGAGTAATTATAACTTTATTAAGGTAGCCAAATGTCTTGTCATCTAATTAGTGATGCACATGAATGGATTCACATTCTCATTGTCCTTATCTATTATCCATTGAAACTACAACCAAGAGAATAGGCTTGTCAAAATTTAACGAGGAAAGAAGATCCTATTGAGCTTAATTCTAGTTCAATTTTGTGAAATCACTTAAGAAGTGTAGCATAAAAGGGACTTGGCATGTCGATGATAGTGAAATACCACAACTTTTAATGTCATTTTACTTATTTCATGAGATGGAGGTGAGACCATCATTTTGGCTCCAAGTCTCACCTTGGTTGTTAATCTAGGCATAAAATATTATCAGGTGGAGAGTTTGGTTGGGCTAACACATCTGTTAAAAGGTAACATAGGTGTCCTAATATAAGCTCAACGAGAACAAAACTCTCATGTGAAAAAAGAGTAAAAGCTTGTTTGATTCTATTTTTCAATACATATATGGAATGTGAAAGCATGGCCTATTGATCCCTTATGTTTTTAGAATTTGAAGGTCGTAAAAGTTACCATAGAGATAATTGTCTTGTGGCAGCCAAGTGTTCATAGCAATGTTGCTTTTTGATCCTTTTATGTTGGGACTTCTTATCATTTTGAAGTAGAATTCACAAGTGTTGGATTGTTCACCCATCATTGGATAATTTATTTTACCCTACTTATGAATGCATCTTAATAGTAATTCAACATAATACAAGAGGAATCATTGATTTATGCAATTGGTCAAAGCACTTGGTTGAAAATCTAGTAGCAAATTGCTATCATGTGTAGGATTATTATCTAGTACCTCTAAGTCAAAATCCATACTAATGATGTGATGTTTGGGCCTATCATTCTCCTATTGACTGATAGTAGAGGCTTTGTACTCGAAGAGCACATGACCATGGGTTTGCCTCATGCCATAGAAAGCTAGATGGCACAGGCATTGACACCTTGAGTAATGATAGTTATGTATGAATGATGGGTATAATTGTTTTACAAATGAGTTAAATTTGTGATAAGCATTATATTATAAGTGATAGAGTAGCCTTGTTACCATGTTTTATTGAGATCCAACCTTAAGTCATAATATACTCATCTCCTTACCTTCCTAATTATGACATCAGTTTTGCAAAAGTTGTTATATACTTAAGCACCACCCTTCAAAAAATTTTTCGTGGTTGTGTTGGGACTAAAATGTGAAACTTTTTTTTACCTTTTTTCATGCTTGGGACTGCTTAGGACATAAATGATACATCATACTGTTAGGATACCTGCCTTGGTCCATGTCAAAATTTCCACTTTTGCTCGCAAATGCGTGATAATATGTGACACCGTGGTGTTGCAGTGCGACCCACCCCACAACAAAAGTTGGTTGATGTGATGTGCCTATGACCATGTGTGAGAGATGTTTGTACATGGTGCATATATAGAACTATGTGCATGCACTTTCTTACTTTGAATTCATGATGCAGTATAGTTTGTGATACTTGTGCAATATGCACCATGCAGTCGGGATACTTGCCTTGGTCTATGTTGGAATTGCCACACTTTGCTTCTAATGAGGGCAATGCATGACATGAAGTGATGTAGTGTGGTATAAATTAGAGTAGAAGTTGTTTGGTGTGATGTGCATGTGGCCATGTGCTAGTTGTGCACATTACGGTCTCCACAAAACATGTGGAGCCTAAAAAGTGTAAATTTTTAAACTCATTTTAATGCTTGGGACAACTTGGGCCCACTATGTACTGCTCTGTTAGGAGACTTACTTTGGTCCATGTTGAAATTGATGTACTTTGCCTATCGTGCTCGATAATATGTGGCAATGAAGTCAGTTGGTGCAAAGTGTGCTTGGTCATTTGCAAGCCATGCACATTACAACATTCGAGTAGTGTGGAGTGCGGTGTGTGGTCCGATCTGTACACCACGTATGGGGCTTGAAAAGTGTAACTTTATTGATCTTTTCAATGCTTAGTAGTGCTTGGGTGTAGATGATGTGCCACTTTGTTAGAAAACATGCCTTGGTCCATATCAAAATTGCTGCACTTTACTTGTTGAAACAAATTGAAGCATCATGCGATGTGGTGTGGTCACATTGAAACAATAATTGGTTGGTGCAATGTGCACGTAGCCATGTCTGGGCTATGCAAACTATGGCCTTTGCATGATATTTGGCTCGAGGTCTGAGTTGGCGATGTTGTGTGAGTCCTAAAAACGATAACTTTTTTGCCCTTGTTAAAGCTTGGGATTGCTTGGGCACAGAAGACATGCCACTTTATTAGGATACTTGCCTTGACTATTTAACAAATGTCATACTTTGACTACCATGCATAACAATGTGCAGTTTGATGTTTTGTAACATGACACATGTAACAATAGAAGTTGGTTAGTGCGATGTGCAGCAACCATGTGTGGGTTATGAGCATTGTAGCCCCCACAGAGTGCGACTCGTGGTGGACAGCCAGACTACATGATGGGTTATTGCACGTGAGGCAGTTTTGTTGAAAAAGTATAATGTTTTTAACCCATTATAAATCTTAGAACTAGGACAATGTGCCACTCTTTTGGGAGACTTAAATTGGTCAAAGTTGGAATTTCCACACATTGTCGCACGCAAAAGTTGGAATTGCCACATTTTGCCCACTGCATGCAACAATGTGTGGCATAGAGCGGTGCAATGTAAAACACGTTGTAGTAGTTGGTTTGTGAAATGTGCCCACAACCATGTATGGGCTATGTGCACTATGGTCTCTGCATGGTGGATGGTTCGACCCATGTGCAGCGTGTTGGAGCTTGAAAAGTTTTACTTTTTTTACCCTTATTTTAACACTTTGGATTGCTTTGGTATAGATGATGCATCATTTTGTTGAGAGGATTTCCTTGGTTCAAGTCAAAACATTATGCCCACCGTGCTTGACAATGTGCAATGTGACCCACACTACAGTAGTGTTGCAAATTGTTCGCACTGTGGTATCTAGGGGATGGATAACCCAAGAATTATACAATGGCTTGGCACACACATGACTGTGGAGACCAAGAAGTATAACTTTTTTTTACCTTTTTTAACAATTGAGACTGCTTGGGCATGGATGATGTGCCACTTTGCTGGGAGACTTACCTTGTTCCATGTCAAAATTGACACACTTTGCTCACCACACTCAACAATATATGACATAATGTGGCACACATTGCATGGAAAGTTAGATATGCATGTAGCCATGTGTTGGCTATGCACACTATAGCCTTTATATTGTGCGATGTAGTGTGGATGCCCTGTAACTTTTTTTACCCTTTTAACACTTGGGATTTCTTGGTTGTAGATAATGTGTCACTCTATTGGGATAATTGCTTTGGTTCATATTGGAATTGTCACACTTTGCCCACTACGTGTGGCAAAGTGCAACATGATGTGGCATGCATCACAATGAAAGTTTGTTGGTGTGATGTGTGTATGACTATGTGTGGGTTGTGCGTGCTACTTCATCTGTAAGATGTGACACATGGTGGGTGCCCAAAGCTTGCTTGGGGTTCAAAACGTATAAATTTGTTTACTTGTTATAATGCTTGGGATGGCTTGGGCATGGAAGATGTGGCACTCATTATATTGGGATTATTGTCATAGTTCATGTTAGAATTGTTGCACTTTGTTAGTATGCACATAATATGCAAGGCAATGCGATGCAGTGCAGCTCACACCACAATGAAATTTTATTGGTGTGATGTGTGCATGGCCATATGTACATTGTGTGCACTATGACCTCTACGCTATGCGATGCACGGTGGGCAACCTGAGCCAACGAGATGTGTGGGTCCTAAAAAGGAACTTTTTTTGATCCATTTTAATGCTTTGGACTACTTTGGAGTGGATGACATGTCACTATGTTAAGAGACTTACCATGGTGTACATCTAAATTGCCTATTGGGAGTAGTAATGTAATGTGTAGTAGAGCCAATGCTACAACAAAAGTTGTTGTGCTTCTTTTTGTATATCTTTGAAGCTCTTTGGGCTAAGGGGATTGGGTTGGCTTGAGACCTCTTTTGCATAAGAGATATTTTTTATGGTACTGCTTAATATAACTTGGCTGTCTCGTGATGTGGCTAGTCATTGTGTGTAGGGGCTTGTCAAGCTATGGAGCCTTTAAGAGAAGGTTGTTCAGTTTTTGCTTACTTTTCTTGGATCACATGGCATTTGTTCTTATAATGCATCATTTGAATTTTTCTCTATCAATTTTTAGTGATAAGATGGGGGCCTACCATAGTTGTGATGGGTGATAAAATTTTGGTTCAAATTTTAAGGTGCTTAAGAGATGGCTACAACATCTAAGGAACACACCAAGCACACAAATTATCTAATCATGACTTAGGAAAATAGTGATAATAAATAGAAATATTGGGCTCCACAAATCTAGTAAATGAAATGAGCACAATTTAAACCCCTTAATAAGGATTCATTTTAGGGCAAGATTGATGCCAACAACCATGATAATCTAACTCTAATAGCATATATTTAAGTTGTAGTTAAAAATCTCATAGTTGGACCTTGGTTGAGGTTGGTCAGTCTACCTTTTGGTGTGCATAACCCACTTTATTTCTTTCATCAATGATGCAATCTAGCTTTAACTTGTCGAATCGTGTCTTCGGCATCATCACTTTGAAAAAATTAGAATGCTCAAAGCAAGCCCATACTCTGGATACATTAGCATAGGATAACATCATAAGATTTTAGTCCTATTGTGTTGCTATTTGGGATTGAAATAATAATTTAGAGAGACAATAATGGGCATTCGTATTCCATGATCAAATATAAAATTGTTGGATTTACGAAAGATGAATCACTACAAAAGCATTTGCCAAGGATATTTTCATTAATCAATAATGAATTTATAGGCTCAAAGATGATCATATACTACCAAGTCTCAATTATAAACAATGTCAACCAGAGATTGGTAGATGCTGCTCTTTGGACTCTATTAGCACCTTAAGAGAAATCAAAGTTTCTAGGTTCCTTGATAAACTTTTGGTTGAATCCTACAAATTACTCTCCTTAAGGAGGTTCATACACAAAATTATCAAACAATATTTTAAGTAATGGTTGGAGAAAGGGCGTATGATGCGGACATCAAAGCTTGGCGTTGCACGAACAACGGGTGAACAATTTTTATTTAAATTTTCAAAATATTTTTTGAAATATTATGAGGTAAAAAATGATGCAGTGACGTACGCGTCGAAACATGGATTCCGGAACATCTTTCGGAATCGAATTCGGAGTTCAAACGGACTCCCAGGAGCCAAAACAGTGCGAAAAACACTTTTCCTGCCGCCGGCTCCCTCCGCCGCCTGCCACGCCGTCCGCCGCTGGAGCCGCCGCCGAACCAGACCCGGGTTCGACCGACGAGCCAGACCCGCGCCCGAGTCCCGCCTGGGCTCGTCAACCCACACCAACCCGCCAACCCGCGCCTACTTACCTGGACGGGGTGTAGGGTTGATCAAGGAGGACTCTCACCTAGATCAACGGCCTCCATTGCACGCCGGAGGAGCGTTGCTCTACCATCTCCCCAAGTGGTGAGATGTCACACCAGTAAGTTATCCCCGACATAGGTTCTACTATCCATCTTCCTACCCCTCCACCAAAATCCCAAAATCTAAAACTTTTACCATTTCCCTTTCCTTTTCTATCTACACACACAATCCCGTATCTTTTCGTGTCGCTATACCCCCCCTTTTTGTCCTACATCATTTGGTATCAAAAAGAGGTTTCGTGACGTTCTATCGTTGCGACGATCTAGTTTTTTTTTTATATCATGGAAACCAAGATGAAAGACTTATTCACCCAAATGCGACTATTGCAACAAACCTTACAAATCTTTGCCGAAACATCAAATAGTAGATTCAATCGCTTAGAACAACTGCGTAGAAAGTCTACAAATCCTATTCCACTTTTTTCTTCTCCACTTACTCAAATACCTACAAACCAAGCTTTTGCTAAACTTCCTCAAACTATTTGCGAGCCTATTAGCCAAATTCAAAATAAATCACTTTTTCAAAATTCTACATCTCCTATTCAAGTCGATCCATCAATTGTGCATCGAGAAAAAGAAGCTCTAGATCTTGAAGAGTATGTTGCCCCAGTTGAACTATGTCTCGCTTATTATGAACAAGAAGAAATGCAAGTAGAGGAGCACATTATTTTAGACATCCTTAATGAAGAAGAAGAAATTACTGAGGAGGAAGAACACATATGCGAAGAGATTCAAATAGAAAGAAGTGATTAAGAAGATACAAAATTTCATATTCCCGCAGCTGAGAAAGAATCCTTCAACTCAACGGAGTTGAGTTTTTCCCGCATCGGGAGAATGATGCGGATATCAAAGCTTGGCGTTGCACGAACAACGGGGGAACAATTTTTATTTAAATTTTCAAAATATTTTTTGAAATATTATGAGGTAAAAAATGATGCAGTGACGTACGCGCTGAAACATGGATTCCGGAACATCTTTCGGAATCAAATTCGGAGCTCAAACGGACTCCCAGGAGCCAAAACAACGCGAAAAACACTTTTCCTGCCGCCGCCTACGGCTGCCGCCTGCCGCGCCGTCCGCCGCCGGAGCCGCCGCCGAACCAGACCCGGGTTCGACCGATGAGCCAGACCCGCGCCCGAGTCCCGCCCGGGCTCGTCAACCCACACCAACCCGCCAACCCGCGCCACCCGCGCCAACCCGCGCCGACCCGCACCAACCCGCGCCGACCCGCGCCGCCGCCGCAGCCGTCGCCGCGCCTCCAGCCGTTTGAAATTAGGAGTCTTTTTGTATTCCCATGAATGAACTTAATTTTCATTATTTTTAGGTGACTTTTGGTTTACCCATGTGTCCTTTAGTATTCCCATGTTATGAGTTAAATGTCTTTTGTACCCTTATGGATTCCTATATAAGGAGATGTCCTCTTCTGTTGTAAGAAGAGATTGAATAGTTAATGCAAGCTTTTGAGTTTGTTTGCTTCCATTCTGAGCGTGAGTGCTCTGAGTGTCTTTGGCGTGCCGACTCGTCAAAGCTCTGATACTGGGAGGAGGGACGTGAGATCCAAGTGGTGAGACGCCACTCCAGTTTTTG
The DNA here is from genome assembly GCA_023846275.1 of Vanilla planifolia. Lineage (NCBI taxonomy): Eukaryota > Viridiplantae > Streptophyta > Magnoliopsida > Asparagales > Orchidaceae > Vanilla > Vanilla planifolia. The sequence continues at coordinate 26,269,497 of CM043874.1, read as the reverse complement.
GCGTGCTGATTCGCTGAAGCTCTGGTACTGGGAGGAGGGGTGCGAGGCCCAAGTGGTGAGATGTCACACCAGTAAGTTATCCCCGACACAGGTTCTACTATCCATCTTCCTACCCCTTCACCAAAATCCCAAAATCTAAAGCTTTTACCATTTTCCTTTCCTTTTCTATCTACACATACAATCCCGTATCTTTTCGTGTCGCCATACCCCCCTTTTTGTCCAACATCAGCGTAACTCTATCTTATACAAAATCTTGATACAACCTCTGATGTGTAATTCAATTGGTGCTATGTTCCCTTGCTTATAATTATGAGCATTCATGTTTCTACAAAATTGTGAAGATGGAAAGCCAACAAATCAAAGTCCTCATCTATCGCCTTTATGATGAACAATTGCTAGCAAGGCTTTAATGGTAATGAGTGAGTCTGATTCTACCCAAACTCCCACAGATGTGGGGAACTGATTAGCAATAAGTGCAATATCATCAATGAAAGCATATTTTTCAAAAGTAATAGAGGTGGTAGAAAAGATTATTATACCACATATCAATAGAGGCATGTCCAAATTATCTTCTATCATAATACCAATGCTAGCTCTACTATCACCAAGAATTGTCACATCATAGTTTATTTTAATCTAGGTAAGGGGTGGAGGAAGCCAAGAAACATCAAAGGTTTCTTATAGCCTGTCCAAGCTAACGCAGCTCTAGTTTTCCTTATCTCCACATTTAAGATATTATGATGTTATATATAAAATGATATGGAGAATGGTACAACCTTGGTGAAAGCTATACAGATGAATCATGTCATTCTTATTCTTCTAAATGTAATATAGAGCATGATTAGTACTACTGACTATGAAATACATCATGAAGTCCTTATAATTAAAAGCAACAATTTAATTGTATGGGCACGGGGCAAAAATATGGTATCATATTTGTTGAGCCTTACTACAGTCCCAAAATGTGATTTAGAGTCTCTTCAATCCGACAATCCCACAAGCAAGAATTATCTACAATAATACAACACTGAGCAAGCCATGAATTGACTGAAATAATGCCTTTATGTATTCTCCAAATCGATACTTTAACTCATGGAGGTGCAAGACTTTTCCATGTATAGGTACAATTCATGTCCACATCATTCTATTGTTGATCACATATTATTGAACTCCAATACAATTGTGCCATATTTGTCATAGTGGATTCAGTTTTCCTCCAAAGCAAAGCATCCAAGGCATCTTAAGAAAGTTGTGGGCTATTAACAATTCGATATATGAGGTCCTAGCCAAAATATTGTTGCAATTTCTCCTTCATCCAACACCCATTTTCATCCAACAAATCACAAAACTGTTGTAGAATTAGGTCATTAACATTCACAAATGCTGGCCATTTGAACAAGGCTAAGAGACTTATACAATTATCATTTTTGGTTGAAAAAATAATTTCCAATATGCCATATTGTACGTTCCTCTACAAATTGAGTAGTTGAACCAATTAATTTCTAAATTAAAGAATCAATTCTTTTTCTAACAACCAAGTTCATTCTCATCCCATAATTTTCTCTAAATGCCTGGACCCATTAGTTGTCTTTCTGAGCAACATATTAGCGACAATAACGTGCACATAAGGCAAGTTGTCATTCCTTAAATTGATGAATAGCCAACCTTCCTACTATAGCATAGAAACCTAATTCCAATGTACATAATTAATAGTCCTATTATTCACATATTTGCACCAAAGAAATTGATGGATAATGTGCTTAATGTTTGTAAGAATTTCAATTGCCATAGGATAGTGGGATAAGCAATTCATCAGTATTATAGTAAGAACAATAGTGATCATAACAGGCCTTCCTACTAGAGATAAAATCCAAATAGACCATGCATTGATTTTGTTTAGAATATGCTACTTGAGATATTCAAAACCACTTCTAAAATGTTGATCTCTATGAAGGGGGATCTCCAAATATCTAACTTGACTTTGCTTACTTCATGTGCATTTTATTAGCTATCATCTTCTTATGCTTTTTGGGCATGCCTTCACTGAATAAAACATTTGATTTTGCAAGATTGACCATTTGTCTTCAGCAATCACCATAATTTTGGAAGATTTTGTTGATTGAGGTAGTTTTTGTAAAAATTGTCGACACAAATAAAATGAAAACATCCACAAATAATAAATGAGAAACTATTAAAGGCTTGAATAAATATGAAACCTAATAGAAGTACATGCTTCTTCTTATGCATGAATGCTATGCTTTGAATTTATCCATGGAAGCTACTTGTCATTGCAAAGGATGCCATATATAAGAGTTATGATAGATGCCTGAATCTAGTCACACTACTTTTTTAGGAACCCCATTTTTTTAAACATGAATATTACAAAATTGCATCTAATTTTATCATAAACTTGATCCATACCAAGAGTAGCTATCATTAGCCCCTCCTTTGATGAAGAATGATCCATACGATGAACAATCTTATGAGCAAGTATGAGGTTGTCAGAAATAGATCTTCCTCAAATGAAAGTCATTTGTTCTTTTGCAATAATATTAGAAAGCACCAGTTGAAGTCTCTCCACTAAAAACTTGGTTACTACATTTTGAATTGTATTACATAAGCTTATTGGTCTAAATTGACATGGTTTATTAGCTCCTTGAATTTTGGGAATAAGTACCACAATAATGTCCTTCTATTTAGTTGATATGTGAGCATCCTTGAAAAATTGGTGAATCAATTCACTTTGGTTTATGAGCTCTTCAACTAGAGCATTTTTTCTATTGTAATATCATTCAAGCTTAGGTTTATATTGCTCCACATTCATTGATCATTTGTAACATCTCTTCTAACATATTTAGTTATAATGCCACTTTGCCTTGAGGATTAACATATGGGTATTTGTATAAACTACTTTGATGTGTTTTATATCTTATTATTTTAAGATTTTGTGTTTAAATCAAGCAATTGTCTTATTTGTGACTATTTGTTGCTTATGATTATATGCATGGTGGAGCCATTATTGATTAGGTCAATCAAGATGTTGTGAGGATTGTGGCATACCCTTCAGTAGGGAAAAAGGCATTAATTAGTCAAAGCCTATTTAAGTCAACCAATGGTGGATGTAGGCCAAATATTAGTGACAAAACCACTTAAAATTATGGTGTGTTTTTTTTACTTGTTCTGACATATTTCTATTTACTTTATAACCAACAATAAAATGCATTATATGCTCAAACAATTTTTAAGAATCAAAGCTATTTTATTGAATTATTTTAATTGTTATATAAGCAGCAAAAAGTTTGCTTAAACCTTTGAAACTTAGAGCTTAACTCAAGTCTAATAATGCTGCTTAACTTTGAATTTGAAGAAAATAAGTATTGTTTTTATGAAAAAAAATTAAAAAGCACAATTCACCTCTTGTGGGCTACTAAGTTCCTTTCACTTGAGATTTTGTAACATAATATGCAGATGTTTTTATGCTATTCTTTATCTTTTGAATATATAAGATCCATAAATTTTGTGGCACTAGTTATTTCAAATGATAGAACCTAAAATCCATAATACCCATATTGTGATCCAAACATAGTTTTCTAGATGCCCTCCATCATAAATTTCAGTTGATACCCTAATCTCAAGTCTACATTAAGAAGTATCGAAGGCTCATGTAGTTGATCAAATAATCATCAATCATACATAGCAAATAATGGTTTTTAATGATAATCTTATTAAAATCTCTAAAAATTATACACATGTGAAGTTATCATATTTCTTTTTCACAAACAAAATAGAAGCTCCATAAAGTAATAAACTGCCTTAAATAACTTTTTCTAAAACTTCCTATAATTAAATTTTCTTCTTATGAAGCTCAACAATAAGAATACAATAAGGTGCTATTGATATAAATTTAGCACTTTACATCATATCAATCATGAATCTTATTACTCACTCAAAAAAATTCCTTTGTAAAGCCTTAAGAAACATCTAAATATTCACACCATAGGAATATCTTATGTAGATTTTCTTTTTTCTATATATGTTATATTTATTAAAATTGCACAAAACTTTTTTCTCAATTTTTGTGTTTTTTAGTAATAAAAATCATAAGAATATTTCTTCTTTCTCCAAAATAAAATATATCTACTACCCCTATCACCTTCATCTTATTCTTCTTTTCTCATCAATATGTTGTAACCTAATGCTACCATAATCAATTCATTCCCAAAATTACGTCAAATTTGATTATAAAAAAACTATTAGCTTGGCCAAAACATTTTCTCCCTTAATCTTAATATTTTCATGATAAAATGATCCAACTATATTTTATGATCATGGATAATTTTATAGGAAATGTATTTTCTAATTTATATAATTTAATATTTAATTTATTAAATTCACTCAAAGAAATAAGATAATATGATGCTCCATAATAAAAAAGTATCACACTAGATAAATGATGTAAAGTCAAAGTCAAAGTAATAATTTAGAGATTCTTTTGTCTTTTAGAGTGATAAAGCAATTATCAATGATTAAGCTCTTACGAGTACTATACTAATCATGTCTTCTATCCTAACTAGTCCCTATTGTGGAAGTACTAATAAGAGGACATGCTAATGTCTAAGGCATGCTTAATCTAGCACTAATAACTAGAGATCAAGGACAAGCCCTTACAATATTTCGTGGCTCATGGTAAACAAGATATCAAACTCCCTTTACAACAAAATTTTTGGCCTAATGCTTAAAACTAAAATGAATTCAACATAGTATATTCTTAGCAACAAAAACACCACTAGAGTTGGATGCTATATCAAAATTTTTAAAAACGTTCATTATTATGATAATAAGCCTCTTTTAAAAAGGAAAAATTGGTGTCTTTACCTTTCATACATCTCTTCTTATTTTCATAGACATTTGATTCTATTTATGACATTTTTTGTCACTATTAAATCTCTATATATTATATGATAATGTGACACTAATAAATATTTGATGAATCTTAATTTTTTCTAAAAATATAACATCATTGTTCGTCACTAAAGATTATTTCTAAGGTATACCCTACTAAATCTACATTACCTCATGCATTGTATAATAATTGCCACTTTTATAAACCATTACACTCATCATGCATTATTGTCTAATTGATGATAGTGCTGACCATTCTTAAAAAAATCCAACAAACTATCTCCATGAAATTCAAATATTTAAGTTGTCCTTAAACATGATTCTCTTTTACTCTTTGCACCAATATGTTTTCCCTTGTCCACAATATATGACAATGTCAAAAATTTTCTTAATTTGCTTTATCTCATCATTTAGCACTATTACTAGAGGACCCAACAAACCTTTAAAGATGAATCTTCTAAAATAGCTTCATAACTTTTTCTAACTATGTAACTCTAATAGAAATAGAAACAACAACTTTATCACCTACTAAGATTTATGTCAAAGTAGTCAGTTTTTTATAGTTGTTATTGAATATTCATTTATTATTCCCTACCAATTTGATGCTCTTGCCATCTTCTATATTACATGAGCTGTCATTATCACCTTGATTTTGCCCATTCATCGACATTTCTTACATTTCCAATTTAAATATTTATACTAAATTTTAGAACATTCATATAATATACTTAATAATCATAACATAATATTTGCTCATCACTATGTCTTTCCTATTAAGATAACCTACCCAAATTTCATCATCTTGGATGTCTCTTAGATCTATGTACTTACCCTAATATCACTCTTATCATGTCGTGTAAAGTGGGCTAAGATATCTTACTGATGTGATGTGGTTGTGCATTGGATGATAACATTGTACACTTGAGATTGATCTTCACAAAGCAAAGGCCTTAATTACTAATAGATACTTTAAGTGCTTGTATATGAAGATTTAGTGACATAGAATAAGGACTATACACGTGGAGTTAGATAAAACTTGAAGACTCATTAATTATAGTTGGCTTAACTTGCATATTATGAAGTCATTATCTCAACTTTTGATAAAGTGGTTGCCCATTAGGATTTCATTTTCATGACATCAGCTTCTTTGATTTAATAAATCCATCACTTTATATTTATATGACACATAGGATCATTTAATTAATGCATGAATCATCAGCTTATTTGATTATATGAGATGATAGCTAATGTCATACTTGCATGGTATGTGTTTTGGCTTATAACAATAATTGAAGTTAAAATTTGCTATGGCATCTTGTGATGCATCCATCATATGGGTGCTACTATTATTTGAACTTAGAACAAGTGTGCAAACGTGGTCCTACAAAGTATCGATCTTGTATGTGTGTTATCTTTTCTTTAAGTTAAGTATTCACTATCATCGAATAAGTACAAAGCCTTCTTTGTATGAATACATAGTTTGTTTCCTCTCATAGTTTGTTATATGTATAATTAGTAATAGTTGTATGTATATGATTAATATATTGTATTGGTATGACCTTATTTTTACTTAAATCATAATATTATGGCTAGGTTAGATAATTAATAGTCCTTATATGATGATCAAGCTTAATTTTATGCTGTTTATAATTGTTATATCATACAATACAAAGTAAAGTATCATATTTTTTATTCCATCTTACCTCATAAAATAACTTAAATTACTTTGAATAGAAATGTAATCATTGTGTTATATGAATATGATATCTATATTGTACAAATATAATTATTGTTTGATAAGCTTAAATATTATTGGTTTATATTAACATGATAATTTATGTATCGTACTTGTATGATTCACTCTTACATAAGACTTATAATAAGATTGATACAAAGATGTCATATTATTACGTAACTTTTGTCATAAGTGTATGATTATATTATTAAGTCAAGTTAATTACTATATGATCAAACAACAATTCATCCGTATATGATTACATCATACAATATTTTTTGAGAGCATAAATCTTAGTAAAAATAATTATTATATAGTGGTGATCCACTATTACACTTGTACAATATATTTGAGTAGTAGAAATAAGCTATATTGTACTTACATGATCTTTGTGATCGTCTAATACAATAATTACAGAACTGAAATAATATAGTTTTACTAACTCATTAGATGAAGAAGACCTGATTTCATCTTTGAAAGTTGTCAGGGCACTATTCATTACGTCACTTTAGATATGGACATAGTCATATCTTTTCATGACGATATACACTTAGTACTATTCATTTTGCATGTCATCATTGCCATACAACAAGACAAGAACACTCACATCAAAAAAATGTGTCCATAATCTTCTAATTTAGCTTAATCTCTATATTATGAATGCACATACTTTTGTTGTATTAGACAGATATATTAAGTGATCAATGTTTAGGTATGGTGAATTAGATAGCAATCTGGCATGTATTTTAAGCTAATGCCTAAGGGTCATAGAACATGTTTGTTGTATTCCTAAAGGACATGCATGCACCTTACTGTTAACATATACTATTTTAAATAAAAATAAAAAAATGTCATAAGAAAAAAATAATATATTATGACTCTGTGTCACAGAGCACAAAGATGTTTTATGTACTTTTATGATAAGCTATTAACAATTGTTTTACACTAATTATATTATTTCATCATCTAAGATAATTTGAGTATTTTGCTTATTTCTTAATATGACTGTTTTGACATACTGATACAATACATTGTCATGACTCATAATGGCTAATTGTATTATTTTAAGAGTAATATTATAGTTGTTAAAACTACTTTATTTTTATTTTACTCACTCATTTATACAAATAAAGGTTAAAATTAGAATGAAGGATTGATGATGCTAAATTGTTAAATCTTTTGAAAGAGTATAATAAGAAAAACTCTTTTATATAGGTTATGCTAAACTGTGAGAAATATTTTCTTTATTGCTTCAACCATTACACTCTATAATTACTTGTTTCTAGTTGGGCATCATTTTTCATTAATTTGGTAACACTTTGATTTGTCTGTGAGGTGTTCTCACCTTGAGCCCTTAATAACAAAACTTATTTTTAGGGTCACAACAACAAAATTGAAGCATGAAAATGATAAGAAATTAAAAAAGAAAGAATTAAAGAAGAGAGTTTTTGTCACAAAAGGATATAATTCTCTAGAAAATAGGATTGCTTCATTTACCATTCTTATCCATGTATATAGAGATTTAAATATAATATTTTATTACAAAAAATATATTATTTTAATTTTCATAAAAAACATGACGCTTGGACCAAAAATTATAAATTCTACAAATTTCAAAAATTCTATGTTGCAAGATTTGTATTTGCTTAAGGGTATTATTCTTTCTTATGGAAGCACCTTGTCATGGGTGCATGGACCACGTTAGAGGGGTAATGTTTTGGTTAAGTTGACTAGGGATAGATATAGGCACCGGTTAGTTGAACTACTTAAAAAATCTTGTGATACTATTTTCTTAGCTCATTTTATATGCTTTATTTTCTTTCACTATTACAAAATAAATACAATCACTATACAAAGTCTTGAAACTAATGAATATTTTCTAAATAGTATATAAGAGAAATCAAGACTAATGATTAATCCAACTTGTAAAACTAATTGAGGTGGTTAAACTTGGTTGATAAAGTTAAAGGTTTTATTATTATCTTATGTTTGAAATAAAGAAGTTTAGATTTTAAAATGTCTATAATTCAACACCCCTTTTGGGCTTATTTCTGCCCTACAATTCCAATAAATAACACTTCATTTGATCACTATAATATGTAATATGTATAGGAAATATAAAAGCTTTTTGTTTAAAAAATGTTTATTATAGTTATGATGAAAACATAACAAACAATCAATATAATATACATAGTTAATAGTAGATATCAATTCTAAACATACTAAGCATAAGTTGTTGCTAAGAAGAAATACAAGCGAATTATAACTACATAAGTAAAACTATAATATTTTTCAAAATACAGGTACACTCCAACCCTGACATTCTCTTTTAGTGAACATGTGGAAATAACAATAAGTGTGAAATAACTAATTATCTTCTCAACAAGAAAATCTAGAAATAATGGGGTGATTTTTTAAATTTGAAATAGCTCTTCATGATATGAGATGCTATAAGAAAAATGAATATATATATATATATATATATATATATATATATATATTAAACTATGGTCTTTTTTTCTTATTAATCAGCAAACAAAAAAAATCTCAATTTTGACATGTCTATATCATGCTAAAAATTGTACTGTGCTACAATGAGATAATATCAAAAGAAGGAGATGAAACATAAAAGTAAGTATATAAAATAAATGGAACTCAACAACATTAAGTTGGTTGAAATAAAAATTTCCTAATTGATCAAGTGGAAGGTCAATGATTTATAAGAACAGTTTATAAGCTAGAGATAATCATAAAAATTATTAAAAATATTAAATAAATTAAAAAAATTATGAAATTTATTTAGATATAGATTTTACAATGACAAGCTTAATAAAATTTTCTTATCAAGAAAAAAGAAAGTGTGATGATCATAGAATTAAAAGTGAGAGAGAATTTTAAAAAAATAAAATAAATATTATAATAATATCCAACTTCAAAATTATTAAAAATACTAAAATATAAAAATTAGCTATCTAATAAAACTCATCAAGAAGAATCATAAAAAATCGGCTTACAAATTTTTAGAAGATAAATTGATAAAGAAATAAGAGATATATTAGTTTTTCTAAAGTTTAGAATTAATTTTAATTTAATTCCTAGATTTCTTGAAATAAAATGATGAAAGGAACCAACATGTCAACAAGCCCAATTGTAGAGAAACTTTTAAAAGCTAAAAGGCCAGGTGGTGAGGAGGCACATGGTAGCACTAGAAAGGTGATAAAGCATTGAATTCATATAAAAGGGGGGCTCTTGTATGGTGCAAAAGTTTATAAAAATTGGAGAGAAAATCTAATTGTGGGGTTGAGCTAAAGAAGAGAGAAAGAGGGAAGTGATATAACTAAAAGAAATTGGAGATTTTTACTGTAGTAACTAGACAAGAGGAGATTAAGAATAATTTCTTAAATGATTAAGGAAAAAATGAAAGAAAGAAAAAAATTGAAAGTGTAATTTTGCTAAACTAGAAACAATCCCAAGGAGAGACCACTATGAATTGAAATTAAGATAAATAAGCTTTCTATCTTATATGTATTTGGTTGCTATATTGTTGATTGATGTATAATGACATATTAGAAATTCTAATTTAAATTTAAAAAATTTAGGATAGTTTTGATGATCGTTTGTAATGCTATAGATTGTTTTTTTATTTCTTATTATAACATAATATTGTATTGATAATGAATTTTTTACTTTTTAATGTATATAAAAATGTTAAAATATCATGGTAATGATAATTAGAGGTAAAAAAGGAAAAATTATCAATTGTTCACTATGTGGAATCAGCAAAATAAAAAAACAGAAAAAAAGAATATATAAAAACGTTAGTTGAAAAGGTTAAAACATTATTTTATAAGTGTATAAATGATGGTTATCTAAAATATTTTAACTTATAATTCAAAATAATATGTTCTGAAAGTGATGCCACAATACAAAATAATATGTTATGGATGTGGTTCCAAAGAATTAGGACTATTCTTACTTTGAAATAACATATTTTGAGGAATAATATCAATTTAATTTAAAATGTGAAAAGTCTTACACCATAATAAACTAAAAGAAAAATGTGAATTGAGATTGGAAAATAAACGAGTAAAAGAAATTTATATTATTTCTTAAAATAAAAGATCAAGGGTTTTAAAAAGGCAAAATTATATTTTTATTCATATGTTTATTGCATGTTTTTTATGTGTTATATTGTTTAATATTAACCTAGTAGTGACACAGTCCTAATATATTTATTTCACATATATATTATATTATTTATACTACTAGGTCTGTGATAATTGGCTCAATAGGTTTTATGTCTAACATTTCATATCATAATGAGACATAAGATAGTACTCCAAGAAATAAATAAGAGGGACAATATTTAGTTTTATGCTAAATAATTATTTTTTATATTATATTAAATAAGCTGTTATGACAGCTCCTTTTATTTCACTATTGTTAGACATATATTAATTATTCTGCTATAATATATAATTAGATTTCTAAAATGATAATGTAATGGTTTTTAAATTTTTGTATATATAGTTTTAAGTTGGCTTCAAAATTGAGAGCATATGACTTAGCTTGCTATATAAAAAAGTAAATAGTTTTCAAGAAAATAAAAGGAGATATCATGACATTACCTACAAATGAGAATTGGTTTGCAACAATCTCACATTACATTGGCTATGCTACCTTACCATGTATTTATATAGGATGCATCTAATCCTTATATCAAAAATAGAGTATGTTATCTTGTCATACATCAAAATGTATCAATTGTTCAAATTGAAGTGGGCATGATCTAAGAAGAAAACAACTTTTTTTATTCTTTTTTTAAACTCATGATTGATAGGAATTTAAGTTTTAAATTTTACTCTCGTTTCCTTTCCAATGTGAATATATTTAACTTTTAATATTGTTTTCTTTCATTTTACAAGCTAATGTTATGGAAGCAATAGAATTATAATGCTTACGTGCTAGAATAATAATTAAACATCATAACATCTTTAATTATATATGATAAAAGATATAACATCACACCAAACATCACAAGATGAGCTCATAGAATTTTAAAATTACATTACGTTACAAACATAGAATATTGAATGAAGTTTATCTACCTCAGTTTGTAGGTAATAAGATTTTTCTTTTTGTTAATTGTTTTTGTGTATATGTGACATTTTAATCATTTTTAATATTTTTTATACATAAATTGCACCACCTTCCTTATAATTGATTAGGTAGCTAATCAAATCATTAGATTGATAGATCAAAAGTCTAATCTTATCACCTTGAACATCCTAACTAAATTGACTTGATCATATTGTCTTGCCTAGTCAATCAAACAAATTGATCTTCATATGAAAACTGATAAGCTATCTAATGGTGACTAAAATCTTAAAATTTGTTTAAAACATGAGTTTTGTTTTACAAAATAATGCACAAAATCATTTCAAATCAAATCCTAATCATTTTGAAAGCTCTTCAAATTATCTTTACTTACTAATTATAGCTAAACAAAGATTTCATTTGAATTAGATCTTAACTCAATTCCTTTTTCTTTGCTCAAATCTTTTTTGATGTTCCTTTCTCATTTAAAACTAGCTCTCTTTGCTTGAGCTTTCATTCAACAACAACTTAAGCTTCTATCTTTCTTTGTTTCTATTATTCATCTCTCTCACTTTCTCTTATCTCTCTCTGTAGAACACTACCAATGCTCCAATAAAGCTCATACTAACTCCCATATTTCCTAATCGTCTTAGTGAATGTTGAAAATAAAATAAAATAATATTACTTTGTAAATTTAATTTTAATATTTTTTCAAGAATTTCAACTAATCTTTGAATTCAATGAAAATTTATCTTTGGACTCATCTTGACTAGTATTTTTCAAAAATATAATTATTTTTATATTTCAAAATATTTTACTTTTTTGACTTGTTTTTGCATGTAAATCATAAAACACAATTTAAATCACATGAAAACACATAAAGACCTTCATTTCATATAAATAAATAGTAATTATATATTCATAATATTACTTACATGTAATAAATCTTAAGTAACTTTGGATTTATAATGTACTAGAAGCTATTGTGTCAGGGTGACTATGCCAAGCATTCCCATCATAATAGTTAACTAAAACTATTAGAGCAATATAGAATTGACATAAGATAATTTGAATGAATTCATAGCTCCTTAGGGAAACACAAATAGGCACTTAAAGTAATATAGGATTACATGGAGCCACATAAACTATCCAAACTATATACCAAGCTAAGTGGTGTTGAACTAACCTTAGACATCTCAATACAACAATTTCCTATATATCATGATAAAAAAATACAACTAGCTATAATATATGGGTACATCTTTTCTAAATATAGAATAAATATGTACAATAATGAAAGTAAAAAAGATTTCAAATATTGAACAGACGTTACTCCATAAAGCATACTAAAAGCATTACAACTCATTAACAACATCAAATAACTTTAGATATTGGATGTATTTATTTGGTGGTAGCTAATTCACCTATGTCACCAGATCTCCATGCCAAAAGTCCTTATTGTGTTATAGAGACAATGAAGAGTGCAATTAATTAATTTAAAAAGCTCTTTAAGATAAATACTATCCATGGAATATAACAAGTATTCTGATAGCATTGGCAAAATTTATGGAAGTTAAAAAGGAAATTTATACAGGAGTAATAAGAAATGATACTTAGCACAAATCTTAATGATAAGTCTATCCTAGGAAAAAACTTCTTTGTCTTATGTGCATGTTTGTTCACTATTCACCAAGTTAAACTTATCTTATGTTGAGATTAAGAAAAATAGCTTATCATTAAGAAATGGATAAATTGGTGAAAAAAGCAAACACAAAACAAAAATAGCAATGGTATGAAGAGATCAATATTCAAAATAGTATTATTTTATTGTAGGATATTCTATGTTGATTTGTGAGTAGTACAAAAAGCCTATGCTTTGTAAGGAGTGGTGCTAAGATCCCTATGAATTGGAAAGGGCAGAGAAGATGAGAATAGAAGCATACATGCAAGAAGGATACTTTCTTTATTCTAAAAAAGGGAAAACTATTACCAAAAAGAGAAAGGGACTTTTCCCTATTAAACTCAAAGTTAAATGCAAGTTGATGAGAGTAATCTTTAAAAAAAAAGTTTAACCAACTTAGCCATCACAAGTCTAGTTAAGGAACTAAGCTTAGTAAGAGCACCACGCCTGATATCGTGTACACTTTAGTGAATTTATCATATTATATAGCATGAGAGTTAGTGAATTTCATATTTGTAATCATGATAAATTTCATTGTTGGAGTTACTAGTGTTGAAATGCTACTATTGCATGTAGTCATTCCTGAGAGTCCTTCTAGTATATGGATACAATATATTATAGTTGGGACACAAATATTATTGGAAGAAGGATTACAATCACTACATTATCCATATAGCCCTTAAGAGGATCTAGCTAGAGATGCATATAGAAATTTTAAAAACCTATTTTACAATAAAGTTCAAAGAAAGTTAAAGCCGCTTTTGAAGAAGAGACCGTTTGCTTCGAAAGAGATAAATTAGTTTCCTTGGATTAAGAGGTATGTTCTCACATGGTTATAGCAGAAGATAAAGATTTGGCAATTCTAACTTTATGGGACAACAACAACACAACTATATGACTTCATGATATAAAGCATGGCCAGAGCAATATCATAGGTAAATGACCTAATGTAAAGTAATTATTGTATGATAATTTGGAGAGCTTTAATAATGTAGTGGGAATTGAAATTTTTTTGTGACTATTTGACTCACAAGAGTGAACGTCAAAAAAGGGGATTCAATTATATGTTTATTATGATCTTTTGATCCTAAAGTGAATCAACAAAAAAGATAGGGCAAAAAATCAAACAAAAAAGTTTCAAAAAAATCTTACAATGAAAATTAGACCATCTAATAGCTTATTTGGACATTTTCATTAAGTGATTATTCAATAAATGTAATTAGATATGGTCATAAAATAAGATTTTTTTCAAAGTTTGAGTGGAGCAATTGCACTTTCTGATGGACTCATTGGACTGTCCAATCATTCATTTCACCATTGTAGTCTTGAAAAATAGAAGATCAATTAGATCTTCTAATAAGTTGGTCAAGTTGAGCAAGCAAACTAGATGGAGGAGATCATGGATTTGCTAACTTGATTGAATAGTTAAGTCAAGCCAATCAAATCATGTGATTTGTCAAGATGAGCACAATGTAGTTTATTGCATATTCTATATTTCAGATCAATCCATCATCATAGTTGATTTAATAACATTAAATTTAGATCAAATAAGATGGTGTCAATCCTATACATGCTTAGCAACTGATTATTTCTTTGCAAGGGGTTTGTATAAAAGATTTCTATCTTTTTTTCAAGATTCAAACCTTAGTTTATCTTTTAAAGTTGTACTTGTTTTATATTTGAAATATGTTTGATAATGTAAAGCCTTTTTGACATTGAACTATAATAATAGACTCCTAGGATTTTATAGGGTGTTTATTTTTCTCTATCAAATCTTGTGAAGTCAAGTTACTTTTTTTAGTTTTTCTCAAAAGATGTTTAATTTCTCTACATCCCTTCCTTCACTCGAATTCTAAGAATTATTTGAGTCATTATGTGAGCTTATTGGAGAAGAATTCTATAATAATAAGAAGCAACTTTGTAAATGAGTTTTAGGTATCTCAAGGACTTTAGATTTTGCTTAGCTTAATTTGTATAAGATTCTTCTATTTTCATTATTTTTGTATCTCAAACTTAACCTCTTAACAAGCATTATATCTTCTATAAAGAGCTTGAAAGCATTGGCATAAAATCATTGTACATGCTTAAACTTAAGCTTGCTTTGTATTATATGAGCATAATCTTAATTTATGTTATTTATTTGTGGGGACTAAACGATAGTATGGAAACATTTTTATACATACAATTTTTTTTACTTACAAAATCTAGAAAACCAAGCATGGATCATCTATACATACTCTAACCAATTTATATGTCTGTATTTTTATATTCATGTTGGATGCGTATTTGTTGAATAGTTTGTGCATACATATTTTTCATTAGTTGCTTACAAATTCTTTGCTTTTGTACTAAGACATGTATACTTCCAACAATATACATATGGAATATACATGCTATCGAATTGCATGCAAGCGCACATTGAAAGAACATCTTGATTACTCACTTAGATGGTGAACTTTCACACCTATTGATTTCATATGCAAGTTTAAAACCAATGTGAACCCAGCGTGGATATAAATGTGTGTTTTTCTTTGTAACTGCAAACTCATTATACTAATCGCCAAGTCATGAATCATGAACCTAAGGTGTCTAGCTTTACACTGATCCACAAGCACATATGAAGTATGGATTTTGCATCAAGAAGTACACCATTTGCTGATCTTGCTAAATGTATCCATCTCTACTCGACTTTGTTGCACATATTTATCTAACCTTCATGCATCTGTTGGGTAAGGAAATCCTCGTTGTGTTGTTTTTGCACTCCATCTCTCGTTGATTAATTTGAAATCTACTTCATTTGTTGTTATATCTAAATATAAAGCGTCAACAAATTTCAAAAAGAAAAAACTAAGTACCACAATAAACTTGTTTAGTCTCACAACCTCTTGCATTTCCGCTGCAACAGCTGAAGCAAACAACCTACCAAAGAACTTTTCTAACGATATTTACTTGAATTTTGTCAAAAAATTGTAAAAACCATCATCCAAATACACATTTTTTTAAAAATAACGTGCCAAATGAAACCTAAACCTGCTTAGTAGAAAAAACAGGATGTGAAATGTGGTATATGTTGTGTAATAATAATTTCATTAAAAAAAAAAAAACAATGTAGATACACAACAGTGCAGAGCTAATTAGATGGCTAACGAGCGATGCATACGTAAAGAAATGAACAGTAATGTTCTTACAACTCACATGTGAGCTTTTAACTGCATGGAAAATGATTTCCACAACCTAAAGTTTGATGACTCTAGTTTACATTACAAGCCTGAAAGCCTAACGTAGATACATGACGGCTGAGAATTGAGAAGTTGCTACAATTCTCTTAATTATATTTCTACTTTTACAATGCCATTTGATGATGATTCCATCATATTTGGTAAGTACTGAAGCCAATCCTTTGCACAGAAAAGTGCCTCTACAATATCTGGGCGCAATGAGCTCCTGTACTCGTCCAGAACTCTGCTTCCAGTGCCCGTGCAAAACAACGAGCTACCAGCATTAACCATAGACATTGGGATTGCTAAGACATCCCGAGCCATTTTGGACAGAGTAGGATACTTGATATTATTAAGCTTCCACCAGTTTAGGATGTCGAACTCTAGAATTCGTGGAACAAGAGATTCCTCAAGATACTGCTCAAGTTCGGACTTTGTATTGTGGTTGGAAGAAATTTCAGATATATAAATATCAAAATCATGAAGCCCATCTACAGCATTAACCGTGGTTCTTGACTGATAGCCAGCGTTAGGAGGATTGGGTTCGCTCATCTCTACATAAGCAGGAGTAAGCGGGAGAGGTTGTGCAAAATACTCGAGATAAAGCTCATGAATGCTATCATTCACCAACTTGATATACCTACCGGCATCTTCAGCATAAATTTTAGAGAAGCTGAACTCAACAAGCTTCAGCTTGAACCGGGGGTCCATAACTACTGCAACTGCAAGGACAAGGCTGCAATCTTTCCAGTATTTGTCGAACTTCTCATGCATATCTTTAGCTACTGTACTCACTATAGGATCATCACTATTTACAGCATGCATCAACTCAAACTGGATCTTCCATGCTTCGTGAAAAAAAATATTTGAAGTTGGATCTGGGGACATCATGATAACACCAGCTGAGTCAAACAAGAGTTTCAGGTAAATGCAGACTACTTCAACCTTTTTCCAGTCATCAGGTGATGGTGCTTCATTATAGTTATCATCACAAGTCTCCAGTACGGTAAATGCCTGTTTATATTCCAGCGCAGCAAGAAGCATGTGGTAGGTTGTGTTCCATTGTGTTGTTACATCGAGGTTAAGGCTCTTGGTAGTTGGGAGCTCAAGCTGAAGAGTAATTTCAGTAAATTTTTCTTCGCGTGTTGGAGATGCTTTGACAAACTTTACACTCTCACGAATGTTGTATATTATCCCATGAATGGAAGCTATAACATCCTGAGCTACAACATTAAGGATATTGACATAACAGCGCACCACAAACAACTGTCCTTTGAGTACCAGTGTGTTCTTGTTGGAAAGGTGGTCTCTGAGGTTTGCACTGTAGATGTCATGAGATGAGCAATTGTTGTCCAAAGTGATTGTGAATAACTTATCCTTCATATTCCATTCGGAAAGGCTAATGCCAATAACTTCACTCAAAGCATTTTCTGAGTGTGGGGAAGACACCATCATAAAGTTCAGCATTCTTCTACGAAGTTTCCAGTCGCTGTCAATAAACTGTCCATTGAGGCAAACATATCCAAGGGTTTGACTGGTTGTCCACAAGCCTATCGTAAGACTAATCCTTCCAGGCAGAGCACCAAATACTTGCAATAGATGCAGTCGTTCATTCTGATAAACTGCGAGGACTTCTGATTCCATGGCTTCACAGTTTAGCATCTTGAAGCGTGGTTGGAGGCTTTGAACAAAGGCCACAAAAGCCAAATGTTCAACAATGTGGAGTGGAAGCTCATGCGTTATGATCATCTTTGCAAGGTTTTCGTTGCTAATGTCCTGATCAAATTGGGCTGTGAAATAGTTAGCTCTGTAGCGTCTTTTAGGAGGATCTGGGCTGTCCCCATCAGTCTTTAAACCCGATGTCAGTGCAAGCAGGTTCTTGTCTTGCGACTTGATTTTAGGACAGGAGCCAAGAGCAATATGCCTCTTAAGGTGACTTGTGCCGGCAATTTTTGAACCAGTGCTATAAGCAAAAGTTTGCTTGCAAAGTTTGCAGCAAGCCCTTGTACATCCTCCAGCCACAGCTTCAACAGTAAAGTGCTCCCATACCATAGACTTCCTTTTCCTACGCCTTCTAGGTTGTGGGGTCGTTTCTGCTTCTGTATTGGGCAGCAGCTGCTCCTCAATGTCACTTACACCGCCCATTTCCTATGATGTGAGAATAACTGCACCATGGAGAGACATCAGCATCAACCACATTGTAATTACATTTCACGTATACCCAAAAGACTAACATCAATGTCTGTAGCAGATAAAAGTAACTGCGAAAGAAACTTTGAAGAGGGATCATCATTTTAGCTGATCCGAAGATCAGCATTTGCAAAGAAAAGTAGTTAATGACCAATTGAAATTTCAAATGACTTCTGGAATTGAAGCAGAACTTTTTGAGGCAGCTCAGTCAGCAAGCAAATGAAGGTATCAAGAACCTATGAACTCCACTGGACAAGATGATACTTTTGGGAAATTCTTGGGATAACAGGCAGAATATAGGGAAGATGCTCTTTAGAAACACTGCTTGAGAGATAGATAGCAAACACCCGAGAGTGAACTTGAGATTGTTGACAATCTAGGAATCCGTTTGAGTAGATGTAAAGCTTGAATGAAATGGAAAGGCCTCCGCCTACCTTAGCAAGCAGTTGGAACTGTCTACATTGCAATCCTAATAGGGTTAAGATTCAAAATAATTTTCTTTTTAATTTTGGGAGAAGAAGACTACACAACAAAAAACTATAAGCTTATGATTACTAAGTTAAAGAAGAAAAGAAGTCGGATTAAGCTTTCGTATTTTAAATCTCTCTCCCACCACCCCCCACCTTCTCTCTCTCTCTCAGATATCATGTTGAATACAACATCATGAGCAAGAACTCCCCACAAAGACAAGCAAGATCCAACAATTAACCAAAATCACAACAGCAAGGGTTGTGGATGGATCATTTGATATTTATAGCATTTCTTGATCTTCTAGGTCTAGAAAGGAAAGGAACCATTCAACTTGAAAGCAACTTGACAAGGAGAATAAGAGAGAACTTGAACCTATGTCGCAGGTTGGAGAATCCAACTCATCATAGGAGTAAAAAGGCACATAATTGACCAAATTGCCCCAATCTTTCAAAAGATAATGTTGAAACAACAATTAACCCTCACCACAGCAGTAGAGGATAGAATAAGGGAAGGATATCACCATCGTGATCTAATGCAACAAACATGACAAGAAAGTAGGGCAAACCCATGTCTGCTAGAGGAAATAGGTAGGGATGAAGCTAACAATGTTAGGTTATGGATAAAAATCAAAAGAGGCCATTCGAAATGTAAGCAAAATTATACCAACCTATGGAGAGGTAAAATATGGAGAAATTGGATACGTGGATTAATTAATTCAATACATTTTCATTCTATGGATATCCACAAGATAGAAGGTGCCATTTGCAAATTTAAAACTCAAAAGTCACACCATGAAGCAACTTTAAGAGATTGTTAAGAGGAAAATGACAAAACCTATGGCATCAACAAGATCAAGATCAACCTATACAAAATTACAATGTTGAATATCATCGAAGATCCATGACACTTGAGTTTCCATTTGACAAGTTGCCCATGATAATAAAGTATGCCAAAGGACTACATCACTTGATCACCATTTCTTTCCTTTTAGAACTATGTCAAGTTGGATCATTTACAATAATGATTTAGAAAAATAACAAAATTTGACAAGAGACGGTTCTTGCAAGTAATTCTCAAAAGTTAGAGAAATTCAAAAGGTGGGAGATAAAGAAACAGAATAGTAAGAAGTGGCACCTCAAAAAAGAAGACGCATTGAAGGCATCAAAGCAACCCTCTAGAGATTATTGCAACCATTGCAAGTTTGTTAAGAATTATTAACTCATTGTAGTATTTGATGATAACAAACTCAACAAAATTTCAAATATAGCAAAGATTAAATAGAAATGGTTCAATAAGAATAAAGCTTGAAGGACAAGGTTCATCAAGCCAAACACTTTCACGTTGAGTTATAGGTATAAAATGTCAAAGATTACTAAAAGTGAACATACTGACATGCACCTTAGCATCCTATATTTTTTTGGAGAGTTTTCAAACTTAATGTTTCAAAAAATAATGAACTCAAAAATTAAATTTTACATAAAGATGACAAAAAAATTATTGAAATAAATAAAAAATAAAATAAATTTCTATGAGTAAGTTTTTCATGTAAAATAAAGCAAATAAATTTTTCATAACTTTTGGAGATTATATGATATTTATTTTCAGCTTTTCAAAGTGTTATTAACAAAATATTTCCAAAGTGAAATTCAACTAGTAAACATTTTAAAATGACCTTTATTTTAAAGTAATATGGTCAATATCTTTTTTAAATCATGTTAACTTTCCATAGTTATTGTTTTAAAAGTATTTTTAAACATTTTAAAGATTCTTAAAATAAAAAAATGATTAATTAATTAATATTTAAAATGCATCAGAAAGTCAATTAAGTCGATCGAACAATCTAACTGTCAATTAAACTTACAATAAACTTGATCAACATAATGCAATCAAGTATAATTTTGAGTCCTCTATATACCTTGAGAATTGGACACGATTGCTACAAGGTTTTAATTCATATCGTTTGGTTCGATGCACAAATCAAACTTCCTATTATTATGATTAGATGTGGGCAATAGTAGGCTCAGAAAAAATACCATAAAATTTTGAAGCCTATTGAATGTTTTACTTATTGATTGGAGCTTGGATACAAAGAGACCTTTTGGGATTTCTAAGCATTTTAAAGCTAATTAGATAGTTGATCAATATTGATCAAATATATGATTCACTAATGGAAACCTAGAGTGATCCAAAAAGTCAAAAGAAATGCTAGATTTTTATATTAGGAATTTCTAACATCCAATAAGCTTTGCTAATAGTTCTTAGGCACCTCTTAGCTATTATACAAAAGTTGAAACTCTGATTAATAAGTTGATGGTGCTATGCCAAGTCAAATTCACTTAAAAAACTAAATAAGCTAATCTTAATTACATGAGGAAGTGGTTCATGTTGTAACATGTGTTCGAGTACGATACTTGTTATGACCTTATGTGTCTTCTAAAACAAAGTTCATGTTGGCTTACAAGATTTGTAGGAAAATTAAGTCATATTTTTATTGTTTTTTTTTTATGTTTTTCTTCACATGAAGTTTGACTCTTTTGGGTCAAACCATATCAATATAGGATCCTTTGATCAAGTGATCATACGCATTTTGGCAAATGTGTGTCCACGCTTTGGGTTGGCGAATGTAGAACTTCTCTGATTTTGATGATCATGTGTAGACCATTCTAAGTCGATAGTGTAAAGGATTTCATTTGTTTTTTTTGTACGTGAGTGAACAAAACCTAGCCTTCATGACTAGATGTAGGCCAGCTGTTTGGCTAAACAACTTAAAAATTGTATAATGCCTTCTTCACGTATTTCTATTATTACAATTTTTATTTCCTATTCATGTTTATCTTTTGTATGATGAAACCTTTTTCAAGTTCATGATTCACCATTTTTTATGTGCATCGTTTTCTTTACATAGCTAAGTGGCCATAATAACAATAACCATTGCAAATCCCAACCCAAACAATACCCTAAGAGGAAGAATAAGGACAAGAAAGGATAATAACGACCACTATTAATAAGGTTAGTGCTTAAGCTAACACATTATGTTGATTCGAATCTCACCATAGTAAATTGACAAGAGCTAGCTAAGCATGAGAGGATGGAGCTCATGAAGACTTGTTCCATCTCTGAAAACAAGTGAGGCAAGAGTTAGAGCAACCATTAAAACATGTAGCCAAAAGAACCTTACCTTGACTAACCTCGTGCAATGATTGGGATGCATGAACCCTCAATTCCCACCACCACTAATGATGATGTTGAGAAAAGTTTGTGAAAAGGAATATATCAACAAGAAAACGTGTGAAATCATATCTCTAGATATTTGTCAAATCATTCTCAAAGCTCCTTACTTGTAAGATATATAAAAGCCAAATTCTTCTATTAAGTCTAGAAAAACTAATTCACTAAGGAACAAAAAAAATATCTCAAAAGCAAAGATTAAAGTCTTCAGACAATTGGCTTATTAATTGTTGGGTAGGTGAAGAGATTAGCCAATGCATAACAGAGTTAAATTTTAGTAGTAGTTTGAAAAAAGAATCCAGATAGTGAAATCATCAAACTATTACAAAAGATGAGAGTCAAATGCAAAAGCTCTTCAAGTAGTACTCCATTCTTTTCAAGAAAACACAAGGGATGCTAAAGAGGATTACAATTGAATCATATGCACTTCAACTAAACAATGGAATGTATAACCACATGGTTAGAGAAGTTGAGATCAAAAGAGAAATTGCAAAGCTACTCGTGATGGGAGCCTTGAAACTATGAAGTTTAAAATGCAAATTAGCTATTGTAATAATGTCAAATGACGTAGGATGACGGATGTGTGTCAACTACCACATTGTCAAAAAAATCTCAATAAAAAATAAATATCTTTTGATTAGGATTAATGATCACAATCAAAAGCACACATCCTTGATCCAACATTGATGATTTTTTAGATTAGCTAAAAAATAGACAAATATTTTCTAAACTTGATTTTAAGTTGAGATAACACCAATCTCAAATCCATAAGGAAGACACATTAAAGACAACCTTCAAATAATAGTGAGAAATAGTAGGTTTTTGATTCAAATATAATGTCAGAGTGAAACCAAAAGAATCCAAGCTCAAAAATGGAAAAAAATGGTGCTCAAATTATTCATTCTACAAATGCTTGTTGTTGGATGTAAGATGTGCATTGGATAAGCACTTGCAGTGCAGTTTTTTGGGTAGGATGGCGAGGTGGGGTGTGAAGATGTTATATTATTAGCTAAACAATTACTATAGTATCAGGTTCAAATGAGTTTACAACACTCACCAAAAAGTTGCACAAGAAAAAGGAAGCCATTAAACTTCATCCACACTCAAGCCATTAAATAAGAGTAAAAAAAACTTAAATTATCAAATTATATGTTTTTATTTTAGATTTTGGGACTATCTATATATGATTTTTTACAATAATCACTAGCACCCACTAAAATCTATTAACAAAAACAAGAAAGCACTAATGAATGCAAATTAATCAACCACCAATACCACTTTACAACAAAATGGAATTTAGAAACTCCATATATTTGAACAAAATTTTTGTTATAATTTTTATGAAATATTTGAAATTAACTTCATAGGTTAATCCAACACTAGTTTATGTGAGCTTTTAATATTATGCTTCGTGATGAGGACCCAAAAACATTAATTCGATTGGCCCACACTTGAGACCTTCTCATATGTCATCGCCAAGTAGCAACATGCTAATTGGTGTTACATCTCTACCCAGCCAAGAGGAATTTTGTTCCATTAAGTTAAAATTAAGTTAATCATCTATCAGTTATGGAGCAATTTTTTTTAAGTCTTCTCTTGCCATATGAGTATCTTTTGAAGATGGTTGAGTTTTTTAACGAATGAGAAACTTGTGTGGCAAAGTGGTACTAAAAAGCTTCTCATCAATGATAATTTTTCAAAAAAATAGGGCATTAAAGTTTTTGACAATTACTCATCATTTTCACCTAAATGAGAGTTAAATTACATCATATATTGTAAATTTTTTTAATATGATAGAATGTCCTCAATATTAAAAATTAGACCAATAAACATAATAACAATTAAAAAGCATACGAGTTTATAACCATTTTTCTAATTATTTTGAAATGTCCACAACCTCGTGCATGTAACTCCTTATATTTGGTAGAGTTATAAGATTCTGAGTGAATGTGAAATAAAACATGAGCACTTTCATTGAACTCCCTTAAACAATTATTTTGATAAATAGTCTCAATGTATTCATCATTGTTTGCTTCTATTTATTGCCCGACTTCATTATGTTGGTTAAAAAAATCATATGCGAAAGTAAGAATGTTAAGTAAATCAATAGGCCGATTTGGGTTAAACTCATGTACAATTTAAAAAAGAGTTTAATTTATAGTTTTTGAAATAATGCTATTATAAACAAACTCAAACATAAATAGATGTAAATCCTAAGTTCTTAAGTTATTTCCAATAATATATCTAGAAAGGTTTTCTTAAGATTCAGTTAACAACTTCAGTTATTTATCAATTTGTGAGTGAAAAACTAATTAGAACTTGAGTTTTGTTCCAAAGAGTTTTTATAGTGTTTTCCAAAAGCAAGAGACAAATATGACATCATGATTAGAAATAATTGTAAGTGATGTCATATAATCCAACTATTTTTTAGAAAAAAATTTTGAGAATGTGTGATGCATCACTTATTTTAAGGCATGATATAAAGTGTGTTATTTGAAGATATGACTTACTACTATAAACATATTACCATAATGTCTACAAGCTTTTAGTAATCTAAAAAATGAAATCCATAGAGAGATCTTCCCAACGTAAAAAATGAACCGATCAAGTTATCTATTTACGTGGTTTTTGTTTTGTTGTTTTTTCTTGTTTACAAGTGCAGTATTGAGAAACTATTCTCATTAATAATAATAAATTACTACCCATAATTAAAGGTTTATTTCATAAATCAGCATAAATTATATTAAAATTAGAAAAACCTTAATAATGCACGAGAACTTAGGATTCCAAAAACCAAATTACTAAAGCTATTTTTGATAATGAGTCTATAGGTTTATTGTATTTGCCAGGTTTATGTTTTAAGATAGGAAAAATCTTGTGAATATTTAATATATTTACCATGCTTATGGTTCAATTTTTGCTAAGTGTTTATAAGGCATAATGATAGATATTCTGAATGAATTTTTTGTGCAACAAATAGTTTCGCTAATGCTTTAAAGATTGAATAATTACATAAATCTTTCTATAATAAGTAAATCATTATGATGCTAAGGTATATCCCCAATTCAACTTTTTGCTAAAGCACGCTAAGGGATAATTATTTTTACTTAAGTATATCCTTAATTCCAATTCCAGAAGCATCATAAGAAACTTCAAATATAATGTTAAAATCCAATAAATACAAAATAGGAATAGTGGTCATAAGATTCTTAATTTGATCACATAAATTTTTTGCTTTAAAAGATTTGTTAATAATATTATTATGATGCTAAACTAATGTATGAATCATTGATAAAAAATGAAGCACATGAAAACTTTTAATTATGATTATAGAAGTTGGAATTGGTTAATCTAAAATGTCTTCAAGAGACTACAAATCTTTAAAAATTTTACTTACCAAAAAAATACCTTTTTGGGTTTATATATGACAGTTCTATGACTAAACTTCTCTAGAGCTAATTTAAGATATTTTAAAAAAGAGGTTTCATCAAAACTATATATTAAATATCATCAAAACAAACAGTTAAGAATTTTTCTATGAATGGTTTAATGGCGATATTCATTAAATGTATGAAAATATTTGGAATATTTGATAAACTAAATGTCATCACTAACCATTCATAAAAGGTCATCTGGAGTTTTACGGGATGATTTTCATTCATTTCTAAGTAAATCTTGATTTGATGAAACCCATTTTTAAAATCTAATCTTCAAAAGGCATTAGAAATTAAAATAAAATCTAAAATGTCATCCAATTTTGGAAATAAAAACATATATTTTATTATCTTATTAATGGTACAACTATTGATGCACATATTCCATGAGCCATTTCTTTAAACGTGACAAATGTTGGAACTTCACATGTGCTAAGACTTTTTCATAGAAATCCCTTTTAGAAAAATTCTTTTGATGTTTCAGTTCTACATATTCACTTGGGGGTTATTTAATAGTGTAAGAGGTTCGAAAATTGAGAATCTTATTCACATGTTGGATTTCTCTAATGGGAGCTAACTTATTAAGGAGTTCAATTGGAATGATATCTCTAAATTGAGATAAGAGTTTATTATCTTTGATAGATAGGGTATCTCAGAATGAGATTATTGAACCTCTTTCATATGCATAATAGAGGGATTAAAAAATTCTCTACTAAGGCGGGATTAAAAAATTCTCTACTAAGGCTCTTAAATCCAATTTTATTAATAATAAATCAAAATTTAAGGGGACCTTAATTTACTCCCAAAAAATATGATTATTTTATTTTTAATGGTTTGCTTTTGAATTTAATTGGATTGATTTTTGAGAACGGCCTTGTGATCTAAGAGTTTTTCAATTAGTTTTAAAAGTAATAGTTTTATAGTCTTGTCATTAAATTTGAAAACATAAATATTTTTCCTTCTATAATAACTACATTCATATCATACAACCAAAGTTTACCAACTAAAATGTGTTATATCTACAAGAACATTATACTAAATTTTGTCTTCATAAATTCTCCTTTTAAAGAGAACAAGAAATTTAGACATCACTGGTCAAGATATGTGATTCACCCAGGTTTGGATGAGGTTTGACTTTATGTATGGCCCAAGACAATACATGTATAGAAATAACATTCATGACACTTCCAATATCAATGACCAATCTACACATCTTTTTATTATATGTGACAAACATGCTAAATATGTTTCTTTTTCTTCTTAAATCTTATATCATTGTTAAATATTGTACGATTCCAACAGTATTTCTTCTTCCTCACAATTTTCCTCATTAGTTAATCGTGCATTTTCATCTTTGAGTACTTCAAATTAAAAATATATAGTTTCATCTTTATTAATAAGAAAAAAATATACTTTTTTTTCTTTAGTTTTAAAAGTATCAAGTCGTTCTTTTTTAGGACATAAGATAAAGGGTTTGGAGATTTTGACATGATAAGACCTTCATTGGACCAAAGTAGATTTTGTAATTAATTTTGGTGTGGAGTAGATAAAGGCTAAGTTTGTTTCTATTGTTGCATAAAGACGAGGTTGTGTGTCATTCTACTAATTGAGTAATATGAAGAGCTTCTTCTAAGGTTTGCGAGTTATGCAATTCAACTTTATTTTTTAATTTTTAGGCAAGCTCTTGAAGTGAATTTGTTAGCTAGTTGTCAATCATTATCACAATAGTCTATTCAAACAAGTAATTCTTTCAATTGATTCAAATAGTCTATTGTCTTAAAAGACCTTGTTTTAATGATAAAAATTGACCATTGAGTTTCTTGTTATGGTGTCTTGGAAAAGTTTTTAATTTTATTTAATTTCTACCCATCTTATAACTCCTCCATCTATTCGTTCTTCTTTAGAAATTATTTTATCTAATAAATTTTTGCATAACCAACAAATTTCAGTTTTGTGAAACTAACTTTTTGATAATCATTCATTTTGTACCATTTAAAAAAGTTTTTTAAATGGGTTAGCCAATTAAGAAATTTGTTTAGGTCATAAACATCACAAAAATTGAGGCTTTAACTTTGACTTTCTTTTGCATTTCTAGATCACGATCTTTGAACTGAGTCTTATATTCATGGTCCCTTTTTGAAATGTATTCTCTAAGTTGGCTAGTTACATCCCCATCATGAATGCATCATAATAAGATCGATTTGGACTTTTAAAATTGTCATAAGTGTAAGACTCGCACCCCAATGGAAAAATAAATGATCATTTTTATTAGAGCATCAATTTCTCTATTTGTGATTTTTTTAATTTTTTTCATTCTAAGATTTGTGGCTTGTTCTAAGTTCTGTAATTGTTTCACGATTAATGATTTGAAAGACATATTCATGCAATGTTAAATGTAAGTAATTCACAATGATGGGAAAAAA
This sequence comes from Vanilla planifolia, assembly GCA_023846275.1. Classification (NCBI taxonomy): domain Eukaryota; kingdom Viridiplantae; phylum Streptophyta; class Magnoliopsida; order Asparagales; family Orchidaceae; genus Vanilla; species Vanilla planifolia. The sequence goes on along the minus strand of CM043874.1, from coordinate 26,241,118 downwards.
CTTATGCAATAATAAATGAAATCTAAGAATGCATAATAACTAGTGAGATGATGAAAAAAAATGAATTCAACTCTTTTTTTAAAGGAAGCAAACAATTTAAAGTAAATCAAAGCAAACAAGCCTCAATAATAGTCAAATATTTCTCTTTAGTTATTCAATTTTAGTTTTCATTAAATAATTAGAATTTAATAGATGGGCTAATGAAGTAGAATACTTTCTTGTAGGTGCTCAATACAATCAAGGGTGTGTTTGAAAGTAACTGATTTGATTTGAAATGTAAAATTTTGACTATATTGAAAATAAATCATTTATTCATGGAATTGCAATTAAACTTGTTAATCTTTTCTTTATAAAATTTAAACTTTAATCAAATAAAAAAAGTAACAAGTGAAGGGCAAGATTTTATCTCAATTAATGTTTAATAGAGTAAAATGCCAATTACAAAACATTGCAATGTTCTCCAAAGTTTGAAATACTTTAGAGAATTTTTTTTTTCAACTCAAATACAAAATGATGGAGAGAAATAATGAATCTTTGATTCAAACCAAAAGAATTTGACCTCAAAAATAGAAAGAATAGTGTTAGCATTATTCATTCTACAAATACCTACTATTTGGCATAAGTTGTGCCTTAGCTGGTTACTTGCAGTGTAGTCTCTAAGTAGCCTGGCACACAAGTAGGGTGTGAAGATGCTATAATACCAATAAGACGATTATTATAGTATCACATTCAAATAGTTTTGCAATATTCTACAAAGAATTGCACAAGAGAAGAGAGCCACCAAACAAGAGCATAAATATAATAACTCAAACAATCGAAGTACATATTTTTATTTTAAATTTTAGAAATATTTATACATGTTTCTCTAATATAGCTACTAACACCCACTAACATATACCTTTACAATAGTAAGAAGCACTAACACCCACTTTGTAAAATTCTAATCAAATAAAATCTAGAAACTTCATATATATGTGTAAAATTCCTACCATAATTTCCATGGTATATTTGAAATTAACTTCATGGGTTAATCTAAAACTAGCTTATATAAACTTTTATGTTATATTTCATGATGAAAACCAATATATTAATTTGATTGGCTTATATTTTAGCTTAATCATAGGTCTGGGTCGTTATTGAGTTACAATGTCATTGATTAATGATGCATCATCAAGCCTCAAAAAAGGGTTGCAAACTATGTTTTATGCCAAAATCTATAATGCAAAACCAACTTAATTGCTAATGATGAATGATATTTCACAACCCTATATCAAGAACTTCATTATGAAGTATTTGACATCGTAATATATAATTTGCCTAGTACCAAGAATATATGTAGAATGTCTTGAATTTACCCCAATAGAATTAATTGAAGTTGAACCCAAAGAAATGTGTTTTGGTTATCCACCTTTATCAAGATTGGTACAACATGAAAGCCATGAAGAGCTAATCTAAACCAACAAATGTAATGGAGATCCATAGCTTCGTGGAACCCATCAATACTTAAGAAAATAAGTTTTTTGAGATAATTGCACCACCACATGACCTCACTCAAAGGCGACAAAAAATTCGAGCAAGAGAAGAACACGAGAATCTTTCCATTGTTAAAAGAAAAATATGTGAAACACTAATACCAACTCTACCCAATCTACACCAAGCCTTTGAAATCAAGACAAATGCGTCAAAATATGCAATTGATGTTTATAGAATAAGGAAAACACATTTTGTACTAAAATACTAGGAGTTTAAAAAGCTTACTTAACCTATGATAAGGAATTACTAATGTCACACAAATCCATGAAAACAATGGAGGCCATATTTGCTAGATAAGGAGATAATGATGCATTTTGACCACTGAGCATTGAAAATTACAAAACTCACTAACATAGATGAAAATTCAATAAGCATGACACTTGAAGCGGATGGCAAGCTTACATTAGTATTTTATGGTCGTAAAGCATAAGGAACCTATAACAAGCTAACCAATATGCTTTTAAGTGCCATGGTAAGCAATTTATAGCCATCTTTTATTATGCAAATCTAGAAAATAGAACACAAATAGTATACGTCAAGTTATGTTGAAGATCTTGATTATCAAGGTAGCATAAAAGAACTAAGAAAGGTAAGAACTTAGATTTCACTCTACAAAATGAACTACTACATCATGAGCAATAGCTATAGATTCCATGAGATGAAGATTGATTGAAGTGGATTCAGGAAGCACATACACTGAAGGTGTCAAGACACCTCCATGTTTACAAGACTAATATGAACTTACAAATACATGTACATTTGCCAAGAACGAAATTCAACATGAAGTTATTCTAAGATGCATACCCTATAGAACAACAAAGTTAGGTAATAAAAAACATGAATTATATATGCTACCACCAATGTCCAATAGATTGTTAAAACATATCTTGATGAAGTTTCTAGGAGATTTATCAAAGACATAAGGTATCACGCTATTCATTTGTAGTCATAGAAATGTTCTCAAAGATGGCGTAAAATATGCCATGCCAACAATAGATCATAAGTGAAAAAGTAGCTCAACTATTTTTCAAGAAGACATGGGTGCACCATAGATTATTGATATCTATCTTGCATAATTTGGATAGCCATTGTTCAAGTGGATTATAACGAGCTCTATGGTCAATGATGAAGTAAATGGAGTATTGCCTTCCATTAGCAAGCTAATGGTCAAAGGCTATGAATCAATTTATTAGATCTACTAAGAGGTTATGTTTCCCAACATCCAAAGACTTCAAACGAGAGTATATCACACATCCACTTGCATAAAAGCAAGCAATTCATGGTTGGATTTGTTAAAGCCCATTTGAAGTATGTTTCGGATAATTGCAAGATTGCCAATTCTATTTGGAATTTCAAGAAACCATTTCTAGCAAAGTCAAAAACTCGTCACAATAGAAGACGTGGAAATTTCTCAAGAACACTAATGAATACATACTGTCGTTGGTAAATAGCTGAAGTTCATGTAGATGAAGTATGAAAAGAGACATGCTAAACATAGTTTCGATAAACAAGTCGAAATTGAAGATCTAGTATGGTTACATATCGGGAAAGAAACTTTGAAAGACAAAGGAATTTGAAACCAATCTAAAATGGTTATTTCAAGTCTTGAGTAGAATAAATGACAATGTAATACAACACTAAAACTGAAAATGGGCGACATTGATGACAAGCTCAAATGTGGACAGTGGGAGGAAGCAAAAGAGGAATATTTTTTGTATTTATTCCATGAGTTAAGATAAAGAAAATCAAAGCTAATGCTAGTAGTAAGCTAGGAAAGGGAAATGCCTAATAACAATAAACTTGCAATTCAAGGGAAAACTAGCAAAATTGCTAAAAAAATGAAACTCAACCCAGATTAATAGAAGGAAAAACTCAATGATGCTTAAGAAAGGATTTAGTAGGGTTTCCAAATACTGTTCTGATGTTTTTTCTTAACTTGACCTTGGGCACTAAACTAAAAATAGAAAAAAGACTTTATACAGCAATTTAGAGAGAAGAGAAATCAAAGTTGAAATGGCTTCAAAACAGAAAGTGATCTAAATCAAACATTTAGATAATTGATTGAAGGAGATTGCAAAGTTTCAAGTTGTTAAGAGCAAGTTTCGATCTCAAATAGTTAATATGATTTAGACAATTGTAGGTTCAATTCTAACATCAGTGTTGTTGATAATTGATAACTTATCAAAACTTAATGTTGCAAAGTCTCACTTCATTGGGAAATCATTTAAGCTTTTGACAAGAAAATATGTTTCTATCTTGACAGATTTTCTTCAAAAGATTAAAACTAGCAGTCACTCAAAAGCAACAAAACCTTCAAACATAAAAGATGAAGCTAACAATGAAATAATACATTGAAAATTTCAGATTATTTGTCATCCATTTAGTACTCTAAACACACCCAACACCAAAAGTGAAAACAGAAATATAGAAAACTAGAAACTAGTTTGAAGGACGCAACTTGAAAAACTGAAACAAATATCCTACTTGACCTCCAAATGGTGCATCACATAGAATTTTACCCTTCGGATCATTGGACATGATCCAAGTCTTGAACACATAGAAGCATCACAAAGAACTTTTACATATTGGTTTCTTAAAGCAAGGTATCACATCAAATTCTTTCATGAAAGCTTACATCAAAGCTTCTAAAAATCTTCATTGCACTCTTGAAAACAAGATATAGGTTCCTAAATAGAGTGGGGAGTGAGAGGATAAGAGTAGCATGCAAAATGGACTTGGGTACCTAAAACTGTAGACCAATCACTCAATGCGATCAAGCCTCCGCCTGTTGTGGTTTGACTGCACTGCCTTATTTGGAAAGCTAATTGCCTCAATGGTTGGCATCAACAAGTCACCTCAAAATATAAGAAAGGCCATTGATGCTTGTATGGTCATCATATCGCCATAGGGTATAATGAAATAATCATACAAGGTACAAAAATGTTACAAATAAGAAAATAAGCAAGCTAGAACAAAAGGCACAAAATCCTTGACAAATCAGTAGTGTGGCACAGCATAGCAGACATCACGAAGATTACACCGCACTGCATCAAATCTCCCTAGTCATGAAGAACTCATTTTCGATAAGTGTTGGTATAGATACTCCTCACCAATACCTATCTCTTATCACAAGTACCAATTGGGATCTCGTGTTAGCATTTGTGAGGAATGTGTCAAGACTCTTGGTAGGAACATCATAAAACTCTGGCAAAAATACTCCCTGCCTTCAATAGAAGATTAATAATACCCTCAGATATATCAACTTTGATGGCAATTACACATAGAGGTCTGAACATAGAAGTGCAAAAACGATCACTGGTAAAAGAAGAGAATAACAAGCACATCTCAAAACAATCTGTATGCTTTGGAATCGGGGAAAGACCATTGAAAATCCAGTGGGATTGGATGCATGTTGTTGTATGCTCTAAGGGTACAAAGAAGGAAAACTACTTGTGGCAGTGATCTGTTTAGGGAAGAAGCACGAAATCTATATAATTGACAAGAAATAGTTACCTCTAAAAAATCTAAAACATCTAATGCCAATTAGAACTTCAAATATGGATCTGATCAACTATTTAGTCATACCAATAGAAGGAGCAATAGAAATTGCTATTGAAATATCCATACCAACAAATGAAATCACACAAAACTCTGGCAATTCAACTAGTGTAGCAAGGAACGCCTTGATGATGTCATCAACCTTTGAATCTCCAAGCAACTCATCAGGCATCCCGTGCTCAATAGTACCAACAACTAGGCAGGTTGTGGGATAAAGAGCTCAGAGGAAGATCAAGCTAGAAGTGGTGGTAGAGATAATGTAAGCTCAACCAAAATGATTTCTTTGAGAGGTGGAATGATAGAGTAACCAAGGTTCTAGGAGAGCTCCAGGCCAACATATCTTTCTAGCTTGATACCTTAAATGTGTAAGCATTGGTATGATCGTTGTTGACATAACTCAAGAAAGGACTACCTTTAAAGAACATGTACAATGTTCATAGGGATAAAATCACATCATATAGAGAACTTGACATAGCCCAAAGAAATCAACATAAGATAATTCTAGCTAACCTAGTATGATACCTGATATGTCCTTAACGAGTGTAAGAGAATTGATGTGACTCTAAGATAAAGCTCATACAAACTATGTGGTAGAGGAAAAGAGTATGGTTAACTTATAGGTTTTGTCATTTAATTTTAAGAGTAGAAACATCCTCGTGGGTTTTGATTTGGTGAAGAGAGAAAAACCTATGATTCTCATGTAAAATATAAGAGAAAAGATGGTAAACCAGAATCATGTTATATTAAAAAGTATCACTACTCACCTTGATATCAAACTTGATGAGACATTTGTGGTAATGATGGTAAAAAAAATTGAAGCTCCAATATAGGTGAGGGTAGCCAATAACGAAGGCAGCAAGAGAGAGAGAGAAAGAGAGAGAGAGAGAGAGAGAGAGAGTTGTTTTTGGTATTTTTTTAATCTGAGTTTAAGGTAAGGAAATCAAACCTAAAGTCTCGGAAAGGGACATGCTCAAGCACGACAAACTTGCAATAAAAGAAAAAGTTAGTGAAATTTCTGAAAAATGAAAACTAAACCCCAATAATGAAATGAAACACTCAAGGATGCTTAACAAAGAATTTGGTAAGTTTTCAAAATTGATTCCACGATTTTCCTTAATTTGTGCTTAGGCTTATTCTAAGCTAAAAATAGGAAAGTGCCTTTACACTATGATTTTTGGAGATAAGAAAGTAAGCTGAAATAGTTTCACAACTGGAAGTCATCTAAACAAAATGTTTAGACAATTGATTGATGAAGGAGATAATAAGAACAAACGAATTAGTCCAGGATTTCAGTCTCGATTGGATAGTTTGAATTTAGTAAATTTTTATATAGCTATAATGTTAGCTCTATTAAAGCTCTAAACATCAAATTGTTGGGAACTTACCGAAGTTTTATGCTACAAAGTTTTACTTCATTTGGAAATCATTTGCTCATGTTTTGTTGGAAAAATTGAAAGCAATAAAATTTGTTTCTATTTTGATGAATTTCCTAATTAAAACTAACATTCCAACTTAAAATTAACAAAATCTTTGAATATAAAATTTAAGCTAACAACATGAAATGACATTTTCAAAATTTTCATATCATTTTCATCAATATCCAATAATAAGGGTGAAAACAAAAACATGAAAAACTAGATACTAGTTCGAAAGAATCAATTTGCAAAGCTAAAACAACAATCGTACTTGACGTCAAAATGGTTTATCATACAAAACTTCACTCTTTAGATCCTTGCACATAATGATCCAATTCAGGAATACATCGAAGAATCACAAAGAACTTCTCTATGACGGTTTCTTTAAGGAATCACATAAAACTTTATTGTTCATGAGAAAGGAAACTAAGCATGAAAGCTTGCACCAAAGCTTCAAGGATCTTTATTATCCTCTTCGAAACCAGATGCAAGTGCTTAATTGAATAAAGAGTGATGAATAAATGCAACATCCAAAAAGGTCCTAGGTATCTAAAACTAAAAGACTGTTCATAAGTACAATTGAGCAATCGCCCAGGGTAGTTTGAGAGAATTTTCTAATGCAATTGACTAACTATTCGGGGTAGTTTTTTGACCATTAGAGTGGTTAGCATCAGCTAGCTGCCCTAAAGTATAAGAAAGTCCCCTAAGATAGGGAGATCACATGAAATGAACTAGGCAAACCCTAGATATATACAAACTTATTCTTCTCAACTCATATGAGCCAAAAATCCTACTAGCAACATTTTAGGGCAATTCAAGAATACACAATATGCTACAAACATGAAAACAAGAAACATAAAACAAGGCAAAAATTCTAAGTGAAATGTACATTGTGGCATTGAATAGTCATTGTCACAAACATTGTAGGAACAATACACATCACAATGCCTTCCAGTTAGACCTATCTCCATACATAGAGATCTTCTTAACAATAAATATAAAGAACTTGAAACTATTCAAGCCCTCCATGATTAATGGAAAACCATACGAGTTACTATAATCAAGAAGAAAGATACCACACATGGGATGCACTAAATTATTTCAAATTAGACGAAAAGGGAAGATCTTGATGACTACAAAGTGATATATTTTGGAGCAAGGGAAAACCAAGTTCCCTCACGTTATCTTCTCTAATTGAAAACTACTACATAACTCCTTAAACAAGCACTTGTACTTAGAAGAGATTGAAAGGAACTTGAATCCTCAAAAGAAAAGGAGTATGCCCAAGAGATCAACCTTACAAATTTCATATCGTCTCAAGAATTAAGGACCACAATAGCCTTGGGAAAGAAAAAACCACGTAAGCAACCTACCATTTGGAAGCATGTAATAACCATAAGCAAGTGAAGCATATTAGACAAACATCACCCATTAATACATCATACATATGACACAATGCTATAAAGAAATACCTACAATTTTTTTGGCTATCTAGAGAAAACAAAATTTTCCAATTTAAGGTCTCTATACTGAAATACATCACCACATAAAGTATATGCATTTATGGCATATAGCATTACAAACCTCAATTTCTAATTTGTAGTAATATCATCTTAAGGTTGTACTTGTTTGCAAAATTGCCCTCAACAAGTTTCATATAGCCTTAAGAATTGAGGAATTGAGGAACATAACAGCCTCAAAAAAGGAAAACCACTTAAGTAACATTAAGAGAACTAAATTGAAATGCTACTAAAGGCATTAATGACATGTGAACCATTTGGGAATGGAGGAAGGTTTTAGGAAATTCTCAAGATAACAAGTAAAATCCTCAGAGATTGAAGACAACCACAGCCACTTGGAAAGAAGACCATTGAAGAAAATTAGACAACTTACTCAAAAAGCCACTAAAGGCTTTGAGAACAAGAACTTAAGCACCACTTGTGAAGGGAGAATTATCTGAAAATATTCTCAAGATCATAAGCATAACTGAATCAAATAATTTTTTAGAAGGAGATCATTGTAAGCACCATTTGGAAATACTTGCACAAGGAAGTTCGCTAGTAACCACTCACAAAATATGAATGCCAGGAGTTGATGATTGATGAATTGCACAAAGCAAGTACCATTATCACGATTGATGAACTTGACAAAGCAACAACCACTATCACGATTGATGAATTTGACAAAGCAAGTGCAATTGTCACACAAAATTGCAAAGGCCTCCACCCATTTTGGTACGCAGTTTGAACTACCTCTATTGTAGTCTTAGTATGTATACAAATCCCACTAATTAAGGGAGAAGTAGATTGCACAACAAAGCATAAAAGTTTAGGTTTTCTTGACTAAGAAGAAAGGAATTCACATTAAGCTTCCATTTCTAAAATCTCCTTATGCTAATGCAACAATCAAAAGGATGCTAGTACAAATGAAAAGTCATGTCAATGACATGCAACCGACAAAAGATGAAAATTAGTCGAGGTCTCCTAATACCCTATGTAAGACCTTTAATCATATTCCTAAAAAAGATAGTCTACACAAAAGGTAATATAACTCCAACATCGACATTAGCAATTTTTTATGACATTGGCATTGGCATTAACAATTTTTTGATTTCCTCATGCTCCAAGAATAGTCTATTTTCAACATTATGATCATGAGCATCACATCAGACAAGTCTTCACATCATCCTTGCACCATACACATATCAAAGAAACTCCCAACACCAATTGGAATTGTGATTGTAAAGGATCACTAAAGTCAAGAAGATGCTACTAAAAGCTACAAAATATCAAGAAAAAAGGGTCTAAAGCTAGAGCAAACTACAACTCTTAACGAAAAAAAAACTCAAATGTAACTATCTACATTATTACTCGATGAGTCTAGAGTGTAAACATTGTTGAATCAAACTTGGTAAATTATACTGATTTGTTTGCATGCTTTCCTTCCAATATACCAAAGGTTGAAGAAAACCAAGCACAAATTCAATGTCAAGAAAGCAATGAGCTCAATTAGACACATGAAGAAACTACTTAGTATTGAGAAGCAAGGGATTATATGCATTGAAGTCAAAGAACTCTTGGAGTGGGTCATTTGACATCCATATCTTGACATGATCTCAACATTGTGCTTGTCAAGATCAGTAGTGGAAAATGTATAAGGTGTGTTGATTTAACTCCAGCAATATCAAATTTTACACATGGCATATCTCCTTTGGATAGACAACTCAATGGACTATACAATTAATTTTAGCCAAGGTGACTAGATGCATTATCAAGATGTCATCAGCTCAGAATGGTGAAGTTTGGCAAGTTCAAAACGTCTTTCACAAAGAAAGTTAAAACCTAATGCTCAAATCCAATTTCAGCTAAAACATGCAGCAATATCAACAGAAGATTGACACCATTCCCCATGTTCAAAAGGGATAAATGTTGAAGCTGGAACCAAAGATTTACTTGTTTAAACCAAGCATTTTGAGAATTACCTCACAAACTCAAAGATCCAGGATACTTGCAAACAGGACAAGATGAGATGAAAACCATTGAAATCAAACTTTAGAGCATTATCAATGAAGTTTCGAAATAATATAGTCTTTAGAATGGCATATAAGCAAATCTTGATAAGTTGAAAGCAATGTTGGACACACCTCCAATGTCTAGTATCAAACACAGACTTGTCAAACAGATTGCCAAAATCAATAGATTTGTTTATCAATCCAATAATAAAAACTAATTGTGACTCTTCAAAGTCCCGAGGAACAAGTTTATAAATGAGGGGGATAAATGATTATGAGCAAGAATTATAATAGTTCATGAAATATTAGATAGCCCTAGTTATACTGAATTACCAAGACACAGGGAGAGCCTTTATTTCTATACCTAGATATTTTTTATCAGGCTTTCAACTCACTTTTAGTCAGAAAAGGGGGCAGAAAAACTTGGAATAATACACAAGCCCCTCAAAAAGTATAAGTTACATTCCACACAAAAAATTGGATTTGTTGTTAATTATCATTACAAGATGACATCATCTAATTTTCAATCTAATAAAATTCAATTAATTACTATAAAGTGTCATAGCATTTAATAAATACAACTGATATATCGAACTCTTAAAGTGTGAAATAGAGCTCCCATAATACATTACCCATCCCTCAAGAACGTCAATGAAATCCCAGGTGCTTGCAAACTTTATGCTAGATGGTTTAACAAGAAAATAATCAAATATTAAAGAAAAGGGATCCCATTAGAAAAAAATGCCGAAGAAGCATTAAGAGAACAAAGAAATGGAATTAGACAAGTATTGTTTAGCCCTGAAGACATCGTACTTTTTCATGTAATAGATACAATTCCAAACAACAAACAATCAAGTAAAATATAAGACACTTCTAACAAGACTTCCATCTACTTAGCACTCAAGATGAGAAGGTTACTTTTCCATACTTATTTCAAGTTGATTGTAAATCAATCCAAAAGCAGTTTTGAGATGTAAAAGCTTATTATGAAGAGCTGAAAATAACAAAAGAAGATTTAAAAAGTGAATTTGATGGCATCAATATTAATAAAGTTGCTAGATATTGGAATGAGGCTACTGATTCTTTAGTTTTATCATAACTGAGTCAGTAAAGTTCGTTATTTCATATATTGCAACTCTCAAGACGAGAAGGTTAGTTGTCCATATTTATTTCAAGTTGATTGTCAATCAAGCCAAAAGAAATTTTGAGACGTAAAACCTTAATATGAAGAGTCACAAACAACACAAGAAGATTTGATAAATGAATTTGATGAAAACAATATTAAGAGAGTCCTTAGTTAATAGCATAAGGTTGATGATTCTTTAAATTTATCATAAATTAGTTAGTAAAAGTCTATTATTTCATATATTGTAAAAAAACATGATACAATAGGCTCAACATTAGTTTTGGATAATAAATTAAATCGTACTGACATAAATCATTTGTAAGTCCAAGGAGAAAATTGAATTATTTTGTCAAAAATGTAGAACTTTTGTCATATTATTGAATTGGAATAGAGAATCCAAAATTTCATAAGCTTGTTAAGCATGGAAATCCATTGCAAGATGCTCCAGTTCAGGTGTATAGTATTGAGGTTAGCTTGATCATAAAAGTCAACAAACCTCCTTGTTTGATAAAAATGATTACCTATCTGGAAAGAATAAGTACCTTCATTCACTAAAGAAGCTCAACAAGTGCAAATGCAAGTTTACAGATGTGTAATCAAAAAAGGAATATGAGACATTTTTCAACCCCTTCTTTCTCGCCTTCACTGTACTGAGACAATGGAGGCATGACTCGTTCCATCAGAGAGCATATGTGGTCACTTCTTGACAAAAACACTGGCAACCAATAAACAATTGCACAAGGTTTTGTTGTCCAACCCTTAACCTCAAAATAATCAAAATTGTAAAATACATGAAAAATGCCAAGTGCAAGCTAGCTCCATTTGATAATAAAGCTACTTTACCTTATTATTATAACATGCCCCTTGCAGGTCAAGGACTGACATCAGCAAACCATTCTCACCTGATTATAGAAATTAAAAAAACACAAGGTATAGATCAACTACTTCACTAAGCAAACAAAACCAAAGGTTCAACAAATTGTTACAAAATCAAAGTTTCTATGGTACAATCTTTTGTCAATTTTGACTACTAACCACTACTGTAACTAACGATGTAACCATGTTTCCCTACAAAAGGTTGCAATGCTTTTCTCAGCTAATTAGAGATCAAGTCAAGTAAAAGTTTATAAAGAATCTCAGAACTGATAAGCACTCAAGATGTGCTATCAAGAATATCTTGTAAATGTTAAAACCTATGCAAGATGATGAGAAAGGAAATAAGCTATGAACTATTCAGGGTTATATGAGCTTACAGGACCACACCTTCCTTATCAATAAAGGAAATCATGTTTTCTTTAACCTGTGTCAAAAGCACACCTTCTTATCAAATTAGATCACTCAACTTTCTAAATGCAAACTATTTTCTTAACCCAAAACAAGTTGAATGGCTGCAGTCTAGAAATGAAGCCAAGGAACTCGACTAGGATCTATTGAAATACTCACTTTCTAGTCAAAGTGAAGCAAGAGGTAAGGAGATGAAGCCTGAAAACACATCAACAAACATGCAAACTAGGGGAATTAGTACTCAAGAAGTGACAAGTTCCCAAACAATGAAGTGTATGAAAGCTTGCTCCCAACTGGGAGGGGACTTGCATCATCAAGGAGTTGGCTAACTTGAATTCATATTGCCTCCAAATGAAGGAGAAGAGCTATCACAAACTTGGAGTAGAGATAATCACAAAACTTCTTTTTTAATCCTTGTTAGCATTCAATCAATAATGCTATGATTTATGGATAAAATTATAATGGTCAAGAATAATGTATGACCAAGCCTAGTAACTTAAGAAATCATATGAATGCTTGAATTTTAATTCATGAGTACCCCAAGTTCCACACTCAACAAAACTATGGAGCTCAACCTCCTATTATAGGTCAAGTCAAAGGCTCTATGAGCCATCCATAATAATCTAATATTTGGGTCCCATAAGAGTGATTATACAAAATTTCTTAAAAACAATAGGTTTCTTTATGAGTCATCTCAAGTGATTCTCTGGGTTACAATTTCATTCTCAAGGCACCTCGTACAATAATTTAAAAAATCAATATATGGATTAATGGTATGGACCAACCTAAATGTAATAAAAACTTCTTTGGCATGCATAACAAGGTCTTTTGAGAATGAATGTTTCTAATCATGATTATTGGATGTTGAAAGTAAATATTAAGCTTCAATTATTTAATATTAGAATGGTTGTTATCCAAATTGTATTAAAGAAGATTGTCAAGCGACAAATGAAAACATTATTTAATAACAAGCATAATGGTAAATGATGAGTTCCATAATCACAACAGGAGTTCAATTACTAGTGAAGTATTCAAGTTCATGTATCATTGCAAAAAATTCTTCACTATCATTTTGAATGAATAAAATTTAAAACTGTTTATAAGGTTAGTGTTCTCCAGAGTGGCAATTTTATTACAACTAACCATCCTCAATTAAGTCAAAGGATAGATTTTGTCAATTAATCAAAAGGTTGGGGCCTCATCTATTACGAAGCTCTAATCTCTTGCTCACCGTCGCCTCACCATTGGGACAACATGTTGGAGGGGGCTTGTCAATTGCTCCATCGACGGCAAAACACTTCCTATGCTCTTCTCCCCAAAGGAGAAGAGTTGAACCAACCCTAATCTCTCGCTTGCCATCGGGACCACACTGGGACCTACTCTCACTCACCATTGAAACCACACCGAGCTCTAATCTTTTGCTTGCCATCGCTTGTTCGTTAGGACAGCACTGTAAAAGGGGCATGTTGATTTCCATTGACAACAAAGCCCTCCCCATGTTCTAGCATGATGCTGATGTCATCATTCACACTCATAAAAGAACCAAAAGTTTACCAATAACTTTCGAAACCCCTTATTTTTCTTTCTCATAAAATACTTCTAAAAATATTTTTTTAAAACACTTAAAAAAATATTTCTAATAGCTTTCATCAACAAAAATAGTCACTAAACATAACCTAAATCAACCGAATAGTAATTCGACCTAACAAAGAACCAACAAAAAGATGTTAAAAATTCATGCAATGGTAGAAAGTTTTAAATTTGATATTCAAATAACATATTATATGAGGCATTGGTATTACATGCACACCATAAGATTTAAGTGAGATGTAGTTCAACAAGTAGGGTATGATTTGTTAAAATAAAAAATTTTAATTCTTTAAAATAGTTTAATTTTTATTTTAATAATAAAGTTTTGAGAAAATGTGAAAAAATAAAATACAAAAATTTAAACGTATACACAAATGAATTTTAGGTAGTTCGGCCTAAAATCAATGTTGCGTCCACTCTCAACAAAAATCAGGCACAAAAAATACAAACTATATAAACCTTTTGTCAAAAGTTATGTAAGCTAAACCATTTTAACAAGAAAATAAAATAGGCTACAATAACCTTACAACAAAATGGAATTGACGAAACAAGGAAAAAAACAATGAATGAAAATCCGTACAAATAAATTCTTATGATTAACAAAATATTTAACAAGGCACAATTATTTTAATTTAATCAACTATGAAATGAGACAATAAGAGCTTAGCTAATTGGAATATTAATCAAGAAATTTAGAGTTTGTTGAAGAAAGACGCAACGTAAAAGGCGACGATTAGCAATGGCTGCGAATTGCTTCAAGATTGACTTGAGAATTCTTCTTTGGAATTTTGTAAAAGTTTTCAACAATCAATTTTGTTAAAAAATTCTCCTATTTATAAATATCTTACAGCTAAAAGCACTTACTAAACACCCAATTTAGTCGTTACATTTCTGCCTCCGCAATTTTTAATTAGGAAATTAATATTTTTAAAAAACTTTGTCCAATGGCTTGAAATAAAGACCAAAAGAACCGTCGCACTGGAGCTGTTGGATCGAACCGAACCATAACCGTTTGATTGTAAAAACTGCGCGATCGAATGGATGAAATTTAATAGGCATCTTTTACAAATATACATTTGATCTGGACAGTTAAATCAAAATCGCGATCTAACGACATTATTTAACTCATCCAACGGAAGAAATATGGAACGTATGATCGCAAAATTACACGATCAGACTAATAAAATTAACGAGTTCAAAATTACATACGGCGATGATCATTCTATTGCAAATTAAGCTCACGTCACTCCCGTAATTCGGAAATTTGCCACATAGCAATAGCAATACGTTTAGTCCTACACGGTGTATTCGAAAAACTCTTTTCTTCATATAAGCATTCTCGTGTGCTTCTTAGGCAACCTGATTTAGAGGTTGGTTGCCCCCAGGCTCATCCGAGATTTAATCATCCGCGGCTTGCCAGTTCACCATAATAAGATGTCAGTTCGAATGGGAACTACCCCAACCCGAAATAATTTCAAAATAAGTTTGCCCAAATGGATTTGGGAGTGATGCCCCAACACACGACCCGTTCACCGTAGCAACCGAAGAACGGAGAGCGGTTATTAGAAAGATAATTAGGTTTTTTTTATTTTATTATATTTTAAATTTTTTATTTAAATTATTACTAAATAATAAGATTTCGAAGATATTAATCAAATGATTGAAAAATGTGCATTTGAGATATTGAATCAAATATTCAAAGATATAAGAGATAAAAATTAATTAATATTTTTTTCTTGAAAAACTAATTTTAATAGAACTTAACGTTCTAAAAAATGAAAGTAAAATACCTAAAAGTAATGTCAAAAAATATTTCTAGGTGGTTTGCCACTTTCACCAAGATGATTCTCATGAGGTTTCACTTTTGTTTCTCTTTTTCTTTAAAGTTTCTCATAAAAACAAGCATCAACTAGTTAGAATTTGAAAATTCACTAAACCAAATTCATTAAAAATGCTTAGGGTTTGTTGTCATCAAATAAAATACTAGGACTAAGGGTTAATACTACAACATTAAGTGTTATTGATCGCAATTGAAGGAAACAAGTTTAGCAAATCAATATTGACTTGAGTTATCAAGTGAAATTTGTGTAGTTATAGAAGCATGTTACATTGATGAAATGTTTTCATATAAACATGTTAATGATTTTGCTAAAGAAATGAATAGATGATCAATGCTATTTTACCAAATATAAGTTCTTATTACATGTGAAGAATGAAAATAAAAATATGTTTGTATGATATTGATGCAAAGAAAATAAAAAGAAATAAAAGACTGAGCATCTCTTTATGGCCACAGAACAAAACATGGGTGTAATAATTAACATATGGATCGAGATAACAACCAAAATGAGGTAGCTAATAATTAATATATCCAAGTAAGGTGATTTAGCCTCCAAGGAATAAGGATCACTACAACATTTAAGGTCACTAGTGACTAAATCACCCATAAAGTAAAATTGGGAAAAATTAGAAGATTAATATCTACTACCCAACACAAAAAGTTAAATTTTATATTTGTATAAAATGAAAAAAATAATTTAAAATGTTTCTTTATTATTATAAATTCAATCAATAAACATGTTAGATTTGTTGATTCCATATATAAATTGTACAATTCATATTTATATATTAGCTTGTATTTTGTAATCACATATTTCTTTATTTAAAATTTTGATGTACAATACAAACACCTAACGAGAGATTTGAAAGATGCTACATTACTGGCTTAGATGTGTTGTATTCTCTTAAAGGCGTATAAAGGTTTTATGAGAACATATGTTAAAAACAAGTTTATGAAAATAAAATTAGATATTGTTATTCCACGAGAGCTTGAAAAAGTAAAAAGTTTCTAATAATGATTTGAATTATTTTTGGGCACAAGTGGTCCTATTTGCCCAACCAATTAAAACAAATTGCTAAATCTTACATGACAAGTTAACCATGATAAAGCATATGAATAAAGATACTAATACATATAAGCCTCCCTTAACTTCTTGAGTAATTACTAATCATAAACACAAGAAATGACATTTATGGAGGCAACTTTAGTTGACTTGTATGCATCTCAAAGGACAAAATACCCTAAACAAGCTATGACACATCTTGTACCTCTCTAGCAATAACTATGCAGCAAATTCCTAAACTTTTTCACCTCTGATCCAAATAAAGCTCCAGCTACATGTTGAGAGTCTCGACCTGTCATTTGGTTGATTGAGATCTCTTCACTACCCATAATTAATGTAATCAAAACATTCTTCATATTATTCAAGTTATATATTTCAGCAATTAAGACTTTTTCTCATTTGAAGGCACCAATCTCATATTAGCTGATTTTAATTGATGCTCCTTTTTTGTCAACAATAAACTCAATACTTCAAGCATCTTTCTAAGCCTTCATTTTTTTCAGTTTTCAAGGAGGCAGTAACTTCTTTTGGTCAAGAGTACTCTTCCTTTATTGTTCTACAGCCTAATTCATTCAAAGCACTACATAAAAAATGAGCAAACAAGGAAGAGCCCATAGAATAAGGAAAAGCTATAAGCATAAGATAAGAATGATTTCTAAAAAATAAAGGTATGAAGAAACAGTACCTTCCTAAGATGCGTTCCCATCACAATAAAAAGATCCAAGGTAGAATGCTAATCGACAAACTAATTTATCTCCATGCGAGTAGAAATGAGGAAGAAGCTTCAAACACGATTTAGGAATCTAGCTTAGAAAGGATTGTGGATCTTGAAAAGTATATGTCCTCCAAAGCTACACATAAAAACTTCATTATTTGCTCAAACAATTTTTAATTCTCCAAATATCTTTATCAAGAGTAATCTCAAGACAAATTCAACCAGCAATTGGCATCCCGAATAACATTGAACATGCAGTCCAACATACTTTACTCACTCTTAATTGACTCAGGAACACCAATCACCTCCTAGTCTTTTTACAAAAGCTTAATTTTATAATTAAGCAACGCATACAGAAGAAGTACATAGTTAACCAGTGAAAATGGAGAAAATTAAGTCAAGAAATTCCCTCACCGACTGATATTTTAACAAAATGGTTCCAACATTGATAATCAACAAAAACTGAAACAAATACATGAATCAGTTCAAGGAATGGATGTGTCATTCGGAAAAAATCACAAACGCTTTTACTAAGCATTAGATATTTACTATTCTATTCAGTAAAATTTGGGCACGAAAGAGCAAAAAGTAAGTAATGATTTTCGAGAACAATTTTTCAAAAAGCAACAAACCATTAGTGGGAGACTTTGCAAAGATGAAGTGTCTAATCAACTTCAGAGAGCTCGGTATCTCATCAAATGTTGGTATATGGTTTCTAAAGAAGACTCAAATATCAACAACTTCATTCTTTAGGTGAAAAACTTAAAAGACATTGTAAAAACGTCCTTCCCTAGCTGGGTGGTTTAGGTCCATCATTGTAGGAAGAATGGAGGAAAAGGGTAGACAACTTATTGATTTACTAAAACCCCAAATAACAAAGGTAGGGCTAATATTCAACGTCCACCATTTTATTTATTGTTTTTCTAAGTCAAAGTGACGTGCTAAACATGCCAATCAATACTCAAAATTCATCACTTGAACTTATACACTAATCCCATTTATGATTTACCAAGCACATTACTTTTTTCCTCGAGAAAATCAAACCGAAACACTGAAACTTTTGGCCCAAACTCAATATTCATCAGTTTAACTTACTCAAGCTGAAGGCAAAAAATGACATGTATCCCAATCTCTCTTATTCTTCTATAAAGCTTTAAAATTAGAAATTTAAATTCTATGATTTATCAAGGTGTTGCACAGCAATGTTTTAGCACCTAATCACTATTAGTCATAGAAACACGGAGTGGTGGCCAAGTAATGCAGACCATTTAGCCTTGGATAAATAATGCTAAGCAATACCAAAGACTTGAACTTATTACAAACAACCAAACTTCTATTAACAAATCAATTTTAAATCTGAGGAAGTATAATACTTCAATTAATTCAAGCAAATAAATTTTGGCCAAACACTTAACCGTAAATTAATATCGAATTAATAGTTCCATATAAGAAAAAAAATATTCAAACTTGAATTTATTGAAAATTAAGTAAATTTATCATGCGAAATTTCCAAAATCATACCAACAAAAAGAATGGCAAATTAGCGTGGCATCGTGAAAGTACAAGTGCAATCCATCCAGGCGTTAGGTATAACAAAAAAAAGGCGTCGTTCAATGGAAAGAACATGGTTAATGGAGAATAAAAGAAGACAGGAAACCCAAAAATTTTGTTGTTCTATCTACTCAATGATAGTAGGAAATTCTTGGGAAGGCAAAGTCACCATCTTTAGAAATAAAACGACGGTATATGAGAGACTGTGTAAAGGTGGTTGAATTCACCAAACAAGAGTGGGGATCCATGCGGATCAACTCACCTGATCACAGCAGAATTGTAGTTTAGACTTTTAGTAGAAAAGGCGGGAAGAAAGCAAGCGTTTCTGTTTCGCGGGCCTGGATCTCCTCTCAGCGGTTGTTGCTTATGGGTTGAGAAAATATGGATCAGGGCTCCCGCCGTGGAAACCCTAGTCAGAGACGAAAGGCAAGAAGAGCGTTCTCGGCCTAGGCCTAGGCCTCGCACGGGGCGGTCTTGGTGATGGGCTTTGGTTTTCCACAATACCTGCCCCGAAAGGTATATTTTACTGATTATGAATGACCCAGACGGGAAAATTTTCAGCTAAAGGAAAGCTTTGGGTTGATATTGGCCCAATGGGGGTAAAAAGCGCCGAGCTTTGCGGGCCAGACCTTTTCCGGTAAGTATACTTATCTTACCATGAGATTTAACTTATGTGCTTATTTTCCTTAAATTTAACTTTTTAAGTACATACTACTATAAAATTATTAAGGAAAAATATTGATTATTTTAAAATTTCCAATTATTTGTCTTTTTAT
This sequence comes from Vanilla planifolia, assembly GCA_023846275.1. Taxonomy (NCBI): domain Eukaryota; kingdom Viridiplantae; phylum Streptophyta; class Magnoliopsida; order Asparagales; family Orchidaceae; genus Vanilla; species Vanilla planifolia. Next base: position 26,221,156 of record CM043874.1, on the reverse strand, counting down.
TATCAAAACTTCACTTCTGTTGTCTATTTTAAATCTTTAGAAAATATTTTAATTTCTTTTCTTAAAACGCATTACTTTTATCCACTTTTATGCACTTTAAAAAATATATTTTTATTTCATTTTTTTATTTGTAAATGTACCTTTATCATTTTATCAATTTTAATTTATTTTTTTAATAATTTTCTTCTTCCTCTCTAAACTTATGCTATCCATGGTTGAAATAGTTATTCTTTTTGCCTATGATATGCAATTGAAACAAGTTTTTATTAATGATACAGATAAAACTTTGTTAAAAATGATGCTCATGATATGTTTTTATTCAAATAAACATTTACCTATCGTACTTCTCGTAAATTGAAAGCAAAGAGGAGCAACTCTTGAGACTCAAATATGACATGTCTATCACCTACTACTTTAATAATACTAGCAAATGAAATCTTTATTTAAATCTCTCAACTAGGCTCACTCCCAATTGATTTTTATATTTGTTTGGTCTTTATTGCTATACAACTTTGAATATAGTCATTTAGTGTACTTAAGATATTTTGTCAACAGTGTTTCATTAATTGTGATTTTATTTTTATAAAAGATAGAAAAAAGGAGAAATATAGTTTTGTTTACTTATTAATTCATGACCTCTAGATGGCTATACTAGATTTCAAGAGTCTCATGCTCACTAAGATTTCTATAGATACCATAAAACCTCTAAATACTGCATGTTTTTTGGTTCATTTCATAGCTATTTTTACAAGTGTTTTAATTAAAGATTAACTTTTACATAAAGAATCTCTATAGTTTTTAAATTGAGTTTTCAACTGTATTGAGTTATCTAAAGGATGTCTTAAGAGTTAATGTTTTGCCCTGGGGATATTTTGAGAGTTAATAGAATGAATCAACAAATAAACTTGAATAGTTTCAAGAGGTGTGTTAGCAATTAGATACCCAAGAGTAAAAAGACCTCATAAAATAGATACTAGGAGATCTTAAGGAGAATGATCGAGGATAATTTATCTCTCAAGAGGGTAGTTTGAGATGGTTTATACACTTAAGAAGGAAGCTTGAAGTATGGCTTTCTCAATGAAATAGCTCAAGAGGTAACAAGCTATCATGGATGGCCTTGAGGATGTTAAAAAAGTCTGAAATCCTTATGTAATATCCCTAAAAATTATAAAATGATTAAATTGAATTAAGTCTCAAGAATAACTTGGAAGCACACATGATTATCTCATAAAATGTGTCAAAAGTGACAAAAAAAATAAAGTATTTTAAAATATAAAAAAATATATCCTTTGATAGGGCTCAATAAAAATAGCCATACGTTTATTTAATTTCAATCAAAGTTTGATTAAAATTTTCATGAATATTTGAAATTAGTGATTACATAAGAATAAAAATATTTAAGTAATAATATATATATATATATATATATATATATATATATATATATATATATATATATATATATTATTAATTCCTAAACCTAATTCTTGATAAGGATTCCATATATAAGCCTTTTGCTCAAATTAACAATATGGAACCTTAGCAATTTTGCCATCAATTCCTCAATAGGATTGCCATGGTGAGAGAGAAGGAAATGAAGTAGTGGTCAATAATGGCTTCTAACAATTATATTTTGAGTTTCCAAAGATCTTAAGAAAGAAATTTGACTACTTGATTTGAAGCTAGCATCAATGATTCTCACAAATTAATGTTTAAGAGAGAGAAAGTGAGGGGAACCTTGTGATAGAAAAGAAGAAAAAAGAAGTGGATGTGAGGAATCAAAAGATAGATAAAGTGAGGAGAGTCATAAAGGAGAGAGGTCAAGAAAGAGATTAGAGAGAGAGAAAAAAGAAAAAAATAAGAGAGGAAAAATGAAAAAGAAGAGAAAGAAAAAGGAAAAGAGGAGAGAAAAGAGAAAAAAAAGGAGAGAGAAAGAAAAAGATAAGAAATAAAGAGAAAGAAGAAAGGTTATTAAGAGAGAAAGAAGAAAATAAAAGAGAAATTAAAGAAAAAAATTGAGAAGTAGCATCCATAATAGAAATTGACATGTTTCAAACCTTACATTTGGATTTCTACTTGTGTTTTGATTCCTCAATTGGTTATGGAAGCTATGATTCCCAATCATAACCAAATCTTATCCCTTTCTTAATAAGTTGATTTTGAGGAGCAAGTTGGCAGTTGTTTTTAATAATTAATGTAGAAACATTAAGGAGATTGGAAAGGAAAGTACAACTTAAGGTAGTTGAATTTGATTCAATATTTTATTATATAATTACTATAATATTTTAGTCTCATCATATTATAAAGATACTTAATGTACATGTGAATGTTATTACATATAGTAAAAAGACTTGCATGTTTTTATCTACATAAATGAGATAATGATTTAATATATGCTTAAATGTATACTAATTTGAAAATATATTATCTATAAAAAAATAATGATTAATGGTTGATGCATTGAATGGAATAAAAATTTGAGATATGTATAATACTTCTTAATAATTATGTTATAAGTTATTTATTATTATATCTACAATATGTGAGCATAATGAAATGATGTATATTATATTGTACTCTTGGTTGTGACACAACTTGTTTGGTAATAATAAAATCATTGTATTGATCTCTAATGTTCTTTTTGAGTATTTTTTAGGTCATGTATTTTAAACTCTTATAGGATCAATTAATTAGAGAGTTTTGACCAAATATCTTTTGGAGCAATCCAAAAGTAAAGCAATGTCAAGTAGTGATGATAGTTATGCTCTAGTTGTAGCTTAAATAAAATATTAAAGAGTTGTTGATCAAACTCTTGGAGTAATTGACCATCAGGAGTCTATCTTTAAAATATTTATTAGTTTGATTCTTTATCTTATCACTTGTTTATATATGACACAATTAAATTACATAACTTTATTCATACACATGCATGATCATTAATTTTTTATGTATTATTATTTTATTAGTTATACAAATAAATTATTATTTTATTTATTATAAAAGTATTTTAAAATAAAAAATAATTGATGTAAAAAATGTTTTGAAAAGAATAAAAATTTAGCTTAAGTATCCACTCCTTGGCCAAGCCTAAAGGCTTGGGCCAGGTGGCCTACAATAATGGACATTGGCCTCTAGGGAGCTCTAGTTTTATTTTAAGGTATAAATCCTATAACAACTTGAGTTAAATCAGGTCAAAGCATCACTTTTGAACTTTCATAGGCTTATCGAATCGAATCGAACTAGAAATAATCAAGTTGTGAGATTAGGTCAGTTGAACCTACATAAATATGCATACAAATGACTTGGGTCATGACTTCTCAAGAGCACAATGGGATAGCTAACCCCATTAGGCTAATTTACCTATGTAGAGAATGTTTTATAAATGCCAAACTTTATGTAAGTTGCATAATGTAAGACTAAATTATTGACAGTCATTTCCTTTCAAATTGGAGCAAATTAATGTCATCTAATCACATGTGTTTGGGAACGAATGGTCATGATCACTCTTGTCTTTTTGAATAATGGAATTAATTTGTCATCCATCTAAAAAAATGATTGAATGGTTGAGATCTTCTCTATATTTGTGAACATTACATTTCATCTAATTGTCTATTCGAAAAGCTTAATCAAATGGCTAAGAGCTTCTCCATCTTCATAAATAGTGATTTTACGCATCATCATCCTCCAACATGGAGATCCAATGATCCAAATCAAATCCCATAAGGGTTAGATTTAAACACTTTATTCATTACTCTATTCGAATAATGCACGTACCATCTACTTAGATCAGATGGCCATCACTGCTCCCACTCGTAATCAGTGTTCTGAATAACTATTTGCGTTTATTTAGAATGTCGAAATGCTTATTTGTAATGGCTATTTCGAGTGACCCTTTCTAGTCATTAGAAAAATTCTATTTTAGTTTAAAATATCTTAATATAAATAGATGATCCTTTAGAGTTAAATAATTTGATTTTACCTTGCTACATCAATATTTTTAGAAGATTAGAAAAATCAAAAATAGCAATCTAATTTTGATACCTTCATTAGAGTGATGTTTATGACTTTTTTCTCTTTTTTACTCAGCATTTTTTTTTATTATACATCTTATTGGTAACTTCTAATATTATATTAAATATAATCCATAGACTCATCTTATATTTTTTTAAATAAATATAAGAACATTATGGTTATATGTTATTTAGTACTATGCTTTATTGTAAAATTTTATAATTGAGATTTTGACAATGAGTCCCTACTTACTAGGAAAAAAGGAAGAGATTTGTAAAGGTTACCATTGCTTGGTATGATGAAAGAGAGTGGCTTTGATAGTGAAATCATAGTGAGGTTAACTAAGGGTGAATATAGGTATGGGCTATGTTGAACCACCCAAAATTTTTTTATCTCTTTTATTATTTTTGTTATTGTACAATTTATGATATATTTTTTAATAATATTTAATTTGAAAAAGTCATATAAAAGAAATTTTTCAAAATCAATTTTTCTTAGCATAAAATATTTTATTAAAAAATTTAAAAAATATAAATTTTCTATTTTCTTTTTATATTTTTTATTTAACAAAATTATTAAATCAATGATTTTATGATTGCTAAATTTTTATTAAAGAAATTTTTTTAAAATAGCAAAAAAATTTAAAGCACAATTCATTCCTCTTCTTGTGAGTAAGTAGGTAATATGGAATAATATACATTATATATTGATCTTGTAAGCATTGTTAAATAATGTGCACTAAGTGAATGAGCATGATGACATATATAAGGAAGAGCATTACATGTTGAATCTACAAAGACAATATGTTGAGAATGTAAGGATATTACTATAAAATCACATGTGACTTATGTAAGCATCATGACATGATAAACATTTTATGTTAAATTTATAAGCTTTGAGAAATAGGTCACATTGCATCAAAATATGCAATATAAAAAATATGAAAAATTAAAAAATGTCTTAGCAATTAATAAGCCATAAGAATATGAATGGTTAAAAAATGTTTTAGTTAATAAAACCACTAGAGATATGAAAGGCTAAAAAAATGCTTGAGTGGTTAATAAATCATGAGAAATAAAATGTTGAAAAATGTCATACTACTTAATATGTGAAAAACTAATAGCCAAAATACTAAAGAAAATTAAAATAGTAAATATGCATCGCACATTTGAAAGATAAACTATAAGTAATTGAAATAATATGAAATGGATGGGCATGAAACCATACTATTAATAAAGGGAGTAAATATTAGGTGAATATTATGATATTTAGAGATATGAATAATTAAATAATGACTAGCTCCTATACTAATCTTCTAAGTGAGAAGGTGACAAGAATAATAATAACAAATAAAAAGAAAAAATGATTCATTATTCTTAGGACCAACTAGGGAACGAAATGTATTGCTGGAGTTTCTTAAGAGAGAAAAATCATTGGACGAGAGTAGTTTTTGTGCTAAGCTTTTAAGTGAAAGGAGAAATAGGAATAAGAATTATGAAAAAGGAGATAAATATATAAGTGGATATAAAAGTGACTTAAGAAGGAAATCATAGTATTGCATGCATCTTTCATATTATTTAACATAAAGGTTTGGTATAAAAATAGATCTATAAGATAATTATTGCATTACATGTAGATTATATGTATATATTTGACTTTCAAATTCAATATGAAGAAACTAAAAAAGGTATTATTATATTTTACATTTATTTAAACATCATGATATTCATATGTAAGATGTAGATGTGAATTCAACAAAGTTTTGATATGTATTACAATGTGAAGCATGATAGTGAATTGTGATATATAGCATGATTTAAATATGTTTTGATTTTATAGTTATATGATTAAAAAATTATGTTATTATATGAACTTTTATCTTTCATGTGTAATGATACCTATTTCAATATTGTTTTGATTGATTTTTCTACTGAGCTTATGATGATTTCTTAACCTATGTTTGACTAACATAATTTAGGTATAGAAGAGATATAATACATGTAAGAGTGAAGACAAAGAATAGAAAGTAGAAAACAATCTTCTATAATATAATGACATAATAACTATAAAGCTATATGAATAATGAGAATTATTGGTGTTATTATTTTTCGTATTGAGATTTGTTATTGACTCTATTTTGAATTAAAGTCATTACCAGATGGTGTTCATACTTCATAATATAAGTTATGTTTGTCCGTTTTAGGTTTTAGATTTTTGAGGCTTATGATTTTCTCAATGACTGAATATATTTTAAAATATGGTGGTTTATAAAGTATGTAAACTTTCATATGTTATATTTGGATGGATGTTGTAAATAATTATGTGAAATATATAGATTATAAATAATATATGATGTAATGTATGTATATATATATATATATATGAAAAAATAGATGAAATATAGTTGACACTGCATTCATTTGAAATCTAAAACTTTGAGAAAATGATCTTAAATGATTTAGAATCATGAAATTAGTTCCTAGGAATATGATGAAGGATAGGAATATCACACATTAAGAGAATGTCTCATGTGGTATTGAGGAGTCACAAAGTAAAGTGTCATGCGATATTAAGTAGACTTCAAAGCTCTTGAAAGGTATTTAAGAAGTTTTGATGAAGTCTTGAGAAAATTGAGTAGTATGTAGGCTAGAGAATGTAAAGTAAATGCAAGGTTAAACTATGCACTGAGATGACATGTTAAGGTGTATAAGGTCTCAAAAAAGATTCTCATGGAATTAACAAAAGATTTGTATTCTCAAGGATAGGCTTAAGGTGTTGGTAAGAGTACTCAAGAGCACTGGCCTCAAAGAGGAGATGATTAGGCTCAAGAGGAAGTATGACAATCTTAGAGTAGATATTAAATGTTATTGATTTTTAAAGTATTGCAATGTTTTTGGATGTTTTTTGCAACTCTCATGAAAGTCCCAAGATGGCTAAGATGATGACTCAAGAATATTCTAAAGGATGATAAAAACAAATGTAAATTGAACCAAAATAATCAAACATTATTAATGATCTTTAATTTCAATGGAATCAAAATTTTTGCTTCAAATTGAAGTAGAAATTTCTAAAAGATTTTATCCCTTTCTATCACACTTTCAATCATTAAATTTTGATTTTTGTAGAAAATGATGTGCCTAATTTACTTTCGATATGTGAATTCAAGATATGAATTTGTAAAAAGAAAATTAAATTTATATATTTTTTAAAATTATTGATATTTTTGCTGTATTTGCTCTATATTCTATTTAGATTAGCCTTTTTTTAATGCTTATCTTTTATTTCTTATGGTTCTTAGGTCCTTTACTCTATAAAAGGACCATTATAGTTGATCAATGAACATGGTGCAATGGGCATGTGGTTTGGAAGCAAAGAATCATAATCTTATATGAATATTTGAAGTATCTTACCAAAAATATTTTGTTAAGTGGAGAAAGGAAGCAAGAGACCCTTTGAGGGAATCAAATAGACTCATTTTCTTGAATCATTTATTCCATTTCTTTCTTTCATGTTATTAATTTGTTTTGTTGGCTTTGTTGGTGGAGCAAGTTTAGTGTTTTAGTCTTACATTTTAATGTCCATAAATGAGTGACAATTGATTCATCTTCTTTGACATCTAAAAATTGATAAATGATCTTTACCACATTGCATGTTAATGGATTTTGATATTTATCCTTAGACATGATTTTTATGTTTATCTATCATTCTATATTTTAATGTTTTTTCTTATTTCTATTGGTTTGCATGAATTAATGCTTAATGTTTCATTCATTTTTGTGTTTTCTACTTCATTGCTTTTCTAATCATTAATGAATCATCCCAAGGGAAGATGAAGGTTCAAGGGGAGTCTCAAGGATATAATAAGATGGTTCAAGAGATATGTTTTTGAAAAATGCGATTTATGATCTCAAGAAATGGCCTTGAGGAATTAATAGGAGGTTTATGTGTTAGAGTAGGCTCCACCTCAATTATACTTAAGGAGGAGATAAATGGCCATAAGAAGGAGAACGAAAGGTATTTACACTTTTGTATAGAAACAACAAAATGTTATAACTTAGAGGCTCGAGATGTTCAATGTTGGCATTATATATTTGGGATTAAAGCATACAAGTTATTTACCTAGAATGACCTTGGATCACTACAATCTAAGATTCATAAAGGAAGTTAAGTCTTGATTACTAATGCTATATTTAAATTTTCTTGTTATACGAAATCTATCATTTAAATTTTAATTCAAATATTTGTATGATCGAGGAGTTTTTTGATATAATTCTAATTTTGTTAAGCATTGGACTAATGAAGTTTTTCACCTTTTTTTATTCCTATGCCCTTTAAACCAAGGGGTGTGTGTATAAGATTAAAGAATCTTAAGAATGTTAAAACCCGTGAGCCCTAAGATAATATCTTATTTTAATGATAAAAAATATTTTAAATACTTAATTTATGATCTAATATGTATATTAGAGTGTTACAGGTTATCTTAGATATAGGCAGATAAAGAAGATCACTTTTATGGTATAAATGAATGAAGCCTCCAAAACTACAAATCAAACTATTTAAAGATAAGAAGATAAATATCATCTATTTTGAGGATCCATATTTCTAAGAAGCATTTCAAGGGTCAACATTACTTAAGTCGTATAAAATTGAAAAATATGTTATTAACAAATTCACTATACATAAGCATGCCATTTAAGAAAATAATGCCTTAAGAACTAAACCCCTAAGACATATATAGAATTGAAAAATATGTTATTAACAAATTCACTACACTTGAGCACATCATTTAAAAAATAGTGTCTTAAATATAAACCTTTTAGAACATGCATATAGATCTTTTAAGTTGCATTTAAATAATTTAATGCACAAAAGTTGAGTAATTTTATAAGAATTCTCATTAAAAATATTGACATTATGTTTAAAAAAATAATAAACAATTAGTTAAATTTGAACTAATCATATGATATGTTAGGTATAATATATAATATATTTAGTATATTTTTAAAGTACATAAAAGTAAAAGACAAACTATTTTAGTGTTAGAACTACTACTCTATGCTTACTATAATATGTTATGCTTAAAATATGACACATTTAGTTAAAATTGCCAAAAGTACTTTAGCAACGAACCATGCATTAAGCTATAAATTGGAAACCCATGACTAATATACAATATGTGATTTTTTTTATATGTAATATGTTCAGTTCATTAAACATGCAAGAACCTAAAAAACAAAAAAGTGACACTTTTATATGTTATGTTCGTGATATAATGGAGCCCAAGATATAGAAAATCTCATTTCTTCGTAGACCGTAGACATAGTCATAGGTGAAAGGCCTATATTGGGTTTACAAACTATTTTCTTATTCAGTATTTTGGCACATTAATGAGTTGTAATAGATTATATATGAGACCCATAAATATATTTAGTATTTTAGTTATTTTTCTTATTATTAGAGATATTTTAGTCTTTATATTTTTACTTATAAAAATTTTTATTTAACAATTTGTGTTGAATGAAAGAAAGATGTTACTTTTGGTTTGATATCTTATTTTTTAGAAATTATAGTTTCTTTTCACACATGCATGCACAACTTAGATTATAATTCAAGGATTTTTCAAGTTGTGATCTGACATCCAAATTGTCATTTAGATCCTCCTTTAGTTAGTTATTAATTGACAATATGTTTAAGCCAAAGGCATGTGACATATAAGTTAATTAAAAATGATTAAAATAATATACTTAGTTCTCCAAAGAATATATAATACATAAGCCTCATATGTATAATAAATCAAGCATAAAAAAGGATAAAAATACTTAATTGAAAATTACATTGGCGAAAACTTGAAACTGTTGTACATAACATCATTTATTGACATACAATATGTTTATGGAGTAATATACATAACATGTAGGAAGAGAGTTAAGAATGATATGTTATGTATTAATGTATAATATGCATAGTTCAAAATATAAACAATGTAACATACATTACCCTTAATGTGTGGTACATATGGAATAAAAAATATTAGTTTCGAGGCACACTAAGAATGGGTAGGGCTCTTGAAATGGTGAAGTAATAAAAAGTAAAAATCAAGTATTCAAAACTTATAAACTCTTTTGTAATATTAAAACAAGGTTACTTGGTTCCAAAAATTCTGATCGTAAAAAATGATTCCTTATAATTATATCATAGAAAACAAATCAAATAATATAGATAATTCATAAGAGTAATATTTTAAGTGGTTCGACTCAAACCCAAGCCCTCGCCTACCCTCAAGTAACCCATTTAAGCACCATTATCAAATCATTTCTTCATTGTAGTTGGGTAGAAAAATACAAACTAACACTTCTCATAGATCCATAACAACCAAACAACCCTCAACTGATTGTTTTCAAATAAAAACAACCCTTTTAAACATCTATGGCTTAAGGCTAAGGAAAGAAAGGGTAAACAAAAACTGAGAACACTTAAAACAATAGCTCTCTCAAAAGTTAAATAAAGCAAATCCAATTTGAATGATTATGGCTCAAGTACAAAATGTAATGAGATGAATAATAAGTACTTTCAATCATTACAAGAAAATACTAAAGAAGATTGTAAAAACTAGCTTTATTATCTTCTTTTTTGAAATTAATAACTTTTCTTGAAAGATATCTAAATTAGTCAAATAGTTGGTGGTATGTGCTATTTTTAAAGTGTATATATAGCTTAAAATCTTATTTTCATTATTTATAGTCCATTTGGCCTTAATTTATCTAATTTTTTTACCATTTAAGATATTTAGTAATAAATTGGCACCTTTTAATGGCCCTTTTGAAATGATTTAGCCTCAATTAGGTAGTCATAATTTTTAGAATTAAACTAGATTATATGATTTAAAATGGCAATTACATAATTTGATATTCATATTTTTTCACTTTATTAGATACAAGATAATATTACCATAATGTATAATTTTTGTCAATTTTACATAGGTTAATCAGAATTAATCATCTAGCTTATTAGAATATTTCTACATTGTATAACTTTCTCAAAACATTTTTATTGACTTGAGAAACTAACCATTAGACTAGTCATACAATTTGATAAAAAATATCATATTATATGATAGTCAAATTTCTTCTTTTTCATATATAGTTATTTCAATTTAAAAGTTTGAAAAATCCCAAGCTTCGTTTTGTATTATATAGTAGAATTATGGAGTATCATACAAATTCTTTGGGTTTCTTATATCCATTTATCACACTGACTCTCTCCCTTTACCAAAGAGTTTGATTAGTGGGATTCAATGCCAGTGGATGCATTGTACTATTAGATCATGTAATTGTATCATTTGATGATACCAAATGCCACCAATAACCTAAATTGAATGGTCTATTTTTTAAATTGACTAATGCATAAGTAATTAACCATACTTTACAATTGAAAATCATATGAGACATTTAGTTATGCAAGTTTTTAGCTATTTAATTAGAATGATTTTAAAATTCATGCATTGATTTAATGTAATGCAATTGATCCACAAGTTGCTTTAAACTACTTAAGTATTGTGGCCTTTGCAAGTTCTAGGCATTGTTTCTTTAACTTGTTTCTTTCATTTCTTGCTAGCTGGCTTTGATCTTAAAGGAATTTCTTAACTTCTAACCTTGATCATATATCTTATTTACAAACAAAAAAAATTGGATGATCATTAGTAAACTACTTAACTGGGTTGATTTCATCAAAACAACTTAGAGAGTTGCTTATGAGGTCAATAAAAAGATATGTGACGACTTGTTTGATTGAGTCAAAATGTTAATTCTAGTCATAGCATGGGCATTAGAGATCATTATGTAAATCCTTTGCTTTCTATTCCATAGATTAGAAAAAGAATTTTAAAAGTACTATTGCTCTAGTCTTCACTATTAAATCTTTTAGTTGATCTTTTTTAGTGGATTATAGGAACACCTTGCTAAACCCTTTGAACAAGCATAATAGTGAAATGGAATCCCATATTTACATTATTTGGAAAGGTTTCTATTGCAAAAAAGGTTATGTAAGCCTCATTATTCAACATCTTTCATTACTCCACTTCATAAAGCTCCTAAGTGATTTGATAATATTTATTTTCAAATCCATTAGAGATTGAAATTATACTTGTATATTTGTCCATTGAGTGAACTTGAGCTTTGTAATTGTTCTCTTTATATTTTCTTTTCATGGCCTTTCTTTACGTGATATAGTATAGAGTGGTTTTTTATGAAAGAAAATTTATTTCTTTAATGTAGTATAAGGTTGCATTAAAAAATGTATGCAATAAATTATTTAAGAGTGGCATGACATATCGTGCTAATTTAAACTAGCATGTACACCCCTAAGATCAAGAGATCTACTATGGGCCTAGACTTAAAGAAATAAGTGCTAAAACGACTAAATACTATTGCTTATGCACTCGGGTGTGCTAAATTTGCCCTACTTCAAGCTTTGCACATATTTTCATCTACATGTGGCACTAACCTAGGTTCCCTACTTTGCACGTGACTAATAGGTGCATCGACTCACATGTGCAAGAGCACACTAAGGGTGTCATATGCATCACACACTCTATAGGTTCCACCTATAGAACCTTGCTTATGCATGGGAAATTTTTGCACGAGTAATGCGTGGAAGCCATGCACAAGTGGTGCTTCCATGCATAGGTATGATATGCAAATTTTAAAATTTTGGTCAAAAGCGCTATTCTCCTTCTCCTTATTTCTTAATTTCTTACCATTTTCACACTTCAAATTTCATTGTCTAAAAAGAAGGTATGCTATCGAGAGCTCTGGGTAAGAAAACCTCATAAACAGATCACCCAAAATAGCTAACCAACATTTATACATAAAGGCACAACATTGAATAGTGCTTTAGCTTCGCACTTCTCTAATTCGAGAGAATATCTACATTGTTGCGATTGTTTGTGTTTGATCCAGAGAATGCACTGATTTTTGATAATTACAATATTGAACTTTAGTAATAATAATCAAGTCTATTATTATAGTATAACTAATGCAACCATTTTGATTTGTTAAAGCACTTAGGTGAATAGCACTCAAAAGTATACTCTGATTTGTGATCATCAATTTACATTGCATCAACATTGTTTTAGTCATATTAGTTATATTCAAAACATTAGTTAAAAATATATCAGTGTGATGGGAGAATATTAGTAGTAATAAAGGAAACATCAATGTCAATCAATAGTTGATGAAGCATTAAGTACAATATGTTACTATAATAACATGATAGAAACCAGGTGAAATATTAACTATCACTTGATGTATCAAAGTGAAGTTTTTGTTAGCCATGGTTAATGACTTGATCAAGTAAATAGTGTCTTGTATTTTGAAGACATATAAGTACATGGTTGATTATACTACTTTACCCATATGGTGTTAGTTGATAAAATTTTTTAACATAAGAAGCATAACAGAATGATCATAGATATCATACAAGAAGAAGTGATGACTCTCTTAAATTATAGTCAATTTAAACATCATCACAGAGTGGTTCTTGCACAATATAGTTTGTGACTTTGTAATAAGTGCACAGATAGGTAGTACCTGAGTTTTGTAGTTGAATCAAGGCTTTGATGTACTTAGGAAGTTGATTAGCCTTCTAAATACATGACTCCTTTATATTTATAATAGATTTAACCAAAGATCATGTTACCTAGTTTGCCTATTTTGTTTGTAGATCCCATAATATTGACATGTCCTTTGTTTCAATTTGAATTTGATGAATGGCATCTGTAGTGGTCCAATGAGCTTTTTAGGAACTTTTTACCATTCTAAAGGTTTCCTTAAAATCCATCTTAATGCTTGTGTGTGTGATATTGTACTTCATACATTGATCAATCAATTTTCTAATCCTTTGAACAATTATAGCTAGAATAATAATTGGATAGATTGTTTTAGCAAGAGCCATGAGATTATCTTGACAATCTCTCATAATAGATTTAACAATTTTGCTACTAAGTTTTGAATAAGAAAAAGTATTGATATTAACTAGATTAGTCGATGGAGGAATCTAATAGATCTTCATAGTACATTTCATGTTGGAAGTAATACATTTGACTAAGTAGTGTATCCTTTTGTTTAGTCTATAACATTGGGAAGCACCTAAAAATGTTAAAACATTAAGAGTTTTTATTGAATAGATACTTTGCATGAACGCTTTGATTTCTTTGTATAATCTTTTATTTTTAGCCTTTCAGTTGTTCTAGCATATCAAGAGAGGAATGAGATGAATTACTTCATGGTAAGCTTTTGTGACTTTCCACCATTTGCTTATAATCTTCTTAATTGGTTAATTTATTTGAAAGTTAAACTTTAAAGCTTTGGTATTAAAGTTTCACGTTTCTTTGGCTTTAACATTTTGAAAATGCATGTTCTATTGGGTCCTCATCTATATAATGAGGCATTAGGAGGCAAGGTAAAAACTTAATTATTTTAATTGATCTGTGAAAAAGGTAAAACTTATTAAAGATCCTCCAAACTAGGAAAAAATCCTTATTAGACATTCTATTAAAGCTTTAGTTTTTTCTAAGATTTTTTTCATGTTTTATTTTCTTATCATTTTTTTGGAATAGATTTGATCTCATATATTGAACCCATAGAAACTCCTTAGATAATAATTTCTAGTTTCTTTTTATTAAGTAAGCCAGTATTATCTTGCTTAAATTTCTTATGTTATGACTACAACTAACAAAATTCTTCTATCTAGAAAAATTAGAAGTATTATGATTACTACAATAAGACAGGATACATAAGACAAAAATATTAAAAATTTCATCTAGAATTATTTCCAAAAAAAATTTTAAAAGTACAAAGTATATGGCTAAGACTAAAAATGTATTTCAAACTCCTCTCTAAGTTGATGAAAGCATATCTCTTATGGTGAGTCCAAGGGACATCTCCAATGAAGCAAATAAAAAGAAAAACTCTTCATGATTTGAATAGAACTAAAGAAATAGTTTAGTATTATTATCGTTAACACTATAAGTGAAAAAAATCTTATCAAAAAGTATTGTAAAAATGCTAAATTTAAATACTATAATACATCAAGGACCTTATATAGGATAGATTCATAAGACCCTGATACAAGAGTTAAAAAATAATACAAAGTAAAGTTTATCATCACCAAAGATTATAATGATGAAATTATCTATAAAGTGATATATTTAAAATTCTATCAAATTGTAGTGGGGAATCCACGCTTAAGGGATCAAGATGCTATTTACTATTATTAACAAGCACAATGGTATTGATTTACAAAGGATGAAGAATAATTTCTTTTAACTCAAGACAAAGAAGCATTGATATAAGGCATGTTTGTACTGACCAAATGAAGAGGCTAGTAAACACTTCCTAAAGAAATATACTGTTAACAAAAAAAATTAAAAGAAACAATTTGATGAGATTAATGGAAGTCTTAATCTCCTAAATAAGATAATAAAAATAGATCTATCAAAGAATCAGTTTAAAAAAGAAAATTTAAAGAGAACTAAATCTCAAAAAGAAAAGACCTTGATTAAGAGATCAATTCCAAACATATTAAATAAAAAATAATGGTAAACAAATCAAGAGAGAAGATAAAATAACAAAACTAATTAACACAACAAAAAGCAGTAGGAGCTCATGCTAAGCCGCATGTGATGGCCTACTGTAGGCATGCAAGAGCAAACATTACAATGCACTGACCAAGTTTGATAGAATAGGGTGGGCTCACATTTGCCTTATCAACCACCTATCGCAAATTCCATGGGTGCGAGGTAATGCACCTACCATGTCAGCATAGTCAACATGTGCATGGAGGGCTATTCACACATAAGAATATAGCCAAATGCGTGAATATTTCCTTGGTGCAGCCATATGTATGAGTGGGTGTGGGTGCATGCTTGTGGTCAAGCACAGTACATCCAAAATTTAGAGAATTTTTGTATTTCTAATAAAAATCATATATTTATTTATTATATAATAAAATATTATATCAAAATCTTTATATAAAAAGATGAGAAGTATGCCTAAAATAGTTTAAGATTCTAGAAATCAAAACTTCATGAATTTAGTATCCTTTAAAAAACAGTTTCTTAAAACATTCAATCACCTTATAACAAAACTAGTATCTCCTTCTTTCATTGTTTCTCATCATTATCACATTGCTATTGTTATTTTAAGAAGGTCTATTGATAAAAGCTCAGGGTGATAACACATAATAGATAGATCATTTAAAGAAGTCAGCTACTCGAATTATAAGGTAGGATGACTATTGTGATTACACATTAAATTTAGGTAAGATTAATTAAAAGAAAAAAGGATTGTGTTGTTAAATTATATGTGAAAACCTTCTTTTTTGATAGAAATTCTATGTAAAAAAGTAAAAATTTTACTTTATTATGACAAAAGATAACTATACTTAGTATGTAATGATTGTTTAACATTATTTTCTTGTAAGAAATTGTTAAAAGACCCATGCAAAAATCCAACCTTATGTCCAACCTAAGAGCACAAATCGAGTTACATAAATTTATAGTAACATCACATATTTGTATTTGTATTTGTGAATGTTGGACTTAAAGAAATTTTTATGAGCATATAAAGGACACCTTTAGTTATATTTTGGTGTAATTTTGTAAGAAATTCATGCAAATTCTTATTATAGTCTTTTGTGAAAGTGAGAA
Source organism: Vanilla planifolia (assembly GCA_023846275.1). Lineage (NCBI taxonomy): Eukaryota > Viridiplantae > Streptophyta > Magnoliopsida > Asparagales > Orchidaceae > Vanilla > Vanilla planifolia. The sequence goes on along the minus strand of CM043874.1, from coordinate 26,204,439 downwards.
AAGGGATTTCATAACCATATGCTTAAAAGGAGAGCATTGCTTTAATTGATATATAAGTGAATTCAATTGTTTGAATTTGGAACATTAATTATTAAAGCAAATTCTCTCTTAACTAAGATATTTTTTGTGATTAAAAGCATCATAAATCATAATTCTTTACTAGTTATATAAATATTTATAACCTTGTTCTTTGCATGAAAGTTTTTGTGAAGACTTCAAACTACCAAAAGACTGATTAGCTCAACCCTCTTAGGCAAGATATGATAGCATGCATCATTAATGTATAGCATGTTGGAATTAAAATTTTTAGAGATCTCCTTTTCCTTTAAGTAATGAGAATGCTAATGTAAATTATTATCATATCTAGTTACCTTGATTAATAGATGAATAAATTAAAGTTTTATTATATCTTGAATTACTTATTATGCAAAACTAAGATTTCATGCTAAAAAAAAGTAAAAATCTCACATTTTTAAGTAGATTTTGTAAGTATAATTGATATATGATTATATAGATTGAGTACAATATTTACTTTTTTATTATTACATGATTAAATTAAGAGTTTTATGACAAGATGAATCAAACAATATATTAAATTAAAACTTGATTCCATATTATCATATAAATTGTTTATTTAAAATGTGCATGTAATGTGAGACACCAAAGTTGAGCATGATAATACCCCTAATATCAATTGGATAACATGATAAGATAAAAATATGTGCTTTTATCTTAAAATATTGAATTATAATGTGTAAAATATAATGTGGTGTAATTTACACCTTAGTTTAAGTCACTATCATATAATGACACTAAATAATTTAGTAAAAATCGTAGAAATTATTATGGCCAAGTATTCTTTAGCCTTGGGTATGCTTGAGAAATATTGAGCCATGACTCATTTGAGTCATATGAAGCATAAGTTTAAATCCTAAGAGAACTAGATGGCTTCCAAGGCATGTATGGCCCTTAGATTCTAGTTTGGAAGAATGGAAGGGCTCGATTTGGACCTCAGAGGAATGTTAGGTTGGTTAGAAATATAATTGGTTAGCAAAGGGATTATGTATAGTTTGTAATACTAATACTAAGAATAAATTTAAGGTCTTATAGCTAATTCTTAATAGGGTTTAAAAAGTGGACTTGAGGTGCTTAAACAAGGCTATATAAGGCAAGTAGAATTCAGCTTAAAGGCTTTGGAATAATTAATGGAGAAAAAAGCCATAATAAAAGGTCTTATAAAAAAAACTTAGGTAATGTCATCTGGTGAACCTTTATAAAAAAAACTTAAGAGAAGGTATGAGAGTTAGATTAAGACTTAGAGATGTGCTAAATTTAGTTGAAGAACTAATAAGATAAAAATTATTGGTTAGATCTTTAGTTTGATTAAGATCTTTGGATAAGATAATGAGTGACCCTAATTAAGCTTTTAAGCTATATGATGATACCATAGATGGTGATCCAGGGGATGTGTAATGGTTTAAAAGAGGTCTTCTCATGGGCATTATGACATAGGATTAACTTAGAAGCATAAAAGTCATTAATAAAACTTGTGTGAATCTAAACTTAGATGTGATGATAATCAATTACACATTAAACCTAAGGGTAAAAGTCAAGAATGAGTAAACACAAAGGATATCTTAAATAGGTAAGTTCTAAGATGAAATCAAGATAATACTAAAGGTCTAAGATGAAATCAAGATAATACTAGATATAAAAAATAGGCTAAGATGTTCTAAATAATTAAATTAGAATTTGGTAAAAATCTTAAGATATCCAAATGATTGTAAACCTAAATAATTAAAATAGAACTTAGGATAGAAATCCTAAATTATCTTAATAGGGGTATGAAGAATCTTAGATAATGATTTAGGGTTAAGAAAAATCCTTAACATATTAGGTTGTTAGTTACATTTAGAACTTCCTACTTGTTAGATTCAAATTATAAAAATCTAAATAATGTTAAGTAGTGATAGATTAATATTAACAATATGTTATGAGTCTTGATTTTTATTTAATTAGTTGAAGACTAGATGTAGTAAACCCTTAATCATGTATGCCCACCTTAAGATAGATATGTTGGCTACTTTAATCCCCTGGTTTTGAGATAATAATCACACATAATAAGTTGAGCCTATAAGAGGAGTGTCAGATTGAGTGATAAAAATCTTTAATGTTGGCTGAAAGTTATTGTATAATTAATCCCAGGAGAAAACAGTTACACATTTAGTCTTATAGAAAATGAATGATGTGTTATGATAATGATGGGGAGTATATTAAGGATCCTTAGTACATAGTAAGATTGACCTATATGATCAACATAGTTTTGAGAAATGATATTACATGATATGAAAGGAGAACTAAGTCCTCTCATGATTCTTTTGGACTATAGAATATATTATATTAATAAAGGGGCACTGATGATTTAGTTACTCACATAATAAGAATATATATTGATTTAATTAGTAGATAATGATATACTTGTAAGAGTTGACATTTGATTTAATTTATTTTATATGATTTACTTAATTGTTTTATACATATTTCTTAATTATTACATATTAATTTTACAATATGACTTGAGCATACCTTATTGAGCTCCTCGACTTATCCCTTTATATTTTTGCTAAAGTAGAGAGCTAAGAGTTAAGTTAAAGCCAAGATTGAGATTATTAGTTATACATTAAACATAAGAGTAAAAGTCAAGAATAAGTGAAGACTAAGAATATCTTAGATAGGTAAGGTCTAGATGAAATCAAGGTAAGATTATATATAAAAAATAGGTTAAGATTTTAAACCACTAAATTAGAGTTTGGTAAAAATCTTAAGATATCTAAATAATTATAAACCTAGATGATTAAAATAAGAACTAGGGTTGAAACCCTAGATTATCTTAGTAAGGGCATGGACAATCCTAAATAATATTTTTAGGGTCAAGAAAAATCCTTAACTTATTAAGTTGTTGGTTAAGTTTAGAATTTCCTACATGTTAGATTTAAATTATAGAAATCTAAATAATATTAAGTAGTTGTAGACTAGTATTTATAAGATGTTATGAATCATGGATGCGATTTAATTAGCTAAAGATTAGATGTAGTAAGCCCTTGATCAAGTATGTTGACATAAGAGATAAACATGTTAACTATATTAATCCCTTAGCCTAAAGGTACTAATTATTCATGATTGGTTGAACTTAATATGTATGTCAAATTATGTTATAAAAATCTTCAATGTTAATCGAAAGTCATTATATAATTAGTCCCAAGAGAACATAATTACACATTTAGTTTAATGAGAAACAAATGATGTGTTATGACATTGGTGAGGAGTATATGTGATTGTTTAGAACACTTAGAACCTAATAAAATTGGCATATATGATTAGCGTTTCTTTGAGAAAAGCTAGGTTACATGATGTGAAAGGGGCACTAGATCTTATCATGATTCTTTCAGACTAAAGAATGTATTACATTGATAAAAAAATTGAGTATCTAGTAAATCACATAAATAAGGTTATATATTAACTTAATTGATAGATAATGATATACTTGTGGAGTTAGCATTTGATGTAATTTATTTTATATGATTTATTCCATTGTTATATATATTTTTGCTAGAGTAGGAAGCTAGGAGTTGGGTTAAAGCCAAGATTGAGATTATCAAAGTTAATGCATTGATGGTTCACTTTCTTGCATTATCATTAGTAATTATGAAATTATTTTATATGATTATCAATTGTGTTATTGATAAATATAAGACTATTTTAGACTTTTATATTTGAATTTAATGGTTGTTTACTTATGTTATTTTTTGTTAGAATTTGACATTTATTATTATACTATTCTTATTGGATTTGGGTCATATACTTGATGATCATTAGATACTTTATTTTATGTATCAAATTTGTGAATGATAATTTCATTAAATTTTTATTATATTAATATTTTATTATTGTTGTTTATTTGTAGGTATCTTATATATTTTAGATTTTTTGTTATACTTAAGATTTTTAAAAAAAATAGGCATAAAAAATTCAATTTGGAACTAAATTAAAGCACATATTCATAATGAAATGACTTCTAAAATAAGTTTAATGGGTCCAAAAGATATGATGGATAAAGCAAATCATAAAAGTTATTTTTGAGAAACGAAAACCTTAATCAAGCACTACCATTTTGAATGGAGTGGAGTCATAACAAAATAAGTGTTTTAGTTATGAGATGTCTTTGAAAAGGTCCATCTTTGTGTTGGATTTTAAATTTGAGCTAATGTTGTCAAGAGTTGATTTTAATTTCCACTTTTTAAGATCATTTTGAATTTTATTTATTATGAACCATGTTTGTTTAATGATTATGAACGGTAATAGCTATGATTTTTTTAATGTAATTAGCATTAAGGTATATGTGACCTTTCCTGATATATCTAACCATTAACAAGTGATTGACTACTTACTTTTTTATTTCTAAATTCATTCAATCCATGATAATATTTTTTTGTTTGTTTCTCTTTAGACAAATACCATCATCTTAACTAGGACAAAAATATGATGCACACTTAATTAGCTCTCAAACAAGCCTTTTAATTAAAGCTCACACCTTACCTTCACTCAGCCATGTTCTCTATATTCACCACTTCATCATCTTCTTCCTTCATTAGATGTATTCTTTCTCTAAATTAAAAACTAATCATTTATTGTCATCACCTTTTTAACTTCTAATCCTCTTTCACACATCAACCCAACCCTTTTTTAATCATTCTCTCTAAAGATCCTCCAAACTTAGCCATAATACTACTTAACTCTAACCTTATTTCTCTATAATTTTCTCTCTCTAATCAATCATTGTTCTCAACTCTTTGCCACTTTGCATCGCCACTATCTTGCCAAGTTCCTACATAAATCCCTTGGCCAAAATTTTCATTTTGTTTTCTCTCTCCCTTATCTTCTTCCAAATCACGATTCATCACTATTACTATCAATATTGGTATCTTAACCACCACCTCCATTAGATATACTAGATAAAAGGATCCTACACAATGATCATTGACCCAATGTTTTCAAAAGAACAAAAATAAGAAATAAACAAGATTACAAATGAAATAATCTGAATATAAACTAAACAAACATTGTCCAATGAATGAAGTAAAGAAGACAACATTTTCTAGGAGAGAAATAATTCTCCCAATTGATCAAACAAGACATATCAATAAACATAGATAACAATTCAAAATCCCTTCTTAAAGATCTTGAAAATTTTTGAAGCAAGGTAAGGTTTCTTTGTTGAAGAAATTTGTGCATTACTTTTTCAATATACCAAAATCATGTATTTATAGATGTGAAGTCATTTTAAACTGTTGTAACAAATTACTTTCAATTACAATATGTTATTAAAAACATTCTCATTGAATTCTTTTAATAACATATTGTAATTAGAAGTAATAAAATTTAAGCCTTCCTTCACAAGATCGATTGTCCAGTGATTAAGTATAAACTATAGGATTGGCTTGGGCATCTAAAACTCTCAGTTAGCATGATCGTCCAAATGTGTATGGGTTGATTATCCAATATTTATAATTCCTCAACTTCAAGTCTTTTGAGAAACCATTTTATGACCTCGAAGATTTCAAAAAACTGATTCTATTACACCACCTCATGTGCGAATATCAATCATTCAAAAGGCTTAGATATTTTTTATCTGAATAATTATTTGCTATCATTCGTTTTAAATATTGCATCTCAAATATGTGAGAAAGAAAAAAAAATAGAGAAAATAAAATATTTATTTATATAAGAAGAAAAAAATATTATTAAAGAGACACCATGCAACATATTACAAAATAGTGAATATTTAAGCCATATTAGTGTAATTTTGTTATCCCATTTTTTTATAATATTAACTCTTTTTACTTCTACAAATGATTGAGCTACATAGAGAGCTCTATCTTAATCACAAACTTCTCATTATCTTTTCAAGATTTTTTCCAGCAAGGCATAATCTTCAATGAGCCAAGATGCGCATCCTAACCAATCCACAAAATTATTTCACTAATCAATATATTATCACTTTAATCCAATTTTTTAACTTTTTTCTCTGAAGTCAACAAATTGGACAAAAGTTAACATGATCGACAAACTATTGCCATCAGAACATATAGTATAATTAGACGGCACATTTCATTTTAAAGGGTATAGTTGTCAAGATAAATTTAAATTATATACCACGCCAAATAAAAGCTTGCACAGGAGTCTTCGAAGGCGTTATTTTTGTTTGTTATGCATCTAATAAGTATAAAATATTTATTGGATAATTTTATTATTTCTTAAAATATCTTTTCAAATAATATATTTTTATAAAAGCTCCTTTTTCACACAACAATTGTCACTTTGGATCAGAGTAATAAACTAATAATTTTTTTCATGAAATTTTTCAACTCATTTTTTTTTTCGTGTACATCTGCTCATACAATATTTTTCCCATGTTAGTTGCTGGAAAATAAAAAAAAAGTAAATAAAAATTAAAATTTACATAACAGTTTTTCATTTTTGTATAATTGCAAACAAAAAACGGCATAATTATAATTTTTAAAACCCATGAAACACTTTGCTTTTATAAAGATATTTTAATGTATTTTTATCTCAAATTTGCTTAGGAAAACAAACTCGTTCTTAATTAATTTATAATAAGAATTCAACACAATAACCCTCTTCGCTTCTCGGCCTTCTGCATAGGGAAATTCACTTAACGATGTTCATCCCTTCGGCTAAACCTGGAATGGCGCTTCTGCTCCTATTGACCATCATTAACGGCGCCGTCAATTATGCCCATTCTTCTACATCTTCCCCTTCCTCTTCCCGACTTCCCGCGCCGGCGAACTCGACGACGGACTATGAATTCCTGAAAGTGCACAACGTCACCCGGGCGGCCGTGCAAGTGGGCCCTCTGCGTTGGAACAGGAAGCTTGCGTCCAGAGCGAGACGGCTTGCAACCGAAACCCAGCACAGATCTGGTGATCCGGCTTCCTGCGAGTTCTCCGACCTGCCCTCAACGAGTCTCCCATACGGGGCGAATCAAGCGGTGGGTAACTTCTTGGTTAAGCCAACCGCGATGGTTGGATCGTGGGTGGAAGAGGGTCGACGACACTACAACTATTTCCACAACTCGTGCGACGACGGGCACGAGAGCGAGTGCGAAGCGTATACTCAAGTAGTGTGGAGGAAAACCAAGGAGATTGGCTGCGGAAGGGCCAACTGCGGCAAAGACGGCGCCCTTACAATTTGCCTTTACTATCCTCGCGGTAACATCCCTGGACAAAGGCCTTATTAGCCACTCATTATATTATCATACTATCATTTTGGCTTTTGTGACCATTGGAGCTGTGATCCATAATAAATAGCAGGCTTGATCATGCATTTATCTGGTAAACTTCTGTTTGTTTTAAAATCTTATTACTCCCGTAGGTCTCCTTTCATTTAAATTTCAATTATTATGAGTGAAACCTGTTAAATTGCATATGGATACTAAATGTTTAACAGTTCATTGAGTTAAAACCCAATTATCGATCAAGAATACGTTCATGCACGATGAGATGGTGCCCGAGGACAGGCCCTCGACACCACCAAAGTGCTCAAGGCCATACCTTCAAGACCTAATAGTTGGAGTCAAAATAATCAAGTCTAAGTTATCCCAAGTCAAGTGTAATGTGTGTATCGAGTTTTTTTAACTATCACATAAATTTAATATCATTATTACTCTATATAATACTCATTATATAATAAAAAAAATACTTTTTTCAAATGTTAATATGCACACTAACAAAATAAATTCAAATGTTATGTCATTGTTTCATTATAACAAAATAAATTCAAATGTTAATATGCACACTAACAAAATAATTTTTCTTATATTAATTTTTTGTTTCTCGATTGATTTGCATCATATATATATATATATATATATATATATATATATATATATATATATATATATATATATATATATATATATATGTATATTAATAATCATATATTGTACAAACATGAAATGTTTATTAGATTAACATATGATATCGAAATAAGAAACATTATACATATAAAAATGTGTAAATAGGAATAATAATAAATAATCATGTTTCACGACATTTTACAAAGAAAAAGAAATTCTTTAATTTTTTTTTACTTCTCTTTGCTTAGTAGCTCCTAGTTTTGTGAGGATCTTGATCCCTCCTCCATATTCTATAATCTTATCTTATAAAATTTTCAAATTAAGTAATTGTTAAATTGCTTCAACTCCAAGTTTTACATTAAAACTCTCTAGCGTTGTCTATAAAAATGAATAGACAAGTTGATATAAGAATTGAAGAGGGGAGAATTACTGTACGTTTGCCTAAACCATGTTAGACCTTTGAGCCTCACGTTCTTCTTCTTTTAATAATCATCTCCTTCTAATTGAAAAACAAATAAAGTACTTCACGAGGGTCCTCTTGATACTTCCTACCTCGATAATAAGCTACTTGAGGCTAATTTAGCTATGATGGAGCTAATGTTAGACCATTCCCTTTTTAATTGAGAGGCTCTTGAGATGACTTATGCACATTTGAACCTCATCATCTTTCATCCACTTCCATGAGGCCTCTACTTCATATTTATCATCAAACTCATCCTATTAGTTTCCCATTATTATCATATAGTGTAGGGCCATTTGGCTCTCACTTATTATAAAATCTTGAAGGTACATTAATAAAATAAATTTATAATTTCAATTTTTATTTTGAGAGTTTTCTTTATTAGCATATCAAAAATAAAAAGTCATAGTTACCTTGTGAAATAACTCCCAAAAAGAGGGAGAAAAATATCAAACATGGAAAGAGTAATTAAAAAGAAATACATTGATAATAATTTTGCTACAATTAGATATGATTCAATCATAGAATAAAAGGCCAAAAAATATAAATAAAATTATTAAAAATACATTTCAAATGGTATCTAACTTTGTTATACTATTTTACATTAATTATGTTTTGAGTTCTTCATTTCTACATCTATTTTTAATAATTTTATTTATAAGATTATTGTATAAAAAGGAATTATTAATGCCTTAAACTTCCCTTAGTCAAATTCCTTAGACTCCTTAAAGTGCAAATTATATATGTTTTGATTGAATAAAGGAAGAAACACAACTAGGATGCTATGCCAAATAGGAGAAAAGAATATTAAGGACAATCTCACATAAAGCCAAAGGAAAAAGGTTGGATTTTCACAAGAGATTTAGAGGAATTAAGTTAAGAAAGCAAGGTAAATTCCTCCACAAATCCAATCTTAGTTTTTTTTATCAATTTGGTAAAATTACATGTTTTGAAAGGCTCTAATGATGATGATTTCAAAATTTGCAAGAAATAGGAACACTATGAAGAGAATAACAAGAAAAACTAGAACTTTTAGGCATAAGATTTAAATTTCTATTGTTCATTAACGATCTAACATTATAATGTAAATAGGTGGAGTCTTTGTCAGATGATAATTAGAATGCTCGACAATCTTCTAATAATGATCGATTGGTCCAATTTGGATACTGGATGGTCTAATTATTTTTCATAAATTGTTCTTGACTCTTTATTAGACATCTAATAGACAATTTGATTACCATCTGATGATTATTGAAAAGTTAAATAGTGAATCATCAAAAGTTATAGTATTAATACAACCTAAACCTTATTGAAGAGAACTTTTCATTATCAAAAGATATTATATAACCCCTCCTTTAAAGATGTAGTTACCCTTTTCATTCATCTTCTATGACAACTTAGATTCTTATGTTTTTCTTATGAAATTTAAGATATTCACTTTCTTATCTATTATGCCTAATAATTTAAGGTGTAAAGTCTTCTCAATCCTCTTCATGGATTCAACCTTAGAGTGGTTTTGTAAATTTTCTTTTTAGTCCACCTAAATTCATCTCCTCTTTTGAAAATTTGAGAGGTTTTCCATATCCTTATTTGCTTCAACCTTTGAAGGTTTCTAAATCTCTACTCAATCTAAGGTAATTTAAGTACAAACCTCATGTAGCTTATCTCTAAGCCTTCAAGGATGCCCTCAAATTGGTAGATCAAAAGGACATGCATTTGATTTGGGAACTCTCATCTAGTCAATCCAACCTAATGATTTCCAAACATACCTAATTTGAAACTCCTTGATGTTGCTCCAAGTCATAACCAATGAGCCATGTGCTTCATCAACAAGGAAGAGTTCTCCATCTCTCTAATTGTGGGCTTGAGCACTTGGGTGGTGTCCCTTAGGTTTTCCTCAAGGTTTTCCTCAAGAAATCCCTTAAGAAAAAAAAAACAAAAAAACTACCCAAGGTTTTCCTCAAGGAGTCCCTTAAAGATGTCACCACCTAAAGTTTTCCCAAATCCACACTATAAGATGCCCCTAAATGCCTTTCATAAGAAGGTGCTGATGGTAATAAAGAAAGAAAGTTCACTTCAAAAGCTGAGACAACTTTCACGGTGTTTTAGAAACAAGTCAAAATTCTATAATATCATGAGGATCGTGATCATAACACCTCTGAATCCAAAGCTCTAAAAACCTTGATTGAGAGGCTATGAAGGAAGGCCACATCCAAAGGTATAGTGCGAAAAGGATTAAACCCTCTAGTACTCTATGTAATCCAAAGTTGCTCACTACTAATACCTCATCTTAAATTAGACTATATGACCAAGTTTTCCCACTAATGATCAAAGATACAAGCAAGGATGTAGTCAAAATTATATATTTCATTTCAAGGGAATGGTAAGCCTATTCCTAAATGCCAACTCTGAAAGCCCTTGAAAGTTACTTGATGGCAAACATTATCACTCAATGCATAGAAAATTCTTTAATTTCTTTTTTTTTTGCAAGGATTTTACTACACTTAGCAACTCTTATGATGATGTCTAGTCATCTATATTGTTCAATACAAGTAGCTCTATTGATCTACTTATCTTCGATGCCCTAAAAAAGATCGACATTAGTTGAAAAGCCATGTCCTTTAAATCACTACTTCTCTTATAGCCTTCTCAAGGCTATCACCTTTCCCTTAACTCTAGGAAGCCCCTCATGTTTGTTCATGCACATTGTAGACTTGGTCATTGTTACTTTTTCCTCCTACAATGCAATTAATAAGGAGATCAATGATGAATATGTTTGGGATGTCAGGCTTGATACCCCATAATACATCAAGTTTAACTCTCTAATGAGTTTCATTTGAATATAAAAAAGTACCTTTTACAATTGAGATGATGTTACCTAAATGCGATAAAGAGCACTATCAAGGCCAGACTCTTGATAGTCAAATTTCCAAATAAAGCCTTGATGAACTTTACATCACCTTGTATCCCTTTCCCTTTTGATCCTTCTAAACCTACTAAAAGGTCATAAACCTATCTATAGATCTTAAGGAGGAAGAAAATTTATATAACTTGCAAAGCTTAATAAGTAGTTTTTCTAAAAAGACATCCAAAAAGTTTTAAAAGCCAATTAGATAGTAAAATTCAAGAAATATAAAAAATTATAAAGTTTTCATCAAAACTTTATTAACTTTTTTATTTTTTTCTATTTTTTCCTAACATAAACTGTGTGTGAACCTAAGAGGTGTGAAAAGGTCTTAACTAGTGGTAACCCAACTAACAAAAGGAGGAGAGGTAGCCATGGAAGGGGTTATGCATTACAACTATTTGAGGGAGAGCAATTGACAAGGAGGATGCCAAGGGGCAGCTCAAGCAAAATATTAAAATGGTTATATGTGACTGTGGAATGGAATTTGGGGAAATTTCAAAGGTTAGTTGAGTAGGAGGATTTGGAGAAATTCCTTGGAAGCCTGTAAGAGAGGAAACTAAGATTCCTATGAAAGCCTTGTGTAATGAGCAAGAGAAAAAAGAAAGAGAAAGAAAATTATTTTGGAAAGCTATGAGGAGAAATGTGAATGAGGAGGTGAAATGATTCTTTAGACAGAACCACTATAACATAAAATTGATGTGAACATGTTATATAAACTGTGGTGCATTTGCTTGTTTCTTAAAGTATTGCAATTTGATAGCTTATTTCTAAGTTTCTATTGAACTTATGGATGAGCATGATAATTAGTTATTAACAAATTCCATCAATTTATATTGTGCATTTATAATTTCATATAATATTATATATATTTAGTTTGTCACATTGAACAAAATAAAAGTTAACGTGATGGTTAGATAAAAAAAACAAAAGAAGTGTGTGAAGGTCAAAGATTAGATTTAGTTATCTAGAAACAAAGACTTAAAAATATAGAAAAAAAATGTGAAAAAGGATAAGATCCTAAAGTTAAATTTGTTTAATTATTGGTTCTCCAAAAAGGGAAATTAGTAATGTGTCCCAATATGGATGGAATTTGTAAGGGTGCATTTGAATATGAGAACAATGACATCATTTAACTTATTATTAGTGATTTATCTTTGGATATAATAACAAATTTTGATTTGTTTGATTGAAAACAAAACCTTCAACAATTAAAGAAAAATAAATGACAAATTTTTAGATACATTGTTCTAACATAAGAATATATATTCATTTTCAATTGTGATAGTTCATATTTAACTTGTATGTTTTTAATAACCATATGGACCCAGCTCATAACATAACTTAGATATGTATAATCTTGTATACTTGATTATATAGATTTTACTTGTAGAGCATATGATGGTTTGTTCAACTTATTTTTGGCATAATAATTACATATAATAATTATAAGACTCTAAGGAGCAATGAGTATAAATGATCACTTAATCTATTTATTGCTTTTAATATTACATTATAAATGATGATTATGATTTGAACACCTAGGTTATAACAAATAGTGTGTTAATAGTAAGAAATGGCATAACTCTTACTTCGATTTTCATTATTTGTTTCCACTATGAAAATTGTAATACTTATGGTTGATTTGTGGTGGTTATTATTGTATCCTTAAAATTGATAATCATAAAACCAAGCTCTTGATTACAAATAAATATTTAAGGTGTTATGTGTATACAAATTTAGTTATTAAATGTAATGAAAATTGTATGAAGCTTGAAGACTTTTGTTGAAGCCACAGTTTGATTTACACATAATGAAGCCATTATACTAATTCTTGGTAGCCTATCAATAATTCATCTTCAATGGATCAATTTGGTTTAAATAGTTAAACTTTCACTTTACATTTATAAGGCACATAGGATTACATTTAATTCAATCAAGCATGTTTCACATCTAGATCATTTTATACATATAAATATTCCTTAATGACCATTAAGAATATAGGTTTGTAAGTGCAAGAAAGTTAAATCTTCATAGTCTACAAAATCATCAAGTAAAGCATATTTTTAGTAATTATATTTGTATGTGTTTCCCTTCATACAACAAAACTAGCATCACATCCTATTAGATAACATGTCATTTAGAGAATTCTATGTTGTATATGTGAGATTATATTATTCATATATGTATGATACACCTATCATACAAATACACTAATTGATATACTTAAGAAGTGTGAATTGAGATATAATGCTAATGAGCTTTGTCTAGTATTGTAATAGTTATTATAATTGTATATCCTTTAGTTATATCAATCTTAAGATTTGACCAAATGATGAATGCATGAATTAAAAATTGTATACACATATTAGTATGATGAATCTTTAACACTACTATGATCCGATAAAATGAGAAATGTGAATTAAGGACTTTTGCATTATCTTATAGGTTTGGTATATCTTTAGTATTAATACATTGTACTTAATTAACTATTGTTTATTGAGGACTTAGTAAGCTAAGTTTACTTATATCAATAAGATATAACTTTAATATCTATACAATATCCTCTTTAGTAATATTTAGTTTTAGATTTAAAAAATTAGTAAACTAATTGATTCATACTTGTATGATAACATCTTTGTATGAGTACAACATTGTGTTTAATGTTAGATTTAAAAAGTTGATAAGCCTAATTTATTCATGCATGTACTATATATCCTTTAGACCTATACAATAACATTTGTATGAGTATAACATTATTTTAATATCAAACCTAGACAGTTTCTAAGCCTAATTTGTTCATACATGTACAATATATTCTTTAAACATGTATAATGCACATTTTCAACAAAAAGTTTACTTTAAGACATAGTCACATTGAGAAGATACATCATACAAGTATGACAAACTTATCACACGAATATGATCAACTATAATCTATGAAAGTATTATATCATAGAGCTTATCATAGTATACGAACCAAGATAATACAACATCTTCTTGAGAACTCAAAAATGAACTTGATAAGATTTATTATATTCATATGATATATGTTATCATCATATCATTATTATTATCTTACACTTGAAAAACAAGAGATTGGATAAGCATATCATTGGAGCAATCCTTATTGTTAAGTCATCTCCCTTGTACAATTTTGTAGTTATAATTGTACAATGCATTGGCAAATCTTTTAATAATTAGTTGAAATGTTTTGGAATCATTGCAGCTTTTTGCTTGGACATAACTTGTTGAATAATATAAAAAAGTGAAAATAGTAAGAAAATCATGATGCTTTAATAGCAAAACCATTTTATAAGAGTAAAATTGCAAAATCTTTGAATACGAGATGTGATAAAAACTTGAAGAGAGTTCTTCCCATTGCTTTAACCATAGAGTTCTCTATTTACTCATTTCCTATATTGCATCATGCTTATTTTTGTTTGGTAATATCTTTAACATCATTTATCTTTGTGCCATATATATCATATAAGTCAAGGTTTGATATGTATAAGTTTTAGTTAGCTAAACATGATATAAAATTGTAAAACTATAATACTCTTTGTTATTGTAAGGTGTACCCTTATCGACTACAACAAAAGGGTGTGGTGTTGTAAGATGTAGCTCTACCAATCACTATGAAAGGGTGTGGGTTGTTAGTAAATACTTAACCACCTAAGAGCCTTATATCCCCTGACTTAACTTTGTATGCTTTTCTAGTTTTATTTCCTCACACTATCATTGTCACAAAAAGGTTTATAAAACTAATGAATGTTTTCTAAATAATATTTATGATTAACAACTGATTTATTTTGTAAGACAAGTTAATTTGGTTAAATTTGTTTGATAAAATGAAAAGATTTTATTATTATTAAATCCTACATTTGCAACTAAATTTTTTTAAAAATCTTCACAATTAACTGCCACCCCCTTATGCTTATTACTAGTATCACCTTCAAGTATTTTGTTTATGATATGAAAAGTTCTTTAATAATTTATTTTATTTGTAATCTTAAAAAATATATGAACTCTCTCATTAAACTCATTTCAAACTCTAAACTCATTACTTTACAACAATTTTCACACAAGCCCACACTAGTTGATCCAAATATAATATCTTCAACATAGATTTGGAACAAAAGAAGTTCATTTCCTTCATTGTTAATAAACAATGTCTTATATACATTTCTTTTTCTAAATCTTTTATTGAGCAAAAGATTATTTAATAGTTCATGCCAAGCTCTTGGCACAAGTTTTAATCCATGAACGACTTTCTTCAACCTATATACATGATTATAACTCAAATGATTTTCATAATCCTTAGACTGTTTAACATACATTTCTTCAATAAGTCTATTTAAAAATTCATTCTTGACATCCATTTGAAATATTTTAAATCCATCAAAGCATGTAAAATCTTATGAAAGTCTGACTGCTTTAAGTCTAGTCGTAAGAGCAAATGTCAAAGTCTAATCCTTCTACTTAGTTATAGTCTTTAGCAACAAATCTTTCCTTATTCCTAATAATATTCCCATTGTCATTATTTGTTCTTAAACACTTATTTTGTTCCAATAGAAGGATGATCTTTATGCCTCCTTACTAATTCTCATGCATCATTCCTAATTAATTGATTAAATTTTTTTTCATAGTTATGTACTGAAACTCATTTTAGGTTCTATTTTTGATATAAATGATACATTAATTATTTCTTTTGCATTGGAAGACCAAGTTTGAATACCTTGAGTTTGATCACCTAAAACAAGTCTCTTGGATAGCTCTTGATGTACACTAGTTTCCTAGATTCTTTGTCTACTTATCTCCCTCTTGTGGTTTGTCCTTCAAACAAACTATTAATGCACAACTCTTACAATGAAAACACAGCTCTATTCGTAATAAGCTTATGGCTGGTAAACTAATCTCTATTCAATGTCATGTGGAAAGAGTAAGTTTAGTCTAGAATATATTCTGATCTTAAGTAATTTCCTGAATCTGATACAAACATGACATCTCCAATATATTCTTCCTTACTAACTATGTTGGCTTTTCTTGATTTCTTAAATATGTGATCATGTTTCTTAAATCCTTTCCTTCTCTTTAGTTTAAAAATGTCTGTTTTTATGTAATCCTTCTTCTTATAATAGTTGCAAATCAAATTTTTTTATTTGGATTTCGGTCTTCTTTTCTACTTTACGTCAAAGAAATCCTTCTACTTTGATCATCCTCTAATAATCAAACATTTTCCTTACAATTCAAAAGTTGATAGATCTTTATTAAGCATTATTTTTTACAACAAAATCTATGAAACATTCTTAAGCGAAATCAAATCTTGACCATAAAGCATTGAGTCTCTCAGATTAGAAACACAATAGAAGTAGAGCAAGGTCATTATCATCATACTTAACTTCATATATCTTCAAATCATTAATAATTATCTTGAACTTGTCCAAATGAGACTTGATATCTTTGTCTTCAGTTAGACAGTACGTGTACAAACATTGCTTCAGAAAGATTTTGTTTAGTAAACTCGTTGTCATACAAAAAGTCCCTAATCTAAGCCACAGAGCCATTATCGTCTCTTCCTTCATGCAATCTTGTAGAATCTCATTCGACAATTATAACTGGATCTGGGTTTTTGCTTTTCAATCTTTCCTCTCTTTCTCCTCTATCATTAGGATTAATGACATCTTCTCCATTCTGAGAAGAGCTTGGTCCAGATCTAACTGCACCAAAATTGCTCGCACCTTGACTTGTCACAGAGCAAATCGTCTACTCCGATCTAACTTCTCAATACTATACTTCATAGTTTTCATTCACAAAAAATTCGATGAATTGAAGATGTTGCTTCGATATGAATTTTTTGAAGATTAGATCAAATTGTAACAACTTAAATCTAAATAACACAGAGATTTATATGAAAAACTCAAATAAAAAAATCATGATAAAACACGAGCAAAGAAAATTCACTATAATTGAGGGTTACAAGAGAATTTGGAGAAAGAAAAGCTACCCTTAAAAATGGTCGCAAACTCTAAGCCAAAATAGTATATATATAGACAGGTTTAGGACAAAATGATAAAGCAATGAAATTATAGATGTGCCTTAATGAAATCAAGGTAAAAAATTGCAAAGAAGTCATAATAAATTCAAGGCAATATTCATAGTGAGAATCATTAACATAAAAACTTTGATAGATTATCGTCCTTCTCTTTCTTTCAAACTACTGAAGTAGACTTCTACCATCATGATAGACATTGTGGTAGAGTATGAGAACTCACATAATGTGTCATCTATTGACTTGTTCCATCGATAATGATCAAAGCCCAAGTAATTGTTGTCACTTCAGACCATTAGAACTCTACAAACCTTGAATAGTTAATGATTCTACTTTGTTGCCATCCTATGAAGATGACTTTTTACAACTTATGATTTATAGAATGGTGTGCCCAATAGACCTCATGTGCCAATAAAGGTATTACAATACCCATGATAGTTGACATGACACATCTTCCTATACTTAAGATTAAGCAATACCATTAACTTGTTATAAAAGTTGGACATTTTCCCTACCTATAAGAATGGAATAGTTAAGACATCTAGTGCACTCATAAGTTCCCATATAGTATTACAAAACCCATGTTGATAATTGCAATAACACCTCTTCTCATACTACAATTGACATATAGCCATCAACACCAGATATTCTCCCATTCTATAACAATGGAATTGTTAAGATTACTAGTGTACTTGCAACTTCCCTGGGCTACATCATCTTATTGCCTCATATGATATGACTTTGACACTTATTACGACCATGACCTCATTAGTACATACAAACTAACATTATGCTATTGTACAAAGTGGATTTAGTTAACAATTAGTATGAGGGAATTAGCACAACATGTTTGATTTATCCACTTTGATCAAACTCCTTTGATTACATAATTATTTGGTGTGATATGAAAAACCTAGACTCACTTCAATGATATTTCATTCAAGATTTCGTTCAAGTTTTTTAACAAATTCGAACAAATTCAATAAGAGAGCATCTTCATCATACCGAGGAGGAATTATTTTACAAAAGCCCTTCAAGTGGAGATGTGCTTTCAAATAAGAAGGCTACCATTTCAAGCAAAGGAAACAACAATTTGTCAACTTAAATTGGCTGGCTTAGCAAAGTCCACCTAAAAATCCTCTATTGCTTCTAAGGGCAATTAAAAAAAAGGATATATGATTGCTTCTAATTCTAAGGTCACTTTAAGAACTATTGAACCAATAATTGTTATGATAAAAGTTGTTTGGTAGTGAGGGTGAGGATGTTGTGTGATATGGCTAAAGATATTCAAAAATGAACTCATAAAAGGTTAGCCACATTGAACACTAGGCTAATTCTTATGCAATTGAGCAATTCAAATTAACATATGCATTGGAGCTGATTTTCTAACTCATTTGGAAAGATCATATATATTTTTGCCATGAGTTTCTTCGATTTTCTTATTAGAAATCTATCAAGACTAACATGAACCATAATATACTCACCCTTAATGAATTCCATCAAATGTTCCAGTAAATCTATAACAAATGTATATCTAACAAAATTCACTAGTGATGTTCCTCTAATATCAACATACAAATCATGCATAAATCATGTAGAGTATGATGCAAACAAAGTATTCATGCCAAACACAAATAATTCAACTAACTCAACAAGATGATCATGCTCATACCCAAAAATTATCATAAATGGATTATTGCCTCTAGACCTAGGCACATAAGTTATTTCCTTTGAACCACTTTAGAAGATAAACCTACATTGCCAAGGGTCAAGAAGAGAAGGTTTGATGTCAAAATTTGCTAAAATAATAAGAAACTTTGCAAGTTTGGAAGATCCAAGGCTTATAGCCCCTTGAATATCCAATTCCCCAAGAAAAATTCTTCTTTGGTGCAACAAACTCCTTGAGTAAGCTTTGAGCTATCCTCTCTCAATAAAGACATATAGAGATTTCATAGAAAAAAAGAAAAATAAGAGAAATTAAGAAAGGTTGAACCTTGTTGAGATAATCAATAAGAGCTAAAAACCTAACATAGATGCTCCTTTATGATCTTGGATAACCAAGGATAGAATGCCTCTACCCCTTTAAATACACCTATTTATACTATGGAGTTTCTTATGGAATTTACTTCAATAATTCCAATTTAATTTAGAGGATAAGGACAATCTAAAGATAAAAAAATATAAAACATAAAAAAGTTTCTAGTTTGGAATAGAAACTTAATCGAGCTTCTCCTTTATGATCTTGGATAACATATGGTTCTAATTGAGTGTTTGAACCAAGTATGCCTTCATTGGACTTGAAATCTATTGATTGGATATTATATTGGTCATCTGTCATGAGATTTCATACATGCAGTCTAACAATAAAATAATATACCCAACTTAAATATAATGAATTCATTGTTAGATTAGTTATTCAACATTAAAAATAACTACCTAAACATGTCAAAATCTCCAATAAATAATAAATTAAGCTTCGTAAATAATTGTCCAGCTATCGTACATAATATTTTCAACAACTTGAATGAAGTTATGACCAAGGAATCAAGTATCAAATATGAATATAATATCTTGGGTTCCAAGGTAAATGTAAATGATGGATTAGAAATACATGTAGCCATGAAAAAAAGAATTAACTATATTAAATAGAAGCATTGAATCCTATAAATATGGACTCCAATCTAGCATCAATCTCACAAGATGCCATATTTAATTTGACCACTCTAAGGCATTACTAGAGAAGACAACTACAATTCAGCATGAGGAGACAATACACTTATGTTCTAAAGTATAAGAGAAATATAAGTCAAATCATAACTAAGCTAAATTATTCTAAGCCAAGCAAAATTAATGAGGAATGCAAGTTCATGAGAGGGTTAAACACATAGTTTCATTACAACATAATAGCATTTGAATTGATATTGCCTTAAATTCATTAGGGCAAATTTATAATTTCATTACATTGAATTCATTAGGCATATTTGTAATTTTTTCTATCTTAATGTATTGCTCTAAATCTATTTATATATATGTTATGTTGGCTTAAAGTTTTGTAGTCATTTTTAAGGTAGTTTTCTTCATCCTTCTAAACTCTCTTGTAACCCTCAATTATAATAGATTTCTTTGCTCATGCTCTCTCATAGTTTTTCTCATTTAGGTTTTTCACATAAATTTCTATGTCATTTAAATTTGGTTTCTATGATTTGATCCAATTTTCTAACAAATTAATACCGGAGCCAAGTTCTTTGATTCAACAGATGTTCTATAAATGACAACCATGAAGTATTATGTCAAGAAGTTAGATTGGAGCACATGATTTGCTCTGTGGAAAGTCAAGGTACAAGAAATTTTGGTATAGTTAGATTTGGATGATGCTCTTCTTAGAATGGAGAAGATGTTGTCAACCCTAATGATAGAGGAGAAAGAAAGGAAAGAACAAAAAGAAAAAACCTAGATCTAGTTATACTTGTTGAACGAGATTCTACAAGATTGCTAGAAGGAAGAGACGATAGTTGCTCTATGGCTTAGAAATGAGAATCTTTATATAACAAAGAGTTTACAAACTTCTTCTAAAGAAGCATTTGTACACGTATTGTCTCACTGAAGGTAAAAATATCAAGGCTTATTTGAACAACTTCAAAAGAATTATTATAAATCTAAAGATGCTTGAAGTTAAGTATGATGATGAAGAACCTTCTCTACTTCTATTGTGTTCTTTGCCATCCTCTTACCCAAATTTAAGAGACTTAATGATGTATGGTCGAGATTTGATTTTGCTTGAGAATATTTCATAGGACTTGTTGTCAAAAATAATGCTTGATAAAGAATTATCAACTTCCAAAACATAAGAAGAAGGTTTGATTGTTAGAGGATAGTCAAAGTAGAGATATTTTTTTAATGCAAAGTAGAAAGAAAGATTAAATTCTAAACACAAAAATTTGATTTGTAACTAGTGTAAGAAGAAAGGTTGCATAAAAGTAGACCGCTTTAAATTGAAAAGAAAAAAAAGAATTTGAGAAAGGTAACCACAGATCTAAGAAATCAAGAGAAGTTAGCATAGTTAATGAGAAAGAATATATTAAAGACATAAAGCTTGTATCAAATTCAAGAAATTTCTCAAGATCAAAATAAATTCTAGATTCAGCTTACATTTTTCACATGACAGAATAGAAATTAATTTGTCACTTATGAGCCTGTTACTAATGGAGTTATGCTTATGGGCAACAACGTATTATGTCGGGTTGCTAGTATTGGAACTAACAGAATCAAGATATTTGATGGATCTATTTACACAGTTGGTAATGTCAAAAACATTCCAAACCTAAAGAAAAATTTTATTTCTTTTAGCACATTTGATATTAAATATTATCGATACATTAGAGAAGGATGAGCTATTAGATTTGTTCATGATTCCCTGACAATAATGAAAGGGAAGAAGGTCAACAGGAGATTATATACTATTGAAGGATCTTCTACTATGACAAGAGTAGTAATAATATCATCCATTTTAGATTTTAACATTAATTATAGCATATGTGGCTAGGACACATGAATGAGAGAGGTATGATTAAATTAAGTAAAAAAGACCTCTTATCTAAAGATATGATAGAAAAGCTAGAGTTTTATATGTTATTTATTATAGATCTTTCAAATTTATTTTAGATAAAAACATGTTTCACAACCTATCATCTGATTAATATTTCACCTTGCACAACCCTAAACATGAAGATGTATGAAGAGATTTATTCAGATAATCTTTCCATTATTCTTTGTTAAAGGTTTTTTGGTGTGTTGTTGTCGTTGTAGAGAAGACAAATTAGACCCTAGGTCTAAAATATGTATGTTTCTTGGTTATGCTTGAGAAAATGGAGTAAAAGATTATAAATTTTGGTATCTTTTTTAATCTAATTGATAGTTAGTAGAGATATTATGTTTGATAAAGAATATATTTTAAATGCTTCTAAATAATCTATTATTATTCTTGTAATGCTATGAGTAATAGTCTAGATAATATAGAAATTGATATTCATTTAGATTACTTATAAGAAGATGCATATGTTATTAAAGATAATATGGCCCCATAAGAAGGACATGAGTTTGAGTAATGAACCTTATACTTATTCAAAGGCAACTACTTGTGAAAACTTAAGAGATTAATTATTGACTACGCAGCAGAAGGTCAAGTCTTTGCATAAGAACAAAACATGGAATTTGACAAAGCATCCAGCTGGTAAGAAAGTCATTAAATGCAAGTGGATGTTCAAGAAAAGGTTTGGTACTCCGACTGTTAAGAAAGATAGGTTCATGGCCAAGCTTATCGCTAAGGGGTATAGCTTGGTTAAAAGGATTGATTTTATTGATTTCTTTACACCTATGGTAAAGCACACATTCATTAAAATTTTGTTTGATTTGGTTGCTGTGAATGATTTAGAGTTGGAGCAACTGGATGTTAAGACCATTTTATTACATGAAACTTAGAAGAAGAGATATACATGGAGTAACCTGAAGGATTTGTTTGTGATGATAAAGAAGATTATGTGCGCAAATTAAAGAATTCTTTGTATGATTTGAAATAGTCTCCTAGATAGTGGTACAAGAGGTTTAATTCTTTCATGCTATCTTATTAGTTATATATAAGCAATTTTGATTGCTATGTAATTGAACAAACTTGTAGATAGATCTTTCTTATACTTATTGCTTTATGTGGATGTCATGTTTATTACAGCAAAGAGCAAGACTCATGTTAAAAGCTTAAAAAGACTTCTCAAATAAGAGTTTGACATGAAAGACTTCGAAGCAGTAAGGATGACACTTGGGATGGAGATCATAAGGGATAGGAAGAAAAAGTGGCTTCTTTTATCTCAAAGCAACTACATTAAGAAGGTTCTTTAGAGATTCAAGATGAAAGAAACTAGACCTATTTTTACACCTTTGGCCACCCATTTCAAGTTGTCCAAAAATTTGTGTCTAGACACTAATGAGAAAGCAAAATGCATGCAACATATTCCTTACATGAATGTAGTTGGTAGTTTGATGCATGCGATGGTTTGCACTCATCCTGATTTAGCACATGCTATTAATGTTGTCCATAGGAATATGGCTAATCTAGGTAAATAATATTAGGAGTATGTTAAGTGAATTTTAAAGTACTTATGTGACACTATTGACATTTGTCTATATTTTGAAGAAAACTTTTAAGGATTAAAAGATTATGTTGACTCAGACTATGGAAGTGACTATGTTAAAAAAAGATTTCTCATAAGGTATGACTTCATTCTTTGGAGTTGTGTTGTTAGTTAAAGATCCATTTTGTAGAATACAGTTACACTATCTATTATAAAGGCAGAGTATATGAAAATCACTAATGTTGTGAAGGAAGCTAACTAGCTACAAGATCTATTCCAAGAGCTGAGTGGGATTGGTAGAGCGATCACCATATTTTGTGAAAATCAGAGTGTTGTATACTTGTCCAAGGATCAGATGATTGATAAGAGGACAAAGCATATCAATATCAAGTACCACTTTACTCGTGACAAGATTGGGGTCGAAGATGTAGCTATTTAGAAGATTAAAACTTTGGATAACCTTACATAAATAATGATAAAGGCACTTCTAGCAACGAAGTTCAAACATTGTTTGGACTTAGTTAATGTCATCTGATTCATGGAGACACCATTTGGAGAGTCGAGCTTTGCATTGCTTCAATTGATTTTACTTCAAGAGGGAATTCAAGTCAAAGTAAAGATTTGTTAATATTACATTGAATTCATTAAGACATATTTATGATTTTGTTTCCTTGAATTCATTAAGGCAAATTTGTAAATTTGTCACCTTAATGTATTACATTAAACCCATCTATATATATATATATATATGCTATGTTGGCTTAAGGTTTTATATTTATTTTTAAGCTATTTTAAGGAAAACTTTCTTCAATCTCTTAAACTCTCCTGTAACTTTCAATTATAGTGGATTTCTTTACTCGTGCTCTCCCATAAATTTTCTCATTTGAGTTTTTCACGTACATTTTGGTGTTATTTAGCTTTGATTTGCTATGATTTGAACTAATTTTATAACAATTTGTTTAAAAGGATGAGCATTATTCTTTTGAATTAAGGCTAGATGGAATGTATAGTAAGTACATTTGATGCAAAGAAATGTCGATGACTCAATTTGTGTATTCTACAATAGCTTAGTTTAGCAAGAAAATTCTTTAAAGGATGGGTATTATGTGTAAAAAGAAAGTTTCAAAATTAAGTCATTAGAAACTGAAATTATGTAATAATTTGAGTTTGTCATTTAATCAAGCCTATATTAGCAACTATATTAATTGGAGAACATTTTAAATAGTTTTGACTAAGAAACAATGTCACTTTTGAAAACAAACACTCCTCAAATATGTACATGTGTTCAAAGGGTTAAAATAATCAATTCTTACCCTTTTTTTTGTTTTTTTGAAATCATCTTAACATGTAGTACTTGGTTTTGAAGAGTTTTGGTACTAGAAACTTGCATAGATTTTTTAATTTCTAATTCATAAGGGTCCTTGGAAAGCTTGGGCCACAACAACCAAATATTTGAAATCCTCTTTCCTTTTTCAAGTAGTAACTAGAGCTTTACTAATGCTAAAGCTTCTAATAGAATTCCACATAAAATACGTAATCAAATGTAAGATAAAGGTCAGCCCAAGGAGAGTAGGGGAAGGTTCCTTTTGCAAAACTATTGGATCCTCACCATCACATAGAAAATCAATTCAAAACCCATCATCATTAGATAAACTACTCATTGAATAGATTAGAAGTAGGAATTACACGAAGTTTATAGTTAAAATTGCAACTTAAAAAAACACATAAGGGAATAGTAGCAAAATATTAGTAGTAACAAGAGGTTAAAATAAATATGTAGAGGCTAAAAAAGAGCAAGGGTGAAACTATAAAACCAAATGTTAGCTAAATGAAACCTACATGGGTATAATATCCAAATATGCTATTTGAAACCTACTTAACTAACAAACATAAATGTCAATAAAATATTTTGTTAGAGGAACTTTGAGTAGATAACCTACAAGAAGCCACATTCTCATGCTAATGAAGTAAAATTTAAATTAATTTAGACAAGATTAGAAGCATCCTTCAACTATAGAAAAGGTGCAGTACAAAGGGAAAGAAAGGATTCAGGTTTTTCAAAAGGTGATAAAAGGATCATTCACTTAACTACCCTATTTCATGCCATATCATCACATTATTGTGCTTTCTATAAGTGGCCAAGTATGACACCATGCCATCATTATAGGTACTAGGTACAACTCAACCACAAATGGGATAATCAATGCAATGACTGGCACGATTTCCTTCTTTGAAAGGGTCCTATCAACTAAAATAGACTCCTTGAGATGAAAAATATTTTCAATATTTTCAATCTTTCATTCTAGTTCAGCATAAACTTAATAAATAGGTTGTTGTGATCACTCAATATCTCGAGCCAATCAAGCTAGACATCATCTTGTAATGTCTTGAGATAGATGGAAGCCCAAAAGCCATGTGAGCCTCGTGATGCCTTAGTATGGATCTTATGACTTGTAGCCAAGATCAACCTCAAGTTTCTATACATTTATTAATGTTTTAAGTTTTCACCTCCATGTCATTTGTTAAGAGTTCCTTCTCAAGGATGTTCTTATAAAAATTGAGTTATTGCATACAAACTATATACATTACACACAAATATAATTTCTATAATAATTGATAGGTAAACTAGAAATGAAAAGAAAACTTACAAAGACATAACCATGCCTTCGAGGAGAGCATTTTCTTTTCCATGAAACTTTTCCTTTGCCTCACCCCATGACACTAATTTCCATAACTCAGTGAAAAGACCATGTCTCCATCATGATCAAAGCTTCAATAAGAGAAGGTATCAAAATTTTCCCTAATATGAAGTAGATGGATAAGGATTCCCTTGATGATGTATTAAAAAAATGATAAATTAATTATTATTACTAAACAAATCCACCTTTGGAGCCATCAATAATGTAGTCATTAACTAAAACTACCATTTATATGAGAAGATTGAGCAATTATTTTTTATAATGAATGCATCTCTAAAGCAAACTAAGGTTTCAACGAGCAAACCTGAGGTAGCTAACCTTCTTAGTTTTTCTCTCTTTTTTGTTCCTCAATAGTTAAAGTGTGGTTGTAAGAGAAAAAGGAGGAATATATGCGAGTTACAATTGGGTTTCCAAAAGATGGAAATAGCTCTACAGCTTGCCAAAAAGAGATGCTTAAGAATGTCATTTATGTGAATATTATAGATCCATGGAAGCTACACCCACCTAAATGATTTCTTATAGATTCTTGTGCCTCTATAAGAATGGACATAAGGGTGGCTACAAGGAAGTATGCAGAAGGATTGGATAAGGAAGCAAGGAGTGACCTTATACAAGGAGGGCCAAACCAATCATGAATTTTGAGACCCTAATCCCTAGCAAAAATATTGCAAACATTGCTCATTACTCTTTAGAGTATTTCAATGATATTGAGTTACTTGAATCAATTATTTTCTAGTTTGTTTTTTGAAGATACATCCAGATGGCTAAGCTTATGAAAAGGCATCTCTATACCATCAATGGTGGTTATCTTACCTCTAAAAACATCTAAAAAATGGATTATTGATGATAAGTAGCTATTTAATGAAAGAAATAATCTTAAGGTTGAATAAATGAGAACTTGAGAGAAGCTAGATATTATAAAGAGGGAACTCAATGTGAAAATTATTTTTCTCTGAGAGTTGTGTTTTCATCAGTATTGTATGAGTACAAAGTTTTATTCACACAAGTAGAAATCTATTTCTTAAAGTTTGTCATATGTATAAGCTTAGAAGTTGTTAGCCATGTATGATTACTATATTTTATTGGTACGACCTTATCATGTTATTGTAAGTTTGGTGAAACACATGATAGTCTTAATATAATCATAAAGTTTTACTCTATGATGTTCATATTTATTATATCATACAATACAAAGTAAAGTATCATATATGTATAGTTCTTTCCATATATTAGATAATGTAAATGACTTAGGATACATATGCACATTGTTTAATACAAATATGATACCTATATGTATGATTGTAATATTAATCAAATTAGACAAAATATTAAAGTTCTACACTATCATATGATGGTGATCTAGGTATCACACTTGAGTGCTTCACTTTCACACAAGCATTAGGATAAGTATATTCTAAAGTTATTTTATTACTATGATAATGATTCTTAAGCAGTTCTTACCATATTTTCCTCTTATGTTGTATACAAAACATTGCCAAGTCTTTTCTATATGAAAACTTTCATGTGTACAAGTCATATCCTCCTTAATTTTATTAAGGGCCAATTTTTCCTTCACATGTAGACACACTCTACATACTATCGAAATCCATCACAAGTAAAAAATTTAATATACTTTTCCTTACAAAAACCCACATGATTTTTTTCACATGTCCTGCATCTTGTATTTCCTTCTATTTTAAATATGATTGTTTGAGATTCTGATTTTGTCATCCTTACCTTCTTATATTCATACATTACTTGTAATGAAATTATCATTTTTGTTTCTTTTTTCTTCTCTTCTTTTCCCTCTAAAATAGATTGGTTTTATTCTATGCTTTGTGCAACTTCCTCTAACTCTTATATGCAAGGACTTGCATAATGTTTCTAATAGAAATCCTCAGTACCCTTAAAAACATCACTTTTTTCTCTAATAAAATTAGTTTTGAAACATACATGACTATTCCAAAGGTTAATTACTAAAACTAAAAAAATGCTATGTTTCTCCAAAACCACTTTGATTGGTTACACCTTCTCATTTATTTTTCTATTATTAGAACAAACCATCGTATCAAAGTTTGAAAAATTCTTCCCAAGACATCCTTGAATCAAATATGTTCTCTAGTTAAATTTGTTATTATTTCTACTACCATTAGCTGAGCTAGCAACATCATCAAAAATCAAGTTTACTATCAAGTCTTTCTTGTGGTCTGGGCAAGCTATCTCATTATAAGGCATCTTTACTCTTTCATGCCAATCTTCTACAAGGGAAATATTAAGCCTTAGAAATTTCTTTAGTTGATGCATGGTTTGATGCCATTCCTCTTACTCTTTGATTACAATAGATGATGTTTCCCTCATCTTGGTAATATTTCCGTTTAATTCTTGATTTTACTCCTCTCTATATGATTCATTTCTCATTATTATATTGTTAGAGCTTACTACCACTGCCTCATGTAAAATAAGATTTTTTTAACACTATTTTTTTGTAATTTTAATGACAATATAGTCAAGGTATTTATTTTATAATTCTTTACATACCATGTATGCAAAGATTAATTCATTTTCCATAACATTGTTTTTGATGTTTTAAGCATTTTATTGTTATTTTAACAAAATTTGACTCAATCATTCATCTATCAAATTGTTGGTCTTCTTTCCTTGGAATTAGGCTCCTATAAATATCTTTAAAAAATTTATATTGTATGCCTAACTTTTAAAATCCACTAAATTCTTACAACCATTTCCTTTTTCTTAACATCACATTCCTTTTGAATTATTACAAAACCTTTTTAATTTATGAATTTGTCTTCTTTTTCATCTTGCTTTGATTTTCTTTGTATTCCTTTTGTAGGAATGCCTTAAATCTTGGTTAGCTTGAACCCAAACAATCTTTATCTCCTTTGCAAACTTCTACAAGGATTTTGTTGCTCGGTTAATGAGTAGTGCGATTTTAGGAGGGTCTTCTTATGTGGGTGGAACAGTAGAGCCCTTATCTCAAAATAAATATGTTCCTTATTGGCTCCACAAACACTATTCTCAAACTGTATAGATTTTATAGCTCCTTGTATTTTTCCTCTCTTTTTACTAATTGTCGTTTACAATTTTTTTTACATTATATGATATCCATTAGTTCAACTTATGATAGCCAATCAATATACCCTTCTATGTTCATTATACTTTATGATCTATATTATCTTATTGTATGCTCCTCCATCATTAATTCTTTAAATCTTCATTTGTTATTGTATGTCTCTAACATTTGTCAAATTATGCAATTCTTCTCTTCATATTATACAATTGGTGACCCCTTCATCAATTATTCGTATTGTCCAACTCATTGATGCATTGGACTATCTAATTAAGACATCATATTGTCCATTCGTTTTAATTTTATTGTATGATCCTCTCGGTTTCTTCATCTTAACTAAGTTATTTTTCGTATATTGTACATTTCTTTATAATCATATTATATGATTTTCAAGAGTATTCCTAACTCTTCTTGTTTGATTTAATCATATTATATATGTAGCATATCATACTCATTGTACCATCATTATATTACACAATCCTCTTTATTCTTGTTCAAGTGTCATTCTCCTATAGTTGTTGTACTGCGAAAGAGGCCTATCATACTATATGATCAAATTATTTTAACTTCTTTAATTTTGAAAAATTTTTATGTCCAATCTTGATTTCTTGTAATGTATATCATATATAAAATAAGCAACAAAATAAATTAAATGGTGGTGCAACAATTGTGTGTTCCCCTTTAGAATCATGCTCATTACCTAAATTGTCTAGTTCTATTTAGATTTCATATTATAGGTTTGGACATATCTAGAATATCTTCCTAGACCTTTTAAACAAGTTTTGCAACAAAGGTTCTATTCTTTCTAAGTTTGATATTTTTGGTTGCATGTTTCTTATGGTTCTCTACTTAAGGATATCAAACGTTTTATTACTACTCTTATACTGATCCTTGAGATTTAATTATTTTTATAAAATGATAAACAAAAAAACCACTACTAATTTTTAAAATAATAATTTTTATGATTTAACATAAAAGTTATGATATATGTCTAACAATTTTGTTTTATTTGTAAATCTTGTTTCTTAATTTGAAAAGAATATCTAATTATGAAAATCCTTTTCCTAGTTATCCTTTAGAAGAAATTCTACATTACTATAAATAAATACTATATATATATATATATATATATATATATATATATATATATATATATATATATATATATATATATATATATATATATATATATATATATATATATATATATATATATATATATATATATATATATATATTCTTTTTTATATGGTTATACAAATGCATTCACATTGAAATCCTTTAATTAGAAAATCTCTTTTTAATACTATATCTATAAATATACAATTTCTTACTTTAAAAATAAGTATGCCCATTTTCATTTAAAAATATTTATGACATAACCTTTCTTTACTATAAGATGACCCAAACTTTCATTTAAAATTATAGTATAATTAAATCACAATTCCATTGGCACATAAAAAAAATTTCAACTATGTTATTATTATTTAAACACTACAACATATTGGCTTATACTAACTCTTATTATTGAAATAATGTCACATGTAACCAACATGATACATTCTAAAATATAATATTTAGAATAACATAAGTAAACCATTCCTGACTAAACCATCTCTTCATTCCTCATGCTCTCAGCTCCCTTAAAGAATATCAACATGACCCATAATTTGTTAATGCCATGAAAATGCTAAATCAATTGACAGTGGTCTACTAGAAAATCAATTTATGCATGCAAGTCAATACAAGTTTTTGGTCATGTTGTATGCTTGGTAAGTAACATCACAAGAAAATAAATAAAGACCCTTAAGCCCATATCAATGTCATAGGTCTTAGAATATTATCATTAAGTTAGAATGAAAGTTCAATTCTCTTATTATTAGATTCTACCCTTCTAAAATATTTTCTCTTTAGGTTACAACTTTCATGAGTCTCCTTAGTTAATCAAACCTATTTATATTGTCACCATTTTTATAATGTTCTTAACCATATTCTCATAATTTTATTATGTTTGAACCTTCAAAATTTTCATAGTTGTAATTATGAAAATTAATGCAAAAAATTCTGCCAGCTCACATGTCAATGATCCCATAAAAGTTTGCTTGCTAAACAAGTAATTTTGTATAAAAAACCTTGTAAGAAACTAAACAAGCATGTGACAAATATGACAACCATATCAAATAATCAAACATATCCATCTTATTCTTTTTTTTTTTGTAGCTTTATCAAGTTTATCCCAAAAGTCCCTCAATTTTTAATTATCAAGTGTCAAAGAAATGCTCAATAAAGTTCATATCATAGTTCTTGAATTGATGTCATGGTCACACTTACAGTTGAATCATTACAACTAAGACCTCCTACAAGGTTCATCAAACTAAAACCTTTTCCACTTACTAAATTCACAAACTAGAAAAGCCACAATTTTAAAATTCTTGTAGAAGCTCAACCACACAATTTCCTCAAATTCCCACATTATAGCCCTCAATCCTCTCCAATTTCTTCAAGTAGTGCTAAACGTTTCTCATATGGCCAAATCCACATTTTTATAAGTTCTTATGTTTCCTTCTTGCCATTCATATCCTTCACATTTCATCACATCAACAAAATTATTGATTTACTCCACTTTATTACACCAAGCTACAATGGAGTGGAGATAATATCATATCTAATGTCCCTTTGAAATCTCCAACATTTCTATAGTTGTTAGTGTCCATTTCATGATGATTAGATTTTTGGTCCTATTAGAGTTAGGTTTAACAGAAAAATTTTAAAATAAAATACATATTTTATTTTTTTAATTAAAATTTCAGATTAATTTTAATTTCTTAAATCTTTTGATTCAAAAAACCTTTAACAAGTATGAAATAGGCTTTATAATAAATTACTTATAAAATTTGACCATCTCTAAAATTTTTAAAATATTTTACAATGTTTAATATTTTAACAATATTCCTACATTATAAATAATATCACTCCTCAATAATATGGCCTCTTAAACTTGCAAAATTTTATAAAGGCAACATCATTGGACTTTAAATAAAATATACCATGTTTTATAATTTTTTTATTTTTTTGTGAAATACTCTAATAAATTTTAATAGTTTTTTTCTTAAAAAATATTTATAATAATGCTTTAACCTTTTGTTATATGGACAATGTAAATCTTAATTTTGATGAAATTTGTATAATATGACTTTTTAAAAACTGAAATCGTATATTTGACATTCACTTCTCTCCTTCAACATGTACTCTTTATTTAGGGATGTACGATTTTTTTAAGAATTGTAAATAATTTCTTAAATTCCCAAAAGTTATCTAATATTCAAAATATTTCAAAATTAAATATGAAATCTTACTTTGTGCCAATTGGGGTGCTAAAAATTCTTCCTCTATAAGAATCTCTAATCAACCATAAGATCATGATTTTTTTTATATAGATAGATGGTAAATCAAAATCTTTCAAATAATTATTTAATGCCCCATTTGTGGGATGTCACACTTTGAGATCTATATGAGTTGTTATTATCTCTAAGATTTGTATGAATAAAAAATATACATATTTAATAATTGAATATAATGAGAACTAAGAAGTAGAAAATGAGGAGTTTAAAATTTATGAAATATCCAGATCACATGAGTTCATTATTAGTATTATTTAATGTGACACTATAACATTATGAGCTATTATGTTAGAAGAATTACAATTGCTTAAACTAATAAAAGATCATGATTATACGAGTTCTTGATTTGTATTATATGATATGATCTCTTGATTTGATGTGATGGAATAACATGAGATATGAATTTTTTTATGATATTATTTGATAGCTCAAGTATGGTACTTAAGAAACATATTAAATTTGTAATTAATACTTTGTATAATGTGACAAGCATAGTTGTATGCCATATTATAATATTTATGGTGTCATATGTGATATGATATGGCTCCTATTTTATTTGATCACAAATATCCTATGTAGGCTAGTGAGTATGGCTTCTAAAACCATACTAGGATGAGATATGATGTCGATTATGATTGATATTATTGCCTATAGGTAAAGATTGGCACTATGACATTCTAACATTTTTTGTAAAGTATTATCTCTATCAAAGACCAAGTTATTACTTAGATTTTGCCCTTCTAAATAAGGGACTAACTTTTTAAGGCTTCATGAATTAACATATATGGTCCAAGCACACCTCTGTAGTAGCCAATGTGTGGTTC
This sequence comes from Vanilla planifolia, assembly GCA_023846275.1. Classification (NCBI taxonomy): domain Eukaryota; kingdom Viridiplantae; phylum Streptophyta; class Magnoliopsida; order Asparagales; family Orchidaceae; genus Vanilla; species Vanilla planifolia. The sequence continues at coordinate 26,170,949 of CM043874.1, read as the reverse complement.
TGGTCCTTACAATTGTCTATTAATTAGGGGGTCAATATTGGTTAATTTAATCATCAAGCAATCCATGATTAAGGAGAAATCAAGAGAGAAAACATATGACAAATTTCATTAAGGGCCCATATGTGGTGTAACCCATGCACATAACTATATCCATGGAAGAATTGTAAGTTATTTTAATGAGTGCATAGATGCATATGGGACAGTGTACTTGATAATAGACAAATAGCTCAATGCGAGCAGTAGCATGCGAGATGTCGTACAATAAGACCAAAAATTGTAACAAGGCACTAAATTGTGCTTAAAATGGTGAGCAAGATAGCATGTGCATACATGATAATACAAAACATAGGAAACAATGACACATGAATTAGGTAGCATGGCACTTGCACAACATGTAGGACTCACTACTACATAACCAACATGTGCCACAGCAAGTGCATCTATCATGGATCATATGAGCATGACACATACACTTACTATGCATGAGGAGTGCTCATCTATATTAGACAAGCAGTTTGTGCACATGCAATGGCATAGGCATGCATAGTCTAGGCATGTGTAGTAGCACATTTAGGGGGATGATTGTTCTTAGAATCTTACAGTAAAAAGGGAAAAGAAAAATGAATGAAGGTATTCCCAAGATTGCTAACATTCTTGACATTCTCAACATTTTGGTAAGATATGCTTGCTCTCCTTTACTCTCTTAGTTCTTTGCCATTCTCATGCTTCATTTTATTGTAGTAATTTTGAAGAAATGTTTGCTATCAAGAAATCATAACAAGATGCCTTACAAATGGATCATATATTTTTGTATCAAAGTACATTGATTTGATGTTGATAACATAAACTAAGAATAAGGGAGTTGAAGAGCAAGTCATGAAAAGGAATTAGGAGATTAAGATGTTATTAGTAGAGGTGACTGCACCGACTATGCAACCATTAAACCAAGAGATACGAATAGTTCTATTAACTCAACAAATGCAAGTATTAATGATTGATAGTATTAACATCCAAATCTTTTCTTATAATAGATTCAAAAGATAATCTATATAAAGAAAATACTCTTAACCAAATAAACTCTATATTAAGCATTCAACTAAGGGTAACTGGAAATAAAGATGATGATGAAATCATCAATCTCATTGCTTTGATGCTTGAGAATTGACAAAATCCATTCAAGGTAGATGCTACACTTAAGTGCATATTTATGATGGTATAAAAGATGTCGAGAAATGAGATGCTTGACTGAAGCAACTAGAGATATTTTGTCCTTAGTATAACTATTTATAAATTGATAAAGTAGTATATACTCAATTAAAAATAATAAGTTATGTTTTAACTTAGTGAAATACTCAATTCATAACTGGTATAATTGCAAGAGTAACATGAAGCCAACTTAAAATGTTAATCGGAGAAGAATTTTATCCTATGGGTTAAAAATGGAGAAAAGATGAAATGGCAAAGCAAACTATGTAAGAATATACATCAAAATTTTAACAACAAGCTATCACTTTAGGAATACTCTATAACAAGTTTAAAATATTATCAAATTATATTATAGGTTTGCATTACCTTATTATCATCAAATTAACTATATTTCCTACTCAATTTTTCACACAAGCTAACACATTTCTGATAGACATTGAAAAGAAGAATCAATATAAATAGACAAATAAAAGATTCAAATACCAAGAAGTATGATTACAAGTCTAAAAATTGATAACAAATGAAGAGTATTCTTTAACAAAGTATATTATGATATTGACTAGTAATGCTCCTTCTACCATTAGAACTCTAAATGTATTATGACCATTATAATAATATAAAGCAAATGTAACAAATTATTAGAAAGTATGTCTTAAACATTTTCTTAAAAAGTTTAAGAAAAACATAACAAACAAAATATTAATTGTAGCTAAGATTTAAAAGGTATTTGAAACCTCACTTCATGTTGATGAAATCTTATCCCTTATATTAAGTTCAAAGGAGATATCTCATTAAGAATAATAAGAACTCTTCAACATCTGTATTCAAGTGAAGGAACTTATCAATATTATTATTGATACTAGAAGCAAAAAAATATCTAATATTAAAGAAACTATGAAGAGATTAAGCCTAGAGATTGCAACACATCAAAGATGTTATTTTTGGGGTAGATTCATAAAGAGTATGTAGCGAGAGTAAAAACATAATGCAAAGTGTAATTTTTCCTCATTAAAGAATATATTAATAAGGTTATTTACAAAGTGTCATCCTTAGATTTCTATATTATATTAAAAAATCTATGCTTATTGGATCAATATGTCATATATTATTAATCAACACAATGGTTTCATTTCACAAAAAGTGTACAAAACTTCATTAAAACACAAGGAAAAGGAGCATTAAAAAATGGCATTATTGGTGGTGACAAAATGAAGAGGTTGGTAAGTAGTTGCCAAAATTATGTGTTACTTATAACCAAGTCAAAGAAACTAATTGATTGGATTAATAGAACTCTCAACCTACTAAGATCACTCAAGAAGACAACAAATTTGATCCTACAAAGAATACATTTAAATTTGAAAAAGAAAAATTGATGAGAGTCAATTCTCAAAAGGAAGGGGCCTATTATTAAGGGATCAATTATAGGTTCATTTAATCATTAATAAAATTATGATTGAGAAGAAAATAATAAAGAAAACACAAGACAAAGTTTAGTAATCAACATCATGTGATGCTACTTGAGCTTGTAGTTGTACATGGAAGCATGCTACAAGCAAGGCAACATGGATAGGTCACATAAATAGATATTCAAGTGCTTATGGGGAAATGCACTCAATGGTGTGCATATAGCTTAAAGCACATAATAGCATGTAGGATAGTACATAGTATACCCAGTTATCATTGTTAAGCATGAACCACACTTGAAGTGACAAGAAGGATAGTGCAATGTCAATGAGATAAAATGGAAACTAAGATAACATGGCACATGCATGAATCACACAAGACCCACCACTACATGCACAACACATGCTATAGTATGTGAAATTACCACACATGTTTTTTATGCATGCATAGCGGATACATCTATGATTTCATGTGGTTCACATACCTAGTAAGTACACTTACTGTGCATACAAAATGTGTGCATGTAACAGATGTGTAGTTTGTGCACGTGTAGTAGCATACATGCACTTAGATGTGCACCTTTATGTTTGAAGAATCTCTGTAGTGGCAAATTTTGAGCCAAAGTGAATGAAATTATGAAAAATAAAATGATATATTATGTTATAATAAAATATTATATCAAATCTCTATAAAAGGTGAAAGAAGAATGAATTTAGACATTTCTAGAATCTTAACATTGCTAACATTCTTACTATTTTGGAAAAATATATTCTCTCTCATTTACTTTCTTAGTACTTTGCCTTTGTAATGCTTCAATCCACTCCATAACTCTAAAGCAATGTCTTCTATTAAAGGCTCAAAGTGAGACTCATAGTAGATGGATAATCTATGGATAAGAATGAGTGAAAAAAGTTGAAGTGGTTTGTGACATCCTAAGGGTAGAAGTATGAAGGTATAGTCCCACTTTAGATATTATGGAGTTGATCATGGGTTATATATATGAATCTATGAAGCCTTCAAAGGTGATGTCTCTTTTGAAAAGAACAAAATCTGAGTGGAAGATTTTGACTTTGATTGGAATAATACCTCACAAAATAGCTAATCTTATTGCTAAACTAATATGTCACCATTTCTTTTGTAATTACCTACAAATAAGAATGTGTAATAGAACCCAAAGAGGTTTACAAACATCTTTAGGATAGAAGTAAGGAGGAATAGTCATACATTGGCTATTATAAGGGTGATCTTAGTCATATATGTGAATCTATGAAGCCTTGAAAGGTGAGATACTTTCTAAGAAGGATAAAACCTAGGTGGGAGCTTTGTCTCAAATTGGGACAATACCTCACTTATAAGGTCAAAATGTTCACATTATGGTATTAAAGACAACCTTGTACTAGACTAGTGTATGATCGTGGCCCTCTCTCTTACTTATGAATAAGAATTGTGATAGAACCTAAATAAATATGCAAACATCTAAGGTATGAGTAAAAAGGGATAACCATACATTGACTACTAAAGGGGTACTCTTGGGCTATAAATGTGAATCCATGAAGCCTTGAAAGGTGAGGGCACTTTTGAGAATGGCAAAACCAAAGTAGAGCTTTATCTTCGATCAAAACAATACATTACCAAGAAGGTTGGGATGTCACAAATGGACATGAGAGATGATAGACTATAGAGTAGGGATAATAATCGTGCAAGAAACATGACCTTAATTGAGAAAAGAAAGTATAAAGGAAAAGAAATCTAAATGAATCAATGAGAAAAGACATAAGAAGAGAAATAAAGAGAAAATAAATGAACTTATGTTCATATTATTACTTATGTATTTTTAAAGTTTGACACCCTTTACTTATGACATTATATGTTTTGTGCTAATTATTTGTTATCATATTATTATTATATCTCATTGATTATTTATGATTTATCTACTGAGCTTCTTTGAGGCTCTTCCTATATATACATTATAGGTTAAGCATTTACATAGTATCGAGATTGAGATTAAAGTAGGTTTGAAGATTCAACTATGCATTGTGTATTTTGTAGATGAGCTTGATGATGAATGTATGGGGGTATCCTCTATAGATGTAAGTTAGAGATGTTGGACGTATGTGAACTTATTTGGATATAATTTTATACACTTTAATATTTTTTTGATTTATAATGTCATGTAGTTATTAATGATATTATATCAATTATGATAGAATGTCATTATGTTATTGTCATATATTGAAAAATAATTGAAGGCTCTTTTGCTTGAATTTTGAATTATGATCAATTTTGGCTAATTCATACACTTAAATGGTTTAGTCGTAAGTAATGGTATGATTTTATTATTATTTTCTCTCCTAGTATAGTTGAGATGTGATGAGAACTTCCAATTATACTTTATAATTCTAAACAAAAGCCACTCTTGAAAAATTGCAAAAAAATCTTGACCTTTTATTTAAGTAATTCACCATAATAAAGGTTGATGTACCTCAACCAATTATGAGTTTCTTTTCTACATCATTTACCTAAATATTTTTCTTCTTCTTCTTTTTGCTTGTTTCTTAAACTTCTTTATTACCTTAAAATTTATTGTTATGGATTCTTCATTAGATTTGTTTTTAACTAAAGGTGGATCACCTTATATAATTAAATATGAACTACATTCTTAATATATTTTTCTCATCAAATTAAGATATGTTCAATCTAGAACTTGACCATTATTATAATAGGCATCTTGAAATGTGTGTTGAGATGACAATAATTGAATCTAAAATTTAAGAATTCCATTGTGAAGGTCTTGACTTGAGAAACCCATAGGCATATGGTTTTAATTTTTGAAAGCCATTTAAATTTTCTAAGAATTTTTAGAATTAAAAGAGAAAATTGAATTATAAAATAACATTTTATATATTATTTGGAGTCATTACATTAGTTTTTTTTTGTAATTGTTTTGGTCATGAAACATGCATAGGAAGTCATGAAGTAAAGGGAGATAGGGAAGAGGAAGAGAGAGGTGTTTTGAGAAGATCAAACTCTCTTCCTTTTGGGATTCAAGAAAATCAGAGAAGAAGAGGAAGAACTTGAGGAAACAGAGATAGTGATATTGTTTTTAATAGAATAATGAACTAAAGGTATGATTCCAATTTATTCTCTCTTCTTAAATTAAACATTTGCTACTTGAGGTGTTGTAGAGATGGAGTTTTTATGGTTTTGGCCAAATCATGGTGAAGTAACTCACTTTTTAAACTATAACAATCAAACAAGATGATAAAACTAACATTTAGTACAATTTGTATAATTAAATTTGATGAAGGATCATCAACCTTTATAATAAAAGCAACAACAAGTGATAGAATCCCAAGTGATCGTACAATATGATGGGCTAAATGGATAAATATGATCAGTTTAAGAAATGCAAAACATTGATCATTTATCTAATCCCTTGTCTAACCTATGATTGTTGAAGATTGTACATTACAATGTACTAATCAAACAAGTATAATGGAGTTTAGGAAATGGGCAATAGTGACAATCTGATTGATCCCATATTCAATGACTATTGAAGATGATAAGTACAATGCACTCATCAAACAAGTACAATTGGGTTTAACAAATGCATAGTAGTATTTATTCATTGAATCCCTTATTTAACCACTATCTACTAATGACTTTATAGTATGATGGGTGATCATATGAGTATAATTAGTTTTAGAGTAAGCATATCGGTGATCACTCATCTATCTCGCATGTCTGACCATTGTCTATTAGTGATCATATAGTATGATGTGGTGGATCAAACAGTATGAAATAAAGTTAGAATAATAGATTTTAGTTATTTTTGTAAGATCTTTAGGGACTGTTTGGTATAACTTTTGCAAGTACTTTTATTATAAAAAATAAGAATTTTTGTGAAAAAAATTAGGTGTATAAATATTCTTGAAGTTATAATAAAATCTAAACTATTATTGATGAAATATAATCAAAACAATATTATAAATGAAAAGAGGGGTGAAAAGAAAACTAAAGCTTATAGAAGAAATAACTTAAGGTCATTATGTAAGTAAATTAAATAATTATGATATAAGTAGGTTGACTTGTTAACTTCTATAACCTACTCTTGTGCAAGATGTTATGAGTTTATGCATATGTTCTAATTAAATGATGACACTTTATTTTTAATGATATGCATGCATCTATATATATATATATATATATATATATATATATATGATACTATAAAATTAGAACATAGGATAAGAAAGAATTCACAAAAAAATAAACAAAAGAAAAGAAGGTTACTTAGATCTAATGATCAAAAGATAACGAGAAAAAAAGAAAGATGAATATGAATATTTTTTCTATGACCCAATCAAGTAGTACCCAATATTAGATAAAAATCACCTATATTATCATAAGCACTTAGAGAAGGGGTAATGACATGATAGAGGTCCTATCTGTATTAGCACAGGACATTAATGATAGGAGTGATAGCTTCATAATATATGAGATAGGCATCACCCATATTATCATGGGCACATAGAGATGAGGCCACATTATGTGAAATCCTTGTCCTCATTTGCATAGAATGATAGAATTAAAGGTGTTGGCTTCATGATAGATAATAATTTGATCTCAATAAGTAATGGTAGTGTTCATATGAGGAAATCTAAGACCAAAAAAGAAGAAAGAAGAAAGAGATGAGAAAGAAAATAATGAAACAATTTACTTATTAAAGATGAAAAGTAAAAGATAAGATATAATATGTATAATGTGGTAATAATATTATATGATATTTATTTATATATACATGAGTATGATATATATAAGCATTAATGTAGTAATTTAATATGAAGATCTTTCATTACAAATTATTATGCACTTATCAATTATTACTCCTTTCTTTATTATTATTCATGGATTTGCATCTTTTATATTACTTTTATGCTTATTAGTAATACTTTTCTTATTGATGCTAATTCTCTATTTATATTATAGGCTAAGATGAGAAACTCACAGAATTAGGGATCCTTAGATGATAACTTGGGACTTTGAGTGAGAGATTATTTTGTATTATATTTTTGAAGATTTCATAAGAGGTTTTCCATTTGTAAATATCAATTGTGTTTGGGAGCTTGGATTTTATGCATTACTTTTTATTTGGTTATGCAAGTAAGAATGATTTTAAACCAAGATGTTTCTTCATCACCCTCTCTCATTTTTAAGTATGACCTTTATATTTTGTTGCTTACTTTATGTTAATATAATAAGTCAATTTTAGATATATTTAATTAGAATTATGTAAGATAGGGCATAGAGATGTATTAGAGTCTAATATTGAGAAATAAGAGTGGGATTTTAAGATAGGATACTTGAATAGCATATGCATAAATATTATTTATTATACTTATGTTATCTTATTATTGAAAAGTTGAATTATAGATATAAAGAAAGACTAAAACCTCTTTATTTCAAGGGAGAACCATAAAAGAATCAAATTATAATGAAATTATTAGGGACCCACCTAATTAAATATGAAATTAAGCATGGAAAAAGCTTATTTTAAATATACGTAAAGAAACACACCTTAGGTGCAGACTTGACAATGAGGTTAAAACTCAAAACTACAAACCACAACCTAAATAATATAATAAGATCTAAAAATTGTCCAACAAATAAAAGTGCCATACTTACCTATCCAAAGTAAGTATACATGCAAAAAATTGTAAACCAAACACACAAGATACAAAAATATAGATACAACTAAATCAGACTCCATATACATCTACCCCTTCCTACGTAATTTGAATGTGATTCTCCTCTATAGTGTCTACACTCTTATTTAGTGGTATCATAGATACATGACTTGTGAAGTGATACTAATAAGATAATAATCCCTATAGATAAGTCAAGTGTAATAACAAATACAAGTAATGTGGAGCCCGGGCGCACATCGCTCGTGGAGAAATTGTCGGCGTGGCCGATCGCAATGCCCGCGCCATCGAGGCGTGCCACGCGGCACCGCGTGCATTGGTGATGGCCAGTGGGCTCCCCATTTGACCCGTCTTGAAACACGGACCAAGGAGTCTGACATGCTTGCGAGTCGACGGGTGAGCAAGCCCGGAAGGTGCAAGGAAGCTGATATATTAACAAAAAACTCATAACACTATGATATAAACTAATCACCATAGCAAGTTGGATAAAACTAGATAAAAACAAAAGTATAAGATAAAATAATGAACATGATTTTAATGTAATTTCAACTTTTTCTTGCTTTATTTAACCACAAGCCTAATTTTTTTAAAAATTATCTTTTGAATCCAATCATAAAGATATAATGACCTTAGTTGACATCCAACCAATATAACAAGATAATCTCATTCAACCATCATACACGAAATACTAGTAGCATTGAATATATGTATATGGAGAATAGAAATCATATAAGGCCATATCACTGATAAGGGGTAACCTCACCATGAGGATAATCTAGTTAGGAAGGAAAGAGTTATGCTTTCTTTTTGTTCCATGTATCCTCAAATAAATATTCAAATCTTCTTCACTCATGTCATATCTAATGTTAAAATATTTCACATTTAATAATCTATTTAATGTCTTTTTCATAACAATATAAATATAACTTCACAAATGCTTCAAAGCTAATAGGCATGTCATGCTATTGATGTAAGAATTCAAAAATTAACTAAACAATACACAAAAATAATAATAATAATAATTACATCTTAGATTACCAAATTTATCTACTTGAATATGATGACAGAAGTCTCTTTCAACCTCTGGTCTTCTTTGATTTCTTGTTATGAATCCTAATTATCCACATGTAAGATAAAAATCTAGTCATTAAATCATGAGTCAGATATAATGGTTCTGATTAAATCAAATTTCTAAACAATACCAATTGAATCTCAATCGTCCGATCAAGTAGTTCTCACATTTAATGGTCTCATATGTTTTTGATCATTCAACTCTTACACGATGACTCTTTTAGATGCAATTAAGAGCTGTAAGAAATTTTTATTTAAATAACAATTTTTTAATTAAAAAAATGAACATTGGTCAAACTATAAAGACTAATTTTATTATTAAGTTTTTTTAGTTGTTAAAAAATGTCTACAACTAAATGAATTCTTGAATAATTAATTGATGAATTTTTATATAATTTAAAGAAAATTTTGTAACCCATAATATTCAAATTATTACAACTCGTGCTCCTCATTGCCTAGATGTGCTTTGCTCTTCAATCATCAATCTACAAAATTCTACTTTCTTCTAAAATCAGTTAAGTTATTAATTTTTTTATTCCTAATTGATTTAATTAAAATACTTATGTCATGTTACTTATTTCATCATGTATAAGATTTTGTTTATATTAATTTTGAGTTTTGTGTCATCAAATATTTTTTTTATTTTCATCTATTTTATTATAATACTATATTAATCTATCTTTTTTGTTTTTTTACTATGAGGGTTTAGTTTACCTATCTTCTAATGAAAAACTTATCTTGAATGTTTTGTTTTTTTTTCTCAGTCTTCATTAGAAGTAAATGTAAGCTTTATTTTAAGTCAAACCACTTAAAAACTATTAGAGTATATTTTTAGTTATTATTGAGTTTTTTATTACATAATTTTTATAAAAATATATTATTAAAAGAAAGTTAACATGTTTTAAATTAAAATTGAAAATTTATATAAAATTACTTTTAAAGATTACCTCAAGTTTATTAAAAATTAATTTAAAACAATTTCTTTAAATATTTTCTTATGAAAATAAAATTTTTTATTACTAACAATTCATGCCCATCTTGCTGAACTATACTTCAATTGGTTTCAAGCGAGCCTTTCTAGTCAGAAGAAATTCTTAAGGTAATTCATAACTCAAATTTATGCTTTAGTGAGTTTAGAAAAATTTTCTTCTTTCTATAGACCACCACTCTTTTGTCATGATTATTATCTATATTGAAAGACTAAAATGATTAGTCATTTAAGATTTATTGATAGATAAATGTGGAAATTAATGTAAGCTCTATTTGATTTTTTCACTAAGAAAAATGTACAAGGTATTTTTGTATCTTTTTTTGAAATGGATGAAAATAAAAAATATAGAGTACAATTAAATGATAGGATCATAAATATTTTATATTATACTTTGAATGTTACCAAATTTAATAGAATTCTAAATTTAGAAATTACTTATGTAATTTGACATAAATTAGAGTGTCAAATTAGAGGAAACATGTAAAGGTAACTATTTAGTTAAAGAAAATAAACTAAATATGATGAAACATGACTGAGTTATTTAAGATGCTTTCAGATAAGTCCATTAAAATCATATTTTAAAAGTTTACTAATATTACAAATGTACTTTTTAGTTTAGAAAACCAATTTCTATGAATAAATAGGTAAAGAAGATACTTAGAATTTTATCTAAAAAGTATGATTTATTGACCATCGTCATTAAGACAACTAAGAATATTTTCACTATAATATTAAATGATTTAATAGGTGAGCTCATGACTAATAAAGAAATAAAAATTAGAAAAGAAGTAGAAGAATTAATTAAGAAGAATAAAATAAAAAGGAAAGAATAAACTATAACATTGAAGATAGAGGAAGACACTTTAGAATAGTAGTCTATTAATGAAGATGATATTATTTTAGTCTTTAAAAATTTGTCTAAAATTCTTGATATTAAAGATAGACTTGTAATTAAAGGTCTAATAAGTGAGCAAGAAAAAAAAAAGAGATTACTTGTCATGAATGTAATAAATCAAGACATATCTGATTAATGTGTCTTATCATGAAAGAAAGATTTAAAAAAGAAAAGAATTAAAAAAGAAGAACAAGAAATCATTGAAAGTATCTCAAAATGATTTAGAAGAGATCAATACAAGTGAAAAGAAAAATAACAATAAATAACTCTTTCACATGATGATTAGAGAAGAATAAGAAGAAGAAGAAAGTGCATACTCAAGTGAGAAGAAGGTAAATTATTTTAAGAAAAATTGACTAAATAATTACTTTATGTTTAAAAAAGTATGAAAATTTTCGTAAAAATATAAAAATTAAGAAAATATAATGAATATATAAAAAATTATGAACAAATTAGAGAAAATATTAACATATATTTAGAGAATATGAAAAAGGCTAATGATGATTTAAAATAAAAAGTTAATAAGTATGCATCCTTAGTTGTGGAATTAGATGATTTTAAAATTATGCACTCTTTTTTCTCAATTTAAAATATAAAAATAATTAGTATAAAAATTTTAGTTATAAATACTAGAAGATCTCATATGTATAGGTATATTGACATTTTACATGAAAATAATCACAAGCTTACATGTCATTATTACATGCAACCTTATCATACTTTACATGAATGTAGAATTATAGCTAATATTCACTCCAAATTTTCTATTTTTGTATGGATAGTGAAAGAAAATAATAGCCTAATCACTCTTAAATGTGTTGAATCTAAAATGATTTGGGTTCTCAAATCTAATAATTAAAAGCTAATGTATATATAAATTTTGATTAATTAATTTTAACTAAATAGAATAATGTTTACATAGAAAATAAATAAATAGGATTTGAGAAATTAAGTTTGGAAGATTAAAATGAAATAAATAAAAAAAGTAGTTGAAGAAAATCTTAAACTTTAAAACTTGTTAAGGATCATTTTAAAGGACAAGATATAAATGAAATTATGATTCGTATTAGAACTTGATCTTATCATAATCATTAAGTTTTATAGTAAATTTTGAGTCAACCTTAATAAAATATGCTTTGAATAATGTGGATTAGGTAACAGTTTTGAAAAACAATTAAATCAATTTGAAACAAATTCTATGAGTTGACCCCTAAACCAATAGATAAAAGTGTAGTTAAAACAAAATGGGTCTTAAAAAAGCCCAATCAATTAGTTGATAATTTTACAAGGTCTTAAGATTGTGAATAATTTACAAAGCATAGACTGACTCTCTTTGATTGATAACAAAAAGAGGGAGAGAATAGAAACTAAAAGATTAAAATAAGCATAAATCGAATGATCTTGATCTCATCATTCTTCTATTAATGCCTTATTATATCCTCTATTAGATCATGTCATTTTATGACCAAACAGTTCTGGTTACTCTCATAATTTAGAAGCTTGTTGTGAAAAAATAAACCTAAGTTTTAGTCCTACATTGTAAAAGTGAATAACAAGTATTTATTTTTAAGGGTTTGCGTGATGCACTAAGTTAGCCTATTAGGGTTGACTACACTTAGCCAACTCAAGAAGTCTCAGCCTATGCTGCGCTAGTGATGCATTATACTTGATTTATGGATGCCAGAGTAATAACTCGATCTAACACACTTTCATCCAAGTTTTGTATTGATTTCTTGATTCATTCATTATACCAAATAAGTTCAACATTCATTTCCCTGATTATAAGTAGTTATCATATCGAATGGGTTAACAATTTAGGTAAGTTTGTAAAACTTTTTTCCTAATTAACAACTATTATTATAACATATTTTTTTATAATAAGTTAATTAAGTTTGTGAAAGATATGATTAAGATAAAATGATGATCAAGATAAGATAGGTCAAAAATATTAAAAACCTAAATAGTTTTTTAAGATTATTAATTTTAATTTAATTTGTGTGTCTTGTAATAAATATTTTAATTAAGCATAACATTTTAATTAAAATAAAATTAAAAATAATTAAAATTAAATTTAAAAATATCACTTAGTTATTTGTTACTCTAATTAAGATGATCTTTATGAGATTTCATTTTTGATTATCTTCTTTAAGTTCTCCCATGAACATATGTATCATCTACCTAAAATTTAAAAATTTACTTAAATAAATTTATTAAAAATATTTAGAATTTACTATCATCAAATAAAATATCATTTTTAATAAAATAATACAACAAAAATCATATGTGTTCATATCACCTATAATGAGATAATCACACTATGAGGATAATGTTACAAGGAAAGGTTACATTCCATTTTTATTTCATGCATCCTTAGATATATATTAAAATCATATTCAATCTTATCATATCCAATGCTAAAAAATTTTCATGTTTAATAGTTTATTTAATGACATTTTCATAACAATATAAATATAATTATACCAATACAACCAAAGCCAATAAACATGTAATGCTATTGATATAAGAACTAAAAAATCTAAAAAATAATAATAATGATTACATTACAAGTTACCAAATTTATCTACTTGAATATGACATAGAATGTCTCTTTAAACTTTTAATCTCTTTTTTATTTCTTGCAATGAACTTCGTGTATATTATTAATTATTTCTATTATTATTAAATATATAATATTTTCTAACTATACTCGATGTTGCACCAATTATTACATTACATTATTAATATTCTCCTTCATAGGCTTTTCTAATTGCTTTATCTTTCCCATCTTAACCTTTTCTCAATTTTTTGCTTTTTTATATTTTTTATATTTTATTTCTATTTTATTATTTTAATATATTTATTAATTTTTTTATTTATTTTTAAGATATTTTTCTTTATTTTCTCTTTTTTATTTAATTAAATTATTTTCTTATTTTTCTCTCATGTGCCTAAACCACATAATATTGGCTATTTCAGTGTTTAAATTAATAAATGAGCTCTAAACAAATGGCTATCTACATGCTAAATTGGAGACCCTTTCACGTGGGTCCTACATGCACGTGTGCTTAATTTAACCCATGGTTCATTCAGCATGGCTCAACTTCTTAATTTTAATTAAACATGAACCTTCGATGAAACTAAACCAAATTGCCCCACTCTCCTCTCTCTCTCTGCTATTCCTCTAACACAACTATCTCTTTCCTCCTTTTCCTATGGTAAATCTATACCTTTCTGATCTTTTTCCCTCTACTCTTCTCATAGAAATTGAGGCATGTCCACATAACATAAAAAAGATAAAAAAAAAGATAATTCATAAAGCTTACCTCATCAATAATGTCAGATCCACCTGCCAAAGCATGTCTTAATCGAATCTCTCCATAAATGACACATCAATGACGCCACACATGGTTTCTCAACTTGATGTATGCATATTGAAGCCACCCAAGGCTTTTGCAATACATATACTAATAAAGGTGTTCAAAGAATATCTTGAGAAGGATAATTAAGCTCTTAAGGTAATAGTTACATTAGTTTAAGATTTAATTCACTGTCATATTTTAAAATAGTATTATTTTATTTATATATATCCTACTACCATTGTCATAAAATATTATATATATATATATATAGCACAAGTTTTATATAAACACCTTGATATTTCTTTCAGTGAAAATTAATCCTCTTTAAAAAGCAATTATAACTGCACTAAAATTATGAAATTATAATATTTCTCCTTCAATATTAAAAAATTACAAATATTCTTAGATTGAAATTCTAAATATATATATATATATATATATATATATATCTTAAATTATAAAAAATCTATATTTAATTAATGACTCATCTAAAAATTACAAACTCAATCCATTAAACTCATTTTGAAGAGTATTTATCTATTGATATACTCAAATAAAGTTTTTAACTAATTTTCAAATTATGAAATGTTTTACAATATTTTATTAGTATTTTAATATGTTTATGTATAAATATTCTATTTTAAGAGATTAACTTTACTTCATCATAACATATCTTATTACAATTATATTGAACAAATTTCAAGATTTATCATATGTTAAAATTTGTTAATATAATCTTGGCCATTACAAAAATTTTGTTTCAAAATTTTCAAAAAGCTCCAATGTTGATTAATGATATCAGCTTTGACCTCCCAAGTAATTTCTCTTTTTATCTTACCTTTCCAAAGGTCTTCCATCATAAGAATTACTTGATGCGTTAATACGTTTTTACTTTTATCCAATATCTACATAAAAATTCTAGGATATGTTAGATGTAGTTGAATTTTAATATTTTGATCTATATAGTTGATCACATGAGATAGATATAAAATATATTTTCTCAATTTTGAAAGATAAAATATTAAATAGTGAGATAAAAAAAATTTATAAGCTACTTTTTCAATTCTCTATAAAATTTGAAATTGACCATCAAAGCTAGGTTTTAATTTTCCTAACCTTCCAAATCTTATAACTCATTTTGTCGGGTTTACTTTAATAAATATGTGATGACCTACCTATAATTCAATGAATCAATATATAGCACCAAAGTATTTCTTTTGCCTATCATAAGACGCTTCCAATCTATTCTTGATAACTTTAATATTTTATGTAGTTGTTTACAAATTTAGGATCCAAAATATTTGTTTCTCTCTCTTCATTCTAACATAAAGGTAAATGATATTTTCTTTCATATAAAACTTCATAAACTATCATCTAAATACTAGACAAATATTTATCTATTTATATGGAGAGAAATAAGGGAAAATGTTAAAAGAGTTATAGTGACAAAACATAGTTTTCTAAGTAGGGTTATGCTCTTCTAGGAACTAGGGTGTGCTCTTTTAGGAACGAAAGCTCTTCAAAGCTTTCTTCTTAAATTCATCAAAAGTCTTCTTGATTATATGACTTTTTATCTATTTATAGACCTAATATGAAAAGATAATAAAGACTTAATTAATCTTTATCTTTATGAAATAAGATACTTTAAATTTGAACTTTCTAAGTAAAGATTTCTAAGGAAAAGAATTTCTCAAAAAAGTTATTTTCATCCCATATTAACAAACTAAATCATCTACTAAGTACCACATTAATTTGACCATTATAGCTAACTTAAAAAGGAACAAAAACTCTAAATAATTAGTCTTCTATTTAGTTTTGACATTACTCAAAAGTATGAAGATAAAGTCGATAAATAAAGATAACAACTTTATCTGTAAAAGTGACATCATAGCTTTCCTTTTGTTCTATTAAAATTCTTTAGTTTGAGTTATAATACTAGCTTTGTAGGTATTTGTGTACTCTCTGACAATCTGACTTGATTTGGATGCCTAGGATATATTTTGAATTATGTGAATTATATTGAAGCGTCTTTCATTAACTAAAGATCAATAATATAAAAAAGTCTCAAAATTTACATTATTTGATTATAAATTAAGATTATATTCACAAGAAAAAATAGAGAACAAAGTACAATCTTTTTTTTAAAATCATGAAATAAAGTTAATTCTTTACCATACAAATTTTTTTTTATAATGAACATTCATTAAAAAGATTAGATACCAATAATCTTGACATTTGAAACAATGACAAAGATTACTTGCATGCAACAATAATAAGCACATAAACAATCCCAAATACCAAGTCCAATGACTCAATGACATCTCCAAAAGTTCATATGTTTTATAAAATATCATGGCTTCAACTTCACCGTTGTAATTAGCAAATCTAAAGAGATTTCAACTAAATGTATCTTTAAGCAATAAATTTAAAAGAAATAAATTTTAGTATACATTTAGTATCGTTTATCAAATAAATATATTTAATTTCAAATTAATTTTTTTCACAGGAAACTCAAAATTAAAATACCTAAATATAATATTTGAATAAATAATGTTTTAAAATTTAAAATTTAATGAATATTGAGACATATCTCAATATAAGCTCTCTTCTCTAATTTGATTTACATTATTAACCGAAATAGATGGAAATAATTAAAAAAATAGCGTTTATTTTATTTCGAACCATAAAATTCTCGGGGCTTCATCTATAAAAAAAAAATGGTTCATAAGCTTCATCCAGCTCTAACTTGCAGCAGAATACACAACAAAAGTTAGGTCAACTAATTATAATCATCTTGGTTTCCAAGCGGAAAGGCCATACAAAATCCGACCTTTCCATCCTTGAAGTAGCCACCGATCATGGTATTCTATGTTGAAATCCTTGTGATAGTAAGATCTCACCCCCTCCTTCACTTTCTTTAAATAACACTTCCTGATTGGGAGCTGATCGAAACCAGCTCTCAAACATCTCACCTGCCATTGCTTATAAGTCTCCGGCCTCTCCCTGTCGAAGCCCTCACAAGAGATAACATTGATCAAGAAATTCCCATAGAGATCCCTCTCAACCAACAGCCTCCGTTCGTTCTCCCTGGATGTAGTTGAATCTAGCATGTCAAACATTGCAGAGAAATGATACAATGCCTCTCGAAATCTTGTCACGAAGAATGGAGCTCCGTAGGTTCCATTCACAATTGCATTCACGAACACAGATGGTTTCAGCTTCCTAATCAACTGAAGCACCATATTTCTTGGACAATCCACAGCTACAGTTTCATCGGCCAAGTTGTGCAAGCAAAACATGCTGTTCACAACAAGCGTTTCATTTTCATGGAGATGAAGCTGCTCCTCCTTCAACTCATCGAACTTAGCTGCGATGACGTGGTACTCAAAGGACAGACAGAATCTTTCCGCGTAGTGAGCCAGAAGACGACCCGTCTCCTCTATCCTCTCCGAAGGACGTAAACCTGGCTGCGGGAAGTCGATGCCAGTAATGCGGAGAAACGGTGGCCTGCCAGGCCGCAAACCCAGCTTCTTGATGAATATTGGCCACTGGAGGCCGTAGCATATTCCAAAATCCAAAATGTGTACACTTTGTGCGTCTTGAATTGCGTCCAGGATAATCTGGTTTGCAAAGTGGTAGGTTATCTTCTTGAAAGGGCAATAACCGAGGTGAAGCTCGTAAGCTTTCAAGACGTCGGCAACCGTTTTCCACCTTGGCACAGAGTTACATGCCTCGTTTCCGGTACCAGAGAGACGAGCTTCGAGCCCTTTGGCAACGTAGTGTGCAACTCTCTGGCATGCATCACCTTGGTCAGAAGAATGCTTCCGGATTTGCCTGAGCTGCTCGTAGGCTCGCCGGGTTTCTCCATTAGCGACGCTTTGCGAACAGTGGAGGAGAAGAGTGTGAAGATTCACCGTCGCCTCTGTTGGCTGCTTCTTATAGCGAGAATTTTGGCTACCACCAATCTCTCGCTGCTCGGCTATTTTGTAGTTCTTTTTCTCTATGCGGTCCATCTTTTCTCTGATGCTATTCACCACTGCGGACAAGTCGTCACATGCGGAGAGAAGCAGCACGTCGAACATCTCTTCGGTAACTGCAAGTTTGTCATATGAGATGGTCCGTTGCTTTCTCCTCCTCTGCTCTTCCAAGATCGAGTCCCTGACAGTTCGATTTTTCTGCCTTTTATTATTGTCCACGAACTTGGCTACTGGTTCTCGCGGCAAGGCCAAACCAAACTCTCCCACACTAAGCACCACCTTATCTTCACTTGGGAGGAACTTCATCGCTTCTTCTGCACCCTTCTGCAACAGGGAGGCAGGAAGGGTTCTAACGAGCATTTCCGAAAATTGGTAGTCTCGAAATCCTAATTCATCAAAGCCGACGTTACCAGAGAAGGGAGGCAAGTAAGACTGCGGCGAGAACAAGTTTTGGCACTCGGCATCGATGGAATTGGAGCAGAAACTATAGATTCTGCTACAAGTGGGATTTTGGCTACTGTTGTCGTCGGAGTGTTCTGTGGTAAGAATAGGGCAGATAAAGGAAGGATCTGATGAAGGAGGGTAGTTCTGCCCTATAAGCTCGTAGAAGGGCTTCTCGGCGGCTTCGATGTCGGGGTTGCAGAGAAGCGTGTTGTTGTCCTCGTTTTCCTCCATCAATATCTGGCTGATGTAATCGAGAACCAAATTGGAGCTTTCGTGGGGATACCTACCATGGCTCGTAGAATTGGGGCTTGGGAAGTCAATTAGTAAGTTTCTTCCATCACAGTAGGCATCGGTTTGGAGATCTTCACCGGCTATGAAGTCATTCGACATCTCATCGACAGAGAAAAGCGCCGACTTTTTTTGGGGCGATTGAACTGCAGAAAGCTCGTTTTATAGGCGGCGAAGCAGCCATGACGTTTGACTCTCAGGAAGCTACCGTGATGATTCCTAAAGGTCATTTGTTGGTTCGCTTACCCTTCGAGCTGGTTTGCAAGTTCATGTCGGGTTGCTGTATTTCAATCATCTAGAGTTTTGCTGTAGCGCAGTTTCCTTTCAAACGTTGGTTTTCAACTTATACTGGTCTGTCTATTGAGGCCCGTGGGTTTCTTTTTAAATTTTAAGATTTTTTTTTTTATTTTGCATTCTCACATTTATATTTTTCATATTTTAAAGTATGAAAAATAATTTGATGTTTATGTAATAACTTTAGTTCTAAGTGTTTCAAATCAATATATTCTTGCCATACTCACAAAAATAAACTGAATTCCTTGCATACTATTTGGTTCAGAGATTATAAAAAATGATTTTTTAAAATTAATTTAATATTGATATTATTTAAATAAAAGTAATATTTAATTAAAAATTAATGATATGGATATAATGAAAATGAATCTAGTGGTATAATTCTTACCAATTCTTAGCATCATATTTTAATACCAAATTAGTTAAAGAAATAATCCTATTTTTAAAGAATTCATATTATTAAAGATTTTGTTCATCTATTTTAACGATTACTTTACTACTAGATGATTTGATCATCCAACAAATAAGCAAGATACATGCAATATAACTAGTCAATCTCTTTGTCGATCAAAGAGCTTTCTTTTGATATCCATATATATTTAATAAAAGATTAGGTTAATTGAACTAAAACTTTTCTATTATATAATTCTTATTCTAATCATTATCTTTTATTCATATCTAGATATTCAATTTCTCATGATTCTCTTCTTATTCTTACATCACATTTCAAAATCTTTCACATAGGCATATTAAAAATTTTCAATAATATAACATTTAATATGTAGCATATATATCATTTACATGTTATGTAAATATTCTCATTCATAAAACCTATAAGGATATCAACCATGAGCATTGATACCATCCTATCACACCTCATTTGTCTTTTTACATGATAATACATAAAATAAAAGAAATCTAATTAAATCAATTTTTTTAATATAACATAGAGGATAGCAATGAAACTTCAATCAAGGGTAATAAAAAAAACTAAAACAAATATCATTTTCATGATCATTTCTTATAAAATAAACCATAATTAAATATCACATACATATTTGTTATAACAAAGCATAATATCATTATTCTAGATACAAAGACATAATATGCATAATATATTGTTCACAATCATCTCTGAAAAACAAGCCATTCAGATAATGTGTCACTTTGATCCCCTCTCTTTAAATATGTTTGATATAACCCTAATACAAATAAGAAAATAAATTTTACAAAACTCACTATATAAATTTTATATATCATAAGATTTTAATAAAAATGATAATAAATAATAGTAATAGAAACAATCATGTCATTCTTATAATACTTATAAAAAAATATATTACAAATAAATAATGAGTAACATGCTTTGTATGCATATGCATAAATAGATATTTTATATTTCTTATATAAATATTATGTATTTTAATAATCATATTTTATTCATTTTTTTCATCTTTATTACATTAATTTTCTTATTTTTTATTATAATTAGGCCAAAAGTTTTTAAATGATTATTATCTCATGTTCATAATCACATCTTATTAAATTTTTATTTGATGTCATCATATTATATATAAATCTTAGTATATAAGTATATTATAATTGAACAGTCATATCAATCACATCAAATTCTTAGTACATAAAGTCATTTGCAAAATACTCGTGATATTTGAGGGCAATTACCACACATCAGACCTCACACGAAATATTAGTCGTATTAAAGAAATATGTTTAATGCTATATAAAAGCAAGGTAAATAATCAATGCTTATCATGCCCAATATTATATGCTATTGGCTCATTATATATAATATAAATCATGAGATATTATCTTCAAAAAATATATTTTATTCTTTTTTCATTTTATATCATGATATATTTCTATGTTATATCTCATGTTATATCATAACATTATTATAAATGATAAGCACATAAGGCTTCTATAACATATTATCACACCCAACTTTTTAGTACCCAAAAGCTTGTTTCAAATCATTATGTGTAACAAAACCATGCATAAGTCAATATACTTAGCTTGACACCTTTTACTCTCAATGCTTGATATTCAAACTAAGAGTTATGATATTTCAATTTGATCATTAGATTCATGTTATCTAAAATGAATCATGTCCTTTACTAATTGGCTACCCAACTAATATTAAAATGATTCGCCCAAAAGTGGGCAACCCACCAGGTATACTATCACGTACATGGTATCAAAACAACTTATAAACCTATAATACAATCCATCGATTATGCCAATGAAATATTATACTCAAAGATAATCCACAAGTCTACAAATATTACATATAAATAATATAAAAGATATTAATATCAAATGCTGTGAATAATGTAACATAATGCCCATCAAAGTATAATATCCTTGTCATAAACAAAATACACCACTATCATTAATATCAAAGAAAGCAAATTGCTAAACTGATAGATTCATAACAAGAAAGCCCTTAACTTTAGCTTCTAAGCAGACTCATTTCTCCCTAAGTCAAAGCTTTAAATCATATTGTAAAATAAACAAGTAGTAATAATGTACTATAAACAAATATGAATAATGAAAAGATAACTAATATCATAATTAAAACTATCTCAATTATTCAGCTAATATAATTCTAAGATACTATGTTAATCATTGACCTCAATGACATAATTATAAGAAAAAATTTATTTAACATCTATTAAGAATCTCTAAAATCTCCAGCAACATCATAATCATGTAATATAATTAATTAGATGCTTAATATCTCATCAGTTATTTAGCTCTACCTCTAAGCCCCCAAGAACCATGACATAAGGTCTAACACTTTAGTCTTAACACATGTTCTAGTACCCCCTAATAAGGAAGTTCAATCACATGTCCAACCTCATAAAGCTTTAAGAGGCCTCAATAAGTATTAATAATACTTTGGTATCATCACATAATTTAATACTCCTTAATTGGGAATTCCAATCATATGATTCATCCTCTTAGAGTTTTAAAAGTCCTTATTAAGAGTGCATCACTCCCTCATATAAATAGACAAGTTCATGATCTCTTGTGGGTATAGAATAAGCTAATAGCATCAACCACATCATATAATTAGCCAAATCCATGGTCTCTTATAAGTCTAAAATAAACCAGTGGCACTTAACCACATTATATACCCAATCAAGTGTGTCTTGTGGGTCTAAAGTGAGTCAGTAGTGCTCAGTTACATCAACTAACCAATCTTACAAGTTTGGATTTATATGAGTTTAACTAATGACTCCAATACCTCACTGGTAAATCTAAGCCACTACACATATCCCAAAGATTTCTCATAAGACACACTCATCCCTTAAATTATCATTTAAGGTATCAAACTATGATTTAAGAGATTAAATAGAGTTAATTAGTTTTCTTACCCAAATAACTAATCCATGCCCAAGTTTTTTTAATATCCTAAACACAACTAACCCCTTGGTTGAGTTAAGCATCTCTCTTTAAGGCCAAAATTGAGTTCTCCAATCTTCATCCAAGACTTTAACCCAAAAACTTCACTAACCTAAGACCTTAACCATATCATGCACAAACTCACCAAGTACTTATGTTCTTATTTCAACCCCAAATCTTATCTTTGAGATTTGTTTATATTAGAAACTAAAACCTAGGTATCAACCAAACTTAGCTAAGTATAACTTAAGACTTATTTGAGTCAACTTAAAAATTATATTATTTGATACCTAACTCCTTAGCTTATCTATGACCTTATTATCATAAGGTCATAATTTAATATTATTAGTATTCTATTTCATTGTTTACTCATAAGATTACTTACTTAAGATCTCTCTTTTTAAAGTTCCTTATGACTTTAATCAACTTAAATTCCAAACCTAAATATATTCACATTCAAAATCCTAGGCTTGCAAATTGCTAACTTTGAGCATTTAATATACAAATCCTAAGGTTTATTATACTTAATATTAATCCTAACCATAAGTTAATTGGGCATAAAAGCTAACCCTCAATTCCTACATCTTATTACATACTTGACTAAACTCATATTCTTTTATTAAGCTTTCTTGAGATCACACTCAACATTGGCCTTTTTTAGGCGTAAACCTGAGCCTCCCAAGCCTCTTTATAAGACACTCAAGAGCTCTTATTGTTCGAATAGCCATCTAAGGTGTCTTAATGCATCCAAAGTCCTTAGCTAAGCCATTCCACTTAGCCATAATGCTTAACCTGAGGTAATAAGTGTCTCTTTGCAACAAAATATCACCATTGGGTTCATTTTAGAAGTAGGTATTACCTAATTTCAAGGATTACCTAAGAATTTTTAAATCTATCTTAATTTCTAAACCTTATGATTCTTCTAAAAGCTACAAGTCACTTACAAGCCTAATTAGTGTTAGTCGTGCAGTTTGTTTGAAGTGAGCTTAATCATCTACTAAATTCGTCCTTTTACATCAAACATAAAGACTAGATTACTATACCCATTAGTAGGTTTATTACTTCATTAACGAGACCTTTAATGCTTATCTTTTACAAGATAAAGTAATTAAAGAAGTACAATGATTAAGTTATCCTTGTGAAAAGGACAATCCCAAGATATTTCATTACTTTATTCTTTTTTATTAAGAGATCTAGTACCCAAAGGAGGAGATTTCTAAAAAAATAATCCAATTATCGTTACAAAAGAGCACGGGCATGTCTACCTGCAACCGACTTCAACCATCACACGTGCGTATGGCATTGATTTGGGTCACATATGCTGCACATGATTAGTAAGTGCACCAACCACAAACATGTGGGCGCATGTTGGGAGTCAATGGCTATGTGCATCCTATGCAAGATAGGTGCAATCTATTGTGCCTCGCCTATGTGCACAAAACTTGCAAGCATACGTTATTGATGGCACGCAAAATCCATGTGCATTCAAAGCTTCTACACGTAGGTATTGGGATTGATGACTCAAAATTTATGAAATTTTAAATTTTGGTAAAATGACAAATGTACTTTTTGTACTTAAAATATTAGATTTTTGTAATAAAATATTATATCTAATCCCTATATAAAAGGATAAGAATGATGAATGAATATAATTATAACTTCTTGGAATATTCAATCTTCTTCTAGTAAAAACTTTATTCTTCATCTCTTAGTTCTTTACTAGTTTTAGTCTTCAAATTTCATTGTTGCTTATTCGAAAATAAGGTATGCATTTAAGAGTTTGAGGTAAGAAAACCTCACATAGATCACTTTATTTCCTTTAACTTAAAACATTCATAAATTTTATTTAAAACTTTGAAATTTATAATATAATTTTATTTGGATTCCTAGTATCAAGATCTTTTTTATATATTTAAATCCAAATTCTAAGTTATTGTGCAAATTTATATGTTTTTATATGATACGACTAAAATATTATTATTTCATTATGGTGCTTCTATTTCTCAAAATTTTAACTTTATTACATCAAATATACTTCATTACATACTTATACATGAGTTTCGTATTTACATATAATTTAATAAAGTTAAAAGCTTGGGACATTATAACATGATTGCCTTTATTATCACTTAGTTAACATAGCTCTCTTATTATTATCATATCATTTTCATCACCAATTGTTTTTTTTCTTTCAAGCCATTCATTTGACAGATTTTCTTGCAATCCATTCACCTATATTATTGGCAAGAACTTGTCATTATTCTTATTAACCACCACGAACAAACCATCCTTGCCATCATCATTGATTGACCACTGTAATAAGTTGTTACCAACGTTGTTAGTTAGCCATTACCTTTTGTTTATGCATTTAGTTATTAGTCATCGAAGCCCTCTAACCTTAGATTAGCAAACAAGCATAATTTTTAGATTCATGACACATCAAAAGGGGGATGAATTAGGTTTTCAAATTTTTCTTTACAAAAGTACAAAGACAATGTTGAAAGTATTTAAAATTGAAGGAAAGCAAGTATAAGAGTTCAATGTAAATAGAAATCGCCATGATTTTTACGTATTTTGACTCCTACATTTTGAGCATATATTTATCATTGATCCAAGTGATATTAATATATTCCCTTGCTTCACTCTTTGTGACATCTTAATATAGAAACTTATTACAAAAAATCATTTTTTGCAAATTAAGCACAACCAATAATCAATATTAACCCAAAGGTACGCTATGCTCCACATTAGGCATCTTAGAGCTAAGCCACTCTTCACATTAAACAAATTGTAGCTAAGCCAAAGAAAAAAATAATAGAAGAAAAAATCTCACTCAATAATTCACTTTAAGAGTCAAATATTATAAGTCCTATAATTGATTAGTAATGTGGCTAAACAATGTATTATAAGAGATGAAAAAAAATGAATGCTTGGATCTTTTACAAATAATACTCTTTTGAAGATCTCTTTTAAGTATGCTTATACTTTTTCAAAATGACTTATATTCTTAATGAGTTAAAATAAGAATGAAATTAAGCCCATCTTTACGTATAGACCATTTTTTATTCTTTTTGGATAATTCTAGAGCCTTTAACATTAAATTGGAACAAAACAATGATTAGAATCTTTGAAAATATGCCATTATTCATCACCTATTATGTTTAAATTTGAATACCACTTGTATATTTTGTGTCATAGGTATTGTATATTAGAAATTATTATATCATATATTTTTTGTTTCAATTTTTTTAGCAAGCCAAAATTGAACTCTATATAATATATGCCAAATATAACATACACAAGTCTTAAGCATTGCATCTTTTAAGTCCATTAACTTGCATATATTACCCAATGATCTAAATGGGTAATATATATATAAAATATAGTATAATATGCAAGTCTTAGAGCTTTTACTTTTTTAAGTTTGTTGAATTGTATATGTTACTCAAATATTTAGACATACTATATGCTAAAAATACCATACCAAGCATTAGTTTCAAACTTTTTATATGCTTCTTAAACACTATCCATTAACCCACATATGCTACTCAAATAATCTAAATATATTATACATTAAAAAATAACATTATATACTAAAATCTTAGGTTTCTTATTAACTTGTCAATACACCATTCACAAGCTTTGTTTACTTCTTATTTGACCTAGATATCTACACATTTTGTCAAAGTTTTTATAAAGCATGAATTTGATGATTAAATCATGATTTTTTTAAGTAATGCATTTTGAAAAATTTGTTTTAAGATGATTTCAAATTGAAAGAATGCATAATTTTATTTTCAAATTATCAAATTATGTGAGAGAAATGTATTTGAGCCAGATGCAAAATACTATGCATGTGTATCCCATTAAATTACCAACCTTGATCTTGAGCATCTCAATTGAATTTTATTAAGAACCATACATCCATCTTACATTGACATGGCCAAGTCTCTTATAATTGATGCTTCCTTACCTAATGTTCAAGTGGGCTTTTTGATCACTTATTTTTGTTTAACTTATAGCCAACTGAATGATTAATTAGAATTAACTCAATTAGGCTATTGTCATCAAAATCTTTTTGAGTAATTTTATGAAGCTAGCAATAGCAAAGAATAAAATTCTATAATTGTGGATAACAACAAAACAATATTTTCTTAACTCTACTAATATAACACTAATAATATTCTGCTAACTCTAAATTTAGTATAGTATGTCTTAAGTATGGTTCATAATTTTACATTGAAACTAGGTCTTTAAATTTAGTTTTGATTTAATTTGTTTTTCAATTTTTATATATTTTTTCTCAATATAATATTGAGTTTAGTTTATTATAATGGTTGAGGGTATTTTTAAGTTGGAGGTTAGATTTGATTCACTACCCTTGAAAGGGATTTAAAATTGCCTTTTTTCAAAGATCACTTTTCAAGATTAGATGGTGCTCTTTTGAACTAGGAGTTGCTATATAGCATATTCAAAGATGTTATTTTGTTAATATTTTTAATTTTATTTATTTTTATTATGATTAATTTGAAATTATTATAGTTTATGTAAAATTGCATTTTTTTGTCCTTATAATAAGGAAGATTTTATATTTATTTCAAATATATTTATCTTTATTATTTTAACCATCATTTATTTTACTTCTAACTAAACTAACAAAAATGAAACAGTAATTGTTTTTAATAAAATTAATTTAAATATTATGTAAACTCATATTTTTACACTATTTTAAATTTATAATAAAGTATCAGCTTACTTTTTTTCAAAAACATTTACGTAATTTATAAAATTAACTTTTTAAATATTAAATAATATTTAATTAAAATTCATAAAATTTATTATTTAATGATAATAATATAAAAAAGATATTAAACAGCAAATCTTTCAACAATAATGTAGAGTTTGTGTTAAAAAATTGTTTTATTTATATTTGTTAAGTAAACTTTTTTTTAGTTAATGTATTTTATTTAATATTTTATTTATTATAAAAATGATAAATGATTTTATATTCTTAATAATGTAATATATATATTATTCATATAAATTTTAATTTTAAAAAATGTTTAAGACTAAATTAAATGTATTAAAAAGAAAATATCACGATCGGGACTGAATCCATAACAGCTCAAACGAGCGAAATTGAATTAAAAAATGCCAAAATTAAAATCAAAACAAAAAACGAAACTTCATGTCAGGCTTAAAAAAAAAACAAATTTTTTCGTTAAAATGAGATGGTCGGTAGCTGCCCCGATAACCTTCTCGCTCGTTCCTTTTGGGCGATCGGCCGGCATAGGCTTACGTCAGGCGAAGAATCTCGTTTTTGTTAAATTCCCCTCTTCAGTTCACTTTCGTCCCTCCGCACCCCAGAAAAGTTTCCCCAACCTTCATGTTAAAGCTGCAATGACAGAGTCCAGCAGTGTTTCACGAGGCACAGGAGTCCCTCATTTTGAGGTTATCTTGCAAGAATTTTTACTATTGCCGTTTAAAAGCTTGTAGTTGGCGTAAACTAACGTTTCACACTCGTTCGTCTCAGCTTTCGGAGCCCCTCACCGGTAAAGTCTGGAAATTGGAAGACTTCGAGGGTCACCCTGCTCTGCTTGTAAACACCTTTCTGTATACTTTTATTTCTGCTGATTCTGCACTCCTATTTGTGGAGTAGGGTAATGAAAGTGGAATTCATATATATGTACTGTTCTCTGCTGGCGAATATTTTGGTTTTATTTACTTATTTGGAGTATATTACTGTTGTAGAAT
Source organism: Vanilla planifolia (assembly GCA_023846275.1). Classification (NCBI taxonomy): domain Eukaryota; kingdom Viridiplantae; phylum Streptophyta; class Magnoliopsida; order Asparagales; family Orchidaceae; genus Vanilla; species Vanilla planifolia. Next base: position 26,142,135 of record CM043874.1, on the reverse strand, counting down.
TGACAGCTGAAGTTGAAAATTAATTTGACATGGGTGCAGGTTTTATGTGAATTGAAGAAACTCATAAACATCTATGAGTAGAAATCCAGATTGAGAATAACACATATGCACAACTATGATAGCGCGAGAAAAATAGGCCTAGTGAAAAAGTACTGGGGTGAGAAGCACTTTGAATCCTGAGGTCAGTGGAACATTGCTGGTTGATTGCTTAGAAGAGAATTTACTAGAAAATGGACATCTTACAAGCTTCTATGTAGAGAGACATGGGATTGTTAGGCCTACAAAAGCAAGAGTGGAAAATTTATAGTCTACATGTATTGGATGACAACTTTATGTAGTTGAGACTTTGGATGTTTTTTTTTTAGTAGATAACACAATGAATCAGTCAGGCCCATGGCTTGTGAAGTGATTTGATGATAACAAAATCATGTGTTATGTGTTTAATGTTTTTTTTTGGGTAGATGTTTTAGTTATAGGGATCAAATGAATGACAAGTAAAATTATTTGAAAATTGATTCTATACTCTCATAAGTATGTTGAAGAAAGAAGGTTTCAAGTATTGGAATACTCCATGGAGAATTAAGCTCTTGATCGTGTGACACCATAGGTAATTTTTTATTTACTTTTACTAATATAGAATGTCAAAACCTGCAACCATCTCTTGTTGAACAATTAGAAATTTATGGTGTATTCTAACACATGCATTCACTAGCTAAAATCTTAAGTAATTGTGACTTTTAGTACCTCGTTAGAATTTTGAAAATATTACTTCATGTTATTTTAAGTCTTAGACAAATCTTAGTTTTAAAAAATCTAATTTAAAACCAATGAATTCAAGATATATTCTTCACTGCTTATTTATCATACAATATAATGGTTAGTATTGTACTTAAATGATCTCTTTTCTAACTTATATTTGTACTTGATAATAAATTGATGTTGGGACTGTACAGATATGATGTGTCCAATATGTAGGTGTAACCTTTGGTTGAAGTATTTTTGAGTGCATAAATTGGATCGTACAAGGTATCATTTTGTATGCTTGTCCAATCTATGAGCGCTGAGTTTACTTTTGCATTGTATGTGTATGAAACCTATTTCGTACAACCATGCAGTTTATTTCCTCTTAGGATTTGCATTGAGAATAGTTCGGACTTGTACTATATTATGTTTCGTATTGTTACATTTAAATTATATTAAGTGTGTTAAATGAGTACTGCATTTCGTATAGTACGAAGTCTAAGTATTGTATTTATACGTTCATATAAGAATTTTATATAAGTTATTTTTCAACTTATAGTGCAAACGATTATTGTATTGTAATAGTACATCTCAGTTTATGTAGTTGTATAAATAGTTGCTGTTGCTCTTGTATGGATTAGAGAAAAACGATTTATTTTTCAAACAAAAGAGAATGAAATTTAGTAGATGACTTATCTGTTAAGCGCTTTTTCAAATCTAACATTGTTATTTGCTATATGAAGTGTGGAAGAGATTTGAATTGAGAAACCCTAATTTGTAATCTTTTCTCAAAAATTTGTCAACGGCATTGATGCAATAGAGAAGATGGATGGAGGAGATAATGAAAAACTTGCTAAAGATTTTCAAAGGATCAACTACCAAGATTTCCTTGAGGATTGGCTACTAAGTCTTCCTTAAATCCAAAGCCACCAATCTAAGAACAATTCCATGATGGAAGAAAACCAAATAACTCATGAAGTTTAAAGTATTGGTGCATGAATTTATGAATAATAGAAAAATTAAAATGCTAAAAGCCTAACAACTATATTTCGTAATCTAAACAACAATGAACATAATCAAAATAATTATGAATAAACTCTAATTCCAAACCGAAGATGATAAACACCTTACACCCACAAATTTGACAAAATAAATAACAAAATGGATGACTATATAAATAAACTATAAATAAAATCTAAATTTATAGATCTCATATGATTCGATCCAAGAAACATCTGTTAAATGATACAATCACACCTTATCCTTTATCAAATTTTCCCTTTAAACTCTTCCTTGAGTTTTTTGTAATAGCAAGGGAGATGAGTCTATGAAAGTTCTCAATTATTTGGAGTCTTGTCCAAGTACTTCTTAGTAACTGAAGTAGTGAATCTTAATTTTTGCCTTTAGGCAAAGCTTAGTGACAGCAAGCCTTCTAGGGGTTGACCGTGATATGATCTTATTAAGATCAATTATGGTGATTTGAACTAATGTGGAGGTATTTTGAATATAATCTTACTAGTAACCATGATTCTTTTAAATTGTGTCTTATGAATAAGATGCCCTCAAAATGCTTCAAAAATATGTATATTCTCCAATTTTAAACTTTGATGATATCTGCAAATGTAATAATAAATCCAAATTTGGTATAAGAGATTGCATGGGAAGAAGTGACAAAGATGGATAAGAGATTTTCAAAGACATAGTATGCCTTATCTTATAGTAGTGATTAATAAAATTAATTATTAGAGTTTTCCTAAGATTAGGCTTAAAAGTAACATATTTGCAAAGAATAGATTCAATGGAAACATGTTCAAGTAAAAAATTAGGTAGGGCAATAGGACTGATAGTATTAGCAAGCATGTCTTCATGAGATGCAATGACATTTTTGTAAATTTGTGTGCATTTTTGTGACAAATCTTTTGTGGTAGAAGATAAAAAAAGTTGACCTTTTAGATACATAATAATGGTTTGATTATTTGGGTAAATAGTTGCTCTCACAAAATTGTTTGCATCTACCATGAGTAGTCATGTTTGACCAAGAATGACATCAAAATAGTTTAGATTCACGATGTTACTCCATTACAATCTTTGTATATAATGGATTTGTATCCAACAAGTTTATGTAACCTTTATGCTAATGCCATAAGGAAAGAAAATAGAATATGGAAGTGTGTTTGATTAGCCTAAGATTTATTGATTTTGTAAAGCTAGAAGATATTATGTTTATCATACAATTGTTGTGCATTCCATTCATTTAGTTACTTAATGGACTTTCATTTGCATTGTAGTGGATGTGACACAAAACATCTTTAGATGGAAGATGAATTATAGGTTATGTACTATCATCCATCAATGAAATATGATTTTTTAGTATTGTTTCATGACATTTTGATTTTAAATAAAACCTTTTTTATATTGATGTATGTCACTTTCTGTATGTACTTGATTTTTTACATTGTAGCTAAGAAATTTGCATGATTAATTTAGATTTTAGCAGCCTTATAATTGATGTAGGAGATAGTTTAAATGTTAAGAAGTTGAAAATACATACCTTATCTTAGCAAATTTACATCTCTCATTTTCCACATCTTCTCAATTTTGTTCTAGAGTTTTCTTAATTTTTTTTGATTTTTTGGGAACTACATCATGCTATTGTTAAGACAGTGTTAAAAAATACTTTAGTCTATTCTTGACAAATTAGAGGATGACAAAGAAAAAACAGACATACTTTGTTGAAGACTAAAGGTGGTAGACCATTTTAGTTCATTTTGACTAGAAGAGGTTATGGTTTTAAAAGAATTAAAATGATCATTGGGAAAAAATTTACAATGTCAAACATATGACTTCTCTCTTGGGGAGATTAATTTTTTTAATGGAGATTTCCTAATGATTCTTTATTTAATTTATATTGTATTTCTTTGATTGTAGTATGTTTCTTCAAATTCTTTTATTTTTTTCGAAGAAAGATGAGGATGATGCTGAATATATCACTATTAAAAAAAGCTACAATAAAGGGAGGCCAATGAACAAAACTTGATTGCCCAAGAAGGTGCTTACATGATCATGCCCAAAGAAGGGGAGGCTATGTAAACTTTATTAAGAGCTTAAATTTTGGTTACCAAGATTGGGGGGGAGGCCATGTAGTAGCCATATTCTCCTTAAAGTTATGTATGATGGTTCAAAATTTCTTAAATTTGTGCAAAGGTTTTTTTTAATATGTTCTTTGTTTTGAATCATACATAACATATTATTCAAAAAAGAATTAAGAATGAAGTTAACGTTTGTGTTGGAAAAAATAGATATCCAACAACCATTACACATGTTATGGTCCAATTCAGAAATTACAAGATCTTCATTACACATATTTAAATAGATGTAATGAAGGCTAGGAAAGGGAAGACCATCAATGCCAATATCCATAAAAAGGATGTTGAAACATTGCAAATTCCTCTAAGAGAATTGTTGTCAATACATTCTGGGGGCTTGTTAATGTAATTAAAATCACCAAAAATAATCCATTGGTGCCATTGAGTAATAGTGTGATGAAACTCTTCCCAAAGGGCCACCTTAAAAGAACAATTATTATAAGCATAAGCAATAGTAAGAAATGAGTGACCTGAATTGTGGTTGTCGACTAAGTGGTGAATCAATTGAGGTGAGGCATGTAGTTTTTTAATGATAAGATATTGGAATTCTTCAAAATGAGAAATGTGACCACTTGGGTGAAGATCAAAAGTGTGATGTTTGCCTTCCATAAGGAAAAGCCAATTCTTGTGTGTGTTTGTTGACATCATCCACCTCGAACTTAGTCTCAATATAAAACATTGGAGCTATTATGCCACTCTTTGACATTCTAAGCAAGGAGACAGGGTGGTTTTTTCATGAGTGAAAGTGAATTGTCATTATCCTTGCCTTTTTAAGGATTATTGCAAAAGCATATGCTCACCTAAATGAGCATTAGAATTAATATGTACTACTAATGGATATATCAACACAATGAAAGATTGATGATGCATATTTCACAACTATGGGTTTGTCTTCTCCAATAAGGAATGAGAGTGGAAATATGGGTAGAAGGATCATGAGCTTTATGAATCTTACCCTCTTGCTAATCTTTTGGTTGGAGGGTAGAAATGGTATTTCCTTCAAGCAATTGTGTATGTGTGTTGGGGAGGACTGTGCCTTGTGCCTAACCTTAATATTAAGCTATTATACCTTGTTTTACTTTGATCCTTGATTGTGATGAATCCTTTAGATTATGTAAAGGTAGTAGCTATTTTAAAACTTGGAGCTTAATTCGTGGAGATAAAGGGTATGTCCAAGTAGCATATGCAAAAGTTTTGTAAACCTTTCACGAATAATATCCAATCATAATCAACTTCAATCTCAATGTAATTTTTACCAATCAAGTTATGAATTGGAAAAGGTTGTTAATGTCAACTTTAATGTTAATTGTGGATGAGATCAACTTTTGATTAATAGTGGCCAAATGATTTATCATAGTACTTTTCAGAGATCATCAAGCATAGTGACTTTTAAACAAATTTAGCTGTCTTGGATAAGCACTAAGCACTTTGTAATTGTAGTGGAGAGCAATGGAATTTAACCCACACTTGAAAATGTGTTGAAACAAATATTTTCCAATATCATCTTAGGAATCCATCTTTTTAGTACAATAATTCTACCACCAATGAACCCATATTCTACCTTGTAGGACTTTGTCTAGTTCTTCCTCATGCTAAAAAATTTAAATAGAAATAACTCATGTAATGGAAATACTCCTATGTGAAAGGGTCTTTCATGAGTCAATATGCTACCAAAGAGCATGCCTATTGGCCTTTATTCTCAGTAACAACATTCATTTGAGGAACAAATTTTAGGTATTGCAAAGAGCCTACTTGATTGGAAAACATGTATTTTTAATCCTTAGTGGTTGGCAAAACTTGACCCCATTTGGGAGGCATTGACATTCGAGAAATAGTTGCATAGATGAATCTGTCACTAACATAAGACGACTTAGATTTAAGCTCAACAATGGATTTGGGGAGGCGATTTGATTGCCTGGAATTAGGAACAAATGGAATTGGGAAGGGTTTCCTCTTCTATTATTGGTGCAATCTTAGGAGGGGGTTGCCTTAAGGGAAGCAACACTAACGGGGGTTATGGGCCTTTCCTCAAATCATGGTTGAAGGGAAACTAAGCTATGCTGGTGGCAGAAGCCTAGCAAAGAGGAGATGGGGATTGGCAATCACTTTGCACTGTTGGAGTTTTCACGATGACTAGCAGCATTGAGTGGTCCTAGAAACAATGGATTAGCTAGGGAAAGGAGGAACAATGATGTGCTCAAGGTGTGGTGTGATGAGAGAGGGATGGGTGGGGAGTAGCTCAAGGAGGTAGTAGTTCATGAGCTCAAGGAGTAGCAGATGATGTTATGGTTGGACTGCTCAAGGTTGAGTTTAGTAGATAATTGACTGATTTCGCTACGAGTTTTAACTTAAAAAGGGTAATGATTAGAAGTGAATGTGATTAAAGATGAAGGAACAAACTGATCAAATTAGCTCGTATTGAATTTGAGGATTTTCTAGCATAATTTGGGTAACTTCTATGGTTGAGAAATCTTTGATTGCAATTGATCAACAATTAAATGAAGTGTTGAGTTTTAATTCATGAACACTTCCATTTGTTTCTAGAAGTCATGCATAAGAGAATTTTAGATGATGGAACTTCTAGATCATTAGGGTATGGAATGTCAACCACCACTTATTTAAGATGAGTAGGAGAGTTGCTAAATTCCTAACCGAGAGATTGAGCTTTTATCTTTTCGTACATGCTTGTTTATTTTATTTTTATTGGCAATGCCAAAAAAGTTGATGTAAAAATTGGCATGAAGAAATGATGGATGAACTTTGATGCAAGTATGAAAACCACCAAAAATCATTAGGAATATAGAGAGGGGAAGAGAGTGAAGGCTAGACATGACCTCACAATTATATCTTCTTAGAAGAAAAAGAAAATTTTATATAAGAAACCCAAAAAAGTTCAAAAATCTTGTTTGGAATAGGTCCCAAGGTTCAATTTTGAAAAAGTTTTCTAAAATGTAACTTGAGGGCCTTATTTATAGACGAGTTAGGTGGTGGAAGAATGATGGCATCATGCACATAGACATTTCATTGATTACCTATTGTAGTGATTATAGATGGTTTCACACTTGAGCTAATGTAACAAAGTTACAACTATTTGATGTGTATGGGTTTTGCTAAGAAGAAGGCTTAGTGAAGCTTCCCTTTGAGATTAATGTATCATTTAAGGGATTCTAGTTCTAGAAAGGTTAATATCCTTTGAGAAAAGGCAGTGTGGTGTTAAATGCATTCTGTCCTTTGATTGATTAATGTTGTTGGTAGAGACCATTGAAGTTCATGTATTGTATAAGGAACGTTTCTTGAAACATTGCAAGTGGCCATCTTCAATGGCCTCAAGTGAAGGTCTCAAGTCAACAACTTTCCCCCAAGGTCCACTTGTTAATTTCTAAGCCATCCCAAGCTGATTTTATCATACTAAATCTGAGATTAAATAACTGAACTTTGCATCTTGATCCTTTGCCAATAACAACAATAAACAACTTAAAACTCTTACATTTTTTAAAAATCATTTGATAGGCACCATGCCTTATTCCAACTCGTCAATATGTTCATAATCTCCATCTTCATTTGGATGCATATAAATAACTTCTTTTAGGTTAGGTCCTTCTAGCTCCTTACCTTCTCTATAGGCATTGCCATGAAGCAAAGAGTTGAATTAACTTCCTAAACAATCCCCAAAGTGCAACTATTAACAAAAGAATCACAAATTTCTTCCCTTAAAAATTATTTTGGACTTGAAGAAGTTATATTTTATAGCATGTCTTCTTCTATTTAATCTTGTGGTGTTTCTATTTCAACCACCAATCCACTTTTTAATTTGGAACATGTCCTTTAGATTCTCAAGTACATTCTTTAATCGTATAAATATGAGCTATACTATTCCATTTTAGATTAGATCCCTTATCCTTATTCCATAGGCATTACTCTAGGACATTCATAAACAATATCTTATTTTAATCTTCAATATTATACTATATAATTTTAGGACATTGTTTCAACTAGTTTATTTTCTTACAACTTTTAATTGAGTGGTCAACTTTTGATGATATTGAATGAGATGGTAGCCAGCATCACAAACTGTGCTTAATGGCCACCATGTGAAGAGGGAGTGGGAGGCACCATTTGGTGCAAGGTATCATCTGTTTCAATAACTATCAATGGAGCATGAAGCAGAGAAGCATATAGCTATTTATTGGTTAATGGTGGACAACATAAGAGACGTTGGAGTGGATGAAAATTCAGTGGAATGATTGCAAATGAAGCTGACAGTGGTGACACATTGGGGATAATCCTCTCTTTGATTCCCACATAGGGAGCCCTTGCAATGATTTTACACGGGCTGCTTTCATCCTTTGTTATTCCATGCAATGTAATAGTGCCTGTCTCCTATTCTTGAGATTTTCATTTCGATCGGACCTCCTTCTGATTTACTGTGAATTACAAAAGTAACATTTTGGGTATTGGTTTGCCCAACAAATTTATGATTTCTTGTGAAGATGATTTAAATTAACAATTCTAACCTAACGTTGCACCACCAGATCAATGTACCATCTTTATTGCAATTCTTTCTTGGATAGGAAGTTTGGTCCTATCAAACGCTTTGCTTGTTTGTTTTTATCTACATTACTTGAGCATTGTAACCAACCATTTTAAGGATGGAATTAGCATAGTTAAGACATTAGTTTGGCATATGAAGGTAAGGTCACTTTTTTTTTTGTAATTTTACTAGATAGTCAAATTGATGTTAGGAATGGATAACTATCGAGATCTATTGGGCAAGTTAATAAAAAGGGTTTGTTTACTATTATACTGCTGTTCTTGTATAAATTATACCACAGGTCTTAAAATTGACTGCTGTCAACACCATAGCAACTGGGGTATCCTGCCATCATGGTGTTCACATCATTTACACATTCACTTTTGAGGTCTCTTCCATTTGTACTTCCAAACTCGATTTCATGTAGTGTATTTGAAACATATTCAAGGATTTGAAAGGTACACATAATATAGGATGTTCAAAGGGGAATATTAGCAAAACTACTACTCTTCAACACTTTTTGGAACTTCGACAAAGAGAGTGATATTGATCTTTGTGGGATTATTAAGCCCCCTGTGTCTTGAATACTAGATCTAATGTCATTTTCTTTTACAATAATGTTGCAGGTAATGTTTCTTTGCAATCATTGCCCGTTTGTAAAGCACTTGAAAAAGGGTATTGTAAAACTTACAAACAATTACATGGAGGTGAGTGGATATGGATTCTGTTTTCGTTAATTTAGGTAATGAGATTAACATTGAATTTCTTTTTGTTGTTCTGCAGAAAGGGCTTGCTGTTGTTGCAATATCCTCGAATTCTACACTTACACACCCTCAGGTAATTGCTGAAATGTTCGTTTTACTTTTAGTTGTTTAAATCGTTGAATTAGCTCTAAATTAATTCAAATTGTTGAATTAGCTTAAATTATGCTTCCTGTGCTTTATGCTTCCCAAGATGGAGGTTATGGGGGCAGAAGATGATATGTTTGCATGTGTAATTTTATGCTAAGGTTGCAAGGTGAATCACTTGGGAGTCATAAAGAGTAAGACTTATTGCTGAACCAAGGACACTTAATGGATGAAGTCCTGGAACATGTCCACATTGCATTGTATGACCTTATATGGAAAGGTGGTGAAACAGGAATTTGAGCCTGATGAATTGATTGGATTTTGAGATTGGATTGGATTGTTGGACTTTTGGGATTGGACTATGTTATCATCATGATTGGGCAGTGGTTGCAGAAGATATTGTTTTAGAGTTCAGCCTAGCTGGAGAATCCAATTTTATGATCGGGCAATATGATCAAAAGAGCAGATTAATTCGATAAATTTAAAAAAAATTATTGGGTGAATTTTAGCTTTTTAAAGTCTTTTGAAAAATAAAGGGATATTTTGTTATTTAAATGATTAAATTGATCACTATTGATGTGATTTTTGGTTGTGGATAGGAGTAGAAACATTAATGGAGGTTAGATTATTCTTAAGAAGTGGAGTTCAAACATGGATTATCCTCAAGAGCTAGAGTTGAAAGGATAAAAGGTATCACATTGAATGAAAACGTAAGTAAAAACAAGAGTAGGACCTTTAAAGGAGGGTGAAAGGTATTAGAGTATGATCAAAACAATGGATTGACTCTTAATCATATGAATAAAATATGGACTACGTGTTAACTAAATTTTGGCTTGTACATAATGTTTAGATTGGAAATAGTTCATCCATGGTTTCAGGTTTAAGTGTCTCAAATGTCATGGATAATTTAAATTTAGTGGAGTTTTTCTTAATAGGTGATGGCTTGTTTATGAGGATTGATTATTTACCTTTTCTTATAACTTAAGATTGTCTTAGCATTAATTTGGCAAATATCGACAAAGGACAACAAAAGCATTCCTTGTAGACACATCATATCATGTAAGTTTAAGATGTGATCAACTTTGATTTTGGACACTTGCCCTTATATTTAAAGATAGATCCTTCAGGAAATGCAATCTCATAAGTTGTTTGAGTGATTCTAGAGTTGGTTCCAACCATGAAATAATCACACAACTCCAAATATGAACTATACACCTAAAATCAAAGAAATAATCACATCATTCTTGGGCTTTATGGATGCTATATATGATTCTGGGTAGATTAGTAGGATAGAAGGCTCTTATATAAGTAGATACTAAGATGATGAATTGGGAAAGATTCAGTTTAAAAGGTTACAAAAAAACAAGCTCAATGATCAATCTACTGCATAAACCTTAGCATCTCCAAAACTACCTTAAAGGGTTGGTAAAGATATTTTTGCTCGTTGACCCTATTTTTCCTTAATAGGCATTGATTAACCTCACAGGGTATCATTATACTCATCTGTTAATCTCTGGATCTTTCCTTCTCTTATGATTTTTTCTTGATTAAATGAGTTCACACATAAAAATATTTGTATATCAAAAACTCCATTTACCTTTACTCTAACCACATTTGATCGAACTACTGGATTTTGTGCAAAGTTTCTCTCATTTGAACAAAAAGTAAATCTTTACATCTTTTCATCCTACCTGCCAAAATTCCCATTGACATCATTTTTCTTTGACACAGCTCATACATGCGGGGCTAAATTATGGGTGGTTGCAAGAACTTGAAGTTAGTGTTATTGATAAAGAAACACAAATAATTTAATGGCATTATCTGACAGTCTAACGAAGATATAAATGATGTTTAAAGTCATGATGGTCTCCAAGTAATTAATCTAGTGATGTTGGTGCACCTCTTGAGTCATTTTTTGTTAATGATAAATGGCAAATCTATGTCCTAATGCCAAATTTTTGTTAAGAATGGGTGTAAAACCAACAACGATTGATGATGGCCTATCACACCTTAGATTGGAGAAGACAAGTTCTAATGGATGAATTCATTTAATATTGTGAAAATGAAATAAAAGATGATGATAGAGGCTCGAAACTCATGGGATCTATTGCATCCTCTCTTGAATTTCTCAAAAGCTTAATTGGGGAGAGAAGAATGTGAAGTAGAATGCATTTCATGTAATCTATAGAATGATACCACTCCTTAAAGAGGGATGAAATACTATATATAACTTTCAATTAGTCTTTCTTAGATCTCAATGATGTTTATAAATAAGTGATTTTGATAATTTAATCACCTTGTATTCGAAATTCCAACATTTGTTGTCATAGTTTGAAGGACTTGGCCAGACAACCTATTCAGCAAGATCAGATGGTTTGTTGTATAAACATGATCATTTGATTTACACACAAATATTGTTTTCTTCCCCCTTGTTAAATTGATCTCATTATAAACTCATAATAGTTTTAAATGCTCTATAAAGCATTTACAAAGGATTACTACTTGACATATTGAAAGACAACACAATTATGAGCTTACAACAAAAATTTATCATTTAAGATGACGAAATATGCTCAACCATGTAGTTGAAAAAGCTAATAACTGAAACTGATTCCCTTATCGGTCCTCTAATGGAAGAAAATTGTTTATTAAGCCTTGTATACCAAAAACGATGTCATATTCTTTGGTACATGTGTATCTCGAAAGAAAATGTGACTGTCTGTTATGAGTCTTCATAAACATCCACTATGCTTTGCAATATTCCTTTGTGTATCCAAGTTCCAATTCTGTCTTGGTAAATGCTACATGAATGTAATATAGAATGGAGTATTTTGCTTTGTATATGCACATTAACATCTCTTCTGAATTTAATAGGATGGTCCAGATTTTATGGCAGAAGAGGCAAAAGCATTTAACTTTCCATTTCCATATCTGTTTGATGAGGTATGCTATTCACAAAATGGGTATTAGTCTTATTGTACGATATTTTAATTGTTCAAACTTTTATGGGATACGTGCTGCAGGACATTGAGTTTTCTTTGAAACCAACTTTGTAATAACTCTAACTTCATTGCCAATAAAGTCTGTATGTTCATTGAAATAATCCAAACCTTGTTGTCTTCTTTGCTCTCTTCCTAAATGGATTGTTTATGTAGTGCATGATGAAGCATAATATAAAGATGTTTGTGATAGATTATTATAGAATATGCAAAAGGGTTTGATTGATTAGCTTTTTTATGAACAAAATAACACATTATTGGATTTTGTTTTTACATAAAGTAAAGTTGCATTAATTTTGATGCTTGCATAGGTATAGCCTTCATTTCCACTGAGATTCCTATTAATGATCAGTGTATTAGTGATCATTGTTTAAGTTGGCTTAGTAATTTAAATGAAGAAATCTTGATTAGCAGGCATTTCAGAGAGTATATATATATATATATATATATATATATATAATTTAACCTTTGGAATTGCTGAACAAAGTTATGTGCGTGGCTATTGATATGCACTAAGGATATATAAGTACATTTTGACTATTGCATTAAGAACAATTTGGACTAGATTTGTGGTAGAAGATAATAAATGGATGCTTTTAGATGACAACACATTATAATAGTAGTTTGGGTTTTATTTAAGATATCATAACTCAACATCAACATATTGTTAGCAAATAGAGGTTAAGTTCCTTATGAACTTTAAAGTAGATGTACAGACGTTATTATTTACGAGTCATGCGAGTAATGAGCTTCAAGTAAAGGACTTGGATTAATTGGTAAATAAAATTAAGAACATTCTCTAGTGACATGCAAAAATGAAGATTCATTAGTAAGGTCAAATTTAAAAATAAGAAACTCGAGGTTTGAAATGATGATAAGAATGAAGTTTTTAAGATTTTTTCTGTCTTAGTAATGATTTCATCTAGATTATGTTGAATAATGTTAGTCTTTTTATTTTATCATTGTTGTGGATCTTGATCCATATCCACCTCATAGTTGAGTAATGGTGAGGTAGGTTGGATTGTATGCATAGCAAGAAAAGGCAATGCACAATTAGCTTACTTGAGGATACCTTAGCTTGTATGTGTAGAGATTGGCATGGTCTTCTTCCTTGTGGATGTTTTCTTCTTCCAAGGAAAACTAAGATAAATATGAAAGCATAGTGTAGAGAGCAATCACATTGGAAAAAACATGCATTAAAACTGATATAAGAGTCAATTGTTGCACTTATATTGGTGGCAAACACCCTTTCCCTCTCAAAGACCTCAAACAAAACTCTAACTTAGAATTTTGATTTCCCCCAAGGCTCCCTCAGAATCATCCATGGATTCTGGATCTTATCCCTCCAGAGGCCTCAAAAGATCTCTTAATTGGATATCCACCACTAAGATGAGAAGACACTCTTTGTGGGATGATTTCCTATTCTCCTCATCAACCGATTGTTGGTAATTGTTGCACATGGGAATGGGATGCAGGAACTTCATGCCCTTTCCATAAATCTTTGCCATTAACAACACACAACGGTCAACTTGTTTCCACGTTTCCAGATGCATATTTCTATTTATAGTAGCAATACCAGTAACTTTCTTCCCCTTGACATTTTTTTCCCTTTAGCTTTGAATGTGGAACCTATCATTCCCTCTTCAAATTCTTTGTTTTCTTGCAATGATAACTCAGCTTAGAATTGACTTGGAAGAGGAACTGATTGTACCATTCTTGGAAGAATCCTTTCAATTGTTGGAGCTAACATTCTTTGCTTTTCCCCATCCTTCCAGGTGCTAATTGGTTGAATTATTACTCAATTGAGCAATTAAAACACAAGCACTTTTCTTTTCTTTTTGATATCTTTACTTCTTGGGATTCATACAAATTCTTGTTAACAATAAAGAGGTTCAGCTAATGAAAGTGGACATAAATCCTTGATATTTGCCACATTAGACCTATTTTGTAATTTCTCATAAATTTTTACTCTGATATCCAAATCACTATTATCATCAGATTTGTCCATCTGTTTTAATTATCTATTGTTGTCTTATTTGTGATGATTTGGATATTTTACCATCCAAAGAGAATTTTGTTAACCGTATCAAATCTATACATTGTTAATCCTGTGAACTCTTATGATGTTAATTTCTTCATTATAGCTTAAATCTTTGTCTATCATTGGAGGTTTTGTATTGCATGGCCAGTTCATCTACTGGCTTGGATATTGGTGCTGCTTCAGTTGACATGTTGAGAGCAGGTGTTTGTTTCTACCTACTAATCACCATCAACTGGAGAATTGTATAGAGGACAAGATCTTCAAGACAGCTTTGTGTGGGGAGTGAATTGTAATTACTTTACTGTTGACATAGATTTGATCACATAAAATGTTGATGCACAATAGAGATATAAAGAGATTAAAGGGCATGGAGAATTTTTAGGTGGCTGGGCCTTAATATAAACCTACATATATTCACATCAAATGGTCAAGTTTCACTTGACTCGTTCTTCTCAAATACTAGAGGATCAAACCCTTACAATGCTGGCACAACCAACACTCTTAAACAATTTCACTTGACTCGTTCTTCTCAAATACTAGAGGATCAAACCCTTACAATGCTGGCACAACCAACACTCTTAAACGATGTCAATTTCAGTGATTTTTCCACCCGTAGAACACCACTAATGTTACTCTTGCAAATTTGATCAACCATCCTGTGTAGATTCAATTGGGTTCTTCATATCTTTACCTCAAGTTCCAACTCTACCTATTTGAACCGAAGTGGATCTTTTGTCTTCTTCTATTCATATTCTGTTTGGAAATTTGACCAGCACTCCCTTTGCCCCAACAAAATTGAATCTGCTTTCCTCAGTGGATCTCACACTATCGATTCAACTTAATGATGCTGCTAGGCAGCAAACATTTATCTTTCTTTAGCATAGCCTGATCTGTGGACTCAATTCGAGCTTTTCACTCAATTCGAGCTTTGTCCTGTGGTTTGCAGCTCTTCTAGAGTATATATCTCTGCTTCATCTTTACCCCAAAATTTGCATCATGACTCCACCGATTTAGTTCTTCTTCAAAATTTTTTCACTGGAGTTGATATATAGATTCTTTTTCACCTTCCACCATTAGTCCTCAAAAATTGTTTTTTCCCTCCAGGAGTTCTCCCATCTCTGAAGTGCTTACTGCTACTTATGAACTTAAAAAGACAATTCCTGAAGGTGTATGGTTACATAGTTTACCCTGTGACAATCTGACAAAGGTGCTATTCCGCTCTGAAGGAATTCCTTCTACTTTTCTTCTGAAGTCCAGATTTTCAGTTCTTATATTGGAGGTCCAACGTGCACATACTTTTGAGGATATTTGAAATAATATTGTCTTTCTTGATTTTCCTGATCCTATAAGTGCAAAAGTTTCTCCACCTTGCTGAAGATGGCTGCATCAAAATGGTTTTGGAGGCCTCCACATTTTGTGCATTGTTTTGACCAACATAAAAGAGCCTCGCCATTGCAAGCCATGCAAAATCAAAAATCACTGAAGGCATAGCTGATCTGAAGCAAAATCTTCAAAAAAAGGCCTAGATCATATTCGTAGAGGCTCTATGAAGATTTCTGTCAAATATCATGATGGTTGGCTAAGAAGATTTCTGGCTGAAACATTTTGCTTTATCAGATTTCTATACTTAGTGACTTCGAAGAGTTTATTCGTTTCTTCCTTTTGTGCATGCTTTTGGGGATATTCGATAGAGCTTAGTGTGACATCAGTGAAGAAGACATACTGCATACAATGAAGCACATCACAAAAGAAAAAGCTGTACCAACTATCAAAAAGCCATCCATTATGAAGAAATTCTGATACTTCAATTAGAGCTATGTAGCCCAATGTGAATTTTGGAGATTCTTAATCAATACCATTTCTCTTGGTATTGCAATGTAGATAAGGGTTCTTATGTGAAAAGCAATGTAGCATACTAGAGTTACAAAATATATAATATTTGAAGCAAAAACAATCATAGAATAAGGTGAATGATCGAACTATATTAGATCATAATCAACAAACCTATAAGCTTATATCAAAAGGATTAGTGTAAGCGCATATGGAGATACTGTTGATTGAATTTCATTCATCTTAAGTCTTATGTTTAGGATAATATCAATTTCAGAAGAAGGCTAATTATTCATTCAAGTACAAAACATAAGTTATATTATTTTGAAGCAAATAATTGAAAATTAGCTATCGAGGATTCAAAGTCTTGGAAATAAATTCTTATGGCTTTCATTTTACTTTGTCACAATTATGTGACATCTTTAAGTGAGATCATACTTGGCTTAACATACATAGTATTGTCCATGTATTATGGAAGATTAATCAATATGAATAGTAGTCATCTCAAAAGAGTTAAACCAATTTGAACATGAGATGACATCCTAATTCTGTTATTGCAAAGTGATTGAATCTCAACCTTACCCTTATTGTCTTATTGAGTTAAAGGTGATTTCCATGGATCATTGAAATCATGTATATAAAATATATCTTAATCTTATGAGTCCACTCAAGGTGCTTGATTTCAAGTTATGTGTTAGATAAAGATAGATTATGGAGCAAAGTGAGAAGTACTTGACTACACTATCTTGAAGTACTATTGATTCACCAAGGTGATCATCAAGGTATTAAGCATCATGGTCCATTATGGATTTGGAATATAGATTATGGCTCAAAATGACGGCATGAGGCGTAAAAAGACAAACAATTTTTTTCAAAACAAACAATTTCTATGAACTCAGTTTTATTGTGAATTTCAAAATTAGTATTTAAAACAATAACTCATGTTTAAAAATTCTTTATGTAATATTTTTTATATTTTTGCAATTTCTCCTTGAATATTCTAAAAATAATATTTATAGTTGAAAAATATTAAAAGTTCAGGAATGTAGATTGGAAGATTCATTTAGCAAATCTGATGGTTTGATAAGTGGTCATTAGTTGAGATGATGTTGTTCGATAAAGGCTAAGATTTAGCATAAAAATCAAGTAAACTTATTGGATTGTCCAATGATCTCCTTGGGCTGTGGCAATAGGCAACATATTATTTAGGCTTAACATCTGTTTGGTCATACGATTGGGTTCATGGGCCCTTGATAATGGGTGCCATATGTTTGAGGCATAAGCTTAACCTTAGCATTAGAAGATCTAATGAATCAATCAAACCATATTGATGTGCTAGGGGTCTCATGTTTTTCTTATCCTTTGCCCATCATATGGTGTGATGATTCCATCAGGCAGTGGTGACATGTGAGGTGTTTGCTTGTTTGAGTTAAGTGCTCATCAATAAGTTTGATACCTCTTTTGGGTCATGGTAATAGGTAATTTTTGTTGTTTGTTTATAATGGATCGATTGTTCTTTTCACAGTTGGATGGTTAATATATTTATGAAAGTGTGAAATGGTTTGAATTTAAAATATAATGTTTAAACTTATTTCAAATCTCTTAAATTGTTATGCTTAGCTCTACCACAAAAATCAACATCTCTAAACTCTTCCTTCTATTGTGTTTTGCTCCTTCAATTATGAGGAATTTATGCATTTTACTTTTTGATATTTTTTTGTAATTTTTTCTTACTTTTTTCTACATATTTTTCTTTTTAATTAGAACAAGTTGCTGAAAGAATCTTTTGGTTTTGTGTTGATTTCCTATAGTTAGTGTTATAAAGTTTTTGTTCACCTTATATATGCAAGAGCTAGTGAAGGAAAGGCCAACCTTACATTGTAGTATTGTTGAAATACGTAAAAATTAATTAATATATCTTTTCTTTTTCATTTCTTTTTTTTTCTTTTTAACTTGTCCTAGATGTTTCCCCTGTAATCGTACCCGATATCCCAATCATATTTCATCTTATCTTTGGGATTTCATCATATTGCCTATAAACCTCTACCCATTGGCATCATAATTGGCCAACCATATCAATCACTTATCATCTTTGTACATTGGCTTTGTACCAAGTGCTAGTAGCAATGGGGGAGGTTTCTGATGCCATCTCATGGCTTGAAATAAAACCAATGCCTATTATACCTGCATCATGTGTTAGAGCTTATTATATATTATGAAATTAAGTTTAGAGAAATTTCATGTTTTATTCTTTTTCTTTTTTAATAGGATATTTAATCTTATTATCTTTATCTCATATCATGTCATATGTTTATTTTTTATCTTCTTTTTCATTACATTTTATAATACAATAAAATATGCAAATCATACATAATAGATGTCATCTCATGTTGAAGGAATCATTTCTACTTACCTTACAATTTAACTAAATTTACTTATCTGGGTTCTCGTAGTATCTTAATTTTTTGTCCTTTCCTTTTCCTCTTCATTTATTGTGAAGAATTTATGTTTTATCTCAATTCAATTCCTATAGTTTGTAGCATTATATTTGCAACGAAAATGAAGTATGTTAAATAACTAACTTTATATATTTTTTATTTTAATTACTATTTGATACCCTTTCTTAATTGCTTCAATTTTTTCACTTGTTGAAAATATGATGGCAAAATAATTTCCAATAAAAATCTTAAGGTAATTGTATCTAAATACATTACTAATTAATATTGTAATTAAACTCATTTTAATTGAATTTTTCCTAATTAGAGAAAATTTCTTCTTTTTTACAGCCATTAAGGTAGTTATTTCTCTTCACAAAAATAATCATAAAACTTCTACATCCAACCTTGTCAGCTTTTAACAAATTACGAAGTTAATGTTTTTTTATTATTAATTTTTTTAAGATAAAACAAGCTAACAATAACCATAGTAATTATCTTATATGTGAACCTATGGCAAGGATCTCTTTTCTTTTTTTTTTTGTCGTTCTATGGAAATATGAAAGTTGAGAACTCAATGTTGCCTACCCTCACCTGCTACGACCGACAACAGCATGTAAGGGTTCCCACTGCTTCCTCAGTTTCTTCTCATTCTCGGAATGGAGAAACTGATGGGTCGCCCACTCCTTCGTATCTAGAAATCATTGCAGCTTGCTTTTCTTCCTTTGTGTCTCCTTTTTCAATCGTTAATTCTCTCTCTTCTGTTGTAGTCTTCTGTTGAAGGGATTTTGCCAATTGCCTTCCAAAATCGTCCCTTCAAGAAATCCTAGAACATGATCAAAAAGCTTCGGGAAACCTTCTCAGATATTATAAATTTAATTAAATAAATAAACATAACAAAATTTATTTATATATATATTTCAATAATTTTGAAAATTAATAAAAATTAAATGAGGTAAAAAATTATGCAACAAGTATCAAAATTAATCTCTTAAATAATTCTTTTCAAATTTATATTCACATCTCAATTTCAAATTATGCAAAATTAATTTTACATATACTTAAAATCTATACTTGGAAGTGTTTATTAACATCAGGATGTTATAGAAAAAATACTTTTGAAACATGACTTTAGCCATGTTATTCAATATCCTGATGAACCCATTGGATTGTAGCAATAAGAAGGGGTCTTTTGTTCTACTCAACCTAGATTGGTCAATCATTTTGATGGATCCATTAAGAAATGTTGAGAATTGTACCTACTTTCTTGAGTTCGGAGCCCATTAGATGGTTCGATGTGCCCATTGAACTACAGTCATAAGTAACATGTTATTTGTTGATTAATAATTGATCAAATTTTTCATTTTCATAGCTAGATGATTGGATATGTACTTGAGAAGTGTGAAATGGCCTGAATTCTAAATGCAAATACTAAATCCTATTAATTGTGAAACTTAAAACATTCTTATGACTATTTGGACTTTCTTAAAATGTCCTTTATATTTATGTTATCAAAACAAAATAATTAATATAAAAATTATTTCAAATTATTTTGTAGTCCTGTGAATTTTTTTTTGTGAAAATTGAAGTGGTTGTGAAATGCGCCAATGCAAAAATTGGTGACTTAAATCTTTGCTACCTTGCTTTGGGTCAAATTGTAAGGCCCATTTGGTCAGTGAGTTAACATTTGATATGCATATAATATCTTGTTGGATTTGATGTTTTATAGATTCCCTTTTGATTTAGTGTGAAAGTTTTTGTTTACTTGTATCTACGAAGAATTGCGAATGAGTAGAAACCCAGCCTTACATGGTTAAAAGTAAATATAGGTGATTATCAAATCACCTAGAAATTCACTGTCCTTTTTATTTCTATATCTATTTGTTATGATGCTTAATGATCACTTTACTCTCCATTTTCTTAAAAAATAGTACAAGCTTTATAAAATATAATTCATTCCCATTAACTCTACAAAACGTAGTTATATTTTTTATGCTTCAAGCACGAGTCTATGAATGTAATATAGAATATCATGTAAACGTGACACGCTTGACAATGAGATAAGAATGATAATATTTAATTATGTTCAAAAATAACATTAACCATTAACTTCACTTCTAATATCTAACATGATGAGTATGATAAGGTCGTGATATCTAAGTTATATTCACTTTTATTGTAAGTATCTTGAGTCAATACTTAAATGAAAATACAATACTTTATGATCTTAATTTACATAATTAAGCAATTCATCTCAAAGATAAGAATACAAAGCCATGGGCATAAAAATATTATTTCATAAGATTGTAAGGCCAAACTAAAAATACAATATGCCCAAGGTTGATTCTATTTCAATCAATTAGTTATCTCTCAAACATAGTCCATTTACATATTAAGGATTTTTTAGCAGTTATGTTAATTGAGAACTCACATTTAACTCATAGGCGTATAAGCTTCTTTAAATACTAATTAATATAATGAGAAAAATTAATTATGTGTCGTCTATTTTTCCATACAAATGATAGATAGCAACAAGCAAGAATGAAGCAGCAACATTATATGAGTCTATTTTTTTAGCAACATTCATTTTCTTAAAAGAGAAAGTAAAAGCAATTGAAGGAGTCATTGGGATATTTGTACCTCATAATTCACTGAAATTGAAATATATATACTGTAGTTCATAGGACTTTCTTGAAATGATAGTCCCCAAACATTCCTGTGCTGCAAAAACTAGTGAAGTTTAATTATGATTTGATGTGGATATTTCTGCTTCACAAGGCTATGGTCTTCTGTTTGCATTGTTTGAACTAATATGTCCCGTTATATATTGACTTTTGGCTTGTTATTGTTTTGTGTATTCAGCATTGCCATACTTGCATATTACATATGACATTTAAGGTACTATAATTGTTTGTTTTATATGAAAAGGAACATTTTTGTTTCTTAATGTAAGAAATTTTTCCTTACATTGGTGATATATTTGTTTGTTTTATACAAAAAAGGAATGTTTTTGTCTCTTAATTCTCTTGCTTTGCCATGCAGTCTCAAAATGCAGCACGGGCATTTGGAGCTGTTTGCACACCGGAGTTTTTTCTTTACAAAAAGGTTAATTTTATGCCTTCCATTTTATTCCTTGTTCCTTGAAGATTGAATTTACCTTTAATATTCTAACTTACTTGGAGCAACATGTGCCATCTCTTTAGCTTGAAGCATGTTGTGCTCTTTGGAATGTTTTTAGTGCCCAAAACAATTACTACTGGTTACATATTGTTTTTAAATTAATATTATAACATTATTCTCATCTTGAATAAAGATGCTTGTATGGTATATTATTTTTTTGCAATTGCAAGATTGTTGATGTCAAGGCTTCACTTCTTATTGACATAATCGTAACGAAAATCAATGGTTGTGTATTTAAAATAAATGAGTACATAAAATTTTAGGTAGAGACTTGATGGTGAATCTAAATAATCAAATATCATTGATCATATAAATTAAATAAAAAATCATAAAGTACAAACTATCTAATTCAAACCAAATATTGTGTTATAGAAATATAGTTTGACATATGCATATAGTATAGAAATTCATAAAAGTTTAATCACTATCACTAATAAATAGAATTCTTATCCATATCATCTAAGTCCTCAACTGTCAGTATAATAAATATATTATTTGTGATAAAATACTAGGATTCTAAAAAATTCAGTAAATAAATTAATAGATGATACTATATACAAATAATATTATAGCATAAATGATAATAGGAAACCAATGTTTATAATGTAGTAAGTCATGATATAAAAAAATCAATAAATACGAGCATGAACATATATTTTTTTTTTATGTTTTCATTCCTTTTATTATTTTTATATCTCAATTATTAAATATATCTTTTAGAATCAGTATCATGAAATCTCATGAGGTTATCCTTACTTCTAAGGGTTGTCTTATTCTTATATAAGGACCTATGGTAGGTTCGTAGTGGATCTATGGTTTCTAGCAAGGCGACCAAGAGACAATTGAGAGGGGAACCCACAATAGCTCGAGGAGGATCTACAGTAGCCAGAGATCAGGTTTGCATTGTCCAACGAGGGAATTGGGAGGGATACCAATGGTGAAGAAGGCGGCAAGTGCAATGGGCAGTGATGTTGACAATGGTCTTGGACAACGGAGATTGTGGTAATGTGATCTGATAGCAGTGGCAAAGATGGAGAGGTCGGATCATTATCTTGGTAAGGAGAAGGTCACTCTTTGTCTTCTCGGAGATTTCTCTTATGCACACATGTATTAGTAAAGACTTTGAAGATTCTTAATTTGATGATACGTTAAAAGCTTTTTTTAATTTCATAAAAAGAACTTTAATAGATTAGAAAGAATGGTTTAATTGGAATTGTAAATATAGAAATATTACTTAATCTAAAAGAAATAAAATAAATAAATAATACTATAAAAATGGTAGGAGAAAGTGCATCAAGAACAAAACAAAAGGCATTTTTTGGTCTTATGAATGATCTGTTATAATTAAATAATTCAAATAAACTCAATAAAGTTCTGTTTCTTTCCCTTTTGGGTTCGATGTACCATTTGTACAAATAAAAATCCCCCCCTACCTGACATGATCTATTATTCATATAGATAGATATAGGATCTATAGGGAAATTACTTAGAAATACATTTTGTGCGATAGCCCTTCCTATCTGATAGAAAAGGATCCCATGATTCTAAGCCGATCTTATATGGGGTCGAAAAGTCCAAGTTGTTTGCCTTATTTGAGGTATGATTCATAGTTGATGACAAACTTGTGCCTTTTGCATTCTGAGTTCTTTTACATCCTTTTGTTGTGTTGCATCACATTTTGCTCCTTGACAAGCTTTAATCTTCCATGTTTACCTACAGTTATTTAGTTGTGGTTCACACCATCAACCAATGGTTTCTTTCCTTTTCTCCTTGCCATTTTCCTTTCTCCTTCATGAGGTGAACTATCCTTTGCCAGTAATTTATCATTGCCTTCCAAAGTTGCCAGTAATTTATCATTGTCCCTTTTGAGCTGGATTATCCTTTGTTTGTTTGCAACTTATGGTAGAAACCACCATCAATGCTTGCTTCAACATTGCCATGAGAAGCTATGCTAGCTGTCTAAAAAGCTACCTGTTGTCCCAAAGACAAATAATTCATTTACTTGAGCCATCTCCTTCTCACACTGCTTCTATCTCCCTGAACAACTATTGTACTATTCAATTGTATCATAAAAGTTATAAATCTTTGCTCTCCCAATTCTTACAAGGATGAATTAATGATTATCAAAACTTTGATTTATCCTTAGGAAAGATTTACTTATGTTATCACATCTTCCTTTGTGTGTATTCACTTCTATCGTAGGTAAAATCTTATGGTTTGAAATGAAATCTTAATCTATATAAAAATTCTAACATTATTGAAGAGAAAAAATAGATACAAGAGACATATTTTTGCCTCCAAGGACGTTAGCACAAACTTTCCTCTTGATTGGAAGCACCTTTCTTAATTGTGCTCACAAAATCTCTTTTGATCTTGATCCTAGCCCACAAGTATATCTCACAAGGCCTGCTAATAGATCTTTCTTTCTAAATAAATCCCTACCCAGGACCTTGCAAGGTCTTTCTTTGTAGGATTCCAACCTTTGTTTATCATATGATTGTCCTCTCCTATTGGGTGTTCCTCAAATGAATTGAGATGAGAAAATCTAGCCATCCCTAATGACTCCCTTTTATAATACAAGGGACTTTGTATAATTTTTTAAAAGTATATCAATCTCCTCAAAAATAGTTACTTTCTTGAATCTAATTCTAACTGTCTTTTATTAGATCTAGATACATCCTCAAAATCAATCTTGAGAATTATGTTTTGAATATCCAACAAACACCCAGTTTGTAGCATTCAAAATGTGTAATAGAGATACGTGTGCTAATTGGACTTTCCAATTGCAAATGCAAGTCTTTTGAATTACAATTTTCCGATTTGGCATAACTTTCATTTTGTTGAATTAGATGATTATTGATTTGTTGAAATTGAGAATTTGCTATAAAATATAAGAGCTTGGACAAAGTTCAATTGGATAAAGGTGGAAAGTTGCACATCAATGGCTGTCTTATTATCTTTTTTGGTCATTTTTGAGACACTTTGTATTGTTTTTTGTCCTTGGCTTGATTTGATCACTTGATCAAGATGTTGTGATGGCATGCTAATCCCAAACTTAGGTTCCCTCAATGTTGTGGATTTTTTTAGTGGACCTTTGAGAGTTCAAAGAGAGAAGCTGGCTCTTGCATATTGATCTAACATATTTGAAGGTTCCTGCACAATATCATACTTAAAAATTTCTTTCATACAATCTGCTACACACTCGTGGGTCCATGTTGACATCTCCTTGGCACAATTTAATAGTTTTGTGCCCTTATGCTCTGCCATTGATGTAGCCAACAACAGGTTACACGGTGGCAACAACATCCTCTACACCATCTAACCTTTAAACCATGTCATCAAAATCATATGAGCTTTGTGCAAGTTCTCAAACGAAATCACTATTAGAAGGCAACAAGGGAATGCGAGAGGATCTCACTCCACTCTATTATTTTAACCAACATATGTCATTACTTATTAGTCAATGGAGGAAGAGGTGGAGTAAAGACCTTACTTGAAAGACTATACAACCGTGATAGTCATGTGATTCCTTCATTGCATATAGGAATTGGAACCATTCCTATTTGAATTTGTTGTCTCATCGACAATTGTTATGCAAAGTAAAATATTGTTGCCAATATGATTCCTTCATTGCATAGGAATTGGCGCCATTCCAATTTGAATTTGTTGTCTCATCGACAATTGTTATGCAAAGTAAAATATTGTTTCCACTATGTTTGGTCCTTGTTACATCAAAACCAAGCCATTTTGGTTTACAACTTTCACAAAGATGTCCTTGAAAGGGAGATTGAGTCCCCACATCAAAAACTCAATTGATGTAGGTGACCACATTTGTTTGGCTCATCCATGACCTTCCAATAAGGAAAAAAATTTGCTGCAATGCTTGATCCCTATTGTGTTTGAACCAAGTCATAGTGGCCAACAACCTTCATGAAAGGGTAATGGTGATTAAGGCCCCACAATGTTCTAGTTTGAATTCGTTCTAGCCCATTCACAAATCCTAAGCAAAGAAAAAAAAAAATTTCTCTCTGTTTCACCCGTGTCACTTAAGATTCGTGCCATAATATTTAACGGAAACTCCATGAATATGGTTGCCATACCATCGAAGACCATGTTTGCACAATTGCCAAACGATCCCTTCAATCTCCAACTGAGTTTTGATGATAGCATCCTTTATTATTATTTAAAGACCCTTGTCAGTCAGTCTCAAAAGAGAGCGTTGGTCTTAAAGTTCTCTTTCATCCTCCTATTGTTGAAGGGAAAAGCTTAAGTCAAAGTGAGTAAGACGGAAAGGAGGCCAATGTAGCTGGAAAAAAAGAAGCACAGGGTAGAATGAACTACTGGTGCACTTTATTTTTATGAACTCAGTTCGAGTTGCGTAAGAAGTTGGTGATTTTCCTCCTTTGAATGGACACAATCGTGGCTTAAATTCAGTAGATAGAAGAACATCATGAAAACATACAACTGTAACTAATATAATCTTGAGACCCTGTACTCTATTCACATTACCTAGAATCATGCCTCTTCCATGATGTTTTATACAAAATATTCTTCTATCATTATTTTGGATTAATGGTCTTCAACTTTGTATAGTTTATATTTCAATGTCTCATTCTCAAAAGTATTGTTGCCAATCCCCTCTTTCTCAAACTCATAATTTCCAGTCATTCCATTCAAGCTCTTGCATATTTTCTTATAAGAGTACACCAACTCCTTAAACTATCTGTTCATATGCCTAGTTTTGTTGACAGCATAGTCGATATGATGGTACGAATCGATCTTTCTTGTTGACAAGGAACTAACAAATCTTAAAGAACAAATTTGAGAAACAGTGCATCTTCTCTTTCAATAGCTCACATGTCGATAGGAGCCCTTTATGAAGGGGTAATCCACCTTGAAGCAACTATACTAGAGCAAAAGTTCTCTAAGGTGAAGATAAATGTTCTATAGTAAGGACCAAAATTCCTTATGATTGGGATTTGTCATGAACTCAAAGTTAGACTTGAAGACACAACAACCATTGGTTCATTTTGAAGCCTATGAAAAGGTTTAGTTTCTTCTTCTCAAACTTCATTCGTGTTCCTTCTCGTTGTCATCGAGTGTTACACATCTAGTGGGCTTTATGTCAATGGCAGCGGTCACATCTCTATTACAGATATCCTTGCCCACATGTTTTTCATGACCAAGTTACCATTCTTCCCTAGTAGACTCTTCAATGAAAGAAGCAAGGTGGGAAACTAGAATGGGTTTCAATGTCAAATTGGTTGTTGGAATATGGTGGGTTCCATATCAAACATTGAGGCTTCAACAACAGGTTCATCCCCATCACATATCATCCTTTGCGACCAATTTGTGACACATTTGAAGGCTTCATTCGTTGTTCATTGATGATTTGTGGTCGCAAAAAATGTTTAAAGGTAAAGATAGAAAAGTATTTGGGGGATGGAGTTCAATACCCTAGAAAAAAAGTTGATCATCAAATGCTTATCCCGAAGGGTCGACTGCCACCTATATAGAAGAGAATTGGTACATATGATTGTTTTGAAATCATTGGATTCCCAAAATATGAAATCAATAGGCAAGATTCACAACCCTCTATTCCAATAAATAAACAAGGTTAATTTCTAGGGAAGTTTCAAATGATAACCTTCTTACAACCTACATAAACGAAGAATTATATCATGGAAGGGAGAATGAGGATACAAATTTTTGCCAAGACTTGATGGGCCGGAGATGACATGACAGTTGCTGGTTGTCCCTAGAGATAATTGCTATCCATTGGGTTTCATGAAACCAACAGGATACATAGGAATTACTCTCAGTGGTAATGACTCCTTGCAAAAAGGGGATGCAAAGTTCATGCAAAATGCTAAGGTATGCTACAAAAACAGTCAAGCATATGTTCTTATTGATTAAATGTATGATCTTATTGATTAAAACAAATAAGTCCATGTTAGCAATCTTCTGTCAGTTAGAAGCCTAGTTGATGTGATGTAGCTTGGTATAGTATGGTCCCTCATTTTATGTCAATGGGAGATGCTTAGCCCGAAGCTTAAGTGATAAGAAAAGGTGAAGATATACGTGGTAAGAATCAAAACAAGCACGCAAATTTGGGCTGAATTTTTTTATCAAAGCAGCAAGATCAAAACCCTTTTGCAAGAAAGATCTATCATCCCTTACAATTTTAGCTTATTTTTAGAGCATTTATTATGGCAAAAAGATCAAATCTGATGGTTGCATGGAAAAATCACAGTTGTGGGTGAATTTATGTCAATGTTAGTTTAAACCAACTGTAGTAAAGATATCAGTGGAGATATGCTATAAACTACTAGAATAACAAGATCTCTGAACTAAAAACATAATTTTTAAGCACTTATTGAAACCAAAATATAAGCAAGTTGGATGTAGGAAGATACAAATTTGAGATAGAACTTGTGATAAATAATCCAAAAGCGAATGAATAATTGCAACCATGACTCACTACCCATTAGGCATCTCATCATGCAACAATAATGAGGAAAAATGTGATATCACAGCACTCTTAACACAATTAAACTGACTGACTCACAGAAGTGGTTTCATTGGGTTTCAAGAATCATAAACTACATACCAAGTTTATAAATACTGGAAGTTAACCACAATGTTCAATTACAGCATCCCCTTTTATGGAAGAGAAATAATACTCGAGCAGCAACCTACTGAACACTACAAAATTCAGCCTGATTACAACCACCTGAAGTCATTAAGAAACTATCGAACAGTTAGCTTAGACCGTCTGGGGAATATTAAAATTGCTGTAGTCTGAGATATATTGAAGGCAGTTGAGCTAAAACCATCAACCTAAGATAATTAATTGGTAAGATTTTTCTAATTGCGATTAGTGTTTTCATACATCCTTTTTTTTCGTGTTTTCCTGTCTTCATTGTGTCATTTTACATGAACTTTTTATATACACTGTTCTTGTTTTCCTTGAGAGATGTACAGTACAGATTAAGGTTGTGCTGATTTCTCTGTGAGTTTAGGTGTTCTGTAAAAGGCTTATCTCTTTCCCCTGCTTAATCTGTCCTCCCACCTCAACACTCATTAACACATGTTCTAGGCTTGGGATACACATCAGTGTAAATTTCTTCTTCTGTTGGTATTATAATGATGTCTCTTGTGATTGAAGTCTCAACATTTGGTTGGTTTGAAAGGTGAAAACACCTTAATTTACCCATCGCCATTTTACTTGATCTTGTTTAGATGTTCAAAAGCACAAGTCCCATTCTCATCTACAGTTGCTACACTCCGGTTGTTACTGTTACAAATCATACAGTTTTGTTGAGGTTTTGTTCATACGCGTGGCTTTTTTACATCTTTGCATTTTTCTATTCTTTGAATTCCACAACTATGTAATAGAATTACAAGTCTTAATCGAGCATTACCTGCGCCAGGAAGGACAGAGGCAGTTTGAGCTTTTCTACCATGGCCAATTTGACGACTCACGACCAAATAATGGTATTCCAGTCACAGGAAGGTACCTTTCAAATGATCTACTCCACAAACTTATATAAATTACTTATGCGAATTACCTATGCTAAATCATATGATTTAGGGACTTGAGTCTTGCAATTGACTCTGTTCTTAGTGGACAACAGTTGACGTCATTACAAAAACCGTGGTAAGTATACCCTTCGCTTTTCTGCATTTTATCGCATGGTTCGATTATTTTTATTTTTTTTATTTTTTTTATTTTTTTATTTTATTTTTTTTATTTTTTTATTTTATTTTTGTTCAGTATGGGCTGCAGCATAAAGTGGCATCCTCGAAAGAAAGAGTGATTTAATTTGGTGAGGGAATGAACCCTTTTGTGCTACAGAACGAAGCGACATCGTTTGGCTTCCTGGCTTCGTTTGTACGGCATTTGTTTCGGTGCAACGTATTAGCCGTATTTGGTAATTGTTGTTAAACTCAGTTATTACAAAAACTATTTTTCGAAAACTGATATGATATTTATCTGATAATTTTTTTTAACATATTTTTGAATTAAAAAATAGAATAAGAGATAATTTTATTTAGAAAAATAATAAAAGATTATTTAATTTTAATTAATTTTAAAAAATATAATTTAATTATTGTAGAATATCAGTGATTTTTTATTAAATAATAAGTTGCAAAAAAATAATTTTAAGTAATATGAGAGGAGAAAAGTAATGGTTTTAATGGTAATTATAAATGATGAAAATTAAGTTAAGAAAGATAAAAAGATGAAAGATAATATTTATTAAATGAATTTGTAATACTTATCAAAGAGTTGTACAAGAAAAAGAAACATCAAAATTTAATTTGCACTCAAGTCATCAAAAAATAGCATAAAAAGTATAATTTGAACAATCAAATAATATTTTTTTAATTTAAAGTTTATGATTATTTATACATCTTTTTTTTTTATAACCATTATCACTAATTAGTATTTACTAACAAATGCTTTCACAGAAGCAAGAAAATATTGACCTTATAAACAATCAATCATCTTGCATGGATTTCTTTAATATTTTTATATATTTATGCATAATATTGATCATAATTTGTTATTAAATGTTTATTTTTTTATTAATTTTACATGAGTTTTAATGCATTATTTCATGTGATGGATTTTATGTTTTAGATTTATGATAAACATTTCGTTTATGTAATTTAAGTTAAAAATTTTTTTTGTACATCTCATAATATCTATTTTCATGTTAATTATTTATTGTCGTTTTGCATCATAATGTTTTATGTCATAGGAAAACACAAAATAGTGCTTTATGGAGGATGATATGTCGAATATGGTTGCACTACTCAAGCTCACATAGAGATCTAATGTAGAGTTTATTTGGTCAAAATGTCACAAAATTGGTTTCATAAATGTTTTATTAGTGGGGTTTTAGACAATAGACATGTGCTCATTATATTCTCCCATGAAATTGATTACTTAAGGTGTTGGATGCACCGCTTTTAGACATCATGGAATTATAAATGCAAGTTCTTAAATGGCACTTGGACTTTTAGCTAAACTTGGTGTGTGATCTTGTTGTCAGTGTGGAAGTGGACTTAGCAAAGAACTTCCAACAAAGGTTAGAATTCTAAAAAATAAGAAAATAATAATGAACTTTGGTAGAAAGCCATATATGACAATCTACCAAGCTTTTATCTAGGTTGCTACAAATAAGGTGACTCGCTACAACAATCTAGGTGGTTTGAAAATAGTAAAGTTTTGATAGATAAGTTAGGAAAGATTTTAAAGGAATCCAACAAACCAGGTAGTCAATAATTTATGATCACTTGCAAATGTGAAAGTAGACAACAATAACCAAATTTTGGACAAGGATGATAGATTGAAAATACAAGGTATGGATATAAAAATGTAAAATCTCAGGCTAATCAACCCCCTAATGGAGGATAGCAATAAGCAATAATTCACACTGTCTTATTAAAAAAATAAACTAAGCACTAGAAAATAGTTGCTCCATCAATTATTTTTTTTATGACTAAATGATCCAACCTAAGAAATATCTTGGAAGTGAGAAGAAATATCAATCTGATGCAGATGCAAAGAAGAAATCACAAGCCATGCAACAAAGTGTATAGTCTTTTAAAAACTTTTAGTGATGATCTACATAAAAGAGCTTAAGGATCTAACTTATGTTAGCTAGAGTAAGAAGGTTTATAATGGTCACTAGTAAGAAAACTAGAAAAAAAAAGTAAAAAAAAGTAACCCCATAGTGATTAGAAAAAGCCATAAAGCCCCACAAAGTATGGATAATGTGGGCATTAATAAATAAGATCCTAATTTAGAGTATTAGGAGGGTAGTTAGCAAACAAGTAGTTTATCACCTTAAAACTATTATAAAAATGCACAAGTTATCACTTTTTGCATTATTAGAACCCTTGGCAAGAAGGAAACAACTAAAAATTCTTAGAAAGAATCAATTTTGACTCTTGTGTGTGCAACTCGATAAACAAAGTTTGGGTGCTATGGAAATAGGACTTTAATTGTAAAGTAATCGAGAATGAAGATCAATGTCTATATATGTTATTCAAGCATAAGGGGTGGAAAACTTAGGTGTATTGCTCCTTCATATATCTTAAGAGTATTTTTATAAGAAAAAAACACCTTGGCATGATCTCATAAAAATGGTAGCGACCAACAACCTCCTATGGTTGATTGGAGTGACTTTAATGAAATTGCATAAACTATTATGCTCTCAAAGATTCTCTTCTAACTAGTTCATTTGGTTAGGTGGAAAAAAGGAAAAATGGGTTTGGAAAATATAGTATAGAGTATAGTGAATTAGGAATGACTAAATTCATTTCTTACAACTATTGTTTAGCATCTAAGAAAACTATTTTAAAATCATTCTCTTTTATTTACCTTATTTCCCCTTAAAGTGTGCTCATCTCTTAGAAAAAACTAGAGTCTCTTGATGCCAAGCTCAAGACTAAGGGCATTTTTTAAACTTAAATGTCTTAAAATTTGTCTTAAAGAATAGATCAAAATGACATTTTGCAAAATATTTGAGAAATTAAGGGAAACAAAAAGAGTTAGTCAGGGAGAAAGAAAATCATTTTGAATTAATGCAAAATGATAACTCACTATTAATTAGTCAAAGCTCAATAACAGATACTTATGGTAGTAAAATTAGAAGAGGAATTTTAGCATTAGAAAGCAATGATCGAATGGCTAATAGACAGACAAAAATACGAAATATTTTCACATAGTGGATAGGGACAAGCAAAGGAAACTAACTATCAAAAGAATCAAATATCCAAAGGAGAATTGGATTATTGAGGAAGTTAAAATTATGATGGATGCTATTCAACAGTTTAAGTTCCTCTTATTTAAAGTTCTTGGTAATCAAAATAGTTAATTCATTAACTCAATTTTTCCCTTAGTTTCATTGGAAAATAATCAGACTTTGATATAATAAGTGGTTTGGGAGGAAATTTATAAGAGTGTCTTTATAAATAAATGCACAAGTTTCTTTATAAATAACAAAACATAAAACCAAGATAAGAGAAAAATATTAAAGAAGTATTACTTTGGTAGTATTTTATTCAATTACAGGAATAAGGACCTACATTTTCAATGCTAAATTAAGATTAGAAAAATTGGTCGGATGAAAGAAAGGGCTGCTTTTTATGAGTGGAAGATAGGTGCTTTTGTTAAATAAAATAATTGTTTATTGAATGAGAAAAGTATTGCAACTTGGATTGGGATGCATTAGTTGATGTCATAATTGACTAAATGGCCTTACTTTAGTAACAAACCACTTATGTATAAATTGATAGTCTTGTAACTTTGAATCAAATCATAGATAATGCATTGTAGCAAATATATTGATACATTGCCAACTGTATTAGAAGTCTTAGAATATGAATGCACCATCGTGATGTTTGAGAGATGTATTAATATGATGCTTTTCAATGTGACATTTTGTAAGTACGATTGTGTCATCTCCCTTTTGTTTTGTCCCTTTCTTTTTTTTTATTAGGTGTCAATAAAAGAAAATTGAAAGAAGGTTTAGTTTAGATTTGCCTTATTGGTAGCATTGCAAGCATTAGCACAACTTTGCTCTAATATATGTTTCATGTCAAATGGGTGGTATAAATGTTTTGAGCAAAATAGAGATTAACCTACATAAATTTGAAAAAAATAAATAGAAAAGATAAACACAAGAAATCGAAAAAGGTAACAAGCAACAGGTACCCATACAAGGCAATCTTAGTCAAAAGAGAACTGGGAGTCACGTAGAGGTCACTTTATATGCTAAGCCTGCAAACTCTTTAATGACACAAAGATGAGATAATAAGAAAAGGCTTGATAAATAGATGTCATGACAAAGAAAATAATGTAGTAAATGTCACATGGGTGCAAATTGAAAGCATTAAAAGATTTTGTTGATATTAGCAAATTTAAAATAATGAAGCAACTTGCTCATAAAAAGGGTCCAAATACTTGATGAAAATTGAATCAAAAGAATAGGAAAAGGTGATGATATGCAGAAGTGAAAACCCAAGGAAACTTAAGTTGCAAAATGCAAAGAGAATGATGTTGTGGAGAGAAATGATGAAGGTATCGACAAAGTGGAAGAAATGCAATATGGTAAATCGCCACAATATCTTGTCGCTTAGGCCTTACATCCCTTCTCTCAGTACTAGATCCTAGAAAAATTGAGATGTCAAAGTTTTCACTTTGATCACCCTGGACCTCAATAAGATTCAAAGAAAACTTGGAAATTTTACTTATTCATATATCACTATTCTAATGGGTAGGCCTTTCTTTTTTTTTTTTATAGAGGCTAAGCACAAAAGGAAAATTAAAAAAATTATAAAAATTGTGCTAAAAAATTTTTGCCAAATAGCTTTTTTGAAAAGCTACATTTTCGATTCTGAGTTAATCAGGCTTATGTGGGTTTTTGTAAGTCAGATTCGACTTGATAGGTTTGCGAGTCGTTAGGAGTGTGACTGTTTGGAAATGATGTTGTGTGTCATGAATCATGTCAACAGGTTCACACATCTCTGCAGGTCATGGGTTGACATGTCATGGAGTGGGTTAATGGGTTAATGCATTATTAGCAGTGACTCAAGTCAATGTGTTGTTGAGTTAGTTGGTGGGTCAAAGCGATGTCGTCGTAGTCTTGGGTTGAACTCTAGTCAACATCTCTCAAAGCAGGTTAGTAGGTTGGCTTGATGTTGTTTGTTAGAGTCTAGTCAGCATGTCATGAACTCTATCAATAGATCAGTGTGGCGTAGCTAATCGCTCACATGTCATGCAAACCCCCAATTCGAATTGGATTTGGAAGACCGATTCGCCAAATTGATATGGTTGAATGCAATCTAAGTTGGGCTAATGGTCAGTGTCAGAGGCTATAGAGCTTGCAAAATATGGCCCAATAGACCATTTTTTCCTTTTTGCATTTTCATTATGAAATTTGAATACATAATGTAATTTTAGACTTCGTCTAGACTTTGCACATGAAATATATATATCTTAACTATCAAAAAATGCCAACACAAGTTTGCCAGCTCCTGGGCATCGAAAATCGTGATAGATGTCTTAACTATCCACCTATAGCATAAATTTCAACCATAAATATAATCAAATCACACCTCAATTTGGCTTCGAAAACCATAGTTATCATCAAGCCTTTGACAAAGTGTTAGCAACAATTAATCTATTTTGCATAGTCCCTAAAATTATAAAGCATAATGTTCTTACAATAATAAGAGGTTATATCATATCTTAACTTGATATAAATCATACCCATCAAACCTTATACAACATATAGGTGACAATAACAAGTGATCAATTCATATCACTTATGAAACCAAGCCATATCATATCTCCATATGAACTACTACCATACTTGTTAAGCCTTCCACAAAACAATACCATAAACTATGCAATAATGTCATAGAAAAATCTATATCTCATATAACTTGTCAAACCATAATATCAAAAATATCTCATGCAATTGCATCATTAAATTGATTGCATATTATAAGGCTTATATTATCATGCATAACCAACCATTAAATAGAATAAACTTGATAACCCACTTTGAAATACCAAAATACTAAGTCATTGTAGAGTACATAGATAAAAAATCAAGGACAATTTAAAAATGACAGAAGTGATGAAAAATCATAAAGCATACATCCACAAAACACATAATAAAATATGTAGCCATGCACAACATAACTCCACTACCCATACTACAACAAAATTTGTAATAATATTTTTATACAATATCCAATTACAAAGATATTAATATGATAATCTTATACAATACTTCTCATAAAGTTCAAAATAAAACACTATTTTTCTTATTCAAGGTTTTAAGCCATAAGAGACTAGGTATATCTAATTATGTAAATTTTTATCCTAACTTATAATATAATTAGTAATAAAAAATTTTGAATAGCTAAGGACAAACAAAGTAGTTTGGAATGTAATAGGTCATTAAGAAGCAAAAAAGGATGAATAAGTACGAAAGGAAGCAACATTAAGGAATGCATGACATTTGAGAAGTATGTAAAATGTGCTAAAATAATCACATATATTCTCATATATGTCATTCTTATACACACATGCTTATCATGTAGTACTTATGCCATATAACACATAAATTTATCTTTTCACAAGTTCTACTTTTCTTTAATGATTATTATCCTTACTCTATGTGGTCTTATATCATATCATATCTTTATGATACTATCAAATCTCTGGACCTTCATTAATAATTAGCCAAGCTATTGAATAACATATCTTTCATCTATAACCATCTGCTACCAAAGTGCTAACTATAATGGGGTCTATGCCTATTATCTCCTTGCATCAAAGTATTATTGGCAATAGAAATGAAGTCTAGTACTATCTCAATTATATAACCTTTACCTACTATTACTCTACCTAAAATACTAATGATAGTGAACTTTTTTTATTTATTTTGTTGTCTTCCAGAAAAGTGCTAGTGTCAGTAGGGGTGATCTCATCATATTAGGAAACTACAATATAATGTTATGAGAAAATCTCAATATTTTTTCTTTTTCACATTTTTTATGATCATATAGATCACTAGGCTCATCTAACCAATTCTTCTTGTTTCTTTCATTTCTATTTATTTCATTTAGTTTTTGAATTTTACTTCACTTTCTTATTTCATGCTTGCATACTTATAATAATATACATATAAATGTGCAACTCATGTTATTATGTTATATCCTTATGATATCCTAACTTTCCTAGAGATATATTATCTCAGTCACTCAAATCTTGTCTTTTTGAAATTAAAAAGTGCCCCCCTTTTTTAAGACTTCTATTGATGCCCATTTATGATCCAACATTATCTTTGTAGTAGCCAATGTGAAACTATCCTTATTGAAACCCTTATCCTTTGGATGTTGACCACATTTTTTAGGTTAGATCCCTCTATTTGATTCATAGATAGTCTCATGAGCTTAAACCTTATATTGGCCTAACAATAAGGTTTCTTTGATACCACTTTCTTGATGCATGTATGGTTTTTCAAAAATTATATCAAATTATAATTTAATAAAAATCTTTTCTCTAATGATACCTCTAAGCCTTTTTCCTTCTTTAGGCTTTAATTTGTCATTTGTACAACTTATATTTTTTTAGATAATCAATTCTATGAATAATTTTTTTAATAAAAAACATTTGAACTTCTAGGATCTTACCAAAATTATTGCCCTCAAATTCTTTCAAACTTAGAAATTTTTATTTACTTCAAAATAAAAAATTTGGGCTTTTTTAATTTAAGTAATTTAGTAAAAGAAACAAAGGGAAGGAAGAATTTTAGCTTGAGGAAGCTTATAAAGAGCCTTTCTTACAAGAGTTCAACTGTTGGCATGACATAAACATCAGATTAAGATATGTAGACTTATATAGCTTATGTGAAACTATATGATGTACCAATAAGTGCAATATAGTGACTATTACTAGTCTGAATTTAAAATGCCAAAGTTTAAATATTGTTGATTAATGATTGCTTTACTTGTTTTATATGCCTTATAAGTTTTTTGCATTGTTATTTAAGGCATATTATTAGACAATATTTTGGTTAAAGTATTTAGTTTCATGAATGGTTTTTTATTTTATTGCAAATCATGCTTATTAATCATGGTTGAGAAATCACATTTCATTTTACATGTTGATATTATCATGGTTTTTTTTCTTATATCTTGGTATTGCATAAGATCTCTTTGGCAATAACTTGAGGCATGATCATTAGGACAGCTAATGTAATCATAACATAAGGGAAATTTAATATAAGATTCCTTAAAAAGGAAATTAAATTCTATATGAAATTAATTAAACGGTGTTACTTAGGCTGGATGGGACCATGGGACCATGAGAATGCATCCTATACTTTATCACTTTATCACAAGATGTTACTTAGGTTGGATGTGGCCCTTGAGAATAGATCTTCTAGCATAATGCATAAGGTCAAAGGACGAAAAATGAATTTAAAAATTTAAAGGTTAAGAGATCAATGATAATTTAAAAGAGATAAATGGACCAATGAAAATGTTAATGGACAAAAAAATGCTATTGCATTTAATTGGGGTACCTAGTGGAAGTATTTCTTTATTGTACTTGTTTATATGGTCAATTTTATTATTTTGTATATTTTATGAAACAATATTTGACCTAGCATGTGATATGAACCCAAAAATGTGATGTTTCGCATTTATGTTATAAATTCTGTAATCACTAAGTCAATGTTAGTTGGCTTTACAATTTCTTTTTTATTTAACAATTATAAGTAGAGATGATATGCATCATAGGACTCCAAAGAAGCAATGAGAATCATGGTTACTATCTTACTAGTTTATTTACTTTTATTTTAACTTAAAAAATCATGTACTAAAACTACTTTTAGTTTGTAATAATGTTGATATGACAAAGGGACATTTGTCCAATATTACTACTTTTATTTTAGTTTTTCTATAATAGCTATTGTAAGAACTTGATATTTAATAAGGAACATAGTGATTTAAATATCAAAAAGTGATAATGTGTTTAAAATTTAAAGAAAAACTTGTTTCAAAGAGTTGGTGATTATAGGAGCATTACAATCCTCAATCGTAACATATACATAATCAATTGATACAATGCAATTATGCTCACGTCATATCATATTACATAATTATATTTCAAGATAAATAACAAATAGCTTAGTTACATCATAATTATCTTACCTTTTCTACTCAATGGCTCTGAGTTGCTTCTTTTAGTACTTTTTGTTTTCCTTTCTCCTTCTTTTTCATTGCCTATACAATATTAATCACCATTAACAAAGCATACTCATTTTCCAATTAAATGTTTTCACAATTCTCTTAATTTTCTTAAAGCTTTCCTTCCCTTTATTCTTAATTATTATATACTTTTCTTTATTGAATGCATACACAAACAAAGTTGTACAAACCCTTTGAAATCCCTCTATAAAAATTTGCTTCAAACTTTCTTCACATGTTATTCATTTGCCTTTTAATATAGCACATCGACTCAACGTATGATATGTCATTCTTCATACTATTTATTTTAGCAGAAGGATTATCTATAGCCCCTCATTTCTATTCTTAAGCTAGACATAATTTATTTCTTCATTCATGAACCTATCATTTTTTTGGGAAATTGATGAGCCTTCAGCTACTCTCTCTTCTTAACCTGCATGTAGTGTCACAAGAACCTCGTGTATGGTATGTTGGCCCAATGTATAGTACTTTCAAAATTGACATATTATACATCTTCAAGAAAAGGCCAGTCTCTCATTGAACACTATGCATACTATCTATGGCACCCAATGTATAATATGTTAAACTTGATTTATGGTATCCCTTCACGTACAATACGCAAGTGATAGATGATAAGTTATAGACACTTCAAATCATGATCAATTTCTATGCAATTCAAAGGCAATCTTGAGCAACTAAAATATATCACAAGGGCACTTTGAGGAAGGGAAAAATAACTAAAATTATATTTCAACCAATTATTTTTTCATTGATTTAGTTCCAAACTTTTTTAGTCTCTTTCTTTATAGAGTTCATAAAACTCTTATTGTAGTTGCTCCAAGAGCTTAGATTTATCTTCTTTAGTTCCTCTAAATTCTAATAATCTATTCATTTTCTTATCTAGATTTTCCTTTGTGGTTCAACAAATTAACAAACACATAATGTGGCATTTCTCAACCAATTAGAAGGGTGAAATTTTATGTTTCATTCTTTTATTAGTTTTGAAAGACATTTTTATAAATAAAATCATGGCAAATACATTTCAAAAGAAATGGAACAAAATTATAATTTGAAATCCATAGCTAAAGTAATATAAAACTTTTGACATTTTTTTGAAATATTAAGTTCATACATTATAGTGGATTATTAACCATGTCCATATCGTATTAAACTATGCCCATACTACTTAACAACATAACATTCTGTGGCATTTGCTTATACAAAATGATAGTAATAAAATGAACCATTATGTAAATAAAACACGATCCATCACTCTCACTACTTCCCCTTAGTCTCATGTTGTCTAATTTGAACAAAAATGTCAGGCTATACAATAGGTTGAGCCAACTATCACTTGCTCAGCAGCAAAAACTATGGAAACATAAATTATTTAATCATGAAATACATTCATAGTTATGTATTTAATATTCAGTAGGAGTTGCATAGATTTGGAATTAAGAATTGATGTGCTTCAATGTGCCTTAAAAATCATGCCATATTTATTGTAATCAAATTTGAGATTGTGGCATACTATTAAGAACATCATAGCTTAAGGAATTCACTTACATCTCATTTGTAATTTTTTGATGTCTCAGATTTTTTTTGAATTTTTTAAAATTAAAAAGATA
Source organism: Vanilla planifolia (assembly GCA_023846275.1). NCBI lineage: Eukaryota > Viridiplantae > Streptophyta > Magnoliopsida > Asparagales > Orchidaceae > Vanilla > Vanilla planifolia. The sequence goes on along the minus strand of CM043874.1, from coordinate 26,101,971 downwards.
AGAAAATGAATAATTTATTGTTAATCCTTTTATTGTTATCAGGATGGAATAAAGAAAGGCTTAGAGGAGAGGGAAGCTTTGGTGAAAAAAGAAAGGAATCAAAAGATAATGCCAAATGGGTAGTGCAAACTATAATGAGAAACTTGAGATTAACTTGCTCACATTAAGAAGAAAGAGAGTTCAGAAGATAATCATGAGAAACCCAAAAAAACATGCAAAAGAAACTAGTCCAAGGTAATCTTAGTGAAGAAGGTGTTGTGTTATTGACTCCTAACTATGATGATATGTTTGATGATAACAAATCCTAACTATTTTTAATAATTTTTTTATATAAATTTTTTAGATTTTAGATAGCCAATAATCATGATCATGGGAGAACTTATGAAGAAAAGAAACAAAGATCAAATCTTATGAAGGCCATCTTGATTAAAGTAATAAACCACAAAGAGATTCACTTTGACTTCTAATTTTAACTGTTTGACTTTTATTTTGATTAGAATGTTAAGCTTAATTAAAATCATTCTTATAAGATACAAAAATTAAATTTTACTTAAATTAATTATTTTAAAAAAATATTAAAATTTTAAAACCTTGATCATCTTATCTTGACCATTTAAAGAATAATTTTATTTTTAATTATATCTTTAGAAATCTTTCTTTAATAACTTGTTGTAAAAAAGTATAATATAATGATAAATATTTAATTAGAAAAACATATTAAAATAAAACTTAATTTTAATTAGCCTAAATATTATATCTCAATTTATATATAAAAAGCTGGGAAGGATGTATGAAATAATTCAAAAGAATTTATAAAGAATTTTGAAGAATTTAAAGAAAAATTAAAGAATTTAAAGAATTTTGGGAATAAAAAATTGTAAATTTAGAACTCTTAAAAAAGAAAATATTTTGATAAATTTAATCTCTTTGTAAAAAAACCTCTTTTCTCTTTCTTCTTGTATCTCTCATCATTATCACATTTTTACTTCTACTACTACTCTAAAAAGAAGGTATGCTGACAAAAGCTCGATATGAGAACACCTCAAGAACAGATCATGGGGAGCAGCATCAAAAGCTTACCAAATAAGAGCCCAACAAGGTATCCTAATCTCCATGGGCAAGGTTACCATTAAACACGAGCATTCTTCTTTCATATGTATATGTGTTAGAGTTGACCTTATAGCAAGCCTCTTCACCAGGGGTTTAGATTAAGTGACACTTTGGGAGGTTTTTTCAATAGTTAAATGCGAAGGGTGTTCTATCATTTTCTTCAAGTGTTGCATATGAACCATCTAACTAACATGTTCCAATCATCCAACCTTACTTTTGTGCAATTTGACCAAGGTGATGCTTTACCTTATAGCCACCCTACTTTCCCTCTCATTCTTACAAGCTATAGAGGAACTAGCACTACCATCATTCCTTATTTTGCTTAGGATTTTGCCCCTATTTCCCATCCACCTTTAAACTCCTAGAGGCTAAATAATAGATGAGCCAAGGTGATGCATTATCTTATAGCCACCCTACTTTCCCCCTCATTCTTACAAGCTATAAAGGAACTAACGCTACCATCATTCCTTATTTTGCTTAGGATTTTGCCCCTATTTCCCATCCACCTTTAAACTCCTAGAAGCTAAATAATAAGTGAGAACTAAAACCCTTGTTCCATCTCATAGGAAAAGGAAAAGTACCAACTCTACTAATTAGGCGTCTAAAAGCAATAAACCCAATGAACATGTAGAATAAAGAAAAATATTTTGAACCATTCATGGAGTTCAATTAGACCAATTAGGGCCACATAGAAAGGACTAAGCTGTGTCATGCCCCACTTTTGACTGATTAGCACGTACAATAATAAAATATTAGGATTTATCAAAGTACAAATATAATAAAAAGACACTTATGTGGCATCCTCCTAATTTTCCTTAATGTTTGAATAGATAAATTTTCTACATAAATATAATATATATATATATATATATAGAAAATCCTTTTGAAGAAGAATCACTTTTAAGTATTATCTTTCTTAATAAAAAAAACTTCTTTTTTCTTTTGAAAACAATTGTTATATGACATTTTTTCTTTAAAATGAGGTAACCTACATTGTCATTGAAATCACAATGGAACTAAAATCATATTGAATTTAATATAAAAAATAAGCACATCTCTTTTCACATATAGAAATGGTTCAAACTATGATTAACAATGTTCAAGAACTACAACATTATATCTCATACTAACTCTTTCTACTACAATAACACCACATACATTCTAAATGATTCTAATTTAAAACAATATAAAAAAATGCTTGGCCAAGTCATGTCTTTATTAAACCTCACCGTGGCTCCCATGCAGTGCATCATTATGACAAAGTTTTTTGTAAGTGAAAAAAGGCTGAGCTAACCATCACATAATATGATCTACTTATGCATCTAACTCATTAAAAGTTTTTGGTTCATTCCACGTGCTTAATGAATATCATTATAAAAAACAAATAAAGTAAATGATAAAGTCTAAGATAACCATGCTTTTGAGATAAAGATATTCTTTAAAATGTTTGTCATTTTTTCTTATTTTCCCAATTTATTGCTCCCTTGACCCTTTTTTAATTTTCCTTAATTATAAGATATCATCATCAAGTTGACATAATATGTTAACTCTCTCACCATAATTGTACCCCTCTAAAACCCTTTCACTTTGTGTTTTGCCTTCTATGAGTTTTCTTGTCTATTCATAACCACTGAGATCTTGACATTTTTCCTTAATAATGTTCCTAGCCATTTTCTCATATTTTCTTTAATTTTGTACTTTTAAAATTTTCTAAACAAACTTAATAATTGCCAAAATTAATAGAGTTCACTTGAAATTTTTTATACAAATCATTGATATCATATAAGAAAAATTGTAGATAAAACAAAATAATAGTGAGTACAAAACATACAATTGAACATCTATTTCCAAACATCAAACATCACCAAAATACTATTTTAAAATTTAAACAAATCCTATATTCTAAGGCTAATAACTTGCAACCTATCAATAATCAAATATATGTACCATAAAATTTATAGATACTTATCCTAAATTAGATGCATTTGTCATGCTTAGGAGTTAAATTCCTTCCCTCCTCTATTTATCTTACTAAAATACCCAAATTTTAAAAAAATTAAATATCATTAAATCTCGATCACAAAATTTCTTCAATTTCTAGCTTCCCCTTTTCTCTCACTTTCATTAATCAATCTAACTCGCCCTTAATGTCCAACTAAAAACACCTTCCCACAATTAAGATACCCATTTTATAGTTTTCCCAATTAAGCCAATCCAGCTTCCACTAGTTTCCTTTTCTTCTCTTCTTAAAACCACTCAAAAAATACTCCTAATATTTAATATAAACATTTCTCTTCTTAATTCACAATGCTTCCTCCCAAAATTCCAATTGTTTCATGCATTTTCCCTTATTGTCACTACCCATCTCTACTTTCATCAATTAAGGTTTTGAAAATTAGAATTTAAATAAAATAAAAATTAAAACATCAGGGAAAATCTAGTTTTAAATTTTTTTTTATGCAAATGACTTCCAAAAGTTCTCCAATTACTTTCAAAAAACAATTACACATAAAAGATTGCTATTTTTCATAATTTTTTTATGTTATTTAATATTTTTAATAATTTTATCTTTGTAAAAATAATATAAATATTATTTTTCCTATAAGTATGGCTTCTTAGATATATCAAAGTTTTATAAAAATTATATTCTCGTACTCCAAATAAAATATACTATTTTCATAATTTTTTAAACTTTTGAACAACATCCAATAATTTAATAATTTTTCTTCTTTTAAAATAGTTAAAATAACATTTGTCTTTTATCTTTATCTTTTGTTCATAGGCTAATTTAGATACATAATTTCACAAAATTACATTATTATGTACATGATAATTTAATCTTTATTATTTAATGTTTACATCCCACCTTAGGGCTTGTGTCCTTCTTTTAATGATAAATTATTTTCAAGAATTGTTTGTAACTCACAAAAAATTATAAAATTTTATAAATTCATTCTTTAATCAAATTCCTAACCTTTTTGTAGTAAACCTTTTATCTCCTTTAAGCATTAATCTATCATATGATAAACATAGCTAATTAATTTTAATATAAATTAATATAATTTTTAATAAAAAGTAATTGAATTATACTCATACCTCTAAGATGTTACAAATTCCTTCCTTAAAGGAACTTTGTCTCCAAACTTGGAATAATTGAGGGTACTTTTTTTAGTTTCCCTCTTTCACTTTTCATGTGGCCACTTTCTTTGTATAAGATTATGCTATAAAAGTTTGATCATAGGAATTTTCCATTTCCTTAGATTTTGCACTTATGTAGCTAAAAATTTAATTGGTTTCTCTTCATAACTTAAGTTGAACTATAACTTCTATAATAATGAGATTATATTTTATGATATATGAGAATCCACAATGTCTTTCCTTATTAATGATACATGAAATATATTGTGTGTTCCTGCCAATATTAAGGTAATGCTATCATGTTGGCCACTTCATTAATTCATCATATAAATTAGAAAGGTCAATATATCTTGGTTCTTAATTTCTATCTTTCCCAAATCTATTGACTCCTTTCATATGGCATACTTTGATGAAGATAGATCATTATTTTGAAATTCTACTTCCTTGCATTTAGAATCATAATATTTTCTTTGATGAACTTCTATATTGTGAATGCTATTGTTGATGAGTTTTATCTTTTCTATGATTTTTTATACTTTTTTAGGTCCCACTAGTTCTTTCTTAGATTTATCATACTAGCATAATAGAGATTGGAATTTTTCTCTTATAATATGCTTCAAATCTAGCCATCTTGATGTTGGATTGATAACTATTGTTGTAAGAAAACTTATCATGTTAGCATTGCTATAGATGTCAATTTTTTAAGAGTTTAAGAATTATTTTCACAAGTTTCATCTATATAGAAGGAACTACTTTTTGAGTCATGTGGTTAAAAGAATAGATATTTGAGTAAATCCTTTAACAAACTATGGTAATATCTAACTAATCATAAAAAACTTTTAATTTTGATATTAATAGTCTTAGATAATTAAGTATTATTACTAATCTTTGAGGGTCCACTACAACCCTTAACATTAATTATTTGCCCTAAGAATGTAGAAGAAAATCTACACTTAAGGAATTTTGTGTAAAGTTGATTCTCCTTCAACTTTCATAATACTAGATGCAGAAGCTTTTCATGTTTGCTTGCACTTCTAAAGTAGATCAATATATTATCAATGTGAATACAATCACATAACTATCCAAACATTGCCTAAACACTAACATTCATGAGATCCATAAAAGTGACTATGCATTAATTAGTACAAGGAAGTGCCAAAAATTTATCATGTTTATACTTAGTTCAAAATGTAGTTTTTGGTAATCATTCTAGATTTTAGCAAATGTTAAAATATTCACAATTTAATCTTAGAAAAGGCCTAAGCTCCTTATAATTGACCAAATAATTCATTTATTTGAGGAAATGGGCATTTTTTAATAGTAATCTTGTTCAATTCTTGATAACATATACTAATGGATAAGTTAGCATGTTTCATTTTTACAAAAAAATTGATGCTCCCTAAGGTGAGATACTTGGTCTGATAAAGTTATATCTAAAAGTTATTATGATTGATTCTTCATCTATTGAAGTTTTGTTGATGTCATTCAATATAGTTCTTTAGAGATTAGTTCTATTCTAAGAGCTAAATCCATTAAAATTTTCATCTCTTGGTCTCTAGGTAATTATGGAATATCATTTAGAAACATTTTGGGATTGCAAACTAGAGCACATCTTGTAGTTATATTTCCTTTTAATTAAATAGTTATATTAAAGTCAATAATCCTTTGTACCCTTTTGAGAATCAGTTTTTCAATATTTATTGTTATTATTAAGGACATATTTTTTTTACTAAAGTAAATAAATTTGGCACCATCCTATATATGAAATTTAATTTTCTTCTCTTAACAATAAATAGTCTCTCAATGTTGCATTAGCAATCCATTCTTAAATGGCATAAAATCATTTTATGTTAATAATAAGTAATTGAGAATTAAAAGCTTCCCTTTCTATGAACATAAGGTTTTTTTATGTATTTATCTATTTTAACTTCTAAGAGGTAAAGTAAATAGAAATATGAGTTTATTACATATGCATCTAATATCATTTTCTTGATGAATGCAGTAAAAAATGTGTGAGAGGCTCTATAACAAAATCTTCCATATTTTGATTAAATAATAATAAAGTGCTTAGCCTCATCACGCACAAAATACTTTATGTTATTTTTCTTTAAGAATTTTTTACTATGATCTTTGACAAAAATTTTGCACATCGGTTAGTCTTTGTGTGACCTTAGCTAGTTGCCTTAATTTCTTTGCTTGATTCCCATTTTGTTTGACTATAGCTCTTCTAACTTCATTGCATTTTCATCTTGTTAGTGTATCATACTAATTTCAATAGCTACATTTGTGTGTGAAATTGCATAGAGCCATGATAATGCAAATAGAATCCCATAATCCTTTATGAAACATTTAGCATATTTGCTTCTTAGTAGCTACCATCTATGGAGTTTGACTCGCAAGCCTTGAAACTCTACTCATATTCCAAAATTGTTAGTCCTCTTTGATATAGTCTTAATAGATCATCACAAACTTCTCTCCTAACAATTCTAGAGCATACCATTCTAAAAGTGTATTACATAACTCATCCCAAGATATTTCTGAGTTAGATATATTCCCAAATTAAAATCTCCTCTTCCTCTCCACCAATGCCTAGAAATGTTATCCAAAGTAAGCACCACCAAAAAACCATTCTATATGTTAGGAAAGCTAAGTTTTCTAGGAGCATTCAATTCATTTTTACTAGTCCTCTATCCACAATGGGCCAATTAAGTTAGCAATGTGTGGTGGATGTTGTTTAAGAAATTATTACATCGTATGGAACCCTTATATATGTCTCAACTTGCTTATGAAAGGGGATTTCCCTTTAACATTGATTAGATTGTGAACATTATCATTTTTTTAAGTTATTGAGGTGCAGGAAATGCTACATATTGAAACCGTCATTAGAATCCTAATAGAAACCACTCCCATTTTTAAATTTTTCTTATTAAAACTATGCTCCAAAACTTAAGAATGGATGCAAATCATCTCTCAAGTTAGTAGTAAAACTTCACTTTCTTATTTATTGATAATAAATTTATAACTTCCAAAAATTGTGTTTTGTATAATATCATGTATTTGATGAACTTATATAAATGAGAATGTAAATCCTAATATTTCAATAAATGAATTTTTTTATTTTTGGTATATATTAAAATAAAATATTGTTATTTTTTAGTGTCTTGAAAGACATAATAAATTGTAAATTAATTTAGATTTTTTAAATGAGCATATTTTTTGAAAAAGCTCATCAAGATGAATCTAATAGTGCTTTGAGTTGAAATTTTTAGAGGCCAAATAAATTTAGACAATTTTAAATTTAAAGGAAATAAATGAGTTTTTGCTTTATTTAATAAATGAGTAGACAACAAATGAACTAATTAAGGCTAATAAATTTCTCCTATATGTAGTTGTGAAGGATGAAGCATTCTTGCAACAAAAGACTTGCATTAAATGACTTGAAGAGGGAGAAAAAAAAACTCAAAATTCTTTCATTTCATAGTTAAGGATATTGAATAATAATAACATAAAAAGAATTTACTAATGTTTGGATCCATCAAAAAGAAAACATTAATTAACCTATAATTCAACATTTCTAAAAGTTGTTATCAGCTTCTAATCTTATCACACCATTTTTTTAAATCTACAAGTATAATAAGGTCATAATGCCAAATGTACCTACAAAAGTTGTATTATAGTTTCATGAAAAATCTTATCATGCTAAGAATCCATGAATCAATAACCCACTCAAATTTAGTTAAAATTTGAAGTAATACCATGAATATCTAAGTCTAAAAAAATAATAACAACTACTAAGTCTAAATAAATAGCTCAATATAGCCCATGTCTAATAATATAATTGATAACCAGTAAATATCTAATTTACTATTACTATTGATAATGAAATAAATGCAATGAAACATCTAATCTACTACACTAACTTTTTTAATCTTTAGCTCAACTCCTATTAAACTCCTAGCTCTTAATCTTACAACATATAAAAGGGTGAGTTTGGAGGCTAAAAAGGGAATTCATGAACCATATAATAAAACAAACATGTAATCACTAAATAGTATTGATGTAACAACTAAATAAATTATGTAAATGAATGACATCAATTTGTAACTATTATAAGACATCACCATTAATTAGCTAAGTCAAGATATATCATTATAATATGATAAATTGATGCTTAGTGTCCCTCCTTGAGAATCATGACAGAGCCTGATACTCTTATCACATCATGTAATCCAACACTCCACAAAATATTACTTATCACATGGGCTAACCTTATAGGATTTTAAGAGTCTTCAATAATCATATGTACTCTCTTTCATGATATAACATATCATGTAATTCTTCATGAGATTAAATATGCTATTATTTTCTCTTGGAACTATTTATATAATGACTTGTAGCCAAACCTTGAAGATTCATACCATACAATCCAGTACTCTTACTATAGGCTCAACGCTCCATATATAATTACCTCTAATTCAAAGAAGTAAGGCAATTGACATGTCTATTTTTTGTATCATCTTACTAATTCTAATCTAACACTACTTAGTGTTAGCTAAATTTATTCAAAATTTAATCTAACATGTAAAAAGTTCTCATCATAAATAATAATTTAATGGTCAAGAGTTTCTCTTAATCTTAAACCCATTAACTAGATTCTTTATGCCTTAATCAAGTCAATCTAGAATTTCTATTCTAAATGTTTTTTTTTAATTTCCAGGGTTACTATCATTTGAATGCCTCAGGGCTCTCACTAAACTCTAATTAAATTGTTTAGAATATCTTTGTACAATTCTTTTATATTTAGTCTTAGTTTAATTTCATCTAAAACTTTGTTTAATTAGTTTTGGCACCTAACCAAGCAATTTGAAATCCCTCATTTATTGTTGGCAAGTTATAGACTTAACTAGACCATGTTTCCATGCTTCACATGCATTCTCCATGAAAAAATATATTTGGCTTCAATATTATCTATGGTTTTTTGCTTTATTTTCAAGTTCTAAATCATGATTGATCTTCTATGCTAAGGTTTCAAAGATCCATACAACATTTTGCACATTTCCATTACATGGTTTAGCAACACAAACATAGTCTTCTCATGTCATCAAGTGATATAGATTGTATCTTCTTAGTTATGATTTTCCATTTCACATGAGTTACTACTTAAAAAAGAATCTACATACAAGCTTGGAGTTTAATTTCTAGCAAATAAATAATAAGAATATAAAGCTAAAATATCTTGGTTATAAGAACCAAACAAATTAGGGTTTTCTCCTCCATTGTTTTATAATTTTACAACAAATAAATATGTTAAATCCATCTTTCGCATATATCTATAAATAAGGTTAAACATGAAAGCATGTGATCATAAGATCAAATTTACATCCACACTTTTGTTACTACACATTTTGGTATGGCTCCTTTAATAAGATTACATAAGAAAGAAATGATAAGCAACCTTTCAATACTAATAAAAAATTCTCTTTAGTCATAAGTATAATATATTTCCCTTTTTTAAGCAAGGTTTAAGAAAAAAGATTGACTAGCTTTAATCAAATCACTTTTAAGGTTTCCACATGAATTTAACAAGATAATTCCTTTTTATATTGCTTTAGATATTAGCTAAATTTATTATATGAAACTTATCCTTAATTAGATCATTCCTTGCTTATCTTAAGATGAACCAATTTTGGTTTTGTATAGCCATGGCTCAAGTTTTTAAACTAACCCTCGATCAATATCTTTGTGGATGGCCAAATCTAAATCCTAAAATCTAAGAATCTAAGCAAATATTTAATTAACAAATATATTTATTTATTATTTCTCTTTCTCTTATATTTATTCTTTCTTAAACATTCACAAATGCATCACATATACTATCTTTTTCATTTAATCCCCTTACCGTCAACCACCATCCCTAATTTTTGGAAATATTTTTTACATCTTTTCATGCATTAATAATTAAATAATAATGAAGATAAGAGATAAAAATAATAACATAAATGAAATTATAAGTTCATTGTAAGCATTAAGCCAAATTAAGGCTCATGTGGTGCAACCTAAATTTTGTCATTCAACTATGCTTTCAATTCGAATTTCATGATCCAAAATTTAAATATCAAATTTCAAAATTTTAATAAATAAAATAAAAATATACCATGATCAAATATTTTTATAATATTATGCTTAAAATGTTGTGTGCAACAAATCTAAAGAAGAATGAGCAGTTGCTTAACTTACATTCATTCCATGATTATAGAAGAAGATAATAATTTTTTTATAAAGAAAGTCTCGATGTAGGAAGTTAAATAGTTGGCATTTCAAATGGATTAACACAATGCCAGTATTGATGATTACAATAGAAACTTTTTCATGCATTATTAGGATATTGTAGTAAAAACTGTATTGGATACTTTTATGGACTTTTTAGTTGGAGCTCCAATTCTTATAGGAATATACAACACAAACTCTATACAAATTCTAAAAAATGAAAACATTGAAAAGTTCATGGGCTATATGCCAACATTTTTTGGTAATTTAGTTGAAAACTACTTTCCAATACTTTAAAGAATCTTTGCTAACCTCATTTTTGTTGATCATGTGAGCTTTTTTAAGGATAGAATGATTATTGATAACAAAATACTAGCATAAAAATTGATTGCACCTTTTAATAGAAGAATGGAGGAAATAATCATTTGATTAAGTTGGATCTCAAAAGTGCATTCAATTACTATCATGGGAATTTTTGTGTAAGATGCTTGCAAAATTCAACTTTATAGTAAAGTTCATCTTGGTGATAAAAAAATGTTGTTGGCAGTACTTAGACCTCAAAAATAATAAATAACAAGCCAAATGGATACTTTTAAGTGTCATAAGGGCTCAACCAAGGGAATCTAATATTACCGTTAATCTTCATTCTTGCTATGGAAGTTTTTAGTTGAGCATTAAATAACCTCATTAATCAAAGGAAAGCATTTCATTGTACTCAAACCAAAGATTGCCCAATTATAACTTATTTAGATTATGTAGATGACATTATAATATTTTGCAAGATAGATTTAAAATTAATATCTAATATTTACAAAATTTGGATACTTTTTAAAGTACATCAAGCTTTCACATAAATAAAAAAGCAAATTCATTAGTAGTAAAAATGTATTTTGAATAAGTGAGAATATCAGTTAGTAGCTCCCCATAAATTACTTGGATTGTCCTTTTATAGGGAAAAAAACTACATTTTTTCAACACTTGTTAGATAAAATCAATAAGAACATGTAGTTTGGAAGAAAAGGTTTTTTTATTATGGGAGATAGATTCACTCTTGTGAAGAATGTTCTTGTCTCAATACCTTTTTTTCTTTAATGACAATTAATCCCCTCCTTAACATAATAACTAAAACTAAAAATCTCACGAATGATTTCCTTTAAGGAAACTCCAAGAACATACCCAAGTACCAATATACTAATTGGGAAAACTTTAGCTTACCAGCTAAATAAATTAAATTGGGTTTCAAAAAACATGAAGAGCTAATTTATGCATTCTCATCAAAACTCTATTAGAAATTGCTTTGAAATAACTCATTATGTTTAAGCTACATGAAAGCATGATATATAAAATTAGGAAGTAAAGGTAACATTTATTATACTTTAAAATACATGGAAAAGATAAAAGAGATGGTCTTAATATATACTGAATTATAAAATCTAAAAGAAAAAAATTTATACACTCATTGTTGATGAAAACTTTAGCATTTTGTTAACCTAGGAAGTAATCAAAAGCAATGTCTTGTTTACAAAATCAAGATAGCACTAAAAGTTTGAATTTTGTGGTAAAGAATATTCAATAGACTACTGTCATTTCTTGAGTATCTAAGAAAACTTAAATACACATGGCTTCAAAGTGCTTGCTCTAATTAAATGAAGATTCAATAAACCATGCCTTTGTGAGCTATCAAAACGCAAGTAAAGTATGTTATATCTTTGCTAGTATGCACATTTAGTAAATAAAGACAATTAGAAAAGCTGATTTAATATCTTGTTGGTGGAAGAACAGAACCAGCTACTTAGCTAAAGGAGAAGTCATTCTCGTCCTTCCTCTGATTATATGATGGAAAATATGGAAGGAAAAAAACCATAAAATCCATAAGGAGGGGAACGAGCTAATGAATACCATCATCAACAATTTCATCTTCAATAACTACAACATTCTGAAGTGCTTCCATTCACACAACTGTCCTAGGAAGATCTTCAATTGGTTCAACTTGATGTAGTCCTTCTATATTTACTTTTGAGGTATAAAAGTTGAGAAGTTATAAAATGTTGCCTTACTCTAGATGAAATACTTAAGCTTAACATTGATGGTTTTATAAATGAGAACAATGGGCAAGCTGGTTGCGATGAAATTATTTGTAATCATGGAGGCCAAAAAGTGGAAACCTTCTCTTACTATTTTGGAAACAAATCATTACTAGAGACAAAATGATTGCTTATACTCCTTGATTTATAAATGTGCATTGGTAGAAACATTCATTATCTTGTGATCAAAATGGACTATAAAGTTTGGTGCAAAATCAAATGAACATTCCCTAGAAGCCAAAAAATATTATCTAACAAATCAACTTGAGGTGGGAAAGGTAATAGTTTATTGAGTCACATTCACAAATAGGTCAATGTAGTGGCAAACTACCTAACTAAAGCCAAAACAAAATCTAAAAAATTAGGCAATTAAGATTCATAAGATATTCTTAAGTTGTGCAAGGGTCTAGCCAACCTTGATGTAGTTTAATTCCCATATGTTAGAACATTGTACAAGGTACAAAACATCATCACAAAGGATTACTCTTAATGCATTGCAAAAACTTTGGAGTTTTTTATGTGGAAATCTTTCATATGATATGATAACCACCATCATATTATCTGAAGCATCTACTACTCAACATTTTTTCAACTTTGTAGCAAGATATTTCGTTTTTCCTTCACTTAGACCAATTATGATCAACATGCATAACGTAATAGCAATCATGTAGTTGCTATGAATTTTCACAAAAATATGGCCTTAAATGACAAAATAGTTAGGAATCAACTCAAACCACAATTATGATCAAAACTAATATACAAATAAAATAAGTCTATCCAACATCATATATTACTATCCAAATAAAGGCTTCATTGTATAGTTATGAAATTCACAAAAATGTATTAGAAAGATATGACATATCATCAATTTTATTATTCATCATTGGACATTGTTGTATCAAGATAGTGCTTGCAAATTCTACATTAGCCATGTACGATTCTTGATGGTCTATACTACTCATATTAGATTTGTATTGTACCAATACATTGCCTCATGGCTCTTCATTACACAAATACACTCAAAGACAATGAAATTTGTGCTATCATACTATAGCAATGACATGACCTGCTGCATCGAACATGTATGCTTCTTCAAAAAGGGCACACTTCACTTTGGTGCCCCTTTGTACTTTAATGTTGGTATTCGACTCAACATAAAACAAGTATTACAAATGAACTCAAAGACAGTGCAATCATACTAACAAAAAGGGTGGTCATAATGCATTGAATTAAAATGCCATCAAAATTTCATGATGTTAGGTTGACAACCTATGATACTTATCACACTTTGTATCAGGCTAACATATTAATAGCGAGCAATTACTATTTTAACGTGCCATCACCACTTTAATATAGAGTAGCAATCTCACTTGGTTAGACATAAGCCATGCTCATCAAACACTAATAAGCTATAGTCATATCATCACACACAAACATGTACTCAACTCGGACAATGGAGACTCACTAAAAAATGGTCATCTAGCAAACAAGAGATATTAAAGCACCATATGCTTTTACATAAATCTAAATGAGCACTAACTCATCAAATTATGCCCTTTTTAGATTGCAATACTTATCATATGTAATAATATTTAGATTCTTCAAAAAAAAGATGTACATATTTTAAAAGCATTATGTATGATTTTCATTATATAAGAAGAAAATAATATATAAAACTAAAAAATAAATATTCTTATAGAAATTAAGTTGGTAAATTAATTTGTCTTGATGTAAATACATTGTTTATTCATGAGAAATGCATTGTTATGAGCACAATAGTTGGCATTTTTTATATTTTCCTTATAACTCTATGAAATTGTTTGACTTAATTAGAAAAGGGTGATTGATAAGGTGATGGTTGATGGATGATGAGCATTTGACAAAGAATGGGTGATAAAAGAGCACAATGGAAATTTAGACAACCAAACTTCAATAACAATTAGATAATTTTTCTTAGGACAATTAGTAAGTTGAGAATGTTCCATAAAAGTTTAAGGAGCAACATTAAAGGAATCAATAATCAATTCAACATGAAAGCTAATCATGGGTATGTTCAAAACTTTATTATTGATCCTTAATCAATAATGTTGTGCAATGGGTACCTTAGTGAGTTCATAAGGAATCCGCTCCTTAAAATGATCTTTTGTGGAAGTGCTGGTTGGTTCAATTAAGTGATCCCTAAACAAAATAAAGGCAACCAACAGTTTAAGAGAGAATCATAAATCATTTTTAAGGAGAACAAAATTGGGAAGATAGGAGCAAACTTCAAACTTGTACTAATTGGTTACATATAAGATACTAAGCATGGAATTCATAAGGAAAGCTTTCTCAAAGAAGTTTATGAAGTTTATGGAGTAAGCTTTGATTTGATGAGGAGGATGACTTCCTTGTTGCTGCTTACATGGGTGATGGAACGTAGGCAAATTTCAAATACAAGTTTTTAAATGGCGCATAGAGTTTTACCTTAACATAGAATCATCACTTGCTCCTATATGGATATCATTAGAACACTTACCTATACATATATTCAATAAGTTAATACTATATTTAGTTTCATCTATGATTAGGAAACCATTAAAAGTGGATGCCACAATTTTAAATCTAATTTGTCCAAGTGTTACTAGAGCTTGTGTAGAAGAACTTTCTAAGTGTATTAGAACTACACAAAAATGTTGTAGCTTTATTGATTTTTGTAGAAGACTCAATATAATGATCTACCTCTTTACTAGAATCAATGTTGTAAGTAAGGGCATATGATATTGACTTGTAAACATAGCATAGCTAAAATGGAAGCCCAAGTTCAAATAGTTAATGATAAGCACTATACCACTAGCTAATAGAAGTGAAAAATTATGGACAAACTATGAAAAAATCATCTACTGAGCTTGAGGATCAAGTAGATAAAGGATACCAAGTTGAACCATAACTTAGAAATGGATTAAATGTTTTGCTTACATTGTTTGAAGAAAGAGTAGGCTTGGATAAGAATAATGGTAAATACAAAATGGTAACCAACCCAAGAAATACAATGCCAACAAAAAGTAGTGGATGATTAGGTGATGAGTAAGAAAGTTACTCATCCAAATAAGGAAGGATCTCTATCAAATTTTGAAGCAAACTTTCAACAAAATAACCAATGCCTTTTGGATGTTGAAGTGTTGAACAAATTTGGTCTTGAATTTGTTGAAAAGCCATAAACTCAAGCCTAATCCCACAAAGACATGATGACTTTAACCCCTATGCAAACAAGAAGGTCAAAAAAGTGAGCAAGGAAAGGCACTAAATAATGTACTAGTCTAAAAGGAAATAGTAGAAGTGCCAGAAATTTTAAATTGTAGAAGATAACTTGATAAATGGATAAAATGCTTATATAAAATATTAAGGGCATTTTAAACCACAAATCAATTGTGTATCTTAATCTCCTACTTGGAATTAATAAAATATTACTAGTAGTTTTGCCTGAACTTATGGTTCATGAAGAAAAATGACTTAAACTAGCATCTACTTTGGGTTATACACATTACATTGGTAATCAGACCAACAAAATTTGGGTATTATGAAAAAATAGCATTTAATTGAGCAATTTACATGTGAATGAGCAATGCATTCATCGATGGGTAATCAGAAATGAAAACAAACCAATATTTTATTACAAATTTGTGTATGGCAAATGTGTAAGAACTCAAAGAAGTTTATGGAGTAAGATAATAGAAATTACAAACAATCAGAAGGTGCAATTGTTAGATTGGGAGGGAGTTTAATGTTATAGCCTTTATAGATTTGTACAAGAATGCCTCAATCCCTTCTCTTATTACAATCGATGAGTTTACAAATTGTATAAATCAATGTGCCCTCTTAGAACTCCCATTCAAGGGTCTATCCTTTACCTAAGTTAGTAAAAGGAAAGCCAATTGGGTATGGAAAGACTAGAAAAAGTATTAGTAAATAAAGTGTGGATAAACATTAACTCAACTTTCAACATCTATGTAGAATGTGGATTGATCATTCCCCTCTATTGCTTCAAAATTCAACTGAATAGGCCTCTTTAAGCTCCAAAATATATGGACAACACATCCAAGTGTTTATAAAGTGGTAGAAAATAATTAGGAAATTCCTACAAAACTAATTATAACATTAACATTAGCCTTTAAACTTTGATGTCTAAAGGATTGCCTCAAGTAGTGAAATAAAAGAATTTTTTGTTGCATTTTCAAAATATAAAATGAGTAAAAAAAGAAGTGAGAGAAAGAGAGAAGCAATTCTTAGAGGGTGGTTCAAAAGAAAATAGGATTAATCTAAATAAGGCTAATCAACAACTTATAAAAGAACAAAACAAAGAAGAAATTTACTAGTGCCAAAAAGCAAGAACAAAATGGTTGAAGGAAGGTGTGAAGGATACTAGATTCTTTCATAATGTAAGAAAAATAAAAGGACAAGACTTCAATAAGATGAAAGATTCTAATGGCCTTAAGTTGTTCGATCAAGATAAATTGCAAGTTACTGTTGGGCAATATTTTAAAGATCTCCTTGCTGACAAATAAACAATCATTAATGAAGAAACTTTATATTGTATACCTTAGCTAATTGATAAAGAAGAGAATTGGCTTTTTGTGGATTTGAAAGAGGTGCATCAAGTGGTTTTTCAATTAAACAAAGACAATGCTCTAGATCTTTATATGCTTAATAATGTGTTCTTTACCAAATGCTAAAACATAATTGCTCTAGATATTCTAGATATTGTAGTTGACTTTATTGTTAGTAATTCAATTCCTAAGAAGATTGCTAGTTCACATTTAGTTCTTATTTTAAAGTCCAAAAAGCCTACTACATTTCAAGATTTTAGACCAAATGTGTTAGCAATTTAGAAGGAAAGATTCTTAGTAAGATCTTGGCAAATAGAATGCAAATTTTTCTTAACAAGATCACATCACGTGAGAAATTTGGATTCACTAGGAAAGAGAGATCATTGATAATGTTCTGATTGTATAAGAGCTTATGGGTTCATTGAATTAGAAAATTTAAGGAGAGAAATTATGTATTATAGTTGGGTATTAAGAATGCTTTCAATAACCTTTCCTGAGATTTTCTCTTTAAACTTCTAGACAAAATTCATTTCTCAGTCAAGTTTAACACATTGGATAAAGTTCTCATAAGCAGCACATCGATATCTATCATAATAAATGGTTCTCCACTTGGGTATTTTCAACCAATAAAGGATTTAATGTAAAGTTGGCTAATCTTCCCATTATTTTTTATTATTACAGTAGAGGTTTTTAATAGAGCTTTAAAAAATAATTTGAGAAGAAGGAAATAATGCACTATACCATTGCAAGGGGTTTTCCAAGGGTAACCCATCTCAACTATGTAGATGATATCATCATTTTTAATAGAGGAGAATTGTCTTAAATTATAGTAACAATCTTCTTAATATATTCTAATAAAACTCAAGCATGTAGTTGAATAAAAAGAAATGTAATATTAGATAGCTAGCAAGGTGAAGGTAAACAAAAGCAAAAGAATTGAAAAGAAAAAGACAATATATTTTGATCATTTAATGGAAAAATTGCAAAACAAATTAGTAGGCTAGAAGAAGAAATTTCTATCAATAAATGGTAGAATCATACTTGTGATTTCCTTCACCTTACTAGCTACCTAAAATAATAACAAAAGTCAATATATCTTTAGCATTCATTGTAAAAGTAGTAAAACAAATCAGGAGGATAGAAAAAGAAATTTCTATCAAAAAATGGTTGACTCGTACTTGTAAAGCATGTATTAAACTAGATACCACCTTATGTCTTAATGACTATAAAACCACTAGTACAAATCATAAATAAGATAAAAAGATAATGAATGTATTTTTATGAGATGATTTGGAGAATAATCATAAGCATTACTAGATGAAATGGGATAAGATAAGTGAGTCACTTGAGGTCAATGGGTTGGTCATAAGAAAATTGGATGACATTATGCTGACATACACAGCAAAACATAATCCGAAGCTATTAACAGATCAGTCCCTTTGGGTGGTGCTTATGAAAGAAAAATATTTGAGTGAGAATCTAAAGAATATCAAATAAGATATATGAAGGAAAATGAAAAAGACAAAAGACTTAATATTAGTCTTTTCACACAAATCTTCTATCAATGAAAAATTCTATTAGATCTTACGCAATGATGACAATTTCAATTTAAAATCAACATGGAATGGAATAAGGAGCAAGAGTTTTGAGAAGCACTCAAGAAAGACAATTTGGAATGAGGATTTCTTATTCAGGTGTCAATTTTGGTTTGGTGGATATTCAACAATGCACTACCTTTCATATATTAACGAAAAAGACTTAACTTGTTGTGTGTAACCTAATGCCTACATTACCCAAATGATGATACAATTAATCATTCCTTTATTGATTGTCATCTTTCATGGTGTTATTGGTCTTTTTATGGTAAGACATTAGACATTCAAATAAAAGTAAATTAGAGAATTAGCACTCTTCTAAACCATTGGTGGCAACAAGTATCAAAGGAAGTCTCATTTATTGTGAAGTCATATAATTGATAATTCTCTTATTATGTTGATTCATTTAAAAAGTGGGAAATAAAAAATATATAAAGAAATCAATTAATTAGAATTGGGAATCATACAAATCATAAATTGTCGATGCTCAAGCATTTTAAAGGTCTTCCTAGTGGTACAAATAAAGTAAAAGGATCTAATCTTGATGTAGATTGGTTTACTTCTACCATTCAAACTAAGGAAAATCAAGCATTACAAAAGGATATATCTATAGTTCCTGTTATACCCGGTAAAATATTATAGGTTTAATCTTCAATAATTAAATTATGGCTTGGATGATTTCAAATCGACAGTAGGATGAGCCAGGAGCTCAATTGGAGGCTATTGGAATTTCTGAAATTTTCTGTGGATTTTTCGGAGCACCGAGGAATTTTTAAGTAATTTTCCCTGTTTAATTGGATTTTTGGAAATTCGAAAATCTATTTAAATCGGTCCATTAGACCGGAATTTGGTTTTTACCGCGCGTGAACCGGACCGGAGCGGTTCAGCGAAGGCGGGGGCGGTTCGCCGAGTGCGTTTGCGCGTGCGTTTGGATAAGCCGCGGATAAGCGGATCGGACGGACGAGATCAGCGGTGGAGATTAACCGGCTGATCGAAGGTTAAATGGCGTTTTGGCAGGTCAACCGGCGCTTAATGGGTCGTTAACGGGTTATTACCGGTTTAAGCGGGTATTTAACCCGAACCGTTTCGGCCCTTAGGGTTTCGAACGGCGGCCGGAGACGAGGCGTTCGCGGCGGACGGCGATATTTTCCGGCAGCCTTTCAAGGGGCTTTTTATACCTGGAGGTTCGCGTGATCGAGGAGAATCGATTGGTACCGGTTTCGTGCGGCGAGGAGCAGCGGTTGGTCGCGTGCGAGCTTCACCGTCGCCACCGTCGCCGGAGAAGAAGGTAGGAAATTCAGTTTAAATTTCGTTAATTAGCGAATTAAAAATATGAATTACTTTGCAATTAACTACCAGAGCATGTGAATTGTGTTTTTTTTTGAAAGTGATTAATGCAAATTATTGATTTAGCATTTTAGGGTTTTCGGAAAAATTATACCCGTCAAATTGGAAATTTTACCGAGCAATTGATGATTCTATTATGAACTTTAATCATGTTAAGATTGTATCAAATGCTGAAAATTGTTTAATTTCATAGATTGTTTGTTTAATTTCATAAATTGTTAAATGAGGATCGGATGAAAACTTCGGCGGGAAATTTGATTGAATCTTGGAAATTAGTGGCATTATTGACAAATTAGGATAGTATGAACATCGGATTTTGCTTCTCCTTGATCTCGGTCGCCGGAAATCGACGGGGAAAACGGAATTTCCCGGAGGAATCGTCGGCTAGGGTTTCGCAGGCGCCGGGCGGAGGAAGGAGATGGATTAGATTAATTTCAGCTTAGTTAATTAAATAATTGTAATTAATTAATAATTAATAATAATTAAATACTAAACGTCGGCTGGAAAATTTGATTTAAAGGTTCGACCGGTGGGTTCGCTGTTCAGCGCGGGTTTTCCGAACCGGCAGCGAAACCCGGTTCAGCGGAACGCGGGCGCGGACGAACGGCGGAGGAAAAAAAAAAAAAAAAAAACTTAATTCGGAAATTAATCCGAATTTTTCGGAAAATATGTGGAATTTAAATTTTCGGAAAAAAAAAAGGATATATGTGGAATTTAAATTCTAAATTCGGAAATTTATTCCGAATTTCGGAAAATGGATAAATGGCAGAAATTGAAGTTGAAATTTAAAATTTCCTGAAACGAGAAAAAGGTGATTTAGGGAAATCACATAGACAAGTTGAAAGTTACTGTTGGAAATTATCCATAAATTCAGTGCAGCTGGATCAGTTGGAAGGAAGTGTGACACTTGGGTAAGTATTACCAGAATGGTCAGAATTTCGATACAGTTTGTATTACTTGGATGACATTGACATGGATTGAGTCAGTTTACTCGGTGTTGGTATATTTCATGGATTGGCATACTGGACCGGACTACTATAGACCCTATATGATGTTTTAGGGTAGTTGTGGTAGGTAACTGTGCGGTTCAGACTTAGCTTCCACAGTATACATGTGGACTGGTATGCGCCTTGTCGTACCTGGACACATGTTGCCGAATCTTGGAGTTAGAGATTGACAATGACTGTAGGGGCGTGAGCTTCTATGGAAGTTGTTGGTAGAGGACTCCTTGGGACGGTGGCTGAGTCGATCTCTTCTGGTCCACGAGTGTAGGCCTGCGCGCCTGAGAGTGGCAGCGGCAGGGGTGACTCGCCGTGGCTAGCCAGGGTGTCTCACGTTGGCTAGAGATCTATGTGACGGGTTTGTCTATAGTCTCCAGAAGATTGATTGACGAGAGACGCTGCGGTGTCGGGTGCTAGGCGCCATGCGTGCGCAGAGATGGGCGTGTCCCGCTGGCATGCTACCTGGGAGCACAGAGGAGAGCTACTCTGTTGTGACTGGGGGTGACTGTGATTGGTCGGAGTCTGGGACTGAGAGTGCCTATCCACCATATATATTGTTATGTTGTATTCTTATACTCTTGCTATTATCCTTCTCTTGCATGTGAGTTTTACTAGCTGTCTTTCCTACTGGGCGTAGCTCATTTCCGTATTATATATTTTCAGTGGCTCGGCAGACTTGACGCTACCAGATTAGGTGGGATCGTGGTCAGCAGGCTTGTGGAGGATATCTGATCGGTGATTATCTGAGAAATTCTGATTAGTTAATTGTTGCTGTTGGATGTTATCAGTGAGATTGTTATTCTCATATGTCAGTTATCATGTGAGGGTGATTCTGACTTATGTATCTGGTTGGACAATATTGTATTTGTTGGACTTGGATCTTATTTTTGTGATGTAGTTTCCATTCACTGTTTTACTTTATTATCTTGATGGTATAGTGTGTGGAGTGCTATATTTTATCTGAGGATGTTATGTATTTTATTTTTGATGGTGAGGTCATTACATGACTATGGAACTTAACATTGGGGGTTCAGACTTCTATTAGACCGGTTCTCCTATCGGTATGGGTTAGGAGTATTGGGTCTAGTAGGAGTAACATTGCGCGAGTCCATCTGTTAATTCAGGAGTCATGAACCTGATTTTGACGGTGTACCCGGGAGATGGGATCCACATTGTTAAGGAAAGTAGGTGTGTAATGATGTGTTATATCCTATGTTTTTCGTAGGCTACTCAGGTTGGTATGGGACGATCTGAGCTGTCTATATGCAAAAAAAAAAAAAAAATTATGCCAAAATCAGCCTAGAAAATATGGGGTGTAACAGTTCCCTCAGATCCACTCAATTAAAATAAACATCTATGGAGCCTATAAGGAGTATCAAGCTAGTAAGTGGGCATCATTAGAGACCAAGATTCCAAGGTGCTTCAACTTTTTGCTCACTTTGTAAGTCAAATATCTACAATGAAAGCTATAGTGTTTGGGATTGACAAAAGCTTGCAATGGTGCTTTAACTACCACTTCATTGAGGTACACATTGATCTTGAGTGCACAACTTTAACCAAAATGCTTCAAGGTAACATAGAGTCTTATTAAAGTATTGTGGTTGGATCCAATATATAAAATAGATGGAAAAACATCTCTTAATAACTTAGAACAATAGTTAAAATAAGGAAAACAAAGGTATAAGAGCCCTTAAAAATTATAAGACAAGCAAGAAAATCACAAGTTAAGGAAAACTCATAACTAGTAGATGTAGGGCTTTTATAATAAAGGAAAAAATCCAAAATACCTTACATTAGATTATTATATAAAAATCCAAAGCCTAATCATATCGGATGACCAAAACAATGACTATCAAAATTAATGGCAAGGTTATGGCTATCACGACATCTTATAGTACATTATTATCATTGTATCATATGATTTTTTAGTTCAGGACATCCCACTCTTGAACACAATTACATTCATATTATTACGCCAATGAATCGTCTCAATACGTGAATGTCTCTTCGAGTATCATTCGCTTTTTTGGATCATCAAACGATAACATTTCTATCTTCACCTTTGTATGTACCTTTGAAGTTATACTATTAAAATTCCTCATTGCAATAATACAACATCATCACATGCATTTGTGTGGAGTCAGATGATTTAAGAAATACCAATTAAGTACATCTTAGCCTGTCATTTTGGTATCATAATAATATATTTTTTAGCATTGTTCATATGGGTGCTTACACGCATTAAGATGACTTTGCCTTCATACTTGAACAACATATGAATTACTATTTAAATCAATACTCCTTCATTCTATTACAATGTGGATCTAGTATTCACATTTGACATGTACATTAGAGCACATCTGTTTATGCATTCTCGTATATGTATGACATTAGTCTATTAGAGAGTTCGAACTAGTTTGTTTGGGTCCCTAATCCTGAAGTAATATGTCATGCCACCCATGATCAATCTTGATGTAATATCATGTATTGAATTTGATCATTGACTACTCCTTCTCTTGAATGGTCTAGACTCCCATGTCATGCCACCAAATGTGTTTTAAGGATGTGTAACTCATGCTATTTCTTTTGATTTTTTAGTTCTATTTTTCTAACTCACTTTAGATGGATTCAAATAGAAGTTTTTTTTTTCTATTTTGTGTGATTGTGAATTGAATGAAAGAGTAGTATTTTATTTAGTCCAAGTGGAGTGGAAAAAAAGCTATTAAAGCCCCTTTATGACTGTCATCAACCACAAGTTTACAAGATCTGTTCTAATGCTCCATAGTTTAGGTAAGGTTGATGTGAAGGATTTCATGACTATTTAGACAAGTTAAGGCTATTGGCCCTCCCCTCTTTAAATCTCCTAATTTAGCATGGTTGACTACAATTCCTACCTTATTCTCCTTGAAACTTGGCAATGGTTGAAAGCCAAAATGTGTAGACTCTCTTAGAGTGATCATCATATAACTTTCTTTAATGAGGATGCCCCTAAGAGGAAGCATGTCAAATGAATCTCTTATATTAAAAATGTTGAAGAGGTTACTCAGGTTTCTTTGACTAATGAAGTCATAATCCTTAACTTTTTCAAACTAAAGTTGGGTTAATCCACCTCAATGCCTAAATATGTTTCTTACTCCCTCACCCACCATTAACCTATAAGCTTCTCTTTTGGCTGCCCAAGAAGATGCCATCTACTCTCTAACATTGAAGTGTGAGATCATCTAAGCTTTTTTTGCCCTCCACTCTATCATGCTCCAAGGTTGGTGATGCAATTATTTCTTTATTCATTAAATGCTATTAGGATGTCATTAGACATAACCTTATTGAGCTTGCTCTTCATATTTTTCAGACTATCGTGTTGTCCTAAAGGTGGAGAAACAAGATGGTCATTCTTATCCCTATGATCATCTAAGGTTGACAAATTTTGTCCCATTAACCTCTACACTATGGTAAACAAAATGATACATTATTTAGAGTAGCTTGGCAAGTGATGAAGGCATTTTTGTTCTTGGTAGAAGCATATCTAACAACTATTTCTTAGCTAATGAATTCTTTCATAGGTTGGATTCCTATAATTTGGCCTCTTATTTCATGACTTTTAAAGTGGGTATAAAGCAAGCCTATGGTTGGGTTAGCTAACCTCTTTTCTTATAAAAATGATGAGACATTTTGGCTTTTAGATAGGTGATGCACTAGAGTCAAGGATTGTATATCCACCTTCATTACATTGTGGATTAATAGGGCCAAGTTGAATAGATATTGGATGATATAAGTTTGTAACAATGTTGTCCATAGCCACCTTGTTGCTTTAACCTTAGCTCTATGATTCTTTTATTTTGATCTGTTTGTAGGCTTTTTTGACATTGTTGTAATATCCCAAAGGTTAGTGAACAAATTATATTATAATTTTTATATTCACTTTGAAATAAATAATTTTATTTATGGCAATTATTGAAAACAATTGTCATAATAACCTTGGTATGAAAGAATCCAAATGAGAGAGATGAATGTCAAATATAAAATAATTAATTATAAAGAATCCAATGAAAACAATTTTGCTAAAATAAGATGTGATTTTATCCAAAAAACAAAAGATTGAAATATATTAAAGAAATGATAATATATTAATCATAATATTATACTGTAAAGAGAAAATATTAAAAATTTCAAATGATATTAAAAAAATCATCAAAGTAGTATTGGAATAAAGTGCTAAAGGCATAAATTATTTTAAAAAAAAATCATTTTGGAATGCAAAGTACAAATATTACTAATTCTTATAAAGCTTCCTTTAAAATGCTAATTAAACCTTTTAAAAATCTTATCCCTTAAATTATGAGATATTAACTACAATGGTTAGCAAGAGAGTGACATAGTTTATGGGGGACAGAACTTATCATAAAAAAACTTTGAGAGAAGTAGAGATTGAACTTGTAAGAATTTTTCAAAGGATCTTTCTTAAAAAAGTAAGGAAATAAAGATGGGATAAAAATAGAAATAATTATAATAGACGAGGTAAGTAACCTATACGATTGAACTATGACATGTCTTGGTGTTTGATGAAATGCTATATGCCTTAACACATGAAATACTCTTTGGTTGAATAATTGGTTGATTCAATACAATGTTGTGTTTATGATGAAAAACACGTTATTTATTTACTGGCATATTGATGCCTTTTGGATTATATATTACATTGGATAAAGCATATATTATAAGATATTATGCAAGTAGAATAAGTATATTATATTGGTACTATATAAGATAATATGCAAGGTATAACGACAAGGGGCTTAGTACCTAAAAACATTAAAAGCATGCTAATGTTAAGGAAATTTGAAAAATTACAAATTGATCCATAAGGTTAATATAAATGATATTGTCAGGATATGAAATTCTTAAATGGTGAAAATATAAATGTCACATGAGAATATACAACATTGTGAGGATAAGTATCATAATGGTGTATAATGCCAAAATAATAAAAACATTATAGTTCAACTAATTAATTTGTAACAAGACATGGAGAGTTCTATGGGAATGAAAAGAACATGATTCATAAAAGTTCTTAGAGTATTGTATAACATATGGTTTGCAAAGTTTCGTCATTGCAATGTATAGAAAAGCATATTATATTAAAATGTATAAAACCCTAACATGTAGTATGACCCTAATATCTTATATTGATATGATTATTTTAGACCTTGTTTATTGAGTATGTGATGATAGCTTAGTTTATTTTTTGATTTTAATAATTTAGGTGCTATAAAGGCATTTCACAAAACACCAGGAGAGTAGTGAGCTAAGTAGATAAACCTAAAAATGGCATATGAATTAGTTATATAATAAGAAAACTATTATATTAAAATGTTGTTGTAATTTACTAATGTTAGAACATCAATAATGTAAATATTTAGTTGTCTTTTGCAATGTTAGTTGACAACAAATGTCATATTGAAACTTTATTTTAGTTGCATGATTTAATTATTTTTCACTACAAAATTTTATAAAATTTATGTAATTCAAAATTACATCCTATGACTTCATTCAATAAAAGAATGCATTTATATTATTGGTGATACAATTGTTAATGAATGTTTACAAGTTAAAGAAAAAAATTGAACCATAATACATAATTAATTTGATATTTATACATTAATTGGTTAATCATAAGCATAATTGTCACAATTGTGACAATTGTATAGGGGATTAAGATTGCTCATAGTACCCATACCTTTTCCTATCTATAATTTCTTGATAACATGCTATTATTTGCACTTGCCTTACCCATTAATGCTAATGAGCTCACTAGTGTGATGGAGACATATTACATTGTGTTCAGTCAAAAGGTTAATTAGGCAAGTCCTTAGTCTTTTTTAGCAAACTTATAACCCTTGAAGAGTGATGCTAATTAGAAACTTTTAAGTCAAACATAGGAAAAAGGGTAAATACTTGAGGATCTCCTTGATTAGTTGTAGAACTTGTTTCTCTCTAGAATTTTTCCTTAAGAGCTAAGCCTTATCTATTACATGAAGATCACCTTCATTAATAGCAATATAACATCATTACCTATCTACTTAATAGCCCACTTATTAGTTCCTTTCAAGGTGTTGGATACCATTGAGAAGTTAATGAAAGTTTTTCTTTGGAGTGTTATGTTTAATAAGCATGCTATTCACAATCTCTTTTGGGATAAGATATGTAGGCCTAAAGTTTTTTTGAGCCTTATTATCTATCACTTGGATGAATGAAGGAAAGTCCTCATTTTGAAGTTTGTTGTGATATTTCTTCATGTGGGTAACCTTCCTTCATGCTAAGTAAGAAAATAAAGAATTCCCTTTCTTTATCAAGTACAATAACTACTAGGTGTGACATCTTATTTCCTTATGAAGTCCTATAGTCTATGACAATATTTAGTAAAATATTAGCATGACATTCTCAAAATTTTAAAGTAATTAAACTATATTAATATCTTAAGATTAATTTAAAAACATGCAAGATTGTCTTATAAAGTGTGTTAAGATAATAAAAAAATTAATATATTTCAAAATATTAGAATAAAATTACTATTGAATAGAGTTCATCAATATGAGTTTAATGATGTTTAATTTATCCCAAATAGAGTTTGTTTGGCATTACTTTCATAATATTAAGTATACTTGCAATTTACTATATAGTTTCATATAAAATACCACATGTTAAGATTTCAACAATTTCCTAAAGCATACATGAATTATCCAAGAAATCTATAATAACTCAAATCTCATCAAATCTAAAGTAACATCATAAATGACTACCAAAATCAAATAAAAATGTAATACATAACTATCACATCTAAATAACTGATCCAATATAGTCTCATGTCAAAATAATATAATTGATGAAAAAATAATATAAAATCTTCTATTATAGAGATGAAATGAAGAAAATATCATCCAAGTGCTACATTAAGTTTGATATCTCCAACTCAACTCTTAACTTCTTAATCCTACAAAAATGTAATGAGGTGAGCTTGGAGGCTTAATAAGCAATCCTTGAGCCAAATTATTAAACAAACATTCAATAGTCGAGAAGTATGTATATAATAACAGTATAAACCATATAAATAAATAATTTTAGATATTAACTACCAATCTTGTAAAGTTCTAGGAGTCTTCTACAACCATATATCCTCCCTTTTATAACATAGCACATCATGTAATTTTTTATAAGACAATTTATAATTATTCTCTTTTAAAAAAAATTATATAATGACTTCAAGCTAATCTTAGAGGTTCTTACAATGTAATTTGACATTCTTCTTATAGGCTCAACTATCCATGTGTAATGCCTTCACAACAAAAAGAGTAGGATAACTAATCTATATATTCCTGAGGATGTATAATCAAGGGTGTTTTAAGGTTTCTATTAAATCTTAATTTTAGTTATTTAGAATATATTTGCCCATTTTTTTGGGATTTAGTCTTTTCCTAATTTTGTCCAAAACCTTGGGTATTTAGGCTAACTTTAGTGTTCATAAGTCTTAACTTCTACCCTTAAGTTCTATATATAATTAATTGACATTAAAATTAAGTCTATGGTTTATAGAAGTATCATTAGTGATCATAATGCCATCAAGATAATCCTGAGTCACCACACTCATCATAAGGCCTTTGTTGAGCCATCATGCATCTCCTTAGATAATTATCCAAGCCATCATCACATGGCTTAAGAGCCTAAATAGTGTCACCCCTGATCTTATCAAAAGAATCTGGTTAACCCAAGAGATTAGCCAACTTCTTTACCTTTTTGTTTTCCTTGGCCAAATTAAGCACATCCATAAGTATTATCTCAAAATCTTCCTTCATCCAAGGTCTTGGGCAAGATTTTAGTTATCCAAAGTCTAATCTATAATATGTATAGAGACTTACAAATAATGTTTCCTTGGCTCATCATTAGGACCTTCTATTATAAGTTTATTTTTTCATATATTATTTCTAAGCCTTTAAGCTAAATTTTAAGGCTAAACTTACTTCACATAGTAATATCTAAGTACTTTAAATTTTAATTTAACTCTACTAAAGATTATTAATTATCCATAAAATCTTTACCTCAAAGTCTAATTTAATCTTAACACTTCTAACCATAACCAAACCCTACATTTATGAACCTTATCCAAACACAACCTAGCCATTTTTCAAGTCCTCAAACCAAGCCATCTAGGGCTTTCCAACGAGAAAACCAAGGATTAAGCAAACCTTAGAAGCTATCTAGATTCTCTTAAAGGTTCAACTTGTTCCTCTCATGACTTAGCCAAGTAATGGTTCCATGCTTCCTAAGCAAACTTTAGGCAAAAATGAATGTTTGACCACAACCTTAATAAGGCTTTAATCCAAGTGCCTTTAAATAGTTTATGGCTAAAGTTAATGTGTAAATTATGGCATTTCATACATTTGTATCCATGATTTTGACATTAAAGCATACATTCTCATCACGTCATGTTATCAACTAAATTGTGGGTAAAACAATTACCATCTTAATGCCTCACATCAAATATACATTTCAACACAAATAAATTTATGTGAAAAACATGGATTCAAGTTTTGGTTTCACCCATTGCTTGGTTCATCTTGTCATGCAACTCTTATTTATTCATGAATGCTGCAAAAAGTAAGCATTGCATTCAATTTACTTCACATACTTCCATATTACTTAAAAAGAATATGGATCATAGAATAGATCTTAATTCCAACAACATATACTAAGAAACCAAGATTATCTTTTCTATTTTATGGAGGTTAAATTCAAGAAAATTGTGCATCCCTCAATAAGATAAAATTTCTATCATTAATCATGATAACATGGCTTAATGCTTACATACTTAGTAACCATAAGGCATCAAAATTAGCATATTTATTTAACTTGTTCAATATGATGATGTCATAGTTAAGGGTCTTTTAGATTAACAACTTGCTATTCTATATTCATCTTCCACATATATTTATAACAAAGCAAAATATGTAACATAAAACATGGATTCTACTTTACATTCATGGGTAAAATGTTATACTCATTTTTGTCATGATTCCATAGAAACATTACATGAGAAATATTTTAACTAATCCCTTAATTACTAAATAAAACTCCTTGGTCTTGATTAAAAGGAATTTCTCATTCCTAAATAAGATTAATAAAGAGGATTAACTAGTTATCAATCTTACAAGATTCCACGTGTATTTAGTAAAATATTTTTTTTATCTTTTCTTAAATTTTAGCTATATTTATTGTATAAACTCAAAGGTCATCCTACTTGAAAAAACTATGTTTAATTCAAAGCTTGAACCATCCTTCCGCATTTGGTTGGCCTCTCCAAATTTCTCTTTTATGGATAGATCTTTATAAACCCTTAAGTGCACATCTCAAGGGTTTATATAACCTCAGACACAGCTCCTTAAACTAAGGATTTACCTTTGCTTTAATCAAGGAGTTTGGTGTGGTAGTAAGGATTTGTGAGTTTTGAACCATCCATTTGCTTAAAATTGCCTTTAATTTTTTTTTCAATTTTTGACAATATAAGTTAGGATTTGTTTTTAATTAAAATCTTAATTTCCTATTGGATTGATGGTGTGTCAAACCCCTTAAGTTTTACAAACTAAAATTTTATATATTTATTTATTTGTTAGAGATAGCTTGCTAAGTCAGTAATAATTGACTTAGTCTTTTTTTGATACTAATATTTTAAATATAGTAAAAATCTAACAAAAAAATGACTACTCATAAGAATAACTTGTAAGAACAAAAAATTAAAGTTACAAAGGTTTTTATTATAAGAGTTATGTTAACTAATTTATTAATCATGTAATAAACTCAGTATTATATATATACATAAAAATTAATTATAGCATTATAATAGATTGTAAAAACTATGGCATATGGATGGTCTAATAGTTTTGTTTATTTGTAGTTATAGTTGTGGATACAAACCACTTGATTGTGATATTATGGATATAACTATTGTGTTATTATACTTATAAATTAGAAAAAAAGATAAAATCTAGAGAGAATTATATGTGTTTGAATTCTAAATTTCAAAGGACAATCTTCTTAGAAATCAAATCAAGTTAAAATATGAAAAAAAAAGAAGAGTCATCACAAACAAGGAGTGAACATTGATAATGCCCTAAAAGGGGAATCAATAGATATGGAGTAGATCTTGTACATGACTTCTATATGGTAAAGTAAAAGGAAACAATAACAATAACAAAATAAAAGAAAAGAAAATAATCAGATGCATGGTGATATCTTGAGAGGTAAATCATTGGATAAGGAATGACTCTTGTGTAAGGCTTTTAAGCGAAGAGAGAAAAAATATAAGAATTAGGCAAATAAATGGATAAAGACTTAAGTGGGTATAAAAATGATTTAAAAGAAAACTTAGAGCATTACACATGAAGCTTATATTGTTTCATACTAAGGTTTGGTATAAAATAGATTTATAAGATAATTTTTGTAAGACATCTAGAATTTATATACATTTAACCTTCAGAACCATCATAAAAGAGATCTAAAATGGTATCATTGACTTTCATGTTTGTGTGATAGAAAGTAGTAAGTATCATGGCATTATTTTTTCCATATCTATGATTTGGATGTAAATTAAACACAATGGTATGCAATGGAATGTGCAGATTGACATAAATATGGATTATGAAAAACAACATGATTTAAATATATATTTATTCCATAATTATATGATTAGATAAATATGATGTCATATACTTTTTTGCATTTTGTGTAATAATTTCTATTTTAACATCATATTGGTTTGATTGCTCACTAATCTTATGATAATTAGCTCAGTCAATTTTTGGCTAGTACATCTTAGGTACATTAAGACCATAACACACAAAAGAATGAGAATAAAGAATAAAGTGTAACAGATACCTTTTTGTAATGCAATGTTACTATAACAACCATACAGCTTCATGTATGGCTAAGAATTATTGATACTTTTAATTTTTGTATAGAAATTGGCTATTGATTCTCAATTCTTAATCAAAGATGTTATAAAGTTTTTTTCAATTATACTCATGTTCATTATATATATTATGCCCACTCATTTCATGTTTAAAATTTTGAGAATTATTATTTTCTTAATAATTGAATGGATTTTTCAAAATAGTGACTTTTGGGAAGTATATTGTGAATTTTTTCATGTTAATATCTTCATGGATGATATAAAGAAATATGTCAAATGTTATAGATTCTAATTATATATTATTTGATATATTTTTTTTTTAAAAAAAAATTATTCCATGAGATAGGCTTCAGATCTTGCCTTGCTTGTTACAATTTGATATCTAACATGAACCGACTTTTGATTCAGTTGTTTTGGTTCAAGTGGTTGATTCAACTTGATTTAGTTAGCATGCTTGCATTTACCTATGAAATTTAACATACTTGGTTGATTAGTTGAGATAATCAGGAATAATAGTATGATATCACTACTAATATGTTCATTGTACATCATATTTATCTAATATAATAATAGGTGGCTTCATCATAGAATGAAGATATCTAAATCTAAATAGAAGCTATGCACACATAGCATACTTTTCTTATGCAATAATAAGAGAGTATCATAACTTGCTAATGTGTATTCACTTGAGTGATCTATCATGCTTACCCAATTTAGTGGGATGCATAATAGTGATAGTATGATCACATTAACTTTGTATTGATTGAGTGTACTTGTTCGATGCAAAGCTAAAAGGCATTTTCATTGCACAAATATATCCAAATATGAATAATATGGCAATCTACGAAGCATACATATTCGATGCTGAGGTAAAAGATATTATCATAGTACGAAGATGTATAAATCTAAATGGTGAGGGCAACCATGAGACATGTATGTCAAATTTAATTACTCAAAGTGTTGTTGTAAAATGATGATATCCTTTTATGAATAGTAACAACATATATAGAGTGTATACATGTTTGATGCATTAACTAGAGATTATAATAGCTATTTAAAAAGTAATAACCCAAGTGATAGGACATACTTGCTTGAACTATTAGGAAGCAAAAAAGCAACTATATGATCATAATGATGGTGTGAATATTGAGCATATTTGTTTGATGTGGAGGTGGAAAGTATTGTTGCAAAAAGAAGGTATTTCACTATAAATAGTGAAGCCATCACACAATATGATAATGCATATCATATTGTATAAGGAGTTAGCGAATAATAAAGTTATCCATTTTTTCTCATCATACAAGAACTGATCACCAGTGTTGATGCATCATACTTTCTATGATATTTGAATGTATAAGTGATGAATTTCATCCAATTTGGCAAGTGCCTTGCAATATTTGAATAGATGTTTTAGATTCTCTAAATTTGAGCTTTTTATCACTGATTTTGTTAGCTAAAATCATCACTTCATTTTCTTCTTTGTATATAAAATTATAGCAAATGATTATGGATAATGTTATTTATTGATTGGTTCAATTCCTCAAATATTTTTAGATTTCTAAAATTTTAGACATTTTAACAGATTATTGATGGTAGAATTTAAAGGACCCTTAATCCTTTCACTAGTGTGACAACAATTTGGTTATCCTTGTAATATTAACTTGCCAAATGTTTATACTAATATGAAAGTTAACCAAACTTTTTTAGGTTTATAATAACTTACAAATGTATGATCTAATGAATCTTAATTTTGGCAATATGGCATTTTGATATCAATCATAGATTGAGCTTTCTCAAAATCTTTAGTAATAGCAACAATTTATTAAATATTCTCCAAATTAAAATAGAGACCATTTTGAAGACATGTTAAGTTCCAAATTCTTTTCCTAAATTCAATAGAAGTCCCTTTCTTTCATTCACTTCCCAAGCCATCTGAGTGCTGAAAGTCCAACTAGATGTCAGTGTCTAGTAGTTGGTTTTTATTGAGTTGGATACTTTAGTATGCTTCACAACTATATCTTTGATCTTTTTCATATATTTCCATGTGTTAGTTATGAGACATTTTCTTCTTGATGTCATGTATTTTAATTTCATGTATCTGAACTATAATGAATTAGTTAAGAGAAGTTTTTAATTTAGTTTTGCTAAAAAGGTCGCCCTTAGTTCTCTAGTTTTTTAAGGCCCAAGTCATTCTCCTTAGTAGGCAGACTAACTTTATCCTAATTGGTCCAATGGCACTTATAATTGTTCTTTAAATCATATTAATGAAAATTATTCTTCTCAATTCTTTGTAAAAATTCTAAGAGAAGGATGTGTGACCATCAATAAGTATATAGAAATTAAAGCATGTTTAATTAGGATGAGTCTTTCTATCATAATCAATAATTTCTTTGTCCAGCCTACAATCATCTTACTGATTTTCTATATGAAATATTGAAAATGAGTTCTACATTTTCTACCAGTGAAAAGGGGACAACCCAGATAATTTAAGGGAGATCATTTTTTTTCAATGTTGAATCTTTAGTTAATTCTATTAGCTAGGTCTAGATTCATTTTGTTACTACAAAAAAATATTCTTTTTGTGAGGATTGATGTGTAGAACAAATATGCTTTGAAAGTTTAGGAGAACTTTGTGAATGTTGTTAATTGATTTTATGTCTCCCCTACTAAATATTGCATCACAAAGCCTAAGTGAAATACAATTGGATATGCTTTAGGTTACACATAGTATAAAACCTTACTTTGATTGATGAGCTTGTTCAACCCTTGACTAAATATTTTAATAGATAGAATGGAAAAGTAGGGGTGAGTCTGGGTTACTTTTTTGAGTCCTCTGGTGACTTGAAAATAACCATTCAACTTATTATTGATCATGATGGAAGTCCAAGTGGTACATAGAATACTTTAGATCACCATAATAAACTTATCCATAATATTGAATTTGGTGCAAACCTTGCTTAGGAATTCCCATGATAAATAGCCAAAGGCATATTTTAGATCAAGTTTACTTATGTAATTATTTTTTTAACTCTTCTATTTATTGCTTCAATTAGGAGTCGAAGAAATTTATCAATAATCTCTTTACCCTTAACAAATCTAGAAAAGAGAAGTGGTAAAATTTTTTAAGTCTAACTACCAACAATTTAGAGAAAAGGTTTTTAGTAAAATTACATAAACAAATTGGTATGAAATTTTTAAATATTTTTATATTCTCATTTTTGGGAGATTAAAACTAGATTAATGCTAAATATTTCTTTGAGGATTATGGAAAGTCCCTTATTGAATTTTATCATTTGTAATTATTTTCCAATGGTATGTATGAAAAATTTACCATTAAAATCATTAGGTCCAAGAGCATTATGAGAGTCCATCTCAAATTTGATGTCATTAATTTCCTCTATTAAGACTTGTTGCATTAATAGCTTAATATTTTCATCACTTACCAAGGGAGGAGTATAACTAATCATAATGCCATTATCTATTAGCTTAGAAGTGACAATAGTTTTTGAAAACAAGAAATTGTGTCTTCTACTATTCTTTCTTCTTCCTGAACCCCAATTACCTTTAGAGTCCTTTATGTTATGGATTATTAATTTTGAACTTTTTTCTTGACCTTGGTTATAAGAATTTTGTATTGTTTTCTCCTTCTTTAAGTCATCTGATACTAGCCTTTTGAAGCAATAATCTTCCTCCTTTTCAATAACCTCAAGAAAGTTCTCATGTGCCTTAGTTACCCCATCCTTGTTTACTCATTTGGACTTAATTCAAATTGTTTTTCTTTCAGTTTTACTTGTTCTTCAATTGATTTAATTGAATTGAATATGTTACCAAATGTTGCTTTGTTCCATTTCTTAAGACAGGCTTTCAATCATTTTAGCTTGAGTGCACTTGCTTTCATCCCATAACAAGTGATTGGTAATTTCTAATTGCTTTCCATAATTTGAAGAAAGGACTCAATCACATGTTTTGAAACCCAAATTGCTTGAGAGTTAGTGACTATTCCTTAGGAAAATACATAAGCAATGGAGCATGGTCTGAACTTATTTAAGGTATTGAATTGCAAAATCAATGACTTGATTAATACAATCTTAATTTACCAACACTATCTAGTCTTTTTTAGACCTATTTACTTTTCTTTATACTAGACCAAGTTAAAGGCTTTCTTGAGAAAGATAGTTCCAGGAGGACTCATTGGTTAATATAGTTAGAGAATTCTTGAATAGCTTTCTAGCATTGGAATGGAGTGTCTCTTGTACTCATCCAAAGATATCGCTACATTTAATCTCCTCCCATGGGCCACGACATGTTGGAGCTCTCTATGATTTGGTAAAGGCTATGTTATAGAACTCTTTTAAAAAGAAATAAGCTCTTGGCATAGACAAATAAACAATTTGTATAATTGTTCCAATCATGATGTTTTACCAAAAGTTGTATTAGTTGTCTTTCATCTAATATGACTTGTTAAGATTTTTTCCCAAGGACTCCATACCTTGTTTGACTTGTTACTTCATAGTATTTAAAATCTAGCTTTCTACTAAGTTGGAATAATTGCTTTTTTATGCCATGGGTTTCATTAATGAAACTAAGGAGTTCTATGATTTAATAATATTTTTGAGATGACTAACCAATCTTTTATTCATGTTCCATAAGAGGATATTAGTCATTGTGATTATCATTTTCTATAATTTGGATAGCCCGAGCTTCTACGAATGCCTCTACGAGTAATTGGCATTTGTTGAATCTTCTTCTATTTTTTTATTGGTATGTCTACATAAGACATGAGTATGAAGCCTTCCATATTGAATTGTAGTAAGCTTGAGTCCATGGTTGTTTCATGAAGTTCTTCACTAAAATTCTTCAGTGATTGAAGATCATATTATTGTTAAATGTTATCCTATGTTGCTTTAGATTGAGATACCAAAACCTTTTGTCTACATTCTCTTTGAGATTTCCTTAATATGTTACAATCATTTGTGACTTGATGGGTTAGACTACTATATTCTATAACTTGTTGCAATGTCTTGTTAGATAAAATAAAGTCTTTATTTTTTTTATTCTACTCTTGTTAGAAATTTTCTTTAATTTTTGGATGGAGATAGGCATTGGATAAAAAATTGATTGTTTAATTTGTGGGAACATCTTCTATTGTTGAATCTAGATTAGATTGATTTTATTTAGTCAAACCATTGGAAATCTTCAACTAATCTATATCTTGTGATTTATTATGTTTACAATGAAGTATGGCATGACCTTACTTGCACAACCAAGATAATAACTAGGTAGATTGCCATATTAAATTATTTTCCAACATCAATTATTACTTCCTTCTTTTTTCAAGATTTTAATCTTGGTTAGTAAATCATTTGCCAAATCCACCTCTATGTAGACCCTTTGCATCATATGGCTAAGTTGGATTAATTATCATTGCATCCACTTTTAATGGGCTTTCAATTATTAGTGATAGAGATAGAGTTCTACTTTACTGAAGAAGTGGATTGGAAGATGTTCCATTGATTTTCATATAGGTGCTGGTGAAGGTTTTCAAGTTCAGATGGAAGTCAGGATGCCATTTCAATACTTTCATTTGGAATTTTATTATGTTCTAAGATCTATAAAGCCAATAGTGCAAATAATCTTCTTCCCTAGTTCATCAAATCAGAATCTATTAGTGGTCTAGATAACCTATTGAAAAAGAACTTAAAAAACTTATTTTGTTTGAAGTCAAATGAATCATATCCATCTTTAAAGGACCTTGAGAGAACTTTCCAATTAATGTAAACATGAAACGAGTTGTGATTTTTAAAATCTCTTATTCTTTAAAGACCACCTCGTGCTCACCTTTGAACATTGTAGGCATTTTTATTCAAATAAGTGGAAGGATTTGCAAATTCACCTAACACCCCTATAAAGGATCAATTTTGGGAAAGTGCAACCCTCAAGTCTTGTTATGATGGGAGGGTTACTCTACAAGTTTAGAAGCTTGACAGCTTGAAAGGAAATCACTAATAAATAATAAAATGAGCTTACCTGGGTATGGAGATAAAGGATTCAAAGATTGATGACCTCATCCTCCACAAGTTTGCTTATTTCCTCTTTCAAAATCACCATCTCGCTTTGCCTCTTTAGAATTTTCGTATGCTTATGAAAAAACAAAAAATAATTAATGGGAAATTCTATTCATTTGAAATATGAAATGTGAAAAATATATTTAAATGATTTTAAGATCAATAATTTAAATGTTAAATTCATGAAAAGATGATAGAAATATCATAATTAAAGGTGGGTTTAAATTCTAATTTGCTAAAGAGTGTTGACTTGGCCCCTTCTTATTTCTCAGTATCCCACTTCTATTAACATTGACATCAATTCGCCCTCCTTGGTGTCCTCCCTCCATGATGATGAAGGGAAGTGAGATCTATATCATCTTTGATGTATCATTCATGATTCCTTATAAAGAAGATTACCTTACTATCATGTGTCGCTTGGTTATCTTATAATCTCCTTATATGGAGGGCATTGGACTCTCTTGTTACCCCTCAATGCTTTAGTCATAACTATTTGAGTTATATTATGATCATAATAGTTGGGTTTGAAGGTAAAGGCTAAAGGTTCAACTTAGATATTTAGCCTTTTCACCTCTCTACCCTTAAGGCTATCTTACTAAGGAACCTCTTAAACATGTTTTTGAGTGCCCCAAAATCTTATTTGTTCCATCTATAATTTAGTATGCTTTATTGTCAAAAGCCCTATGGACCACCTTTTTGCAATGCTAGACTTTTTGTTGGATACCATTATGAGAGAAGGATTAGTCATCTCGATTTTCATTGATGTTATTGCTCTCTATTAGATTTGGAAGAATTAATAATTAAGTCCTATGAGATGCAAGTCCATTGTCATAGGTTATTGTTGCATTTATTTGTGTCCACTAGTCAATAATCTATCTATTCTAATTTGAAGGCTTAGGATCCTCTTAGCCTATTACCTTACCCAAATCTATCTTGTTCATAATGAGATTCCCCTTCGTCATACTCCCATTTTGCTCTTCAACATTAGTTGAAGATTACTTTTGATGGCTTGGCGATTTATCACGATGTAATCAGTGTTGCAAATATTGCTTGTTATCATTAAGGAGACTTTGTTGTGATTATAAGTATGAGATATTTTCTTTTATCATTACCTTAATTGAGGGG
This sequence comes from Vanilla planifolia, assembly GCA_023846275.1. Lineage (NCBI taxonomy): Eukaryota > Viridiplantae > Streptophyta > Magnoliopsida > Asparagales > Orchidaceae > Vanilla > Vanilla planifolia. Next base: position 26,062,699 of record CM043874.1, on the reverse strand, counting down.
TACCAGTACCTTGGTTGTGATCTCAATCCTTAGATATCTTGTTGTTATGTATGCTAAAGTTTTAATTGAAGAGTGAATTTTATGCCTTTTTATCTTATATCATTTCAGCCAAGAGGAAGTGTGCTCTCTTGGTCTATGTGATTTGATCTTTATCTTCTTTTGACCACCATATAATGTCTTATGTTTTTAGATATATGACTAATGTGACTTTTTTTTATTTCTATGAAGTTATGCTTGTTGCTTTAGGTGGGGAAGGGTATGCCATTATTAACTAATTTTGTTGTTATTTAAGATGATCATTGCTAGTATTGTATTGTTGTAGTTAGATATTGGAATATAATTTAAAAAAATTTGATATTATGAAATGACTAAAATAAATTTTGACTTTTTAGTCAACAAATGAACTTTTTCAATATTATTTAAAATAAAAAATAATATTTTGTACTTCTAATTTTTTTAATATTAAAATAGATTTTTGAAATATGATCTATAAAATATTTGATTATATTTTATAAAATGTTTTATAAAAAATTAAATTTTAAAAGAATGATAAAAAAAAAAGAACCTCATTTGTATGCCACGCATTCGAATATCAGTTTCCTAACAAACTGGTCTGAATATTTTGGCCTTTTATTTTGCTTTTTATGGATTAATCGTTGTCTGAAGTCTTCTATTTTCGTGGATTGTAGCCAGCTCCGCCAAACCAAATGAACGGTTGAGATGGCATGCTTTATCGGAAATTCAATTTTGACCCTGGTAATTCCCTCCAGCAAACAGGCCCAAAATTTGAATTGCTCTTTTCCCTCACTCACTCACTCTCTCTCTCTCTCTCTCTCTCTCTCTCTCTCTCTCATCTCGCCCTTTCTCTTGTGCATCTATGGAGGAAATGACGGTGGCGGAGTTCGATCCGGAGGCTGATTTCATACATTCGAAGCGGAGCACGGGGCAAGAATGGGAGCTTTACAAGGAGAACGTGAGGCCCCTTAAGAGGGGCCGCAAAGTCGAACATCTCAATCACGTTCTTCAATCGCATGCCGAAATTGCATCAAGGAAGTCTCTCCTCGAAGCCCGAAGGTCTGTTCGTTCTGGGATTCCGTTTTTTCCACACAAGACTCCGAACCTGATCTTCTTTCTTTTTTTTTTTTTGGGCTCCTGAACCAGGAAGATGATAGAAGCGATCGATAAGTACACTGGGGAGGATCCTCTTCAGCCTTGGATCGAGTGAGTCACTTTGATTCTCCACTTTTGCTTTGGTTATTATTGTTTATTTTAAGTTGTTAGAGTTCCAGAGTTCTTTTCTTTCATGCTGCACCGTTTTGGTAAAGCATAACATCTATGGGACATTCATATCAGAATTCCTCTAGCTGTACTATGTTGCTCAGGTGCTAAGGTATGCCCGATGTTTTGATCTTTTTAGATGCTTATGTCTGTTCGTATCTTAACGTGTCAAAACTTATGGGTAATGAGAATAGTGTGTCACAACTTATGGACAAGACTTCTAGGTAATACGAATAGTGTCATAACTTATGGGTAAAGTAGCTTTTTGTTGTAGGAAACAAACTTGATATAAAGATAACTGGATGACTATACAAAATCCAAGGGGTCAAAAAGAAAGACAAACTGATGAGATTTTTTTCATGCGAAGAAGCGATCGGCTTGTTTTGTAGATTTGTGCTAAACATTGAGCTAACTAAACATTATGCATTACCTTATTATTTTGGTTCCTATTGTTAACCCAATATTTTCTTTTTCTAATAATCTGACACTTGTTTATTATGTGTACATTTCCTTTTGAGAATGCTGTTGACTAGTTTTGTGCAAGTCTTATTGTTTATCTAGTTTTATTATCTTTTGGTCATTTACCCAAGTTTGCATAGACAAGTTTAGCAATTTTAGTTAGCCTTTTCTCTTCTCTTAGGTTTGGTACCCAAACTTGCTTCTGACCATGTCCCTCATACAACGTTTCTCATTGAACTAATTAGTAGTCTATCTTAGCCTAAGTATTTCACCTAACATTTTTCTTCATTATTTGAATGTTATTGTTTTATTTCTCCAATATCTAATGTGTTTATTAACCACTAAATTCCATTAAATTTGTAGTTAATAAACCTTCTTATTAATCTTTCTTGGCTTGCTTTTTATACACCTATCCGTTAAATTCATCTTATTTGTTTCCTCTCAACATATGTATAAACTTATTTCTAACTAAAAGGGATTATATTTTTTCCTCAAATGTTATTTACTTTCTAAAAAATTCTTGTGCTCTTTGTTCATAGTATTCAATTTATTGTTTGTATTTTGTAGTCTTTTACCTTAGTCGGAGAATTGTTGTTTTAGAAAAGATTTTCCTATTGTACTTTTGAGGATAATGGAATCCTTTTGTATGTGTGGTTGTGCTTTTTCTCTCTTCGAAAGTTTTTAGCATTATTATTTGGTGTGCATTTTTCTTTGTACTTCTTTTTTATTGTACCACAATTAAATTTTCTAATACAACAACACCTACACACATATGTGGGATTAGCACCTATACTTGTTAGAGGCCAATTTTGGTTTTCATTAAAACTTTGCTCTCAAGACTTAAAGGTGGCTTTACGTAGAAACAATTGGTTTATGTAAGAGAATGTTGACTACAACCCACTAGTGTTGATGAGAAAAGATTGGAAAGTTTTGGTAGATGGGTGAAATTCATCACCAAAGATGAGTCCCACAAGATCATCCAAATCCTTCATCCACTTATTGGTTGTTGTAGTACCATGAGCATCACTAGTCATTGGCCAGATCATCCAAATGCCAATTATTGTAGTGCTAGTTTAGCCCCTTTTTGTTGGTGTATCATCTGTTTCATATATGTTATTGTAGTCCAATTGGTCCAATTCTTAGTTGCACCAACAACTGAGATGTCTTAGATTTTTTTTGGCAACTGAAATCTTTTCTTATGTGGGAGAGTTGCTCTTCCCCTGGCCTTCTGTTTCAATCTTTTGGCATTCTTAGGATAATTGGTGCAACCCATTCAGGTGGTTAGTTTTAGAGAAATTTCATTGAAGTATACCATTATTAGCATTATTATTGCAAGAGACCTTTTGTATTGGCAAACAATTTATGGGATAGATTTTCTATCCATGGATTATTCTCCTTCTACTCTCTCCAGATTCAATGGAGCCATGGATCCAAAGGGCTACCTCACTAGATATGAGGAGATCATTGAATTGTTTGTCTTTAAGAAGGCATCTATTGTAGGCTCTTTCCCTTGACATTGGAAAGCATTATGGATGACTTGTACTACCATATGTTAAAGGGATACATTCGATCCTTTGACTACTTCCAACAAGAATTTCTTTCATCTTTTGTCTTTATTGGCTATATATATTGGAGGGATTTAGTGCTCTTTAAAGTAGTGTAGGGTAAAGGCGTTTCTTTAAGGATTATATTAAATGTTTTATAACGTTCTTGTGTAGGTTTGGTGTTGTGCCTCTTAAGTTGCATATGTTACACTTAAGACCCTTTTAACAACATTTGACTCATTGGCCTCCCAATACTTTGATTGAGGTTCTCGAGCTTGCTCTGGAATATTTGCTTGCCAAGGATGATGCTTGCATGGCACAATTTGCTCAACCCTGTTGAGGTAAGAAATTGCTCATCATTTCCCAAACGGAGTATAACCATCTAAGTTGTTGTAGCAGCAACCTTGGGTGGAGTTGCTTAACGTCATCTTGGGTGCACAAGGGCTATCCTTTTTCAATCGGTCCATGTTCAAATCTTTGACTATGATGAGGATAAGATTTACCCATTGCCAATGGAAAATGACAAAGGATTCTTTGACCCGAAATGATATTGTTCATTCCACTAGGATTTTGGTCATATGACTATTGAGTGGTACACCTAGTCAAATCATTGATGAGCTCATCAGGTTAGGCCATTTGTCTGAGTTTGTGTCTTAGACAATTGATGACTAGTCTAATAGTTAGTTGCTACTCCTAGTCAAAAGGGGTGGTCTAGTACATATCTCCTCCCTAAGATGGTCAAAATGATTGCTATGATTGAAATTCTTAATTAATTGATAGTAGTTGTAGCAAGTTCATTAAGAACCAATTTTTCAAAGGATCTTGCTCCAGCTTCATCTCCTCTTGTCACCTAGGAGGCGATGGTGGCTCTTATACATTCCATTACCTAGCTTGTTTTGATGCCACTGCAACCCACTTAAAGTATAATAACCTTGATCTAAACCAACTACACCATCTTTGATGGATTGTATCAAATTTCCCAATGATCCACTCTCTTTAATAGTACAATGCTAGATCAGTAAGCATAATGATGTGCTAACCTAGGGATATGTGTGATATTTGCCTTGAGCCATACTTGAGTGTCATATAAATTCAGCACCACTATTTATATGTATATATATCATATTTTTTTTTTCTCAAACCATGTGTTTAATATGTTAGTGCATTAAACTAAATATCTATTTTCTCCATTAGAGTAAAGAGATAAATAATGAAAATAAGTGTGCTAACTGAAATGTAGAGGACTATTTTGCTATGTCAGTTTGCATGATGTCATCATACGATTCATACAAATTATTGTAATACTGTTTGATCACAGTTATTTAGCTTTAAAAAATTTCAACATACACTCTTTACATTTCTCCCTATGTGTCTCATGGTTTTAATCATTCATACTAGTCATTTGTTAGCCAATGTAAGCTAAGTCATCGACATAAGTTTAGTAGGAAAAATCAACCTCATATCCATTTGATAGCTATATTTGACCTCAGTTTGATTGCTCCCAAGTCTCCATTAGATCATTTGATCTCTTTGTTAAATTGTCCAATTCTTATTGGACATTTGTTAGAACGTTAGATTAATGTCCAAGAAACTTACGATGTTTTTACCAAAATTCAAGTATTGTCCATTAGTCGTTAATATACCATATACAATATTGTCAGACCATCTGATTACTCTAAATTGGATCATTCGATACTCATCAAATGTTCATCAAATCTTTTGATAAGTGTTCAACAAATATTTTATCTCATTTTTGATTCTTATTGAACTGTCTGATCCCTCAATTGGACCTTTTTATAAACACCTAAAACTACCAATTTTCTTTTAGGCCATCAATCCCTTTTTCAACAATTCATCACATGTCCCAATAGCCCTAAAGACTTGTAGCGAAAGCTCTCCTCCCTCACCTCATGCATCTATTAAATGCATAAATACATAAGGAAAACCTCACATTGCTTAAAAATTAGAATCCATCATGCTATCTCCTTGGATTAGGTTCCTTAATCCTTTCACACACTAATTTCTTTTTTCCTCTTTGCCATATTGCCTAAGGTTTCGAGAATTCTTTATCTCCTTATCCAATTTGATGCATATGAAACTCATACATTAATTAGAAGATTATTAAAATGTGTCCTTTTATGAAACTCATACATTAATTATAAGATTATTAAAATGTGTCCTTTTATGAATTTAATAAATTTATTTTTCTTTAGGCAACATTGTGCTTCTATTTTATCGCCAAACCACATCCAATCTTAGTGAAATCACTATTCTAGGATTTCCTATATTGCATTATATTGTATTTAATATTCTCCTCCCTTCTTTCGGAGTCACACATATACTATGGTTGATATGACATTCTTTTAAAATATTGCTATTCAACTCTTTTTCTGCATTTATTCATTTTAGAATTTCAGATACAATTGGTATTTTATTTAGCTATATTCTACGTGTATATAGGATACATTGGGACGTTACAATATGATATTGATATCCTTTTGGCAGGGCATCTTCATGGGGCCCTTTTTGCAAACTCTTATGTTTGCTGCATCTTGGTCAATATTGGATACTTTTGTTGAAATAATATATTTGTCTTGTTTTCAATAGTCATGTCTAGGGCTTAATCATTTGATTTCTTCAAAAGGTCAATTTTTTCAAATACTTGGGTGAGGGTCTCCTCCCCAAAGGATCAATCATTCTCTTTTTGACCCTTAGCAATGGGATAAGTATGAAACTCATCAAGTGGATTATAGTTTGTTTCACATTTGTCTACAATGTAATTCTTAGGTATCCTCGGCTAAATTGTTTTCAAGCTGTATTTTTGTCATTTCCTATTGACCTGAAATATTTTATAAGCCTTAGGGCGTTGAATTTTTGTAAAGATTTGGAAATAGCTAGGAATCTTTACTTGATTGTGGTAGTTGTATGCCATCTTGTTGCAAAGACTTCTCAAGCTAGAAATCTGATAGAACAAAGCAAGAGAAATGTAAGGGCCCACAACCCCACCTTAACTTATCCATTGTGTAATATTGAAAACAAAGTTGTAATTATCAAAATTAATAATAATAATGACCAATAGGTCTAATTGATTGGATGAGTTGAGTGCTACTCTAAAGTGTTTGCTTTTTTTGCTCAAGAAATACTTGATATTTACAAGATTGTTGCTCAACATTAGCTAAACATCACATTAGATACCTGACTAGACAAGCTTAAAAACAAGCCTTCTGTGCATGAAAACAATCAAACATGCTCAATGCAGCAATCAAACTGATCAAGGTTAGATTTATCTGTGAAATCAAATACTTGACTAATATTATTTTGGCTAAAAGTAAAATGGTAAGTAATAAATATGTGTGAAATTCACTATTCTAAACAAAGTCAGCACCATGGACTTCACCTTTTACTTAGAATAGACACCCTAGTTGACAACATCAACTACCTTGTTTTGAGTTTCTTACTTCCTGTTTGGCAGTTGCAGGGTTAAACTATTTGAAGGGTAGGAGTAAAATTCTATTTGCATGTTATTCCAGGTTAGAATTGGTTAGAATACTTTTGTATTTAGTTGCTATTCTAGGTGAAGTTGTGGTAGAGAAGAAGGCAATGTACACAAACAAGGTAACATAGGAGAGAGCAGAGATGTTTAATGTCGAGATACGGGTTAAATTGTGTTTTGCAATGGGTTTGGGGTTAAATAGCTTAAGTCCATTAACTTGGGCCTACCAAACAATGCCTTAGACACCTTTGGCTATAATTGAGTTCACATAATTGTGCCAAATGAGGACAAACCCTCATTATTATTGACTTTGGTACTTTATGTTATAAAATAATGTTATTTGATTTGAAAAATATAAGTCATGTACTATAGGATAGTTGATTTAGTCTTTCATAAATTGCTTAGACAAAACCTGCATGTATACATTGATAACATCTTGGAAAAAAGCCCATCTATTGAGAAAAATTTGAAGTATATGGTCGAGACCTTTTATATGCTCAAGAAGTACAAACAAAGTGCACTTTTAATGCCTTGTTTAAGAAGTTCCTTGGGCTTCCTTGCGTTAGTTAAAGGAAATGAGGTCAACCTAGGGGAAATCCAAGCTGTTTTGGGGATGCCTTTGCCTAGAAATGTCCCAAACATCTAGAGGCTCGCTAAGTGAATTGTTGCTCTGGCTGACATTGTGTCATCCTTTGTAGCCGAATGCTTACCTTGGCTCAAGGTGCTTTATGACCAAAAGAGGTTGGTCTAGAGGTAGAGAATGAGGTAACCTTCTAGTAGCTAAATTAGCATCTTGTCTTAGCTCCTCATATGAGCTCTCCTAAACCCAATGAAACATTGTAGCTCTACTTGAGCACATTCAATAAGGTGGTTAGCATAGTCCTTTTCCATGAAGAAGGGGTCACTCAAGAGTTAGGGTATTAGGTTATGTTTTTCGAGGATTCAGAGTCAAATATCCCATCTAGAAAAAGTTGGCCTTAGCCTTATCATGGTAGCCACAAAGCTCCAACCTTACTTCCAAGTACATATGATTAAAATAGCGATAGGCCAATCGCTCAAGCATGCCCTTCAAATGCCTGAGGTGTTTGGCCATATTTGGAAGTGGGCCACAAGTTGAGCAAATTTGAGATTGATCACTTTCTTAGAACTATAATTAAGGACAAAGTTCCATCAATTTCTAGGCCAAGTTGTTCGTAGTTGATGCTTCTCATTTAGATTAGCTAGTTCCCTGTCAACTTTTCCTCAATGACGCGTTTGCAAGCATTGTGGTGTTGGAATTGTCTTAAACAATTTGGCAATAATAGTATTGACACATCTATGCATTTTCAATTTTTGGGTGCTAATAATAAGGTCGAGTATGAGACCCTATTTGGTAGGTCATGCTTGCTTAGTCTAGATTTTGAGTAATTCCAAGCTATTTGTTAATTTGGTCAAAGGTAAATTTGAGACCCATGGCAAAGTCTTGGAGTGGTGTAGAGGCATGATTAATGATACCCTTACAATGCAACTTGTTCTAGTTGGTAAACATCCTTTAGGAAGAAAATCCACAAATGAACTATATAGCCAAGAATTGCATTAGAATCCTAATTGAAAAATTAGATGAACTTATATTATACTTAGATAACGAATGTTCAACCTGTCTCGTTTCAGATAAACAAATTGGTAAATTCTTTAAGATTGATAATGGTGGTTAGCCTACTTCTCTTAAGTAATTGCATATTATCTCTTTCTTCTATTGGTTTTGAACACCATTTTCTTTTTATAAACATTTCAAAAGTTAATTTAAAAACCAAAATGGAAGCAATATAAAATTATCATATTTGTTTTAAATAATGAAGTTCATATATAATCTATTATAGTGGAAATAACAACTTGTACATGTTTATGATTACATATTTGCTATCATAGCAACTTTTATAACATGATAAAAAAACTAAAACACTAGATATAATAACCAATCTGATGTCACTCTCAAGACTCCTTTGGAGTCTCTTATTGTTTCTTATTGTTTTATAAAGTTGTTAAGCCTTAAAATAGATTGAGTTAATTGTCATTAATTTAGTGATAACACGATATAACATATATGTAAAATAAACTGTTTAGAGTTATCTTATAAGTTGGGTCAATATCATATAATAAAGTATATATAATAACTCAAAGAGTATATAAATAAATATTTTATATTTTTTTAAAGTTACTTAGTCTTCTATTTAAAAAAATCATATAAATATTTTTCAAATTCATTATACCATATATACATACATACATATATATATATATATATATATATATATATCACACACACACACATATATATATCATTTACAACTTTTCTTCGCTAGTAATGACATGAGCTCTACAACTTTTCAAATAATTTATTGCTTATTTTTATAGTTCACTTTCCTCATTTGAAATGCCATACATCTTTTGTAATACTATACGATTTAGAGGAAAAAATGAAATAAATTATTAACATTTTAAAAAGTCTTAAAACATTATTAACAATATAGAATAACAATAAACTCAATGTTTATGATAATTGAGATGTTATAAATTTTTTTTCTTTTAAGGAATTTTTTCTCTAAAATTTATTATAATAAGAGTATTGCTTTCTTATTTCATTTTTTAATCCTCACACTTTTATTTTGATTAATTGTTTATAGAACCATTGAAATTTTTCTTGTTTCTTAACTTTTTAATATTTTTACCAAAATTCTCTTTGGTTTCTTTTCATATATTAGGTTTATTTGTACCTTAACAATTGTTGTATGTAAACATAATTAATGGTAAATGTAACATCTCAGTCTTTTTTGCTAAGGTATTGTTTCAAATTAATTGGGTTTTGTTTTTCTTTATAGGATCCATTTTTTCTTGGTCATCCATTTCAAAATTTCCAACTTTAGTATGCTTAATAATGGAGTTTTTATGGAACTTAAACCCAGGTTATTCTCAAAAGATACATTATCATTTCAAGGCTCATGATTTTACTTATATCTTTTCGGATCGTCCCTGTTGTAGTCGATATGGAATTTATTCATTCTCATAGCTTTCATATTTCAGATGTTTTCCAAGTCTTTTTTATCCTTCTTGGATAGCTTTAGCCCCTATATTTTGAATTTTTTCTTGATCCTTCCATTCTTTTTGAACAACCAGTTAGGTGTTACGTGATCATCAACTTCTATTTGGTTCATCTTTGAATCACATTCGACTAGGTGAGGTCATCTCTGATATCATATTGTAACATTCCAACCTTCCTTATTGAGTTATTGTCTCAAACTAATTAGGTTTTGTTCTTTTTCAAGAGGTCCTTTCTTGCTTGGTCACTCATCGCAAAATTTCTCTAACTCTAGATGCTTAACAATTAGAGTTCTTATAAGATCCCAAGCCTAGGTTGCGTAGAAAAAAGTGCATCTCTATTTCAAGGCTTATGACTTTACTTATATCGTTTAGGATCTTTCCTTCTATAGTCGATGTGAAACTTATTTATTCTTCTAGCTCCCATGATTCAAATGTTCTCATATTCTTCCATCTTTCCTAGGTAATTTTGGCCTCTATATTTTGGAGGCTGTCGTGATCCTTCCATCCTTCTCAAGCAATCAATCGAGTTTTGTAATGTGTATTTTAACTCACTAAAATCCAATACGTATAGCTATAAGAAGTTTTTTAAGTTATTGATTATTCTTTTTGTTTGACCATCTATTTTAGTATGAATCATCTTAATAAACTTTAATTTGTTTCAAGGTCTTTTGAATATTTTTCCAAAATGGTGATGTAAATTTAGAATATTGGCTAGACACTATTGATTTTGGCATTTTATTCAAGTTTATTATTTGGTTTATATAGAATTTTACCAACTTTGTTGTTATATAACTTGTTTTGATAAGAATAAAAAGTGTTTTCTTTGTTCATTGTGTACAATTACTCATATAGTGTCCTTCCCTTAGTTAAGGAAGACCAATAACAATATTTTTGAAAATTTCTTTCCATTTTTATAAAAAAGGTTATAACGTCCCATTGATTTTTTTATGCTATCTTAACTTGTTGATAAACTGAACATTTATTTACAAAATCTTGTATATTCTGATACATCTTTGTCATATAAAGATGTACTGTGTATTTAGCCCTATATGTTTCTTATAACAATATTTATCGTATTTTTTTCCTAGTTTAGTATATATAATCTATTTTAATGTAGCAAGAGATGGTTTTATTGATTTAGATAAAATATAGACTCTTACCCATTTAAGAGTTTGGCTTTGAGTTTTTGTACCTTTGTTACTGTCTTAAAAATCCTAATATCTCATAACCACTATGTTGAGACTACAAGTTGATTAAAGCTTCTCTTGTTAGTAGCAAATGTCATATTAAGTTGTATGTTCATCTCAATGTATAGTTGCACTTCTTCTAATTTAAGATTCAAGTTACTTAAGCTTGTCCTTTGACTCAATGCATCTGCCACTATGTTGGCTTCGCTTGGGTGATATACGATATTCATGTCGTAATCCTTGATTAATTTTACCTAATGCATTGCTTTATATTGAGTTCTTTTTTATAAATATGTATTTTAAATTTTGATAATCCGAATATATATAATTTTTCACAAAATAAATAATGCTTCCAATTTTTAAGACAAAATTACTAGTTACTAATTCCAAATCATGTATGAGATAATTCTTCTCGAGTGGTCAAATTTGTCTAGAAGCATAACCTATTACCTCCTGATTTTGCATAAGTATATCTCCTAATCCTTATGGTGATGCATTCGTATTGACCTAGAATTCTTTATCATTTATTGATAAGAATAATGCTGTGGTTGTTAACTTTTTCGTAAGAATTGTTACACCAACTTATTTTCTTGATTAGCTCCTAAACTTCTTTTATGTTCAATTGGCTCAACTTTTTTAGGTAGCATTCTTGAGGTTTTCTCTCTTTTATCACAATCTCTTTCTCCTTGAGATTGTGTTCGTCTTTCAGTTGTTTGATCTCTTTACTGATTTATACTTATCTTGATTGCTTGATGTCATTCTATACAATTTTCATGCATTTCATATTTAAATTTTCAATAATAATATGGCTGTATAATATAGTACAAAAATTAAAGCATTCATCAATACATCATTTCTTATTAAATTATACATAATTTTTCTTTAAATTTTTATATATACCTTCACATAATATATGAAGTATTAGATGTGAAACATAGAAAGAACTATATATATGAAATATTTCAATGATAATGGCCAAATGGTACCCCAAACCAGTAGACAATCAACCCAAAGAAATTTACATATTTGTTTGCTTTTAAAAAGTAATCATATGGCTGGCTTGTTTCATAAAAAAATGATTTTCATACCAATAGAAAAAAAAAAATTGACATGACTCCACTTAGACAAGGTGGGCTGGTCGTCATAGAAATGGTATTAGAGTAATTAAAATCTTAAGGCAAAGAACTAAAACTTGTCTCCAAGTTTTGCCCCCACTAAGTACTCTATCAGTTGGAGATGCTGACCTACCCGAGTTGTATATGCATTCACTATGGGCACCGCCATCTTTCTCGTCTTCGTGGGCGCTTCCATGTCTTTGCTAATACCCTCGGTGTATGGCCCAAGCATGAGGACTGCGTGGAGAGGACCCACTTATGTGCTTCGACTGAGAGTCTGGGTGGCCAGCCTCTTCTGGCTTCCTCTCTTTTTGCAGCTCCCTTTTTTCATTGGTAACTTTTTTGGAAGCGGCTGCCCCTTTGTCTGGCCCAGATAGCTCTTCAAGCGTTTACTGTAGCATCCTCTGCCCTGTCTGAAGGTTGAAGTTGATGGTTTGCTTCCATAGAATGAGTGCCAATCTATCTACTTCAGCCTCCTGCCTAGGCTCATGGTAGTCCATTTGTCCAGGAGTCTTATTCTCGGCATGATCTTCACCATGAGGACATAGACATTGGCGGCACGATGGCCACAATTCCTCCCTGAGGCTTGATGACTACACTATCATTGAATTTGGCATGCCAATATAAATGCATCCAAAAGATGTTCAGATGCCATTGTTTCCCTTCCTTTGCTGGTATTGAGTAGTTTTTTGAGTAGTTCTTTTATTTTACTTTTACGTTAGTCGAAGAACTGTTGTTCCGACAAAGCTGTTATATTTTTTGAGATATAGTGGAGCATTTTTGTCTTTATTGCTGTGGTTTCTCCTTTTGAGGGTTTTTCGCATTACATGTTAACTATTGACGTGCATTTCTTCTACTAATGCAGTGAAATTCTCTAGCATAGCATAGTAATGTTCCAACATGTTTATGGTATGATTATTCTTCATCTTTTACTCTCTGAGGATATTTCTCTCGTTTATTGTGATTTTAAGGTGCATCAAATGGGTTCAGGAGTCCTTCCCAAGTGGAGGGGACAGTTCGGGTCTGGTGATCATTTATGAACAATGTGTGCGAACATTTTGGAATGATAAACGTTACAAGGATGACAAACGTTATCTTAAAGTTTGGTTGGAATATGTACGATTTACTTGAGCCTTTTCAAATACGTTCAACAACAATCTACTATTACAGTTTGTCGGAGCACTTCTTTCTATGCCAGTTTCTAATGATTTTGTTGTTTCCTACCTTCCTGTTTCAGGCAGAGAATTGTGTGGATGCGGAAGTGATCTATAAGTTCCTTCAGGTTAACCAAATTGGTCAAAGCTACTCAGCATTCTATGTAGCATATGCCTTGCACATGCAATCTAAGAACAAACTTCAAATAGCTGATGAACTCTTTAATCTAGGTATTGCTAGGTAAGGTAAAAAAATTCACTGCTTGAACTCCATTAACCAAAGGCATGTGATCTGATTAATCTATATGTTGACATGCCTGAGGCCTTTCTTAATTATAAACTGATTATATGGCGAGGAGTGAATCTTTTAATGGGCTAGAGGGGCACTATGGTTTTAATCGAATTCTTTGAAGGTTATCTATCTATTCCAAGAAGTGATCATTTATTTATTGCTAAAGAATAACAATCGCTGGATTCATGCTGAAATAGAATCCTTGTTTGGATTTTTTTAGATTCCCTTTAACTTTTTAGAAAACGTTTCTCCAATGCCAAAATATCTAATTCATGTTGTCCTCTTTGTTTTGGAAGAGATTACTAAATGAAATATTTATAAATGACCACTATGGATACAAATGATACCAAAAATCTTCTATAAGGTCTAGTCTGGTTCAATGGGAAGAAGCACCAAGTTGAAAAGAATTTATGCATTTGCAAAATGCACAAGTTGATGGACTTCCTTTGTGTAAATTTCCAAAAAAATAACAATAGAATTTAGGAAAATATCCACAGCTGTCTTCGTTAATAGACCATGTTGTGTTCCATAACATTCAAATTCTATGTCAAAGTGTAAAAAAAGAAAAACTTGTTGTCTTGTTTTAGTAGTAAATTCTATGTCGACTTTTGAGCTTTTTGTTGCCTGGCTATTTATAAATATGCTTCGAGTGTCACAATTTAGGAGTGCAGAACCATTACAAGTGTTAGAAACAGCATACCGGAAGTTTCTCGGAAGGTCAATGGTGGCAAAGAAGATATATCAAGTATGCTCATTGGTTTTTTGCTAAGGATCCTTGGTGCTTGTTATCTTAGCATGAGATTGGTATCTTTTCTGATTACCATTTTAGGATGATGCAATGGACAATCACTTGCCTGCTCGATCGTTTGGAACTATCCTTGCCAGTAGGGGAGATGGTACGTTTTTGTTTTACACTTCAAATGCTTGTCATTTCCTCTCAATTTTTTGCTGTTTTCTATAATATGATTCTTCTACTTCTGTAGGTAGGCAATCAGCCGAGAATTCTGGTGCTAATAAAAAAAATAGGAAACCGTTTGATAGGTAATCTTTGCAGTTTTTTTTTTTTTTTCCTTTAATCTATGTTGACGTAGTTGCATCCTTTTGGACTTTGTATCTGGTGATTGGACATAAGTCATTGTTAGACCATCTTGCTTGAAAAGCAACTGATATATTTTATGTGAGGGCCATAAATCCTCGTTGAGGAAGTTCAATTCGGTACTTGATGTTGGAACTAGAGTAAATGCATACACCTTTCCAGTTTTCATTTAGTTTATTGGCTTTACATGCTAGATTTGATAACAATTCATATGCATTTCTGTCCAGGAAAATGTATTAACGTGCATTACTATTTATTTTGGCAGACTTGATAGCAATAAATCATTATCAATCTACACTGATGAAATTTCTGGATCAAGTTATCAATCCCTAAAACCAGATGAGAATGATTCTTGGAACACCCTTGGAAGCAGGTCCGTTAGAAATAAAGAGAATATTTCTGTCCCAATGAAATGGGTATCACACAAGGTATATGCTTTGCCTATTAAAAAATTTATTTCATGAATAGTGATGACCGTAAGCAGTTTATGTTTTCCTTGTATTAGGTTCCGCAAAAGATAAGCCATAGGATAGAAACAGTGACAGCTGCTCGTATTGAAGTGTTTGTTGATGATGAATGTGCAGATAATTCTAGGTATGCTATTTATCTTGAAGGTAAATTGAGCTGGAAAAATATTCCCTTTGTGACTTTCCAAAACCAGTGAGAATGAATCAGGATATTTTCAGCCTACTAAAATAATAAAGAAATGATAACTATATTGAATTTTTTTCATACAGTTTTTTGCATCATCAGAAAAATAATCACATAATTCATGGGCTTTTTAAAGCATCTATGCTTGACTTGTCATGTTTTTGCTAGTAATTATTTGATTTATTTTGTTTTTTGCAGTTTACATTTACTTTGAATTTGATGATTAAGGCTAGGTTGAAGGGAACTTCTGATAATATTTGATTTTTTGTTTGGAATTTTTTGAACAAAATGAAGTATCAATGACAATGGAGATAAAATTTTGATAAAGTTACCACATTGATTTTACAAACAATTCAATTTCTCTCCATTTCTCAATCTTTTTCAAGAGTTGTATAACCAAAAAAAAATTGGCTTCTCTCTTTCTTTGTCTTATTTATATTTGTCATTTTTATGTTAAACTCACAACAAATAAAAATCTTAGCATAATGTTTTAGCATTTTTCGTAAAACCAAACTTGACGGTCACATCTTTTCTTTGTAATGTGAGTAGCCAATTAGATTGTGAAATTTGCATAATTTTCTTGCTGGCTTGTTTGTCATTTGTCCTCCTTTGCATTTAGCTTTCTTGTACCCATGGCTTTCCATTAACCCTCTACCTTTACTCAATTTTTTTTGTTTATCAATGTGGCCTTGTTATCTTAACCAATAAAGTCATATTTCTTTTTTCATATATGCAGTAAGGTACTAAAGGTTGAAAAGGGAGACATACCTATTGCATTTCGACTCAACAAAGCAGATGCCATTGGCCTTAAGAAGTAAGTATGCTGCCAAAAAAGATGCATTTATTAATAAAAAGGCTATGTGCATAAGGAATTAAAATTAATACTTAAATTTATGTCATTATTTTCAGGTCATCATTTAGGTGATTTTCATAAAATAATTTGCTATTCTCTTGACATTACATGCCTTAAAACAAAATTTAGTACCATATAACATGATTAAAGATTTAGTGCTTTGAATACATTTGTAGAAGTAAAGAATATGGACCAATTTTGTTTATTGTAAAAAGGAGTTGCATAATTATTGGATGGGAAATGGGAAGTGTATAGTGTACTTACAAGAGGTATTATATTAAGCATATGATAAACATTGACATGATAAATGTTAATAAGGAAAATGGTTAAGGATTTGGTGTGTCCCTTGCTTTGCTCCTCAAATACTTAAAGATCAATGAAGGGGAAAGTTTATCTTAATGGAAATCCAAGGGCATAAGAGCTTTTGTGGGAGAGAAACCTTGGAGTGTTAGATTAGATTACTTACATCATGCCATGGGTTAGTATTTATATAAAGGTGGTGATTTGTCTTTTGCAATATTTAGATTTGATCTTGTGATAATAGATCTTGTAATGACTTGATCCACCACATGCTACCCATGGGGTATTCTATGACACGATAATTGTATTTATGGCATGACAATGTTTTGATTAATGTGATCATGTGATATGTTATTGGCAAAGAGTCCACTTTTCACATATTATAGGATGAGCTTGAGTCTTAATGTCCAATTTGCATATAAAACTTTTGAATATTGTTTTTGTTTTTGTAATTTTACCTATGTTATTACATTTTGAAACATAAACTTATCTTTTTTCTTATACTGTCTCCTTAAACATCTCCCGTAATCAAGTCAGAAATTTCGAACATGTATTGGCTACCTCCTAGAGTGGTTTAACTTACTCCTTGATGGGAAATATTATGAGTTGTTAATGGATTATAGATTCTTTTGTTTGCTTTGACCTTTAGCGTGATCAAGGATTTTAAAATCCCTTGACTATAAAAAGTGTGGGCCTTTTTTTGCATTTGTCTCATCCTTTTTAGGTTATGCTTGATAGGTTATTTTGAAATGGCATTTTATGCAAAAGTATTTTTTGAAGTAAGATTATAATTTAGCTTTCCTCAAGCAATCTTTTCAACCCCAAAAAAGTGAGCAAATGATAGTTCTATTCTTATTAATAGTAGAACTTTTTTGCATTATTTTATCTGAAGGTCAATAGAGTCATTTCAAGATACTATTTATTCATTAACCATTTTTTACATTATATTATAAAACTCTAAATTTTCGTTGCATTTAACAAGAATACTTATCAGACAAAAGTGTTTATTAATCAACTTAATATTTAGTGATAGTCGTATCAAACTATTCCTTGATCAAGGATTTTTGAAAGACCTTATCTTTGTTTATTGTGATTTTTTTGCTTTGATTCTGGCTTGATGGTTAATTAATCAACTTGAAAGATATGAGACATGAAAACCATTGTCTTTAAGACATATAAAACCTTGATTTTCTTTAGCAATTGATTTGCGTAGCTTTGTCTAACATTAGGCAAACTTGTTGCATATATAATGTTTGGAGGTTCTTTTAGTAATGACTATGTTGTCAAACATGTGACATAAACTTATCCTTTTTGCTCTTACCATTTGTCACCCTATGAAGTTAAGTCAAACATCTAGAGGTAATTTTACTAGTCATCTCTCTATGATATTTAGGGGCAGTTGACTCCTTGATGGTGCATTTAATGAGCATTAAACATGTTAATGCTTTTTGAGTTGACATAATTGTTTGAAAGACATTCTAAGTATGCTTTAAGATAGCCCATATTTTGCAAAATAATTAAAATAAATGCCACTTCTCTCATTTATTGATTGGTTATATTTTTGCTATGTACATTATAGATGATATGATAATCCATTTATATATTTCTCCTAAATAGATAGATCATTGAATTTCATTAAGTAGCGTGTATGAAATATTGTTTGATTTCTCACTCATTTGTCTATTTTTTATGTATTTATTATAGCTTATTAGTTCATTGACATGCAAGAATTATAATAAGGATATGCATTTCATTTTTGAGATTGATATATGTTATATTTACCTCAATACTTTTCAAACTTGGAGTTGTTTGCAATCAATATTAATCAAGAAAATTGTTAGTCCAATAAGCATGCTCAAGATGGGGAGAATGAAGCTTTTATAATTTTTAGTTGGTTAATGGCTTATTAATTAGAAGTATTATTCAATTTAATTTACAATAATAGCAATAAAAAAGTAGCATAGAAGAGGTTTTTAGGTATTTGGTTGCACCTTTGGTCTATATGTCCACTCCTAAACACGTATTTGATCCTATACTACATTAACTCCTTTAATTAACTTGAGTATGTAGAGAAAATCTCACTACACTTCCCAACTCTAGATCTTAGATTAGGAACTTATAATTTTCTCTAGTAGCAATCCTCAGCATACCCTATACAGTTTCTCACAAAAACACTAAGAATTGGTGAAGGCACACTACAACTTTGGCCAACATAACTTTGTGTCATCAACACCCTTAATATGGAGTCTAGATTAAGGGTCTCCTTTGCGCACAAATCGAGCAAAAGAGACCATTCTTAATAATGATTACAAGAGAGAATATAAAGCATAACTCAATCCCCCAAGTATGCTAAGTATACAATAAATATCACTGAGAAATTGAGGGATGTTACCAAGGCCAATTCAAAAGCTTGTGGTGAGTGTTCTGAATATAAAATGATGACTTTAGAACCTAGGCACATGTACTTGATGACTAGGAGAAGATATTGCTATTGGATCTGAATCAAGAGGCCTTTCTTTGAAAATGATGATGGCTGAGGATTTTAGTTTCAAAAACAAGCTTTTAAAGGTTTTATTAAGAATTATTTATGAAAAATACATCTTTAAGGAGTAGATTATTTTTTTTTTTTTCTAGGATTGGTTTAGATGTTATTGTTCTTTTATGTTAGAAGTAGAAAAATCTGCTTTTATTTTGAAATATTTTTGAAACTGAAGTAACTTCATCAAAAAATAAAAAGCATACATTTATATCAATCGAAGCAAAAATTGACACTAAATTGCCTTCAGCAGTGTTTTAGTTCGCAGGGTTTTGTGCTTAATTTCCCTTGTACATAACTGAAGTTGTATTATATTAAATTCATTATCATTTAATTCTATATATTCATAAATTAAAATCGGCTAAGTATTTGAATAGGGAAACAGAGTTGCTGAAGGAGAATCCGCTGCGTAATTTTCCTCTGAAAGCTTTTAGATAATTTTTTTTGCATTCTCTTATTTCTTCTTTCTTTCTTGTTCTTTTGTTTTCTGGATGTAATTTTCTTTTGCAACAGAATTAGTTGTTCTTTCTAACGTTCTTGTAATCCCCACGTCATACCATTTTTGTTTTAAGCTTTGGAACTTAAACGCTTTTTAAGCATGTTTTTTTTCACTGTGCGAAGATGTTTAAATAAAAGTTTTGCTTATAGAATTGCCATTATAAGGTGGGCATTTCAAGGTGCAAACGTATAATTATGGTTTGGCAAATGAGTATTTTTAGAGTTAACCTCTTATTTTGGCTTTCAACTTTGTTTGCAAAACAATTTTCAAATTAATTTTTTAAAAACTTCTTTTTTAATTGAAAACCATTAAAATTTTGATAGGTATTGGTTGTTAAAACTTTTTATTTAGCATTTTGTTTTTCAAAAACTCATTTTTAAATCTCACTTTCAAACTTTTTTGTATTAACAAATTATATGCAAAAAACACCTTAAATGAGAGTAACTTATGAATAATCTAAGAATATTTGAACTAGATCTATAATGTTTGATGATTGTTATTGGATTTGATTAATAAAATGTTTTAAAATTGGCATTATAGAATCATAGATAATAAACAACTTCATTGATGAATGTAGTCATGAATATATAAGAGAACAAAAATTATGATAAAAAATAAGATCAAATGTTGATCGAACAATTCAAATCAAATAACATATTATGGAATATATCTATGAAGAGATGTTAGAATTTCTTTACTATACTATGAGTGTTTATTATAAAGCTTTTGAACAAGAATATCATCATGTTTGTGGCCCACATTAGCGTGTTGCATTAAATAGATAGCTATAATTGTTCACCAATAGTTATTTGGTAAATAAATGATCATAACTATTGCACATTCTAGAATATGTCAATTAAGCCAAGTGGCATCCACATTAGAAATTTTATAGTATAAATCCTTAGGGGTCAACTCCTAATCATTTGAGCTCAATATACATTAGCTCATTTTATTCCTCTCACCCCTAAGTATGAGCACCTATTAAAATAAGGGAATCAGAGAAGAAGACTAATAACAAAAAAAATTCAAATTCTGGTGTAAATACCTTCAAAGTTAGTAATTTTTGTGTTAGTAATGTGATTTGCATTTGTAACAATTCCTCCTTTAGATCTGTTTGGCATGAATGATGTTAAAATCTTGATAGTTTAATAGTAGCTCAATTTAAGCCCTAAATCTTTGTTTTAATATGAGAGCAACCAATTCAAGGGAAGAGTAGTTGTAACAAAAATTTTAAAGATGATGGAACTAAGGTTCCACATAGTAATATTGCTATGTTTATGGTTTGAGATCATAAAAGGAAACTATCAATATCAAACTTATCGCAAATATTTTAATTTGGCATATTAGGTTTTGTGTTTGCATCTAGATAGGATATTATGTTTATAAATGCTTATCAAAAAATATAACTTTGGAGATTAAGAAAATGATTAATAATGATAATGAGATTATACATGTGCACATTGATGTAGATATATGACGGATAATCTTATATTAATGGTTATAAGATGCTTTAGGACCACTTCTCATACTGTTATAAATATAAAAATAATAAATATTTTTCATATTTATTTTAAATGTGAGAAAAATAGTTTAAATTGGTTATATGTAGTTAAAATTACATGAATGTGGTATGTAAAAATGTAATAAACAAGATTAAGTTGAAAGTTAAATAATAACCTCAATCTTATAAGGTGATATGGGTAAGCAATACCACCATACTAATTAACATAATTTACTTAACTCCCTTCATCATAAGAATTTATTTCATTAAAGTGTGGTGTGAGAGTTCTTTATAAATCTTTGTTTTGTTTTATTTGGATGGTCATCATCACTTGATGTTATGTTACTCATTAAGATAAAGCAAAATATTGCTAAGAAAATTTGATAAAAGCGAATCAGACAAAAGCTTTGTGATATTTTAATATTTATTCTCTCTCTTTTTTTGTTATCACTTTAAAAGATTTAATACTCTTAAACTCAATCTAAGTTTTGTAAATTGATCACAATCTAAGGGTTTTGTAAAAATATTGACCAATTGATCATTAATAGGCACATATTCTAATAGAACATAGTTGAGTCAATGTGTTGTCTTATAAAATATCTAATATCTATATATTTTGCTTTAGAATGATTAGTTATATTTTTGCTCAAACTTATTATACTTAAATTATCATAATAAATGAGAATTTGTTCTAGTATAATATTGTAATCTCCTAGTTGTTGTTTGATCTACAAAACTTATGTTATACAACTAATTATATTATGATGCCATGGTAAATAGTGCAATATAGTTTTGCTTCTTACTACTAAATGAAATTAAAGAATTTCTTAAAAATTGACACGTACCACTTGTGCTTTTTTTTTTTTATCAATTCTACTTTTAGAAAAATATTTATGTGAGAATTCTCTTAATTAAAAATTTAGATTTTCTTTTGGATACTAAGTCCCAATTTACTTGTTCCAAATATATATCTAAATATGTGTTTTACAGCTATTAAATAAGATTCTCTAAGAAATGCTTGAAATAGAGCATATGTACAAACATTATAAAGTATATCGGGTCTACTTGTTGTAAGATAAAAGTAAACTAATTGGACCTTTATACATTTAGTGTCTATTGGTTTTTCTTTTTCATCTTTATCTTAATATGTATTAATAGTCATAGGTGTGTTTCTAAGTTTAACATTTGTAAAATCATATTTCTTTAATAATTCTAAAGTATATTTAGTTTGTGATATGAAAATTTCGTTTTAAGTTTGTTTAACTTGAAGACTTAGAAAAATGATAACTCTCCTATTAAGTTTATTTCAAATTTATTTTTCATTAGATCCAAAAGTTTTTACATAAATATTTATTGTTAAACCTAAATACTATGTCATCTACAATATTTGACATATAAGTTAATCATCTTATTTATTTTTAATAAATAATATGTTATCTATTTTTTTTCTCTTATGAAGTCATTTGAAACTAAAAAAACTACATAATTTATTATGCCATGCTCTAGGTATTTACTTAAGTCTATATAAAACTTTATTTAACTTGTATATGTGATATATTTTATCACATATTTTAAATCTTGAGGATTGTTCTACATAAACCTTTTCATTTATATAACCAAAAAAAAATTTTAACATTCATTTGTTATAGTTTGAAATTCTTATAGCAATCATATGCTAACAAAATTCTTATTGCCTCAAATCTTACTACGAGTGTAAAGGTTTTTTCAATATCTATACCTTCAATTTGACTTTAATCTTTTGCAACCAATCTTACTTTATTTTTAATTACATTTTTATTTTCATCTAATTTATTTTTAAAAATTTATTTTGTTTTAATTATATTTTTATCTAATGATCTAAGGGTTAACTCTCATATATAATTCTTTTCAAATTGATTTAATTCTTCATTCATGGTTATTATCTAAAATTCATTATTAAAGGCCTCTTCTATTAAGATTGGTTCAAAATTTGGTACAAAAATAAACTGATTATAAGAATATCTAATTCTAACATGATTCATGATTTCATATACTACTTGATCTTTGAGATAATCCTTATTATATGTCAAAGTTGTTTAAGTTTTATTTTCTTTTCCTTGTTTATCTCACTTGAGTCTCTTAGACATAATTTTTTAAATTCTATTTATTCATCATCCTTGTTTATATTATTTTATTTTATTGATATTGATTCATCAAAATTTATATATATAAATTCTTCTACTTGATTAGTAGTTTTATTATAAACTATATAAGTTCTACCATTAAATCCTAAGTAAATTTTCTCATCTGATTTTAGATCAAATTTTCTTAATTCTCTTTTTTATTATTTAAAATATAAGATTTACAATCAAATACATATAAATGAATAATTTTTTATTTTTTTATCAAATACTAATTCATATGATGATTTATTTAATATGATCTTAGAAACTATTCTATTTGAAACATAACAAACTGTAAGCACACATTTTGTATAAAAGAATTTTGGTGTATTATACTCATTCAGCATACTTCTAGTTAAATCTAATAAAATTATATTTTTTTATTATATTATTTTGTTATGGAGTTTTAGGTGCCAAAAATATTTTAAAAAATTTATTATTATTATTATAATACTTAATGAATTCATCATGTGTAAATTCTCCTTAACTATCACTTCTAATGATAATTAAATTGTGACCTAGCTTATTTTGTAATTTGATCATTAATATTTGAAATTATTTACATGATTCATTCTTTTTTCTTAAGAAAATAATTCATATACACCTAAAATAATCATCTACTATAATTAATCCATATTTCTTATCTCCTAAGCTCATGGGATGTGTTGGTCCAAACAAGTCTATGTGTATAAGCTTTAAAATCCTTT
This sequence comes from Vanilla planifolia, assembly GCA_023846275.1. Classification (NCBI taxonomy): domain Eukaryota; kingdom Viridiplantae; phylum Streptophyta; class Magnoliopsida; order Asparagales; family Orchidaceae; genus Vanilla; species Vanilla planifolia. Next base: position 26,038,794 of record CM043874.1, on the reverse strand, counting down.
TAGAAGTTACACCTTTCTTAGTTTAAAAGTTTACTTTTGTTGCTTTTCCTAAATTATATGATCCACAAACAAAATTATCTACAAAAGTTAATTCAGGTAAACCTCTTACTAAGTTATATTTAATCTTTTTCTTAATGTATGTTTATTAGCATAACAAAATCTTTTATCATAAATTTGAGTAACTATACAAAATATTTTATTAGAGAATTATTTATGATTTTTAAATCAAGTAAATATGTATTGTTTTTTTAGGTATAATAATTATTATATTTTTATTTTTACTAATTTTACATGTAATAATATAAAAAAAATACTAAAACCTCTATCACAAAATTGACTAATATTAAGTAAATTATACTTTAAGTTTTGAACAAATAAAACTTTAGTAATTAAAATATAAAATTTCTAATAATGCATATTCCCTTGATATATTTTCTCTATCATAAGCACTTTAGTTAGGTGAATAACTTGATGTTTCCTATCATGTCTTGAGTATCCACTATCCAACAACCACATGTCCTCCTTGTCCTTGAAAAGAGGACATGCTTACACTCACAAATCAATTGTTAGATTTAAGAACCAAAACTATTTTTGGTATAACACATTTAAGAGTAGTTAAACTACTATTTGCCTTCACTACCTATGCATAAGTAAGATAGTTTGAATGAATATTACTTTTAATTCTACATGTATATGAAGTGTGACTTGAAATCATGCAATAATTACATATAAGTTTATTATAAGTAATGACAAGTTAATATTAACCTTGTCATTTCTCGTATTTGGTTTCAACCTTTTTATTCATAAGACTTTCAAAATTTTCATTGCTTTTTTTCTTTGAATTTTCAATTCTTAAGTTCAACTTTTCCATTTTTGCATTTCATACTTGACTCATATGTTCCACTTGCATGATCATATCTAATGTAAGCATATGAGTGTACTTAATGTATTTCCTTTATAAATCTACACTTTTGCCTAATAGTTGATAATGGCTAGATGAAATACTAGACAATAGCCTTCCAAAGTCACATTATATTCCTTTAAATGTGCATAACCACCATTTTTAACTCAATAGACTTCTTATTTAGTGTCATATTTTGTCAAATACATTTATCTATTATCACTTCATCTATAGGAAATTTAATTATAAGGAAAACCTTCTTCGTAGATATAATTCAAATAATGACCTTTTAGCCAATTTGATGGATATATATAAAATATTAAATAATTAAATCTTTTAATATTTAAAAGAAAATTATTTGTAATAACATATGATGATATTGATGCCTCATTGCTGAGGCTTTTTCTACCCATTGCTATATTTTCAATTTGTGGATAGATTTTGGCAATATGGCCCATCGTATAGCATACAAAGCACCTATTTTGTCCTTTCTTTGAGCATTCATCCTTAATTCTCCATAAGTATCCCACAAAACTTTATTCTTAACTTCAGTCCCTCCAAGTAATGACGAACAATGAGACCTAACACTACATTCCTTTATCTTTTTTTAACACTCCTTCATGAAATGACCTTTCTTTGATATGCAAAGCACCACATTTATTCTTTTCCCTTTAATCCAATGCATCTACCTACAAGTCTTATATTTTTACTTAATTATGTTAATTAGAAGTGGAAATTCCTTTCTTTTTTTCATCTCCTCTTTTAGCTTTATTTACAACTTGGCTTTTCCTAATCCTATGAGTAGATTTTATCACTTCTTTTGTTAATATAAAGAATCTCTATTCATAACTTGCCAAAAATTGTTATAACTAGTCCAATGTTACAATAAGTTGTTTCTCTTACTTTTTTTATCTTTACTACTAATAGCCTCTCTATTTCAAGGACTTTGATCTTCAAGTTCCACTTTATCACACATTTGCTTTTAAAACATGCATGTATGCATTCACTTTGCATACATATACATATAATTAGCATTTGCAAAAATTATTTATTGTAACAATTGTATATGTAACTGCATTCCTTACTATGATAGTTTACATAGCTCATATTGCCTAGGTTATCACCTTTCTAAGTTAATTTTGTCTGATAGGTATTTATCTTACTTTGTTATATAAGTTGGCACCCTATTTGAATTTTGTTTTCAATTATAATATCTAAACTCTACTATCATTATGTGATATATGTAACAATATCTAACTCCATTTATTATCAAATTTAACAATCATTAATGCATCATTCAATGATATTACATTGTGATGCCCATATTGTCACATTGAAGCAATCTTGTTTATAGAAGTAAGAGATAACTAATATTTTAAAGCATTTTTTCATTTTGATAATATAGCAAAAATAATAAAATGAACCTAGATAATTTCTTATTTTTCAAATGCCTATAATAATAAATTTATTGTCATAGTTGCTCATTATTATAATGATCAAATATCTCAAATCCTAGTACATTATTCTACTTATATAATATAAAAAACAGTAAACATGCTAAGTATTTATCTTTTCTCACTATACCCTTTAATCCTATGATGTGCATCCACATACTTGAAATGTTAACAAAAATATATGTTAAGCCACATTTTTTCTTAATATGACAAATCTAATCAAATATATATATAAGAATGCATAAGTTTAGGGTCATGAAATATGTAAGGTATATAACACATTCTATAAAAAATATAGAATAAATATGCATTAAATAAATATAAATAACCAAAATATTTCACAAAATGCTTTTTGACCTTTTATGAACCAATTTATTTTTTTAATATCTAAGTTGATTTTCATATGGTCCCTTATTTCACTTAGGATCATTTGTTATCCATATGTTTTCTTATTTTCATATGATCAAGCTTATCACATACAAGTTTTTGGAGCATCCATTATATTATTCTCATAATCAAGTGCATCTTTATGAGCCATATCCTTTTCACTATATACTCTTTTTGATAAATAACATATAATATCAATACCCCTTATATTTTTATATTTACTCCATATATGCTTTTTTATATGAAGACCATTTTTTTGGATAACAAGAATAGTAACCATTGTGTAATTATCTATGTTCCATGTGAATCTTGTTTGTCAATTTTTATTACCATCATGTTTTTTCTTTTATCCTATGCAATCATATAATGCATGATTTATCATAAATAGTTTGAAATTTACTATTATATTCATGAGGGTAATTATATAGAAATATACATCCAATATGTGCTCAACCAAACAAATAGATTAATCATGAGTTTCTATCCATATTACATATAATGAGCATATTCATATTATATTAATTAGCAAAAAAAGGAATAATTATTTGAATAGCATTCCTATCTTAAATAGGAGTAGTCACTCCTTTTAATTCCCTTTTTCAAGTTTTCTTGAAATTTGCACAATTACATTTTATTGGATTTTCTTCTATGTACTATGCTCATATTATTCTCAAACCTTTCCATTTTAACAAGTCTATTTGTATTTGATTAGATTACCCTTAGAAATTAATCATTTTCCCTCTAATCCAATTATTTGTTAGTACATAAAACCATCTGATCCCAATTGATTCCTCTTTAAGCCCTTATTAGAGCATCAATTTCTTCGATTGGATCATTTGATAGTCATTATATGATCATCATTTTGGGTATCTAACAAAAATTATGAACCATTTTCCTCAAAGTTATCAAAACGTTTGATACCCATAACAGATAGTTCTATCCTTCATCAGACTGGTCATCATACCATCTAAGCATTATCTAATACAAAATATTTTTTAACCAATAATTATGGACCATTTAATTATGTGATTAGACCATCTAATACATACCTAAACATTAGTTTCAAAATGTAAGACTTCTAATTCTTATTCCAATTCTTCTTCTTAGCATTCTTGACTCACTAAAGTTGAATTAATCCTCAACAAGGCCTCTTATGTAACACAATGCATGTTTAAAAAGCAAGAAATTTGATTAAATCGATCAAAGTATTGAATTAAAAACCATAAAAAACCATACCTTACTTTGTAACAAATTTCTGCTTGATTCTTTTACAAAAATCCTTTCTACATATGGCTTTTTATGAGATTCACACTTTTATCCTTTATCTGCTAGTTAATGTAAGATTTAGTCACAATTCTCCCTTCACTTGATGAATATGTTTCCACCACAACCTATGCTTGAGGTTTGAGGGGTTTTTAGTAAATTATTTTAATAATTTATTTATTTAAAATATTAAATTAACCCTTTTGATTAAAACCTTATTAGAAATTATATTTTTCTTATTTCTCATTTAAATTGACTTCCAAACTTTATAAAAAGAATTATAAAATTAATTATTCCTTAAATGCTTTTCTTTTATCTAAATTTATAATTATTTTACTATTTTTATATTTTAAATAATTTTTTTATGACTACCTCTCTCGTTTTGGAATTCATCCAACACCATACTTATTATGATCATTACCAAATAATAAGCTTATAAAGAAAAAAAATTGAAATAAAATTTAAGAATTATAAATTGAATTTATCCACATAGCTTTGAGATGTTACAATTTTGCTTAACTACATGCTATAAAGCTAGAAGTGGGCTTTTACAACATTTTTAAAAACAAAAACAAAATCTCTCATGAAGTTGAATATGTAAAACATCATATATATATGGATAGCATTTTACGCAATGTTTGTTTTAATCATTCCATATTAGATTCATTGTTTTTAATCTAAACAATGGCTTGACTTCTTAAAGATACCTTCTTGTATACATATATATTAACTTAAGAACTTTTCTTTCATTTATGATGTGACCTTATCATCCATTTACCCTCCACTTAAGAGCTTGGTATGAGCTTCTTCTTACACTGGTGATTAAACTTATGGGACAATTGATTATAGTTATTCTTAACCCTCTTTAATAATATCACACTCCTTAAACTGCATCATAATATGAGAAATACATTTTTGATGTATTATGTCATGACTGGAGTTAACTTAGAGCTCTTTTTTGCTTTCTTACATATTGGCTTCTTTGCTTTGTCCCATACAAGGTTTTTTGATATATTAAGGTTAAGATTCTACATATATAGCACAAAAGAATTTTTTTTAGTTTCATATATAGTATTATTCATTCTAATATCCTCTCAATATAGAAACCTATGAAAATCTCTTTGTTGCACAACTAATTTAACAAATATGATTTGATAATCACTCCTCACTCTCTTCTAACTATGGTGTCGCATAAAAATATAAAATGAAAAATATTGTTTAAACATCTTTATTACATCAAACAAATACTATCTTAGTAGTTATCATAAATTTAAATAATTCACTTTAGCATAAAATATATAATTGCACTAGAATTATATCATGGTTTGTGGTTTCGATATGAAATACAAATTTAAGTTCATTTTTAATATTTTATTTTATTATTTTGTCATAATTGTGTTGCGTCATAGTGTTTTCCTCATGTTTTCTTGGTTATAAAAGTAAAATAAAAAATAGAAGTTAAACTTTCCTTTTATATTCTAGCAAAATTAAATAAAAACTATAAAACATATATGGTAGATTTTTTTACTTTAATAAAAAGATGCTCAATTTTGTTCTTAGAATAGGAAAATATTATTTTTATACAATATTTTAATTAATATAAAATGATAACGTTATTTACAACTTAAATTTTTCATCATATAGCTATTTTTATTTTAATAATCATAAAAAATAATTAATTTAAATAAAAATTGAAATTGAGTCCTAGCTCAAAAATGTTAAAACCATCAAAAGAATTGAAACTTAAATTTAAAAAATGAGACATAACATTTAAAGAAAAATTGAAATTCTAAAACTTAAAACTATTAGAGGTTTTTCTATCATAGTTGGCTAAATTAATATATATAGAGAGAGAGAGCTTATCGTTGTCCAACGCATAATGACATTTTTTTTATCTAAGAATAATGAAAAACATGGTCTTTGGTGCATGGAAGAGCCTAATTTGGAGAAACATCAACACTTGACACACTAATTATATCTTATAGTTGCTACTTAGGTTCTGTGCCATATATATTATTAAAGTTTTTGTTTATTAATAAATCTTAAAATATTATTATTAGGTATTATTAAAAATTTATATGATTGATAGATATGTTAATAAATATTCAATAAAGTGATCACTAAAACAAAATGACAAATAATCTATAACACTTTTTATAAAAATGTCTTTTGTTCTCCTAATGTTAGTGTTTTGGATTAAAAATATACATTTGAAAAGCATTTTTATAAAAAATAAGTTTACTAACAATATACCAAAGAGAGTTCATTATATTGGTTACTCCACTGATGATCACTCTTAGTAGTGTCTAGTTCTTTTGATTATATGCGGGGTTTAGGCATACTAAATTCCCTATCTTTTTTACTTGATTCCATTCACATCCATGCATAATAAACACATCAAATACCTCATATAATATTCTATTTTTATTTATATAGAATCGTCCTTCTTTATTGGTGGCAATCTCCTTCGTTCCTATCCTTGCCACGTCACCAACTCACCATTTTTTTTTTTCTCCTTATTTGCCTAGATTCGTATGGACTAAAGCATAGAAGAGCACAACAAGCATCTCATATGTAGCTTCTACTTCTATTTACATGTAAAGTGTTTACTTGTAAGTACATGGTATTGGTAACGTGCACCGCATCATCAACCTTTTCTTTCTTAACATGGTTGACGAACGGTTTGACGTCAGTCGATAACTCAAGTAACCAACTTACCCAGTTGTCCATCTGACGTGAAAAGGACAAGCCAGATCGTTTATTTGGCAATTTGGCTATTATTAAATCATTACTACAATTTATTTCGCTTCCGTCACTACAATGTTTTTAGTATATTGGTAGCTTTTCGCTTCCATATTACACGGCACATCCGTTAACAAGTGTTTTGCACGCCATGTATTTGATCATTGATACGTGAAATATTTAGATCAATTTCTGTATAATGGCAACCCACATGCGTCACGTTACGGCTATGTTAGTCAAGGATGACTATTCAAAATGTTTTAAGCGACCGATCATCACTTTTATTCTTGTATCCATTTGCCAAAACCCTTATAAATGGATAACTTTATGTGCGTAATAATTCGAATAATACCAGTACTTGTATTTCCAAAATTCATCATGGCTGCCCACCTTCTCCCTGCTGTCTCATTTTGCCTTCTTATTCTTGCTTCCCAGAGCTTTGCAAGACTAACAGGTCAAGGGGACGTCAATGCTGCCCAGAAGAAGGCACGTATAGCTTGTATATTTATCAGTGCTTCTGCTTTAACAAACTGAACGACATCTAAACCGATCTTTTCAGGTTTACATCGCATACCTTGGCGGCCTGCGAAGTGAGAATGCTCTCTCTGTAAAATCACTTCACAAAAGAATCCTTAGCAAAGTAATAGGACGGTACGTAAAGTTTGCTTGACGAAACCTGGTATTAATTTCCTACTTTTGTAATATTTAAAAAATTGTTTAAAATTGTTGCAGTTATGGTGCGTCTGAGCGTCTCATCCATAGTTACACGAAGAGCTTCAACGCCTTCGCGGCAATGCTTTCAGACTCAGAAGCAAAGATGCTATCAGGTTAGAATATATAAATAAATAAGAAACCACGCTATTGTTTGAGGATCATTTAAGCCTGTCTTTAATTTGCTCTTCTTGTTCTCAGACTTAGACGAGGTGGTGTCCGTCTTTCAAAATAAGCAAAACCAGCACCACACTACGAGGTCATGGAACTTCCTGGGCTTTCCACTGACCGCGCCTCGCGCGGCGTTGGAGTCCGACGTCATTGTGGGCATGCTAGATACCGGCATCTGGCCGGAGTCCAAGAGCTTCGATGATGCGGGCTTTGGTCCCGCTCCCTCAAAGTGGAAGGGCACGTGTCAGTCCAATGACAACTTCACTTGCAACAAGTACGTCTCATATATTGAACAAACTCAAAATTAACGATTTTGTTTTTTAAATCTGAAATATTTTTTTAACTTTTTCATGCCTAAACAGCAAAATTATTGGAGCTCGATACTACCATTTGGAGGGAAACATCAGCGAAGGAAATATAGCATCACCACGCGACACAGAGGGCCACGGCACTCATACGTCGTCCACAGCGGCAGGACATGTACTCCCGAACACAAGCCTCTCCGGGCTCGCGGAGGGGACGCTCCGAGGAGGCGTCCCTTCGGCACGGCTAGCAGTGTACAAGGTGTGCTGGGATAACGAGGGCTGCTGGGACGCCGATCTTCTCGCCGCATTTGATGATGCGATCGCCGATGGAGTCGACATCATTTCCATCTCTATCGGTTCGAGCTTTCCAAGTGACTACTTCTCTGACCCCATTGCTATCGGATCCTTCCATGCGGTAAAGAACGGCATCCTGGTGTCAAGTTCAGCCGGTAACTCTGGCCCTGATGATTCCACTGTGGCGAACTTTGCGCCTTGGTTGCTGACTGTGGCCGCAAGCACCATTGACCGCAAGTTCGTTGCCCAAGTTAAGCTCGGCAACGGCCAATCCTATCAGGGAATGGCGATAAATCTGGATGGCAATAACAATGTACAGTACCCACTTGTGTACGGCGGGAATGTTCCTAACGAAACCGCAGGCTTCGATGGGTCCATCTCCAGGTTGGGATTTCAAAGAAGCATCCATCTCTTTATTTTTTAAACAAATAATTAAAAACCATGCGTGGTTGCAGATTCTGTAGTGATGGGACATTGGACGGTGAACTGTCCAAGGGAAAGGTAATTATATGCGATAGCTTGAGCGATGGCTCCGGGCCGCAGCACGCCGGTGCGGTTGGGGCGGTCATGGAAACAAGTGATGCGAATGATTTCGCCTTCGGCTTTAAGCTCCCTGCCTCTGTACTGGGAACCGACGACAGCGCCGAGGTCCTCGAATATGCCAACAAAACGAGGTATGAGTAACATATCGTTGCGTAGTCATTTTTCAGGTCCCTTCCACTACTACAGTTACAGATTTATTCGTTATTCTTATTGACATAAAAAATAAAAGCCAACCTACTGCGAGCGTATCCAAAAGTGAGGGAGTGTTGGATGGAGCCGCACCTTATGTTGTCTCGTTTTCCTCTCGTGGTCCAAATCCAATTACTCCCGACGTACTTAAGGTAATAAACTTAGTAATGGTGTAGACAAACGAAAAATACTCTCTATATGATATCATCATGGAATTTGCCGTTATATGCAGCCGGATTTGGCAGCTCCTGGAGTGGATATTTTAGCTGCATGGTCTCCCATTAGTACAGAATTTTCAGGGTCTTTAAACATAATATCAGGAACATCTATGGCGTGCCCTCATGCAAGCGGATCTGCTGCCTACGTCAAATCGTTTAACCCAACTTGGTCTCCTGCTGCTATTAAATCTGCACTTATCACCACTGGTAATATTAAGTTCACTCTTAGTAGAAGATTTCTCTTTAAATAGTCTGCTGGGCTTGACATATCTTTCTTATAGCCGACATCATGAGCCCAACAAAGAATAGACAGGCCGAATTTGCATATGGTTCGGGTCAGGTGAACCCAATGGCAGCAGTGAAGCCTGGGCTTGTCTATGATGCAGGGGAGATTGATTATGTAGAGTTTTTATGCGGCCAAGGCTACTCAAGCGAAAACCTTAGACGTGTTACAGGAGACTCGAGCAGCTGCACCTCAGAAAATAACGGCACGGTGTTTGATCTCAATTATCCCACGTTTACGTTGTCTGCTACACAAGGGAAGACCTTCTCGGCTGCATACCACAGAACAGTTACCAATGTGGGGATATCAAATTCTACTTACCATGCAAGTGTGGGCTCTCCAGCTGGTCTCAAGATAAATGTTGACCCACAAGTCTTGTCATTTAGTAAACTACTTGAAAAGAAATCATTTGTTGTGAACATTGAAGGGGAAACAAGTGAGACCATCCTCTCTGCAACATTAGTGTGGAGTGATGGGCTGTACTATGTGAGAAGCCCTATTGTGGTTCACACTTCTGTTTAAATATTATTGTAAACTTTACATATCATTGAACTTTTACATGGTTTGATTTCGAAAGTTATATCGGCTTGGCACATGTGGAAATTTTCTCTTTGCCTTTCATGGTTGTTGATAATAGGTCAATCTGATTTAATTGGAGATATTACTTAAGATACTAAAATAGTTAATAAACCATGTATTTTCACGAAAAAGAAAAAACATAATCGTGATTTAAATTTTGATAAAAAAGCACAAATATTTGTTAGTAAATTCAATTTTTAATCGAACTAAATAGTCCCTCTCTCAATTGATAATCTATTGTTTACTAATAAAATACTTGAACCAACACTAATAGTTTTAAGATGAATTAACAATAGCTAATCTTTAATCATTAAAGAAATTTTTTATCAAAAAGTTTGTTTATTATTTTTATAATACCAATTGACCATCTAACCATTCTATTAACATTACTTAAATTTGATAGTTGATCACTTGAAAGAGTATGCAATTAATATTTTTAACATTAAGCTGGTGTCTACCTTGCGATGAGGTAGATTTATAATATAATAGTTATGCGTCATTCTTAAATGTAGTGAAAGATATAAATTGGCATAAAATTCAAGATTATGTAAAATTTCAAAATAATTGAAAATACACATTACTGATGTTCATTATGTTTACATTTAAAAGTCTATTTTCAAACATTTGTAATTTTTTGGATTTGTAGTTAGAGCAAAGACTTAAATGATACTCATGACTATGGGGGTTAAAAGAAGAAATGTTTAAGCACAATTGAAAATATGTTTAGTCTTATGTTGTACGTTATGTGTAGTAATAAAGTTTTAATGCATAACTAATATGATTTTTATTTAAAAGTTTAAATTTTGAATTATTAGATATTCATAAGATGATATATTAGACTCAATCTGAGCCCTTATTTTGAGAAAACTTCTTAATAAATAATATTAGAGCTAGTGATGATTCAATTAAGATTAAGTAATAATAAAGTTGACTTTAATTATTTAGTCAATATGATAAACTGCTCCCAACACGTGGTATCAAACCTTATGGTTTATCTGGAATCAAGTAATTTATATAAATGGCTCATATGATTTTTTTGGCTCTCTTTTCATTATGTTTGCATAGAGATTGAACTCATACAATGTGTTTTAAGTGATTAAATAGCTCTTATTATGCATAATAAATATTATTGATAAAATCATTGTGGACCTACATATTCAACAATTTATAGTAGAGCAATCGATATAACATACATGAAAAATGAATTTGATTACAATGGAATCCTTGATGTTAAACAAGTCAATTGACTCCAACAGTCAAAAAATTGAAGAAATTTTGAAGGAAGTGATGCACAATATTAATGAGATTCATATATGTGGGGGGTATTTATCAAAAAAAATCAAGAATTGGTTTAATTTCACTTGGTAAATTCAATATAGAATAAAAATCTTAATATATAATTAATTGTCCTTGCCAACCTTTGGATTATTAGATGTCCATAAATGGGTATGTTGAAAACAACTTAAGCTTTCAATTTAATGTCTCTTAAGCAAAAGTAAATTTGGAACACATGCTTTTAGGTTAAAAAGCTTATAAAAAAAGGGGAACATCACGACATGATAGCGATAAGCATTACATTAGCTACTTCACTTTCAATTGAAAGTGTTCCCAAAGATTTTACAATAACAAAGGTGTGGTAGTCCCTTATCGGCCATTATTAGATTTTTGTGCTATCATTTTCATTTTTGTTTAAATACATGCAATAGTAGAATCATCTTTCCAAAGGAAGTTTTTTCACATAAAACTTATTTTTTGAAATCAATACGAAAGCAAATAAAATTAGTTGTTCAAAAAGGTCAAGTTTTAAACAAAGTTTTAAAACATAAGTTTCTAACATAACCTTACAATGGCCAAGAGTCATAGCACTTATTATTATATGTCTTTTTCTCACATGATAAAATTAAAGAGATTTAATACATTTAATATATCACATCTTCTAGTAGTAAAATCCATGTAATCCTTAATGCTATCCTGTAGACCTATGTGGTACATCATTTTATCTTAAAAGTATTAGAAAAAAAATAAGCAAGAGCCGATCGGCATTGGCTTAGTATACAAACATATATGCATATGTAAAATAAATAATATTTTAGGTAATTGCATGCATAGTCAATAATCAAAATACAAAGAAGTAAGATCATATGAATGATAACATACAAAATAAATGAGCATAACATTGTTAATTGCAATGAAATAAATGCATGTTTGTTCTCATCTTTTATCATCTTATATATTTACTCATAACCTTAATTGTCTATCTTCTTTAAGATTTAGTATAGAGCATGATTACTTTATAGTAATTAGGTATATTTAAGAATACTTTATTCCATACTTTAACAACTTGGATAGAATGACCCTTTTTCTCCTCTTTAGAGCTCATTATTCTAGAATGCATTATTGAGTTTAGGGTCTACCATTCATCTTAATTGTAAAATGAAACTTTTTCTTGTCATTTTCAAATCTTTTTTCTCTTTTCTTTCTCTTTTATTTCTCTTTCATTTCTCTTTTGATAATATTATCTTTTCTTTTTTTGGTGACCATAACCATTATAATTATACATATTCCTTTATCATTTCTCATTTCATGAAAAATATATAATTATAATGAATCATGTTCAACATCCTTTAAGATTATATGCAAACCAAAGATGTGACAAAACATTTACAAAAGATATGACAAACCATTATAATTATACTTTATGTTTGTAATAAATATGAAAATTTGTGCAAAACGTATAAGAAACTAAAAGAGGAATATTTTGAATATGTCAAAACAAAATAAATTCAACACTCATTTAAAAAATAGAAAAAGACCAATGATGATTTAGTACAAAAAGTTAATGAGCAAGTATTATTTGTTAAGAAATTTAATGATTTTAAATCTTTATACATTACTCATTCACTTTTAAAATTGAAAACCAATTAATAGAAAAATCTTTATTGCAAAATATGTATAGGCTTAATGACAATATTATACATAGTTATAATAATAAACATACATGTCATTATTACATGTTACTTGATCTTTCAAATTCATGTAGAAATAAAAATAATATTCATTTTAAATTTCTTATTTATGCATGGGTAGTGAAGCCAAATAGTAGCTCAACTATCCTTAAATATGCTAGACCCAAAATGGCTTGGTTTTTTAAATCTAACAATTAATTTATGAGTTTAAGCATGTCCTCTTTCTAAGGCCAAGCAAGACATGTTTCTTGGATAATGGGCATTAAAGACACATGATTGGAAACGTTAAGCCATTTACCCAACTAAGGGCTTACAATGAAAGAAAAGTAGCACTTCGTGAAAATTCAAAGAAATCTATCAAAGGAATAGGTACCATTAAAAACTCTACAATTTCAATTACTAAAGTTTTGTTTGTTTAAAATTTAAAATATAATTTACTTAGTATAAGTCAACTTTGTGATAATGGTTTTAGTATTTCATTTGATACGATTGCATATAAAATTAGAAAAAATGAAGATGTAGTAATTATCACACTTAGAAGAAATAATACATATTTACTTGATTTTAAAACCATAAACAATTCTTAAATAAAATACTTTTGCAACACATGCAAGTGACTTTAACTTATAGAATAAGAGATTTTGTCATGCTAATTCACATACATTAAGAAAAATGATTAAACATAACCTAGTAAGAGACTTACATGAATTGAACTTTATAGATAATCATTTTTTGGACCATATTTTTTAAGTTAAGCAACAAAATTAAGTTTCAAAGCCAAGGGAAGATCTTCTTGACTATATACCATATAACAGTTACCAATGTGGGGATATCAAATTCTACTTACCATGCTAATGTGGGCTATCCAGCTAGTCTCAAGATAAATATTGACCCACAAATCTTGTCATTTAGTAAACTACATGAAAAGAAATCATTTGTTGTGAACATTGAAGAAGAAAAAAGTAAGACCATTAGTGTGGAGTGATTGGGGTGCACTATGTGAGAATCCCTATTGTGGTTCACACTACTATTTGAATATTATTTTAAACGTTAGATTTCAATGAACTTTCATGATATTTGAAATTAAAAGGTACATCAATTTGGCCTATTTGGAAACATGAGCTTTGCCTTGGTAGTCATGTTTATAATTGTTCATTGTGATTCAATTGAACACAATACTTAAAGCACTACAATAATCCATCATTTCTCACTTCAAGAAAAGAGCATAATAAAATTTTGATCAACAAAGTTTAAACACTCATCGATAAATTAAATTACTTATCATATTGAATGATCATCATTAATAAATTCAATTACCAAAAAAGGTTCTCATTATTTTCATGATATAATTATATTTTGCATCCATTCTATGACCATCCAATTAAGTTCTTTGATGATCCTACTATTGTCAATATTATTTTAATTTGATAGTAAATTACCTTCATTTATGGAGGGATGACAACTGTAATCATTATTTTTGTTATTAAATTGATGGCTTGCTTATGATTAGAGAGAATCGTAATATGATAGAAATACATGAATCATTTATAAATGCAATGACATATATATATATATATATATATATATATATATATATATATATATATATATTAAAGAAAGCTCAGTTAGTTAAAATTAAATTAAAAGTCATGTCTAACTTCAAAATAATAAAAATATGCACATTAGTAATGTGTATCTTATTGATGCTAAAAGCAAATCTTTTAAATGCATGTAGTTTGTTGGTCCATGTTTGGAGCAAGGATTAGTTAACATTAATACAAATGGGTTACTGAGAGTTGATTGTATGTAAAAATAGTTTAATATCATATTATAAGTTAAATATATTGATAAAATTTTATTTTTAAAATGAATTTTCATCGTAAATTTAAACTTTCAAATCATTGAATATCCACATAAAGATAGACTAGGTATAATCAAGCCCCTACTTAGTGCAACCCTATTAATATGTGGCGTCGAAGTCAAATATTATTCAACTAGAATCATATGATATGACAGAATAGACAAGGGTGATTGAGTTGATATGAAAAAAATTCTCCCAATGAGTGGTATCAAAGTCGACAATTTTCATACAATTGATGGCTACCATGGTTCCATGGCTCCTTCCATCATAGTTAACAAAAGATTTTGTGAACTTACATTATGCCTTCACATGATTGAGTAGTTATTAGTGCACGTGATAATTGATGATATTAACAAAACTTCTGTAAAGCCTTATGTAATTACATTAAATGATTAACACATGGTTTCCATTATTTAGGTATCTATAACAGAGCAATTGGTGCAGAGAATAGATTAATGGAGCATGCTAGAATACTTGATGCTAGACATGGTACTATTCAAATGATTTAAAAATTAAAAAGAGTGGTGATAAATTTAGATTAAGTTCTTAGTTGAGGTAGAGATTTTCTTAACACTAATGAGAATATATTTAGTCTCACTTTATATTTTCAGTATATTATTAAAGTCTTAATGTACAATTACTTGGTCCCTACTCAACTTTTGGGCTATTTGGTGTTCACATGAGAAAACATTAGGGGCAATGTTATATTATGCCTGACCAAATCATAAATAAACTTGATGAAATACTTTGAAAAACCAAAATATTGAGGATAAATAGACAATGTTGCAAAAATTATGAGGACATAATATAAAAAATCAAGTGAAGGTTATAAAAAATATGACAAATTTGTATATCAAAATAAATGAAATAACCAGATAAGAATCATAAGTCTCAAGCCTACCAATACTATAACAAAGTTGAAAAATATTCTAGTATATCTATTATCATACAAATACACCATATTTTCTCTAAAAAAGATCTCTCACAAGACTCTTAAAAAAAGTATCCACTTATACTTAAAATCTCATGACACAAATCTCTAGGAACCATCATGTGATTGTCTTAATTTTTACAAAATTTAACATATTATAAATTGTAAAATTTAACCAATGTGATTATAATGAGGTGTATTTTGATGTAGTAAAGTCAAATTCTCAAAACATAATATTTATACATAAAAGTATTAAAATATTAAAAAAATTTTAAAAGATGTGCTATAATTTTAAGGTTAACAAAAATATTATTTGTATAATACTAGAAAGAGCTCTTCAACACAAGTTTAATAACATTAAGTTTTTAATTTTTAAAGATCCAGAGAATTAATGATGAATTTTTAAATAATTGAATATAATTATAATTTTTTGCACTATTTGAGAGTAGATTTGTAATTTTAAAATATCAACTCATGTCAAATCAATTTTGATTAAGGATAAACATACAAATATGGAAATTTCAATTGTGCTAAGATATATTTATAATTTTTTAAATTTTGACACTATTATAATTGAACTGTTGGAGGATATATTTGTATATAAGCAATTGTTAGAGAGTTTCTTGAAAGCATGCTATGATTTCATTTATTAACAAACAATGGTAAATTAAATAGGCATTATTATCACCTTAAGCCTCCTATATTAGATCTAATGATGTGATTATTCTAAATAATGTTGGAAAGCTTACAAAGAGCTTATGAGAAGACTTTTGCTCTGATGAGCTTTCTTGGTGTGGGAAACCAAGGTAAGGAAGAGTTGTGCCATCTAATGTAAGTTGTGGTTGAAAGAACTTTTTCATTCATGGGATTGACATTATAAGCAAGGTAAGTTTTACAATTATGTTTGATTTTACCCTACTGTGACATACGAGCCTCAAGTTCCTAGTGCGATAAGGAGAAAAGGAGAGATCGAGAAGATGTTTATGTTGCTAATGAGAGAGCTATGTTACGTCTGGCTTGCTACAGAAATAAGGTGATGGTTGTTAGGAAACCTTCATATTAGTACAATGACAAATATCATATGGTACAAAGGTCTGAGTCATAAGGCTATAACAGAGCTATGTGACAGTTTATTGAAGGAATCGTACTAGATTTGCTTATTCATACTAGTACAATAAGTACTAAACTACTATTAGACAATTGGGTTAATTGTACAAGGATAATATTGTCATTATAATTTGTATGATTGGTTGAGATTATATGAGAAAAGTTAGCTAAATTTGAGATATCAGATTGGTTTATTATGGGGATCATACGATACAACAAGGGGATTACACAATGTACAATTTGTGATAAAAAAAGATTTATACTACTAGACATATTACACGATAATGGGATTTTTTGTATAATATAGTGCAAAATGTTTAGTTTTGAGGGATCATATTATATAATTTGGGAATTGTACAAGTATAATTTTGAATAGTAATTTAATGGTCTAAATTAATATGACTTAGTTGCTTTTAAACATATCATATATATGATATATATTGATCATTATATATACATAACATTACAAGAGATCAAGAAAAAATTGAAATTAAAAAAAGAATCCAACTCTTAGATTCAGATAAGTAAATTTAGTAATTGTAATATATATATGCTAGTAAATTAATTTCTAATTCATTTATAAAATAGTATATTTTTTATGTTATTTTTTAATAAGCATTGCATGTATTAGAATATTTTTTGTCATTTAATACATTATAGATAATAAATAATCATGATAATTATAGTGCAAATATAATAATAATTTAGTTATAGTATTAAAATATTTTTATTATGATTATTTTATTGGTTATTTATATTTTTATAGTACATGTTTGTTTGGCATATTTCTTACATGTTATTTGTTTATGGCATTGTATATTAGTATTTTAAATAATTTTTTCTTTTTGAATAAAAAATTTCCATAACAAAGTTTGGCTTCTTATTTCATGACTATTGCACACCATATTTTCATCAAGATAATATTAACTTAAACTTCTCTATGATCTCTACATCATTGTCTAGTTTTGTAATTTTTTTAAAATAACATAATATTTATTTTAATTTATTAATTGATACCAATTAGAGAATTAAGTTATTATTAAATTTCTCAAAACTTTAATCTTTAATTTTATTATCTAAGCACCTCTAATTTTTTTAATCTTGTGGTAATGTCGATTTTCAAGTAAATTGTACTCTCATTTCTTGGTTTGTCTTCCTCTTTTTAGGAGTTATAGCTTCTATTGTTTGATATATGAATTTTGAAAAAAATTAAAAATTCACTAAAATTTTTTAAAAAATTATAAAATCTCTATTTATCATAATTATTTACCTTTTATGATCTTTATATTTTTTTTCTCCCTCTTTAAAGCTCAGATCCATACTCTAAGGTGTTACAAATCCTTCCTCATATGAATTTTATCCTTAAATTCAAATTTTTGTATCTTCTTTCTAAATAAATTCTCTCATTGATTAATTATCTTATAGAAATTTTCTTGTTCCTTAATTTTTAAATTCTTTTTTACCTTTTTCTTTCCTCATAATTTAGATCCAATTATTCTTTCAAAGTGCTAGAAGTATACATTTAAGCTTATAAATCATACATATAATTACTAATTTGTTATTCTATTCCATTAATTTAAGAATAATTATATAATTTTTTTTAATTGGTATTAATAATTACATGAAATTATTAAAACTTAATTTCTTGGGCCTTTGGCCTTCATCATGAGTAGTATTTCCTATGAATCATGAGCAATCTTTAGCAAAGTGTGCCTTCTTATCACACACAAAACACTATTTTGCCTTTTTCTTATAACATTCTTCCTAGTGATTTTTCCCACATATCTTGCAACTTGGTTTCTTTTTGGTTTGGTTTCCACAACTAGAAACTATTCCATTTAGCTTACCCTTCCTTCATGTTCAATTTTTTACGAGTGTGTCTCCTTCCTTTTTATGGTTGACTTCCTAATTTCCAAATTGTTTTGGTCTTGTTCTATGCATCTTGCTACTTTCACAACTTCTTTATATGTATTAAATTGTATAGGAGAAATGAAATAATTAAAAAAGTCATGTAATCCATTTTAATACATGTAGCACATATTCTTCTCAATAACTACCATCTTTGGAGCATACATTATAAGTCTGGAGAAAGTCTACTCATATTTTGACATACATAGTCCCCTTTAATACAACTTAGTTAAATCATTTCACATCTTCTTTTTATTGAATCTAAAACATATCATTCTTAAAATGCATTGTGAAACTCGTTCCAAGAAATTTTAGAGTTAAGTCTATCTCCAAATTATAGTCTTTGTTATAAATGTCACTAGTGACCAGCAACACTATCAAGTATTAATGCTATAAGAGGAACTCTTTTTTAGCCATAACATGCCATATTATCAAATATCTTGATCCTTTCTAACTAATCTTTTACTAGAAAAGGATCCATTGTGTCTCTCAAATATGATGATCATAGACATAAGAATTGCTTCACTAATCAATTTGCTTGATTTGTTCTTAACTTTTTTCACATTCATTTGGCATAACATTTCTTCTAGTTTGTAATTCTAAAGTTTGATTTCATATTTTTATTATACCCCTCGATCATTATACATAAAATTATTGTATTATGTTTAATAATGTTTTTTTCGTAAATATTAATTTTAGATCATACATCTTAAGAGTAATAAGTTTAATCATGTTAAGCATCTAATCAAGTGACTTAAGGAGCTTACTAGAGGTGTTTGGGTGTTAACCAGGTCGTGGTATTGGCTCATAGCCATGGTGTAACAAATCTTAAGTATTTTTAATAAATTTGGTTTAATGAATTTTTAAATTTTTGATGTGCTTGTTCATGAGACAAATTAAAGAAGAAGATGAGCAAATATCAAATCCTATGAAAATCATCTTATTTAGAGTAATAAACTGCAAATATATATTTTAATATTATTTTTTAGGTATTTAATATTTTTATTTTTTATTAGAATGCTAAGATTGATTGAAATTATTCTTTCAAGTCAAATAAAAAAATAAGTTTCATTTAAATTAATATCTTAAAAATTTAAAGTTTTTAATATCTTTGATCATTATATCTTGATATCTTAAGAATTATGTTTTTAGTATCTTCAAACCTTTTATTTTAATAATAATTAATTTATATAAAAAACTTAATTCTCAGTCACCTAAACTATTCTTAACTAACAAAACTCATTAACTACATTAATTGGGTCAGGGTATTACTCTCGAACCTAGTTAGAATTATTTAGGATCAGCGCATTACTCTCTGAATCCATATATCATTTCATACGATTTAACTAGCAGTATGTGTGACCAAATCTTGAATGAACCAATGGGCAGCCAACCCCAAAATTAGGTTACCTTTAAAGTACACACAATATCTAATAAGACAAAAATGAAACTCTAAATACATATTAGACTAAAACAAGCATCTTTTTCTATGTGGCTAACTCTTGAATTGCGGGATTGACGTGCTCATCTGATCATATATTTTGCTATCGAACAATCACCTCTTATTTGACTTTTCAAAAGTGCTAATTCTATCAGTCATCCAATCACATAATTTTATGGTCACATGATCTTAACTTCAACCACTCATAAAGTTAAATCTTGTCATCAAATCATGACTCTCATCTCATGACTCAGATCAATTTCATAATTCTAAACTATGTCAGTTGAATCTTATAGGCAAATCACGTAGTTTTCAAGATGGAGTCATCCCAGACTCTTTTGATCATCCAAGTACTATGCAACATCTCTTTTAGCTATTATTTAGAGCCATTAGAATATTTTATAAAATAATAATTTTTAAATTAAAAAATAATAACATTGATGAAACTATAATGACTAATTTTCTTGCTTTGTAAGTACTTTTAGTCATTCAAGAATGCTAATAAATAGGTGAATTCTTAAGAAACTTTTTTAATAAAACTTCAACGAAAATTCTAAAAAACATTCTCAAGTTACAATCTTGAAACCATTATTAGCTAGTGCTCGCTATCATCTCCTTATATTACGTTCTTCTTCATCGAACTACAAATTCCTTTTTCTTCTTTAAATTAACTAACCTCTCATTTTTTATCTAATTAAATTAAAATAATTATCTTGTTAGGTATTTTGTCAACCATAGGAATTAGTTTGTATAGAGTTTTATTGTCATGTTTTTCTCTTTTTCCAATTTTATTTTATTGTAAGGTCATTATAATTTATTTTTTTATTTGCTTATTATGAGGGTTTAGCCTACCATCATTTAACAAAAGATTTATTTAGTTTTTTTATGTCTGGCTTTTATAAGGAGTAGACATAAGCTTAACTTTAAGTCGAATTACCTAAAAATATTTTTTATACACTTTTAAACTTTGTACTTTTTTATTTCATAATTTTTCAAAAAACTATATTATTTAATGAAAATCAATGTATTTTAAAAAGATGCATGCTTGTTAAAAATACTCTGAAACTATTTTTTAAAATATTTTTTATGAAATTAAAATTTTTATTTCTAACAATTCGTCTTTCTCTTATTAAATAATATTTCAAATTATAATTAATACTAGGAGAAACATACTTTCAAACCCCATAAATAGAAGATCTTTATCAAGTCTTTTTATTTAATAATTATAATGCAAAAATATATAATAATTTACTTCAGATATTTTGAATTTTTTAAGACATATTTTACATTATTTTATATATATTATTTATCTTAGAATATTATATGCATAGTAAGTTATATCATGTGTTAAGACTGAATCAAGTTAAATTTGAAAAGACATTGAACTAAGTAAAGTTCATATTAGCTAATATAATTGTACCTATATGATGAACCAATTGTATAATATAATTAGTTAATATTTTGATCTAATAGAATATTGGTCATAGGTGATCCTACAGTATATGTGTAATTTATATTGTTTATGCCAATATGATAATTTTATCGTATAAGTATATTGATGATTTACTTGAGAGGTCAAACTTAAGATTATGTTATTGATCTTTATTTAGCATAATATTATATTTGGTGCTAGTATAATATACTCATTAGAAGGATCAAACAAAGTATTAGATTGAGTAACAAGAGAGATATGAATTTGTTGTATTAATGTACAAGGATAGTCTTCATATTTTATAAGTATATCACCTATTATCTTAAGAGATATAAGGAGCTAATAATCTTTGTATAGTATGATGATATTCATTATAATGGTATAAACTATTTATCTTTTTAGTGAAAGTTCAAGACTTAGGCTGAGCATGTCAATTTTGATCGCATAGTACGATATCATGTCGTACTCATACAATATCATTTCAACTGAGAGTTTTGTTTTGGTGCTTAGTCATATATTGGGTTGATTTGTATTATAGTAGTATGATCTTCTTATTGTACTAATATAACTCTTATGATTAGTATAAACGATCTTATATTAGGACCTATTATAGCATACAATCATGCCTCATAAAATATTTTCTTAAGAGATTAGAATATTTAGTTGTGTAATTTTGTTCTAGTCATACCACATAATATTCTAATCATAGTTATGCAATCCATTTACATAGAAAAAGTAAACTAATCAGATGTTAGTGATTGATTAAACAATATTATCAATGGTCCATCATACTTGTATGATTCTTTGGATGATAAAGTATAATCAGTTTAGCATGAGTAATGACTATGATTATTTTTTCGTATAATCATTTGAGTGTACTTTGGGGCTATTTGAGAGCATTCTTAGAAGCATATAAAAACCTTCAAATAATAAAAAAAGACTAATTCTTCACTTGCTTATTATTTGAAAGAGATTTCTATTACAATCATCTTATACTTAGAGAAGAACTTAGAGAAAAGAAAGGCTATGGTTTCTCTTCATTCTTCATCATACTAGCCATCAATTCATTATTCATTGAGCTAAGTTTGACACTTCTCTTTAGTTTCTTTCTTGACCATTATTACATATCTTTTTATATCATTATAGTGTGTCATTTATTCAGTTATTTGTTGTTTATGAAAATTATTATATTAAGCTTATACTTAATACTTATATTATTACTGAGACTTTTCTTATTTTGATCTTTGTTGATTTTTATTAATCCAATATATAAACTTTTATGAAGTTGGATATTTGTAGGCTTTTATCATACCAACCACATATGTTTTTATGAAGTTAGTATTGTAGCTTCTATTAAGCCAGTTTTGTAAGCTTTTATTAAGTATTGTAGGTTTTTATTGAGCTAAAATTTAGTAGATTTTTTAGTTATTTGGTTGTGGGTAGATATAGAATTGAGTTTGGATCAAATTATTTGAAACTCTTATGTGTACTTTACTTATTATACAACATAGCTAGTTTTATAAAGCCCAATAATATTTCTTAAAATAAGTGTTACAATAGCAAACAAGAATAAGAAACCTATAATTCTTTTATTACAAAGTCATTTATGATTTTAAGTCATCTTAAAAATTATAAGTTTTCATAATTCACCAGTGTCTTGTGGACACAGCTTTCTCAGAATTTACAAGTGATATAAGAGTAAGGTTGAATCAAAGGAAGCAATTCTCAAGATAAGATCCTCATAATGTCCAACAACATGATAGTTGATCATGTTATTCTTAAGGAAGGGGTGTCTTTAGTTTTTATTTGAAATATTTTATGTAATTTTCTTTTATTCTATTGATGTGGACATTTAGGATATTGTGGATAATGGTTTCATTTTTCTTACTAAAAAGTTGGATAGTGTCTTAGTTAGGAAGCCTTTGATTGAACTTTCTTTATATGTGAAACATTAAGTTCATTCCAATGCAAAATCTTTGAACATCTTTCATTATGATTTTTTAGCCCCTAAAGTTTAATCACGTTATGAATCTTAAGACCACACATGAAGTGCAAGAAAAGCTTAAGGTTACACATGAAGGAAATAACCAAGTCAAAGAATCTAAGATCAACTTGTTTATGCTTAATTATTAGCTTTTTTGTATACAAAAAGGAGAAATAATTAAAGTTATATTTATTCATTTTACTAACATTATAAATGGTCTCTTAAATCTTGGTAGAGCTTTTCTTAGTATTAAAAATAGATGATGAAAATATTAAGGGTGTTGCCAAAGGAGTTTGGCCCCTTGGTGACTGCTATCAAAACCTCAAAGAACATGGAACGTCTCTTATTGGTGAGTTTCTTAGTGAACTCATGACTAATGAGATGGAGATGTAAAGGAGAAAAGAAGAAAAAGAGTAGCCTAAACTATTTAAGAAGGAGAAGGATATTACTTTGAAAGTTTCTTCACCTACATCAAATGTGAACTCATCAAGTAATAGTGAGGTAGAAGAGCTTCCTAAAAGCATAACAAAATTCTTCAAGTCAGTGGCTACAAGTAGCTCAAAAACGAAGAATGAGAGAAGTTATAAAAGGATATAGAAGAAAGAAATGTGCTTTCATGAATGCCAAGAGCTTGGACATTATTGGCCAAATTGTCTTAAATTTGGAATGAAGAAAAAAAACAAGAAGAAACTATACAAGAAGGACAAGATGATGAAGAAAGATAAGAAAAAGTCTATAATGACCACTTGGAGCAATTTGAAAGAATCAATATGCTCCTTGAGTAATGAAGAGTGTGAAGAAGAAAAGAAGAACTTAATTTGTTTTTTTAAATATTTAAAACTTTCTCTTCACTTTGCTTCTTATGCAAGTTTTTATAAATTTTTGGACCTACCTTTAAAAATACAAAGCTCTAAGGGAAAATCCTTACACAACTTTCCAAAACAATGAACCATACTTAGGAACACTAAGGTCTGATTACAATCAATATCTCAAGCTTAAAATAATTAAAATATTTTAAGAATTTTCATACTTTTTCAATATTTTTTATATAACCACCAAATTCTTTATTGAATAATAAGAAATCATATTTGGAAAACTTTTGCACACTAAGTATGCTCTACATATGAAACTCTTGGTTCATGTGTACTTATTTGATGATAATAAAACTGTTTTTTTATGTATTAATACTTTTCTTTTAAGTGATTTAAGATTATGCTCCTTAAGACTATCTAGGTGAAAATTTTGGAGAGCTTGGCCTTTCACTCAAAGTCTAATTGGTAGTACTTGGTAAGACAATAATGTGCACCAAACATAATGCTTGAGTTATTTTTGAGAATCATTTGTTGAAACTTCCTTATTATTTTTTAGCTTAAAAAACTATGATAATATCCTTGATGCATTGCGATAAATGTTGGCATGTTGAGTGTGTAAGATGAAAGCTTTTCAAAGAATCTTTTCACACACTTCATCATATCTAAATTAGGTTAAGGCATACATGTACTTTTGATGTATTACTTACAAATATGCTTTATTAAAGCTTAAAATTAATAGTTTGCATTCACAAAAACATTAATATAATACTTAGAGTGCATAAGCTTAAAAGTGTTTAAAAAGGAACACAACATATAATACATTAACTTTAATATATAATATATTTAGTTCAATTGTGTTAGAACATAAGCTAAGAGAGAAATATGTTGAGTGATACTTTTGAAACAAATATTTTTTACAATATGTTATCATTAATGTGCAATATGTTTTATTCATCTATTTTCACACATAAGGAAAGGAGCATTAACCTTAGTAGAATATGAAAAATTATATATAATATTCTAATATTTAACTTATAATATGTTTAGTTTATTTAAAATTAGGTACTATAATAGAGAGGTCGAATTTGAGAAATAAGTATCATAAGTAAATATTTTATATACAATATATTTAGTACATTAAAAGTCATACATTTAGTATGAACCTTAGAATATATGATATATTTAGTTCATTTCTTTTTATGTAATAGCTATTTGACTAGATTTTAAATTTTTTTTAGTATGTCCATTAAGGGTGTTTAGAGTTATTGGAACCTTTCTAAAGAGCTATAAAAAGGGTTCAAACATATTGTAATGGCTAATATTCAATTTTAAAACCTTTAAAAACCTTTATATTTACATAACATCATATTCAAGGGAACTAGACTAGAGCAAGAAAGATTAGAATACATCTTTTTTCAACCTTCCTTGGGTAATGATATTGAGCTAAGTTGAATATTTTTATTTTTTTATTTTCATATCAATTTAACTAACCTTCTGATCTTATTGCTAGGTTATAAGAATTGTATCCTTGAGCTTTTAGATTATTTCTTTTGTACCATTATGGAATTTTTCCTGTAGTTCCTTATTTGGTCTTTGGCCAACTTTGTAGGGCCCTTTCACTCAATGATTTGTAGTCTCATCTATGTTGGTATTGTATGTTTCGCTGACTTAATGTGTAGGCTTATCTACATTGATAATTTGTAAGGTTCTCTAGTCCAAAGTTTATAGGCTCTTCTAGGCTAGTATATGGAGTTTTACCTACCACATCTACAAAAAGTGTTTGTTAGCATTTGCCTAGCATTTTTGTTTGGGATATGCATATCTAAGTTTAGATTGAACTATCTAAAGATCTCATGTATTTACTTTATTACACTTCTCTCATAAAAGGTTTCTCCAAAAAGATAAGGTCCTTTAAATAAGATTTTATGATGTAATTATAATTAAGAATTCTAAAAGACTTTTATTATTTTACTTTGATTACTCTTAAGATTAAAATTTTCATAATTCACCTCTTTTTGTGTAGAAACCCTTGCTCCCTATTTTCTAACGAGTGGCATCATAACATGGTTATTATAATGACTAATTATTCTAAAAAAATTCT
The DNA here is from genome assembly GCA_023846275.1 of Vanilla planifolia. Lineage (NCBI taxonomy): Eukaryota > Viridiplantae > Streptophyta > Magnoliopsida > Asparagales > Orchidaceae > Vanilla > Vanilla planifolia. Next base: position 26,012,211 of record CM043874.1, on the reverse strand, counting down.
TTATGATGTCCCACACAATTGTAGTTGATCAAGCTATTTTGGAAGATGGAGCTCCATCCCTTCACTATTTTTTTCAAAGGAGATTTTCAATCATTATTAAAAAAATTGAATTCATTTTTTCTCAAATTTGTGTATCTTTAATTGTGGGATGTTGTTGATAATTCTTTTGAATTTCCTACCAAAAGAATTAACAATGAATTGGTTAAAAAAAATCATTAATTAAACTCACATCATAAGAGAAACCTATAGTTTAACATATTGCAGAGATTGAACATCCTTTACTATGGTCTTTCAAACACAAATTTTAATAGTGCTAGGAACCTTAAGACTCCCCATGAAGTTGAGTGAAGTTTAAGACTTTTATAATAGATTTAATAAGAGAATGAGCCACCTTGTTTTCTTTTTTTGCTTGCAAGTTCCAGAAGATTGAAAAGCTTATTGTGTCATTCTAAATTTGATGAATGATTTTTGTTATGCTATAATGTGTTTTATGGGTACTTATAATCATTCCAAACACTTCATTGCAATCCATCTCAATAATTGCTTATAAAATATTATGCTCCATACATTAGCACATAGATTTTCTAATGCTTTAAAAATCTACTATTTGAACAGAAATTGAGCATATGGTTTCATCAAAAGCATGGACAAATGCACCTTGATTGTCTCTTATAATAACCCCAATAATTGTGTTATTGAATTTCATACAAGCATGAATGTTAATTTTGACTAGACTAATTAAAGGTGAATCTAGTGGATCTTATCAATGCATTTCATAGCCATTTGCATAAATGGTAGTTGCAATCCCAGTTGAGTAAGAAGCGTATACTTTTGCCTGGTCTATAACAATGAGAAGCACTAAAAGTATTAAGACATTGAATGTTTACGATTAATATGATACCTAGCATTGAAGCTTTCGCTTCCTTGCATAATCTTTTATTTCTAACCTTCTAGATATTCTAGCATATTAAGAGAGGCATGAATTTCATTACTTCATAATAAGTTAGACTACCCAATGTTTCCTTTCTTATTTGTTGAGAAGAGAAATGATTAGTCGATTCGCTTAAATTTTAACCTTAAGAGCTTGGCCATAAAAGTTCCAGGTTTCCTCAACGATTTAATAATATAAATGTGCATGGTTGATGGTGTCCTAATTTGTGCAATGAGGAAATTTGGAAGCTAGGTGAATGTTCTAATTTTTTAATTGATTTAAAAAAATGTAACAACTTATTAAAAATTTGCCAAACTAGCATTGGCATCTTAGTTGAGTATTTTCCATTCCAAATCTTCTTCCAAGTCTTATTTTCAAAAGCTTTTCTCCTAATAGCATTCCATGCTAAGTTTAGGCTAAATTCTCCATCCTGACTTGCTTTCTAGTATATTTTACTAATTATGATTGATTTAAATGTTAGGCTTATTATTAAAGCTCTAGTCATTTTTAAGTTTTACAAAGTGTTCAATTTTCTATCCATGATATTCCTATGCTCTAATTTTAACCTCATATATTTGACCAATAGAGATTGTTCAAATACCAATTCCTAGTTTCTTTTCGTTAAGGTAATACGATTTTATTGAGATTCCTGATACTTAATCTATTTTCTTCGACAAGAGTATAAAGCAAGTCCCATTTCCTCCAATAATGTTTGTGGCTATCCTCAAAACAATCCCATAAGAAAGTACTCAATATCTACTCCAATATGTTTATAACTTTCTTTGGGTGTATTGTCATCAGAGCATAGGATGAGATTTAATTTAAAACATGCTTGACCAGAATTATCCTATCACCTATTGATAAAAAGTTTTTTCTTCCTTCTTTCTACTTTGTTTTATAGTTTTTTAATCAATTGTTAAAAGCACCTTACCTCTTTCTACTATGAAAATTTGGGCATCCTAAATATGTGATGAGTATGGAACCTATCGTAAAGCCTAAAACATTGTCAATCCTATTAATTATAATAAAGTTCATATTTTTGCTATATAGAATTTAGATTTTTATGAGTTTATCTACATACTTATTGATTATTGGAATTTACCCAAGAAAACTTGAGTTGCTTCGATGGAATTTGTCCAAGAAGATAATTAAATATTTTGGCTTCATTGATGACATTATTGTATCATTTGAAAGCTCTAGCGAAAATTTTCATTGCAATAATAAATAGTAGTGAAAAAAGTGGATTGCCTTGCTACAAACCTCTTTTTGATTGAAAAAATCTATTAAGAGTACCACTTATTTTAATTATAAATCAAGTGTTGCTGATGATATTGTTAATCAACCCCATGAACTTAGGTGAGAATTAAATTGTTTCCAAGACCTTCATTAAGAATTCTCATACTAGATTATTAAAGACATTCTTGATATCAAGTTTGATGATACAGTTTCTCTCCCTAAGGCTTTTTGTTAATTGACTTTATTAGCTCTTGTCCATTAGAATGTTATAAAAACATTTTCTTACTTCAGTGAGGTTTGATTATTCTAGAAAAATGATAGCTGATTGGATTGATTGCAACCTGTTGGCTAGAAGCTTGAAAAGAAATTTGACCACAAAATTACATTAGCAAGGCATTTAGGAATTTGGTCAAAATCTTTGAAAGTTAATTGGTTTGCTACACCTTGATATAAGAACTACATTTGAACTACAAAGCCCTTTTGGAATTGAATTGCTAATTAAGAAATCATGTGCTACCTCAATTAGATCTGGCATAGTAATATTCCAACATTTAATAAAGAAAATGACATTAAAACCATTTGAAATTCTTCTACATCTATTTCATTTAATAGAAATTAGTTTTTTGGATTGAAAATAATAAGTGAGTTGTTGTTTAAGATTTCTTCATCACTAAATATCTTTCTTAGAGAGTAAGGATTGAAAAAACTTGACTTCTACTTTTTATACCTACTCTTATCCAAACAATTTCAAAAAAATTAGAATCCATAATTTTTATTATGCAAAGTATTGATCTTTTATTTTTTTCTAAGTCATGAAAAAAATCTAGTGTTTTAATCCCTTTGTTTCAACCATTTTGTTACAGCCTTTTGACACCAATAAGTTTCTTCCTTATTATGTTCATCCAATAGTTACTAACTTACATTGTTGAGATTATTCCAATCTTCCTTTGAGCTATTTTCCTAAACCTTGTGCTTATATTCCTTCACTAATACTTTAGTTTGCTTTATTTCTTTGAAGATGTCCCCAAAAGTTTTGTGATTCCATTACCTAAGATAGTCCTTTAGTCTCCTCAATTTGAAAGCTAAAGGTTTCATTATTGATTGATAAGTAAGGATTAGCCAATCTTTTCAACAACTTTGTAAAAGCTTGGATGTGAGATCTACATATTTTGAAACTTGAATGCTTTGGACTGGATGACTATTCTTTATGTTGATCTAAAAGAAGTGCAAAATGATATGAACTTATTTAATAATGGTGTTGAACATTTGTAGTTGGATTATGCTTAAGGTTACCTATGAAGCAGTTATTAAAGTTAAGGAGCCAAAAACTAATTTATTTATGCATTATTTTCAGCTTTTTCTTATGAATGATTGTGATCCCTTTACAATATGTTTATTAGATCTAGTAACATATTGTATAAGTTTTCAAATCCTAAAAAAGTGTTTTGTAATGTTAAAAAACTAAGGAAAGTATTGTGGGCATTCCCCAAGGAGTTTAATCCTTTTGTTATAAACACTAAATCTCCAAGAATTGGGACCATCTCACCTTGGATGAGCTACTTAATCTCACATTCAATGACATTAAGATGGCAAGAACTAGAGAAGAGGAATCATTACCCAAGCATAAGAAGAAAGAAGACTTGGCATTAAGGGTTGCTTAACCCATGTCTAAAGATGGATCATCTTGTAATAGTGAGATAGAACATCTATCTAAAGTCTAAACATAGAAGCAATTTAGAGAAGAAAAAGATTATAACACACAAGAAAAAATGCAAAAGAATTATTGTAGCACACTGTCATGAATGCCATGAGAAATGAAAATTCTACACTAAATGAATAAAAAAGGGAATAATAAATTCAAGAAAGAAAAGAAGAAGAAGAAGGCTATGGTTGCCATTAGGAGTGATTCGAATCAAAATTCATTGTCCTTAAGCAGTGAAGAGAGTGAGGAAAAGCAAAACTTTTTATTTCTTATGTTAAACCACAAACTCATTTACAAGTGAAGATAAGGTAAGTAGTCACTTTTGTAAGGAATTAGAAAATAATTTGCTCAAATTGGTTAGTGTCTTTAAAGTGCTTTCAAAGAAATACAAAAGTTTGAAAAAGGAGCATAATGAAAGATACGTGAATTTAAAAGACCTAGAGATGAGCTAGCCCAAACTATTAATATGAATGACAAGGATAAAATTATCTATGTTAAATTTAAAAAAATTGCATTCAAACTCGATTGCATCTAATCACATGCATAAGAATGCTTCTTATTATAATAATAAATTTATGCATGTTGAAATTTCTCTATTTGTGTCACCTTTTTCTTGCAATTGTTTCTTAAGCATATTCTAAAAGATTGTAAGAATAGAATTATTATGAACTCTAAGTACCCTTCCAATATTTGTATTAAAATGAATAATAAAAATGTATCTAGTAAAGCTCAAATAATTGATTTCTGGTTGGTCAAACCCAAATTCATTTGAGTTCCAAAACCTAAGGTTCAAATTTTTAGGTTTGTGTGTATGCTTCCCAAATCAAATTAAGAAGTGGGAGAAAATTATATGGAAATATGATGATTAGTTTTAATAACTAAATTTAGAAATTTTTATGATTTTAAATTTTCATTTTCTTTTAAAAATGTCATATGCACATGATAGTGGGAGAGACACTATTTGAATCCCTTGGACTTATTTTTTAAAATTTTTCTTTTTGATGCATGAAAAAAGTGAGAAGTGTATATGAAATGAAAAATCTCATGTATCCATGTTTTTAAAATCTTCTCATTTAAATATTTGTTAATGGTCTTATCATAGTAAAAAAAGGAGGTTGTTAAACTCTTGTTCTTTGTATGATTTATTTGATAACAATAAAATCATTCTTTTATGCACCAATGCTTTTCTTTTTAAGTTCTTTTAGATTATTCTTCTTAAGATTATCTAGGTGAATAATTTGGATAACTTGGTCTTTATTCGAACGATTAATTGATAGTGTTTGGTAAGAACAAAATAAGTGCTTTTATATAAAGCTTGAGTTATCTTAAAGAAGAATTTATGGAGTCTTTTTGTTAGTTTTTAGGTTATAAAACCTTATGAAAATATTCTTGAGGGACTAAGAAAAATGGTGAGATTTTGACTATGTAAGCCAAAAGCTTTTCAAGGAATCTTTCCACATGCTTCATCACATCTATGTTAGTTTAAGGCATGCATTTCCTTATGATTTAATACTTATAGATATGCCTTATTAAAACTTAAAAGTGATAGTTTGCATTCAAAAATACATTCCTATAATATTTTGAGTGCGTAAGCTTAAAAGTGTTAAAAAAATGAATATAATGTACAACACAACACTTTTTTAACATATTGTATGCAAGGTGAGATAACAACACACAAAGTGATAACCAAAAAATAAAGCTTTCCATATACTACATTTTCCATATAATACATTACCACTAACTTACAATAGATTTAGTTCCCTATCGTTGTATGCAAAGGAAAAGATTTTGCACTTAGTAGAATACTTAGAACTCAATATTGCATATGGTATACTAATATTTAGCATACACTTCAATTGGGCTTAGGTATTGTATCAGAGAAGCCAAACCAAGGATTAAGTATGCTATGTAAATTTTTTTATACTATGTTCAATTTATTTAAAGTCTAACATAAATTATGATCATTAGAACATATGATATTATTAGTTTATTTCACTATGAAAAGGTTAGTTTAACTAAATTCTAAAAGTTTTTAGTATAGATATCAGGGAGCTGTTAGAGGTGTTTGGAACCATTGAAAACTTTTCTAAAAAGCCAAAAAATGGTTCAAACATAGTGTAATGGATAATGATTAGTTTCAAATCCTTTAAGAATCATTTACACAAACAAAATCATATTCTTCAAGACTTGGCTATTGAGCTAGAGTGAGAAAGATTAGCATACACATTTATCTCAACATTCCTTCAAGTAGTGGCATTGAGGTTAGTTATATATCTTTACTAAATTGTTCTTGCAATGATTTATTGCACCCCTTTAACTTATTATTGGGTATAGGACTTGTATTATTCAGCCCCACATTAACTTATTGACAAAATACATTAATTATAGAGATTGATGTGAGACAAAACCTAAATCAATCAAAACCAACCATCTCATGTATTTCAAAACCAAATGTTATTGTCGTTATTTAGAACATCTAACATAAGGATCCACATATAAGATCTGCATCAAAAGTAATCCATGTCAACTATAAGATGCAAAATAAAAATTGATAATATGAAACCAACACATTTCTACATAATAGTATCATACAAAAGCAATATAGATAAACATTTTTCAAACTCTCATAATTAAGCATCCTACTATGTAAGACTCTTAGTTATCTCCTCATATCTCCATCTCTATGTGATCTGGAAGCATGACCTTACTTATGATGTAAGTAATAGTTAAGACTTTATAAAGCTCCAAAGATAAACTAGAAATGAAACAAAATAAATTGAATTGCCATAATAAAACTAGTATATGAAAAAAAATATGATAATAGATATCTATCGTATAAGAAATAAAACACACATAAACACACACATGCATGCACATACACATACACACATGATATTTTCTAAGTTTGTTTATGTTTTTCTAGTTTTCATATAATTATTAGAATAATATATTTCTATAATCTTAGTCAATAGGGTTTTGTTTCTTTTATGACCATTATTCTTGTCATCCAATAATATCTAATATCCTATCCAAATGGCCTTTTCATGTAGACAAAAATAAAGTTGAGATCAAATCACATAAAAGTATGGAGTCTTTAACTAATATCTCACCACCCTACACAAAGTGTTAATGTTATATAGTAATTATTGATTAGAAGTGATAAACAGAAAGCTTGCCACTCTACAAGAAGTGTTAATGCCAAATACTAAAGAGGTTATATCATAAATATGTCACCATATCAAAATCAATCATATAGTCCCAAACCTATACCTAGCTAGCTATCTTGCACAATGTATTAATGGCTAAACTAATACCCATATGAACTATACTGTAATGTCCTAAGAAAACAAACAATGCCCATATGAGCTATAATATTATTTCTTAATAAAACCCAATTCTATTATTATATTTTAATTCCTCAAGTTCTAAACTTGTCTTATGTACTATGCCATTAAATAAAGGAAATATTTCATTTATTTATATAAATATAAAATATCACTAAAATATGAAATAATATACAAATAATACATCAACAAATCCTTCATGATAATCAAAACAGTAAATAAATAATGAATAGAACATGAAAATTAATTATTTATAAACTTTTCCACAAATTGATTTAATATCATACTTACAATGTAGTTACCAAATTTATTTACTTGAATTTTGGATAAAATCTCATTTCCTCTTCATTTTCTATACGTTCCATGCATGCACATTTATCATGAAATAATTTATTTGAATATAAACCACACTTCGATTATTTAACTTAAAAACATCATTTACATGCCTCTCTTTTAATATTATACTAATATATCATACATTATACCTGATGTATTATATGCTCCACCCACTTCTTAATTGCATACCATACACTATTATCACAATATGATACACCCATTATAATACATGCCCTATAGCAATCCTAGAGTATTTCATCTCTTAATAATCCATAACCTAACGTATTATATATTTAGTCCATGTACAATATGTATAATTCTACATACTACAAGCACCTCCTTAACAAATTATACACCAATAACCTTATTCATTGAGCTAACATATGATATGTCTTGTTCAATACACTGTACATGAATCATAATGCACTTGACACACATTTCTCTTTGAACTAACATAAGACTAATGTACCATATTTTGTGGCTAACATGTGGTATATGCTCTTTTCAAATGAAAACAAGAATTATAAATCCTCTCAATTTCCTTTCCAAAAAATCCAAACTCATTGAACAACATACAATTTCAATTCTAATGGATATAAGAAATTAATACACTCTCAACTCTGCACCTAAAAATTGAAATCAACAAATTAATATAAATTCCTTTTCTTACCTTATTAGTTTACTATTTCCTTTGCTCTTGTTATTATAGCAACACTCAAATGACACTTTTCCTCTCCTCAATACTTATGGCTCTGTAATATCTTCTACTACATAATCCTTCTTACCTTTGCTATTCTTGAGTTTCCCTTTACAAACGACAATAGTTTCCTTCCCTCCTCTTCTCTTTTTTTCTCTTCTCTTTACCTCTCCCTCAACTCAACCAAATCAACTCTACTAGCTATTCTACCAACTTTATTCTTATCCAACATCATTAAAAACAAAAATAAATTACAAAATCACTAAATTACAGTTGACAAATCCCAAAATGACATCCATATCATTTATTTCAAATAATCATATCTAATTATTTAGATCTTTAAAAACTAAATACTCAACACCATCATATTCTTCTCTAATACTCTTTTCAATCATATACTTATTTTAAATTTTGACTTTATTTTTAAACATGATATATTTTTCAAGGAACATCTTAAAATATTACAAACTAAGAAAAATTTAATAACTAACTTTATTCCAACTAAATGCGCATATTTGTAATCACATTAACATAGTCTAAATATTTGCATCATATTATACAAAGAAAAATTTAAGATGTTACAATCTCCACATCTTATAAAACTTTTGTCCCAAAATTTAGTTAAGCTTTGGAATTTTTGTGTCATATGTAATTCAACTTCCTAGGTAAATCTCTCTCTCTCTCTCACTTAGTTTAATCATGCCATAATAATTTGAACATTGGTATCACTTTATTTCTTAAAAACTTATCTTACATATCCAAGATCTATATTATGCCTTTGCATAAGTTAAATTTTCTTTATTATCAATATCCTTAGAATAATAAAAAATAATATTAAAGTGTTTAAGATATATTTTTAAAAAATAAAAAATAAATATATTATAAATTCCAAATATTTGTGGTAGTAAAGCTATCTTATATGCCACCTATTTAATTCTTTCCAAAATCTAAAATAAATTTAGACTTCAACTTTTTTAGATTTCTAAATCAAATTACATTTTTTGTTGGATTCACTTTTGTGAATGCATACTCACTTTCTTGAAATTCTATTATCTTATGTTTTGCATCAAAGTATTTCTTTTATCTACCATGAGTTGTTCTCAATTTATTCAAATATTCTTATTTTATATATAGCTTTGACCATAAATTTAGATCCATTATAACATTTTTTTACCTTCATTCTAAGATGAAGAGATTGACACTTCCTTTCATATAAAGGTTCAAATTGTTCCATTCCAATAAAATTGATAATTATTGTTATAAGAAAACTTAATCAATGGCAAGTAACTTTCTTAATCTCTACCAAAATCTAATACAAAATCTCAACAGCTCTTCTAAGATTTTAATGATGCATTTTTTTCTATCCATTATTATTAGAATGAAAGACTAAATTGAATTTCCATTGTTTACTAAATGCTTCACACACACTCATCCAAAAATGACAAGTTCACTTTGGATCTCTATTAGAAATAATCACCTTTGGCCTCATTGCAATTAAATAATTTGATTCATATAACATTTGCTAACTTTATAATCGAATATGTTATCTTTATTGCAAAAAAAAGGAATAATTTTGTTATTCTTTCCACTATCCAAATAGAATCATGCCCTATTGGTAATCTTGGTAAATCTATAATAAATTTCATAAACATTTTCTCCCATTTTCACATAAGAATAATTAAAAGCTATAATAACCATTGTAGTTTTTGCTGCTCCCTCTTTGTTAACAAAGTAAAATTTTTCTAACCCAATTTGGTGCATATGTTTTCAATACTATCCACTAATATTTTTATTTCAACTCTTGATACATTTTGTTCTCTCCAAGGTGAATGAAATATTTTAAATTATGTGTCTCCTTTAAGCATAATTCTCCAAGTTGTTGATGCTCTAGAATACACAGTCTGTATTGAAACCTTAGCACTCCATCTTGATCTAATTTAAAATTAGAATCCTAACTTTCCTTATTTTTTTAATTTATTTTTTCATTTCCAAATCTTCCATCTGATCTTCTTTACAGATTATAACCAATCTACCCATAATAATAACTAAAATAATAAGTTTATGTTCCTTTAAGTAGTTACTTTTGTCTATAATTTATTCATTTCAAAAATTATTTGCTTCTCCTTGATTGAGGAGAATATATTATTAATGCCTATTTTTCTTCGTAAAGTATCTGTCATCACATTAGCTTTTTCTAAATGATAAATAATTTTCAAATCATAATCTTTGATGAATTCTAATTATCTTCTTTACTTTAAATTTAATTCTTTATGGTTAAAAATATATTTTAAATTTTGATTGTCCATAAAAATCTCATATTTTACTTTACATATATAATGTCTCTAAATTTTAAAAACAAATACTATTATTTTCAATTGTAAGTTATGCATAAGATAATTCTTTTCATGAGATTTTAATTGTCTAAATACATAACTAATAACATTCTTAGATTACATCTACATAATGTAGTCCTTATAAAGATGCATCCTTATGCATATGATATCCTTATATTTCCTCTAGCAATATTAGAATTGTAGCTAAATTCAATTTATCTTTTAATATCTAAAGACTATTATCACTAGAAAAACCTCAACAAAATTAATTACTTTTTAAGTTAATCTAATTAATACATAAGATTTGGTGAGAATCTTTCTAAAAGCTTGCTATAATACCAAAAAAATGCTCGAAAACTTTTTATTTTGGTTAGTTCAAATAAGAAATTAAACAACTTATATACTAGTACATTTAATGATTAAAAAAACTTCTCATTCATATCTATGATAAGTACTAAATAACCTATAAATCTTTTATTTAATAACTTCTAAGCATTTAATATTAAAATAATGGAAAATTCTCTAGCTTGGCCAAAGTGGATTAAATTTTTCCCTCCCTATATTTTGATTTCTAATCTTTTTCTTAACAATTAATTTTGACTTTATAATTATATAACTATTTCAAGCCTAATATAATATCAAATTCTATTATTAGCAAAATATTCTATAGTATATGGAATTTCTATCCCTTGATTTTTTTTCTCTTTGTTAATAAATATTTCTACTCTAATACAATTCTCATTAAGCATTTTGATTAGAAGTAATTCTTCTAGTTCTTGTGGTTTAATAATGAACATGTTTATCAATATGTTAACATCAAGTCTTAATGAACTAATAGCATCAAGATGAGGGTAGGAATCATACTTAAACAAAGCTCAAAGTATCATTCTCCAAAGCATGGAATTGATCTTTTATGATAAAACACCTATACGATAGTGGAATGGGATGACATTAACGTAGTTAGCTCTAATATTGTTCTTATACGATTTATTCTCCTTAGTAGGTCGTGTGTGTACAACAGAGGGCATCAGACTAGGATTGTTTATGAGACATATATGTAAATTTAATCAATGAGACAAGCTTCGTACCTCAACTTTGTATGAAAAATTTTAAATATAATGAAAAAGAGATTTTAAAAAATAATGAACATATTTATTATATATGATGAAATGAAAGAATGTGAAGCTTTATATCAATTAAAATAATAACTAGTAAACTCTATGAACATAGCATACTTGTGTTCATATTTATATATTGAAGAGTCTCTTATTGAGTAATAAACAAAACTATTACCAACCTTCTCTCCCAATTACACTACCTCTACCAAAACCCTTTCATATTAAAGATGAACTAACTCCTTTATTATTGGTTGTTGTTCTCTTGTCTATGCCTAAAGACACATCAGATGATTTCAATGCTATAACTTTAGGGAAAACCCAAGTGAAGTGTCATATTTCTTCACAAACAAAATCATCTTAACAGCTTTGCTAATTCTAATCATAGTTTCCTATATATCATTTACCATATTTAGTACATTTATTGATACCACTTAATCTAAAAGTAGATTTGTGCTTGCCTGGCCCTTCTTGTGATTTAAATCTACTGAAACTAATCTTATTGTAACCACCACTACAAAAATCACTAAGAACATCTCTTTTTATTATAAATCCTCCTTTAAAGTTTAGAGATTCAAATTTTCTTTTCCTAGCTTATTTTCTTGATTCCATTACATTTTGTTCTATTTTTATTATTCTTACATATTCCACCAACTTTATATGGATAGTAGTCCTCACAATTATTAATGAAATAATGATAAAATATTACAAACCGTTGCCAAACAAATAACAACTTTGCTCTATTGGAGTTACTAAATTTGGAGAGTTTCTAGCTAATAGCATAAATGTTTTCTTTTATGCAATAAAACTCATTCCAGTTTGCATTAAATGGTTTAATTTGGTTCTCATTTTCTCCATGATAGATAAAAGAATATGTCATCTTTCAAATTCCTAAGTAAATTCTTTCTAAGATATTTCATGAAAAGATCGATCTTGAAATTAAATTTATTGTCAAAAGCTCCAACAAAGATTTCCTAAATCTTTTAGCAACATTTCTACCCAAGCAACTTTTTTGGCATTTGGATGTGACATTCTACAATACATTATAGCCATTTGTTCTAACCAGTTCTCAATTTTCATTGGAGGTCTTGTTCGCTTACAAAGTAAGATGAATACATCTTTTAGAACTACTCCATTGCTTTATTTATTTTTTTTTTTTTGATACCTTATAACATGTTTACTAAATGCACCCATTGATTGTAATAGAGGAATTAGAGTTTGAATTAATTCATTTTAGCTCTCTCTATTCTTTTTCATTTCCTTTATAAATTCAACTCTATTCATTTCCTTTATTGAATTAATATCTTGTAATTTTCATAAACTTCTACACATAATCATTTTTAACAAAGTTATAACAAAAATATTATTAAAAATGAATTTATTATGTTGGTGTTCACACCAACACAACACTCTTAACCTTAAACATTTTCTTTGATACCACTTATCAAGGCATTACTGAACAACTAATATAATATATCAATTATCGAAAATAAATATGTATGATTAAAACTAAGGTCACTCATATCTTCTCTAGCTAAGTAATGATGGTGAGCAAAAAAATCCAATTCTTATCATCATCATGCATTTCAAAATCAAAATATATTATTATTATTTAAAACATTTAATATAAAGATTCACAAATAAAAACCACATAATAAGTAACCCCTATCAACTATGAGATATAAACCAACACATATCTACATCATAATATCATACAAAAAATATTAACTAAATACCCCTCAAAACTTTCCCATTTGAACATTTTGTTAAGTATGACTCCCATTGCTCTCCTCATACTCTCCATCACTATGTGATGTGAAAGCATAACTTATAATGTAAGAACTAGTGAGATACTGTAGAGCTTTATAGAAAAATTTATAAAATAATAAAATAATGACATGATTAATTATAATTAAACTAGTATATGAGAGACAATACAATATAAGATTCCATAAATTAAGAAAGTAATTGATGTATAAGATATTATCTATGTTTGATTATTTATTCCCATTTTTTAAATAATTATTAAAATAATAAATTTCCATACTATTTTAGTCCTGAGGGCATTGTTTTTTCTTTGGACTATTATCTTTTTCATCCAATAATATTTCATACCTTGACCAAATCACCTCTACTTATAGGCATAAAAAAGTCAATATCCAACCATATTTAAAATGGTATGAGAACTTAGACCAATACCTTACTATCCTACATAAAATGCTAATGTCAAATCTTAATTAAGTCATATCATAAATGTGGCACCATATCAAAATCAAGGTATGGTCCCAAACCTATACCTAACTATCCTATGTAATGTTCAGATGGGTATTCAAATAATACCTATATGAACTATAAGATAATATTTTAGGAAAAATCCAATTCTATTAATATATTTTTATTTTTCTAGTTATAAACTTGCTTCATGTATCATACCATAAAACAAAAATAACATTTGATTTCTTTCCAAAAAAAAATAGAAACTTTTATTATTATATACATAATTTTATGTATTCCAATCTATTATCATATTAATCATTTAAAATAAAATTTAATAAAAATATTAAATAACATGTAGTAACTCATACCCTATGCCCATCCCACTGCACTTCATCTTTTAGTGTTCTATAACCTAACATATTATACATTTAATCCATGTATGATATGTATAGTTCTACATACTACACATATCTCCCTAATATATTGTATGCCAATAATCTTACAATTATCATCTTATAAGTAATCCATTATACACTAAACTAACTTATAACTTATCTAGTTCAAGAGACATATGTCAACTAGATGGACCTTACAAGTATATCCTTTTAAAATATCTTAAACATAATATACCATATGTATTTGCTGAGGCATGACACATTCCCTTTTGAGGTGAAAATGAGAATTATAATTCCTTTAGTTTCCTTTCCAATTATAATGCTTATAGGAAACTAAGATCCTCTCAGCTCAACATCTGAACAATGAAACTAATAAAAGAATCTAAATTTTGATTCTAACCTTCTTAATTTACTCTTTTCTTTGCTCTTGTTATTTCAACAACATGCCAATAGAACTTTTCTTCTCCTTGATTCTCACAACTCTATAACTACTTTGACAACCCAATCCTTCTTGCTTGTGCTGTTCTTGAGTTTCCTTTTGCAACTAGTAATAACTTCTTGCATTCCTTTCACTTGTCCCATTTTTTCTTATCTATTTCTTATTTCTCTTCTCTAAACTTGTCCCTTAGCCCAACCAAACTAACCCATCTCTTGTTCTACCAAATTTATTTCCTATCCTATATCTTTATGTAGTGGAAATAAATTTTAAAATTACTAATTTACCCTTCTCAAATTCCAAAAAGATGTTGGTGTACTTTATTTCAAAAGTTCATATCTAATTATTTTGATCTTTAAAAATTATAAACTTGTCACTATTTAATTATTATCAAAGAGCACTTTTCAATAATATGCTTGAATTAAAATTTTGACTTCATTTCGTAATATTGCACACTTCCCATATATGGCTTAAATTATTATTATTTTTAATCCAGGCCACTATAAATTTAAAAGCTAAATTTATTCTAACAAAATACTCTTATTTATAATTAAATTAAGTTAACCTCAATATTTACATCATAGTATATAACCAATTCTAGGATGTTATATGTTTCATTAAGCTTTACAATATTTCTTTTATCCCAATGTAGGACTTTAACTTTGGTCCCTTATTTGGACATTTGGTAGTTTTGTAAGGTCATTTAACCCAATAATTAGTAAGCTTATCTAGACTAGTATTATAGAGTCCTTTGACCCAATGTGTAGGTTCAACTGAGCTAATATTTTGTAGGGCCTTTGGCTTAATGTTCATCGATAAAAAAGTGTGTATTAGTTTTTGTCAAACATTTTGGCCAATGATAAACATAGATTCAATTTTGGATCGAACCATCTAAAATTATCTTGCATATTTATTTTATTGCATTACTCATACAAAAGATTTCTTAAATTAATATTTTTAAAATAAAGTTTTAAGATACAATTATAATTAAGAATCTTAAAATACTTTTACTATTTTATAGTGATTACACATAAGATTGAAAATTTTATAATTCACCCCCTTTTTATGTGGGATTCTTTTCAAACACTTTATTACTTATAAAACTATATGTTGTGCTTTACATGTTTTTTGGAAATTAAATAAGATGTCATTTATAATTGTTACAACAATTAATGCATATTTTACTTAAAGACTTGGTTCATTAAATCCATAATTGTACATGTGGCATATATTAGATCTAATAACACCAAAATGTATAATGTTTATAAAAGATTGTATAAGCAACTACTAAAGTATCATTCCCTCATAACTTTTCAACTAATACCACTTAGCCCTTACATTAAACTTTAGAATTTCTTGTGTTATTTGAAATTAATAAAATAATTCAATTATCTTTTAAAAGGGGGCTTATCTCCCCTAATAATATATTCAATTCTTAAAAGTCTATGCACATTCACATATTACTTACAATCAAGATCTCTTTAAGGGATACATCATACTAAATGAACTTTATTATCATGAATTCAATGGCTATACTTCCACTTTCCAAACTTGGAGGATGTAATTAATAAAGAAACTTGAGGTGCAAACTTTTATCCTACATCAACTATAGCCTAAATTCTCATGACCAAAGAGCAATCCTTAAAAATCTTGCAAAATATATCAAAATATTTATAACACATTGGAACATATTAAGGATTAGCTATATGAACTTTTTAGTTCACAATTTTGAAGATTTGGCTATTGATACAACTATTTCTTTATTTTTGCTCTCTCATTAATATGCATGCCAACTTTGATTGAAGCTTAAATAGTTGATTTAGCCAAAAATAACTCTTTTAATTTACTTCATAAAAGATGTAACTTCTATATCATAACAATAAAAAAAATAATATGGTGTAAAAACAATAAAAAATAAACAAAAAACAATCTATGATTACAAAATGATAATCATAATATGATATATTTAACACTATGTTCTAATGTTATGCTCTTAAGCTCCTTTACCAAAATCATCACCAATTAGACGAGGAAGAAACCTTAAGATTACAAGACCTAAAATGAAGAACCAAGACTTTGACAAATAGTCACACCAGTGCAATCATCCATAATTTGGTCAATGAGGCATTTCCATTGATTCATCCCTTGATTTAACACGAAACATTTATCATTACCATTGGAAGCTAACCTTTTTAATAAAAATGCACTTCGTTGATGAAAAAAAATCTTTTTTTTTTTGCTTCTCAACTTCTTTTCTAAGTTCATTAATGGTTTTTTCCAAATCTTTTCTCATCTTTTTCTTGGAAAAAATCCACAACAAAACATTCCTGAAAAGGCATCATCAAACTCTATGCAAGTTGTCTCACTGTTAATAGATTATCAAAAAGATTTTTTTTTCTAACTCTCCCAACAATGTATAGAAGTGATGTCCAACATCAAAATTTCTAAAATAATCCTTTTATCATTAGGGTACAAAATTCCTTCAAATAAAAAATCCATTTTTTTAATTAGTAATTACCTTCCAAAGATTTTAAGACGCAAAAAAAATTAAGGTGCATTTGAATTTCAAAATTGAGCCATTATCGCATCTACCTTGAATTAATAATAATCAATCCTATCAAAGATGCATTGCTAATCCACTCAATGCATCAACAACATCTATAACATTTGGATCAAGTGCTCAACATAATCTTATTGTGCACTTTTCTTATTATCATTACTAATGTTGGCCTCATCCCCACTTTTAGTTTTTTCTTATTTATTACCTTGTCCTATAATTCATATTTTACACATAGATACAAGGTTTCTTTGTAGATAAATTCTATACTCTATTCTCATTCTATGTGCAAATCAAACAAGTTATACAAAATGTATTGTATAATATTGTGTTTTCCTAACATCAAATTTTTTACATAATATCCTCTCCTAAGTTGTCACCAAGGGAACCTAACTTACTTTGATACCACCATAATTGAGCTCTAATTAGTCTACCAAGAATTTATGCTAGATTAAACTAATTCAGGCAACTTATTCCCACTAGATCTACTAAATCACTAATTACATGTTGAATTCTATATGAAAAATCATATTAAAATGTCACGTGAAAAAATCTGAAGTAATCCTTAAAATGATAATTACAAGCCATAGCCACAACTAGAATAGATATTCTAAGATTATCTATCATTGCTCTCATCTAGAACAATATATATATATAGTTAAGAATAATCACTCTCTCCATAACTTATAAGATATAAATAACATAAGCGTGAACTAACCACTAAATCTTTAGGTGAACTAGACTGATGAATGCAATAATTTAAAATATATTTTAATAATTAATATGAAAACATAGTAAAATAGACTTTTAATGTTGAATGGCACAATATAAAAGAAAAAGGTAATAAATAATCATAATTTCATTCATTTCGCATATTTCATTTATAATTTCACACAATTTTTTAATATAATGCCCATTTTTGTCTATAGTTATTATATTTCTCATTTGTGTTCACTAGGTGTATACTCACCCCTACCTTATAGCCTTATCTCTTATCCTATGATTGCTCAAAGGTTCATATCACGTATCTTTGTGGTATCATACCCATCATATCTCATCATACCATAATATAACACTTCTTATCCATTGGGTATGCTCATCCACCTAATGGCTCAATCATCTACTATGTAATCATCAAGATGTCATACCTATGCAAAGACATAAGGGATGTTGCATTTACATAATGACTAAGAAAATGGGCCATCATAAGTTGGCTAAAGTCTAAATAATTATCACATCTCGTCACCTTAGCTCAATCTAGAGATAATAACCACATATTCAATAATTTATTATAGAATAAATTATACTATAATGAATCTTGTCTTATGTATCATTTCTTATAACATAGCTTACAATTGCTAGAATCGTAATTCTTATTTTGCAACATTTTATATCTTTTCATTTGACTCATAAATGTTCTATAACATTTTCATCATTCACTAAACCATGACAATTGATAAAATGACAAGATAAGTGTGCACCTTTGTTGTAATCATAAAATGCAATAGAGCAAATCCATTTTATCACATGAAAGCCCAACTTGAATAGCTATTATAAAAATACACTATGACAAAGCTCAAGCATGGTAAACTCTAGAAAAAATATTAATATTTATAGATAATACAATTTACAATATAATGCTAATTCAACTTATTATCTCAAATTGATCGTTTCAATTAATACTCTCTTTGATAAACACATAAAACCACATTTTGATTCATCATTTAGCTTGTCAATTTGTTAGGTTTTTTAAAACTATAAAGATTTACCAAATTTTCATTAAGTTTTCTTTCCAAAATATTGAAATATTACTTTTAACAATCCCATATAAATTCCTTAACTATACTTTCCTCCACAAAATTTTTTCCTTAAATTAGATGGTTTTGATTAAGGATCAAACTATTTGATGAAACAAATTGGATATGAAAAAAAGAATAAATAAATGCTTAAAAAGTACAAAGAATTAAGTCAAAAAGCCTCATGTTTGTAATAGGTCAATTTGGATATTAAAACGTTGTTTTATGAGAATTATTATTGTTTACAAAATTTTTTTTAAATCATAAAGACAATGGTTTTATCAAAGGAGTCTTCAAACCCTATTTTGTGGGATCTCATTATTTAGTATTTTATTTCAAATAAGTTTGAAATCAAATTATAAGATTAAGTTAGTCTCTTTTTTGTGATGTTATTAGACTTAAGACTTATTTATTTGTTTTTTTGATGAAATGAAATTAGCATTTAAAGTTTAGACAATTCTTTCAACATTCCCTATCTCACTCAACATTCCCTTTCTTTATTCCTCTCCTTCTCAATTTCTATCTTTACCTTCTCTTTTTCTCTCTATCTCTCAATTTCTCTCTTTATCTCACTCCCCTTAATAACCCATCTATTTCTCTCTTTACCCCTTAGTTTCTCTCTTATCATCTTATTTATCTTTCTCTCTCTCACAGGTGTATAGGTGCATAACCCCTTTCTTTCTCTTTACCTTAATATCTTGCTCATCACTTCTCTCTTTCTTTATTTACCTCTTAATCTTTCTCTCTCTAATTTCACTTTCTTTCATAGCATCGTGTTGTCATTACCCTTCTCTCTTTCAAACCTTACCTTTTACACTCTTTCTTATAGCCTTTTTATCTTTTTAGATCCTCTTCATTCTTAAGAAATTAATCCACTATTATTGGTAACAATGCAAGGTTTTGCAATCTCATCCATTGGTACATTCTAAGAATCTAAAGAAGCTCCAAGAACTCAAATGAGCTCATTATATAATAAGGGATTTATCATTTTAGGGGCTTAGCTAGTGTTTGAAAGAAGCACAAATCAGAAAAGTTATTAAAGAAAGTAAGCTTGTTGAAACCCTATATTATGATTTCCTTAATATGGCTATTTATTTTATAAATGAGAATAATATTATAAGCATATTGGGATGCAATTTATATGTACTAGTTAAGCATTATTTTATTTTTGCTTTAATTTATAAGCTTAAAATAACCTAACTTATATAAACCTTTTAATAAACAACTAAGACAGTGATTTACTTACTAATTTAAGCTCACCCAAAATATAAATTATTTTTTATAATCCTAAGTTTTAACATTTTAGAAGAATTGATTTGCTTATGAATAAGGTAAACTCAAGTTTTGTGGGACTTTATGTTGTTGAAGTTAAAACAAATACACTATTGTTTAGAACTAAAATCATATATTTTTTCTCTTTTTTAAGATTATTTAGTTTAATAAATTTATTTCATTATAATTTTTTTTATTTTTAATTGTTTCTTGAAACAAATTAATTTGCATATTATTATCACCTTTGATACCCTTCTTAAGTGAAAATGCCACAAAGATAGAACCAAATTGAAGACCAAAAACTTTTAAGAATAAAAGTGATAATTTAATCATATTATGAAAGCTTTATCTAAAAGAAGAATTGGACAAAAGCCATCTTGAATGAATTAGTTTAGTAATTTAGGAAATTGCTATATCATAAAATATAAACAAGATCACACCCCTCCCAGATGACCCTTTCAAAGATAATTATCATTCACCTAGGGAGAACATGTAAGATGGAAGATCTCATCCTTTTAAGAATCATAGGAAAGACCAACTAGATATCCATGAAAAGGGTTAAGATTGAGACATTAAGATTTGACGGTATTTATAACCCTAATAAAATTTAGGATTAATTAACCCAAAAGAAAGACTTATTTGGGTGGTATGGGTTTGTTGATTACTGAAAGACTAGTTTTGACAAAATAAAATTAAAGGGCTATGTTAAGATATTTTGGATCAACAGATTAAACAAAGAACAAAAACTAGGTAAAAAAACCTTTGGTAAGAGATGAAAGAAATTTTAAAGCATGAATATCATACTAAGATTATGAAAAAAAAAGACTACATTGATAGATTTATACTTAGAGGCAATAAAAATCTACTATTTTGGAGTATCTCATTATCTTTAAGAATTTAATGGCCAAGACATTATCCTAATATAGATTGGTAGTTGGCTAATATATCCATTTTGGATTTTAGATTAAAGATTAGAAAAGAAGTAAAGCTATATAACTCTTAGTTCTTAAAAGAGGCAAATAACTTAGATCAATTGGTGGAAAGAGTTACAAAGCTTTTACCCTTATATAACAAATTTAGGTCTCAAGGGTCAGTCTTAGAGTCACCTAAAACTAACATTAAGTGACTTCTTATTCATCTGGTACTTAGGTTGTAAGGGCTACTACTACAAGTAACCTCTAAAAACAAGTTGAATATTATTATAAATGTAAGAAGGCTGGGACTTAGAGGTTCCAACATAATATTGTTTAGAGACTTCAATGAGAGAATCAAAATACGCCTAGTTATGAAGAAATAAAGCAAAAACATTCGCTTATACTAATGAGAAATGATAAAATTAGGATGATGATAAGAACATAAGTGTAATAAGATGTATATCTATATCATAAGGAGAAACTAAGGACTTCAAATTAATCATCAAAAAATAAGTTCTTTCTCAATAGCAAAATGTTATCTAGATTGATAAAAAAAATTAAGCAAATTGCTCTAGTTTTTTACAGAGGTAAGTTTCCATTAAACTACTTGAGCTATCCTCTTTTTATTAGTAGAAAAAGTCACTTACTTTCAATAGGCAATAAACAAAATTGAGAAGAAAATAGTATGTTGGAAGAAAATTTTCTTACAATAAGGGGAAGACTAACTCTAGTAAAGTTTGTTATAACCTTAATTCTAACTTTTTCTTTGATGACAGTTAATCCTCCTCTAAATATTTTTAATAAAAAATAGCTTAAGAATAATTTTATATGAGGTGATTTAGATAATGTACATAAGTATCACAGGACTAACAAGAAAAAGATCTATCTTCCTACTAAAGAATATGATCTAAGCCTCAAAAAACTAGAAGAGATTATGAATATATTTTTAGTAAAATTATACTAAAAAATGTTGACTGGTAATTCACTTTGGTCTAACTACATAAATGAAAAATATACAACTTAAAAAATAAAGGTAACGAATTAGACACTTGAATGTGCATGTATCATTAAACTCTAATCATGGATGGAAATTTTATTATGTAATTAGCCAAAAAAAATACAATTAAGAGCAAAAGACTTATTCATTGATCAAAGAAAATGGTCTGGAATTCTAAATGTCTTATGAAAATATCAACTATTGTGTGGAGAATATTGAATAACTTCTTTTTATGTTTAGAGAAATTAAGAAATTTTAGCATCTAGTTAGCCTCTAAATATCCTCATTACCCTAATGAAGATTCATTAGATCATGTTTTTGTATGCTATGAAAAGGCAAGCAAAGTATGGTCTATTTTTGCTACTATGAAAATTTAGCAAATAAATGTATAACATAACTGACCTATAGACAATTGTTAGAAATAAGGTGACAAGTTCTCGACTAAAGGTGAAGCTATTACCATTCTTCCTCTTATTATATATTGGAATTTGTGGAAAGCAAGGAATTAGAAAATATATAAGAAAGCAAACTAACTACTAATAACAATTATAAACAATATTATGCTTAACAACTACAAAATCTTCAAATATTTTTCTCTCACAAAAACATTTCAAAAGTGTATGCTCTTAATCCAATTTAACTTAGAACCTCCTTATTCTCTATTGAGATATAGAAACTATGAAGTTATGAAATGGATCCCTCTTTCAACTCATAGCTAAAGCTAAATGTTCATTATTGTATCAATCTTAAAAAGAGATATATAGGTTGTAGTGTTATTTATTACATCCATAAAAGCCAAACTGTGGAAGCCTTTTCTTTGGTAATCAATATAGAATCTCAAATAGAAGTAATCAATTTATCTATAATTTAGGGTTTGAAAATGTGTAGCAAAGAAAAATTCTCAAGCTTGTAGTTGAATTGGATTGCAAAGCAATGATCAAAATGACATAAGATCAATGGAATATCCCTTTCAATTTTTTTAGCATTTATCAATAAATTAAGCATGAAATGGATTCACTTATAGTTTGCTAGAGTTTCATTCATAAAGAGGGCAAAAAATTGGCCATGTTTCTTGAAATGTTAACAAAGTTATCTAAATTAGAAAATATTGGATTCATAAAACATGACAACTTTATGTAAGGCATTAGTTAAAATGGATGATTCTCACATGGTGGATAAGTATGATCACCAAAATGGTCACTATTCATATGGCCACCTAATCGTACATCAATGATAAATCTTTGGTCAACATTAGACTACTATGATATATTGCCTTAAGGATGGCACTATTGTACTTACAAAATGTTGCATTGCAAAGAATTGGACTAATATGTCACTCAAACATCACAAAGACACTTTGTAACTTTACAACTTCTAATAAGACTTACATCGAATCAGTACATTTGCTACAATGCACAATCAGTGACTTGATTTGAAGTTGTGGGACCATCAATTTATAAACAAGTAGTTACTTAAGCAAGGCCATGTGTTTGATCATGACATCCAATAATGAAGCCAAATTGGTTTGTAACAAAATCTTGGTTTATAAAAGAAAAAGAGAAACTAAGGATTACAAAAAAAGAAAGATTATCTTCATTACCTTTACAAGTTCTAATGATAAAAAGTTGAGATTGTTCATAAATGATGAGACTGTTATGAATACAATCTTCACAAGTGCATTATAGGGCATTAATCTTAAAATAAAGCCCAAACTAAAACCAATTGAGTAAACTATAGCTCCTGATGAGACACCCCTAAAGTTAAGGACTTAGAAGGTTAAAACTTGGCGTGTTGTTCTACCCTATAAACATAATAGATATCTTGTTAGGAGGTCTCTGGCTTCTTGAAGTGAGAAATTATGAAAGTGAGAACAATTATGTATTCAAATGTAATAACCAAAATATTAAATTGCATCCCTTAAGGTCAGCTGAAAAAGTTTTACCATGTAAAGCATCTTTAAAAATGAAGCTTTTTGTCTCATAAGAGAAAGAAAAATAGCACATCGCATTCATTACTATTAAAAATATTGTAGCTACCCTTCATAATATGAAGGTTGATATGAAGAAAAAGAAGCATCTAGAGTTGGAAAGTATTGGCTTTAATAACCTTAGGAATGGAATTCTGGGATGATAGATCCCAATATCTCTTTCATATGAAGGATGTCTTTGTTATACAATCTAAGGCACACATTTCCCTAAGAGTTACAAAATTGCTAGAGTTCATTGACATTACTTTTGAAAAGCTCTTATATGAGCTACCTCTTATGAGAAATAATTAACATGCCATTGATTTTATATCAAGTTTACAACCATCAAATCTCCCACATTGTACAACAAACCTCATTGAAATTATAGAACTTAAAAGACAAGTTGATAAACTCTCTAGAAATGTTTTCTTGTAAGAACATTTAAATTTAAGTGTTGTTCCTATTCTATTAACACCAAAGAAGGAATATAGCTCAAGGATATGTGCTGACAATATATCTGTCAATAAGATCATAATCATGTAGATATGCTCTTTGGGAAGGGTTGTTTGCAAGAATACTTGAGTTCATGTGATGTACCTATTATGTTAACACCTAAGAGGGATTGAAATTGGAGGAAATGTGTTGACAATAGATCTATTAATAAGAACACAATTAGGTATAAGTTTTACATACCTAGGTTTGAAGATATGTTGAACTTAGAATCTAATGCTAATTACTTCTCACATATAGATCTTAAAAATATTATCAAAAAATTAGAACTAGGATTGAAAATGAATAAAAATTGATATTCAAGACTCAATGAGTTATATCAATGTCTTCTTATGTCTTTTAATTTTTCAATTGTACCTAATATTTTTATGCATTTGATAAAAACTTATTCAAAATCATTCATATAAAGAAAATTTTAGTAATGCACTTTGATATATATAGATATATAATAGATATCTTAGATGAGAGTACACATTAAGATCATCTCAAAAAAGTTCTTAAGAACTTAAGGATAGAAAGATTATTTCTAAAGAAATGCTTGATTACAAAAAAAATGATTTTTTAAGTTTCAATGTGTCAACAAAATGTCTTCATCCTAATCCAAATCAATAATGTATCATCTCACATCTAAGAGTCCCTCTAAGTTCATAATTTTCATGTAGAAGTTATATTTTATAAGAGATCCATTAAAACATTTTAATATAGTTATAGAGACCGATCACTAACCTCTTTAAAGTTATAAATTTTGATGGGTCAAAGGATCACAAAATATTTTTAATCAAATCAAGTTCCTTATAACTTCTTCACTTTTTTTAAAATATTAGACATTTTAGATATTTGAACATATTTGTGATACATATAAAATTGAAATTGGAGAAATTGTGAAATAAGAAGAACATCTTGTAACTTATTTTCGTGAGAAGTTAAATGATGCAAGGAAAAGTCATTCTTCTTATGAAAAAAAATTTGTCATTATTTGGACCATAAGACATTCAAAACATTATTTAAACTATAAGAAGTGTATTCTAAGCACAATCATTACACCTTAAAATATATCAACTCCTGAAAGAAACTAAAATAGGTTTGCAAAACGAGTTGAATTTTTCAAAAATTACTCTATTTTAATATAGAAATCTAAAACCTAAAACAAACCAACCAATATTCTATCTAGAGTTTCCTTTGTCATATCATCCTTAGAGTTTAGTATTCCATGCTTCAATAAGTTAAGGAGAATTATCTTTTTTGTCCTAACTTTTATATAACTTATTGAGCATTTAAGTGATAAGTCAATGCCTATACACAATCTTTTATATATCACTTATGAGTATTCATTTAATGAAAATCCTTTATATATCCCTTTAATCTTCTGACAATATTTTTTTTATATTAGAACTACATTTTATTGGAGCTAACAAGTGATATAGACTGTGATAAAATAGTTAATCTCTTAAAAACTTGATTTGAATGATCCACATTAAAAAAATAGTGAATTATATTTTTTTTAATAAATATTGATTCTATAAGTTTATAAAGACTACAACATAAAACTCTAATTATTACATATGTTGAAAAGTTCCAAGTAGGCATTCGGAGGATCCTTGTATGGGTTTTATTTTAGGGCTACTATACTATTAGATAGAATAATAGAATTGTTTGTTAGTAAAAATGGTCTTCTAGAAGGGCTTATTTTATCCCATGATAAAAAGCAAATGATGGTTTTCATTTAGCTAAATTATTTTTATTTAGATTATATGGATTACTAAGCATTATAATTTCACATGGGAATGTTAAGTTTATCTCCTTTTAAAAGACCTTATGCAAATTATTTGATATAAAATTAATGTTTATATCTACATTCCATCATTGGACCAGTGAACAAATAGAGTTAGTCAATAAGATTATATTGAGTTGTCTTGTTGGTAAAAATATTGAAAATCAAGATTTTACATTGCTTATAGTAGAATTTGCATGTAATAATATGGCTTTAAGAACACCCAATTATCAACATTTGAAAAAATGTATGACCAAAATCCTAAAAGATCTATTGATTGGGTGGACACTTCTCATTTATTTTATGACTTTGCATTTACAGTTCAAAAATATCTTCATAATATGTGTGAAAAGTTAAAGAAGAATATTGCATTTAGCAACTTAAAGTATGATGAGAACATAAATAAAAGTACAATGTCAAGAAACTTTAATAAGTGATGCTATGTATTAGCACATATTTGCTCTAAGAAAATTTCTACTTTAAATAATAGGAAATTTATGAGGGCTCCTTTCAAAATCAATAAAAAGATGAATACAAATGCCTATGCCTTAGACTTATCACATGACATGTTTATTAGCAACATCTTTAATATAGAAGATTTATTATCATATAAAGGTATTTTGCATGAAGGGAATTTGTAGGTATTGTTTTTATATGTAGCTCATCGTATGACCAACTTTCCATGCTTGTTGGTTTCAATTTTTTTAGATTGTTGTATCTTAGCTAATGAATCTTCTATTAATTATGATGTCTCTTATAGATTTTTAGTTTATTAGAAAAATCAACCATCATTAGAGGATAGTTGGCTAACAAAAAAAGTCATAAAAAAAATAGTGCCTAATATGTTGTAGTACTACTTGTACATTAACTTTATAGGACCAAGTCATTTTTAGTGGAGTAGAGTTGATGCAACACAAGAGATTGCAAAAGAGCTTATGGTTCTAAAAAAAATTTCAAGTGATCACAAGAAGTAGACAAGAGCACAAATAAAAGTTGAAAAAAGTAAAACAAATCAAAATGCCTCTTTTAGGTTAACGAGTCAACTTATGTCATTTATGAGAGTTGTTATTATTTTCAAAAAACTTCCCAATTTATCTAGACCAACCTTTCACCAAGGATTCATTAGATCCTATTTTATAAGATCTCATTATTTAGTTTTTTATTTTAAATTAGTTTGAATTCAAATTGTAAGGTTAAATTAGGCTTTTTGTTTTGTAATAATTGTTAAAATTTAAACCAATTTATTCTCTTTTTTATTAATATTCTAAGAATTGAGATCTAATGCATAAGTGCATAGGAGTTCCTCCTAAGAAGGTACAAATAGCCTTCTTTCTCTCCTCCTCTCTCTCTCTCTCTCCCCTTTCTCTCTCCTACATTTCCCCTTCTTTCTCTCTCCACATCTCATTTTCTCTATCTCATTATCTACTTTTTTCTCTCTACTCTCATCACCCTCCTATTTCTCTCTATTTCTTATAACCCCTCTCTCTGACTCTTAAAACTTTCTCTCTTATCATCCCTCTCTCTCACCACCATCTCGTGTACTACGTCTCTCTCTTACCAATCTCCTACTTTTTCTTTAACATTCTCTATTTCACCATCACCTTCTTTTTTGCTTGTCACCTTTCTAGAGGACACACTATCAATTTGAGATACTTCAAAATACTTTACCAAATTTACAAAAATATACTAAATATATCATTATTTAAATTTCAAAACTTTATATTAAAACCTTTTTATCATCTTTTAATTAACTTGTAATTTTTTTAATAATTCACATGAAAACTATGAGGTATTACACTTACCTTGATTTGTTTTTACCATTCTTGGGGGATGAAGATGAAGATTCACACTTATATTGATTTACACTTAATGTGGGGGCACTTGACTCTTGATTTTCATCCTAAAGACCCTTTTCAACTTACACCAATTTTAAAACTTTCCTTTATGTAAAGAACATAATTTTGAGCACTAGATAATCTTTAGAAATTGATGTTGAGGAATAAAGCTTTCTTGATTTCAAGGTGATTTGAGACTAGAACCAAAAGAATATATGAGCTCAAAAATGAAAGAGATAAATCTGGTAATACTCATTCTATAAATTTCTATTGATGGGTTAAACGTGAACATGGAGAGAGCTAGCATGCATATAGAGCATGATTGTCACACGCGTGAAGATTGATTGACAAGCACAAGGGGATAGGCTTGGCACAACATTAGAGGGTTAGATGCATGCAAGTGAGAAGCATGTGGCAACCGACATTGAAGCTAGGAGCTGGTGCAACAATGGAGCAACTAATGTGTAGGGATGCAATGCCTTGTGTTGTTTGCACATAAGCTTAACAGAGTGCATGGTTGGGTCTTCAGGCAGCATGTGGAAAAGTACTATGACGGGTTCCAATGCTCATAGTGCAAGTGGATGCTTGGTGAATATGAGGATGCTCGATGGCACTTGCTAATGCTTGAGCAATGTGTGTTGATGCTCGGGTAGCATGATTGGATGGCCAGTGACATGTATGCACACTGGGCAATGATGTAAGGTCACATGTGTGGCTAGCACAAATGGGCACACAATGGAACGTGTGCGGAAGCTACAATATCCAAGAGTAGAAGATTGGTAATTTTAAAGAGAAGTAGAATGTAATGTAAATAAATGTGATTAATATTATGGATAGTTAATAAATTAAAAGAGATTAAGGTAAAATAAGTAAGAGACACCAAAGTATTACCTAAAGAAAATAAAAAAACCACCAAGCTTTAACCACACTCAAGCCAACAAGTAATAGTATAACGAGGATAACTCAAATCATCAAATTACTTTATTTTATTTCAAATTTTGTACATGTTTAATGCAAATATTAGATCTGCATCATAATAAATTGTAGTTTTTTGAATAATAATATTCATATGTCATTAAAGTATGTAATTGAAATCATCGTGATATAAGTAAGCACAGATGAACAGTACTCATAAATCATTCTCCTTCGATGCTAGAAATAAATGCACTGATGTAAAAGGTATTTTCTGAATCACCTAAGTCCACACAAATGTGTGTGACAATGTCATGCCACTGTGATGGGAGATTTGAGTAACTATAATTTATAGATGACATTCAAAGTTGATGAAAGAATTGTCCTCATCCTATGAGCTGCAAATATAAATAATACCCAATGAGGCCCCTGCATATTGGGATGAACCATTATCATAATAATATGAAGGTAATAGTGTTATGGTTTAGGTGACTAAAATTGAAAATCATACGATGAGATGATAGCAAACATATTGTACAATATGTTGAGACAACCTTAACTCAATCATTGATTTTCAAAGTAGTCGTTATGCTCATACTATATCATCAAGCTTTGGATCTTTATGCAATAGTCTAATTTAAGGTATCCTAGCTTTTTTTCCATTGCTTCAATCACCTTACATCTACTTGATATGGGAATTCCATCATTTATTTGTGAATTGCTTACTTTATTGATTTTTTAAGGGCTCTCATAGCTTTGTTTTTCTCCTTTAAGATATTTTTCCAAGTTATTGAGAGATGTTTGGCCAACTATTATATCTATTGAATATCATCTACAATGCTCTAATGTAGCATTATGTTACCTTTAGCATTTTGATTAAAGTAGTACATTCAAGGTCAATGTGTATGTTAGTGAAGTAATAGTTGAAGCACCATTGCATACCTTTAATAATGCCAAAAAAATTGTAGCTTCTATTGTTGATTTCTAACCAATAGGTTGAGAAAAAACATGAAGCATGTTGGAATCATGGTTCCTAATGATGTCAGCCATAATAACTTAATTTTCTTTATAAACTCTATAAATGTTTATTTTGATTGAATGAATCAAAGGGAGATTCTAGTAAATCCTTTTGTAGAGAATGATTTTCCTAAGTTTGAATGTAGGAAGTGACCAATCAAGATTTGATCCATTTATTTTATTTGTACCACCAGGAAGACCTTGAAAATGCTTAATCATTTCCAATTTATGCTTTAAAAGACTATCAATTTTGATTTATTAGTATCCTCATATATTTTTTATTTGTCACTTTCAAGATGTGCTAGCATATTAAGAGAGGTGTCAGTTGTACAACTTCACAATAAGTTGGGCTATATTTGATACCTTGTCACTACTTGCTCAAAAAGTGCTAATTCTATGATTTACCTTCATTTAAATGTCTAATGTCTTACCACAAATAGATCAAATAAGTCTTTTCAGTGAGGGAATTTGGATGAGTGCTAAAAAAGAAGTCTTTTCGATTGATTTGATAAAGGAAGTGCATTATTGAATATTCTCCAAATAAGTATTGCATCATAATAGGAAATTTCTCATTCTAAATGATTTTCCTTAAGAGTTTAACAAAATTCTTGCTCCTTATTTCATTCCAAGATGATTTTAGATTGGAGTTTCCATCATTGCTTAAGGTCCAATAGACTTTGTCATTGACAAGAGATTTGTATGAAAATGTTAATACTAAGTCTCTTGTTTTTCCATGTCCTTTCATGTATCAAATTTGATATGCTTTTGCTTCCCATTTAAATATTTTTCTTTCATAAGCTCCACCCAAAGGGACTTCTTCAATAACAACTCCAATTTTGTTTTACTAAGTATGCCAAAATAATTTCATCTAGCTTCCTTAAGTTCAATTCATTCTCCTCAGATAGCTCACTTATGTTATCTTATTTCATCCAGTGACACTAGTGATTATTCTCCACATCATTTTAAGATGTGTTTTGTAAGTATGAGTCTACCCCTTATTGATAGAAATTTCTTCTTCCAACTTGTCAATTTGTTTTACAACTTTCCCATTAAATGCTAACAATATATTGCCTTTTCTTTCTATTATAAATTGGACATCTTAAGTATGTTATAGGGTGAGAACCTTGCTTAAAATTCATTATCTTTTCAATCTTTTGCTTACTATTGCATTCACCTTCCTAGTTGTGCAAAATTTACATTTTTTTCTTGTTTATTTACATGCCTGAGTTTTGTTGGAATGTATCAAGAATCTTGCTAATGTTTTTTAAAAATATTATGTCTCCTCTATCAAAAAAAGTGATGTCATCTACATAGCTAAGATGGGTTATCAATTGGAACACCCCTTACAATGGCATAATGCGTTATTGTAATGATGAAAAGCAATGAAAAAATTGGGCTACCTCACATCAAACCCTTGTTGGTTGAACATAGCCATGCAAAGAACCATTTATTATGATAAATATCCATATGTTACTTATAAGATTTCTAACCAATGTGCAAAACTTGTCTAATAAATTGAATTTTTCTAGAACTTGAAATAGGAAATCCCAGGAAAGGCTATCAAAAGCATGCTTAAATTCCAATTTTATTACAAGGTTTATCTCCCCTAAATTTCTTATTTAGTGAAACAATAAGCTCTTATATAATCAAAACATTTTAAATAATTTCTCTTCCCTTAGTGAAACCATCTTATTCTAGTGATATGATCTTGTTAAGAAGATTCAATATTTTGTTAACCAAGATTTCACTAAGAATCTTTCCTACAAAATTTCTAACATATATTGGTCTAAAATCTTGAAATGTAGGAGGGCTATTGGAATTCAAGATAAAAACTAAATGTGAGCTAATGATCTCCTTAGGAATTACATTACCAAAAATGAAATCAGTTGTAGCATCAAGAACAAATGAAACAATTATGTTCTAAAAACTGATATAGAACATGTTATTAAATCCATCTAGACCTAGAGCATTATCTTTGTCCATTAGAAAGCCACATGATGTATCTCTTTTAAATCTACTTTTTTAATAAGTTATTTTTTTCTCATTGATTAGCTAAGATATACAATTTAGAGTTTCTTCATCAATAATATTTTGCTTTTTAGCAATGAGATGTTTAAAATATTGCATAGAAATAAGTTATAATTGTTCTTAATTTGACACCTTAAGGCCATTGGAATCTTTGATCTCGTTAATGCAAAGTATTGTCCCTTTATCCTACACCAAAGAATGGAAAAATCTAGTATTCTTCTCACCTTCTTTCAACCATTTTGCTTTTGCATTTTGCACCAATAGGTTTCTTCTTTATTAAGTTCTTCCATGAATTGTTTATTAACATTATTTATATTAATCTTATCTTATTATATGCCACTCTCCAAGAATTTCTTTTCTTTAATTTTCACTTCTTCTTCTGCTCTTTTATTATTTTGAAAGATATCACCAAAGGTGCTTCTATTCCATTGCCTAAGACAGTCCTTCAAACATTTGAGTTTGAATGCTAAAGCTTGTATTCTTGTTAGATATGTAAGAATTGCCTAATTGTTTTCTAGCATTTTATAAAAACTTAGATGTGATACATACATGTTTTGAAACTTAAATTACTTTGGTTCAAAGGCCTGCTAGTTGAGTGTTGAAGTAAAAGAGGGTAATGATCAAACCCTTTTTTTTAATAGATGTTTGACAATTACAATTGAGTTAATATCAATCCACTCTTTATTTTCTAGCTCCATATCTAATCTTTTATTGACATATTTTCCTTTCCTTTCACTAACATAAGTAAAGGATGGACCCTTAAATGGAAGCTCAAACAGGCTGCATTGATATATGTAATCTGTAAAGTCATTAATTGTAGCAAGAGAAGGAATTGAGATTCTTTTGTACTCATCCATAGAGGCTATTGCATTAAAATCCCACCACAAGCCATGGAACACTTGGTTTACAATTTCAATTACTTTCTCCACAAAGCTCTTCTTTGAATTCTTATAAATTTGTCATACACAAAAAGTGTAATTAAAAATTAATTGATTTCCATTTATGATTACTTGCAGATGAATACATTGATCATCCATATGTATATTGCTACATTGGATGTTATGTTTCATAGTGCACAACTTTGTTGGACTAATTACTAATCTAATGTGTATAACTCAAAGTAGATTCTAATTGAGGTAATTTCATTTTCATGAGCCAAAGGTTCAAGAAAAGCTAGCAATACTATTTTATTAGTTCTAATTAGCAGATTAAGGTGAGTATTTGATTTGTGGTTCAAAGCCCCCTAATGTTTCATATGAGCATATTATCTATTTATCAAGTTGCTTTTATAATTTGGATTGTTCTTATACTTTTATAATTTTCTTTTAGATTGGTGCATTGTTCAATGCCCTTCTTTTTTTTTTTTTTTTTTTGGCCTTCTTATTTATATGAGGGTAAAATTGTCATGTCCCAATTAAATTATACATAATTTTATGATTTTTTCATAAAATACAAGACAAAAATTCTTCAACACTGGATATCTAAAGAGTGTTATGTTTTTTTTTTCTAAAATGTTACTTTAGAATCTAAAAGTGGTCATTTTTATCTAAACCTTTCGTAATCACTACTTGAACATCCACTAATTTTGTTGACATAGTTCTTCTCATATTGCCTACCATTTTGTATTTACCATTTTCTTTGTCCAAGCTTCCTCTTTGTTTTAACTATGATGGCAAAGTGTTTAGTCCATTTCCAAGCTATGATTGGGCATGGTAGCCTATGTCTGCATGATCCTTAGACTCAATAGTTGATTTGATCATGACTTGTTCATAAGTATTCTCGTCTCTTAGATGGTCATGTTGATTGATGGAGGGATTATTATTAACTATTTTCACATAAGTTTCTAATTTTTTTGTGCCATATTTATTGATTGATTTCCTACTTTTAGCATTGGTTGCAATAAAGAGATAGATTGTCATATTAAATCTTTTGCCAAATCCTCAAAAGATGCAACCTTTTTGTATAATTTTAATGCACTTAGGAAATTTCTCAAGTAAATTGACTTTCACACAAACTCTTGCAACACTTAGCAAAGTTAAAGTTAGAGTAGCAACAACTACTTTTAATGGCTTCCCAATCATAGATGCAATTTTATAAAGAGTCAGTTTCTTAAATAAATTTATATGTAAGTAATCCAATGATATCTAATAGGTACAAGTGATGGCTCTATGTTGAGGTGAAGTTTTGAATTCCATTTAAAAAATCTTATTTGGAATTCATCAATGTACACAACCTATGCAACTAGCAATGGAGGAAGTCATCCTCCTTATTAAATCTTAGTAGAATGTGTCCATTATCTAAGGAGCTAGTTTTAACCTCGCCCTAAAATCCAATTATTGAGAAAGATTTTCTTATGGTTTCCATACTTCATCTCCCATGATTAATTTTCATGTTTAATTTATTGAATCCTTTGACATTCCTCTTTAAAATTGTGTGGAATGATCTCTTCTTCAATCTTCATCACAAAGATTGTTGGTCTTCAACTAATGATCATCTCTTCATTCATCAACCCATTCATTTTAAATTACTCGTTATTATTTTATATCAAAAATGGGAGCAAGAAATTAGCTTTGACGTTTGAATTTTAACCTCAAGTGTTTTACTAAATAATGAAACTTTCAAAATTGTTACTATTAAAGCATGCAACTTCAAGAGTTTACTTGTTCTCTTAGATGAAGATTTGAGCACTTAAACTTTGAGTGCCTTCAAATCCCTTGTTGGATGAAATTTTGCTAAATATATGATTTCTTTTATCTACATAATCCCCCAAAGAATTGTGGCAAATATGGACTTTGAGGTTGACTTACTACTAAACATCCATCATGAGTATGGACCATTAAAATCATTTCTCTACTTATAGTGGATAAAGAAACTAACTCTCCTCCTAAATGTTGAGACCTTTAATGAGGGATCCCAATGAATTGTATTGGTGTGTCATTTGTAATGCTCAATAACAAGTTATGATATCATGTACATCTAAAATTGTACTAAACCTTTAGCCTTCTTTATTTGATGTTCATTATAGGTTAGATTAGCTAATATCTGAGTTAATTATTTAAATGAAATGTCACAAAGCCAATTATATTAATCTTTTTCTACTAGATTCTTCCTCCAAAGATGGAGAGACAACTCCTAAGAGAGTCCAAAAAGTTTGTGTAGTCATTCCAAGGAAAGGGAAGAAATGGAATGTCTTAGAGAATGACATTCCCTATTCAAAGGTATATTAAGTTTAGATCCTA
The DNA here is from genome assembly GCA_023846275.1 of Vanilla planifolia. NCBI lineage: Eukaryota > Viridiplantae > Streptophyta > Magnoliopsida > Asparagales > Orchidaceae > Vanilla > Vanilla planifolia. The sequence continues at coordinate 25,976,655 of CM043874.1, read as the reverse complement.
AACATAGTTCACTATTAGTATATTATTCAAGCTTTATTAAATCCAAGGTCATCATTTTCCATGGGTACAAACCCTTGTAGATAATTACCCTTTTCGAGAAGACGCTCTCAATTAAAGAGTTAATAGTAATTATATAGTTTGGAAAGCAATGCAATGGTGTCATTCTCTATCATTTATGGTTCTTTTATCATTATATATATTTATATATATTATTATTATTTTAGGTTATGATGATGCACCCAATCATGATCTATGTGATTCGATTATTCCAAGCACATCAACAACTTGGTGTCTCAAAGTTTGAAAGCATTTACAAGCTTAGAAAAGGTTGCAAGTTTGACAATTATCAACTTAGCCATTATAAGTTCCACCGATTGCAAGCTTGACTACTAAAATTACAAGAAGAAAAGTTGGAAAGGGTAATAGTGGGAAGAAAAGTCCAAAGATAGGAAGAGAAGGCCATCTAACAACTTTGACAAGGAAGGAAGGTAAGGTGATGTCAAGGAGAAGCTGTAAGCCTATTATTATGAAGCTAGTGATTCAAACAAGAATTAATTATAAGAAAGAGTAAGAAGCATCAAAAGAGAATTAGATTTTTGGAAACATGGGGATTCTAGCCTTTTTGTAGAAAGAGCTTATATATGCACTAGGGCACTAACAAATATTTATCAAGTTTAGCCAAACTTAGATTGGGTTACATTATATCTAAATTCTCAATTGAAAATCTTGAATGACATGGGCATGATCTCTAGATTAAGTTTTCAAACTTAAAAAAAGGTTTGATTAGTCATATTTTCAAATAAGATCATGGATCAACTTGGACTAAAATTTTACTCTTTTATGGGGCTTTTGCACAATAACATTCATTGACTTTGAAGTTCTTACCAAGGCTAGGATAAACTCGTAGCTAAGTTCCATGGCAACCAAGCTAAGAAGGATGATGTCTATCTCTGTCAACATTACTTGAACCTATCTTACATTGCTCTTGCCTAATAAACCCAATAGACTATACAATTTTGCTATCCCTTATGAACATTAAAACCAAGCCACAACATAAAAGATCAAGGATAAAATCTAGTAGTATCATGTACTTAAGTTCTATATATACAAATCATTGAGGTGCCATATCTAAATGACAAACACCTTAATGCCTTCTACCACAATGAATATGCTAAGGTCTATCATTAAATTCTAGCATATAACCTAAGCTAAATCTAAAACTCCATGCATATTTGTTTCTATTGTTGAAACAAAATCTTCTTTTGAGGTGGACCAATCTTAGGTTTAAGAACAAAACTCTTTCTCTTTCTTATATGTTAACTGTCATAGTTATTTGATCCAACTCTTCTCTCTTAGAAAGGTCCATTATCTCTTCATAAGAGGTGTACTACATGTGAGACATCACTATTCTAATGGAAACCTCTTTTGAACTAAGATAACTTTTGAGATCCTAGAGTCACTAAATGTTGGGAATAATTTGCTTTAAAAGAAAATTTGTAAACTAATTCATAACTTTCATAAGATCTATGTCCCAAATATCTTGTGGAATCACAATACATATTCATTCATGCGAAAGCAACATGTACAACAATAAAAGAACTAGTGTATCTATGCAAAACGTGAATAAAAGTTATAAACATTATCGCAAGCTACTTCTACCAATCAACCTAAGCTTCTTTTGCACTTATATTATACCTTGAAAAAACCTCTTCATTGGTTTTTATTACTTTATATTCATAGTTCTTTATTATTCATAGATATTATAATTATATACATCACAAATATACATATTTCAAGCATAATTTTTGTTGAGATATTTTGTCTTCTACTACCAACTTTATTAATAGTTCATAAGATATGTAAGAAACTTTGTTTTAAGATGTTTGTTATACTTTCTTTTTCCTTTTGTCTTTTGTATGATTATCATTTTTTAGTCTAATCATGTAGTTGTAGGAATCCTTTGGATCCAATGATTATAAGCTTTTGTCATGCAATTATGGAGGCTGTTATAGCCAGATAAATGCATGGATACCGTAAGTCCTATAAAGAATATGCCCTCTTCCTAACTAATGGTTCAAAGGAGAATTCTTATAAAGCCCAATCAAGTTCAATAGACAAATGTTATGCATTTAGTTACTTTATATTTATTTCTTATAAACACACTTCACTTTTTGCTCAATTTTTAATTTATTACATGTCAAAAAAAATTTCAAAAACACAGCTCATCCAATTCAATGTACATTTGTATTTTCAACGTAGAATTCCGTAATATAATAAATAAGCACACGATCTTAATTATAGATGAATAGGTCATTAAAAGTCAAATTATTTCTCAATATATTAATATAGCTAATAACTTATATAATTGATTAAAATGATTTGTAGTGTCATATCCCATTCGAGAAGTGCAAGATAACAACATTAGCCAAGTCCTCAAAGATCACATGATAGTTGAACAACTAACAAGACTAACAAACAGATTTTTGCAGCTTTATACTTGAGTCATTTCTTTAAAATAAACAAATCAAAACCAAAGTAAGAATTTAGTAATAATAAGATAAACAATACAAAAAAAAGCCAGCAGCTCAAATGTTCAGATTTTTATTATGATTGCGTTACATCGTAAACAAGGTGAAAAAAAGTACCACTTAACGTTGAAGCAACAGTTACAAAAATTCTTGCAGGTTCAGCAGAGAAGTAGTTCATAGGAAAAGAATGAAAAAAAAAGAAGAATGAAATGTAAACAATCTTTTTAAGGTTTCCCAATAAACAAAGGCTTTTCCACTAAGGTGGTTTCATTTCCCTTCAGAAACGTCAAAATCCATCAATAAGCTGGAATCCAAAAATGAAAGAAAAGTGACATTTATATAACATTATATGTACCTAAGCTTCACCTTCAGGGGATTTCGTTACACCAACTTCAGCTGGACGAATAACTCGATCATGTAGCAGGTAGCCCATCTTCAACACATAGCAGCAGAACTTTAGTTATATATTTAATAAGTAATAAAGATCGATAAGTATAAAAAAAGGAAACTTTTACAAAGTTCAAGCATTCAATCAAATTATAAAGCATATTTGATAGAAGTGTTATCTAGTTGATGTGGAGTGAAGAGTATTGATTAATTAGGCTTTGTAGCACTGTTGAGCAAAATTTGACTAAGTAAACAACTATTCACCATTCTTCCTTCACTTGATGTGCTGCATGGGAAACTTCAATGCAAATATTGACACATAATATAAAACTGCCCTCTAACCAGTTTAGTGAGATGCAAAAACATATATAACTCGCATACGATAGTTAAGAACTTCATTAAAAAAATATAAGCAGAGAAGCACAGAACGGAGTACCTTCATAACAGAAGCAACGGTGCCGGGAGGCTTTGAAGAATCAGGTATTTCATAAATTGCATTATGCCTGTTCGGATCAAATTTTTCATTCAATGGATCATATTTTTCAATAGCAAACTTCCTGAACACCTGAAAGAAGACTTGAAACCTTTAGGAAGTAGAATAAAGTCTTGTGGATAGAGGTTATACAATTCTAAGATACTGTAATGAATGGAAAAAAAAAATGATCAACATATCTTTTTAATTTATCACTTGACACAAACCCAAAGTCTCAGATAATTCAGCCATCTTCCTAAACAATGAATGCCATGAACCATCAATCTTACAAAAAGGTTTTCAAGCAGATGAATGGGGGTGGGGGGTGAACACAGTAAAGGTCAAAATATGAAATGTTTTGAGTTGAGCCAGGGTCAGTCGGTGATTTCCATGGATGAAGCTTGGCTAATCCGTATGCCTCGTTAAGTTTCTTTGGGCTCCAGACATCAACTGGAGTTTAGTTTAGGCCATGACTTGACAAATCCATTCCGCATTGCCTGACTCCAAAAAGAGACTCCAATGGGTTAAGAGTAAATAGAAGTGTTCAAGGTGACCATAATGGAATGGCATAGGCAAAAGATAGCTATTGCCAGAGCTAGTTCAAAGGTATGAGGGGAATGCGTTCTAAATATCATGATGCAAAAATTAGTAAGTAGAGAAGGCAAAAGACTGATTTGATGAAAATTCATTAAACCTCTGGAAACTGCAAGGAGCCTAGAGAGAAAGAGAGAGTAAAAGCCAAAGATGAGCTCAGACTTCTGAGTGAACAATTCAGGATAGAAGCTACATGATCTAAAAGTTCCAGGAAAGAAGAAGATCCAAATATTCAAATAAGACCAAGACCAAAAAATCTCCTAGACAGCATCCCTTGGAATCTATTTATAGACAAATGAAACGATGGAAGAAGAATAATGACGTTCTCCATGTGGAAATCCCCTTGATTGGTTGTTTTGATGACGGGAAATGACCCCAAGCTTTTTGTGATATTTCAAATTATTTATAACAGTCTCATGAGATTGCTGATTGGCACTAATATGAAGGCTCAACGAAGCTTCTCCTTGAGAGACACGTGTGCTTCTAGGGGTGCTATTGTTTTAGAATGGCAAATGTCTTTAGAGAAAAGATAGGAGCCATTGTTAAGCACCACGCATCCTTTGATTAATAGAAGGCATAGGCAGAATCTGTTGGAATCCACTTGTCAATTAAAGGTGGTATTGTGAAGCACTGTCCATGGCTATCTCCAATGTTATCAGGAGTAAGTCTAAAAACAAAAACCTACTCCCTCAAGGTTCATGTGTTAAGATCTACGTAATCCCAAACTAATTTGACCGTTCTATATAAGTAATTAAATCAGCCAAATCTTGCATCTTCAAGCTTTGAGAAAGATCTTCCCATTCTGATTAAATATCCAACTCATTAAGCGAACTTTTTAAGGAGTTGTACCTAAGCAAAATGACCAGAATGAAGATCCACAAATGCTTTGAGTTGAATCTCGGATAGGAATAGAGCTTGCAAATGTTCATGATGAAATCAAATCGAAAGCAAAGAAGGGAAAAATATTACAATAAACATGTTTGCAAAAGAAACCTCAAAGTTGGCGATCTCACATCTAGAAATGCAAAGTTTCTTGTCATCAAAAGGGCAGTGGCATGTCAGGCCAAATTTGAAAAGGTTCAAATATTGATAAAGCACCATTTATAAATGGGTCCACGAGAACTGCCAATTCAAAATCTGCTTGTGTTTGTTCATCTGTCTTCAGCACTTCTTGAATATTGCTCTATCGCAGCTCAAACATGACTTGTGCAGATTTAGTATTTATTTTAAGAACAACATTCTAATGCTCCCATAGTATTATTTTAAGAATTTTAAGATATTATTTTAAGAATTTTAAGAAAATTCCTGATAACCAAAATTAAACTTATTGATGCCAAAATTGGATTCCAAGAATTTAACAGAAACTCAAATTAAAAATCTGAAGAATAAAAAGAGGGAAAAAGAGCTTGACTAACCTTAAATTCTAATGATAACCAAGGAAGAGAAAAAAAAAAAGCCTTTATTGGAGAGATTACAAGGAGGGAAAGGAGGAAAAGACAAAGTTACACATTTAAAGTGCACCTCTCTTCCCTAGAAGTGCACTCGGAACAAAGTTCAAGGTTCTTTTTTTTTTGAAATGGAGCCCCTGGGATTTTATTTAAATGCAAGAAAGACAATGGAATCTGTTGATGAAACACCAACTTCATTTTCCATATAGAGAATTAGTGTTGGCATTCTGTTATAACCATTTAACTGACTGATGTAGATGTTCGATCTCACCTAACATGGCTGATTTTGTTATAACTGGCAAACTTGAATACAAACTGCAGGTAGTTATCTAAACTCCATATGAAAAATCTTTTAAATTAAACTACAATGGCATTTACTTTAAAGAACTAAAAACATTTCATGTATCATAGATCACTCAATTTAGTGAGAATCGACTGAAAACCCATCCTGGAGGCCACTTTGGGATCGAGAAGTCGGAAGGAATTTCTTAGGCTAAGTGAAACTTACGTCCTCAACTACCACGCAACAAGCAATAGAATATGAAGAAACAAAAAACAATATACAATTTTTAAGTCAAAAATAGCACTGCTATTAAGAAAAAAAGGGGAGAGAACCAAGAAAAGACGTTCTCAAAGCATCACTCAAGCTTATTGTAGATCAGAAAATAATGGAGAAACCTGCTTCTTTAACTGTGGAAATATATGATTCAACAATAAAACCAAAACAAGGAAAAGCAGGTAATTCTAATGTTTTTTCATGACCCTTTGCTTTCTTTTGCTACTGGCTTCACTGAAATTTGGATTGAGAAAGAAATCATTCCTTTTTCCTTTGATGGTCATTGGCAATATCAATAGACTTCAAAGAAAGAAAAAGCCTAAGCTAAATTGAAGCAGATTAAGATCCTACACATCGCTGCCCTTAATGACAGCCGTCCATCTAACAAAGTTGTGAAAGTTCTTTTAAAATTTCCTTCAACAAGGGAGGAGGCTAATCTAATTACTCCAATTACTAACTTTATGGACAACCTTATAACGTCACCCAATAAAGATGCTGAGAAGAATCATGCGTAATGTTTTTGATAAGTTGAAAGAGGTCCAAAAATTAAATCCAGAAAAGATCAAAGGCATTTAGAGGAACTTAACTCTTGCAAACACTAATTAGCTAATATCTCACAAATGCTTGTATAACAGTTTGATGAACATCAAGTAGGTGATGAAAGAAAAATTCAAGGAGATCAATCTCTAAGAGCATCGAAAGACAACCTTGAAAAGGATATTTTTTCTTGTCAAGAGAGAATTATTAAACACGAAGCCAAGCTAAAACTAAGCATGGACAAAATTGATTCTTTTCCTCATACTCTAAAGAGAGAAGCAAGAAAGCCAGTAATGCCTTTGATCCAAGAAAGATAGCTGACGACATTACTCCAATTCTTTCTACTAGTTTATGGAGTTCTACTAGCTAAAATAAGAACTCGAGGATACCGTGTTGGCATTCGTGGAGCAGGGTTTGATTCAAAGTTACTTGGCTTGGTCATCTATGAAGATATTAGTTGATGCTAGCTTGAAATGCTCTTAACAAGTCTAAATTAAATTTAAGAATCCCTCAACGACAAGCTAGTCCTTGAGGCCTATTTTGCAATTTTCTTACCATGCATTTACATGCAATTAAGAAAGTTAATGAAAAAGGAAATATTTTATATAAAAATATTCAACCATTTTCCACATTTTTTTAGAGGAATGGCAATATCCATTCTCATATTTCAACTACCAAGCAGGAAAATATGATTTATGATATTTAAAAATGTGGGCAATTACATCCCATCTAATTGACATGTTGATCAATGACTTGGATAAAATTATGTAGGTTTAAAAGCCCTTAGATTGATTAATTTTTTATTTATTTGGCTTGTCATCTTCCTTCTCTAAAATGTGACCTCTTGTACTTTCTTAATGCAATAAGAAGTTCTATTGATGTAACTATGGAGCTCAAAGGATGGTTCCCTAGGAAACATCAATCAATGAGAAGGAAGAGAGCTCCATTATGGGGATATATATTGAGAATACAAGATTTAAGCCCTTTAAAATTATGAGCAACAACATCTTTGTTAATCCTCAAGAGCTTCAATTGTATTAGGAGCTAGCCTTGCCATTCACAAACAAAAGAGACAACATATGCAGTTGTCTAACCAACAAGGGGTTTTGCACCTATCCATTTTGAAATATAATCAATTGTAACCAAAAGAAACTTCCTTTACTTCGATCAATTAGAAATGGAACAAAGTTCATAGCCCAAACTGAGAACGACAAGCATACTAATATAGCTTTCATAACTACTAACTACCAAGGAGGAGATCCATATATATTTAAAAATTCTTACATCTAAGAAATAAGGAAATACCTTTTGTGTAAACCAAAAGAATCCTTAATGCATAACTTTCATGGCCAAACTATGACTGAAGGAATGATTGATGCAATCAATCAAGTGAATTGACTTAATGATGCCATGCACCTTGAGTGGATGAACACACCTTAAGAAGGGCTCGAGGTATGATTTTTTAAGAAGTTGTCCTTCCAGTAGCATACAATGCTTTGCTTCACTTACCTCTTCTTGCCTCAGATTTATGAGATGTAAAAGTTCCAAACTTAGGTCTCAAAAGCAAGGAGACCCATTGAGTTAATAGATTGAGAAGTCCAGATATTAAATGCAAGATTTCTACAAAGAGGGAATACCACTAGAGGCTCTACAGGTATAGCAAACGAATTGGTTTTAGGATCTTTCTCTCAAGCAATATAAATCTCAATCTACTCAAATTTCTTGATTATAAATAAAATCAACTAATGATAGGCTTTTAAAATTGAACCCTTAGTATTGAATAAGTCATTTAGTTGATTGACTATGAGCTAAGAGTTACTAAAGAATTTGATGGTTTAAACTTCTAAACTCATAACAACTTCAGAGCAATCAATCCATTGCAAAGACAAACAAAAGAAAGGAACCAACGACAATGACGATGAGGAATCAAAAGTAGACAACAGAAGAAGCATAAGAACAGTGGTTTCTTCAATCTCTCAATCATGGGGATCAATAGATGCAGCTTCTGGATCCAAGAACTTGCAAGTTCTAGTTCCAATTTGTCAAGATTCCTATTAATTCTCACAAACAAAGCTAGAAAAAATGTTGATGCTATAATTGAATTCTTAGAGTTTAACAAAAACTCATTGTAATAAGAATCATGGGAATGATTGCAAACAAGGAAAAAGGACTTAATTAACTTCACATGCCAAGGATAATTAAAGAAGAGGAAGAAAAAGTATACCTCCACTAAGGATGAGTGTTTACTAGATGATTGAGGATTGGCCAATGTTCAGATTGGATTTTAATTCGAATCGAAGTGGTGAAGCAAAAGTATGATCTAAAAAATTACCTTGAACTATTTTATGAGCCGGTCTTGAGCCATGGTCGGATCACTTAAGCTATGCTCAAAATTAAAATGTTCATATATTTATACTTATGTCTATATGTATATATATTATATATATAAGTGAATAAATTTATATAAGCATAGTATTATATACTACTACATTTGATATGAATGAATTTATAGGTATTTGCAATCAATAATTTGACTAAAAAATCCAAATTCAATTAAGAATCAAATTTTATTTAGCTCAAACCAACAACCAACGAGCTATAATTAGCATGAATCAAGATTAGATTTTAGATTAAACCCTAAAACTTAAATCAGATGGAGATCTAGTCAAGCATCCTTGAGCCAATCTTGTACCAAAGTCGGATTGATTCGAATTCAAATAATTAATAACCCTAATCACAAGGAGAGAAAAGAGGGAAAATACAGAGTTGTGCACACACACATGGTAAATTTTACTTTTCTCAAAATGCACTTAGATTAGAGCCTAAGATCTCTAACTTTGAAATGAAACCCATATTTGTAAGCAATGAAGGCGATAAAATCTGCTAACGAAAGCCTGCTATCATTTTGCACCTGGAGCATTAAAGCTAGTGATCTATTATAATCATCTAACTAACTAAGGTAGGTGCTTAATCTTACTGATGTGGTTGATTCTGCCATATCCATTGAGCTTGATCAACAATGAAATTAAGAAAGTTTAGAGAAATCCATGTGTCCCTCAACCTAAATTAAACCAACACCATTTGAGAGTGTTGAAAATACTTTGATTGTCACATATAGCTTAACTCGGCTAGTTAGAATCAGTTAGTCCCCTTCCTTGAGTGCCACATTAAACTTTAGAAGGAAAAAGGAATTTCCAACTATGGACACACTTAATGTTCTCAACTGCCACATGATGGTGATAGATAGATGATCTTTCCCTAGACTAGTTATTTTATTCTTCGCCAAGCAAATAGGTGTCCTTGAACAGTATTAAAATCAAGAACACAGGCTGAAACTTGCGTCATCAATGTCTACCATAAGGCTAAATCAAAATCGACAATTAAGATTAACATTGGCAAATTACATATTTTCAGTACTGATATGAGCAAAATAAAAAAAACAAATAAGAATTACATGACCAAAACTTGCATAATCTTTATAACCACAATTAACAACACATTAAAGGAAAATTTGTAACTAATTACAATACATATTAAGCAACATGGCAGTGCACAAAAAGGAACTACATCTTGAAAATGAAACTCATAAGTATTAGTGTGTCTATTTTAGGTATTAAATAGCACAGAAAAGTAATATCCCTACCATTAAAAAGTGCAGGCTCAAAATCAGACAAAAAAAGAGAAATTATACAAATCTACAGCTAAAAGGTAAGTACCTCTGCAAGTTGTTTTTCAGTCATTTCAACACCCTCCAACAAAGACTTCAAAAGCATTACCCCATCACTGTCATTATCCTGATCAATCTTTGAAAAGTTTTCTTTGACAACATTTGAAGCTCTTCCAAGATTATCAGCAACATCAAGCAAGCTCTTTGCAAAATTCTGCAGTTATATCAAGTAACCAAAACCAGATCTATTTAACTGTCATTTGACACATTCAAGTGCCCAAGGAAAAATACTAAACAATATTAAGAAATAAAAAGGGTTATGGCGTCTTTACACCTTAAACTGGAGTGATTCATTAAAGACAAATCACAAAGAGTACCTGAACTCCATATTTTTTTGTGTTCTCCACCTCACGTTTTGTCCTTTCTAGCACATTCTCCAATTCAGCGTAAGTACGAAGAACTTTATCTTGCAACTTTTCAATCTCCTTCTGCTTTAATTTCAGCAAGTTATCCTTCTCGGCAATAAGCTTTATTAGTTCATCAGCAGAAAGGTCAGGTTCCACATCTGAGTCAGAAAATGCAGTTCTTTTAATTGCTCTCCTCTTCTTTTTACTAGATTTGGACTCAATCTGTTCAGGTTGTGAACTCAAACCCTCTTCCTTTGACTGCTCTGAAGCAGAAGAACCACCATTAGTTTCAGGTGATCCAACAACTTCTCCAGCTTCAGAACTCTCCACAGAAGATTCAGGTATTACTGAAGAAGTATGATCATGGTTCCTAGAGTGGTTTGCCTCCTTATTGGAAGCTCGAGGAGATGCAGAAGATGAAAAACCAAATCTTTGAAAGATAGGCTCCCTTAGAAAGGATGGTAGGTGACTGATCTGACTGGGTAAGCACTGCTAAAAGAACAAAAAGCATGTTCAATTATACAATCACATTGTAATTCCAAGAAAATAAGCCACCTAAGAATAGTATTTTTCAGTTATTATATACCCTTTTTGCCATTGATCAGCAGCAATGAACAAACAAAAGTGCTATGTAGGAATAAATAGTGGTGATGAAAACACTAATATAGAGCCCTCCTTCATGTAATATAAACAAAATGGAATCTGGTAAAGACTCAAGTATTAAGTGATTTCAAGTACTTCAAAGGAAAAGAACATAGATAAATAATGCCGAAAATAAGTTTTAAGGACCAACTGCAATGAAAACTCTATTCTCTAAGAAGTGAAGTTCTGAAGCACAGACAGCCATGATATAAAGGAAATGATAACTTGGATTGCAACAAAGTTCTAATAAAACGATTCCCACAATATGTCAGCAATGTGCATACGGTGCCAGCCTTGGTGTCACTAATTTTTTTAAACAATTTTTTTAAATTACATGATATGATCAAATAGTGAAATCTAAATTGAAATCACATAAAAGAATACTCTATTCCTTTCCAAAACCGAGTTCATATGATAAGCATCACAACAAAAATAAAACAAAGGTACTAAAATAAGACTTATGTCCTTATTGTCAAGAAAGGTTTTACAAAATTAAAATATCTTTAATACATATTTGTAAGCCAAAAAAAGCAACTAGTGAGCTAATATCCATGTCTTCTCATTGTTCGGTTTGAATCTCATGATGCGTATCAATTGTTACCTATAATTGTTAATGCCAAATCAAAAAATTGAGCTAACTAACGCCGATTCAGTTGGAAAAAATTATATAACATACATGTAAATCGGTACATCTTTAGGTCATACTATATGCTGTATCAAGTAGCACATCATAGCATTTATAAATAATAAAACTAATAGCATAAAGAAGCATAGTCGAGAAATGTTTCCACTTGATGTATTAAGGTAATGCATTACAACTGCATTAACCATTTTAACATTTTTATTGGTCCATTTATCTTTTCTTTAATCATCAATAATCTCGACTTTAAGTTTACAATTTTTTTTTTTCATTTTCTTGATTTCACCCTCATATCATAAGATACATTCTTGTGCATCCTATAATACATTGTGATGAAATGATAAAATATAAGCTACACTCTCATAGATCCCATCCAGCCTAAGTAAAACCTACTAATCAATTCCTCATGTAAATCTACATTTCTTTGTTAAAAATCTTATACAAAATTTAGGATTCGCTCTCGAGGGCCCAACTAGCCTAAGTAACTTTAGTCATTTTCACATATGATTTAATTTTTTTTGTGAGAAATCTCAATGAATTCACCTTTTGTCACGACTCCATAGTTATTTAATGCTTATGCCTTATCCTGTTATAGATAGACTTCATTCAAATACTAACACATTTAAAGCATTTTATGAGATTTTCAAGTATGATAATACCAACATGTGCAATAAAACATGTTAATTTCAACTATAATTAATAAGCATGATTTGCATCAAAGTAAATAATCATCTATGAAGCGAAGTGCTTAAATGTGAATATTTCTATTAGCATTGCTACCAATAGTAATACAACAAACATGTAAATCAAGTGTAACCATATGAAACAAACATCAACTATCAAACCAATAACCTTTTTCTTTTTAAAATTTAAACTAAAAGTATGTCACTAAACTACATATACTAAAATATCAGATAAATACACCTATGACATACATTATATCTTACCTCGATTTTCGTTGTAGTGGTCACACCTTGGAAAATATCTTAAATTTTATGCCTTTTATTTTCACTTTTTTCTTCTTCTCCTATGCTATAGTACTCCTAATTTCTCTCGATTATTGCTTGACCTCTCTCTTTTCTTCAATTTATGCTCTCGACCAACAAAATCTTGGAAAATCCAACGATTAAGTTCCGATTTTCTTTTATAAGCATTAAACACTTCCAATTATTCATCGGAAGCAACTCTTTCACTTTCCATCATTTTCTCTCCTTGGAATGCACATGACGCCTCCTCTTCCAGTGGTTTTAACCACTTGGTTTCACTACACCGCTCGATTTCTCTGGCATTAGGGATTTAAGTTTTTTTAAGCATTTTAGAAATTAAATAAAATCTTTAAATTTTTTAAATTGAGGTCTTAGGCTTAATTTATGAAATTTTTCCATCAAAATGATTTTAAAAACTTTGCTGACTATATCCACATGATTCATCTCGACAATTTCTACTCATTGGCCAATTTTTATATTTTTTAACATTATTTAATATTTTTAATAATTTTCTAAGTCCAAGAATCATTATATTTATTATTTTACTATTTTTTCTTTCAAATGCTCAACCTTCTTAACACTTTCTTTAAATGTCAAGATAATTTTATTTAGTCAAGCATTATACACTTAAAATCCTGATAAAATTTTGTTAATTTTTTAGTCTATTTAATATCTTAAATAATTTTAAAAACTTTATAACTCCATAGAAAAAATATTATTAAATTCATAAAAATCTCCAGTCTTTTGTTTTGAGATCCAAACACTTCTGATTTTCATCGTTTTCATACCAATGAATCCCTAATATCCTGATCTCATTTTCTAAGTTTATTTCTCTTCTTTTAAGAGTCGTAGCTTCTTTTTGTCTAATGTAAGTTTTCAAAAAAAAAAATAATAATTTATCAAAAATCTTTAAAAAATAATAAAATAGTCATTTTATTTATTTATTTATTAATGATATCTTTAATTTCTCTCCTCCCTTAAAGCTTTGATCAATCTAAAAAGATTTTTTTGTTTGATTTAAATACCTAATAAAGCTTCCTCGCCGCATTCGTTACCACCAAATTTGGCTGGTGCTGATGCGACGGAGCAGGTGACGTGGGTAATGTGGAGATGAAGGTGCTGGTGACGGGTGGAGGGAGCAGCCTAAACCGTGAAAACGGGGTTGTGGGAGAGCAATACAAGCGTCGTGCTGCTAGGCGAAGCGGTGGAGTGCTGCACCCTAGATGGCGAGAGTCCAGTAGCCGAAAGCACACTAGCTTACGCTCTGACCCGAGTAGCATGGGGCACGTGGAATCCCGTGTGAATCAGCAAGGACCACCTTGCAAGGCTAAATACTTCTGGGTGACCGATAGCGAAGTAGTACCGTGAGGGAAAGGTGAGTGAAGGGTGGAGGTGAAAGTGCTGGTGCTGGTGCTGGTGCTGGTGACGGGTGGAGGTGAAGGTGAAGGTGAAGGTGAAGGTGAAGGTGAAGGTGACGGCGAAGGTGAAGGTGCTGGTGAATGTGACGGTGCTGGATCTGGTGCTGGTGACGATGGTGGTGTAGGTGTTGACGGGCGGCTGGTGACGAGTGAAGGTGAAGGTGCTGGTGCAGCGGAGCGGGTGATGCGGGTAATATGGAGATGAAGGTGCTAGTGACGGGTGGAGGTGCTGGTGACGGGTGGAGGTGAAGGTGCTGGTGCTGGTGATGGTGAAGGTGAAGGTGAAGGTGACAGTGACGGTGAAGGTGAAGGTGCTGGTGAAGGTGAAGGTGCCGGTGAAGGTGAAGGGGCTCGTGAAGGTGCTGGTGAAGGTGAAGGTGCTGGTAAAAGTGAAGGTGCTGGTGACGGGTGGAGGTGAAGGTGCTGGTGCTGGTGAAGGTGTTGGTGACGGTGGTGGTGTGGGTGTTGACGGGCGGCTGGTGACGAGTGGAGGTGAAGGTGCTGGTGCTGGTGCTGATACGACGGAGCGGGCGACGTGGGTAATGTGGAGGCTGGCGACAGAGGAGGGGACTGTTGACGACTGGTGCGATGGTGGTGCTGGGTCAGTAACCACGGCAATGGGAGGGACAGTGAGCACGTGACGGGATACTGTTGCAGGAGCTGGTAATAAGAAGTGGCTCGCGCGTGCTCACTATTCTGGACACATGCAGGCGCCTCTTTTGCTGTGGAAATCAACCCGAAAGGCCGGGAATTCAAATTTGAATTCCGAGGTAGCCAGCCAGTAGCGTGGATAGCTGGAAGAGGTTTAAAGTGTAAGTGTCGCTGCGGGGTAAATTACTGACTTGTTTTCCTGCATGGTTTTGGGGCGCCTGCAGCCCTAACGACATTAAATCAATATGGCAGGATCCAAGGGAAGGAGGAGCCACCGGAAAACAAAGATGTCTGCGAGCAAATCGCCGGATAGAGAATATTACACAAGCGCCACAGAGGAAATGGGAGTGGGCACTGGGAAGACGACTGTTCATGCTTCTAGAGCCCAGGTTGACGTAGAGGAGGTTGGATCCCTCAGGCAGGCGGCGGAGACATCACCTAACTGTACTGATTCGTCGTGGAGTCCCGTGGCAATGGCAGACTCAGTGGCGGAGCGGGCGTCTTCAGCCAAAGGGAAGGCAGCACTAGTGGAGACCTCTGATCATGGTATGCAGGGGGGTGGTGCTCTGGCTGAGCTGGGAGATGAGGAGAGGAAGGCCCAAGAGCACGCGGGTCGCACGTGGATGGAGGAAATTCATTGCTCTGTTCAGGATGGTGTCGGGGGGGCGGCGAGTAGCTCTCAACTGCAGGCTACGAACTAGGAGGCCCAACCGAACAGAATGAGCTTCAGGGAGGCTTTAGTCTCCAAAATTAGTGCTCCCAGCGGACATGTAACGTCCTTTGTTCGGCCGACTACCATCGACGTTAAGGAAAGAGCGACGGGCATGCCTAACCAGGCAAATAATGAAGATGTGGTAATGTCATCTGAAGCGTGCTATAGACGCATTGAATTCCACAAATTCGACTTGGTCGGCCGCGTTTATGGGAACTCTCTCCCGTTCTACATTATAGCACGGGTCTTGCAGAAGCGTTGGGATCACTACAGAAATTTCAAGATCTTGGACTTGTCCTCCTGTTGCTTCGTCTTACATTTCGACTGCATGCAAGATAGGAATGAGGTGTGGCTGGGCGGGCCGTGGCAGGTCGCCGGCCAAGACATGGGGTTGGACCTTTGGACGCACGAATTTCGCCCAAACGACACGACGGCAATGCGTGCACCAATCTGGGTGCACTTCCCCGGCCTCCCTTTAATATATTGGGATGTGGAAAACATCCTGAGAATTGCCAAAGTGATTGGGGAGCCCATCCTGCTAGACAGTTGGACAGCCGACATGCAAAGGTCTGCTTTCGCTAGAGTTTGGGTTCGTATGGATCTTTCAAAGCCTTTAAAGCCTGGCACTTGGCTAAGTGGGGAGTTTGGTAGAGTGTATCAGCCGTTTGAATATGAGGGGCTGCCTAGGGTTTGCTTCACTTGTGGGCACGTGGGGCAACTTGCGGGGAGTTGCAATATGCACGAGACACAGGAGGCTACGCATGTGGATACACCTGGGAAGGATGCGGGGAAGCAGGACAAAGTAACAACAGGAATTGCAGCAACAACAACTACAACTACAACAACAACAAATACGAAAGAGACCGTTGCCTGCGGAAGTCAGGAGCCTGTTCGAAGGCCGACGATGGCCGCGGCGAATATCTCTTGTCACGTACCTGACACTGAAGCGGAGTGCTACAGGATTCAGAGTGCGCCAGAGCGACATGTGCACAGTTTGGAGGAAAACACGAAGCTGGGGGGCCTCGGTCCATGGATGCTAGTTCTTCCTCGACGCAGGAGGCAAGGAGCAATTGCATACAGAAATGCACCTAGGATGTCCCAGTACCCAAGCAAAATTCAAAGAGGAACAACTGCTAGGACAAGGAGTCTATCCAAGGCCAGAGGAAGGGACATGTTAAGGCGGGCTTGGTTCCCAAAGGCAGGAGCAAATAAGGGGAAGAAGCCAATGCTGGAGGAGGACTATGCAATGGAGGATGGCATACACAGAGATGATTATTACAACAACACGTAGTAGGAGGCGAGCTCCTGGGCTGCGTTTCGTGGGGCGCAGAAGATATGGGGTTGGACGCTGGCGGCCGGTATCTAACTCACCATGGGAGGCTGTGAACTGGCGTGGCGGCATGAAGTTATGCGCACGGATGCGGGTGTTATGGGACTCTCGCTGTGACGGGGGGCAATAATGAGACAACCTTATAATCTAATTGATGCAGTAAGAGTTGTGATCTGGAATATCAGGGGAGTCCGGGATAGGAAATCAAAGTGTTACTTACAAAGACTCGTTCGCGAGAACAGTGTTTTGGTGGTGGCTCTTGTGGAAACGAGGGCTCAATCTTTCCTGAGGAAGGATGTGGATTGGCTTCTTGGGAGGGAATGGAGCTTTGCGGTGCAACCTTCAGCCGGGATGTCAGCAGGAATCATACTACTGTGGAAGAGCTAGGTGGATATCACGATCACCGTGTCTTCACTCCATGTTGTAGCACTTGAGATCAGGCTAAGCGGCATGAAGAAGCTGGGCTGCTGCGTGGTGTATGGCCCGAAGGATCATTTTAAGCGGCGTGAGGATTGGGAAGTAGCGAGGAGCGTGGCCTCTGGGGATGATCCTTTCATGGTGGCGGGTGACTTAAACATCGTAATGACGCAGGAAGAAAAACGGGGTGGAAGGAAATTTATGTATGGCAGAGAGCAGCAGGAGCTTGAGGACCTCATGCAGGAGTTGCAGCTGATGGATGTGGGCTTCACTGGCACCATCTTCACATGGTGTAATGGGAAGCAGGGTCGCGCACAGATTTTGGAGAGGCTTGACAGGGTGCTACTAAACAATGCAGGGCTGCAAGAGTTCCCTACGTGCTCTGTCTCGCATCTTAGCCACCTTGGCTCCGATCACTGCCTTTTACTGGTCAAGTTGGGCAGCAGTCAGCCGCGGGGGAACGTGGCAAGGCTACAATTTGAGAATGTTTGGCTGGATTTCCCGCAGTCAATAGGGCTGGTGCACCATGCATGGAGCACACGTGCGGGAAGAGATCATATGGAGGAGTTAATGACAAAATTCCACCGCTCTCTGGTTTCGCTGCGGAGGTGGAGCAGAAGAGGTTAGGAACCTTGTTGACAACAATGTGGAGCTGGAAAGACGGATTAATGAATTACAGACGAAGGAGTCGAAGGAGGGGCTAGATGACAAGGAGAGTTTGCGCCTTGGACATATGATTTTGGCATTTCATCGTGGGTGCGCTCTTGAGGAGAAGTGGTGGTGGCAGCGTGCGAAGCTCCACTGGGCGCAGCTGGGGGACCGTAATTCCAGGTTCTTCCATGCGGCCGCGTCTGCCCGTCTGCGTAAGAATCACATTGCACAGCTTAAGGATGAGGAGGGTAGGGTGGCGGATACGCCCGAGAGCATTAGTGCCATCCGCTTGGCCTTCTTTAAGGCTAAGTGGCGTTGTGCGGGTCATGAGCTTCCGCCGTTGAACGTTACACCGCGTGCCGTCGTAAGTGGTGACATGGCAAACCAGCTGTGCCGCAGGGTCACTGAATTGGAGGTCATTGCGGCCATCCGTGGTATCAGAAGAAACAAAGCTCCGGACAATGACGGGATTACTGCCGAGTTCATTCATGGTTCCCGAGAGATCACTCGTAGAGACATCATCCGCGCGGTGCCTGCCTTCTTCGACGTGAAGCGGATGCCGAAGGAGTGGAAGGACACGTTAGTGGTCCTTATCCCAAAGTGGCAGGGCATCTGCATGCCGAAGCATTTCCACCCCATTAGCCTCTGCAACACTATATACAAGGTGGTGGAGCGTATCCTTGTGGACAGACTGAAACCCTTGATGCCTCTCCTCATCTCGCGCGAGGAGGGTGCCTTCATCCCTGGACGCAGCATCTCCGACAATATCTTTCTTGCACAGGAGATGGCCTCTCGTATGCATTCCTGCACCTCCAAATCAGGGCTCATGGCAGTCAAGCTGGATATGGCGCAAGCTTACGACTGTGTAAGATGGGATTTTCTGATCGGGATGATGAAGTGCATGGGGTTCCCTCCGTGATGGTGCGACTGGATTGAAGCTTGCATCCTATCTCCAAGTTTTGGGGTACTAGTCAACGGCGTTCGTCTTCCATGGGTGGAGGTACAGAGGGGGCTCCGACAGGGCTGCCCGCTCTCACATTACTTGTACGTCATTGCAACGGAATACCTCTCAGTTATGGTGCATGAATATGAGACCAAACAGCTGCTTAGATTCAGGCCGGGGCAGCACGCGCCGCCGATCTCGCATCTGCTCTACGCGGATGATGTCCTCTTGTATGCCAATGCTACGCGTAAGGCCGCGCGTGCGGTGTGCAAAGTCATGAAGAGCTTCAGCAATGCCACGGGCTTACAAGTGAATCTCTCTAAGTCCAAGGTTTTCTTCAATAGGAGGAGCAGCAAGAAGAAGGGTAAGCTGGTGGCAGAGAAGCTTAGCATGGTGCGGGGTTCTACACTTACGTACCTGGGGGTGCCAATTGCGGCGAGGCGGCTCAAGAAAAAGGATTTTAACTTCCTAATTCAGAAGCTGGAGGCCTGCATTGCTAGTTGGCGGATTCGCCCTCTGTCGCTTGTTGGCAGAGCTACCCTGGCCTCCTTGGTCCTCAACGCCATCCCGAGCTATATACTCAACCACTACGCCGTGCCCATGGGAATTGTTGACGAGATCGAAAGAAGAATCGGGAGCTTCCTGTGGTGTGGGGTGAGCAACACGCAGTCGATGCATTATGCTTCCTGGTAAGTCACGAAGGACGCCGACGGCCTTGGGCTTCTGGATCTCCACATTTGGCAGCGCGTCCTGCTTATGAAGCAATGCAGGCGCCTGTTGAGCCGTGAGAAAAGCCCCTGGGTGGACATCATGAGGCAGAAGTATAGCGTGACGCATACTGCCTTGAGGATTCCTTGGAACGCTTCCCATGCATGCAAGCTTGTACTGGAGGCAATGCCGACCGCGGTAGTGAATTTTGTATGGAGAATTGGAGACGGGAATACGGCGAGGTTCAAGGAAGATAATTGGCTCGGCTTCCTCCCTATCTGCAGCTGGCTTACGTTCAGTAATATGCCGACGGCGTGGCCGGCGAGTGTGGCTGAATGTATCACCGCGGCTGAGGACTGGGACGTTGACAGGATTCGCGAGTGGGCGGGTGCACATCTGCTTGACAGGGTGCTGCATTTGCCCAGGGCCCGATTGTCTGCGCGTGATATTCTGGTTCAGGTGCATACTGAGACGGAGGGGGTTGAAAATGGTAGGATTTACCAAGACTTAAAGTGCAGTGCCGATGACGTCTTCAGGCGAAAGAACAGGCGGGACTTGGACCAGATAAGGGGCCTCTGGAAGCTAAGGACGCTACCGAGGGTACGTATGTTCCTGTGGCGCGTGGTCGGGGATCACCTCCCTACGACTGCCTGGCTGGCTCGGAGGGGAATGGTTGGAAATAGCTGTTGCACATGGGGCTGCGCAGCAGAGGAGTCCACGCAGCATGTGTTTTGGGACTGCCCGCAAGCTCAGGTATTCTGGAGGGACAAGCATGCTCGCGAGGCTGTTTCCGTGTTGCAGTCATCTCAGGGTGCGCACGCCGGGTTGACTTTTCTTCACCGGCTCATGGAGCTCGTCGCCTCTCTGGTAGCGAGACGCGGGGCTGGCGCTGACCATGCCGCTATATTGGCTACAAACATGTACTACATTTGGGAGAGACGGAATTCAAAGCGGCACAACGATCACGTCGGCAACCCCAGTACTATGTTGCGCAACGTGAGGATGGAGATCATCGCAGCAACGAAGCAATGTACCATTTACCCATTCATGTCCAGCGGGAACCCTTACAGTTCTTCGGAAGTGCCGGTAACCCATACTTGGGTTCCCCCCCCCCCCCCCCACTGGATGGATAAAAGTGAACTGTGACGCTGCTTTAGGAGATGACTCCGCTAGCCTTGGGCTAGTGGTGAGGGACTTCTTGGGAAGGCCAATATTGGTGCTGGGCAAGAGGGTTGTCTCGTTGGCCTGCGAGGCCATGAAGGTTCAGGCAATGCTGGAGGCTCTCGAGTTGTTGAAGGATTCCCTGGTCCAGTACCGCGCTATGGAGATTCAAACGGATTCAATGCTGGCGTTGCTGGAGGTCAGGAAGATTATTTCCAACCCGCCTGTGGTTGGACCCTTTGCTGAGGCCATCACACATGCTAGGTGCCTGGACGCCCTTCGACTCACTCACATTTACAGGGAGGGGAATGCGCCTGCTGACTGGGTGGCACATGGTGCGTGTTGTCACGAGTTTGTTTGGAATAGAGGGGTGCCCCTACCTAAGCCACTCATTAAATTGATGTTGCAAGATTTGCTTTTTGATCCTCCGTGAGGACCTCAATTGTGTATCCTTTTGTAAGGCTTATGCCTCTTTTGAATAAAAAAAAAACTAATAATTTTTAAATCTTAATAATTAATTATTTAAATAATCTCTCATATTTTTTGGATGTTATGATACAAGTTATCATGAGTCCTCTCTTCTTATACAACTACAAGTAAAGAAAAAGAGACAAAGCACTAGAAAACTCTTGCTACCTTAAATCATTAAATGACATTTGGAGATCTACATAAGGTCTTTACTTTTAAGTATCCAAATTGTCTTATATTTGAATGTTTACTTTGTCTTATATTCAAGACATAAGTTGAATTTCAATAGTCATCAAGCAAGGCCAAGATTAAGTAAAAATCTTAGCAGATCAAATAAAATATGAGACCATAAACCCTTCGTAGAGCTTCGACAAGTATTAAGCACGACAATGCTGAGATATTTTAAGCCAGAAGTTGGATTTCTAAGAGATGCTTAAGCAAGGCCAAGGTGAAGATAACTCAGCAAGTCAAATAATTTGCTAGTATAGTGGGTCCTCTACAAGTTGAGTTTTAGTGAGTCACTAATATAGAGCCATGGTCAACCAGAAGACTATGTGGGTCACGAGGTCATGGACCCACAATTGAATATTAAGAAGTACTGAGCAACCAAGTGGAAACATAGAGATAGAGATAACATTACAAGCACTAATGTCCCTATAGCCACCAACACTACTCATCTCGACATTGTAGCATGCATTATAGTTACCCTCCTTCTGTCTTCTATAAGAGTGCATCTCCCATTACATTGTCTCGCCAATCTATTTACCCACTTACCCAAAAACTCCTTAACACCCTAAGCACTTGTCTCTCCTCATCCTCTCCCCTGCTTTGGCCACCAATGGAATCCACGACCCTAGATGATGAGGAAAGGCAATGCATAGTGTTGTTGGCCATCACCCTCGTAGCTCAGGTAAATGGGCTACCTTCCTCCAAAAACAACCAAGCATTCTTATCCCCTTAATAACAAAATCAATTATCGCTCTTAATTGACTCCCTCTCACCCACCATCACCCCATATATGCCACAGCCAATGCCCTTATTCTAATCCCATGTCTTTATCACAAACATCCACATTAGTACCACCGCTCACTACTCCATCGTAACCACCAAAGCTTACTACTATGAATTAGAAGTCCTTATTCTCCAAGCATGTAAATCCCTCATACCTTGATTTTTAACTATGTTAGAACGGTGTGATATCACCCTAAAAGAGGATGTTGAAGTTGAAGCTACTTGGTCCTGCTCTCTACTGGGATATTGCATTGGGTGTGGGCTTACATGTGTTTAACTAGTTGAGGCTATTGCTATCATATGCAAGCCTTGTAAAGCCTTAAATATCTATGATCTCCATAGAGGCTTATTCATAGGATTTTTTTTGGGAAGAGGGACTTATCATTCTCCAATGAGTATATGTCCATTGGAGGACGAAGTTTTGTATTGTAAGGATGGATATCATATATGCTTTTCACGGAGATAATTTTTGAAAAATTTTGATTTGGATCAATTTTCCTTGACTCTCTTCACAACTCAAGAGTAGCAAGTGTCTTAATAAACTATTCAATTTCAAGAGAATGCCTATCAAGATGGATCAATTGATAGCATCCAACAAAAACTTTGCCTTTGACCAAGTCCATGTGCAGGTTGATGCAACATTTTCCTTTCTTATTATTGTGCCACTACAAATCAAGAAAATCTCTATAGAAGTGGAAGTGGAGTACAATTGGTGATCAAGCCCAAGCAAACAGTGCAACACCTTCGCCCATATGCTGAACCCATGTCCCTTTGCAAGTGTTGAGGAACCTCAAAGCAATGCTACAAACACTACTTCCAATGTCAATGGCTTCATTCCTAAGACAAGTAATGGATTCATAGCAACATTAGGATTAGTCATTCTCCAACAATGTAAAGGTAACCCTCAAAGTTGTAATAAAAGTCAAACGTGATAAACAAATTTTCCACCCTCCAATGTGTTGGAGACAATCCATTCACACATTTTGGGCCAATGAATACTATTTATTATGATGACAATTTAGACATGAGGGACCCTTCAAGACCAATAGCTCACCCACCATATAAGCGACAACCCAACTTAGGCACAATCTAATGTTGTTGATAGGTAAGAGATCCAAGATATTGATATTGAGAATTCATCTCAACTAAGTCATCACTCGAGAAAAGCTAGTACACCTCCCCAACTTTTTCTTGACAAGAATTAGCTATCGTCCATTGCCCCCAAGAATAAGCCTCTTAGAATTCTTTGTTGAAATGTGAGAGAATGGCATAAGGACTCCATAATGTTTTAATATAAGAACAATGAATGTATTTGGTCTAACATTTTGAGACCAAACTCGATGGAGTTGAGTTTTAAAATTCTAGAGGCCAGTATAACATTCTAAAATAAAGCATTCACTCACAGTTTTGATTTACATAATAATGGCCATGTTCTAGTTCTAATGCAGCACAATATCATGTCTCTTAGATTGAATCAATGCTCTTAACGAGTCATCCATTGTGTTGTCATCCCTGATATAAGTACTAGCATCATCCTGACAATAATATGCACTTTTAATGACATATCGTCCAAGATGACTCTGCAAGATTGATCTAGAAAATTAGCCACAACCAACTAACCATGATTAATTTTATGCAACTTTAATTGTGTTTGACCTCTAAGAGAACACTTAAGGGAAACTCTCCTAGTTAGATTCGAACAAAGAATTTTAATAGGCTCATGAATATTGTGATGAACAACTTAGCCCGTCGAACATACCTATTCTTGGTTCAAAACTATCCTAAGAATCCTATTCACTCCAAGCTAGATTGGTTAATCAAATTAGTAATGTATAACAAAATTTTCCATTCTTGATGCTTGGTTCATCAACCATTTCTTAATGAATTGTTTTGTATAGCTTGCAACAAGTTAAGCCAAACCTTCCTTCAAGTTCAAGACTATTGAACTAACATGTCATAGTTCAAAACCATTTGCTAAGCAATGGTCAAGCTTAAGGGAGGGTGAAGCCATTTTTTCCTTCTTATCTAAGCTTAAGTGGACAAAAATTGGAAAGAGAGAAATTCATCTTGGATCATTGATATTATCAAATCTAAATCAATGAAATTATCGATGTTGAGAAAATGATGATTACTTACCCATATGAAGAGCACTTGTTTGAGATGGAGAGGGTTTGAAGGCAAGAGCTGAACCTTAAGCTCAACCTTTCTTGGATCTCCCAAAATATAAAAATCCTAGTTAATGCAATACAAGCAAAAGATTCTCTAGAGCTTTGAGCATCAATTTGCATATTTACAAAAACTTTAGTTGTTCCCTCTATATTTTGTTAATGTTTGTTCCCTCATCTTTTGCTAATAAACAAATTTGAACCTAGTTATGAGATTAGATAATCTACTTATCCTTTGGAAAACCCAATCTACACAGTCAAATAATGGCAATGAATATACAACTTGCTTGTGTTTCTAATGTTCACTATGCTTAGACAATCCAATAGCCAATGAAGCAGTTCAATTCTTTACCTTTGGTCCCTCTTTTGCACAACCAAAGTATGGCAGCCAAGGTACAATTTCCAATTGTTGTAGC
Source organism: Vanilla planifolia (assembly GCA_023846275.1). NCBI lineage: Eukaryota > Viridiplantae > Streptophyta > Magnoliopsida > Asparagales > Orchidaceae > Vanilla > Vanilla planifolia. The sequence goes on along the minus strand of CM043874.1, from coordinate 25,951,740 downwards.
ATACCAAATGATTTGAATACTTGATGGACTGTCCAATGCTTTATTTTAAATATTCTAATTGGCCAATCAAAGGTGGCAAGCAATGCTACTCCCTATGTCACCCAATCTATTTCTAACAATCAGCCATCAAATTGCCCAATCTTTAGTTCACTCAGTGAGTTGTACCAATTCTTGACCTTTTTTGTAATTTATCAAGGTCCCAATCAAGGATCCTTCTTTGGAGAATGCCAAATTTTTACAATGTGCTCAATGACCTTTTGTGATCTTTCTATTGACCGAATGTTAATATTTCAGGTTGAGCCCTATTTTTTTTCAAGGAAAAAAATAACAAAATATGAGGTGTCTTGAGCCAAATGTTAGGTTTTAAGAGCCATTCAGAAAAGGTTGAGGATAAGTAGAAAACTTGATGTTTCAAATGATCTATGAGGGTCATGAAAACTCAATAGAACTACGATGAGTACCAAGTAATAACGCGGCAAGATGTCTCCAGCCATAAGTTAGATTTTTGAAGTAGCAAAGCTGAGGACAACTAAAAAACATAGCCAATCAGATGTCCAAAGATGGCCATAGACCCTTAGTACAACTTTGACGAGTATGAAGGTGTTGCAATAAAGAGTAATAGCTTTATATCACCATTGCTCCTAGATGAATATGCAACATGATGTAGCCAACAACTACTTTAGTCCTTGTAGCTTGTATGCTTATCACCATGCAAGAATAATCATGATAGCAAGCTAGCCATCTAGTGATCTCCTTTCTCATATCTAAGTATTGAGTCTTGTTGTCTCAATTGGGGCCCATCAAAGCATTATGAAACTATGGATTTTTGCTAGATAAATTACTATTGCTCTTGTTTATAAACATCACATAACTAGCAAGATTTTCAAAAATCAACAAATTTTCAAAACCGAATCCACCATTTCTCTTGAGCTTGCCTAGAGCCACGTGATGCTTGGTTATATTATTACTGTTAAAAAATGCAATTGTTCTATGGTGATAAATTATGCAAACGTTTGCTTAAATGGCAATTCAATGTATTATGTCAATACTTAAAAGACATGTGATGAAGAATTGGTAAGGGTTAAACAAGTCTAAAACCAACATTTGAAGTTATTGAATAGAAAGTTTACAAAATAACTACACTATGGATAAGGAACAAGTATTGAACAAATAAAATAAATAGAATAGTAAAATGCAAATTTTTTAGAGAATATCGATTAAGAAATGTAAAAGGCACAACATGATAGACAATTAAGAAATAATTAATGAGACAATTGTTATTAGATTATTTCAAAGCAAATCAAGAAAACAAGTTAGTGTTTATGCTCCTTAAATTGATTTAAAATTACAAAAAAAGGAACTACTGAAAATAGATGAATGGAAAACTACAATTCACAATGAAGGAGAGTTTAAAAATATTGGTGATGACATACATAAGGCTAACAATAGTTAAAACACTTTAAGTAACAAGTTGAGAACTTATTTACTTGGCAAATGCACAAAAGGTTTCTAAAACATAAGAAATGATTTGCATAAAAAGGTGGTTCCAATATAAAGTTTAGGATTACAAGGGGTACAATAAGGCTTCAAAAGTTAAGAGCTAAAAATGTGACCAAAAGTTAAGCATCAAGGTGATGCAAAATATGAGGTAAGTTATTAATCTTCCAAATAAACAACATAAATGCTTTCTATAACAAAACATGAAACTTAAAAATTCGATGATTGTATGTGATACAATGGAGACTGTAAAATAAGATTTTTTAGTTTGAAGTAGATTTTAACCAAAGATTTGATGGACAAGGAAGGCGATCCAGCAAAAACAATCATTAATCCAATTCACTAAGCTCAACTATTGCTGAGAAGAAACAAATAAATTAAAGGAAAAATGACTTTAATCATAATGGGAAAATGACAAACACTATTATAACCTAGATAATAATTAGAAAGCAAGAAAATTTACAATAGTATTTGATAATTTATGTGAAATGATAGAAGAAAAAGATATAAGAACTGAGGTAATACATAACAAATACTGTGATAATTGATCAAATCAGGTGCATTGAGATTGAATAGATCATAACTGTAATTATAAAAACTAAGAAAAGATGGAAAAACAACTTTAGGAAACTACTACATAGAGAGGAAAATGTTTATTACAACTATAAAATTAGAAAGACTATGAAATAGTATGCCAATTAATCCAAGAATATGAATACAAACTTTGAAGACGAAGCACCAATAAAACTTTAATTGGAGAAAAGATACATTTTAAGATTTTCAAGCAGCATTCGAAAGATTGGAAAATTATAATAAACAGATGTACTTTAAAATCCAAGGAATGAGAGGACTATTTGTGCCACAAGGGGATCAAATTTGTGAATCATTCAATTATTTAGTGGAGAGGAAGTCAAAATAGCTAACATAATTTACATAGACACAAAGGAATCAACTTGATCCCACAATGAGAAAATAACAAAAAAGAATTTTGTTTTAAGGCAATTACAATAAACATATACAGAAATATAAACGTCTATATAAACAAATTATTAACATTGAAAGAAATATAGTCAAGTACCGCCAAAAAATTACAAAGGGTATTATAGCAAAATTGAGGGCATCTATTGTTAATGGAAGTTATAAAAGAAGCCACCCTTCCTAACAAAAATCAAAAACTCACTCACAATGCATACAAATCATGAAATATTCATGAGAAAGTCCTATCCCAAGCTAGATGTAAAATTAACATAGTAAAATAATATTTAACATGTACACAATTATTCCAGTATTTTCTCATCATTCTACTGCAGAATTAATCACCATCTGCAATAGTTAAATATTGGTTTCTTATCGGTTAGTGCAAAAGTAAACCTCATAAACATACAAGCTTCACCTTGCCTATGGTTTCCCATGACAATATCACATTTTACAGCTAATAATACAAGAAGAATGTAATCAAGAAGCAGACAGAACATTTCTTGCATAAAAGCTAAATAATCAAATACTAACTTTTGTTAATGTTCCCAACAAATTCTGCAAGCACCTCTACAGCATGCTATTTCTCACTATAATAACGACAGGAAAATAATATTCAATAAAGAAAAAATTCACCCTGCTGTACAGTCAGTATCAAAAAAAAAAAAAAAAAAAAAAGAAAAAGACCCAGCATTGCTTAAACCCTAAACCCATTTAACGCACATAAAGGAAATCTTAGTAATTCACCCAAGTGAATAGCATCAACCGACCAATTACATTAGCGATTCAGCTGTTCAATTCCGGAGAAACAAGTGAGAGACGGACAATATTTTTATAAAAAAGCTTGAACACCTGGGATGTTGACGAAGTAGGTCGACAAATATCCAGTGGACCAAAAAGCAGCTCTGGATTGGCGGAAGCGCGAAGCAAGAGAAGGTGCGCATTCACCCCACGCATCCTAGAAATAACCCTCGAAGCCATATAATCTTTCAGCAGCTGAAGCAAAGCGAGCTCTAAAAAATTGAGACTTGGCACGACTTTGACAGACAAAAGAAATAAACTAACGAAGCGAAGAAATAGTTTTTGCCTCTTTCTTTTTTTTTTTTTTTTTTTTTTTTTTTTTTGCGCGTGTTCTTCAAGTCCCTTAAGGTAAACTTCTCTATTTGTAAGCTAAGTTTTAAATTATCTTTTTAATTTATTCTTATTTTTCTTAAATATTTTTTATCAAAATATTATTTTTTATGTAAAACTCTTATTCCAAATATTATTTTTTAAAACCAAAATCCCATCAGTCTTTTTTTTTAATCGATCGAAGTCTTTTTTTTAAGCTTATATTTCTGTCTTATTTTTAGCATTTTTTTAAATCTTATTTTCAACACAAAATTATTATTAAACAAAACCTAAAATACAATCAGAATTGCAATTGGTGAACATTACAAAGTCTCAATTGCTATCCCACGACCCTACTAACCTCATTTTTAGAAAAAATTAAAAAAATCTTCTAAACTAATTCGTAACCCTTAAAATTATTGTATTTCTTGTTTACCTCTTAACAAAAAGCAAAAAAGATATATTTTTATGTATTTATTTAAATTTTAATTAAGACTATTTATTTAAATATAATATTTTTTTGTTTGAAACACACTGTCATATTTAGATTAATTTTATCTAAAAAACTTTTTTAAGTGCTAATGATGGATCCCAAATAAGGTCATTTATCAAAAACTCTTTTTGTTTTAAATGATACAAGTGGAACACAGAAAAATTGACAAGATTGAAACATGTGTTTATAATACATTAATATTTGATAAATTATGACTTGAACTTGTGTAGTGTTTATTTTAGTTGATGGAACACAAAGAAGTTGATAAGACTAACATATGTTAAGAAAATAAAGAAAAAGGTTTATAAATTGTTAGATATATAACATATTAGATTTTTAAAAATCATATAAAAGTTAGTGCATTTAAATTCATGTTGATGCCCAAAAATTTTCAAAAATCTTAAATTGGTTCTTATACACCTTTTAGAAGCCAAATATCTTATGACTTAATAAGGTTATGGGAAAGCTTTTTTGAATCTCACATCTGTCCATCACTTGTTAGTTAAACAAATCCACAATGATTCTTTATGTAAAATTAAGAATGTGATTTACTTGTATTATGTTTTAAATATTTTTTTTCTTAATATATTGATAATAAGAAGGCTAGATGAGGGTATGCTTTGGAAGATAAAGATTGCCAAGTGATTTATGTCCTCACCATGAACCCCTCCACACTTACTAAGATAAAGAAGGTCATACTTAAGATGTGGAATAATAAAAATTGAAGAACCACAAAAATTATGAATTCCAAACAATTTAATGGAGAAGAAGAATATACATAAATTAAACTTTCAATAATGGAACTACTCAAGCAATCAGCATCTAAAAAATTCTAAGATTCTTCTAAATAAAATTAGTTATTTAAGAGAAGATCTCTAACTTTTGTGTTGCCCATTTTTATAATTTTTGGATCTCAAAAAAACTTTATATTAGCAATCAAATCTATAATAAGAAAAGGGTAAGCTTTTTGGATAATGGGGGTTTAAATCTTCAAATAGATTCAATTATTGGATTAAAATACTTTACAAAAGTCCTCAATTAGTTGTTCAATATATTATAAATATTTCTTAAGAATGTTCCCAACTTTTTCTTCTGTTATATGAGATTATATTATTCATATACATCAAATGACACAATTAGCATGATTGAATAGATTGATAAGATCACATGAAGTATAATACCTTCATTTGGTTCGTCTTATATTGCTTGATTGTAGGATCCAATTATTAAGCTTAGATGTTTGATTATTTTGTTCAATTCTCCTTCCAAGAAACCCTCACTCTACCTCCTTCTTATGATGGACTGATTAGATGGATAATGTAGGATGTAAATAAAAGTTAAGAATCAAATAATCAATTGAGAGTTTTAGGCAGCCTAATGTTTTGTTTTATTCTATTGATACAACAAAACAATAGAATTAAAAAATAATTAGAATATAAAATTCAAAAATTAAACATTAGTTATGAATCAAACCTCAAACAAATGGCCTAAAAAGAGAAAAAAAAATAATGCCTTATTAAGGTTAATTTATTAGATTTTAATTGTTTGTGTATAAGACTCAAAGTTGCTTCTTATTACACTTCAAGAACTAAACATATTTTATTTGTTTTGTTATTTTTCTTATTATTTTATTAGTTTTTAAGCTAAGAGGTGTTTTTACCATTTTAGTTGCAACTAGAGTTTCATTCTTTAACCTAGTAATGTCTCCATGTGTGGAATGAACAAAAGAGTTTTTTTTTGTTGTTATAAAAATTAGAGATAAAAAATGTGTTCCATGCATGTAGGCAAAGGAGAAATCTCTTAAGAAAGAGAAAGTAACTGATAGCCTTCTTTATATTTAGATTACAACCAGACATTATCTCTCTATTATATTATACATCTTATTTTTAAATAACAAAGGATATAATTAAAATTTTGAATCCTTTTTTTTAAATTTTCTTAATATCGAGTCTAAATAAAATTTTATTATAAAAAATCAAATTCCATGTTCAACATTAATTATAATAGAATAAATAATACATAAAAGAAATCATCTTTCTTATTGCTTAAAACTTAAAGGTTTTGCAAACCATAACTCTTCTTTTATTAAGAAATTTTTTATATCGAAACTATCATTTTATAATAACATTGGTTCATTTAAATCCCAAACTCATTTACATATGTTGTAAACTTTTCGATCTTGATTTTTTTATTCAAAATTTTCAATTATTTATAACACGATCTCACATTTTTAACAAATTAAAATATATTATAGTCATTATATAAAAAGTGTTACTATAATAGAAATCAAGGCAAACTAAATAGTTCAAAACCTAATATATGATATCTAAAAAAAATATAAAAGAAAACTATATTATATTATGCTAATACTTTATTCATCATTCTCTCATTTCTCTTATAATATATTTATACCACTTAAAATTATCAAGTCAAAAATAGGTTGAGTTAATCATCACAAACTTAGTAGAAAATTTTACATAATATAATGCAAAATAATATAATTTAGGTTATCTTATATGTTGGGATCTATAACATATAAATAATAAAATAATAACATTGTATTATAAAAACAACTTATAATAACCATCATAAAAATGCTATTCTTTATTATTCTAATTTTTTTTCTTATTATTTAATTATTTATAAAATCTCTTTTTAGAAAATTATTGAGTTTTTACAATCTATATAAAATTTTATAAGTCATTATTCTCACCATATTAGATCATTATAAACTATAAATAGGGTTTTAACTAAGATGCACACCAATGGGTTTACATGGCCATACTAATTATCTCTTTCTTAAGAAGTCTTAGTTCTAGTTTTATTAGGACTATACTCATAAAAGATGACATCTTCAAAGATTACATCATATTTATCTATTCATTTTGATGACTTTAACTCAACTCCTTTATGAAATCTTATTATCAAACTAAATTTCTCTTTGTTTCTATTATACTAAATATTTATAAATATAGTTTAATTAATATTTGTTTTCCAAATGTATACTTATTTTTATGCCATATTTCATATAATAATTAATAATTTAAAGAGAAATTTTCATCTTTTTTATTTACAAAAATATCCTCTAAAAATCATTAACATGGTTAATACAATAAACATTGCAAATCTATTTCTGTAGTAATCATCGATTAGATCATCATGATATTATTTTCAATTAAAGCTTTATATGTATATATATATAATTAACCAATATAATAAGTACCAATTAACATGCAAGTTAACCTACACAAATTAAAACTTTCAAATTAAAGCTTTGTATTGAAAATAGCACAATCATCAATAAGATGTACTGAGTACGTACATAATATATCTTTAGTTTTAAATAATAGTCACACCATCATAGGATTGATTTTTATTTGAATGACCCTTTGAAACTTCTTCCAAAAATCAACTTTTCTTACTTCTTTTACTCATCCTTCCTACAAACTACAATACTTTCAGTCTTTTTCATAACACCATAAAGAAGAAGAAGAAGAAGAATTTTTTTTAGAAATTTTTTTTCCTTATTGTGACAACCCTCACTTGCATTCCTCAAGATTTGTGTTATGGGTCTATTTCTTTTCACTTTTTACATTAGTATTCAAAACCATTTTTTATAAATAAAATAAAGTCAAGTCATATGTTTATAATTTTATAAAAAAATTAAAATTAATATTTTATATTTTTAAAATCAATTAAGGCATGTGAAACAACATAAAGATCATATCATCTTTAAAAAATAGTTTCTTATAGTACAATAGAATACTAAAACTAATACAAATATAGTACTAAGAAAAAAATTTAGTTATCACATCACTTTATATAACTAAGCTACAATCTCAAGACTATCATAGAGACTCATGTGTCTTATTTTGACTTGAAATTTTTAGTCCATAAAATATAGTAAACTATCTATCACTAGTTTTGTGATAAAAATAGTATGATATATATGCAAAATAAATAAGTTTGGTATCATGCCACATGCTAGTTCAAATTCACACAATATAACAAGTATAATATGTGAAGAAAATATAAATAAGATGATATATATTTTTCCTTTTTAAAACACAAAATGCTCATGATCAAGAAACATGTGAATTTCTTTTTGCACTTTTCTTTATTCATTTCATATTTAACTTTTTATTTTTTACTTAGTTTTAGGATGAGGATATTTAACAATTCAATTTCTTTAGTTCTTACTTCTGAAACTCATCATTCAAGATGGTGAAATAAGAATTAAGTTTTGAAATAAGATTTTTAGTTCTAAAAGGTATCACCTTCAAAACACATCATTTTGGATAATGGCCACACTTCCAAAACACATCGTTCTAGTAGATTTCAAGTTCTTCAAGATAGTGTTATCCTTTTTAACAACACTTGTCCTTCTTTTCTAATTCAACATAATAAACAATTTATTTTAAAACAATTTTTTTGTCTTTGTTATCCATTAATATGATATTATAACATTAATATATCTATATATAATAAAATTAAGCAATATGTTATTAATATAATCATGCTTCAATTGAAAATGAACACATAAATAGTAATATTAACAAATATTGTAAACATCCTCTAAACTGTTTAAAATTAAATTGTACCTCTAAGATCACTACACATTAATTAGTAGTACATTAATCATGCATATAAGGTACAAAGTCTACTTATGTTAATTCTTGTTTATATTGGATTCACCATAAAATGGATCTTATAATGTGTTACTTTTTTTTATCCATTATTTCTCTTGTGCTACAACACTTGGTACAATAATATTATAGTACCTTCTTTAATTTCTCTTGATTCTTACTTGACTACTCATAGAATTTCTCAACTACCTTGAAACCATCTCCTCTTTCTTTTTCTCTCTCTTCTCTTTCTTCTAAGCTTTCTATCAGGGTACAAGTAATCCAATTTTTCAAAAATTTCCTCACCAACTCAAAGCTTCCCTTTTTATTCTTGCTCGACAAGATTTCTACTTCTTTACTTTCCATGTTCCTACAATCACCTTCCTATAAAATGACTCCTCACCTCCACTCCCATTGGATTCATGCAGATTCCATCGATTTGGGTCATTATTGGAGTAAATTTATGTCTTTGTCATGCATTAGGTTAAGGAGAGTTAACTAAATTTTTATTTTAATTAAACTTAGGTACTCAAAAATATCTTACATGTTTTGTCAATTCAAGTCTCAAAGTCTTTTTAACTAATTTTTTAAGTATTATTGATGATCTTTATCTAATTGCAAAATTTTTGAATTTTTTTAAGGCATTTACTATTTTTAATGATTTCTCAAACTTAAAAATCCTTATAATTATTATTTAATTTTTTTTATTAAATTCTATTCAACCTTTCATTCCTTAGTCATTACACTTTATATTTGTATTAAAAAAAATATTTGAAACTTATTCCTTCCAGCTCTATGTCTTGATAAATTTTTATAATTGTTCAAGTGTATTTAATATTTTAACTAATTTTTAAGACTTTTTTAAGCTCATAAATGAATCCCTTTTGACTTCAATCTTCATTTTAAAACTTAGAAAATTTTTTTCTCATGATCATGATGTTATTAGATTCTAAATAATTATGATGATTTATTTCTTCAATCATCTCTCTCATTTGAAGTATAGTTTTTCCCTTCAAAATTGTTTAATTTTTTATAAAATAATTACTTAAATTTTCAAATTTTTTAAAAGTAAAAATAATTATAAACCATAATCTTATTATATTTAGGATACTATAAATCCTCTTTTTTTATTAACCTTGGTTTCATGATTTTTTTGCTTAATTTAAACATCTGATAATTCAAATTTCTTAAAATATTATTGAAGTAAAATGAGTGTGGGAGAATCTCATAAAAGGGAGTGAATTATATATTTTAAAATATTTTTACTATTTTTGGATAGTACTTATTTTTCAAAAAATCTTTTAAAAAATAATTTAGTTTTTATTAATATATATATATATATATATATATATTATGATTAAAAAATTAAAAATAAAAATTAGAAAGTATGCCAAAATTTTTTAATAGTTTGAGTGAAATTCAAACTTACATCTACTCCCAATTGAGATTAAGTAAAGCACACTATTAAGAATATTATAGCTTAACGTTTTTCCTTACAATTCACCTCCAACTTAAGGTTTTTTTATGATTCAACTCCAAAGTACTAGCGAGTTCAATCTTAACTTAGTTTTGTATACAAGATCAAACCAAACTCTAGCTTTTGCAAATGTCACATTGCCTAACTAAAAAGAAAAAGAAAAAATGTAACAAATTTTTTTTTATTCAAAGTACAACTTTCTATGCTTGTTGATGAATAGTGTAAGACATAAAGAGCTTAAACTTATGATGATAAGTAAGAAAATGAGAATTTAAAAGTATTAGGCTTATTTATAATAATTTGATATTTTAAGAAGTACTAGACTATAGTGCGTCACTATGAGATTTTATACTCATAGAATATAATACAATGCTTCATTAAGATCTCAAAATCTAGTTCACATTGATTATCTATTTCATTTATAAAGGTCGATTTCTTATTAAAAAAAGTTTGACTATAATAGTTAGAAAGTTAAGTAAATTCTCTTTAAAAAAACTATAATAGTTAGAAAGTTAAGCAAATTCTCTTTCAAAAACTATTGCCAAATAGCTTAAAAAATCTTATAAATGGCTTAAAAAAATTCTTCTAAAATGGCCATACAATGGCTCCAATAATGTCTAAGAAAATATCCATTAGACAAAATCAATCAGAGCATTAGATCTGATCTAAACCATAAGATTAATGAATGTAAAGGTTGATGAATTATGAATGGTTGGATCTTAACATATTAGAATTGAGCCATACGATCATATCAGATGAGATTTGGATAATTCAATTCATACACAGTAAAGGTGAGAATGATCTTAGCCATAAAATTCAAAATAAAAAAAACCGAATGAACAGATCAATAGATTAAAAGGACAAAATAAATTATGACCATTGAATCGGGCTCATTGAATGAATAGTAAAATAGATCATGATCACTATTTTAAAAGGTGGATGAAATCTCTATAGTTTGATTACAAAAATGTATGATCACACGACACTAATTCACCCCAGATTGGAAGCATATGACATTAATACTTTAGTCCCACATGGTGAAAGAGCTTAAGGATTTTGAAGTGTCATATGCATGTATAACAAAAGTTTAACAATTAACTTAACATAAAATTTAACAAATATACATAAGATTTAACAAAGAAAAAGATTAATTTAGTGAAACATAAAATCTTAGATATTTTTTAAATCAAGAAAAGGATTGAATAAATTGGATGCTTAAACTAGATTTAAAAGTGATATGAATAGAAATATGTGTCATATGATTAATAATAAACAAGCTAATATTTTATTTCATAGAAAAAAAACTTTATTTAGTTAATATATAATATTTTAATTCTAGAAGCTCACTGAACACTCCAAGGTGCTTTAAAATCACTAATTATCATATTCAAAAGTGTATGACATATTATTCATAACTAAACTTTATTTATACTAAATAAACTTATTAGAATAAAATGTTAAATATTTTTAGCTTGACATAACAAACATAAGGGTCACTTAATAATTATTTAAATATTTGTTCTCATTTTTGGTATATGATACTTTTGACTTCTCTTAAAAATTCTTCTCTTTAAAACAAACACTAAACAACATTAAATTGTTTATTTTTTATAATTTTCAAATGTCTATTTCCTTTCAAACTGTTCCTTTTCTCAAAACTACTTGGTATATTAAATGAAAAATATTTCTAAATCATTTAAATTTTTTTGTAACATTTAAAATTTCATTATTTAGTTTCTCACATTTCTCATCCTCTTCAAACTCTTCCTCTTTTAAAAGCAATTAAACCATTAATGAAGAATAGTTGCTATCCCTTTGAATTTTAATTTAACCTTGAAATTTCCCTTATTTAATTCCCTCCCAATTTATTTCTCAAGCAAGTCATTAGTCTATAAACCTTAAGTCTCATCAAATATTTGGATTTTTAATTTTATCATCTTCAAAAAATTCAACAATCACTTTTGAAATAATTTACCCTTAGGACTTTACAATACATATAATTTTCATAATTTTTAATATGATTCTCTAATATTGATAATTTTTTAAAACATTATATAAATATTAACTTGATATTATTTTACTATAAATTTGGTATCTTATTTTCTAATTAAGACATGTTTGATTCCCATAAATATATTATTATTTTTTTCAAAATGAAATGTAATATTTTTCATAATTGTAATTTTATGATATTAGATATTTTTAAAAATTTTTCTTCATGAAATTATATAAATATAAAATAAATATTAAGTTAAATAACCCATTTCATTATTGATACATACTTGATTTTTAAAAGAATATCGTTACATTAAAAATAAAATATACTAATTGTCATAAGTTTTTAAAAATTTTTAAGGACATCTAATTATTTATTTATTTTTTTCTTTTTAAAAATGTTTATAATAATATTTGAAGTACAACTTAAAATAATTAGTTTTTTAATAACTTATACTTCACTATTTGAAATTCTTTTCCTCCTTTTTGGATTTTTAACCTCATTTTTGAAATGATGACAAGTTTTGCTAATTTAAAAAATCTAAAAAGTTTGATAAAATACATTAGAACTTTAAATTAAAAAACTCACATACTTTAAAAAATAATTATTATCCCCCTTCTTATAGGCTCAAATCTACCTAATTATTTTTTAGATAATTATATTTTTAAATTTTCTTAAACATACTTATTTAAATAAAGCTCATACATTTGGGTTATTACAAATTCTCCTATCAATAAAATTTTATCCTTACAAATTCTTATTATTTTTTTATCATATTTTAGTTTAGATTACTCTTTCATAATGCATAGCTTATGATCCATTAATTAGATAGAACCCTTCTTTTACATCCTTGTCTTATTCTTAAATGCTTCTAAGTTCATATTACTAATCCATTATAATTCCTTGGGTGATGTTTTATTCTCCCAATCATGATATTTGTCTTATTCTAATCATCATCTCTACTTTTTTTTGAACAAATATATTTGGATATTGATACTTAAAAGATATTTAAACTTTAACATCTCATTTTTATTATTATTATTATTATTATTATTATTATTATTATTATTATATATATATATATATATATATATATATATATATATATATATATATATATATATATATTAACATTATTAAATTATTATCATCTTGACTATATTATAGATAAGGATTCATATAATAGCATTTTATATCACATTTACATAATTATGCTTAAGATAATTTTCTTGTTATTAATGTTCATATTTCAATTACTTCATTACTCCTCCTTTATATTTTCATTTAAATGAATATCTTTATTGGAGTCATTTCTATGTTTATTTTAGATAATAGTTGTCATTACTTACATTTTCTTGTTAACATTTTATTCATGAATATTTTAATTATTTGTTCTCAATCTATTTTCATTCCTTCAATTGGAATTGTATAACTTTTCCTTAACTTTTGTAATTCTTTTTTTTATTGACCTTACCCACCAAATTTATACTTTCTCTTCCATGTACTTATACATAAATTTCATTCCCAAATAATGCATGTATCAATTAAAAATATATTCTAAATAAATGTTATGCTACTACTTGTCTTCTAGTCATTCAAATAAATAATGATATTCAAAATTTAATTTTGTAACTAATATCAAATGTTAAGTGTGGTGATGATGGAAAATGTAAATATCTCATTTTTAACCTTTATTTTTTCTATTTCTTAAGATTCTTGGGAAGATTCTAGCATAATTCCCTATTGTATTGCATGCAAAATATTATATAGATTCTCTTATATGAGAAATCCTAATGCATTATGTTTTCCATTGATATTGACACCACCTTTAACTATTCTTGTAATCAATGGGAATTTTTTGGTAAAATATCACATCTTACTACAAACAAAACATTTGTTGGATTTCTTTTTATAAAACCCTCCCCATTGATTATTACCATATATATTGCAATTTGATCATTTCCATATTCTAATCCCTAAAGCTTTAGACCCTAACCTACCTATCATGGTCCTTTTAATCTCTTATCCATCTTGTAATAAAATTAACTTATTTCTTTTTCTTCATACCTACTTTGTAGTATGGTTTTGTTTTATAATATGAAAAGCTTCCACTATCTCTTTGTATATAATTTGTTTCATAACTTAGCTATCTAGTAAGTTTGTAAAGACAATTTCTAGCTTTTACAGTGATAAAAAAACTTATAATCTTTCTTATGCATTTTATACCCAAATATTAAAAATCAACCAATATAGAATTCACAAATAAAAGAAAAGGTCTATGTAGAACAACACTTGCATTTCAAATGCATGCCAAGTTAGACTATTTATACGAATAGAAGGAAGCATTATATGGCCTAAAAAATGTTCCAAAGGCATAATATGAAAGGCTATGTACTTTGAAATCTTTAATAATTTCAACAGAAGTCGAGTAGACACTACTCTTTCTATTAGAAATACTAAGGAAGATCAATTAGTGTATTAAATATAAGTTGACAATATTGTATTCGAATTAATAACTAATAAACTTTATGAAACGTTTGCTAATTTAATGAAAACTAACTTTAAGATGAGTGTTATAGCTAACTTAAACTTCTTTCATTAATTACAAGTCAAAGAAGTTTAAAAGATAATATTTATATCACAAACAAACTATCTTCTAAAACTTATAAAGAAAATTGACTTTGTGAACATGAGACATAAGAAAAACCCCCATGTCTACAAGTTTATCATTAGATAAGGATAAGAATAAGAAAGATGTTGATGTTAAGCTATATAGAAGCAAGATAAGATCACTACTTTATCAAATAGTTAATAGGTTAAATATTATATTTAGTGTGGGTTTGTGTGCTAGATTTCGAACCAACCTTAAGGAATCTCTTCTTCAAGCTCTAAACCACATTTTTAAGTAACGTATTGTGGCCAAAATGTTGGACTTTGGTATCCAATGTGTGAGGTTAGATTTGACCTAGTTTCTTACAAATATGTTGAGTTTGCTAGTAATAGAACATACAGGAAGAGAGCACTTGCCACATGTCAATTTGTTGGTCAATTATTTGTTTGTTTTTCAAGCAAAAAAATAGCAAAATTGAGTAGCTTTATCCACTACATAGTTTAAGTACATTGCAACTAATAGTTACGTGGCTCAAGTTTTATAGATTAGATATAATTTGGAATTGTGAACTTCACTTCGAGAGCACACCAATTCATTGTGATAATGTAAGTACTATTCATTTGACCAAAATCTAATCTAGTATTCTCGAATCAAGCACATTGATATAAGATATTATTTCATTAAGGAGTAGGTTGACCAAAATAATAATTTATTAGAATTTATCTTATTCAATAAAAAACATGTGAACTTCCATTAAACCCCTACCATTAAAGACTTTTACCATTATTAGAATAACTTTATGAATTATCAAACCTTTTATGTGGCATCAAAAGGAGGGGGAGGATGGGGAGAAGAAAGTGCACCTATTTAAAGCTAATAATTTTTAGAAGTCACTAGCATTTATGCATATACATTTTCATGATTATTTATCATATTATTGTCCATAATTTTAATGTTGGTTTTATCTTCATAAAAAAGGGAGATTATTAAATTCATATCCTCATGTGATAATTGATGATAACAAAATCATATATACTTGTTTACTAATACTTTAGTTTGAGTTTGTTCTTATTAGGATTAGTATGAAAAAATGATATTGAAGAGGTTTATACTCAAAACTTTCATGTTGGAGAAGCCATGGATGGTGATTATTATTGATGATATAGTAGATGTTTTGAGTATCTCTTTTTTAATTTTGTTGAGTTAAAATATTAAGACATATACTAATATTCATGTGACATTTAGGGCCATGCATTTTTCATAAACCATTTTGTAAGTTAATTTGATTTCTTTTATAAATCATGTTTTCTCATAAAACACTATTAGCTTTAAAATAATAAATACTACCATTTAATGCTTAATAAAGTAGGAATTAGAAGATCATTTAAAATCAAAATTTATAAAAATTATACTAATCATGTAGTAAGATAAACTTATTGTAACTATGACTACTTCATAATGCACATAGTATAAATGATCGAAGTGTGTGACTAATACCTTAATTGAAAATACCAAGTTCATCATACAATACAATAATTGTCATCGTATAGTCTGACCTATATTTGGCTTGACCATGTTAAGAGAGGAAAATAAGAGAGTTTTTTGTAGAATAATATATGAGTATCATATAAGTCCAATCTATTAGCTTGTTAAGTAACATGAACAAAAGAAAAAATAAAGAGTTTTATATAGTATGATATTAAGTATGATCATGTATTGAGTTAAGAAAGTAGATGAAGAAAGTAACCAAATAGTTTTGTATAGTATGATATATCATTATCAAATAATACATGATCAATTATTTGGGTTAAGAGTATTGTGAGAAAAAAAATTCAAGACTTTCATATATTATGATATATACATATATATATATATATATCATACTATATGAATAATTAATTTTATAATAATCGTACATTATGATACCTTCGATTGTATGATACAAATAGAAGCAAAAATCGTGTAATAGCTACTTAATCTCTTAAGAAATAAAAAAAATTAGCCATTGGTTTACAATTGGGGTTACGTTAGTTACATTTTATGTGTACATTTTTTAAAATACCCCTTAGGAACTTATAAGAAAATCTTAATGCATGATAATACAAATATTTTTAATTCTAAAAATATAATATGTACATTAGCCTTTAACATTCCTTATAGCTTTCATTTCAACAATTAGTTTGAGAAAGAGACTATTCAAAACCTATTTGAAATGCATCTTTCTCTTTAAGTGCATCTTTCTCTCCCAATTGATTCTTCAAATTAGTAGCATTATTTGATACAAAGTTTACAACATGGTGTGCCACTTGCAATTGGTAAATATTATAGGTGACCTTGTAAAGTTTATATTGTGAAGTTGTTATAATTATTTCTTGCAATTCTTATGTTGAACTCTTTTGTGTTATTAGCTCTTTTGGGCCTCTCTTTAATCCCTTTATATCACATTGTAATAGAATTTTCATACTATTCATTTGACAAAATATGGTTAATGAAGTAAGCCTAATTGCTGGACTAATGGTGAATATGGATCTAAGTCTTTATCAAAACAATCTAAAATATTTGAATTTTTATTACATTTTTTATAATGCAAAGATTTTCATAGCTAATTACAATATTTATTAAAAACCATAATGCACCTCCCTTGAATGTTTTCACAAGATTTGTGTATTGTTCTATGATTTTCCTCGTGAGTCCAATTACTCTGATACCACCTTATGATGTGTCAATTTTATTTTTAAATAAAATAAGATCCCACTAAATTTTGTTGTTAATGTTTGAAATCCTCTTAATAAGAAATTCAAATAAAATTTTGTTATAAAGAAATCAAATTTCATGTTAAACTTTAATTGTAGTAAAAGAAATAAAAGATAAAATAAATCACCTTTCTAATACCTTAAAACTTAAAGGTTTTGCAAACCACGACTCTTCTCTTATCAATAAAGTCCCTTATTATTTAAAATATTATTTTGTAACATGATTAGCCCTTTTGAAATATATATCTCGTCTAGATTTGTCGTAATATTTCTAACCCTAATTTTTAATTTAAGTCTCAAGGAAAATTTTAATATAAAAATTTAATGGTGAGATAAACATAGGTCTTAACACGAAATTTATCAAATTAATCATAACAATATCTCATATTTTTAATAAAATAAGTAAAATTAGAGTCATGATTGATAATAATAATAATAATTAATACAAGCCAAGCACACCAATACCTAATACATGACACCCGTGGACATATAAAAAAAACAAATTGTGTTAAGTCATTACTCTATTCTTCATTCCCTTGGTTCCTATGTATTGCTTCCATATCATCTAAAATTATTAAGCAAAAAATAGGTTAAGTCAATTGTGATAAGCTCAGAAAATAATACTAGGTAATATAATAAAAAATAATATAAATTTGGGTCATGTAGTATGCTAGGTCTTATAACATAAAAGTGATAAAATAATAACATTACATAACAAAAATAATCATTTAATGAGCATCATAAAAAGTATTATACTTTTCTATTCTAGTTTTTTTAAATATAATTTAAATATTTATAAAATCTCTTTTTAGATGATTGCTAATTTTTAATAAATCACCTATAGTTTGAACAAGTTGGATCAGTAAGGGCTACACCTAAGGTTATACCAACTAAGTCCACACTAATGAGTTCACTTGAGAAGGCAAGTTGCTCTTCATTGGCATATCTCCTTACTAATTATATTGGGGCTTTATCTATAAGGATAATCTCCTTGAAGTTTACATTACTTTTATCTCTTCCTTTAGATGATTTAATTTGACACCTTTATAAAACTTATTATAAAATCAAATTCATTTTGTTTTTAACAAACTAAATATTTTCAAAAAAAAATTATTATGTTTTTTTCTAAAATCATGTCTATTTCATGCCCAATTTGATATAATATTTAAAAGGGAAATTTTCTTTTTTTTTAAATTTATATATAACCTCTTGAAAATCATTAACATGATGATATAATAATAACCATTATGAGCCAACATCATAACATTAATGTGATTTGATAATTATGATAATATTTTCAATCAAAAATCAATATATATATATATATATATATGTTAAATAATTAAACAACACAATCATTTGTTCCATGAGGTTTGATCATCCCAAAACCCAACTTGTGTTAACTAATGTATGCTTTTAGTTGTGAATTGGTGGTGAATGATTGTGGGGAAGCAAGGCATGCACTAAAAAAAGGAATGAGCCTTTGTGTAACCATTTAAGGATGATGGCTCAATTTATAGACCTTAGAGCCTTATGAAATAAGCTCTAGGTGAAGAGACTAACCATTTAGAGCTTCACATTTACTATATTACTTTGATTAGATTGTTAAACCTTCACCTTTACAATGTGACACTTTGGATTGTATTTACATATCATCACTTATGCATACATATATGTTAGATCATCTCATCATGTGTTATAATATTCTTGAGCTTCATAAATCTTAATTAATATTATTACAAAACATAGAAGACTCAAAGAAAACTAATTGAAGAAGACTAGTTGACACAAGTTGATAATCTTACTAGCTATATGATTGTACAATACACCATTACTTGTCATACTTGTATGAATTCCTTTCTAGCTTTGTGCCTTAAGTATAACTTATAAGAGTTTATATGTCATATATGTTTGATGTAATCATTATACATATATAATATTTATTTAGGTTAAAATTGGTTGGTATCAACCCTACACAAAACTTTATTGTGTTTTGCTTCATAAGCTATCACATGTATCATACACATACAAAACCTATTTCATACTTGTACAATAATATTTTTAGGAACCTTAATTTGATCATAAATATACAATTTATTTATTATATAGGTATGATTCATATATATATAACATAATAATAAAACTATCAAATCTTTATACTTATATGATGTTTTTTTTCATGTATGTTTGAAGCATATGTATCAATTGAATTATAAGTCAAAGTCTAATAATCCACATCTTCATATAGTTATAATTGTATAAAGTGTTTGAAAACTTGAGAGCAAAAGTTATTACACATCTATGATTCCTCTTATCATACTTGTACAATCATAGAATCATTAAGTAAACTGACAAGTATAACTATATCACACTCTTATAATATTTATGATTGTCTTATATGATATTTATAAAATAAAACCTATCTTAATAATGTGTGTTAAGAGGAAATCACATAATATGATTTCCTTGATCATACTTATATGATAAATCTTAAGTAAAATTAATAGGTTAAATAAGTGCATCCTTAAGGCGATTAATTCCTTGGGTTATCACCATGGCATAATATCCTAATTGTACTTGTATCAACATAAATCGAGGCAATAATAGCTAGTTTAATATCTTTAAACACATCACTTTTATCTTTTGAAGTGCCATAAATGGTCCTAAGTAATGTAATAATATAAATAAGAGGATATTTAGAGAAGAATAGGTTAATGATCTATTTTAGATCACTTCATCTTTGTTAAATTTTAATTAGTAACATCATTCTCATTATATATATAATGAGTGTGTCACTCTAGCTTGAAGATGAAGGCATATGTTTGTTGTAATCTTTTAAGTGTTGTAACCTATTTCTCTTTAGATTTGACTACTTTGAGTTATTGTTGGTGGCTTATATGAGCACCTTTGTTAGGTTAACTCCTACTTGGATACAACAAAAAGGAAGTAGCTATTTGTAAGAGATAGCCATATCGACTGTGATGAAAAGGAATGATTGTTAAAGAAAGCCAAGTCAGGTTGACTTGGGGTGGGATGGTTGTAAGCATGAGTTTGACCAAGCCACCTAAAAATCTTTGTTATATTTGCTCACTTATTTTACTCACTTTCTATTTTCAAAACAACTATTTACTTAACAAGTGCTTTTCAATAATAAGAAAATGCTTTAAGGTTTTGTAAAAATATTTTTAAGATCATGCAATCATGTAATTCACCCCCTCTTGTGGGGTTTATTACTCTATAAGCTCAACAAGTGATATTAGAGCGGGTTATATTAAAAGAAGAAATTTTTAAGAGAAGATTCTTTTTTGGGTGTATAAATTGTAATAAAGCATGATTTATACCATACCTTCAATATTTATTGGAAATCATTTTTTAGTGAGGAAAAGTGCATTTAAAGGAAAAGTGCATTTAAAGATTATGTGCAAAAAGAAGATTATGATTTATAAAATTTACTTGAACAAAGTTTTGATATTCTATCTACAATATGAAAGGTTAAGAATGATTAGAAAACAAAATGCAGGAGGACTCAATTATTATCTTGTGTCATATATCAAGACATCTACATGAAAATTTGCCACTTAAACTCATGTTATAAGGAAATCTAAAAGCTAGATAGATTATATACTATTGATCAACATCAAACCATAGAAAGTAGCAAGAAAGAATAGAAGAAACAAAAGGATAAGGTGCAAAGAAAGAAGAAAAAATCAACACAATGCACGTCTAAGCTAAATCTTGTAGATAAAGGCATATCAAATACTTATTGTTCAAACATTGATTCATTTTCTTACTTCAATGACGAGAAATCTAACTATTTTGATGAACTAGCACAAGAAATTAAAAAATTAATCAACATGTATGCTAACTTGAAAAAGCAGTGTGCCAAACATGAAAATCATGATCATATTTTAAAAAAGTAGTGCAATTATTTTCAAGAAAAGAATGAATTACTTCAAGAAGAGGTAATGTTGCACATGCCTACTCTAAGTACTTTATAAGACAAACATGTTAGTTTGAAAGTTTATTATTCATGAGAAAATCTTACATTGATGTCTTAAAATGTGAGAATGCTCAACTAAGAAAAGAAAATTTAAAAATAAAGAGAATTGATTTGTTTTATCATGATATTGAAAGAACTTGATGATTTGAAGGAAAATTTGTTAGTACCACTTCACATGTTACTTCTTATGCTCAAGCTTATACACATGTGAATTTATGTGTTGACAATAAAACTATCAATAAGTTTTTTCATTTGTATATGTCTCCTACTTATACATGTAATTTGATTATCAAATCTAAAGTTGTTTATAATTGTTGCTCCAAACCTAATCATATATCACTTGATTGCCCTATTAGAAGATCTATAGGTTTAAAAATAAATAAATATGTTTTGATTTCTAAAGGTAGCACTTTATGTACAAAAATTATAAAATCATTTCTATTACACGCAACAAACAATTTTAAAAACAAGATGGTTTAGGTTCCTACAATTAAAGCTTAAGTAGATCTTTAGATGTGTCTTCATAATAAGGATATATAGAGATAAACCATGGCTTGTGAGCTTTGTATGTCACTTACCTATCAAAATCATTGAATTGAAATGTTTAAATATGGTCTTAACTATTAAATCAAATTTCATTTGTAAAATATTTAATTATTTACACACACACACATAGAATTAGTCAAGAGAATGCTATAGTTTACAATAATGGCATACATTTTCTAGTAAGGATAGATGATATGGTACAATCTAAAGATATTGAACTAGGTCTCACCTATACAAAATGAATTAAGAATGCATAATCCATGGCTTAAATATAAAAATAAGTGGTATTATAGTTGAAGACACTCAACTAGCCATTTAAACAATTAAGGCTACACCTACAACATCCAAAACTACATAGCTTATCAACATAATTCTCCTTGTTTTAATGAGAGATGACATATATCCTATTCTTCATATGACAAACAGCATCTATTGTATTTAACAATTATTGCCACGATTGCTATTGCTATACTCCTTTGTTATTTTTAAACCATCTTGTACTAATATTGAAAGTTTAATATTAATGAATGTTTCTATTACAAATGGGAATGTTTTTTGTTTTATTTGGATACCCTTTGAGTGATTAAAAAAGGGGATAAGCAAGCTGAAACTTTAGCTATTCATGGGGAGAATTTCTTAAACTTGTCCTAGATTATATTTCTATGATGTTGTGTTTGTTATTTTTGTACTTAACTTTATAGTCCTAATTTATTTGAGCTGATAATTTTCTAAAGTTGTTGATGAAATGTTGTGTCACTTATTAGTTTAATTATTATATACATTATTACAATGTTACTCCTATTGTAACTTGTTATACTAGGGATTTTATATTGTAGGATTTATTCCAAGTAGTTGATTCAATTTTGATGTTGTTTTATTTCTTTTAAATCTTCATTCTAGCATTTAGTTTTGTAATCATCAACATAGAGATTGTTGATCTCATGAAATTTGATGATCATAAAACCAAGCTTGTGTTAACTATTGTGTGCTTTAGGTATTTTGAATTGGTAGTGCATGATTGTAGAGGAGCAAGGCACATACTAGAAAGAGAAATTAGGCTTGGAGTCTTTGCTTAAGGATAATGGTTCAACTTACAAACTTAGAGCTTTATGGATAAGCATTTTTGTGGAGTGGTTGACCATCTTAAGCTTCATATTTTGTATAATACTTAGGTTAGATTATTAAACCTTTACCTTTATATTGTGACACAAATGATTGCAGTTAAATCTCTTCACTTATGCATGCATATATGTTAGATCATCTCATCATGTGTTATAATATTACAAACCTGTTAGACTCAATGAATATTAAATAAATGAAGAAAATCATTTGATAATAAGTTAATCATCTTATTGGTTATATAATCATATAATATGATAGATTATCTTATACAACTCTTTTTCCAACTTTGTATATAAAGCATAATTTATAATGGTCTACATGTGTGTGTATGATGTATAGATATTGATTTATTTACAAGGTGTTCTTGCCCTGTGCACTTGATAGTATATTATTTTTTAAAGTTAGAATAGTGGAAGTGAAGTATGAGAATGATGAGAAACTAAGAAAGAAAGAAAAGATGAGAGAGTTTTTCTATAAAGAGATTGAATTCTCTATGAAGTTTTTCTTCAAGGAGTTATGAATTCATAAAGTTCTAAGTTTTAGAGTTTTGAATTTTAGAGTTCTAAATTTTATAGTACTAAACTACTTCTTATATCATTCTTATCTCTTTATATTAAAATTTAGATGCATATTTTATTATAAAATAAAAAACATATGGTTTTGATTAATATAAAAAACTTTAAGAATTTTGCAAAATTTATGCCATAAGTAGCCTGATATAGCACGTGCCTGCACTGTTTTCTTTTTTTAAATATTGTTCACTCACGTAAGCACTACTCCCATAGGTAGATAGCTTTATACGCATGTTGATCATGATGGCATAGTAAGTTCACTTACCATGTGCATGTAGACTGCATGCATGGTAGGTGGTCAACAAGAGCACACATGTGGTGCATGTGCACCCATTCCACATGGTTTTGTACCTTAAAGCATGTGAGAGTCAAGCATGCTAAGCCTTCCTAATTGTGTCCACGTTTTCCTTCATACGTGATTCTTATTACTTAGTTTTATTATGATAGTTTTGTTGTTAAAGAACTTTGAATTAGTTATTTATCATAGGTTCCTTCTTTTTATGATTTGAGACTTAACAATTTTTTTTTTTAACTAATTCTTTTTAAGATCTAGTTCTTTTGTCTTCGTTAGGATGATGAGACTTTTATCAATCTCATTAAATAGTTTTTTGACTTTATTAGAAGCAAAGGATAACTTTGATAAGTGTTTATGAGTTTCTTTACTTGGCCAACACCAACAACTTTTTTAATGCTATTTTATCTCATGTTAAGAGAAGTGTTTTTCATCCTTTATAAATCAATACTATTGTGCTCATCAATAATATATAATATCTTGATCCCATAAGTATGGTTTTGTCAGTATAATTTGGCACACATTTAAAGGTACCATTTCATACAAACTTCATTAAATATAGATTTTGGTGATGGTAAACTTTACTTTGCATTATTTTTTAACTCTTACTTAAAAGTTTTTATGAATTCACCCTAGGGAATGTGGTCATGAATGTGGTGTTACCTCTAATTTTAACCTCTTCATAAGAATTTCTAATAATATGTTCTTCTCGCTTACAATGTCAACAATTTTACTGATGAACTCTTTCTTCACTATATTATGATTATAAGAGTTTTTCTCTTTACTTTACTTCATGAAAGATATATTTGGACTCATTATGAATGATAAGTTTTCATCAACTTGTAGAAGAGTTTGAACTATATTTTTTAGTCAGTTATAATACATTGTTTGTTTTATTTAAATTTTTTGGAAATAATTTAGGATATAATTTGTAATAGTTTTTTATATATGTCATGTCTTCTTATAGTCATAATAATACTTTTGATTTCTACTAGTAGAAGCGTATTGTTAGTTGCAATTGTAATATCCTTTATCAGACAATATTTTTTTATTTGTCACCAATTTTTAGATTTGTACTCATACTTTCTAGTAGTAGTTTATCCTTCTTCTTCTTTAGTCAAGGAGATTACACTAACACCAATAGCACCACCTCTAGGTTTGATGGTGAAATAGTCAGTGTAGTTCCCATGACTAAAGTTTTCTCAATCCTCTAATTCCTTTTTGTGGCTTGCTCTTCAAATACTTTGTTTTTTACTATTATCATTGGTGTTGAATCAAGTCACTTTGATGCAAAAAATAATATGATTTTTTCTATAAAATGTTCTCACTCTGAGTCCTCAATAACAGGCCTTTTTTGAGTTGTAATAATCAAAGTTAAAGTATAGAAATAATGAGAAACTAAGAAAGAAAGAAAGGAGAAGAAGATTTTTTTCATAAGGAGAATTAATTTTCTAAGTTTTTTTTAAAAGGTTTTAAATTCATGAAGTTCTAAATTCTAGAATTCTAAATTCCATAGTCCTAAATTCCAAAGTCCTAAATTTCAAAGTTATAAATTGCTTCACACATATTCTTACCTTTTTATATTATGTTTTTAATATAATATTTTATTACAAAATAAAAATGTATAGTTTTGACCAAAATATAAAATTTTACAAATTTAATAAAATATTTCCCATAAGCAGCCTAAGCTTACATCCATTCCCCCACTTACACCAAGAATTATTCATTCATATGGGTAAATAACCCTATGCACATGCATTAACTATGACAACACCATAGGTTTAGTTACCACATGTGCTGTAAGTTGATCTACTATGTGTGTGGCAGGTGATTGATAGGCATGGACATATGCCCATCCCAAGAGGCTACACTTCCATAACACATGTAGGAATCTAACAAATGTGCCCATCCTTGTATGTGTTGCATGACCAATGCAATGCAGCACACACTCTGGCATGAATGTAATGACCCATCACATGTGGTTCTTGCTATCTATTTCTCCTATAATGATTTTCTTTATTTTGTTAATTTGATTTTTTTTTAAATTTTGAGTTTAATGAATCTAGAATTAAGCTTCTGATCAAATACTATTATTACTTAGATTAAAACTAAATGGTATTAGCCTTATATTAAATTTTAATGTGTTCTAGTTCATAATCTATCACATGTATTGCACATATATGAAGCATTTTTCCATACTTGTACAAAAATATTTCTATGAACCATAATTAAATTATATATATATATATATATAATTTCTATATCATATAGTATGATTCACAAATACAAAACATAATAATAGAATTGTAAATATCTATACATTTATCAGACATATATGAAGTATATGTATTAATTGAATTATAAGTCAACATTTAACAATGCACATCTTCATAAAATTATGATTGTAATAGCATACTCAGAAAAAATGTTTGAAAACTTGAGAGAAAATAACTTATACACAAAATTATGGTATACATATGATTCCCTTTATCATACTTTTTCAATCTTAACAATATAAGTAAACTGACAAAATATAACTTTATCATATGATTCAATCTTAACAATATAAGTAAACTGACAAATATAACTTTATCATACTCATATGATATTCATGATTATTTTGTATAATGTTTATAGAATATGAAAGCTATCTTAACAATGTGTGTTGAACAATAATTATATGGTACAATATCATTGATCATACTCATATAATGAATCTTAGGCAAGTATAATTAATAAGTCAAATAGGCACTTCATCGATGTAATTAATTCTCTTTATTTACTGTTCTAGATTATTCTTGTACAAACACTTTAATCAACATTTAAGTTAACCTACATGATTTTATATTTTCATAATAAGACCTTATATTAAAACTTTTATAATCATCCACAAGATACATTAAGTACATGGATCACCTATCTTTAATTTTGAATAGTGGTCACAATAACATATGATTGATTCTTTCTTTTGTTACACTTCAAGAATTCTACCAAAAAGTTAACTTTTCTTTCTCTTTTTTTAGAAAGTTATGATTCCTTCTTTCTCTTTCATGACACCATAAGAATTTTTTAAGAATATATTATCCATTATGACTTCTCTCATTAAATCTTTTTCCTTAAAACTAACCCTTAAGTACCTAAAATTTTCCTTTTTTTTATAGTTTCATAAGTGTTTCTTCATATTCTCACTCTTTCTCTTCTTGAAACTATTCAATTCTTTAAATGGAAAATGTTTTCAATCATTTTAAATTTCAATTTAATCTTTTAAATTTAATTATTTAGTTTCTTAGGTGTCTCTTTGTTTATCAACTCTTCTTTTTCTCAAAATTAAACCCATTCAATGAAAACTTTTCGAAATCTTTCAAATTTTAAATTTTTAAAATTCTATTATTTAATTCCCTCTCCAATCCTTAATTAAAACCTATGGTTTGATCAAATTTCCAAAATTTTCAATATAATCATCATTCAAAAAACTCATTAGACACTTTGAAAATACTATACTCTTCAAAGCCTATAAGACATGGAATTTTTATAATTTTTTATATCATTATTACGTTCGATAGTATTTTTCAAAAACTCATATAAATGTTAACTTAATATTATTTTTATATAAGTTTGAAGTCTTATTTTATAAGCAAGATGCCAAAATTTCATAAAATTTTTTCCACTTGTCTCTTAAAAAAACGAACTATTTTTAATAATATTTTATATTTTTAATGACATTAAATATTTTTAATATTTTTCTAAAATCATATAAATATTATTTCCTTATAAGTTTGATGTCTCATTTTATGATTGATACACACCATTTTCTAAAATAATTATATCATATGGCTTCTAATAAAATATATTATTTGTCATAATTCTTTTAAGTTTTTTAATATAATCTAATATTTGAATACTTTTTTGCTTCTAAAAATATTTAAAATATTATTTTTTTTATAATTTTGGCTCTTTATGATCAATTCAATTATAAATTTTATAAAATTTATAATTATTTTTAAAATAATTTATATTTCATTATCTAATATTTTTCTATTTTTTTACTCATAGCAACAACAATTGTAACAAATTTTAATAATTTGAATAAATCCTTAAAATTTTATAACATGCTTTAAAATATTAAATTAATAAATCATATACCTTGGAGAATTATTATAATTTGTTTTTCCTCTTTATAAGCTCAAATTTATGCCTCTAGAATGTTGCATTGATGTTGTTGTTTCATTACTCCAACTATCACCTATCATAGTCATTCTACCACTCAATTAATCTAACTAATGTTGCCACCCTTTCATGTAGTAACTACTATCCTCCTAAATTCTCTCATTGTTAATGCCACCAAGCTAAGTAATGTTGAAATTATCATAATCTACTTTTGTGATCTCTAACATGGGCTTATTAGTTTCTAATCCCCTTTGCCTCCTTGCATCATCAAAATGACTTACACGCATCTTTGCTTTAGTTGATGCCAATAATGGTGACCTATCACTTTCACCTTTGATTAACTTTTATTGACAAACTGATTGCTCTTTAGACATGCTTCTCTACAAGAATCTATTGTAGATCACTTTTGTAATTGCCTCCATTATCATGGTTACCCTACCTAATCATTTGATCACCATCAACTAACCTATTTCTAATTACACATCCTCATAATCACCACACATCTAACTCCAGAGCATCTCACCAGCAACCTAACCAACTTACATTATTATTTGCTCCACCATTGCATGCATTTGACTCTATCATGCACTGTAACCCTAATCATTGCCACCTAATCACACTTCTATAATCCACTTTCTTGCCTCAACTATAAGCCCATGCCTTTACTTTATCAGGCCTTAGGACCCTATAATGCCATAACAACCATCATGACTCCCTTCATCATTGCTCATTCAACTAGTAATCCTTTTTTGCCACAATATCACATAACCAAGCAATACCCACAAGCTTCCTTATGCTAGTTGACCCCCACAAACTTGACCTTGATCTAGCCTTCTTGTTATTAGCCTCATCTCCCCATAAGTTACTACTCAGCATTGTCTTAATTTCTTTTGTTGAGTATCTTTGTACCTTTATATCACTTTGAAGATTATCATACTTAGAGGGATCTATCTTCACAAGAAACTAATTTGAAAGTCAAAGAAACTATAAATTAAGAATGTAGTTGTTGAAAAGAGGTAACCTTATGAAAAATTAGTTTTTTATTATGATTTCAATTTTTAGTAAAGAAAGTAACATGATAAGTAAGTTTTATTGCAACTTATATAGTGGGCATGCACTCAACAAATACTAACTAGATTTTAATACAACTCATCTTACCTTAACCCCTTAAGATAACATTTAGCTCACTAAGCATACAAACTACATGCATGGGATTTTTTTCTTTTTTCTATGAACAACTTTGCTTACTTTGGCAAATTAGATTGTCTAGTAATTCTTTACAATTGTTCTTAACCTTTTTTAAAAATATTATTTTAACCAGTTTATCTTCATTTATAAATTATAAAATAATATCAAATTTAAAACTATTGCTTATAAAAATGTATTTTATAATCTAGTTATCTTTCTAAAATATTGAATATTTCATAATACCACAAAAATAAAATCAAACTAAGAATTCAGAGATTTTTAGAAATGACATAAATGCATTATATCATATAATATAACATTCATCTAATAGGATAGATAAGATTAATGACACCTTGAATAGCTTAGCTACAATATTTAGAGAACTAATAACAAACATCAATAAGAACCCAACCTCTTCCTTTCTAGATGAACTTTAAAGAATGATTATCTTACATCAAAGGAGAGTATGTTAGATAGGAGACTACTACCTCTTTGAAACCAAAGGGAGTACTTTTGAAAGTCCCTAATAAGGTTAATATTGGGACAATCACATTTGATGATATTTATAACATTAATAAATTCTTGGATTCATTCACCTAAATGGAGAATTTTTTTTTTACTAATATTACTTTAAAGATTATTTGAGAACGAAATTTGTTAAAATAAAATTAACCAGTCATGAAAAAGTATTCTAGACATAAACCTTAGCCAAGTAATGGAGATTAAATAGGAAAGCCCTTACTTGACAAGAAATGAAAGAGGTTATGAGGTCGAAATATTGGCTTAGGTTTCATAAGAAAAATTTCATTGATACCATAGTTCTAGAATTTCCCAAAACTCTACTAAAACTAAGAGTATAACACATCACAATCACTTGTCATATTCTAATGATTCCTATGTCTGATGTGTCCCTTAGTTTGATCATACTTACATGATTGTGTTACTCATATTGTATGATATACTAACTCTCATGAGTTGATTGAATATAGAATATTTTTCATCTTTTATTAACATACTAGTATGATCAATGATTTTGTATCTATATGATCACTCTATTATTTGAACCAATTCTTCATTTTCTTTATTAACATCCTTGTATAATGTGGTTAGCATTATATAATCACTAACAAAGTTTTGCACTCGACTTCATTTTCTCTTATATTCGATTATATTTTATGATATTCTTATACCATACTTGTAAGGTACCAAAATTTCATCCTTGCCTTATTGAACATGTTCGACCATTAAGGTGTCACACCCCATTTTTATAATAAGTTTTTCTTAGGATATAATCAAATATATGCACCAATCAATATAGTAGGCTAGCCACCTTTCCTTCTCTGGGCTTAACATTCAAACTATAAATCATATTTCCCTAATTTGATCATCAAGCTAATGATATACCACCTAAAATTAAATATATTCTTACATCAAGTGAGACCTTAATTGAGCTAAGAATCAATCCAACTCAAGTGAAGTAACCTACCTAATACACTAGCATGTACATGGTATTATAATATGTTATGCCTATAAATAATTATATCTACATAATCCATAACATACATAAGTAATCATAAGTTCCAAACCATGATTATCATAAGTAAGTCACAAGAATCAAATCCAAATAAAATATCTTATATAATCTAAAGTTAAACATAAAATATGTCATATGGTATAATATCCAACATAAAACATCAAAATTAAGAATAAATATGAATAAAAGTAAGACATGACTAAATGCTATCTAAAAGTAATTAACTAGGATACTAACTTTGATGCCCCCATAATATTATTGTTCCTTTACTCTCTTCTTCTCTAATTGATATAAAGGAGGGTGAGCCAATCTTAATAAAAAATTTTCATGTCTTGATAATAAAATAAACATACAACAATATACTAGTAGAGTATAATCACCAATGTTTTAGAAGAATAAATGAATGTCACAACCTTACAATTTGAGTCAATTCATAAAATCATAATCATCAATCCTAATACTAATCTATTAGGGCCTAACAAATATCAACAAAGTCATAATCAATCTCATAGGATGCAAAATGGCCTATCAATAATTTGACACTCTTTAAGCTTGTGAGGTAAATCTTGCATTCTTGTCTTATCACTTGATCTAATAGTTTATAACTTGGACAGTGCTAATCACATGAACAAATCCATAAGACTATAAAACTCCTTGTCAATCAAGTCATGTTATAATAAGCATTCTAAGCAAATCTATGGTCTCATGTGATGTCCTATAATGGTACTCGACCAACTTAGCATCTTTCGCACATGATTTAATAGTCTCAACCTAAGCTTTTTCAATCATTTGGACCATTTTGTAGGCTCAAGGACTCCTATCCTATCACACGTGTTGCTCAACTACCATAAGCTCAAGCATCCATGATCTCTTATGATATCCTAATATTAAATCACGTATCATCCATACCTTACGAGAGTCTTACCAATTGGTATATCAAACCCTCCTTACTCTAGCTACAAATAATATCACTATGATCCATTACATCCTATTCTATGTCATCATTAATAAATTTGTTTACTCAACACTATTTTGGTTATACTTGTACTTATCTACCAAATCTATCAATTAGGGTTTTTTCAAAATCCTAACCATCAACTAATTACATGGATCTCCTTAAACCCTATTTAACTATCTGAGCTAATATTTGATTTTTTACCCAACCTTTAATCAGCCTATCTAAGATATCTTTCCTTTTTAATTTCATATATCTATGTCTAATTCTTGCCAAATTTTTAATATAAGAGTCTTTTTATAATCATTTTGTTTATTTGAGTATTTGTTCAAATTATAAATCATAAGCTCAAACACTAAAAGTCATAATCTTCAAACTTTAACTTAAGAGTATATGAATTTCGCTAGTGGCTCTCTCTTGCATCGTAGGTTGACTTGAGTCACTCCACCATCCCAAAAGATTTTTGAGCCACATACACCTCCCAGACCATCATCTGGGGTGTCAATCCATGGCTCAAGAGTCTAATTTAGCATGACACATAAGGCTAAAACCAAGCTCTTTAGCTCAAACAACCCTTATCTCAAATAAAAACTTCCTATAACAAAACCTAACAGAGACCATCAATAACCTTAACCTTCTTTTAGGGCCTAATTAAGACTCCTAGGCTCTCCTTACAAGGAACTCGACAGCTCTCCCTTAGCCTGCAGCCGTTCAAGGTCAATTTTTATGTGCTTTCTATGCATTGCAAGCCTATACTCGAGCCTTAACGTCTAATCTTAAGACAATAGCCTCATTTGATTTTAAAAACCAAGTTTTTAAGTGTAGTTTTAAAGAAGAACTTGCTTTTGATTCATAAGTGTATTATGGCATAACTTTAAATAAAATCATCCTTAACTGATCATACTCAAATAACTTTAATTAATATTGATTATTCTTAGATAAAATCTTTACCTCAAAGTTTATAATAAATTTGAATTCTTCCAAGCAATGTGAATTCCATCTTATTACAATGTTTTCAAAAGTTTGTCACAATTTAGGTGAATGCAAGCATGATAGTACATTTCACCTTATATGTTCAAGCCATGGTTTTTTGTTTTCATAGTACATGATTGTAAATTTTAGCTAGATATCCTTCTAATAATTCTCATTTTGCAATAAAATTTAGCAAGACAATACTTATTTACATGTAACAAAATTCATCTTGACATGTAAAAAAAATCTCAATTAACGATCATGTTAACAAACATACTTTTCATGAGTGACCATATCTTTATATTTCTATTATCAACGATCCTTAAAAGATAATAACCATATGCATGAATTTAACTAAAAGAATCATGTGATCAAAATAGCTCTTGGCCAATGTCTTTCAACACCATATTCAAATTTCAATTCATTCATAATTTGTACAATTTTAATTATAAAATGAATAGATCTAAGTATCCAACTTATGGCTGACAGTGCAAACTAGACATAAAGTGATGAAAAATCATATATAGAAATTTGCTCTTCACAATGATACTTCCAAGTAATATATCAATCATCAAAACATGTAAAATGTTTTTCCATTGTTGCATAAGTCGTTTTCTCAATTTGTAAGCATGAATGTTTTTGCAGCAAAAATATCATCATAAATATTCATGTTGATATAAAATTCAACACCTTTCTATATTAAGAATAACAACAAATCTTTAAGTATGTGCCAAATAATCTCAATCATAATTCATGTAAAGCACTTATAACTCAATATTTTTATCTTTAACAAACCTTAAAAGATCACCAATATAAATCATAAATCAACTAAGAAAGTCATTACAAAATCATGAATTAAAAATCATAGCTAGCATACTTTTAGCACCATACATATAATCAACATTTTACCAATTTCTTAAAATCAATCTTAACATGATGACAACTCCTTATCGTCTACATGATTACTTAATTTAGCATGGAAAAATAATATACAATTTTGGCAAACCAACTTTGGGTAGAGATATCCTACAATTTGGGGTAAAATAAATAATTTTAATCTCCTAACATGCATTTACATTTTATGCAAGACATGAGGATTCCTATCTCTTGATCTAAATAGAGATCTACACCACTTTGGATCTCCTCCTCTTTATAATTTTAGCTTGAAAATCTCCTTCTTCCTCCTCCTTACTCTCTACCTTGGCCTCCATGGTCTTCATGGCTTAAACCTTCTTATGTTATTTATAGTTAGGGTTCAAGAAAAATTTTCTAACTTAGAATACATGCCTTTTTATAGCTAAGAAATACATAAATCAAGAGATTATCTCCACAAGTCAACCCTATGTAAGTCCTTTCAAACATTTGGACCTAGGGCATCTTAATTTCAATTGCCTAGATTAAGAGTAGCTAATTCCAAAACTACAGTTCATTTAGTATCTAAGAAATGTATTAATAATATATCATTATCATCGTATACGATAAGATAAATTCACTATTATTGCCTAACAGTTCTACATATTATATTTGTATAATATTGTATTCACTATGCATAATCACTCATCGTACCCAACGATTCTCTTATGTAATACCTTATCATACTTATACAATTATTATAATTTTTTCTTGTTATCATAATTATACAATATATTACCTTTGTATTAGTATATTCATAATATAACTTAAATCCATTTTTTACATTGTCATTCTGGTAGATTTCATAATTGACTTAATTCGATCAGTAACGAATTTTTGCTCATTCACATATGCATCTGATTGCTACTATTGCCATATCATATTATACATTTTGTTAATATAATATTATATGATATTCATAACTCAGCCTATAAACACATTTTTAGTTCTCATCATACCAGATGATCTTTTATCATCGTATTATATAATTTTCACCAAACATATTCAAAAGTAATTTACTTTATCATAGGAATTTTATTAGAATTAAAATGACATTTTTATGAGAATCATACACTTTGACTAGTGTAACATAATGTCCATGACATTATCATACTTATACGACCTCTAAATTGTACTTATACGATAGAAGTTTACCTTAATAGGTTGTTTGCACTTGCACTTTATGTACTTCTTTTGCTTGATTGTAACATATGATATTCATAGCCAAACTTTTAGTCATATTTCCTTCCTCATCATACCATATAATCTTCACCATTTCCTATATGATCCTCATGATTTATAGCAACTAGCTTTAATAATAATAAGAATTAATTTAATAAAATCAAGAGGAATTTAACATTCCTTGGCTTTATATATATATATATATATATATATATATATATATATATATATATATATATATATATATATATATATATATATATATATATATATATATATATATATATATATATATATATATATCCCCACTTTAATTGGGATTTCGTCCCTAAAATTCAAAGAATAGCTTAGCTTTGACCATTTGAGGTGAATCTCGCTTTCCCCTCCCATGTAGCCTCTCATTTATCATGATAGCTCTAAAAAACATTAACCACAAGTAGATTTTGATTTCTCAATTACCTAATACAAAACTCAAAAATACACATTAGCTCCTTTAGAGAGGACACATATGACTATAATTGAAGATCCTCATGCTTCTCTTAAAGGACATGTAATGGGTTTGGCATATATTTCTTCAAATAAGGTAAATGAAAAACATCATGTATCCCAATTAGAGTATCTAGCAACCAAAGTTATATGCCACTAATCTTATCTTTTTTCATAATTTTATAAAGTCCAACATTCTTGAGTCATAATTTGGAAGCCTTTCAAGTTTAAATAATCCTTACATTGACTAAACTTAGGAACACATTATTTATAACTTTAAAACTAAGTAGTCAGCCTATTATTAAAGTATTTTTTATGATCTTATATAAATCTATAGTCTATCCTTGAATCTATGAACCTCTTGAGGAGTCTTTTCTATAATCTAAGGTCTAAAATCTTCCATAGACTTACCATTAGCCTAACATAAAGGAAACCTACAACATCAACCATACAAAGCCTCATTTGGTGCCATGTTAATGGCTAACTAGTAACTATTGTTATACACAAAATCTAACAATGGAAAATACTTGAATTAGTCTAAAGAGTAAGCCTACATAATAAGTCTCAAAATATCCTCTAAGGTTTGAATTATCCTCTATAATTTCTCATCAGTTTGAGGATGATAAGATGTGCTAAATCTAAGAGTAGTAACCATCACAAATGATTTTAAAATTAGGAATTCAACTTTGTATCATGGTCTAAAATGACCACTCTAGGTAAAAAATCTGTCTTCTCCATTACCTTACCTATAAAATCTGTCTTCTTCACTACCAGAAAGTGAGCTGATGTAGTTAATCAATCCACACACCTAAATCACATCATAGCCAAGCCTAATCCTCAACAAACTTCAGACAAAATCTATAATAATTTCATCCCATTTCTACTCTAGTATGGCCAAATTCTAGAGTAGATCATTACATTTTTGGTATTACACCTTTATCTTCTAACAGTCCAAGAAATTTTAAACATAATATGTCACATTCTTTTTTAAACCTCTCCATCAGAAGTGGGCCTTGAGATTCCTATACATCTTTGTTTCTTTAAGGTGAGTTGCCAATATATTGAATAAGCATCCCTTAATAAGCTCTCCTTAAATCCTAAATGATAAGGGACACAACATCTATCATGGTAAACAAAAATGCCATCACTCAAGGAAAAAAATTAAGGGAGGTGAAAAAATGAAAAAAATCATCATAGTAGTACCATGTAGGCAAGAATTGTACATCAGAGCATGTGATGGTCAAATGCAACTGACGAAGGTGTAGGCCTGCTCATAGGAAGTGTGGCATACTAATAGCCCACTCACACTAAGAAGACGTGATCTCAAGGAACATTACATATGTGGTTCACATGCATGGTAAGTAAACCTACCATGTCAAAGCAGTCAATGCATACGTAGATCCTATCTATGTGCAAGTACAACACCCATAATAGTGAGCAGTGCCATGGCAAGGGGACATATGCATGTCCAACAACTCATACGAGTGTAGACAATCTTGTCATAGTGCAAAATTTACAAATTTTGTAGAACTTGTTTTGGTCAAAAACCACATCTTTTTTATGAAAATTAAAATATTATATATTTATAATAAATTATTATATCCCAAGCTTTATATAAAGAAGTAAGAATAATGAATAAAAAAAATTAAAACTCATTATAGAAAATATTCTTGAAATATTCAATCTTCTTATGATAAAAACCCTCTTCTCCTTCCCTTTTTTAGTTCCTCTCCATTTCCAATACTTCTACTTCTGCTATTATGACTTGAAAAAGAATGTATGTTGTCGAGAGCTCCAGGCTAAAATGCCTTACAAATAGATCATCTGATCTTAATAAATATAATTGTTTGATGTGATATTCTAAATGTGTGTTGATATACCTTGCTTGCTATGATGTGATAAACCATAAAGCTACTAATTTTGCATATGGTATGATCGAAAGAGTTGTAGTGTATGAAACATTCCCAATGATGTTGATATTTCAATTTTTTCCATCGTATTCTAGTTAGTTAATGTCATATGATTTTCATACCTTATATGATGTGTGATGTATGGTACCTAAGATTACTCTAGTTAAATTAGAGATTTGCATCATTTGAAAATGAAATTGTCATCCCATAAAAAAGTCATATTTGGTTTTGTAATAGTTTTAATTAGGTATACAACCACCTTGTTTCCTTCTTTGTGTGCTAAACTCTATTAATCTTTTTTAAGTGTCATTTCCTTTTTTGATTAGGTTAATGATCTCTATATTTGCCATGAGTTTCTTATTTTTTTATGAATTATGTTTATCAAATCTTGGCAGTCCATTTCCAATATCAAATTATACCATCACATTTGATTACATAGTTGTGAATATAATAAATCAATACTATGATTTGTAATGATGTTTTATTCATAGTTGATTTGCATAAAGCTAAAATATATTTTCTTAAGTGATTCCCAATGATTCCACCACCTATAACAGTCCTTTTGTTCTATAAAGTCTTTCCAATAATATTCAATTTTATCAAATTATTAAGAGGGGGTTCCATTTGATAAGTTTCTTATTTTTGACTTATTTTAATGAATATCCTAGAGTAATTCCCAATAAGAATAACTTGAGATCCTCCTATAATGTTTGAAAGGGAGGAAACCAACTAAATTATGAATAGTTATTTTCTTAAGATTACATATAATGGTAATGGTTGGTGCTAAAAGAAACATAAGACTTTAAACAAAAATGGAGATCTTTATGAGTCATCTTATATATTTAGAATGTAATATCTATAATAACTTACTTAAGACATTAGGATTTGATAAGTTTTGTATAATGAAATTAAATGGTTTCAATTATTCTTGTCCTCATTTGAAATTATTTTAAGGCATGCATTTCAACCAAATTTATTTTCACATAACATATGCCTTAATAAACATTAAAAATATGTGTTTGCATGAGCATTCCATAATAAACATTTATAGCTTGTAAAACCTTTAAATATGCTAATTTGTATTAGTCTACTTATATGATGTCCTTATATTAAAATATAATTAGTAATCTTTAGGATAGTAAAATCATTTTTTTATTGAAAAACTAGGACTTCAAACTTAGGCAATTCTTAGTTGAGTTAGTTGAATAGTATCTTCGTACATATACAATATCCTTCTTGTATAAGTACAAATCTTGTTTTCTTAGGTGGTGTAAGTTGAGGTATAAAACTAATATACTTTATAAAGTATAATATATATATATATATATATATGTCATACTTATATAATTTTAGAAGAATTAGACAAAATGGTTGAACTGCGTAATTCAGAATTGAGGTTTACCTTGTTGTACATGTACAACCTCCTATCATATGCGTATAATCACGTTTTAGATAATGATGATAGTTGAGCACTTTGGTAACTAATGTGTTAATTTGCTTCATACAAGTTTGATTCCTTTACAATATAAGTATGATCATTAATTATAGAAAAAGTTTTGAATGTAAAGTACTTCATATAAGTACAATTTTTATCATCATATTATACAATCTAGTGAAATTCTAAGAAAATATTAGAATTCAAGAGTTATATTATTCATACATCTGTAATGGCATCATCTTATAAGTATAATCAATTTTTAGTAAGTATAATGAATTTGCCAAACGTGTATAATAGGTCGAACGATGAGCATATAGTGGTATCATTTTACTACTATATTTGGATCAAATAATATGATTAGTTCAAAATTATGAGTAACAATTAATTTGATTTTTTTAAAAAAAGATTGATTTAGCCATTAGGGATCGTTTGGAGTTGTTAGAGAACATTTAAATACATATATAAATAGTATAAACTTAAGAGAGATTGTGGTCTCGAGCATTAATATCATTCTTCATAGCCATTTTTCATTCAACATCCTTTGAGCTAAGTTGCATACCCATTCTTACATTACTTTGGCTTCATATTAATGTACTTCTTACTTAACTATATTTGGGTCATATTATCTTATAATTGAGTTTTGTACTTGATTTTGTTGTCTTATTATTACTAATTTATATTTAATCTTATATTGTTCTTTTAATCAGTTGTTGTAAGACTTTTTGGCCTCATGATTTATAAGGTCCTTTGGCCCTATAGTTGTAAGCTCATGTCGCCTAATGCGAAGTGCCCTTTTACTCATTGATTATAGGCTTTTTTGGCCAATGTGTATAGCTTTTAGGCAGATGCTTATAGGGTATTTTGGCATGATTGGGGCTTTAGCTTACTTACTTTTGTAAAATCTATTTTTGTACAAATTTAGCCTTTTATTATGAGTGGATGTAGAATCAAGTTTAGATCAAACTACTAAAAATCTTATTATATATTTTATTTTATTTGCACTTATATAAAGTTTTTCAAAGATAACATTTCTAAAATAAATTTTATAAGAGCAATTAAGAACCATTAAAAGTATTCTATTATAATATCTAAGATTATTTAAACTTACAATTGCCATAATTCCCTCATCTCTTATGCAAATATCATATTCATGCTCATCATGAGTATTAATCCAAGAATAATTGGAGAAAAAACTAAAGATGAGATCATCATTATACCACTGAATTGACACATTTACTTAAGGTAGATCTAAACTTGATCTACCTATTTATAATAATCCAATAGATATAAAAAAAATTAGATACTTAGAGCAACTAAAGATATCTTTTTTTGTATAATTATTTATCAATTGATAAGATAACATATACTTAATTAAAGATAATGAGTCATTTATAACCTAATAAAATTCTCATTTAAATACTAATATAATTACAACAATGTTATTGAGTTAGTTTTAAAAATTAATTAGAAAACGTTTTATCCCATGAGATATGTGGAGGAAATGTGAATTAAGTGGCACAACTTACAACATCAACAAGTACAAATAATGTAGGAATATGCTACTGAATTTCGACTATAAGTCATGGTTTTGAGGATACTTATTGATAAGATATAATCATTATCTAAACACATCTCAAATTTATATTATCTTATTATTACAAAGACAACCCCATTCCTAAAGTAATCTTTGATGCAAGTTAATATGTTTACAACAACTATTAAAACGAAGAATAACAATAAAGGGGCAAAGACATAAAGCTTGAATACTAAGAAGATTGGTATCAACTCAAATAAGTGACAAATGAAGAAAGAGTATTCCAACAAAAGATATTATAACAATAATCATTAATACTTATAATACTAGTAAAACTCAGAAGTATTGTGATCATTATAAGAAGATATGACATATACAATAAAAAATATTAAAATTACATCTTAAACTATGTTTATACAAGTTTAAGAAAGACATGAAATGGAAGGTACTCAATACAGCCAAGATTATAAAGAGAAGTATGTTGATGAAAATTTATCTCATATGATAAGTCTAATTGAGATATCTCACGAAACTCTGATAGCATAACAAAAAGAATTCCTCACTTATTTACATTCAAGAGGAAAAAGATCTTATTTGTATTATTATTGATATTACAAGTGAGAAAAATCTAATATCAAATAATTTTGTGAAGAAATTAAACTTAGAAACTACACAACATTCAAGATCATATTTTTTTGGGGTGGATTCATAAGGACTTCGAACTAAAAGTCAAAAACTTTGCAATGTGAAATTTATCTTTACCAAAGGATATATTAATGAGATAATTTGCAAAGTGATACCACTAAATCTCTGTTATATTATATTATGAAACTCATACTTGTGAACTTGAGATGTCACATTATCAACGAGTATTACTGTATTAATTCACATAAAAATGGATAGAACTTTCTTTTAACATGAGACAAAAGAGTGTTAACAAATGACATTATCAATACTGAGCAAATAAAAAGATTAGTGAACACCTAGCAAAGTTTATGTGATGTTGATAACTAAATTAAAAACATAATTAATAGGATTCATGGAAGCCTCAGCTTCCCTAAAACAATCCAAAAAAGATAACAGAAATTGATTCGACATTGTCTAGAGAACCCATAAAGAATTAGTTTAGCTTTGAAAAAGAAGGTTCAATAAGACTCAAATTATTAAAAAAAAAAGAAATCTATTGTTAGAGGATCTATTCTAAGCTCAAGGAATCCATATTTAAAAAGGACTCAAAAAAGGTTTTCTAGCAAAAGATCATTGCATGCATCTAGTAACACATGGAAGCTATTCTGCACACGAAACCTAATGCTACCTACTTGCATAGCACATGTTACAATAGGTACCACTTATCACCCACATGTGCAACACTTACCACGATAGATACCACCAACCGCTACATGAGCATCACTCGCATATGGCCCCTATTGACACACTTGTGAGTACCACCTATCACTAGATACACAATCTACATGCGTGCAGCAAGGGACACACAGACAGACTGCACATCCTAGTGAGTACACCAACTTTGCAATGATTGAGTGTGAGTCCTAATGTATGCAACACATGAAACTAAAAAATTCAATATTATTGTTATAAAATAAATGATGAATGTAACAAACTATTAATTCAAACAGGGGTAAAACAATTCATTTCCAATTTTTAGCATGAAAATACTCTTGCTTTTACTCTATTCTCTTAATTTCTTTGTTATTTCAACTTAATTTTGCTGTTAAAATTCTGAAATAAGGTCATTAGTATGAGCTTACAATAAAACTCTTTATAGACAAATCAATTTAGAAAATAAAATGAAAATTTTATGCAAAGCAATGGATACAAATGAACAAAAATTCTTGAGCAACAATATTTCATAAACATTCATAGTTAAAAAGTTTTCAATCAAATGAAAGTATTCTGTAGTGTAACTTTCTATATTGCAAATACATAAACTGATGTAAAAGTTGTCATAAGTTAACTACCAAAAGCAACAAACAAAGCCAACACTGCAATAAAAAAAAGAACAAATCTTAGCATAAGTCAGGTGATTAGTTGGAACAGTGCATCAATTATTTTGGCCAATAAGTAACAAATGCTTGAAAGAGGCAAAAGGCTTACTTCTAGTTTCTTTTATTTTATTTTCCAGATAAGTCGGCACAAAATTTAGGCAAAAGATAATGAAGTCCTAAGATACATAAACACTAGTAAGTCTAAATAACAAAATTTTTACAGCTTGATTGCAGCATTTGATGCAAATTACATGCTGTGCACTACAGCATTGTAAAGAGTACATAAAGAACAGAAAAGAAATGGAAAGAAAAGGAATAAACTTTATCGAACACAACAATTTATAGCAGAATCTCAACACAGGACAACTTTTCTAGTGCAAACTATACTAGAAGAAAACGATGATCACCTAGTGTTCAATCCTCTACATGTTGAGGAACATCACTAATCAGACTGTACAGTTCTTAGTGAATTATGACAATAAATCCTTCAGTACAGACTCACTGATCAAAACACGTTTTTGGCAGAAATACCCACAAATTGTCAAAACATGTACAAGTAATAAAAATGATGCTTGCTTCTTTTTCTTGGTACAAATTTGCCTGTCACATCATTGCAAATGTTGAATGTTATTGTACAGCAACATAAGAACAGACGCCTAATGAAAAGCAATGTTGTTATACATTGTTGGCATTTGATCCATGTTCGGATCAATGGGGTGGATGCAGTAGAAAACAAGTTTGAATGAACTCTTTCTTCTCGCGAGGAAGAAAATGAATATAAATAGAATAAATCACCATGTAAAGAGCAATACACAGGAGTTCTATTTTTATTAAAGAAAGCATTGATTCTCAAGAAAACAAGATTCTAAGTTAACATAAACATCAAAAACAAACACTCTTTCCCTTCAAGCTCTAAACCGCAAACATTAGAGCAAAACTTGATGTTCAATAGTACTTCAAAATCTTCACCGATATTCTCCCAATGCTAGCTCTTAAGATCTCCCTCTACAAGAATCCTTAGCCCATATCTCAAAAGAGTTTCTCTTGTCAAATACCAATCTCTCCTTGTTGTATCTTAGCTTTTTTCTTATTGGAATTCTTAAATGAACTAAAGATGGGATGAGATTAGATGATAAGCCGACTCCCCTTCATAGTCACAAGAGACATTTCACAAATTGACAAAAGAAAAATCTCAACAAAAAGGTATAATGTCCTCAAATCTAATCTCTATTGATTATTTTCAAATTTGTTTACAAAATCAGTCTCTAAAATCAAGTTTTGAATGTCTAACAGTACCTAAGGCTATCAAAGTTAGAATGAAATATATCTGATTATCCATGATTGAATCATCCAAACACAAGATCTGATGTTCCATCAAACCGTCTAATCATGAAATTGAACCATCTATTTTAAATGTGTGATCTTGTATAGCCCTCTAAGAGAGCTCAATATATATTGCTCATAGTTTTTTGCTTCCGAAATCAGAATTTGTTGATTTTTTGTACATTGAAAAGATAAGAATGAGCTTTATAATTTTCTATCTTAGACAATTTTTTATTGAGATCAAAATAAAAAATTGCCCAAAAGTTGCCACCTCATATTAGGTCTTGAGTTACTCTTGCAGCTTTTTCTTCATGATGAGGTTAAATCCAATGGCCAACATCTAGTTCATTTTTACTGCAAAATGTATACTTCCATGTTTAAGGAGTAGCTTCAGTCAAAGACTTATTTCACTTCTGATCAGTAATAGCGATCTTCAAAAACAATATTTGATGGCATAAGTTTCAAAAAGTTATCATGACTCCTCTGTCATCCTGTCTGATATAAGAAAAGTCCAATTCATAAGCTGATACGGGCACAAATTTGATGTAGCGTCCCTTCAGCACTGCAAACTAATAAAAGAACACACCTCAAGTTCAAAAACAATATTTGATGGCATAAGTTTCAAAAAGTTATCATGACTCCTCTGTCATCCTGTCTGATATAAGAAAAGTCCAATTCATAAGCTGATACGGGCACAAATTTGATGTAGCGTCCCTTCAGCACTGCAAACTAATAAAAGAACACACCTCAAGTTCATTGACGTCTTTACAGGGAGAGAGCCCCAACAATCTAAATATCTTGCTTTCTCTACATCTCATAACACTTCTAGTGGAATACAACTCCAACA
The DNA here is from genome assembly GCA_023846275.1 of Vanilla planifolia. Taxonomy (NCBI): domain Eukaryota; kingdom Viridiplantae; phylum Streptophyta; class Magnoliopsida; order Asparagales; family Orchidaceae; genus Vanilla; species Vanilla planifolia. Next base: position 25,907,217 of record CM043874.1, on the reverse strand, counting down.
AATGAAACCTTGAAAAAAATCCTTTAATTGCCAACAAGCAAAGGTCTTGCTTTTCCTACGCCTGTACTAGTAGAAGAGGAAGATAGCAATGGTGTACAAATATTCTCTAGTTATCAATGCCCCCAGTAGAAAACTACCACATTAGTAGAGACAAAGCATGAGAGATAGCCTCAATAGTCATGCACAACTGTTAACTGCAAAATGTAGACCAATATCAAAACTGTTAAAAACAAAGAATGTTCTATCAAGACCAGAATAATATTTGGCAACGTATACTAAATATTCCATACTAGAACATGCACATAAGGCCAGGACAAGTTAAATTAAAATAAGAGTTCGAAACTATGCGCTAGATTCAGTTTAAAAAATGTGTCATCAAACACTACACCTTGATCAAAGAACTACATAACAATCATCATGGAGTATGTTCAATTGCTGAGGCATTGTATTCAAAGCTAAAAAATAGTACTGCAATTTTTGCATTGCACAAACAAAAATTAAGCTTGCTTTCCACTTGCGGCACATGTACTTGTTCCTGAGAAATGAATTATATATGGAACTCTGAACCTAAATAATAATGATACTACGTTCAATGTATCGGTAATTGAAGAAATTTTGTAAAGTATAAAACTATAGCAGCTAGTTTCCATGTATAGTTTATGAAAGAGCTCAGAGAGTAGATTCAATGATACAATACACAACTGTAGCAGTAAGGAAATGTCACACTAACAAAATTAATGATTTTTGGAAACAGCTCCATGCTAGTAATCCAATGAAATACAATGAAAGGGAAAGGGGCAAAAGTATATCCACCACATTTGTATTATGGCAAACATGAAGGTGGATGTTTATTTGCAGCTTTGCAGTTTCTTAAAAAAAATACTGTTCTTGCCCAGTACAATGAATCAACAATGCAAACTTCAATAGATTCAGTATAATCTAATTCAAATATCAGATCAACATATTCTAAATTAAAACATGGCAAGCATAGCTATATACTAGAATGTTAAAGATGAAGCATAGACCTACCAAAGAATTGGTCAAACTTTCCAAATACTCGTAACTAATATTCACATCATTAACTTACAAGCTCACCTTAACCTAAAGCATCAACAGAAGGACATGCAACATAAGGGGGGACAGAACAACAAAATCCATCTTGTCTGTCTCCGTTCTGCATGGTCCCAAGAGAATGCATCTTTGTCGTTTAGAAAAGCAAAGCATTAAACAAGACCTCCCTTTGACAAAGAAAGTCTTCCACTTATTCATTTTCTTCAGCTTCCAAAGGTTCAGCAAATACTGCAATACCATGACCAATGATGAACAGTGATCAGCTAATTTTCGGGTGTCAATCAATTGAAAACATAAAATTTTAGAGAAATTGTTAGATCTCGATATTATCTTCCTAGGATAGGCTGCCATTTAAGTTGATTCGCATCCACATGAGTAGCAGCAGGTCCACTCTGCCCTCTCGGCTAATGTAGTTTCAACTCCAGCTCTTTATGCCTCAGTTGAATTGCCATCCTCTCGTTCTCAAGTTTTATTCTTTCATTCTCCATCCTCAGACTATCCAACTCTCTATCTTTCTTACTACAGAACCTCTTCCACTTAAGCCACCGCTTCTCAAGCTCATATGATTCAGATTGGATTGCCAATCTCTCCCCTAGAAGCTGCAAAAACCTTTCCTGGATCCATAGCTTCCGTTCAGCCAATGTTTTTGTGGTATCCTGGAGCACCAAATCAATCTGACAACGAAGTTTATCATAACACAACCTATCCAAATCATCGCTTCTCACCCCATCACCCTCATTTTGTCCATCATCCTCCGCTTCCTCGTCCTCAAATTCATTAGTAACCTCATCCTTCGAAAGCACTTCTTTCGAGACGTCAGAAGGATGAACATCCACACAGAAGGAATCAGGCACCCTTTGCCCATTATGGTAAGCACACATCTCGCGATAGAACAGATGTTTGGAACTGAGGATCCTCCTGACATCGTCCTTAACCTTCTGAGAAATATGGGACATGGAATCCAATAGAGCTGGGTTCTCCACTACCTGACAGCAGGTCCCTCGACCAAGGATCTCGTTTAATCTCTTATACCTCTTATTGAGATCGTTGAACTTGTCTTCGCACTGCTGGGGAGAGACATAGCAGCGATTTTGCATCATCAACTTCGAAACCATTTTCCACTTTCCCTTCTTTTGCAACGCAGCGTTCGCCTTCCTACTCAACTCCACCACAGAAGAGGCATTAACAACCGAATCGATCGCGTAGGTATCGTCGCCGACGGAAGCCACGACGGATATCAGCAGCCGGACAACGTCATCGGTCCACTTCATCCGCTGCCAAAGGAACGAGCAGCCCTTCGAGGCATGGTCTCCGCCGCCTTCAGGGCTGAGGAATTCGCGGCTGGCGCCGTCCTCGTCAACAGCAACCCCATCGTCATCCCCGAAGAGGGACATCGGCTGGACTGGTGTTGACGGGGGAAGCCGGTGGTCCAGCTCCAGGATTGCGACAGAAGAGCTTGGGAAGAGGCTGCCGCTGCCATCGCCACCCAGCAATGGGTGCTCCATGTTAAGAAGCCGACAGCTGACGTCAAAGGAATCCCAACGCAGTCAGTGAAGCGCCGGAATCCTGACAAAAGGAGGCTCTTATACTTGCCTTATTAATTGGTCAATACGTCATCCAGAAATGTCGGTATCCTAATATTTTTATTCAATATATTAATATTTTTAAAATGAATAGATTAAATAAAAACTTTTGTATTGAATAAAAATGTTAACATATACATACAAATTAAAGTTATTTTGTGAATTAATCGAGTATTGTAACTTAATGTATTGATTTTTGTTTCCATTATAACAAAGTAAATAGATTGGTAAGTAAAAAAATCTAAAATTATTTCATGAGAAAAATTGTATTTATTCAAATAAATTTAAGAAAAAAACTAAATTTGTATTTTTTTTATTATTAAAACTCAACATTATCTTATGCATTATATATTTATATATACATGCATATATTAGTCAAAACTAATAACAAAAAAATATAATTTTTGTTCAGAACAATAAAAAATCCTATTTAAGACATATTTCTTATCCTAATGAAAAATATTAAAAGATAATATAAGTATCTTTAGATGTTATCAGATGTTCATCAAACAAAAAGAGATGATAAATACGAAAATTATCTACTTAAATAATTTTCAAACAAATTCTTACATATTGTTATAATAGCAAAGAGATATTCATCCTCCAAACATAACTTACAATCCTATTCATGTACTAAAAAATGTTTTTATCTCTTAAGCCACATGATCCTCAACAACTCAACCTATAATGGATGAAACTTGGATGCACTTAGTGCTCAACAAGCACCCACAACTATTATAGATAATGAGACAAATGCTAAGAATGCCATCTATATGAGCTAATCCATTGAAGTAGACACTAAGAAGGAGATCCACTAAGAAGAGAAGGGTCCAAAAAAGAAATGAAGGCTAAATAAATCCTAATGCTCTATGTTAAGAGAAAACCACCAAAAGGCATAAGAGGAAAAAAAACCATAGTGACAATTGTTCAAGAAGCTGGTAAATGAACCCAATGCACCTTAACATTACGAATCCTCTAAATGCAATAAAGAAAAGCCATAGGGAATCAAAGATGATGATCTTACTATCCCAAAAGCCATTACAAAGGCAATGGTAGAAAGAATATCATAAAGGAAGTTAACAACCAAGAAGTTGACATCTCAACAAATTTAACCTGGTTCAAGTCCATAATAACAAAACAAACCCATTAGTAAAGTAGCAAGACCATAAGACCTCAATCAAGCATAAGTTAGAATTGCCCCCAAGCACACATATCACAAAAAAGTCACAAATCTTAGTTAAGCCATGATCATTTAGAATTAGCTTGAACCCCACCACTGTCATAAAAAAGTGATCTATATAGTATTTCATAAATAGCCATGCCTCAAAGGAGATGTCAAACAAACTTATTGCTCTTACCGAGATGAGCCTAATGAAGTTTAAAGATACTATCAACATAATTGGACCTTAAATTGGTAGATAGCTTATAGTCATCCCATTGCCCATCCTCCCATATTAAACTCCAAAACCGCTATAGATTGATCAACAATTATGTTGAACATAATAGGAAAATAGCATGATGGAAGAGGTTCAACCCAAGTATCTTATAACTATTATCAAGCTAATCAAACACAGCTGACTCAATAGTCATGCCTTCTCCCTGAAAAAATTGATCTCTAGACATAGTTATTGAAAAAATAGCCATCCCATAAGATGGAGGTGAATTAAACCATGTAAAATTTTAAAATACTTAGCTAAGCAAAAGACTACTCTTATAATTATAGTTAGAAATTATAGAAATATTTTAAACAAATCTCTTTATTAGTTTTGAAATGATTCGTACATAAGTATAAGAAATAAATAACAAAAATATTTTTAGATTATTCAACCATAAATAATGTATCTATCCACCCCTAGTCCAAGAATAAGATTACAAATTAGAAAATAATCTTTTATAAATAATGGGTAAGTGAAAAACCATCTCAAAGAAAAGATTCACATAGATCAAAATAACTCAAAAGAGCACACAAAAAAGCTAACAATAGCCACAATACATAGATAATAGAGACCAATCAAGACACAAAGTATTATAGCTTTAATAACAACCAAGTTTGTACATAGAACCTATAAGTAAAGCAATTGCTTCAAATGAAACACTAATAGATTGGAAAATATGCAATGTGGTTACGAAAAAAACAAAAATGTGGTGGAAGAATGCAAGAAATCTACTCAAAATAGCTTTTATACTATATAGAAGCTTCACCAATAAAGATGCACAACTAGAGGTTCAATTGAAGCAATATGTGTTCTTAGAATGTGTTGTAAAAATTGCATTAGACTTTTACGCATATAATTCGTGATATATATTTCTTAATCGATTAATACAAAAATTTTATGCAACCTATAATAACTAAAACCATATTCCAATGAGGTTAACTAGTAGTTACACCTCATTCCTTATGATTATACATGAATGATCTAAATATCATACCAAGGTGATACATAAAAAAGAACTAATAACCCAAGTGATCCACTTGTCCAATTAGCTCATCTAGCATACTTAAAAAAGATATTATATAAGTATGACATGATATATTGTATTGTATGATTAAGTTTAAAGCAAGACTTGGTCTCAAGTTTATCTACTTTGTACAAGTATGACAAATGTATCATTTTTTTATAATACAATTCAAAGTTAAGATAAATATAATCTCTTGAGTTTTAGATGTTTTGTATAAGCTTATCATATTCATAAGATAAAGCTAAGCCATATATAATGTTCACGAGTTTTAGGTACTACATATATGTATGATAAACACATCATATTTGTACAAAGTTTTTGAATTTTATTATTATACTATACTCATATAATTAATACATGCATGATACATGATCATATCTAAACAATGAATTTTAATTTACTTTTCTTCCTAAGTTATTTCAAATATTTTATAAGAAGAATGGATCATATAAAGATGGTAAATTATATCACTTATATGATACATTTATTTCCTTAACAATGACTTCAATGCAATCTTGTATAAAGCATATAATAGATATCATTGAGTACTATCATACCACAACTTAATCAATTCTCAATTAAATCAGAGTCAGATTAGTATGTTAAGAGCATCATATATGTATAATATACTTATCAACACATATTAAGTATAGATCACTAGTCTAATATTTTGTTCATTGATGATTATATGCTAATCGTACGAATATAACAAAAATATCATTTTGTACGATTAGTATGATGTTTATGTATAACACTTTATATTAGTTCAATTTCTTTTCAAGCTTAACTCTTGTGAAAAACTATAATATTTAATCTATAATATACTAAATTTCTAACCTTATTTTAGTTGTTAAACCCAACATTCACTTTTGAATAATGAAGATGACACTAATGTATGCATGAAAATGAATGATAAGATATAACAATGTAGTCAAGTGTCAAAAAAGAAAATTTGTATAGATTTTAATAATCTAATCATACCAAATGCAAAGAAAGATTACTTATGATGGTTTCATACTACCAATAATAAAATCATCCATGGGTTGTCACATTATTTGAAGAATTCATTCTAAGAGATCCCTTGTGAGTCACTTATGCAAACCACTTGTAAAACCATCATACTTATCTAATTCATGAAGTAACAATACAAGCAATTCATTAATAACTATAGCATACATGATTTTGATATCATCAAACTACCACAAAGAGCATAGGGTTAAAAAATATCTCTCTTTGGAATAGAGAATATCTCTTACTTATCATTATATCCTCTATTAAGATTATTAAATCATAAAGTTCTGTAACTAGTTATGAACCTCATTGTAACAACCCAAATTTCTTATATTAAAAATAAAATAATTTTTTTATGAAAAATAATTTGATATTAATAATAAGTTGATTTTGTAAATGTTAAAAATTTCAAAAGAATGAGTCATAATAATTATTGTAGTAGGCATGATTTCAAAACTACAATTCATATAATTATTAAAGAAAAATATTTAAAAATTTTAACAAGGATAATGTTTTCTAATGTGATGAAATTTAACTAATAAATATTAAAATAATTTGAAGAGAAAAATATCTTTCCAAAAGGTTTAACCAAACATAGAATTTCTCAAATATTTCCTACTTGATAATAGTTGTGGCAATTGATTGGTTCTCATAATTGTTGGTTTCTCACAATTATTGGTCTCAAAGAGAAAAAATTAAGAGTCTGCTACACTAGAGAAGAGAGATCATTGATGTTAGAAAGAGTTGTTGACATTAAAAGACATGGCTATTATCATCATCACGAAAAAGAGTTTGGTAGTACCAACAAAGCTAAGTGAAACCATCACCAAAGCTAAGCATGATTGCTGCACCATAAGAGAAGCCATACCATCATACTAATACTAATGATACCAAATTCATCCCAATCACCAACCCAATAACCTGAATAAACCTAATACTTAAGCAACCTAATTGATAACTTGTAACATTCTAGATTAAAGAGGATGGAAATGAAAACTAAGTGATGTCCTAAAATAAGAAACATTGGACAAGAAAAGGCTCATAACATGCTTTTAAGTAGAGGTATACAATGATGAATTATCCTACATTAGTTGCTAAGTGATAAATTATCATATTTACATGAGATATAATGGTCTAAAAAAATGATGTACTTGTTAAGGGTAAATCTCTCTTGGGTCATGATAGAAAAATCTAAGAAGATAATATTTTAATATAGTGTAAATAGGTTGTTGCATAACTAATATGACTTGAACCCTCTGAAGCCATGAACAAAAATGCAAACCACACCTAAATCACATAGCATTTGCACTAGTTAACTAAGGACTCACCTTATTAATTAGCAAAAAATTGGTTCACTAAAACATTATCTTACTTGACTAATCAACAACTACTCACTAACCTAAATGCTCACTCATTGAGTTTAGTCATCCAAAGGAACCAAGTGTCCCAAACCTTTGAGCAAGCCTATGACCCACTTAGATATGAAAATAATTGAAAATAAACCTTATTGAAAAACTTGAAAAAAGTCTATCAAGTAAATATATTGGTTGAGCTTTAATCATCAGCATTGATAATGTAACCCCAGACCTGTTATCGACCCACTGATGCATTGTATTACCCTAACTTATCTTTAACTAATGCCAACCTAGTGCCATAAATTGTAATTTCCAAAATTAACTTCGCCAAGTGCAAACCAAGTTGTAGCCAAACCTTATCTAAACCAAGCTAGATTAAGTAGTTGAGCCAAACAATGTCGACAAGTTTAAGTTGAGTTAAGATGAATTTGAACAAGCCAAACTAAGTTAGATTAAGTTTAAATAAGAATAAACTAGACCAAATTTAAACTAGATTCAATCTGGCATATTTTAAAATATTTTAAAAGTTCTTTTGAATAACTTTTAAACCAAAATGGCTAAAATTGTAAAGTAAATTTTGAGAGTGATTAAAGAGAACATTTTAAGAAATAAAAACACTTATTTTAAGTCAAACTTTGTTAATTATTTATTACAAATAATTTTCATATGTTTTTCAAGGAATAACTTATAATAAAATCTTTAATAAATGAGGACATTAAGTGGGTGGTTGATATGATAAATCTTAAGCATGCTTTTCTACAAAATTTAATTAAAATGATGACATTTATTTTGATAATTAATATATTTTAGAGCTATTTATTATAATAATGATATATTTTTTTATGTTATATACTGATCTATATTAAATGTTATTTGTAACACATGGTATTTTACCTATTTATATCACATGTAGAATGTACTTGATATGATAACATGCTAAAAATAATAAATGCTTTACATAAAACTTAATTTAAGTGATAAAACCTATATTGATATTTTCACATACTCAAAATATATTTACTATAATAATGATTGCTTTGTGAAATTTATTTTCTTTCACATGCTATTAGTTATTATATATTACTTTTATTGAAACAAATATTTTATAAGATAAAATATCAAATATAATCAATTCTTTTTTATCATATTTAATTTAAGTGATGGCATCTTTTTTAATAATTTAATACAATTTAAAGATATCTATAATAATAATGATTTGCTTTATATAACTTTTTTCTTTCAAATATTATCAGTGATTATATAATACTTCACATTGACGTAGTGTAACATCTCAAATGTATAATAGTATTTCATTGAATTTTATTAAGGAAATTTAATTATTAGGAAATAAAATTTAGTAATGATATTTATCAAATAATGAATCAGAGTTAAATGGTAGGAGAAAATATATTATCATTATTGAAAGTATAAACTTTGATTAAAGAATAATTTTATAAAATTTTATAATTTTTTTATAAATTATTATCATTTTATAAAAAAAATCATATATTTTTAGAAACTGAGGTTCAAGTCCTAAAAAGGAAACAAAGTTCTAATTAAGAAATATAAAATTATTAAGAATAACAAAGATCATTGTATCTTATTAAGATTCTAAATTCACTTCTCATTTTTTGAGGAGTCAAGATGTTTTTAGAATTCAATTAAATTTTAGTATAACATTCCATTCACAAATAAATGGTTAGATTAAAAAAATTATCAAAACATTTGAGAATATGCTAATGTTATGCATACTTAATTTTGATGATAACTAAGATTATCATTTAACTTTATTTAATTTTTCTTTTAATAACAATTATAGGTTAAGTATCAAATTTGTTCAATTTAAAGCACTTTATGGAAAAAAATTCAATCTTTTTATATTGGTTTGATAACATTGAAAAGACATTAGTGGTACCAAAATGATATAAAAAATTACAAAAAGATACAACTTATTGAAGATAATATTCAAAATGTACAAGGCCATCAAAGAAAATATTATAATTCCTGGAATAAGGAAATAGAAATTCAAACTGGTGATCATGTTTTTAAGAAAATAAACCCTATGAAAGAAGTGATTAAATTTAGGAAAAAAAGAAAATTATAAATAAGAAACATCTATCTTTCTAAAGTTGAAGAACAAATTGGCAAAATAGATTACACCTTTAACTTTTTTAAGGATATACAATAAACTTCTTATATCATTATTGAGAAAATAAATGGTTGATCTTTCATATGTTATAAAATATACTCTAACTATCATTTAGCTAAACTTAAGCTATGAAGAAACACTATCAAAAGTTATCAAACAAAGTGAAAAATTTATGCAACAAAGAAGTACCTATAGTCAAATTGCTATGAAGTAATCAATCCTAAGAAGAAGAAACTTGAGATGTCAAAGAGAATAAAATAAAGAAATATGCATAGTTATTATAATATGGGACACAATTACTTTAAATAGAGAGGAATTTGCAACGTCTCAAATGTATAAATAGTATTTAACTAAATTTTAATAGAAAAAAATCTATTATCAAGTAATAAAAATAAAAAAAATAAATATATTGAATAATAGATTAAAGTTTAACGAAGGGAAGAGATATACTATTATGATAAGTGGTATGAACTTTAAGTAAAAAATGATTGTTATGAAATTTTATTATTTTTTATGAATTGCTATCTTTTTATGAAAAATTATACATCTTTAGACCAAAAGGGTATGAATCTCGAGGGAGAAAAATGTTAAATACTAACAATCAAATTATTAAGTATCTAATAGTAAATTTTCATGAAATATAATTTATCACAAAACAAAATATTAACATTATAAGAATAGCATTATTAGAAATATTTTAGAAAAAAAATACAAAAAAAAATCAGGTAATGTTAAAAAAAATTTAAATGAATTATAAAAAATAATGCTTTTTTTGTAATCCAATGATTTTAATTTTGTAAAAATTTGATATGTTTAAGTGGTCATATATTGAAAAAAATATTATTAATATGCTTTTTAAAATAAAAAAAATATTACAAATATTAAACAAAGTCAAACAATTTGTGAAAATTTTATAGATAGTAAGCTTAATGAGTAATTTATTTTTTATTTATTGGAATAATTTTAGGGATTATTTGCATTAAAAGATTTAAGAAATTAAATGTAGGCTAAATGTTTTATTAAAACTGTATTAGTTTTCGAAATTTTAAAATCTATATAAACCCTATCAGAACCAGTAATTGAAATAGTGAAAAATGACCAACATTAGCCATGAAAATAGTGAGACTTAGATGAGATATTGAGGAAGATGTAATATCAACTTAATTGAAGTGTGGTGCATTAAGATCAAGTAAATCAATAATTTAGAAGAGGTGGGGGAAAAAGGACTGACAAAAACAGTTAAGGATTGCAAATAACCAAAAATTAGGACTTATAAAATAGGGTAATCATGGGAGAGATTTTTGGCATTGTTTTGAAGCAATTAGAAATCATTATGAGCTTTTTTGTTGGAATTTAAAAAAATTGGTTGGTTGAGCTATCAAAAAGAAACCAATTTGGGGCTTTTGTAATTGAGCCTTTAGAGAAAGAAAAAAATATATGTAGCAAGATTTTGGCTTAGTGAAACTCATGGAATGACGTATTTCTAACAATTCAACTCTAATTGTAACAAGATTCAAATATGAGATAGGTAACTATACAACTCATGGTGTATATGCTTGATGGTTAATGAAATACAAGGCATAGCCTTTAGCATCTTGGATTGGATTAACATACAAATCAACATTTTTGCGATGTTTGATGTTTGGACCTATATGTTAAGTTGTATGCCACATACTTAACATATGCTTGTTTATTTTCTTGAAAATCATCTCATGTGACATTACACATTTTGCTTACAATTTTTTAAGTGAGCATTAATATGAGAGATAGTTAGAATTTTTATAATAATTTTGATAACTGCTATGTTAGCTTGAAAAATTTTAAAGATACAAAAATACAATAATTATGACAACAAGATTAGGAATATCATCAAGGAAGAAGAGGTAAGGCCCCAATGATTTTCATTAGGTGATTAAGAGCTCAATTCTAGATTCATTAAACATAAAAACGAGAAAAAAAAATCAATGGAGCTGACAAAATGATGACACCATGCAGTAAGAATCATGTATGTCGCCACAAGTAGAGGCCAATGTAGAAGCACCGAAGCTCACACCACACCATGCAAGTCATGTGTCGTGTGTGGATGCATAGACATGTAGGTATTAAGCCTTAGATCACCAAACACCCATGCATGATAAGCATGCATGATAATGTTGACTGACGCACATGCGCTACATGTGCATATTTCGACCACCTACTATGCATGCAAACTATACACATAGTATTTGAAAAGTTTTGTTATTGACATAGTCAATGCATGCAACATGGCTTATCCATGTGTTGAAACAGTACCCATGTATATGAACAATGCCTTGGCATGAGCACTTACGTCGATGCAGCAGCTTGCTCGAGAGTAAACAGGCTTGTTGGGCACAAAATTTGCAAAATTTTTTATTTTGGTCAAAATAACATGTTCTTTGTTACAAATTAATAAATATTTTATATTTTATAATAAATCATTCTATTTAACTCTTATATAAAGTAGAGAATGATGAATGAAGAAATTCAAAACTTTATAAATTTAAAACTTCTTGAATTTCCAACTTATTGAGAAATTCTATTCCCTCATGGCTAAAATCCTCTTTTTCTTTTTTTTCTTAGTTCCTTGTCATTTCTTATGATTCAACTTTAACTATTACAATTCAAAAAAGAAACTCTACTATCGAAGGCTTAAGCAAGAATACATTACAGACAAATTATATTATTTTTTGTATCAAAGTGCTTTGGTTTCTTGTCAATGGTAGAATTTAAGAAGATAGTCAAAAAGTAAGTCACAAAAGAAAATTATGCGATTAAGAAAGCTTTAATTAAGGTTATTATATGAATTGTTTTATCATCAAGTCTAGAGACACAGATAACTCTACTGACTTAAAAAATATAAATATTAATAGAGATAATATTAAAATCTCAATCTCATCCTATGATGGGTCAAAAATATAATCTACTAAAGAAAATACTCTTGATCAAAAAAATTTTAGATTAATTATTAATCCTAATATAATTAGATATAAATATAAATATAATACTAATCTCACTCTTTTGATACATAGAAACTGACGGTATCCTTTTTAGACATATGCTACACTTGATTTATCAATTTATAATAATATAATAAATATAGAGAAATCAGTTACCTAATTAGAGCAATTAGAGATATTTTTTTCTATATAACTATTCATTAGTAGGTAAAGTGTCGCATATGCTCAATTAAAAATAAATTATGCATTAGTCTGATAAAATGTTCACTTATGAATTGATATAATTATAAGAGTGATATGGATAATATTTAAGAAATTAATTAAAAAATAATTTTACACCATAGGTTACATGAAAAATGTGTAGGATGTGGCATAGCTTATGCACCAACATAGATAAACTATATAAGAATATACCACATAATTTTTATGGCAAGTTGTAGGATTGGGAATACCTACTAATAAGTTTCACACATTATTGAAGTATATTATAAATTAGTATTATTCTATTATCATTGAATTATTTTTTCCCTACTAATCTTTAAAATAAGCTAGTACATTCATAATACCTATCAAAAGAAACATGAATACAAAAAGGATAAAATAAAAAGAAAAAAATAATAGAAATTCTTGTATGAAAATTGGTGCAAAAAAGAATACTCTCCAACAAAACATGTTACAACAATGACTACTAGTAGAAACTAAAAGTATTGTGATAACTATAAAATGATAGATTACAAATGACAAAAATGCTAGAAGAGATGATATTTTATTTATTATGGTGAGTCCAAAATAGATCTTATAAAGAAAAAAAAGAGAAAAACTCTTCACCATCATAATTCAAGTGAAGAAAGTACTTATCAGTACTAGTATTAATAATAAAAGTGAGAAGAACCGCACATTAGAAAATCTTCTGAAGAGACTAAACTTAGAGTTTATCCACATCCAAAACCCTATTCTTTGATATGGATTCATAAATCTAAGAGATGGGAGTTTAAAAAATAATGTAATGAAAAGTTTATTGTCATTAAAGATTATATTGATGAGATTATATATAAAATAATATATCTAGATGTCTGTCAAATTATACTAACGGGAACGCGCAACACAAACGAACGTGGGCTGCTAAGAATTCATACTTATGAGATCGAGATATTGTCCACTATCGATGAGTACAACAATATTGATTTACGAAGAATGGATAACACTTCCTTTTAACATAAGATAAATAGGCATTGACAAAAGATATTATTGATGCTGACCAAGTAAATATGTTAGTGAACACTTGCCAAAGTTCTGTGCTACTAATAACAAAGTCAAAGAAACCATTTGATAAAGATATCAAAAGTTTCAAGCTTTTAAAAATGATAACAAAATGTAATATTACCAATAATTAATTTAGAAAAGAACATTCAACGAGACTCAAATCACATAAAGAAATAATCTATGATAAGGAGCTCAATTTTGGGTTCATTAAACCCAGAAATGTGAAAAAAAATCAAGACAACAAAATAATGAAAAATGTTGTAGCAGCACTATGTAGTCAAAACCACACTCAAACACACATAGAGCCCAACTACAAAAGCACCAAATCTTACACTGTAGCACATATGTCGTGCGTCACATTTAAAGGTGGAGGAATGCACGCACACACTAGATGTCTGTGCACTAAGCATGTGCTTGGCATGTGTGATCAAGCAGACTGTAGCACATACACTACAAGTATGCATGTTAGTCAATTATCATGCGTGTAGTCCACACAAATAATAAGTGAACCTACAGTAGCAATGCATCAATACATGCATTGTAGGGTATATCCATAAGCTTGAATTAGTAGCCACATGAGTAAAAAGTGCCATAACGTGGTCATCTGCTCGCATGTTGTGGCTTTAGTAAATGAGGACATACTCATTATGGAACAAAATTTGTATATTTTTTATTTTGTTTAAAATTATATATTTCTTACTAAAAAATAAAAATATTACATATTTTGTAATAAAATATTATATCCAACCCTTATAAAAAGGGGTAAAAATAATAATGAAGAAATTCAAAACTTCTTAGAATTCAACTCCTTAGGTATTCTTTTCCTTTATGAAAAAACATTCTTCTCCTTCCTTTATTTCTTAGCTCCTTATCATTTCTCATGCTTTAGCTTTCACTATTATGACTAAAAAAAGAAGACCTGTTATCTAGGGCTAAGGATAAGAATATCTTATAGATAGATTATTAAGCAAGAAGACTCATGAAAGGTTTAACTCAAAGAGGAAGGTTTAACTCATGAAAGGTTTAACTTGATGATGAGAGAATTGACCTATAAAACTAATTTGATGGTGATATCTTAAGGCTAATGTAATTAAAAAAGGGTTAATGGACGAATAAATTGAAAGAAAAAAATTAAGGAAAATGGTATATATGATTTCTAAAGAAATCCTTATTTTAATGTATGGTTATTTTGGCATCTTTTAGTTTCTCAATTAATTTTTTTGTGATATTATTGACCAAGCATGCAATATAACCCATAACTTATATTGATTTGAATACGTTAATAGATTGCCAACTGAGCTTGTGATAGTTGGCTCAACTTATATTAGCTTGTAAAATATTCACATTAAGTCAAGAACCAAGAAGATGAAGAATATAAATATAACTTAAACAAACATGTTCTACTTATATTATTTTAAATGTCATGTATTAAGATTGAATCATTTGATATGTATGTGTTGTATTGTAATAGCTAAAGTTTACATGAGAAATATAATATTGGAGTTATTAAACAATGTTAATCTTAGTAGCAATTATAGTTATATTGTCAAAGAATTAGGATATCATTTTATGGTAAATTTAATATGATTTAGTTTCACAATCATTTCAATATTAATTTAGTTTTTTTTTTTCATTTTTTAAAGAATAAAGTGGTTATATGGTGAATGCTTTTAAAAAAAGACTTATTTTTTTTCCAAAAGTTAGGAGAATTTTTATCAAGAGAGACATTATTAAAGAAAGATTTTCTAGTTAAGGTTTTCTATGTGAATCTATTTTTATATGTATGAAAAGGATTTCATGGTATTAATTATGTTGCAAGATTAATTGATCTGCTAAATGGTACAACTATAAGGATCCAATTTTTATAAATATTTTTTGAAAAAGTGTTTTAAAAATTATGTGATAACTTAATTTGTATATGCATATTTTCATAAAGAAATTAAACTAAATTAAAAGGACCTTATAAGTAAGTACTTGATGTAACAGTTATTAAGCATAATTAAAGTTTTTCTACAAAATTTAGTTTAAGTGATGACACCTATTATGTTGATTTGATATACTCAAGAGATATTGAAATGATAATTTTCTTCATATAAATTGTTTTCTTTCAAATACTATTAGTGATTATGTATTGTTTCATATAAGTAGGTACTCTATTTTATAAAATATCAAGCACAATAATATTTTTTTACAAAATTTAATAAATGTGATGACACATTCTTTGATAATTTAATATATTAAAGTATTTTTGTTGTAATAATGATATGTTTTAAGTATTATATCCTAATTTTTATTAAATGCTATCAATATTATGTATTGCTTCACATACTTGTTGCACATAAGGAAAATTATTTTTGAAGTATGATGTTTTGATTATCTTACTCATTATATCATAAGATTGACATTATAAATATATGAAAATAATTGAAGTGTAAAGAATACAATGAAATGGACCAAATGAAAGAAATTTGTATTATGACCAAAGGAGAAAAAATATTATGATATGATAAACATAAGACTTTCTTATTTGTTGCACATCCAACGATAGAAATGTTAAGTATCAAGCATAAGATTGTCTCATATGGATAAATAGGTTGATTACCATCATCAATTGGTGGCCTACAGTGATTATGTGTTATGATTATGACAATGATATGATGTGCAACTCTAGAACTATTCTATGTGTGTGTGTGTGTATAAGTTAGTGAGATGAGAAAACAAAATAAAAAATAAATATATAATTAAAAAGATATAATGTGGCATATTATAAATTGTTACATAGAATGAGACTCTCAATAGCATGATGTATTTTAATAACTATCCAAGCAAGAAGCTGATGTTCCTGTAATCTCAAGAACAACAAAGGTAGGGAGTAATCATTAAGTACTTATGGAAAGAGTAAAAGAATCATCAAATAAATTGTAGCTCTTGTTCAAAGGTTTTTAATTGAGGGGTATGTGGATGATTTATTCTACATCAAAAAAAGAAAAGCAAATATTGATATTATTCCTTGATTTTGAATGTATTAAGATATATTTTTAACAAATGATAATAAGAATCCTCCTCACTTGGTATGGGACAACCAAGGTAAGAAAAACCTTAATATTTGGCAAACAAAATGGGAATATAATAAAGGTAACACAAAAGGAAAATAATATTAACCATTGCATCACATAACATATGCATATGATATAATTACTTATGTTGCTTAAATATTTTGGTTCTTTAGCTAGTAGCATGCTTTTCATGTAACTTCTGTATGCATTATATTGATATGAATAATGTTGGAACTTAGATTAATATAACTTATGCAAACAAAAGTTAAACTAAAGCTTAGATAACATAATTTTTTGCATAGCATTATTACTATTAGTAGATATACTTACCAAGTCGATATTAGACCCACCCCTTAGTACTAATATTTTCTAGATCCACATGATGGAGACACCAATGGAGACGAAACCTATAGCATGATTGTAAGAGAATAAACGAATGAGTGTTATTAAATTGAAGGAAAAAAGGTGAAGTGGGTGATGTACTTTTGTATGCTTTTTTTATTTACAAAATAATGTCGGTAGTTTAATTAGTTTTTATGTTCAATGACAACAAGCAACAATAAGCGATGAGCACTAGTAAAGAATATAAAAAAAGTGCCAAAAAATTTGTGATGTCACACTCTTAACATCCCAATCCATCAAAACATCCTTGCTCACTTAACACTTTTGAATGTCATGCCTCCCATTAGACCTAGGCAATGTCACTTCCATCCTAGTTAAGTCATGGATAAAATGCCTCTACAACTCTCCATTTTAAAAGAGGATTGAATCATCCTTCTAATACTTGATTGAACTCTTATTAGAATATGAGTGCAACATAGCATAGGTTGAAAAGGAAGTAAAGACAAAGTTTATGTGAACAATTTAACAAATAGGCTAGCAACGTAAACGGAGATCCACTCATCACTTCAATAATCTAAGAGTAGTCTATCACCATCAATTGACCAAAATATCAGCCAATGATTTTGTTTCTATGGCTAGCTTGCTAATAATCATTAATAGGTAATGCCTTATAGTATTCCTACTAAAGAGAACAAATGACTAATCTTAATGGATGATTGCATAGATACATAATATTAGTTTATAAGAAAATAATAGATTCTCCTAATTTTTATAAAGGAAACTAAAATAAAAGTTACTTTTATTAGACAAAACTTTAAAATCAAAATTTATTAATTATTTTGTAGATTCCCATCTCTGAGTGCCCATCATAATAAATAATGAAAATATTATCATCACTTAATCAAGGCCTTTGACATGTCATGACCTTATTTTTAAGTACTAAAACCCTAAAGGGTGTAGCATATCACAACCATCTCATCTATTAGAGTGTTACAAGATAGTTTCATAAAAGAGTAAAATCTTTCTCACTTTCTTTCTTATCCACCTCCTTTCTTTTCTTTCTTTTTTTGTCTTATCATATATTTTAAATTATAGCTTCTTATATTTACATTATAAGTTATATATCATTATATGCACATATCAACATATCAATAGCAATATAGTGTTATAATCAAATCAAAATATATTTTAGTAATAATGTCATATAAAACTCACATCATCATGCATTCAATGATAATTATTAAGAAATTTAATAACTTATTTACATTTATTTATTTTTCTTATATAATGGCTTTGAAGAATCTCTTTTATAACCTTTTATTCCTTTTGTTAACTCTATTTATTTTATACATAAATTTAATACTTTTTATCAATAAAAAGACAATTATTATTTCTAATGGTAATAAAATATTTTTCAAAACATCCTTTAACAAACATCTTACTTTGACTTCTCTAACATCACAATGTACTTTAGATCTCCCTTATTATACTATACGATCTATGCCTTATATTTGTTAGATAAAAGATTGTAAAGGTAATCTCTATCGAACATTCTAAGTCTTACATGTCTGATGTTAGTTTCATACTAATACTATCCATAGTAATTGCTTTACCAAACATGGGATTTGTACAAACAATCTCTTTTAAACATTACTTGACCTCATCATATTTTTTGTTCAACTTGTCATACTAATACAATCCACAAATGTTTAATCAAGCAAAGGATTGGATAGATAATCTTGTATTTAGTATACATAACTCATCATACTTATATAATAACAAGTTTGAATTTATATGATTCTTTTTAATAATTATTAATTAGATAGAGGATTAGATGAATAATCTCCTTGAGCATGTTTCTTAAACTATCATATTATTCAATCAAATTAATGTACCAATATGATTTTCATTTGACAACCTTTTCCTTAACCAACTATAGTTATAATGATCACGCAAAATGATATGTATAATAGTCTTATATGATCATTATAGCTAGAAGCTATAACAATTCAGACCACCAAAAAAATAAAGCTTATAAGATCCCAAGTAGTCAAAACATGCTTTAAGAAGAATGACTTTGGTGGGACTTTTATTATGATTCCTATAAGATAGACTCACAAACATTCCATTTTCTTGAGCTCCCCCATCTTTCCTTTTTGATTTTCTTAGATTCCCTCAAAGGATCAAATCAAATTTTCTTAGTTTTCACCTTCTTTCTTCCTCTCTAACTCTCATCTCCCTCAATTTCTACTTTCTCACTTAAATTCCAATTCTTACAAATGAGTTTTGTGATATAAGAGAGAGAGAGAGAGAGTACTTATCTTCTTATTAATAATAAGATTATTTTAATTATTTTTTCTTTAAAATTCATAGAAAATTTAAATCACTTCTAAAAAATGCAAATAATGTACTTGCAAATTTCTCACAAATATAGAATTTGAGCATTATCAACCTAGTACATTTTTGTGATACCCAACATCAATACTTGTCCACTTTTAGATCTAAAATAGACATTCAATACATGAAGCATATTTTTGGAGAATATTTGAGATTAATAAAGTAGATTGTTATACTTTTTTTAAGACTGATGTAGGGTTTTGTCTATCTATTTTTTTAAAAGAATTTTTAATGCTTTTTTAACTTTTTGACTAATGGTGGTCAAATTTTTAGTTTTATATCAAATCACCTAAAAATATTTTTGCACTTTCTTTATATCATTTCTCACATAAAATATTTTAAAGTTAGTAGAGTTTTAAATTAAGATTTTTATAAGTAATTAATAATCTTAAAAGACTTTTATCAGTTTTATTTTGTGTATTTGAGAATTGAGATTTTTATAATTCAACTCCTCCATGTGTATATATTTAACTTCTTTATTTATATCTAAATTCATCATTATGAACTATCTTTCATACCGTGATACATATATTACCATTATTCTCATATTCAAGTTTACTCATGCTAACTATCATTATTAAGACCTAATATTTTAAATTTATTACCCCTTAGTGATTCTTCTATTTCATATGTCTTATTATAAGGTGACTTACTCCAGTATTTAAACATCATAAAACTTTATTTATTCAATTTTATCATGCCATCATATTTGTTTCTTTTTTATTTGATGTAAATATATTAAAAATATATAATATCATACAATATTGGCCATTTTTCATGATTTTGAATATGAATTTAAGCTGATAAATTTTCATCTCTCAATCTCATTTTTAAATGAATTATTTAAATCAATGAATTTTTGCATATCCTTAATGACGAGTTTAATTGAAACATTGAATTAAGACTAAATCACATATCAAGTAATAATATAATCAGTACATAATCTTTCTACTCATTTTTAAATTCCAAATTTAATTATCCAAATGTCATTATTTTCATTTATTAACATAATTTCAATTTACCCTTGAGTTGATAATGGCTATAGTAAAGAATTTTGAATGTTTCTTACCCTTTCAATGGTTTAGCTACAACATAAGGAGGCACTTATTGACATCATATCATGTATTAAATCAAATGCATTATATTTTTTATAACTTTCCTATTAATCACGAGTTCTAATTTCATATATTGAAAAGACAATAATTGTATTGTTAAACATCAATCAAATGCACCATTAGCTTACATAGAATATTTATCTTTATTTAAAATCTTCGAAACTTTGAATAAGAGATGCCACTTCAAGTAATACTAGAAGTATCATACATGCTTACCAAAATTACTTATTATCTTCTCAATTCAAAAACTTATTAATATATTTCAAAAGATCACTAATTTGTTAAGATTAATTATAAAATCAAATGCACCATGCATTATATAGCATGCCAACCTTTATTTAAAATTCTCAAAATTTTGAATAAGAGATGACACTTGTTGTAATACTATAAGCATCATACATCTTTACAAAAGTTATTTATATTATATACCCAATTCAAAACTTATCAATATTCACCAAAAGATCACTAATCTACATCATAAGGGCAACATACCTCAGTTTGCATGAGAAAATTATGCGCTCTAGATAGGATATGCAGTGGAGCTTTAAACTACAGTCTTTCTTAAAAGTTTCACAATGATATGTCTACACCCTAACCATAATAATTAGTCATAAGTTTATGTGGTTTGAAGCAATGATAGGTTTTAGGGAGGTGTTTTTGGCCTTTAATTGTTCATTCATTAATGCATTGGATGGACTGAGTGAGAATTCCCTATTCAAAATTAAGTTACCTTCAATTTACAAAGGAGAATAAAAAATCATCTTCAAAGAGAAAGAAATTGGGAAAATGACAGCCTAGTCCAAGTTGGCTCTAATAGCAAAATTCTCTTATGCTAGGCCTAGTATGAAGATCATTAGAAAAATATTTAAAACAATTAGTTTTTAAAGTGAAGTTGAGATTAGATCACTAGAAAGCCAATGTTACACCCCAGTTTTTCCTAGGCTGATTTTTGGCATACATTTTTTTTTTTTTTTACATATAGACAGCTCAGATCGTCCCATACCAACCTGAGTAGCCTATGAAAAACATAGGATATAACACATCATTACACACCTACTTTCCTTAACAATGTGGATCCCATCTCCCGGGTACACCGTCAAATCAGGTTCATGACTCCTGAATTAACAGATGGACTCGTGCAATGTTACTCCTACTAGACCCCATACTCCTAACCCATACCGGTAGGAGAACCGATCTAATAGAAGTCTGAATCCCCACGATAAAGTTCCATAGTCATGTAATGACCTCACCATCAAAAATAAGATACATAACATCCACAGATAAAATATGACACTCCACACACTATACCACCAAGACAATAAAGTAAAACAGTGAATGGAAACTACATCACAAGAACAAGATCCAAGTCCAACAAATACAATATCATCCAACTAGATACATAAGTCAGAATCACCATCACATATTACATGACATAAGAATAACAGTCTCCCTGAATACATCCAATAGTATCAATCACACTAACCAAAATGTCTCAGAAAATCACATATCAGATATCCTCCACTAGCCTGCTGACCACGATCCCACCTAATCTGGGTGGCGTCAAGGCTGTCGAGCCGCTGGAAAAATATAAATAATAAAGGAGTGAGCTACGCCCAGTAGGAAAGACAGCTAGTAAAAACTCACATGCAAGAGAAGGATAATAGCAAGAGTATAGGAATACAGCATAACAATGTATGGTGGAAAGGCACTCTCAGTCCCAGACTCTGACCAACCACAGTCACCCCCAGTCACACCAGAGTAGCTCTCCTCTGTGCTCCCAGGCAGCATGCCAGCGGGACACGCCCATCTCTGCGCACGCATGGCGCCTAGGCAAAGCATGCCAGCGGGACACGCCCATCTCTGTGCACGCATCACAACGCCTAGCACCCGACACCGCAGCGTCTCTCGTCAATCAATCTTCTGGAGACTATAGACAGAACCAGTCACATAGATCTCTAGCCAACGTGAGACACCCCTGCCACCCTCAGGCACGCAGGCCTACACACTTGGCTAGCCACGGCGAGTCACCCCTGCCACTGCCACTCTCAGGCGCGCAGGCCTACACTCATGGACCAGAAGAGATCGACTCAGCCACCGTCCCAAGAAGTCCTCTCCCACAATTTCCATAGAAGCTCACGCCCCTACAGTCATTGCCAAGCTCTAACTCCAAGATTCGGCAACATGTGTCCAGATACAACAAGGCGCATACCAGTCCACATGTATACTGTGGAAGCTAAGTCTGTACCGCACAGTTACCTACCACAACTACCCTAAAACATCATATAGGGCCTATAGTAGTCCGGTCCAATATGCCAACACTGAGTAAACTGACTCAATCCATGTCATTGCCATCCAAGCAACACAAACTGTACCAAAATTCTGACTATTCTGGTAGCACCCAAGTGTCACATTTCCTTCCAACTAATCCAGCTGCACTGAATTTATGGGTAATTTCCAACAGTCAAATTTCAACTTAGCTACGTGATTTCTAAAAATCACCTTTTTCTCACTTCAGGAAATTTTTAAATTCAAAAAAATTCAATTTCCGCCCTTTATCCATCTTCCGAAATTCGGAATAAATTTCCGAATAAAATTTAAATTTCCACATATATCCTTTTTCCGAAAATTCGGATTAAATTTCCGAATAAAATTTAAATTCCACATATATCCTTTTTTCGAAAATTTGGATTAATTTCCGAATTAAATTTCCTCCGCGCCGTTCGTCCACGCCGAATCCCGCTGAACCGGTTTTCGCTTCCGGTTCGGAAACCTCGCGCTAAACCGCGACACCGCCGAACCAATTCCTTAATAATCCATTAATCGGTCGATGCTTAAATAAATATAATTACTAATAAATATTATATAATAAAATTAATTACTTAAATAAACTCGTAATTAATCTAAACCCTTCTCCTTCCTCGGTCCGACGCCCGCGAACCCTAACTGATGCAATCGCCGACCAATCCAATTCCTTCCGTCGATTTCCGGCGAACGCGAACAAGGAGAAACAAAATTCGATGTTCGTACTATACTAATGTTTCAATAATGCCGTAAGATTAATCCAACAATTAATTAACTAATTCAATGACAAACTGATAAATACAAATCCCTAACATGCTCCTAAGCATTAACTAAATTTTTCGACGAATTGGGAAATTTTCCAGAAATCCAAAAATTGTAAAAGACGTAGATTAGCATTCAACTAAGTCCGATTTTTCATCCACATGCTTGTGTTCATTAAGCAAAATATTCCATGCTTTTAATTTCTACTAATTAACTAATTTAAAACTGAATTTCCTACCTTTACTCGTCGCCGGCGACGGTGAAGCTCGCACGCCATCAACCGCAGCTCCTCGCCGAACGAAACCGGTACCAAAATGCTCGTCTCTGTCCCGCGAACCTCCGGTTACCAAAAGCCCCTTGAAAGGCTGCCGGAATTTACCGCCGTTCGCCGCGAACACCTCGCCTCTAGCCGCCGTTCGAAACCCTAACAGCCGAACAAATCAGGTTAAATACCCAGCTTAAACCGGTAATAACCCGTTAAGACCCATTAAGCGCCGGTTGACCTTCTAACAATGCCGCTTAACACTCGATCAGCTGGTTAATCTCCACCGCTGATCTCGTCCGTCCGATCCGCTTATCCGCGGCTTATCCATACGCACGCGCAAACGCACCTCGGCGAACCGCCCGCCTTCGCTGAACCGCTCCGGTCCGGTTCACGCGCGTAAAAAGAAACCAAATTCCGATTTTTTTTAAAAAAATAAATCTCGGTGCTCCGAAAAATCCCCAGAAAATTTCAAAAATTCTAATAGCCTCTAATTGAGCTCCTGGCTCATTCTACTGTCGATCTGAAATCATCCAAGTCACAATTGAATTATTGAAGATTAAACATATAATTTTTTTACCGGGTATAACAGCATACACATAAAAATTAGCTTTTAGAAGGAGGAGGAATTTGTTGCTGGCTACATGGGTCATGGAATGTCATAAACTTTCAAATGTACATTTTTTTAATTGGCATTTGAAATTTCACTTTAATACTGAACCATCGGCAGCACTAGAATGGGTATCCTTGGTAAATTTGCCAATTTACTTGTTTAAAAACCCCACATTATATACTTCAAAGCATCTGAAATTGGATATCCACTTAAGGTGGATGCTACAACTCTAAATCTAATGTTTAAGCATAGCTAGAGTTTGAGTGAAAGTTAACTTAGTAAAAGAGTTATCAAAGCAAATCAAAATCACATAGAATGGTAGATACTCAAATGGTTTTTGGTAGAGGATTCAAAATAACAATTTACCTTTTTACTACTACATTTGCTATATATGAAAAATTTTCTTTGAATTGTAAACTCTATACAATGGAGACAGACACATAGGCTCCCATAAAAAGAATTAATCCTCCTATAATTTAGATAGATCAAGCAAGGAATAATGACCACTTTATGCAAGAAATGACCAAATCACTATTCTCGCCTACAAGTCATGCCCTCTTAGTGATAAGGAGAATGGCTAATAATTTTTAACTCTTCCTCAAGTTGATAGCTTCTTTAATAATAAAGTTATATAGGATGATTAAATACTACCACAATCAAGGATAAAGGTAAACTCAAGATGACTGGTGATGAAAGGAAAGTAATTTCAACAAAAAAAACTCTAATGATTATGTAATAACAAAAAAAGGCTTCAAGTAGGAGAAACATGGATCTATGTTTCACTCTGAAGCTTCACAAGATCAAAACCAAACGAACCTAGATCTTTAATTATTAAAGAATTTCAATAATGAATATCACGAAAGAGTAATCAATTCAAGATTAATTCTCCTTGATCAAGTTGATTTCACTTTTGTACAAACAAGAAGATTAAAAAGAAAACCTAAAAAAGTCATAGAGTCTTGAGCTAGTTAGAAGGGAAATCATAGAAGGTAAAAATCAGTACAAATTATGGATCAAGCATTAATAAATGGATAACACCTTTATATATAATATAAGTGGTGTTATGAATACGAGAACAATCTATTGCCTCAAACACATAATTATGTTCAATGAAACAATACTATTTGCTCTATTAGAACTAATGTACTAAGAAGAGATGCTTCTTGACTTGGCATCCACATTGGGTTTCGATCATCACATTGAAAATTTCACTAACAAAATTTGGTTACTATGAAAATATAATATTCAATGTGATAGACTACTTAATGATGAATAATGTATTCATGTTCATATTACAAAACGTAGAAACAAATTGTATACCAATTATACATTTATGTATATGAAATGTATAAGGGTATAGAGAAGAACAAATTAACACTAATTATAGCAAAATGTAAGGTCATTTAAAAAGCTTAGGCCAGTATCTATGTAATTTTTCTAAAAAAATATTATGTAAACTATTTGCCAATATAAACCACAAAGTATTACCAAAGATTATCTTTTTCAAGTATGTTGGATTTATAAAAAGGTTAAGAGATAACTGAGAACATGCTAATAGAATAAGAACTAATGAGTTCTGTCAATATGAAAATTAGAGATAGGAATTGAATTATTAATCTAAACATAAAAAATGCTTTTGATACCTTATCTTGGGAATTTCTCAACAAAATTATGGTAAAACTCAACTTCTCAGCTTAGTTCAAGGGTTTAATCAACAACATCACAAGTAGTTCATAGCTATCTATCATGACCAATGGCTTTCCTTATGATTACTTCCAATTAGCAAGAGGTTTGAAGTAAGGTAACCCCATTTCTTCTTACTCTTCATTGTCTCAATGGAGGTGTTTAGCAAAGCATTAAGGAGTGAACTTGAAAAGAAACAATTCTACATTGTGCAAAATCTAAAGGCTTATTAATTATTTCTCACCTTAGTTATGTTAATGATATTATCATCTTTAATAGAAGAGATATGAGATCATTAAAACATTTAAGCATTTTTTCTAAAAAGGTTTGAAGGTATGTCAAGAATGTAACTAAACTCATAAATGTGCAAATTCTACAAAGCTAGAAATTTGTATACAAAACAGCTAATAAGATAGGAAAAATCATAGGTTTTGAATAGGGCTTTCTCCCTATAACACACATGGGGTGAAGTTTATTGGAAAAAAAATCAATTTATTTCCAACATTTAATTGAAAAACTACATAACAAGATAGATAACTGGAAGTAAAAGCTTTTATCATCGAGATGTAGGCTCATACTAGTAAAGTATGTTCAAAATTTTATTTTAGCTTACTTATGACAAGAAGTCCCCTAATGTAAATCCTCAAAAAAGTTGAAAAGATTATGAATTGACTCTTATGGTGGGACTTTGATAACACTCACAAGCATCATTAGTTGGTTAGGGAAAATTTTGTGCACCATTAGAGGTAATTGGATTAGGATTAAGGAAGCTAAAGGATATCATATTCACATATTCAACTATATCTTAGAAACTATTAACTAAATAATCACTCTAGGTTGAATTCACAAAGGCAAAATACTTAAATAGAAATCAAAAGGCCACAAAGTTAGATACATGAAATACATGGAAAAGACTAGAGCTTTGGTATTAGCATTCATACACAAATCTCCTATATTAGGTAGTTACTTCTAGGCAGCTAATAATGATGGAACGTTCAACTTAAAATCTATATGGAATGAAATAAGATGAAAATTCGTCAAACTAAAATCAAATAAAATGATTTGGAATGTAAAATGTTTTACCAATATCTCAATGCTGGTCTAAAAAATACTCAACAAATTGATATCATTCATGGAGTAAGTAAATAGAGTCAATATTTAATTAACCTCCAAATGCTTGCATTGCCCTAATGAAGATTTTATTAACCATGCTTTCACAAGTTGTCATCTTGCACAAAAGATTTGGTCTCTCTTTGACAAGGCTTTAAGAATTCTACTACAAACTCTAATAATAAATAATATTCTTAATAATTGGTGGTAATAGATTTCTAGGAGATCAACATGCTATGAAGTTCTTAAAATTATTCTACTTCTAATATGTTGGAATATTTGGAAGGCTAGAAATAGAAAACCTTATAAGAAAACATGTGAATCTAACACAACCATTATTACACCTAATTTGTTTCCAAAACCCTGATTATAACTAAATTCCAAATGATCATAATATTAAAATTTACCTATAATTAACAATATAACAAGATGCAAAATACTAACATATATTAAGAACACTAATTATTCTCATCCACAAAACTAAAACATAAATAAAATGTTCACAAAGTTAATAAACCTCTCAATGCAAATTCAATCAAAGACAACAATATAAATAACATTGAAGCCCAATAAAAAAGCATCATAAATAACTTTTAAGTCCAATATAATAATTCAATATAATCTCATGTCTAACAAAATATAACTAATGATAAAAAAAATAATTAATCTATTATTATTAATGATAAAATATAAATGATGAGTCATTTAACTAATGTACTAATTCTAATAATCTCCAAATCAACTCTTACCCAACACATAGCTCTCTAATTCTATAAAAGTATAAAAGCAGTGAGACAAGAGACTAAAAAAATCTTTAAGTCATACTATAAAATACTAACATATATTAAGAACACTAATTATTCTCATCCACAAAACTAAAACATAAATAAAATGTTCACAAAATTAATAAACCTCTCAATGCAAATTCAATCAAAGACAACAATATAAATAACATTGAAGCCCAATAAAAAAGCATCATAAATAACTTTTAAGTCCAATATAATAATTCAATATAATCTCATGTCTAACAAAATATAACTAATGATAAAAAAATAATTAATCTATTATTATTAATGATAAAATATAAATGATGAGTCATTTAACTAATGTACTAATTCTAATAATCTCCAAATCAACTCTTACCCAACACATAGCTCTCTAATCCTATAAAAGTATAAAAGCAGTGAGACAAGAGACTAAAAAAATCTTTAAGTCATACTATAAAATACTAACATATATTAAGAACACTAATTATTCTCATCCACAAAACTAAAACATAAATAAAATGTTCACAAAATTAATAAACCTCTCAAATCAAATTCAATCAAAGACAACAATATAAATAACATTGAAGCCCAATAAAAAAGCATCATAAATAACTTTTAAGTCCAATATAATAATTCAATATAATCTCATGTCTAACAAAATATAACTAATGATAAAAAAAATAATTAATCTATTATTATTAATGATAAAATATAAATGATGAGTCATTTAACTAATGTACTAATTCTAATAATCTCCAAATCAACTCTTACCCAACACATAGCTCTCTAATTCTATAAAAGTATAAAAGCAGTGAGACAAGAGACTAAAAAAATCCTTAAGTCATACTATAAAATACTAACATATATTAAGAACACTAATTATTCTCATCCACAAAACTAAAACATAAATAAAATGTTCACAAAATTAATAAACCTCTCAATGCAAATTCAATCAAAGACAACAATATAAATAACATTGAAGCCCAATAAAAAAGCATCATAAATAACTTTTAAGTCCAATATAATAATTCAATATAATCTCATGTCTAACAAAATATAACTAATGATAAAAAAATAATTAATCTATTATTATTAATGATAAAATATAAATGATGAGTCATTTAACTAATGTACTAATTCTAATAATCTCCAAATCAACTCTTACCCAACACATAGCTCTCTAATCCTATAAAAGTATAAAAGCAGTGAGACAAGAGACTCAAAAAATCTTTAAGTATACTATAAAATTAATATATAGTAATCAAGAAGTATGAATATAATAACTAAATAAATCATGTAAATAAATAATATTAGTTTTAACTATCATAAATATATCATCATCTACTAGTTAAGATAATATATATCACTATAATATGACTAAAACCATAAATAAAATAGTATGAAAATAAATATAAAATAAAATAAACTTGATTTCAAGTTCTGTGATAATATATATGCTATTAAAAGAGGAGAGAATTATGTCTCTTCAACTCTATATGTATATAATAAAAGTTTTTGAAATGAAATATAAAATAATTTATAACATTTAATTTTCAAAATATAATAATTTTTATATCTTCTTTTTTTAATAAATAATTTATATAAATACTCTTTTTTATATAAATAATTTATATAAATACTTATATGTAAACTTATTTATTGAATCTAATTTAATCTTAATTTTTCTCATTTTTATTCAATATATTTTTAATTAATAAACACGTTACTTCCCTTAATGATTTTTAATCTTATGATCCAATCTCATATCTTTTGATATCTCATTATTTCTAGCACTAGATCACATAACAAGTAATGGTTGCTATATCACATAAGTGGTATACATATACATCATTATTATAGACCTAAACTATCAAATCATATAAAAAGTAGTGGTCATCAAATCATATAGTAAGCTCTTAATCATATAATTAGAAGCTAATTCTTGAGGTCTAAGGTCAATTATACTAATACCATTAGATCATATAATAAGCAATAGTTGACACATCACATAGTAAGTGGCATATATATATATATATATATATATATATATATATATATATATATATGTATAATTATCATATTCCTCAACCACCAATCACACAATAAGTCATGGTCACATATCATATAGTAAGTGACAACTCTTGATCATATAATAGGAAGTTCAATCATCGAGATTTGATGTTAATAGTACTAATACCATCAGATCACATAAGAAGAGGTAGCTAGTAGATCATGCAAGAAATGCCATTATGAGATAAGACCACAGGAAAAACTCTTTTTTTCAATGCTATTTATTTTTCATCGAATATTAGTCTTAAAGCTAAAATTCTTTTATTTACTTTATTTTTCTCTTTCGTTACATATCACATTAGAGATTTTTATCTATAAATTAATTATTTTTAATTTTGAATATATATATATAATTTAATTTATCTAATATAAATTATTAATATTCACTTTCTTATCCTGTTTTCATTATAGACATGTGATAGTATACCAAATTCATTATGAAAATATTAATCACGAATGATTGTAATATGCTTGCATATGTTAAGCCATGCTATTTGTGGCGAACCAAATGGTGGTTTGGCATTTATTTTAATTTAATGTTTATGGGTCATTGAACTTGTTTGGCTATACAAGCAGGGGGCATACATCTATCGTACTATTGACTTGTAATACTTTCAATGGTGCTGAATAAACTAGTTCTTATTAAAAAAAAAGGTTACTAAATTTAAACATCAAACATCAAATAAAATGCACCATGTATTCTATAATGTGCATACTTTTGAATTTTGACTAATAATCATACCTTAAAGATTTGCTTATTTGCATGCTTTCTTAAATAAGTTTTTAAAGCAATTTTTTTCTTTTTCTTCTTGTGACATGGACACAAGAATTCTCCAAGCCAAGTTTCTTTTTTGGCTTCCTCCATTAGAATTGTTTCTTGCACAATCAAAAGCCCTTTTTTGGAGTTATTGACAATCTTTTTCTCTTCTTAAAACTAAATCAATTTAATGAAAAACATTTAAAAAAGGTTCCTCCTCTTTTAACCTTTTAAAATTTTGGTATTTATCTCCCTCATCTATCATTTCTCACATAGTTATTATTTTTAACATAGCTATTGTAGGCCCTTTAGTATTTAGAAAAATTAGTTTATCAACTTTAAGTTTTAATTAAAACATCAAGTTTAATTAAATTTTTTGATACAAAAAAATCTCAAAAAATTTATTATTGATTAGTTCTATATTTTTCCACTCCTTGAGATATACTTAACAAAAATTATAATTTTTTTAGCATTGTTTACTATTTTTAATTATGTTTTTTTAAAATCATATAAATATTAACATAATATTATTTTCTTATAAATTTGATTTTTTATTTTATAATCAAGACATGATTGATTTTTATAAAGTTAATATGATTAGTCTTAATAAAATTACTACTTAAAATTTTCTAATGATATTGATATATTTTTAATATTTTTTACTTCTATAAGAATCATACAAATTAAATTAAAATAATTTTTCCTATAAATTTGACCATTTATGATAGATTTATGCTAAAATTTTAAGAAATTATTACCATTGAAACCTAATAAAATATTCTTTAATATTAGAATTTTATATGCATTTTTTTAGAGCTTGTGAATCTTTTTTGACCAATATATCAAAATTTATTAAATTAATAAATTATTGAAAAAGTGATAACATTTATGAAAAGTATAAATTGATAAATTTGCTTTCCTTAGAGTTTTTTTTTATAATTTTTCATTTCTTTTTATAGAGCTTGAATTCACTTAATTGTTAATTTATGTGATAATACATTAAAAGTTTAAATATTAATTGTTTAAATCTTTTTTCAATGGCTTGGAATATTACAATTTATACATTTGTGTATCCAAAGTTACAAAAAATTAATCTTGTATGTGTCATAAATAGATGCTTAGCCAATGTAGCTCTAAAATGATTAGGCATTCTGGTTACCTGTGTAATTTGGTGGAGAATTGATTTGTATATGCTAAAGAAAATCTTATTTTCCATTTATTTGATATATAGAAATAACTTATAGCTTATATAAAAGCTTTGGAAATATGATTTTTTGTAACAAAAATGATATAAATAGTCTTAATTAGACAAAACTTTAAAAGAAAATTTACTTGTTCCTTTTTATGAGATGAGACGACTTTTATTCATAGAAAAAAAAAATTTTTTTTGTAATTATAATGTCTTCCTTTTAAGCAATCAAGATGATTAATGGAATCATTAAAAAAATCTTTATTATTTTTTAGTTGCAAAGAGTACAACTCTTCTAAATATGGAATTTCTTTTTAACGTCTCAAACTCACAAGTTATTTTGTAATAAAAACATGCAATTTACTACACTATTAGACAAAATCTAAAGATAATTTTATTTGTTACACTTCGATGAAGATAATATAACAAAATTTAATAAGATATAAATTATTTTTAAGTTAGAAAAGAATTTAAAGAAAAAATTTATTTAGTTTTTTTTGATAAACACAATGCAAATTAAGCCAAAACCTTTTTACATCTCAAATTATATAGAACATGGATTTCCAGTAGTTAAAAAAGAGAGAATTAATAAAAAGTTCTAAACTCTCATTGAGAAATAATAATAATAAGA
Organism: Vanilla planifolia; assembly: GCA_023846275.1. NCBI lineage: Eukaryota > Viridiplantae > Streptophyta > Magnoliopsida > Asparagales > Orchidaceae > Vanilla > Vanilla planifolia. The sequence continues at coordinate 25,874,292 of CM043874.1, read as the reverse complement.
AAAAAAAAAAAAACCAAAAACCAAAAACCAAAAGCCAAAGGCCAAAAACCAACTAGGCGCTAGACCTTGCCTCACTTCGTCCCCACTGTCACGAGCCATGGCTTCTTCGCTCCGCTTTGCTCATAGTGTTCATTCCATCTCATGTAGTTCGTCCTTCTCGCAAAATTTGTTCTTCGCATGCGTTTCTGCCCCATTTGGCCGCCGCAAGTGCAGCTTTCATCGAGCTTTTCCCAATGTAAGGTGCTCTTTCTCTTCCTCCCCTCCCAAGGAGTCGGCTAGGATAAAAGTGGTCGGCGTTGGAGGCGGTGGAAATAACGCTGTAAATCGCATGATTGGAAGCGGATTGCAGGTTTGGTTCCACTCTAGGTATTTAATTTGAACTTTTATTTGTTTCTATCCTCTATTAACAGCTTTCGTACGTACTGGTCATATGTTGATATTCATGTATTTGAAATAAATTGGATTCATTTACAAAGGGATTAAAAGCTAACTTTTTATAGCAGTACGACTTCAAGCTTATAAACTTCGGGTTATCTGATTACTATTCGTCAGGTACATGTGGGACTTCTCATAGCCTGCATCTGTGGTTTCGCTTGAACAGTTTTGGGATTGTTGCATGTTTTATGGGTCATTTTGGTGAAGCTTAAGATTAAAATGCTATTTTATGATGCAGTTTTAAAAGCAGAAAAAGTTATGTCAAAATAAAAAAAAAATATTTTTATTTACAGATAACATTCCTTTTCAATAGTCAGTTTTCTAACATTGCCTTTTAAAAATATTATTTCATAACAAAACTACGGCAAACTGATCCACATTGCTTGGCATGCCTTGGACCAGTGCCTTCTACAATCGCTCCCTTTCACCTTTATCTCTTTATTATCCTTTTCTCTCTCTTGCTTTCCTTTACTACAACACACTTTATTTCCAATGTCCAACTTAATGATAGTGTGACAGAAGAACTCAATGATGGTTATGTACATTGGTGATGGGTCTTTTGGAGCAAAGTAGAAAAATGAAACATATTGTATGGCTAGGATGGTTCAAGTAAAAGCGAAGATTTATGTATGGTCAAACAATTTTTCTTTCAATCTTGTCCATCATTTCCTATGAGGAGATGCCACCACCACATTACACCACTTTGTTTTTGTCCTTGAAATGCTTAGGATCATTTTCGACTTAGATAATTGTTCATTTATTGTTGATTGTTCTTGTTCTTAGCTACTCCTTGTGGTTGACTCTCAAAACTTCAACTTGGAGAGAGCACATTGATCTTAGCTTTTTAGTTTGACGATTTTTTCTGTATAATAGTTGCTAAACCTAGTACTGGCTGTAAAAGTAGAATCTAATAGTTGTAGGATGTGAATGGTCAAGTTTGGTAGTTCTCTTAGATTTCCCACTACGGCCTCTCTTACCCAATGAACATTTTTGCTAATTGTATGGTTGTTTCTCTAAAGAATCAAAATCATTTACATGGCTCTTCAGTGCCCATTTTTAATCCTACTCATAGATAGTTAATGGAAAGATTCATGTTTGTACATTTAAATAATCAATATGCACCTTATCCTTGAGCATGAGAACTTACATCTTGAATCCTCCACACAATGGAGCAGTGATAGAGGAATTAAATAATGGGAGTTGACATAAGGATATGCTTCTCAAATCCTCCATGATGGAATGGTAATTGCTAAATATTTCAAGGAGATTGAGTAATTGTTATGTAGTCATGAGAGCCAAAATGTCAAGGATATGATGTTGGAGATTATTGGTGTTATGTCTCATGAGTATGAATTTATGATATTTTGTATTATTATTATAGTTCAAGGTATTAGGAGATGTTTTCCCTTGGCAAAATTGGATTGTTTACTCTTTTGATTTAATCTTGTGTTTTGAGCATGGTTAGACATGGTCTTTGACTATTAACATGATTTTAACAAGCCTTATTTGCTTGGCAAGCAAGTCTTAGAGGGTTGAATTGATTTTTACAAAATTTAATTGATTGTCTTGCCAATTTTAATGATTATGAAGTTAAAGCAAGTAAGCATGATAAACTAAGCTAAATAATGAAATGCATGGAAAAAGATTTCCAATTAATTTGTCGCTTTTTAATGAGTTATTGTCTTGAGCTTATTAGATTTTGTCCTTTTTCAAGTTGTTCCTTCTTGCTTGGTCACCTGTCTCAAAACTACTCCAAGTTCAGCATATTTAACCATGGAGTCCTCATGGGATCCAAACTCGAATTACCCCTAAAGGGAGCTTCATCATTTTAAGGTTTATGGTTTTATTTATAAAGTTTAGATTCTATTCTTATATAGCAAATGTGGTACTTAATCACCTTTATACCCATAAAAGTCTTGTATAGGAGCCACATTTTCACTAGTGTATTTTGTTGTAGTTACATATATATGTATAGCTCTCTACCCTTGTTGGGTGTTACAGGCTCATTAGCTTCTGTTTGGTTAATTTTCGAACCACATCGAACTAGAAGAGGTATCGCTCTGATACCATCAATGTGACATCCTCTTTCTCCCATTACAAATTTAGGATATTTTTTCTCGATCCTTAACTATTTAAATTTTATTCTTCTCTAAGATTTTAGTTTTTAAATAGATAGTCTTACTTATGTTCACTCTTAATTGCTTCATTACAATAATGCATTCTTTTTTACAACTTGAAACGAGGTGCACCAATTCTTAGAATAGGCATAAAAAAATTTCCTAAACACAACTTTTCTTATTAGCACAAGGTGATATATGATGTCCAAAGCCTATTAAGGATCCTTTGATGCATAACATTTAGTTAGATATAGTCTCATTACAAGATCTCAATCTAAAGTGCAATAGGACAAAGTTCTTTTGGCTAGAATGCTTCTAATGTGTTCACATGGATCCAAATGAGCTTATGGTTGACATATCTCATGGAACGAGGTTTTACCTTTCTAGCTTCACTTAAATTTGAAATTTCAAAAAATTTGAAATTTCAAATGGATGGTTCATGGTTATTAAGTTGTTGATGAGTCATTCGATGGTTGTGTTTTTCATTTTAGATTTCCTTTGTACATATTTGGTTTGAAGTTTGAATGCATGGTTAGACTTGCTTGGTGTTCATTTTTCCCTTTGGTTTTCTCCTTTTGCTTGACGAGAAGTGACAACTAAGCTTTGTGCCTAGCTAACCTATGAAGAATTTGGTGAGTGTTCCTCTTTTTCTCTTCATGCTTATCTTTTGATCACCTTTCATTAGTACTCATGACTAAGCAACCTAACCTAAGGCTTATTTCTGTCTTTTAAACCCTTGCCTATTTCTCCTCACCTTTAATTAAACCTTAAAGTAACTACAAGCCATCGTAACCTCCATGATTGCTAACCTCTTCTCCTTTTGTGAACCCCAGGACCTCTTACTCCATGAGACCTAGCTTGAATCCTCCTTCATTCCTTAAGATCATGACCACTCACCTACCGCATAATCTTAAAACATTATAGACTCTATTGACACACATCTCCAACATCTTACATGTGCTTGTGAACCATGCGAATCCTACCAATCCTTACCCTCAAACCAATATTACACTACTTCCTTACAGTGTTTGAATGTTGAATGTATGGTTTGAGGTTCTTGGTGTTAATTTTTCCTTTGAGATTTATTCCTTTTTTAGGCTGCAAGGGAAGGCTAGGTTAGGTGTTCAGCCAACCTAAGAAAACTTTTGTGAGTGTTCCTCTCCTCTCAATTTTTCTAACTTCCCTCATTACTCATGGTCAAGAAAGATAGACCTAGACTCCTCTCTATCACTTAAATCATTAGCTACCCCTGCTCTCGCACTTAATCAAACTCTAAAATTACCATGAGCTATCTAAACCTCCATAAATGTCATCCTCCTCTTCTCTCATGAACTCTATGATCACTTCTACACAATAAGTCCTAATCGTATCTTCTTCCATCCCTTGAGCTTCTGATCACTTGCTTACCCCTGAACCTTAAAACATTGTAAACCCTTCCAAGCACCCAAGTTGCCACTATTTTGCATGTGCTTATGATCCGATGTAAACCCTATTAATCCTTAATTCCCAAACCAATACGTCACTGGTTCCTACTTTAAGATGGTAGATGGGATGTATGTGTAGCCTCTAACCAAGCAACTCAAAATATCTCATAACTATTTTGGGAAATTGAGTTCAAAGTTAATTTTCCCTTGGTCAAACTAATCGTTTTAGTGATTTTTGTATCTCATTTATTATATTTTAGGTCCCACAAATCATATGCCATTGTTTGAAGTGTTGAAAAATAGTTTTTTTTACATACCATATATTGGGCCACATGTTGTACATCATTTAGGTTCTATGGCAAGATGTTTTAACATTTTAAGGCCATCTTTAATAAAATTATGAAGTGTTACTCATATATAATTGAACATATGTAGAATTAAGTCAAAATAAAAAAGTTTGGTCAAAATATATTCTAACATTAGCTATATTAATTTTAAAATAGGTTGTTGATTATATGTTTCATTTCTAAACTTAAAGCTGTAAAACATAGGATATGAATTAAAAAATAGTAAAATTATTCATGCATATATATATTTTCATGATTTGTGCATTTTTTATTGGAATATTTTAATTATTGGGTTCTTTTCATAAATCTAGGATATTTAGTTAATTTAGTTCAATAATTATTCAAACTTGTTTTTATTTGCTTGAGAAAATGAGCTTAAAGTTAATTTTTCCTTGGTCAAACTTTGATTTTCGAAACTCAATATTGCTCAAAATGTCTCTTCGTTTGAGAAAATGAGTCCAAAGTCGATTTTCCCTTTGTTAAGCTAGTCGTTTTAGTGTTTTTTTTGTATCTCATGTATTTCAAGTCCCACATGCCATATCATCATGTTTAAAGTGATGAAAAATAGGTTTCTCACGTATCATATTTTAGGTCATATATTGTATACTAGTTTATATTCTATGATAAAAAATTTCAATGCTTTAAAATTATGTTTGAAATTCATAAAAATTAAATTCAAATGATAAAATTATGAAATTTTGTTCATATACCGTTTGACATGTGTAGAATTAGTAAAGAATTTTGGTCAAAATATATTTTGACATGAATTATGTTAATTTTAAAATTAGTTATCAAAATGTGTTTGATTTTTGAATTCAATTGTGTAAAATCTTATATATGAATTAAAAAATAAAAAACTTAGGTATGCATATGTATTTTGTTATTATTTATACATTTTTATTAGAATATTTTAATTTTTGTGTCCTTTTCATAAGTTTAGGATATTTTGTTGATGTAGGTCAAAACTTCAATCATTAACCAATCTAACTTGAGTGTTCAAATAGATGAAATTAGATCCAACCGCTGTTAACATAAAGTTGATATTTGAAATGTGTTAAAAGTAAATCATACTAGAAGTGACATTGAATTGATCAACCCTATATAAATTTAGTTCTTATTCAGTTTAAATTTGAACCACTAGCTTGTACCAATGTCTCAAATATGATTCAAACATGATTTCTTAAGCTTAATGTCAAATTCTTTTATATTGATCAATTTGATCATTTTCTTTGATTTAATGTAAACTTAGGCAAATAGGGCTTGTTCATATCTTTTAATGATCAAACGATCAACGTAAGACATGAAATCATGCAATTAATGTTTAGGTGAGGATTAGCTTAAGTTCAATTCTAGGCCATTCCTACATGAACACACCATTTATAAATTATGATTATAAAGAATATAATGATGTGCATGCTCATGTATTGAATGGTATGTAACAAATCTCAATCATTCTATAAGTCATAATGAAGAAAAAAAATAAATACTATTAATATTCATGAACTTTTGCATTTTACTTTATTTGATATCCTTGAATCATATGATGATCTTCAAGGCACAAGCTCAAGTGCAAGTATGCTCCAAGTCATGATAATGTTTAATGCTTATTGTCTTTGTTCATAACGTGAAAAACTATGCTAAATAAAGCATTAGATTAACATAACAAAAACTTATGAAGTTTTTTATTATTAAAATCAAATATATCAAGGAAGGTCTTATGTGGCTAACAGTTCTTCGGTTAAAAGCAATTATTTTACTTGCTCTTGTGTTGATGGCATATGAAATGTAATTTTTCTAAACTTCACAAATCACAAGCAATTATTTGCCTACTTTCATAGGTTCAAACATACATACTCTTAATTCTCCCATGTGTCTCAATATTACTGCTCGCTAATGGGGTTATTAAATTTGTTTTGGGCTTTTTACTAGTGTAAGACTATGTGTAGATGACGTATGGTTTAATTAGTATGGTTTGTGCTGTAGGTTACCATCCACTCGCATGAGATAGACGAGAAAATTTATCGTCTAGAGTGATAATGCACATTTCACAAGGTTAGGTTGGAAACTAAAATGACTTGTGAATTATCTTGTTGAATTTAAGTTGAGGAAGCTTTAACTGGTAGATATTTTTCCAAATAATAACATATAAGGCTGAGGCTTAAGCACACATATTAGAGGATTGCTTTGATTATTGAAGTGAATATTTATAAAATGGATCCATCTTTCAAGGGATGAATGTTACTACTCGAGGTTACATTTATTATTGAGGTAAACATTCATGGAATGGATCTCTTGAGGGATAGATCATACCCTTTGAGGGTATATTTGAATCTGAATTAATAGCTCTTGAGTGATGAATCAAATCACTTGAGATTGAGCTTGAGTTAAAAATATGTCTTTAGAGAGATGAATCAAATTTCTTGAGATTGAATAAGAATGCAATAAAGCATGTGCTGGAGATCTCTTGTGTGATAAATCATTGCACTAAAGACTAGGTCTAAATATGAAGAATATCTCTTGAGTGGTTTATTGAACCAATTGAGGCTGAATAATGAATTCATTTAAGATATTTTGTGTGATAAATTGTATTGCTCAAAGTTAGATTTGAATCTAAGAAAAATTCTTAGAGGGCTAATTAAGTTGCTGAAGGTTAAATTTTAATCGAAGAAATATTTTTTGATTATGACTGAATCTTAAATTTTTAAATAAACACCTTTTGAGTGATGAATGAAATCACTTGAGGTTGAATTAGAGTTGAAGATATACTTCTTTATGTTGAATTTAATTAAGAAATATTTTTTGACAATTATTGAATCTTAAATTTGAAAAAAAATCCTTTAGAGTGATTAATGAAATAACTCAAGGTTGAATTAGAGCCAAAGATGAACTTCTCTAGGATAGATTGAATCACTTGGTGTTAAATTTGGCCAAAATTAATGTCTCAATTGATGAATTAAATTGATCTAGTTGGTGGAAAATCAATAAAGATAGATTGATGAAGCAATCGAGATGAGTGAATTATAATAGAATATTGATTAAATCATATTAAAATGTCGTATGTGTCTTGAATAATGAATTTGATCTTACTGATGCAAGAAAAGAATTATTTGAACAATGGATCATCTCAAGCATTTTTAAGACCAAATTTATTCGAGAATGATTGGACTATATTTACTTGATTTATGACATTATAATAAACCCTTTTAAGGGAATCTATGAGCCAATTGAGGTCAAGTATGGCATATTTGAGATGCAAAATGATAATAGACACAAATTTTTGCAAAAGATGCATTACTACGTGTCGATGACATCATGTTTGGTGAAGGAGGGTCTCTTTAGGAAGCTATGATCTTTGTGAAGAAGATTACTATAGGGAGAGGAGTGAAGTCATTCTTTCGTATAGAGAGAGGACATCTACCATCTTAGTTGAACTAGTTAAGTGCAAAGTGAGGTACATCTGAGTTCCCACATCTTGATTTCAAATCAAGTTCAAAACCTCAACTCGAGTATGCCCATGACACGATATTTAGCTATGTGAAGAAAAAATTGGTACCTAGAAAACCTTTGAGTTGGATTCATAAAGAGCATAAAAGATTTGCATGGGAATCAGAAAAGGAAGATGATTCAAATGGACACAAATACTCTTGTGGTTGAAAGATCGAAGTTCAAGGATTATATGAAATATGAAAGCTGAAGGAAAGAGGTAAAAATGATGACGACAGACAAATACTTTATAGACATGCTAGTGTCGAAGTATGGTTTCAAGAAAATAAATTAAGTGTTATCAAGAGGAGAGAGATTGCACAAGACCCTTTCTCAAGAGGAATATTTTGAAAACCTATGGATAGTGTTCAGAAAACAAGACATTGACATGAGACCTCTAGCCATAACATGGTGGCATCAATGGTCAACCACGATAGTTGTTTGAAGAGCTGCATTGGCTATTAATGAATTTCTTGTTGATTACATATTGGTGTGCATGTATTTCAAACTCTGTCCTCCAATTTGACAATGGTACTATGAGCTGGGTTAGAAAAAGGCTTTTGATATAAAACTTTTTGGACCAGTATTTCGAAACCTTCTTGTACTTGTCATTCTTCCTCTTGTCATTGGAAAGCCAGGTAGAAAGGTAGCATCTCATCTTCTCCCCTCTTGGGAAATCCATCTCCAAGAAAGCGTGCCATTTCCATTAGCTGTGCTCTTACCTCTCCACCAGATCTAACTGTTTTGCCAAAACTGTTAAGAAAACCCGTTATGAGATCCGGACATCAGTGCTTATCAGGTTAAGACCAAATTGCCTCTGTATTCCTGGTTGGAATATGGTCTCTCCCTCAGCCAGGGTTATGCTTGTGCTTATTTTAGAAGTGATAACATAACAAGCCAGACTTCTTCCTGGGTTCATGTTTTCAGCCGAAATCAAACTCTAGATTCATTTTTTATTTTGAAACTAACAGAAATGCTCACTAGCTTGTTGCTAGTCCATTGGCCACCAAAGTCCAAGCTCCAACTTTAGTCCACTGATTATTGTGGACATGGACCATCTATTGGGATTATCATGGCTTTATTGAGCTTAATTTGATCTCAATGTCAGATTGATGAATGGGTTCAACTTAGGATACACCATCTTCTTCCAATGAAAATATTTATAATCTTTCAGTTTTTTTCATTCTACTATTGATTAGAGGTACCTAATTCAGGAAGCGTTTGCTTTTTCTACTGTATGGTATGATTTTTTTGTTAATTATTCAAACTTGAAATATTCAAATCCTTTTCTTTGTGAATTAGAAGGTGTCAAACATAAATATTGTCTATGTCCGCATTGTGATAAAAATGCCTGTAATGGCTTCAATTGCTTATTAATATTGGTAATTGACAGCATAAATATATCTATGTATATCAAATATGAATTTATCTGAACTGGCATCCATTTCATTTTTGTGATCGAAGAATTCCTATGGCATGAATTTCAGGGCGTTGACTTCTATGCCATTAACACTGACACACAAGCTCTATTGAATTCACAAGCAGAGAAACCCCTACAAATTGGAGAACTTTTAACTCGTGGCCTTGGTTAGGCTTCTCTCCCTCAATGTTCTTTGGCATAATATGCTAATATTGCATTTGTGTTGAGTTAAATTCCATTGAATGATAATCATTTAAAGATCTGTTAGTTCATTTCAACTGTCTGCTATGTATGTTTCGATCCCATAGTTAACATTTGCAGAACTGAAATCAGTCTCATCAATTCATACTGGATACTATTAAAAAGAGCTGTAATGTCTCATCAATGGAACAAAAATTCGGTTACAAAAACAATTTAGTAAATGAACTATATTAATATATCTTAACTAAAATGGCTTATGCTTTTTAATGCAGGGACTGGTGGGAATCCTCTTCTTGGAGAACAAGCTGCAGAAGAATCCAGAGAAGCCATATCGAATGCTCTGAAGGATTCAGATCTCGTCTTCATTACAGCAGGTATGGGTGGTGGTACAGGATCTGGGGCTGCACCGGTTGTTGCACAGATATCTAAGGAAGCTGGTTATCTAACGGTTGGAGTGGTTACTTATCCATTTAGCTTTGAAGGTCGCAAAAGATCATTGCAGGTAAATGCTAGTTATATATTATTTTGTTAGTTGATGTAGATCATGAATAAAAGCTAGCATTTACTTTGTCTTGATTACATTATGTTCTTGATTTGAACAAATGTATTGAAGATTCATGTCTGTCATATTGAGTCAACTAGATTACATTCGATTTCATCATGACATGACAAAAGTCTAAGTTCAATTTGGTCATCTACCAACTGGTGCAACGTTCAATCAACCATAATAACAAGCGTTTCTTCCTGGATAGCGAGGGGCGGAGGATGGGGATTTGACCATGATTATATGTATCAATGGTGTGAGGCTCTTGAGTGCAGATCAGTATTAGCTGGTCTTGAAAAGCCCATGTTGGTGATTCTTGACTAGTTTGATAGGCTAGAAATTGTTCTAGCATGCTGAGGTTCCACCTTTTCACTGTTGAGCACACTCTCTTGTAATGCAAATTATGTGCCACACTTTATTCTCCATCAAAGGGTCCTTTCTTGCTAGACTCGAAGGTGTTTCTCTTCACGAGCTTAGTTTAAAGAAGGCTCCATTGTTGATGTTGAAAGCATCTCATCCTTTAGAAACTAACTTAATAGTTGGAAACAATCCTAGTCTGTTGTTTTCCTTCAGTTCAATCTATAATTTCTGAACTATATTTTGCTTTTCCATCTCTCACATGGATAAAATCCTTTGTATTGGTTCAGTTTTTCTCTCCACTTGGCCTCTTTGTACTCTCTAGCCTAGTGGACACCTTTGTTGTCCCATGGCAATAGTTTATTCTTTGTTTCACATCTCTTTGCATTTTTCTTAGTGGCTAGTCAGTTTTTAGTTGTCCCTTAGGGTGTGATTAAATTTTACTTAGCTCCATCCCACTTAAGCAAATATTGAAAGACACATCAACATCTTTTGGCGTTGTGTGTGGATGACAAGTTGATTGAAGAACAGTAAGGAAGATGCTCCCATTGACCACATCAAAGTTTCATCTATTCTCATTGAGGCTTAACTAGCTTGACTTAAGACTATCACTGTCATTAACAACTACTAATGTAGTAACATATAGAGTTTTTAGAGGCAATTGATTGCAAATCAGTATTGGTTGATGCAAGTTTCAACCCCTTGGCTCCCATCGATGCACTACATAATAAAGAATCATCCTTAAAGTGCAACACCCATTTCTTGTTGTATTTCTTTAATCCCAAGTGTTTATTAATCGTACTTACACCCATGGAGTCCATGCTTTTGTTTTAAGGCACCCTCATTTGCTTCCAAGAGCATGAAGCATAAGAAGTTTTACATTTGGCACCTTACCCCTAATGCTAATTGTAATTTATCTTATGTCACCTTATATTCTATGAGAGGTGGTCCAAAAGACTAAGCTATCCTAATGTTTGCCTTCAAGGGCATGAAGGATCTTTAGAATTACCCTAATGAATTAGAGATCTCCATGACTATGCATATTATCTCCAATGTAGTTTGTAGTAGGTTCTTCACTACCTGGAGTAGTTTAAGAGGGTTTCATCGTCCTCGTACGTTAGCTTTGGTTAAAGGTTCAAACACCTCTTTAACCTTGTTAGCCACATTGAACCAGCTTCCATTACATTTGTAGTTTGATATGGGAGTATGAAAGTTGATCTTAACTCTACTCTCATCGTTGGGGCATTCTCTAGTTCCTTCTCCGTACGGTTTAGTTTCAAGAGCAGAAGAAAACTTCATTGGCTTCTTTCCCTTTCATCGAGATGCACGTCTTACAACTTCCTCAACCATTGCTGTAGCTTTTTCAATGGGCACAAGTTATTCAATGGCTCATAAAGCCTCTCTCTTTTTCATGAGTCAAATGGGCGTGGCATCTAGTTGAAAAAGAAGGAGAGAAAGAAAACCAAAGGCAACTAGGTAGGAAAGGTGAAAAGCTAATCTAGGAGTGATCATGGATAGTTTCAACATTGGTTTGCCATATAAACAAGGTTTGAGACATGAATAGTTATCCTAATATCATGCCCTAATGTGTGGATGATTAAATTTTTCAAATAAAAGTTCATTGGTTGAAATTTTCCATCCAAGTAATGCTTAGATTGATTTTTAGATTTACTTCCCTATGGCCTACATGAATGAAGGAAAAATGAAGATGAAAATTATTGTATGATGTCAACTAGATCATATTTGGTTCCTCGTGATACCAAGAGCATAAGTTCAACTGGTCATTTGGCAGTTGATATTGTCTAGTGCATGATTGATCTGAATAGAAATTGTCTCCTTCTGAATAGAGAGCTGTAGGGGACATGTATTCAACCATGATAGCATGTAACGATGGTCTCTTCATTGTAGATCATCATCAAACAATTTCAAATCACCCATGTTGGTGATGCTAAACTTGCTTTGGAACTGAAAACTGTCCTGGATGCAATGAAAATTCTTACACTTTGCCATTGAGTGCCCCTTTTTTAATGGAGATTATGGGTCACACATTATCCTTGTTTGTCATTGTGTTTATCCCACTAGAATTGATGGTGTTTCTATCCACAAATTTAGCATAAGGAAGACTCCATGTTGAGATTGAATGCATCACATGCTATTGGAACTTACTTGATAGTTGGCAGCCCCAAAGCAATTTTTGTTCACTATTGTCCTGAACTTCATTCCTCTGTAAACTCTTATTTTCCAATATCAACATCCGCTTTTCTAGTCTCTCCTGAAGACCAAATCCTGTCTTAATGGTCCTGTTGCCTTTCCAAAAGACCTTACTATGTGGTTGTAGTTTTCCATGTTAAAAAACTCTGCGTTTATTTCTCTTCTGAACTTTCTTGTCTGTCCTTTAAATTGTTTGTAAATTCTTACTTTGCTTCATTGCGGTCTACAATTGTAAAACAAATACCATATAATACATCAGCAACTGTTTTAGTGTCTGTTACATTCTGGCAAACTATGCTTTTTTGCCTTCCATTGGTTATTAAAGTTTCCATTTTAATTCAGTACCTTACTTTTAGTAGTATCCCGATGTTGCTAAATTGCAAAAAAAATAATTTGTTGAATGTTGATCGTGAACGTTAAGCTGCTGCTGATAATAATGATTGCTTCCAATTGTCATTTAATCAATTCGAGTTAGTTCTGTATGTCATTTCTTTAACAGGTTTGTCTGTGTTTTTGAATGTTTGTTTTGCATTGGCATGTCCACCTGAATATTCTTTTGAGTTTCTGGGCAAATTGTGATCCTTGAAAATGGTATTTAGGCTTATTTTTTTTTTACTAGTTAAGGCATTTGTAAGGGAAAGAACCATGCATTGGTTTTGTTGAATCCAAGAGATCCATGGGACATTTTGTCAGTATTAGATGGGCGTTTTGTTTTAAGAACACTAGTTTATCAATATTCGAGTAAAAGTTTCATGTTTATACTTCTAAAATCTGTTTTAGTGGCCATTCTAGTCAAGCACTTGGTCAAAGTAAATTTTCCAAGCCAATTCTAGGCAAACTGAATTTCATTTGGAATCTTATAACTTGATGCATATGGTAAAGTGTGATGGTGTCTGGCAGCTGAAGGTATCTCATTCATAATCCTAACAAGATGGCAGTTGTGTATTTGGATAATTGTAATATAGCTTGTTATACTGGCATCCTACGACAGATGGTGGAACTAGCAAGGTCTATAAAACCGTATTCAAATATGTTAAGGAGCATTGAAGACCGATGAGGATTTTGGGTGTTTCTCATCATGAGTAAGGTGGGAGGCTTAGTGGACCATCTTTGGTGTTTCACATGTGGGAGAGAAGTAGAAGGATAGATGAGGGTCTTGGGTGCTTGTTGCAAGAGGAAGGTATGGAGCTATTGGGATGGAGTTGGTGATGTGAATGAGGTGATATTGAAGATAATAGGAACTAATATAAAATCGTTTTTCCCATGTACGTTTGTTATACATTACTTTCCATATTCTCGTTTGCTCTGCTGTATGATCGGTGTTCTTTATATGTAAAAGACATGAAGAATCCAGTGAAGGGAGTAAAGGTGTTGGGGTCAAATAGGTTAAAGTGAAAGAGGATGTGATATTTTAGATGCATTGATTCTTTTTTTTGGATGCTTAAATCAAGCTAACATTGAAGGCATGGCTATGTATTACAAAAGACTTTAGATACTTTCAACTGAATTTGTAGATGTTATTAATGTAACTGATTTCACTTAGTATAATTAGTAATAGTTATGATGCGTGTCAATTAAAGTTAGATGACCACATTATTTGCCCACCTCATAGACAAGTTACTGAAATTTATTGAGGATCATCAATCTAAGGTATTTGAAGATGCTAAACGAGAGAAATGTATCATTGTTGGCAAGTTTTGAACAAATAACATGCATTTAATTTATTGCTAAATCTGATGGAGGATGGGTGGGATAGGAATCTTGTAGTTGGATCTAGATCTAACTTTGAATTCGGATCAAAATGAGATCAAAAGCTATTGAAAAGCAGTTTTATAACAACCCCCAAATAAATCAATGATATGTTGGAGAAGCTAACTCATTTTAGGCCTATGGATTGGACTAGTTTTGGTCAGCTTTGCTGGATTGGCTTGAGAGCTATATGCAGGCAGATGTGTTTGATGGTCCAATTTGATGTAGGTAAGCGCTTGGATGCTTGTTTGTGGGGTTATAGTTCGGTTTCGTAGTCACTGGCCATCACACAGGAACAAAGTGCGATGGCCATAGCCAGATGGTTCTCTTCGCGCAATGTTCCTAGGGCATGTAGCCTAGGGGTAAGGTTGTGAGATAATAGTTGACTTGGTTTGTCGACCATAAGTGTTAATTGATGGGAGGTATAAACAACAACACTGGTTGAGGTGCTGGTGGATGGTTGTAGCCAAATTCAAGTCATCGACGATGTAGGAAAAGAGGAACCTAAGAGCGATTATATAACAACGATGATGACGATAGGTTAGATTTGAATTATAATGCAGATAAACTTTGAATAGCAACTTGTAGTGAAGGTAAACTGGATGCAACTTAGGGGTGTACACATATGTTCCACAACAAATCGTAGTTTTTGATAAAAGATAGAGTTGGCAAAAACTATTTTTTTTTTGTTTTATTCCATTGCGATTTATATATAGAGGTACAAAGACTAACCCTAGCTAGAAATAAAAATAACAAAGATAATCTTATCTAATAAAATTATATAAAATTAATAAAATATGTAGAAAAGATAAAAACTCTGTATGGATATCATATATGACCCATTACAACTTAAAAAAAAAACAAAAACTGAAAATGCTACTAAATTAGATAAAGCTCTATCCCCATTATGGGCCATTGTTTGCTAGTTGATTCATGTTGTCTTATGAAACTAGTTCGCCTTTATCTTGGGGTTAGCTTAACATCATACTCTTGATGCAACTTGTCTTGCATAAGTTCAACCCATCAAGAGATATTCTGTCTCGTAAAGTTATACTCAAAGTATATCTTTATTGAAGTTAGCATTAATCTGTATGTCTTTTGTGATCAAAACATCAGATAGTTTAACTGCATAAAATTTAGACAAGTCAATTGTCTACATCTTTTGCCTTATTAGGTGGTTTACTTGAATATGATTCTCCAATAAAAAAAAAAACTAAAAATGCTACTAAATTAGAAAAAGCTCTATACAACCCCATTATTGGCCATCGTCTGCTAGCTGATCCATGTTGTCTTATGAAACTAGTTCTCCTTATCTTGGGGTTAGCTTAACATCATGTTCTTGATGCAACTTGTTCTGCATAAGTCCAACTCATCAAGAGATGTTTTGTCTCGTAGAGTTATACTCCAAGTATATCTTCGTTAAAGTCAGCATTAATCTGTATAGGTCTTTTGTGATCAAAACATCAGTTGGTCTAACTGCATGGAATTTAGACAAGCCAATTGTCTACATCTTCTGCTTTATTAGATGGTCTGCCTAAACATGATTCTCCAATAATCAAGTGTAATTATCTTTAATTCCTTAGACTTGTGAGTGATGATAATGATGTTCTGATAAAACCTCAATATAACAAATAAGTCTTCATATGATGATTAAAATTAAATTCTTCATTAAATAAATCTAAATGGTATGTTTATAAAATAACGGAATTTGGAGAAGAGAAATGGATGAAAATTATAAATTCAATAATTTTATGCATAGAATAGAACAATTAAGACTTTGTAGATTAGAAGGGATAAGTTCATGAGAATTCTTTTTTGTAGTCAAATAGAGGGATTCAAACTAACGTTTTCTATAATAGTTGATTGGGTAAATAGCCTAAATATGGTAGAGAAACTAGAAAGGTAACAATAATTCTCATATTCCTCAATTTCTTTGTGTGTCGAAGTTGGGAAATTATGAGAAGATTCTTCTAGTGGTGTATGGGAGGTGCTAACTTCATGTGTTATAAGAAGACATTAGATCTATAAAAATTTGTGGTTTAATGGGAATAAAAAAATT
Organism: Vanilla planifolia; assembly: GCA_023846275.1. Taxonomy (NCBI): domain Eukaryota; kingdom Viridiplantae; phylum Streptophyta; class Magnoliopsida; order Asparagales; family Orchidaceae; genus Vanilla; species Vanilla planifolia. The sequence continues at coordinate 25,857,945 of CM043874.1, read as the reverse complement.
CAAGCTCATTTTTAGGTTTAGGCTTGCTTTTGGATTCATGCTTTGTTTGTTGCTTAAGTTTAGGTGAAGAAATGAAATGTTTATTTGAGAATGGAGTTTTAGGTATACAAGGGTTTATTAATAAAGATTTTTCATCTAAATAAAAATTTTTCTAACTTCTTTTATATTTAGCCCCGTAACTATTCATCTCATATTGGCCTAAGATAATGAATTTTTTTGTAGATGACATAACATCGTATCAAATATATAAAGGAAGATAATGATTATGTTTTATAGGAATAAAGCGTCTTTCAAGAATTTCACAACATGAATTGTTATTGGTAATAGATTAGGTAAACGAGTTTATAGTGTAAAATTATTATTTTGAATAATATGAGTATTAAGGACATTAAATAGACATGCAAGATCAAATATAACCCTATATGGTTTGATAAATAACAGAACTAACAAAAACTATTCTTTTTTGTTTTTCATTTTATTTGTACCTTAGTCATTGAATTAACTGTATGGTACACACACACACACACACAAACACACACACATACATGATACAATTAATTTAATAGTTGGAGTATAAATAAAATGAAAAATAAAAAGAATATTATATATATAGTTAAAAAATGTACTTTGACTTAAACAAATGATGTACAAGTAATAAAATATGTAAACAAAAAGATAAAAACTCTATATGAGCTTTATATATGACTTATTTCTATTTTAACCTAATAAAGAATTATGTATGCTACTAAATTAAAAGCATTGTATGGGTCCACTATGAGCCCATTTCTACAAGTTGATCCATGATCTTCTTTTAAATTGGATTTCATATATCCTGAGTCTAGTTCAACATCATTCTTCTAATGTATCCTATCACATTTGGGCATATGTAGAAGTTTGAAAGAAAGTGGGAATGGATTTTTGTGTATAACATGTAAATGCACATATACATAAATATATACATGTAAGTATGTACGCATTTATGTTGGCTTACTAGCACTTAGTTGTGTCCTCAAATGGATAAATGTTTAGGCAAACATTTCAAGTCAATATTAATACATTCAACAAATAATCCATTAATGAATGTACTATAAAGTTGATCCATGATCTCCTGTAATTTTGGATCTCATGAATTTTGGGCTCAACTTAACATCATTCTCTTGATACAACTTATCCTGCATGATCACCTTGTTGTTATGCATGTGTAAATATCAAAACAGCTTTTGGTCATATGTAGATATTTGAAAGAAAGTGGGGATGGGTTTTTTGTTTGTAATATGGAAACACACATATAATACATAATTATATTTTTGTAAGTATGTACACTTGTATGGTGGCCTTAAATGGAGAGATGTTTAGGCAAACCTTTCTTCAAGTCAATATTAATACATGCAACAGGTAATCCATTAATGAATGTACTGTGAAGCATAATCTCATGCTATACATTGTTGCCGTACCATGTTTTTGAAGTATAATTGATAAGTTAACCAAAAGTATCTGCATGATATTCTGAAGAATATTTATTGAGTTTCTAAAGCAAACTTTTCGGAAGATGCTAAAAAGTACAGAAAGTTTTATTTGCAGTGCATAGTTTCTTTGGAGAATTGCATACCCTAGCATCCTATTTATTGCAATTGTTGTTTAGTTGAAGGTTCTTGTACTTAGGATGTAATGGTTTATGCTGATGTCACCATTCCCGGGAGTCTTAAATGCTATGTTTGTTGGGAGTTTCATGCATGAGTGAACAACACCTTTTGTCTAGATACCGAAGTATTTATGCATGAAAAATACAGGTTGGGACCTCGGCACAAGTTTGCATACGGCAAGCTTTAAAGTAAGTTCTATTGAATAGTTCCACTCCAAGTTCTGATACTTAATAAAACCTTTCACCATATGTATAAGTGAATTGCCACACAAACTAATTGTGAGATCATGGCTGGGCCTTGCTATCGTTGATCAGTATTTGATTCCAATTGTTATTTATCAATTTCACCATTTCCTTCTTCACCCAGCTTAAAATGTTCATATTTGTAACCAGGATTATCACCAGCACATGCCTTTCAGGAATTAAATATTCAAAACACCATGTTCTTAATGGTTTACAACCTTTTAGAGTTCACAATTAAATTGCCGGATGCTGAATCTGTACTTGTAACTTGAGTGAAAATCATACTTCAGCTGATTGTCATTACTTTTGGTGATTTTGGGGGAACTTCTGTTAAATTTTCCTCGTTGCTTTCCTTTTTTTTTTATACCCTGTCAACTTATTAAAACCAAAGTTCATTACTTTGAAGTACATGACCAGTGATTATAATTGATATCATCAAGCTAGCCTGATTACAAAAGAATCATTTTCTTATTGCGCTGCTAAAAAATGGTATAAATAGCTTTTTCTATCTTGAAGATAGAATTGCTATTGATTTATTATTGTGCAAGACATGTCAAGATCAGTTAATTCAATGGTTGGGGTACAAATGTAGATGTCATTTCTGCAGTTTAAAACTAATATTTTGGTAAGAAATAGTGTTGTGTGCATTCATGCTGTACACATTGAAAGACTATTTTGATGAAAAAGGTATTTTTCCTTAAAAAAAATGTAATTTTTCATTATTAGCTTACTAGAGTCAAATTTCATGAGACAATGTGGATTTGTCAAATTCAAGATTCAGCATCTAACAAACTGAAACTGAAAGTTGTTAAACTCATGGTGAAAATGTTCTGTTTTGAGGAAGTTTTCCTTATGCCTGACCTTATTTTCTGTCTGCCTTCCTGCTTACTTTTATCATATGTAGATATGAAATACTAAATTAGTGATCGACCCTAAAAAGAAATCTGAATATGCTTAGAAGGATAAAAATGGCAATCAAAGTTTAGTGAGGTTTATTTTCCTGGATATAAACAACATGCCAATATGATTTGGGTATGCAGAACAACAAATGTTGAGTTGTTGAATGCAAATACATTAAGGATATGATGATTATAGTTTAACACATTTATATCAAAATTGATTGTATTGTATATTTGATATGTTTTCAAAATTTATCATAGCCTAGAGTCATAACTTTTCAATAACCACTTTAGAAACCTAATAATTCTGTTATATATTTTTCTTGGACAAATTCGTTTGTATCGCAAACAGTAATATTCAAATGCTAAATCGACTTTTATCCTATTTTTCCGAGATGAAGTTTGCTTTGTTGATGTTTATTTAACTTGCCACTTTTAGGCTCTGGAGGCTATAGAGAGGTTGCAGAAGAGTGTGGATACTCTAATTGTCATTCCCAATGACCGGCTTTTGGATATAGTTGATGAGCAGACACCACTGCAAGATGCATTTCTTCTTGCTGATGATGTTTTGCGTCAAGGGGTTCAGGGCATTTCAGATATCATAACAGTGAGTATTTTAGTTTGCTCAAGGGAAACAATTACTCTTCTTTGTATCAACAATAATTTTGAATGCAAAACTTTTGCAGATTCCTGGGCTTGTAAATGTAGATTTTGCTGATGTGAAGGCTGTTATGAAGAACTCTGGTACAGCCATGCTTGGTGTGGGGGTTTCTTCCAGCAAAAACCGGGCTCAGGAGGCTGCTGAGCAAGCAACGTTAGCACCCCTGATTGGATCATCTATCGAATCTGCTACTGGAGTTGTGTACAACATAACTGGTGGCAAGGATATTACTTTGCAAGAAGTTAACAGAGTTTCTCAGGTGAAATCTATTTCTTATAGCTTTCACCTATTTTACATCTTCAGTGGGGTTGCATGATGATTATTAAGCTTTTATCATTAACAGAACTCTCTTTTCTTTGCTATTACACCTAGTTCCAAACAAATGATCATGAGATCAACTCAAAAGTTGATGTTGTCTTCACCAAGGGCTTAAATATGTCAAATAACTTCTCAAGTGGTGTATATCTCTCTTAAGAGGTCTTTCTTAAGAGCTCTTGTGCTCTCAAGAAACACTTCTACATCTTTCTTGAAGCCCATGCTAACATTAAGGAAGAGCACTAATTAACAATTACCACTTGAATGGTGAATTGAAGGGCAATGATGGCCTCAAGAGCAACCTTTTAGGGCTTAAATTATCTTGATGGCCCTCCTTGTCATTTTTTTGGTCTTAAGGGGCATTTTTTTTCATTCAAGAGGTTATTCTTGAACCTACCTTGGTCTCAAGAGGTTAGTTAAGGGGCAATTATGGTTTCAAGGGCAACTCTTGAGGGCTTAAATGGTCTTGATGGCCCTCCCTTGAGCTTGCTACGAGTCTTGAGGGGTTTTCTCTCTTGGCCCTTTGCAAACCCATGAATAGTAGTAAATCAAGTGAAGAAAAATTTTTGTGAAAAAAAAATCTTCAAAGTGCAAATCACTATCCATATCACAATAGAGTAAAATAAACAAAACATAAAGGAGATATTGGAAGAGAAACACATCAGAATTTTTGAAGTGATTCAACTCCTTCCCCTAAGCCTTCATTTACCCCCATGCTAGCATGCCTGGTCATATCTCTTTCTTCTCTCACTGGAAGAGAAGTGGAGTTGGGAAGTGTCTTGAACATCTTTAACTTACTCAACATTTCCCCACCAACTCTCCATGCCCTTAATCTCACTCAATGTCGGAGACGTTTGCAATGGCAAAAAGATAAGATTTTTTTAAAGAACAGTTTGTCAAATTAGCCATTGTAGTGCTTTTGGATGATCTGATTGCTCTAGCAGACAATTTGATCGATTAATTTATGATCTCCCAGGTTCATCAAACCATCTATTGAATGATTTGATGGTTTTTTTGATAGAATTTGAATTTTAGCTAGGGACTATTGAACTATCTATTGGATAGTTTGATGGTATTATGTCATAACTTGAATTTTAGTCCGTGACTATCAAATTATTCATCAGATGGTTCGATTGTTTTTCAATAGAACTTGATTTTTTCATGATTTATGTTAGATGGTTTGATCTCTATCTCATCCACCATTGGATTGATCATTGGAAACCTATTAGATAGTCTAATAATCATTTGATAAGAGTTGATTTTGGTGATCTTATCTACTTAATGGATAATAGATCTCTCTATCTGTATGATTCAATATTCATTGGAAGCTTGTCGAATGGTTGATCGGACTGTTCAATGGGTCATTCTATTAGAAATCCTTCTGTTTGTTTACTTTTAGTTTTCATGAGGCTTTACTTAAATGTTTAAGTATGTGGCTAATGTAAAACTTTGAAAAATCTTTGCTACAATATAGTTTTAAAAAATATGTAAAAATCATTTTTTTAACTTTGAAAACTATGCAAAGAAAATTTTAAGTTCATTGAACTAGTTTACTAGGTCAATCATACAAGCATCTTAGACACAAAGCCCTAATTTGACCTTGTTGTCTTCCTCTTGATCTTAATGTTTTACTTCCAATGTGAATTTTGTTCCTTCATCATCATATTCAAGAATTGTCACTTTAAAAATCTTTTTAAAATGATTATCTAAAGTGGTCTTGTATGCATACACATAGATAATTATTAATCCTCACTTGATTAGATTCTTACCATCAAAACTTGATTGAGCCATCTTAAGCTTATGAGATTAACATTCTCTATTATTGTGTGATGAACTTAGAACTCACCCAAGCTATTGTTGAAGGGGAAGAGTGCTAGAGATTGCTTGTATCACCATTGATTTAGACATTTTACCATCTTAATCCTCAAGCATGTTTATAAATACCCAATGAATGAATGAAAATAAGAGGCCTTTTTTAAAATCCTTTTTTGCTAGGGAAGTTAATTCCTATCATTTTCTTTATCTAACATTTTTTCGATTTTTCTCTTTTCGTCTAGGAAAGATAAAAAATGCATTCTTGAATTCTGAAGCTCATCATTGACAAATAAAGGAACTAGAATAATTCGATATCCGATGTCTATTGAGGCCTAAAATGAGAAGGATTGCAAATTAAGTGTTCATTAAACTCTATTGACAAATAATATGTTTTTGGTATCCAAGCATCGATCATGGTGGATGCAAATATGAAAGGAGTATAAGAGTTATCTAATAAGGGGAAACAAAATATCGATGAATCTCTTACAACGATCCATGAAGAAAATCAATAGAATTTGGTGGAACAATAAATTGCTTAGTTATTGCAATTATTTCACATACTAATGGAAATCGTTGTGAAAAACCAATCCAATTTGGTGATCATGCTAGAGTAGATGTTGTTTGGAGGTAGGAGGATCTCACCAATTGTTCAAGAGGTTTGAATTTATCCAAATCCATGAGATATGATTTACGATGTACATGATGAAGATGATTAGAGCATTGCATCATTTTTAATTAATTAGTTGAATTCATTTAATATGGAAGAGAAATTTATTTAGTCAACTTATGACAAAGGTGCCAATGTTGAGAAGTTGAACACATAGTTGGAATAGTTGGAAACTTATCTCCTTATATGGGTATTCATCAATGGAGAGAACCTCACCATGCATTTGCTTGGTTGAGTGCTAAATTGTGAATGGAATTGGTGAATAAAATCACCTGAAGTAAATTCATAAGAAATGATCATAGAAGAATTTTATCTTATGGTGTATCTGTAGGAGTGATGGAAAAGGGAAAGCAATGATAGATTTTGGACAGATGTTGAGACAATTCAAAAGGCTAATGATAGTGTTTCTCTTATTGTGAAATCAAAAGTCAATACTTAAGGATTGTTTGCTGAAAGAAAGAATAATTGTTCACTGTGACAATTCAATTGAAGAAAGAGATAGAGTGCCATTGAAATTGGAAATTACAAAAATTTGATTTTTAAGAGTTTCATGAAATGGCTGCAATTGATTACCACATCTCATCCTAAACTCTATTCTATGGGTTGGATCCAAAAGGATTTGGAAGCTTAAGCAGAGATGGATTGAAGTTTGTAATTGCGCAAGAGTACATCAATGAAGTGCTTTATAATGCTGCACTTTTTGACATATGTGAAATCATTGTAGGTTTTTGATAGTTTTTGGATCGAAATATAGTGTATTATTGAAGTGCTCAATAATATTAGTTAATAAAGGATGACAAAAAGTATTTTTTTAATCAAGATGAAGAGTAGTTAGTGGATATCATAGCTATTGCTAAAGTGAAAAAGGCTTATCAATACATACCAAAACTATGCATTATTACTCATACAACAAAAGCAACTTGATGGAGGTGCCATAGAGATCAATAAAGAAAGCGCCACTCTAAGAGCTCATCAACACGTATTCTAGAATTGAAACCAAGTAGTTCATGATGTGGTTTTCTAGTTGAAATGGAAGATGGTGAGTGGCTTATGTGCATTGTTTATAGAGTCTCAATAAATGTTTTATCAACAATTTGTATCCTCAACCTTATATATAGGATTTACATGATTTTCTTTGTCATGTTAAACGTTTCTCAAAGCTTGATTTAAGTTTGGATATCTCTAAGTAATAATCCAGGAGATAGTTGGAAACAACCTTAAAAATTTGACAAGGCTTGTATGAGTGATCAGTAGTTCTTGTTGGCTTGTGTAATGCTTTAGCGACATTTATGATATTGATGAATGTTATTTTGAGCCTAAACGTTAAGAAGCTTGTGATTTTCTATCTTGATAATTCACTCTTTAATAATGGAGACATGCAAAAATACCTCAATTGTGTCAGGAAGCATTTTCAAAGTTGCAACAGAATCAACTTAAGCGCAACTTGAAGAAGTGTGAATTTGAGAAGAAGGCTCTCATTTATTTTTATGAAGTCAGCAAAGGTGAGCTTAGTATTGAATCATAAAAGATTGAAGCCATCAAAGATTGGTCAAGAACTTGTATTGTTATTGGAGTTGGAAATTTTAAGGTACCTGTTAGTACTTGAGGAAATTTATCAAAATTTGGTGAGAGTTTTGCATTTATATTCTCAAATGTGAGTGAATTAGAAATTTGATTGGAAAGAAGTCTACAAGGAGACGTTCTTGAAACTTTAAAATATTATAGGTACAACACTAGTAGTATTTGTAACCAACCTTCAATAGCCATTTGAGTTAGAAGTTGATGCCTCAAGTATGCCTAAGAGCTGTTTTGATGCAAGGAAGACTTGTTTATTATTTAGAATTGCTATAAGGGGCTCAAAGAAATTATCAAGTATGTAATTGTTATTTACTAGTTTTACATCAACAGTGAAACATTGGCATCAATACCTCATTAAGAAAGAAAAACTATACATTCAAACCATCAAGTTAGAACTTGGTACCTTTAGCTTGGAATGGCTGTAAGAGAACCTTGTGAACTCGATTGAGGGCGTTCAATTTGCGCTGACATTGAGCATCCTTGTTTTTCCTCAGAAACGTCGCTTGGGAACCCTAGCTTGTCCAAGAATCAAAGGAAGTTTACCCGAAGCACTTCGTCTTCTCTGCTTGAAGCATTTGGAGTGCCCTCTTTGCACGAAGTTGTTCGCATCTCAATCGTTCTGTTTTTGAATCACTTGGTCTCTTCTTTAGTTGAGCTTCAAAATGTTACTATCTACAGCCTCTCCTTTTTGTTCGGTTGCCTTAAGTGCTTGTAATTTTTTTTTACTGTGCCTGAAAGCTCTCTTTTGCCCATGCCACAGCTCTCCTCTTTGTCTGGTTGCTTGAAGCTCCCAAATTCCTTTTCTCCTTTTCTTTAAAGATTTCTTTTGCCCGCACCTCAGCTCTCCTCTATTTGGAAGTGCTAACTACCCTTGTTACTTTGCTCGATCGTTGCCTCGTTGCTCAAGCCTCGCTGTGAATTGCCCAAGCCTCTTTTAAGATGCCAAAAGCCTTTTTAAGTTGTTTGAAAGCTCTTTTGAGTTGCTCAAGCATTCTATAAGCTTGCCAAATGCTTTATGAACTGCTTGAATGCTATATAAGTTGCCAATAAGCTTTCGTAAGTTGCTTTAAGTTTCCAAATGCTTTGTAAGCTATCCAAAGTTCTCTTCTCTATTCAGGCTTCATTGATAAACTATTGAAAGCTTTTACGAGCTGTTAAAAGGTAGCTCGTACTCACAATATCAATTTTCTTGCTTTGCATTTGAACTCCTACTTACATTTTCAATAAAAGCAATTTTTATTTTATCTATTGATTTTTTGTTTCACATCAACATTCAAGCTTCTATCATTGAACTTCCTTATAAAGGAAGATAAACAAAGCCTTCATGACATTGGTGGCACAATTTGTTTAAAAGTCTACAATTGACCAAAAAGAGTTCTACAAAAATAATAATAACCCAGATGAGGCTATAATTTTCTTCAAACCTATATACTTTCTATTCAAAATACTTGACTTAAAAGGAGTCCAACAATGCTACAACAAGTACAAAAGAGACCAATTAATTACGAAAATGAAATTACAAGAAAATAAGAATAGATCTACATTGAATATGAACTAAAGATTATTTGTTGAAGCACACCTTGAGAGACAATGTTTATTAAAGGAATTGATTGCTAGGCTCAAATTCATTGAAATATTTGACAATAGTAGATAAGTGTTGCCTTTTGACTTAATTTATTTATGATGATTCTTGCAAAGTCATTAATCTCTCATCACTCCTTTTTGAAGCCTTTTATGCTATATTTACAAGCAAAGAACAATCAAATGGTCTTTAACTCATCATTTACCCATTGCTATTTTCCTATTTAACAAAAATATAGTTGTTCCTCATCAAAATGTGATAATTCTACCTTTAAATATTGATCTGACTATTCAAGTATATAATCAGACCATAACATTAGTCCAATGCATTTAATCATATTGATTTCATATCGGAACATGTGATGCTTTGAACATTGGTGATGTAAAGGATTTGATTCTTGCATAAATACATGGTGAACATAATTGATAAAGCTGTTTGATCTTAATATTGAATTGTCCAATCTATGTTAAATGATTCAATGGGCCATCTTATAGGATCGTTTGAAAGTTCATTGAAACATCTAATCTTAGGATTAAAAAATTCGGCCTCCATCACAATTTAAAATTTTATTTTGGTTGTAGAATTTTAAAGCAAAATTAAATAATTAATAATATCAATAAGTTGAACATTGATGCATTGTGGCCTTGTGCTCCACTAGGAGTTTTGCCCTTTTTGGAGATACTCTTACCTTCCTTGATGGCAGTGCTCCCTTTCCCCTTTTGGCGTAGCTTTTCCCTTCTTGCATCCTCTTCCCTTACCCATGATGTTGAGGCTTTCCTTGGTGGGTCACTTCTGGGTTAGTTGGTGGATAGGGATGGCTTCCCACTCCTTGGTTGTGGCATTGTCGGCTAATAGCCTTTGGAACCTCAATAATTTTTGCATTGGGTTGCTCTCTATCTTGCCCTACCGGTTCATCTTTGGGTTCTCTCTTTGTCCTCTTTGGTTCTTATGTTAGCTTCCTCAGTCTTGTTCTCTTGTCCTGGTCTTTTCCCCATCCTATTTTAATCCCTTTCCCCTTCCTACCTACATTGAGCCACTTAGGCCTCCACAGGGCTTCGCCTTGCTTTTTCATTTCAAGGTTGTCTTGGCCCTTGCTCTAGCTTCTTCTGCTGTTGTGTCTCCCCTAAGATTGAATTTGCTTGGTGTGGTATCGTGGTTAGGACAACTCCTTAGAGTCCTTTCGTTTCTCCTTCTTCCTCCATTTTTTGCCGCTGGGTTTTTCCTTTTCCCCCTTGGCACCCCTTTCGGACTCTTCTTTTGACTTCCTTCTCCTTTCTTTTGAGGTGTTCTGGTTCTCTTACTTGGCCTGGCAGTCTCGATGAGTTTCCTTCTCGTTACCCTTGGTGCTCTTTTGCCTCCTTTGGTGTCTCCTATTGCCTTCCCTGATTGATCCTCCCAACTTTGGCCTGCCCACCTTCTGTTAGGCACTGCTTTTCTTCTCCATGTCATGCTCCAGCTCGCATAAAATCCATTAGGCTTCCTCACCCATTGCTTGCCTTGTTTTTCATTTTTAATACTGATAGGTTATGACCAGTTCTAATGGTTCTAGCCATTTAGTCTGTCTAACCTTTTGACCTTTTTTAGTTATCTTGTCTATCTTTTCTTGCTTTGTTTATTTTGTACTTCTTTGTTAGTCTAGCTTCACAACCTTTTGAACTTTTCCCTTGAGTTGTCTAGATTTTATCTTGTCTTTTGGTAACTAACGGGCCATTCCTTATCTAACTTAGAAAAATGATACCAATAAATTAAATATATAAACAGCTCATTTATTAAAATAAATAAATAAATATTATACTCACATGAATTATTGTAGGTGAATTAATATAATACCTCGTTTTGGCATACTTAATGAGTTAGAAAATCAATGTTAAATTAGTAGTTAATAATGTATATTTGAAAATATGACAATCGCATATGGAAACTTAAGAATTAATCTAAAACTTATTTCTTAAGTTTGAATTTAGAAAACTTTTTGAAAGATCGAATTTTTTTCCTCATATTTCTAATTGCCTAAATAGCCAACCATGTGCCTCAAACCATGACCATGCATCAAATAATCTTTATATTTAACCTTGAAACTTTTTCGTTCCATGCTTGATCATTTTGACAATTAGAACCATCGTTGGTGCACTTGAAGTCTTCTCAAGGCAAGCAAGTTTAATACATCATCAAACTACAACTTGAAAGATCTTTACCTATCTCAAATATGTATGATAACTTGAAAACACTACAGATCATTGGTGAAAACATTTTTTAAGTTTTTATTATCTAACATGCTCGTTTGCTCGACACAAACTTGACCCTTTAACAGTTTTGGTTTAATCTAAACTTGAAAGAATTGAAAACAACAATACTTTCAGAGATTCTCTTGTTCATGTTAGGAGCCATTCTAAGATGGTTGTGATTTGACTTAGACTCATATGGTTTACTGCTATTGTTATTGGAGACTAACTTCTTTTTGTTGTGTAATTCACTTGTTAATTTCATTATGTTGTGCTTGTTTGAACTTGCAACTTTTTTCATTTGGTCGATTTCATTGTTGTTCTAATTAGACATTTGACTAGTCTCAATAAATGACTGGCCACTCGATAACCTGTGGGTATCACCCTCTCAATCAACTCAACATTTAGTTAATGTACCATCTTTTATTGAAAACAAAAATCGAATGATCTCGAGCTGTGATTCATCCAACATATTGTTATCATTTACTATTGCTTTTCTAACATGAACATCGGACACATCCTCGAAATCTACTTCCATCAATGACTTCAAACATCAAGCATATAATCCTATGACTCGTTAAATTTGCAAAGACTCGATGCCTCGACATTGTTGATGTCACTTTTCTTAAATTTTTTTTAAGATCTCATGAAGACAAGAAATTCTATTACTGTTATTCCATGTTTTGGCTTAAATTAAAATTTCTATCTCGTGTGGTGACAATGATTATAGACAAAACCAGTTGAGCCTTAAGCACATTTTTATTCTAAATGATAAAACAAATGTTCTATAGATTAGTCCATTAAATAAAAGGTCATAAAATTTGAAAATGAATTTTTTTTTAAAATTAAACAAATTTGCCTAACTCATTGAGCACCTCTGCATGCATTTTTAGGTTGTCACTAGCCTTGCGGATCCATCTGCAAACATAATATTCGGCGCCGTCGTCGACGACCGCTATACCGGAGAAATTCATGTGACAATCATCGCAACAGGCTTTTCTCAGTCGTTCCAGAAAACACTCCTGACCGATCCGAAGGCAGCTAGGATAGCTGAAACCCATCATTCGCACGAAATCAATGTTGGATCTCTTGCCGCCAACTCGCCGCCGGCGACATCTCGGCAAAGGAGGCTCTTCTTCTGATGCAAGTTTTGGCCCTTTTTGTTACCGTTGCGATGTGCCCATTTGCCATAACACGTTCTTTTTAAAAGCTAAGGCGTGTTAGAGTAGTAAGCTGAGCTGTTGAGAGATCTAAGTATTTGAAGTTCAAGGCAAATTGCAATGATTGCGTGGTAGCTATATGCTTGCCTTGCATTTTTCATGCAAATATTTTAGAAAACTAATAGTTTGAAGTCCTGAAACATTTTATCATGTTTGATTATCAAACTTTGGATGAACAAGGCTTTTGCCCCGCTGCCTTTCACCTTTTTTAAATAATTTTTTGTTTTATTTTGTACATTAAATAGATTTTTATAATTTACAAGAGTTTTATGTAATAAAAGTTTGTAGTCATTTTATGTTAATGAGAAGTGGTGAGAAACTCTTATGAACTAAAATTTGAACGGGATATTATTTGGAGGTTAAGGATCACATAAAATTAAGAAATATTTTAATCAATTGATTATGTTGACAATGGCTCACCTCTGTGCTTCCTTGTCATAGATGGAATGAAGTGGACAAACTTAGGAAGGAAAGAATGTGGGAGGATATCATAATATGACCAATAATCTTTAAAATAATTTGTTTTGTGATGGCATATATAATGTGTTTGGGTATTCGGTTGATTAACATATTTCAAAGAATATTTGATGAAATCAAAATCATTAAAGATAAGTCATTTATACACATGGGCATGCAGTAGGGGTGGTGAAAGTTGCACTTGTTTAGAGCATTTTGTTGCACATCAAGAAACATAAGCTTGATATATGTTTCTTAAAGATTATGGGCTTATGACCAAGGAAGAGTGGAGATAGTTTGCTAATGATTACTCTATTGAATTTTGGGTAAAACAACTAAATTATTTAAAAACTTAGTTTCTTATTGCAAAGATGACACTTGTTACATATCTTCTAATGAATAGGAAAATATGTTACAACAGTAACAAAAGCAAAGATACAAAAATAATTTTTTACCACTTCTATAAAAGGATACACTTGGTTGGATCATGTAAAGATAAGTTAAGAAATTTTTGTTTAAATTTGTTCCAATATTAATTTGATTTAGTAGTTACTCATGTATATCTTAATTGCAAGTTAAAGGCAATAATTACAAGAGAGGAGCTTCGAAAAGTTGCTCATAAGAAGAAGAGGACCAATATGTTGATGCAAATGTTGAGAAAATGGCTATTAGAATTGTAATTGATTATAATTTTAGTCTAACTAACAATATTTTGCAAAAAGAAATTCTTAAATTGTGATTTGGATAATTTTGTAAGATGAATTGATCTTCTGCTCTTCTCATCGTACAATTCACCCTAAATATAGTGTTTACATTTTGGCCTTAACTCTTGGAATAGAATATTCTAGAGAGGCTAAGAACTAAGAAATTTGATATCATAATATCTTATTTTAAAGATAATTAAGTAGGTGAGATAGCACTGGCCAGGCCACTAAAACTCAAGCCCTAATGAATGAACTAGCCAATACTAGGGAGATATCTATGCAAGAGATACCCACTATTTAATTAGAATTGGTTGAGATTTGGGAAATAACGATGCTCAAAGCACAACAACATGGTCTTGTTAGCGTCACTAGTCATTTCATCCACCATTGCTTGAGTTATATTCAAACTTATATCCAATTTGGTATTATAAAATTTTTTTATGTGATATATATTCTTTAAAATGTTATTATTTTATGCAAGGAGCTTCTTATGCCACTGTTTGAGCTTTTTAACCAATATTATCACCCTAGCATTATGGTGGTTGATATACACTTAGTGAGAGTGTATGCAATGTTAGCATTGATCACACTATTAACTATATGTAAGAATCACTTTTGAGATCAACATAATTACAATGTTGTGGTAGTACATAATGGCTATGTTTTATCCTGACTAATATCTCTTGTTTTGTTTATTGATCGGGTGTGATTTAATCTACCATTAATAACAATTTCATAATTGAAGCAATCATAGTATCACTACTCTATTCTATCGACTTACAAGGACCATCCCAAAGTTTTGGCTAGGTGTCACATATTACAAAGAAATTATTCGTAGCTATTGATAAACCATACCTTCCATATGATTAGCACTTTGAAACTTATATTTATCATCTTATACAATATTGTCTACAAAAATTGTTGCAACTTGATAATAAGAAAATCACCTATGTACAAATATCGTTTGAAAAATTGAATGCTGATATGGAGAATGAGTGATTGTTTATTAAGTTCAAAGAACAAGGTTTTGGGTAAGCAAGAAATTATAATTTGACAATCCCAAGATTTCTAACTTTGCATTGACAAAGAAAATTGGTAGTAACATTTGTTTCTACATATATTGGACTATAATACGTTCCATTGATTGAAAATTTTTGTCATTATACTACAATATCTAACATTACGAAGTTCAGTATGTAAACTTTTGTATGACAAAATGTGAAATGGTGTGTTGGCAATCACATGCATTTTTGTTGATCCCTTTTTTTATCTCCATTTCTCTTGATAGAAGATAGAGCCAAGAATGTATACAACTTATTAAAGGCAATGAGTAACTCAATAGTTTGTTTATCATATGTTTATCATAAATTACAAACTAGTTAATTTGTTTTAAAGTTTAAAAGTTTTATTATAATTATGTGTTTAGTATTCAATTTATGATAAGGATCATTTCATGCTAGTGATAGTAGATCCATTAAATGGCTGCACATATTAAACGAATCCTCCAAAACATAAATTTTGAGATTATATTAAGTAATAAGTTTTTTTTTGTTTTAAAACCATAATGATTTTAACATGCCCATTTTTGGCCAAACAACTCTAAGCACAAGAATTCACAAATCTTAAATTAAACTATCAAGGTATGATAACTTACAAAAAATGTTATTCTTTTCCTCATAAACTTTTTACTTTTTTCTCATGCATGATTCTAAACATTTTGTTTTTGTAAGGGTCTATCACAAAACAATAATGTCAATGTGGATATTATATATATTGCACTTTATGGATGACATAATCATCACATAAACCATGAAGATAATTTATCTTGTATGAAATATTTTTTAATCCTAACATTTTAGAACTTTAAGTGATTACTTGGTCATATTTTATGTGTTGTTCTTCAAATTAAAGACTAGATATATTACTCTTATCTTTGAGAAAGGTCATAAGAGTTTGGCTATATATAAATGGAACAAATGGAAATTTTATTTAAGTTGAATACTCTTTATTCAAGTTTTATGTTTAATGTTAAATTTAGCTTTTCTAAGTTATAGATTCTTGCATATTTTTGTTGAATTGAAATGTGAATTGATTCAAATGTTATGGAATGTGAATATGAATGGATTTAGTCTACATTATTATATATGAAAATGTTAATAGTATGAAAGTTCTGTTAAAATTGTATATGTAAGTTTTATTTATGTAGTAGACTTATAAAACATATTGTAAAAATCATTCAAAGCAATAAGTTTTATAAACTAGTTATCTCAATAACAGCATTATAATGTAGCAAACATAAGATAGTTATCTCAATAACCACATTTATGATCATGATGTAAAGTAAGTTTTCTAGGGAACACAAATAAAATACTTAATTTTAAGCAAAATTTTATTAAGTGGTTTGTCCTAGAAAACCGTTTTATAAAATACACTAAAAATAGTTTACTAATGCCGAATCTTATGAAACAATTTTTTTCGTATATCGTTTTATAAAAATATCTTTATAAATTAAATGTTAACTACTTTATAAATGTGCCATCGTTTTAAAGATGATTAATAAAAAGTGGTTATTATAAGTTCTTTAAAGCAGTGCTAAATCATGTAATAAGACGATTCTTTTGCTAAAAATATGAGAAATGACATGGCATAAGTTAAGCCAATCCATTCAAAGGAATTTATATGTTTTTTAATATTGAACTTTGAAGTTATTCATAATCAAAATTGCGAAACATTTATATTTTCTTGTGAATTTCGTCTCAAATAATCAAACAACACATCATGTATGAATCAAAACACCTTAGATGGCATTGCTCGAGTCCAATTGGTTTTTCATAACAATTTTCAAGCACATTTTTAGAGTCCTCCAAACAAGAATTTGTGATCGAGTTTTTGGGCCCATCTCTAACCAAGTCTAGCCATTTTTTTACCTATGCCTTTAGAGGCCTCTTTGTAAAAACACTATTTTTGGTTGATTTCGGATGAAAATTCCCTAGTATTCTAATCAGTCCTTGAAGAATCTAGATCCACAACAACCACAGTGGTTGAATCCTGATAACCATCAAATCTTCGAGAAGTTCATTACCTAAGAGCAATAACTCGATCATTCAAGATGTGGTCAAAATAATTATAATTAACATAGTAAGAAACTCAACATTTGATGACATATATACATAAATTATAATTGTCAAACTTGTTATACTTGGCACAAAGAGATGTAATATAGAGAGATTCACCTCTAGGACAACACAGGTATGTTGTACCACCAAAGAGATCTACCAATGAATAAGCTAGTGGAGTCCCATTCCCATTCAATGTAATGAACATAGCGGTGAGTATAGGATCCACCCCATATAAAAGCTCTAATAATATGCTTAATCTCCAAGATAATTTGCCATAACACAATAACATGTGATAAGGAGAACACAATTAATATAAAAAGCATAAGGTTTGCAAGAACTATGTGGCTAGCAAGTGATAAGAGATAGGTAGCCCAAGAGAGAATATGAGTGGAGGCTATCTATGTAAGATGCATGAAATCTAAAGCTCAAAGACACTTTGCTCCCATTGGAATACCCAAGCATCTGATTTTCCAGGATTGCTTCATTTTAAGCTTGTTGGCAAACTATTTCTTCCTCTTGTGTGCCATCCCTTACTAAATAACATGTCCAATTTATTATAGTTGATATGAAAGCTAGAAGCCTTACAATAAAGAGCAAGGACCTTCTTAACGACAACCACAAAAGCTTAAATGGCTAATCAATAAATGAGATTTCATTAGTGTATAGTAGATGGGTAATAGCTAGCACTAATGGGCATATGCTAATGTCTCTGATATTAGATGTGATCCTCAAAGTGTGGATAGCCATAGAAAGAAACTTTAAGGTAATGTTAAATAGATAAGGGGAAAGAAGGCACACTTGTTGAAGTCTCTAGATTGTAGAGATCCAAGGTAATCTCTTCCCATTCAGGTAAACTTCATACTAAGGACCAAAAATGCATGCTCTCACTTATGCACACCATATATCTATGAAGCCAAAGTGTCAAAGGATAAAGAGAATAAAATCCCAACTTATACAGTCATAGATCTATGAAAAATCCAATTTGAGAGACATCATGCCCTCCTGAGAAAAGGAAGTCTTGAGCATGTGGTTTAACTTTTTCCTATAAAAATGTTATTAGAAATTGACCTCCCATAGATAAATGTCACTTGCTCTTGGCTGATGACATGAGAAAGAATAGCTTGTAAGCATGCAATAAGAACTTTGGACTTAGTCACAACCTTAAAGATTATGTTGATTAAGATGATAGGCTTGAATTAGCTAATGCTTTTGGTGCAATTGTACCCCTCCAACATATAGGTATATGTTTATGAGTGAAGATATAGTGGACTACCTTATAGATGTCACCTAGGGTGATATACTAATAACCTCAAATAAAGGATATGGTTATGTCATCATTTTTAGGAGCCCAATTGGTCTAGAGAGGACCAATCATATTATGAATCTCATTCTTTGTAATAAGAGCAACCAATAATGTAGCTTGATCAAAAGTGAGAGTGGAGGAAGAACCTAAAGAGTAAGATGTGAATCCAAGTTCTACTTATGGGTGATGAACTCCAAGATGGCATCCTGAATATCCACATGTACCATAAAGAGTGATGCCTCCTTTTACTTTAGAGGAACAAATGTAATTATCCTACTTATGTTGAGTAGTGACAAAAAAAGAATTCTAATAACGATGGATGGCCCATTATTTCTTGGCTCTTTGTCTTCACCAACACTCCATATGACAAGTGTGTTATGATAATCTATTATAAGTCTAAGAAGGAGTCTATGCTTGGTTGCATCCAAGCCAATTAAGGAATTCTTCCTCTATAATTTAGCCATATCCTACTCAAAATTTTTTGAAGTAGTGGATATGCTGGCATGTGTCTTTTATCCATTTAGAGAGGGCCCTTAAGAATCAGTCAAACTTAATGCTTACCATTATAAAAGGAGATCCCCTCATAGTCCTACTTCAAATGTTGACAACAATGCTTTTAGATTCAGGGAACTCAAGTCATAAGTTCTCAAACTAGGCATTCATGCCTTTAGCCTTAAAGTAAAGATTCAAAAATTGGATTAAAATAGGATAATGTTCTAACCCCAATCTAGTGAGGTGAGTAGCATTTAATCCTTAGAAATTTTGTAAGTTAACTATGTTGAGAAAAACTTTATCCAACTATTCAAAACTTTGTGGGCCACTCTCCTTGTTATGGAATCAACTGTAAAGATTGCCAATAAAACTCAAGTCACATAGATCCATACTTATAATGACTATCAAAAATAAATAGCTAAATAGAAAAATAAATGTGATATGAATGAGATTGTCTTTTTGACTAAAATGTGCAAGTGCATCTTTCTACCATTTCATGTTTGCAAGCTTCAAATAAACATTATGGAAGTTAATTGTCCAAGCATGTTTCTTCTATGAGCTTTTTAAAAGAATAAAACGGTTTTTTGAAAATAGAAAATTGTAACTTAAAAGATAAGATAAAGAACTTTGCATTGATTGAGAAAGAAATAAAAAATTTTGAAAGAAAAGTTTGTCGATGTATCTTTATGTGCTTCTACTTCTCATGCTTACTCTTGTTCACATACATCTCATCATGTTTTATCTTAAAATCATGTGAAAAGATATATTAGTTACTTGCATGCATATTCTAATGTTACATCTCATTTGCATGGAAAGTATAGATTGAAAAGGGCACGCATTCATCTTATGCATACATCTTACTCTCATGTAAAATCCAATATTGTATGCAACTAATTGTGGTAAACAAGGATATATTTCTTTTGGCTATTTTATTAGGAAATTTATTGACTAAAAAAAGAATAAATATGAATGAATTCCTATAAAAAATTATCCAAAAAATAAATTTACAAAATCACCTCATATACATACTACCATTATTGACCCAAGATGGATTAGGTTCTCAAGCTTAAAGTCTAGGTACTTGTGTAAGTGTGTCTCCATACTTAAGACCTATGGAGTTAAACATTGGCTTGTGGGTCTGCTTATGATTCACTTGATAGAATCTGCTTTGTCTTAATCTTAATATCAATTTATATAGGAATGAATATCTTTAGTCCTATAAATTAGCTACTTAATCTTAAATGTCAAAGAAGATGAGAAAATCTAGGATATGGATTTTCACTATTTATCAGATCATTAAGGACTTGCATGAGCATTAGATCCAAAGCTCATTAAGTTAAGGATGAGAAAAAGATTTTAAACAAAAATTGGGTCAATTGAGGGTTAAGCATGTGTCATAACAAAGATACTCTATTTATTGATGAAATTGATGTGAATTAATATAGAGTGTTGCTGAAGTCATATGCTTGTAGAACGATTACATTTAATATTAAAAGAGATTGTGAATTATACTTAAAGGATTACTAAATTCATTCTTAATTACAACCAGTGTGTTATGAGTTGAATGTATATTTATCAAGAATGAATGTACGGCCTTGAATGAATACATGAGGAGTTGGATGACTATCTTTTCAGAAGGAGTTGAAATATATTTATCATTGAAATGCTATCCAAATCCATTTAAGTTTTAATTAGTAAAATTGGCATAGGTTCTATTTTTAGTTGCTAATTTATACATTAAACTAGTCATATAGGTTCATTTAACCATGATTAATGTTTTTTTATTGCCCTCTTAGATTGATTACCAAATTCCAACAATCTGTATAATAAGGAGTTTGCCTAATATTATGATGGAAGAATTCAATAAGTTTAAATAGAATTAGGTGTTACTATTACTGAACAAAAAATTGGATTGGATGTAGGGGGAGTTGAGTTGTTGTATGATTTGTTGGAAGTTAAAACTCATGTGTCTGTGAGTTATATGTATGCATACAACAAGGGAAAGTTGGTTGAACATGTTAAACTGCATTTATTTGAATTTTTATATGCTATAGTTTAGATTAAGCTACTGTTATATTATTCTATGTATTATGTTGCTATTGTGTTATATGTTTATACTACCAATTTGTTTTAGTTAGCTGATTCAATCTCATGCTTATGTAGTTATTACATAATCTTGGTTCTTATTATTAATTTTTTAAAAAATTGGTATTCTAACTTCAATAATTAAGGGGGAAAATGCTTGGAATATAGATAAATAAGAGAAAAATGTTTGTCCTAATGCATTAAAGTTGAACTAGAACATGGATAAAATGTTATGCTGGAATAAGATATTATTACTATTTTAGAAGCCAATTGTTGTGCTAAGAAATGATTATATTTTTATTAATTGATGTTGTGTTGCAAGCATAGATGTAGGAACCCTTTAGAAGCATAGTGATTAATTTTACTTCCATGAACATTCATTATTATTTTATTTGCTTTAAGTTGTTATTTCTTAATTTCAGCTAATCAAGGAATGTTAAATTCCTTTTGATTTTATTAAATTGATACTTGAAATTGTTTAAGCTAGTTACTATAAATTGTATTTGTAATAAGGAATGTATAAAGTAATGGTAAAGATTGTTCAAAATGATGAGGAAGGATATCTAGCTAAAGGTTTGATTGTGAATAATGTACATAACAATTTTGGATAAGCGCATAATATGATTGAGCAAACTAAGAACTTGGGGTATAAGTATGAATAGACAAGCTTAACGATTAGACATGTTTGATAAGGTAAGAGGAAAGTTTTGGTATTGGACAAGCACAATATTAACATATTTGATAGTACGATCAGATAAGAGTAAGAACGAAGTCAAGCACAAAACATGATAAATGATTGTAAAAAGTTAATCATACAAGTATGTCAATGTAGACAATGAAGAGTTTGAACAAGTAATAAAGTAATCGTACTAGAACAAAGTCATGAATTATATTAGTACGATAATAAGAGTAGAAAAATATTCTACATTTAGTAAGCTCAAAAAAATTAATATATCATATAATACAATTAACATAATTGTATAAGAAAAATTAAGCAAAGAGAAACACACACCATGAGACTTATTGGGTTACAATTGGTGATTGAGATGCAAAATGTATGATATGAGTATGAATACTAAATCATAAAATTATGATTAAAAGAATTATTAGTCAATAAACGTGATTTGGCTTATCATACAATATGTTGTTGATATAGTACTAATAAAGTGCAAAGATGTAGAATAAATTGATATTTGTAATTGAATTTTTCTATATCCAGTTGTTGAAACTTAGGTTTCTTAAATTTAAGGATTAAAAAAATAGGTGGCTAAAGACAACTACATTAAATCTAAAGGAATTTGGACCAATAGATTATCATGATTTAATCGTAGCTATGAAACATAAGAGAGATATCAAGGTTTCTGGCTATCTTATATTAATGATTTGCTAATTAACCTGGAGGCTCTAATCGTCTAACCAAGTTAGAGAGGAGAAGAAAAACTATTTCAAGCAAGAAGAGAAAGAAGGATCTCTAGATTTTAGAGGAAGAAAATCTCAAAGCTCACTCTTAGTGAAGTCCTCTATTCAGATTACGAGATAAAATTAACCTCAATATCATACTATTAAACTTAGGTAATTAGGAGTACCTCTTTTCTAAGTATTACTTATGGTTAACATGGATTTGAATTACTTTGAATAATTTTCACCCTTCCATAAATCTTAATATAAATTGATGAAATATGCCTTAATTGAGACTTGTTGGTATTTTCAAAAAGCATATTTTATCTATCTCTTGATTTATTTCTTTATAAAAGTTCATTAGAGGCAATGCATGTTTAAATTTCCCTTTATATAAGAGGTTGTTAAATTTTATTCTTAAATGCTTGTTCATGTTGAGATTCATTATTGGTGCATGCAACATATGAAATTTTATGAATTTTGAGATGATTTAAGTTAGCATAATCACCTTACCTAAGATTGACTTGCTTTTAAATTATTACAAAATGATGATTTAGTCATGAAGTCATTGCATGAAACATTAATCTACTGGTTTATTACTTGTATGAAGTCACTGCATGAAATTAAGAATCAAATATATGTTATTAAAGCTCATGAACTAAGAATGGCTTGAAACATATTTTAATTGTTCTCTAATTTTACAAGAATATCATGCCATATGAAAGTTATTTCTTAATGAACCAGTAGATGCTGCTTTAAAGATTTACATGATTATAGAGTCCTTATTTATTTGGAAATATTGAGCTTCAACTTGAAATATGACTTGATGAGAATCCTTGACTTTACATGGGAGGTCATTACAATGAAATTAGAATAATTCTTTTGCATTTGAATTTAGATTAGGACTTTGGACACTAGGATAGAAACCTATTCTTACAACCAAGAAATGCGGTACCTTAGTTTTGCTTTGGAAGCTAGCAATATGGCTTGGTTAAGTCATGAAAAGGCATGTTTTGAACCATAAAATGACCTAGGTAGGTTCTAAGGTTAAGAGAAGTCCTCTATTTCTAATGGAGAACCTAGTAGGGCTTTATTGGATGCCTTAGAAGAGGACTAGTTGGTTGAGGATTCATTTAAGCTTATAAGAATTTCTTGGGGTTTAACTAAGTGAGGTTTCTAAAGAATTTATAACTAATATATGATTTGATATAAATCTCTAAACATGGATTTTATATATTGTCAAAAACTCTTAAAAGATCAATGAAAGGTGATATAAGATTTGAATAAGTTGTGGTTAAAGCTTAATATAGAACTAAACTAAGATAGATCCAATAAGGTAGATTAAAGATAGACTTAGGTCTTATTATTCTTTAATGAAGATCATATATATGAACTTAGTATTGGATTATGGATATTAGTACTTGGTGAGTCTTGTGCATGTTTGGAATAAGGCCTTATAATGGACAAGTCCTCAAGTAAGTTCTTAAATGAGGAGAAGAAGATTCTATCTAGGCCTGTGCAAAACATATTAGGCTTAACCAAGGGAGAAGTTGCTTATTATTATGATGGATAAACCATAGGCATGGGTTGTTTGATTTGGGTAAATTATTGAGTAACCTTATAGTCCCTTAGGCCATGGGTTATCACATTAGATAATGATCTGAGAGTCGTGTGAGTGGTTTAGGCAATACTTTGAATGGGCACAATAACTTAAACTAGTATGAATAATAAAGGAGTCATTGGTGGGACATGTGTGAAAGGATATTAGTGAGTTATCATGTTTTAGAAGGATACTTAAAGGTAAAGCTAAGATATGACATGGTTGAGACCCCAAGGGTAACTAGATAGGTAAAATGATTTTAAATAAGACTCAAGATAAAACTAATGGTAAATACTAATTAATAGAGAAAAACTTCTAGATTTATTAGATTATCCAAACTATATTAGGGATTAGAGGTAAACTTAGAACGTTTTAGACGACATTAAGATTCTCAAATAATTGATTTAGGGATTCCAAATAAATCTAGAAACATCCAGATATAGGATAATAATGATTTGAATTAATGTGAATTTGTTAGTAGTGTAATTTTAATGAGAGATAGTATTTTGATATAGTGGACACCAGGATTGGAACCCTAAAGTTAGCAAAACATATGAAAAAGAAGTGTTGTTTTATTTGGCTATGGCAAAACTTGGAAAAGAAGTGTGTGGTTATATGATTATAATATATCTTAGAAAAGAGTATTGATTTATATTATGATAGACTTTGACTTGGGTTGCATAGAATTAGAGATAGTTTTAGATCATAGTGGATTATTGAGTATCAAATTGGTTACATTATACATTTATTTAGTTATACATGATAGACTTGTTGCTTGTTATGTTACATATATGATTGTGATATTGATTTGATCTTGATTTATATTACTTATATAATATTGTCATAATATATTGGATTGCATATGACCTTTATAATATGATTAGAGGATTCTTTATTGGGCTTTGGCTCACTCTTAATTTTTATATGTAGGATTAAGGAGACAAGAGATTGCATAAGAGTTTATGATTGAGTCAACTATTGATCACTTATTATTTTTAATTATTTGCTTTTACTTAGCAATAAGATGTTGATTTTTTAATTTAAGAGTGAATTGGGCTTTTATATTATATTGGATTTTATTGATGGATTATGGTTGTATCAGACCTATTTGATAGACTTTATTGATGAATATTTTATTCCTATTTATATTATTTCTTTATTAGTTTGGATGATGGATACTATAATTTGGTGCATATGGATTTTTTGTCCATTATATGTTATATTAGTATATTTTATGTGCCAATATAATTAGGAAGTTATCCAAATACAATGATAGGTATAAAGATTATTACACTCAATGATAAAAAATTGAGTGTGACTATTATCTCTTTATAGAGATTGTTATATTCATGTGCATAGGAGAAAATAAAACTAAATAGATTAATTTTTTAAAAAAAATTAAGAATCTTTGGCCTTTATTATTAACATTTTTAATAATTGGGCTTAGAGAAACCACTTATCTATGAAGGGGATTAAAGTTCTTTAAATTAGTTTTAAAAAATTTAGAGTGCTAAAATTATCATAACTATTATTCTCACTAGTATAATTCATTTTGTATTATTCCTATTTTGCTGTTGTATATGTTTTGTATTGTGGTAGTTGCATTCAAATGCATTAGTACAAGGGGAATCAATTAATGTAGCTAAGTAGTTGTAAATATTTCCCTATTAATATTTATTGTAATGTTTGTTGTTATTGCTAAAACTTCTTGTAAAGTCCTTTAGTCCAACTTAATTCTTATTTCAATTTGCTAATATCAATTAATACTTATTTTAGTTTGTACAATTAGCTATTTATTATTAAATTCTTATCAATTATATAAAATTGTACCCCTTATTTGTCTAGTTTCAATCTTTGTTTTATCTTTTGATGTATGACAAAATAGGGAAGAGAAATGAAAATAATTCATTGCATCCCCAGCTTGATTTAACATTTATTAAATTGTATACATTCAAGAAAGACATGAATGTAAGTGAAACATTTGTTTGCTTCATGTTTTTTTTATATCTTTTCATTTCATTATTTTGTTAATAGTTTTGTTATCATCAAAAGGGAGAGATTATTATACCCTTAGTCATTACACCACTTATTTGATATGAATAAAATCATTTTTATTAGTTATATTTATATTTTTCTTGAGTGTTTTAAATAATGCAACTTAAGACCGAATAAGGATTAGTCATTTGGAGGTCTTGATCAAGTATTTCATAAAGTAATCGATATGCAAAGACATGTCAAAGAGTGTTAGTGAATTTTTTTAAGATAGCTTAACTTGCAAATTATGGAGCTATCATTCTAGGTCTTAGTGGACTAGCTACCCATTTGAAACTTATCATCTATATTTTATTTGATTAAAATTATTGAACTTATCACTTGATATTGATATGATATAATTAAAAATATATTATATAATTAAACTCATACATTCTCTTATTTAATCTCATTTTGAGTTATTAAGATCTCTAAAATTGTGCTAGGATCTTATTAATTTACTAATAATCATATAATATGATGTCTAATATCATACCTAGATGATCTACATTTTGGTATAAAATCTCAACTGATGTTTGAAGGTATCATAGTATCGTTAATTATAATGTCTTCATATATAGTTGTGACTACTAACTTAACAATCTTTGACATAATGATTATGAATTATTTAGCATAAAGTGTGGTGAATCCATTTATGAAATGTTCAATAGATTCATTAATGTTATAAATGATTTGCAGTTTCTTGGAAAATCTTTTACTATTCTTGATCTTGTAAGATACATACTTGGTTACTAAAGAGGCAATTATCATGAAAGTAAAAATCCTTAATACACTTAACATCCTTATGGCATTGCTCTTTGCCCTTGAACAAAGGATGAAGAAAAGAGAAGAGTCAAAGGAAGATGACTCCATGAAGAAAAAAAAGGCATTGGCAATAAAAACCTCCCATCTTCAAAGCTCAACAAAACTTGATAGATGAATTTCACAAAGAATTTACACTTGTGACCCTAATGTTTGGTCAAAGAATAAAGAAGCTAAGAAATAAAAGAAGAGGTAAATTTAGCAGACACAAAGCACAAACTCAAGCAAAAAAAATACCAAAGATGAAGGAAAAAGAACTGATTTGTTATGGCGGCAAGGTCATTTCTATTTGACCAAACTAGCAATTCAAAAATGACAAAGGAAAGAAGAAAATAAATAAAAACTATTATGAAATCAAAAAATTTGAGAAACTAAGTCTAGAAAATGAAGAATGTCACAAGGACACTCAAGTTATACATGAATGTGTAGGTGACCTTGAAAAAGAATGAAAATTTAACAAAATAATCCAAGAAAACTATCCTTCAAATAGAGAAAAAAACTCATGCCTTATTAAGGAAGAATTGAACCCATTTTTCTTTTCTTTGATAATTGACTATAAAATTATAGATGAAGTGCTGAAAAATGAATTTTGGTATTAGTTGTGAAAGAAAAGCTAAATCACTTTATAAGAAATAAAGTTTGTTAGTATTAAGACTAGTTGACCTCTTGACTATTGGTAAAAAAATAAAAGTTTTAAAATAAACTAAATAATGGTGGAATCATTGCTATGAATAAAGCAACAATAATGTCAAAAAGATATAATCAAATTGAAGGTATAGCCTTCACTAGTAGAATATTTAGAAGCAATTATACTCTTATTGGTATTTAAGTGCTATAAGGAATTTAAATTATTTTAAATAGATGCTAAAAGTGCATTTTTAAATATGGGGCTTTTCCACATTTAAAAAAACAATATTAAACAACCACATCAATTGGAAGATTATATTAATCCTAATAGCAAATATAAACACAAAAATATGTCAAAACAAGCACTGGATCTTAATATGATAGATTAAGCAAATTTATACTTTAAGAACTTCATAATAAGAAATGTAGATAATAGTTTATTTATTAAGAAAGAAATTCATAGTTTACTCATCCAAATATACGTAGATATTATTTTTGAATAAACGAATGAATGCTTTTGTGATGAATTTTCTAATAATATGAGTGAAGAAACTGAAATCAACATGATGGGTAATCTAAATTCAAATGGACTTCATATAAATCAAAAGGAAAATGAAATTTTTATATTATAAACCAAGTATGTAAATGAGCTATTAAAAATGATTGGGATGGAAAATCTTGAAAGAAGCATAACCCACACGAGCTTATCAACAAAAGCTTGATGATGAAAAAGATAAATCAATTGATATCAAAATGTGTAGAAGAATGATAAGATTCTCATTGTATTTAACCACTAGTTGACCAAATACTAAATTTATTATATGCTTCTCCACTCATTTAAGTAAATCCTAAAGAATCACACCTTAAAGCTATCAAATGAATCTTTAGTTATCTTATAAAAACAAAATCGTTAGGATACGTTACCCCAAAAATAATTACACATATGAATTAGTAGGTTATTTTAATGAGGACTATTCTCGATATATAGTAGATAAAAAGAGTCATCATGATTGTGTCACTTCTTGGGAAATTCACTAATATCATATTCAAGTAAAAAAAACAAAATTCAATGGCATTATCCATGAGAGAAATAGAATTATGTTGTCATAGGAAGATGTGTAGCACAAAATAATATTGCTAAAATATCAATTAAGAGACCCTGAAATTACATGACAAAATATTTCAATTAAATGTGATAATATGAGTATAATATGTCTTGATTAAAATCTTAACATTGAATAATGAAACATATAAAAATAAAACACCATTTTATAAAAAGAGTGGTCAAAATTCAATTTGTAAACTTAGATAAAAAAATTAACAACTGTCCTTTTCTAAACCCTTAAGTGAAGTTTTATCAAATTAGAAAAGAATTGGTGATACTTGATCCATCATATTAAGAAAATTATTTGTGTGACCTTTTCTTTTGATGCCAAAAGAGGGAGAATTATGTCATAAGTTAGTGAAGGACTTAAGAATTCATTTAAAAACTTCTAAATGAGTAAAATTACATTATATGTTAGTTAAGAATTAAATTTTAAATTTTTAAAAGTTTCAAAATTTTGTTTATTTTTATACTTTGATTGGTATGTCATTACCAAAAAGGTGATATTGTCACTCAAGAATCAAACATGTCTTAGTTATGGTTTTGATGATAACAACCGAATCTTGATAAGATCTAATGATTAACTGATATATATATATATATATATATATATATAAGATTTTGATAGACATGTTATCATTGAAAATGCATGAGAATGTAATTACAAAAAGATTGCTAGAATAATTTTACATTTCATTGACATCGAAAAGAAGAAATTGAGGATAAAAGAAGTGCTCAGGGTCACAATTTTGTCATTAAAGTCTTAGTTTTATATACCAATTAACATTGTAAATATTAATTTGTTACTTTTCATTTCTTATACATATAAAATTTTAAAAATCATTGCATATTTAAAAAATAAAATAAAAAAGTTTGAAACTTACAATACATTTTATAATAAAAAAGTTTTAAAGTTTTCACATTTAAGCACTTAAATTAATTTAAATAAATAGAATTATCATGTGAAGTAAATACATAATCAATGAAGGGTATCTTTGTTAGACGAGTTATTAAATTATCTGATGATGATTTTGATTTACATTGGAGCATCTGGTAAAAGTGATTTGATGTTAATAATTTCAACCATCATTCAAAATTTTTGTAGAGCAATCATCAGATCTAAATATTTGATTAGTATTCTAGTAAA
This sequence comes from Vanilla planifolia, assembly GCA_023846275.1. Classification (NCBI taxonomy): domain Eukaryota; kingdom Viridiplantae; phylum Streptophyta; class Magnoliopsida; order Asparagales; family Orchidaceae; genus Vanilla; species Vanilla planifolia. The sequence continues at coordinate 25,828,212 of CM043874.1, read as the reverse complement.
TGATTCGATGATCTTCGGGCCATCATATGGCTTAATCCAATAACTAGACATATTTGGTTGCCAAAATAGGATATTTATGAGATGACCATTCAATCATGTGACAGGCATTTAATGCTGCATCTAACAATAAGTTTGATGTTTGGTATATCATTTGGAAAAAAATTGAAGTTAAAAATGGATTCTTTCAAAAACTCATTAAAAAAATTGATTGATGATTTGAGAGTTATCAAATAGTATATAATCTAGTCTAATAGATAAACTAATAAAACCACAAAACGAGTCTTACCTGATCGAATTGTTCCATAGATCAATTTGGTAATTTGATTAGATAATGAATAGTTTGGATAATTAGGCATTTTAATTTTTTCTTAAGTTAATTTGTTTGGAGCAATTATGAAAGAATTGAGAAAGATTCTAAGAATGACTAGGTAAATGTTGAGGATTATTAAGAGTATAAAAATTATCATTTTGCATTATAAATAGGAATGAAATCAGATTAAAAAAAATGACAATTAATAAACAATTTCACATAGCATTTTGACTACATTCATTTTCATTTTTGAGCTAATATTTTATCCTCTCAATTTTAGGATTCACTATATATCCTACTCCTACCATTGAGAGTTCAATTATGCTATAAGCAACTACTATACATGAGTTTCTTGAATCCAATAGAGTGGTTTAGGAGGAGCCTAATCCTAAGCTTTGTGTTGGAGGGTGTAAGCTTATGTTTTTTCCTAGGTCAAGAAGTAATCGTAAAAAGGATTCTTACAAAAATTTGCCAAGGAACTTTGTAGATTCAAGCAAGTTGTTTGAGGTGGATGTAAACCTAGGGGTTAAGGATCAAACTACCTAAAAATTAGTTTATATTCTTGTTCTCTTTTATATTTTCTCTTGATTAAACAATGATTTTAATTTGTGCTCAACACTTTAATTTCTCAATCAACCAATTCATCCCCTTTTGGATGTGCCAATGGCCAACATGATTTACCACTACGAGACATTGAAGAACCTATTGCATTTGACTTACAACTCTAAAAAAAATTGAGACCAATAATTAAGGATTTTTATTTAGCTTAAATGTTGTGGCTAAGAATGCAATTTGGATAGCACCTTTTAGGTTGACTTTCTTTGGTTGATAAGGATGAATCAAATAGCACAAGAATCTTTGCTAATACACCAACATCAAACGATTGCCAAGTTTTTGTAGATTAAAAGGCTTAGTTTTGAAACAACTTCCATAAAAAGTTAACACTTATGATTTCAAAGATGAACAAAAAATGAAGTGGACCTCAAATTTACTAACTTCGAAAACCCATTTTTGCATCTTCCTAATACCTTCATCAGCCAAAGTATGTGCTTTAATCGCTAATTAATTATCACATTTGCAATCAATAAGCCAACATGAATAAAGCTAATGCTTACTTCTTGGGCAGAGGATATCTTTAAGGGCATAAGAAATGTAGATTAGGCATTGGGTTCCATCCTCTTAGATAAGAGAGAACTAACAAATGATCTTCATACAACAAAGTAAACAAATAACAACTCCCTCACAATTGGGCTATCAAGAATTGGAGATTTAAATAGGCTTTAACCTCTTAAAATACTTTTGCAAAATCCATAGTTCACTGAGCTTTGGAATTGAATTTGAGTAACTTGAAGAACGATTGAGATTACTTCACTAACTTAGAAATAATCCCATTGAGGCACAAAATTCAACCAACTATGTGTTGAACATTAGGGTTGTAAGGAATGATATATTGATTAAATCCATGACTTAATCAAGATTGTCCTAAATTCGTATCATATACCATGCTAAGAAAATTACATAATCCAACACAAAAAGTGTAATTTTAAAGATTCTATATCATGTTATACTCTTTACAACTTTTGAAGGTTTCCTTTATAAGATGAAGATGAATCCCAAAAGATCTTTTGACCAAAGGATAATCACAATGCCTCTTAAATTTTTCCCCTCTAACTTTAAACATTGAACCAACCATTTTTTGGTATGTAGCTCCTACATTTTTTAAATAAATAGAAAAATAATAAAGTAAAATGTCTTACAGTTAGTAGTAAAAAAACATCGTTTTCTCATCATTTTTAGCCATTTTAAGGAAGAGGACAAGAATGTTTTGGATTAGCATGATTAAGATTTCTATAATCTACAAACATAATACACTTATTGTGTATTTTCATAATAAGAACAACATAACAAGCTAGTTGAGATAGAACACAAGATGAATGCAATTACCATCAAGGAGATTAGAAATTTCATCCTTAATTATAGATTGCTTTTCAGAACTAATAAACTCACTTCTTACAAATAGCTCAAATATCAAGATCAATATTTAGAAAATATTATGACATATAGGACTTAGTTTCAAGCATATCAGATGGTGGATGGACAATGATATGAAGCTCGATATTTAAAGAATCTCGATATTTAAAGAATCTCGATATTTAAAGACAAAGTCTAGTGTTTGTTTCATAACACTTCAGTAACAATTCCTTAATTGTAGAAGATCTCTTTGGATTAGAAAAATGCCAAATGATGAATTAAACTTGATACATAAATGAACTAATTCATAGTGGGTGGATTGAGAACAACATTGTATAAGGAAAAAATAGCTATGGTTAGAAAGTCAATCAACATAACTAATTAAGAAGAGTTTTCCAAAGTTATGACAATGTAATTGTCTTGTCTGTTTGGTGATATCTCTTGAGAAGCTCATTTAGTTGATGCTTATTTTATCCATGACATCTAAGAAGAGAAGATCAACTTAGTTATCAATGTCAATATGCATTTGGCAATTAATCTCGAAATAAATATGTTGCCTTCATAGGGATCATCTAAAGGTGTTAGATCATTCAGCTAAAGCTAATAGATATTTGTTTCAATCACTTAGTGATTTCATTGGCCATCACAAATTTTTTAAGAGACTTTAAAGTGGATTTTTTTGGTGTAAGCTTGATTTCTCCTAACATCATGTATAATAATTTTAACAAAACCTTGATCATATCTCAAAACATCGAAGTTAAAGCTTGGTCATCATGAATGGTTTTGGATTGGCATGATTCTAGAATTTTGACATCTTTTAGAGTTGAAGTCAGATTAGATTTTTTACCTCAATGCAAACTTCATTAAATAACTTCTCAATGCACTGCATTTCGAAGTAATGAAAACATGATCTTTGTGAGATTTGAATAATTTAAACTTATCCTGGTTGTTTCTTAAAAGAGACAACAATTCTAATACAATCCCTCTTTTATAAAAGTAAGAACTTTCTCATAAGAAGCATTGAAGTGTTCCAAGGTAAGATGTTTGATGATCTCATTAATAATGGCCTCTAAGGTTATTCTTATGAGAAAAATCATGAAATACTTTTTGACATTAAGAAGGGATGAGATTTGTGCCAACTAGATTTTAGAGAAAAAGTTTCTTTTCTTGGGTGGTTAAAAATTGTTCCACATTGATGCAATAAATAGATGTATAACTTTTTTTGTAATAATCTTAGAGGGAAGAGAATAAGGAGCTTTTGGAAATCAATAGGTTGTAATGACTTGATGAGAACCATTAGAGTTAGACGAGAATCATTTTGATCCATTTCTTTGAGACCATCTTTGAATCACTAAAGAAAGGCACAAATGAGTTCACTCTCAAACTAACTCATAATGATGAGAAGTTCTAAAACTTTTTTCGGACTAACACAATTTGCAAAGAAAGAGATAAACATTCATTTAAATTTGCTACTATAAGGAATAAATCTAAGAGAGTTTATAAAAACATTATGAAGCTAAACTTTCAATAGGGTAGAGAAGACTTTACAATTCATATGTTCATTGACGACATGTAGACTCACGACTATTTCAAACTAAAGAAAAAAGACATGGATTTGTATTTTCGTTCAAAGGTGAAAGATGGTATTTTCTACTTTAATGATTGAGTGGAGAGAATTCATTAAATAGTGGAGTAGTTTCTATGGTATGAGAACTACACATGAATGCTCATAAAAAGCAAGATTCCTAATTAGATCAATAAGGAAGTCCGATTGGGTTCACATAAGAAGGAATATAAATAGATAGTTGGATGGATGAGGTAATAAAATTGGATGAACTCTAAAGTTAGGCTTGGAAAGGAAAGGGAATGAGAGGTTGGATTTTAAGTTAGGGATTAGGGAAGAAGAAGAAAAAGAAATGAATCAAGTATTATAGGAGAAGGTGCTTAAGCTTCAACGATAAGAAGAAGAGGATCAAGAGATGTACAATCCTCTAAGAGCTTGAAGAAAGACTGGTTAGATTTACATTACTAAAAGAACAAACAAAGAACGGTGAAGCGAACTTTCATGAAACACTTAATTTGCTATCGAAATAAGCAAAAGAGGCTTTGTTGCTTTGGCTATCTCTTGATCATAGGGATAAGGAGGTTCTCTCAATCAAATACTTTGTACCCTTACTCTCAACTTAGGTATACTTATTTATTCCCACAAATAACTTCCAAAAATGTACTTGTAATTTATAAATTTAAGAGAATATAATATAAATATATTTTTTATTAAGAATTAGAATGAGATTATAAAACAAAAGAGGAAAATATAACTTTAGATCCTCACATGCCAAGGATGACCAAAGAAAAAAAAGACAAACCAATGCCAAGCAGAGTATAAATAAAAAAAGAAGAAGCAAGGATTTCTTGACAAAGTGAAACTATCAAAAAGTAATTGGATGTGACTAGCAAATCCATTTCTTATTTGGAAACCTTGGTAACTTATTTATACACAAAGAAATTGAAGACATAAATTGAGCTCATTTCTATGCAAAGAATTACAATTGCCATTTGGATATAACACTTAATTGTTTGGGATTGATTTATGCCTCCTAATAAGCTTCTAAGAAAAAAAAATACAAAAATAAAATAATTCCATATTGAGAAAGAAAAGAAGGAAGCTATAGATGCAAAGATCATAATTTTAAAATATCAAAACATCTTTTAAAGATAAAACTTGCTTTGAATATAATGAGAAGGTCAAAGGAAGACAACACATTAATATAATAAAACCAAGTTATGAACTTATGATATAAGAGCTACACATCCTATAATATAATATAATTTAAAGGACTAACCAAATCAAAGATAATGAATCTATAACACCTAGAGATAAAACTTGCTCTAATTGATATGAGATAACAAAAAACAATAACATATCAATATAAAAAAATGAAGATACAAGACTATTTTTTTTGGGGTCTTACACAATTATATAAACAATAAATACCTACAAAGTTATTTTTTAAAAATTGTTTAAAAACAAAATAAGAGTTACAAGATAAACTACTAATGAACCCAAGAGACCTATTCATACTATTAGACAAATATGAATAATCTATTTTTCCTTAACCCAATGAATAATCAAAAACCTTACCATCCTTTTAGATTTTGCACGTAATGTTACAATTTAGAACAGAGCCCAGAAACATAAGAAAACTACCAAGCTACTGCACAGCAAAATAATCCAATCCCAACCAAAAGCAATTTTTACTGTAGTCAAAAATCAAAACACAACCTTAACACATAAACCTCTTGGCCTGTAAAGCCTGCCAATTTATGCATACTTGAAACATCATTTATTCATGTGAGTTTCATGAATAGGGGAGAAATAATATATTTCATATCAACATCATTGATATATTGCTCATAGTTAAGCTTCAGAATAAAACATTATACTAGTCCCAAGTAAGCAATGGAGAATTCAGATATTTAAAATCGAGAAATTATAAAAAGGGTGATAGATCATACTGAAACTCCATGATCTGTGGTATCGCCAAACTTCTCCATCAGCAATGGCTTTTTGTAAAACTGAAGAAAGAGAGAAGAGCAGACAACACTAAGTGATGAGGCTGCCATGCAGGCACCAGCAAGCCAAGGTGGAAGGCGTATTCCAGTGAACGGATACAAGATACCAGCAGCAACAGGCATGCCTAGAACGTTGTATCCCAGAGCCCAGACATAGTTCATTCTAATCCTAGTGAGTGTCTTTCTCGAGAGATCAATTGCTGTGACCACATCCTCCAAGTTGCTCTTCATCAGAACAATATCAGCAGCTTCGATTGCAACATCAGTACCGGCACCAATAGCCATGCCAACATCTGCTGCAGCGAGTGCAAGGGAGTCGTTAACTCCATCGCCCACCATTGCCACGGTCAATCCTTTACCCTAATTGCAGAAAACAACGCATTTCAATCAGTAACTGAAACTAGAAGATGAAAGTTGACATAATTTAGGGACATCCAACTTAACAATATTGTTATGTAACATGATATTAGTTGAAGGTATTAAGAATAAAAAGAAATATTCTTTTAATAACATCGAGTAAAAAATAAATAAATATTGAAAAGTTTTAGATAATAGTGATATCAATATTTTTTAATTTTATCTGTTAGTTAATAACAATCACCTGCAAGTCCTTGATTCTTTCTGCCTTTCCAGCTGGGTCAGTCTCTGCAAACACAATATTGATGCCAACCTCCTTCGAAATAGCAGCAGCAGTAGCTTGATTGTCACCAGTTACCATAATGCTTGTTATGTTCATCAAACTAAGGAAAGAAATGACTCGACCTGCCTCAGGTTTCAAAGGGTCGGAGATGGCAAGAGCTCCAGATATGACACTATCAAGAGCAATCAGAACACAGGTTCTAGCTAAATGTTCAGTTTTCCTAACATAATGATCCACCTCTGCAGAAATAGGAACTTTGGCATCAAGCATGAGCCTCTTGTTCCCAACTAGGACAACTTTGCCACAAACGATAGCACTAATGCCAGCTCCAGGATGCACCTCAAAATCCTTGGCATCCAGCATGTGATCACTAATAAAACCATATTTTGAATGGAGCTTCTTTGTATATTCAACCACAGCTTTTGATATTGGATGCTCACTATTAGCCTAATGAAAAGAAAAAGAGTAAAGGTAGGACAAAAATGAAAATTTTTTTGGTGAAATCTCAACATTATCAATAAAAAAATTGATAGACTATGAAGATCCTTTGAAATTTAGAAAATAAATTTATTTTGAAGCTTACCTCTGCTGCAGCAGCCAAACTGCATACGTCCATTAGCGGCAAGTCTGAAAAGAGCATGGTGTGAACAACAGCTGGTTTACCAACAGTGAGAGTTCCAGTCTTATCAAATATCACAGTATTCACCTATAAAGAAAATTACCACAATGTGCTATTCAACCTTTAATATCATCACCACCAAATGCTTCAGAGTGTGATTAATTAGTAAATGCAGCATACTTGCCTTGTGTGCTTTTTCCAAGGCATTTCCACCCTTTATCAGGACACCTTGAGAAGCTCCTTTGCCTGTAGCAACCATCACTGCAGTTGGAGTTGCAAGTCCAAGTGCACAAGGACAGGCAATTACAAGCACTGAAATTCCAAATTGGAGTGCCAACTCGAACTCATCCATACCACTTGGAATCCAACTCCTAGGATAAAGATGAACTACACCAGAAATGAACCAGCCAAGCCAAGTAAGTATTGCCAACACAACAACCTGCCCATTTTTTGTTCAGAGAATATATTGAAATTGGCCAAACAATTTGCCTTTTTGGTAAGATAAAAGATGGTAAAAGTCAAGTAATCTAAAACACATAATATTGGTTTAACTTTAGTTTAGCATTCAAGAGATTCACACCCCTCAAGTTGATGCATCTTTGCCATGTAATAATTACACATTCAACTAACAAGTTGTTACCAGTATACAGGTTAACTTGGGACACAATAAATATCATTTCCTCAGGTTGTTGAGGAAACATATAAAATCAAGCGTAAAAGTCACTTAACGATTTCCTGAATGAAGTCTTCAAGCAAAGCAAAAATTCTCACAGAACACGAGTGGTAAAGTATCACAAACCATAAAATAACAAACACAAATAAAATTTCAAACTTTTTAAAAAACCCAAAAGTCATTATGCGGTAGATAAAAGAGCGACGGAAATTTAGCTCATTTCATCTACAAACATGTGCTGCATTATATTTTTTTAATTTGGGAATCAGAGGAAGGAAAGAAAATTCATTTCTGATTGCTAATAACAATGCTGGTTCGCAAAACCAGGAAATATGACTCCACTACTTGTACCTAAGATTTCCTTCAAGACAAAAAAAGGAAATACCAAAGGGTTCATACCGTGGGCACAAAGAATCTGGAAATTTTGTCCGCTAGTTTTTGTACAGGTGCTTTTGCAAGCTGAGCAGCTTCTACTAGCTGAACCATCTGAGACAAAGCTGTCTCTGATCCTACACGAGTAGCCTTAACAAGTATGCATCCATTTTCGTTCACAGTTCCACCAATAACCTGCATAGAGCAGTGAACTCAAATAAAGTAACTATCACAATGAAAATGTTATTAGAAGCATATACATGTTTGAATAGAAGTAAACATAAAACCTTGTCTCCTGGGCCTTTAGCAATAGGCCTTGCTTCTCCTGTCATCATGCTCTCATTCACATAACTCTGTCCATTTAAAACAATTCCATCAACTGGGACCTTGGCTCCTGGAACAATCTTGATCACGTCATTCCTTTGAAGTAATTGAGTACTTGTCTCAGTCTCAGCAATTACATTGCCACCCTTGTCAAAGCTTAGCAAGGATGCTGTCTCTGGAGCAAGGTCAGCTAACTTCGCCAAAGCATCTGATGTTTTCCCTTTAGCTATTACCTCTAGATATTTTCCCAGAAGAATAAATGATATCAACATGGAACTAGTTTCAAAAAAATCATGTCCTTCAAATGATTTGGATGTTAATGATTTCAATACAACATATAGAGAGTAGAAATAAGCAGCATTTGTTCCTATTGCAACCAGAACATCCATGTTGGCGGAACCTTGTCTGAGTGCATGATAAGATCCAGTGTAGAATCTGAATGTGTCAACAAAAACATGAGATTGGTCAAGGATTATAACCCTTAATTTTGATAGGGATTTAAGAAAAGAATAATGCAAAAATAGCAGTTTAAAAAGCATTTCATAGTAATTGCATTCTCCATGGTCATTGCAGATATAGAATTCTGCATGACAAGATATGAAGATGAGCAGAACCATCAAAGATGCACAAGATGAACCAATTGCCTCCTCAGTTCGAGGTACGAGTCACCAACCTGACTCAGTTAAATGGCTCAGTGTACTCAACCAAAATGAATGGAGTATCAGCCCATCTTGCTCCCACATCCAGCTAATAGTGCTTATGAAGAGGGGAGAGGCAGAGTTGAATGTTAAGAGAATACAACACATCAATCCAGCCCAAGAAGGCATCACAAGTGTCAATTCACTACCAGAGGTTCTCGTACACAGGATGACAAACTCGTGGAAACATGAAGCCAAATTTCCATCTCCACATCTATCCTCTTCCCACATCATGTTGCAGGAAGGTCATCAAACAATTATAGACTTTGGTGGGAGAGAGAAAAGAATAAGATGGGACAATGTAAAATGTAGGTATCAACCACCCCAACAGAGGCCATCATTTTCTAGCATTTTGTACTAAGAAATTCTAATCTTTATCATTTTTTTTTGTTGTAAATAATTGTGCTCCAAAATTTTGACTTTTACTGCTCTCTTCTAAGAATTATAGGCAGTGCATGACTCTATTACCTTCTAAAGTGGTTTTGCACAAATAATAGGGTTTCCTACATATCATTCTATGTATCACTATTCTATTAATCTCTATGATAGCTCCAACTCACTCTCAACATCCTCATGTTCCCCTTGACCTCTCTGTTGCAAGTAACTCTTTACTCTTTACCATTCAATTAATCTCTATGATAGCTCCAACTCATTCTCAACATCCTCATGTGCTCCTTGACCTCTCTGTTGCAAGTAACTCTTTACTCTTTGTTTCCTACATATCATTCTATGATCACTATTCTATTAATCTATACAATAGCTCCAACTCACCCTCAACATCCTCATGTGCCCCTTGACCTCTCTTTTGCAAGTAAATCTTTACTCTTTACTAAGAGATTCTAAGCTTTATCATTTTTTTTGTTGTAAATGATTATGCTCCAAAATTTTGACTTTTACTGCTTTCTTCTAAGAAATATAGGTAGTGCATGACTCTATTACCTTCTAATGTGATTTTGCCAAAATTATGGGGTGTCTACATATCATTCTATGTATCAATATTCTATTAATCTCTACAATAGCTCCAACACACTCTCAACATCCTCATGTGCCCCTTGACCTCTCTGTTGCAAGTAACTCTTTACTCTTTACTAAGAAATTCTAAGTTTTATCATTCTTTTTTTTTGTTGTAAATGATTGTGCTCCAAAATTTTGACTTTTACTACTCTTTTCTAAAAAATATAGGCAGTGCATGACTCCATTATCTTCTAATGTGGTTTTTCCCAAATTATAGGGTTTCCTACATATCATTCAATGTATCGCTATTCTATTAATCTCTACAATTGCTCCAACTCACTCTCAACATCCACATGTGCCCCTTGACCTCTCAATTGTAAGTAACTCTTTACTCTTTGTTTGTTGCAATCCCTTTGAAATCTCACATCAATAATCACAATGTAAAACTAATCTTTGACAAAACATATCAACTTATAACTGAAAAATAGAAAAAAAGATAACAAATAAATTAAAAATTCAAAAAAGGTCATATACATGATGGCACAAGCAAAATCACAATGATAAAATATTATTAATAAGACCCAAACCCCAAAAAATGAAATATTCAATGAATCTATTGTAATAATTAAATAATAATTAATAATTAAAAATATGTTAGCTAAGATTTTACATGGACCACTAGTAGGCCTACTAGAGCAGGGGATAATGAGCATGACACATGCATCTTCTTTGCTCATCTTACAAGTTAGAAAAGAGACATTTAATTTCCTCTTTCCATCCCATTCATAATACACATCTTGCTTATTGAGTTTTCTATTTAAGAACCTTAAAGGAAGGAATAACACCAACTTCCATACCTACTTCTATATTATTCCTCATCTTTGTTAGGTAACAACACACCATGAGAACTCCATAGAATTTCTTCTCTATGCTTTGTTGTTGTTCCTAGGAGTCCATTAGACCATTTTCCTTCCTTTACTTTGAGTTCCCCTTCTCATCCACCCTCTATATTTTCCTTCACATTTATTCTCTTAATTTCCTTGGCTATCCCTTTATAGCAAGACATGGCTTTCACTTCTTTTAACAATTGCCACAAGCCTAATGCAACAACATCACTCTTACTATACCTTTGCTTTTACATTGCCTACATATACCAATGTCATCCCCTTCCCTAACAATGCCTTAATCCACCATACCAGTAATACAGTTGGTCCACCATCTCATTGTAATTGCATTGTGGAAAAAGGAAATGTAGTAGTCCCCCAAGGTCATCCATTTGACTTTAACACTTTGACACACTAGGTCTCAATGTTGAACAGGTGGTAAAAAGTGGTGTTAAAGTTGATAACAAACTAGAATTAAACATGATAAAAATCAAAAGAAAGGCCAATGCCATGATCTCCCTACAATGGAGGTATGCAATCCAATGCTTAACTAGCTTACAATAGAAAACAAGTCCCCAACTATCTCCTTGCTCCGAACCATCATGGTACAAAGAGTCTGAGAACTTGCAATTAGAAATAAAGCATGACCTCCAAGAATCAGGATGGGTCTAGGCTTGATGACAATATCTTTGGCACTTCAAAGATAAGTTATCTTCAAACTTGAGATGGTTGCTCATAAATTGAAGACATATAAGTGGCCCCCAAGAAAATGAGACAATGATCAAAGTGGCCATAGAAGGTGGATAACTTATAAACATGAATTATCAAAAGACACAATTCATGACATTCATGAGCACAATTTCCACTCTAAGCCACATTCTCATCCTAGTATCTTTGTTATTGTACCATGTAAAATTAGGATTCACAACAGACATGTGTGATGATCATTCTGCATTATAAGATCAATAAACACTTGCTCAATTAAGGTTAAGGTGTAATCCTTCCCACTTTTCTCTTCCTGTCTAACGATGCATATGAACTCCCCACAAATGATGATTGGCAAGGTACCATATATACGGCTAGATAATAGAATCCAAATCTCTTGAAAAGGTAATCCTTAATTGTATCGATGTCACAAATAATCTAGATAGTAAACCTTAACAATCATAGCCTAACTTTAGGTCCAAAACGTACAAATCTTAATAGCGTGAGGAGTCCACATAACAAAGAGTCCAACTAATTTCCTACAAAACAAAACAACCAAAAAAAAGTCCCATTGCCTCCTAATTATACTATTTATATTGCAACAAGTAAAAGAGGCCATCCTAATTTCTAACAAACAAAGCATAAATGACCCATGCTCCTCATGGACTCTTGAAGGTAGTTGCGTGTGGTCAACTTCCTACATCTAACATAATTCTAAAAGATTTTATTCATGAGATTCAAGAAGGTTACGAAAATGACTGCTTCACAATGATTATAATAGAAGGATTTGCACAAGCTTGCTTCATTGTGGTGGAGTTCCCTACATAAAAGTTCAACGGCTCCATATCCCAAGGAACTTTTGAGACGCACTCATTAAACTTTTGAGCAAAAGACTTGCTTGTGATCTTAACTCCAATGACCATTCAATTTTGGTCACTTACCTCCTTGGCCATCCCAAGCTTAACAATTTTAAGTTGCATGCAAAAAGCCACCTTGGAGGGCAATGAATCAATGACAAAAAGCAAGGAGCTGGTATGAGTACATGATATAGGGTTACTTCAAGAGGAACTAGGGATAGTTGTGCCTCATGAATCAAAAAAATAACACACTAAAGGTGAATGGCAACCAACATATCTAATACACCTCAAACATGCAAGAAGAAAAAAGTTGGCAACCAACAAGACAATATTCCATCACACCATATTTAAAGCAAGCAATGAATAACTATTTATTGCTAACCGAATTGAAGAAATACTTACAAATTCCTCGTACCCAAGTCTTGGCATTCAAAGGTTTGACAAGGCTCACCTTGAAACATAGTCTAGCATAAGCAATGTGCTCTATATGGGTCATGCATGAGTCAACAAAATAAGTGAACCATTCAAGAATAGAATTCTCATCAAATTCTTACGGCCCCAACAACATAGAGGTAAGTAACCCACCAAAGAATGGTGGTACATGCCATGGAAAGTGTAAAATTCGTGATAACATGCATCAAGGACCAAAACCTACCCTAGAAAAATCCAAGTTTGATGCAAAAAAATCTCATCCATACCCTCCACTAAACTAAAGTGACATATGAGGAAATTGCTACCCACATCAAGTAGCTTAAACCCAAAGAGTGTCCCAACTAATGGAGTTTAAACAAAAGAAAATGATAAGAAATGCATCTTACAAACAACATTCCAACCAAGATGGTGTCAAATTTTGATTGAATATGGGCAATGTCAACCTCATCAAGTAGTGCATTTCCATCTACTATGAAGCTTCTCACCAATAAGCTCACCATAGATGTATCCATCAAGAATTTTCTTTTCAAAGAAAAATTCACAAAATAGTTAGACTTTGTATTGTTGAAACTTGCACACTACCCCACATAAGAACCTCTCTTTCAAGTAAAACACCAACATTGGTAACATTAGATGGCCGTAACTCCTACGTAACACCCAAACGCCACTTGAGGGGCTCGATTTACCGTGAGTTGACTATAATTCACTATCAAGTATAGGATCACTCACAAAACCTAATGACCCATTGTAGTTATGATATTTCTTTCCTTCACTATGGCATTCACATGAGCATCTAATAAGCATTATGCAAAAGTGTTGAAGGGTAAACTTGGTCATCAATGCCTCGAACTTGTATAAATGAGCACAAACAATATCAATCTCAACCACCAATGACTAAAAAATGACACGAAAAGTAGTTGTGAAGAGAAGCATTGCAACACACAACACCTTTCCTAAGCACAACCTCAACAACTCCTATAAAGACCACAGTTAGAGCATCATTTGCCTTAGGAAAATGCCTTTAAATAATAATAGAGTTTTAAGGGTAGAGAGAAGATGAGCAAGGTAGAGAAAATAAAACTCAAATTTTTTTCACTCAAACATGAAGCACTTTTTTTTTCTTTTTTTTTTCAAATGACAAGTTACAACCATTTATATCGATAATTAATAAACTTATGAACTTGAGCTAACTTTGACCATGACTAATAACCGATTTTGACCACCACATGACCAATAACTAATTTTGACCACAACTAATTTCATGACCAATAACTAAATTTGACCACAACTAATCCATGACAATAACTAACTTTAACCACAATAATTTCATCACATATTCATGTAAACTAACTTTGATTTTTTTTTTCAATTAAGTTCATTTTCTAACACCCCCTCTTGAACTTAATTGTCTTTCATCTATCATTCTAAGTAAACTCCTGAATTTGTTGAAAAGATCCACCCGAAGTGGTTTAGTGAAAATATCAGCTACTTGATCATGTGTCTTTACATAAGTTAACTCTACATCTTTGTTCTTCATGTGTTCACGAATAGAATGAAAGCGAATATCAATATGCTTGCTCCTTGTGTGATATATCGGATCCTTCCCCAAAGCAATAGCTGATTTACTATCGATATAGATTTTAGTTGCACTATCTTGTGCATGTTGAATTTTTTTTAACAATTTTCGAAGCCATATAGCATGACTAACACAAGTTGAAGCTGCAATCTACTCTGCTTCACAAGTTGAAAGTGTGACAACAGATTGTTTCTTAGACATCCACGAGAGTGTAGTGCTTCTAATATAAAATGCAAATCCAAAAGTACTTTTTTGATCATCCATATCTCCACCCCAATCACTATCCGAGTATCCAACAAGTTGAAAAATATTAGAAAATGAATAAAACATTCCATAATTTAAAGTACCTAGGATGTAGCGAAGAACTCTCTTTGTTGTTTTCCAATGTTATTCTTTTAGTTCATCCATAAATCGGTTTACTAATCCAACCTTGTAAAGAATATCCGGTCTTGTACAAGTCAAATATCGTAAACAACCTATCAAACTTTTTTAGAGAGTAGGAGTTACCATATTGCCTTCATTATATCGTGATAATTTTACTCCAAAATCAACAGGTGTATTCACTGGATTGTACTTTTCCATCTTAAACCTTCTAAGAACTTCTTTTGCAAAATGTTCTTGTGTGACAAGTATGCCTTCTTCAAGTTGTTTAACTTCTAATTTAAGAAAGTAAGACATTAGCCCCATATCTATCATCTCAAAGTCCTTTGTCATAGCTTCTTTGAATTCTTCAATTAATTTTGAAGAATTTCCCTCAAAAATAAGATCATCCACATGCAAATAGACAAATAATATATGCTCTTCCTTTTGTTTTATATATAGAGCATGTTCATATGAATATTGAATAAAGCCACTGTCTTTAAAATATGAGTCAATTCTTGAGTTTCAAACTCGTGGTGCATGTTTCAAACCATAGAATGCTTTTTTTAATTTCAACACTTTTTCTTCTTGTCCCTTTTTCACATAACCCATGGGTTGTTCAATATAAACCTCTTCTTCTAAATAACCATTAAGAAAAGCTGACTTCACATCAAGTTGAAAAACTTGCCATTTATTTTGAGCTGCTATTGCAAGCATCAATCAAAAAGTTTCTATTCGAGCAACGGGAGCAAAGACTTCATTATAATCAATCCCAGCCTTTTGAGTATAGCTTTTTGCTACAAGCCTTGCCTTATATTTTTCAATCTCTCCTTGTGTATTCTTCTTACCTTTATAAACCCACTTTACACCAATAAGTTTATGTCCATTTGGTAAATTAGTAAGCTCCAATGTTTTGTTCTTTTCAATAGAAACTATCTCCTCATCCATAACCTTCTTCTATTTGTCATTTTTGATTGCATCATCAAAAATAATAATTTCTTCATTAGCAAAGAGACAAATAAGATTGAGAGGGCTAGTTATCTCATGTAGGAGATGATGGTGGTGCAACTTCTTGACTTTGATCAACAATTTGCTCTTCTTCATGAATCATTATTGAGTTGCTTTTCCAATTCCACATACCATCTTCTTGAAACTCTACATCACGACATATGATAACTTTCTTCTCTTTTGGTTCATAAAGCTTGTAAGCTTTAGATCTAGCATCATAGCCAATAAAAATGCATGGAATGTTCTTGTCATCTAACTTGATCATCTTTTGATCGAGTACATGTGCATAAGCTATGCATCCAAAAATTTTAAGGTGTGATATATTCGGCTTGAATCTGCTCCATGCTTCTTGTGGAGTTAGTCCTTACAAATTCTTTGTTGGACATTTATTCAACAAGTAGACTGCACAATTGACAGTCTCTGCCCAAAATTCCTTTGGCATTTAGTTTTTAGCATGCTTCGAACCATGTCAAGTATGGTTCAATTTTTTCTTTCTATTACACCATTTTGTTGAGGTTAATATGGTGCGGTTAATGTTCTCCAAATACCATAAGCTTTACAATATTTTTCAAACTCTTTAGATGTGAATTCACCTCCACGATCTGATCTTATCGCCTTGATCTTATAGCTACTTTGGTTTTCCACCAATACTTTGAACTCCTTGAATACTTGAAATGCTTTTGATTTTTCTTTTAAGAAATATAACCATGATTTTCTGCTAAAGTCATCAATAAATGTTAGAAAATAACGACAACCACCAAATGAAATTGGAGTAATTGGTCCACAGATATCAATGAATAAGTTGAAGAGGCTTGCTTGCTTTATTGAAAGACTCCTTTGGGAAACTTTTCCTAGGATGTTTTCCAACCATACATCCTTCACATATTTTATTTGGTGCATTTATGTATGGAATACCCTTCACCATTTTCTTGGTTGATAGAAGTTTAAGAGCACCAAAATTGATATGCCCAAATCTCAAATGCCATAGCCAAGAACTGTCCTTTATACAAGCACTTAAACATTTAGTAACAACATGCTTAATATTGAGAATAAACATACGATTTTGCTCCATAGGAACATAAGCAATAAGTTTATTATCCTTAAATAAATACTTTTGTTTCTCATATGTATGTCAAATCCCTTTTCCAATAGTTGTCCAAGACTAAGAATATTTGTTTTCATCTCCAGAACATAATAAACATTAGAGATAAATTGTTGAGTACCATCTTTGAGTTGAATAAGAATTTTACCGATACCTTTTACTTGCACCTTGGAAGCATCTCCAAATGAGATATGGCCATCCACAGATTCATCTAGTTCCAAAAAGATGTCTTTATGTCCACACATGATTGCTTGCTTCGATGTCTAAGTACCCTAAATTTTGATTTATAGATTCTCCTTCTTTTCTTGCTAGCAAAAGTATTTCTTCTTCAACATTTTCCTTTTTAACATAATTGACTTTCTCATGCACTTGATTAAAAAAATTCGACCAACATTCTGAAGAATAATGCCCATACTTATTGCAATTGTAACATTTAATGTTACTTTTATCATACCTTTTGCCTCTTCCTCTTTGACTTTTTCCACCTCTATATTAGTTGAATTCTTCATTGCTATTGTAGTTACCACGACTTTGCCCACGGCCATATATTCCACGGCCTCGAGCATTTCTACGACCACGTCCACGACCACGGCTATGACCACGACCATGATTATCATGACCGCTCTGTTCTTCTTTTGTTTCTTGAATTATGAGGCTACTTTGAAGAACTTGTTCCAATGGTTGTTTGTTTCTCCTTTGAATACGATGCTCATGGGCTTGAAGTGAACCCATAAGCTTTTCAATCTTCATCATGTCCAAGTCTTTAGACTCTTCAATAGCCGTCACTACATAGTCATACTTACTATGTAAAGATCGTAGAATTTTCTCCACTCGTTTGTCTTCAAATGCTTCTCCATTTCTCTTTAGTTGATTTACTATTGCTAGCACTCTTGTGAAATACTCTGAAACATTTTCTGATTCCTTCATTTGTAAGGCTTCAAATTCACCTGTTAAGGTTTTGGAGATGTACCTTTTTTACTTTGACATCTCATTTGTATGCATTTTGTAAGATCTCCCAAGCTTGCTTTTAATTATTTGCACTGGCCAGCTTCTCAAATGCGGCCTCATCTGAGCCTTGATAAAATGAAGAAAAGTGCTTTCTTATCTTTCGTTCTTAACTCTGCTAATGTTGCCTTTTGATTTTGTATAAGAGTACCTTCATCTTGAACCTCTTCATACCCTTTATCAACAATCTCTCAAATGTATTGACTTCCGAATAATGCTTTCATCTGTAGACTCCAATTATCATAATTGTTAGTAAGACGAAGGATAGGAAGTACATTACTTATCATCTTCACACGATCTTTCTCCGGCTCTGATACCACTTTGTTGGAAGAAAATGCCTCTAAATAACAATAGAGTTTTAAGGGTAGAGAGAGGATGAGCAAGGTGGAGAAAATAAAACTTAAATTTTTTTCACTCAAGCATGAAGCACTTTTTTTTTCTTTTTTTTTTCAAATGACATGTTACAACCATTTATATAGACTGTTAAGAAACTTCTGGACTTGAACTAACTTTAACCATGACTAATAACCAATTTTGACCACTACATGACCAATAACTAATTTTGACCACAACTAATTTCATGACTAATAACTAAACCACTTGGGGTGGATCTTTTCAACAAATTCAGGAGTTCACTTGGAATGATAGATGGAAGACAATTAAGTTCAAAAGGAGGTGTTCGAAAATGAACTTAATTGAAAAAAGAAGTCAAAGTTAGTTTGCATGAATGTGTCATGGAATTATTGTAGTCAAAATTAGTTATTGTCATGGATTAGTTGTAGTCACATTTAGTTATTAGTCATAAAATTAGTTGTGGTCAAAATTAGTTATTGGTCATGTAGTAGTCAAATCGGTTATTAGTCATGGTCAAAGTTAGTTTAAGTCCAAAAGTTTCTTAACAGTCTATATAAATGGTTGTAACATGTCATTTGCAAAAAAAAAGAAAAGAAAAAAAGTGTTTCATTATTTGAGTAAAAAAAATTTAAGTTTTATTCTCTCCACCTTGCTCATCTTCTCTCTACTCTTAAAACTCTATTGTTATTTAGAAGTATTTTTTTTCAACAAAATGGTATCAGAGCCAGAGAAAGATCATGTGAAGATGACAAGTAATGTACTTCCTATCCCTCGTCTTACTAACAATTATGATAATTGGAGTACACAGATGAAGGCATTATTCAGAAGTCAAGATATTTAGGAGATTGTTGATAAAGGGTATAAAGAGGTTCAAGATGAAGGCACTCTTGCACAAAATCAAAAGGCAATATTAGCAGAGTTAAGAAAGAAAGATAAGAAAGCACTTTTCTTCATTTATCAAGGCTTAGATGAGGCTGCATTTGAGAAGGTGGCCAGTGCAAATAATTCAAAGCAAGCTTGGGAGATATTGCAAAATGTATACAAATGAGATGTCAAAGTAAAAAAGGTATGTCTCCAAACCTTAACAGATGAATTTGAAGCCTTACAAATGAAAGAATTAGAAAATATTTCAGAGTATTTCACAAGAGTGCTAGCAATAGTACATCAACTAAAGAGAAATGGAGAAGTATTTGAAGACAAACGAGTGGAGAAAATTCTATGATCTTTACATAGTAAGTATGACTATGTAGTGACGGCTATTGAAGAGTCTAAAGACTTGGACATGATGAAGATTGAAAAGCTTATGGGTTCACTTCAAGCCCATGAGCATCGTATTCAAAGGAGAAACAAACAACCATTGGAACAAGTTCTTCAAAGTAGCCTCATAATGCAAGAAACAAAAGAAGAACAGAGCGGTCAAGATAATCATGGTCGTGGTCATGGCCATGGTCGTGGACGTGGTCGTAGAAATGCTCGAGGCCGTGGAATATATGGCCGTGGGCAAGGTCGTGGTAACTACAATAGCAATGAAGAATTCAACCAATATAAAGGTGGAAAAAGTCAAGGAGGAAGAGGCAAAAGGTATGATAAAAGTAACATTAAATGTTACAATTGCAATAAGTATGGGCATTATTCTTCAGAATGTTGGTCGAATTTTTCTAATCAAGTGCATGAGAAAATCAACTATGTTAAAAAGAAAAATGTTGAAGAAGAAATACTCTTGCTAGCAAAAAGAGAAGGAGAATCTATAAATCAAAATTTATGGTACTTGGACTCGGAGCAAGCAATCATGTGTGGACATAAAGACATCTTTTTGGAACTAGATGATCGATGGATGGCCATGTCTCATTTGGAGATACTTCCAAGATGCAAGTAAAAGGTATCGATAAAATTCTTATTCAACTCAAAGATGGTACTAAAAAATTTATCTTTAATGTTTATTATGTTTCGAAGATGAAAACAAATATTCTTAGTCTTGGACAACTATTAGAAAAGGGATTTGACATACACATGAGAAACAAAAGTATTTAAGGAAGGAGAATAAACTTATTGCTCATGTTCCCATGAACCAAAATCGTATGTTTATTCTCAATATTAAACATGTTGTTACTAAATGTTTAAGTGCTTGTATAAAGGACAGTTCTTGGCTATGGCATTTGAGATTTGGGCATATCAATTTTGGTGCGCTTAAACTTTTATCAACCAAGAAAATGGTGAAGGGGATTCCATACATAAATGCACCAAATGAAATCTATGAAGGATGTATAGTTGGAAAACATCCAAGGAAAAGTTTCCCAAAGGAGTCTTTCAATAAAGCAAGCATCTTCAACTTATTCATACTGATATCTGTGGACCAATTACTCCAATTTCATTTGGTGGTTGTCGTTATTTTCTAACATTTATTGATGACTTTAGCAGGAAATCATGGTTATATTTCTTAAAAGAAAAATTAGAAGCATTTCAAGTATTCAAGGAGTTCAAAGTATTGGTGGAAACGAAAGTAGCTATAAGATCAAGGCGATAAGATCGGATCGTGGACGCGAATTTACATCTAAATAGTTTGAAGAATATTGTAAAGCTCATGGTATTTGGAGAACATTAACCGCACCATATTAACCTCAACAAAATGGTGTAATAGAAAGAAAAAATTGAACCATACTTGACATGGTTTGAAGCATGCTAAAAACTAAGAAAATGCCAAGGGAATTTTGGGTAGAGACTGCCAAGTCTACTTGTTGAATAGATGTCCAACAAAGAATTTGTAAGGGCTAACTCCACAAGAAGCATGGAGCAGATTCAAGCCGAATGTATCACACTTTAAAATTTTTGGATGCATAGCTTATGCACATGTACCCGATCAAAAGAGGATCAAGTTAGATGACAAGAGCATTCCATGCATTTTTATTGGCTATGATGCTAGATCTAAATCTTACAAGCTTTATGAACCAAAAGAGAAGAAAGTTAAAGTTATCATACGTCGTGATGTAGAGTTTCAAGAAGATGGTATGTGAAATTGAAAAAGAAACTCAATAATGATACATGAAGAAGAGCAAATTGTTGATTAAAGTTGAGAAGTTGCACCACCATATCTCCTACATCATCATCATCAGATGAAGATGGTCCTACAACACAACGAACTAGAAGCATTCATGATCTCTATGAGATAACTAGCCCTCTCAATCTTATTTGTCTTTTTGCTAATGAAGAAATTATTACTTTTGATGATGCAATCAAAAATGACAAATAGAAGAAGGCTATGGATGAGGAGATAGTTTCTATTGAAAAGAACAAAACATTGGAGCTTACTAATTTACAAAATGGACATAAATCAATTGGTGTAAAGTGAGTTTATAAAGTTAAGAAGAATACACAATGAGAGACTGAAAAATATAAAACAAGGCTTATAGCAAAAAGCTATATTCAAAAGGTTGAGATCGATTATAATAAAGTCTTTGCTCCCGTTGCTCTAGAAACTATTCGATTGATGCTTGCAATAACGGCTCAAAATAAATGGCAAGTTTTTCAACTTGATGTGAAGTCAACTTTTCTTAATGGTTATTTAGAAGAAGAGGTATATATTGAACAACGCATGGGTTATGCGAAAAAGGGACAAGAAGGAAAAGTGTTGAAATTAAAAAAAACACTCTATGGTTTGAAACAAGCACCACGAGTTTGAAACTCAAGAATTGACTCATATTTTAAAGACAATGGCTTTATTCAATGTCCATATGAACATGCTCTACATATAAAACAAAAGGAAGAGCATATATTATTTGTCTATTTGCATGTGGATGATCTTATTTTTGAGGGAAATTCTTCAAAATTAATTGAAGAATTCAAAGAAACTATGACAAACGACTTTGAGATGACAAATATGGGGCTAATGTCTTACTTTCTTGGATTAGAAGTTAAACAACTTGAAGAAGGCATACTTGTCACACAAGAACATTTTGCAAAGGAAGTTCTTAGAAGGTTTAAGATGGAAAAGTGCAATCCAGTGAATACACCGGTTGATTTTGGAGTAAAATTATCACGATATGATGAAGGCAATATGGTAACTCCTACTCTCTAAAAAAGTTTGGTAGATTCTTTACGATATTTGACTTGTACAAGACCGGATATTCTTTACGGGGTTGGATTAGTAAACCGATTTATGGATGAACTAAAAGAACAACATTGGAAAACAACAAAGAGAATTCTTCGTTACATCCGAGGTACTTTAAATTATGAAATGTTTTATTCATTTTCTAATATTTTTCAACTTGTTGGATACTCGGATAGTGATTGGGGTGGAGATATGGATGATCGAAAAAGTACTTCTGGATTTGCATTTTATATTGGAAGCGCTACACTCTCGTGGATGTCTAAGAAGCAATCTATTGTCACACTTTCAACTTGTGAAGCAAAGCAGGTTGCAGCTTCAACTTGTGTTAGTCATGCTATATGGCTTCGAAAATTGTTAAAAGAAATTCAACATACACAAGATAATGCAACTAAAATCTATATCGATAGTAAATCAGCTATTGCTTTGGGGAAGAATCTTGTATATCACACAAGGAGCAAGCATATTGATATTCGCTTTCATTCTATTTGTGAGCACATGAAGAACAAAGATGTTGAGTTAACTTATGTAAAGACACATGATCAAGTAACTGATATTTTCCCTAAACCACTTGGGGTGGATCTTTTCAACAAATTCAAGAGTTTAGTTGGAATGATATATGGAAGACAATTAAGTTCAAGGGGGGGGGTGTTAGAAAATGAACTTAATTGAAAAAAAGTCAAAGTTAGTCTGCATAAATATGTCATGAAATTATTGTGGTTAAAATTAATTATTGTCATGGATTAGTTGTAGTCAAATTTAGTTGTTAGTCATGAAATTAGTTGTGGTCAAAATTAGTCATTGGTCATGTAGTGGTCAAAATCGGTTATTAGTCATGGTCAAAGTTAGTTTAAGTTCAGAAGCTTTTTAACAATCTATATACATGGTTGTAACATGTTATTTGAAAAAAAAAGATGCTTCATGTTTGAGTGAAAAAAATTGAAGTTTTATTCTCTCAACCTTGCTCATCTTCTCTCTACCCTTAAAACTCTATTGTTATTTAGAGGCATTTCTTCTAACAAATCATAGACTCTACCAATAATTATTGTGTTGAGAATAAAGAACTTACCTAGACACTCCCTTTCTTGAAGCCACTGTTCTTTAGCTTTCATTAATCAAAGTATGATAACAAATGAATTCTTCTTACCTTTTTCTTTGACATCATTGAAAAGCCAAGATTGTTATACCTAAACCTCTTAAGAATCTCCAAGCAATGGTGCAAAGCAATCAACCAACCTTTTCCAAGTCAATTATCCATGAAAAATCAAAAAGAAGCAAAATGCCAGTGATCAGGAGTATTTTATAGTGTCACCTTTTCAAACCTAACTTTCTTTTCTTTTACCAATTGCTAGAAGCCTATTGCTACAACATCAATCTTACTATCCCTTTGTTCAAAACTTCTTATAATGAAATAAAGGAAACAACAATATAGATTAAAATTTTAATTGATTTTGCAACACATTCTAATTTTAGAATATGGAATTTACTATAATCATGTTCAACTTAAATTTCTAAGCTAAGCTAGTCTAGTTTTGAAATTTTATTTTGTTAGATTAGTTTTAAGTTAATTGACACAATGAGAAATAAAACTGGGAGTATGTATTGTATTTCTCTCATTTTCATGAAATTGGCTAAGCTGATTATAATAATAAAACATCATATGATAAGATTAATTAAAATAATCATGATTTGTATTTATTGTCACCTAACAAAACATCTGACTACTTAATAATTAATGATATTAAATACCAATCTAATTATTAAAGAAAAAATAACCATAATGAAGTTCTAGAATTATATGATAGAATTATAAAAATAAATATCTCTCTATTCAAGAGTAATCTTAGAACAAAGTGTGTAAGATAAAGAAGTTAATCTTATTATGTGAAAAATCACTATTAGTTTTTATGATACAAATTTTTCCAAACTATAACGTGACTTCTTGTCGACAACAATATGTACATAAAATGATTAAACACATGAGGATATGCTATAAAATTACAAATAATTGAAAAATGTACAAATTGGATGAGATTTAAATAACTTTGGCAAAAATTTAAAAAAAAAATTAATAATATAATGAAAATGACCTTTGAATATATATTTAAGAAATTAGATATTAAAAAAAGAAGAAAACACATGATCTAGTCTAAGAAAAAGAGAATAAAATTACATGCCTAATGCAAGTATGTATCAACAACAAAGAAAAGTGTTGATCAACATTAAGCATACATCTAAACAAAAAAGGTAATCTATAACTTGTTTTTGTTAAGATTATGACGAAGTGATAATTTTATTTGAGATCAATATTCTTAAAACATGGAATCTATTATTTTGTTGATAAGCCCATAAAGAAGAGGTGAGATAATTTTGAGAAGAGGAAATGTGATACAATGGTTGTCATGGATTTTATTTTTATAGATATATGGTATTTGTTGGCTAATCTTGTGATGGATTTTTGAAAGAGGTATGATAGGAAATTATTTGTTGACAACAGCCACAAGACTGGTTGAAAATTTGGGAAAGGATATTAAGGAAAATTGTATTACAAGACTTCATGTGTAAAACATTTTGAATGAAGAAAAATCATTATTGTCAAAGGAAGAAGGCTTCCCTATATTATTGCGAGACAAGTAGGCTCAATAAGAGAGACATGGGCAAGAAAAAATTAGACAAAAATGCACCTTGAAGGACAAGCTAGGCTCATCAAAGATCAAGTTGACAATGCCAAGGGCCAATAATGGGTTGGTCATTAGAATGGACCATTTGGTCAACAAGTCAACAAGCAATACATACATAATAGTCTACTCATCTTACGATTATTTTAATTGAAACCACAATTAGTTTTCACAATTAAAAAATAAATTGATAATTATTTTGGTCACTAAGAAAAAATTTTTCTAACAAAAATAATTTCAGAAATTTTATTCCTAGTAAAGAATTTATCAAACTACATTGAAAGTGACATTTTAATCAATTTCACTTTGTTAGAAAATGGATTAAGGCTATTTTTGACATCTACCACTCAAAGCAACTTTTTTCTAATCTCAAAAGTATAAATACTTCATCAAATAACTTATATAATTTCTCATTTTCTTCTCACAAAAAATATCCTTTTTTAAAACAAGTTTTCAAAAGTATTTTTTTCAATTGCAAAAGCTACTACCAAACAAACCTTATGTTGACTCACTAGTCTAACAAAAATTTTGCCAAGTTCAAAATACAAAAACAAGGACAAGACTTTGAATACTCAGCACATCTTTTGAGTTATTGGAGAATATTGATTGATCAAATGTCCAATCATTTGATCATACTTTGGTGACAAAAATTCTCACCTTGTGAGCCATTCAAGTTGTCTTTAGGTCGTAGGTCTAATCCTGAAATTGGACATCAATGACCAAGCGCTTGCGTATGCTTCATTGCCTTGATTAAAGCTAGTTGGATATTCAATCAAAGGATCAAATGATCTACAAAGAAAAGCATAAAGAGCAAAAATGTGGAAAGAAATGGGTAAATTGTTTGCTAATAAGGAGGATATAACATTTCATAAGTCTTTTTACATGCTTAAATCATAATGTGACTATAAAAAGTGATATAATCCCAATGCATGAGTCTTTCTACTCATTAGAAACCATTTCTTATATTTGTTGAGAACTTAAGAGTAATGTAGATTCAATCTCATTGTGATTCTTGTTGTAATCCAACTGCCTATTATTGATATTCTTGCTTTTTAACTTATAAGGCTTTGCAAAGGTTATAAGTGTCACATTATTGGTCCTAAGAGTTTAAAAGAAGTCAAATATGATTTTAATAATAAAAAATTATTTAACTAATTCATTGTGAAGATCTAATGGCCCACCTATTGTGCACTTTCTAGTTGTAATTTAGATAAATAAAATGATCATCATCCCATGGAAGTAACTAATACTTAAGAAAAACTTATAAAAGGCACATAGAAGACATCAAAATGGCTCAAGTGGAAGATCGATGAAGAACTCCAGGGACAGTATGAGTGGATTATCAAAACATTAACAACACTTCTAAGAGCTAATGCAAGAGTTAAATTATTGCTTACTTTGAAGATTAATCAAGAGCTTGCATATGCACCAAAATACATGTATTCACTTGCTACATCTTTATCATTTATTCAGGTATTGTATAAGATGAAATCTAAACCTAATGCCTAAATTAAGGAACAAGATTTAATACCAAAAGGTATCAAAGTTAAGTGCATATTAGACAAACATAAATCAAGGTACAAGAAATAACAACATAAGCTCATGAAATGTTCATATTTACAAATACTTAATTTTATGAAATTTTTTTATAAAGATGCATGAGATTTACTTAAACAAAACTATTAACCATACAATATGTCAAATATGAAAACTAAGGAAAAGCAAATCAGCAAAAGGAGTTTTGTCAGACAAAGCATTGAACTATTTAATTAGCTATTTGACATGTGTTCGATGGATATCAAATGATCCAATCAAGTTAAATCCATTAATAAAGTTTAAACCCTAATTCATAACCTGTTTAAAGGTCCATTGAACATTGATCACTAGTGTGATAAGTTCTACAATAATTGGATTGTCTGAGGTATTTTTTTAATAAATATATATTATTAATAATAACTGGGCATAATATAACCTAGCGGACGAGTATATGATACCCCCCACACTTACAATCTTACATGATCTGTAAACATGAACCAAGGTTTTATATTTTCTAATTTGCTAATAAAAAGAGAAATTAGCCATCATAAGTTAATTTTTATCGAATGACTATCGAACTATTTCATAGGCATCTAATTTTCAATTAAATGGTGTGTCCTACAAGCAATTGGATAGTCTTATGACAATTAATAAAAAATGGATAAAGCCAAGGTTATGTAAGAAGGCTATTGACCATCCAATGGATAATCCAATCATCCCTTGCTAAAAATTTTTCTACCACTAGAAATGGTGCACACTATTCAAAATATTGGAAGTTATGCGAGAGAAGAGAAAAGTGACAATTACTTTTCATTTAGGAAGACGCACCAAAATCTAAGATCAAGACAACCACAATTAGCGCTTACAATAGAATTAGAGATAAAAACCATATAGAAGATAATAATCAATTGGGAGTACTGTAATAAGTTATTACATTCTTCTTACGAGAGAGAAACTTCCAAAGTGAGTAATAATAAGATCAAGAATAGTAGTGATACAATGCTGACAAATTA
Source organism: Vanilla planifolia (assembly GCA_023846275.1). Taxonomy (NCBI): domain Eukaryota; kingdom Viridiplantae; phylum Streptophyta; class Magnoliopsida; order Asparagales; family Orchidaceae; genus Vanilla; species Vanilla planifolia. The sequence goes on along the minus strand of CM043874.1, from coordinate 25,800,466 downwards.
AAGGATATCTAAACTAGACCCAGTAATGGTTACATGCATGATTAGTTATCTAACAATGCTGAGAGAGTTAAAAGAGATTATGACCATAACCAAATCCACCACTATGATCATTTCGATCATGATTACCAAGTCCTCTAGTGCTAGCAATAAGAGTGATGTGGTCAAAGCCCAAAAAAGGTGAAGTAAGAATCACAATGGCCCATAAGAATATGTGAAAAGAGTCATAAAGAATATTGGGGATCACAAAGTCTACCATTTTAATATAATAGCTTTAGTAGAATGGATAGATGGATGTTGAGACCAAAGGGAAACTCAAATTAGAATGATGGATGGAGACAAAAGAGAAACTTAGCCAAAAGAAACTTATTTTATTTTTGCCAAGCATTGAGCTTAATTGTGAAGTCGAGAAAATATTGATGAAGCTCATTCCACTTGCATTTCAAAAAGCCATAATGAATTTGACTAGGATTGTCATCCCATGTAAGAGTAGTGTAGAGAGCATTTTTGTCATCTCATGAAAAAGTAGACTTGAACGTGCAATTTCTAGAATAGTCATGTTTTTGGAATAAGAGACATGACCTTTATCATATTTAGTAATATCCATTGATTTAGGAGGTAAAGAGTCCAAACAATGAAGTTTGTCATGAGATCTAATAAGAAAACAAAATACTTTGACATAATAAGAGATAGTATCATTGAAGTTAATAGTAACACCAAGATTTGAGAACTTTGTTTCAAAGGATGGAGCTAAAGATGCTACTATTGAATACAACAAAAAAACTAATGAGTAAATCAATCATAGATCAAGAAGCAACCATACAACACGAGCACACAAGTTTATGCATTTTAAAATACAAGAGTGAAAAGGTTGTAGAGCAAATAGAAGTGCAAAAGAACACGACAAAGCAAGACAACAAATGGAGATGCATAAGAGGTGTAGGGAAATGCAGCATGTGAGCATAGCATGCGCGGCAATGATGGCACTTGTGCTAGTAAGAAGCAAGCACAAAGAGAGCTGCAACAAAATGCATGCAATAAAGGCATAGAGTAAGCCACTTGCCAATGCCATGAGCAATCACAATGGTTGTCAATTTGAAAAAGAAATTACAAAGGTAGAGAGGGGCAAGTGATGCAAAGGTTTTGTTTGCTAAGACAGCTTAAGAAGAGAAGTTGGTGATAATCCTCCATCAAGAAGGATCTTGGTGATTTTTTAGGATGTTTGAAGAATATTTGGAAGGCAGTTTGAGAGGAAGTTGAGTCACGAGGAAGATAAGAAAGATATTGAGTGATTGATCACAAGAAGCATTAATTGGACTCGAGACCATCGCAATGGACTTGAGGTATACGAAGAAGCCCAGAGAGAGCGTACACAGAATGCCTTTAGAGATGACCCTCATGCAATATTGACAGAAGGTCTCAAGAAGCTTGGTTTGAGAGAATTTTGGTTCATGTGGAGCAATCAAAAGAGGAATCAAGGTGGTTTATTACATTGGAAAAAGAGTTTGAGGTGAACTATTGCCTTAAGGGGCATGTTTGAGAAGAACTATTGCCTTAAGGGGTATGTTTGAGCTATCAACTAAATTTATCGAACCATCAAGATAGAAGGGAATGGCCCCTGGATGACTCAAGGATACAAAACAAGCTTAAAAAAAGATTTTCTAAAAGATTGACCAAAGCCTTATTTTAATAAGTCTTAAGGTGGCTCAAACAAGACAAGCCAAACACAAGCAGATGCATTCCATTAACACACGTACAATCAAAAGATAGTGAAGTTTTTCATCTAATTATTAGCAATATTGCTTTTCATAAGATCCTAAGAGATATCAAATCCCACAAAGATGGTCAAGGACATGTGTAAGAGATGTTAATTAATATCCTTATTAGCGAGATAGCGGACGACGTGGTACAAAATTGCCAATGAGTTTGACTCCAACTAGATTTTGTTTGAAAAGTTGAAGCTCTTGGACACCAGCTCAATCGCCACAAGGATGGTGCACTCTATTATTGATGCAACAATGGAGAATTCCCCTATGTTGAAGACAAAAAGTAACTAAGTCCTAAATGACAATGCCAATCCCCACCATATTTGTCCATCATAGAAGCAGTATCGTAATTAACCTTAATCAAACCTAAGGGAGTAGCACCAAGAGGGTGAAGGTGAAGGTGGGCCATCATGGCTTGGGCTGTCCTAATGATCTAGGTCCAAGAGAGAGTTCAATTGCCTAACAGATTGAGAGATGTAGTGAATTAAGAATAAGTCATGCATTGTAGGTAATTTCATTATTTATTTCAATTGGATATTAGCAAAGTGGTGAATTAGAGAGTTCTAGAGAAATTTTATCAACTTTTCAATGCATTTTGAATCATTGAATTCCAAGTAGTTTGGAGGGCATTTTTTAGGAGATAAAGACATAGCTTTATACTACTACAATAAAAACAAGACAAAGATTTCACTTCAAAGTGTCAAACATTCCAATGGGAGTTCCTATTAAATAAAATGCTATTCAAAACTAACAAGCTTACAAAAGATGGACGAAGTGAAAAAACACAAGAGTTACAAAATTAGCTAATCTAGATCTCCTATCCATTTCTTTTAATCGATTCAACATCTAGACGATGAGTATGGCCAAGAGCAAAAGGCGAAGGTCCAGACATCAACAACAAAGAATGGGAATCATAATAGTTTGGTTCAAAGAGTGGGGTAGAGCAGTTGCCCATATCAAGCACTAATAATAAAGAAAGATTGTTTGCCCATATCAAGCACTAATAATAAAGAAAGATTGTTCTAAGAAGCCCCCTATTGAAGATAAAAGCAAGACATCATAATCCATCAAAACCATGAGGTAGGGGAAAGCCAATCACATGAGTCCACAAAGCAAGTCAGACAAAATAAAGAAAGTGGCTAAGATGGAGCTTCCTAAGAGATAAAGCCAATCACATGAGTCCACAAAGCAAGTCAGACAAAATAAAGAAAGTGGCTAAGATGGAGCTTCCTAAGAGATAAGGTAGAAGCAAAGCAACTTAACAAGAGGGGAAGCTTAAAGGTGCTATATGCATGGCAGTCAAGAGTAAAAAGATAAAAAAACAATATTAACTATTTGTAATTTACTTATATATACATATATATACATACATATATACATGCACACACACATATACATTCATACATACATGCATGCATACATGCAAACAAACACACAAAATGACAGACACACAAATAGACAGACAAACAAACAAACAAACTTATAGACATATAAGTGGATAGACAAAGAAACAGACAAATAAACATGTACATGTATATACATACACACACACACACACACACACACATATATATACATATATATTTGAAGTCTTTAGTTTTATAATGCAAATACAACTATTTTTTCTTTTGGAGATGGTGAGCACATTTCTTGTAGATTTATATTATATCAACAAAAATACAAAATAATAAAAGAGAGAAAAAACTCAAGAAATCAAACCATTAAAAACTAAGACACAAAAAGCAATAGATCAAGAAAACCATTGAAGCATAACATATAAACAAGGTATTAAGAAAATACTCTAAAAGTTTCTTAATAAAGAATAATGTCAATGGTGACTTTGATCTATACCAAGATAGATTGCAAAAAATGAAGTGACCTACAAACACTTTAGAGTTCCTTTGCCTCCATAATTAGTAGACGAAAATAAACAAAGTGATCTTATCCTTCCCTACAATAATGGTTATAGATGATATGAAATGGATTACATCTTGTAGATTACCAACATGATACATATTAGTCTTAAGCATAAGTCTAGTTAAGATGTTCTACTAGAAGTCACACTCAAAAAACAAATGATTATGAGAATCCATGAAGCAAGAACAAAGCAAAATAGTATAGTGAACATCCAATCCAAGCCTTGTAATAAACTCAGATACTTCAAATTTTCTATGCAATGCTAACAATAACTAAACATTATATTTGCCTTTACAATTCCTAGAATAAATGAAATGAAACTTTGGTAAAGAACTAGCTTGAAATAACCCAATATATAGTAACTTTAATGAGAAAAGCCTTTGGCTAACATCTTTAGCAAGAAGAGGAAAGATGATGACCAACTTTCAAAATTAGGTCTTTCTTAGTAACCATAATAGCTTTCCAATAAGTAAACCCCAATTTGTTTAAGAGATCTGATAAACTAAGATGACTGAATGTACTTCTTTTCCAATCAAGAAATTCAAGTGCTATCAAAGTGAAAGATGGAAAAAGTAGCATGCAATTAATGCACTTGATTATTCCAGATTGTATTATGACCTCCCCAACTACCAAGATGTTTAGACATATAGATGTCTTTCAAAAATATAATGGTTCATTTCCTAACATTGCTGCTATCCATCCTTCTTGAGATTAGTCTTAGGGATGGACAACACCCAACATCAAAAGTTAAGCATGCCAAATATGATAGACGTTACCACTGAACCTTAACCATTGGCGAGAAGAAAAGATTGGTGCAGCCAACAATTTTGCACTAACATTTTGTAGCAAAATTGAGCAAACACTAGAGGTTAACTGCCTTGAGATAAAAGGACAGGTAACTTATAAGGAGAGTACCTTTTGAAAAAGGAACGAAATTTTTTATGCATCCAAGCGATCCAAGACAGAGTTTAAGGCCCAAGTAGAGTAGATTTTTAAGCTTTACTGAAGATAATCAAGTCATCAAAGACGAAGTATTCAATTGCACATTTTAATCTTTAAACCCTTGATTTTGTTTTGATAAAAAACTATTCTGGGATACAAAAGAAAGAGTCAATCATAATGTTGAATAGGAGAACAAAGGGGGACACCCTTGATGAAGCCCTTTGGATATCTCTCGAAAGTCCTATCAAAAATTGTTGAGAAGAAAAATCTGAAATTGCACTTTCTAATTCATTTTATGAAGATTCATTTGAGGAAAACCTTTTGCATCCATTCTAAGAAATAGTGTCTCCCTATTAATATAGTCAAAAGCCTTACAATTATCTATAATTGCACAAAAAAATTTCATTAAATAGTTAATATTGAATTTATTTATGAGTTCAAGTGCAAATAAAACATTATTAATCAATTGTCTATCATTAATAAAAACTATTTGAAAGGGGTACATAATCTTAGGCATGAAAGGTTGCATGCTACTCACAATGATCTTGTAAAGAAAGTTGCAATGAGACTTTAAACAATAATTTATTATAGATGAGTTATTACTAGATTTAAGAATAAGGGCAAATGCAATTGACTTAACATAGTGAGGAGCCTTGCAAGTGGTGAATGCATAGATGATGACTCTAATAAAATCTATCCCAATAATGTCCTAAGAGACAATTAAGAACATTGTTGTGAAATCGCCAAAACCAGAGGACTTTTTCTTAGGATTTAAGCTTAACCATAAGCCAAATTTCTTAGGTTCAATGTTCCTAACAAGAAATCAAAGGATGAGATATGCCTAGTAAGAGTAGCATGACAAACCTAGAAATGAGGCCTATTATAGGTATTAGAGAAACAATATACAACAAGGCTTGTGAGCTTGCCATGATTAGAAATTATTTCCTCTAATTTATCATGGAGCTTGAGGGAAACATCTACTTTTCATTATGCTATATAAGAATTCAAAATTGTCCATATCCTAACGAAGCCACCGAACTTTAGCACGTCGAGAAAGGTTCAACATCTTAAGTTAGATAAAATCATCCTTATAGTTCTTCTTATTAGCCAAGATGTCAAGATCTAAAGGATTGGTAGAGATAAAATTATAGAGATCCATGAGTTCCTCAAAATTTTTATTAAGATGCCACCAATCAAGACAAATAACAATCAATCAAATTTTTGAGAGCATCATTGACTTAACTTCCATTGAAGTTAAAAATGGGGTCACCATGTTAAGGGCCAAAACCTAGCTTTAAGCATATTTTTTTTAAAACTAAGTAGGTTCCCGTAGAAGTTCCTAGTTTGAAGGAGGATTTCTTCCTTGAATAGCATTTATACTTGATAAAACAAACATAATGATCAAAGTAAAGATTGGGATAAAAAGTTGGCATAAGAAGTAAGAAAGATCTCCACCTAAACCTAATTGCACATAGCAAGATTAATCTTAAAATGGATGGGATTATCTTTATAGTCATATGAACAAGTGAATATGTGCCAACAAAAGGAATAACTTTCACATTAATGTCCATATAAAGTTGTTAAAGTTTTACGTGCATCTCCAACTAGGAAACGTCCCACCTACTCATTCTCCAACACCATGAATGCAATTGAAATCATCTAGGAAAAGTCATGGTTGGCCTTAAAAAAATATTTCCTTAAAGTTCTGCTTTTAATTCTTAATAATTGAATGCATATGTGACTATGAGATAATGCACAAAAATTTGGACATGGTTGTGAACAATTTGGGGAGAAGCAACTATCACTAATTGAGTCAAAATTTCAAAGAAAGAGATTATGGACCTCCAATATGTGAGCCAAACTTATGGAACCTTCCTTCTTATTGAAATAGCTAAAACTTGGTTTCCATCGAAACCATTGTATCACAATTCAATTTTCTAATAAGAAGATGGCATTCCAAGATTTTGAATGCAACATGCCAACCATGAATATTCAAGAAAAGGATGCTTGGTGGCTTACTCATTTTAGATGGAGATGTTAGGTCCTTCCAAGAGAATAATTGCCAAAGGGGTTATTGCTTCATGAGGTATATCACTGAACATAAAGGGCTTTGGGCTCATTTTGACCTCCAAAGGAATGGGATCCTTCATTAAGATAGATGATGGCTTAGTAGGCACCAAATTGGCTTCCTTATCCTAAATATATGATAAACCTCCATTGAATGAGTTGGTAGAGTTCACATTCATAAGAGCTTCTTCAAGAATTTCAACTTGCTGTAAGAAAAGGAATTTTCACAATACAATTGTTGTTTTCCTTTGATAAGCTTTTGCAAAACGTTCTTTGATAGCTCAGGTCCTTAAGCAATAACTACCTTGGCCTTTTGGATAGATGAAGCCCTCAGAATCAAAACATGTTACATCGTTAACAAAATTTTCCTTAGAGGAGGTTGCTCTCAAGGAATGAGAGAGCAAGTTGAAGCAATGTGCACAAAAGTGCAACAGGTTTTCTAAGGGGTTTAGGCTTTCGATCATAATCCAAAACAATGTCAATAACTTTTTTTCTATTTTAAACAAGGATCTTTTGGGCTAAGCGGCTACAAATCCTTTGAGGCAATCACTTAGTCCATTCGAATTGGTGTTCAAACAAAATTAGCAATCCTTAACAAACACATGGGGTGCCTTAACAAAGGAAGGCTAGAGAATTTGATCCCATCCAAAATGATGTTGCAAGAATCCTTCTCTAAGATCATACTTGGACACCAAAATTTTAAGGCCAGGGCTCCTCCCCAAATAGTCCAAATCCCTTCTTACAAAACCCTACCCAAGTCATCCTTTGATCCAATTTCAAACAAAACAAAACTTTTGAAGAGCAAGCACATTCAAGGAGGTAATTGGTTTTCAAAAAAACTTGCTAGCTTCCACCAAATGAGAATGAGAATAGGACCAACAACCAATATAGTATCCCAATAGATAATGCCATTGACATTAAACTTTAACAACATACTTCACTGGATGTTGACAATGCCATTATAATAAGGAATAAACTCAAGGTGCTACAAGAAATTAAAATATTTAGTGAAAAGAGAGAACATATCCTTAGAAACATGAAAGGCACTTTGTGGGGACAAAGAGGAGGCCTAAAGCTCAATACGATGACTAGAGCTAGTCAACACCATCCCTCCATGTAGAAACTAGAGAGATCTTAGAGTGGAGAAGGGGTTGCTCCTTATAGAACATGAGGGTTTCCCTTGAGCTCCCATGAATGAGCCTAGGAAATGTCAACAGCAAACATGCAAGCAAAGAAGTATAACGAAACCAATGGACAAAGAAGGAACAAAGTGGAGAAGAAGAGCAATTCTTTGGTGGTTGCATTGCTTGGGTCGAAGCAATCAGCACTAGCAAAAATGAAAGGAGAAACCCATGGAAGCCAATGGCAAAGAACCCTAGAGCATGTAAACAGCCATCTATTCGGAAGCCAAGAAGGTCTGTTGTGGGAGACTGCATGATTGTTGTCTTCAATTTCCCTAGTTGCAATGGCACCCACGGCTCAGAGATCCTTTGCAAGAGGTTGGAAAGCTCAAGGCTGGGGTCAATGATCTTGAGGTGGGGGGCGGTCAGCATGCTCAAGGGTGTTCGACTTTAAGGTTTCTTCTTGCCTACACAAATACATTTCATTTAGTTATCAATTCTGAGCTACCTTGCATGTTATGCTATTTGATTCGATTATATCCCATGTTTTATGGCAATATTGTCTTTTGAAAACAATGAATGATAGCTCCCATATTATCAATTGTTAAAGGATAAAATCATGTATGAAAAAAGCATTAATCTTAATCAAATAAAATCAGTAGGCTTAGGAATAATACCTCCATCCAACAATAAATTGCACAGGTGTACAAAAGAGCCACCTTAATAGCATACCAGTTGTTAGATCATTGAATACCTTGCTATTCAACCAGTTTCCATAAGGAGGAAACATGGGAAGTATCATTGAGAACAGTAATACAGGTATAGAGCATAGACAGCTCCAAAGAAACTGGTTCCTGAAGTGCCTCACCTGATGTTGCTTCTCTAAGTTTTGAGGTTTTGGAGGTGAATACAGGCTCACATGAAAGCTACCAGCCATGTGGCAAGCTTCTCCAATTGAATGAAAAATTGATCTTGGACCAGTGAGCTCAGGATCATATGTGATAGTTACTATTTGCCCAACTGCATCAAATTCTGCATGACTCACACCTTCGATAGCTTCAAGACATGACTGAATAAATAAGACACCATCTTGAGAATGAATGCCTTCAACTTTTAGATACACTTTATTGACATCATCCCCAGAGCTAACGATATCAGCACTAAACCCAACATTTTCAATAGCTTCAATTAGATGATCAGGGTTGGTGATATCACGGTCAAAGTGAACCTTGGCTTCTTCAAGTGCAAGGCCAACAACAGCTCTTTTTACTCCTTTAACCATAAGCAATGATCTTTCAACAGATTCAGAACAACTAGTGCATGCCATTCCTTTGATTTGAAGCCGACATATTGCAATATTTTGATCTGAAAATTCAACTTGGTAGCCCATGTCTTCTATGACATTCACAAGTGTTTTGGCCTGAAGAAAAGGGACCTCATGAGATTGCCAAATTTGACAGCTTGAAAGAGACTAAAAGATGAAAATCCATAATAATCACAAACCCATTTAAGCCAACTAAACTTTCTTTTCTTAACGCTTTTTATTTGGAATAATAAAAAATCAAAGTGGTAATCAAAAAATACCAAAATATAAACCATAAATGGTAGGTAGAAAGTGGCATTTTTGTTGATTGGAAAAGGAAGCATAGGAATAAGGATGTCAGAACAGAGACTGGAGTAGAACAACAAGGCCATCAATCACTGGATGTTGAGATTCAGTGACTGATTATGGGAGTTGAACTGATAGGGATCAGCAAACTTTCTCTAGTTTACGCCACTCAAAGTACAAAAACTTCAATTAGAAATAGCCATGATTGCAAAGCATTTAAATTTATCATTCTATTTCTTAAGCTACCCACAGATTTGTTCAAGGTAAAGGATGCTTAAAAACAAACTCTCTTGTACAGAATTTAAAAGAGGAAAACAGATTTGCACCAAATGCAATCAGACCCTTTTACATATAGAAGTACAAGGATAAAAATATTTATTCAAACTTGCATAGATTTGTAGGATATTCATAATCACTATAGTCAAACCTGATTATATGATTTAATAATCAACTCATTAAATGATGACTGAGTTCTGACTCCCAATAATAGGTTTGCACAAAATAACTATATGCTCATGTTAGATGATGCCTTCATAATATAAAGAAAAACCTTTGATCCTAAGAAATAATGCAATTATTAGTTCAAATGACAGAAAGACAGCACAAGAAGCCCCTATATCTATTGCTCTTACTCTTTTAAATGTTGAAAGGATTGTAAACAATTTTCTCAAAATTGATAAAGATTAAATGTCTGCAAATCAATGAACAAGTCCTCATATTGCATTATAAAGACATTATTCCTATAGTTACTTTCCTACCCATATTTTTCACATGTATAGAGAAAAACAAATATATATAAAAAAATTGTTCTTCTAGGAACTTCATTTTTAAAAATTATTGGTCTTGCTTGACATAAGATAGAGCAAATTTTTCATAACCTTTAAAAAGGTTGGCAGAAAACAAGTTCAATGAAAAGACATTACTTGAATTGGCAAACATTCATAAGTGAAATAACTAAAAGAAAATAATGTATGTGCCTATGTCAAACTTCACTTATTCAATTCCGTGAGTTAGATTTCTTCTAGAATACATAGGATGTGAAACCAAAATGTCAAGAAATGCTGCAATACAAAACTGATCTGTGATGACAGTGGTGATAAAAGAGAAGAAAGCACATTAAGGTTGTGGCAAAGCGGAAAGATGGTAGAAGCATTGTTATATATTTTTGTTATATTTAGATAACAAATGTTGGTATGGTCATGGATTGATAGAAGCTAAGTGAAAATCAGGTAAATTTAGGAGGAAGTGTAATGAATGGATCAAGATTAGCAAAAATAGGTATATGGTCATATTCAAAGGTAAAAAGTACTAGCAGTGGACTGTTTCTTGGAGATTATGGGGGAGGAATCCTTCAATACACTCAACTTGCTCATCAGGTAATAGAAAACCAAAGCTAAGTAGCTTAAGTTCCAAAAACATGAGCAAAACTTTCATCCAGATTTCAGGACCAATTAATGAAGGTTTTTTGTTTAACAAACAAGAAAATATTTCGGAAGTTGCATTTGAGCAAATTTATAGAATAAATTGCTTTTAGATTATTAATTGCAGAAAATGTATTCGATAAATAGTTCCAACAAAAAATACAATTCACACACAAAATCAAGAGCAAAGGAGGGAATAAGTATGGACATAAGTGGAAAGATATCACCTAAGAAAACCACCAACACCTTTCACATAGAACATACAACAAAAAAGACGTCCGTCTTCACAATAAGCAATGAGCCCTTTGATCTCTCTCTATTACTCACATAGAATTTCACACAAGTTTCTCTAAGAATCTCTACATTTATCCTAAGCTAAGCAATAAAAAATCTTATAATCAAGATGTATACGTAAAAAAGAGATTCATACCTTTGTAAAACTGTGCTAAAAAAAATGAGCATCAGAAAAGCTAGCCAATTTGTCAAGCAAAAACAATCTCTATTTTGTAGTACATCAAGTGTGATGCCCTTATTTTCACATATAATGTTATGGTTAGGAAACCCCAAAGTGCATAAACCATACATTTTGTGCTTATTGCTAATTTAACCAACATAAAACACAAGAAACGAAATCACACTCTTATATTATCTTCTTAGGAATGTAACATGCCTCTAGTTGATTTTGAAATATTGCAAAATGATTAGGTAGGTCAACAACCTGATGCAGGACACATAATTTTATACAGGATAGAAACAACTTTGGTAGTACTTAACTATATGCTTGGGCCCTGTCTCTCTTATTTGTGCACTAAAAAAGAGCACAATAAGGGCCAAATAATTTCAGCATCACTCAGCTCAAATCTAAATGAATCTCAAGGAAAATTTTGCCTGAAGTTATAATTCAAAAATTTCCAGCATTTGAATTTAGTTTGTTTAAAATTAATTTTATTTGAAATTTGATTACTTTGAAATTTCACTATAAAGGGGTTCAAAATTATGAAGAAACTCTAATTAAAGAGTCTTTGTATTGTAATTGTTTTTCAAACTAGAATTAATGAAATTTCTCCTTAATTGCCATCATGGCATCTACTTAGACATAAGACTTGTCTACCTTGGTGATGAAACATTGTTGAGATCTCTGACATGAGGCTCATAGTGAGGATTTGGTGCAACAAAGATCATGGCTCTAATATTTAAATCTGACCATTCAGATTCCTTATAGAAACACAATTTGATAGTAGAACATGCCTCATCTCACAAACTCTAACAAATAAAATTATCAAAGAACACATGCATCTATATCCAAAGCATCATAATCACTAAAACACTAAAACATGACCAATATAACAAAAACCAAGCCTTATTACAACTATTGAGCGGTCAATTGCATAAACTTTTGCTTCATTGAATTTATTAATAACTTTTCATTAATATCCAAGACACTATGTCTACTCTCTAACCATAGTTTTTTGGTCTACCTCTTCTTCTTTTCATAAAGTAAAATAAAAAAAAAATACATCTAATAGGGACATTAAGTGAAATTTATTGAACATGTCTAAATCATTTTAGCAAACTCTCCCTAAGTTAATCATTAGTTTAAACTACGCAAATGTTCTATCAAATGTGCTTATTTCTAACCAAATCCTTTCAAAATTGATCACTCATCAATTTTAGCATCCTCATTCTACAACACTTATTTATTTGTATATTTTTGAATTCACAAGAAATCATTTCAACCATATAACATAGAGGTCTTATTATAATTTTGTAAGACTTATCGATAATCATCATAAGCGATATATTTTGATCATGCTATTCACTGAAAGTGGCCTTCTATTTTACCCAACTTTCTTGGATCATAATATTACCATCCCTACAATGCAATAAGGTTCAACTTGGATGAATTTCGTCCTAAATGCTGAACCAAACTAGCTCGATCAATTCTCACATCTATTATACTAAACCTAATCCTAAATATTTCTGAAAATTCAAATCTAGGTCTAATAAAATAAAATGAAAAAAAGGCTATAACCAAATCATTGGAGAGTCTAACCACATTTCATGACATTTATATTCAAGCCAAATCCCCTCATGTGATAACTATCAAATATAAATTTAAAGTATGGATTTTATGTCATGATTGGAGGATCGTCTTTTATTAGTTCTCAAAGGCTTAAGCTACTTTGGCCTTTTTATTATAATTGCAGTATGCTATTATTAAAAGTAATCTATCATAGCCAAACCTCTTATTATAATGAGAGGTTATTGTGAGCCATTGGAGCAATAAGTCATAGCAAAACATCCCTTATTAAGCAAAGCTTTATTGTTTTATTTTTATTTGTTTTCATAATGGCAATCTTGTTTTTAGTCCTGCTAGGTCATGTTAGTTTCTTGGTATTCGATTGTCAAAACTAGGTATTTTGATCCAAATAGTGTTCCTATATATTTTCAAACAAACTTGAAATAGACCCAACTAGAATAGATCCATAATGGTAATCTTTATATAAATGTATACTATTATCCTAACTAAAAACATTTACTCAATTTTATTATCCCAACCATGACAAAAGACCCTTGGAAGAGCCAAATGAGATCTAGCTCTAGCCAAAGAGCAAAGTTTTGTATAAGTGGATATGACTTGAAGTTATGGACATAAAGCCTAAATCATCTCTCATATCTACATCATTTTAAATCAAAGAGCAATTTGTTGGCAAATTTGAATCATGATACAATTGCAATTTGTAGATCTCTAAACAATCCCTCTTAACTACTACATCATACATCTTTTAAAATTTAGATGTACAATTAGGGTTAGTACTTTGGGCAACCACAAAAATAAAATCTAAGAGAACTAAGAGATTCCCAAAAAGCTATAGTTAAATGAGCATAACATGTCAACTTCTTCCATTGGAAAAAGGGAAAAACTTGTCAAAAGATTATCATTAATTCAAATACCGTAAATACATCTCTAATTCTACTTAAAAGCTTAGACTTGTAAACATTTTCCTTCACCACCAACAATCCCAAAGATCTATCACTAATGACATTCCAATTTTCAAATCTCTGCACCATAGAGTGTGTTAGTGCTAAGAAGTCCATGCCACCTAATTGGTAAAAAATGAGTGAGTGATAAAGTGGGAAGGATGTAAATAGAGGAAGAGTGAGAGAAAGGATGGAAACAAACAAAGGAAAAGATAGATGAATGAGAGAGGCAATACCAAAAAGGGATGTCACTCAAGTTGTGAGACCTTAGTCATTGTTTCTCACCCATAAGATAATTGTTGTTCATGAAGAGAAAAGTTATAAAATAATAGCCTTTTGATCTTATCTTTTGTTTTCTTATTAAGTTAATAAGACATTTAACAAGGGCTCATGGCAAAGACAATCAAGCTACCCAAACAACATTTATAAAAAATTCTTAGATTCTAAACTTGTTCTCAAAAAGTAAAAGTTTGGGAGAACTAAAAATATGTCAAAAGTTGGCATATGCCCATGTCATGTTAGTTCATCACCAATGCCAAATTTATTTGGTTGCTAAAGCAAAAGATAGAACTAAGGTCAAGCTAGGTATTAGCACAAAACCCTTTCATTTTAAATAGCCAAAATAATGATAAGAGTAGAAACTATTAACAAAGCAAGCTTCAATTAAGTAAGGCCATTTGATAGAATTGTTTTTTTTTTTTTTTGAAAATCAAATCAATTTGTTCAAAATATAATATGTCAACCAAGTACAAGAAGTCTTACATTACACAAAATCAATTGCTATGTAGGCATGAGAAATAGTTGGAACATTAAACATGGCATCAAACATCAAAAATCATGATAGTGTGACTAACGGCGATGGTGTCAAGCCTGTATAGTATTATGGCTTGTCCTTGAAGTGGTGACACTGTGATGCTTTCAACCCCTTCTTTAGCACCTACCACTGATTCAATAGAAGCAGCACAAGAGGCACATGACATACCCCCTATTTTAAACATAACCTTTCTAGTAGTGAAATCGTCTCTCTTTGGAGCTTGGCTAAAATTTGTAGTGACGTTCTCAACAGGTTTCAGAAGTGGCTCTTTCAAAGCATTGTTCCCATCTGCCTCCATTTATTTCCTGCAACTTTACAAGAGAATAAATAACTAAAAAAAATATATCATTCTAAGAGACTATCTAAATATCAAATAAAGAATACAACACCAAATATAACAAAAGCTTAAGCTCGGTGATATTTTATATTATGCAATTTTATTTAAAAATTTTAAATTTCTAGCTTGAATAGATTTTAAATAGCATTGAGTTGAACAAAAAAAATAGGAACCACTATAACATAATGCTCGCATCTTGTTAATATTGAATTTATCTAAATCACATCTAGTTGACAGGCAACGTAGTCAAATAATTCCATGGTGAAGCCTTCATTTATCCAAGGTTAATTTTAATGCAACTGGTTGATTATATTCTCAAAGTGTACTCACAATCGAGAAGATCGGACAACAATTCAATTAGAAATACGGAAAAGATCGAATTCAAATCAACGCAAGTTCAAACAAATAAACCGATGTTAAAAAACTTGGAGCAAGGACAATACCTTCACAAATTCTTTGATGGCTGTTGTCAATAAGCCAGTTCTCGTAATTAAGAAGAGCGAACAGAGTAAGCCGATCAATTGATAGCAAACGAGAGAAGGAAGAGGGGAGAGAACAGCGAAGGAGAATGACACGATCGATGTCGCTGATGCGCCTCACCAAAAAATAAATAAATAAACTACTTTTTTTGTGCCCTATTCTTCCTCGCAAAGTTCGGTCCCAGTAATTTTTTAAATTTCGAATCAAACCTAAGGCCCAACGTCTACTGCACGGAGCATCGAATTAGGGCCCGAAAGAACGATGGTTCTTTAATCCACCGTTGGATAAGTAAGGAAGGGCTGTGATGTTGTTAGCTCACAGGTGGGAACCAGTTCCCGCATAATCCAAACCAAAAGACGGGTGACGTGGAATGCAGGAGTGAGACAGAGTCAAGAGAGCTGAACCTTGGGAAGACATTTGTAAAGACCCAGTTGCTTTCGTGAATCTAAAACAAATTATTTTAATTTGTTTTTCTTAATTTTTAAATGAATTTCTCTTTTATTCATCATGCCCAGGTGTGCCTTTGTCATTGGATCCATCACGTCACAGATTTTTCAAAAAGGTTTGCAAAATTGGAGATCCACCATCATGGCATCAAATAATACTTAAAAGATTTAACATGTAAATTAAAAATTTAAGGATGCCCACACTGGATCATAGCTTATGTATTATGTGAACTTTTATAAGAGTATCGAGATCACCCAATGCATCAATAATCAAGACAATCAAAATCGCCCCATGCAATCATTAAACAACTTCAAGCAGTTAGTTCATACCACCTCATGTGATCCAATCAATTGCATGGGGTGGTTTAATGAAAAACTTTCAAGATGCTATTTTGGTATTTTTTTTAGGGGTTATTCTTTCTCCTTTCAAAATCTAAGAAATCATATTTTTAGTAGTTGATGAAATATATAAATGTATGATGTTATTTTAATACTATTACAGTAAAAATATTTGTAAAATTGATGAACTAAACTTTCTTTGTTAAAAATAATAACTTGATAGAAGGCCAAGGCTTTGCAATCCATCATGATGGCAAGAATTTGTCAATAAAATGCCATATTTAGCATTGTTCAAGATTATTCAAATTACTCTATTCATTTTATCATGATTTATGAATTATCTTACTTATAAAAAGTTTTTAATTAAAGTGATGGTTGATTTATTAGTAAGATAGATCTATCATAAGTAATGGCAACTTCAAACATAAGGTAATAAATATTGATGAGGCCTATATTGAATGAGGAGGATCATGGTAGATAGGAAAAACTAGCTTGACCTGAGTTTAAGAGGATATTGACTTACTTTTTTTCTATGAAATCTTTCAATACAGATATGCACTACAAAAAATCTTAAATGTCAATTAATGACAAAATCTAAAGCATCTTATCAATCTATAACAAGTGCTTAAATAAAACACAAAGAATGTTATAATAGAAAAATTTTCAAAATACACTTGAATTAAACAACTAATGAAATAGTAATAAAACAAAACAAAAATAAAAATAAAAACACCATGAAAGGAAAAGCATAACTCTTTTGAATTAGTTGAGCTTGGCGGAATGGGGAGAGATCATGGGAAGACATTATTGTAGCTTTATTGCATTGCCAATGATCTTGAAGAGAAGAAAATTCATGTGTGAGAAAGGAATAAAGGGTTGGATTTGATCTAAGAAAGATAAATGAGAAGGAATCTAATTTCTATGATTATATGAGAGAGCATAGAGTGAGGGACAAACATGTAAGAAGATTTTGGTGATGTTAAATTAAGCCTTGAATGATTTGTAATCAAAGAAACAATGATAATACAAGAAAAACATGTAGCTCCTCTTTGTAAGGTGATTTGATTGAACAATCAAGCATTATGATGGAGCATTAGAGAAGATTAACATTTTTTTGAACACTCATTGAATAGTTTAGTAGCCATCTAATGGGTCATCAGATATTTTGACATAAATGATCAAGAAGTTTAATAGAATAACATATAATAGTTAATAACTTAAGTATAGTATTCAAATCTTTATAATTTGGGATTGTGAGAAATAAAATGGTAGACACTCTAATGAAAGCCTGTGAGAGATCAGACGATGCATCAAATGCATATTAAATTATCTGTAATAAGGATCAGACAATTTGATAGTGTCAATGGATAGTTTGAAATTGAGAACTCTGATAAGTTCAATCATTATGATCCAAGGTTTTAATGAACATAATTGAGCATAGGGATTATAAATAAATATAAATATATTATGAGATCTATGTATAATTGTAGAAGAGAATGAGATATAAAAAGATGAATAGATACTAAAACGTCTAGAAATCAAGTGTTTAACCACTTATGTTTAAATATCATGTAATGGATGTTTCTTGTGTGTGAATGATTAGGGTTATGTCTTTTTATGTTAATTTAGAATATCATGAAAGAGTAAAATTATATGTATGATAAGGTGATATGGTCTTAAGTAGTGATGATACCATAATGATGAGAGTTAATAGTCTTGGGTAGTGATAATGAGATGAGATAATAATTTTAAGAGATGATGATATCATGATGAGGTGAGATAATAACCTCAGGTAGTGTGATGTTATGAGAAGTTATGATATTGTTAAAATGTATAATATGTGCCTTGAATAGTGATGATATTATAATAAAATGTGTACAATCTATAGCAAAGTTATTGTCACAATGAAATATGAGCCAAAGTGGTGTTAATGCCACAAAAGATGTGATATAATTTAGTTAAAAGTAAATCAAAGAAAAGATATATGTTAAAATGATTGTTAAATCATGTAAGAAATGTTGTGAAACATGTATATTTGTTATTATTTTTATACTTTATTATAATATAATCCTTTACTTTAATGTTACATATTATATTATTAATTAGTGTATTAAGCCTTTTGTGTTAACTTATCATATATTTATTAATGTGTGTAAGTATAAAGGATACACATCATGAGATATATAAGAAATAATATGAGAGGAAGTTATTTTGTTAGCAAATATGTTAATATTTAAAGTTTAATTAGCTATAATGAAATAATAACATAATAAGATAAAGTAAGACATATGGTGACAACATGTGGTCTACAATAGGTTACAACTTCATCACATTATTATTTCTTTTATTTCTATTTTTGCTTATTAATGGAATTATTAAAAATAAAGTTTCAATGCATAGGTATTTAAAAATAGTGTTGAATTTATGTGATCCTTAAATAAACATAGGGTTGACATTATAAGTTTTGGAATCATAAACGTCATTGTAAGATTATGAGTTGGGTTGATAGTTATATTGGGAAAAAGTTTCATACATTGATATCAATTGATACTATATCATGATACTTGTTGTTTATGTTATATTCTCTTATAGAAGCTTAAGGTTAATAAAAATGTTACATTAAGATATATTATGTGATAGAATAGATGCTCATAAAGGGCCAAGTGAGGATGTCACCAGTAATAACTAAAATAAAAGCCATGAAGATCTTAGGATTGAAAGAGATGTTGTGTTAGAGGAAATAACCAAAGTTCTTTTATTTCAAGAGAATGTAAGCATAAACAAAAAGATAAATAGAAAAATACTAATGAGACAAGTTGGTGGAATAATTCCATAGGTTACATCCTTCTCATTCTGTAGATACGACTGATCTGATGCAGGATGAGGATTGGCTTGAAGACATTGACATGCTATTTGAAAGGGTGTTATGTCTATAAAGTAGAAAAATGTCACTAGTAGTGATGATGTTAAGTGGAGCTATTAGGACTTGGTTGTTTGCATAGAAAAGGCTATACTTTGAAAGTATGTTGAACTTACATATCACATGGTAAGAACTTTACATAACCTTTAAGGATTAGTATATCTTAACATCAACTCAAAATAAGGTGCAAGATGATTTGAAACATCTTATGCAATGAGACATGATTATGATAATGCATGAACATAAATTTTGTGTTAACCAAATATGCTCTTAGACTGGTTGTTATAGATGATCAATGTTGCTACATTTTTAAGAAAGGATTGTGAAGCTCTATTAGACATGTACTTGGCTCCATTAAACTTTACAAATTTTAAAGAGTTGGTTGAATTATCTTAACACATTGAGCACAATCAAGACATAATGCCTACAAATGTTAAATTTCGAAAAATAAATGAACTTACATCACAACAATAAGGAAGACACAAATATAAGTGATAAATGGTTACTGATTTTGAATCCCAAGATCCTACTTCATCATCTAGGTTTGTAAAGGAAGCAAGATGCAAAACTTATAGGAAGAGACATTGGATCATGTCATAAAAAAGTGTTAATCAAATGTTTCAAATGCCATGAAGTTTATCATATTAAAAAGCTTTATCTCATGAAGGATAGAGAATCTAGGGGAGCTAAGAATGGTGATATGTAGATATAAGGAGCATATTATATAGTGGGACCTTACTATGCTATACTAATGACTTATGGTAGAGGAGGAGGTCATAAAGCTACACTTCCACATAGATGGTGCAGTTGGATACCTATGCTATCACTCAAAGGGAGACACCTACATCTTCTCACATTATAATACTTATGTTGCTATTATAGAAGTTACCTATTGTTTCAATATTTGATAGTGGCATATCACAATTATGTTTGTGGATATAGTGGATAATTCAATAATTAAAAATCAGTCTTAAATAGTCATTTATTAGTTACTTTGTTTAAAGGTCATAACTTGAGGATAGATATATTTAGAACTATACATGAGAATAAATGGAAATAACTTGAATTATCACTTGCTTATAGCTAATATAAAGGAATTATATACTATCCTAGGTATAAACTCACTAAAAATCCATTAAGCGATAATTGACTATTAAAGAAGACGATAAAATAAATGTGCCTAATAGCACTAAGATTTTTTGTTTCAATAAAGGTTTAAAGGTACCTTTAATATCTATTTTGAAAGTAGAGGTATTGTTGTAAAAAGATTGTGCATGTTCCTTAGCCTCTATATATGTTGTTGAGTAAAGGGAAGTCAAACTATATGATATTCCTATGGTGTGCAACAATTTAGATACTTTTCTAGGTTATCTATTAAGGTTGTTGCCTAATAAAGGAATTGAGTTTGAAATTAATCTAACCCTTAGTGTTGAACCCATATTAAGGACATCATATAAGACAGAGCTTGTGAAACTACAAGAAATGTACACATAGTTGTAGGAGTTAATTAAAAAAGGTTTCATTATATCAAGCATATCTTCATCTATGTATCAATGTTTTTCTTAAAAAGAAAGTTGACAATATTGAAATGTGTATGTTAATATGCAAACATGTGTTGATTATAAAGAATTAAAAAAAGATACTATCAAAAACAAATATTTATTATTGAGGATTAATGAATAATTTGATCAATTGTAAGTCATGGTAATATTTTCCAAAATAAACCCACATTCTAGTTTTTACCAATTGAAGATTCAAAAAGAAGTTATTTTAAAGACTATTTTTAGAATGAGGTATGAAAATTATGAGTTTCTAGTGTTATATCTTGGATCTAATGAACAAGGTATTTAGATAATGTCTACACTAGTTTTGATAATTTTTATTAATGACATTTTGATCTATGTAACAAAAAAAAGCATGAAAGACAATTACATTTAGTGTTACAAGAAGGATCATCATTATATGTGGTTTTAAAATGTAATTTTTAGTTAAAGAGTGTCTCCTTCTAGGAACATGTAATAAATGTAGAAAGAACTTTCATAGATTCTTAAAAAGTAGCTACAATTATTGAATGGCCAAGGCCAACTAAAATTACTAAAATTAGAAGCTTTTTGGGAAAATAGGCAATCACAATAAATTTGTTAAGGACTTTTCATAGATCTTAATGCCATTAACAATGCTTATTTAGAAGGTGATCACATTTAAATGGATGTAGCATGTGAAAAGTGTTTTAAAATTCTTAAATAAAAACTAATTTCTACATATGTCTTAACTATGCATAAATTTCAAGTTAATAATGATTCTTCTCTACATGACTAAGCTATGTGCTTATGTAGAACAAGAAAATGATTGCTTATACTTCTAACCATTTTATACAACATGAAAGCTACTACCTAATGCATGATTTAGAGTTAACTATGACATTAAAAATATGGAGGCATCTTTTTGTATAAGATGAAGAGTTAGTTTTACATAGATCATTAGAGTATAAAGTACATATTTATTAAAAAAGAGTTGAATCTCAAGTATTAAAAATGATTGAAGTAGACAAAAGACTATGAACTAGAGATAATTTACAATCTAGATAAAATAAATATGGTAACAGACACCTTGAACAATAGAGCTCATTTGCATAGTTCAATATCTATCATCAAAGAAGCATAATAAAATATGAAAATGACTTGATTATAATTAAATATAATATACTTAGAAATAAAAAGAAATTTTTCTTAACTTGTGGTTGCCCATGAATTGTTGTAAGTACTCAAAGACTTTAAGGATAGAGATAAAGAAGTGCATTAAATCAAAGCAAGTGTTATAGCATCACCTAATCAATTCATAATAACTAGTTATAAATAAAGATAAAAATTAATTAAACAAATATATAAGGATATATAAAACTTACGTAGGGGCCTAATCGCAAGACAAATCTAACCAAATTAATACAAATCATATAAGTAACCCAAAATAAATATTTGTAAAATAAAAATATAAACAAAGATATTACACCTAACATTCTTAGTCAGATTATTACAATTTAGTTAACAAAGATATGTATTTTCTTGTGATTTAAAATTTTAAATATTAATTAAATATGTTTAAATTATGAATATATGTAAATTAAATTTTAAAATTTGAAGGTTAAAATCTTAAAATTGGAAGACATGCTTGAATAACGAATCTTGTGTTGCACTACATGAGCCTTGAAAGGATTAGCATTAATACTTTGAAAATAAGCTTATAATTATATTCATAATTTTATTCCTTATATTTATACTTATATTACCGTGAATGCATAATAAAGATATGAAAGAGATTTCCAAAATTTAGGAGTTAGTTGACGAATAAAATAAGAGGATTAAAAGGGAAAAATTATATGATGCATGTATGAATATTTTAAAGAAAAAAATATGAAAGAGAAAGACAAAATTTTGTGCAAACCCTTATCCATATCTTAGATCCCTAAATTTTAAGAGCTAGTTGTGGACAACCAAAGGGGCTAATTAAAAGAGAATTAACATAGAGTGAGTGAATCATGGATTAAACCAACTGAGAGAATATTTTGGCCAAGGCTATTTAAGCCTTTAATACATGCTTGTAAGGTTTTTAGAAAAGTCTAGTAAGAAAAAATAATAAGGGAGACCAACTGAGAGAATACCAATAAAAAAATGAGCTAAGATGTGAGGAAGAAGAAGGAGAAGGCTACAAGTTTTGAAGTAAGAAAAACTCTAACAAATGAGAAGTCTTTTACGTGAGTTTTTAGGTAGGATGAACCTTACATACAATAATTTAGTTAGGATTTAAGAAAGAATGAAAAGAAATTATCTTGTTAAAATGCATGTAGAAACCTTGGAAAATAATTTTAATAAAAATCAATCAATCCTTTTTCATGAACCTTGTTTAGAAATAGGAAAACCTCTTATACCATGATTAAAGAGAATTTTAATTAGTTTATAAATATTTTTTGTCATTCCTTTCTTCTGAAAATTTTCTAAAAAAATCATTTAAGAATGTGTGTTATTAACTAAATCATGAATGCAAGTGAAATTCATGGTCATATGTTTATATGTTTAGCTTTATTTATTGAAATATAAGAAAGATGACCTTAGTATATTTATTTATAGATGTAAACTATATCTAACTATGACATGATCATAAAGTGTGCTAATATAGTGCCTATTTTGATGATTTATACATGCAAGTTGTATTGAAGGTTTATTAAGATTGATGTTAAAAAATTTTTAAACCTAGAAGAGAAAATTTTAATGTGTATGGATCTTATAATCAAGATATGTAAACTTTTACTTTTTTATTTTTTCTTCATTGAAAATTAAATTTCATACTTGTATGTAAATGCTTTTCTAAGAAATAACTCACAAGAGATAGAAAATCTCAACTAAGAAAGATGGTATATATTATTTCATTTCATGATATGATATGAATGTATATTTGTATTATAAAATCACATATAGAAGTATGCTAAATGTTGTGTGGACAAATTAGCCTTAGCTTAGAAGATGAGTCATAATTTGTAACTTAAAAATTTAGTCAAAACCTTAAGGTTTATTGTAGTCAAGTATTCCTTTGCCATGGGTATGCTTGGAAAGCATTGAGCTATAGCTTAATTGAGTCATAGAACACATTAATTCCACCCTTAAAATAACCTAGATGAATTTTAATGTGAGTATGTCCCTTGGTTTCTAATTAAGAAGCTTTGAGAGATTAGTTTGGGACCAAAGAAGAAGGTCAAGTTAGGTAGCAATATAGTTGACAAGGAAAGAGTTTGGTTATGACAAGTAGTGTTAAGGTTGAGGTTAAAATTTAAGGTCATATAGATAATGTTTATTAGGGTTCAAAAGAAGATTTGAGGTGTTTAAAAATGACTATATAAGGTAAGCTTAGCCTTGGAATCAAGCTTCAAGGCTTAGAAATAATTCATGAGGAATGAATCCATAAGGGAATCTTTTAGTGTTGGACTTGTGTAATACTAAATGATAAGCCTATATGTACATTACAAATAAAGCTTTGTATAGTTTAACTATGACCTCTAGAAGAAGGTATGATAGGATGGAACAAGACTTAGAAATATGATAGGTTGACTAGTGAAACAATATGATTAAAATGTTGGCTAGAACCTTGGATTAACTAGGTTCTTTGGATAAATAATGAGTATCCTAATTAGGCTCTTAAGCCATGTGATAACACCATGAGTGGTTTAGAGAATGTGTGGTGGCTTAAGAGAGGCCTTAGAATGGTTATTATGACTTAAGGTTGCCTTAAAAGCATAAAGGTTATTAATAAAACTTGTGTGAACTTAGACTTAGTTGAAATGACAAACAGCTATACATAAAACTTAAGGATAATAGTTAAGGCTATGGTAACACTAAGGTTAGATGAGATAGATAAAGTCTTAGATGAACTTAGGGTAAGACTAAACATAAGAAAAATAAGCTAAGATATTTCAACTAATTGAACTATGATTTAATAGAAAACCCTAATATATTTAGATGATAATAATCTTAGATAGTTGAAATAAGACTTAATGTTGAAACCCTAGAATACTTTGGTAAGGGCATGAAGACACTTAAAAAGTAGATTTAAGTTAAAAAAACCTTTGACCTATTAAGTTATTATTTTTTATGAGAACTTTTTATATGTTAGATTCAAATTGAAGAACTCCAACTAACACTAAATAGTGATGGATTAGAGTTAACAAAATGATACAAATTAAAAATATGATTTGGATTAAGTGAGGATTGGATGTAGTAAACTCTTAATCATGCATGTTCACTTAAAAGATTAACAAGTTAATTAGTCTACTCATTTAGCTTAGATGTAATAGTTACACATGATTAGTAGAGCTTATAAGAAGAGGGCCAATTTACATAATAAGAATCTCTAGGATTGGTTGGAAGCCATTATATAAACAGTCTCTGAAGAAAACAATTGCATAATTAGTCTTGTGGAGAAACACAGGTTATGCTATGTTGTGGTGAGAAGTATATATAGTTATTGAGGACTCAAATCTTATAAGGTTGGCTTATGTACTTGACATTTTCTTGAGGAGTATCAGATTATATGATGTGATAAGAGTCTTAAGTCTTATCATTATTCTCTTGGATAAAAGAATGTGTTAGATTAAAAAAAGAGCACTACACATCTAATTAGTCATATTATAAGGATATATATTGACTTAGCTCTTAAATGATGATGGTTTTATAGTAGTTAAAAATTGATGTCATTCATTTACATAATTTACTTAGTTATTACATACATATTTTGTGACTATTATATGTTACTTTTATAATATGCTTAAGGATTCCTTATTGAGCCTCCTAGCTCTTATTTATAGTTTTATAAAATTAAGGAGCTAGAAGTTAAGTAAAAGTCAATTTAAAGATCATAAGAGTTAGTAAATGAGTTGAATGATTTATCATCTTATATTTCATCATTAATAATAATAGATTTGTTATTTATTATCAATTGTATTTAATTGGACATGGGTTTGCATTAGATTATAATAATATATTTGATAATTACTTATTATGCTTTTTTATTAGAATTTAATAGTTATTCATGGTGTTGTCTTTGATTGGATTTGAATCAAGGATATTTTATTTATGCTTCAATTTTATGGATGAGTTAAGTTGTTGGAATCATATATATTAATATTTTCATCTTGTTATGTTGTCATTTATAGGTATATTTTGATATTATGATCATTTGAATTTTGATCACTCTCATGGCTTTGAAAACAAATTAGGTGTGACAAAAGGATCACAAGTATAGTGCAAAAACATACTAATTACCACAACTTGTTATCAATATAAACATGATACTATAGTCCATGATGTCTCATAACACCAACTCCATACAATACCCTACCTATTGAGCTAAGTAATGAGCAAGATCTTTATCCATGGCATCATGGTCTTTATCTTTATATTTAGTATATGCATGATATGTTATGTAAATACTAGTGAGATTCTAAAAAGTTAATAAATAAATCATATTATTTAGCTTATACCAAGTTTTTAGATATTATATTCTTAATTTTTATTTTGATCGTTATCCTTTATATCTAATAAACAATATCCATATTACCTTAGCTATTAAATAATACATCAACATCCATTTAAATAAGGTACCATCACCATGTTGGTCGACTATAAGATGGTGACGATCGAAACTCATTGAGTCAGTGTCAAACTCAATAGTGGATATTCAATCTCTAGGGCATGTTCGATGGCAATGGTTTGTTGTCATCCTGACTTGGATCTTTAAATTTGTCTTTTAGTTTGTTTGTTTTGATGATAAGTTTGGGAAGACTCTCCTGTCATAGCTACTCCTTTGTTGAATTTATGAGTGGACCAATTGACTGTTCTCCCATTTAGATTAAAATAAAATCAACCTTTAATGGAGAACCATAAATAATATTCTAAGAGAAAATAGGGGAAAATGGTTGCTTTATTTATGTTGACTTTGATTAGAAAATTCTCATATGATTAGCTTAGTATAGATATTATACGAAAGGCTTTCACAAAATTGGATTCTAAGATGAAGTCAAAGTGGGATCTTTGGACAATTGAAGGTTTTAATTAGATTTCATGAGTAAAAGTATTTCCAAAGATACTAATTTCAACAAACTTGAAATGTGGTAAATTTTGGGATAAGAAGTTTGTGTTACATGGATTTCCATATTAACACTAAGCTATCTCTGGATTTAATATGGGATTCTTTTAAGCACTTACCAATTCATTATTTTAATAAAGTAGTCTTGTACTCATTAGCTTTAGTAATAAAACGCCCTTTAAAGGTGGTCATTACCACTTTAAAATTAACTCATCCAAGTGTGGATAGAGTTAGCATAGAAGTGGAATTAGCTAAAGAATTGCTTAACCAAATTAGGATTAAAGAAGGACATCAACATAAATGGGTTTTAACAAAAAACGTAATTTGATAATTTACTTAGCTACTGTATGGCTTGCTAAAAGTAGGGTAATTCTCTGGCTCAATGTAAACACATCAATATGAAGTCTAATATACAAGATCCTCTTAAAGCAACTAAATTCTCAACTAAATAGGATGAACATATTTATCAACAATGTCATACATATGAAGGAACCTATTAGAATAATATCAGAACCTAATAGGATCCTACATATCACTTAGAGATTTTACTTGGAGATATTATAGTCCTATTTAGATTCAGAGCCACCAAGATTAACTCTACTTCTATTAGTCTACACTATCACTATCGTTGAGGGGGTATATTATAATTGACCCTTGTTTATCATTATAGTTCATTTCAATTTTAATTCATTAAGTTATTTATATCTACACTTTATTTTGAGTCTTTTGAAGACTAGTTAGTCATTTTTTAAAATATTTATAAAATTCAATCCAAGTAATCCCTATAATAGTCTTGTGCTTTTACCTATGCAAAACTTTGGTCCATTTTGATTTAAACCTTTTTGCAGACCATCATCCGCTATTATTGTCACTACACACTACCTACACATACTTATAGAGCCAACCTTGCTTGGCAGAACCATGTAGAGTTGTCAACTTACATTGAACTGCTCTAACCAGCATCGATCCATGTAGATTCACTCAACTTGCCTCAATTTATCAACTTGTGCCTACTCACATTAATTTTTTTTTACCAGTGTAGTGTCCAGACTCATGTCAATCTCTGTTGATTTGCTCCAAACTATGTTGACTTGTGAGCTAGTATTAACTAAAGTAAACCAGTGAGCCTTATTAACCCACAAACTAAACCCAAAGCATTATTACAAATCTCCTCCTAGGTTATCCTGTTTGCATCACTTGCTACCTCGCCACTCACCAAACTACCTTTTGAGATGCATTAGTTATTTGGAAGTTGCTTATTACATTTAATTTTGTAACTTTTCAATGCACTTTTTAGGCAAAATTTGAAGATATTTTTTGTAATTTATTGTGACATAAAATTTTAAAATATCATTTAGAATTCCAAAATATGGCTCTTAGTATTCTTATGTGTCTTTTCATACTTTTAAGTTAATAAATTATCATCATAACACTTAAAGCCTTTATAAATAGGGATGCTCACCATATTATAAGGTCTAAAATTTTGAATGAAGTAACAAAGTGCTGTCATTGAGCTTGATTAATATGAAAAGTGTCATGAGTGAACATTTGATGGTGCTATAGAAGGGAGAGCGACAGGCTTAAAAGGGGAGATCATGATCAGTTATCCAACAATTATAAGGGTGCCAATTCGCTAAAGAAGTGCTTAACTGTTCTAATTTTATTTTGTTTATGAGAGAGATTACTGGTCATGTCCAACTCTCTCGCTCGTGCAAGTTAATGTGTGATTTGCTTTGTTTACAATCTAAGAAGTCCACTTGGTTATATAATGCCACTTACCACTAGGTGTGGGTAACTAAATTTCTTTTCATTGTATGTTAATATCACTTGTGTTAATTAATTTGTTTAACTCTTGAGCTTTTGGGAAATTTCTTACTCACTTGATGATCCTAAGAATTTTTTATTCTAAACCTATAACACTTTGGATAGGCACTTGTATGGATCTATTAGTTGAACCCAAGCATTTTTTATTGTCTATAAGCCAAAGATAAGTCTTAATAATTTCATCCTAAGTAAGCTTTAGATTGCACTTTCAAGGAGGACAAACCTCACTATCTAACCCTTATGTAGGCTCATAAAGTTTTTTAATAGTCTTGACTTCTCAAACAATACTCCAAATAAGCACTCAAGATATAATAAGCATATATTCAACTTGATTGAAAGGGATAATAAAATAACTCTAAATAAGATTTCAAATGACTATGTTATTCTTAAAAATGCCCATAAGAAGGATAATTAGGAAGGCTTCATTTATTATTCAAAAGCATCTCAAGAAAGCTTCAAAGGAATCTTGATCTTCAAGCACTCAAGGATTTTAGTAATGATTTACATGAGTGTGTAATAAACTCTAAATTAATGCAAGTTGACTAAGATGACTTTACTCTTGTTTAACTAAGAGATCCAAAAGAAGGGCCAAAAGAGGTTAGGGTGTTAGATAAGTCTAAAAGTGACACATAGAAGTTTAAAGTACATTTTTTAGACAAAAAAAATGATTAATGGATAGTGCTCTCATTTGAAATATAAGATAGGCAATGAATAAGAGATTAATCTCTTACCTTAAAAATTTAACTATCCCATTACATTACTTTAGTTTCCCTTTTAGAACTAGCATCATAGATTAATAAGCTACCTAGCTTAATTAAGTCATTGGGATTTGAACATTATGTAGGGAATTCTTCCAACAAGATTTGGGTTCTTTGGAAAGGAAGCATATATTGTCAATCATTATGTGATGATGAGTAGATCATTCATTTAATTATTAAGAAATTAGGAATTCAATTATCAACATATTGTACATTTGTTTATGCTAAATATGTTAAGGGTTAAGAGAAGGACATTATGGCACAAATTAACCCAAATTGTGCTAAAATCTAAATGATCATAAATTGTAGAAGGAGAATTTAATGTTATTGCAACTATGAATGAGTACAAGTGTCCTTCTACCCTTGGCATGTTTGCAATGAATAAATCCAATGATTACATAAATAAAGACAACATAAGAGAACTTTTTTTTGAGTTTCACTTGGGTAGAGAAAAGGAAAAGAAAATTAATTTGGAAAAGGCCTTTTAGTAAATAAATATTAGATTAATTATTTCTCTCCACTTATCATACAACACTTCAAAAAAAATAGACTTTGATCACTCACCACTATTGCTTCAATTTCCAAAAGCTCCTACACTCGTAGACTAAAATAATTCAAACATCAAAATATGTGGTTGAAGCACTCAACATTTTATACCATTATAAAAAGCAATTGCTCCATATCCACACACCTCTCTAGCATGATGGCTTAAGCATTTAAATGAAGAAGGCTGAAAGATTGTCCTAAATTGTGGAACAAATCCATCTTTAGGAACATTTTTCAATCAATCAAGAAGGCTAAAGAAATGGTCAAAAGTTGAGAAATGAATATTAAGAAAGTCAAATTGAGGACACAAATGAATTTATCAAGGAAAATGATCTATTAATGGAAGAATTATGCAAGGAAGAGCTACATTGGTGACAAAAGGTTGGTACCAAATAGCTCAAAAGGAGTGATATGAAAGCAAAATTCTTTCATGCTTTAGTTAAGGATAAATGGAATAAGCTCAACATCAATTACATTAAAGATTTTAACAAAAAATGATAACTAAATATGAGGAAATATAGGACATAGTTTTACAACATTTCCAAACATTATTCTCTTTTAATAAGGTTATAATGGATAAAGAACTGCTTGATAATATATCAACTATGGTATTTCAGTAAGACAATAATTAGCTATTGAAAGATATCACAATGAAGAAGATTAAAATAATAATATTTCAAATGGAGAAAGATAATACACTAGGACCGATGGTTTGAATAATCATTTTTTCACTTAATGCAAGTACATGTTATCTAGGATGTGCTAAGTCACAAAGGATTTCATTACGAGTAATTATATGCCTAAAGGTATTGTAATCACAAATTTGGTGTTGATTTAAAAGATTTTAACTCCTAAAACATTAAAAGACTTTAGACAATGTTTTTTACACAATTTCACTAAAACTCTATTTTACAAGTTCCTAATTGATTAAGAGATCACTTCTAAGGTTAGTGGATCTAGAATGGATGGAAAGAACTAAGAGAGGAGACAAAATGATCTAAATCGATGTGCAGCACAATGTAGTAAGGCTGTGAGCTATATTGTGTGTGGATATTCATTATAGATATATTGAAGTGCATGCTATAATGCATTGGTTGAATGCTATATATGGAGTCATTGGCATCCTTGGGAGATCGAGACCCAAAGGAGAAATATTAGGAAAAAGAGAGAAAAAATTAAAAAAAGTATTAAAAAAAGGTCAAAAAAACTTACTACACTTATGCACGAGCACAAGATGGTGCACTCATCATCAGGTGTTGTGCACATACAGGTGCAGTTGCATGCACCGACACTGCCTCGACACTTGCACAACATGTGACTGCACAAAAACTATAGATGCAGTGCATTTGGTGCATGGACATGCATGCAAGCAGACATTTTAAGCATGGGAATGGGTTTGGTCAACTCAAATATGTAAAATCTTCGAAATTGAGTCAATAACAAATGTGACGTTTTGCAGTTTAAATATTAAATTTTATATTTTCAAAAATTATATCCAACCCTTATATAAAGGGATAAAAATGAAAAACTTTGGTACTAATCTTTTTAAAGGGAATTTTTTGGTGTTTTCAATCTTTTATGGAAAAAGCTCTATTCTCTTTCTTCTTTCTTTAATCTTAGTCATTATCATACTTTCACTTTCACTATAACTAAAAAAAATCTACTAATAAGGACTTAAGGTAATAACATCTTGTAAATAGATCATATTAGTTTGGTTTAAAGAAAAAGATAGTTAAAAGAGAAAATTATAAAAGGAAATTAAAAGATTGGTGAGGCTTCAATCAAGGTTACTATGCCTACTACTTCACCATAAAACATAGAAGCCTAGGTAGCCCTATTAATACACAAATGCAAGTGTTAATGGATGTGATACTAAAATCTTAATCTCTTTTTATGAAGAATCCAAAAGATATTATGCTAAAATAAGATATTCTTAATTCAAGAAATTTTGGATTATGTAGTACTCATAAAATAGTTAGAGATAAAGGTGAGAATGATATCAATCTCAATTTTTTGATTTACTAAAATTATCAGCATCCTTTTAAGTAGATTCTATGTTTGATTTATCAAGTTATAATGTTATAATAGATTTAAAGAAATTAGATACCTATTTAGAGTAACTAGAGACATATTTCTCTTTGTATGATTATTTGCATCTAATAAAGTGGGTTATACTTGAGTAAAAATGATGAGTCATGCATTAGCCTAGAGGAATGCTTACCTTAAAAATGACACAATTATAGAAGTGACATGGAGCTAATTAAAGTAATTAATCTAAGAAGAATTTTATCCCATGGGTTATATGAAAGAAAGGTGAAGAAAGTGACAATCTATAATATTAATAATGACAAATAGAATAAGAATATACATAGGATTCTAAGAAGTCGTGAGTTTGAGAATACCTATTAAAGAAATACATATATTATCAAAGTATGTTGGTCTATATTATCTTATTGCTATTGAATTATCCTTTTTTCTTATTCAAGCTTTGAAACTAGATAGCACGTTTATTATGGATATTGAAAAGAAGAATAAATGCAAAGGAAAAAAAATGATGAATGACAAAATTTTAAGAGATCCAAGTATAAGTTTAAAAATTGGTAGCAAAAGAAAGAGTATTCATTAGTAAAGTTTATTATGACTACAACAAAAAACAAAAAAAATCAAAAGCATTGTGATCATTATAAGAAGACAAGACACATACAAGAAAAATGTTAAAAATTATATCCAAAAGTTTTTTAAAAAAAATTAGAAAAGAACAAAGTATTTATTATAATGAAGACTAAAAAAGTAATTTAATCTCTTTAATAAGTAAATAAAACTTTCTCTTATAATACTCAAAAGGAGATATCACATGAAGTGAAACAAAAAGAAGAACTTTTCACTATCTAATTGTAAGTGAAGAAAATACTTATCAGTGTTATCACTAACATTAGAAGCAAAATAACTTAATATCCAAAAGTTTTATTAAAAAACTAAAGTTGAAGACTGTTACAACACATCCACAACCCTATTATTTGGAGTAGATTGATAATAACTCTATTACCAAAGATTATATTGATGAGATTATTTACGAAGTTGTACCTCTAGACTTCTACTAGATTAGACTGAGAAATTCTTATGAGATTGAGATATCATCTACCACTGATGAGCAAAACAATATTGGTTCACAAAGGATGGACTATATTTCTTTTTGAAATGAGACAAAGAAAAATTGACAAAATATGTTATTGATGCTAAACCATTGAAGAGATTAGCAAATACTTATCAAATATATGTGTTACTAAGAAAATCTAAGAAACCATTTGATAGAACAAATGAAAGTCTCATCCTCTTAAAGAAAACAACCTAACATCACTTCAAGAAAAAAATTTGATGAGACTTGAATCTCAAAAAGAAGAGACTTATCATCAAAAGATCACTTCTAAGATTATTAGCTCTAAAATGGATGAAAAAAATCAAGGAGATAAATTAACATAAATCAATGTGTAGCAAAAAGCAATAGGGTTGTAAGCTAGATTGCATGCAAAGATTCACTATAAGTGTATCAGAATATGTACCATAACACATTGGTGGAGTGTTACATATAGAGTCATGGATGCACCCTTAAGAGACAAAATTAAAGGAGATTAGAAAGAAAGAGAGAGAAAAAAATATAAAAAAGAAAAAAGAAGAAAGGTAAAAAAGCCTACTACAAATGCAAGAGAGCACACCCTTGTGCAAATGCCATAAATCACTGTACACATGTAGGCACCCAACATTGAGTGTTGTGTAAGGACAAGTGTATGGGCTCACCATGAGGCACTACGCATGCATAAGCAAACATTCTTGACATTGGGTGTGGTGTGCCTTTACATACGCCATGGATGATGCTTCCTTGACACTTGCACAACATGTGACAATGTAGAAGAATCTCATAGAATCTCTATGCCTGTGCTTTGCATTTTGCACATGGAAGACATGTGTAAACTAGCATTTTGTGTACGGGTATGGGTCCGCTCAACTCAAATTTATAGGATCATTGAAATTAACTCAAGGGCAAATGTGTTTCTTTGCAATTTTATTATTAAATTTAATATATTAAAAAAATTGTATCCAACCTCGATATAAAAGGGTAAGAATGAATAACTTTGAGAAGAAACTTTAAAGAAGGAATTTTTAGAAAGGATTTTCTAGTATTATTTAATCTTTTATGAAAAAGCTATATTCTTCTTCTCCTTTTTCCTTTGCTCTTAATTATTATCATGCTTTTAATTCCATTGCAACTAATCCTAAAAATGTCTACTATAAGGAGGTGAGAATACAATACAGACTGATCACTGATGAACAAGATGCATACTTTATTGACTAAAATTATATCTCCTAAGTAAATAGTTTGTTAAAGGGAGAGATATGA
Organism: Vanilla planifolia; assembly: GCA_023846275.1. Classification (NCBI taxonomy): domain Eukaryota; kingdom Viridiplantae; phylum Streptophyta; class Magnoliopsida; order Asparagales; family Orchidaceae; genus Vanilla; species Vanilla planifolia. The sequence goes on along the minus strand of CM043874.1, from coordinate 25,766,152 downwards.
TGGATAAAATTCTATTAGGATAAGAATTGATAGGCTCTCTCAATAAAAAAGATAGAGGTAGGAGTTATATCACCAAACTAGACCTAATAAAAGCATTAATAACTTGTCATGAGAATTCTTATATAAAACTCTGGTCAAACTCAAATTCTTTGACCAGTTCATCAAATCAATTAGGAGCATCATTGGTAGTTCTTGGCTATCCGCTATTGTTCATGGAATTCTTAATGGATTTTTCCAATCTTCAATAAAACTTAAAAATGACAATCCTATCTCTTCTTTGTTATTTATATTATCTATAGATGTTTTCAACATGGCTTTGAAGAATTTATTTATCAAGGGTAAAGCACTCAACTATTGACTACATAAAAGATGCCTAATGATTACACACTTAAGATATGCAAATGATGTCATTATATTTAATAAAAGTGACTTGATCGATATCCAATATTAGCAAATTTTTAAAGAAGTTTCAAGATGCATCAAGTCATCAAATAAATGCACAAAAGAGCATATTCTTTACTTGTAGGAAAATTAAATCACCCTATGGGAAAAGATAAGCAAGGTTATTAGTTTCTATTATAATTCATTTCTTATAACATATTTGAGATGCCCTTTATTCATTATTAAGAAAAAAATGATTTACTTTTGGCATATTCTAGACAAATTTACCAACAAGATGGCTGGTTGAAAAAAGAAATTATTATCAATGAGAGGAAGATTAATATTAGTAAGACATGCTTTGACCTCTATTCCAACATTTTCACTTGTGACAATTCACTCCCATTGCAAATCCTAGATAGAGTAGAAAAATAATTAATCGATTATTATGGGGAGATGTTGATAACTCACAAAAACACCATTAGGCTACTTGAGATAAAATCTATGTTTAAATGAAGGAAAATGGCTTAGGCCTTAAAAATTAATGGACATCATGACCTTTTTTGGCAAAATTGAAATAGAAGCTCTTAATTGGTAAATCGCTTTGGGCTAAATTCATTAGAGACAAATACATGAATGGTAGGGTGATATTTTAGATACTTATAAACATATGGAAGGAACTAGGATCCTGGTGTCAATGAACTTAATCATTTGCATTAAATTAGGTTCTCTTATTTGAACCCTTATTATGGAAGAGACTTTTAGCTTATCTACATAAAATGTCATCAATAAACATTTCTTATCATGAAATTTAAGAAGATGATTTGAAAATTTGATGCCTTATTAAGGTTTCAATTATGGTATGAAGAATCTTAATAAATTTCTACCTTTCTTAAAGCAACTACAAAAACTAAATTTTTAGTTGTCCTTCAAATTCCTTACTATCCTAGGGAGGACTCCTTCATTGATATATTTTCTCACTATGATTTGGCAAAGATGGTGAGGTCTTTCCTTACTAATGCTTTAATAATTCAACAAGGGAATTCGTATAACATAGATGACTTATAGAATAGTTGGTAATAATAAATTATTGGGAGCTCAATAAGGTGTGAAGTACATCAAATCCTACTCTATTAATCTGTCAAGGCATTTGGAAAGTAAGAAATCTTAAAGTGTATGAAGATACCAGTCAATTAGATATAAGCATTATCAACAACATCATTAGTAGCTACTTCAGCATATTCAAATATTTCTTTTTAACGGAAATACTTAAGAGGATATGCTCTTAATGAAATTGGATTAGGTTCCCCCATTCAGGCAAATATTGTTCAGAACATGCAAACTAGTCAATTGGATCTTGCCACTTATTAAGAAAGTGAAGTTCAATGTACATGGAAATTGTAAGAAGATATCTATAGTTGAGGAATCATTTAGGATTAAAAAGGTAATGTAATAAAAGCTTGTGCCTTTTCAACGAGACAACACTCTACTATGGAAGCAACTGTTATACCCGGTAAAATATTATACGTTTAATCTTCAATAATTCAATTGTGGCTTGGATGATTTCAGATCGACAGTAGGATGAGCTAGGAGCTCAACTAGAGGCTATTGGAATTTTTGAAATTTTCTGGGGATTTTTCAGAGCACCGAGGAAATTTTTAAGTAATTTTCCCTATTTAATTGGATTTATTGGATTTTTGGAAATTCGAAAATCTAGTTAAATCGGTCTATTAGATTTTTAAACCGGAATTTGGTTTTTACCACGCGTGAACCGAACCGGAGCGGTTCAGCGAAGGCGGGGGCGGTTCGCCGAGGTGCGTTTGCGCGTGCGTATGGATAAGCCGCGGATAAGCGGATCGGACGGACGAGAACAACGGTGGAGATTAACCGGCTGATCGGGGTTAAGCGGCGTTATTAGAAGGTCAACCGGCGCTTAATGGGTTCTTAACGGGTTATTACCGGTTTAAGCTGGGTATTTAACCGAAACTGTTCGGCTGTTAGGGTTTCGAGCGGTGGCCGGAGACGAAGTGTTTGCGGCGAACGGCGATACTTTCCGGCAGCCTTTCAAGGGGCTTTTTGTACCTGGAGATTCGCGGGACCGAGGAGAATCGATTGGTATCGGTTTCGTTCGGCGAGGAGCAGCGGTTGGTCGCGTGCGAGCTTCACCGTCGCCGGAGAAGAAAGGTAGGAAATTCAGATTTTAAATTTGTTATTTAGCAAATTAAAAATATGGATTATTTTGCAAATAGCTACCGTAGCATGCGGATTGTGGTTTTTGGAATTGATTAATGCAAATTATTGATTTTAGCATTTTAGGGTTTTCTTCGGAAAATTATAACCGCCGAATTTGGAAATTTTACCAAGCATGTGTTGATTCGATTATGTGCTTTAATCATGTTAAGATAGTATCAAATGCTGAAATTTGTTTAATTTCATAGATTGTTAAAATGGGGATCGGATGAAACTTCGGTGGAAATTTTGATTGAACATTAGAAATTAGTGGCATTATTGAAACATTAGGATAGTATGAACATCGGATTTTGTTTCTCCTTGATCTCGGTCGCCGGAAATCGACGGGGGAAACGGAATTTTCCCGGAGAAATCGTCGGCTAGGGTTTCGCAGGCGCCGGGCGGAGGAAGGAGATGGATTAGATTAATTACGGTTTAGTTAATTAAGAAATTGTAATTATTCAATATTTATTAATAATTTAAATGTTAAACGTCGGCTGGAAAATTGGATTAATTATTCGGTCGGTGGGTTCTCGGTTCAGCACGAAGGCCGAATCGACAGTGAAAAACCGGTTCAGCGGGATTAGGCGCGGATGAACGGCGCGAAGGCCCGAACCGGCAGCGAAAACCGGTTCAGCGGGATTCGGCGCGGACGAACGGCGCGAAGGCCGAACCGGCAGCGAAAAACCGGTTCCGCGGGATTCGGCGCGGACGAACGGCGCGAAAGCAGAACCGGCAGCGAAAACCGGTTCAGCGGGATTCGGCGCAGACGAACGGCGCGGAGGAAATTTAATTCGGAAATTAATCCAAATTTTCGGAAAAAGGATATATGTGGAATTTAAAAAATTAATTCGAAAATTAATCCGAATTTTCGGAAAAAGGATATATGTGAATTTAAATTTTAATTCGGAAATTTATTCCGAATTTCGGAAAATTTAGAAAGGGCAAAATTTGATTTTTTTTGGAATTTGGAAAAAAAATGCAGTAATTAGAATTTCGGGATTTTAAATTCTGAAAAAAAAATTCAGAAAAAGAGAAATTGGGATTTGAGCGATCTCGAAAATTCTGGAGATCCGTATGTAGAGAAAAATTTCCTAAAGTAGGGAAAAATGTTATCAGTGATGACAGTACAGTTGAAACAGTCAGACAGAGGTATGGTACATGGATGCTACCAAAACAGTCAGTAACTGGTACAGTTGTGTTGCTTGGACGGCAATGGCATGGATTGAGTCAGTTTACTCAATGTTGGCATATTTCACGGATTGGCATAATGGACCGGACTACTATAGGCCCTATATGATGTTTTAGGGTGGTTGTGGTAGGTAACTGTGCGGTACAGACTTAGCTTCCACAGTATACATGTGGACTGGTATGCGCCTTGTTGTATCTGAACACATGTTGCCGAATCTTGGAGTTATAGCTTGGTAATGACTGTAGGGGCGTGGCTTCTATGGAAATTGTTGGGAGAGGACTTCTTGGGACGGTGGCTGAGTCGATCTCTTCTGGTCCATGAGTGTAGGCCTGCGCGCCTGAGAGTGGCAGTGGCAGGGGTGACTCACCGTGGCTAGCCAAGTGTGTAGGCCTGCGTGCCTGAGGGTGGCAGGGGTGTCTTACGTTGGCTAGAGATCTATGTGACTGGTTCTGTCTATAGTCTCCAGAAGATTGATTGACGAGAGACGCTGCGGTGTCGGGTGCTAAGCGTTGTGATGCGTGCGCAGAGATGGGCGTGTCCCGCTGGCATGCTTTGCCTAGGCACCATGCGTGAGCAGAGATGGGTGTGTCCCGCTGGCATGCTACCTGGAACCCCAGAGGAGAGCTACTCTGGTGTGACTAGGGGTGACTGTGGTTGGTCGGAGTCTGGAACTGAGAGTGCCTTTCCACCATACATTGTTATGCTGTATTCCTATACTCTTGCTATTATCCTTCTCTTGCATGTGAGTTTTACTAGCTGTCTTTCCTACTGGGCGTAGCTCATTCCTTTATTATCTATATTTTTCCAGCTGCTCAGCAGACTTGATGCCACCCATATTAGGTGGGATCGTGGTCAGCAGGCTAGTGGAGGATATCTGATCTGTGATTTCTGAGACATTTTGGTTAGTGTGATTGATGCTATTGGATGTATTCAGTGAGACTATTATTCTTATGTCAGGTATTGTGTGAGGATGAATCTGACTTATGTATCTGGTTGGATGATGTTGCACTTGTTGGACTTGGATCTTATTCTTGTGATGTAGTTTCCATTCACTGTCTTACTTATTGTTTTGGTGCTATGGTGTGTGGAGTGCCATATTTATATATTTATTCTGTGGATGTTATATATCTTTTTTTGATGGTGAGGTCATTACATGACTATGGAACTTACCATGGGGGTTCAGACTTCTATTAGATCGGTTCTCCTATCGGTATGGGATAGGAGTATTGGGTCTAGTAGGAGTAACATTGCGCGAGTCCATCTGTTAATTCAGGAGTCATGAATCCTGATTTGACGGTGTACCCGGGAGATGGGATCCACATTGTTAAGGAAAGTAGGTGTGTAATGATGTGTTATATCCTATGTTTTTCGTAGGCTACTCAGGTTAGTATGGGACGATCTGAGCTGTCTATATGTAAAAAAAAAATGTATGCCAAAAATCAGCCTAGGAAAAATGGGGTGTAACAGCAACTACATTTGTTATCACCAAAGATTTAAAATTGCAAGAGAAATAACATTACTATGCTTGTGATTAAGCTAGATTGAATCATATTACTTAAAATGATCCAAAAACCTTATTAGAACTTACTTGAAAGTGTTCAGCAAATCAAGTAAGAGTTTGAAGTAATTATGATGGATTGGTGGTTAGAAAGACAATAACAAAGTAGCCATAAAACTCACAAAAATGGCTAATTAATAATATATTACATAGATATGAGATTGTTACAATATTTGATTGTAATGCATGGCCTTAATAAACATGGATAAAGTTTTCCTATGTTACATTCGTATATCATACGAGTTTAGAAGTATGATCGTTTCAAGTCAACAATGGTACAATGCTTAATTTGAAAAGTTCTCATGCTACCACAAAAAAAGGTAAAATACAAATCAAACTAGTTTTCAATCTCTCCCTTCCTACTACTAGAAAGTTGAATAATTGACCACATTGGACTAATATGGCTTATGATTGTTTCTTGACAACTAAGCTCGTAGAGGTACCATTCTTTATGGCATGTCATTCGACATGGCCGATTATTGTTTTATTCTTTTATGAAGTGGTATTAGTACTTTTAATATTTTGCGTTCATCATCACTTGATGATTTGCTTGCCCCACTGATTAGACAATTTATGTTGGAGCATCGTCATGCTACATTTTATTCATGACATCATATATGCCTGTGCTGAGTAGTGCTTTTTGGATCTTATAATATGTGGATACTATTGAAAAGGTATCCTTACCTTGTTAATTATATGTATAAAAGTATCCTGACCTTATGCATTATATGTAAAAGGGTATCTTCACCCTAGAAATGAGGTTATGGCTACTATAAGGGTATCATCACCTTATATCATATCTTAAGGATAATATCTCAAGGAAATATTAGTTAATAAAATTCTATTAATTCATATAATTATGTCATTTGAAAATATTAGAGAAATTACTAAAATAATAACTTTAAAAACCAATTAAAAAATGTATGAATTTACCATATATTTATATTATTATTATTATTATCAAATTTACTTATCTAAATCCTAGATAAAGTTTCATTATCTAATCTTCTACCTTCTTGATTTCCTACAAAAATCATAAACCTCTAAAAATCATTTTCTCTATTATTCTCTATTTTGCACTACGAGCATAATGCCTGTTGACCTCCATTTATAGTATAGTTTTTATAAAGTGTTCATACCATTTCATACTTTAGGTACACTATATTATCTAGTACCTCTAACACCTCTACCATCCACTACAAAATGCCAACCTTTCCATTAGCCTTGATTGTCCTCAACTTAACCTACCAAATGTTGCAATCCACGTTCCATCCATTTCCTTCACAATCTAATGCACTTTGTTTATCTTACCTAACGTACCATACTTAGACCTCAGTATATAGTATGTTTAGTTATATTGAACACTCTTTCAACATAGAAGACCAGCCCTTGCTATCATTGACTCTGAGTAACATATTGTATATTAGAACCAACATATCATATATTCAACTCTATCAAACCAACTTATTAAATTGAATTAACTTAAATGTATTATATGTCTAGTACAACTATAGTCCATTCTTTTATATGCAAGAATGCACTCCTTTAAGTTTCACTTTATTTCTATCCAATTAACTCTCAAACCTTCCTAAATAATGATTATAGCATTCTAACTCACACAGTAACCTATTCATACTTAAATTTACATAAAATTAGATTGAGAAAACTAAAAGCATACAAATTTTAGCCATACTATATTTGTTATATTTCCTCTATTTTCTTGCAAAAATTAGCCTTCTAGTAGTACCTCCTTCCTTCCTCTAGGTTCTAACTATTTAATTATTATTTATTTTTTCTTTCTTAATCTTCTCAAGCTTGTCTACCAATTCCCTAATTTTCTTATTAAGTTGGTAGCCCTCTTCTCTTTCTCTTGGCTTAGTCTCTTTCTCTTGATTTTCTAATCTTAAATAAGGTGGCAAGAATAAGACTATAAAATTATAAATCTATCATTCAATAATTTAAGAAATAACTTTTATGTTTTTTTATTAAAGTTCATAGCTAATTATTTAGATCTCCCAAAATTAAAATTCAACACCCTTGGATTTCTTATGAAGATATCTTTCTAATGATTTATGCAGTTAAAATTTTTTACTTTATTTAAAACTATGACACATCTTTTAAGATCATATCAATTTAATAATATTTTAATCAATAAACATGATATCTAAAAAAACAATTCTATCACAATGCTTCTTATTACAACCATACTTACTTAATCTCATGAGTTGTAAGATATTTTATGAAGCAAAACTATGAGATATTATAACTAAAGAAAGGGGGATGACTTCAATGTAAATGAGAATAGACTCTTGTACTTTAAAAATAAAATTTATGTTCTAAATTGATATAACAAGAAGAAGACATTAGTGCATGAAACTCATCATACAAATATATTGTGCTCCCCAATATTTAAAAAATGTATCAAGACATGCTACAATCATTATGGTGGCCTAATATAAAGAAAGATAAAGCTAAACATATGAGCAAATGCATGATGTATCGACTGTTAACAAGTGAACAAAAAAATACGAAGAGGATTGTTATAGCCACTCCATATTTATATGTGAAAGTGGGAGGAGCTTTTCATAGACTTTATTATTGAAATTCCCAAGACTAATTAAGGATTTGATGACATTTGTGCAGTCTTGGATAGGCTAACAAAAGTACCACACTTTTTGCTTATTAAGACTATGTATTCTCCTAGTTATATGTTGATAAAATTATGAGTATACACAGAGTGCTAAAAGTAATACTATCAAATAGAGTTTTGAAGCTCATTTTCATTTTTTATAGGGGTATAAGAAGCTTTTAGTATTCAATTATGGTTCAATACTATATTTTTTTCTTAAAAAAGTTTAAGGATAATGAGAAAATAAGGACATGAAAAGATATGATCAAATTATGTGTCTTCAATAATGGAGGTAATTAGGATACTCATATTATGTTATTGGAATTTGATTATTATAATAGTTTTTAGTCAAGTATAGGTTTGGAATCTTATGAAGCCTTTTATGGTAGAAAATGCTTATCACCTCTATGCTGATATGAAAAATAATGGGAACATGGTAGTGATTTAAGTTGGTCAAAAAAAGTACAAAGAAACTTTTGATGATCATAGATAGAATATGAAAAGCACTAGACTATCACAAGAAACATTTCCATGCTAAGCATAAAAATGTTGAATTTCAAGAAGTTGATCATGTTTTCCAACCTCTCCATTACTTTTCATCATTACAAAAGACGCATTTAATAGTGTTATAAAATTTCAATTTGAGAATAAAAGATTGTATTATTATACCACTACAAAGGGATGTCCAATGTAAAGCTACACCAATTATGCAAATGTTATTATTATTTTCAATAGATGTACATCAAGTATTTAAAAAGTACTAGTAGTATTCTTGATAGATTTTAACAAATGTTAGGCATGTAGCTGACTAAATAAAGGTATGAATTCTACATTGTAAGCAAGGTGAAGGCAATGGAAAGAAAAAATATAGAAAAGATATCTGGCTACAAGAAAGGCCCTCTCCCCACAATATAGTTGGGATATTCCATTTTTATAGCAAAAAGAGATCAATAAACTTTTAGTACGTGATGAAAAAGATGCAAAACAAATTGGTTAATTGGAAAAAAAACTCAATGCCACCTTATTCTCTAATGACAACAAACCCCCAATACAAATCATCAATAGATTGAAAAAGATAATGAATGAATTTCATTGAGGAGTTATGGGGAATAACCATAAGCACCACTAGATGAAAATGCATAAGATATGTGAGATGCCTAAGCAAAATGGGTTGGGTATTAAGAAATTAGAAGATATAATGCTGGCATACTTAGCGAAACAAAATTAGAAATATTAATAGAACAATCCCTCTAGGTGGAGCTATTGAAAAAAAATATATTTGAATGGAAATTAGAAGACTCTCAAATTATATGCATGGAAAAACATGGAAAAGACTAAGGATTTAGCATTATCTTTCATATACTGATATTTAGTCAATGAAAGATACAACTAGACTTTAAGAGATGATGGAAGAATCTAAAATCACATGAAATGAAATAAGAAGCAAGATTTTTGAGAAGAACTTGAGGAAAATAATTTAGAATGTGAAATATCTCATTAAGATGTTAATTCTATTCTAGAGAGTGCCAAATAATGTGTTGTCTTTTTTAGACCAATTGAGAAAACTAATTTTCACTTTACATCTAAGTGCCCACACTGTTTAAAAGAAGACATTATTGGGCGGACTTTTATTGGCTATTATCTTGCACATCATCTTTTTTCTTCTATGGAAGAGCATTAGACATTCAAATAAAGGTAAATAAAAAAATTAGCACTCTTTTAAATCATTGGTAGTAGGGTACAAAAAGGAGTCTCACTTATTATGAAGTCCTACATGTGATACCTCTTCTAATTTGTTGGCACATCTAGATGGAGAGAAACAAAAATATATATAAAGATGTAAGATAATCAACAATGGAAATCATACAAAGAATAAACTAGAAATACTTAACATTTTCAAATGTTTCTTAATTGTACAAATATATCAAAGGGATTCCATACTTATATAGATAAGCATACTTTCTTCTTTCAAACTAAGGAAAATCATATACTATGAAAGGATATATTGTAGCTCCCCTTTAACACACTCAACTAAAATATACATTTATGAAATCAATAAAACAATCAAGCTATAGTTGCAGGCATCATTAGAGATCATGATTCTAATGTGCTTCACATTTTTTGTTTATCTTAATGATTTAAGTTCTTATCAAGGAAGCTACATTGTTTGGTATTGTAGAAGGTCTACAATGTGCTCTAGCTATCAATTCACTGAGGTCCACATTGATCTTGAATTCTTTCCTTTAACAAGAATGCTACAAGGGAGCTCGAAGCTACACTGGTGTATTGCATAATGCATTGAACAAATAAAATAGATGGTTACTCACTTCTCAATAACATGGTTAAAAATCTTCAAGGAGGAAAATAAAGCAACTAAATCTCTTAAAAAATCAATGACAAAAGAGAACTTCATACCAAAGAGATGCATGACCACTACAATTATGGAAAAAGGCCAATTTTCCTTATATTAGACTATGGTATAAGACTCAAACTCTACTCATATAAGATGATCAGAGAAATGATATTCAAAATCAATGACTAACATCAAGCTATCATGAAAACATACAATACATTTGTTATCATTGTGTTAGAAGATTTTTCAATTCTATTAACTCTACTCTTGGTCATAGTTATCCTTGTATTGTTATGCTGGTGTGCTGACATCTTTCCCTTTCCTCATGTACACCTTTTTAATTTACTATTCACCACACTCTTTGCAATGCTATATTTTCATTGTACATTTTACATTAGACTCAGACAATCCAACTAATGCTTTTATGGTTATTCATAACCTAGCACTCTGATGTCGACATAGTACAATTTTTGTGTATAATTAATCAAGTTGCCTCTATATACCAAGCTGTCATCATCTTCACTCAGAGACAATATATGCTGACTAATATTTAAATTAGTGCTCCACTGTACTAATACAGCATTGAACTAAATCTTCATTGGATAAGTGCATCAGTGCTTTTTAATCTAGTCATTCTTATATATGTACGATGTTAGTTTATTGGTGAGCTCAGACTAATACATTTGGGAACCTAGCCTTGGAGCAATATGCCTTTCCAGCCATGATCAAAACACTTCTATTTGCATTTTTTAACCCAATTTTGTATTACCTTTAATCAATACAAATAGTTTTCTTAAAAAATATGATTCTACATCTTAAACCATATTTAATTACTTTTTCTAAGAACACTCAAATTAAAGTTACTCACATATGTGCTATTCCTATTTATTATGAAGACTACTCCGATATGTTTGGTATGATATAGTTAATATGTCAAGCTTATATTCTATTGTACTTGGTCATACTTGAATGTTTTTAGAAAGAGCTTGGTGTATTAACTAAGCTCTTGCTTTTACTCCAAATGATCAATCTTATATTACATATCTATAAAATTTATGAGTCATCACTAATCTACCTAATGGAAAATTAATAAATTTATTTTATTTTTGTTTGAAAATCTAGAACCTTCTAAAATATATCTATCAAAGTTTACTTCACTTGGAATTAAACTAACTTCTAAATTTGAATTTTTTAACTTAAATCAACTTGTTCCTTTTTCTCTTAAGCTTGAACCAAGTGAGCATTAAAAGGACCAATTAAAAATAAACATTTTTTTACCCAAATATATATGTTTTAATAATTTTAATTTTATTATGCATAGTGTTTAACCTAACTTTCAATATAGAAAATACATTATTTTATTACGGTACAGTGAGGCCACCAGTTTCATTTAAAGGAACAAAAGAACTACTTAACTATATGTTTTGAGCTTTCATACGAACAAATTTATAGATGAGTCAGATAATACAACTAAATCACCTTATTTCATACTTTCAAGTCACCTAATGTCTTGATTCTATGAAAAGCCTATCAAATTGATGTTGGATTTGATAAATATTTGCTTAGAGCATAACATTATGGAACAAAGTTTCTCTTGATAAGGTGGATTAATATAAGATAGGTTGCATTAATAGATGAGTTGAGCTAATCTAATATACCAGGAAAGGAATTTTCTAACTATGTCATAGTTTTAGTTGATTATGAGTTGTAATGAATCATTTATATGATTCTTAAGAGTTTTTATTTATTTTTATTTATTACATATTTTTATATTTTTTATTATTTAAATAAGTATTTACATATTTCATTGTATCTATAAATATGCTTTATGGAATGAAAAATAAAGGTATTTTTTAGAAACTATAGTTTAACCTTATGCATGCATGCATAACCTAATTATGATATGAGGTTTTTTGGATCGTAATTCAAATATCCTAATTGTAATTTAAATCCTCTACCATTTTATATTAAAGATTGGTTGAGATCTAGCTACAAGTGTTCCTCTTACCCATTCTTTATTAATTTTAGTATTAGAGCCTTGTTAAGATCTAGATGCAAGAGTTCCTACAACCCATTTTTTTTATCAATTTTGGTATCAAAAATAGGTTGAGATCTAGCTACAGTAGTTTCTCTTTCTTATTCTCCTCCATCATGGCTTAATTGTTCAAATGCTTTTATAACTAAATTCACATTTGAACCAATGAATGCTAATGGTGTATCTAATGTGTTTCTTACACAATTTTTAGCTTTTCTTCTTGAAATAGAGATCTAATCATCAATCCATGGCTTTGCTTTGTAGTTTTTTCTTCTGTTGATATCCACTTAACTGCTAAATTTAACCTAAGCAATGTCCAAATGAAAATTCTTTTCATGACAATGCAAATGGTTGAACTATAATAAAGTATATGTGCGAGCTCTTGATTAGAATAAAGTAAGTATCAACACTATCTTTACATAAACTTATAAAGAAATATACCATCTCTAAATGTTGTACTCAAATTGATCTTATTATTAGTCATTCATACTTCACATCTTTGAGCCACTTGATGATTTTTATATGATTTTCTAAAGTACTAATCCACTTTATGGCATGGTAATTACCAATGCAATTATCTATTTATGTTGTTGGATGAAAAGCTTACTATGTACATAAATTAGATCAAGAGAAAATACCCAATGAGTTTTTTTATCATCAAAATATAATGTAATCATTTGAACTTAGGTTCTATAGTCTCTCTCATTTTAATGATGACAAACATTTAAGTGTGAAGGATATACTAAATAATAAAAGGTCCCCATAATCTATGTGTACACAAGTATGAGATTCTCCCTAAATATATGCATTCATTTTTTAGGTAATAAAAGAAATTAGTTAAGAAAGTAAATAATAAGCATTCATATGCTATAACATATATAACATAAAATGCTATTTCATATAAGTTTACTTATTTTCCTAAACATCACACAAGTTAAAATGTGTTTTAATATTGAGATTATAGATTTACAATAAGCTTCACTTATGTTTCGCACCCTTTATGAGCATTAAAATGTAGATTTAGAAATCATCAAGTGGGGGTTCTTAGGGCTAAGATGTAATAATTTGGTAGGACTCTTAAGAAAACTATAGATGTTATACTTCCCCTTTATCTTACTTATATGCATACAAGATCACATTAAATAAATATGACTCTATAAATAAAGCTATAGATAACAAAAATTAAAAAAAAAACTCTTCAAATAGAGAAAATATAATAGATATGATACCAATTGTTGATAAATATGATATGAAATATATATACCACTAGTTGAAATTAAGAAATGATACTAATAATTTATATTAAAAAATTATACCACTTGCTAGAATTAATAAACCAAGATAAAATAAATATATGCTTAGTATCACCTATCGGAATTAAGAAATATACAATATTTATAGAAAAGTTCACTAATGAAATGTATTATTACTATTTAACCTCATTCACTCAATTAAATTAAGCAAATGAGAACTTATTTTAATTTGAAATTTTAAGCATAAGTATTGCTATTTGGTAAGAGACAAATGAAGAAAGTTAAACATACAACTGACAATATTTCTTTTAAGTTTAACTTTCATCTTTTCTATGTAGACAATATGATTTCAAGTTGAGTCAAGAACAAGAATAATATAAAAGCTTATTTTAAAAATGTAGTGCTCTAATTCTAAATTAACTACCCTTAAGTCTAATATAGGTAATGTACTATAATGCGTCTTACAAGTTCATTAAATTTTAACGCTTGATTTTATAAGATGGTTTCTATGAACAATTCTTAAAGCTAATTAATTTTATAGTTATTACATAAATAATTTTAGAGCTATCAAACTCAATCTTGATAAAATTATAACTTAAAACCTGAGGAAAAAATTGACACTTAATCAATATTTATAAGAAAAATAAATTTTAAAATCAACCTAAGAAAAGCAAATATTTCAATAAGCTTATAAAATTAAGGACTAAGACAAAATACTAGCATTCACTTATGTAGAATAGTTTGCTAATTTAATAAGTATAAAGTTTTGAACTTAGTGAGTGAATGGATGTGTCATTTGAAATGGAGGTCACAAAGTTGAGGCACATCTTAGTACATTATCATAAAAGCATAACTACAAATGAACTTAAAATTTGTGTTTAGGAACTAAATGAACATGCACTCATAAATGGTGGTAATGTGTAGGGAGTGTGATTAATGACAAGCTTAGGTCCTAAACTATTTTCCTTAGGAATCCAAATATATTTATATGCTTTGAAATTAGAAAATAACAAGTTCAAAAATGAAAATTTAGAATTTAAAAATAATAAAACTATTCAATGCACATTTATTGAAGATGATTTGAAATCTTCAAAAGAAAATGTTCAATTGACCATCATCAGTTAAAGATTCATTTTCTCTTTGAAGTTTCTTACATTTCTTTTTTAAATCATAGATGATATTTTCATGCAAAGTACAATGTTTCTTTACAAGTAATTATTTCTTCTTAAGTTTTTCAAATTCTTTGCATAATTCATCATAGAAAGAAGATAATTGATCATAAGGTAAGATATGAAAACTTCATAACAAGAAGAGCTTTCACTTGATTTTGAACTACTAAGCGAGCAATCACTAATGTGCTTATGGGACTCTTCATTCTCTTCATAATCTTCTTATCAGCACCTTGAGGCTTATTTTTTTTCCTACATAACCTATTTAACTTCCACATAATCTCAAAATAAATGTTTAGCATTGAAATTTTCTTATAAATGTTTTGAGATAAACTACAATATAATGTAGTTAAACCTTTTAATTATGTCAATCTCTAAGATCTATAATCGAGTATAGGTGATATCTTTATCAAAATATTGTGTAGTCAAGTTAATAACTTGGATAAATCAAAATAAATATTTTTGATAAATTTTTTGAAAGACTTTTTGAAAGGAAAACTATTGTCTAATGAACAAAGGATGGAACACCATAGAGTTCTAAAATAAGATTTTTGTAATTTTAAGCAAAGATAGTGTAAGTACCTATATAGATTATACTCTAGAATTTTAAGACTAATCAATAGAGACAAGCTCTCACATAAGATGAGAACCTACTTTGATTCCACCTGTTGGCTCATAAAAGCACCTAAAAGAGGATGAATTGTAATTAATCAAATTTTTTGGTTTATTAGAAAGCATATTGATTTTGATCATTATACTTTTAGAGCATATAAAAAGGTATGACTATGAACTGCAAGAAAGTAAATTACGTAAGGATTTTTAGGTAGTTTGACCACTACCTTTGGCCTATGTCCACCCTCAAGCACAACTTGATCTTATTCTTTTGATCAATCTTTCACTCAACTTGAGTAAGTGGAGAAGCCTTATATAACTTTTTGTTTTGATACATGCAAAAGCATAAGGCCAATCCATGTAATACCAAGCCTAAAAGAAGGCTGTGTAATTCTTTCAACACCAATACTAAAAGAAGGCTTTATAATTCTCTCCAATATCTAGTCTATGTGAAGGCTCTATAACACACTCCAACACCAAGCCTTGGAGAAAGTCTTTACAATCTTCTTACTAATGTGCACTCACTATTAGGATGAGTGAACCACAAGAAGAATGAGGAGGAGGTTGAATTGTGCCTTTTTAAAATCTTGAGATGGTAAGCTTGTGTATGAACTAGATTTTTACTACCATAGCTAATTATTAAAAGAATAATTTAGTTAAATACTTGATTAATTTTGAAAAATTATTGTGTGATAAATAAAGTAAGTAAAACAAAATAAAAATATAGTTATTTTTACGTGGTTTATCTAGACTGCATTAGATATTCCACTTTATTTTACTAAAAGTCAATAGAGGTAAACCACATAAAAGAATATCCATAGGGAGTTTATGTTATTCTCAAGGAACCTCAAATGCAAACTTACAAGAGCCAACCAAACAACATCTGAATAAGAAGATTACAAGACTTATACAATATAAGTGCACAAAAATCATGTGCCCTTCACCTTTTAATTCAATTGACAAAGCTAATGGATGAAATTGTAAAAATATTACCAATGTAAATATAGTGAGATGATGAGATTTGAGATTATAATATTCAGAAATAGTACTTCAAGAAGATTATTGTAGCATTAGTTGTTCTTTTCAGGGACATGAAAATGACTCCATTAATAATGATTTCATTAACCTTTTCACAAATGCATAGCCTACTTTTAAAACTCTCTATTTGGTTAAAAAAAATTTAGGAAGCTCCCAACAACTTACATTATATTTTCAATGTGGCTAATTAACTATTAGAGTTCATGCATTTCATTCACATAGGTATGATCCAAAGATCATACCATGCCAATATAAAACAATTGCTAAGCACCCAACAAACCAATAATTAACATGCTCATTTAGGTTACTTAAAAGGTATCATACAAGTATGATGATGGATATCATCTTGTATTATGCACATAGGACTCAAACATAGTTAAAATACTCATGCTTTTTTAAAATTTCATATTGGATGATGACAAAGATATTACAAGTATGTTGTCCTCAACACTTATATATATTACCTATTATCATGGGATCATATACATCTGATAAGAACATCATATGTGTACAATGCATTTTTAACTTAATACAAATGCTCTCAAATTCTAAAATTCTTCATATAAGTATAATAACTATATCATACCAGTATAAAGAACCCTAATCTTTAAGCCTAACTTATTAGTCTTAAGATATAATTTTTTTGCATAGGAATGAAAGATGCATCATATTTGTACAAACCTTTTTAGCTTTACTTTTATGCTATACTTATGAATAACACTTATATGAGAAAAAAGCATAATTGTATGATAACTGTTTGTTCAATTTTTTCCTAAGTCTAAATAAATATTCTATGAGATGAGTTGATTATATAAGTATGATATAACACATTGTCTTGTAAATCATGCTATAACTAATCTACCCCCTATAAAACAATAAACAGTTATACTAGTTTGATAAGACCATTATATATAAGTGACATACCAATCAACATATATTAGGTATGAGATACATATTAAATATAATGATCATATAAGTATGAAAAGAATATTATTTTGTATAATTAATATATAATTAGTATATAGAACTTTGTATTTGATTGATTCTTTTACACACGTGATTCTTATTAAGTCTAAAAATAATTTAGCTATAAAAACACGCAAATTAATTCTTTATTTAATTATTGAATACCATTTAAACACATGAAAGAATGATATATAACTAAAGCATGAATGTGCAAGGTGAATGGAAGTAATTTCTGCATTTTTAATCTACCATAAGAGATTAATTGAAGACTTAAAAACCATTAAAATAGTATATGATAAGACCTAGATGTGTAGCCACTCTACCAATAATTCCATACTGCCCCAAGATGTGAAAGTTGAACCATCTGTGTTTAGCAATGCCACCATTCCTTGCACACCATTCTTGCATGTGCATTACCACGAATGTCTTTAATCTTCATGAATTTGTATGTATGGATCACATCTCACACAATATATTAGTTCATAATTACATAGTTGTTTTGTCATCAAAGCTCTTAAAGCATAGGATCAACACTCATAATGTCACAAATAAGATGCATTTGTGTAAGGCTACTAATCTTTCATTAACACAAAGCCATGAGTTAGGCACTTCTCTAGCTCATAAATGAAGTCAAGGGGATCACTTGAACAAAGTGATTCCAATGAAATTTTAAAAGCACAAACCTAATTTTAATCAGAGATATTTACAATGAATACCACTAATAGATTTAAGAAGTTATCAAAGACAATTAAAAGCTTTGTAAGAATGTAAGGAGATGCAAGTATTGCATTCAAATCTTGATGCATGCACTTACTTTTTTTCTAAATGATATTGCAATATGAGTCATCTCAATGACTTCTCTTTACATAAGTATATCAAGGAAGCTCTTTAATAATCTCTCCAATGTTCATCTACTTTTTCATCTTATGAGTCATTTATGCTTGTTTGGGTCCTTAGAATGGCCTCTAAATGGCCATATATACATTAGATAGAAAACTTATTTTTCTTGCAAGTGGGTAAATTAATCACTACAACATTTTGTAAACATCTCAGACAATATAATTGTCTCATTAAATGATCTAATCAAGATTGCTAATTTATCAAGCTATTTGTTGTAATGAACTTGTTACATCCTAAGTATGGCTCTCTTAATTTAGCATTTTTTTCTCCTTATGTAATATTTAAATTTTAAAAGGAGAATTAAAATTTGAAATTATTCAAATTTTGAATTGATGTCTTGTTTGAATTTTGAATAAAACATTATATTTTTCATATGAATATTTTGTGAATGTACTCAAAGGAATAAATATTAAGAGATCTTGTGGATAGAATGAGAGATGATATGGAAAATGAAAATAAGAAAAAAGAAGATAATGAGCCATAATGATGGATGACTGGAATGAGATAATTCTAACAAAATAGACCTAATTAATTTTAAGGAAGGTATTGTTTAGCTATAAAAAGACATGATGTGCTAAGGTTTGACATTTTTCATGAATCTTAGCCATGATTAACTTAAGAAAGTCCAAACCAAGAATACCAAAGAAGCCAGAGTCAAAAGCAATGAAGAGGAAGGAGAGTTTCAAACAAAAATCATTAAGTGGAAGGACTCCGAAGTGGTGTAGACCTCTACATGGTTCAAAAGATAAGATCCTAATGCTTTGCACTTAAATATAGACACATGTTATGGAATAAAATCAAGTATTCTTCTATAATTTGCTTTCTATAGTTCTCAGATTGAATATGAACATGAAGAATGTGCAATACCTTGCTAATTTTGCTTTTCATGATGCTCAGGTTTGTAAAGAATGTGAGGTACATGCAATATGTTGCTTGAATGTATATGTTATAGCTCTTGATTGATGTGGAAAAATTAAGATGTATCAAACCCTAGATTTTTTTATTGAAATCTTATATATTTTTACCATGCTAAATTGAATAGAAATGTTGAAGATAAAGAGATGATATTATGTTAGGAATGTTTTTATGAAATTTGATAATGAATTGGATTTTTGTATGATACTAAAAGCATGCTAACTAAAAGTTATGTTTATTATTTTGTGATGAATTCCTTAGTTAATTCATGATTTACACTGGTGACCTCTTAAGGCTTGTCAAGGTTAAAAATATCAAATCATAAGATGGTCTTAGTTAGATTTGGTTAGAGGAAGAGTTTAACTTAAATACCTTATGATAAGTCTTTTATGTTTTACCATTAATCATTACTTAGGGTTTGTAGAATTCTTTTTACTTGAAAAACCAAACTTAAATTTAAATTTGTGTTGCTAAAAGGGGCTAGAATCCTTGGGTTAGTCCAAGAGGTTGACTATAATGCTTGTCCATTGACATGTAATGTAAGGAAAGACTTATGAAATGACCTTAGATGGCTTTTAAGGCAAGTGAGCTCTCAAATTTTCTTGTAATGATTCTTATGGGATTGAGTTGGCCTTGAAAAAAGGTTAAGGGAGGTTTAGGTCTTGGTTAAATGAAACAAAAAATATTAAGTTTTATTGAGTAAGAGTACAAAACTAGAAAAGAACTTAAACTAGCTAATAGATCAGTTGGCTCAAAGTATGCATATGAAATTATAGCATTAATCAAGAGAACTAAGGATTTGGAATTTTGGATATGAAGGATTTGAAATTTAAAGTCTTAAGTTTGAAATTTGAATATGTTAGTTTAAAAATTTGAAAATCTAGGATTTAAAATTTAAATATCTTAGGTTTAAAATTTTAATTTAGAATAAAGTTAAGAACATATGATTAACTAAAGATAAATAAGACAAGAAAGAACCTCAAATAAGGTTAAAAATAGCTTAAGAATTGGTATATGTAATTCTTAAGTATTACAACTTGCATGAAGAATACTCTAAAGGCATATTTAGGATTAGACTAAGATTATCAAGAATTTGGTGAGATCTTGAGCATATCTAAAATGAGGTTAGATTATGATGTGGCTTTTAATTATTAGATGAGACTTGATTGAGATTGAGAGCTTACTTTAGCCTTAAGTGTGGTGCTTGACTCAACTAAAGGCCTAAATTAATACTTGAATTATTGTTAAATCTTGGTTTAGTTTGGTTGATGGGTGAGATCATGAGTAGCCATAAATTAGACTCTTAAGCTATGGAGTGCACCCTAGATGATGGTTTAAGAGATATATTTGGCTTAAGAAAGGCCTTTGGAAAGAGAGTGACCTAGATTGTCCTATGAGAAAGGAGAGCATCATTAATGAAACTCATATAAACCTAAGTTAAAGATTAAGGATTATGACTTAAAGTGTTTGAGCCATGGAGTTATAAATTAAGTAGGCACTTAAGTAATAGATTAATAAGCAAAAAAGCTTGTAGTAAGACACTTAAATTAAGAAAAGGTTAAGACTAGACATAGACATAAGAAATTACAAGGGGAAGATACTCTAAATAAGAACATTAAGGTTTGGTAGAAACCCTAGATTAGCCTAAGTAATAAAGTAGGGTTTTTAGGAGACCCAAATGGTTGGTTAATGGATTAGGTTAGGTAACCTTAGATAAATGCAAGTAAAATCATTTTGATTTTGAGTAAGCAAGTTTATTTGATAATAACATAGATTAGGATACAGACGATGTCAATTGATGGACTACTCAATCAAAGGAAGGTGGGTTGGATATACCAACTAGTAGGTTTCTCCCAATTATAGAGGTTACATACCTCATTATTAGGAAATTACAAGAGACTACAAGTGTGTCAAAGCTTATAGTGATTGAGCAACACATATTATTATGAGTCTTTAAGTCCTACAAGATGGTCCATGTGATTGATAAAGCTTAGGTTGAAACAATTAGATCATATATGAAGGATTCTATGTTGATCGAGCATCATTATAGGATATTATGGGATACCATAGATGTGTTAGAGCACTTATTATAGTACCATTTGGTTGATGGTGACTCCTATAAACTTGTGAGGTGGTATATGCAATTAACACTAAGTTATAGATTGATATATTATGTGATGAGTTAGGAGTGACAGATTTATATCAAGTACCTTAAGGCTTGAAGGGAGTTCAAATTATTATTAAGATATTATGTATCTTATGGGATTGATTATGACGCTATTGAGACTTGTTAGGCCTTAATGGACTTGTGATAGGGTTGATGGTTATGATTTTATGCATTAACTCAACTTGGTAAGCTATGACATTTAGTTGGTTCATTTGATATATTAATAATTATACTATGTTATAATATTTATTGCATGTATGTTTTTATTAATAGGATATGAGAATTTTTTATTAAACTTGGTTTACCCACTTTTATATTATCTGTAGATGTGAAAAGTTAATGATTGATATGACATTCAAGTGGGGCAATCAAAGTCAGTATTTTAGTGGATTACTTTTTAGTCATCATCTAATCATATCTTAGTTATAGTCTTATTTATTCTCAGCATTGTTGTTTTTAAATTAGATATTAGATTGTTAGAGATATTTTGTGTTGGACTCTAGATTATTTACACATTTTATTTGGAAGTAGTTTCTACGATTTATCTTCATGTGAAGTTATGGTTTAAATGTTGTGGTTATTTATGCTTATTATGTATTGTTTTCATGTGATCATTTGTAGTTTACAAGTTGCTTTATTACCATATACATTTTGATATACTTGGTTGATTATCTATCCTAAACTGAACCAATTCTTGATCCAATGGAGCAATTAGTTGGAGCAATGATATTGTTCATTTTTGGTAACACGTTGTAAACTCGATAATCAGGTTAGGGATCACAACTCCTAGATTAAATGTCAAGTCCAAGAAGTGAAAGTTGCTAACTAAATACATTAACTATATATCTATTTTCGTCTAGGAAAACAAATTGTTACAAAAATGGGGTGTGACAAAACTATATACCCTCTAATGATTATTAGATTGTTGATTGGATAGTTTGATAACCTTTTGATAGCATCTCTTTTGATTTTAAACTTTAACAAAAGATTAAACTAACAAAAAACTCAACATCAAACATAGCATCAAACACATAACAAATGATTTAATAGATTACTAATTTGCTAATTTAATGTGTAGTACTTTTGGTCATTATACCAGTTTATTGATGTTAATAAAATCTTTGTGATATCATTATTAATGCTTTTTTAAAGTATTTTTTAGACCATACATCTCAAGATCAAATAGACTAATTATGTGAAAAACTTAATCAATTGAATCAATGAGCTTAAAAAAAGTGTTAAGGTGTAAATTGTACCTAGCTCGAGCAACACTTAGAGAAGATGTTTATTGAATTATCCTTATTGTTAATAGAATGTTAAAATTTAGAACAATTTCTTGAGGAACTAACATTCAATGAGATATGGGTGAGTGTTTAATTAGCTTTAAAATGATCTATTTCATTTATGTAGACTTTCACTAAAGGCATGCATCTTCTTTTGATTGTTTAACTATTCCTTAGAACATTGCATTCATTATAAGCTGCATAATTCATCATTCAAAAATTAAGTTAGAATTGAAAAGGAATAAGAATTGAGTGAGGATCATATTATTAGTACGAATCGTACTTATATAAGTCACTGTAATATAATATGACTAGTTACCATATTAGATCAAATGAAGAATTAAGCAAATGATCCTAAATTATGTGTAATTATGATATTCAAACTAGTATGATACACTTATCATACAAGTATGCTTTTGATTTATCAAAAGATAAGTATTAAGGTTAAAGTTATTATTTTTTGTGAAGTATGATATTAGCTTTTGTATTTTTATGATTTATCCTTCACTAAGATTGGACATGGGATTAAATTAAGAGATGTTAAGTATGAATTAAAGAGTATATGATTAGGAGCTTAATTCTTGGTTCATTAAATCATACACTATGAAAAAAATTTAAGAAAACAAAATAACAAACGTTGTCATAGTAACACCAAGCAGTAAGAACCATGACCATGGAGGCTCATTATACATGCATAAGAGTTTGTACTATAGTGCATAGGTCACACATTATGATAGGACAAGTTGAGCATGCATGAGAAGGCACATCACACATGTAGTAAGTAAACCTACTCCCTCAACACTATCAACACACACATGACAAGATACATCCACGGGTGGTTATAGTATAGATGTGCTTGAACAATGCCCTAAGCAATGTCCTGTGCATGTGTGAATAAGTTTATTCTATATTATATCCATCATTCTATATAAAAAGGTAAGAATAATGAATGAGTGAAGAAAAATTTCTTAGGAATTCAATTTTTTTGTAGCAAAAAGTCTCTTTTCTTTTATTTTTTTTTCATTGTTTCTCACCATTCTCAAGCTTGAACTTCCATTATTATGACTCTAAGAACAAGGTCTACTGTCAAAGGCTTAGGACGAGAACAACTTGTAAATAGATGATATTATCTTTTGCATCAAAATGCTTTGATTTAGCACCAATGGTAAGAGCTTAGAAAGTGGTTAAAGAAAAAGGTAAAAAAGAGAATTAGGATATTACAAAGGCTTCAGTCAAGATGATTGTGTTGATTATTTTATTATTAAGCTTGGAAGCATGAGTAGCTCTATTAACCAAAAGAATATAAGTGTTAATAGAGATTGTGCTAAAATCTTAATTATCTATTATGATGGATCTAAAGGATAATCTATCAAAAAAAATTTTAATCAAAAAAATTTTGGTTTAAGTGATAATCTAAGGATATTAGATATAAAGATGAGGATGACATCAATAATCTCACTATTTCAACACATAGTAATCAACAGTGTCTTTTTAAAGTAGATTTTATACTTTTTTATGTATTTTATGATGGTACAATGGATGCATATAAATTAGATGTATGGTTAGAACAATTAGAGAGATGTTTTTCTCTATATGACTATTCATCAACTAATAAAGTAGCATAAGCTTGATTAAAAATGATGTGTCATATATTAATTTGGTAGAATGAAAATTTAAGAATTGATACAATTTGAGAAATGATATAGAATCAATTAAAAAAAATAATTAAAGAAAAATTTTATCTCATCGATTACATGAAAAAAAGGTGGAGGAAGTGACATAGCTTACAACACCAACAATGACAAATGATGCAAGAATATACCATTGAATTTTAATGACAAGTTGTGAGTCTATGAATACTTATCAACAAAATATAGAAATTGTAAAAGTACATTACAAGTCTATATTAATTTTATTGTCATTGAATAATCTCTTTTCTTTATTTAATATTTAAAATAACTTAGTACATTTATAATAGCTATCAAAATGAAGAATGAATACAAAGAAAAAAATCATAAGGATAAAATATCAAGTTTGAGTAGTAGTTCAAACATTAGCAACAAAAGAAAGAGCATTCATTCTCTAACTAAGTATATTATGGCCATAACAAACAACTCTCCTATCAAAAGAATCCAAAAGTATTATTATCACTACAAGAAGATAAGACATATGACAAAAAATACTAAAACATTGCATCTTAAACTATTTTCAAAAAATTTCAAGGATAAAGTAATTATTATAGTTAAGATTAAAGGTACTTAAAACTCCTATACAATTTTATGATAACTCGTCTTTTATGGTGAGTCTAAAGAAGTTATCTTATGAAACAAAACAAAAAGAAAAACTCCATACCATCAAAATTCAAGTAAAGGAAAAATTTATCAGTGTTATCATCAACACTAAAAGCAAAAATAACATATTATTAGAAAGTAATTTGAGGAGATTAAACCTAAAGATATACCATATCCAAGACCTTATTGTTTGGGTTAGATTCATAAAAACTTCAAAGCGAAAGTTGAAAAATAATATAAAGTTAGTCATCACCAAAGACTATATTGATAAGATTATCTATAAAATGATACCTTTAGATCTCTATCAAATAATATTAAAGAATCCATACTTATGGGATTGAGATGACATTTATTATTAATGAGCAAAATAGTATTGACTATGAAAGATAGATTACATTTTGATGTAGGACTAGACGAAATTTGCTTAGTTAGAAAATTCGTGACTGATGCACAACAAAGAGCAGGGCCGTCACCCTAAGGGACACACACCGAGATACGATGAGGGATGAACGCAAAGGCACCAACCAATGAATCCTAACTAAACTTAGGATCGATAGCGGCTAAGAAGTCGCTAAATCGATTACGGCTACACACTTTCAAACACGCAGAAATAGGGAGTACTTAGATTGGTTAAGTACCAGTTGAAATTAAAATATAATTTATAGTAAAAGTTGCACTTCGCAGAATGAAAATATATTGAAGACAAATTAATAATCTAGGAATGGAAATTACTCGTAAAAAGGAAGACGAGGAAAAACAAAAACTTCACTTGAAGATGGTTGAGCGGTGAAGGAAGATGATAGACTGGAGTGGCTTCTCACCACTTGGACCTTGCGTCCCTCCTCCCAGTATCAGAGCTTTGACGAGTCGGCACGCCAAAGACACTTAGAGCACTCACGAACTCAGAATGGAAGCAAAGAACACTCAAAAGCTTGCATTAACTATTCAATCTCCTTACAACAGAAGAGGACTTCCCTTTATATAGGAATCCATAAGGGTACAAAAGACATTTAACTCATAACATGGGAATACTAAAGGACACATGGGTAAATTAAAAGCCACCTAAAAATTACAAACCGACTCCTAAAATTCTGAGAAAAATAATGAAAATTAAGTTTATTTAACCCTAATTTCGGATGGCTAGAGGACACATGGGTCGGTGCTGGCTGGCGTGGGTCGGCGCGTGTCACAGGTCGCGGGTCGGTGCGGGCTGGCGTGGGTCGGCGCGGGTCACAGGTCGTAGGTCGGTGAGGGCTGGCATGGGTCGGCGCGGGTCATCCGGGTAGCTTGGGTAGGCGCCTGGCGGGACACATGCACAGCGGTTCGGGCAAACCTGGATCCGGTTCGGGCACAGCGGCGGGCGGTTCACTGTGGCGGCGGAGGCGGCAGTCGGTGGCAGGAATAGTGATTTTGACCTTTTTTTTTGTACAAGATCAGGTCCTTGGACGTCGAAAGTCCTCCTCGAACATGATGTCCTCATCACATTTTCTTCTAAAATGAGACAAAGAAGCATTAATAAAAGGTGTTATTGGTACTGACCAAATGTAGAGGCTAGAAAACACCAATCAAAGTTATGTGCTATTAGCAACAAAGTTTAAAAAATTCATTGATGGGATAGATCGAAGTCTCAACCTCCCAAGTTCACTCCAAGAGAGAATAATAGATCTCACAAAGAATCAATTTTGAAAAGAAAATTTGATGGGACTCAAATCATAAAAAAATAGACCTATGATCAGCAGCTCAATTCTAGGTTCATTAAATCCAAATTGTCAAATGAAAAACTAAAGGGGGGTCAAAATGATGAAAATTATGTTTACAACACCAAGCAATGAGAATTGCAAACCCATGTGTAGAGGAACTTGTGAGCCTAATAGAAGGCATGGCATGCTACATGATTATATTCACTAAGCATGAGTGATTGTGTGGAATAATACACATACGTTACAGGTGCATGCATTGGCCACCTACAATACACGTGGTCTATGGGCACAGTAAGTGAGCCAACCACTTTGACATGATCCATGGACACGTGGTAGGGAATGTTTGTGTGTGGGAATAATACCCACACACATGAACAGTGCCCAAGAATACTACCCATGCATATGCAACAACACACGAGCATGCGGATAAACCAATTGCAAAGATAAATTTGCATAATTATCAATTTTAGTTAAAACTGCATGTTTTTTATGAAAATAAAATAATATATATTTTGTAATAAAATATTATATATAAAGCTTTATATAAAATGGTAAGAATAATAAATAAATAAAGTGAACTTAGAAATTTTAATCTTCTTATGACAAAAGTTCTTTTCTCTCTTTTCTTCTTTAGTGCTTTGTCATTCTCATGCTTCAACTTTAGTTGCTACAACTATAAAAACAAGGTATGTTATTAAGAGGTTAGGGCAAGAGCACCTTTCAAGCAGGTTGTTATAGTGTCGTATAAGTACGATACAATTTTTTGTACTAATATGATCAATATATTAGAATAATGAGAGTTGATAACTTGGGTAGTGAGTGAATAGATTTTTATATACCAATATGATACCATTATTTTGAGAGGTTTAATTTTAAGACTAAGTGATGTATTAATAAGTTTGTTATCATTAAAAGTATGATCTACTTATCATATGAATACAATCCATTATAATTAGTGAAACAACCTTATTATAGCATGCATTATAGTATATGATCACACATGATACAACAAAATCTTGATATCATAGAAATTGGATCGAAGAGAATTTGTGTTATTCGTACTAGTACGATATCATTATCATATCTATACGATACATTTTTACTGAGAAAATGAACCAGATGGACAAATTTGTTAGCTTGGATGATGCACTTTTGCATCGCACTTATACGGTCTCTTGGATCAAATAGTACAATTAGTTCAAGAATGTGAGTAATAGTTAGTTGACTATTTTCTAAGTGAATTAATATAGTCATTAGAGGATTTTTAGAGGTATTGTAGTGCTTGAAAATGGCTTAATGGTATGAACTTAGACGAAAGGACTAATGGTTCATTTGCATATTCTTATCAAGGGTTTCCATTAAATAGCTTCATTCTTGAGAGCAAAAGAGAGCAAAGTCAAGATTGCATTCAATTGGTCTTATATTAATAAGGCAATTTTCGTCTCATTCATTGACCTAAGTTGTAATTCTTTCTTTCATTGTTTTTTTCATGTTTAATGTGACTCTTGCTTAAATTGTACTTGGGTTATAGGATTATTGTATTGAGCTTTGTATGCATTTATCTGTCCCATTGTTGAGATTTTTCCATTGTTGCTTTTGTTGGTCTTTTGACTATATTGTAGACTTTTATCAAACCTATGTTATATCTTTTATCAAGCTAGTATTGTTAGCTTTTATTAAGTAAATACTATAGGATTTTATTAAAACGGTGTTACTATAGGTCTTTTGACAATTTAATCTATTAGTCCATCACTTCACAAATCTACCTAATCTTATTATATTCATTTAACTACTAACTCAACCTAGGCAATGTCTAAATAAAAATTCTTTTCCTATGAGTACAAGTTTATAAACTATAATGAAGTGCATATGTGAAATCATGATTAACATAAGATAAGAATCAACACAATCTAAATATAAATAACTCCTATATAAAAAGAGACCATCTATAAATGTCAAACTTGTGTAAACCTTGGAATTCATTATTCATTCTTCACATATTTGAGCTTTTTATGATTTTGATATGCTTTGCTCTCAAGTAATAATCCATTCCATGATATGATGATCATCAAATCTATTTATATAATTACTTAAAAACCATATTTTTTAGATACATTAGATTACAAAGAAAATATTAAAAAAATATTATCATTAAAATCAAATATAGTTTCTTAAGGTTATAGGTTCAATAGTCCAAACCTTGCATATGGTTTTAGCTTCAGATTTCACCACAAGAAAACTCTCCAAAGCTAAGGAGAGTTGGGACAAAGCTTCAAAAATCCAAGTTGACTAGATGTAAGTAGATAGATATAATTAGTACTCAAGATCTAAGATTTATATATGTGGATCATGTTACAACTAGACACTTCACAGCAAAGATCATCCATTATTTAAGGCATTCATGGCTTTTCTATTTTGTATGCATTCAGTTCTTGTTTTGCCTATGTATGCTAATTGGAAATTTCAAGTCTTTTTTATATATCATAGTTCTTAAAATATTGGTGTAATAGGATTATATGCAAAATTAGTTATGCATTGCTTTTTTGTATATTATGCTAGTCCAAATGGTCTTATGTTAGTTGGGATTGCATCTAGATAATTGAGATTCAAAGGCCTTTGGATTTCACTGAAATAGCCCCTTTCAAATACCATATTGGCCTTGATTATCCATATATTATTATGATAGGACATCACTCACTTTGGATACCAAATTTCATATGATATAAGTTATATATTGTGGTCAAATTTTAGCTTGATGTTATTTGTAGTTGTTGATCACTAGCATTAAAAGAAGATTGCTCAAGCAGGTTGCCTGGGTTGCCAAACTAGGTTTATTGCTTTGACCTTTGTTTGCCTTTAAAATGGTATGAAAGAATGCATAGTAACTTTTGGTGCTTTAGAAAATCAAAGGACTATTGTGTGCATAAAAGAGTTGCCATGGTATGATAGCAATTTAAGATGTGACGATTCCTTATATCCTTCTACCTACTTTTCTTCATGAGTTTTACTTCTCTCTTTTCTCATTTCATGTACTTACTCTTTGTTGGAATGACTTTCAAAATGATGTGACATTATATGTATTATTTGATGTAATCATGGCAAGTGTTGAGTTGAGTTTTCCTCCCTCCATTTTTGTCAAAGCTCTTCTTATTTTATTCTCACTGATTTCATAGATAAAACGGTTCATATATGCACTAATTACGTTCAACAAGAAAATGCTCACTTCATTAGAGCAATTTGTAAAGATTGCAGAACATGCATTTCGCCCAATGATTTTATTGTAATCTTCTCGCGACAATCTTCTTTTACTTCAGCACACATTGATGCCAAACCACAGCCAGCAATTCAATCATTATTGCATGTCTTTACCCAATAGTAATATCAATACAACCTTAGTGCCACTAGCCCTCAATTTCTCAACAGAGAAACAAAAATGCTTGTTAAGTAATTGCATAGCCTTATTCATTGACAAAATTACTAATAAACATTTAGAAACTAATGACAACATGACAAAGATCATCCAATTAATGTAGCAGACTTCGTATTTATATGATACAAAAATCATTTAGTAAACACGAAATCATAATTCTACTTTTACATGTTTAAATAGATTAGAACTTTCTATGGTATTGTCCTGTTTTCTTTTTCCATAAATGAATACGTTCAAAGTTCCAACAATCTGTTCTCGTTATAGAAGGATCAGCATCTCATATAACTGGCTCATTACTTATTAACTAAGCATGTAAATTGCTTAGATTCAGATGCAACTTTAGAACACGCTACTATACTATAAACAATAGCAAAGAAAAAAAAAATACAAAACTAAACAAGTTCTATAAGCAAAATAAGTAAATGAGCTGGCCAAATTGAATATGATAAAACTTTAGCTCTATCTAGAATTACACACGATTTATAATAATAAACGCTGATCTAACTAAAAACTATTACAGAGATTCAACTATTTCGTCACATCATTGAGTGCAGTTTTCAGCTTATTATTTAAAAAAATTGTTCAGGTTAACTGTCAGATTTACAACGACTGCTATTAAACTTGATTTCAATTCACAAAAACAAGTTCAATTCTGGCGGCTGCATGAACGAAAAGATGCCCTCACCAAATAGCTCAAACAGTGAAGCCAATAGATGGCCTGCATCAAGATCTTCCTTCCAGGCTTGACTAAGGACAGAGTGTGCTTTTGGTGCTCTGGTAATTCCCATTTCTTTACAGCTACCACCAGGGATGCTTTCGTTTGAAAGCCTCCCAGAGGAAGTAGATGTCCTCAACCCAGGCTCTCCAGATGCATTGTTGCCCAAGCCATCAGTTGCTGATTGCAGCTTAGGTGCCGTGGACATTTTTGACATTGATCCAACAGATCCGTCGACTGCAACTTTCTTCAGCGGCATCTGTTGTGTTGAGTTGCTTTGGTTTGCGGGTGACTTCCTTTTGATATCTTTAAGCCAAAAAAAAAAAATTTAACGAAGCACATCAACGAGTCTAAACCAAATGATGCAAAACTTTGTCAAGACAAGGTGTGATTGATGCAAAGCAAACAAAGAGCTAGAGGATTCAGTTACTAATAACAAGTATTACTTCGAAAAGACCCTAAGCATCATGGACATGAATTCAAATCCAACTCCATACCATTTAGATTCTTTCCTAAATTTAATCACCAAAAAAATCAGAATTTTTTACTTGAATATTAAAATTCAATTACTCTTTCAGCATCCTGTTTAATTTCTTGCAAGAATTGATACAAAATTGGGCACATAAAAATGGCTATCTTTGTCACATTGTTTGAGCACAGCCAAGAGAACAAGTCCAGAAGCCCCAACGTATAAATTTACATGTAAAAAATTGTTTTATATTAATTTGAAGGCTTCCATTCTGTTGCACTAGGCAAACCAGTGCAACTAGGCAGCTAATGTGGGGTTAATGGAAATCTCTAGTCAACGTAGTGAAAATTATGCCTATTGGTAAGTTAAAGTTCACACACCCAAGCAATACATGTTACTGAGAAAACTATGCTCAGTAACTCTAGATTTTCCAAAACATCTACTTGGATAACACATGGCACATTTTTTGTGGAGGAAATGATAGAATGTAGAAGTTCAAAGTGCAGGTCAACAGGGAAGAAATATAACTTCAGTTCACTTTACCAGAATACAGGGATGACTTGTTGAATCATTTAACCTTAGTAATAAGCTCTTCTTCCCCATGTCTCCCATCAGCATACATCATTCTCCTTTGAAACTAGAATTTCATTCTAATGCTTGCATTGGCACCAAAGTGTTGATAAAAATGGTTGTTTCATATATAAGGTGAGGAAACCCCATGCATATTTTTACAAACGTGGCAAGCACAAATCCCTCCCATACTATGGATCCCACCTCTAGCATCTTTATGAAATAGAGATATTAACTTATTTAAATATGAGTAATTCAACTTGTAGTGTTATAAACTACTCCACATATAATTGTACAATAAACCTCACCCATATTTGTAAAAACAACATTAATTGTATCATTATGCGTAATCCCCCTTATAATATAATGTCCCACATCTTCCATATTATCACGCGTAATCTCTCTCATATAGTTATGAGCAACTCTCCTATTAGGACAATGTGCCAACCCATTTTGGATAAAGTTTCTCTGATTCAAAAGTGGCCGAAGCCTATGAAAACCCCCATTATGGAGGCTCAAATCCTATCTATTTAAGCTAGCAAGCTTAATAAGTAAGCTCACAATGATGAAACATGTTATAACAATGAACAAATGACTTAAATTTGTCAAATTATGCATGGAGGTAGATTGGCCCTGTGCCTTCCTACAACTATTCTTGTGCAACTCGAAAAATACTAACTTGGAGATCGATACTAATTATGACCGAAAACCTTTTACAATTAATGAAATACTTTTCTCTTCAACCTCTATCTTCCAAACTTTGCAAACTTTGTGGGTAATCACACAATAATGGACCACAAAACAGCAAAGAAGAAGTGACTCACCTTCACCAAATTATGTGTGAAGGTAAATTGGCCTTGTCCCTTCCTACAACCATTTGAAAAAAATGCTAACTCTAAGATTGATGCTAAGTATGATAGGAAACCTAAACCGTAATGTGACAACTTCATGCATACCCCCTCATTTTCTCATGGAAATGAAAGTTTCAATTGTTTTGTAGAGCAGTTCTCGATGTCTAGTTCTAACACATACTTTGGATGGGTTCATTATGTTCAAAGTTTTTTTTTGTTAAAAAAAAAAAAGACAATTATTTATTGAAAAATAAATATTAAATCCCAAAGTGGGTATCGTTGAACCCACAATGAGTTTGAATAGCTGAGTGAACAGGCCGCAGGCCACTTAAAAACAAATCAACTGTCATACTGAACTGATACCGCTTGCCTAAAGATGTATTGAGACGTTGTATTACCCTATGCTTTAACTATTGTTTCAAGCTGATTTTCCATGATCATAACTTGACAATGCATGCAGCTGAGGAATGGTATCTGCGTTCTCGACATACTATGATGACAAGGTGTCCAATTGATACGTTGTTATGCGTCTCTCTACAATGCCTATGTTAGTCGAATATTTGTTTGATATAATTTTCAGCCCATTTACAACATAGTACGATGCTACAATCCAAGGTAGAGATGAGCGTGTTAATCCAAGCAGTTGTTGATAATGACTGTAATTTAACAATGCACGTGACCGAAGAACAGTATCTACAATCACAACGACGTAATTATTGTATTAATATATTGATATGCACCTTTGCACAATGTCTACACTAAAAGTACTTGTATAATATATATCTCCCCAATCTGTAACAGTAAGATGCTACCAACCGCAATAGCGTTGACCGTACTAGTCCGATCTATTTGACTTAGTAATCACATCTTAGCGTGCACACGATTGATGAACAATGCCAACAATTCCAACATCCTAGAATGAAAGAGAAGTCACTCTGATATGTGTTGCGCATTTGAATAGTATTATCACGACCAATCCTCAAATCGAACTATACGATGAAATGCTGAACTATTAAGTTGCTGCCAACTAAATTAACAAGTAGAAAGATTAAGATTATCTAGTATGATCTCCAATCAACTCATTAATACCTACAGCTTATCCACATTGTCTCTTATGTTAACCGATCAAAATGGTATATCGTACCTTGTATTGAGAACAAATTATGGAATTTGAGCATCATCCATCTTAACCAAAGATTTGCAACATTTAGAAAGGTATAATGTATCCCATGCTTCAAAGGTGGCTGATTTTGCAACTATTTTTGCCAGGAAAGAGACAACTTTGTCATCCTCTTTCTATATGTAACTCTAAATTAATGTGGATTAAATCCATTTGTAGCTTGATCTGATAAATCAAATAAGAGAGTTGCCACTATATTTTTGCTTGACCTTACATCAATTTAATCATTGCCTCATATAACAAAGAACCCAAATAACTAATTGAAAGTTTAACTCTTTAAAAGACCAACTTCTGCCTAAATGTTTTTTTTCAAACCAACCTACACCTTGTCATAACAAAGAACTTACTCTTTTGTTGATTTATTTGAAATCCAAATGATGATTGAAATTTCTTCTATAGGTTATGAATGTTGGACATTATTCGCAAGTCTCCCCTACAAATATCATAATATCATCTTCATATGCCAATCATGTAATCGTTTTGCAACCCTTTGGTTGAGCATATGCGAGATTTTCTCTCAATTAAGAAGCTTATTTAGAGCTCTAATGAAGACTTATATAACCAATAGGAATGGCAAGGAGAAATTGGGTTACCTTGTTTAAGCCTTTTGGACCACTTGAAATAACTATTAGGTTTCCCATTAAAGATGATTTAGATCTAAAAGCTACCAAAGATATTAAGAATCACCTTGATAAATTTTTTAGCAAATTTAAATTTTATGAGGACCGTAGTTAAAAAATCTCAAGCAATACAATCAAAAGCATTATTTAAAACCACCCTTATCACACAATTCTTCCCTCTTTCCTATTCAAAGACCCAATTAATTCTAGAGCTAACAAAATATTTTTACTGATCTCTTTTCCTTTAACAAAGGGGCAACAATGTCATATTATTAGATGGATTAAGAGCGCTTGTATGTGCATGCATACATGTATAGGTACTTCAATGATTGACATCGCTAGGTTTTTGTTCGCTAGGTTGAATCCAACAAACGCTCAATTCACTCAGCCCTTAAGATAACCATGCCTACTAGCTGGAGTGATGTTGAAAAAGAAAAGAGCAATGAGACTCGATGGATAAGGAATAAGCTACTTG
Source organism: Vanilla planifolia (assembly GCA_023846275.1). Classification (NCBI taxonomy): domain Eukaryota; kingdom Viridiplantae; phylum Streptophyta; class Magnoliopsida; order Asparagales; family Orchidaceae; genus Vanilla; species Vanilla planifolia. Next base: position 25,731,174 of record CM043874.1, on the reverse strand, counting down.
TCCCCACTTTTGTTACGAGCAAAGAGATTTTTGTCGATGACTCCGACTTGGTTGATAATTTTGATGTCTTATTGCAACCACTAGCTCCTTTAGAGGAGTTAGTTCCCCAACCAACTATCTCACAAGATGAGCACAATACCACTCTTATACCCAAGAATATGCAAACATCTTACCTTGGAATGTGCATGGCTCGCATGGTGACTCAAAGATCATAAAGCATAAGGACCCAATAGAACTCACAAAACCAATGTCATAGCCATAGACACTAATCTCCATGAGGCATTGACAAAAAGATCTGAATGTTTCTCATTGGATGGCATTTTAACAATTCTAGAACCATGGGAGCACATTTTAATCTTGTGGCTCTAAGAATCCATCTCCATTTGTGCCAACTACTAGTTTCCATGGATAATCCAAAACAAGGCTAGAATTTCTTTAAACCTTCACTTAACCGTTCAATGACCCTACCTATAACTAGGCAATTTGGAATGAGTTTTAACAAATGGCCCCATCGAATTAGCCATGGCTCATCATTGGGGATTTCAATTGTATTAGATTGTTTGAGGGAAGATTTGGAAGAAAATTGTCAACATAGAAGTGTTTGAAGAATTTCAATAAACTATTAATGGACACTAGCATGGAAAACCTTCTGCACGTACAACCAGCATTCATTTGGCTCAATGAGTGCAATAGTAGTTCTATTTGTTCCATGATGCGTGATGCCCTAGCTAATGAAAGATAGAATTAACTATTTTTCCAAACATTTATTGTTGGTTCTACCAAAAATCATTTTCTAATCATTTCATGTGCATTATTTTTGCTAGGTTTACTAAAAGAATCATGTTTATCTTCCAAATTTAAAAAAGTTCATTCAAATCAATAACCATTATGCTTAGTTTGTAAAAACGAATCCTAACTTTGATAAGTCATACAACAATCCTCATTATACCATAATCTTTAATCCCTAAATCAAATCCCTAATATCTAATCGGTAATTCCTAATCCCTAAATTCTACTATTTGAAGATGATGTTGGCCACCCAAGGTCTGATTAAGCACTTTTTCACCCATTATGTTTGCAAGATCAAGATCTCAATGAGACCTACCAAGCCATCAAAAGTTTCCCAAGAAATAAATCCCCAAGTCCTAATGACTACTACTTAATTCTCTATTGAATGCTAGGTCATGATTAGTAATAACTTCACCAATGCATTTGTCTTCAATAAGTTTCTCCCTACTCGATTATTGCAACAAACATCGCTTTCCAAAATCTAAAGCTGTAGTGTCCATATCAAACTATAGATCAACATCCATGTGTAACTTCACTTATAAAAGGTCAATGCAAAAACCATTGCTAATAGATAACAGCTAGTAGCCCTTTAAAATAGGCAAGTTTTATAACAAATTGAGGGTTGGCTCAAGACTTGCACAATAACCTATTGATTAAACAACTTTCAAAGTTGATGTGAAATGATAAGCAAAGAAAATTTATGTTGACCTAATTAAAATTTATAGCAACTACAATTTATTTGCACTCTGGTTCTCCCTATGCATGTGATTTGCATCTGTAGTTTATTCCATGTAAAAAGTTTTTATACAGTTTTGTTTTCACCTGCATCCGGTGTCAGATCTATAACCTCTGCAGTGCTACCATATTATGATTTAACTCAACTTATCATTATTATGTGTATTATCAAGTGGAAAGGACAGACAAGACATGACAATTTAGGTTAACATAATTAAAATTTGCAGAAAGTCTAATTAAAACATCTCAGTAGAATAATACATACCATTGATTTCACCAAAATAAAATGTGCATATAGCATACACCTCAAATGTATTTAATACTAAAACATTTATTATCAGGATTTAGCAAATTTTATTCACAGCCAGCATGCTATTAAACAGTCTCATTAAGTAATAAAAAATTATGTAAAATTATGTATGACAAGCCATCAGAAATGCAGCAAAATGAAAAAAAATGATGCCAAGATTCCAACAATGTATAACCCTTTGGCAGGATTTCTATGAAGTTTTTATAACCATCGCCTAATAAGCTTGCATATGGTCTACCACAAAAGGAGCTATCACTCTATTTTTAATGGAGTCTCCATTTTTTTCTGTTCTAAAGAAAAAACTTACCCAATTGAAAAAAACAAAGCATATCAAAAACAAAAATGGTATAATATAGTTGAATAAAACAGTCAAAAGTGAAGATTCAAAACATCTACAGGTGAAGAATTATATCTCACCAGACTTAACAGTTATAACTTTCCCATTGTGTTTGAAAACAGGCTGATTTGGTGGAGGTAGCAGGTCATGAAACATTTTGAGCTGGTCATACAAGCATCTGCCTGCAGCACACTGAAAAATGCATAAAGGTGTCATAATAGCATCTAGGTGAACCCTATTTTCTTCATTTAGAAAATAAAATCAAAATTTCAGGTAAAATATGCAAATTGAACAGACCATCAGGGCCCCATAAACCCGCCAAGCCTCACTCCTCTTAATCTCATTTTTCTGCTTTTCCAGCAACAACTCTGGTTCGAGAAGTTGTAGGTAAGTTTCAAGGTTAGGCAAAATTAGAAGGCGCACCTAGTAAAATATTGAATGAATATTAATTATCAATGCACTAGAAGAAGGGAACAAGTTAGCCAGAGATATCAATATGTTAATCACCACATTGGGACCCAGAGCAGCAAGCCCTTGAATGGCACCGTAATGCTGGGTTAATGCTTTAGATGGATCGATAAAAGCATGAAGCAATGTTTTTGTAAGTCTTGACTGCAGATTGTGATATACATGACCATATCTGAAAAAAGACAGATGGAACATCAAAATAATTGAAAAGAGCATATTAAATGATATGTGCTTTATACATAAAATGTGAAGTAATATTTCAGGTCTGATAATAGTCAGGCCAGAATTCACAAAACAGGCAACCACATACAAGTGATGATAGTGAATACAAACAAAATGTTATGCGTCAACATGAGCCAAAACTAAAATTTTTCATGGGCCACACCCGAATATAATAAACTGGCTGGATTTTATTTAACAAGCAAAAAATATGATTAACCCACATAAACTGATGTGAAGTTCACCATGTTTGGCTCATTTGGGTGTTCTTTAAAATTGTAAGCACCCTCAATAAGGAAATGTACTTGCACCACCTTCAACAATTTATTTTCACTCATTAGTTCCACTGATCCTCCATGACAATGAATTCCATATTTTATTTGGTCTGAATTATTTTTCAAAAGAGGATCAGCATACCTCAATCATATGAATAATGAACAAAAAACTTATGCTATGAAACCACAAAGTTATTTCAAGCAAATTTTATGAGTCTACATATGGAATATGATGCTTAAAATGGTTGTAATTTATGGGAAAAATTATTCTAGTAAAATTCAAAGAAAACCAAGCTGCATGGTAAGAAGCATATATATTCTAAAAGGGAAAGCATGACTGTACCAGACATTTTAATATCCTACAGGACTTCGTGAAGAACACAATACATGCTTTTCAGATTTAAATTTCAAAATTGATTTAGATCAGGTAACTTTAGGACATACCACTTTTGCTTTGGTTTCACAATATCAATCATAAATTTGTTTGCTAGTAATGGTATTCTTGGCTATATAAAATATAACTAGAGCACATAAATGATTTTAATAGTACTTATACAAGCATAGTTAAAGTCTGTTGTTATCTTTAAAAAAAAGGCTGTTATCTTCTGATTATACAAGAATTTTTATCTATTTGTATGATCTATAATTTTTGTCAAGCTTATACAAGCTAAAACACATTGAACCTATTCATAATCTGTACCAGTAATTAAATATAAACAGATATCCTAGAATTTCACTCATGGATGCCAAGAAGGTATCTTCAACGTTTTCACCTAAAAAAGACGTTTATCTCCAAATATGTACATAAAAAAAAAAAGTCAGATCTAAAATATAATCAAGAGATCAATTCTAAACTTATTGAATCAAAACTTATAAACAAAAAAAAAAAAAAATCAAAAGATGAGACAAAACAATGAAAACTGTCGACGTAATAAGAAGCAGCAAAAGTCGTGCAGCACACAGAGGCTCGTTGCAAGCGCGCCACAGTGTGTGCTGGTCAAGCACCGCAAGAGGCACAATCGCACAAGAGTAAGGGTGCGGCGCTCCAAATGCCAGCGCACATTGAAGCTCGTGATCGCTTAGATGAGCACACGTGCAATAAGTGCACCAACAACACCGTTGCTATCAACGCATGCGCGTGAACAGTGCATACACGATCAAGCCCATATGTTTTTCTTGTTTTATAATAAAATATTATATCCAAATCTTTATATAAAAAAATGAGAAGGATATATGAAACAATTTAAAATTTTGATCAAACCCATATATGCTTTTGTTTTATAATAAATATTTAATCTAGATCTCTATATAAAAAAATACAAAAGATATATGATATAATTCAAAATTTTAAGAACTAGAACTTTGTAAATTCAGAACCTCTTCAAAGAAAACTTAGAATTTAATTTCCTTGTGGTAAAACCTTTTTCTCCTTCTTCATTTGTTTCTCACCACTATCGCGCTTCCACTTCTGCTATTACTGCTATAAAAAGGTCTGCTGACGAGAACTCGGGGAGAGAACACCTCGAAAACAGATTATATTATGTTTGATATCAGAGAACTTCGATTCAACACCGATGGTAGGTGTAAAGAAGGTAATTGAAAAACAATCCACAAAGGAGAATCAGGAGATTGAAAAGGCTTTAGTTGAGATGACTACGTCGATTATTTCACCATCAATCTTGGAGGCACAAGTAGCTCTAATAACCTAACAAATGCACATAATGGAGATGATGTTAGAATCTCATTCCTCTTACGATGGATCCAAAAGATAATTCTTTAAAAAATATATTTTTAATTAGAAAAATTCTATATTAAGTAATAATCCCAAGATAATTTAAGATAAAGATGATGATAACATCAATTTTACCCTTTAATGGACTAGAATCTACAACGTTCTTTCAATATAAAAGTTACACTTGATTTATCCATTTATGATGATACAATAGATGCAAAAAGATTAGATACCTAATTGGAATAATTAGAGATATATTTCTTTCTATATAACTATTTATCAACTAATAAAGTGATATATGTTCACCTAAGAAATGATAGTTACAAAAATGACTTGAAACTAATTTAAGAAATTAATCTAAGACGAACTTCTCTATGAGTTACATGAAAAAAAGTAGAGAAAGTAGCATAATCTATCATCAACAAAGACAGACTATGCAAGAATATACCACAAAATTTCAACGACAAGCCATAAGTTTAAAAATACCTATTAAAGAGATGTAGACATCGTCAAAATCTATTGTAGATCTATATTATCCTATTGCTACTAAATTATTTTTTTTCCTATACAATCTTTAAAAAAAATCAATAAATTTACAATGGCTATCAAAAAGAAAAATAAATATGAAAAGACAACCAAAAAGATAAAATATTAAGAAGTCTGAGTATAAGTTTGATTATCAAAGGCAAAAAAGAAAAGTATTCTTCAACAAAATATTTTACAGCCATACTAACAATACTCTTATTAGCAAAAATCAAAAGTATTATGATCACTACAAGAAAACAAAACACATAAGAAAAATATTGAAAATTACATCCAAAAAAAGTCTAAGGACAGGATTTACTACAATTGAGACAAAAAGTACTTGAAACTCCTATACAAGTTAAAAAAAATTTATCTCCTATAATGAGTCCAAAAGACATCTCTCATAAACAAAACAAAGAGAAAAACTCTTCGCCATCCAAATACAAGTGAAGAGTTTATCAGTGCTATTGTCGACACTAAATGCGAGAAGAATCCAATATCAAAAAGTTTTGTGAAAAGGCTAAAGTTAAAGACTACACTACATCCAAGACTTTATTCTTTGGGATAAATTCATAAAAACTCTAAGATGAGAGTTAAAAAACAATGCAAGGTGAAGTTTTCTATTACTAAATATTATATGGATAAGATTATCGATAAAATGATACCTTTAGATGTTTGCCAAATTATACTGGAAAACTCATACTTATGAGATCAAGATACCATCTACTATTGACGAACACAACAGTATTGATTTACAAAGGATAGACAATATTTTCTTCTGACTCAAGACAGAAGAATTGATAAAAAGGCATTAGTTCTAACCAAATGAAAAGATTAGTGAACGCGTTACAAATATATTTGCTGCTAATAACAAATTTTAAAAAATCATATGATAAGGATGACAAAAGTCTCAATCTCCCATAGAATATAATAAAACTATATCTGTCAGAGAATCAGTTCAGAAAAAAATTTGATAGAAATCAAATCTCAAAAGAAGGAACATATAATCAAGAGATCAATTCCAAGTTCATTGAATCCAAAATTATAAAACAAAATCAAAAGATAAGACATCAAAAAAAATCATTGACACAACACAAAGCAACAAGAGCCATGCATAGAGGCTCGTTACAGGCGCACTGGGGTATGCACTAGCCAGGCGCCACATTCGAAAGGGGCAACCACATAGAACAGGTGCACGTGCAACGCCAATTACCATGCACGTGTTCTGCATGTGCACGATAGGTGCACCAAACGCGTTGTCGCAATCAATACATGCATAAAGGGCCTGTCTGCGTGTGTGTTTATTACCCCAGTAAGCATATTGAGACGCGAGTGTGTACGCACTATTAAGTGCAGAAGTGCAGGAGTTATAGAATTTGAAAAGGTTTTATATTTTGGATCAAACACAAATGTTTTTTGTTTTATAATAAAATATTATATCTAAATCTTTATATAAATTGGTGAAAAAAATATATGAAATAATTCAGAATTTTGGGAATCAGAATTTCATAAATTCAAAATCCTTTCAAAAAAAATTTTTTAAGGAATTCAATCTCTTTGTGGCAAAAACTCTTTTCTTCTCTTTTTTCTTAGCTCTTCATACTTTCCATTCTGTTGTTGCTTCTCGAAAAAGGTTTGTTGTTGATGGCTTGGGGTGAGACTCACTAACAAATTAGAGTGTGATATGGAAAAACTTCATCAAGGAATATCCTTTGTTAATGTGATGAAGGTTGTGCAAATGGCAATATCAAAACCAAGAATCAGTAAAGGTTGAGCAAATGACAATATCAACATTAAAGGTAACTGGATCCTTCTAGGAGGATGCAAGAAGAATGATTGGAGGATTTTGGTTCATATGGCTTTCGAAAAAAAAAAAAGATGTCCTTGATACTGGATATCAAGTCATGGTGATCAACCACCTTGGAGGAACCAAGGGAGATTCAACTATAGATGAAGATAACATTTTTATGTAAATGCGTTTTCAGTAGAAGTCATGGAGATAAAACCAAAATCATTCCTCACATCTACATCTTTCCCTTATCAGTTAGTAATTTCATAGAAAATCCACCTCTAGATACAAATGGAATTGTATAAAGCTTTGAACTAGAAAATTGTAGAGTATCATTTTCTTTCCAATGCATCAAAAATAAGCACAATTCAATAGAGTCAAAGTTTAGCACAAAATAAGGAGAGTTATCCTAGAAATCAAAGTCAAATTGAACTATTCTGATCTCAAGTATCAAGCTGTCCAATTTTTCATGCAAAAACAAAATTCTCAGCACATAAACAATTAAATAGTCCTATTTCACGAACGGATGATCAAATCAAGTTGAAACAAAGCAGTTCAAATAGGGTTTCAACTAGAAATTTAAATCCTCTTCAAATTTTGTTTATTACAAATTATTAAGGGATAGATTTGATTCAATTCTATATTATTTTGAAAATGGTTAAGCATTGTGAGGAAGTGATGAAGGAAGAATTTTAGTTTTTTGTAATAAAATTGTAGCATGTCCCTTTTATACATGTCAATATATCAAATAATTAAGGAAAAGAGTCTACCAAATTACTTATATAAATAGCTTATCAAATATGAAAGTATAAAATAGAAAAAACATAAGATCAAAATATTCTACATGATACCAAAACAAGATTATAAATGTCAGAATACTCTACACACCCCATCAAATTCGATTGTAAATATTTATTAAGCCTAGCTTGAAACTCACATCTTTAAAGTTATTTCTTCGTATGACTTTAGTAAAAATATCTTACTTCTATCTTCTCTTTTATGAAGTGACAATCATTTTCCACGTGTTTCATCTTATCATGATGTAGTGGATTCTTTACTATAGTAATAATAAACTAATTATCATAGAACATCTTCATAAGTTCTTCAACTATGATCTTAAATTCTTTTAGAAGTCTTCTTAGCTACATACCTTCAAATATACCATTTGTCATTGTTTTGTATTCGGCTTCTACACTACTTTGACCAAGCTATTTCCATCTCAAGGAAATGTTTGATGCTTTCAAAATCTTTGATTTTAAAATCTTTGATGAGTAAACTCCTAAGAGTGTTTATCTCCTATTCACAATCATATACTAAAATAATGCTATCCACATATATAATAAGAATGGTAATCCTTTCTTTAGACAAGAGTTTAACAAATAGAGTGTAATTTGTCTGACATTATGAATATTCATATTATGAATCCATAAAAAAGGTTATCACTCATTGTAAGATAAGGCAATCAAAGGATAGAGTTGAGCACCATGTCTTTTGAATCTATACCAATCACTTTGGAAAGTGATTTGTTTCTTATACGAATTAATATATTCTTATAGGAAGGGTTGAAATTTGTCAAGATCTTGCTACTTTTTAGTGATGTGGTTTAATAATTCTAAATCCATGAACTCAAATTACCTTTCCTAACACTTAATGCATTGATAAAATTGCCTTTTAGAGCCAATGAACTGATTCCAATGGTAGAATCAGCTACTTATTTGATCAATTGTATCAAAATCTCCAGTTACTTCCCATGAAATAGATTACTCCCAATTAATACAAAATTTTCTTCCTTAGTAGTAATGTCATCTCAGTTCTCCCTAGTTTGTTGGCATAAGACTTCCAATTGGCTGATTTTGCATGAATCTTCTAACATGTGTCTTCTATGTAACCAAACTTTTGATATTAGTCACAATATGGCTGTTCCCTTTGTTTATTGTCATTGCTATGAATCTTAGAACTATGAACTACTAGTGTGGAATTTTTCAATTGAAATAAAATAATTTGAGTCTCTTAACATGAATTTTTTCCTATGTTCTTCTCTTTGAATGTTAGAGAAGGCTTCTCAAAGGCCAAGTTAAAACCTTCCCTCTTGCATTCTTCCTCAAACTTTATCAATGCTTTTGTTGAACCCAAACAAAAATTTGTGTACACCTTTTTTTTCTATAGTTGTTTTGTACTTGATCCTATCTTCAGGGCATTTCCACAGATGTATTTTGCACAAGCCTACCTACTATCAATACCTAGTGAATGCATTGAAGTATTAAGTCACGATCAATTCTTCTTGTCAAAAATCATGTAGAATACTTCTACTTCAAAGACATTCAAAGTATTCTTCTAATTTGAATGTGTATCCTTTACTAACAAGATTTTTATTGTTGTTTCATAAAAACGAATATTTTCTATTTTCTCATTGGTCATAGAATTAATTAGCCATGACAATCATTTTATTTTTTGCCTTGTAAGTTTTTAACTTCAAGTCATTTATCTTTGAAGGAATTGTTGCAATGAACAAGTAGTCATCCTTACCTTTGCCACTTATGAATATCATCATGAATAGATCATTAGAGATAATTATTCCCATTGAATTTATATCTTGTAATGAGAATTTAACTTTTGTTTGGCATCCACTAATGCTGAAGAGCATATTTTTTGCAATTAAAGACGACTTTAAATGTTAAGGACAAATTGAGTCTGTCTATTGGCATTCTATATTTTATCATCCTGTCTTTTGTAGAAGATGTATCCTATCTTTTCTTTATATAGAGAGATGAAGAAGTGATAATCTTCCAAAGGGCTAGCAAAGGTGTTAACGACTGAGAGAGAGGATCCACACCAACTCTTTTAGAGAAGATAGACAAGTGCAAATAAGCATGATCTCGATCCATGCCTAGGGGTTCTTGTCTCAACTCGAGGCAAAGACATCTCAAAGTTTGGTGGCACCATGGCCAATGAAGACAAGGACCACACAAAGGCTATGGCTGGAAAGATGAAAGGGCCGCTGTCATTTAACAATTAAGGACAACTATGACCTCAACCCAAACTCCATGACAAGAGCTAAAGAGACTGAGGATGGCTAGAGCTTCACAACATAAGCCAAAGTCTTACTTAATGGGAAGAAGCCTTATTCAACAAGAAGAAGCCAAAGAAGCAATCTCAAAAGCCTTATGACAAGACGAGACAATATAAAGCAGTCTTGGAAGAGTAACTTGATAAGATAAAGCCTTATTCAACGAAATGAAGCCAAAGAAGCACTCTCAAAAGCATCACGATGAGATGAGATGGGAAGGAACAGTAGCAAAAGCCCTACTCGATACGATGAAAAGAAGACTTAGTTGACAAGTGCTAAAAGCCTTACTTCACAATGGGATGGGACGAGAAGAAGCCTTAAGGGATGAGAAGCAACTTCTCAAAGACAACTAGTTTCACTAATACCATGAGAAAATTGTGAATGAAGAATTTGATTTCTTTGATGTAAAATTGTAATGTACATCCCTTTTTATAAATAAGAACTAATCAAATAATTAGAAAAAAACAATCTACCAAATTACCCAAATAAAAAATATAAAATGAGAACATAACATTGGAACATTTTACATGATATTAAATTTGGGCTATAAATATAAGAATATTTTATAGATTGCAAAGGTGTTATAAAAATTCTCTTATAACTCACCATTAGATTTAGGTTTAAAGGCTTATATATTAACGGATATCTTAATATTGCTCAATAAATAGCTTCATGTAACCTCAAGTTTGTTTTCATAAAAATAACCTGAAGATTGTTGTGATTAGATGATTCCTTTACTCCCTAATTTGGAATAAAATCCTCCAAGTGAAATCCTTCTTTGAGAAAAAAAGAACTTGAGAGGAAAACTTTTGAGAGAAAACTAGTTTCTCTTGGACAATTATCCCGTCAACATTTTAAGGGTTTAAATGTAAGGTTAAGGCTCTGGTTAGCCACAATAATAAATATCAAAGAGAAATTCTTGTTGCATAAAAGAGATACATAATCTATGCCATCCCCTTTCTATGATGGAGTTCACAATAAAAGCATAAGATTCAGTCATGACCAATCAAAGCTAAAGGGTGGATTATCTATAATGGCCAAGCAATCTGAGAGGGGCCCAAAAGGGTGCATCTCAAGAAGTGTTGCGTGTTAACTTCCTCTTATGAAAAATAAAGAAAGAAACTAGACAAGATATCACCATTAACTTAAAATATGCTAAATAAATTTTATTTGAATTTCAAGCTTTATGAATATTTTTCTCCACCATTACTACTTTGAGAGACCAAGCACTAGATGCATCTATCATTGACATCTTCCTTTTTAAAGCTTCTCAATGTTAAGAAGTCCAAGTCAGCTGGTCAATAAGACATAAATGACAGTGGGAAAAATGTTAATAAAGAGAAGGAAAACTTAAGAAAGAGGAAGGACAAAAAAGCAAAAGAAGGATTACAAAAAATGTTATAACAAATTATGAGGCATTGTCCATGGTTCCTTACTTGGGGATAATTGTTATCCATGAAGAAAATTATAAAGAAAGCAACCCTTTGCTCTCGCCTTTGATTTCATTATAAGCCAATTAGCAGTTCCAACATGGATTGTAGTCTATGAAGAGAAAAACTATAAACAAAAATAGCATTTTGCTCCCACCTTCAGCTTCCTTGAAAGAAAATGACTGATTTGGAGGAGGTTGACATCAATAAAGGATCTAAGGTTATCAAAATAATATGGATCAAAGTTGGTATCATAGCATTAATCCTACCAACGGAGGATCATAAATCATGAGGTCTTCAATCATGCTCAAAAAAGGACAAAATCAAGAGATCTTTATGGTTGCTGAAGTTAGAGATTGAACCATACAAAGACGTCTTGACAAAGGAGGGTAAATTTAAATTTTGGTATTAGAATTCTTCAAAAAGGATTGTATGATATAGATATGAAATCATGATGGAAGGCCATAAAAAAGCTATAAGAGATGCACTTATAGATGGGGACCACGTCTTTATGCAATTGCATTTCCACTAGAAGTCATGGAGATAAAAGCTGAATCATCCCTTGAATCCACATTGCTCTTGTATCAAGCAATAAATTGATGGAAGATTCGCACCTTGATGCAGCTCAAATTCTGTAGATCTTAAATGTACAGCATCATCTTAGCATTTCAATGGGTCAAGAATTATCAAATTCCAAAATTGAAGTAAAAATTCATGTACAACATATGGAAGACTGTTTGGAGATAAACATAAATTAGGCTATTCAATCTTATACATGTAATGATCCAATTTTCAACATAAAACAATCTGATAGGCCAATTTTTTATCTAAAAAGAGACTTTTTTTGAATTGGAATAATAGGGCAATTCGATTTTTTGTGCATAAATGAGATTTTCAGCCCAAGAATGATCAGATGATTCCATCAAACCAAAACATGCAATTCAATCAGAATTTCAACAAGAAAATTGTATCATTTTCAAATTTGGTTTATAACAAACTATTTTGGGATAGATTAGAGTCAACTATTTTATTTTGAGCATGCTTAGCGATTTGATGGGATAGATAGAAGTTTTTCTACTTCTCAACATAAAGTCTAGTGTTAAGGGCTTTAATAGTTTTGCATGACCTAATATATCTCTACAAATCTCTTCAAATAACTTGGTTATATTTCTTATAAAAGGGATCTAAGTAGCCATGTTATACTCAAATGAATTTTGCACTTCCTATTTGTTAATAAAAAAATATCTAAAATTCTTCCATGAAAGCAAGAGAGCTTGGCCGAAACCCAAAAGAGATGGTCGATACCTCATGACCAGTGATTCCACTTACAACATTTTATGGTTTAGATACGATTAGGGTTGGGTTGATTAGCCACAAGCATAAAATCCAAGAAATCTTTTTGCTATAGAAAAGGAATTCATGATCTACATTGTACCTTGTCCATTATCTCAGTCAACCATCCGAGGTAGTCCCAAATGGGCATAGTTAGAGAAGCATCGAATTTCAACTCATTCCTATGGAAGCAAAAGGATGAGACTAACCAAGAGATTACCATCAAGTCAAGTACCTAAGTTTATTCTACTTCTACTTGAAATTCTAGCCTTGTGAACCATTTATTAAATCACCAATACTCTAAAAGATCTATCACTAAAGACAACTAGATTCACTAACATAAGGTTTAACAATTGCAAAGTTCATGCCACCTATTAGGAAAGGTATAAGTGAAAGACAGTGTGAAAATAATGAGAATAGAGTGAAAGAGCATAAGAGATGATTCGGGAGAAAAACAAAGAAATGCAAAAAGGCAAGAGAGGGATTACCAAAAAGGGAGATCTCATGAATCATGGACAATTTGAAAGTCGGTGATAATGGTAATGGTTCCAAGTTTATCCAAGGAATATGGATCGTAAGAACTCATCATTAATACGTACTTTCCAAAATATGAAATATGATATAATGAGAACGATTGTTTTCACCTTTTGATGCTATGGCTCAGAAAGTTCATGAGAAAACTATTATGAGCAAAACTCATTAAGATCAGCAAGGCTTGGGAGTGATCCTCATAGATTTATGAATATTTCAAAAAAGACTACATGATTGAGCATAAAAAAAGAGGGCAAGAGACCCATATGATTATTGAAAAAGTAAAGGATTTGCTAGCTCATCAAAACAAGTGGATTGGCAAATGTAGGAGCAATGGACCCTCATTACACATTGAGGCGGCCAAGTGAGACAAATCTAAAATTTTAAAAAGATTGGATATAGGATTAGGCGATGCAACATGGAAAATACTGTTCCTTACAGCTTAAGATTTTGCGCTATTATAAATCAGATCGCTAACTGGTATTGGTCTAATGTTCAAATGAAAGGACTTCTCAAATTTACAATGGCTTGGTGCCCTCACAACTTTTTCAGAGTTTATTACCATGAATAACAAAAAGATATTCATAGTAATCTTGGGAAAATAAAACTGAAAGCATTATGGTCTGTATAGATTATTTTTTCTAGACCTTTGGGGAAGATCAGTGGATAAAATTCTTTAGGCTTATCCTCTAAAGGTATGAAAGTGAGGCTTATTGTGAAATAAGCAATATGAGTGAATTGACAGCTGCAGAAAATCTGTGAAAGCACATTGTTGTGCCTCCTAGTTGGGATGTCAGATCACTAAGAAGTGGCATTCTTCAGTTGTTGAAGGAGAAAAACAAGATGTAAAATGGAAGAAGAAATCAATGGCATTATCAAGCTACAAGAGTTTGTCTTGCCAAATCAGTTTTATCAAGCATTCAGGACTATTTAATGCAATCAATGGCATTACCAAAAGGGTTGCTGCACAAGATTGAGAAATTCTGTTGACATTTTATCAGGGGAAGTGAAGGGGAAAAACAAGAACGTGAAATTTATCATTTGGAATAAAATGAGTGAATCAAAGGACTGAAGAGGACTTCAAATGATAATTCTAGGGCTCTAAATAATGCCTGTTTGATGAAAATGGTATAGGGCATAACAAAAATCAAGAGAAGGTGAACTCAATTATTGAGAGTTAAATACAAATTTGAGGGAGGAGGGTGTTTAGGTAGTGGCTTGAGATAATCATATGCTCCACAAAATCCTTTGAAACATAGGTTGATGGTCGCAGCAAAAGATTTTGAAAAGATAATTGGATAAATAATTTGGAAAAGCTTGAAGATCTAATCGTTTAAGCAACTCCTATTGGAGATCAAAAGAGTTTGGTGTCCAGACACACTGCAAGATATGACTTCAAAGAAAAAAAATATTTTGAGAAACATCTGTAAAAGTAAAAATGTGATCTGATTTGAAACACAATGGCACCAATCCCTAGTAGCATTGAAAAAGTATTGTGAATAGGTCCCTTGCAATGTCCTCAACCTATAAACTGTTAAAGAAAACAAAAAGGAATAGTGGAGCTATTGAAGGTAATTTGGAAATGTGAAGTGTCGATGGGGCCGAGAGATTACACTTGACTGGCAGCACATGGAATGTTTCTTATAAAATGCAGGATTGCCAAATGAAACACGAACAAGAAAAAAACTTGCCAACCGTCTGGGCCATAGGAAGAAAACAAAAATGCAATATTTGAAGGAGTGGGTTTAGGTCCACGGTAAGAGCGAAATATGACTCCAGGATGGACATGACAATTATTTGTTAAACATGACAAGTAATGGTCTTCTTTCAATCCCACAAATAATCCCTTAAATTGCCTTATACAAAATTAAAAGGTACGGTCTATGGCAACCATCTCTTTTGCCAATGGAGAAACAAAGAAAAACAGCAACAGGGGTTTAAAAGGCCAATAGAAAGTAAGAAATGCATTAGGAATTTTGTTTCTAATAGCATTAATGCACAGAGTTTAAATCAAAAATGAGTTGCAGAATGTTGAAGACATAATTTTGAAATTGACTTGAGTAACCTGGAAATGATTGAATCAAAATCAATTTGGACATTGCATTCTGCAGCCCATCAGGAGGTGCTGCGATGGCCCATGACTTCAAAGTATTGTATAGGGGCAGTTTTATGAGAAAGAAGGTAAGTTACGCTATCATAGAGCATGAAATGTGGGCTGTTAAGGAGGGAATCCAAATTGAAAAGAAGAAAGGTTTTAGAAAGATCATTTAACATATCAAGCCATAGGAAGGTAGAAACATCTGCTTCTCCTACAACCTATGACAAAGCATATATCCTGAAGAGGTATTGGCATGGAAACTAGCACACATTTTAGGGAAACCAACTATGCAGTGGATGAGATGACAAAAAACGCATTAGAGCTACAGTGTTTTCAGACGGAGATTTTCGTATGCCTCCTAAGAGGCTGATTGTCCCATTGAGGGTTGATAAGCAAAGGTTGGCATCTACTACTTCAGTTTTATGCCTTTGCTTTGGGTCCTTGACTCTATATACTCCAAAAGAAAAAGATACAGAAAAACATATTTATATTCAGTCTTCTCTTATTAATTCTTTTCTTACATTTCTGTTATCTACCTTTCTTAGTAATTGTTCCAATGTCATGTCATCACATCCCGGTGTCATGTTTATGCTTCTTCACCTGCATCTTTATAATTCAGACACCAATCAACTTGAACAAGTGACAACTATTAACAACTACAATCTCAAAAGCCATCCTATCAAGGAAAATGCATGCCTGCTGATAATGGCTTTTTAGAAAACATAGCTAAGTCTACAAAAAACATTTTCTAATGGAGCAAACATTGGTAAAGAAGATTTCCATAAGAATCATTTAAAACAAATTATTGAAGAGGCTGCCAATAATAGCCTTGAGATGAAAGAATAACAGCTCATTCATCAAAGCTATAAATGGATACTTTCCCAGTAATAAAATGGTGGCAAAATTATTTTACCAGCCATCATCATGTCCTTAATGGATAAAAAGAATATATGCTAATGAGTGAATGCACGTAAAAGAATTTGAAGCAATAATCGTGGCTTTTCAAGGTCAATCTTTTCAATGGCAAATAGTACTTCACCTTCTACAGACAGAAGCAACAAGATTTGCAGAGAAATCTCTAAGTTCCCAATGATTATCCACAAGCTTATTCCCTAACCTTTTAGCGACAATGCAAGTTATCATTGAAGGCATGAGCTGATGTAACTGAAATGAAAAGATAAAAATTGCCAATCAGGTACAAAGAAAATTAACAGCAACATAACTTCATTTTTATTCAAAAACACAAATTCCTTGCTGCTTCATCTAGCATGAAATGATAAAATTTAAGGTACCAAAATATTTTGCATGCAGAAAAATCAATATCAACAATGCAATTTTTGAGGTTTATATGATAAGTTTCAATCAAGAAGCTAATATATTGGCCTGAATAATTTTAACAGTCCTTCAAGCTCAGCCCCACCCCACTTCCTGAAATTATGTTTTTGTTCATTGCAATGCATGGTACATACACAAGGAAGCTAATCTCAGCTAGTAGTGAATGCATTAAAAAGGGCATGGCATGTCGTCCAAAGAATATGTGTTTGGATAGCATATGCACATTTCTTATTTTTGCATATGTGGTGTGCTGTGTCTGATACAAGGAGGTTTGCTTGGTTGAAAGAGTTGGTTGGAGGCTAAGGTAAAAGAGAGGGATTGGGGAGGGGGACCTAAAAGCAGACTGAATGTTAAAGAAGCAGCTTTTGGAAATTATATTTTTCAAGGGGCATCAATGGTAAATTCTAAAATGTACAATAAGCAACAAATAGCTTACATATGGCTCAATATGAATATGCGGATTACGGAGGAGGCTTTGCACAACACGCATTAGAGAAAAAAGAGTAGGAAGGTCGTTTAAACTCCGAGACACCTGTACAATTGAGAAAAAGGACAAAATGGTATATGTAAATTTGAACGACAATATATTTCTATGCATATGAACCCCAAAGGCGTCCTTCACAAATGAAACTAGGATTTACCTCATCCGCAATGAAGTAGCAGAAGTATGGAACTAAAGGATGAAGCCCTGAATCTGTAGCCAAACTTGCTAAGGCTTCTTTGAATATTACAGATTTGGACTTGCTGATGGTTACCTCAGTGATCTTATCAAAGTACAGCTGATATACAAAGGAGTTTCTACCATTAACATTCTTAAAGAAAAGGATATAATCACATCAAATCTTTTTTTTACATGTGTATGTAAGGTAGTGCCATGGGGAAGAAGTTGTGGCTGGCTTTAAAACTGAAAATGGTACCTGAAGTTCTCTAGATAGAACATGTTTAACCGGAAGCCTTATATCAACAGCAAGTCCATCGTCCTTTCCATGTTCCAATTTCTTACTCTCAGATGGAACGGGAAGAACTGGTAAGAGTCAACAAGGAAAATGCTACCATTTAGAATCCAACAGCCAGACTAAGACAAGTGAGAAAGCATGATAGCAAAATACCAAATTACAGGAACAACGATCACTCCCTGTTTGAACAAAACCTAGTGGGTAGTAGAAAAACTTTGAAGTCTAACATAGGTCTTGTTTAACCATAAAGAAAAGGTCAAATGCTACTAAACTCAACAAAAAAAAGACCTAATTGACAGAATGCAGGGGAATTGTTTATATGTCAAAACACAATAGCATACCATCAACAGTGGCATTTTCCGGAATTGCAGGTTGCACCCCTTCAATTGCCAACCAGTGGGCCACAACAGCAGTATCAAGAGGCGCTTTAGGTAATGGAGCTTCGATCACCTATCATCAAGAAACAATTAGCTGTCACAAACACTACAGCAAAAGAGGCAGTGTCATTTTGGCATCTCAACTGAAAGGGTACTTGAAAGATAAAGCCTTACGTCTTTGAAATCCACATCTTTGTCATCAATGTAGAACAGATCCTTATGACCCACAGCCCTTTTAAACCGCAATTGATCCCCAGTAGCAAATCCATAAATAGGCTGTCAACAATGAAAAGCACGAAGCATAAGGGAATCAACTAACACCAAACATTTTTCTTGAATTTTTACCTATCTTTCAGCATAGAGAGGAAGAGTAGTGGCTATTATGCTTGGAGGTCAACATCTAGGAGAAATCTTATTAGAAGAAAACAATTGAACAAAACAATCTACATAAAGAATTCTAATTTACAATATCAGCAAGCCAACTGACATTAGTATTCACATATTTGCAAATTGGTCACAAATATGAATGAGTCAATCCCAAAATCTTAAAGGAGAACATATTCAAAATTATCAAAGACAATAAAGAACGAAGGCAGCATTTCAAAGGTAGAAAAAGGGGCTGTTTTGTAGGGTTTATGGAATAAGAGGAGGGTTGGTCGCTGCATATGGCTGTAAAGCAAGGTGCGTTAGCTTTGGAAAGTCTACTAAAAGTCAAACACAAGAAAGATAAAGAAAAAATTCCAGTGCTTAAAAATTTCAGCTTGAATTTTGGTGTAAAAACAACATTTATAGTCAGGTTGCAATTATCAAAAACAGCCTTCTTTAAAACAACAAAGATTAGCATTTCTAACCAGAAAAAAAGTAATAGCAAGCACATTCCAAAATTGGGTATAGCATGCTCAAAACAAATAAGATAATTGAGAGCAAAACACAAATGACTAGTGATGGTTATCTATTCTACCACCCAAATGCAACTGGTTCCTAAAGCAACTAACATGACTCATATATGTGGAAAAGAATTACAAAACAGGAAAGTAAAATGTATGACATACAAAGAAATTGGTAAACTAAGAAACAACTATGCAAAGTCAATTGAGCACCAGTACCAATTCTGCATAACTATTTTAGATTTTGCTTCATACATATTGCCCCAGAACTCCATTCTGATATGTTGTTATTCATCCTTGCAAATTCACCTAGAAGACTAACAAGAATCATTGTTTAGATACATACACTTCTAGGCAATCACTCAAATTATCATCATTATAAGGCAACCAAAGGAAATGATGCTACAATATAGTGAGACCAAGCCATAACAATTTGGTATTAGAATAATACCTCCTATAATTTAATATGTTTTGAGGACAAACAAGGCAAAAGCTAATAAACTTATAATGCTCTGGACTAAAGAGAGTAAGGAGTCTAGCTTCAAAAGATTTGGCCTTAAAGAAATGACCTCAAGGGGCTCCTAGTAGATTTGTAAGTGGAGAGATAAAAAAACAAATAATTTCATATCAATTATTGCAAGGAATGATTTTGAGATTTATATATGACATTATTCTTAAAATATTGAGATAACTTGTAAGAAACAAGAAAGATCCACTACTCAAGGACACTATCCTCCATACGAGGGAGAAAGCCATAGATGAGACACCAAGATTTCCTTTCACACGAAAAGGGTAAGTGCCAACAATAACTAAGTGGTATAGTCTCAAATCACAGAAAACCAAGTTCCCTTACCTCACTTTTTCAAAACAAAGTATGGTAGATTCCTGAGATACTTCTCTTGGGGAAAAAAGACTTGGTGGAACTTGAATCTCACAAAGTACGATTAGTGATCAACTCAAACCAACAAAAGATCGTTGACATCTCGATGGACAGCGAGCATCTTCACAAAATGGAGTCTCGAGAAACATTAATTAAGAAAAGACCTCATGGAACTGTTATCAACACTTGAGGGAGATGAAGATCTCAAATGAATTTGTGAACGGAGCATCAACACAAATTAGAGGCAACAATTTTCCTACAAAAAAAATCCTTATTCAATAAGTCAATGGAGCATTATAACAAGTTATCCCAATATTTACAAAAAATTCTCATGTTTAGGGATGATATCAGTAGTTTATTACAATTTTGTTACTAGTAAGGTAAACTTTATAAATTGCTAGATATTAGTTTTCAATAGCTAATATTGTTTCAATCTATACTTGTTAATCCTGATAGAAATAGAGTTGCTTTCTTGCTCCATTCTCTTTGTTCTGATTACTAGCTTCCTTAGGACCAACCTTACCATCCAATCAAAGAGAATATCCTATAACATCCTCTCATGTCCATAGCATAGGAAAGAACAAATCATGTCCCTATGCTAACGGACCTTCTAGGAATTCACCATAAGTGAAATCACAACTTCCAATCAAAGCATAGTTTTCATTTCTAGAGATAGTTAATACAATGCAACTTGCCACCAAAGTTACCAACAACATTTGGCATTCATATATCAATGCTAGTCATATTTTGTATTAGTCATATGTTGTATTTTCAGGTTGCATAGTTAGGATTTTACCCATATTTTATCCTAAGACATGGCCAAGTTTATCATGAGAGGTTAGGATCATTTGGAGTGATTTTTTAATGTTTGTTGGTTTTAAAGGATTGTTCTTAATGATCACCAGAAGACAAAACAACATTCATGACAGCCACTATCCTTGAATGCACTTGATTATATCAAGATGATCATCATCATCATCCCAAATGATCAGTACAAGCCATCCAATTCAATCCTATTGATTTTTTTGGTATGATCTTACATGTTTTTTGCTCCTATGTTGTCTTTTTCAAACCATTTTTCCTTATTTAGCCTCTCGAGTTCAACTTTGTAGAGGTTGTTGACAAAGTGAACTTCCATTCGTGTTGTGTTTCAACCATTGGTTTTTAGGAATTTTTTGTAGAAACCTCTCCAAATTCAGCCCTAAAAAAGCTTGGTGGAATTTCAAAAAGTGCTCAAGACTTGCAATACTTATTGTAAATGGAATCAAAAAAATTCTTCGCATTAGTACTATTAGAGATCGTTCCAAGTGATTGTAATTCATTTCCCCTTTCTTTGTTTTCTTGATTCATCATCTTCAAGCTTGGTTTGGTAAAACTTAGTTTTCTACCTACATATCTAGGTACCAGATTCCATAGTTTGATTTTATTGACCTTTAGAAAATATTGAGGGATTGATGTTCATTTAGTATGCTTGAACTTAAAGTGATTGTTAACTTTAACAAGGTCTCTATACAAAGATATCAATATGCAAAGTCACAAAAATTTTACAAAATTTCTGCATATTTGCTTTGCTTTGATTGTAATCTATATTTGACTTTAGTTTGGAAAGTTGCTATAAAAATGAGCTAAATTCACAACATAACTTATTACAAAGTTCATTGAAAATTTTATTGTAAAACTTAATCTTTAAGTAAACCTAAATTAAGCTTTAACTTGAACAACATTTGAGACCTTAGTTTCCTTTGTGTCATCCTAAAATTGTTAGGGGGTCAAGCTTCATATATCTTCATCCAAATCACTTTTTCGACTGTAATCCCGCGAGAATACACAACAAAACGTTCATTCCCTAAGTTTTGAAGCTTAGGCATCCTATTGAATTAACGCCTGCACTCGACCTAGTTTGGTTTCTCGTCAAATTCAATACCACTATTCAATTCAAAACTCTCAGAAAAAATTACAAGTGTACAGCATATTCCATCATTAGTGACAATCCCAATTTTCAATTTTGCCCTTAAGCCTAACTTAAGCTAAGTAGCTAACTCTTGTGTTTCACTTTTGCTAACTTTCACCACACCATCTAATTGTAGAAATAGTTTTTGTTCACACTCCAATGATTTAATAACTCGAAAATCTTTAATTATATGCATGCTACATGGGTTTAATACCGATGGTTAGGAGCTACTGTGAGCTATGCCACTTTAGTTTTTTAGAAGAGCATATCAAGAAAGATGATGATAGATGTCACGGATCGTCATGACCAAACTAGATTTTATGTCAATTTGGCAGAGTAAAGAGGGCACAATGACAAAGAATTCTAAGGATTGTCAGTGTAAGACCACAGATTGAATTGGAACCATCATGGCATGGATGCGAATAGAATAGACAATAGCAAAAAGTCATTAATAACATGAGCCTCACATAGCTCTCACCATGACTTTCAGATGGGAGGTTTAAACAAAGCCCCATGGAGATGGATGACTCTTATGTCCAAAAGTAACCATGGTGGCTAGCAACATTTCATCCACTATCGTAAATAGTCTTTGGCTATAACTCTAAATCCTTTTATACATATTTCCTTCAAATGTTGAAGAATTCACTAAAAACTTTAAATTGCAAACCAAACAAAATTTATAATCAACTAACTAATCATAATAACAAATTGACCTTATTTAAATAAAAATAAAATAAAAATAACTTAAAGTAGAATATATAAAATAAGATCTTTGAATTTATAATTTTCAATTAAATGTTAAGATTAGTGGATCCAATTAATTAAAACATATATAAACATAACCTTCAAAATAGTACATGCATAATCTTATATACATATGTATAAGACTTTTCCTACTTGCATAATCTCAAAATCTTATGCAAAATCTTGTGATAATGGATCTACTATGAGTAGTATGGTCCTTCCTTAAATGCTAGATCTAGAAGAAAGGAAAGGCATAACTTTGTCCATTGAATACTAAGGAATAAGAATTAAGGTGCATACTTCAACCATGGTTGAGAAGGAAAATGGGTGGTATTGCCATAGAATCATCCTTATCAATGATGAACCAATAAGTGGTCTAAAGAAAAGAAAGAAAGAAATAATACTATCACCACACTTATCCTAGTAAGTAACAAAGCAAAATAAGAGGTGAGTATGCTTCCTGCAATGATCTAGATTATCTTTGATTTATTTTACCAACCTGTCTTTAATAAAAGATCTTAGTTAATTGAGAAATAAAACTATATACATATAAGTATACTTATATACCCATATAGATGTGTGTGTGTATATATGTATATATATATATATATATATAACTTAATTATAGGTCAAGATACATCTTCAAATTATCCTCTCTTTTTGTACCATAGTCTTTGAACATGCATTAAAATATCAAAATTATTCCCAGCAACATTGTTGGCCAAAAGCTTGGATGACCCTCCTCAATCAATAATGAACAATTTATTCACAAGATTAGCATCATTTCTTTTATAATAAGACTATATATTGATATATATTGTATAGGACACAAAAAAAGTTTATTATATATAAATTTTCACATTCAATGACTTTACTTTTAAGAGGTAACTTTACCTAACAAGATTTCTCAAAATCTACCACAACATACATGTTATAGAACTTGTTAGATTTTCAAATACAACCTCTAATATTGTCATAATGATCAATAGAAACATATCAAATGCAAACTCGTATTATTAGTTTCTTGATAGTTGCTTTCTCTTAATTAAAAACTAATTCCCAAATGTTACGTAAATGATGTTAAATTACTAACAAATATCTTTTGTTGAGTGCAAGCAAGAATGGGTTTAATCCTATTCTTTTAAGTAGAAAATAATGTTAGAATCTAATTATTCAATTAATGAGAACTTTACTCCATAGTTTAAACTTTTGAATTATTAAGTGTCAAATTAGGTATATATTGGGGCCAATTTAGACTTTAAATGACGAAACTTCCTTTAACAAATGATATCAAAGTTAAAGATTAGTCAATTGGGATTTGGTGCTATGATAGAGTCTATATGATGTAATAAAACCAATAGGGAGGCAAAGTCATTATGCCACAATAGGGCCAACAAGGCAATGGAGCCAGTGGTATCCTAGGGTCAACAAGAGTAATAGAACAGTTTTGATATGATAGGGCTGATAAAGGTAGCAAAATTGATGTTACATGCAAGGCTAACAATGTGGCAAAACTGATGTGACAATAATAGAGCTTATAAAGCAGTAAAATCGATGGCAATGCTTTGACAAGGCTCACAATGGGAAACATAGGTAATGGAAGGTCCAACAATGGGTGACAAGGTCAATATAATGTAGTATATTTGATGTTGTTGGTTCCATAGAGCTAACGATGGGTTGCACAACCAAAGTAGATAGATAGGGAGAGTGGTTCCAGCAAACGTGATAAGGGCAATAACAACAAGGGAAGCAAAGCTAATAATGATCGTTTCAAGAGACTTGAAGGGTAGTAAAGCCAATGATCATGATTTTAACAAAGCTGGGAAAAGCATATAATCAATATAGTGTGATAAAGCTGACAAGGGTAACAGCCAATCCAGGCATCTGAACAAACGCGGACAGCCAATCCAACATTAAAAGTAACGAACCTCCACATTCCTCAGGTTAAGAGCGCTATCCACGTCGTCCGCCGTCAACACAGTTCGCTTCGAGTGTCGCATACACTTGATAGCCTCCTGCATTCCAACCATAACTTAGAAGATAAACAAACTGAATCTAATGCAGACCATAAAACAGAGTAAGTCAGGTTCAGAAGAAAACCTGCATGATCTCGCGGAGACGGTACTCAACGTCAGGGGCAAGGGCGAGAGCCACGTCTGAGGAGAGACTAGCGATGCCGATACTCTGAGCAATTACCTCGATGGTCTCCTTGGGCACGATGCTCATCCTTTTTTAAGGACGCTGTCCACCTTCTTTTACTACTCTTGCAGATCAAGGCATGCTGGATCGTCGACGATAACAGGCGCCAAGTTGCCAATAATAGAAGAATAACCTATCTATACAATGATCCAGATTTGTTCAAGGATGAAGCGACTCGTCTTCTCTAACTCCAGCCTTACGTGCCTATTTGTTAGGCTAGATGAATTTATAAAGCGACGCGGATGGACAGCATCCTGCGGTAGGCGGCGTTTCGGTGATCGATCTTAAGCGGCGGCGGATATCGCTTGCCCAGCGTTTGGTAACAGTTGGTCGTGGTCATGATATCTCGCCGACGTCGGTAGCCCACCGCCCCGTATAGCTGTGGCTTGGATGACCAGGGTAACCATTTCAAGTATTAAAAATATTTTTTAAAATTCACAATTATAGAGAATTAATCGATTAATTTTTATAATTTTTATATAAAATATTTTTAAAATTTAAATTTTTTTCAATAAGAAAATTATGATGAAATATAGACCTAGTAATTATGCAATGCATCAAAACTATTTGCCATTTTCTTATTTTTCAAGATATAACTAAAAATTATATAAAAATTTTTTTTACGATTTGATATCTTAGTGAAGTTTTTCATATATTACAATATCATCCTAAATGGTAATGTGAAAATAAGTCATAATTAATGTCAAGTTTCTTTCTAGGAATAGTTGACTTGACAACCCATATCG
The DNA here is from genome assembly GCA_023846275.1 of Vanilla planifolia. Taxonomy (NCBI): domain Eukaryota; kingdom Viridiplantae; phylum Streptophyta; class Magnoliopsida; order Asparagales; family Orchidaceae; genus Vanilla; species Vanilla planifolia. The sequence continues at coordinate 25,705,462 of CM043874.1, read as the reverse complement.
ACCATCGACCCATATCAACGATCAACATAACTACATATAGTAGGTGAAGATCCCATTGTATTAAATAGTCCTTATGTTGTGTTCTCTTTGTTTTTTTTTTTCTTTTTAAGATTTTATTGTTTCTCTTTCTTTTATTTGAAAAAAATTTATTAATTATGTACCATCTTTGCCTTATTTTTAAGAAAGTACTTCTCACTCTACTTCATCTTTAGGATGTACAAATTAGTTAAGGTTATTTCCATTTAAATATGGATCATGATTCTATTTGCACTCATTAATAGTGATAATTTGTGGTTGACATCTCTTCTCAAGAGTTATTGTAATATTTTGTTTTGGTTTCAAAATAGCATGTCAAAAATGTTGTGTATCATCTATTCCTCAATGTTCTTGCATTTATCTTGCTCAAATTATTATGGAATTGTGTCCACCTATTTTCATTGAGGTTTAATACTTCTTTTCTTGTTGTAAAGATCATGTGCAATCTAAGCTTCAAAGTTGTTAGGATATTAATTTTTAAATGTTACCAATTATTATAAACTTTGAAACTAAGTTTATGTTTGGTTGAGATCAAAATGCCTACCAAGGTACACATAATGATAGAATTATGTCCTCAAAATTAAAAATTGATATCTACAACAAAAGTAATCTTCAATTATTCAATATGATTAAAAATTATAAAAGTTACTATGGGCTTGAACGCAATTAATTCATACACAAGTATATGTCATGAAGGGACCATTAATCAAAACATGAAAATATATGCAATAAAAGAAAAAAGAAATCAAAGATAATTGACAAGGAAGTGCAAGAATAGAAATCTTACTCATATACTAAATTTGTACAAAGGAGGTGCATGGACAAATCTGACTATGAAAGAACGATGAAAGATGATCAATAAAAGATATTAGCAATGGGAATGCAAGGGACATGGTAGCCATATACCTATTTATAGGGTGTTATTTCTTTTGTAGGGCACCAAGACACAAATGCAAGTGTGATAGTATTCTTGTTATCAGGTGCAGGGACTAGCATAGAAAATTTTTTTATGCTAACACGTAAGCATCTCAATGTGTAATGCATTGAGGTGAGCAAACAAGCATGCAACAGGTCATTACACAAGTATGTATGTCTGTGTGTGTTTGTATGTGTCATAGTTGCGTGTGTTAAATGCCATGAGCCACAAAGGTAATAAATTATTTCGATGACAACAAATTCTTTAAGTGTTTTATTTATGATCTAGTATGTCTATTTATTATACTACAAATTATTTTAAAGATAGATAGAAAAGTGGATCAATAATCATAATTTGGATAAATAACACCTTTGGATTAACAAGTTTATATAATTAAAAGTAAGAAGGAAGATATCATTCAACAATACACTTGAAGAAGAAAATGGATTCATGTATTAGAAGTAATAAGGTTCATAATTCTTAGGACATGTGTAAGCGTTATAACTAAGTTACATTCTATACTAAAGAGCTTACACTTTACTAACATGGTCACTTGCATACACTTAAGATAACTTGGGCTTATTGTTAAAACTTAATTTACATGCACTTAGAGTTCTTAAGTTCAATTCAATTCACTTTTGTAGATGTAGGCACATGAGTTTATAAGAAATGATGACTTGAAAATAATAAAATTTGATTTGTAAAACTAAACTTTAAAGTGGTTAAAATTATACTGATCATATAACAAAAAACTTATTTCATATAATACAAATAGCTTTTTGTGAGCATATGATCAATGGATCAAATAGTTTGATTTAAGTTTATCACTAGCACTATGAATGGTTCAATGATGTGATCACATAATTAGATTGAATGATCTGCTCAAGAGAGTAAAGTATTATTAATCAAATGATCCAATAGAGCATGCATAGACAATGATGTGTATAGCAAAGGAATCCCAAGAATATGGTATAACACAATATTATTTATCATACAATGTGATTGGTTAAAAAAAAAATATAAAAAATACTCTAAAATATTTAAGTATAAAAATATTATCAGGCTACATGAATTATTATATTATACAATAAGGCCAATAAAATATATATAATATTCAAACTAAGCATTATAGTTGTACTTTTTTATCTTATAATATGATTTGTTAAGGATATTAGTTCACAATATATGAAAGAAAACCCAAGATCTCCATATGATGTATTAATATTCTAATAAATAATATAGTTAATTCATTACATGTATATTGTGTTATATGATCCACCAACAGTATATTATAAACAAAAGTGAAATCTAGGTAATGACTAATTTAGACATACCTTAAAAGATATTTTAGTCATTAGAGAGCTAATATGTTGTCATTAAAGGAACTTATGCATTATAAAGTTTACATAAACCCCTCCAAACATAAGAAAATGATTCATGAAGGATTCATAAGAGTTTGAGGGGTCAACTAGCAAAGATTGGAAAGAAAAACACCACATTGCAAAACCACTTTTATTAAGGGAAAGAAAAAAAAAGAATAGAAGTAAAACATCATCCAACATTTCTATCATATCAAGTCTTTTCTTAAGCGATAACTTTGAGTTTACAATCCATGATTTTATTTGCATATTTAGTTCACATTCAAGTAAACTCATAATTTGTATTTGATTATCATATCTTTCTATTATTTTCTATGCTCTCAACTCTCAGTCTTATCTTATGGAGTGGTTTGTAAGTTGTGGTTGATACAAAAAGTATCTTAATTTGTATTTTGTTCACTCCACTAGAGTGTGATTTTAGTAGTCATACTCAAGTGAGTTGCTTAGGATAGATGTAGGCTTCAGGTTAAGCTAAATGGCCTACAAAACTTGTATCTTTTCTATTTACTTGACTTAAATAATTATTGCTAACTTCATTATAGCCTTGGAAAAAAATCATCACAAGAGTAGTTATTAAAGTTTTGCTTAAACACTTATTCTATTTGAGAATATTGAAAAAAGATTTGATCAAATATTTTCAATTTAAGAGACTTATATTTATTATTCATCTTGACAATATTCTTTACAAAAGTTTTGTAACACAAATTCACTCTCCTTCTTAACATGTCTTGCATCCCCTACAACATGAGCATGCTCATAGTGTTGTAGTGCATACATGCACTATTAGGCAGGTGTAAGGTAAGCCTATAAATAGCTATGCAAGTGGGGAAGACTCAATGAGAGGTATCTATAGATGTTGTGCAAAATTATTGCAAATGAGTAGAGTGGTACATGTAAGAAGGTTCATAAAGATATATTTGAGTCTTGAGCAAGTAAGAAAGTTTTTGCAATATCTATAATTGTCACATCCAATTTTTAGCAAAACTTTTTTGAACAAATCCTCGAATGCAATAAAACCTATATACCAAACAATATATTTAGCTAGCCACCTTTTCAATTTCTAAGCTTGATATTTATATTAAGAGTTGATTCTCTTAATTTGATCATCCTACTTATAGAATGCTACCAATAATGAATTATGCCCTTTAACCAAATGGCTACCTAATTGATTTAAGGACTTGTTGAAATTATATAGGATAACTTTTCAAGATACACTAACATGTGCTGGTACCAAAACAATATGTAATTAAACCTTATATCTACATATTTAAATCATTAAAACTTATATTTAACACAAATGTAAGTCTAATATAAGAGATAATATGAAATTCTAATAATAATGTCTAATAATAAAATTTTAAAAATAAAATCTAGTATAATTCAAAATCCATCAAATTACATAATCAAAAGTATAGGAATACCATTAATACCACTAAGAAAAGGAATGCAAATAAAAGTAATAAATTACTAGATGAATAATAAGTTGACCTAATCTCTTGCTCTTAAGCACACTATTTTCTCTCTAATTCTACATATAAAAATAAAGGGGAGAAAGCCTAAGCATAATAAGAAATCTCAAATTATATTAAAAAAATAACATGTAAATGTAAGGTACTATAAAAAATCTATAAAGTAGACAATAATTAATATCATAATCAATAATATCATCCAAATAAATGTTAGATTACTAATCTAAACTAAATTAATGTATGAGATTATGATGCAACCCATTTGGATGCTCAATATCTTATTACCCCTTTGGTACTCCAAGCCCAAATTATATAATCATTTGATCAAGAACGTAGTACTCTCATTTGAGACATAATAATCACATAACCTTATGATCAGAAATCCAACACTCTCATTTGAGACATGCCAATCACATAAACATCTAATCATAAATTCAACAGTATCATCCAAGACATGCTAATCACATATACATTTGATCAAGAATCTAATACTCATTTGAGACATACCAATCACTAAATCTCTTATCAAGAATCTAACATCCTTATCTAAGATGTGCATATCACATCATCTTTTGATCAAAATCTAACATTCCCATCCAAGACATGTTATTCACATAACTTAAGGGGGTTAAAAATCTAAGGTATAGTGCATTTAAAAATCATATCTTTATAAAGATCATCTTAATTGACATATTGTCATTAACTATCCAATATGTTATCATCAACTATCTAGATTTTTTCTAAAATTTTCTCAAACCCTTATTAATTATTTGAGATACCATAGAATTAACTTTAAACCCTAATTCTATCATCTAAGATGTTTAACTACTATTTATGCTACTTTGTCTTGTTCTCAAACTTAACTTATCTATTTAATAATACTTAATTAATCAGTCTTTATCTTTAGCCTTCTTTAGGATCCTCTTACATATTACTCTAATTATTAGGCTACCCTTGAGCTTTTGCTCAAGTTCACAACTTTGGCTCTTACCATTGGGGAAATTTATTAACTTTTAGCCAATTATTATACCTTGGGTTAACAAGAGTTTCACTAGTAGCTCTCATACCTCGTTACCAAACCTAAGTTAATGTCTCCATCATAAGAGTATCTCTTGAGCTACAAACAATCTCCTAGACTGTTATCTAGTGTCAAACAATGACCTAAGAGATTAAATGAGATTACTTAATGTCTTGTCAAACAACCAAGCCATGCCTAAGGCTTAGCCAACATCATAAAGATAATCAATCTCCTTGGTTGGGCATAACATCTCATTTTAAGGTCAAAATCAAGCCCATTAAATCTTATCCAAGGCTTTACCTAAGGGCTTCTTTATCCTACTTCCTTAATCATAACATGTTAAAGGCTCACCAACTATCAATGCTATTAAGTTAATCTTAAGGCCTTCGCTTAAGATTTTCCTTATTACAAACCAAGACCTAAAGTTTAAACCAAAGTTAGAACTACCTTATTTGAGTCTACTTGAAGCTTAAAGTCAACACTAACCCATTATCATGCCACATAAGCCATAACACATCTGATCATCCCTTCCTAAGGTTCATCCAAAAGTTGCCCATAAAGAGGGATTTACCTTAATATTATGACTTTGATTATAATCTTAACTAGTCCTCAACCTTAAATACACTTAGCTAAAACCCACCCTTGCAAGCCCCACAAAAACTTTAACCTACGTAACCTTCTTTTAAGGCTTAAAATATAGTTCTTCTAGGTTCTTCCACTAGAAACCAAGTATTATATCACCTTAAAAGCCATCTAGATTGACTCAATGTTTAGGCTGAAACCTTTAATGGCTTAAGAAAATTATGGCAAGTAAATGCTTAGTTGTAATCCTTATGGTTGGGCTAAGTTTCAAGTTTTTATCATAGTGTGCATGTCCTAGTCTAGGTTAAATTTGCACAAAATAGATTATTCTTGACTTTTTAATCATGGTTTTATGTGTATAAACAAATATTCTTATCATCATACAATAGTTCAAGTTGAAGTTCAAAGAAATATTGTCCACAAAAAATGCCACAAAGATGCATAAAAATTTTTATATGTAAAACTTGGGATTTCATCATAAACTTTTTGTTCATATAGCATGAAATCTTATAAATTAAGTAAAGAAATAAGAACACTTCATATCAAATTCACATCAAAAGTTTTTCCTAAAAAATATCAATATCATATCTTCCTTATAAGAATGAATTTTATTCACAAATTTCATGCCAATCAACATAATTGAACAACAAATTCAAGCTTAACAATAAATTAGAAGCACTATGAACATGAGTAAGAAGATCATGTTAACATAATTCATCTTAATTTTCAAGGGTTTTTAATGGAATTTATGAATTAATACTAGATCTCAACATTATTAGGCAATTATCATCTAAACCCTAACATCAACTTCTCAATTAAGAAGAAATATTTAATATTCGATGACCTTGCAAAACTTCATAAATAAATTAATCAAGCAATCATGCTCTTTAATAAGTTTAACTAGTCTTGGTTAAGTCATTTTCTTCTTATCTTAGAATTTAAGAAAAGCAAGTTTAATAATTAGAAGCATGCTCATACATTCACACCTTCATATGCAAATCTTCAAAAAGATAACCAATTTTCTTAACTTAAATTTTATCTCTATTTTAGTATTTTTAAGGTTCATTTAATTCTTTTTTTTTCATATTTATGTTATGTTCTAAGGTATATTTGATTGTATCTTCTTATGCATTATTTTAAAGCTGTCTTTGATATATAAATAAAAGAGACTCTTTCTTTATTAAGATATTATTCATGAATAAAGTTTTTCTTATTTTTATGAATAATGAGTATGCACCTAACTCTAGTTTGAGAGATTCTAACTTTTTCTCCCTTCATAAAAGATAATGATAGAATATGAGAGATATTCTATTAAGAGAGCTAATAACTATTCAAATTCCATCTTCTTTTAACACCCTCTTCTTGACACCCTTAAGTCCTCATCTACCCTCTCACCCTTTTGATCAAACTACCACCCTCCTCAGTAAGACTCCAAGTCCTAACTAATCACCTTTTTACCCCTTAGCCAAGTTTTTTCAATAACCTAACCTCTACTTAGTTACCATGTTTCATCTTTAGTACTGTATATTCTAACTTTAAAAGAAACTAATAGCCATCATCACCAAAATGGTGAACTCTTTTTATAACTTCTATTTTTTAAATAGTAATTTAAAATTAGAGTTACCTTTTTCTATTAGAATACTTCAAATAAAGTTTATCTATAATTCTCTATTTTATATGAATAAAATTAGATATAACAAAACTGTTCAGTAAGACTTTATACTTAATGCTTAACGTGTTGTCACCTACTTCATTAAATAATTTTTATTATAGTTTTAGATATTAATCTTTGCATAATTATAAAATATCATACACACCATCTGATCCTAATTAGTATATAACATCATTTGATATTATTTTTAGTCTATTAAACATCTCTTGTGTTCTAGGATCCAAATTAGACCCTAGTCTAATTTGTTTAGCATTAACTTTGGTATTAAAGATCATTTTTTATTTAATATAACACAAAAAAATTTCTTTTTATTTAATATAAAAATAAAGAAATCTTAGATAGTTTTGGATAAACTTTATCTTAGAAGATAATACAAAAGTAATGGTACGACTCCCCACTATCTTTCTTGAAAACCATTTTGTTCTAAGAGATGGTCTGGCATAAATAAGATCCTAATCACTTGTCATTTTTTAGAAGCACACATAATCTCAATTTTGATAGCCTATAGCTATGATTACTTTGTTTTCATATTTTTTTAAAAAAAGAAAATATCCCACCTTATTTTTTGTGATATCCTCCTATGTATCAACCCTTTGTATAACCACAAGGTATGATAGGTCTTACCAAATGGTTGATCAAAATCATGAATCTAACCAATACCAAGAACAAAACTCAAAGAATAAACTTATGCTAGAAATAGTTTGATTAATATACCAACTCACCTAGATAATTAGACAAATATTTCTAAAATAATAATATAAATCAAATCATAAGAATAAAAGGGATAATAAGAGAAGTACCACAACTAATGATCTAGAAGAAGAAAATCTTAGAAGTTGTAAGGACCTTAAAAGATATAACAATCTTTCAGACGAATTTGACCAAGATATTCGTGGGAGAAAACATAATCGCAAAAGAAGAAATGATCCTTTCAATGAATTAGACCTAAATGATGAGCTAGATATGTTTAATAAGCAAGAAAGACATAGGAGGTGCTAAGAGAGAGAGAAAGCATATCCTTAATATGAAATTAAATATTTTAATATTTGATGATAATGCTAACTCTAAGGATTATATAGACTAGCATATTAGTATAGATAATTACTTAAAATAGCACCAAATGAGTGAGTATAGAAAGTTTTAATTTATTAAGACTAAACTCATCGATATTACCTGTAAGCTCCTTAAAAAACTTAGAGCTAGAATATGCGAACAATGATGAAGAGGTATCCCAAATTTAGACAAATCATAAGATTATTTTGTATAATAAGTCTTTTCTAATAACTTATAAAGTTAAAAATACTAGATAAATTATAAATATTTTTTTAAGATAGTAAATCTGTTGAAGGGTATACTAATAAGTTTGAGGATTATAAAATTAGGTGTGACATAAATGGACCTAAGCGTATAATACTCTCTTGTTTTAAGATAAGTTTAAAATAATACATATTGGCTGAGTTTAACTTAAGAAATATTCTATTGTAAAGAAAGCATAGTACATAAATAGAAATATAAAGAAAAGTAGAACTTCTTATTTTAAAAAAATCGACTAGCCAACCTTTCCAAAAGCTCGTACCACCATTTCCCAACTAACTTATACTCACACCACTTCATCTACCCCCCTAACCACCACCATAGTTTTTGAATAGCCTAAACTCTTATTATCGTTGACTTCTTCATACTCTTTTTCAAGCTAACCCACTAAGTTCCAAATCACCTAATTTAGAATCACCTTTTTCAAGTGTCATGAAAAGAAACATATAACCATTAACTATTCAAAGAGAGTATTAAATATAAACTTAGATAGTGATAATGAATAAGAAGAGTTAGAAGAAGAATAAAACATAATTTTTGATAATGAAGTTGAGCAAGATTTAGAAAATATAAAAAAATCTCTAATTTTAGTAGTTATGTATACTCTTACAATCTCACAATCACAAGATGACTAGTGGTGTACCAACATCTTTAGCAACAACATAAAATTTATAGAATAATCATGTAGGATGAATATAGATAATGATAATTATATTAATATAATATCTTTTGATATTATCAAGTAAATATGGGCTTCTCTATTAAAACACCTAAACCCCTACTTTGTGTTTTGAATAGATTAAATATCTATATCTATTAAACAAAAACTATTATAAACCTCCCCTGAATTAGGTAGTTATCATTACTAGATTTTATGTGATATTATACCTATGCAGGTAGGTCACCTTATCCTAGGAAGACCATGAGTTTTGATAAGAATGTGACTTTTAAGGGTAGGACTAACATATGTTATTTTGTTCATAAAAAAAAGATCATCACATTACACTTTATCTCACTTCACAAGAAACTTCAAGTAATTAAGTTTAGCAAATTCATAAAAAATTTTAAACCCAAAGATAAGAAAAATGAAAAGGTAAAAGATTTAAGCTTGATCATATTATTCTAGGTTAGGAAGACTCTTGATTAGGGGGACACAGTTTAGTTTTTTGTAATTAAAAAGTTAATTACAACCTCATCAAACATAACACTTATTATTTAAGCTTTATGAAATGAATTTTTTGACTTGTTTTTGGACAATTTACCTACACTCTATCACCCTTTTGAGACATACAACACATGATCAATCTAGTTCTCAAGGGATGCCTATCCAACATTTCATATTTTAAGTTAAACCCAGAGACTCATTCTAAGTAAACCCATTAAGTAAGAGGCCTAATCAAAAAAGGATTTATCTGTGAAAGTATTAATTCCTATATTATCCCGCATTTTTAGTACTAAAAAAAGATGAAATATGAAAAATGTGTGTTGATAATTAAAAAAATAACAAAATCATAATAAAATATAGATTTTTATTTTATAATTAATTGAACTCTTAAATTAGATGTTAGGATTCATCATATTTTTTAAGATAAATTTCAAAAATTATTATCATCAAGTAAGGATTAAGATGAGAAATGAATAGAAGATAATATTTAAGACTAAAAATGATTTATATGAATGATTAATGATTGGGTTATCAAATGTATTAAGTACATTGAAAAGATTAATGACTCAAGTTCTTAACCATACTTAAGATAATTTATCATAATATATTTGATAACATTTTGGTTTATAGTAAGTCTATTGAGGATCACCTAGACTACATGTGTAAATCATGTAGTACTCTTAGAAAAAAATACTTGTTTATTAATCTAAAGAAATATAAATTATTCAAGCCCAAGATTACCTTTTTAAAGCACTTAGTTTATTCTAAAGAGTTGTTTACCAATCCTACAAAGTCAAGATAATTACAGAGTGGCCTATTCCAAAAATAATTCATGACATTTGAAATTTCCATGGTCTAGTCACCTTCTATTGATAATTTATTAAAGAATTTAAAATTATTATCATACTTATTACCAATTATACTAAGTTTGATAAATTTATTTGGGCCAAATTTGTAAAATTAGCTTGTAAAAAGTTAAAAAAGAGGCTAAGACCAAGGCACCTATTCTAAAACTTTTCATTTTCTACTAACTATGAGGTTGTGTCCTTAGTCAAGGTAAACATCTAATTGTCTTCTTTATTGAGAAGCTTCATGTTGTTAGAAAGAAATATTCTACATATGAAAAAGAATTGTATTTCTTAGTCCAATCTTGAAGGTATTAGAGGCATTACTTATTGTCTAAAGAATTCATCCTATACTCTGACCATAAGACACTTAGGTTCATAAATTCGTAATAAGACCTTAGTCATAGGCATGCTAATGATTGTAGTACAACCAATAATATATGTTTGGTTTTAAACACAAGCTCAACTTAGAAAACAAAATAGTTGATGTGCTTAGTCATTGTGTTTGCCTATTAATTATTTTGTTTATAAAGGTCACATATTTTGACCAAATTAAAAATTAATATCATGACTATCTTAACTTTGAGCCAATTTATTAAGAAATCATATCAACACCAACCCTTGTGTATGGAGATTTTAGTTTGAAAGATTAACCTAATGATGTATGTACACAACTACAAAATGGCTAAATATAATAAGGATCTTACAATCCATTACCTGTACTTAAAAAAACTTGTGGTTGTTGATTATTTCTCTAAAATGACTTATTTTGTCTCTTATTGTGAGATCTCAAATGCTACCCATACAGCTAATTTTTTTTAATAAAATCATTAAATTACATAGTGTCCTAATGATTATAATATACAATTGAGATGTAAATTTATTAATTTTGTTTGGAAGATCATATGGCATTTATTAGAAGCCAAGTTAAAATCTTCTTTAGCTTATCACCCACAATTGAATCAACAAATAAGTAATAAATCATAGTTTAGAAAATCTTTTTTGTAGCTTGATTAGCGAATAACCTAAGCTTTGGGATCAATTACTATTATGAACCAATTTTGTATAAAATAATTTCATGAACCATAGTGTTGGTTTAAGTCTCTTCAAAATTTGTCTTGATAATAAGCTTAGTTCTCATATTAATCTTATTCTTTTACTAGTAAACTTTTAGACTTCTATCTCTATTTCATCTTTTGCCTCTCATATGTCTTTGTTACATGAAATAATATCTAAAAAAGTTAATTTAAATAATGAAAGACATAAGAAAATATCAGATGCTTATAGAAAGATTAAAACATTTCATAAATAAGATTATGTTATAATTAGAGTTAGGTTGAAACAATTTCCTCCTAAAGTTTACAAGAAATTACAAGTGCATGGAACTGGACCTTTTAGGATTATTCAAGAACTAAAAATGCATTCATGTTGGATTTTTCAAAAGAGCATGAGATTAGTGCAACCAATAATATCAAGGATTTAGTCTCATACAAGATGCCACATCTAATACAAAGTGAGTTATGTGAGCCTGATCCTCCTATGTTGAGTGAACTTATTTATTTCACTACATTACCTTGAGAGTAAGACTAGTGTAAAGAAAACTTTAGATAATGAGAAAATTCTAATAAGTGATTATATACTTAAAAACGTTTTAGTTTGTTGGATGGATAAGCCTCTAATCAAGAACTCTTTGCTTACTTATGATGACCTTCTCTGTATTATGCCTCACTTGTTGTAGCACTATTATACTCATCAACCCTATACTGCCAAACCAAGCTCTCTTTGACCTGGGGGGATAATGTAGGAGCATCTCACTTTAACTCATAAGCACTCTCATGTTGGCATTACACCATTCCCATTCTAACTTGGAGCCTTGGCCAAGTTGAATCATATTTTGATTAATCATCTTTATCAATCATAAGAGTTGATTAAAATACTCTATTTTTTTATATAGTTATCCATTTTTTGCTCTGTTTGAACTTCTGCACACTTTCATACCATTGATGATTAGTGAGCTAGTCGTCCACCACCACTAGTTGTCCATCATCATCTAGTTACCTACTACTCCTAACAGCCCATCATCACTTACCACCATTTCTTGGTTGCCTGACATCACCAAGTCTCTTAACATTGCTTGAATGCTCACCAGCCACCTATTCTTTAACCATCATTAGCTATCATCATTTGTCTTGCATACTATTAGCATCCTTCATCACATCGTCATTGCTATCCAATTATCATGTTATATGATTGCATAATTTTTCACTATGTTGTAAGTTTTTTATATATTTTTTATTTTTTATTTAATGTCATTGACTCATTTGAACTTAATAGCTTTAAAATTTTAAAGATTGTTTTTTGAATTCTCAAATGATTTAACTCAAAAATATTCTTTCCCATGTTAACTTCTCATCTTTTTCATGCTTATGTTATATTCTAAGGTGTATTTAATTTTCTTTTTTTCATGCATATGTTATGTTCTATGGTATATTTAATTCTATTTTTCTTATACTTATGTTTTAAGATGAATTTAATTCTTTTTTCTAATATATAATTATTGAACTCTCTTTCATCTATAAATAAGAGAGATTCTCTCATTATGAGGATGTTATTCTTAAATAAAATATTTTTTTATTTATATGCCTTCATCTGTGTGAGTAAAAAGTGTGTGTCTAATTCTAGTTTAAAAAATTCTAACTTCCTCTCACACTTGTAAGAGATAAGGATATAAGATGATATATCTTTTATTAGGAGAGCTAATAATCAATCAAATTTTCTCTTTCTCCAATACCCTCTTCTTGGCACCCTCAAGTCTTTACCCACCATTTCACTTTTTCAATCAAACCACCAAACAGCCACCCTCAACAAAACTCGAAATCTTAGTCTACCACCTTGTTTCCCCTTAGCCAAGCTTTCCTACCAACACAGACCTCCATCTCGCTACACTTTTTTATCTATGGTGCTCCACATGTTAGCTCCAAAGAAAACTATAAGCCACTATAGCTAAAAAGGTTGACTCTTTTTATAGTTTTTATTTTTTAAATAGTAATACAAAGTTAGAGTTACTCTTTCTTCTGTTAAAATACTTTAAATAAAGTTTGTCTTTAATTTTTTATTTTATATATGTGAAATTAGATGTAACAAAATTGGTCAATAAGAATTTATATTTAATGATTAACATATTGTCACCTGTTTTACTAAATAATATACATTACAATTTTAGATACTAATTTAAAAAAAAATTCTAAAATACCACACACATCATCTAGCATTAATTATTATATAATATCATTTAGTAATCTCTATTAGCTTATTGAATATCTTTTGTACTCTAGACTTCAAAATAGACTTTAATAAAAATCTAGTTTGTTTTGTATCATGCCTCCAAGAGGCTAGGGAATTCTCTAGGTTTGCCATTGCTAGCATCACAAAAACTTTTAGGGGAATAATTTGTTGGAAGAAAATGTCTCTAAATAACAATAGAGTTTTAAGAGTAGAGAGAAAATGAGCGAAGTAGAGAGAATAAAAGTTAATTTTTTTTCACTCAAACATGAAACACTTTTTTTCTTTCTTCTCTTTTATTTTTCAAATGACATGTTACAATCATTTATATAGATTGTTAAGAAACTTCTGAACTTGAACTAACTTTGACCATGATTAATAACCCATTTTGACCACTACATAATCAATAACTAATTTTGAACACAATTAATTTCATGACCAACAACTAAATTTGATCACAACTAATCCATGACAATAACAAATTTTGACCACAATAATTTCATGACACATTCATGCAAACTAACTTTGACTTTTTTTTTCAATTAAATTCATTTCTAACATAATTATGCACATTTCCTATGGGTGACTCCTATGCTTGACCCATAACCACTTTGGCATAATTTTGACTACCTTGCATGCATGAAGGAGAGTTGACATCCAGCCGCTTGGGCAAACCTCCGGTACTTAGGGACTCAGGGTGAAGATCTCTCAATAGAAACCAGAGCTAAAAGCGAAAAGCTGAGTTCATTCTGCAGCAATACTTTGAACTTCTAGTGAGCATAAAGAAAGAGCTAGGCTATGAGAGCCATCCGAGAGAGCAATTGATGGACCAACGGCCGTACAGCAATCCACAGTAATTTCCGGCGAGGCAACAGAGACAACACAAGGTTCCCAGGGGACCTCATTAGCAAGGAAAGACACCTTCAAAATCCCAGCTGCAGGGCCTCCCTGTTCCGCCAACGGCGCAGACGTCTCAACATTAGGCGCCTGAACATCAGCGGTCGGGATAGGATCAGTGATCGTCATCTGACCGGGGCCATACCGATGCAACGAGACAGTCGCGGCCGACATGTCCGACAATGGCGGAGACACCCAAGGCTTATGGTTAGCCCCGACAAAACCTTTCGGCGAGAAACGGAGGCAAAGGTACATACAGCAGCGGCCAGCGCTTCACCACTGCCAATAGAGGCCTCCCCGGACGAGACTGAGAGGCGCCGCAGCCTGCTCTGGAAAGTGGTCCGCCGGCAAAGGCAGAGGAGAGATCAAACTGAGAAGGAGAGGAACAGAGCCATCCACGGGGAGAGGGAGAATGAGAATTGGCGATGCACTACGCGCGGCGAGCGGTGAGGGAAGAAATGGAGTGAGAGAGAGCAACAGAGGAAGAAGAGAGAGAGGAGGGGAGCGCCGCTGTTGGGAGAGAGAAAAGCTCCGCCGCTGGAGCCGGAGGAGGAGCGTTGCCGTTGAGAGAGAGAAGCGACCATCATGCGAAAAAAAAAAAAGAGCGAAGGCATTAGGACAAACGGAGAGAGAAGAACAGCCACGGAGAGAGGACAGAGGAGGCTCCCCAGACAGCACCGCCGTTTTTGTTTAACGATGACGGTTGTGAGAAAGAAAGAAAAAGAAAAAAAAAAGGGTAAATATTTTAGAAGATATTGGAAAGAATTAGAAGAAATTGGTGAGCCAAACCAAAGAAAAAGAAATTTTTGAGATAATTTTGTTAGAAAAAGAGAAATACTAAAATTCAACAAGCAAATATGTTCACAAAACCCTTGAGTGAAGAAATATTTTGTAGAATTAGAAGAAAATTAGGAATGTTAGATCCTCTTTGTTTTTTAGTGAAGACAAAAAAGGACGAATAATATAAATGTTTTAAAAATATTCGAGAATGTTAAGGTGCTAAAAATGGAAACAAAAGGAGGAGAATGTTAAGATATCCAAGAAATGATAAAACATAAATTATAAGAGAATTATGTTATAAAAAACTTTCTTTGTAAAAGATTTTCAGCATTAGGTATCTAGACCTTGCATTTTTTTTTCAAAAAATAATTAATAAATTACTTTAGAACTTTTTATTAAGGAGAGATTTAGTTGAAATTTATTTTTCTTATTGTACATATATTTATGTCATAATCTTGATTATTTTATTATTATAAAAAGAGAGAGATTATTAACCTTATAAACCCATGTCTTTTCAAAAAGATGATGATGATGACAACCTAATTAAATTTTACTAATATGTAATCTAGTTTTTGTACAACTTTTATCAGATAAGTAATCAAAATGAAGTTCCAAAAAGCCCAATATTACTTAAAACTAGAGAAGAACTATCAAAGGTTGCTTAAAAACTTCGCATGAGCCTTGGGAACCTAAGATAGCAAACACATTATGAAAAAATTAATTTTGGGGGTAAAAAGTGTGTTATCTTTTATGTCAAATTTATTAGCATTAGCTCATTCAAAATCATTTTCGTTTATTGTTTTTAAACCTTAAAAATTGAATTTTTGGCATATTTTTCAAAATCATAATGTTTACTCACTTAGAGATTAAGATTTGATTTGTCTTAACAATCAAAATGTTAAAAATTGGTTTAGAAGAATGGCATTGAACAATCTAGTTGATATTCTATTTGAGTTCAATAATCACTTTACTCATAATCAGGAAGATTATGAACGTTAGAGGAATTAATTAGTTTATTGTTAAGACAACCAAACCACTTGATTACCAGTATAATGAATGTCTAACAAGAATCAAAGTATCTGAGACTATAGTCTTATAAGTTGTGCCTCAATGGTCAAAAATCAAGTTTTGTTTTTTGATCGTTAGACTATTTAATAACTATTTGATAATCATTTGAAGCAAAGTCTAATGCTCAATTATACTATTTGATAACTTTTCATTAAACGTAAATAAGGACTTTTGAGTCTTTCTCTTGGAAATCAAACTATTTGTTGCACAATCTAATCAATTCAAAGAAAAAATGTGGCTCTATAGGAAGCTCATCAAACCATCTGATGACTAGTCGAATGAGCCTAACTAGTTTGAAAATATTGAATGTCAAAATATTTTATCTAGTGAATGAGCTAACCATTAGATTGGAAAATTATAAAATATAAACATTTTTATGAACATTTAAAGAATTTAACCAATAAAAACATTTCTTTCAATATTGAGATGATCATGATGGTTAAGTAAATGTTATTTAAATGTTGAACAAGTGTAGGAGTGTCTTAATAGCTTAGAAAGTTTATGAATACATAGACCTTATAACACAACACATCAATGCCTTACTTGACCTTTTGAATTTTTGCAAAAATGTTGAGTACAAGCTATTCAACTAGAGGCTCTTTAGCATAACCATTGAAGAAGCTTTTCAAAACAAGTTGAATACTTATTTAGCTTCAATTTCATAAGATTTTTATTAATGCATTACATTTATTAGATGAGACAAAATGCTATCAATCTAGGATAACATGTAATATATGCTCTTATGAGAGCTTTATTGAGCTTTTACATGTTTTTGTATTTACTATAAAGGCATACTCTAAGTTTTAGAATACAGAGGATAGGATAACCTACTTTAAGGCTTCATCTGAATAAAAGATGCTCGCTTTTGGGCCTTTTATAAAGGAGAGGAGTTTTACTCTTAGTCTTAAGAAAAAAACTAATTGTAAGTGGTTTCTCCACAAGGTATGATGAAAAAGAGAAAGAAATATAATAGCCATAAGTCTAATTGGGCTTATTTGAGTAAGAGGTACACACTACCTAAAAATCATGAAATAACATTTTATTATTACTCTTTTTTTTGCACTTTAGATTCTATACTTACTCTCTTATTGTACTTTAAATATTTGAATCTACTATATTATGAACTTTAATTTAATTTTAATGTGTTATCATAAAAATTATAGTACTTAATTCATCATGCATCTCTTGAGTGTGCCTTTGGACCAATAACAAGAAATTTAATAAGAATAATAATTAACTCATGCACTAAAACTAATGAAATTTTAGGTGAGATAAAATATGAGAACTCTCTCTTAATTATCACTTGTATGTGTCAAGATTAGTACACTCAAGTGTCATACCTTGTTTTTTAATTAGAACAAGATCTAAGAAGTAATACAATAAAAAATTATGAATTTGTAATTTAATATGCTAAATTTTAATCTAATATAATTATATCAAAGAAAGAAAATAGTACTTCAAGAAATTTATATCTATCTATCTTGTGAACTTATTATCTACCATAATATGCATGCTCTCACCTAGTATTTGAAAATAATCACTTTTTAAATCTTTAAGGATTTCATGTTCTTTAGTTCAAAATTATTGCATCATTACGATGGTAGTCATAAAACCCACTATAATACCAAAGTGATAGAGAAATGTAGGAATAAAAATATAGCTTTGATACAAAAAGAGTGACATATATATACAAATATAACACTGATACCAAAAGGCGATTAAGGATGGTTAATGATGGCAAAGTTGCACAAGGATAAATCTAACACCATTCTTGTTGTAGAGTACTATTCCTTCAATCAATCAAGGCATGTTCATTAATGTGCATTGTGTATTGCATAATTACAAATTAGCAAACCCTTTATTACATTAGACTTAGCACTTAACAATAAAAACTATGTCACACTCTTTGTAAAATGAGATATGAACCAAAAACTCTACATGGATAAAATGTAAATATATATTATTCAAGTATCGCAATATGTCTCATTCCTTTCCTAATCAAAATCATGCAACAAACATATGAAGAACATCTTTATATAATATAAGTATATAACACTATGACATGTTTAATAAATATTATAATAAGAAAAAAGAATTATGATAATTATAATAACTAAACTTACATAGACATAATATAAAATTTAGAAAACAAATTTAAAAATTCAAATGAAAGACTTAAAATGAAAGAGTATACTTCCTCTAACTACTAAGAGTCTTCTATCACAAAGAATATTATTCAAACTAAATTCCTCTAAGATCCATCAAGATTCCTAGACTATGGTCTATGCAAATAATGAAAATAAAGCATTTAAATAAATTATTAACCACAACACATAGATTGACTTAAAGATATAAATATTAATTTATTTTAAAATGTTAAACCTTAATATGTAACCTAATTTCTTAACATGATTGAGAACCTAGAAGTTATACTAAACCAATAAAAACATAAGGCAATGAAGCTACTAAGTGCTTTTGGGTCAAAGGTTGCAAAGAAAAAGAAGTTAAAAAATGAACCTATGATGGTGATAACAACAACAATGTTTATCATAGGTGAAATCTTATACATTGGAAATAAAGTGATGGATAGGGAGGAACAATGTTAAGCATTACCTTGATATTTCCAATTGGAGGTGATATTTTAATGTTTTGGTTATTGTTTGATGTAGGAAGAAGGGAGAATGAAGATAACATCCTCAATAAGAATGATAAGCTCTAATTAGATGACATGGAAAATGGCAACATAGCATCAATGCAAGAGGAAACTGAGAAGGAGTTCAAGATGACAAAGGGTGATGGAAATTGTGCATGAGGGAGAGAGAGATATGGAAGGTGAGGGGTGACTAGTTGAGAAAGCAATATATTATACTTGTTTGGAAGTGATTATTATTTTTCTTTTTTTAATTATCTCTTATTTTAATTTAAGTATCATTGTAATTCATCCAACTTAAAAGAATTTGATCTCCAAATTCATCCTTAAAGTCTAGAACAAATGTGTATATTTTACAAGAATCTCCTAATCAAATCCTAGGTTATTTTCTTGATAAAATGACTTTAAATAATAACTTTTTCAAAGGGGTGAAACACTAGTGAAGCTCAACAACTTCAAGGTCATCAATGTTTTCAAACCTTACAATTATCAAAAATATAGAAGAGTAGTGTGCACAAGTAGGGGGAGGGGAGAATTGTGAAACCTTTAATTTTAACTCAAGTTGATGACTCAATCATTTTGTACTTAAAAATTTTTCTTAATCTTAATTGATCTTTAAAAAAATTTAGAGTATTCATTAGTTTTCAACACACTTTGTGGCTAAGGTAGATAGGTTGGAGTAACAAGACTGCAAGTAAGGTAGTGAAAATATAAGCACATAAGATTTTTAAGTGGTTAGATTAAACTCATGCTTGTAATCACTATAGGTCAACCTGATTAGGCTTTAACTAATAAACTACTCCCTTCTCCATAGTTAGTAGGGGTAAAAGAATACTTATAAGGGTACACTTTACAAGAGAATAATAAAATAGCTATACAATTTTTATAGCACCTAAACAAATCAAGCTTATAAGAAACTATACCATTCACTTTAATAAATCATATAACATAAGGTCTAAAAACTATGAAAAGATATTACTAATGAATATGTACAACTTGATGTAATGTCAAAAAGAATGAAAATAAGTAAAGCACTAAAGTCAGCAACAAAAAATTCTCTTCATTCTTAAGAACAATCCAAAGCTTTTGATTCACTTTATCATTTCTAAATGATTTGAAAATTAGACTGACATCCCTTTCTTACTTAATTTCCCTTTTATTTTTATTATTTAATGAGTTATATTTAGTTAAAGAAGTTTTAAGAGTTAAAAGTTACATTCCTAAAATAAAAAAATAGTCATTACAGGATTCAATGGTATATTGTACAATTTCAACCATTGGATTGTATAGAGGTGACAAATAAGAATTGATTGCCCTTAAAGATTCACCTAATAACCTTTTAATTCACTTAATATAAATTATACAAGTATGACAAGGTACATTATACTTTATGACCACCATTCAATGCATATTGTTATGCAATGATATGTGAACATGTTAACAATGCATGAGATAGTTAAATGCAAGTATATGTTCGTATGAAACAAAGTGATACGTTCAATAAAGTTCTAAGCCAAGTAATGATTAGTGAAGATCTATGGATTGACAGCCACACTACAAAGAGTTAGGATAAATGGCTCCAAAATTTGTAAGTTGAGCTTTACTTAAGAAAAACTAATAAAATTATCCTCTTACTTGTGGATTGCTCCATGGTGTCTTGAAATGTCTTGAATATTCTTGAACTAAAATCACTTAAAAAAATATTATTATAGATAATGTAATGATTTTGTTACTATTAAATAAATGATGTAAAGGCCAAGGGTTCTACAATAATAATTTATAACCTCTCCTATAAGTGACACCTGGAGTATAACATTCTTATAACCTGTGCTTAATCTTTTATTGTTTTAAATTGAATATTCTCTTTTATTTCTCTTTGATTGGTCAAAGCTACTTTAAAATTAAGAAAATATTTATCATGGTCTTCCTAACATTATCATGCTAATATATCAACTTTTTAAAAAACATGCATTTACATTGTTATAGTGATCAATCATAATTAGAAAGATATCTTAATCAAATATGGATGCCTACTTTAACAGTCATAATTTTTTTCACTATCAATACTAATAATTCAAATATTCTATGCATCACATTCAAATATTCAATCATTATTAAAAGATTACTTAAATTAATTTATCATCCAATATTCTTCAATCACAATAATAATATATCACAAGCCAGTGATCCATAATTACAATGAATTACTTTTATCAAAGATACCAATCCAAAATTGTTAAATCTTGCATTATGACTATTGCTTATTATATTTTAGTAATTCAAGAAATTATCAAATGCATTTTTGATTAAAGAATCTCATATTACAAAATAAATTTTATGAATGAGATGATTTGAGCAACAAAATTGTTCTTACCCATAATTCTATATTTATATAATAATTTCATCATAATTCAATTAATATTTTTTACAGTTAGTACAAACAAAGGTCATTCATGTCACTATATACTTAACTATATTATTCTATCAATAATTTCCACTATTGTCATTGATATTCAAAATGTATCAAATTAACAAATTTATTTTGATTTTAAAAGCCCTTAGGCTACAGTTAGCTCCTTGAAATTATACATTTTACTAGTCAAATAAAAATTATATATTTGATTATTTATTAATATCTTCATAGCATCCAATTTCTCTATTGATATCAATTTTTATTCAATTTATGCTTTTTTAATTATAAAACTAGTAGGTCTTCTTTGCAATACATCATGGAAACCCAAGTTTTGATGTCTAATGAGTTTATCGACACTATTTTGGATTGATAAACATTATAAGAAGGAATAAAGTTTTTCCCTAAAAGTAATGCATTAATTATTATCCTCTATCTCCAAGCTCCCATGGAATCTTTGTTAGCAAATCTTCAAGAAGAGTTATCCACTAAGAAATATTGCTACACTTTGCACTTAACTTTTCTAAGAACGAGTAAAGATAATTGAAAAGCTTTTCTCAACATTAAGAATCATCGTAAGTCATTCTTATGGAGCTAAGAATAATACTTTAAGATTAGTCTCTTGAAATTTCCCTTCCTAAGTGATGATAATCAAATGCTTTAGAGTAATCCACTGATTAACCATTATCCATCTCCTTTATTTGCTTGAGTTGAGTAATCTAATCTATCAAGAGTACTATTTATAGATCTTCATTAGTTCAAATATCCAACATTTTGAAGATAATACAACAAATAATATAGGAGGGATATGATATACTGATTCTTTAAGTGAGGATACTATGATGAGCTCACAACCTTTTATTGATGATTCTACAAATGAGATGAACTGAATTTTAAGTTGTAAATCCACATATATGCCTAGAATTAATGAGAGTGGACTTGGAATGCTAACCCTAATCAAGGGGTTGAACATTTTGTAGAGCTATAAATATATTAATTACTTCAGTAAGGCAACTTCCATTCTATTAGAGCACCTTTTCATAGGCTGCAATCACCCATGGTATTAACAACATGATGCAACAACCATTACCTTATCTTAAATAAAATGACATCTTTCAAGTCATTATGAAGGTAATGATGGGTGTTCCCTCTTTTGATGATAAACTAAATGCCAAAATTCATTTACTAATTGGCTCCTTAGTTTGGATAATAACTTAGCATTGTAGCTTTGTTGAATGTGTCACATTCATTTTTTAAGCTTAAGTTAACTGTCTAAGCCCAAATATATTCAATCATTATAGAGAAACAAATATTTAGAAATGGATATGAATATTTTAAGTGTTAGTATGGCATAAAAGAGAGTTTAGAATCTAAGTACCTACCACCCACTCATCATTGCATATTTTTTGAAGATCTATTCACTTGGAGATAGAGTACTTTGATATTAGTTCAATATTTGGAAAATCTTGAAGTGATAATCATTAATTGAATTATCGTTAAAGACTCAAAAGTGACATTAGCTTGATTTTGAATTTAGATTATAGGTTGATCTTGCTTAAACATTGGTTAACCTTGGAGAAGTTAATTCAACAAGTTGTTGCAATTGAACACTATTTGGAAGGAAGATTCCTTTTCAAAATTAGGAAATGACTATTCCTCATCATGGTATAAGAATTCCAAAGGGAAAGTTTATTGGAGCTTTAAAAGTTGTAAAGAGAAAGGCTCCTATAGTTTTTTCAACTTTCAAAATATCCAATGTCCAATGCTTTAAGCACAAATAAATTTAATATTATGTTCATCATTTATCCTAATAAAGAATTGAATATAAGAGTCCTAGAGAGTAGAGGTGAAGGAAGTCATGGTGAAAGATAAGATGAGTCTATGGGAGATGATCATAATGCAACATTATGAGGCTTCAATGATGAAGAAAAAGCACATTAGAGGGATAATCTTTAGTTTCATGAGATGTGCTTTTTCATCCTAGAATACTAAGATTGGATGAAAACTATGATCTTCCATAAATACTTCGTTTAGGGATCAATCATATGAGCTCATCATGGATAGTAGCAACTATAAGAACATTATCTCTAGGGTTATTGTATAATGCATGAAGAGCTTAGCCACACTTCATACCTTCGAAGGTCACCTAGGTTAATAAAAACATTGAATGCCACCCAACGATGTCAAGTGCATATTTAGCTTGACATTTGTTTTTTTAAAT
This sequence comes from Vanilla planifolia, assembly GCA_023846275.1. Taxonomy (NCBI): domain Eukaryota; kingdom Viridiplantae; phylum Streptophyta; class Magnoliopsida; order Asparagales; family Orchidaceae; genus Vanilla; species Vanilla planifolia. Next base: position 25,681,758 of record CM043874.1, on the reverse strand, counting down.
TGTATTTGGTTTCTTATTCACTTATAGATGTTTCACATATTATTCTCACTAGGTCATGATTCTTTTACATAAATATCACTATTTATGGTCATAAAAACAACTATAATTTCCATCATCAAAGAAAAAAAAACTTTTCTTAATTTCTATTCATCTTAAGGTTTTAGGAGGAATCCATATGATTTACCGCATATCTCAAATATGTAATGGTTTGGTAAGATAAAATATAAGTAGGTCATCATATGTGACTTAAGCAATTATTGAGACTCTAACTTTTCCCATTAAAAAGATTGACACTCTTAGTGAAGGCATTTTTATGTTTGAAGAGTGTGCATATGTAAGTCTCAAGGACCTCCAAAATGAATTACCATATTATGTGATATTTAACATGTGATTGATATATTTTTAATCAAAATTGCTTAACTTGCTTATGTATATAAGGAATACAATTTGACATGTTGAACAAAAGTGATATGTAAATAACTTGTTAGCAAAAAAATTCATTTTGGAGAGCTCATCTCCATTTGCCTTCCTTGTTTATTAACATAAAAAAGGAATGAAATTGGTACATGTGCATAAACTAATAAGTAATCAAATAGGTTACAATTAAAAGTGTCTTCTTAACATCTCAACTAAATGGTGTAGGGAACAAGGTATTTTTCATGATAGATTTGAAGAGAAGCTACCACCACCAAATTAGATTGTAAGAGGGTAATGAGTAGAAGCAAAGTTCAAAATTAAATTATATATATATATATATATATATTAATAGATCATTATTCAATTTTTCTTATGAATTACAATGAGCAAATTGATGAAGGTGATAAACTATATGTTTGATCTTTTAGTTGTCAAGTTCTTAAAGTGTACTTTAATGACACCTCTAGTTGTAATCATGCTTGGAATGAACATGCAACTATCTTTGTTATGTAAGAAGGACAACTTCTACACTATTTAGAAAAGGCGTATTTATGATGCAAAGTACATAGTTATATTAACTTTAATGATGAAATATCAATCAATTAGAAATGGTAAAAGTCATTTATTGATATTAGAAATTATATGCAAATCAAGCATCTAATTCATCCAAAGTAATGTATATTAATTGCATTAAAGATATATCCAAATGTATGTATGCAATGAAATATGCATGTCATTAATCTTTTGAGAAGCAAAAGTAAAATACCTATAATATTCTACACATAAGTTCTAAAAGATAAAGCAAACACTCGACTTGGGATTCATGTACTTGTTGGTAACTTCCTTCAATTCTTTATTGTTTTTGAGCCGCTTGATCATCATCAACATCTTTATGCTAAACCAAAGAGCCCCAGGGGTAATATATTATTTTGATGATAAAAACCCTTTAAATGTTTTATTTATGATATAATATATCCACTTATCATGCTACAATATACTCTAAAAATAGGTAGATAAAGTGGATCACAAATCATAGTGTTGATGGATAAAGCCTTCTAAGCTACAAGTCAAATGCACATTATTGAAATCCACATTATCAAGTATCTCCAATACAATATTTTCTTGTATCATTTGAGACCTCTAATCAGGCACTAAATATTACATCAGAATATATTCATGATGTACATGTTTTTAATATCTTTCAATTATTATCACCAATTTCAAATCTTATTTTTAGTTGCTATAGCACCCTTAGTTAGAACTCCTTAGATTTAACCTTCCCACAATCTCAACTCCTCTTAGATTCCTTTGAAATACTTGATAGTACTTATTTCTCTCTTTCCTCCATTCTTATGCACTTGGAAAAATTTAAATGCATTGGTTTTTCCCACATAATTTTTTTCCTGAGCTCAACCTCAGTTGTTTTTATACTAAACAAATGTCCTGTAGCATTCATGTCCATTCCACTTCCTCTTAATGACTATGTTCCTTTGATTTTGTGTTTCTTCACCTTCTTTTAATGTGATTTTGTATTGTTTCCCATCATTTAGACTTTCTCAAGTATAATTTCTATATCATTTTTTCTTGTTAAGTTTCAAAATCTTAGTAATTTCTATAGATTGTACTTGAATGTTTACAATCCTATATTATATGATCTCATTTTGTCTTAATTTGTATTTCATTTTTCTTACCTTACTAATATGGTCTTAGTATCACACTTGTACAATATGCTTCAGTGCATATACTCCTTACGTTCTAACTCAATGATTTGATTTACAATATTATGCTTTACTTGATCTACTTATACAACTACAATCATTATATTTTATAATAAAATACTTTGTTAACTTTTAAATAGTAAAGTTTTTCTTCTCTTTTAATTGTATTTGTACAATCTCTATCTTATAGTTATATAATATTCATTTTCATGCATATGCTTTTTCTGTCATACATAATGATTCCATGTTCTTCGCTTGATCAAACTAACATGACTATGCCCATTATATTGTACATTATGATCCTGTATTAACCCATGGAATAGTTAAGTTTTTTTTTCTTTTGATTGTATTGTATGATCTCTACTTCATACTTTTATGATAGACATTTCATGTTTATGTTTCTTGCATCATAATGAAGCTAATCCTCACCATATTGTATTAGTACGATTATAACCATATACTGTTAATTGGAATCATCCATTAACCCATTAATTATTAAATTTTCCTTCTCTTTTGTCATACTTATATTATATTTATTTTGTACTTATATGATATACATTTATAAGCATATACTTCTTCCATCATAAATTGATGATTTCATGTACGACATTATTTTTCACCTGATCATACTAACATATCATGATCTTAATCCAAGATATAACTTATTGGATGCTCAATATCTCACTAGTGGTTTACTACTCAATCCCAGCCTAACCACATAAGCATATGATAAGTACTCTAGCACTAAATACATGGCCAAGTCCACAGTCTCTCGTGGGTTCAAAATAAGCTAATGGTGCACAATCACAACATATAAACATCCAAGTCTATGATCTCCCCTGGGTTTAAAGTGGGCTATTAGTGTATAGCCATAACATACAAAGTTTGATGAAAATCACAATCCCATCTACTAATAGTTAACTTGAGTAACCAAAACCTAGGATCCATTACATCCCAAGCCTCATTATCATTAAGTTTATCTTTTTTATCATATAAATTATTATTTTAAAGTATTAATACAATCAACTTTGGTACCAATAACTATATTAGGTATCTTAAGGTTATTTTTATAGCTTAATTCAACTATTTAAGGTACCTAACATATCCAGATGTAACATTTAAAGCTATTCTTTGCTTTTAACCTTTGTTCAAACCTTTATCTTTAATCCTTTCACCTATTTAGGATAAAACTTAAGCTCTTACTCAAGTTCATATCTGTCTTTATCTTTAGGCATATTTCTAATATCATGATCAATTTTATAGATACAAATTCACATGAGTTTCAATAACGACTTGTATCCTCTATAGGAAAACCTAATTCACTATACCCATCTCACGATTCTCTCTTAAGCCACACAATTCCCTAAATTATGATTTAGGATGTTAACCCATAGCTTAAGAGACCAAATAAGGTTCTTAATATTTTACTTAACAAATCAAGTCATTCTTAGGTTTATCCAACATCACATGGCAATTAGCCTGTTCACTGAGTTCAACATCTCTCTAAACCAAGACCAAGCTCTCTAGCTCAACCAATATTTATTCAATATTTAATTAAGAGCCTCATTAGCCCAAGGCCTTATCCATCGTATGCATAAGAATTACCAAGTGCTTATGCTCTTAATACAATTCTAAATTTTATTTTTATGGTTTTTTATATTAAAAAAATATAAGAACCAACCAATCTTACTATAAGGCTACCTTAAGCCTTATGTAGGGTAACTTAAAAAACTATATTATTTGATGTCTTATTCCTTAACCTATATATGACCTTATCATCCTAAAGTCACAATCCATGATTATCATTATCTTATTTATTATTAAATATACTCACATTTAAATCCTAAGCCTTTTAACCTCAAACTTAGTATTCAATATACAAATTCTAAGATTTATTAAAAATCCTAATATAAAGTTAACTAGATCTAAGAACTACCTCTAAACTTCTATCACTTATGCCTTTCTTGAACAAATCATATTATTTTCCTAGGAATTTTGAAGACTATTACACACAAGCTTAGCTTTCTTTAAGATGAACTCAAGTCTTTTAAGCTACTACCTAAAGAATCTAAGAGCTCCCATTACTCTAGAAGCTATCCAAGGTCTCTTCTCAGATCTAAATTCAATGGCTGAGCTTTTCTCCTTAGACTAAAGGCTTTTCATAATTCAACAAACCCCTCATAAATATAAAAGATCATCTTTGGGTTCAAGTTACAAGTATCTCTTATCTAAAAATAATGTTTATTCAAGAATTATCTTATATACTAAGTTTTAGGATTCTTCTGAGAGTCATAACTCATTTCTAAGCTTAACTTGAGTTAACTTAACACTTCTCTTAAATTTAGCTTTATTATCTACTAAAATTTATCTTCTTACATCAAGCATATAAAGTATAGATTGATATACACAATGCTAACTTTATTCAACACCTTATCCTTAAAAATTATAAGTGACTTAAATTATCATCCTCTAAATTTAATCATACATAATAAGATCATAATCTTTAATTTCAAATTAATTATATCAAAGATAATAATATTTTACTCTAATCATGTATGATTAAGAATATCTTTATGAACCCTAAACCATATATGACCATAATATTGTCAATCATCTATAGATAACATATAGCATTTAAAATCATACTATTAAGCTTAATCTAATCTAACCTCATCTTTAAGAATTTCTTGACAACATCTTAACCATTAATTATGCTCACTCATGAGCCTTTTATAGTGTCAAACCAATCTAAGGATTTTTCAAAGATCATGACTTTGGTTGTAATTTTAACTAGTCTACAACCTTAACATATTTACAAAAACCAACCCAATTATTGCAAGCCTAGCTAAGTCCTCAACCAACCTATTCTTCTTTCAAGGCCATAAACCATTTCATTTTATGTTCCTTAATTAGAAATTAAGGCTATTTCTCACCTCATAAGCCACCTAGGTAAATCAAAAGTATATGCTAAGCTTCTCATGGCTTAACTAAGCCATCGTACAAGCTATCCAAGCAAAACTAAGGAAAAGTTCTTACCTATAAGATATCCTTAAGATTTGACTAAGTTTCAAGCTATTAATTTATTGTTCATGATCTAGTCTAAGTTTAATTGGCATAAGAGTTTGTTCTCCACATCATTATAATGGTTTCATATGTATAATAAAGGATTCTCATTAAGCCATAGTTCAAGTTAAAGTTCATCATGTCCAAACTAATAATGTGTCTATAAGAATGAAAATATCCAAAGCAAAACCTAGTGAATTCATCAAAAAATAACTTTTACAAAGAATAATATCCTTGCAAAATTGGAAATAAAATAGATCACATTTCTAATCATTTTTTTCAAGAGATTTTCTTAACAAAAGTTATAATGATCATGTTTCATTTACACCACAAAAGTTATACTTAATTTCATGCATTAATAATAATAATTGAGCTATTAAATTGCATGCTAAAATTAAATTAAAAAACTTTCATTCTTAAGTGAGGGATCAAGCTGACATAAAACACGTCACTTACATATAAGATCATGATTCAATGAGAAAATTTGACACTATCATGTGTTCAAACACAATCCTTTAACATTCAACTCTTAGTTACGAAAAGAGCTTAATGTTAACTAAGCTAATCATATAGTTAATCATGAATTAATTTGGTTCCATACTTAAGCATGAAAATAAACCATCAAAGTTATATTACGATTTCTTAGTTATAGCCATAATATTAGCTTCCATAGTTGTAAATTCAATTGCACATGTAAGAAAATGAATGTCTCATAATAAGTATGCTTTTAACGAGAATGAGCATCATTATAACTTGGTTGTAACATTAGATCTTCCTTGGTTAAGGTTCATAAGAAGGAATATATAAACACAAAAACTCATGATCATGGCCACACAAAATTTCACATACAAGTCTAACAAAGTACCTAGTTTGAACTTAATATATATATATATATATATATATATTTAAATATATGTACTTAAAATTTATCCTACCTCTTGACCCTTATAAAGGACTACACCTTGGTTTGGCTTCACTTCCTTCAACTATTAAGATCACCACCTATGCCTTTTACTCATCGCTAAGACTTATCCTCTCTTTATCTCAATTTATCTTCCTTGCTTAGAGCCATGGCCAGGTTTTGTAAACTCTAACCAAAACTGCATGCTAATGATTATATACTTAGGCAATAAAAACTATCTTCATTGAAGCATCTCAGGGAATTTTGATAAGGATTCACTTACAACTTGCGGCTAGGATTGATTCCATGAAATAACCTTCATGGTTCCTTTTTAAACCTAATTAAAAAAACCACCTCTAATCTTTTAATGTCTAATTACACATCCTAAATTTAGAGCTTTTCCAAGGAATACACGACTAAGAGTCTAAGAATCCAATTGAATGAATTCATAGCAATCAAGTCAAATTCCTTTGTATCATACTGATATGTTTCATATCTTTGTACTATATGTTGAGTTAAATCTTTCTTCAATTATGCTTATCCCACTGATTATAATTATATGATATGCTAATTCAAATAATATGATACACTTTAGCTTCAACAAGTTAGGCATTTTGTAAACTTCATATTTATACAATTCCATAATCATATTTGTATAATAAGTTTTTTGTATTTTTTGATATTATAGCCCAATAATTTTTGTGTTTGATATTGATCTGAACTTGATCATACTTATATGATTTTATTAATCATAATGTATAATCCATATGTTAACCTAATACTCACTTCTCAAAGTTAGTTAATTTTTCTTCTCTTTTATCATATATGTATGATCCATGTTTTCATACCTATATGAACATAGTATTGCCTAGACTAATCCTTTATTTGTTTCATTAATGTCCTTATATGATAATATGATAAGTCTTGTATGATCATTAGTTATCTTTTATATTTATCCATATTTCTCTCAATTTTATTCTTTCTCCTAATTAATCATATTGTATTATGTGCTTCTATTATATTATATAATGCCATTACCTTTTCCTTCACTTATCAAACATATCTGGCCTTTAATATTCATGATATTGTTATTTAGATACAATTACCATGTTTTATATATATGATCAAAAATTTGCTTTGATAACCTATTCACCTTGCATCTTGACTATTTCTTTTGCTTGATCATATTATATGATTATCATATTATACAATATTCATAATTGAGCTCTCACTCTAGTTTATTTTCTCATCATACTATATGATCTTCTACTATCATATTATACGATCCTCATCATATGTATAATTAATAATAAACTATGTTGATTAATTAAATTTATAAGTATTTATTAAATAAAATAAAAAATAACATGGTTTAATATTAATAATTATGAATGGATTATTGACTAAATTAACACATTATTTAGTTATAAAAATGATCTTTCTAGTAGAGAAGTTATCATAGTTGTATGCATAGTAGATTAAAAGACTGTGAAATTTTGGAAGTCATTATTTTTCTATAAAGATCTTAAATTCACTTCTCAATTTTGGAGAAATATGTATAAAGATTTTAAAACATTGTTGAGGTTCAACATAATTTTTCATCCTTAGACTGATGGATAGATTGAATGACCTATTTGAACTCTTAAGAACATGATGAGACTGTTCGATAGAATTTAGAGATGATTGGAAAATCCATAAACTATTAATAAAATTTACCTATAATAATAGCTTCCATGTTTGTATGGAATGGCTTCTTATGAAGTCTTATATTGAACAAAGTGATAATACCCCTCTATGTTTGGTTGAGGGCAAGAAACTAATAAGGTTTAACTTTATTGAAGATGAAAAAGAAATGATTAAGATAATTAGGGATAAAATTCAAATGGATCAACACCATCAAAAGAAATACTTTGATATGAAACATAGGAATGTCAAACTCCAAGTTGGTGAACATGTTTTCCTTGAAGTCTCTTTAAGGAAATAATAAGATTTGATAAGATAAGAAAGTTGAGACCTAAATATATTAGGGCTCTAAAAATTTTAATAAGAGTTGGAATAATTTCTTATAGGTGACTTTTCCTTCTTAGATGACTAGAGTTTATGATGTTTTTCATGTATTCTCATTGAAAAGATATATTCATGATTCATCATATGAGATCCATTATGATTTTGAGAAAACTAAAAATATAAGCAAACTTACCTTATTAAAACAAAGGTAAAAACTCTAACTAAGCAAGAAAAGAGGTTGACCAACAAAGTTATTCTTATGCTCAAATTCCTTTGGATTAGTCAAACTAAAAGGAATTCTACTTAGAAAGTTAAAGAGGATATGATGTTATCATTTCTTTAATTATTTTAAATTTTAGGATGAAATTTTCTATAAGGTAAGGAGATTATGATAGCCTAATTTTTTAATAAAAAATGTATCTTTAATAATATATTTGTTATATGTAGGTATAAGACTTAGATATTGGCCTAATTAGATGCATCTTGAAAAGCATGTCATATTGCTCATATTTGAGATTTTGAGTATATATTTGAAAAGATTTTAGCATGATGATTATGCCTATGCATTAGTTGTAATTATTAGAGATTGTTTTAAATTTTTATGAGTTTCCAAAGGTGAATTTAGAAAGAAATTATTATTATATTAAATCTTTTTATAAATATAAAAGAATAATGACATACCCTCCTTCTCATGTCTATTTGGCTGTGACTAGCATGTGAAGAAGTTTAGGAAAGAGAGAAGTGAATAAGGTGGGGAGATTAGGTTGGAGAGGAGATCTAGAAGTAAAGGAATGATTCAAAATAGAACCTTAATTTCTCTTTTGAGCTAAATGAAAGAACAAGAAAAAGGGTTTTGAATCTTGCATTTGTGTAAAGGTCTGATAAAGGTATTATCACACTTGGCTTTTAGTACTATGTTTTTTTCACATCTCTAAATTCAATAAAAATATGCACCAGTTAATATACTTTTCTAGCTACCTTTCACCCCTTGGGCTCTACATTCAAGCTAAGAGTTTCGATCCCCTTATTTGATCATCAGGCTCATGGTGTGTTAACTACATCCTTTACTATACATTCAACCAACTAATACTAAACTAATTCACCATAGACTAAGATTACCCACCAATCATACTAACATATACACAAATACATAAGCAACCCAAAAGTCTATAATGTTATTTGTACGTGATATGTTAATGGAATAATAAAGCTTAGAGACAATTCATAAGCTTAAAATTTTAGTATATAAAATAATATAAAAAATGCTAATATCTAAGTTTATAATAAATTGTTCAATACATCCCAAGTCTATTTAGATACAAATATTAGAGTCATAAAAGATAAAAATTAGTACCACTAAAATCAAAGATGTAAATAACAATTATTGAAACTAAGAGATGCATTACCAAGGAGATCTCATAACCCTAAATCCTATGCAAGCTTCTATCTCCTTAAACTTGCATGTAACAATAAGGAGAGAGCCAAAGCTGAATAAGAAAATCTCAAGACACATTATAAAAATAACATAAAATAGCAAGGTGCTATATCAAATTTGTAAAATAGAATATAATTAACATCATGATTAGACATAATAAAAATATATGTTGTATCACTAAACTAATATATTACATAAGAATCATAAAATTAAATAGCTCTATTATCATAACTTTAAGGATCTTATTTGATAACCATTAAGACTTATATCATATCATGATCTTAGTCTAGGATAAATGTTATTGGATACTCAATGTCCCATAAGCAATCTATTGCTCACTCCCAACCAAACCACATAATTTCATGGTAGGTACTCTACAAATACGTGGCCTAATTCATGGTCTCTTGTGGGTTTAGAATGAGCTAATGACATCCATCCACAACAAATAAAAAGCAAAGTGCATGATTTCCAATGGGTCGAAAGAGGCTAGTGGCATGCAACCATAATATATAAAATTCGTTGAGAGTCATGTAATACTACCTACCAATTGCTGACTATAGTAACCAAAACCTAGGGTTTACAACATCCAAAACCTCATTATCATTAAGTTTCTCTTATTTATCATATTTATTGTTATGCTAAAGTATTAACACAATCTATATGGGTCAACAATAATTATCTTGGGTACCCTAAGGTTACTTCCACCCTAATTTAAATATTTAAAGCACTAAAATATATTAAGAGGTTACAATTAAAGCTAGTCTTTACTTAACCTTTATATGGGGATGAAGATCTTTTTACTTATCTAGGTTATCACTTAAGGTCTTACTCAAGTCTCATCTTTAGAATTACTCTTAAGAACATTTTAATGTCATGATGAATCTTATAGATTGGATTCACATAAGTTCCAACAATGACTTTCATGCCCCATAAATGAACCTGAGCCATTGTACCCATCTCATAAGTTTATCTTAGGCCACCTACACAACTATCCAGAACATCATCTAGGATGTCTACCCATGACATAAGAGACTAAATAGGGTTATTAAGTGTGTTAACCAATAAACCAAGCTACGCTTAGGATTTAGCCAACGTCACAAGGCAACTAGTCCCTTGATTGAGTCTAGCATCTCTCTAAATCAAGATCAAGCTCTCTAGCTCAATCAACATTTATCTAATATTTAACTAAAAGCTTCACTAGATTAAGACGTTTGATATAGCATGCTAAGACTCATCAAGTGCTCTTTCTCTTGGTCCAATCCTAAATTCCATTTTTATGTTTACTTTATGCTTAAAACCAAAATGGTTACTTTATGCTAAAAACCAAAATCTATGTAGCAACCAAGCTTAGTCTAAGCCTAACAAAGCCTTATTTGATGTTTATCCAAAAGACTATCATTTAATGCCTAATTAACCTACCCATGACCTTATCATCTCAAGGGTAAAATCCATCATTATTATCATCCCATTCATTATTTATATCATTAACTTACTTGCCTTAGACCTCTAGTTCTAGGATTACCTATGACCTTATCCAAGTTTAAATTCCAAACCAAAATGTATTCACATTCAAATCTTCGGGTTACAAACCTTTAACCTAGAATTTAATATATAAATTCTAAGATTTATTAAAATCTTAAAAAATCTTATTCTTAACCTAAAGTTGAATAGATTTAAGAGTTAATCTTAAATTTTATCCCTTAAACTTTCTTTAACCAAACCCACATTTTTAGGCCTTCTAAAGAACATTAATTAACCTTAACTTTCTTTAGAACCAAAGTTAAGCTTCTCAAGCCACTTAAGGAATTTGAAACCTCCCACTACCCTAAAACTCACCCAAGATGTCAAGCCCCCACCTAAACCAGTACCTCTAAATAACAAAATTAACATCAAATTTTTCTACTGTTACAACATATAGTGAGGACAAAGAACAAAACCCAAGGTGGGGACCCGATGATAAGACAAACACTAACTCAAAAATCCAAAAGTATGTATATAAAGGCATGTTTTTAAACATTTAATCACACCAAAACTTTCCTTCTCTCACACATCTCTTGAAAATGGCTCTTCTATAGCAGCATCATTCCCATCTCTCGGTGCAGTGGTTTCATGACTTATGATGTAAGCACTAAATGAGATTTTATAAATCTCAGTAGATAAATCCACATAGTTAACCAAGTAAATAAAAATGCATAATAAAATACCATAAACAATAAAGATGAATCATATGCATCAAGCAAAAACCATACCAGATATCATATATAAGATAATATCAAAGGAAAACCATAAAGAAATGTTAGTTTCTTATATAGTGTGTTATTACTGGGCCCAATTCCCTTTGACTCATTATCCTCTAGATCCAATCATCATCAATAAATGACCTCCAGCCGGCATCCAACCAAGCATATAATACTAGGTAGATATCTGATCCGAATATCGATACACTGCAACATATGCTGAGCCTAGTGCCACCAGGCACGTATGGTACCATACCCTGTAACACATGCTGAGCCTGGTGTAAATCATCATGCAGTCATAGCACATAAGATACAACACTAGGCAGATATCTGATCTAAAGATCGATACCCTACAACACATACTGAGTCTAGTGGTGAGGATAATGTTCTCTAAGAATCCATTTTTTTTACTACCATTTCCAATCATAATTCTTAACAATTATGCCATATCAAGACATTTCTTTTTATATTATTTCTTCCTTTTTATTTTATTATCATATCATGTTATTTCTTTCTTTTTAGTTTTCATGCAAATGCATAAGTAATCCATACCATAATATTTCTTTTTTTTATGCCATAAACATATGCAACAATCACAATTCTATAATAGTAAGAAAAACATGTAAAAACACATAATATTATGCTACATCACAGGGTTAGGAATTTATCTACCTGGATTTGCTGTACCAAATTTTCTTATCCACTTCTAATTTGTCTTGATGTCCTACAAGGCCATGGTCACAAATTAAAATATGTTCATTAACCAAAAGTGCTTTCTAAAAAGCTTTCCCAAACAAACCCCTAAAATAAATCCCAAAATCAGCTTACGTGGGCGTTGGACCGCCTGCTCCCGACGTTGGACCGCGTGCTCTCGACGCTGGACCGGGCTCTCTCGGCACGCTGGACCGCCGGCGCTCAGTAGCCAGGTTCAGCAGCATGACCTGGTCCAAAGGCGTGGACCGATTTTTCGCTCTCTCTCTCTCTCTCTCTCTCTCCTATATGTTCGGCGAAACCGAAATATTTCGTCAGCGAACTTGAAATCTCTTGCGTCTCTCACCGGCAAATTGACCGCCACTCACCGAAAAAACTTATGCAACCCGATGACAAAAGCAAACAAAATTCTAACCTTCGTCGGCTGTCACCGTCGCTTGCCTGAAATCACGAAAATTCCTCACCGCCGTGCCTCACCGTTGTGCCTTGCCACGCGTGTTCACAGAAGTGCGTTTGAAACGCACATGGGTCGGGTTTTATAACGTGGTCGAAACCGACTTGCCATGAACCACATTTTTCAGAAAATCCCTTCTAAATCAAATTTTAACTAAGCCGACATTTAAAAATTACAAATCTATCCTCCACGTTATAAATTTATCCTAAATCTTTAAAAATTCATACTTTATTCATTAGAGCTCCAAAAATTACAAATTAAACATCGTTAGATTCATCTCAAAAAGCTCTTTCTTTTAAGCAAATAAAATAAAGAAAACTAGGACTATTACACAAGATCATTTCTAAGAACTCCTAATACATCCAAAGTACTTGGTCAAGCTTTCTCACTCAACCCCAAAGCTTATCAAATGTAACAAGCCCTTATAAGCCATAAAAGATCATCTTTGGGTTTAGTTTAAAAGTACATATTATCTAAGTCTAAGGTTTACTCAAGAATTACCATATCTACTAAGTCTTAGGGTTCCTCCAAAAGCTATAATTCATTTTCAAGCTTAACTAGAGTTAACATAACACTTCCCTTAAACTTAGTTTCATTATCTGCAAAAATCCAACCTCTTCGATCATGCATGTAAAGTTTAGATTATCATACAAAATACTTAGTTTATTTAACTCCATACTCTTAGAAATTATAAGTGACCTAAATCATTATTCTCTAAGTTTAATTATATATAATGTGATCATCATCTTTAATTTCAAATCAAGTATAAAAATTAATCTTCTCTTCTAATCATGCATAACCAAGAATATCCTTTAATAATGTTAAATCACTTATAAAATAGCATCAGCATCATCCATAGATAATATATGATATTTAAGATCATGTTTCTAAGTTTAATCTAATCTAATCTCATCCATAAGTACTTATAGCCAACATCTAAAACATTCTTCATACTCACTCAAGAGACTCTCATAGTGTTAAATTAATGTAGGGAATTACTAAAAATCTCAACTTTGGTTGCAATCTTAAATAATCGAAAACCTTTACTACTTAGCCAAAACCGACCCAATTATGGCTAACCAAGTCATCAACTAACCTAACCTTCTTATAAAACCTTAAACCATTTCCTTCTAGGTTATTTAACAAGAAACCAAGGGATATGTCTCACCTTAAAAGCCATCTAGGTCCAACCAACATCTAATTCAAGCCTCACTTGGTTTGACCAAGCCAAGGCTAACTACCCAACAAAAGTTGAGGAAAGAACATGCTTGGTGACAAGATGTCCTTACGGTTTGCCTAAGTTTCAAGTTTCACCCTAGAGTCCATGACCTATTATAGGTTAATTTGCATCAAGGATTTGCTCTTAATTTCTTAATCTTGGTTTCATGTGTATATCACAAACTCTCATCATCATGCCATAGATCATCTTAAAATTTAAGTTGATCTTATCCAAACAAAATTTGACTCAATAAGAATGATATTAGCAAAGTTGGAAAAAGATTCACAAATGCTTCATCTTAATTTTAGATTGTGATTATCCCAAAGAAGAAAAGCAATTAGCATCATAACTTGTTTATAAACATTATGATTTATTCATTAACAACATGTCAATCTACATTGCTAAACTACGTTATCATGTTTGCATAAATTTTAAAAGCATTATAATAATGATATAGAAAATCATGCTTATATATATATATATATATATATATATATATATATATATATATATATATATATATATATATATATATATATATATATATATATATATATATATATATATATATATATATATATATATATCATCCTAAATACATGGTTTTGCATCAAAACTAAATCTCAACATACCAATCAATAAACCTAAATCCTAACATGATTATATTGACTAAGAAAAAACATTGATCAATCATAAAGGTAATTTCATGTCTTTAAGAAATTAAATATGATCATTTTTTTCAATCCAACAAGATAAAATTATCAAACATAATAATATACATTTTAGATTTTGGATACATGCATGTCTTTCATAGATTTATAATTCAATCCTCAAATAAGAACATGAATGCATCATCGTAAGCATGTTTTGAATAAGGATGATCATCATCATAACTTGATTATAACATTAAATATGCTTAGGTTTAGGTTTAAAAGAAGGAATCTAAGAATAAAAACTCATGATCATGGCTCACATAAATTCACATAAAAGTTTAACAAAATACTTGATTTTAACCTAACATATATCTAAATCTGATCTTGTAGTTCATCTTACCTTCTGATAATTGTAAAGGACTAAACCAAGGTTTGGTTTCACTTTCTTCAACCTTTGAGATCAACACCTCCTCCTCTTAGTCATGGCTAAACATTTTTCTTATCCTCCTTTTCTCAGTTTGGCCTCCTTGAAGTAAATCATGGTTAGAGTTTTATAAAAAACACATGTAAAGGCATAAGCCAAGGATATATATACATCGGTTTTTATCTTAAAATTAAGAGTGAATAGTTTAGATAGGATCTAATTAATTTCATGGTTATCCTTCACATCATGAATAAACATTTCTCCTCTAATCATTTAATGGTCAATTACACATCCTAAATTTATAGTTTTTCCAATATAATACATGGTTTGGGTTTTATGCATCCTATTCCCTTCTTATGTGTGAATTTGTAACAATCAGGTCAGATTCTTTATATTATACTAATACATTACGTATCTTTGCATTGTATGCTAAGTTAAATGTCTCTTCATATATGGCTATCCTATTGATTATAATGGTATAATCAGTTATTTGTATAGTACGATATGCCTTACGCAACATTTGTCCTTCTTAACTTGTCGATTCTTGTGTCTGATTCTTCCTTTAATTTTAACATACTTATACAATTGTGTTAATCATATTGTATGATCCATTGACTCACAGATACTCACCTCATTGAACTTAAAAATTTTTTCTCTTATTATCAACTTATACGATCCATGACTTTATACACATATGATTACAATATTACTTAGACTAACCTCTAATTTCTACATTAATGCTTTTGTATGCTAATTTGATCAACTTAGTACTATCATTAGCTAGTTTTGTGCCTATTTTTATTGGCTTTTTTTTATTCCAGGTTGCATTATTCAATGTATTATGATCATAATGTATAATATCAAAGTTTCTTCCTTAACTTATCAGAAAAGTTTGACCATTAATATTCATGGTAATCATACACATATGATAACCAAATTATACTTGTGCTAATAAAGTCCACTTTAAAAGCCTTTTCATGCTTGCATCAAAGTTGCTTCTCTTATTTAATTTTATTATATAATTAACTAATATCATATTATAAGACATTCAAAATTAAGTTTTCAAACAAGTTTTCTTTCTCATCATATTATATGATGTTAACCACGATACTATACAATCAATAATAATTAAATTTATAGGTATTCATTTAATAAACTCAAAAAAAAATAATATATCTTTATTAACTAACATAGAGGTGTAAAAGGTATATTTCTATTGAAGTTTTTCCTTCCTTAAAATGACCATATGTTTCCTTTTAAGTTGCTTGAGTTTGGTTTTTGAGTGGGGGTTTGAGTTTGAGATTTGTAAATTATGTTTTTCTACACTAGTATAATGTATTGTATGATTAAATTGATCATATCATGTGACTGACTAGAATGGATAATGTAATGAGAACCACAAATGATCTGATTAGTAAAAATTTTATATAAATCCCCTTAATTGAGAAGATACAACACTATTAAATACCATACTATTGCTTGAGTAGTTCTTCACCTTAGCTTCTTAAAATAATCATACAATACAAGAATATTCTTCAAACCTTACAACCAATCCTTTAGTAGTAAGTGATAAATGGTTTGATTGAATAAAAACATGATACTTATAAATATTAGACCATATGATGGGGCTATCAAGTCATACAATTAATTTATTAGAAGTGATTAGACTGTTTGAAGTGGTTTGATCTAACTAGAACTTGAGGGTCATACCATGAGATCATCAAATGGTACGATTAGCTTCAAAAGAAGGTACCATTGATTGGCTTGTCCAACCTAGTGCATGAATAGTTTCATGTTGATTTTTATACAATATATTTTAGGATAATTAACCATATGATGTGGAAGATCAAATAGTAAGCTATAATAGAATTAGAGATTCTTTGTGCAATGTTTATAAATGCTTATTGAATAGAGAATATACATATATTAATAGAAATCAATATGTATTATGTAAAAATTTAAGGGAAAAGGTAAAAGAAATAAAAAAAGTAGTGGAAGAGGCATCACGAGACCAACACGTTTGCAAACTAGTTAGCTATGAAGTAAGGGGTTAAATTGTTAATTACCTTAAAATAATATTATGGAATGTGATATGATGTGAAGTCACCATATTGCAAGGAGTAATTTCATTTATCTATGTTTTGAATCATGCTATAGTATTCTATTATTAGTATTAGTATTATATATATATATCACTTATAAATATAGAACATAAATATAAAATAAAATGAATGAATAAGGAAGAAGAAAGGTTGACTAATCCTAATGAATTATAATCATCAAAAAGAAAATAAGAACGTAAAATATTTTTTCTATGACCCTAACTTATAGCTACTCAATATTGAAAATAAAATCATCATGATATCACTAAAACTTAGATTGGGCTACGACATATCAATGACCTCTTCATCATATACACAAAATATTGGGCCATGTAGGTGTTAGATTTTTGATTTTTGATATATAAGAAAGAAAATCATCATCTTGATATCATTAGGACACATAATAAACCCATAATATGTTGGAGGCCTCTATCATAAGCATAAAATGTTGGGCAATAAGGATAGTAGCTCCATTATAGATAATGATATGGCATGATATCCCAAGAAGTGGGAGGGTCATATAAGAAAAATTAGGCCCAAAATAAAGGAATGAAAAACTAATAAAAAAATTTGAAAATAATATTGAATATGAAACCAAGAAAAGATAAATATATGATATGATATGAGCACTAAATATATAAGTATTATGAGATGACTATATGCATACATGACTAAGATGCACATATACGTAGTTATTCAATACTTTTATGTCTTTATGGATTTTTATGCACCATTCTATTTATTATTTCATATTTTTATTAGCTGACTCACTATATATGCTTATTAATTTAGCTATTATAGTTGTAATTTGTTTGTTAAGCAAATCATACTCACTTCTTACATTATAAGTCATGATGCATATTGTATAGAACTAAGGCTCCTAATAATTAGATTATGAGCTTAAAGAGAGAGCGTGTTTTATGTATGAGCTTTTTGAGAGATGTTATGAATTTGAGAACTATGTTGTATTATAATGGTTGTTGTATCCATTTTCTTTTTCAACTTTTATTTATATTAGAACTTTGAGATTATGTGTAATGCCTTTATTTAATTACTTTTTTTGAGATGATTATGGATTAACATCACTTAATTTTGGGTTTTGTCCTCATAAACAGTGTTTTTCATTCTATCTAGCATGAATATTTAGTATTTTGGGCTCTTTTTCAAGTTTTTATTAGGATAAGACTAGTTGGGCATGACAATCTAAATTCAAGAGCTTTCACCTCACTATACGTGATCACTTGCACATCACTTAGAAGGACTTGGTATAATTGTTAAAACCCAAATTGCATGTATTTAGAGCTTTTTAAGTTTAATTTGATTCTTTTAGTAAATATAATGCATAACTTTGTAAAAAATCATCAAATAATGAATGATGGAATTTGAATATATAAAAATAATGTATAAAGTTATTAAAATTGCACTGATTGTAGAATATGAATCCACATTGCATAGTATAATTAACATACTCTTAAAATACAATCAAGGGATAGAGTAATTTATTTTAGGTTTAAACATATGCTTGAATTATTGAACTATACAATTGTATGATTTAATAGTACAATTAATTCAAATGAACTAAAATGATTAAATTAAATTATACAATTAAAATCATTAACTATTTGATTAGTATAAATTTGAAATCTCACAAATTTTGTTCAAAATAATATTATTTATGATACAATATAATTAGATTAGGAAAAATATGCTAAGAATTTATTGAATTATTTAATTGTTAAGACATTATCATATTGTATGAATAAATATATCATACAATATGACAAATAAAAATAACTAAACCAATATCTACATTGCTCTAACCTATAACTATCATAACGTATGATATTTTCCATTGAGCAATATGATTAGTAAGGTTATTACTTTAATGTATATAAATAAAAGTTCAAGAATTTCTCGCAATATGTCATTATTTAAACAAATAGTATGGGTAGTACAAAATATGATAATTTTATGATATGATCAATCTATCGTACATTATGAGTGAAAGTAAAACATGAGTAATAGCTAGTTCAATAATAAGTGAAAAGTGACTTTAGTCTTTGGAGAGCCATTAATGATCACATGTGAGACTTCTATGCATTCTAAACACCATATAAATCTCTAAAAAAATTCGAAATTGATTGATAAAGGCTTGAAAATAAATTAAAACACATTTGAGAGCCTTTAGAGAGTGTTATAGCTTGTGGTTTCATTATTATACCATTTGTGTGGGCATTTTGCAAAAGGGTTCTAAGACATCTTGCTATATCTTTCCTAGAGTGATGGAGAAAAGCATTAAAATCCTACAATGCTATATCCTATAGAGGTGTGCTAAAGTTTATCTCACATGCAATATCACATCTACTCATTCTTCTACACAAGTGCTCCTTAATCTATTGCTGATTTTATTCTATTAGACTTTGTACTCGTAATTACTTATTTTTATTGATTTGCTAGATTTGAGACTTGGTTCTTCTAGTTCCTTGTACTTCTTCTCTTCTTGGCTAATAATGAGGAGAGGTTTGGCCAAGATCTTGACTGTAGAGTGTGGAGTGGTTTTGTGTTATGGCTAATCTATGAAAAGCTTCAATTTATGTTATACTTCTCTACTTGACAGTAATCAAAGATTGATTTGATTAGTGGTACTTTAGTGGATTTTAAGGTGAATGCAATAGTGTGGTTGAGTAGAATCACCTAAGAATCTTGTCTTATTTGCAAAATTTATTCTTACTTTAAGTGCTTACTTTATTATTACATTGGAAAGATAAGTAACTTGAAACAAAGTGCTAAAGGGGATTACTTAATCATTTTGAAATCATAGAAACTTTAATTGAATTATTGCATTACATTACATAGAAAATATTTTTGAAAAACTTAAATTATTGATCCCCCACCCCTCCCTCCTCTTGGTGTGTTTGCATCCCAAAAAATTGGTATCAGAGAAAGGTCATCACTAAAAGTCTTAACATCATTCATAAACCTTTAGTAATCACACTTGTTTTTAATATTGTACTTTTAATCCTATAAAGATTTTTTTAATCATGAAAAATCCACCTATTCTTTGAGGGGAATGAATTCAATGCATAAAAAATAAATTTCAAATCATTTGTTTAAAATACAAATCCAATTATATTGATATTATGTGAGAAGTTGCAAGTAAATTCGTCTTTTCATATATTTATAACTGATAAGAATCAAATGAAACTTGCATAATTGAATGCACAAGGTTTGAACATTTTATATTGTGCACTTACATATGAGATTTTTATGAAGAAGAAGAAGAAGAAACCTATCCATGTATTAAGTAAAATTTTAAGGAAAGTCAATTATGGTGGATTAGCTCACAATCATAGATTATCATTATTACTAATATCCTATGAGGTAGAATTCTTGGCAAATCATTCACTTGAAAGTGCTCCATAACACCTCATTATCATATGTCCTCTCAACTGATCATTCCACCATGTAAATGCCTAGTTCATGACTTTTAATAACTTTTTCCATCAATCTTGATGGTTTTTGTTGTTCTTTAAATTTTGATAATGTAATGTTTACATCATTAGCTACATTTATCCTCATTCTCTACTAGATTTGGATAGAATCTATCTAAATTGTTTGAAATAAAAAGATTAACACCTAGGATTCTCTCCTCTATTATTGTGATCATAGGAGTAGATTGTTTATTAAGGACAAGCTTAATGGCCTAAAAAGCTTGAGTCAATTGTCCATTTGTTGTTACAATGTATTGCTCAAATCTCCATCTTATAAGATAAGTCTTCTCTTTAATCCTCTTCATCTGATTGGTGTAATGGTTATTTAGTTGTCTTCTTCTAGTACCACTAGTCTCAAGCATACACATTCAAGAGAATTTTTTGATACTAGAAGATTCCTTCATTATCACTTGTTGTAGGTCATGAGTATTATAGTTGCTTTTTTTCGTAGGTTTCTATTTCCAAACCAAGTGATTGCAATGTAGAAGATAGAAAAACAATAAAAGAGAACACAACGAAACTCTAGAGAATAACTGAAGTAGGATGATGCTTCTTTGCTTCTATTTCTAGGATTCAATATAATACCAATTCTCTTTGATTTGTGCTTTTAGTTAGATGTTTTCATCCACTCTTGATCTAAAATATTTTATATCACAACCTTTACTATCTTTTTCATAAAATACTACAAGCCTCCTTAAAATCTCACTATTTCCCATAGTTACTAAGATCTTTGTGCAAATTTGGAAAGATATAATCCACACCTTATTACTTAATACTAGTAGTTTTCCTTAATAAAAATATCCTCAAAACATTCTCACTTGCTTCCTTAGATTACAAGGACTTTCCTCTTATGCTTAAGGCCACAAAATAAGCTCATGAAGTGCCAAATCACCTTGAGATACTATGTTTAGGATTTAGTTTAGCTTCTTAAAGGTTTATTTCTTCCTTAATACTAAATGCCAATGATGCTTCTTGTGATTTGGATATGGCTCCTTAAGGCTTGATGAATGATTCTTAATTGCTAAAGAGGGATTACTCTACCTTCTTCCTTAAGGTTAGTTAATTATTCTTTCTTAAGGTGTGATACCTTTGAAGGTGGATTTCTTTGCCTTCTTTGAACCATCCTCAAGAGTTTGTTTTTATCATGGGATTGATAATTCCTTCCCTTGAGTCCCTTGTTATAAGGTTAGGGGTTTGTTAGAACTTCTTGAATCCCTCCATACTTGATCCTTAATTATGGTTTTATTTTGTCTTTATTTTTTGGTTTAAAGTCTATTGTTAGCTTCAAAAAATTTAAACTTTTTCATGCATAGCATTGAATTAATCTCACAAAAGGAATCCCTTAATAACATCATGCATTATAACCATAGTGTTACCATCTCTATAGATCATATGATGGAAATAAACTAAAATAAAATAGATCTCAAATTCCAAATAACAAACTTGTATTCGAGAGTATTTGAGAAAATTGAAAAATAGAGAGAAATCTTAAGATGTAGGAAGACAAAAATGATAGAATTTAATTTTATTTACACTTAACAAGTAAGAAACAATTATATTATTTTATAGAAAAATAATCTCTGGAATAGTTGCTTCTAATTCAAAAATTTGTTCCTAATCTATACAATAATTATAAACTTAAAATTTAAAATTATTTAAATATTTAAACACTTAAAATATTATTTTTTAAACACTTAAAATATGTTAACAAATACTTAAAATATGCTAACAATACTTAAAATTTGTTAACATTACTCTCTTTCAAACTTGAAGTATCTTTAAGCCTAATTGAGTTCATAATTCTTCAAACTTCTTTACTCAAAGCGATTTAGTAAAAATATGAGTCACTTGTTCTTTAGTACTATAACATACGATGCTTATAGTCTCCTTGTTGACTTGATTATGAAGAAAATGATACATTTCCTTAATATGTTTGCTTCTCCCATGTTAAACTAGATTTTTTGCTAAATTGATAACTGAATATTGTTAATAAAGATAATTATTGGCTCTTTTTATTGATGATGTAACTCCTGTAATAAATTTCTCAACCAAATTTTTTCATAAACTATTGATGAAATTATAATATACTCTACTTCACAAGATAAAAGAGTAATGACATCTTGTTTAGTTGATCTCTACATAAATGCTAATGAATCTAAGAAAAAATAATAACCAGTTGTACTCTTTCTTTCATCTATATCACCTCCCCAGTCACTATCAGAGTATCCACATAAATCTGTCTCACTTTGGTTAGTAAAATATTAACTATAATCAAGTACTCTTTTAATGTACCTTAGTATTTTTTTTGCAACCATTCAAATTGTTTCCTTCGGATTTTCTATATATCGACTACTGAGTTTAATAGAATATAGAATATCAGGTCTTGTGATAGTGAGATAACTAAGACTATCCACAAGACTTTTGAATAAAGTAGAGTTAATATCTTTTTCTTCTTTTTCTCTACTTATTTTTATTCTCACATCAAGTGGTATTGTTACTGATTTGCAATCTCCTATTTTAAACTTCTTTAGAAATTCAGTAGCATACTTCTTTGAAAGATTTGGATTCTATTTATCATTTGTTTCACTTCCAAGCCAAGAAAGTTTGACATTTCACCATTATTTGTCATGTCAAATTCATATTGCATAATTCTTTTAAATTCTTGAAATATTTCAAAAGAATTTTCTATATTAAATACATACTACATAAAAACTAACTATAAGAATATCATCATTAATAATCTTAATATAAAGTTTATGTTCAAATAAATATTTTTTGAATCCTTATTATTAAAGATATCCATCAATCTTTAAATTCTATGCTCTTAGTACGTGTTTCAATCTATATAAAGCCTTCTTCAAATGATAGACTTTATGTGATCACTCACTATTTTGTAACCATCAGGTTGATCAACATATACTTCTTCTTCTAAAGCACTATTCAAAAATATAGATTTAACATCAAGTTGGCATAACTTTAATATATGATATGCTATAAGTGCTAAAATCAACTTTATTGTATCAAACTGAGCAATTGGAGCAAATACCTCATTATAGTCTATACCATATTTTTACTTAAAGCCTTTTGCCACAATTCTTCCCTTGTATCTATCTACTATTCTATCTACTTTATGCTTGATCTTGCAAACATTTCACTCTTATGGATTTCTTTTAAAGAGAGAGATCAATCAACTCTCATATATTATTCTTTTTTATAGATGTTATTTCTTCATCATAACTTTTTACCAATTTATATTATGCATTATTTTATCAAAAAACTTGGGTTCATTATCAGTAAAATAATAAAATAAGTAGAAGTTTGCTTATATATCTCTTATAGACTTTTCATCTTCCTGCTTGAGTCCATAGGATATGCTGTCTTTTGCATAATCATTACTCTTGAGAAAGAGTATCTTGGAGAATTCAAATCATGCATTTGTTGTTTTTTAATTTTTTCTTCTCGCCCAATTGTGATTATTTTATCATCTTTCTCTTTTTTTTACTTTCAAGTATCTTCTTCTACAAACACAACATCATGACTAATAATCACTTTTTTGGTTAAAGGATTATAGAATTTATAGGTTTTTGATTTCTTACCATATCCAATGAATATATATTTTTCATCTTTATCATCTAATTTTTTTCTTAATACATTAGGTACCTGTGCATATATAATGTAATCAAATATACAAAAATGAGAAACACATGATTTATATCCACTCCAAGCTTCTTATGGAGTCATATAATACACAACCTTAGTAAGACAATGATTCAACATATAAGTTGAACATGCAACTATTTCTACCCAAAATTCTTTTGGTATGTTCCTCTCTCTCTCATCATTGTCCTTATCATATCAAAGATAGTATGATTTCTTTGTTTAGGCACTCCATTTTGTTAGTGAGTATAACTTGTGATGAGTTGATGTCATATACCTTCCTGCTTACACAATTGAATAAATTCATTTGACGTATACTAACCACCTCTATTGGATCTAAGGTTTTTAATGAATAGCCTACTTTCTTTTTTAATCTTGTATTTGAACTATTTAAATATAAATATGGTATTAAATTTTTATTTAATAAACTATATCTATATTTTTTTTACTAAAATCATCTGTAAAAATAATAAAATAATTATTATCTCCATTAGATAATGACACCAATGGATCATAAATATCCATATGAATAAGCTGTAATAGTCTTTTAGCTCTCCAAGTGTTATTCTTTTGAAATGATAGACAATATTACTTTTCAAGTATATAAGCTTCACATATATGATTTGGATCATCCAATAAAGGAAGGCCTTTTATTATTTCTTTGCTAATAACTTCAAACCTTCAAAGTAAAGATGATAATACCTTAGATGCCATTTCAAAGAATCATTTGAAAGATGTCCAAGATAACAAGATTCACGTGTTGACTTTAATTGAAGGGGAAAAATAAGATTTGTTGACATCTTGACTTTAGCAAAATACCTTCCTTTTGAATCTTGTAAAAGAAGATAACCATTCATTATATGTATAATGTATCCTTTCTCAATCAATTACATAAGACTTAGAATATTATTTTTCAAATGAAGAGTAAAATATACATCTAAAAAAATAATTAGAAACACATTCTCTTTGTAAAGTTTTATGTTATCTTTGCTTTCAACTTTCAACTTTGATGAGTCTTTAAGACTCACAATTGCTTGCATATTTTCAATTGTATCAAATAGATATATTTTTTCACACATATGGTTGCTTGCTCTTGAGTCAAGAAACTATACATCTTCTTTTTCGTTATTCTCTTTTTCAGCAATAATGACATTGACTCTTCTTGTGATGTTTTAACATAGTTTGATTGATTATTCTTATGCCAACAATCAAAAGTATAATACCAAACATATGACAATTATAACATTCTATTCTTTCCTATTCTTGACCTCAAAAAGTACCATTACTTTTACTCCTATGTTGAGTGTAAGGTTGATTAATTTTCTGTTGAGATTTATTTTGGAAATGACCACTTCCACGTCCTCAATATGAATCTCGTCCTCTTCCCCTTGAATTTGAATTCTCTTTCTTCATGGTATTATTGTCTTTCAAATTCAGTTTTGATTCTAATGCTTGATCAATAGGTGCAACTTCAGCCTTTTTTTAGTTTTTGCTCATGCACTTGTGAGGAACTCATTAGTTCTTCAATAGATAATTTATCTATATCTTTAGATTCTTCAATTACTATTACAACATGCTCAAACATAAGAGTTAAAGAAAGTACTTTTTTTATCACACGTACATCGTCAATTTGTTCTCCATTTTTCTTTAAGTTCATAATAGCAGTTAATCATGAGACATAATCAGACATAATCTCATTTTCATTCATCTTTGACTAATAAAAATTACCTCTAAGGATTTCAAGATGTACATGCTTCACACGTTCAACACTTTTTAAGATTGTATCGAGTTTATTCCAAACTTCTCTACTTGTAGTCACTTTTGTAACTTTCTAAAAAAATGGCTTTATCAAGCCCTTGATATATCAAGAATAATTTATTTTTATCTTTTTTCTGATTTTCTTTCAACAATTTTCTCTCAGCATAAGTAGCATTTTATTCTTCAAAGTCATCGATAACAATCTCTCAAAGGTCTTGCAAGCTAAGACGAGCTTTAAATTGAATGCACCAATTATCATAATTGTTGTTAATCAATTTGGGAACGATTTGTAACACAATTCTGGACATTTTAAATAAAAACACACTTCCAAACACTGCTTCTACTTACTGCAAATGCACTATCGAACACTGTCATTTTTAGTTTCTACACACCACACTTTCTGTAAACTGTACTTCCAAACAAAGTTTTTTACTCTTCCCCCTTCGATGCTGTAGCGTTCGACCTTCTTTTTGTCCAAGCTCTAATACCACTTTGATGGAAATAAACGGAAATAAAATAGATCTCGAATTTCGAATAGCGAACTTGTATTCGAGAGTATTTAAGAGAAATTGAAAAATGGCAACAAAAACCTTAAGGTGGGGGAAAACAAAAGCAATAGAATTTAATTTTATTCACACTTAACAACTAAGTAATAATTATATTATTTTATTGGCAAATAATCTCTCAAATATTTGCTTATAATTTGAAAATTTATTTCTAGTCTATACGATAACTATCAACTTAAATTTTAAAATTATTTAAATATTTAGAAACTTAAAATGTGCTAACAAATACTTAAAGTTAGCTAACAAATACTTGAACTTTATAGTTCATCATATCGCTTCGATCATCACTAATTGTAATGCGTCCCCAAATATCATTAGAGACAATAAAGCCATAATTAGTAATCATATCACATCTAACCGCAATAAATATGTATGTCACCATGTCATTTTTGGATTCTTGTTACATGACTTTTTTTTCTCTAGCTCTTGCTCTTATAGTAACTTGACTTCTATTAGTACTTTAATGATCCCATAATTGTCTGAGCAAAAGAGAAAGAACCTTGGTGAGGTTGGTGCTCATTTGACTAATTCTTTGCTAGATATTATATTAATAAGTGGCCACCAAATTCCTTTGTGGTCAATGCCAATCATCGTTTGTAGAACATTTCCGATTCCTTGCTTATGTTTAAACTCCATTGTGGATTCTTCCTCTTCGAGTTTTCCACGATGATTGACTTGATGCTTCTTTTCAGGGTTTGAATCATCAGAAGTTGTACTCTTATTTGAAGAAGATGAACCCAAGATATGCTTTTGAGGACTATTTTGATCGCATACATTTATGGATTAATTTGGTGACCACCTTTTCCAATTCTGCTAATAATTCTATCTTCGCACATTCGTAAACATTTTGGAAAAGCCAATTACTTTTCATTAACTCACAAGTACGGATTCCACAATGCCCCATTTTCTAGAAAATCTGCGAAGGTGGATGATCTCTGCTTTTTTCATGTCGACAACTCTACCGAGTAATTCAAAGTTAATCACGACTAGAAGCCAAGTTCTTACAAGATGTGTTGCAACTTTGCTCATTCCATGCCAAAAAGAAATGTTTTATATGCAATATATATATAGCAATGTTTATTGGTTTGTTTCTAATTCTGACGTCATATTTGTTTACAGTGAGAAGAAAGTTTAGAAGAAAGAGAACATTTTGGAGTTGTATTACATAATTAACTACTTAGCACCTTCAGTGAACACGCCAACTATAGAAAAGATCTTCAACAAAATTAATGTACGCCGCCTGCATTTCAAGATTGCACAGTGTATTTTCCTGTAGAACAGATCAGCACAGATGGCGTGCATTAATACCAATCACTCAAAACTCTAGCACTGTGCACCCATACCACGTTCGGACAGAAGCCAACCTGAGCCGAGCCAGGCATCAATCGCCACAGTGCGAACTGTGCATAAAAGCTCGAGGCAGTCGAGCCAAAGGCCAGCTTCCCAAGCTAATCAAAGCACATAAGAATAACTAGCAAAGCAGACAACCAATAAATGCATTGCATATTTGTCGATCAATTACATATAGATATATGAAAGCATTTGCCGAAAACATCTTTTATTCGAACAAAATTAACAAGGCTAAAGCGCAGTTGGCTGTCTCCAAGGAAGCCATTCCCTCCTAACTCGTTCAATTGTGGAATTTATAATTTAATTTTTTTGAAATTATAAATAAAACTTCCAATAAGGTGTATGTGAGAAATGATGAAAGTATAATATTGGCCTTGCGTATATTAATATTATATGTCCAACTGATCTTTTACTTGGAATTGTGGATTAGCGAAGATGAGAGCATGTTGACCCAGATCTAATCTGTGGAATATTGATAGAATGGCTGTCGCTCTAATTCTTGTACATTCTCGTGCACTGACGTTTTTTTTTATGTGTTGTTGGTTGGTGATGGTGAGAGCAAATATATATAGCCTTTTACGCATTCTAGAGAGTCTGGAGACCAGAGGAGAAGCGTATTCGTTTCCTTAGTTTAAAGGAAAAAAAGTGAACTGTGGAATTGATTTGCGGTCCATACAAACACAAGGACCAAGTAGAGAGAGAGAGAGAGAGAGGAGGGGGAGACCTTTGTTTTTCCTTTGCCCAATGTTATCTCACTCTATAATTGCTAGAATCTATTATCATCACTTTTTCCTTTTTCCCTCTCTGTTCTACCCCATTCTGATCTAAATTTTCCTTTATCCCTTGTTAAACCAGCCATCTCCCTCTCGCTATCATTGTTCCCCACATAGTTCTCCGCTTCCTCTTTACAATCCGGGTTTCCCTTTATGTTTTGGTGTTTTCTCTCTTTCTCTTCCTCCCTCTCTTACCAATCCATCTATAATATTCTTGCTTCCTTGCTTTCTGCATCAATCCCTTCATACTCTCACAGAACCAGCCATGGCCGACCCCTACGCCAATTTCTTCAAGGGATACTTCAATTATTATCCTTTCTCGACATCAAACCCTCTTCCTCCTCCTCCCCAACCTCCACCCCCACCAGCAGCTGCACCGTCTTATCCCACTTACAACTTCTACACCCACTTCAACTGCAACTACAACTTCCACCACAGCAACCTCCTCAACAACCACAACAACCACCATCGATCTCCACCACCCTCCCCTCCCATAAGAGAGGCCCTTCCCCTTCTTAGGCTAAGCCCTAAAGGCAGCAAGCACGACGATGTGGAGAACGATCAGTCCCAAAGCACCTTGGGCGACGTAGCCGGCCGTGGCCACTGCTCTGACGCGAAGAATGGGATTTCCGACGAGGGGATTGCCGACGGCACCGCAGTCACGGTCGCACTCCACATCGGCCTCCCGAGCCCGACAGCTGCCGATCTCATCTCAAGAATCTCCGCCACTACCGTCGACGAACATCACCACGCTCACAACCAGAATAACAGCCCTGAAGACGGAGTTGCCGAGGAAGAGGAAGGAGGAAGCAGCGCCGGCGTAGCCATCCACATGCCACTTGGTTGTCCGACCATTGGAAAGCTCACAAAGGGTCAGTATTGGATCCCCACTCCTTCTCAGATCCTCATCGGCCCCACTCAGTTCTCCTGCCCCGTCTGCTGCAAAACCTTCAATCGGTACAACAACATGCAGGTTACACTTCTTCGTCATTAGGAAAACTATATGCACAAATATTTATATACATATATATATATATGCATACATAATTAAACAATTAAAATGAAAACTATAACGTCGAATGAACTCTTGAGCGAACATTTGCTTTTGTTTATTTCGAGCGTGCATTGCATGAAGAAGTGAAGAAAGGGGAAACGTAAATGTTGATGCAGATGCACATGTGGGGGCACGGATCGCAGTACCGAAAAGGCCCAGAGTCACTGCGGGGGACGCAGCCCACGGCGATGTTGCGGCTGCCGTGCTACTGCTGCTCGGCGGGGTGCAGAAATAACATCGATCACCCGAGGGCGAAGCCGCTCAAAGACTTCCGCACTTTGCAGACGCACTACAAGCGCAAACACGGCATCAAGCCATTTATGTGCCGCAAGTGCGGAAAGGCCTTCGCTGTCCGGGGTGATTGGAGGACGCACGAGAAGAACTGCGGCAAACTCTGGTACTGCACTTGCGGATCCGATTTCAAGCACAAGCGGTCGCTTAAGGACCACATCAAGGCATTCGGCCAGGGGCACGCCGCGTATGGCATCGACTGCTTTGACGAGGACGACGACCCGGCATCAGAGGTCGAGCACGAGTTCAGAGGTAGACGATAGAGTTTATATGCTGTGGATGAAGATGCTGTCGTTGCCATTTTGTTGAATCTACGTCTTTTTTTTTTTTTTTTAGTTGATTTGGCTTGCTTGATTCATACTACCGATCTCATGGCCGAGTTTAATTATGATTAATATGACTTTGTTTTTTGTTTTTATATCCCTGCATGGTAATGATCTCGTTCATTTGATTTGGTAAGGAAGAGGCGTCATGTCAAAATGGATTTGGAAAACAAGAAGACAAACTAATATTATTATACATTAGGCGTGCAAGCCTTTATCAAGAAAACGAATTTCTTTGCTGTAGTCGTAAGTTTTTATTTGGGTGGCAGTTCGTGTTACTTATTACGTCTCTGTTTCTCTTAAATATTTTCCATCTCTTTCTCTCTGCATTTTACTTCAGGCATTACCTGATCTGGACATATAACAGGGTCAAAACAAGTTTTACAGGAAGAAATTTGAGCTTATGCATCCATAAATAGGTTAGGCAAACGGGTTTTCTTTTATCCTCGATGCTGATTCTATTTCAACTCTTCAGCGTATCAGTACTTAGTTTCATCTGTTGTACTCATCATTTTCTCACTTTGTGCTTAAGAAATTTTTAGTTTTATATTAAAAAAAAACTTCATATTTTTCGAGCAATAAATTGCATATAATTATATATATACATATTATTTTGTTCTTCAAATGTATAGTTCTTATAGATGTTGTCGTGCACATCTTTAGCTTTTTTTTCGTGTTTGTAATGCAGCAGAAAGTGTACGTGTGAGAAAGAAAAGTAAATTTGTTCTGCATGTATAGATCTATAGTTTATGTGTGTGAATATTTCAATTGAAAGAAAGGACGTGGGTCAAAACTATCAACATTAAATTTATTCTCCATAGATTCCTCGTGTATATCACATCTTGCTTTAGCATTGTCCTTCTCTTATGGATCACTTCAACATTAAATTTGGTGCATAACTTCAGTGAACAATTCTGCAGAAAGACTACGGTACAATAATTTCTATTCCATATCTTGATCTTACTTTTATTTTGAAAACTTCCACTAATTAAGTTCATAGTTTCCGCATCCAATATCTTGCTTGCTCCAACTGCGCTTTTAAAGCAAGGAAAATTTATATATGTCCTTTTTTTTTTTTTAAGTTTTACCTTATGAAATAGAACGAATGCTCTACAACATTTCATGGGTTTCTTCTTGTTGATTTAAGCATGTACATTGTATATTCCTCGAGTAAATATTATGTAATTCCAATAGTTCACATTCCATAGACAAACGCTAATAATCATTTAGAGTACGAAGGCCCCTCCTCTGAAACATGTGGCCTTTATAGTCAAAACTCTTTGTGAACAAGGTGCAATAATTTCGTGTACCCGTATTCATCAAATAGTAGCTTTTCTCCAGTACTCGGCCTCTGCTATATGGTGGAGCCTGAAGAAGAAAGTGATGCTTATGTTTCTATAGATTGAATTCCTTAATTACAACTTTCTCTTTCTTCTCATGCTTTCCTTCCAGTATTAGAAGCAAACCACATGCATTACTTCCTTTTGCAGTCCACACATAAAGGCGGTGAGGAGGAAATATATGATAGAGTTTGGGTTAGCTATCTATATATGCACTCTAAGTCCAAGATGGGTTTCTAAAGTAGACTTGCCTCCCTTTTCCTCCTTTTGTTTTCTTTCACTCACCTTCCACAGCCCTAACTTTAGAGGCCGTACTAGTGCCTTTCGTTTCACCAAACCAAATCTATCCATCTCCTTTTATTATCGGTATTCTTATGAGTATGCCCTCTCTTGTCTCCTCCATGAACTGTCATGCTCTGGAGCTGCTGCTGTAGCAGAAACCATGTATCATATAGCAGCAAGAGGGAGGAGAGAGAAAGAGAGCGAGAGAGAGATGGGAGTTGGGTATTCAAGGTTAAAAATAATTCCTCTTAAGAAATGCAGTTGGAAGGCCTTTTCAATGCTCCTTCAAACCAAGCTCTCTCTGAGCACTTTTCAGCTTTTCCGGATGCATTTGGATGCATGCTTTTGTGCTTTGGATGGTGGCTTTGGTTTGTAT
Source organism: Vanilla planifolia (assembly GCA_023846275.1). NCBI lineage: Eukaryota > Viridiplantae > Streptophyta > Magnoliopsida > Asparagales > Orchidaceae > Vanilla > Vanilla planifolia. Next base: position 25,649,156 of record CM043874.1, on the reverse strand, counting down.
TCCCTGATGAGTGTAACCTATGCCCATGAAATATTCAAATCAAATGATTAGCTTGTTTTCACTGTGTATGAGAGAGAGTGAGGCAGAGTATAAACGATAACGTACTTCAGCAATGCATAGAAAACTCGACAAATGGGTAGTTCATTAATGTTCGTCTGAAGGCTAGAGTGTGAGATCACTGTGAAGGAATGGACCAGTGTGGCAGACTTTGTTCAATAGTACGCGAAGAGAGAGAAGGAGAGAGAAGGGAAGGGTCTCAGTCAACAAAGGTATTTTCGAAAGGTCATATCAACGGCAATCCATTCATCACTCACTCAGAGTGTATGGACCGAGGAGCATATCGGAAGTGCTGTCCTGCACAGGAAGCCCGCTTAAAACAACACTACACGTCTTCCTGCAGTCAAAATACCACAACCGGCCGTAGCTATGTACTCTTTCTTCGGCTTTTCACCTTCTGTCTTAACATTTTTTTGCTCTTCTTGCCTTCCTTATCTCTTGACATCACGCATGTGAGGTGAGAATGAGATGAGTTTGTTTGTTGTGGACGTTCGGCCATTTTATCATCATTGATACTATTCAACAATGTCAAATATATTAGTTGAAATAGAAGTAAAGAAAATTAAAAGCTACGTTCGAATTTAGATAAAGTAAAGCTGGAATAGTATTTAGAAATATCCACGTTAATCAAATGAATTGTTTAAAAGTATTTTTTTAATCCTTTTTATTATTTTACTCATTGTCCACAAGATAATTTTTCTTTAGTGCACAATATCTTTCAGTATAGTTACTCGCTTGATGAGACTAAAATTTTTGAATTTATTAAAATTCTTAAGTATATCAATTTTTATTCAATCCAAAATTTCTTTAATATTATGAAACACTTAATTTCTCAAAAATATTTTGCTATTTTTTAGCTACAAATTGTAAAAAGAAGACATATTAGTACCACAATAATTCTTTTTCAAAAATATTATCATCAAGGAATTGGAATCATCTAACAATTAGATATTAAACAAGTTTGATAACACCTAAATTTTGATTTTGAAGGGACAAAATCATAATTTATTATAATATTTTCCATTGTTAAATATTATTATATATTATAATATAATTATTGAATAAAATATTTTGAAAGATTTTTTTGTATTTAATATTATATTAATTGTTGTTTTAATTTTTGAATTTATTATAATTTGCTTATATGGATAATTTATTTATTTTTATAACATTGTAATTTTTATATTGCAATATATTGTTGCCAAAAACACATCAAATTATGCATACCACACGGTATGCTTAAATTTATATCATGGTTTGTATTTAGCAATTAAAATTTTTTGGTTTACCATGAAACCAATAATTCTATGTTATAGCATATTTTCTTATGAAAATGCATACTTTGAAACTTAAAGTTGTACATATCTACCTATTGTGATGGCTTCAAGAAAAATAATTTGTTTTGTTTTATCAAGGATTAATATTCATAAGACACATCTTTTCAAAGCAATGAATTAATAATGAATACAGACACACATGTTATATAACAACCTAAGATCATTTGTTTTTCTTGGTTGTTTTGCAATGAAGAATCTAATGATGCCAAATGAAGTATCATGTTTGTGCTATACATTCAAATATGTGCTGGATAACCTAAAAAAGTATTTTGATAATAATATCTTTCACTTATATTTTTAGTTGGAATTAAAAATATCAATTTATTTAGATTGCAAAGGACGTATATTAACAAGGATAGACTAAAGATGAAAAGCAAAGAAAAATAAGATTATTTACATGAATAATCTTTTTGCATTACAAAATATATAGACAAAAGCATCACTTAACATTAATTCTTTAATCACTATAACATATTAACAATAGTGGTTTGAATTGTTTCCAAAGGCCATAAACTATAATAATAGTTTGAATTGATGTAGTAATTAATGTTAGATGTAAAAATTGTTGAAATAATGATAATAGCTTAAACTTTTATCATTATCCTAACAATTATGACTACATATCTATACGTCCAATCTATACCTTGCATTTCTCCTTCCATATCTATATGTCCTAGCTACAATTTCCCTTCCAATTTGAATATCCCTTAACCAATCATTGATATACCAGATCCCTTAATATACAACTTTTCCATGATAGTCATCATCATCTATTGCTCATTAAAGCCTTCGTACACTTTTATATTATCATCCAATCTCCCTATTGTAACCTACAGCCATCTAAAAACTCAGCTTACTACTCCTCTTTTTGTGCTAATATTGAACCCTACATAACCCTTGTCTTCCAATCCTATTACCTGTTTATAAAATTCATCTTTCTTAGCAAATCAAATTACTTTGCATGTCTTTGACAAAGCCCTTAACCTCCATCTTATACTAAGGTCATTACTAAATTGTCACTCTCTCAAAATAATTTCCCTTCCTAATGTGCAACCCTCCCAAGTTTGCTAAATTCCACTACAGGCCTACCATTGATTGGAATTAAACTCTTCAATTCTTCCCTTTTGATCATGTGCAATAAGCATGCCCTACATAGGAGTTGTAGCATAAAACTCCAAGCTAGCTCTAATGTATTTTGAAGGTTGTTAGAAGATTGACCTACATTTAAGAAGATACTCCAAGAAATATTTATAAACAATTCTCATGTTTTAAGATTTTTTACTTTATTAGATTTAATTTATCATGTTATTTAGTTTTTTCTTTGTTTTGTTACTAATAAGTTGTTTTTTTAACTTTCTTAGCTATGCTAAAAATGGTTTTCATAGACTTTTAAATTGGGTGACATTCCTTCAAGATAGTGATAGTTTGAGTTCTTCCATAATGAACTACTAGTGCATTAGATTATGGATGATATCCTTGATGGAGTTAAAGAGCCTCATTGGCTACTATTTTTATCAAGTGATCATAATAAAATGATTTTGTATCATAACTAATCATTAAAATATTATTTCATTATACTTCATTAAATTTTTATTGGCCAAGTTTAAATAATTTTAATAGTTAAGGCACAAGTTAGTAGTGTAAATTCCTAGAGGTAAAATCCCCTCACAAATGATAAATTTACTTTTGTTCCAATCATTTCATCTTTTGAGTTTTAGTAGTCAATTTTTTTTTTCAAATTTGTTAGAATATACAAGACTCATTATTGTTGGCCTAATATGGAGGTGCAGTAATGATGGACCACTTAATTTGTTATTTTTTTAAGAAAATTAATGTACAATATTTGATGTTTTTGATAATTTTGTACTTTTTTTATAGGTTCTCTTTTAAAATGTTAAGAAGGTAATGTGCCAACTACTACCAAGAATGAAAAGGTTTGATAGTTGAGGACAAAAGGCTTTAAGGATATGATTATTCAATTAAAAAGAAAGTTTTCATTATATTCCTTGATAGTTAAGTCAAAATTATGTCTCTTAAAGTTAAGTTGTTTACCATTGAAGCTCTTATGAGGGTAAGTTCTTTGGCCTTTATAACACTTACTATAATAAGTTTTTTTTTATGAATTGAGGGGGCAATTGGTTAGATGGGAGACTATATTTGGAGCATATTTGTGTTGGTCATACAACTACTTAATTTTATTTTGTTCATATTTAACTAATTTAGGATAATACATGCTAATTAGAATTTTGTCTTGATACCATCTTGTGTCACCCATAGCATTACCTTGAAAAATTTTCCACTATTTTGTAATACTTTATTTTTGGAAAACTCATTTGACATAAAATTTGTTTTTTAAAATAATAAGCTAAGAAAATATTACAAAGTAATTAAATCATGGTTTTTATTACAGATAAAATTGAACCAAACTTGTACAACATCCCCATAGTAAAATAATAAAATAACATAACTTGCAAGTCTTGTTAACATAATAATAGTTATTACAACCTAAGTATTCTTATTCTAATACATCATTAAACACATAGAAAATAAATAAAACTATTAATGCCAATTGTTGTATTGGAAAGACCTGTAATATCAACAAGAGGGGAGGGCATAGATTATGCAAATTGAAAAATTTGATTTCACACACAAGATAATAGAGTAATAAAAATATTTTATTTTCTTAAAAAAATCATCAAACTCAAATACTCAAATATTGTATGTTGGATGATTATGTCTAATCTCAATCTAAATTCAATAAATTAAGTAATCTCAAATATTCTCATAATAAAAATCACTTGTTAATATTAATTTTTTTTAACAATTAATATAAATGAGTTTTAAAATCATTTTAGCTATGTAAATAATTGTGTGAGAGTGCAAGGTGAGTAAAGTATACAAGTAATTTTTAAATGATTCAATCCAAACTTGAATATATATCCTCTATAGCCAAATTGTTAGGGCTTATACTAATCCACTCTCATTTTTTCATAACAAAATGGGTTCAACTTAAATAAAAATCACTCCTTTTTTGTCATAAGCTAGTAGGGATCAACCTATACAAAAGCCAATCCTTTTTATATCATAACTAGCTAGGGGTAAAATTAAAGAATAGGCCACATGACCCAATAATCAAAAGATAAAAATAATTGCAAGAACAATGTCCCAACAATGGGACAAATAAACTAAATATAAACTCAATGCAAATGTCCTATTACCTAATACAATTTAATTAATATGGCACACAAATGCAATGTTGAAGCAATAAGAAGATAGACATTGTAGCTCAAAGGAAGTAACAAAGACAATGAAATGTAACTTTGCTTAATTAAGGAAGGCTATAAGAAGTGATGCAAGATAGAAACCATGGCCTATTCTTCTTGTAGTACAATGAATATTTCTTAGTTAAGTTCTTCTCAATGGTAAGCAAATGGTCATTAGTCTTTTCTTTAATATTTAGTTGCCTTTATATAGTCCATAGGATCCCCTCAAATGATTCCAAAATAAAGCCAACAAACTACCATAGATTTCTTAAAATTCTAATCAAGCTAACCATTACTTATATTTCTAAACTAATTGTATTATTTGAGTTAAGAGATAGTACAAGTACGATGTAATACTAAGTGATCATCTAATCAAAAGTTATATCACACGCATACAAAAAAAATTAGCTCAACTTTAAGTTCTCACTTCTTACTATATTATCCAATAAATCATACTAGTATAAGGAGTATATTATATTGTATAATAGAATTCAACACATCACTCAATCATTATTAAGATTATAATACAAAATTATGAGAATCATTGTATATATGAACCTTGCCAACCCCTAGGACTCAACTCACTTCGTTTAGTCCTATTTTATGTCTGATCTTCCAAATTAACATATTATAAAATTACTAAATACATTATTATATTATACAAAGATTAGTAATTCTAAACATTAACAAGTACTTTGCATGTAGACTATCAATATACTTTTATGATTGGGGCATCATACTGATACAAATAGAATAACTTATGTAATATACTATAGGATAATTGTAGATCGACACTTTGCATAATCCCATGAAATAGCAAGTAAAATTGTATGAAGGTGAACTTATACATGTACAATTTATATTAATAATGTAATCTTCACTCAACTCATTCATCTTTTAATTCCTACTTAAATGAGAAATAGTAAATGATGTAATCTATTACAAATACAATATTTAAGGTATAAAATATGCCTTTCAACAATTTAAATGAATGAATTCCTTAAGTTAAAATCTTCATGAGTGAAATAAATGATTTTTTTACAAAATATTTTAGTACTCCACTCATACTTTATCAAAACCTAAGTATCTCAAATAAATTATTATATATATTAATCTTTAATTACCAAAATAAGAAAATAAATCAATAACCATCTTCTTCAAGTATTATTCAAGCTTGTGTTTCTCTTAACATTAGTTATAGTTATTACTTAAACACCTTTGTTAAACTTTTTGAATTAATCGATCAAAATTTTTATAAGATTAACTTATATGTCCTTGAGATACATGATCTAAAAATATTTTTAAAAAATATTAATAAATATAATATAATATTTTATTATCATCAAACACGTATAATAACTAAGGATACAACATCAACTCATCTCACTACTCTTCATGAGCTATGTGAAGTGCATTTAAGTTACCAATAATGTTAAATGTAAAGTAATTCAAGCTAATAAAACAAACTCAACAAAATAAATTGCATAGTCTTAATGCAAAACATTACATAGTTTTGGTCACATTGTATGCTGGGTCCATATCACATTTATGTGAGATAACTAAAAAAAAATATTACAAACATATGTAGAATAAACTTTATGTACCAAGAATATATTGTATTAACAATTGTTTGAAATCCTTATTCTTTATTTTTATATATTTATTTTCAATTGGTCCATTGGCTTTTTAAAATTATAAAACCTATGTTCTTTATTTTAGATTGGGCACTTCACCTTCACAAATCATAGAACCTATATTTTTTTATTTTTAATCAATCTCTAGACATTTTAAAGAATAGAATCCATCTTCTTATTTCTAATCAATGCCTCAATTTTTTTAAAGCATAAAGCTCATGTTCTTTTAAATCAAGATTTATATAACTAGTGGTTACATAAGCAAGATCAATTCTCCCATCTATTGATGCGTCCTTATGAGCTTTGTCTAGCTCAAGTTACACTCTTCATTAGTCTCCTTGACTTAAATTAGTAGCCCATAGGAATCTTGCCTCTTTACTCCTAGATGATTTAGCTATTGATCAAAATAGAAAAAAAATTTCCTTGGCAACCATGTTGCTCTTTTTATTATTTATTTTTCATTATGAGTTCCTTTTTATTTTATTATGTTCATGTTAATGGCCATACTATTGTAGGTACAACCATGTGTAATACTAAGATAATATGTAAAAGCAATTATAAGAAGAAAACCATGTAGTACTAATATCATGGTAATTCTCAACCAAAAGTTTTACAGTATATATATATATATATATATATATATATATATATATATATGAAAAATAAAAGTTTCATACAATAAATGTCAACCAAATATTCTTAGAAGATATACATAGCAAGCTTACTCACCCAAGTGTTAAATTTTCCTAATAAGGGCTAATTGTTATGTGTGAGAAAGTGTTAATTAGATATACCAAGAGTTAAATAGATCAACCACCTTAATTTCCAAAGTGTTGGCCATTTCTTAGGACTTACTCCCTCATGTTTCTTTCTCAAACAAATTCCCTTTTTTCCTTTCTTTTATTTCTCTCTTGCATGACTTCCCCCATTCTTCCTCTTTCCTTCTACTTGCTTAAGAAATTCATCAAAATTAAACATATAGTTAGATAAAGCCCATTTATACCTTTTTTAAAACATCTCCTCATATGACCCTTTTGGTTTCCTTTGGCTAGTTATCACATGCATTCACACCCCTCTAACTATGCTTCCCTACCTTCACTGGTCAGGTTGCCACTATTTAGGATTAGGGTCTATTGTTTCCCAAGTTTTTGTTCATCAATGTTAAAAATTAGGGGATACAAATAATAATATTTAATTAAAATCATATATAAATTCATAATCATTGAAGTATTTTTTTTTATCAAAATGGCTTCTAATAAATTATAGACCAATTTAAAATAAGCTATTCCGCAAGCACTATCTTTCATGTAAATCTTATACCTTTTGGACATTATTTGATATTATTAATAATTTTAATTTCTTAATAAGATAATTAATTGATATAATACAATTTTTTTACAAGATTTAGCCTTTTATTTTATGAATGTAATAATTTTTACAACATTGATACTATTAGATTTCTAGTAATTTGTATTTCTATATTTGAAGTTTTATTTTTCTTCCTTTTAATAAGTATACTCCTTTTTCCAAATGTAATAATTTTTATGAATAATGCACCAAAAAAGATATAAATTATTAATTAATAAATTTTCTTATCTTAGGGACCATTTATAGTTTTCTTCTCTCTTTATGATGTTCAACTCATTATGCGGTTATTATAAATTTTTCTAATTATGTGCTAAATATATTAAGTTTCTTAAATAATTATTTAAGTAAAATTTCATATATTTTTGGGATGTTAAAATACTAGTCAACCAACAACTATGAAAGTAGTTCAATGCATAGACATTTTAATTATATTGAATGATATAAATCATATTAATGAATATTTAATAATATTTAATATGTTTTCTTCTTTTTAGACGAGGGAGGAGGAATAGAAGAATGAATAGTATGAAAGTTCATGAATTACATGTTTAGTTATCTTCTATATATTTATTATAATGTTTTAAAAAATTTGTCTCAAACATTACAAAATATCTATTAGTTGTGCAGAATGTTACTTGACTTTGTGTTTTCAATAATTTAAAATCATTTGGTAAAATATTAGCTATAAATGAGCATAGATATATCAGTATCAATTTATGTTTGATTGTTATAGCTTTGAATAGTTACTAATAAAGAAAATATTATATTTTGTGCTTAGCTTCTATAGTAAATAAACCATATGATAGCTATTTAACCAATCACAAAAATGATATGATAGCTTTCCAATAAGTTATGGTTGTACTTATAGTCTATATTGCCTAAATTGTAGGTGTGAATTTTGGGCTATGAGAGTGGTTTGAAATTGTGAACAAATCAAAGATCTTAGTTTTATGATATTGACATTTACGATTGTCATAAAAACCCCTCAGTTGTTAAATCCACAATAAATTCTTATCTTAATGAATAGAAATACCATTCTAAAAGCCTTTGCAACATGTAGAAATGTCTTTTGTATCGTTGTACACTATAATATCAATGGTTTCAATTACTGTCATAACTAAATAAATTGTAGTTACAACTCATCTTTCTTTTATTGCTAGAGCAAGAAAAGAAAAAAAAAACATGGCTACAAATATGCAAAGTCAATATTAAGGGAGAGTATAGAATAACCCTACATGGGGCAAACCAAGCATTTAAAGAAAAGCCATACAAAATAAAATTTAGGTAAGGTGATTGGATTATGGTTAAGATCACAATGAGGTGTTGTGTACAAAATTTTGACAAGGGACTTAGTGTATGACATATACTTTGAAAGTCTAATTGATGATTCAATATTGCAAAAGATGTGTCACAACTAATATGATAAGTGTGAGATGCTAGGAATATCCCATGATCTTATTGAAGGGTGGCATACTAAGAAACATTGATGGGAATTCTTTAGCATATCAGAGGTTGCTTCCAATAGTTTGAAGGTTGAGGGATGGGTCATGTGGCTTATCTTTCTTTGTCATATTGGATTATTTGATGCGTCGATTAACTATTGGGCAAAAAAGCCATCATGGGGTGGTCTCCTAGAACCTATTTACATTTATGCAAGTGGTAGCTTCCATTTCTACTAATTGGCTAGCCGTTCAACTTCTATGGCCATCATTGGACCTAGTGATGGTTGGGTTTTCTCATGAATTATCATGCTTGTTATGTTGCATGTGACACTATATGAGACAAAAATTTTACTTTTATCACAAATGGAACTTTAGGATTAATACTTGTCATGAAGGACGTGCTACTTCTATCAAAGTTGAAGTTTTTGAATCAAATTCCTTGTTTTACTTAAATTTGTGACTAAGAATTAGAACATTTTTATTGGAAAATTATTATCTTGCTTTTTATATGGCCCTTTGCTGATGTATTGGATAAGAACAATGTCTATTTGGTAAACATCAACTTAAACCTTGAAGCAAATATAAAAAGAAAAACACATTTCGTCTTCAATTAACATTTCTGAGAAGGAATTCAAACATTTCCAGACTTTACATTGTATTCCTGTAGAAAAGAGCTCCTAATCTATAGCAGGACGATGCACGTATGAATGCTTATAGCCTGGCCTAATAAGCACAAAAATGTACATCAGTAAGTGCTTTTTCTTAATGTAGATTAGGATATATTTATCATGGCAGCCCACCCTAGCAAGTTGCATGTTAGAAATTAATGTTGGTGTGAAGCTAGACCTACATTCCCATATCCTCGCTTATTTCTTGAAATGTTGGAAGAAGTGCCTCTCTCTCTCTTTTTTTTTTTTTTCTCATAAAGCAGCACAGAGAAGTAAGATAGCTTCTCCCTTTCCCATAAACCTTGAACCAAAATGGAAAGCTTAGAGGGATAATTCTTTTTTCCTCTCGGAAAGCATGTATCCATAGTCGCTGTTAAAACAAGAGCATGAAATGATGCAAGTGTGCACACAGAAACTGTTGACATTAACCGGAGAGGAAGGAAGAGGGAATTTGTGGGGCAGTGCTCACATGGGAACATTAGAAATCCAATGTCTCTCTCTGTCTGCTTAAAATCCCAATACCAGTAGAGTCTTTCTTGTTTTTGTTTTTCATGCAAGGCATTGCAGACCACGTGTGATGCAGATTTTTTTTTTTAATCTGAGCTCTCCTTCATGATACCAACACATGGGGACAACTCTGTCTCCCTTGAGTAGAATAACGAGGGCTAGTTATTGGAAAAAGTTACATATTGAGAAATGTGTTAGAAAGGTTTTTTTTTTTCTAAATACTATTACGTGCTGCTGTGTTAGTCGAATAGTGATAATCCAAAAGGATGATCTAACCATTTTCAGCATGATTAGCCATGTAAATTATACCATTAATACTTACATGTAATATAATATGAACGCAAGGTTTGGTACATGCACAACACTTTTTAAGTTTGAAAAAATTTTCAGTTTGTCTTTAGAAGCTATGTTTCATCTATGAGTGCATGATTTGTACTATTTAATAAATATATTAATAATTTTCAATAATATAAATAAAAAATTTTCAAAGAAAAAATATTTAAAAATATAATCATAAACACCTTGAAGAAGTTGGTAAAAAATATGCTTGTGTATTAAAAAATTATATATGCATTAAAATATTTATGTAGGTATTAAGTTTATTATTGTAAAAAAAAATTACTTATAATCTTTTATTTAAAAGACTTCAGATGAATAGATTAATGTTGAATTAGTTTTTATAAAAGAAAATGCATTGCTTGATAGAGTTGTTTTGGTAGGAGTTTGATAGCTAAAACTCATAGAAGTGCTTGAGGGGATTATAGAATTTTGTTAAGCTAATGTTGTAAGCTTTTATTAAGTTGGTATTTTAGAGAGTCTTTTTTCTTGATATTTAGTGTATTACATAGCCTTTAAACTAAAGAAGGATATATATATATATATATATATATATATATATATATATATATATATATATGATTTTCAATTAAACTACTTGAAAACTCTTGTGCCTTTGCCTTACTCCTCTAAACAACAAATGTGCAAATCTTAATAATATTTTGTAAAACAAGTGTTATAAGAGCCAATAAGATTAAGGGAAATTGCATAACCCTCTATTATGGATATTGTGGTCCCTATTTTTTCATAAACTATGTATGGAAACATAAAGTGTGCAATAACTAGTTTGATAAAAGGAAAAAGTGAAATTTATTTGTTGGGGAAACATTAGGGGTCATGTGAGGGAGTTTTTGTTACTATAATCTATATAAACCCCTCAAATTTTTTAAAATTTGATTGATGGTTTCTTTGTAAGAAATTGATATACATCGGTAGCTTTTGAGAATGTTATGTGCCCACCTTTTTACATCTTTATAAGAAGTGTGAGCTTCATCTCCACTTTAGTTGTGAAGGTATCTAGTGTATTTATAAAGGAATATTGAATATTTTCATTCAATATCTTTCATACACTCCATCTTGCAAAGCTCTTGAGTATATTGGTAACATTTAATTTTAAATTCATTAGATATTATATTTACACTAATAGATCTTTCCATTGTGTACACTCAAGATTTGTACTTATGTTTTTTTGTATTTTTTTCTTGGCCTTGCTCTGGGTCGTATAGTGTGGAATGGTCATCCTAGCTCTAGGATAGAAAGTGTGGAGTGATTTTAGTTGTCTGGTTTGGAAAAGTAATAGTTTGTATTGGGTTTAGGAAGAGTGTTTTGATAGTGGTGCTTAAGCTTATGATCTAGGGGTGGATTTAAGTTTGGGGATTAAGCTAGACCACTTATTGTGTCATTTTTCTTGCTTCTTATTACTTTATATACATACTTACATACAACCTTAGAAAAGCTAAATAACTTGAAACATTTGCTAATTGCATAATATCTTGCAATTAGTGAAAGTTTACATGGAAATTTCTTTTGAAAAAGATTTTTTATGAAAAAACTCACACCACCAATTTAGTTGCTTTCTTGATGTGCCTTGTATACATAACATGCTACATGTGTCATTCTATCTTACTTTTACTTATATTGATGCCCTTGTTTATATGAAATGAAGTTGATGATTATGCTCATGATATGACATTAATATTCTTTTTACATAAACAAGGAGAAAGTTTTGATTATATGTGAGGGGGTTGTAATAAGAGTAATCACACATTTATTTTATTTTTTTATTTATTTTTCATAAAAAAACATTCTTTAGTTTATTATAATTAAAATGAAAAGATTATTAACCACATGATCCACTTGAATACTTGATAATAATCAAAATAAGAATAAAGTTTCCAACATCTATGTTGAAGTGATTTTCAATAAATTTCAAAGGAAGAGTGCATAATAGCAATAATTTTATGAAATGATCTAATGATCATTTTATGGTTTCCTAACATAACTAGAATTCTAAAATGGTGTAACAAACCCAAATTGTTAACTATTGCTTTATTTTCACATTCCTTTGCATTCATGAAATTTCAAATATTTGAGATTTGCTTGAATTCTATCTCATCAAACTATGATGTGATTTGATGTACATGTATGGAGAAAAGAAGTTCATGCAATGCTCATACATGCATGTTTAGGGACTTTGATTATATTATTTAAGGAGAAAGTGGCTTAACCTTAACATCATGTAGCCATGTGGATTTAGATCTTAGTGAAGTTGGCTTTCCATCTTGAGTGCATCTTCATTTACTTTTACTAGTTAGAATGTTAAAACCTATACTAACTTTCTTATAGCACTTAGCACATGCATAGCTCTATCTTCTCATTTTTACTCATGCACAAATTAGTGGTTTATTCATTATCCATTAAGTCTAATAGTTAAAACAAATATAGAATTTAAGTTTATTGTAGCTAAAACATTATAAGAAATGACGATAATTAAGTTTAAAAAGTAATCAAATTAATACAAAGTGTTACGCAGAAATTGCATATTGATCGTAAAATAGGATGTACTTATCAAACTTGTTTTCATGAACAGACATGGGCATAGAATTGGTGATGCAAGTTTAATATGGCCTGAAAGGAATTTGTGCAATACAATATCTCCATCATGCTAGTTTGATTTGTTTTGACACTTGTACAATTGTATCATACAATATGAAATTTTATATTGTTATTATATGATTCATTTTACCACAAAGAGACTAATTTTTTTTAGAAAAAATAATTAAACTAAAAGTGTTGCACAATACAATATTACTTATTATATTTGTATGATTAATATAAAATCATAGAGTTTATAGTTCCTAATGTCAACAAACAAATTTAATCATGTACTTATATGAAGTAAATATAACCTGTGAGTGTTAAATTTGAGTCTTGACTTTAAACTTCATCATATTATATGATGTGCTTCATTGTACTTTTGCAATACCCTTTAAATAGGCTTATAAGTTATATCAGATAGGCTGATACCTATGCAACCTATTCTTTTGTAGCATCATTTGGTATGATCTCATGATCATACAAGTATCAATGTAACCAAAGAGGTGAAACAACTACTTAACCTTATTGGAAAATTTGATTTAATTATTGAAGATTTCCTAAAATTTTGAGTAAACCTTTTGGAGAGTATAAATAATATAAAAATAAAATTTTATAAGGAGCTAATTAAAAATGCTAGACCATCCTAAAGGTTTACTTAAGCTTTAGCTATGGTTAAAAATAACAAACATTTTCTTTGAAGCTATGCACCTAAACTCTAAGAGCTGCATTTAGCTATTCAAATCTCTATTCTCTCCATTCCATTGCATTCTTATTGGGCAACATCTTTTCAAATTTATACATAAGTTTTGCCACTTGAATTTCAAGTTAATGGTTGTATGATTATTGTTAAGTATTAACTATGCAAGTGTTGAAACTATTTCCTTAAGGCAACATTTGTATTGTGTAGTGTGAGTTCTATTGGTTGTCACTCTTTTGAGCACTCTATAAGTCCCTTCGATGATATCTTTATGTAAGGGTTTACCATTAATGTCCTTTCAATAAGAGAGAGAGTGGCTTATTAGTGTAAGCCTAGTCATTAGATTAAGAGTGATTATAGATCTGAGATTAGGTGAACCACTTAAAAATATCTTATGTGTCATTTACTTTTCAAGAATTTATTGTTACTTGCAATCTGATACAATAAGTTTTAAAATTAACCAAAGATATTTCTAAAACATAGAATTCACTCCCCTATTATGAGCTAATCAATCTAATAAACAACTCATGAATAAGAGAAGTTAACATGTCCATATCATTATTTGTCATATGAATGCCATTGCACATACACATCATGTCAACCATCATCCAGTCAATCAATCATCACAACACTCATATTATAATATAATAACTACAATATTATATTATGGTACTCTATTATTAGGAGGTTATTACTAAACTAAATTAATATAATCATCACTCAATAAGCCCATGGCCAAAGCTACGCAATCGAATTCTATCTCCAAAATTTCATCTTACCATTAACTTAATAATATTTGTTAAAAAAGGTATCATTGAACATATTTTATCCATCTGTATACAATCACACACACATACATAAATAATTAGCACACAAACTATGAACAATAAATAATATGAATGTAGAACATACATTTAGAATATCTCATTAAAAAATAAAACTAAGAATCAATGACATACTCAATTATAAACATGGATAATAAATGTTACACTATCAAATTGGCTTAGCTCAATAGGACATTAAGTGAACTAGGTAAGTTTCCCTCCTGATTAGGTGACTTTTTCTTAGTTGGGTATTTAAAATTAATGCTTAGTTGTCTATTTAAAATTTAAATTTGAATCTTAAATTCTTGACACATTTATAAGAAAGGTTTAAAATTTAAATTTTAAACCTGAATTTTAATGTTGAGATATGAAGCTAGATTTAATAGTGTATCTTTAGCCATATATATATATATATATATATATATATATATATATATATATATATATGATTTTCCTTTGATGCCATGAGGATAAGGTTTGAGGGTAGGATAACAATTTGAATTTAAATCCCTTAATCCATATGATAACTAAAAATCCATAGGGAGCCATGTCTTAATGATTTGGTTAAATTGACTCTATGGAAGGGATTATTAACATAAGTTTAGTTTTAGATTCATTAAATCTAAACATTGTGACAAAAATCAAAGGATACAGCAAAATCATGAACTAGTTAGGTGTTTTATACGAAGGAGCATTGGTGCACAAAAGAACATGCAAATAAGATGCCCAAGCATGCTGAGGGTTTGAGGTCATGCAGAACTATGCATTTGTAATTTCATTGGTCATCTACTGTGCAAGCAATCTGTGTGAGTTGCTTATGAACATACCATGCCAATGTGGTTAATGCACGTTTGTATGCCTTGTTCATGTGGGCTTGAATTTTGCAAAATTTGTAGAATTTTTAAATTTTAGCCAAAATTACATATTTCAAGCAAGAAATTAAAAAATTATATATTTTATAATAAAATATTTTATCTAAATCTTTATATAAATGATGAAAGGGATGAATAAAATAGCTCAAAATTCTATAGTTCAAAACTTTTAACTCAAAACTCATAAAATTTTATAAATTTAGAACTCTTTAAAGAAAAGTTTCTTAAAAAAATTCAATCTTCCTATAACAAAAACCCTTTTTTCTTTCCTTTCTTTTTTAGTTTCTTGCTATTTCTCACTCTTTAACTTTTGGTGTTATCACTTAAAAAATGTCTGTTGTTGAGGACTCAGAGTGAGCATCTTATAGATAGATCAGATTAAGAGGTGTCTTTTGAGGGTTTTGAAAAATGGTAACTATGAGTTTGAGGTGAGCAACCAAGAGCAAGGGAAGGAGCTTTAACCAAGAAGAGTAAGAATAAAAAAGATGAGAACCAAGAAACTTGAAGATGAAGCACAATTTCCTTGGAGAAGTCCTCTAGTCGATTAAGGTGAGATGACCCTCAAGACATGAAATGAAATTTAGATATATAATTAAGGTTAACAACTGAGTACCTTACTATGAGTACATGCTTTTAATTCTTAGATCATTGTAAGCAAATTGAGATTATCCAGATGAATGAACACTAAGATTAGCTAAGGAATGATAGTAAATTAAATTTCCATTACTTAATGCATGCTTTACCAAGCTTAAAATCATGACTTGTTATGACATATCTTAGATTATATCATGATTGAATATTTTACTTATGTTCATTGTGGAAAGAAAACTAAGATCCATCTTTGATTCTATCAAATATGTTTTACCATGATTTGATCCATGATGAGGTGATTACATATATAATTAAATCATGTTTTGATAAATTTAATCCTTAATTTTTTATTGTTATCAACATTGCAATCATGTTTAAGAAGAAATAGAGGTTTAAACATTGATGTTATTAATTTGTTCCTTGCTATGATTTGATCAATGTAATGAAAGCTTAATTGTTTGCATTATATTTCCATGATTTTACTATGTTGGAATTTCAATATTATGTAAAAATTAGAAAACTAAAAGGATGATATGATTTTTATTGTTATGTTTAAATTCATGCTCAGATGATCCCTTGGATTTTATGATAGTGAATTTTGCAATTATGTTTCACATATAGAAAACCATGACTCAAACCATGTTAAGATGATTTTTTAGCATGGCTAAACTTAGATATTGCCATGATGTTGTCATGGATTTTTGTTATAAATAGTTTACAATCATACTTTATGTGGGGAAAACCAAGATTTAATCATAACATTCTATAAATTGTGACTTGCTATAACCAATGATAAGGACAATTATTCGTTAGCATGATATTTCCAAGATTTTATTGTGTTGGAATTTGCAATCATGTTTCACATAAGAAAATTTGGACAAGTAAATTATGAAATGATTTTAATTACCATGATTAATCTATGCTAAAGTGATTCCTAAGATTTTATTATGATGAATTTTTCAATTATGTTTCATATGTGGAAGAATTAAGATTCTCAAATAATATTATAAAATTATGTTAAATCAATATTGTACCATGATATGATCATGAAAATTTTGTTATGTTAGCTTAACAAAAACTTCTAAACCAAGCAATGTGACCATGACCACATGCAATTTTATTCATAAGAAATTGAACCCAAATGTAGAAATTTTGCAACCAAGGGGGGGCTTTTTCCTTAGATAAGCCTTGGGATTGAGTGGTTGGGCTCAACAAAGGGCTTTAGATGCATTAAGAGAACTTGGAAAGGACCTTAAATGGCTTTTAGGGAAAGAAGAGCTGTTGGGTTCATTGAAGAGTCTTAGGTTTGTCTTTTAAAGTAGACTAAGGTTGAGAGACTTAGTTAAGCTTAGAAAAATAGGTGTAATTTTGTTCAAGGAGGACTTAGGGATTAAGAATTTTAGGGTTAGTTATTTGGCTCAACAAGTTAGAACTAAAGGCTTATTATGATTACTAGAGATCCTACGGTTTGAAATTTAAATACATATTATTTGAAATTTAAATGTCAAGAATTTAAACTTTAAAAGACTTAGGGTTTGAAATTTAAATTTTTTAAGATTTGAAATTTTAATTTTGTTTTGGCCACAGGTAGCTATAAAAAAAGAGGTATAGGATGAGAAGCCCTTATGAATAACCCATGAAAAGAATGGTGTTAATTTTAATGTATAATTTGTGATGTTATTTATAACTTATTTTTGCCTTTAAAAACATAAGAATAAGACTTAAAGATAGATATGAAATCTAGAAGCACTTGTTGAGCCCTTTGTGATACCTTAGAGAAAGCTTTGGATCATTAGGCGAGACCATGAGTAACTCTAAACTAGGCTCTTAGACCATAGGTTAAACACATTGATTACTAATCTTGGGGTTTTGTGTGGCTCAAGAGAGTGCTTTGGAAAGGGTGTAGTGGCTAATGTTTGCCTACGAGGGATGAGAGTTACTAAAGAAACTCATTTGAACCCATGTTTGAAAAGAAAAGCAATGAAGTAGCAATGGTGCCTAAGGGTTTATGCTAAGGACTTAGACTTGAGTGAAGCTTAAGTGGTTGGTTAGATAGGCAAAAAGGGCCTTAATAAAGACTGTAGATTAGCATAAGGACAAAGGCTATTTATAGATATGAAATCTAGATAGGGGAAGAGTATGAAAATAGGTGTAATTTTTTTCGAGGACTTAGGGATTAGGAATTTTAGGGTTAGTTATTTGGCTCAACAAGTTAGAACTAAAGGCTAATTATGATTACTAGAGATCCTAGGGTTTGAAATTTAAATACATATTATTTGAAATTTAAATATCAAGAATTTAAACTTTAAAAGACTTAGGTTTTGAAATTTAAATTTTTTAAGATTTGAAATTTAAATTTTGTTTTGGCGACAGGTAGCCATAGAAAAAGAGGTATAGGATGAGAACGCTTATGAATAACCCATGAAAAGAATAGTGTTAATTTTAATGTATAGCTTGTGATGTTATTTATAACTTATTTTTGCCTTAAAAACATAAGAATAAGACTTAAAGATAGATATGAAATCTAGAAGCACTTGTTGAGCCCTTTGTGATACCTTGGAGAAAGCTTTGGATTATTAGGCGAGACCATGAGTAACTCTAAACTAGGCTCTTAGACCATAAGTTAAACGCATTGATTATTGATCTTGGGGTTGTGTGTGGCTCAAGAGAGTGCTTTGGAAAGGGTCTAGTGGCTAATGTTTGCCTATGAGGGATGAGAGTTACTAGAGAAACTCATGTGAATCCATGTTTGAAAAGAAAAGCAATGAAGTAGCAATGGTGCCTAAGGGTTTATGCTAAGGAATTAGACTTGAGTGAAGCTTAAGTGGTTGCTTAGATAGGCAAAAAGGACCTTAATAAAGACTGTAGATTAGCATAAGAACAAAGGCTATTTATAGATATGAAATCTAGATAGGTTAAGAGTAAGAAAATTTATGCAAAATTCCCTAAATTCTCTTTTTGGCTGAATCATAATAGCAAATTTAGTATCTAATGCTTTAAGTAGAGGTGCAACTCTCAGATCTATGCTCTTGGAGAGATTTAAAATGTTTGTATCAGTAGGGTTTGGGTATAGATAACAATTCAAGTCTTAGTGACTTGTCTTAGTGCACTTAGTTTTCATGTTAATTTGATAAATGAGTTGAGGACACTTTAATAAGGGGATCCTTAACTTAAGGATGTGATAGATTGATTACAATAAGAAGGGTTTAAGGACTTTGTTATTAGGGATGGAATCTTGACTTTTCATAATAATGTGTGTCCTATAACACCATAGTTTGGAGAGATTCTATTAAGAGAAGTTCATAAAAGTAAGCTAGTGATTCGCTTAGGGAAGACCAAGATATGCCAAAACCTTAAGATCATTTAGTGGACTATGAAAGAGATCTACATATTGCATAAGAGATTGTTTGTGGTGCAAGACCATGAAAATGAATACTTTAATAATACGTATATAGTAATACAATTTGAGGTTAGAGATTAGGTATTTTGTAAAGTTAGTCTTATTCAAAGATTATTTAGGTTTGGGAAAGTGACACATGAGCTTCTTATTTTAGCTCACAAACACACACTCATTGGCATTGCACTAGTTCTATTCAAACTCAGAGCTGTATTTGAGTCGAATCTTATTTGATTGGTTATTTTTGTCAACCATAGTGGTCAACTATAACATTTTATTTTCTCCAGTGGTTATCTTGACTATTTTTGCTCTATTTGTCCAAACATATTTTGTAGCAAAATATGTCATCATTGATGTCGATTCCTGTGCTTGCTTCGCTTGTTATCACTAGTTGTCTATTATAACATAATCGTCTACTAATCTTGATTGCTATTATCAAGTTGCTCAACATCACCTATAACCCATCATCACTAGGTCACTCGTATCTCCCTAGCTGCCCATCTTTGCCTGGCTACATGTTAGCTACCACCCTCTGGCCATAGTCAACCACCATCATTTGTATTGTCCAATGCTGGCATCTTAGTTGCATCTTAATTGATGTTGGATCGTCATTTTGCATGATTGTATAATTTTTCCTGTGATGAATTAGTTCTTGAGTTAACTATGAGACCATTTGGTATTGGGACTTATTCATTTTGGGCAACATAATAGAAGCATGATGATTAGATTGGAGATCACTACTTCCAGTTTGAATGTCAATGTTAAAGAGTTATAAGTGGTGAGCCAAGTACATTGATTAATGAATTAGTCTAGTTATACTCAAAGAAAAAACCAAATATTTCTAAAAGGTCTAAATGTGTCAATCATATAATAAAATGTTTGTTAAGATACATATAGTACTGAAACTATGGCATAATAATACATATTATTCTATGAAAAAATAACTCTTATATTGTTAAATATGATTAAAAATATTTAATATGCCTGATAAATTTGAATGCAATAGGTAAAGAAGTGTGCATGCCCTCATTAGATTGCCTATGCAAACCAAAAATCTTGTACAACAAGGAATATATAACTAAAATTCAAATGAAATTTGCAACATAGCTAAGAATCATATTTCTATAATATGCTTAGGAAGTATATGAAATTATTTTACTAAGAATGTCTTGTCTAATATATGCAATAACTAATCAATTATATTACAACTAGAACATAACCAACATTCATTACCAATGTAGTATGATTTAAGAATACTTATAATAGAATATAAAATGAACACACATGTATCCAATATGTCTCCTATTTTGGATATACAATAAAATTATAAAATGATGCTTATAATAGAAATCAAATCATTAAAAGAATAATCTTACAAGCCAATATGCTTAAGAGTATATTTATAAGAAACAAGACATAAAGAGATAATACAATAAGGTGATACCAAACATTAATAAATATACAAAATTAGCTTATAAAAATATGAGAAGAGAACCCTAAAAATGAAGGGTATTCTCAACATCTAGTACGTAAGAATGTCTTACCTCAAGGCATATAACTCAAACTACACTCCCCAAGAGATCCATAAAGACGTTATTCAACAATCAACTATTGCAACATATATAAAACATTTTGGTCAAATACACATTTTATATACTCAAGTACAATTATATAAATATTAAACCCCTTATTATTAATACTCATAATTGAATTACCAAAACATAGTCATAAAGAAAAAATTAATATAAAAAATATAATTTAGGTTAAAACACTTAAGAAAATATATAATATTAACTTAGACCAACTAGTACTAAGTATTAAGTTATAGGAAAAAATTACTTTCCATAGTGGTGATGAATTTTGATTTTCTTTGAAGATGATTGTAAATATAAATGGAAGAAGATGTTGATAGTGGCAAGCCAACACTTGTTCTTGATGGCCTTATTAGTTTGGAAACATTGGTGATGATAATAAGTGGTACAACCAATAAGAGAATGAGAGAAGCAAAGGAAATAGGTGGTTGTGGGCACCAATGTGAGTGTCAAAGAATAAACATATTAGGTGTACTAAATAATATGTTAGATTTGTTATTTGAACTCATCTAATTCAACTAAGCTAAATTAGTTTAGTTTTTCTTTTTTTGTCTTTGTTACACTTGAGACCTATTGCTCCTTCTTGGTGCTTTGTGCCTAGTTACTATACATTATTCTTATTTAGAGTTGTTGACTATTGAGGGTACTTGATACCTCCTTAGTAAGGGCTTGTATCTTTTAGGGATTCATCTTCATCTTCTTTCAAGGTCTCCATAATAGGTATTAGAAAATGTTGTCACCATTAGAACTTACCTCCCTATG
The DNA here is from genome assembly GCA_023846275.1 of Vanilla planifolia. Taxonomy (NCBI): domain Eukaryota; kingdom Viridiplantae; phylum Streptophyta; class Magnoliopsida; order Asparagales; family Orchidaceae; genus Vanilla; species Vanilla planifolia. Next base: position 25,627,211 of record CM043874.1, on the reverse strand, counting down.
TTAAAGAAAGGATGACATTTCATTATATGCCTTTTCATCTTCAAATTCTTGTTCCATTGAATATCACCTTTTACCATGAAAGATACACTCTTTATCTGAGAAAGATAGATGAAGGAACTTAGTATTCCTTCATTCCGTACTATATGATTTGGTTATCATTAGCACTTTCCTTTTTCTTTTATGCAAATTCATATGTGTTGCCTCTTGTGCATGTTCTTTACAACTTAAAAAAAATGATGCCTTTCTAGATATGCTATTCACTCCCATCATGATATTATTTAGAGTAAATAATATCTCATATAGTACATTAACCATGGAGAGCTCAAATGGTTGGTTTTAAATTTTGAGTTCTCCATGTAAAGTGGTAGGACTGGCTAATATGTACTATAATTTATCTACTTCTATACTAAAAAGGTGCATCCTATTTTGAGTTCAACTTCCTTCTTCATTTAGCCACTCCTTATTATGTTGCCATGCTAGATCTAGAATCTCCATCTTGTTCTTGGTACAATGGCTATCATATCTTTCCTTTCACATTCTTCATAAGAGATCTAGTTACATGTTGACAACACGTGTTCATTAGATGCTCTTGATGAATCTTTGAGCTCTTTGTGCACCATTTCTTTGTTTAAAAAAATTTGTTGATTTGAAAAGTCAAAGGGGCTCTATAACAAAATTCTTAAGCACATTTTAAATATAACTCTTCCAATTGAGTTATAAAGGCTTGATTATAAGCAAACTAAATGAACAGTAAACTTTTAACATGTCTTCTAGTTTCATTAGTTATATCCTTTTAGAAAATGTACTATTATATGATTTACAACCTATATTTGTATATCTATTTGAGGATAAAATAATGCACACCTTTATAACTTTATGTTCATCATCGATTAATCAATGTGCCAAAATATACTTAAGAAACAAATTTCTTGATTAGATACATTGTTGGTTGTTAGTTTATCATATACCGTTACAATCTTAAAGAATGAGTGAGTTGCTTCTTTACATTAATATCCCTATTGAAAGGTAAGAGTACTATCATTTTATAAAACATAACTTGAATCACAAAAAATTAATTGTGGCCTCTTCATGTCATCAATAATCCTCCAAAAACATCCATTGAAAGATTTTTCATGGTCAAGTAGGTGTAATTGATGAAATATAAAAGATACTACTCCATTTGTAGGTTTAATAGTGTTATAGAGGGCACTTCTTCAAATGTCATATTTCATTTTGTGTCAATAAACCCATCTTTACTTATTTAATGCTATTTTAGTAAAATCATTAAGTCATGATAACTTTTATTTGTATGCTTCTTTAATCGACTTCAATTAATCTCCATTTCAAGGAATGTATAATTTATGTCATTGACAAACTATCATCTCTTTTAGAGTGAATTATGAGTTTGTTGACCTTTGACACAACAATGATGTTTTAAAAGTCAAGGTCCTTGACACAACTAGAAATGTACTCTTCATGCTCCTTTGGATAGATTTGAATAATTGTATATGAACATAGGTACTTATGAAATGTTAGTCTACTTATTGTGGACTCCCGTCTTGTTTTTTAAGAACATGGTTCAAGTAAATGATCCACTTATGGTGTTTAGCTTACTACATCATAGAATTCATTGAAAAAAGTTAATGTGGGTGTAATAGGACTTCTATGTTGTAACAAGTTTGCTTATATGGCAAGGATGGATGCATTTTCTTGAATGTTAGAGGTTTGTTTTAAATTGGCAAGTTCAATTAGTTGTATATGAGTTGTTACCTTTAAATATAGCAAATCTCTCTCATGTTCATCTTTTCACTTTAATATCCTTTTTTTAATTATAAGATAAAGTAGTAACATAATTCTTTTGATTTTTTTATAAAAAACATCTTTAATTTCAAATTACTAAAGCGTTCACAAATTTGAAAGAAGATTCAATAATGTTACTAGATAATATATATAAAGTTTTTCTTTGCATTATAGAATAGATGAAGCAAAGGGATGTGGATGTGCCATGACATATTACAACTACACAAAAATGTGTTGTATTATTAAGAGACATCTTAGCATTGTGCATATAAGAGAGCGCACAAAGTGCTTTTTTCACCATACATGTCCACTATGAAGAACTGATCCAAGTAATATTTCTCCAAGGAGATGAGATTTAAAAGAGTAATAATGATTTGTCATTGATGTATGCTTAAAAATATGTCTAAGTTTGATGAAATGTTGAAATGAATAGTTTGTATTGCATTGACACTAATCAAATTTTGTATTGAAGAGGTGCTAGATAAATTGTATGAGTCCGATAGAGTGCATATGAAAAAGTCATAGTAGTATAGTGGACACCTAAACTAACAGTAGCACCAAAAAATTCATTAGGATAAAGACTCACGTTGTGTGTTTTTGAGAAGGTGAGATTTGACATAACACTAATGATTTGTCATTGTAGTGTATTGGCTAATCTATCTAAGAGGTGTTCTCATGCAGAGCCCTCGATAGAAAACATTTTTTTGAAAGTTACAACAATGAAAATTAAAGTGTGATAATAGCAAGGAACTAAGGAAGAAAGGAATGAGAAGATTTTTTTTATCACAAGAGAATGGAATATCCTAAGAAGTTTTGAATTCATGAAGCTTTAAATTTGTAAAGTTTTTAATTTAAAAAGTTTTAAATTACTTCATTCACCATTCTTAATCTTTTAAATAAAAATTTTGATATGATATTTTATTAAAAATATATAATATTTTAATTTCTAAAAAAAACATGTGACTTTGACAAAAATCACACTTTTCTACATATTCTAAAAAATTTGCACCCTAAGCAGCCTGGCCGTGCACTCATGTGTTGCTCACCCATGCTAGGGCAATGTTCACATGAGTTGGTACCATTCACATGCATGGATAAGCTCTATGCATATGCATTGACCATGACAATGTGGTAGGTTCTCCTACCATGTGAGCACGAACTTCGTGCATGATAGTTGGCCAACACACACATAAGTGTTCACATCCCACACATCATGCAACCTGTTCATGTGCACACTAGCACCATTGTGTGAGCTTTGTGCTACAACATGTGCTTTGACATGGCTGTAGCGAGCCACCACACATGGCTACATGCACGACTCTTCCTACTTCATGTTGCAATGACGATTTTTGTCATTTTGTCTCCTTCGTTGATTGTGTTCATAATTTTGGATTTATTGACACTAGAATTGAGATTTCATCACTAGGAATTCATTTGAATTTGATGGAGTGCTAAAATGAATAGTGATCAAACATTCCTACTTCACTAACATTATACCAAAGTTTATGATATCTTAAAGAGTCACTAAACAGACTGTATAAGTCTGACCTAGCTCATATGACATCATTGTAGCCTTATGTTGGATAGTTTAATCATTTAGGTCACATATTAAGTCGATGCAGAAGATGTCCTCATCTGATGAAACATCAATGTGAATAGTGCCCAGAGAAGTTCTCACGTAATAAGATGAGCAAATGTTGTATTTGTAGATGTATACAATGATACTAAGTGGGATACATAGAGTTGAAATAGCATATGTAGTGATGAAAGACAACATACTATACAAAGGCATAATATGCAGGGCATGACATTAATTTTGAAAGTCGTTGATTTGTTTGTCATGTACATCTTGTATTAAATTATAATATATGGTATTTCAACTCTCTCTATTGTAGTGATTGACATAATCTTGAGATAATCCTTTGTGTAATTATGAGCTTGAAGATTTTGTGAGAGCCTTCCTAATTTTATTATCCTCCTTTCAAATGCAATTTTATGTAATATTAAGTTGCTAGTCCATCTACTTTGTGCTAGATGCTATCCATGATAATCTAGTGAAGTGGTATGATATCTATTATCATTTTGATTAGAATAAAGCATTCATGATCTTTAAGTACCTCTGAGAAATGATAGTTGAAGCATCATTGTATATTTTTGATAATGCCAAAGATTGTAGCCTCCAATACTAAGTTTAAGCACACTATTTGCACAAAAGAATTAAGCACTTTGGAATTGCTATTCCAAATGAGACATGCCACTATTGCTCTTTTTTTCTTGTAAACCACATGGATGTTCACTTCGATCACATTTATTTTAGGGGGGCATTTTAATGGAGGAAGTAAGCCAAACTGCACTAGTTTGTGATCCATTTGCCATGTTCATATGAACAAAAGGCCTTGAAAATGCTTTTGCACTACTAATTTATGTTCTGAATAACACCTATTTTTTTCAGCTATTTCAACATATATTTTCTTGTTTTTAGCTTTCCATATGGGCCCACAAATTAGAAGAGGTATTATGATCATAACTTATGGGTATGTTTGACTTCCTTTTATAGCCTGTCACTATTGTTTTAAAATACAATTAATAGGTTGATGTATCTTGACATTATTGTTGAAAGCGTTTTTGTAAAAGGACCAAAGATTTTGGGCAATATGACATTTAGTAAGAGCATGATTAATATTTTTGTCATCAAAGAAATGAAGGAATTTTTATGCATGCTAAACATACAATCCTTTTAACTGGTTTATGAATGGAAGTACATGGTTAAATATATGCTAAACAAGGACTAATATCATAGTTGAAGTCTTTTCAGCCAAAATTCTTTTCATTAAGAGCTTCTCCAAGCCTTTGCTCCTTATTTCATTCGAAGAACAATGGAGAGTAAAAGAGCCATCATTAGTTAATGTTCATTAAATAGTTTCATTTGTAGTAGATTTGTGTATAAAGGTTGAAATTAACTCCTTTGTTTTTTTTCCATATTCTTCCATGTGTCAGATTTAATTGGTATTCTTTCCACTTAAATACTTTGCTTTGTGAATTCCACCTTAGGAGACTAATCTTTTAGCATCTCTAGCTTTGATTTGTTGAAAAAGCCATAGCAATATCACATAGCTTTCTTATGATGAGAACATTCTCCTTGGATGGCTTACTTATCTTATTCCATTTCATCAAATAATGTCTATGATCACTCTCCATGACTCCCCATAAGAATGCATTCATTATCTTTTCTAACCTCTTTATTATTTACATTGGTGGATTCATAGTTGTTAAGTCATAAGTTGGAACTAAATTAAGAGCATGTTTAATGAGTATTAATATACCTCTTATTGATAGAAATCTCTTGTTCCAACTAGGTATTTTATTTTGCATTTCTCCACTTGTTGAAAATATATAAGCTTTTTGTATCATTATATATTAGGCAACATAGGTAAATTATGGGAATTGAAACTTGCTTAAATCTTATTATCCTTTCAATTCTTCTATTGATAATCACTTTCAACATACTTGGTATGTAAAATTTGCATTTTGGCTTATTCAATTACATGCATGAAGATTGCTAGAAATATCATGATTTTATTAATATGTTTTAGTGACATTAGATCCCCTCCACTAAAGCAAATGATGCCATCTACATAGCTAAGATATGTTATTAGTGGAGCATCTCCAGTTGTGGCATAGTGCATAGTTAACCTCTTACTAAAATTTTACTTCAAACTTCTTCAGAAATCTTCCATTTTAATGATGAAGAGTAGCGAGGAGATTGAACTACTTTGTAATATGCCTCTTTTAGTTTGGAAAGAACCATGTGATGAACCATTTATCATGATAGATATCCATGTACTATTGATAAGATTCTTGACTAAAGAGTTGAAAATAGCTGAAAATAGAATTTGTGTATAACTTTAAGAAGGAAGTCCCATGAGAGACTATCAAAAGTGTTTTTATATCTCATTTAATTATGTAATTCCTTCCCATGATCTTCCAATTTAGTGATGTCATAAGCTCTTGTGCAATTAAAACATTATCTACCATCACCTTACCTTTAATAAAACTAGGTTGCTCAAGCGATATAATCTTGTTTAGGATATTTTGTAATATATTATCCATGATTTATCTCAATATCCTTCATACAAAGTTACCAACACAAATAGGTATAAATTCATGAAAAGTAGTTAGATTTTAATAAAATCTATTGTAGCATCTTTAACATATAAAGAAATAATATTCTAGTAGGTAGTGAAGAACATTCCATTAAACCCATTCGGACTCATAGCACTATCTTTGTCTTGTTAGAAGACCGCTAGAAAAATCTCCTATAAAACCATTTTTTTGATAAAAAAATTGATTATATTCTTAAATAATTAATTGAGGAATATACTTTAGAGCTTCTTAATCAATAAAAACTTACTTTCTATCAAAAAACTCTTTAAAGTGTTGCATTGCAACATTCTGTAATTGCTCTTGGCCAAAAATCTTTAGTCCAACTTTGTTTGTAATTTCATTAATGTGAAGCTTTGATCCTTTATCTTTAATGAGAGCATGAAAAAATTTGTATATTTTTTCACCATCTTTTAACCACTTAATTCTTTCTTTCTAATGCTAGTAAGCCTTCTCTTTGTTTAGTTCTTCCATTAGTTGTTGGTTTGCGACTTTGAGTCTAATACCATCTTCATCGGAGCTACTTGTTAAAGATATCTTTTCTGTAATTCCAAGCTCTACTTTATCTTTCTTTATATTTTGAAATATGTTTCCAAAATTACTTTTGTTCCATTGCTTGAGATAGTCCTTTATAATGTCTGTATTCCAATTAAATGTGTAGGGACTCTCTAATTATTTTCTATTAGCTTATAGAAGCTTGGAAGTGCTATCCATGTGCTTTGGAATTAAGATTTCTTTAGACTAGTATATTATTTTGTTGAATGATATAGTAATAGAAGGGAATATCAAAGCTATCCTACACTAGTGCTCAATAACTATGGTTAGGTTTCTTTCATGTCACTCTTTGTTTATTATTACCCTATCCAAGCATTTACAAACCTAATTACCTTTCCTGTTCCCTACATAGGTGAAAAATGATCCTTTGAGTGGGATTCTTGATAAACCATATTGACTTATATAGTCATTAAATTCATTTTAGTAATGTTAATGGTTGAAACTCCCTTGTATTCATCCAATGAAGTTATAACATTGAAATCACCCCTAATTAGCAATGCTACATTTTGATTTGCTATAATTTAAGTAATCTTGCACCACAACTCTCTTCTTAAAGTTTCAGCATTTTTAGCATAAACAAAAGTGTTGTTTGTGGCTACTTGATGGGTATTCTGAGTACTCAATATGTATTATTTGATCATCCTCTTAAATGGTAATGCATTGGATGTCACGCTTCGAGAGTATCCACATTTTGTTAAATTGGTTGTGATGTAATGAGAATATCCCAATGTTATTTCTAAATTAGGTAGTCTCCTAACTCGCAACATTGGTTCTAGCAAAATAAGTAATAATATGTTATTGGTTTTAAGCAATATGCTATGTCAAGGAATAGATTTAGGGTTTGAAGCTCCCTTAATGTTCCATATGATCATATATTATCCTTTTCCAAAATTTGTTTCAACAACCTATACAATACACTTGAATATTTAATTGATTTGAGAGAGATCACGGAGTGACATTGTCATCATAAAAAATTACAAATAAAGTTTTTTTTATACTATTAAGCTCCAAAAATTTGTTAAATTTTATCACTATTTTGTCTTTCTCACAATTTTAAACAAATGATGGCTTCTCCTTCTCTCTTTAGATCTTGTCTTTATCTTGAGAAAATTATAGATCATGGAAGATAGCTTTGATTGGTTAATAAGATTACTTATGAATGAAATTCCCCTTTTTTCTTCTATTTTTCTAAATGAATCTATCTCATTGGGAAAAAAGGATGTAGATTAAATCCTTTTTTATTTTCCTCAAGTCCTAATTAGACTATAATGGTTATTCTAAATTCACAATTCTTTGTATTCAAATTTAATCGATGTTGTTAAAGTGAATCTAAGACTTGTTGCACTTGCTTTTGTAGTTCATCAATTTCTTACTATATATCATGATGTCATTTATATATAAATGCATAAATCATTAATATAGAGACTCAAAATATCATTTATTTACTTTATGATCATGTTTGGTGCATTGTAGAGTGTGAATATCATTATGAACTACCTATCAATTATTCTGTCTTAAACAAATTTTTGATTTCCCAATCATTATTTTGTGTTTTTTGATAATCTCACTTTAAATCTATTGTGATGAATATCTACTGAAACTTTAATGATTTAATAAGTTGATGTTTAGTGGGTATCAAATTTTGATTATTTATAACACAATAAACAATTCATATATAAAGATATGAACTAACATATAACTTCATTGACATCTTCCCTTGTTATGATGAACTACATTCAACATTGTTAATGTATCTTCATCTAAATATCAATTCCAATTCATCCATAAGGATATCACTAAGTGCGAGGAGTAATTGGAGCCTTAATTGCTACACATTTCTAGCCAAGATAACCTTATTCTAATAGTTTTAATCAATAATCACTCTTATTAATTGCCTTACTTATAATCAAAAGGAAATATGTCATCCCAAGTGTTTTCTTTTTCTTAAGTCTTCATGTTTTTAATTGTCTTCACCATAAGAGAATGATTAAAATTAATGTCTTGCATCATTTTGAGCATTTAACTATAGTTGATTGTGCTTGGCATCATTAGCTTTCTTTGATTCTTATTTAACTTTTGTAGATGCAATTGTAGATGTAACTTCTAGTACTTGTCATCAAAATGCTAGTAAATCTTGCAATGGTTACAATAATATCCTAAACTCTTTTTTAAGGTTCATGGTACTTATTTATTTTAGGATTGCTACTATTGTTATTGTCCATTGGCTTTCCTCTTGTCCAACATTTATCGAACCCTCAATTGTTAGAAGCATTCATCATATGCCATTTCTATACTACTTTTTCTTCTTTTGGTCATTATGGGTCATGAACTTAATTGGTTAAGGGTGGTTAAAGTGAATTCCAAGATTGATTAAAATAATGTAGTATAACTTTACTTTTTTATGAAACTAAGTAGTGTGCTCTTAGACTTTTGGTTCTTGATAAGGATGCAAATTATTGGGTCAACAAGGCAATCCAAAAAGGGGTGAATTGTTATGTTGAATGTTTTAAAATTCTTTTTCAATGGATGTTTAAGTCAAATTCTTTTGCAATGGTTTGAATGTTTTCAAGCTTACAAGTATGTAAGAGTGTAAAATAATGTAAATAAGTGAGAGCACAAAGATTTTTTGGGATGGTTTGGCTCAAAAAAATCATCTATATCCATCCCTAAGCTAATAAGCTTGAGTTTCAATTCAAATTATTTTATCGCTATAGTCAGGTGGAGAAACCTAATATAAGTGAGCCTTTTCATGGATTAGGCACAAGCATAACTCCACATTCAATAGTTTGTAGTTGAGGGCTACATTCCACATTCAACATCCTAGAGATACGATCACACTTAACATTGAGTATCCCAGAGTTGGGCTAATGAAAAAACACACAAACTTACCAAGCATAATCCAAGTACAATTAGATAAATGTAAAAATAAAGCTCAATAAAAGATTGAATAAGAATGTTACCAAGCATAACTAAGAGTATGTGAGATGAAGGTGTGCAAATGTTGCCAAAAATATAGAAAAATCTTGATGAAGGTATGCAAGTGATGAATGCTTTGTAAAATCCATACATGCACTTAGATGATTTCAAATAATTTGCTTTATTACTCATAAAATCCTTTCTATATATAGATTATAATCTAAGAAGGGTCTCAAATGGTTATAAAAAGATTTTATAAGTTGATCAATCTATTGTGATTGTTTGGATTTTTATTTATAATCAAATTATTCCAAAAAGTCTCTCAAAACATCTCTAATGATTCCCCTAATGGCTATAAAAAAGTTTTCACAACTTTTATCAAACCAATCATTACAGAATTATGCGACTAGGACTATTGTAAGTCAAACATGATGTGTTGTAAGCAATCTTGGGGATACAAGTATTCAAAATAGAGGCGAAGAGGCATATATGGTTAAGGATAGAGCCACATGTAGCTTGTAGAATGATAGGTGGAGCATAAATAGCATAGATTCCATTACACTATGACTACTAGTAAATTCAAGATTTGATATGATACATTCAAAGCACTTATGAATCAAGATCAACTTTATGAATATTATAAGTTAAGTTAATTTAAGTTTAATATTCATTCTAGGACTTATAGAATTTTACAAATAAAACTATTCCATCTTACTTTCTATTATCAACTTTTTTGAATGTCAAATCATGGATTAAAAGGATAATCAATAAGAATTCACAAAATTCTTATGACTTCCATGGTCAATTGAACTTGTTTAGTCATGTTATATGTAATTTATCAAAAGATCAAATTCTAAGCATGATATGTATGAATACAGATGTTCATGTGTGCAAGATCTTGATAATTAAGGTAAACATCAATCCAATCTTAAACATAAGTCAGAAAGATAGAAAGCTCTTCTTAGAAATCTTAGACTCATGTGTAGCAATGGAGTAACTCCATCTTTATTGCCCTTAAAGCTTTGTATAGCTTAAATAAGTTGAGCACTTCTTAAGCTGCTCCATGGTAGGTGATCCCTAAGTTAAATTATCTTAGATGTAACTTACAAACAATGTTAAGTAGACACCTTAAAACATCATGATAAGCACCTAAAGCATCTCTTTTATCATTAAAATCAATTAATGGCTTTGGGCTTATAGGGTCCAATACAAATTATACTAATGTCATATATCTCTCATCTATGTATCCCATTAGCTAGAACTTCTAATGTATCATTCTCTTCAACTTGGACCATGGTACCAACTTGTTTATATGCCTTTACAATGTGAATTCCATCAACTAATGCATGGCTTATGAGTTTCAGCATAAACAAAGAGACATTCTCACTTAAAGAAAATATATAAAGGGAAATGTTCTTGTTGAATTGGTTTTTACATTTGTCTAATTTCTTGAAATTTATCTCTCCACATATGTAGGTAAATAAACCTTTGCTTCAAACCTTAAGGGCTTTTATTATTCTTCAAATTGTGAAGTTGCCAAGTTGACATCATTGGCCTATTCATTGTCCTCATCCTCCATCTAATTTTCATAATATCCTTTTACATTGATATGACATTAAGGGGGAAACTCTTGCTTTTGGTCAATATTTAAATATTGTTACCCTTGGATACTTTAATTCATCAGTATCTCTATAAATGCTTCAATAGTGCAGATTAATTTGGTTATTTTCTACTCTAATTAATGGAAAAACTCTCCATTATTTGTCTTTTTGGAATCCTTTCCTCTAATAAGTGTAGGGTAGTTGACATTTTCTTATTGAAAATGAGGTTTCTTGGATGTCCTTATAAAAATGGGGTGAATTATAACTTTCCACATAATTAATAAATCATGAGTAAGAGTAGCTTATGTGAATGTCTTTTAATGCAATTATTCTTGAATTATTCTTTAAAGATTTTTATTTTAAAATATTATTGTGTAAGGTGTGTGATAAGGAAAATATAGAAATGTTTTAAAGTGGTTTGATCCAAAATATAGAATCTTCATATACACCCAATCATGTAAAACTAAGTTCACAATCTCAAATATATTTACAAAATTGCTTAAGCAAAACCCTTATGTTAGGCCAAAAGACTCCACAATCATTAGGTCAGAGTTCATATAATTCATGGGCCCAAAATAGGCTTCAACTAAAGCTCCAAGTAAAAGCAATCACAAAGGATCAAATAGAACATCCAAAAGGGCACCAAAAACATGAATAAAAGCTCAAGATACAAATTTTTAAAACAAATCAAATAATCTAAGAGGCCTACTAAGTCATTATGAATATTCTTAAGAAGGATAATTCTACTTAGCTCACATGAAGGACCTTGTTAGAGACTAAAATATGATGAATAGAATGGAATCTCAAATTTAGCCCAACAATTCACTATAAATCTCCAATTTTCGTATTGATCCATTGATCTTTAAGTGTAAGTGATATCAAATGTTTTCCAAATGTTCATTGGCATTTTCTTGATGTTTGGAGGTATTTTTATAAGCATTTTGATTCTTTTCATATGCTCAAAAACTCTATAATGGCTTTCTATTTGTTACAAGTTAATTTTTCAAATCTTGTCAAAATAGATATTATATTTTTCATGTACTATACATACTACATCACAACAAGGTTCATGTAACATATGTTAATACTGACATAACATACAGAATCTTGCTTAGAGATATCTAAGGCAGCATTCACCAATATATTTTATGCCAATTTTTGCATATTGCACTTGGGAACCTCATGTACCATTTATGAAGCACATGTGCTATTTGGTAAATCCAACGTCAGAGGTGTGATTAAGGGAATGCATTCCATAGATGATAAACATATGTTGTAAATGCAATCTAAGGATTTACATCACTTTGAACTTCATAAATAAAAGAAAAATAAGTTTGTGAATGCAGTATCCCAGCCTCATTGCTTTCTAATGATAATTATATGAGTATGAAAGTGGCATGCAAATGAATGCAATCAACTATCTTAGGATTCATATATGTGCTCCTTTATTTTAGAAGACATTTAATATGTGTTTTACATACACTCATGATCTCACCTATTTTGTTCATGGTATCTCATAATTATTGTCATAGGTTTATTATCTAATGCAAATAAAGGAAGTTTTCTAAAATGCACATGGATGACAATTACATTATCCTGATTACTTTGCCAATTTTACCCAATATTCATGTTTAGACTAGTCATAATCTATCCAAACATAGTGCTAATAAGTTCTTTGAGTTGTAGACTAATGTTCTTCCATTACTTGAAAAACAAACTTAAGTGGCAAGATTTTAAAAATATTTTTAAGAAAAACATTAGATCATAAATAAGATAGTTTTTCTATCATCAAATTAACCACACAAGGGCTAAGGATTTAACATTTACATTATGGAACTTCTATTCTCTACTATATATGTTCAAGAAATACATTTTGATACTAAATGATTATCTCAGCTCATATTGTATTGCTTTGTAGTATGGAGAAGTAGGTTATTATAGATCTTATTTCTTAAAATGATAGATTAAAAGAATTGAGGGAATATATGAATCGAGAAAGACAAATTTGATGTAAGAATATCACTTATTTATTTCTTTTTTACGGCTTCATAGTCAAAATCAACAAGAAGATAATTGCTTTTTTTCCCTTCATAACATCTAATTCCTTGTACGTTTCCATAGGCTTACCACTCTAAATAAATTTAGAAATAAGATAAGAACAAAAAAGATTAAAACAACTAAAATTATTCACTTAAAAAGTAAATATTTCTCATGATTTAACAAGAGATTATCTCCAACAACAATCTCAATTCATTAGTTGCTTCCAAATATATTTAGAAGAATATACACTAGTTTCCCTCTATATTCCTTAGGCATTATTATTTTGTGCTTCTCTCAAAATCTTGAGTGTATTTAATAATTATGTTGAGGCTTAAGAAGAGATTCTTTAGGTTTGAAAGAATGTTCTTAAGGCATAATGATAGTCCTCAATACTTGCTAATGATCCATGATGTTAGGTTTCTTTTTATTCTTCACTACACTCCCCTTTACTACTAGTTCTTCTCAAGGATTCACCCTCTTCTTCTATGGAGATCGTAGAGATTGTTAATTCATTCACAAAATTATCTTCATAATTTTTTTATTTCTATTTTAAAAAATTATAGAAATTTTCTTTGAAAACAAATAATTTCATGAATTCCTTATTAACATTAGACTTATTTGTTCATAATATCAAACTATGTAATATGCTACTCAACAACATAGAATGCATAGTCTGGTCACCAAAGTATATTGGTGGGATTCTAATGTTTAATAAGTTTGAATGTAACTAATTCTTACTAAAATAGCCACTTTGACAATCAAAGTATTTGATTGGTCATTTAAAGCCATGGAATAGTTGTCTTATTTGATTAGAATACCAAACTACCCAAATAGGATTAATGCACTTATTTTCATATGATTATAAAACTATTGTACTTTGCTTTGTTAAACCAAGGAATAATCCTATTCAATAGATGGATTAGTAAGTTTGATAGGTAGACTAGATCTTCCAATATTTACACTAAGATATTCTTAATTATTTTAAAATTTGAAGTGTAATAAGAAAAGCATTCAAAGGTTGTAAATTTCTTTATTTCATAAAAGTATTTCAAATATATTTTTACATGATTCTAAAAAGTTGATATATTTGTTAGAGTTTAATTATCTAATTGAAAAAATATTGGCATAATTTCAAAAAGCCAAATCAATTTTAAATAACACCTCAAATTATTTGATGCCTCAATAAATGTTCTAATATAATAGTATAAACATTCTACACCCATATATAAGTGGAGATAACCCCCCTTCATTTGAAGTCTAGAATCATAATGCTACTAGAGGGAATTATTCTATTGGCCATTTTGAGTCATTAGCATTTTTAAAAGATTTGATGCCATCAACTAAGGGTTCTACTCTCAATTAGGATAATGGATATCATGTTGATCCACTTCATCATGCTTTATTTCCTCATGTTGAACACTTGAAGGTGTTAATTGGAGTGGTCCTAGCTCAAAGAAATTATTTATAAAGGAATAGATTATTCCTTGATTGATTTCATAAAGGAGGTTTATACCTAAGTTCTTTTGGACAATATAAGAAATGATATGTCCATAGTGTAGCTTGCCACATGAATCCTTGAAGGGCTTTTGATGATATAAAATTAAGAATGGATGTTGTTTCACCTTATTTATTGATTAATTCTAAAGGTTATAGATTTTAAGAGACAATGTAAAAAATTTGGCACCCAAGAGACATGGTTAAACAAATTGAGGATGTCATGGTATTAGAATGTTAATAATTGGTATGAACTATTATAGCAAAATAGGCACATATGATTATATATTTATTTGCAAAGAAAAATTGAAAAGTAAATGTATTTTTACATATTAAGTTTTAATTACATTTTTATGAGGACAAACTTTATTGCAAACATTTTAAACTTTACTTTTGTTACATATGATTAGGTTATGTTTATCTCAAAAAATGCTTCAAAAATATTTTTAGATAAATGATCCAATTTTTAAAACAATTTAACTAATGGAACAATATATGTATGGATCATCCAATCTATGCGAACATTAGATGGATGATTTTCATCCAAAGCATGGGCCAAATATTTGAGTAAGTCCCATTGAGCTAAAAATTAGTAAACTAGTCCTTAACTAGTCCTTTGAGTGAATATTGTATAAAATATTTGAACAACTAACATCAATCCACTAGATGATTTGCTAAAGAAAGTGTTTTATGCATTGAAACTAAGTGTAATAAAACATTTTAATAATATAAAGAAACTTTGGGTGTGCAAACATCAGAGAACTTATCTTATATAACTAGATGGTACAATATACTATGAATATTTGATTAATAGTCTAATTAGATGGATGATCTATGATCACTAGACATCTAATCTTTTTAGTGTCAGCATGAGTGAACAAATTCTCCAAGAATAATTTTGGAATCAAGCTAAACTTGGAAGTCAAAAAATATTAAACCTAACTTGTTCTAAAATTTTCTAAATTTTGGTGAATGGTCTCTTGAATTCTTAGAAAATTTCAAGTATTTTAATTTTGTGATCACCTAAAAATGAATTTTTGGATCTCTCTAAAAGTACCTAGCAAGTTATTAAATCTTCTCAGTTGATCGAAAGATTTTTCTCAAATGAATTTGATAATCAAACTACTATTTTTGCAATAATTTCATATTTTTCTTATCATAACTATTAACTCTTCTAGGTTAAGGATTGATTCCTTGGATTTTATTTTTTGATGCAACATTTTGCAAGATTTTGTGGGCTTCATGTCCATGACTAAGTAGATCTTTGCTTAGATAGGTATGAGGTTTTATCCACCAATACTTGTAAAAATATTATTTAGTAGAAAAGCTCCACTTTAGTTGTTTTGGATAGATGTATGCCAATTATTGTCATAATAACCTAAGAAATCTCATTGTAAACTTTTCTTGTATGTTTAAACTTTTGAAAGCATCCCACATAACACAACATTAATTTCTAAAGTTTGTGCTCAAATCATGACTTTTAACAAAAGAAAATCAACACATCAATTTATGACAATCAACTCCCTAATGCAATGTGTAAATTTATTTCAATTGAAGTCCAAGTGATATCTTAATAATGTGTCAAACTAAACACAAAGTTTTAATCTCCATTACATAAGCAATGGTGGTTAGTGGAGTTTCACTAAAAGGGAGAAACTTCACGAAATTCTCTATTTAATGGTGAATTCTACTTACACCAAATGAGTAAAATGCAAATTTACAAAGAAAGAATGGATCAAGAACTCTAGAATATAATAAAGTTCCATACAATTTTCCTATGAAGATGGTAAAAGACTTGTATAGTAGAAGATTTGAAACCTTCCAACTAAGAAGATATATTAATTTGTTCTCAAAACCTACTCAAAGTTTGTGTACAAAAATATACTCTTGTAAATGCTCCATTCATTTTACATGTTTAACACTTAGCATCTTTATGTACTATGCAACCTCATGGTCTAATGATTAGATAACATCAAAAGTCATGATGTAACATGTAGTATCACCAATATTGTGATTCCTACATTACAACTTAAAACTCTCAATCATAGTTTCAGTGCCTTTGATGGGACTCATTAAACATTTTATTAAAGAAAGAAATAGAATAGCCCTCCTTATTAAGTACCTCTCTAATGCCCACCATTACGGACCTTGTTAAAATTAGGTAACCTAAGCATTATGACATTAGTTAATTTAAAAATTATGGTCTCATAGGCTTGAGCAGCTACTTAAGCCCATAAAAACTCCCCTCATTTAGGAAAATATGTAATATATGAGAGGATTGCACTAAAGCCTCAGATAAACTTATGACAAAATATAGTGAATCTATGGTGCATCATGATAGTTATTGGTCATTCCTAAACAACCTTAATTTTCTTGGGTTTTCTAATATGCCCTCACTTTATATTATAAAACCTAAAAAGTTCATCATCATTGGAGTGCGTCAAATTCTTGACATAAATGAGATAAGTGATCTACTTATGTCTAATTATAAATTATAATGCCATCAAAGTAAAAAATAAGGAAAAACACCACATAAGGTCAAATAGCATGCATTAAGACTTCTATAAATTAAGCATTGGATAATTAAAAATGTCATAAATAACCATTCATACATCCCTTCTTTTTTCTTTGAGGTGATCATCCAATCACTAATTGTTTCCACTCTTAAAGTCAATCTCAGAGAAAATGCTACTTTAGCCATTATGTTAAGCAAATAATCAAGCCCAAGTATTGAGAACCAATTCTTAATCATAATCTAGTTTATAGCTCCATTATTTACAAACATATCTATCAACTACCTTATTTTTCTAGGGTAAGCAGGGTAATAACTATGCAAAGAAACAAACTCTCTCTAATAAATCTCTTCTAGACAGATGGCTGAACTTGTTTTAGTGACACAACATACTTAGTTTGGTTTATTTAATAATGTGACAAGTTAGGTAAGGGTAACCTTGGCATGCAAAATACTCTTTTGTGAGGGTAATTCATCTTGTAATGGTTTAGGATATGAGACCTTGAATTCCTCTAATAGTTCTTAACAACCTTCAGTGTCTCAAAAACCATACATGACTTTTCACTCAAGTCTCTAACTAATAAGTCATAAACTACCATATTATCTTGTCTCTCACAATCAAACTAATGTTAACTCAAAAGATGTAACAACTTTTTTATTAGACTAGATGGCTCTTTCACCTAACTTGTCAAAGGATCTTTTGGTCTTACTAAATTCAATTAAATTATATTTTCTTTTCAATAAAATTCTTAGTTGTTTAACCAACCATAATTGGTAACTTGAAAGTCATATACCAAGGTTACACAATAGGACATGACCAATGTTCATATGTAGGGCGTGAGACTTTATGTAATAAAAATACTCCTCTAACTAGATTAATAAACAACACCTCTAGTTGAGTGATATTGAAGTATTGCTTACTTATACAACATGATAAGGTTGTAGGTGAACCTCATATGTTAATTGCATTTAACTAATTACATAAACAATTATGGTATTCATTCAGTATCATTTTCTATAATGAATTGGTATGCTTTGTCACCACATGAGAAGTATGTCTGAGAAATAGTTTTCCTCTTTTAGTGTATGTTAATTCATAGGATAGTTAACACATAATGCATCACAAGTAGTTGTAGGGCCTCAGAGGCCTTATCAACATCATGGACATCATCATTAGGGTCCTCTCTTATTCATTCCTCTTAGTCATGTCAATGCTTCTTACTGGGAATTTGAGAGCATGATGTGTATAAAAGGAGCATAATTTCAAATTTAAGAAAATATTAAAACATAAGTAATTTAGTAAGGAACTCTTTTATAAATCTTAATGGCTCTTACAAATAATTGGTGATTCATGTTAGTACAATGAGAACATCTTAACTATATGTTTTGTGATCCTAAGTATATGACTTGTAACAGAGTAAGGATGGTGCATATAGATATGAAGAAAGGTATCATATTGTATGATTTATTTGTAGGTTGACAACAAGCTTTTGTCAACATGATTTTAATGTTAATTATTTTAATATAATTCCAAATATTAATTTAAAATTAAATTTTTTTTAGCCATTTACTCACCATTTAACTCATGTATAGAGAGATTTTCATTTCAACGTGCATGAGTAAGATGAATGAGCTTATGTGCCATGTGAGTAGCAAGTGAGATCTTTAATAATTATATCACAAATATTATGTAGAAGATGAACTCTAGATGGGTAGCCACTCCATCAAGAGTTGAGACAAACAACTCCATGATTTGAAAGATGTGTCAAACTAAAGTAATGCCATTAACACTCTTTGACTTATCTTTACTTATGGATTGATTTATTAATCAATTGATCAAGCTTTCTAGTAGATTGATTTGTTTGATCTTGAGATGTATGATCTAAAAATACTTAAAAAAATATATTAATAGAAATAATAAATAGTTTTGTTGCTACAAAATAAGTGATGTAAAGACCAAGGGTTTAACACTTTTCTCTCATCTCTTCCTCCAATGATTCCACTAACAGGCCTTGTCATTATGACATTAACCCTATACTCAAATGCCATATATCGATTAGTACCCTTTTTTTCACATATGTTTTGAATATCTATTTTTATTTACTTTATGTATTTAATATAGTAATTCATCATATTAGATCTTTTTTTTATTATTAGAGTATATTATGCACATAAAATATTTAAAAAGTTATATAGTTAGGCCTCTTGGAAAAAAATTATACTTAGTGTTAATGTTCCACATACCTCTTATAGAATATTATAACACCATTAAAGTTTCATGAGAAAATTCATACTTAGTATTAATGTTTCATAGATATCACATGTAAACATACATCAATACATCACATCATACGCATATTCAATTTGTGTTAACGACCTACCAATTGTTCAATAATTTCTTACTTTAAATTCCTTTTTAACATTACTTTTTTTGTTGAAATTATACATGATGCATACATTATATATCCTTGATATATTCAAGGCATTTCATTCTTTATCATGCATACTATTTGTTTTATACCCTCTTTAGTGTTTATCAATTTTTAGTTCATGATTGATCCCATTATACCTATCAAACTAAACTAGAGCACTCTTATTGGACAATCACTTGAGAAATTGAACCTTTCAACCCAATCAATCATTGTCCAATGCACTAGAATTAACATAGAACCCATATGATCATGTCATCCAACCCTTTGTTAGATTGCTCATAGGTCCTCTTCAAACCATCTAATATACTTTTAGTTCAACCTCATGTCTTAACCCTCTACAAATCTCACAAATCTCACACATAACTGCAAAATATCACAAAGAAATAGTTACAACTCTCATAACTTATCACAATTGCATTTCAACTTGGATCTCTACTAAATGCTATCAAAAGAAAGTTTGAGTTTTATAGAAAATATACCTTGACTCCTTTTGTAAGATTTCTCTACAACTTTTCTATAAATTGATCACTTGCTTAGGCATCTCCAAGATTCACATAACTTATTTTCCTTTCTCCTTTTCTTGATTGTTCTAAGTAGATTTGAGTTTATCAAAACTATCTTATATTAGTTTTGTTGAGCACAATTGTATAAGGGTTTTCAATAGCCATAAATTTGATAAGTTAGCATCTCTT
Organism: Vanilla planifolia; assembly: GCA_023846275.1. Classification (NCBI taxonomy): domain Eukaryota; kingdom Viridiplantae; phylum Streptophyta; class Magnoliopsida; order Asparagales; family Orchidaceae; genus Vanilla; species Vanilla planifolia. Next base: position 25,607,008 of record CM043874.1, on the reverse strand, counting down.
AACACAAAAATAGAAATGAACTAGTCCTAAATTAGATTATCATTTAGTGAGAGTCATGTGATATATCACATCAAGAAAAGTGCTCATCAAAATAAATCATGCACTCTATTAAACTCATATTTCATGTTGGAGAATAATCAATTTATTAAGTAGGTGTTGCTAATATGTTACTAAAAGGTTTATGGATCCTAGAGTTTCCTTCATCTCTTCTTAACACATCACAGTAGTTGTCTGGATCACACAAATTACCTCTTTTGATTTTCTTAAAGTGTCTTAGCTTGTCCAATTAACTATCAAATATTGGTGAGTGGACCTTTACTATTTTCATCAATGCATTATCTAGATCTCAATATTCTCTTCTTTGATAATTTAGCTCTCTCTCTCTCTCTCTCTTTTGGGTCTTTCAAGCATGATTAGTCATCATAGGACATCAGGATAGCCATATTATTATGTAATAAGTATTCACAACACTCTAAGGTTGTAAGGATCAATATGGCTTATTCATGGTGTAAGGATAGCCCTTTTGAGGTGCTAACTTTTGAAGGGATAGAAAACATCCTCACCATTGCATCAAATGGGTGTGTGCTCCTCTATACTTCAAAGGTGAGAAGCTTCATCATCAAGGGTAGGGTTGAGAGAACACCTTTGCTTTAGAGGAGTTGTTATATTACCCTCTCCTACAATCCATTATTAATCCCACTCTAAACAATGAGATGGTCGAGCCTAGTGAGGTGTGGCTCTCCTTAATAATGAAGGCATCCACACATGCATGTAGCTCCTCAATCTACCCATGAGCTATGTTAGATAAATATTCTATTCATGAAGTGAATGAGAAATTCTTCTTTTGGTTGTTGACTCAACCTACAATGAAATGATTGATCACTCCATTTATGCATAAAGCTTCCTTACAAACCAAAAGCTATTGACACCAACTTGATGCAATTCAAAGGTGGATGAAATGAATCCTGAGATATTAAACTATCACACTTTAAATTACAAGTGATGCACATCTTAATTTAATATTTTTTCTTTTTATTATAATTTAAAAAGTTAATGATTTCTTTCTTAAGTTTAATTGATTTAATTTTTATTTGATTTTCATTTTTATTAAAGAAAAAATTGAATTAACATTTTTCTAGACAAAAGCTAATTTATTGTTTTTAAAAAAACTAAAGATTTGAGTTTTTTTCCATAAAGTCCTTATTATGTTGATGTAAATAATCAATTCACAAAAAAATTATTTTAGTGTAGTAATCAGCACAGGCAATGTAAGGATTTCAACTAACAAATTTTGTATAATATAAATATGCAATAGAATTTTGAAAAAAGTTTCAAAGTTTCTCAAGTATTATAAAAAGTTTATACAAATCCTCAAACTTAAGCTAAAAAAGTTTTCACACAATCTATAATGAAAATGCACTTTATACATATGTAAAAAAAGTGTAAGAATAGAAAGATAACAAAGAAATATTTTTTTCTTTTTTTAAATAATTTGATGCAAGGAAAGAAATGTAAATGACAACTTGATCATAATTATATTCACATAAAATTGGAATGGCAACTACAATGTGGGATATGAAATAACAAGAACAACTAGAAAAGACGACAAATACAAGAGCATACACAAATGAGAAAACTCAAACATTTCCTTATCAAGTAGAAAACACCTTTTCTTGATGGGGAAGCATGGATGTAATAACATGCAAGAAGGCCTCTCAAGAAGCTGTTACAAGCTCTTAGCAGTGTTATAAATTTACATATGCTAAAAGCATTCTTTAAAAATTTTGATAACTTATAAATAGCCCAAAAACTTACGGATCATTATCAATAAACTATTACTCTCCCATTTTGTTATTTCTTGCCCATATAGGGGCTTTCTATTATGTATACAACTATATCAAAAAATTTTCACAATTAACATTGTATTTTCCTCCCAAAAAGAAAAACCTACCTGGTTAACTTAGTAGGTGCAAACCTACACCTCCCTAGTTAATTCTTGTATGCCATAATAAAGGCTTAGCCTTGTGGGTCAAACACACGAGTTAGGATATCCAAGATTAATCAAGCCCTTTAAACCTTCTAATCTAGTCAAGTTGGCCTTATTTTTACTAAAACATGCTAGTTATTCTTACGGATACAATGGCTACACCAAAGAAAAATTGGGCCTATTGAGATGTAACATGAAGATATCAATGTTTGAACTTGCATATCACAACATTTAGAAGTATCATAGAGGAATGATGCCACCTCTTTGAGATATGAAGCATATATAAAAAATAGGCATCCAACCTATAATATAAAAATACAAGACACATAGTAAGTGATTTGTCTATGAGATATTCTCACCCTGAGCCTTAAACAATATAATTTCTTTTTTGAGCCACAATAGTGAAAGTTGAATCATGAGATTGGTGAGAAATTAAGGAAAAAAGAAAAAAGAAGATGGTCTTTACTATAAGGAGATTGAATTCCTTATAATCCTTCAAAAAGTTCTTAATTCATAAAATTTTGAATTTCAAAGTTTTAAATTATTTCATTTATCATTTTTATCCCTTTATATAAAGGTTAAGATATAATATTTTATTACAAAATTTATAATATTTTAATTTTCACATGAAATGTGATTTCTAAAAAAAAAATAAAATTATGAAATTTTCATAAATTCTACACCCCAAGTAGCCTTATTGTATACGCATGCACTGTCTTCCCACTCTAGGGCACTATTCACTTGTGTAGGCATTATTCCCATGCATCAATGATTCTATGCATTAGAGTTAACTAGAAAATGTGGTAACTTCAATTATTGAGCACATCCAAACCAGATGCACGACAGGTGGCCGACAAGCAAGCACATGCAGGGCATGTATACCCATCCCACGCAATTGCACATCCTTAGTGCTTAGGTCTTTTGATGTGTACACCTACACCTCCACACATGCCACTTGAATAACACATTGTAGTGCATGCTCTAGTACCCTTGCAACATCTTATTGCACAATGGTGCACATGCAGTTCTTGTTGCATAATGCTTTTATAATGGACATTATAATTTTGTTTCCTCCCATCATTTTTATTTTACATTATTTGGGTTTAATGGCCCAGGAGTTAAGAACTTGATCAAAAGTCCCTTTTAATTATGATTTAAGTTCAATCAAGTCATTTTTTATGAAATGATTCTTTGCAAGGTTCAGTTTGGTTGTCTTCTTTAAGAGGTTAAGAATTTTGTCATTCCTATAAAGTGTTTTTTTTTACTTTGTTACTAATAGGACATAAATTTTGTAGGTGTTTACTAGTCTCTTTACTTGGTAAGCTTGAACACTAGCTTTTGCTAATGCCTTTTCTTCTTCTTCTTCTTCTTCTTCTTCTTCTCATTCTTCTCCTTCTTCTTCTACTACTTCTTTATCTTCTCCCTCTTCTTCATCATCATTATCTTCTTGTTCTTCTCCTTCTCTTCTTCTCTACTTCTCCTTCTCCTTCTTCTATTTCTCCTTCTTTTTCTTCTTGTACTACTACTACATTTTCTACTTATTATTATTCTTCTTCTACTTCTTTTTCTTCTTCTTCTTCTTCTTCTTCTTCATTTTCTTCTTCATATTCTTCTTCTTCTCCTCCTTCTCCATCTTCTTCTTCTTCTCCTTCTCCATCTTCTTCTTCTTTGTCTTTTTCTTTGTCTTCTTCTTCTTCTTCTCCTTCTTCTTCTTCTTTTTCAACTCCTTCTCATTCTTCTTCTCCTTCTCCTCCTCCTCCTCCTTCTTCTCTTTCTCTTACTTCTTCTCCATCTTCTTCTTCTTCTTCCTCTTCTTCCTCCACCTCTTCTTCTTCTTCTTCTTCTTCTCCCACTTCTTTTTCTTCTTATTTCTCTTCTTCTTTCTCTTCTACTTCTTCTTCTTTTACTTCTTCTTTTACTTTTTCTTCGTCATCTTCTACTACTACTTCTTCTTTTTCTTCTTCTTCTTCTTATTATTCTTCTTTTTTTCTTCTTTCCCTTCTCTTTTTTCTTTTCCTCCTCTTCCTCGTCCTTATTCTTCTTCTTCATCATCTTATTATTCTTAATGTTCTCCTCCTACTTCTCCTTCTTCTCCCTTTTCTTCTTCTTCTACTCCTTCTCTTCCTTTTTCTTATTATTCATCTTATTGTGCTTCTCCTTCTCCTTCTTCTTCTTATTCTTATTGTTCTTTTTCTTCTTCTCTTTCTCTTTCTTCTTCTTTCTCTTTTTCTTCATCTCATTCTTCTTCTTTTTTTTCTTCTTCTTCTCTTTATTCTTCTTCTTCTTCTTCTCTTTCTTCTTCTTTTTCTTCATCTCTGTCTTCCTCTTCTTCTTCTTCTCTTGTTTCTTCTTCTTCTTCTTCTCCTACTCATTTTGCTTCTCTTCTTCTTCTTCTTCTTCTCTTTCTTCTACTTCTCTTTCTACTTCTTTTTTTTTCTTCTTCTTCTTCTTCTTGATCTTCTTCTTTTTCATCTTCTTTTTCATCATCATCATCGTCTTCTTCTTCTTTTTCGTTTTCTTCTTCTTCTTCTTCTTCTTCCTCTTCTTCTTCTTCTTCTTCTTCTTCTTTTCTTCTTCTTCTTCTTCTTCTTTTACTTATCATATGTAAGAATGAAGCTTTATCCATCCTTCATAATCTGATATTATTGTGTTCATCACAATAGATGTTTGATCTCATAAGTATTGATTGTTTTATATAATTTAGCAAACATCTAGAAGTATCACTTCATTGATAACCCTAGGGAATAAGTTCTTGAATATGTTGTAGTATCTAGATTTAATCTCTTCATACGACTTTTTGATATTAAATATTTTTTGTTTCAAATTCTATATAGCATTGATATGCTCATTTTTTACTTCAATTTCAATGGTAAAGAGTTAATCTCTTTACTTTGCTTCATGTGATATCTCTTTTGGACTCAACATATGAGATAAGATTTCATCATTTATAAAGGTGTTTTAAGTACCTTTTTAATCTTAACTATAATAAGTATTTTATCTTTCTTGAACTTCCTAAAAATAATTCAATATACAATTTTTAGCATTTTTGTTATATGTTTTTTTATCTTCTTATAGTGATCATAATACTTATTTTTCTAGTAGAGTGAGTGTTATTAGTTATGGTCAAAATGTCCTTTGTTAAAGAATACTTTTCTTTTTGTTACCAAGTTTTGAACTTATGCTCAATCTTTATGGAATTTTGTTATTTTGGTTTTATTCCTTTACATTTATTCTTCTTTCAATAGCCATTATAAATATACTAACTTGCTTCAAACATTGAATAAAAAAGAAAAAAATTTAGTGACAATAGAATTATACAAACCTTTAATATACTTTGATAATGTATATATCTTATCGATAAATATTCCTAAATTGATGGCTTATCATCAGAATTTTATGATAAATTCTTATATTATTTGTCATTATTAATATTGTAGACTATACTACTTTGTTCATTTTTCCTCCATATAACCCATGAATTAAAATTCTTCTCTAATTAATTTTTTAAATGGGTCCATTTTACTTTGCTAGCTATATCAATTCTTAAGTGCACATTCCACCAAGCTAATTCATGCTCATCATTTTCCATCAAATATATGCCACCTTTTCTATTAATGAATATTTTTATAAAATAAATATATCTTGAATTACTCTAACTATGTTTCTAATTTCTTTACCATTATTGTACCATCATATATATGTAAATCAAGTGTAACAACTATGTTAAAAGCATACTAACACTTCTAGTGCATTGAATTGGTGAGATTGATATCATCTTCATCTTTAATTCTAATTATCTTAAGTTTTCTACTTAATCCAAAATTCCTCTAATTAATAATATTTTTTTTGGTAGATTATCTTTTGGATTTATCGTAAGAAGGGATTGATATTTTTGTGTCATCTCCATTAACACTTGTATATATTGGGTTAATGGAGCTATTTGTACCTTTATGTTTAATGGTAAAATAGTTGACAAAGAAATCACAATTGAAGCCCCTTCAATCTCCTGATTCCTTCTTGATTGCAGAATGGTAGGTTCACCTACAAATACATAGACCATATGAGTAGTAGGTCGTTAAAATTCATGCACATGTAGTGCATGTATGCCCATTCCATGTCCCTAATGTGCATGAATGTCCAGCATGCCTGACCTTTCAACATGCATTTATATGCCTTTGCACTTGGCGCTCGACTAGTGCATTATAGTACATGCTTCAACATTCCTATATCAAGCCATCATGAATGGGCATATGTAATTTTTTTTGGAGTAGTGCTACTATGATAAATTTTATTATTTTGTTACCTTCTTAGATTTTTAAGAATATTTGGTTTTAATGACCTTAGAATTGAGCTCATGATTAGTAAGCATTCCCATGCATCATTACATTATCCAATAAAATAAGTAATGAACAAATTGTGCATAATTAGTAAACCATGGTTAGATTTTGTAATGAGCAAGTTATCATCAACCTTTCCTTTTTTGAAAATTTTATGAATAAAAAAATTGCATATTCATATTATTCACATAAGGTTGTTTTAATGCATAATATTCCCTTTTATGTTTATAAATGTTCTTTTCAAAATATGAATCTACATATTTGAATAATCATCGAACATAATTTTTTTTTGTTTTGATAGCGATTCAAGCAAGTGCATTTCACATATGTTTAAAAGAGTGCAAAGCTTCTTGCATATGCAAAAGAAAAAGTTTTAATACATCTAGATACTAGTTATGACTATATGGGTAGCCAAGGTACATTATTTCCATTTGATTTTATTAATTAAATAAATATAAATTTGAGTGATTAAGTTAGATTACTACTAATTATGCTTTGATGAGAATTGTACAATATGATGATAAAATGTTGTCTAGTATGATAAGAAAAAAAGCTTGTTTGAAAGTTAAATTGTGAATATCATATAATACAATTTTTGTTAAGAGATACAATCAAGATACAAGTATATATAGGTTGTTAAAGTAGACTTTGTCATACGAGTACAACTCTATGTTTGTATAAGTACGATGATTACATGAACGTTAAAGGTTGAAAATGTCTAATAAGTTAAGGAAGAATTTTTGATATTATACAAAATAGCATAACACATAGAATGATGCAATTGCTAGCTAATTTTCATACAAGGCTGATTGCATTATCGTACAAGAATGTTAATATATAAAATAGTGAGTCAGTCTAGGTGATACTATGATCATACATATACAAAATCATGGATTGTACTAGCATGATAAAAAGAGAAGGAAAACTTGTTATGTCTAATAAGAAGAATATTCTGAGAGTTAGTGGATCGTACAATATGATTAACACAATTATATAAGTACAATCAAACTAGATAAGAATCATCAAGTCATAATGTGTGAAGTGGTTTGTAATTGTATCGTACTTATACAAATGATAGGATCATACAATTATGATCAATTGGACTAATACTTGGTAAATGAAAATTTGGCTAATTGTATAGTACAAAATAACTATAATATTAGTACGATATGAAAAAAGTGAATAAATTGGATTCTATACTTGAGTTGATCTTAATCTAAATCATGGGAATTAAGGTTCCTTAAATCTAAGGTTTGGAAACAACTTGGATAAAAGTAGTAACATTAGAATTAAAGGAAGTTGATCATGTGATTATCATGGTTTAATCTTAACCATGAATCATAAGGAGAGGGATTAAGAGTTTGTAGCCATTTATGTATAAGATGCTTTGCTTAATTATCTAACAAACCCTAGTTTTCCTTCAAACTTAAAAGAATAAATTTAGATAAAGAGCAAAATTTGTTACGAGGAAGAGGAGAAAGAAGCAACTACATGAACTCATAGGAGACAAAAGAGAACTCCTTAAGGAAAACATTTACATGATTAAGGTAGGATGAACCTCAAGATCGCACAACTAAACCAAGATATTCTTATTATTAATCAGTTGACTAACTTATTACAATGTAATGTTTGATGTGGAATCATGTTATGTGATCATATTCCTTCTCTTAGAACTCTTCAATAAAATGAATAAATGTGCTAAGCAAAACTTTATGGATTTAGTAGCACATGATTAAGCTATTATTGCTTGATTCTTGACATAATTGTAATGATTCTTTAATGATCTCTCCATCTAATATTGTTTAAACCATGTATGTTCATCAATGTTGCCATACTTGAGAGATTTATGATGGGGTTTTGTGAATATATGGTCATTAAAGTTGCATTTCTTATTGCCATTAGAATTATTCAAAATTTTGAATTTGAAAATGATGCATAACATACCTTACTAAGAGTTCATGTCAAGGTTTTAAGAGTATTTTCTAGTTATGTTGAGATCGAGCAAAGATTTGTGAGCTTCATGCAAAACCATGAAATTGGGATGAATAATGATAGCAATGTTCCCTTATTATGATTTGAAGTGTTTTTAACTTCATGCACATGACGTTATGCTTGGCTATGAAGTTTAGTATGATAATTGTGAATGAGATTCAATGTTAATAAAGAGATATGATATTGATGGCTTTGGGAAACCATGATCTGAAATTAAAAATAAAGTAATTATCAAATTTTTCTAGATCTCATATTTTTTTGACAAAGCTTTTGATGAAAAAGATTACCTTAAACTTCATCATGATTTATGCCATAATGATGACAACTTAGGTTTGTAAATTTGAAACCAAGGATAGAAAGTTGAGAATAAATTTGGATACCAAACAACCTATACTAGGTAATAAAAATTAGGATAGAAATCTAAAGTTAGCCAAAACCCTAAGTATTCTTGTATCGAAGCATTTCCATGCCTCGCTTTTGCTTGGGATGCTAGCAACAAGGCTTGGTTAAGCCTTGGAAAGGCATTATTAGAACTTGAAATAACCTAGATGGCTTTTAAGGTTTTGAGAAGTCCTCATTTTCTAGTTGACGAGCCTAATTGGGCTTAGCTGTAGCCTTAGAAGAGGACTACATTGGTTAAGAATTTGATTAGGCTTGAAAGAGTTAGGTATGTTTTGATTGAGGTTTAAGTGAGGTTAGTATAAAGTTGATAACCATTATATGATTTAGAGATAAATCCCTAGATGAGGATCTTATATCTTATTTAAGACTCTTAAGAGGTTAATTAAGAATGATATAGGCTTTGAATGACACATATGATCAAAGGTTAATATAAAATTGAATTAGGGTAAACTAAGATGAAGTTAGATAGACTTATATCTTGATTTACATGAAAGAAAATCCTAGATATGAATACAGGATTAGATCATGGATAATAAAAGTTGGTGAGTCTTACACATTCTTGGATTAAGGCCATAGGATACAGTAGTCAAGTAAGGCCAAGGATGACAATTAGAGGACTAAGTTTATGCCTTAGAGAAAGATGCTAGGCTCAACCAAGGTAAAATCTACTTCTTATAATAGATAAACTTTATGTATTGCATGATTGATTTAGGTAAGACACTAAGTATCCTTATAGTCTCTTAGGTCACAAGTTAGCATCTTAAATAGTAATTTGGAGAGTTATATGAGTGTCTTTGGAGGAACTTTAGATGAGCACAATGGCTCAAACTATAATAAATAACAAAGGAGACATTGGTGAGACTTGTGTGAATCTAGATTAATGAGTAATTATATTTAAAAATATGTTTAAGGATTAAACTAAGATTATGACTTTGGTGAAAGCTTAAGTGTAGCTAAATAGATAAAGTTGTAATAAAAATGACTCAAATTAAAGCTAAGGATAAATATTAATCAATAATTTTTTATATATATTTATTAGATTATCTAGATTGTTAGATTAAGGGTTCAAAGATAACCCTAAAATATTTTAAATAATAATAGAGTTCTTAAATGATTGATTAAAAGATTTTAAGGAAATCTTAGGAATACCTAAATCCTTTATGGTAGTAATTTGAATTAGTAGTAATGTGATAAGTAGAGTAATCTTAGTAGGGAATAATCTTTTGATGTAGTGGATCTTAAGATTGGAACCCTCGAGCTAATTATAGCAAATCTTGGAAATGAGTGATGGTTTATATAGTTATAACACATTTTAGAAAAGAGTGTTGATTTACATGGTGATATAATTTAACTTAGTTGTATAAGCTTAAAGATATGTAATGATTTTTGTGGGTCATTAGACATCAATTGGTTGCATCATATATTAGTCTAATTTAGACTTAAACATTTTAATACTTGTATTACATATGTGAACATGATATTGATTTGATATTGATTTGATCTTAATTTGTACTATTTTTAAAATATTATCATAGTGTCTTATATTGCATGTGACTTTGATAGTGTGAATTAAGGATTCTCTATTAGGCACTGGCTCGCTCCTACTTTAACATGTATGATTAAAAAGAAAAGAGATTGCACAGGGGCCCATGGTTTGAGGAGTTATAGATTTACTTTGGACTTATAGTTGTTTACATTTTCTTAGTAATGATATAATAATTATACACTTAAAGTGTTTTGGATTTTATTTTTGGACTTTAATTTATATTAGATTAATTTTATGGACTTGGATGTTAGGCATTTTATTATCTTTTAATGTTACTTCTTTATGGATCTAGATGTCAGATACTTTAGTTTGAGCATGTGAAATATTTGTATGTTGCATGATTGGTACCTTGTATGAGCCATTATAGTTGGAAGTTTCCTTAACCTAAGATGAACTAGTTTCTAAGTCATGTGAATGACCATCAGTAAAGAAGCTTGGTTTAAAGTGGCTAGAAAAATGCAAGCCTGTTAATTAGATTGAAGGATTAGGACTATTAGTTTGAATAACAAGGCCAAGTAATGAAAGATGAGTAGCCAAATGTAATTATGGGTATAAGGGTTTTTACATCCTATGTTTTAAAAAAATTGGCTAAAATTATTGGTTGTGATAACCAATAGAACTTAGGACCAAAAAAAGTGATGAGTGAACACTAAGTGTTGTCTCAAAAGAGAAATCAATAAACAATGAGCAATTCTTATCAAGCATCTAGGTAGAGATGAATAAAGAGAATTTGTCTTACATTGGTTACTAAGGGAGAACTTTTGGTATTTATATGAGATTCCATAACTTAATGTATTGAGACAACCTTTGAGAATAAAACATATGTAAGTCAATATGGGATAACCTAAGGAGACAATATCTTAGCATAATGAGTCAAAGATATCATATTTGATATTAGAGCTAACCCTCTACTATTCTAATATGATTTGAGAATGAACCAAGTAGACATTGTTAAGCTTACAATAGTTTAGACTCAAGAAAGAAAAGGGTGAATACTGGGTGATGTTCTAAGACAAGAATCATTAGACAAAAAGTAGCTCCTAATAAGCTTCTAGTTGGAAGGGAACAAGAATAAATTATCTTACATTAGTTATTAAGTTAGAGGTTTTGACATTTATATGAGATTCTATAGACTTGAGATATTGAGATACCTTTTGAGTATAAAACCCACTTAGATCAATATAGGATGGCTCTAAGGAACAATACTTGAACATATTGAGTCCTATATATCATGTTTAGTATTAGAGTTGACTTTTACTATTCTAATGTGATTCATGAATGAACCAAGTAAATGTTTGTGAGCCTATAATAGTCAGGACTAAAGAGAGAGAAGAGTGAATATTGAGTGATGATTTAAGATAAGAATCATTAGATAAGAAGAGACTCCTAACAAGCTTCTCGATGGAAAAGAATAGGAATAAATTGTCTTACATTTATTACGGAAGGTGAGATTCTAGTGTTTATATGAGATGTCAGTCTTATTAAGGTAGAATTCACTTATGTTGTTATGAAATAACTCAAGGAGAAAATATATTAACATAGTGAGACTAGGATGTCACACTATTAATGCAAAGATTTCGTCAAAATTAACATCATCTATCTTGTTGCTTCCATTGGCAATATGTGCCTTTATTTTTGCTACTTCTCTTCTATCATTTAGTTCATTTTTATAAACCATTTTATTCATTTTATGTGCTAATCCTTGGATACTCTAGTAATTCCCAAATGTAATTCTTAGCAATTGGTTAACCTCTTCATGCATTTGTATCATCTAAAATTTGTCTTGTTTGACTTCTTCAAAGGATTCTAGTTTTATTTCATAAATCAAAGTTGTTTTCATTGATTAACAAGTTTATATTGTAAACTCCATCTTTGGACTCTCTAAGTTGAATTTTCTAAATTTATCTTTTTTTACCTTTTAGTACACATCAAACATAACAAAAAACATGAAAAAGGTTATATCTTTTATGAACTTTTAGTGATTAATAAGGAAATTTGTTTTTAGATATTTCTAATGAAGATGTGATTTAATGCATAACATGCATTATTAATTCTTTGACATAAAACTTTTCACACATATGGCATTTGTTTTGCATAGTTCTTCCAATTTCCACCAATGTCTAAATTTTCTCATCAACTACTTCATTTTGTTGAAAGGAGCAAAGAGCTTAAAAGTTATGATTATTCCAGCTTTAAAGAAATTTTTTTAAACTTTGTAGAATAGTTCTAAAGGAAGTGAGGTACAAATTGTGTTAACAAACTTTAAGGATTCCTTAGCTTCTATTCAAGTTCACAAGTCCTAAAAAAGTAATTAACATCATATTTTAAAATTGGTAAATATGCAATTAAATCACATTTAAAACTTTATTGTGTTCATATTAGCATGTCTTAATGCCTTATTCCATAATCACAAATCTTAAATTTATGTAAGAAAATAATTGACATTAGTATTTTGAGAGGTACTTGAAATAATTTTAAAAATATTGTCAATCCTCAAACTTAAAATATGACATCATTTTCAAGTATCATAGTGCATTTTGCTAAAAAAAATTAACTTGAAGCTACTATCACACATTTGAGAAACATTAAGAAAATTTATTTCTTAACCTTCAATATGAAGTACTTTTGGTGAAAGAGCTTCCAACTCAAATCAAGATATCTAATAAAAGGGAAGCAATAATAGATTTTGGCGAAAGTCAATGTACAATAACCAGACAGTTATTTTAAGGGATGTAGAAAGCAAGGGAATTCTCTATAACAATGCAAATAGGACAATAATAACAATTGTTTCGATGAAGAATTAGACAAGGATTTAATTAGTAAAATCCTCTTGTGGTTATTTTCATATAGAAACCAACAAATAAAGAGGCTTTTAAGATTCAACAAACTCATGAAATTAAAGACAACCTAGCAAATCAATTTTAAGAAGTAGCAAAGGCTAAGGATCCATCTTTAACCTCTTCCAATTTTCAATAGTAGGAAACACTAATGTAGCATAACAACATTGTTGGAGTTTCACATCAACTTATTGAGGTACAAAATCAAGCTTGGGAAAGCAGTCACCCAATTCAATGAATCATTGATGACTTTGACATCAAGAATAAGGAAAAATTATTTAATAAAGAGAATGATTCTCAATCAGAAACAAATGTTATTCAAGAAAATCCACCACTACAACAAAACATTCTTTAGTCACTTAAAAAGTTTATCAAGGATTTATAGGAAAGAGCTCTAACTTCTATTATTTTTGCGTGATCATGAAGTATTCACACTTATATTAAGCAAAAAAATAAGGAAAAAAAACTAAAAAAATTTTTATTATTGAAATAGCCCCAAAGGTATTAGAAGAATCTCTGAAATGATATAGATTGGTGACAACTCAGATTATCACGACAAATCCCCTTCTTTGGAACATTAAGGGGAGCAACTGGTAGTGGTTTGTTATCTCAAATTGCCAATAAAAATCCACAGGGTATCTCTTGTTGCATTGACGAAATAGATGAAAAGTAAAAAATAGCTAGAAATTCTTAGAAGGAAGCTTAATTTTGACTTTTGTCAAAGTAATTCATCAAATAAAATATAGTTGCTTTGGAAAAAAAGAATTCTATTATTAGGTTGTGTGGAATGAAGTTCAATTCATGCACATGTTCATGAAGACTGGAGTGCTCATTTGCATTTTTCCTTTCTACACACAAAGTGTCACTTTTTATACAAAAGAAACCTCTAAAAGGAACTCAAAACAATTATTGAAGTTAACAATAGTCCATGGTTGATCAATAATGGTTTCAATATAATCACCTCTTTAGATGAATATATAGGTCTATCCACCCTAATGATTGGTCCATTTATAGAGTCTATAGAACGTATAGATAATTGGGTACTTTTAGAGTTTTGTTTCTTAGGTAGTAGATTCACTTGGTTGGAGGTGAGGAATGGTAGTTGTGTATGAAAAAAATTGGATTATGTCCTTCTGAATCATAATTGGATAAAATTATTTACTTCCATAGTGGTTCAACACCTCAATAAAGCACTATTTGATCACCTCCTGTACTTCTAAACTTTCCTAAGGAAATTGCTTCATCCCCCCACACAATTTGGATTCCAAAATATATGGAATAGTAGCCATGATTTTTTTCCTGTTGTGGAACAAAATTGGAACCTTCATATGTTAGGCTCTGCATGTGGTTAAATGCAATCCCAAAGAATAGAATATATTAACATTTGTTAACATATTTAACTCATTATAGTTAGTTGAAGGATAAACTATTCTAAAAGAAATGAATTTTGAACTATTACAAACTGAGGATTTATTATAAGCTCAAGGTCATCTTCTTTTCTTTCTTAAAGTAGAAGAGCAATTTTGGTAGTGAAAAGGGGGTGTTCGATGGTAAACTAAAGGTGATAGAAATACTAAATGTTTTTCAAGCTTTGGCTAAGGGAAAGAAAAAAATTAAACTTTCAAATGATTAAAGATTTATATGGTAATGGGATTGTTTATAAAGGAAAAATAGTGGAGGATGCTATCTCATATTTTTAGCTTCTTTTTTTGGCTATTCTAGGAAGGAAAATGAACGTCTAATTTATCTAATTTTTTCCTTTGTGTTGATAGAAAGTAATAAAATTTTATTGCAAGAAGTGACAATGTAGGAAATTAAATAAGTTGATTTTAGATGGACTCCCAAGTGCTCAAGGTCTTGATGGCTTCAATGGGGAATTCTTTTTACTCATTGTTAACCAATAATTTCTTAAGATATATTGGAGGCTACAAAGGCTATTCTGATAGGTTCTCTAATTCCACATGATTACTAGTGCTAATTTAGTTCTAATTCTTAAAAATAAGAATGTAGCAAAGTTTTTTGAGTCCAAGCCCACTTATTTATGCATCTTTATTAAGAAAGTGTTTTTTAAAATTAAGGCCACTATATTACAAAAATTTATTTTATCCTTAACCTCAACTAAACAATCATAATTTGTGAATAATAAGAACATCACAAGGAACATTGTTTTTACATAAAACTTGGTAGAAGAAATAAACCAAAATGCTAGAGGTAACAATTGCACAATCAAAATCAATATTAGAAGGGCATTTGATAGCTTGTCCTTGGATTACCTTAAGCAGGTACTATACAAGTTCAATTTTGATGTTAGATTCATCAAGCTAGTCATGAACATTCTAAACAATAGTTGGCTTTCCATCATGATTAATAACAGAAGTAATAGGTTTTTTAGCCATCACATGGCCTTTAGGCACTATTCAATAGCCAATTACATAAAACTATTAAAATGTTTTTGAATTGCACAACATATCACATCAAAGTGACATTTTTTTGTTATAAAATGTTTGGATTGTTGGAACTATTCACTAATCATGCACATCACCACCCTATGATCATTTAGCCATTCGATCGGACAAACATGTTCACTATTGCAAGTGGCATCTTTGTACTACAGTGGATGGATGAAGATGCATATTAGAAAAGGACTTCTAGCAGCATAGACACTATGCAAAGGTGAAAAACAAATATCAGTATGATATTTTCATCATCATGATATGTTAAGAATGTAGATTCTAATCTTCAATCTTAAGCATCATCAAGTTACAATCATTTGTTGGTTAGAAAAGCATGTTCAACACTATAATGTGTGGCAACATTGTACTATTATGAATTATCTATAATAGATTAGTGCTTCTGACAGTGCAGGCACTATGCAAAGGTGCATGATTATGCATCAATATGACAATTCGATTGTCATGGTAAGTTTGCAACACTGATATTATGCTTTGGTTGCATGCATTATCAAGTTACATGATTAATAATGATTGATTAGACAAACACATTCAAGTCTACTATGGTGTTATCATTAGATCGAAGGGGACATCTATCAAATATGATAGTTAAATCTCATAATACTACATCATATCTCTATGATACCTTATGAGAAAGACATCAGCTTAGTACGATATTTAATATGTTTCACATGACTGTCATGTGTCACTCACTCAACTCGGTCTATTAGATGTAATCCTTTATTCAATAAATAATTTTTTTGTTTTTGAAAAAAAGCAAGGCAATCCACTATCTCCTCTACTTTTCATTTTTGCTATAGAATATTTAATAGGGGATTGAACAACCTTTCATAACCAATGCAAAGTGTAAAATTATACCTTTTCAAGAGGATGTGGGGCAATCACTCATTTGAGCTTCATAGATGATCTTATATTGTTTACAAGGGGTGATAAGAAATTGATTGAATACATAAAGAGATTTGTTTTGGAATTCCAAAGAACATTAGCTCTACAAATTAATCCTTAAAAATGCTACTTAATGTGCAACAAAAACACTAAACCAAGACAAATAAAACAACTTGGTGAGGAATTGGGCTTCAAAAAGAGCAAACTACCATGGAAGCACCTTAATAAATGCAAGAAAAAGATAATGCACTATCATTTTTTTGTAAATAAGATCAATAACAAAATGGCTAGTTGGAAGAAGGGCTTCTTTTCCATAGGAGGATGGCTTATTCTTGTTAAACATGTGCCACAGTCATTTCTAATGCACTCTTTGATGGTTTCTTGTGCATCGCAAAACAATCCATCAAAGTTTAGAAAGAATCATGAATGGCTTCTTGTGGGGGAGATTCAAAAGAAAATTGCACACATCATTGGATAAGTTGGAGTAAATTGTGCTTGTCCTTAGAGAAAAATGGAAAAGGTTTAAGGAAGCTTAAGGAGGTAATGATCATCTTCAATTCAAAGCTTTATTGGAAGGCCCACACTTCCAACTTTCTTGGAGCTCCATTCATGAAAAAAAAATTCCTTAAGGATAAGGGAAAATCCACTCTTTACAACCTAGAATTGCATAGAAGAGATCAACAAAACAATAATGAAATACATGGAATAGCCTAAAGAAATCAAGCCTACTTGTTGTACGCTTACTACAAATTGTAATTTCAACCAAATTGGTTTAGGAGATGATTAGAAGTAAAGGTATCATTTTAAAATCAAGAAAACTTATTTGGTCTAACAAAACTAAAATTGTCTCTTTTGAAGTATACTCAACAATTTACTACCTTTCTTAGAAACTTTACATGAGTTTAATATTCCACTTGTTTATAAATGTCTAGTTTACCCAAGTGTTGATACAAAGAATTATGCCTTTGTGGGACATGCTCAAGCAAATTAGGTATGGAATTGTTTTGCAAATCACTTAATAATTCAAGACTTGGAATTCAACATCATTCATGAAAAGCTCATGCACTAATGGAGTTGTGGCTCTTCAAATACTGCAAGAGCCAAAGTTATTCATTTGTTGCCCATTCATATATGTTGAAACATTTGGAGTGCTTTTAATTTGAAATTGCTTGAGGAAAAAAACTCATTAATGAGTAATTTGATCAACAATGTTTTATCTAATAGCTATAGTGGTTCCAGTGCTTTCCATTAACTCATGACACCTCATTTAATTGTTATTTAGTTTAACATGGGATTGGCCCTACTTTTGCTAAGAAAAAAATGTTTGAATAACCAAATTGTGCAATGGAAACCACCTCCCATAAAGTTTTTGAATTGAATGTCAATTGGTCTACTTGAGGTAATCTAGGCCCTACTAGTTTAAGTAAGACTATTAGAAATCATTTAGATCAAGCAATCAAATCTTTCTCTACATTCATTGGAACCAAATAAAACATATAAGTGGAAGGAATGGTTATGCTGTTAGGGTTGCAACTCTACAAACAAATAGGTATTTATAATGTTATTATGGAAAAGGATATCAAAACTATTCTAGATATGATAGACAAAAATGTGACAATCCCATGGAGGTTATGCAGTAACATCCAACAAATTTGCAAGGGGATGAAAAAGAAAATTTAGTTCTAACATATTTACAAGGAGGAAAATGTAATTGTAAATCACATGGCTCAATTTGGCAAGTTCCAATCTTCAAACAAAGATCTTTTCCCATGGCAAATACTTAATATGTGCAAGCACTTATCAAGTTGTATGGAAACCAATACACTTATCTTCATTCCATTTAGCACAACTTGGTTTAGATTAAAAGCATGCAATGTCAACCAAGCTTAAGCATTAATTGATTTATCTTATGCATAGCAAACAATCAAATTAGCAAAGTAATTATTTAAAAGCACTAATTTAACAAATTAAGAGGGAATAAAATTCCTTGGTTAGCTAAAGGTCCTATCTAGGCTAGCCAATCTAAGGAATGTAATAATAGTTATGCCACTTTGATTGACAAGTAAAACATGTAGGATTTTGTATATTATATTGTTCAAAGTACTAAAATCTTTTTCATAAGCTATTATTATGTAGCTCCTTCAATATTTTTTGTCCTTTGAGCATGGATAAGATCCCTTTATGAATCTTCTTGTGATCCCCACTAACTGTGACTAAATAATGTGGTTTCATTAGTAGAAGTTTAGTCATTGGATTATGGCTAGATATTGTCTTTTGTCTTTATTGCCACCTAAAAATTGCTAAGTTTCTAATTTCTCATACTTTTTTAATTGATTTATTTATCTCACAAAAGGATTTGCAAAACAAAGAAATAATTTATATAAAAGATCACTTGAATAACTTGATATAACAACATTAATCTAGCTCAAATGTATTTCTTAATGTAAGATGATTATAATGGAAATCTCTTTCATATAATAAGTAAAGCATTAGTATTTTTATTATGTTTAGATGCTTCTATATAATCCTAAGAATACTCTCAAATGACTCCAAAACTCTCTCAAATAATTATGTTAAAAACTAATCAAGCTAGCTACTACTCACATCCTCAATTAGTTGTGTTTTATAATCTAAGGGGTCATAAAAATATGATGCATCACTGATAATATCATCAAATCAGTCTCTAACATTTGACTTGTTTATTTTTAGTACTCAAAATAGATCATACAACTATGATGAGCTTGTATGATATGACTGCAACAAAATTATAAATTTTAAGCACTCAAAAAAAATTTTATGTGATACACTATCATATGTACAATGGATCTTATGACATACACATTTATATTAATCATAAGATATTATATTAGTATGATATGAGAATTGTACTACTAAAATACAAATCTTTTCAATATAAAACTAAGTCCTTATATCATACTCTCTAGTGAAATGATATCATATGGGTACAAAAATAATATCATATTAGTAGATAAAAAATAAGCACATTGTCAACCTAAGTCTTAAACTATCACTAAATAAATAAATAAATCTTATAGTTATGATAAATATCATTATACTATATAAAGACCATCAGTTTCACATATCTCTCAAGATAAGAAGTACTTATATGATATGAATATAATACTTGTATGGAAATATAATAAATTCTAATTTCTCTTATCACTCAATCTAATTCTTTTCTAATCATCATAATAAATGTATTATTATAATAAGAAATTTGGGATAATATTATTCAAAATATTAAAACACCTAAAACTTAAACTAAATCTCTTAGGTAAGTCATCAACATACTTGTATCATAAGATAATTGTACTTATACAAATTAGGTAAACATTCATATTACTTAGGATCACCCTTAGATAATGCTCTGTCTGATCCAAATGTTCACTGAATATAGTGTATCATGGGTTCATCATACATGTAGGATTAGTTAGGTAATATAAGCCTCACTCAATTCAATATATTTTTAAATTTAACTAAATTTAATCATAACACATATTACAACTCGCTATTAATATAATATTTTTAAATAGATAATATATGTAAAATAATATGAAATATATGACTTGTGAAAATCCTAAGTATTTTAAGTAAATTATTATAAGTTTTGACATTATAATTATCAAAATAAAAGACTCAATAAAGATCTTCTCCTTATATTGCTATAGCTTATGTTTCTCATAGTATCAATTATAATTAATGACTTTGTTAAGCTCATAAAGTTAAATGATAAAGCTCTTCATATGATTAACATAATTTCTCTTTAGTTTCATGATCTAAAATCAACACTTAAAAAAATATTAGTAAATATAACACAATAATTTTATTGTCAAATGGTGCAACGATGAAAGGGTAAAACTGGGATCCTCTCAACCTATAAAGCTACACTAATAAATCTCTATCATAATGAGATCTCACCTCTAAGCTAGTTGATGGTCAACTTTGATGGATCGATATCTCATCTTGGGCCATCTAGCAATGCTACAGCTCTTCGATGTCATATCGATGCATTTTGTTTACTATAGAGCCTTAATTTCTTGTAATTATTACTACCTCATTGGAGCTAAGAGGAACTAAGGCTGCTACCACATTATTCTTTCCTCTTATTAAAAAGTTTGTTTTCATCCATGTCGAAGGTGACTCTACATCTATTATTCATAACATCGTCAATGTTTTAGGTGAGTTAATAGGTTGCCTCACATGTAAGAGTTAAGTTTCGTGCACTTAGGTTTTTTGTTAGTTCACCATCTCACATTTTCATAAGTTTGTTGATGCTGTGGTAGGTTTTTGTGCAAATAAGATTGCTTGATGGAATTTTAGGTGGAACATGGGCATGCCCCTTCCCCTAACTTTCTTAGCAATCTATATTAGTGATCACTAGAGTTGTAACATATTGGGATATTGCTAGTTTATCAAACAAAAAAATTAAATTCAAGGATTCTCTTAATTCAATGGGCACATTCCTTTGATAAATGATTAATTATTGTTCTTGTTTAAGTTTTATATTTAGCTAATTGAGGATTTTAATTCCAACCATTAGGTATGTTAGTTTTAGCTTTTTGTTTCTAACTTTTCATTTCTAACTTTTCATTTTCTTTCTGTAGGTCTATTTTTAACAAAGTTCTTTATCTAAACTAAAAGATAAAACTAATAAATAATTAATTATCCTATTTTATCCCTCCCAATCGATGCCTTCTCATGAATTTTGGTTGAGGTTAGTTTGTAGAAGTATCAGAGCGCATTGCCATACCGCTATTATTGCATTAAACATCATGTTGCGGCTATGGTAATATCCATATGGATTGAAAGCAAAAGAAGCATCTATGAACAAATTAGTCCTATTTGCATTCCTTAGATAATATCTTTAACAAGCACATCTATTTAGAGCATATTAAATAAATCATATTACAACACTAATTTACTATATATATGTCATCCATGTCTTGTTTTATTATCTAGATGAATCCTATCAAAATGTAGCTTACCAATAGTATATATCATAATTAGGTTTGATTATGGACATACAATTTCTCTTTCTCTATAGTTCTATATATACTATTATTCTATATTACAAATCAATCTTATTTGTTTATTTACAAAGATACACTTAATTCTAAATTTTGGGATTTTCCTTTATCATTATGGGGCTTTTATGCATGTTTTTTAGATATTCACCTACATGAATAACCCATGAATTGGCTTGTTCATATTTGTGGCCTTATATTTCATATATAGAGTTTTGGGTTTGTGATTTTTCAACAATATAATTGATCTTGATGCCAACTTTTGTATTATAACCCCTAAGATTGTTTTTCTAACTTTATTACTATGCTTCAACAAAACCTAAGAAAGCCTCTAGAAAAGGGAAAAAGCAAACTATTCAAGAGGCATAATAAATACAATGCAAGAAATTGCTTTTTGTTGCTTACGATACATAATTGAAATAATTTTTAAGATAAAAGTTGAAAAACATTACTCCATTATTTGTATGCCATCCATGAAAAGTAGACATCATTTAACATAAGGTTTCTTTGTTTGTTTGTTTAGCCCACCATGTTTCAATTTCCTAATCCTGCCTTCAATTGTAATCTTGGTTGGAAAGCTGTGCTCACACCTCAATTAATAGGTTTCCTGTCAGGCAAATCTTAAGAAGTTCTTTTGCAACCATTCATAATATAAATATTATAATCTATTCTACTTCTATGTGGAAAAATTAATAGATTATTGTTGTTTTTATATAGTAATTTTATTTTATTTTCACTTTTTTATTTCAATTTATCCATCATCATCATAATCAAATCACACATTCTCATCTTTTTTTTTGTATTTCTATTTTACTAAGTTTTTATCACATCAATAAACAATCAAACCTTAAATTTGGATTCGATCATGCAACTTGAGCAATGAAAGAGCAGAATAACGTTGGAGGAAGACAAAAATAGTATAATTATAATGAGAGACAAATAAATCAAAAGAAAGAAATTTGGTGGTTGGTTATCTTCCATTTCACCATGTGCTTCTTCCATCATCGAGCTCAGATGAAAGAACACTTTAACCTTAAAAGGGTTCAGTTCTTCTGATCTAAAATAATGGATCAAATATTTTGCTAGAAAAAACAAGATGTACTAAACAAAAGATACGTTTCAGACTACTTTGTTTATAAAATTCACTATCTTTTGATACAATATTGTTAATTCTCATGATGAAAAAAAAACACTTCATTACTTTTTGGGGAACGTGTTATAAATAACAAAAAAGAACCCTTTCATTCTTTCACAAATTTAAAGCTTAGCATGGATGGGACGTTGGGCAGATCTCCCAGCTTGTAGTTGATATCTTTGGCTGGAGAATCGGATTTAGCTGTCTCAGAGGAAAAATGGAGGGAAATTTTCATAAAAAAAAAAAAAGAAATGAGAAAAGCTGGGGCAAGTTAAAGAAAAAAGGCAAAAGATCAACAATCTTCTTTTGTTATTGAAACATGGGGAAAGAAAATTTGGCATCCACAGCCATCACTTGCTGGCTATTTGAATCACAGTTAGTTCCTGTAGACGATGGCATGGGCTTGCTGCACATGATGCAAATAGGAAAGCTACTTCATTTAAAGTGATTTATCACCATCATCATATGCAAGCCACAAAAAGTTATGTAATATAGGACAATTATCATAGTTAGAGGTATGCTAATCTTAGGAATCATTAGGTTAAATTGTACCATTTTTATGATTTTATTAGAGGTTACTCAAATTGAAAACTATTTAGCATAAATAAATCTTGTCGAGTAACAAACCTGATTGTTAAGGAGGTTTTTAGTTTCTTATAGTAGAAAGTAGATAGACCACGTGAGAAGGGTAATAAGAAAATTTATGTTCAAGACTTAGTAAATGAAAAGAATGACATTGTAAAGTCCAAAAAGCTTTAGCATTAACAATGAATATATAGCAACCACAAATAGTGGCAAATGTGGGTCCTTTAAAAGAGGGATAGGACATTGAGATCTCAAAGAAGAAAATCAAATTGGTCTGAAAAAGATCTTTGAAGGCTCTTTAGCAAAATTAAGTGACTTTGATACTTTTGTATAGAATTTGATTAGATCATATCTCATGTTATGTCTTCTTATTTGGGAGGAAGGGATGGCGTTATGCTTGGATTTGGTAAGGGCATACTTTGATTCCTGTACAAGACACGGATAATGGGGCTTACCTGATGCAAAAGTAATTGATATATGGGCAAAGAGTGATGATAGCAAAAATTTTTGGTAACCTTAATACTAGCTTGTGCATCACATGTCAATAATGATAATTTGGTTGTAAAATCCCATGTGGTGAAATTCTAGAACATTTTTATTAAGGTTTTGGTGATATTTATTCTAACATTAAGGTGTGTAATGGTTGTATCCAATATCAATAGTGTGTGCTTCTATGATTTGAGAATGTCTTTATAATGGAACCATTCATCTTGCATTGAAAGTTTATTTTCGTAGTTAAAGTGCAAACATCACAACTCTAACATATCATATTGACTTTGCTACTCATGTTAGCTTTATTGGAACCATCTTTATTTATTTTGTAGGCTCAATGGTTCCATTAAAAACATCATCTTCAAGTTTAAAGC
The DNA here is from genome assembly GCA_023846275.1 of Vanilla planifolia. Classification (NCBI taxonomy): domain Eukaryota; kingdom Viridiplantae; phylum Streptophyta; class Magnoliopsida; order Asparagales; family Orchidaceae; genus Vanilla; species Vanilla planifolia. Next base: position 25,582,920 of record CM043874.1, on the reverse strand, counting down.
ATTATATTCATTTTGCTACACTCATCTGAACCTAAAGCACCAAATCAACTCTATGCTCTTGCCAACTTTGATGCACCACTGAGGCTCCCCCATCCTATTTTCTATAATGTCATGTTTGTTATGTTGGCTTTATCACCCCCATTAAATCTAATCCAAACCACATTGGCTTTGACATCTTGCCTTACAATGCACCACTTCTGCTCCACCACTCTAGATGGTTCACTGCACAATACATCAACTTTTCATCACCTTGTCATGTTATAACACACATGATCAACTCTATAACCCTTATTGGCTCTAATATGTAATAAAACAACTCTACTTCCCATATCAGTATTGTAGCACCACATTGAATCTTCCACACTTCATAAGCTCCATTGCACCTATCAATTTAACTCTATCTCCTTAGTTGGCTTTAGTGCATTCCATGTAGGCTTTGTCATCTTTTCTACCTTACAAAACACCACATCACCTTCATCATCTCATTTGGTCCTCTAATGCACTACATTAACTTTACATCACACCATTGACACTGCAATATACAACATTAAGTCTATTATCCCTGTCAATGTTGTAACATCACATTAGCTCTGTTGCCCTTATCAATGCTATGACATCACATTTGCACTATTGCTTCTATCATCCTACTATGGCACATTAGCTGCACTACTTTTGCTATCCCTCGTGCTAACTTTACTTTTCTAGTCACTCTATAGAAATTATTATCATTTGCTCTACCACACAACATTGCTTGTCAACCCAACCACTTTCATGCCATCTCTTTAACATCAAACAAAATCATGGCTCACCTTTTAGTTGATATAAAATTATGTACCATACTATTAAGGATGATTGTACTTGATTGGGTTAAATAATAAAAATAATGCCAAGGCAATAGTCACTTCGGAATGATTTATTTCGAGTACTATGACAATTGTCTTAAGGTTCATTCTAATGAAAGTGTGTTATTCTTGTGTCAATTTTTTATAAATATTTTAAATAATAAATGAAAAGTTTTTGGCAATATGTCTTCTATCTTTTTGAATTTTATTTATCTACTAGTAATTTTTTAATATCTTTAGGGTATTTCTTTTTCATTAACAAATTATTCAAGTTTGATCTTATCTTATTGATATTAAAGTGTGATTCCATAAGAAGAGAATGAATTTTTAAGAATAAAAACTTTGAATTAAAAAATATTTTAAAAAAATATTCTAAAGAAATTTTTAAATAAGTTAAATGAAATCTTTATAAGTGACTTTGTACAAATTATAATTTTATCTTTTTAAAATGAATTATTTTTCTTTTTAAATATTCAGAAGATTGTGAGATAGAGAATTAACAAAAATTAAAGAGTATATCATTGAGTTTTAAATAATTTTTCTTAAATTCAAGCATAGGTCTACTCCCAATAAAAATTAGGCAAAAGCAAAACTAATTAATGTAAAGTTTTTGTCAAAAGATGTGTATACTAAACTCTCATAATAATAAAACAAAAGACATGAGTTATCATGACCTTTCAACAAAATAAAATTGATAGTAAAGGAAACGAATGTAGAGACACAAAATTAAATTTAATACAAATAAAAATCTTATACTTAATGAAATATTTAACAAGACACAAGTGTTTTAATTTAATCAATTAAGAAAAAAGAAAATTGAAAACCTATCTAATTTAAGAAGAAAGAAAAATTTGGAGCTCGACAAATAAAGGATATGCTGACAGGAAGCGATGATGAGAAGCAATTATTAATGGCTTGAATGACTTAAAATTTCTCTTCCAATTTTATAAAAATTTTGATCAAAATTTATCAATCAATTATATTAAAAAACATTTATTCACAAATATTTTTTAATAACTAAAAATAGTTACTAAATAGAATAATTAGTTGTTTCAGTTTAATTAAAAATAAGTTGATATAAGTTTTAATTAAAACTTATATATTGATATTTTAATAATTGTTTGAAGGGCTCTCAAATAATGGCTAAAATAGTCATTATGCAAATGGTCTATAGAACGTTTCCAAGACCATTCAATCCGAATGAAAGAGAAGATAGTTGCATGATTGATTAAAATTTGGACCATGAAATCAAAAAATTAGTGTGATCCAACAACTTAATTTGAATGTGGTGCAATAGAAAGACAAAAGGGATCTTAACCATTTAATCACAAAAATTGCATGATCAGATGGCTGGAATTTAATTAGTGCCATTCATGAGGGTAGATTTGATCTTAACTATGATCATATGGTTGGACTTGGATCTATAGGTAGATTAAATTTGGACCATTCAATCATGAAATTGCGCTATTAGATGTCTGATCAAATTAACTCATTTTAAAGAAAGGATGAGATAATGATTGTTTGATCACAAAATTGTGTGATTGGATGACAAATATTACTCTCAAAATTTGGAAGTCAACTACACGAATAAAAGAAGTGAGTTTAGTCCCACATTATCTTTGCTTTATTTTCTTATATAAAGATTTTCCTATGCCTCTGAGTCAACAGAGTATCAAGGTTAGCTTCCATCTAGTTCACTCAAGAGCTTATGGCCTATGCTTTCAATAATCAATTCATAGATTTGAGAGTTATGCCCTTATCTAATATTATATAAGTTTGAGAGTGATGTCTAGACCAGATTATTGTAATGAACAAGTTCAATAGTAGTGCCCTTATTAAAGAGTTAGGAATTAGTTTCAAGGTATTATAGGTAAAGAAGAATAAGATTTTTTCTTTTTTATATTATTATTATAATGTACTTTTTGTAATAATTTATTAAAAAAATTTAAAAGATATGAAACTAAGATGACCATGATTTTAAAATCCTAACATTTTTTAAGATTAATTTAAATCAAATTTTTTAGCCTTACAAAAATATTTTCAATCAAGATTAGCATTATAATCAACATAAAAGTGAAATAATTAAAATTAAACTCAAAATAAATCTCTTAATAGTCTATCACTCCAACAAAGATAAGTTTTATAAGATTTAACTATTGCTCCTCTTCCTCTTTAACATCTCCCATGAACATAAATATCATCACCAAAAATCTAAAAATTTGCTTAACCAAATTTATTAGAAATATTTGAGATTTTTTATCATCAAATAAAGCACCGTAGCTAAAGGTCAACACTACAATAGTCTTTCACTTTTAATGATAACAAAATCTCTAATGAAATAAAAAAATAAATTTTTTATAAAAAGAATGTGAAAAATAATTAAAGATAAGTTTCTTTTACATGTATGTTATGACTAGATTAAGGCTCTCCTTATTTTATGCTTATTTCTTTTAATTTATTTAATTTTTATACTCTCTTCCTATTTGTTATCACTCAAAGGGATTTAACACTCTTAAACTCATTCTATGTTTTATAAAATATTCACAACCTTAGGGTTTTATGAAAATATCAACTAATTGATCATCTTGTTTGTTTCTAAAAACTCATTTATTTCTAATTACATTTTTATCCAATGGTCTATGAGTCAACTCACATAATTCTTTTCAAATTAATTTAATTTCTTATTCATAGTTGCAACCTAATACTCATTATTTAAGATATCATTTATTGAGATTGGCTCAAAATTTACTATGAAAACTTAATAGTTATAACATGTTTTAATTCTAGTGTCATCTATAATTTTACCTTTAACTTATTTTTTTGGGATGATCTTTATTAAATTTTAAGATTTTAAGGATTATAATTTTTTTCAACTGCATTTTCTTCTTTATTAAACTTATTTTCTCAAATCTTTTTTATTCATCATCTATGTTGACACCATTTTATTTAATTGGAATTTATTTATCAAGGTTTACATGCACAAATTCTCTTACTTGATTTTAATTATTATATTTAGGACTTCAAATTATTTTGGGTTCAACACATTTAAGAATAGATGAACTATTATTTGCCACAAATGTGGTAAACTAAGACACTATATCATGATGTCTTATGATACAAGAAAAAGTTGAAAAGAAAATGAATGAAACGACGAAGAGTAAGAAGAAGAAGAAGAAGAGGACATTGAAAGTAGCTTGGAGTGATTCAAAAGAGACTAATACAAGTTAAGAGGAAGACAACGATGAATGACTCTTTTGTATGATGGCTAAAGAAGATGATGAAGAAGAAGAGGGTACATTTTCAAGTAAAAATGAGGTAAATTACTCAAATAAAAAATTAGCTCAATAATTGCTTTATGTTTACAACAAATATATAATTTTGTTCAAAATTATAAGAAACTAAATAAAGATCTTAGTAAATACTTAGGTCTTTATGAACAAATTAGTGAAACTTTTTATACCTATTTAAAGAATTTGGAAATGGTTAGTGATGAATTAGCATGAAAGGCCAAGGAGCATGAATATTTAATTAAGAAATTTAATGAAATCAAATACTTGTATTCTTCTTATTTATTTTTAAGATTAACATTATAATCAAAATAAAAGTGAAATAGCTAAAATTAAATTTCAAATGAATCTCTCGATGGTATATCACTCCAACCAAGATAATTTTCATAAGATTTGACTTTTGCTCTTCTTCTTCATTAACTTATCCCATGAACATGAATATTTATTATCCAAAATTAAAAAATTCAGTCAATTAAATTTATAAGAAATACTTAAGATTTGTTATCATCAAATAATATACCATGACTAGGGATCAACACCATAATTGATATAATGATGAGTGAAGTCTAATTTGAATGTCAAACAAAAGGGCCTTGTTTGTAAGTGCATAAACTATTTTATAAGGAGCAATATACTAATTGAGATAATGGAAAACTTTTTAATGGTGTTTGTGAATCCATGTGCATGTAGTATCAGATGATTAGTAAAATCCTTGGCCTATTGATGGTTATTATTGTGTTGGGTGTATTTGTCTTACTGTGGTGACCACCTAATACATAAAAGCATAAAAGGCCTTTTGTCTCTTCACACACAACATTATGCCCTTTTCATCTAAGAAACTATATTCCTCCACCTTATGAAAAGACCAACAAAGCATCTTTACATAACTACAAAGGATGACTTCAATGGAAAACTTTGAGAACATGTACTTTTAAGCTTTTCCAATGAAACTTAGGGCAATTCTAAAATATCCATACATCTTAAATGCTTGCCAGGAGATTAAGCTTACCTCAATTTGAGTTTTGATGACATGACTAGCTTGTTCATTGAATTACTTTTTAAGATTTACATATCCCCTATAAACACATCACCATTGAAATATATTAAAAACATTAGCAATGCCTCAAGGTTGGTCGTATGCTATGGCAAATATCTTTTACTTTTCTTGATTGTTGATGGGAAGTGGATATGAACTAAAGTTGAGTTGGATTCTCTTAATATGAATGTGACAAAATTGGTTATTGCCTCAAAATGCATTACATAGAGCTTTTAATATTCAAATAAGTTTAAAGTTATAATGATAAAACTATAATCTTTGTATTCTAATAATTTCTCTATAAGTATTTTCTAATCATATATCTCAAGGTTAGTTAGTAAATTATTTAGAAAGGTTGCTCTAATCCTTTGAGCAATATGCCTCATTTTGTATCCATCAGATCTATTCATAAAGGTACCCTCATAAAGGAACCTTTCATCACCTTTTGGTTTAAGAATATGTAAAAGTGAAGGCACCCTTTTCACTAAAATGATAGTGACTTTGAAGGTGTGATGTTGGAGAGAATAGATGTTATAATTATGTTACTTACCCAACATGCTAATTGTTGAGGTGTTTGGAGAGAATATAATTGACACTAAATATGAAGTTTGAGCAAATTTGGATAAATCTTTGAGTCATCTTTAAAAGTTTTATATTGCAAAAATTATGAAAATAATCTTATGGTATTAAGAACAAATTGTGAGATTTTGAGTGCACATGGGTTTTAAGTAAAAGCTTTTAAAACACCTCCTCACACATCTCAACATAACTAAGTTATAGGAAAGCATTTATACTTCCAAGCTCATTTCCTTTTCCTTAAGAAAACCTATTGCAAAACATGGTCATCACATCTTGAAAGCATAAAGATTTTCAAAAATGAATATAATGTATTGTATGTGACACCTTCATCTATGGTACATGAGCCCCATGTATCGATACATAGAATATCATTGAAAATACATTAGCATTGCATAATTAAAATTTAGAAAATTATGTATAATATATTAATATTAATGTATGATACATCTAGTTTAAATGACTTATTATATAAGTGAGAAAATAATACATTGAGCAAAAAAAATTAATACACTAACTTTATAGACTTTATGTTAAGATTAATATATGGCATGTATAGTTCAAATTGCATAATACATAAGTGACAGGTTCAAAAGCAGAGAGAAAAACTTGAAACCCAACCTTTGTGTATAATACATCTTAGTTAGTTGGCTTAAAATATTATTGCAAAAATCCTAAACTTGAAGATTGCATACAATATGACTATTTTGATGTATGATATATATAAGTTATTTTGGAAATTATGCATAATATATCTAGTATATTTTGTTATGTAATGGCTAGTGTAACTAAAATCTAAAATGTTTTAATATAGTCCTTAAAGAGTGTCACTAGAGATTTTTAGAGTCATTAGAGAACTTTTTAAAATACTATAAAATGTAGCCAAGCACAGAAAAAAGGCTAATGAATAATTGTAAATCATTTAAAAGCATATTCTTTTCAAGATTGTTAAACATCTTAAGGATTTAAGTCAAAGCTAGACAAAAGTATGAAGAAAGTGCATACATCTCTTCTTAACTTCATCAAGGTCAATGTTTGTAGGGTCCTTTAACCTATTGTTGTAGGTACATTTGGGCCAGTATGAGGGTTTTACCTTCCTAAATATACTATAAGCTTTGTTAATACAAGCTTAGTGTTTATTATTGGGTTGCACACAGATCTAATGTTTGGTATTGAATCACCTAAAAATTATTCTATTTTTATTTTATCACACTTCTCACATTGAAGGTTTTTTCAAGTAGACAAAAGTTGCTATGATAAAATTTAAGTAATATGATAATCAAGAATAATATTATTTAATATTCTTGAGTTTGTAATATTTATAATTCAATTCCTTCATATGTGGACATCTTAAAACTCACATTTCTAACAAGCAATATTAGAGAGCAGTTGTTTTAATGACTAACAAACATAGAAAAATCCTTATAAAGTCTCAAAAAATTGTTGTTGGATGTGGTATATTGGATGAAGGTACTTCTTCCACTCATCCTCAATTATTTAAAGATGACTTTTATGTATATTGAAAAAACCAAATACAAATGAATCTTGAATGCATTGATCTTGAGTTATGGGATATTGTTGAAATCCTTATGTTTCTTACTAAGAAAGTTGGTAACGAGGTGGTTAAAAAATTCTTAAGTGAAATTTCACCTCAAGAAAAAGAAATGGTTTACCTTAATACAAAAGCATAAACAACCTTCATTATAGTCTCTTAACCAAAAAGTTTAATAAGTTCATGAATCATAAGACAACCCATAAAATTTAGGTAAAGATTGAGATTACTTATGAAAGAATTAATCAAGCCAAGGGGTAAAAGATTAATTTTCTTATGCATGATTTTGTATTATTCCATATGAATAATGTAGAGCCTATTAAAAACATGGCTTCTAGATTTATTAACATTATAACCCTTAAATCATGAAAGAGTTTCTTTTTTTACTAATAATGAACAATGAAAGTAAGGGAGGACTTGCATCCAAATCAAAAGAAGAAGGAAGACAATTTGGCACTACACTAATATCTGAAGATCATTAGTCATGCAATAATGAGTTAGAGCTTTCATCTAAAAGTTTAAGAAAAATATATTGAGAAATATATGATATTAAGAAATATTCTATAGGAAAACCTAAGAAGAAAAGGACAAGTGACAAGAACAAAGAAAAGAGAATCATTGAGGCATATTGCCATGAATGCAATGAACTAAGACACTTTCAACCTAATTGTCCAAGATTGATAAAAAAGAAAGGAAAGAGGAATAATTTTTTGGGAAAGAAAAGAATAATAAGAAGGTTATGGTAGTGGAGTGACTCGGATCTATCATCCTCATGAAATGAAAAAAAAGTAAACAACATGGATTAGTTTTTCTCATGGCAAAACACAAATCTTCTAGGAATGAAAATGATGAGATTCATAAGCTCTCTCTTAAAGAACTAGAACAAAAATTGTTTAATTGATTGATGCATGCAAAAATATCATAATGTAGTATAAGAGCATGAAGAAAGAACATAATGAATATCTTGGGCTTTGTGAACATTTAAATGAAAAAATGAAAGATATTTGCAATAATTGAAATGTAAAAAAGATGATTTAGCCTAAAGAAAGAATAAATTATTTTTTATCAATTCAAAAAGTTGTATAAAAAATTATTTTTCACAAAAACATATTAATAGAAATATTACCTTTAAAAAGAAATGCACTTATGAATGTTAATGCTTTTTAGTTTGCATCATCATCATCTAATCAGTATCGTATGAAAATTGAGCATATTTCTAAAAATTTTCCACATTATGGCCAATGTACATTCTTGGTACCCCTTATACATTTATAGTAAAAAAATAATAACAATGTACTTATCAAGAATAAACAATCGATTGTAGATTGGTTGAACCCAAATCTGTTTGGGTTTCAAAACCTATAGTTTAAATTCTAAGCTTATGTGCAATCCTCCTCCAAATAAAATTAAAAAGGAGAAAAACTTATGGAAGTATGTTAATTAGTTTTACTAACTAATTTTTAAAATATTTGTGAGTTTAAGTTTAGATTTGATTTTTTTTAATTTTGAAATGCCATATGCAAAAAGAATAGGTGAGAAAGAAAAATTGTAAATAAGATATTCTTTTACCTCTTAGTCCTACAAGTGGTATTAGAGCTCAAGATAACGTGTTTGGGACCCAAGTGTGTCATTAGGAGGTTGGGGAGTTATTGGCATGAAGAAATGGCATCCATGTGGATCTACCTTATGGCTAATGGCATTAAATATAGAACCCAAACATGTACATGAAAAATTTGTTGTCCATGTAGTTCTACATCAATTCCTCCATTCTCTAACATCATGGGCACTTGTTTTTATTGAATATACTATAAGGCTAGGTAACTACTTTTCTTATAAGCAACTACTTTTAAGAGAGTTGATAGTGCCAAAAGTTGCACAAAAAATGGAATCAAAGGTTAAGAAGCTGTATTAATTCAAATTGTTGTGGTTTTAGTATAAAAATATTTTCCTTAAATTCTTAAATGAGTATTAGAGATGACTTTGATTATAATTCATGTTATTGTTGTTTTAAAAAAATTAAGTATTCTCAAATTGAAATAAATTACCAATTAAAATGTGAAGGCAATCCTATGATTACTACTTTCTTAGGGTCTTTGTTAAAATGCATGAAATCAATATTTTTTCATGATCTCTATTTGAAATGTGTGAGTGAAAATTGTGTTGAATTCTTTGTTGTTATAAGAAGGAAAGAAACTTACTTTAATTAGAGTTCAAGTTAGCCTTGATACAATTTTTTTGAATGTAAATCAAAATAAATCTAAATAAGGTAAATGAATAGCAATAATAATTGTATTTTCATTCACAAAATAGAGAAAAATGATAATTTCTTTGCTAAAATGTATTAATCCTCACCTAGAGAACACCAAAATATCAAAGAAATGAAATGGTAAATTTAAGGAAAATCTTGGGACATTTTAAAAATAAATAAATAAATAATTTTTAAAGCTAAAAATATTAAGTAAAATAATTATTTTTAACACTTTTTAGATCTCTTTGTATATCTTTTATTGTAAAGGTTTATCCTTGTCTATCTTTTGGTGAAAGATAGTAGTTTTATTAGTTTATGCCTAATTATTGAACTAGAGATAGATGTAGATTTGGGGTTAGATTGATCCACCTAAAAGTTATCTGAGTCATTTACTTTCTAACAATTACTTTTATTTTCTATGTCACATAGCAAGGTTATTAAAATTAATCAAAAGTTTTCTAGAACATACAACTTTTTAATCCCTTTCGAAACAAAAGTTTTATATTCAATGTCATTCTCTAAGGACATGTTTTATCCCATGGAAATTTTTGTTATGTTTGAAAACATGATTTTGGTTGTGTGGATGGTTAAATCACTTTCATTGTTCTACTATGCTTCTTTTAGAGGACATTAAGAAAAGCATATATTACATTTGTTTGGAAAAGTTTAAAATTCTTAGAACATGTAAATAATAAAATAAAATCAATGAATTTGATATATAACACCAAATTGAATGTTTCATAAAAATAAATTACTTCCACTTTGTTACATTCTTTGCCTATAAACCTAACTTTTGTTTCTAACAACTTCTCAATTATTGTTCATTTTGTTTTTAAAAATCAATTTTGTTTTATTTTGTGTTGATTCTTAGGTTATTTTACTAATTCCAATATGTTGACCCTAGAAAACGAATTAAGTTCATCATCACTATCATCCAAAACTAAAAATTTTGGATTTTTTCATGCCTTTAGACATTATGTTTGGAATAAAAGATAACTCTAGTCTTTTGTTCATATCACAAAGTAGGCCCATGTCAGTTATAATGCGTGTTCCTCACTTGAGATTTCTTTTCTTCTAGGAAATTACTTCAAGGATAAATGATCAAATTCATAATCCAAATGATCATTCATCTATTATTAGCTTTTGAGGGTATTATGTTTTGTACTTCCAATCTCTTATAAGGTTATCTCTTGTTTATTCCCTCTCACTGTGATTCCATCATTTTTTTAAGAACAATTTTTGCAATTTATAAACTTTACTTTCACAAGTGTTTGGTGAATTTCATCTAAATTAAGATTGGCATTTCATATAAAAGCTTAATTCTATATTAACTTGTCTTTAAGCATTTCTAATAAATGAGTAATCTAAGAAGATTTCCCAATTGACTTTTGGATCAAATTTCTTTGTTTTATTTACCATCCTTTACAATATAATTTGAGTAATCAAAAATGTAAAAATAGCTTATTTTTACTCTTATAACTTTAATAGTTTGTGTGTTATTTAACTGTGGTCTTGTTGAGACAAGATTCAACACATGATAGACATTGTTTATGGACACCACTCAAAAATACTAAGTTTCATTTATTTAATATTATTCTAGCCATCTAGACTAAATAAAAACTTGTTATCTCTATATCTCCATTTTGTTGGTGAGTATGAGGAGCCAAAAAAAATTAAGCACAATCCCTTTTCATCACAAAATTCCTCAAATCTCAAATTTATGAATTTTCTCCATGACAACCTTGAGTAGTTACTTCTTCTAAATTTGCATCACAAGATTTCTCAAATTTATGAATTTTATCCATGATCACTTTGAATAGTTAGTTCTAATAAATTTGTTAAACCAAAAATGTTTGAATGAAATGTAAGTGTCATCCATTTAGCTAAGAAATAGGCTCGCATAAAGCACAAATATTCTTTCACTATAATTGCTTCATGTTGTTCTCCTCCTAAACTTAGAGGTTGAATAGGTTTGATAAGTTCATTTTTTCACTATAATGGTTTATAATGTTTTCCTCTTAAATGTGGAGATTGAATAGATCCAAAAACGTCATATGAGATAATAGTATTGGAAGAGAGGCAATGACGAAAATAATTGGTAAAAGACTCCATAGTAGTTTTCATGATTGGAAAGTCCCATCTTGGTTGATATAATCATAATTTAGGCTTAGTAATACCTTAACTAAACTAAGATTGGAAATATTATTTAATGTGTTCATGCTTAGATGCCCAAGTCTTCTATTCTGATGACATGGTTCATGGGTTTATGAAATAAAACATCTTAAATTGAAGTTTTTAAAGGTGCCCAAATCTATGGAGTACACAATATCAAATCTAAAATAAAAAATATATTTTGAGCTGCACATCATTGTTTGTTAAAGGAAAAACAACTTGAAAGCACCTTTCACATAATTGTAAACTGATAATAAGGTATAAACCAATCAATCATTACAAAGATGCCAGCCAATTGGAAATTTAATTGAGTTGCCTACAATTCTAGCATCATCAATCTTTTTCTTAGTATTATTTCCAAATGTTGAAATTTTGCTTCCTTTAATTCTAATAATGAAAACTTTTTCTTATCATCAATGATCTGATTGGAACAAGAACTACCAAAATATTGTCTACCTCTATTTGCTTCAAGTCAAGACATGCATAAAATGAAAAATATCTGTGAGGAATTAAGTATTCAAAATAGTTTGGTACAAAAAATGTTAGGGACTAAAAGCATATATGGTATTATTTGAATTTTGCATCCGTAAGTACTGTGAAGAATTTGAACATACCACCTTCAAAGTTATATATTCTTTATTTATATCATAGTTCACTAGAATAATGAAAATCAACTTTTTAAAGATGGACAATAATGATTATAAGAAGAAGAAAAAGAGTAAGAGTAAATTTGGCCTTATGATGTGATATGGTGTCACAATACCTCATTTTGGGACCTATTTGCATTTATAATTGTCTTCTTCAAAACTACATTTTTGTGTTGAATGCATAGACTTGAACTTGAGCTAACTTAAGCTCTCACTTTGCCTGATGTAATTTGTCATTTAGATGTTTGCAAAGGCCTTCATAATAAAATAATTATGTGATTTCCACCTTCCCTAATTCTTTAAAGCATTTTATGTTGGAATTGCTCCATGTAGTGACCTTAGCCTTTAGTCCTTTATGTTTTTTCTTCTTATAGTCATTCTATTTCTTAAGTTATGGTAGTAGGGCTCAATGGATCCTAACTTGTTACACTCATTTGATCTTAACTCACCCACCTTCTCATCTACATAAGAGAATTTCTCAAAGATGATGGCTAGAGCCTCAACCCTCTTTTTTAGATAGCTTGTGTTCTTTATTGAGATCATTAAATTTTTTTAATCCATGTTTGTCTCCATGTCACTACGATGGTCTACGGATCCTCTCTATAAAGCAATATTTGAGGAGGCTTGAAGCACCAATTCCTTATTTTGGATAGTTGTTAGTTCTCTTTATTCTTTTACTTTTTCTTCTAGAGTTTCCCCCAACATTTGTGAGAGACACACCAATTGAATCTTGCTCCAACATTGCATTTACAACAATTGTTGCATTGGCTTTATATTCCTTTTGTAGGCCATTCAGAAATTTCTTAACAAATTATGTGTTTGTAAAATGTTTCCCATGCAAATCCAAAGCATTAACATTATTAATGAAATGAATAAGAATAACATTCAAGGATACATTTGAGTTCTGTTTGTAATGTTCATAGAAGTGTATTTGCGTATTTTTTTGGATTCATTTGCTTACTTAATTCAATTTTATCTAACTTTAAATGATTTTAAAGATTGTGTGGTTAGCAAGGTGCTTATTATAAAACTTTGATTCAAAAGCTATGTAGGAAAACTCATCAATGTAGCAAAATGACATTTAGTCATTTCAAAATTTTAGTGAGGGTTTGTAGGAAAGAGACCTTACATCAAATCTTTTTCAATTGGACCAAAAAGGATTCACAATAATATCAAATAGGAAAATAAAAAAAAGATTGAAAGGAACTTAGACAAAGCAAGTAGGCCCAAAGGTATAAGAAGAAGCTACATAACCACTCAAATTACAAAAAACTTAGATTACCATGAATAACTTCCTTAGTTGGAACATTATGAGGGTAAATTGGTAAATAAGTAGTTTGTTACATTAAATATCTTTTAAATCCTTACAATGTATCTCTTATTTCTTTGTTAAAACTTATGGCAAGTTAAAAGTACCTAGTACCACTTGAAGAAAACTTAACTTTGGTGAATACAATTCATCAAACATAATATGGGTATTATTGAAACAAGAATTCTCATCATGTTGTTTAAATTTAAGAAAAATTCATGCACATGATAATCAAACATGAAGATTGGAAAATTCAAGTGTGTTGTTCTTTTTTGTATTCATAATGCCTATTTATTAATAAAAGAAGTCCATGGAACAAACTTAGAATAATGATGGATGCCACACAAATCTTCCTTGGCTAGTTGGTAGAGAATTTAATATAATTTCTCTTTAAATGAATAAAAAGGCCACTCCATCCCCAAGATTGGTCTTATTATAGAGTTTACGTATTGTATTAACTACTATCCTCTCAAAGAGCTTTCCTTCTTAAGTAATAGATTAACTTGAGTGGTGGTGCAAATAGGTAAATGGGTTAGAAAAGATTGGACCTTGTACTTAAAGCATAAGGATTTGATGATTAACTCAGTCCCTCCCCTTGTATCTTTTAATAATAATTAAATAATACAAGAAGTGACCAGGAAGGAAATCCAACATATTGTATTTTAGATTGACTGCAAGAACACTTCAAATCTTAATGAATTCAATGGTTCTTTTTCAAACACTACTGGTTAGTAATTGCAAGAGGTAATTAAGGACTTTCTTGTAGGCTCTCTAATTCAATGAGAAATAATGAGTTCCAATTTAATACTAATCCGTACAATTTAGAACCAATCAACATTTGATCATTTTAGACCTATATGCTTATGTAACTTCATAGAGAAAGTTTTTCTAAACTACTAACATTTAGATTACAAAAAAATTGTACATTCTTAATCTTATAAAAATAATAAAAACTTATGTCAAACAGAGATATCTTTGAGGACATACTTCTTCTATAAAAAATGGTTGAAGAAATTATCCAAGAAAATAAGAGGAAATAATTACAAAATCAAACTTGATTTCAAAAAAGCATTTGACTACTTGTCCTGTAACTTCCTTGGATGGGTTCTTCATAAGTTTATTTTTGACAACAAATTTATCAATCTCATCAATGGCATACTTAATAGCAATTGGCTTTCCATAATAATTAATGACAAAGGTAATGGGTTTTGTTAGTCATCTCATGGACTCAAGCATGGTAGCCATGAATTGACCAATCTTCATAGTTAAGGAAAAATATGAAATTATGCATTACCAAGAGGTTGTGGGACCATTTGTTATTTAAGCTTTGTTGATGACTTTATTCTTTTTAGTAGAAGTGATAAGAAATCAATCACAAACATTAAAAAATTCCTTCTTAAACTCCAATGTTTATTAAGCCTATAAAATAATTTGCAAATGTACTTTTTTATGGTAAGTAAAAATATAAATCCAAGGAAAACAAAAATATTATGCATTTTAAATACTTGATAGGTATGATTAGTAAGAAAATGGTTCAAAAAAGGTCTACTATCCATGGGTAGAAAGATTATTTTACTAAGAACTAAAAGAATTATGAATAGTTTTTTGTAGAATGACAAAGATCATAATCATAAACAACATTGGGCTACTTGGAGTAAATTGAGTTTACCTCTTGAGGAAATTGATTTATGTTTAAAAAAATTAAGGAGATTATGGCAGCTTTCAATGCAAAACTTTATTTGAAAGCCAATACTTTCAACTCACTATGGGCTCTCGTCATAACAACAAAAAACTTATCTAGGAAAAGGAGCAATGCATTATCAACAACCTAGAATAACATGGAAGGGATTAAGAAAATTTCTATGAAATACATTGTGTAATATGATGCAATCTTTCACACTTATTGGATGCTTACTAAGAATGACAATTTTAGCTTTAAATTGACATAGGAAGAGATGAGAAGAAAAAGCCTCAACCTAAAATCAAGGAAACTTATTTAGAATAGAACCACTCCAATGAAAAGTTTCATATTAATGTGGAGGATTCTTAATAATGTGCTATTTTTTTCTAAAGACCTTACATAAGCTCAATATTTATCTAGCTAATAAATGCCCTTTATGTTTAAATAGTGAGTCAGATCATTCTTTTGTAGGCTATGCTTAGTCAAACCAATTGTGGAGCTTGTTTATGATCTACTTGAAAATTCAAGATGTGAATCGCAACACCATTCATCAAAAGCTATCGCATGGTGGAGAAAAGAATCTACAAATACTATAATAAGTGAGAAAAAAATCTTCCATGTTACCCTCGACTATTTGTTGAAATACATGGAAGATGTGTACTTTAAGATTATTTGAGGAGCGAAACACATTGTTGATAATATGATTAACAAAGTCTTATCAAGTAGTTACAGTACATTTGATACTTTTCTTTAACCCAAGCCTCAAATATTAAATGCAAAATTATACAAATTGTGCAATGGGCACATCCTCCTAAAAACAGTATGAAATTGAACATCAATGGGTTAGCTCATGGTAACCTCGATCATGCAGGTTGTGGTGGGACTATTTTTAATCATGTCGGCCAATTAATCAAAGCTTTCTCTATATTCATTGGTCACAAGTCAAACATTGAAGTGAAAGGAATGCTTGTAGTAATGCTGTGGTTGCAACTTTGCACAGAATTGGAAACTCTAAACTTCATTATAGAAAAGACTACAAAGTAGTATTGGACATGGTGCAAGATAATATACTACTACTTGAAAAATGTTAAGTTAAATCAATCAAATCAAATAATTGAACTTCACAAGTATTCACTTTCAGCACATTCATAGCAAAGGAAATATAGTGGCAAATCACTTAACTTAAATAGCTAGCATCGGTCTTCAATCAAATACTTTTTATCCATAATAAACACCAAAATTATGCAAAGCTCTCATCAAACTATACATGATGATAGTTGATCAACTAAATGCATGGAGACTTCTTGGAAGCTCCCTTTACCCCATTGAACTATAAATTCAAATCAAACTTATAAGTAAATATAAAACCAAGAAAGTTTTGAACTTTAAAAAAAAAAAGATGCTTGTTATATTATATCCATTAAGTGATATCATGCATCTTTGTGATCTATCACCATAACACTGTAAGAAGGGTTTTTAAACCACTTTACCATTTTCTTATTTTTTTTAGTTCTACAAATTTGTCTCATACTATTTCCATAATTTATATCTAATACTTTAAATAATTGATCTTCTTATATGTTCTCATTAAATTGTTAAGTATAGTTCAATTGGATTTACATTTATACCAATTGTTGGTTTGTCACACACTTAAGTGGAGGGGTTAAAGAAAAATTGGATGTTCATAAAACTTTTAAGCTTCACTAGAAGACTCAAAGATTTGATTTTGAAACCCTATTGTGCGAAAAAGGTAGAAAAAAAAAAGTTTGTTACAAATGATGTGTTATACAATGAGTCTTGCAATCTTATTTGGGTTGTTTGATTCATTTGTTCACATTTTTACTTTATTTATTACCATTGTAATGAAAATATTATAAGTATACTTGTAAGAATGTGATCATATTTATGTTGTTTGACTTATTTGTTCAATATTTATACTTTTGTATCAACATTATAACAAAAATATTTAAAGCACACTCGTAAGAATGCATAGAATTGATAAGAACAATAATGTAAAAATGGCTTAGGTTGATAAGTTAATTAACAAAGAGGATGAAGTACATAGAAAAGTGAAATATGCATGTATTTGGTAGTTTGAACTTAATGGAGGAATACATAAAGAAAAACAAATGTTCATGTAAAGCAATTGTCAACTAATAATGTTAATTGTTAGTGATTAACATACTTGGTTTTTTTAACCAAGAGTATTGCCTCATAAATTTCCTAACTAAAAAACTCACATGTGTCATCATGTGTGCTATAGTTTGCATTAAAGTTAAGTTTTCAAAATGCAGTGATCTCATTTAAAGAAGTCATAACATAATTGAGTTGATTTTAATGCACCAAATTGAAACAAAGAAAAGCATTAAAAAGTTAAGGTGATAAAGAAAAATAGTGTTAATGTATTGTCTAGTCCCATTAATTGTCTAGTCAAGTCACTCAGCTCCATTGAAGTTTTCTATTAATGATTTTGTTAATGACCAAATTCAAGCCAAACTAAATATTACAAGTAATACCCATACAACCTTTTCATGTGACATTGCCTTAACCCATAAGAGCCTTTTACTAGGCAAAGATTTATCCCAAAAAATATCTCCTAATAACAAGTTACAATTTTAATTAATACAAAAGATAATGTCAAAATTTTCATAATAGTGACCCAAAACATGAAGAACTTTAAGCCCAAACTATAAAATAAAACTTACATGTTAAAATCCTTACAAGTTAAGCTATGTTTGAGAAAGTGAAAAACAATTACTACAAAATGGTTCAAATCTAAAAATAAGAAATAAAACTATTAGAATACATCAATAAACATCTCAAAAATATGGAATTCATAATATAAGATAAAACTTTATCAAATGTCATAAGAAGGTTGAAGAAGAGAAAGAACATAAATCTTTGAAAACAAAACTATATTTGAAAAAGGAAATGTAAAATAAAGCCCTTGCTCTAAACTATGACCTTAAACCTAACAATAGAAACTCTCTCACAATTGAGTAAAAATGTTTAAAGTAACAACAAAGATGAGGATCTAATAAAATAAGTGAAATCTAGAGAATAGAATAAAGCTTTTGGGTTGAGCTAAATAGTGAAATTAGGAAGCCACATAAGTGATATTTTTAAGCCTAAACAACTTTATAATTCATGAAAAAGTCAAAGGTGGATTTGATGTGACATAATATGTTAGAATTTTATTTTAAATTATCATATATTTCTATTTGCCATTTTATAAGATAAGGTAGCTACAATGTTTAAAAATGAAATTTGACTAAACATCATAATGTTTATATAAATTGACATCCCAATGAAAAAATATTCATTTTATATATTATTGGAAAGTTGAAAAATTTTAATTGTCAACAAGATGTTTTAAATATTTTGGACATCTCTATAAAATAATTTGGTCAAAATAATTATGCTATATCAAAAAGCAAATTTGGGAAAAATAAATCTAGAAGAATAACTTTTAATTTGAATTCACTATAAGTAAAGATATAATTATGATTTTTTAATTATGCAAATAAAAAATTTATTTAATTGTAATTTTATTGGACATAAATTTTGTTTGACTTGGAATTGTAACAAAAAGATATAGCTAAACGAGACAACATATATCAAATAATTAAACAAAGTAGTTATGAATTAAAAAAATTGAGATATGTTCATTTTTAGTTGAGAAATATATCATATTATATATTTATAAGAAATAATTTTGACTACTCTTTTATGAAACAGTAATTATTATTTTTTACAGGTATGAGTTTACAGTTATTTTTGAAAATATAATGATTGGTGTTTGCTTATGTACTTCTTGATCTTGGCATTATTTCTACAAGTGGTGCAACAAAACTTATGATTTCTTTTATAGAGGACTGCAATGGGCATTTATTTACTTACACTTATAATGAGATAAGAAATGATCTTGAGAATTAAAGTTGACAAAACTAGGAATTAAGAGAAAATAAGTTGAAGAATAAAAATGAAAACTTCTACTCAAAAAACCAAGCAACAACAAAAACCCACGATATCAATATTAAATAATCAATTACCCTCAAAGAATATAAAATTGGCTCTTATGAGATAAATATGAGTTTATTATAGTGTCCATAATCCTCAAATTATGGTGTGGGGAAAAGGATGTGTTTTAGCAAAGAGCAAATAGCTTTGTTGGGACTAAATGTGATAGAAAAACATGTACATGGCACAAAAATAGAGGATTGGTTGGGAAATCTCAATTATTAGGTGTGATCAAGCTAATGCTTTATTCCTTTCTTTATTATAGTAAGAATTCTTATACTCTTTTGTTGATGATAATGCTCTTTGAGGGATATGGATGGGCTAGTGTTGTAAGTGCAAGGCATAGAACATGACATGTTATAGCCAATAAGACATGTGCATGATAAATGTTAGCATGGCATAGTTTCCAACATTTATTGAGTACCTATTTGACATCGTTGAATGCAATTGATGACATTACTCTATTGACATTCTTTGATAGAATATATTAATATGGAATTATGCTAAATTAGGATGGTGTCTTGACATGCAAATCAGGTTTTGTGCTCCTTTTTAGGTAATCAAGATCACAATTGTATTAGCCTAACTAGTTAATTCTTGTGGGTTTCTCTCGACCATTGGCTTATTGGGACAAATTAGGTATTATGGCATGGTTGGATGTTACATCTTCATTTATTCAGATTTTATATATTGGACTGGTGAATATATTGAAGTATTGTTCACAAGAAGTTGATATTCTACTACAACAGTAACTTTTATGGTGAGTTCAGAATTCTAATAATTGCTTAAGTTTTATTGTATTAGCAGCTGAATATATTAGATCCATGTGATGCAAAGACTAAACCTATTCTATAATTGACCAACTCAAAAAATATATTTTATGAAGAAAAAAAAATAATAAAATAATATAATATAATATATATATATATATATATATATATATATATATTATTTGATATTTTTGAGATTAAAAAAAAAAAACTGTTCTAGAAGGAATCGAAGAAAAGAGCCAAAGGCTGAGACGATTGCTCCAGCTTCTATTCCTGTTAGGTTAAATGTGGAAAACAAGTCTTCTCTTCTTTTCCTGTTAGGTTAAAAGTTGAAACATGATCCGTGCTTGTCGTTTCGACCTTCTCACTTTAATTTAAAAGAGAGTTAATGTGGCATCGGACAATCTTCAGAACACGTCTTCCACACTTGCATATATGGGAACAATCATTCTTAAAGTGTTCGGTGTCGGCTTCTATCTTCGTTTAAGATAGAGATTTCTTGAGTGAAGTTTTTCTTCCTTCTAATAGGAAGTTGGGCAGTTCTCAAGGCATTCAAGCTGTAGAAAAAGCCTTAGGTCTACTTTTACACCTAAGTACAACCAAACTCATATTTTTGGAAGACTCTTGGTATTAGTTAGTGATATAAAGTAACAAGCAATAAAAGGAACTTAATCAAGTAATTATTGGGAAGGGTCTTTATATTTGCACTGAGCCATGCAATTAACTTGAGTTCAATTAGTAAAAACTAAAGCGAGTTTTCTAACCAACAAGGGATGTGGCTAGTAATAAAGGGAAGGATGATGTGATAATCTAGACATGGGCGAAAGAATGTTGTTTAGTGCCATCGTGAAGGTATTGAAATGATCTAAAGCTTAGTAGGAATTACTTTTATGTTGGTGGTATTTGTGGATCTATTATGTGCTATAGGTTTGGATTCCATTTATTAGTATAATTTATTAGTAGAAGATTAACTTTGCGAGGTGAGCAGCTCTAAAGATTCTTAAGCTCTTAGTATATTACATAGAAGATGCAAAAGTTCACCTTTTTAATCTCAATGATTGGTTTGAATTTAGTCATATGATAAAGTAATCAAACAATTCAAGTGCTTAGTTCTCACCTATTAAGAATGGCCTCCATTGAGCCCACATGTGCCTCTTAAACCAATAGCCCATTTGATTAGTATCTGTTGTTAACAATTTCCTTATATTAGTTAAGGAATTTTGTTCTCATAAGATCCTAGCTACTAGCTTGCCAACCTCCTTAAGTGCCATTTTAGCAATTGAGAAAGTTCAAGGCCATCTTATTTTGTCTTCTCAAATGAAGCATCAACCAACAACACCTAGTTAAGGACACTTGAAACTACTCCCATTTATTTAGCTTAGTTTGTTCAAGAACCAATAATCTAGATCAATTTTTGGGCAATGAACATTTTATACTATGAACCATTTGCTTCAAAATATAATGAGACCATGAGCCTCAAAATAGCTCATGAAATCTAGAGTAAGCTTGAGATTACCTTTGAAGGAATCTCTTAAGTAAAGGAAACCAAAATAAATATGTTAATCCATGACTATAAGTTAATTCAGATGAACTTTGATAAAAAAAATTTAAGTCTATATTTACATACTTTACTATTATCATTAATGGTCTATCTAATCTTGGAAAAAAAAAGTTCTCCTTTATGAATAAGTGCTCAAGATACTAACAATACTTCCATAGCAATACAATCATCCTATTACTTCAATAAAGACCACAAACGATATTTTAGCATTATCATTTGATGAGTTACATGGTGAGCTTTTAGCAAATGTAATGGAGCTTTGTTGAAGGAAGAATGAAAGAGCTTTTGGCTAAAAGGGAAAAGAATAAGAAAGAGGAACCGATAATATTGATGGCTAATTCTACTTCATACTCAGATACATCAAGCTCTAATAAGGCAACTCTTATTTCAAAAGATTTATCTAAAGTATAACAAGCATAGAATAGAAAGAAGATTCAATCAAAGACTAAAAATCAAAGAATAAAATGATACAATTGGAAGAGCTCGTGTGTCATGAATGCAAGATACCTAGGCATATTCAACCTGACTACCCTCTATACAAAGTGTGAGTGAAAAAGTTCAAGAATAAAAAGAGAAAGAAAAAGTCAATGAAGATAACCTCGAGTGATTTTAAAGGCTCCACATCTAATGAGGAGGAAGAGAAGGAAAGTGTAACTTCCCACATGGCAATGGATGACAAATGCAAGAATACATCAAATAATGAGGCATGTTCGACACCTTCTTCATCTTGTACTATAGATTATGAAGAACAATATGTTGAAGAAAAAAGTTAGCTTCTAAATATAATAAATTGAAGGAAAATCATGAAGATTATTTAGGTCTTTCTAAACATTTGAATTAAAAGGATGCAAATTTGCTTGAAGTCAAAACTATAAAAAAATAGGATGGCAAGCGAGATTATTAAGAATACCATGCTAACTAAAGAATTAAATGAATTAAAAAGCTTACATGCACAATATTATACATCATTTTCTGATCATATGTTAATAATTCTTATGTTGTTTCATATTTCCAGAATTTTAAATGTAATTATTATATGAAGTTGAGACATAATGCATCTCATTATGAGATCAAGAAAAATATTCATTCAAAATTTCTTTATTTTATTTGGATAAGGAAATTTAGTTCAAATATGGTCAATGATAAGATTTGTGGACCCAAAAATATATAGGTACCGAAAGAAAACAATTGATTTTCTTTTTATAGGCATGCCATCCTTCAAGGATCGAGGAAGGTGTGTGACACCTTGATAATCGATACTCAAAGCACATGATTAAAGACCTATATTCATCCATTTGAAAGAGTATAATAGATGTGAAGTTAATATTGGCAACAATTCCAAGAAGAAAATGATTAGAAATATAATAGTGGATAATTCACATGCCTCAATAAGAAAAATTCTACTTGTTCAAGACTTAAGATATAATCTTCTCAGCATAAGTCAACCATGTGATTTTGACTTTTCTACTACATTCAATTCCAATGAACATACTATTAGTAGAAATAACATGACCCTTATTTTAACACATAAGAAGAACAATACTCATGTGTTGAACTTGCATATAATAGAATCTATTGGTTTAAAATATCTCAGATCTCAAATAGTTTAAATTTATAACATAGAAGATTGTTATTTAGAAAAATCTTCACTTAGAAAAATAATCAAGAATGATTTAGCTAAAGGACTTCTTAGTATCCAATGGAAAGATGATCATTTGTGTAAACCCTGCCAATTAAGAAAGTAACCCAAGACTTCATTCAAACCTAACAAAGAGATAACAACTAGGAGACTTATAAAACTTATAATAAATTTTTTTAGATCGATCCATCTATTAAGGTGAGAAGATAGAAAATATGGATTGGTAATAGTAGATAATTATTCTAAGTTCACTTGGGTATTATTCATAAAGAAAAAGAATGAAGCTTTTGAGAAGTTTGTGCATTTAGTTGCTAGCTTAGAAAAAGAGCATGATATGTCTTTTACATCAATTAAGAGTGACAAAATAAGAGAATTTAAGAATTAATTATTTATAAATTTTTGTATTTTTTATGGGATTTCTCACATCTTTATCTCATCTAAAACCCACAACAAACTAGAATAGTAGAAAAAAAAAAGAATAAAACTCTATTAGATATAACTAGATACATGCTAAATGAATACTCTATGCCAAAGCAATTTTAAACTAAAGCTAACTTCATGCTATGTTTTGAATAGAGTCCTTAAGAGACCCATACGTAATATTTCTCCATATGAACTTTTATATAATAGGAAACTAAAGTTTCATATTTTTCATTTTTTAGATGCAAATATTTTATCTTAAATAATGATAAAAGTTGAAAAAATTTAACCCCAAATCTAATAGAACCTATAGAGAACAACCAAAGAGTCCAAGTATTAAAAGAGTCAATCAATTTGAGGCTTGATGATACGCCTTATAAAACCCATTGTAATCAAAGTTCAATTGATAGATTAAATAAGTTAGAATAGTTAAGTCTTGATGATGAACCTATAAATAAAGGCAAGGAAAAAAAGGTGACAGAAGATGGAAATGAAGATCCAAGAGAAGAGAAGTTTATAAAGAATCATCTTAGAGAATTAGTTATAAGTGAAGTGATAGGGAAAAACAAAGGCATCAATCAATCATGAAATATTTGTATCTTTTTTTAGCATAATTCATTTGAAAAAACTCTTAAAAATTAATATATTAGATAATAACCATCAATGAAAAGTTAGAATAATTTGTGAGAAATGAGGTTTAGGATATAATACCTAGACCTTTAAGCCAACCTATAGTAGTGACCGAATAGATATTTAAGAAAAAGTTTGATTAAGTTGAGATATTGTTAAAAAAAGGCACATTTGGTAACAAAAGGATATAACGAAATAGAAGTTGATGTAGAAGAAACTATTGCACAAGTGGTGCATCTTAAAGCACAAAAAATCCTACTTTCTTATGCATGTCACAAGATTTTAAAACTATACCAAGTAAATGTCAAAGAGTGCTTTCTTGAATTATTATATTAATTAAGAAATATATATGCAGTTGCCCCCATGATTTGAAATACATGACAAATTTGATCATGTGTTTAAACATAAGAAAGCCTTAGATGGACTTAAGAAAGCTCTAAGAATATGGTATGAAAGACTATTCACCTTTGGCTTAACTTAAGAAAAAGTGGAAAATAATCTATTTGTTTTAACTTCTAATGGAAATCAATTAGTGCATAAAATTTATGTTGATAGTGTTGTATTTGGAGCAACACATGAAGGGATGTGAAAGAGATTTGATAAATTAATAAATAAAGAGTTTGGGATAAGCATGAAATATGCGTTAACTTTTCTTTTGAGACTTCAAGTGAAAACCAATAAAAGGATTTTTATCTCTCAAACTAAGTACTTAAGGTCCTTAAAAGGTTTGGTGTTGAAAATATGAATGCTAGAAAGACTCTTATAGGAATTAGCACTTCTTTAAATAAGGATGAAGTTGGGAAAGAAGTCGACATGAAGATATTTAGAGGGGTGGTTGGATTTTTACTTTATCTTATAGCTAGTATATTAGACTTTGTCTTTATTGTAGAATTGTATGCTAGGTTTCAAGAAAATCCAATGGAATCTCATTTATAAGCAATAAAATACATCTTCAAGTATTTAATTGGCACAAAATCTCTAAGCATATGATATCCTAGATGTAAATTAAGATTTGATTTAGTTGCAAATATAGATATTGATTTTTTTGGGAGTCAAATTAATAGAAAAGCACATGTGAAACTTGCCATTATTTGGAAATTCAATTATTTCTTGGGCTATCCATATGTAAAATTAAGTTGCTTTGTCAACAACAAAAGTTAAGTATACTATGACTAGAAGCTGTGTTGCTCTATTTTTATGAATTAATTAGAATCTAAAAATTTATGATTTATATACTTAACAAACATTCTAGTTTATTATAACAATGCTAATACAATTTACTTAACAAAGAATCCAATACAACACACACACTAAGCATAATAACATTATATACCATTTTATCAAGGACCATGTGGAGAAGAAAAGTATTTCATTAGTTTTTGTTCCATCTTGTGCTTGGCTAACTAACATTACCAAGCCTTTACCCTCCATAACCTTTATTAAGCTTAGGCTAACTTTAGATGTTTTTAATCCCTTTGAATGATTACAAAAAGATGGAGAATTATAACTATTAGAATTCAAGAATTAATAAAGAAAATACCTTAATTCAATGAATTAAGGATTGTTTTTCATTTATCATAGTTCATATATTTATTTCCACAAATGACAAATCTACTTTCATAGACATAAAAATATCAATAAGTGTGATAAGAAAAACTTATAATGATGTGAGATGCATATTGTGATAACCACATTGTCACAAGCCTAACATTAAGACATCAAACTTAATCATGTTTTGATATTATTTTGTAATGTTTTGAATGCCCCCAATAAGTTTTTTCTTTTGTATTTAATTAAAAAAGTTTTTTTTGAAAATCATTAAAATTTGTAACAAAAAACTAAAAAATGCAATAAAATTCCTTTAGTAACAATTCAATGAAAGAATAATATCCAAAATGAAATCTTTTTTAAAATAGTGCAATGAAAGATATAGTTTATAAATTTTGTTCCAACTAGAACATAATCTTACACATTCTAAATATTTGAGACAATCAAAATATAATAATTTAGATACAGAAAAACTTTATCATTAACCCATTTATAAATTTCACTAGCTACACATTGCTTCTTTAATGTCTCATAATACTCCTTCATAACACTAGAAATTGTTAGTACCAAAATAGGTTTAGCCATTGTCATAAACATATAGATAAAATCTAACACAATCATATATATACAAAATACATCTTGGGTCATGTTACATACAAAATATTTAATACATACAAAAAAATTGGCATGCTTTTTATGCATTGCAACAAAAAAACATGCATATCATATTTTAAGCAATTCCTTCAAAATTTTTATTGGTTATTTCATTGTGTACCCTTATGACCCCATTGCTTATTACCAATTTTTATTAACCATATCTACTATGTTTTCCCATTTCAATGTTGTATACCCTTATAAGATTCATTCCCAGTTTTAACATGTGATATGATAATTAAAACTTTCTAGTTCAATTTATAACACTATCATTTCCCCCATTTGTCTCTTGCCTTTTATCCATTGGAGATTTCTAATTTCCATTTGCATGTTTCCTTAGATTATCAACCTTAGTTAAGACTAGCTACCTAACCATTTATTTATATGTTTGCACTTTCCATTCTTAATTTTGCACATGATTAGTCCATTCCACTTGCATAATGATATAAAAATTAAAATATATATGTGTGTGCGTGTGTGTGTATGTGTGTGCATATGTGTGTGTACGTGCATGATGAGCTTGTGCATGTGAGTGTACATATGTGTATGCATATGCATGTGTACATGTGCATGTGCATGTACATGTATGTGTACTTGTGTTTGTGTATCACACATCATGCATTTCCAATCTCTTGACATGCAAGTTGCAAACTAAATATTAATATCAACATAGAACCAATGCATCACGTCAACGATAACTGACCCAATGAGTTTAGATATTCCAAATCTGGCTTACTTATCCAATCAATAATATATCAATCATCAAATCAAATACACAATCTAATCATATAGAAGGCCAACATCAAGGCATCTATCATAACAACATAGCATCATATCAAATACACAATTAAATCATATATTATGCATATAATAAGGTATCAATCATACCAACATAACATCATATCTAATGCATGTATAAATTATGTAATATACATATCTCATTTCTAATAATTATTTTTTTATATCCTTTTTTCATTTCTTAAAATTTTATATATACATGTTTACATCCTTTATCATGCATACATTTCTTAAAATTTTGTATATACATGTTTACATCCTTTATCATGCATACATCTTGCTCTCACATTTCTTATAGTGCTTGTTATGCTTTAATTTTATTATTTGAGTCACATTTGACTCATCAAATTATAGTCCAATACTCCTAATCAAACCACCTATTAACTCATTAGACTAAAGTTCAATTCAAGAATGGCTTTCCTAAAATTTTCTTTAGCGTCCATAAGGATAAACATATCTCTATGAGAAGCGACAAGGTTATGATGCATCATATTTATTATCTCGTTAACAATGTAAACAATAGAAAAATTATAAAAAGGAATTTAGATAAGAGTTAGTACTTGTAAACAAATTAAAGTTTACAATATAGTCATGTCCATGTCTTATAAGCATATATCGAATTGAGTCCCAAATCTCTAGTGTCTACTAAAGTCAAGGTCCATTGTGATTAAGTTTTCTTCCCTAATATTTTCTTTCTAGGCTCTAGTTCTATAATTTCAACATTTTGTATTTCTAACTTCAAGTTCAATTCAAAAATGGCTTTCTTGTAATTTTCTTTAGCATGCATGAAGAAAAAAGTATTTCTATGAGAAGCCACAAGGTTATGACATGCCTTATTTACTATCTCATTAACAATGTAAGCAATGGCAAAATTGTACAAAAGAAATAACTTAGATAAGGCTCAATACTGATGAACAAATTAGAGTTTAGTACATAGTCATTTTCATATCTTATAAGTTTGTATCTAGTTGAGTAGTACTTTGAAGACTTGCATCCATAACCTCTACCCTTGGGACTTCTTTACCTTTGTCATTGTTCTCTTCTTGGAGTTTTTCAATGGCATTTTCTCCTCTTCCATTCCCCTCTTCTACTTCCACAACCTTGTGAGAAGGGCCCGAGGAGTTTGATTCCTCTTCTTCTTCTTTTGGTGATTGGTTCACTTCTTCTTTCTTGTCCAAACCACTGTTCCCGCTTGAAGGGGATCCTTATTTTGTAATCTACTGAGTAAAAATTTTGTCAAAAAAATAAATATCAAGTAGGAAACTTTATGATAAAATTCACTATTCTTGCATATACTTTTATCCTTTTGTAAATCTATTTTAAAACTGTTTATTCAAAGAAGTGTATTTATTAATATTCCATCCCTTGGGAAAGAAAGCAGCTCCCAAATAACTATTGATCCATTTTCTAGTTTCCAACTAGTTTCATTGAATGAAGAAATTTCTCATCTAGCCTTTGTAAAAATCTTGCTTGTCACAAAACAAAATTCTATTGATTACCTCCTGATGGCTAAGCATCCTGATTAATTTTCCTAAACTTTCAAACCTAAACAGGGCCTTAAATAGTCTAATGTTGAAGTCTATTTTTGTGATTTCCACAACAAATAAAAGAAATAGATCATGGCAAGAGATTATTTGTGCAGGAACTAAGTAGTAAAATGAGAGGATGTCTTCCAGGTAATGCAAGATTTAACAAGAACATAAGACGCTCAATATGTATAGAAGACGCAAGGTTAGGTTTCATAAATTGTATTTGGATGATCATTGGCTGAGACGAATTGATCTATTAGAAGAAGAGAGGTTCGTGACATTTTTGTTAGTAAGAATACAAGAGAAAATTATTTTTTTCAGTAACAAACTCAAATCGATTTTCTCATGTTAACCCATGAAAAGAAATGCAAGGAATGAGGAAAAGTTAGAGTTCACTTACAGAAAAGAAGTACAAGGGAGAAGATAGAGTCAAAAGAAAAAAGACAGTGACTTACATCAAAACATGGTTTTCTCTAATACAGGTACAAGTGAGCAGCACGATATAGGAAAATATTCAAAGTGTCCACTTGTCTCGCAAAACTATTAATCATACAAATTCGAAGAGTCCTACCAAGGAAGCTGAAAAATGACGCATTATTAACTTTGAATTTAATCACCAACAATAACAACAGTAATCTTATTTCTTAATAATTAATTACGTTATTTAATAATCAAGTACCAAAACCTAAATGCAAATGGGAATAATTGTAAAAATGCTTTACAAAAAGCCACTTCATTACAGCGAAAATTAAAGAGTACATCCCTAGTAAAATGATGGAACATCTTTCTCTTCTCTCCTGATGGTTTCGTCATGGATCATTTTACTGAGGGCATTCAGTTTGTTGAGGAGCAAAAGGGTTCAACACCCAGAGGTATATGCAACACTAGAATATGCATGACATGCAATACTTTCTTTTCAATTGAAACATTTATTAAAGATTCTATCCCATTTTAAAAAGCCATATAATCCATAAATCTTGATTCCTTTAGCCTAGGTACAGATGTGTTTGCAGTTTCTTTAATAACTCTATCTTCGTTTTGTTGTTCTCTAGAAAAACTGTGGTCTCTAAAGAGTAATTATTTAATTCCAATTGTTTTTTTGTAGATCATTCATTATTTGATAATTCAATGATCCTCTTATCAAAGGATAATTCATTTCTTTTTGCTTTAGTAAGATCTTCCTCGTTTCAACAAAAAAAAAAAATGTCAGCTGTTCAAATTTGTTAAGTGTTTAATTCAACATTCCATTGCTCATTTTTTTTAACCATAACTGTTGGTTTTTTTAATTTAGAATTGAAACGCTAGGGACGGGAAGGCAGCGACTGGGAAGGAGTTCGTGACAGGGAGCCAGCGACGGAAGGTAGCGATCGGAAGGCAGCGACGGGGAGCTCGCAATAGGGGGGTGGTGACGGAGGGCTGGAGACGGATTGCTGGTGGCGAAGTGCATGGGACGGAACGCGAGTGGCGGTCTGTAGGTGAGGAGCAGCTGGCATCGGCAACTGGCGGGGAAGAGTAAACGGAGGGTGAGCTACCGGGCCACCGTCGGAGACTAGATCAGGGAACTCACGGCAGGACGGAGGAGTAGGTGGGCACGTGACGGGCAGCTGATAACGGCTAACGGTCGCACGTGCGAGCGGGCACTTGAGGTATCAAGACCGGTGCGGAAATTTGCCTGGTCACGTGGATCCAAGAATTTTGAATTCGAAATTCTGAATATCAGGCTGAAGCGGGGGCGTGGGGACAGGTTTAAACTGCAAAGTTACTATGCGGTGCACCACATCAGATTGTCCCCTTGCATGGTTTTGGGTCACCTGCAGTCCTAACGGGACGAAAGATGGTGGGAGGCAAAGCTAGGAGGAGCAATAGGAATGTAAGGACCACTGGAAGCAACTCGCCAGTGAGAGAATGCCTCTCTTCCACTTCAGGAGGGGAAACGATGATAGCCAATGGAAATCCCTCCTCTCAAAATTCAGACGCAGTGGCGGACATATTAAACGAAATTACTGGCACGAAGGACTTCAGGGATCCCCCGGCGAACAAGGTGGAGCATGTGGATGCTCCAATTGAGCTCCCTAACTGTCAGAGCCGGGAGGAAGGAGGTGGAGAGCTAAAGGAGGTCACACCGCGAGCACTGGCATGATGGAGCTAGAGGACACGATGCATAAGGCTACAGAGCCTGCGGTGAGCAAGCTCTCGGGAGAAACGATCAACCCCGAGCACGGGACTGCTGGGAGACGGGAGGTTCCCGCAACAAGGATTAGTTTTAGAGAAGCCCTAATTGCAAACAACAACAACATTGCCCTGAATAGTCATGCGACTTCCCATGTGCGTCCGGCCAATATCAACGTTAAGGAGCGTGCTACAGGTATTCCTGATCACGTTGAGGGTGGTGACGTATTTATGTCATCAGATGCATGCCAGAGGCGTATCGAATTTCACAAATTCGATTTGGTTGGGCGAATTTACGGGAACACACTTCCATTCCCCATCATTGCACGGGTGTTGCTAAAGAGATGGGGTCACTACAAGAATTCTAAGGTTTTTGACCTGTCATCCAGTTGTTTTTGCTTGCACTTCGACTCCATCAAATGACAAGAACAAAGTCTGGCTTGGCGGCCCATGGCAGGTCGCAAGCCAAGCCATGGGGCTTGATATTTGAACCCATGAATTTGGACCAAACGCCGCAACAGCGATGTGCGCACCATTGTGTCTTCCGTGCCTCCCACTCATATATTGGGACGTAAAGAACATCTTACGAACTGCCAAGGCTATCAGGGAGCCTTTTCTCCTTAACGGTTAGACTATTGAGATGGAACGATCCTCCTATGCTCGGGTATGCGTCTGGATGGACCTCTCGAAGCCTCTGAAACCAGTATATGGCTCAACGGAGAATTTGGAAGAACTTACCAGGCATTTGAGTACGAGGGATTGTCGCAGATTTTCTTCTCATGTGGGCACATTGGTCACCACGCGGGCCAGTGCAACACGCAGAAGTCCATAGAGGCGGTGCACGCTTGTCTAGCTTCCTCTATGACTCCAGAAGACAATGATGTTCGAGGAGGACTGATGGAGGCGGAGGACCCGCACAATGGTGACGAGAAGACCACTGAGGCGAAATGTGCCAGAAGTCTTCGGAAGCGGGAGGAGAATATGTATGCTCCAGAGGAAAAGGCACAAAAGCTGGGCCCATGGATGCTTGTCCAACCCCAGCGTAGGAGACAGGGCGCGACTGACCACAGGAGTATTGCAAGCAAGGTGAGTCAGACTCCTCGAAAGGCCTTCAGTCACAGAGTTCAAGACCAGGGGGCCGCTAGCATGTCTCACGGCATGAGGAGCCCATCCATGGACCGTGGCAGAGGCATGGCAAGGCGGGCCTCCCAACCACGGGCCCGTGAGGATTGGGTGTGGACAAAACAGGCCGATCCTTCCATGAAGGATGTAGGAACGGGACAGGTGGTGCAAGTAGGAGGGAACAAGGGGAAACTGCTTTTGCTACAGGAGGAACGAGAGGTGGACATAACTATAAACCCAGATGGACACTCCATCAAAACAGAATAGGAGAATTTCTCCTGGTCTGCACTTCGTGAGGCGCAGGGGCCATTAAGGAGGAAGATGGTGGAGGCTTTATGCTGGAGAATTGCGAGGCTGCAAGTGGGTA
This sequence comes from Vanilla planifolia, assembly GCA_023846275.1. NCBI lineage: Eukaryota > Viridiplantae > Streptophyta > Magnoliopsida > Asparagales > Orchidaceae > Vanilla > Vanilla planifolia. The sequence continues at coordinate 25,550,343 of CM043874.1, read as the reverse complement.
CCAATAATAACCTCCATGTGAAGATGCGGTTCGTGGTTTGGAATATCATAGGTGTTAGAGACAGGAAGTTAAGAAGATATCTACAAAGATTGGTACTCGAGCAGAATGCTGTAGTTGTGGCCTTGATGCAGATGAAAGCACAGTGTTTCTCACGGCAGGATGTGAACTGGCTCCTTAGGAAGGACTAGGACTTTGCTGCTCACCCTTCTTTCGGCATGTCGGTAGGCATCATTCTATTATGGAAAAATTGGGTTGATATCATGATCATGGCGGCTTCAACACATGTTATGGCGTGCTAGGTGAGGCTACGTGCTGACTGTACAATCAATTACTTCATTGTTTAAGGCCCTAAAGACCACCATAAGCACCGGGAGGTCTGGGACGCCATCAGGCACACGTCTAGTGGGGATGACCCACTCATCGTCGCAGGGGACCTCAACCTTGTGATAGCACAGGAGGAGAAATGGGGCGGGCGTAAGTTCATCTACGGCAGGGGTCAGCAAGAACTTGCTGACTTTATGCAGAAGCTTCAGCTGGTGGACATGGGCTTCACCAGCAATCGCTTTACCTGGTGCAATGAGAAGCAGGGCAGCACGTGCATCCTGGAGCGATTAGATCTTGTCCTCATGAATTCTACGGGGATGCTGGCCTTCCCTAAATGCTCTGTGCAAGGAACGGTGAGCTGGAAAGATGAATCAATGAACTTCAATCAAAAGAGTCTCGGGAGGGACTAACAGAGGAGGAACATATGTGGCTTGGTCAAATGGTCACGGCCTTCCACCATGGCTGCATGCATGAGGAACAATGGTGGTGGCTGCGCTCTAAAGTGCATTGGGCACAGCTTGGGGATGGCAACACCAAGTTTTTCCATACTGCTGCCACGGCTTGTGCTCGGACAAACCAAATTACTCAGCTAAGGGACGAAGAAGACAAGGCGGCGGATTCACCCGAAAGCATTAGGCGAGTTCTTTTGGCTTACTTTGAAGGAAAATGGCGATGTAGGGGCTAGTGGCCTTACTGCAAATTTCTATGCTATCTGGCATCGTCAGCGGCGATTTGGCATCCAAACTTGGTTGCAATGTCACCGAGAGTGAGATTACCGCGGCCATGCAGGGCATCAAAAGAAACAGAGCCCCGGGCATCGACGGGATCACGGTGGAGTTCCTGCACGGTTATTGGGCCATCACGCGCAAAGACGTCATTAGCGCGGTGCAGGCTTTCTTTGAGGAACGGAGTTTGCCAGAGGACTGGAAGGACACGCTCATTGTCCTTATCCCGAAGAAACAGGGGGTGTGCAGGCCGGAGTACTTCCGGCCAATTAACCTCTAAAACACCATCTACAAGGTGGTGGCGCACATTCTGGTCGAGAGGCTGAAACCGCTGATGTCAAGGTTCATCTCGCGCGAGCAAGCTTCATTTATCCCCGGGCGGAGCATATCAGATACTGTCTACATCGCATGGGAGATGGCATCAAAGATGCATGCCTACACTACTACTTCGGGCCTCATGGCTGTGAAGATCGATATGGAGCAGGCCTACGACAGCGTGCGTTGGGACTTCCTGCTCGAGATGATGAAGGTCATGGGATTTCCCCTTGTCTGATGTGAATGGATCATTGCGTGCATAACTTGTCCGAGATTTGGTGTTCTTGTTAATGGCTTTCGGCTCCCTTGGGTGGCGGCGCAGTGGGGACTCCGGCAGGGATGACCGCTTTCGCCCTACCTATACGTCATGGCTACTGAATACCTTTCAAGGCTGGAGAGGGACTACGAGACGAAGCAGCTACTTGGATTCAGACCTGGGCAACACGCGTCGCAGATTTCGCACCTCTTATACGCGGACGATGTGCTGCTGTTTGCTCCCACCACGCGCTAGGCCGCGCGTGCTGTGCGTAGTATCATGCGGACATTCAGTGAGGCTGCTGGGTTGCACGCCAACCTTATGAAATCCAAGGTCTATTTCAGCACGAAGTTCAGCAAGAAGAAAGCCAAGCTGGTCATGAGGAAACTCTGCATTGAGCAAGGTCGAACGCTCACGTACCTCGGAGTCCACATTGCTACGAGGCGCCTGAACAGGGTTGACCTTAATTTTCTTGTCCAAAGGATTGACGCCACGGTGGTCAATTGGCATATCCGTCAGCTATCACTTGCGGGCAGAGCCGCCTTGACCTCCTCTATTCTCACTGCCATCCCTAATCACGTTCTGAGGCATTGTGCGGTGCCTGTAGGAGTTCTTGATAACATGGAAAAGAGAATTAGAAGGTTCCTTTGGAGCGAGATGAGCTGCACGCACACGATGCATTACACGCCATGGGACTGTATCACCTTGCCGAAGGCAGCTGGCGGGCTTGGACTCTGGGACTTCCGCGTATGGCAGCGTGTGCTACAAATGAATAACTGAAGGCTCATTCTCAGTCGCAAGGCAAGCATTTTGGTTGAAATTATGAGGCGGAAGTGCACGCTGATGAACCCTCTTATGAAAGCTCCTCGGAACGCTTCACCTGTGTGCAGAATGGTATTGGTGGCAATGCCAGTGGCAATGTCGATCTTCGTCTAGCGCATCAGCGATGGGAGGATGGTGAGATTCGTGGAGAACAATTGGTTGGGCGTCCTTCTGCTCTGCTGCTGGCCGACCTTCATCAACATGAACATCATCAATTGGCTGGCGAGCGTCTGACTGTATTACGACTGCTGAGGACTAGGACATGGACTTCATCTGTGCTTGGGCGGGCGAGGAGCTTACTGACAGAATTCTACACCTTCAGAGAGCTCGGACGTCAACCATGGACGTGCTCCTCCAGCTGCACACCGAGACGACGAAGGTCGATAGTGGGAGAATCTACATGCATATGGTGTGCGGTGCTGATGCTACTGTCAGGTGGGGTGGTTGGCGTCACGCAAACGAGATGAGGAGCATTTGGAAGATTAAAGCAATGCCGAGGGTGCGCATGTTCATGTGGCGGGTCGCCGGTGACTTCCTCCTTACGACGGCGTGGTTGGCCCGCAGGGGAATGCTCCAGAACAGCAACTGCCAATGGGGCTGCACGGCGAATGAATCCTTACAACATGTGTTCTGGGACTGCCTGTGTGCACAGGAACTCTGGGTTGACTGCCAGGCTCGCAGGGCTTTGGCTACACTGGGTCTGGGTCGGTCCATGGGTGCGGGAGCTGGGCTGCAATTCATCGACCGGCTCTTCAGGTTTGTGGGCTCGCCGGCAACGTGCCATGGTGATGGTGCAAGGCATGCTGCCACGTTAGCCACCACTATGTACTATATTTGGGCAAGGAGGGATGCGATGAGGCATAATAATCTGATGCCCATGCCGTGCTCACTACTACGAACGATCAAGATCGATGTGATTACCGCATTCAGGCATCATTACTTCTACTCATCCCTGTCCAGCGAGAATCCTTGCAACTCTTCGGACTTGCTTGTAACACATGGTTGGATTCCCCCCCCCCCAACAGGATGGATAAAAGTAAATTGCGATGCTGCGCTAGGTGATTGCATTGTCGGCCTTGGCTTGGTTGTCAGATACTGCATGAGGAGCCCGATCTTGGTGGCTGGCAAGAGGGTTTTCTCCCAGGCTGCCAATATGATGGAGGTCCAGGCTATGCTCGAGGCCCTCCACATGCTAAGGCCTTCATCGGGCCATGGAAATTCAGACTGACTCAATGACGGCACTCCAGGTGGTCCGTGAGATGATATCCCAACCCCCTGAGGATGGCCACTTTGCTGAGACTCTTAGGTATGCCAGGTGTCTGGAGGCAGTCTGGTTTTCTCATATCCATAGAGATAGGAATGCGCCTACTGACTGGGTGGCTCGTGCTGCATGCTTCAGTGAGTTAGTATGGGATCCCGAGGAATCCATCCCGAAGCCCCTACTTAAACTTATGCAGTCTTATTTCATGTTTAATCCTCCTTGAGGATCCCACATGTGGATTTCTTGTATGGTTAATGCCGCTTTTGATATAATATTATATCATAGTTTCAAAAATTGCTCATTTTTTATTTTCAAGTCATCCTTCTCTTTCTTCTAGGTGATCGTAAGTTTCTTCTAAAGGCCTAATAAACCTTGTTCTAACCTACATAATTAACTAGTTACTCCTTCGACTTTCAGTTCCCATCTTTTGATCCATAAATGACATGATCAATGACCTCAAAGGTACAATCCATTTTCTGTCAAGACTCCAAAAATTGTTTTTGACCCATGTCATTCAAATTTTTCCTTTCATTACGAATTTTACTTTATTGAACACATGCATTAGTAGGTAAAATTTTCCTTTAAATCCTTTTATTTCTCATTGAAAATATGCCAATTTTCAAGAAAAATTCAAAAACCTACAACATCACTTCTTCTCCCACATCTTCTCTCGTAGATGTCTTTCAAACAGTTTATGATTTCCTAATTTTTTTGATAGTTTCACATTTAGATCCACGGCAAGGGCAAAAGTATCAATTATAACCATTTTTTAAACTTGTTCTCCTCCCTTGGATGATCCTTTCAGTGAACTTTTACAAAGAAAAGCACTTAGAGCATTAGCAAAATTCACTAAGATTAAAAAGTGGAGGTATCTTTGGCTAAGGAATCATCTTTTCTTAAAGTGCACAAGTTAGTTTTTCTAATTCACTTATGTTGTTTATAGCTGCTTTATTCATTAATTGCAATGCCTTATTGACAACAGATAGATGTTTAAAACCATCAGACTTTGGATGATAAGGTTAATTCCATAGTCTTTGTAATAGTTTGCTTATACCAAAATTATGTATTATGATATTAATAGCCTATTTGAGTTGACATTTTAGGATTAGACAAGATCAAGTATGTCACAAGCAAGGTGAGGTAGAGATTGATCCTTATTTGAAAACTCAAAGGTTGAAGGTTCCAAATAGTGCAATAACCCATGGAGAGACTCTTGATCGTCTAACATCCATTGTGGGTACTTTTTTTTATTTTTGTTTATAGAGTAGAATATTAAAACTTACAATTTCTCTTATGATATATTAGGATAATATCTCATTCTAATTTATGCATTCGCTCAAGTAAATTCCTTAGTTATTGTATTATTTAAAACTACATTAAAACTTAAGTAATATTTATATAAACCTCTCTAAAAGAAATTTAAGAGTTTTAAGTTAATGAGATTAAGTTTGAAATAAGTTTTATTATCGTATAATAAAATGACTAATATCGTATTTATACGTTGCATGTTCGAGCTTACATTACCAACAATATACATAACTATCATGACGTTGCATAGACATGATGATCTCAACATATAGATGTAATAATTATTTTGATTAAGAATATGAGATGTGAAATCAATTATACAAGGTATCAATCTAGCATGATGCCTATCTGTATTCTAAAAATTGAGTTATTACAAACATCATATTTAGACAAATTTTATTTGTATGAGTATAAGGTTTATTTTATCCCAAACTATATTATATATATATATATATATATATATATATATATATATATATATATATATATAAACTTTAATGTTGTCAGACATATACATATCAGTACAACCAACTATTTAACTTAGAATGATTAATTGTAACTTGATCATACTGTTTTTCATTTAAATATGATGATCAAGTTTTATTCTATATGGTTCATGAATTAAACATTGTACAATACAAAAATAAAGTATTATAACTTATTTCATTTTATTGCATAAATATCTTAAAAACCTTAAGATAAAATGGTAACATTGTCGCACAAATATGATATCATGTATCGTATGATCATTAAGTGGCACAATTATGTGTTGTTTGCTCTTAAGTAAATTGAAACAAATGTACTATCAAATGGTATAGAAAAATCTTTAGAATTTGACACTTTGTGAAAATAATTATTGTATGGTATAATTTGTATATCACATTTGTACAATCCATTTGACTATAAATAATGAACTAAACATACCTATAAGATCCTAGTTATCATCTAATACAATGGTTGAAAGACTTAAGTATTTATAACTTTCATTATATAGTATGATAACAATTATTATATTTATATGATATCATTATAGTAATCAAAATAAACTAATTGTATAAAGCCATCATTGAGGCAAACTCAATTTAATGGTTATCATATGTGTACGGTTGTCGAAAGGTATAACTAATAGTTTTAGCACTTTGAAAAAATAAATGAAGCCATTAGATCTACCCTAAACAATATAAGATTGATCAAAGGTACAAAAAAAGAGCTTTAAGCTTAGATTTGATTGATTATTCTATTGTTACATCTTCTAGAGAGAAGTCTCTCGTTTGGACTCAAGAGCGTGTTCTAAGGAATTACAATCTATCTGCTATGTTGCAATCTTGTCATTCACTTTCTTCTATTGATTCTTAGTTTGCTAAATCTTGCATGTAGATACCATGCCACTAGTGGATTTGCTTGTTTGTAAGTCTATTATACAAATACTTGTTATGGCATCGTGTAACTCATGGCAATTGCTATTGAGCTGGTTTGTATTGTGTGGTCTTGTTTTGATATGCTGCTTTAAGTTCGATTAAGCTAGTATTTGATTAAATTGTTATTAAAATGTTATGAGGGTTTGTAGCCAACCCGATGTTGGTAAAAAACATTAGCTAATGGAAACCTAATTAATCGAACCAGAAGTGGATAGAGACAAGTGTTAGTAGCCAAACTACTTAAATTGTGTACTCTCTTTACTTGCTTTACTTCAATTGATTTCACAAAGGTTTTAAGAAATTAAAGAACATCTAAAACTTATTATTATAACCATAAAAATAAAAAAGTGATTTTTATTGCAAGGTTATTTGAGTAATTGAACTTGATTTAAGTAAACAAAAAACTTGTATTGTCATCTATCTTGTATTTGTAATTAACTTGAATTCAAATTCTGATGAGAAATGCCCAACTAATACCTCCTTCTTGTGCATACACGCACCACTACAAAGCTACGTGTTTCTTAGTTAACAAAATACAAAAACTCTTATGTTTTATTCATTAACAATTGTTAAATAACATTCAAGGACAAATCCCAAATTAAAAACAAAAAGATTAAATGTTCTTAACTTAAATAATAATAAAAATACAAACAAATGATAAATGTGAAAACTAAGATAAAAAGTTCCCTAAACCTCCTGCACCTTGCATTCGATTGGACTACGCTGTAATAGTTGTTAATTTGAAATTATGAGCACACTAAAACTTAAACATGAAATTCAACAACCAACATATCGAAGACTTTCATGCACAAGGCCGACATGTTTTTTTTTTCTCCATTCAACAAATTTTCTAGATAAATCTTGTATCTCAGTTCTTAATTGTGCGACTCCAATATCATTAAATCACAAAAAAAAAAAAATCTAAACCAACTACAAACTACAAACAGCTAAGAATTTTAGAGCAACATAAGTAAATCGTGCAGAAAACAAATTTAATGAATATGTAACATCTTATACATATTGGCTGCAACAGGTAGAGTTGGACAGGAACCCTTGATTTCACATCAAGTATGTAACCAGTTTAAGCAATACTAATAAGTTATCTTCATCTCCATGTCAGATTAATGGCAGCAGCATAACAATACAAGTCATCCAACGTCTAGTTCTTTGGGTCTTCTGAAGGTAGAAAAGATGTAGAGAACTCAAATTTTGAAGACATTCAATCAAACTTGACTAATTCTATCTATATTGAAACATAATAACTGAAGAATCAAACAGTTTCTTTCAACAACGAAATCATGACATCCTGGAGAAGCCTCAATTAATATAGCAAAAAATCTTGAAGCATTTCATGGAAATGTAAAAGATAAATAAATCTGCTTCTGTTTCCTGCATCTTTTTGTCCCTTAGGGAGTAAAAAGGTTTTCATGCTATTGGAAGAAAAAAATATTGACAGAAATTACAGCATATTACTAAGAGGTTAGAAAGGACCTTCCATTATTGAAGCGCAGATAAACATTTTGAATACTCATTTGCAGACCGTTTCCAAAACTACAAGTTCATCTCCTTTGGTAAACTGATCTCCAGAAAGTACAAGCTACCAATACGAAAAAATTAATACACATCAATGTCAGTGAAAAGCCTCTTTTAGTTATGGAGTATATAACTATCAAGGGTACCATTAAAGTGAAAGATGCCAATCTGATGGCGAATAATAAGCAAAAATGTAGCTAGATTAATGAAAATAGAAAAAAAGATGGTTAAAGAGGAGGAATAAATGTACAGGCTCCCGCAAAATCCTTGGGATGGAACTCTTTCGTTGATTAGGCAGTTTAAATAGTGGCAGACCAATCAGTTTCGTTTCACATAATGGAGCTAGTCACCACAATACGAGGAAACACCGAACAAAAGGAATGTCAAGGTAGTTCTCTAGCACAAAGATAAGGTTACAGGAACATTTTAATCATTTGGCACAAAATCAAGTTAGCCTGTTCATTGTGAGTTGGCCGATCCATCCATAAAACCTTTTTGACAGGTTCTCATGTCAATATCAGGTTTCCAAGTAAAGCAAGTTAAAGTTTCTAATGTTTGTTGGAGGTTTTCAACCGTTTTAATAATTACATCTGCAGTGTTATACCTAGAATGGTATGGCAATTTTTCAGTCAAACAAAACCTAACATGCAAAAACAACTACACACCACTCTAATTGCGATTAAAAAAACATCACAATGAGGTTCTGCACCACAAATATGTCCCCAGATGGTACATTACATTTTAGCATTCCCTGCAAATACAAGAAGAAAACCAAATTTTCCAGAGAAGCACAACCACCTTGGATTAGTATATGTCAGTACCATGACTCAACTTAGGGAGTTCGATGATAACAAACTTAAGAATATTACTTATTTATGCCATCCAAATAATGCTTTCAACTCATGAGTATGAGCTAGATAGGTATGGAACAAAATGAGAAAAAATTAACTACAATCTTGGAGGATAATTGATTCACAAAGATGATCATCAAGATTTCACATGCCAAGTTCCATGGTGTGGCTTTAGTATCTAGACTACAGTTTTAACTCACAAGTTCAGTCAACTAAGAAGAATCTATCAAAATTAAGAATTTTGATAAATTTCAAAATTAATATTTTAAGCCCAAAATTTTTTGTGTCCATATTTTAAAATAGTTTACACATTCTTAATTTTTCACAATTTTCATGTCAGTCTAAAAATAGATCTTAATGTGTGAATAAAAAAAGTTTGAAAACACAGATCCAAAGGTTTGATAAGCAGTCAACCAAGTGATAATGTTGTCCGATTAGGCTCATCTTCGTATCGAAGTCAAGTAGAACAAACATACGATATGATAAACTCATGATAACATGGCAATACACAACATATTTTTGAGTCTAAGTTACACCTAGACATCAAATGGTATGATGAATGCATCAACTTGTGTGGCAACAAGAGCTAAATTTCTGGAAATGGCCTCAGCCTTTTCATTCAATTGTGGCAACAACAAAGGCTTTTTAATGCTCTCCTCACTTAGCCCATCGGATTGTGGCAACACATGACTTCAAATTGTCAGAACAGGAGCTCATGAGACAGTCTAATTGCACCATAATGACATGTTGCGTTTTTTTTGGCCAATTTACAACTGATCATAAAATTCAATTTTCACGATCAGACAATTCAATATAATATATGAAAAGAATGAAATGGCATGAATTTCAAATGCAATGTTTATAATTGGCTAATTAAATAAGTTAAACTGTTCTTATGATTATTTTAACTTATAAATCATCTAAGTCTATATACAGGGCATTAAAGCTAGATTAAACAAAGCAAATTCTTTCACTCTTTCACATTCTTACGAGATTTTATGAGAAAAGTGAAGGGACTGTTGTGCAGAGATTCAATGCAAAAATAAACTCCTCTAACCAAATTATTGAACTCTTTTAATAATTGGGAATTTGCAAGGTTTTCATTACTGATAATTTTCTGTGATTGCTCACCTCATCTTTTTCTAGTTTTGGCTCTTTTGAGTTCTTGTTCATGTTGCAAGACAATTTTGACTCAATAAATCCTCTTTAAAAGCACAAGTAGCATCCCATTGGATACAGTGCTATATAAATTCCTAAAATCAGTGTAAGAAGGCGTTGTTTGCCTATGTTTGCAAAGAACAAGTCAGAGAAGCCAAAATATCAAATCACCTAAAAATTCTCTTTTATTCTTGTATTTAATCTATAGTACACTTGGTGGCACCCTTCACTCACCTTATTTTCAAAAATAAAAGCACAAAATTTCATAAAAAAACAATTCGGCATCCTTACGTGGGTATAATCAACTCTGCCAAGCATGCTACTCTTTAGAAGCTGGATCAAGGGCCTCTTGCCTCTTGATCCTAAACAGCAAATTAAGCATTACATGGCCCTTTTTCAACTTACGTATCCATTATGGACATGGTTCTCCAATTGACATGGTGAGAGCTAGGCCAGATCTTCATGAAAAGAAGCTTCGCCTACACAAGATTGTGTGGTTTAACTTTATCCAAAACAAGCAACTTCCAAGAGATCAAGCCTTCACTACAAATAAGTGGGCACAATCCATGATCCTTACTCAAGTTGAAGTTCCTTCATTATCCTCAATTGCACCATGACCAAGTTCTAACAGCAATTTAATGCGTGGAAACTATATCATGTGTTACTGTGAAACATCTTAATGGAATAACAAATAATGATGCAACCTAAAACTATAGCCTAGATGCAAGAAGTAAATAAACAAGTACAAAAATCCATACCAGAGTAAAACATGTCTATCAATAAACCCACCTCTACAACATTTTCTAGCTCATGTCAGGATCAAACCATGGAATTAGTTTGACAGTTGCCCATGTTACCTACCATCAATGCTTAGAACCATTAGGTATTACAAATACACCACCTAAGATTTAATTTTGAAGTTGATGGCAACACCAAAGATTTCCATTCTACTTTGCAACATAATTCTATTGGTTATTATTATATATACCACAGCCCATCCTGATATGAAGCGTCTTCATGGTTACCAAATAAAATGAAAGTCAAGTGTTTTTGTTTGACCCTTCCCTGCTTGGTCTGCGAGCATGTCGTTGTGGCATTGTGTCTTTTGTGTGATTAGAGCTTGACTAACGAGGTCTTTAAAGGAATTAAGCAATGTCATAGGGTTGAAGTCTTCATCATTTACCATGTTACTGATGGTTTGTAATTTGCACGGAACAAATATGTATGCCACGACAAGAGTATTGCACCACAACTAGTGGCGACACGAGATAAGATGTATGCCAATGGGATCAATGAGCTTGAAAGTGTATAACTTTATAAATCAGATGTACTTCACAATATACCCAAGCTAGAGGATCAAGGCCATGTTCCTAATCTGTGCTTCATGTAAAGAAGTTTGGTATCTCAAATGGTGGGTTGGAGATCTCAAAGTTTTTACAGTATAGTAGAAGAAGATCCCATGAAGGTGCGGTCATGTAAAGATGTTTGGTATCCCAATTGGCACGTTAGTCATCTTACAGTAGTAGTCAAAGATCCCATGGAGGTGGTGTCTGTTTTTTCTCTGTGGTTAACCAGAATTATAAGCCGTTTATACCTTTTCTCAATTAATGAATGGTTTCTATATATTTAAATTGCACACTTTTTGTGAGGAATTCAAACACCAGACTAGTGCATATTAGTTAATTGTTTACACGATTTTGAGATGACAATTGAATTATGGTATATTTTGAATAATAAGATGAAGAATTTCGTCTTCATTGGTGTTCATTTAGAACCCTTAATATAATGGTTATGTATGCAATTATAAAAAATAAAATAAATTAGCATAAATGCAAGGGTAAATTTCACCTTCCATAAGCATGGATATCGACATCATACTTATAAATGATAAACTAAATAGCTCCTATTTCATACTAATCAAACTATAAAAAGAAAATCATATGAAAAAAAATAATGACATTGGTCTCAAGAAAAACCTAGAATTTGCTCGATTCTGAAACAAGAGGGAATATTTACTTTTATATGCACAAACCTTTTATCTGATTTGAACTACTTTATCAAAAACAAATTACAAAACTTTGTACAACAATAATCAACAACTTATTTGTAACATAAACAAACAAATGATTCTTGTACTGGACAAAACTTGATCCCTAACCAGAATTCAACATAGTTATTCCCTACTAAAGGATTACAACAAATTATGTACATGCACATGTAAGAAGCATTTTTGTAATTTATAATTACACAACAGATGTTCTATAACGACTTCCCATTAACATGATATGGAGAATACAAGGACATGGTAACAAGAGTATCTACATGTTTAGTATAGGTAGAATAAGTGAATTTGTCTTCGTGTACGAATATATATTGTATACCATTAACATATAGACAAGTGCATTGAAATTTCCAGAGTAAATGAGGACATTCTTTCAGTACAATTAATGAACAATATTATCTAATGCCTTACCACAAAAATAATGTAACACATAGAATAAAATATGAGTATACCATTAACATATAGACAAGTGCATTGAAATTTCCAAACTAAAAGAGGACATTTTTTCTGTACAATTAATGAACAATATTATCTAGTACCTTCCAACAAAAATAATGTAACACAGAATAAAACATGAGTATATTATCAGATGGATTCTATGGACAACAATCACACTTTTTTTGAAAGACTATGAATGCATCTTGAGGTTGGCTCAAAAAGTAAGTGAGCGAACACATTATACATTCATGTCAATATCAGTAAAGGTAATCAAATTTTCATTACAACAAACCTTGCAGACATGAATGCCATGCCAAAGAAGACTGCTTTAACAGCTTGTTTCTGACCAGCATAGTCAAATGCTAATGGTAACATTTCATGCAACGTGAGGAAAGCCATCACTCCTCCAACTGCACAAGGAAGTGCACAAGAAACAAAAATTAACTGATTCGAAATTATTGGAAGAAAAAAGCATTACATTAGTAAAAGGTACCTGATCCAAGTAATCCTTCAAGAATTTCTGCATCAACAGTGCTCGGTAAGAGGTATGCTGTACAAGGAAATACCAACATCAGCAGATAGATTAGCACATCTATAATAAACAGATGGAATCATTAAAACTGTATGCATCATGACATAGTACAATCATAAGGTTCACAAATTTTGTAAGCAGATCTTTTTTGAACAACCATACTAAAGGTCATGTGCACTTGATAACATTTAAACATTCATAATATCTTCAGACAAAACTGCAAACATAGATCCCCAGGGTCTAGCATTTACCTGAACCATTTGCATGTATAAGCATTCATAGCACTGAAGTACGTTTTTTTTTATAAAAGAAAAATATAAGTATAATCATCTTCTTTTTTTTTTTTCGAATTTCAACTAAATATATTCAGTCAAAACCTCAAGTAATACAAAAAAGAAGCATTAAATTTTTTTTTGAACACATTAGACGTTAACACGACAAGACTAAGTAGCCTCTGCTTTGAACAGATTTTGTTCTTAACACCCCGGTCATAACTTAATCACAACTATATTAGTTGCCAATGTCAGTAAAAATAACAAATATTAGTCAATAAAGCTAGCGAGACTCCATAAGTTGGGCTATCCACTCAGGAAATTTTATTTCCTTTAACCTAAATAAGCACCATCATGCTGAAGGGGCAAAAGTAGACATAGAGAATGAAATTGTAATGAAAAATGAGAGGTGGAGAGGAAAAAATGTGAAATCAGAGAAAGGGAAAGCCAAGGAAAAACATATTTTACGGAAAAAAAACAGGGCTGGGAAAAAAGTGGCTTAGGACTGAAGATCTCCAACAAGCTTGCTTACGATTACCATGGCACCCCCATCTAATATAACTGTGAAGTGAAGAAGCAAGGTGCAAGAACAGGAGGGTAAGAAAGAATATAGAAGCGGAAGATGACACATTAGCAAAAAAAAGCCCTCCCATAGAAGAGGGGAAGTGTGAGATATCATCTTAACTAGCAAAATATCCTTTCAAGAAGGGAGAGTGACGTCCAGATTCTCCAGTATCCCACACTAGAGGAGAAAGGATGCAATTAGCTTTTCAAGCTTCTCATTCTCTAGTAAACCAACTCATTTTTGTCAAACATACTTTCAAAATTTATGTAGGTTACAAAGTCAAGGATTGCCTCTTGAGATATCAATAGGCAGATATTTTAACATATTATGATAGCATTAAAGAATAGTTACAGCCGTAACAAATTCTAGAGTACGCTACTAACAGGTGATTCTTGCACTAATAAAACAGATGCAAATCCTCAACTACGCAAGGAAAAAAAATGAACTGATACCAAATAGTAAATATAAGCAATTTCAAATGCACATGATTTAACCCTTTTTAAGATGAAACTTCAAACAACAGACAATTGATCTCCCATATATATTAATGTGTGCTATAATGGAACACCAAACTTAACGTCAGCATTGACATGCAGAGTAATAATTAATAACTCTTGTTATACAATGATCAATGAACTTCACCCACAGAAGGCTAGGCACAGTGGGCCATAGTAAAATGGTATGCATGCTCAGATGTGCTAACCATTCACAAGGAAGGAAACGAATCTCTCCATTATTTATGAGAAGCGTGCACTAAATGCAGACTAAATGGAATTCACAGTGACTTCTGGTGGGCATTCTATTAAATCCGTAATGCTAAAAAGGATAATGCCACCAATTCAATCAACAGATCCTGCCTTCTACTCTAAATAAGAAAAGAGTTTCAAAGACTATGGCACTTGGCATGACAAAAAGCTATTTAGTAAAACAATCAAAATTTAAGCTGCAAACATATTGCAAAAGAAAATACTATACAAGACAATAGAGGCCAAATACAACTGCTTGGTCATAGAAAGCCTCAACGCCTAACCCACAATATGCCTCCACAATTGGAATAGCATACAGCTAGCTGGAATCATATATTTTACAATGAGGGTAGTGATTCATCAATCTAATTTCTCAATTAATGAAACTGTAAAGAAATTACTGCAGATATTCTTTATTTCTCTATGCATGAAGGTTCTACTATTCAAAGCATTCAAAAACCGTAACATTAAAACAACTGCCCAGTAAAGACATAGCCCTTTTCTTGCTGCAAATGGTTGACCCTAGAATAACAACCAACATGGGCCAAGCTGCCTTAAGTAAATTTATGTTTTGCTAATCATTAGTTACCTTTCATCACTACAAAAATTATTTTGCAGAATTTAAACATCTATTTCGTCAAATTTAATACATTTTCAAAATCATGTCATTCAAATAATCAATGCATCTTGAATCAATTACAGCAGCTATACATCCACCGCAAACATGCATTTCAAGCCCCATGAAAAAAAATTCACAACTGAACTCAGTACAATTCAAAGAAGAGGCAAACTTAAATATTCCTTCTGCTGAGTGGTTTAGAAGTTCAGGTCAATGTGTTTATAAAAGTATCACAGCTAGAAAATTCTTTAAAGAAACAGGGAAGGCCTAGATAAATTACAATGTGCATACAAATTGTTGTTTTTTTTTTTTCTAGTTATGATGTGGCTTGCAGTAGGGTGTGTCCCTCTGTATTTTGTGAAGAGAGTAGAAGCAGCAGTTGGATGGCCATGTTTTGGATATTATTATAACTAATAGACATGTCGTGCTCCTAAACATAAACTAATAAAGCAGCAAAACTAATATACTGGTCGTGCACCATCTCTTCACTGACTGAGAATGCAAATCTTCACACAGTGATTCGTAAGTTTTACAGGTGATGATCAACTATTAAAGAGATGAACTCGAGTGTTATAATGAAAAGCATATGTGCATATCAAACATCTACATACCTACAATAACCACACCAAGAGGTTCTGCAAAACCAGAAAGAGAGGCCAATTTGAACGCCTTCCATTTGCTGAACTTGCAACACATCCATTATGAAGCAACATAAACACTACCTTACATAGATTTAGATCTAGCTTTGCTTATTTTAATTACATACATCTCAAAGTAGCGTGCAGGAGGAAACAAAGTGCGAAAAAATCATTATCTCATTCAGTTAATAAAGAAAGACAAATATAAAAGCTGAGTTTCATATATCCTCAGGATTTTTTTTAAAATACAAGAAAAAAGCCTTCTCTTATACCTTTGAGTAGCAAAATATACAGGAAGGGCAACAGCAACACCCTGTACAAATAAATATACAAGAAAGCAACATTACAAATTCTCATAATAAACTCGACAGGCATTACAACAATAGCTATTTATATCCAGTGATAGTAGATAAGCAATACCAGTTCTATAACAGGGTAAAATGTGGAGTCAATAGTTCTCAAAGCCTACATATCCTACCTTGAGTCCTTGTTTGAAATCAACAACTGAAATTTCATTGTGATGTCCATTATTCTCCTCTTGAATGGATTTCCTAAGAAATCATATCTTTTGTTATTGCTTTTTTAAGACTCTTTGTAGAATTTCAAATTTCTAAATTTAATTAGTCCTATTTAGAATAAATTAGCTATAATAATAATTATAATTTTTTGATAAATTTGATGTTTATATTTATGATTGTAAAGATAATTTTAAGTTATTTTCAAAATTATTCTTTCTTATTTTGTCTCTTTATTTAAGAAGATTTTTTTTTATCAAATTAAGATTATGAGAATAACTCACTATTGTTATATATTCCCATGAATTCTCAATCATGAATAAAAGAAGAAAATACGATTCTCCACAAATTCAACATGATATAAAAAATGCTATAGTACCAAAACCCCAAAAGTTTTCCAATTCTACTATAGTATCTAAATTTCTCTCAAGCCACTAAGGTACCAAATCCTAAATTTTTCTTGCAAAACTATAGTGTGATGTTATGGTGAATGACTTATCCCCTAAATCCCATGACATCTCCCCATATCGCATAGTCATGATTGTTGTTGATATTTGTTTCGTCCTAAGCCACCACATTTTCTTGGACTAATTCTATGGTGTCTTCTTACTCTATTCCATTGTAACAACTTCTTCTGACTCTTAATCTCGTTTCACCCTTCCATTCGCAAAAGGGTTTTGAACATCTCAACTTCTTTCTCATGGTGCCTTACCTCCAAATGGGTTGTACACTCTCTCTCTCGTCCTGACAACCATTTCTTTGGGACCTAACCTCCAAACAACTTGAATACTACAAAAGCTCAAATTGATAATAACCTTGTCTACAATATTAAGGTATTAAGTCTCTTAAATCTAAAATAGGAAATAAATTCATGGACCAACTATTTTAATTCTCAAAAACTTCATCTATAAATTAATTCTCATGTACAAAAATAACACCTTGTTAGGATTTGTCCAAAACAATTCTTCTAATGTCAACTCCATCATTGAAAATCTTCTTAAAAACAATATTGGAGTTCCTTAATCATTCCCATTATAAGACACAAACTGAATGGGCAAAACTATCTTCAATTTCTCATGTTATGATGATTTTATTTATAGCAAAGACAGTGATGACTATCTCATTAATATAGTAGCAAAACAAGTAAAAGAAAATCTAAAATACCAAACCTAAATGATTGAAAACAACACAAATATGTTATGATTAATCAATTCTATGAATAATGATATTAGAGAGAATTTTCTCTTATATAAAATAGCCAAGAAAACTAGAAGGCAGCCAATAAAAGTCATTCAAATGCTAAACATATGGCTGAATACTTTGAGATTGAAAAAACAACAAATAACTTCCATCAAAAAGAGCTCACTACCACTCAATATTCAATCTATTGACTAGGAACTGAACAACTTGAAATGTTTGGAAACGAACACAAGAAAATATAGAAAGATTGTTAAGAAGAAAAGAATATGTAAAATCCTTTCTCAAATCAAGGAGATCCATGCTGCTCTCAATGAGGCTAAAGGACGAATTTGCAAAACAAAACCACTACCTACTATTCAAAAAGGTTTTTTGGAATACTTTAATTGAGAGCTCTAATTGAGAGCTCCACAATTGCAGGCCGAGAATCACAAAGACAGCCATTTGTCAATCAAACACAAAAGGGAGGAATACCTTAGCATAACTATTATAAAAAATTAGATCACACTAGGGAAATTTGTTGGAAGGTTCATAAAAAACAAGCAAACTTCAAGTTTTCTCAACCTAACTCTTATAAGCATGGAAATCATGCCTCAATTAAGTAGCATCAAGGCTCTTCAACATAAGGAGCTTCTTTAAAGCTACCATCATTGATGTAATTCTGATAAGTATGAAAACCTTACCTCAATCATAAAATCTCTTCAACATAACAAGCTTCTTTACAACTACAACCATTTACCAAACAACATAAAAAAGTATTACAAAAAAAGATTAATCAAACACAATGTTCTACAAATCCCATCACAATACCTAGTACTAGATCATTACCACAAAAAAGCAATTTTCTAAATACCTTGAGTGCCAAAACCAATAGAATAAATCCATGGTTTATAAATTCATCAACGTCTAATCATACAATTAGTGATGCTACAATCCTGAAAAATTATTATCCGTGCTATAGGAATTTTACTATCCATATTTTCAAAGGATCTCCATTAAAAGTAGTTAAAATATGCTTTGTTTTCATTTCAAAAGACCTAATTCTTAACTCTGTGTTATTGATTTCTAGCTTATATTACAATTGGTTGTCTATCAGTAAATTCACTCAAGAGAAAAATTGTATCAATAAATTTTAAAAAAACTCATTATGAATTTCATAATTTGGATTTGAAAATGATGATTGGTAATACTAAAACGTGTTCAGACTTCTATCTTCTTAAGATTGATACTACTCTGGTTGGACAAACTCTAAAGACAATGTATAGAATAAACTTTCTTTCTTTTAGTTTAAATAATAATATATTTATATTATAACACTATTATTTGGGTAATCCTAATTTTTTGTATATTGAAAAACTTTTTCTTCGCTATTCAAAAATAACATTTCTAATGAGATTTTTCAACTATCCAAACATATTAAAATTCTTTACTAAATCGAGTATGCAAATCATCTCGTCTATTCTTTATGATTCACAATGACATACAGAGATTTTCTAGAATCAACTACATATGTGCTACATAGCTTATTAATTTTGCTGATGATTGCACTCAAACGACTTAAATATTTCTAATGAAAAAAATCTGAGACTAGCTAGTTTTAAAAACTGCCAATAAAATAATTCAAACTCAATTGCAAACCAAAAATCTAAACTTTGAAAACTAACAATGTAAACAGATATTTTAAATCAATTCTTGACAACTATCTGTTAAGTGAGAAAATAATTTATCAAGGTTCATGTGACAATATACCTAAGCAAAATGATGCTACAAAGAGGAAAAATAGACACCATTCAGAAGTTGTCAAATCTCTTTTGTTCATAACTCATGTGCCAAATTTTTTTTAAGAAAAGTTGTCATTACTATTACATATTTGATTAATTGGATGTCTTCTCATGTCCTAAAATTTCAAAGATCTTGACAAATTCTTCTTAAATCTGATACCAATACATGCCTAATCTCCATTATTTCTCCAAGATATTTGATTGTGCTACATTTGTTCATGTCAATCCACAATATCGAAACAAACTCAACCGCCAATTAAGCAAATACATTCTTTGAAAGCATTCTCCATTTTAAAAATGTTATAAATGTTATTCTCTAATCACTAAGAAAGTCTAAAATTTTATGGATGTAACCTTCTTCAAAAATCAATCCTAACAATTCACAAAATGTTATTAAAAAAAATTGATATACAAGAATACCATTTTTGCAAAATTGATGAAAAACCTCCATGTCAATCTCTTTAGCCAGACTTTAATTTCTCAATTCCTTAAACAAAAGCAATAATCACCCATTTTTCATTGAATTAGCAAACAGTCTAAATTATACACAACTTGTTAAGAAAAAAGAATTATTGTCCAAAAAAAAAAGAACTAAGAGATTAAACCACAAAGACAATCTAAGTTAGTCCAAGAAATTGAACTGAATCCACAATCTCCTTAAACTTTACAAACTTTAAATAACACCAATCTTGAAACTCAAAATTCATCTGATAAAGTTCTTGACATTCTTATTGCTTTAAAGAAAATAAATAAATCATGCACAAATCAATTACTTTATAATTTCATTTCATATAAGGGTTCCTCATTTGTACTTTTATTATTAGTCTCAATAATATTCAAACTCCCACCAACATTAATGAAACCCTCAAAATTCTAAAATGAAGAGCCATTATATGAGAAGAAATTTGTACATTGGAAAAAAAAATGAAGCATGAAAACTTATAGAGTTACCAAAAAAAAAAACATAGTTGCAAATAGATGTGCATCGTGAAGTACAAGTAAAAGTATAGGAAGATTCAATGCTTAATTAGCTGAAAAAGCTTCGCTTAATATTATGGAATTGATTATCGACAAAACTTTGCTCCTATTGCTAAACTCAATATAGTCAAAATTTTGTTATCAATAGCAACTAACCAAAATAACCTCTTCATTAACTAGATGTCAAAAATGTGTTTTTAAATGAAGCACTAGAAGTCTACCTTGAGATTTTTCCAGATTTGGATTCACAGACCAATACTAACAAAATTTGTACGCTCAAGAAATCTATACATAGTCTCAAGCAATCTTCTCGAGAATGGTTTGATAAATATACAAAAGCTGTTGAGAAGAATGCATACTCATAGATTTAAGTTAAATGCACATGTTTTCAAACATTCTCCTGAAGGTAAGATAACTAGTATCATAGTCTATATTGATGATGATTTCTTAACAAGAGATTATGTTGAAAATTTGCATGTCCTCAAAGCAACCTTGGCCAAAAAATTTGAAATCAAAGATATCAATTATCTCAAGTATTTTCTTGGAATGGAATTGCACAATCAAGAAAAGATATTATGGTCTCACGACATAAATATATCATAGATTTTCTACAAAAAATAGAGATACTACAATATAAACCTACTAACACATTTATGTGTTGTCTAAACAAGCTAAGAGAAAGTATTTTTATAGAGAGAAATATCAAAAGATAATTGAAAGTCGCATATCTCTCAAATACTAGACCTAACATCTGTTTCTCTATTAGAAGAGCCAATTTATGAATAATCTCCCTAAAGAACATATGAATGTAATATAGCACATCCTAAGATATCTTTAAATGACACCAAAAAAGGGATCCTTCTTCCAATAATCAACAAAAAAAAAATTTGAGAATTACACTAATGCTGCTAGTTTTATAACTGATTAACGATCAACCTCAAAATATTGTTCTTACCTATGGAATAATCTTGTTACTTGGTAGAGTAAGAAATAATTTGTCGTAACCCGTAGTGCTAAAACTAAGTTCAAATCTATGGCTTATGGCAGTTCTAAAGGAATCTAATTGAAATGGATACTTAGAAAACTCAATATATTAATCGAAAATTCTATAAAACTAAGGTGTGATAATCAAATTATAATTAACATAACTAAAAATCTATTCATCATCATAAGATAAAACATGTTGAGATTGATCATTATTTAATAAAAAAAGAGTTTGAAAAACAAACAATTTATCTAGTTTATACTCCAATAAAACTTTAAATTGTAAATATTGTCACCAAAACTCTAGAAGGATAATCTTTAAAGATTTGAGATTTAAACAAGATGTGCTTAATATTCATAACACAACCCAAGTGAGAATACAAAATTCTAAATTTTCAAATTTAATTTGTCCTATTTAAAATAAATTAGTTCCAATAAAAGCTATAATTTTTTGCTAAATTTGACAATGATATTTATGATTGTAGAAATAGTTTTGGATAAATTGCTACCAAAATAATTCTCCCTTATTCTGGTTCTTTATTTAACAAGATTTCTTATCAAATTAAAGATATAAGAATAGCCCCATTACTATAGTTATATAGTCCATTGTATAGTCAATAATGAATAAGAGAAAAAAATGTGATTCTCTTCTCCAAATTCAACACTTTTCAACATTCATTTAGTTAGTAATCGATACAATATTCAGAATAATGTTTTTCATAAGACAATGAATTTCTGACATCCAAAGATCGTAGCAACAATCCACATCAATGAAGACCATGCTTCAACATATAAAATGATATAATGGCCTAAAAAATGACAATCCATGCATAATTTTCCTGAATCCTAAAAGTGATATGTACAAGTTAAATTTCTTTTAGTATACCATTTATTGACAACATGACAAGTGGTACACTATATTGAAGGTGTCCTTGTGTTTGAAATAACTAAGCATAATAATAATTCAATTATTTTTGTCATCTACACAATTTTAATGATATCTAGTATTTGTTCAAATTTTCAATAACACCATCTTAAAGGAAGGTGACACCTATCTTAATTGTCTACTTTGTAATCCAACTTTCTTACCATGAACACAAAATCCTCTAGCAGAAGTATAAAGCTTGAATAGAGCTAATGCAAGCTTGCAAGTGATCAAATGGTCCAAACAGTTCTCACTCTTAATTTATTCCATATTTTTTTATTATTGTTATCTTTCCCTTGCATTCATTTGTTTTGAAACATTTTACATGTGACAATTCCCAAGAATACAACATGACATTTATCAAAGCTCTAGAATCATGGACCTTTCTAGAATTTCCTTTTCAACCTTTCCAAGAGCTTGTTCAATAGTTACAATACTTAAGTATTAATGACCTATAATTTACTAATTATTTCCATTGTTATCTGAACTAGATTTGGATATCAGACATTGTTGAAGCTTACATAATATTTGCATTATAAAACTTAATGTCGGCTCCAAACCCCAAGGATATGCAATCATATCTTACTAAGGCCAAATTTTTCTGCATAATTTATACACTTCCTTGCTAACATATATTCTATGTCTAAAAATATACTTTTAATGCCAGAGGTGAGCACAGGAGCAAATAATAACTTATTTTCTAAGTAGCATCACTGGAAAGCAACAACTAAAAAAATGCCTATTCCTTATAGCAAGTTATTTGGATCTAAATCATGTTTTCACAATCAAAAAGCCATTGTTTCCAATGGTTCTGGCACCCAAAAACTTCAAGACAATTATAGATAGACAAAAATCATTGCTACTGTTTTCTTTCATCATGATTATTCATACTAAGTATTTTCCAACAAGAACATGTCATGTTTTGTTTGGTTTTCTTCTTGCCAAGTCACAAAAGAGAATTTCATTAACTCATATATATTTACCAGAACATTAATAGGTTTATATTCAATGAGTCTAAACCATAAAAATTGACTCTAGATAAGTTTACATAATATACTGATATATGCTAACAATAATCAATACAATTAATATTTTTTAATTAACATAATTTGTTACTCTATATTAGGGAGTTATTTTCATAAGTTTTTCAATGAAGGATGTGAAAAGATGATCCGTTTAAGAGAAAAGTTAGAATGAAATATTCTTTTATAAGTGAATCAATGAATTGGACATTAGAAGAGTTTTAAAGAAAATAAATGAGAATTCCATTTCTACAAATACGTAGAAATGCAGGGAACAAGATAATATCAATCCATTTACTAATTTATTCAAGATTATTTTGAAGATAAAAAAAATAACTAACTGAAAGAAAAATAATTTGATATTTATTAATAAGAACAAAGAAATAACCAGTATACTGTAAATTATAGAAAAAGTAAGTTAATAAACCATATTTTGAAACATTTATAAGAGTAATTAAACAAAGATTAGACAAAGACATGTAAAGAACAAAAGGAGCTGCTTCACTAAGTCTGCCTCTTCTAAGACCAAAAACAGATCCACATTCACAGCATGGATCTGAAGTTGTGGGATATAGTTGAAAAACTAAACAAACACCCAATGAACAGAGTCAAACATTGTATGCATGAAAGGCTCTAAGTTAAACAATAAGAAGAAATACTTCACACAATTGAAGTCATGAGCTTTAAATATTTTGCATTGTGAGCCGTCCACAAATAAATATAATAGGATTATTCCATTAGGATAGCACGTTGGGAAATTTGAAGGTGACCTATAAAGGTACCTCTTAAGTTAGAGAGAACAAAGTTAATATGCTAATACATCATTTTGAACTTATTGCTATGCTTTCAAATAAATCAACTAAAACCATGTTTACACAATTTACAATTGTTACTAATTGTTTGTCTAATCTTCATAGAATTTTTCCAAATGCAAATCTTGTTAGAAAGATTCTTCGAGCATTGTTGCAACAGTAGAATAAATCAGCCACAATGATAAAGGCCATCATAGACCTTTCTACTCTTCATTTAAATGAACTTTTCAACAAACCATGAAAGAGAGTACAACAACCCAATCTTCCAGACAATTAAACGAGATGGCTATACTAACAACAACAAAATCTACTGATGGGGAAGATAATGACACCATTGAGGATTAATTAACAGTCATTACACAATATGTTGCCAAACTTTTCAGGTAAAAGGAGGCAAACTTGATGGATGAGAGGAAGAAGAAAAATATGGTATGCTATGAATGAAACCAGCCTGATTATGTTCAACGAAAGTGCCCACAACTTGAAAAGAGAGAAAAGAACAGTAGTGGAGAAAAAAGGACACCGTTTCTACTTTGAGCAACTTAGATGGCAGTTCATCAAGTGAAGAAGTGTCGAGCATAGACAAGGGGTACATTTGCTTCATGGTCAAAACCAAACTCAAAGAAGAAGAATATAACAACGTACATTGTTTATCACCATCAAAATTAGAAGATCTTTTTTTCATGAAATATGCAAAAAAAATATCAAACTTAATTATTAAATATGAAAAGCTAAGAAATGAATGTTGTATGCATAATTTAATCATTCAAGAGAATAAATGCTCATATAAGACTAACTAAATCTTAATAAATTTCTAAGTCATATGTACTCATATAGTTAGTGATTTGAATACTAAAATTAAACGCATAAAAATAAATTCAAATGAACACCATTTACAATCCAGAAATTATGTTCTTAAAAATAGAAAAAGAGATTTTGAAAAAAAAAATGAATGCATATGTTTTAATATAGGAAGAGCATAAAATTTTGAAAAAAAAAATTATTCATGTTTCATCCTACACAAATTATAGATTTAACTCAACCCTTACATTAATACATCTTAAATAAATTCTAAGTTTAATGCTTTTTGTTATTATTACAACCAAATGGAACATACATCACCTGAGTACAAAATTAGAATTAATATTTGTTCATCATTTTCTACTAACATATGGGTTAAAGAGAGAACATCATTAATACATTCGTTACACCATTCACAACCCTCTATCACACAAGGCTTAATTGAGTTCCTAAAACAAAAGTTTAGGTGATAGCAAATGCATGTCTACATATTAAGGACAACTAGAGACAAGTCATTTAGCTAATAAAATCATATCTATAGGATTCATTTTTATCGCAAAAATAGTTCAACCAAAACCATGATTGTTTTAAGTTTTGATCCTTCATGTTCCCATTTGCTAATTATGGTTGGATTAAAATCAATCATCTAATTAACATATTCCATTTATATCTAAGCTTTTTGTTCCACAATAATTAGTGTCTTATAATTAGTTGTTTTGTGTGATCCCCCATGAACACCTAAATTATATTTTAAATAGAAAATTAGTTAAAAAGACTTTCTACTTCAAAGTCATATGCTCCGTAAAGAAAAATCTTAAAAACTTTTGCTTTAAAGACATATGAGAATGAGAAGCTAATTCATATGTTATTAGTCATTGCTTCACAAATTCAAGGTGATTAATACAACAAAGTTAAATCTAACTCAACAACAACACCAGTCACCCATTGCCAACCAGACATTGTTCCACTCACCTTGAACAACCAAAACAGAAGAGAGACAATTAGCTAACTTTGCTCCCCTCATTCATTTTTGTAAGAGGCAAAACCAAAAGATAAGTGATCTAGCCCAAGTAGTCATCACCAATGTCTATTTGCTCATGGAATCTCCAATGCAAGAAGATGACATTATGAAAGCATGGAGCTGAGATCTTAATCTCATATCCAAAACCCTTCTCACATCAATGTTCTTAATTCCATTTGGAAATAATTAAACAATCATAAAAAGGGACCTGTCCCCCAAAGCTCTAAGGCAGGTGATTCAAAGGCATCATGATCCTTGCAAGAGATACTATCATCTTCTAGGTATCTGCACTAAGAAATTCCAAGTAGTTTTGATCCTCCTTTCTTTTAAATTATCATATCAACTCCCTTGACTTGCACTTAAGTCTTCAAAGAGAAATAGTTCATGCCTACCCCGTGGACTGTATTTTTTCCTTAGTTGTGGGTTTACCATGCAAAATTCTGTCACCTAGATTTCTCTATGACAACTTAATTCTTGACATCTTCACAAACGCATAATCCTCTGCATTCTGAGTAACTCACCACTCATCCTAAATACTTCAAAATCTTGCATTATACATTGAAATCTCAAAGATTCCTTATTTAAAGAAACTGAAAAAAGGAAATACTTCAAAATCTTGCATTATACATTGAAATCTCAAAGATTCCTTATTTAAAGAAACTGAAAAAAGGATTTTAATATTATTTTAGTAATTTAAAGAGAATCAAAAAGATTAATTTGAAACAGTTTACCTAGCCTTCTAAATCTAAACTCAATTTGAAACCAGGCTTTCAACAAACTAAATCAAAACAATTTATTTTTAAATGAATCCATGGATGATTTCAGTCATAAAAAGCAGCTTAGCAGCATAATGGTAATTAACGATATTCCATGTCACTGAAATTTATGATTATTACAAAAGCCCGAAAGATCATAGCCTTAACAGTAGTTTTTCTTGTGTTAAAGTATATACCAGGTAATTCAATGAAAAATGACGTTTATCCTTTCCAAGCCTTGAGTTAATTAATAACCACTTCTATCTATCTTGCTGGATGCCCTATCAAAAGACCATAACTCTTCTCCAAAGAGAGCTCACGAGTCAAGAGCTAAACATATTCCACTCAAAAATCCTAAGTAATGCCTTCTCAGTAAAATAACAAAGGTCGCCACTAGAAGATTTTACTAACGGCCATTTTTTTAGTCAAAGCAAAAACATAAATTTACAAGATTCACTGATCACTTTCATAAGTCTGGTTGTTCAATTAAATTAGAGACACTTCAAAAATTATTGCTGTTAAGTCTCCTAAAAGTTTTGGTTTTCAGAGTATTATCCAAAAACATATTCCACAATTTTTTATCAGAAAAGACAGTTGTGAATATTTACAAATGATACCATCATCAATCCACCCAAAGATTGAAAGACCATAACAAAAAAACAGACAGCATAACCAAAAGACTGCAAATTATAAAACTGAACTAATATTAGCAATCAACTCAAATTTGTGACCTTACATTATTTTTGTTGAATTTTTTAGATATTTTCATTATGAATCTTTTAGCAGTTTCCATTAGTCCTTTCTACATGTTCTCTTACATCTACCCAAAAGAACAGATTCTTTTGACATTTAGAGGGGTGAAAACTTGGAGGCACATAATGTAATAGAATATGATAATTTTATGACAAAACAAACATTCCAATCTTGATTAACATTTGACTGTGCACGTCTAATAACAGCTTCGATTCACTTGTTTTAATCATGTTTAAGGCAAACTGCTACATTTACCTGAAGTATGCTCAAAACAAGATTCATTAGATCAACAGTTCATGCTTAAGCTCCTTTTATTCTATCCTAGGAATTCCGGCACAATAATTGATAGCAATGGACAAGCATTCCAAATGGATTATCTACCATTATACAGTAAATGTGTGTAATACAAAAGGTGCAATGATCTGCAAATATACAACAAAAGATTACCATGCAATCATGATACAATTGATTCAACCACTAGCTTCTATACAACATTTCAGAATTTACCAGTACATTTTCAGTAGATGAATTAACAATCAGAATGAAAGATCAAAGAGGAAAATGATTGCATGTTTACCTCTGGAATGTTGTGTAAAGCAATAGCCAAAGCCAAATTTAGACCAACACGAAGCCCCTAACCATGTAGTAGCAAAAATATGTAAATAATAATAGATGGGCTAGAACATCTTAAAATGTAAAATAAAGAACCCAGAGATAGACAAGCTACTAAAGAAGCACATGCAACCAGAATATAAATCCATAGAGGGAGGACACACGTGTAACATCAACAATACCTCCCAATCTGCAAATAAACACAAATCATGATTTCAAGGATCCAAGAGTAAAGCTCAAGAAAAGATTTACCAAACGGAGCCTTAAACCATGAGAGGCAGATCACTAGTTTGCAAGGCCCAATGCATGAAACTAATATGTTATTAGATTATAACTTAAAAGGTATTAGAACAACCATAAGTAAAGTTTCAGTGCATATCTCTTCGAATTAATAAGCAAAATAAATTTCCAAGATTATTAGCATTAAACTCTAAGATGAGATTCTCTTCAGTCTAGCAAGGGGTGGAGGACAAGATAGGATTATAAAAAGACTTCAGAAGCAGAGGATAGTAAGTAGCTTCACAAGAGCACACTAGTGCCTTAATGGCTAACTGCTTTGCCAAATAACTTCACTATAAGTGTCCTATTGTAATGTTTGGATATATCTAATACGCCAACATTGCTTTCAGCATTAGAATTACCTCAATTACCAGAGGTTGCTTATCAATTCTTGCATAACCAAATATTCTTTTAGAAACAACTTTGTAGATAACCAAATAAAAAAAATTCCTCTAAAGACAAATTATTAGGTAATAGAAGAATAGAAGGTACCTTTATTGATCCCAAGAACACGGCCATTCCCTCAGGAAAATTATGCAAGCTAATACCTACACAAAGTAAAAGGAATTAATCCACTTTCAATGACATAAAAAGGCAGTATCATCTAGACACAATAACAAACTAGATTGCTTCAGAATATTTGTTGAAATTTCTTATTGATCTCTAGGAGATTATGGAAAGCTTGCCAAGCAGCTATATACCAAACAGTGCATGAAACCTACTGCAGCTAATTCCGCTAATTGTTTGCGTCAATTAATTCACAGGTGAAAGTTCCTCACTTCAAAATGAAAAGGGAAAGAGATGGAACGATGTGATGATGCGCATTCAGAAATTCCATAACGTAAGTTCATGTAGTAAAAGGTGCATGTTATTGTGTGTATGATGGCTCCATTAATGAATTGTATTTTCCTAGAAGACTTCAAAAACATTCTTGGCAGTTTATCAGTGTATTCATCAATGCCTGGAGTTGTACCAATTAGATCTCATCCCATTCCCATGCTTGAGAGTCACGAAGTATTTTTTAACAGATAAAACCAATGCGATTCCAATAAAAAAAATTTACAATAGCAACCACCAACAGAAGTTCCCTCTGTTTTCTTGATTCCCATCATATAAATAGCCAAGTTAACAGGTCCTGATGATACATGATTGAAGAACTAACTTACCCACAGCCATTATAATTCCACTAAAAAATACTTGCCGTCTGTGTTTCTTCATCATATCTTTGCCTGATCCATCATCATCGCTCTAGTGATCTCAAGGTATGTTGAATCAGGAGCTGTAATTACTTTTCGCTAAGAGAACTAACCATAACATGAAGATAAACAAAATTTCAACCTGTATAGCCTCTGGAGCCAACTTTGGTTCAGGAATGAAGTTGACAACAAGAGCAAAAAATATAACTCCTCCATAAAACTGCATAAGTAAATGATTCAACAAAGGGGGTTAATGTAAAACTACCAAAAAATTTTCATTTATAACCTAGCAACAAGATATCAAATCCTTATAAGATAACAATAGAATGTAATCATACCCATAGATTCCCCTTTAGGAAACCAATTGAGTTAATGGCATTGTGTGCCAAATCTAAGAAGGATATGCTCAGCATAAGACCAGCAGCAAAACCCTGAATACAAATGATATGACCATAGTATTTAGGATCTTCCAATATTAAGAAGAAAATATCAGATCCAAAGACAATTTAAACAACTTTTACGTAAAATGAATACAGGTGACCTGTAAAAGCCCAAGCATCTTAAGGTTTGGAGCAGGATTTAGTATCACAATTAATGCACCTTCACAATTAAGAAAATCGGAAGTAAGATTTAATGCATAGTATTTTAAATCAAGGGAAAATAAGCTTACCTATGGGCAAGAAGATAAGTGACTATCCAAAGCCTCATTGGAGATCCCAACAATACCAAACAATAAACTTTGCTCTTAATGAAATATTGCTCTTATTTATTATAAATGTTCACTCCCATTGAGCATATTGTCAACACGAGTTAGTCCAACCTTTTACAATGCACTCATTATCATCTTATCATTTCATGGTTATCTATCTTGATAGCTTTATCCTAATAGAACTCTTTGGCTTGGCATAAAAACTTCTATTGCCTCTATAGAAAGCTTAGTGATAATATGCAAGTTCTAGTAAATCACCAAGGAATCTCCCAAAAATTGTGGTCCTACCCTTCCAATTGTCAACATTAAATCTATCACCAATGCATTAAGGAATAAATGACGCCCAACTAAGGTTCATATACATTTGTTGTCATTTTTACTTAGAAACAAGAAGAGTGTCTTGACTAAATGCAAATATCTTGATTAAGCATAAGAAATAAATTAATTGTTCAGTAAAAGAATATATATTTTATTCTATTCATCTTTTTCCTTGCAGTAAGTTGCAATAGAAATTAAAATATTGCTTATTATAAGTAAGATGATAACTGTTAAGATATGTCTCGGTATTAGTATATCTAAATTTGGAACTACGATTAAGCATTTTGGAGATGACAAACTCTATATCTAAATAATTTGACTTTGAGTTTGTTATAATAAACTTTGCAATCATTACTTCTAATTGAAATTTAATAAATATGAATTAAACGAAGAATACATGAGATTAGAATAGAAAAAAATATAATTAAAGATTAACTAAAACCCAAACTGAGACTGAAACTACCAAAGCCAAATCTTCAACCAAATGACTGAAACTAAAATCAAAATCTAAACTCAAACTTTCAATTAAAATAGTTATATTTAAGATTTTATATAATAAGATGATATGCAAAACAAACTCAAATATTTGGTACTATGCATGTCATTACATATACATGGCATGCTATATAAGTATATTTCCCAAAGATGAATATTGGGTTGGCATATTAATTCGTCAAATAAAAGAAAAAGATGTACTCAAAACACAATTAACTGATGAAGTTATCCATTATTTAATGTCAATTCCAACAATTTCGAATCCCTAGTTCAAAACCCTTAAAAGATATGCCCTACACTAGACAAAGGTTGAGAAGTGGTTTAGAAGATAAATGAAAATAAAAAAAAGATGTAAATGGAAGAGAATAACTAGGTTTACACAACGAAAGTCATGCACAAAACACTATGGCATAGAGAACCTCTAAGGTGCTTATCCCTCTTACTAGCCAATACCTTCTATGGGAAGAGTAAACCCAGCACTCATAATAATGTTGTCATAGCAATAGTCAATGGGTCAAACCGATCACTCATCTAATGAAAAAAGAGTCCGCAAAAGCTTTAAGCTCTCACCCTATATTCCTAAATTTTTTTGGTAAAGAAACCACCGCTTAAGAAAATTTCAACAGTTCGGGCAAGGATAGACAAACATAAAACCACTATTTAACGGCATATAGCAAGCTATAACAATAAAAGGGAACGGCAAAGTGAAGAGAAAACCATAAATGGGGATTGAAATCAAGATACAAGCTGCGCTCTAGCAAAAGAGAACCTGTTATTTGAAGAGTGCATATGAGTTCTAAGTGAACAGAACTGATGATATGCAGAAGCTTAGAAGGAGCATATTAAACAAAAGAGGTTCGACAACACAATTGAAGCGACAACAAATTGTCTGAAATAGAATAAGCAATTCCCGCACCATACTTGACGCCACAACTAAAACCAAGATCACGATAACACAAAAAACCCTCAAAAATGTATCCCAAAAGTAATATTTACCTGCCGATGTACTGAGGCCACCGACAAGCGAAAGGGCGAGAGCGACCAGGACCTGAGAATCCATGGAGGATCGACGGGTAAACGTTTTTGAGGAAGAACGTTTTTGAGGGTTCTAGTAGGGTATTGCCGGTTTCTTTTGGTTTTCTTTTTCGAGGAGCTTAAAATGGAATGGAAAAGCAGAGGCATCGACCGGTTTTGATTGAAATGGCTTTTTAAAATCACATTAAACTACGCGTTGTTAAATAATAAATTAATAATAAAACATATTTAAAAAAAAATTATGTTTTAAGTATTATTAAAAAAGTATATATTTTTATAATATGATATTAATAAATATTAAATGAAATGATTAAAATAGTTTTTAATTTTTTAATAGAAAGCTGAAATAATTTTTTAATATTTTTCAAAATAATAAAATCATATTTTATTCATGCTATGTTGATTTTTATTTTCTGAATTTCAAAAATACATTATGAAACCTGATTTAGCAAATGTTTTATTGCATTTTTAAAAGTATTTTTATAAATAATTGAGTTTAAAAAATATATGCATGAAAAACCTAAAATACTTTTGGATTTATTTTTTAATAATGATTAATAAAAAATGTTTTTCTTCATTTAAATATTTTTCAATAATCTTATCTCTAATAGTATTTTTATATTATAGTAATTGTATGAAACAATTGCTATTATTGAATAGTGTTTTGTAAAATTAATTAGGGTTAATGATCCAATTAATGTTGAGTTAACATTGTTAATAAAGAAACTCTATTTGATTTCTAATCTAGACTTATAACATTTAAATCAAATTTGTGTTTAGTTACTAACTTAGCTTTTATAGAGTTTCACTTGATCGAAAAATGATGATGCAAGTCAATGATGGTGATTAGCTAAAGATAGTGATAAATGTCATTAGTTGATTATCAATCATTTGTCAATGTGATTGCAAATGTTGCAATGGTGATAATAAAGATAGTGATCACAATAGTTGTCAAATAATGCTAGCAACAATGGTGGCAATGATGTAGGTCGTTGGTTAACAATAATAAACAAGTGACAACAATAAAGGTGATTGATAACAACTGTTAGCTAATTATGGGAATGATTATTCATTAGCGATGCCTGACAATAATGGTGCCACTTGGGCAACAACCACAGTTACAATGGCCAAATACATAATAGTTAATTGAACTCTAATTCACTAATTAGTCAAACTAAATAACAAAAAAATTTATTTGATATATCTTAAACAAATTAATACCCCTTTGCTAAATGGGTTATAACAATAGAACTCTTCCAATAAGCTTAAAAATAATGTACTCCTATATCATTTTGCTAAGCAATAGTAAGTTCAAACATTGTTTGTTTGTTTGAAAATGGAAACAGTGAAAGTGTGTTTCACTTATATTTTATCACCAAAAGATAAGTTAGGTAATTTTTACTTGTGTAAGTGATATTTTATGTTCTAGTACAAATTATCAAAGTCACTTCAATACCACCATAAGTCACCAAAAAAGCTCCTTTGACCACCATTGAATTGCATTACACCACCATCTAAACCACCCAACAAGATAGAATCGAAGCACCATCAAACCTTGCTTAATGTAACAAATTACTATCAATTTAATATACAAAGTAGATAATAGATGTTTATCTTATGTAATAAAGTTACTAAATTGGTCATCCCTCTATTAAGGTTTAAAGAAATTTACCCTGATTCATTGAATCGATGCTTCTCAATGTGCTCAAGATGACAACATTGTTGATGCCAAAAAATGCATTTTTTAAATTTTTATTTGTAGTAAGATGCACACTTTAGAAAAAAAACCTTATGAGCACTTAAGAGAAATTAATGGGAAAGGTTTTGAGAAAGAGAGACAAGAGAAAACCAAAAAAAATGAATGCTAGTAATATGGATTTGGGAAATAAATTTCATCCCTTATTTTATGAATAGATCCCTCATCAACAAACCAAAGATTCAGCAGAAGAAATTTCATCATACTTGTCATATCTCTAAAGTTTTTTTTTCTCTAATCTTTCTATCTACTAAACTAAACAAATTTGTTTAGAATTTAAGAAAGTTGGGCAATAACTTGACAAAAAAACTCTGTATTCATAACCCCTTTATTCAACTAACATGGTGCCTTTATAGCGCCAAGCATATTGTAAAAAGGCTAATTCATCTATTCTTTTATGTAATTTTATACAAGAACCTCATATTATCAACCATGTTTATTACCAAGAAACCATGTGATATAATAGATTAGTATTGCACTCTCTTAAAAATACGAATTGAACAAACTAAAGTGATTTAAATTGACTTTTAAATTTTTATTCCAATAGTAATTTCTTTAGTTCTTAGTTTAAATGTGGATTTAAAATGAAAGTACTGAAGATTCCAAAACTAAATGATAAGATCAAATTTAAGTTACTCTCAATATTAGCCACTATCACAACTTAAGCTCATGATCAATAAATCGAGATGATAGTGACATGCTTAGCTTGATAAATAATAAATAAAATAGAGAGCTAATTCAAGATTTCAAAGTTAAAATCATAGCTTAACATATCAAAACGTAATTTAAGAGTATTATATAAGCATTGCACATGTAAGCTACTTTTCTTCAATTAAATATCAAGAAAAGATACACATATCAAAAAAGAAACTATAAACAAAAAACAAATCTTAAATAGCTCCATAGTGGAGCAATATCAAGTAGTGTAAGAACTTTTACAAACATGGTTTACCTACAGGTTTGATTATTTATTGCAAGAATCATGCCAAATCATTTTGGAAGCACACATGGAATTGATAGAAATAGACAAAGAAAGAAAATGAATTCAATAATTTCATAGGATAGAGGAGAACAATAACACCACAAAGGCCATTTCTTTATTGTAAGGAAGATAATTAAACTAAACCTAAGAAAAGTCACCCCAATTAAATCTTATTGAGATAATGACAAGAAAGCTTTACTTAATTTCTTGGTAAAGTAGAAAAAAACATTTAGGGTTAACCCTCTCTCCCCCTTAAGGTGAAAGGAATCTTTGAGAGCAAGGAAGAAGACATAAAAAAATTGAACTTAGCACCTTAGTCATCCCAATTGTAAAAAAAAATATAAATGAACTAGTGAAACTACCTATCATTTTTTTTACCACTTGGGTGTCCACAAATTACTTGAGATGATCTAAATAATTTCCTAGATTGTTATCAAAACATGTCCAAAATGATAGGTAATTGACTTAGACATCCAATACAATATTAATCACAACATGACATGCATTGTATGTCTTAAACATCCTTAATGTAGGCTATACAAGTGACTTATACTCATCATTTTAAAAGGTCAACTTATGTATGATGATCATTAGTTATCTTATAAGATAATAAAGATAAAATCAATGAAACTAACCTAACATAATTTTAGATGAAAAAAATGTAAGGTAGTGACCAAATATAGAAAGATAATGAAGGCTTAAAAGTGAGTGGATGCCATGGAGAAGAAAGCAAAAGAAATTGTAGATAGAGAAAAAAAAATAAGAGATTAATTAAGAAAAGGAAGAAATGATAAGACAATGTCATATAACCATTCAAATCACAGATATTTTAAATAAATAATAAAATTTATATTACATTTGAAGAACTCCATGATTTGAATAATTTCTCATTAATTATTTTGAACCATTCTCCCATATATTTTTAAATGAATTCCTTTTTTATGTGGCTATCAATGATAGCGGCCTACTTGACTTTAAGTATTTTGGATTATAACTTTATGTTTTGTCTATCTTGTATTAAGACTAAAATAAAGGTATCTCTCTTTTATACAACCTCACTATAATGTGTAGAAACCTCCATTATTTTATTATTTTTTGCTAGTTTTATTTTTTTCTTTCTCATGAAGATTTGAAGTTGGTGGAAGAATTATGATATACATCTTTACAGTCATAATAGAACCAGCCAATGTTGTCAACTTTATAGTTTTTTTCTTACTTTAAGACTTTTGGAGTAAATCTTTATATTCACTTAATTAAATTTCTTATGTATTTTTTTTTGTTTATTTTTATTAGTTTTTGATATTTTTGTTTAATTAGGAATTTCCAAGAATGTGCATCCTTAGTTTTTGAGAAGTTTGACTTCTTTTGGCATCTTACATAATGATACTTTGTCATAATATGTTATCATGTCACATACTACAAACAACTATTCTAATAGAAATATAATTATAAAAAAATGATAATAAATAAGAACTCTTTTAAAAAAATTAAAAATACTAAAAATATTGAAAAATGCAAAACAAAGCGATAAATACATTAATACACTAAAAATGAATCCAAAAGAGGAAATGTTATATGTTACTATTAGCTTATCAACAAGTTGCAACATCTTAAAGATATATGGATGAATTTTACTTATATATTAATAATTATTTAAAAATTATTTATTTTTTATATTTTTTTGGTAAGATCATAATGACATCAATGTGAGATGAATTCCAAATAAGAGACATAAATATAAAAGAAATTATTTAAAATTTCAAAAAATTTTGAAAAAATATTAAAATTTTATAATAACAAATAAATCGAGGAATAAATAAATAAGATCAAATTGGAACGATAAATGAGAGTAATACAATTCTTTATAAGGTTTTAATCAAAAGGATTACTTAAATCCTTAAAACTATTTTTCCTAAAATCTTAAACCCTAATCATGATTATAAGTAGAGGTGTGCATCAATTAAGGAAGGAGTAGGTCCATGGAAAGCTTTATTGCTCAAGAATATTCTAAAAAAAATAAATTTCACAAAAAGCCACGAAAAACAAGAGATCTTTACAAGGGATTTAGGAAAGTTTTCATTTGGGAAAGTAAAGGTATGGTTTCCTTCTTAAATTCAATTAATTGTTAATAAATTTACTAAATCTTTTGTTTTTAACAAATGTGATAGACTGCATAAGAGGCCTTAATGAGGATCCTATACATTAGTAATACTAAGGAAGAACTTAGAATAGGAATTAAAACTCTCAAGTTGAGAACCTAATGTTTTATGTCCAAACTAGATAGTGATCAAAAGGTCTAACATTAGTTTAAAACTAGTTTGATAATAGATCAGATAGTCTGATAGGGTATCATACAAGTAATAATTTTGAGAGAAATTGTCTAAAACCTATATCAAATGCCTACACAAATGATCTAATAATCATTTAATACCTATGAAATGATACGACAAAGGGGATGGATGATTTAATAAGGTCATAGAGAGGGAAAAGATGGTGGATCACAAAATTTAATCACTTGGATCAGATAGTTTGATGGCTAAATAGATGATCCAATTAGAGAGAAATAATTTTATTTTTAAGGGTCAAAGGTGATCTAATCAATGTAAATGATTATATTAAACATTGTAGGAGGTATGAGAATAAATAATAAGCATGAAATATGGATATAATCTAATAAATGCAAAGTACATGTTTTCAAGAAAGATGAAAAAAACTATAAAAAAGAGTGACTACTATATCAAAAAATAAGATAAGCATATTGCTTAATTGTCATGTGAATTTTTTTTGTCATTTGATGAGTGTACTTATGCCTTTACAATTTATATAAATGATAATGTGGTTCATATGATTTTATTTGGTCATTCGACATGATTATTTGATTACCTTTATGTTATTATTAAACTTCATGGTGTTGATGGTTAAAAAATATATGCATAACTATCATATTCATATTTATATAATGATAAATCATGTTGCTAATATAAAAAAGCCAAATAGGATTTGCATGGAATATATATAAACAAATGATTATAGTTTTTAATCATCCAAGAAAAATGGATTTTAAATGTGAAATATTGTAGGACAATGCATAATATTAAAGGTTATTGATTATAGTTATTGCGTCTTAAAAAGAATATATTCTAATAAATAAACCTATAAAGATGTACCTGAATATAAGAAGAATGATATGATTAGCCCAAAAACTCATAATGAGATGTTGTATTATATGAAAGTATAAAATCATATGGATCATAAATAGTCTAAAAGAGCCATAAGCAATATATGGCACATTTTAATTATTTATATTAATTATTGTAATGAGTGTTTATCTTACCTATGGATAGAATATATTATAAACCTTGTATATCACATGATCCTAAAATTGTAATATCTTGCATGTATGATTATTTAGTTTTTGCTTATTAAGTATGTGATGTAGTTCACTTATATTTTTGCAAATCTTTTAGATAATTTGTATATACATGATGGGACATTATATAAGTAGTTAAAGGAGAGCAATACTTAGCTTGCTTATTGGTTTTATGATTACTTCAGCTCAATAAAATATTAGTATTTCAAAACATTTGGAATATTATAATAATAAGCTATTATGACATTAAAATGGTTTCACAACACTTTAATTTATATTTCCATTGTGAACATTTTAATAAAATTTTAATTTTAGTTTATCTCTGTTGTAATGAAATCTTAGTTTTAGATGTCTAAATGTTTAGTTTATATATATTAAGAATTAAGTTGTCATGATAGAGTGGAACTAGAGATTGTTTCATTTAATTTGAAGTCTTAATAAATGATTAAAATAATGGGTAAATGGATTATAAGGCATTATGCTCATCACAGGGTGATATCAGACTAAGTTAAAAACATACCATAAAAAATATTATAAATATAGATGATAATATAGATAACATGCATGCTAAGGTTGCATTGAAAAAACAATTTCAAAAAGCGACACCTTGGCACATGTGACTTGGGTATACTGTCATGAAAGGGAAGGGTGAACACTTTTGACATTACCATATGTCATTATTTATGACTATTGCATGCATTTATTTGAAATTTTTGCACAAACATATGTTTAGAAATTGTTATTTAGCAAAATAAACCTTAAAAATCCTGAAGCACTATAAAAGGGTAGCATGTACTAATAATAAATTAGAAATAAATGAACCATTGTGAGACGAAAAAGACAAGGAATAATACGAGAAATGTTACAAAGTGGATTTGTTTCTAATGGACCATTTGGTGGAACATTATTTAAAGTTTCATCCACTACATTTTCATAGATATTATTGATCTAATTAAACTAAAAGATTAGTGATAAGTGATTGAAATGATGTTTAATTCATGGCTTGCCTAGAATGTTGAAGAGTGCCATTGATAGTTTTGACTCTTGATGCAACATTAGTCACTAATGGTAGAGATATCATAGGCTTAATTTTGAAAGCAAACCCAACTTAGAAAATTTATGAAGAGAATTCTATGATTTCTTCTAAAAATGATTTGTTCTTGAATTTGTTAGGAAAAGATATTGGATGAATTGATGATACTATTAAAAAAGGAGATTATGTATTATTAAATGTGAATAAAATATTTTCATATTAGCCAGGTATACATCATAGATGGTGGAAATTAAAAAAATAGTAATAATATATGTTTAGAAAAAGGGCTTATGAGATTTTATAAAGAGCACTATATCATGATGCAGTTTATTTTTTACAAATAGCTAGTGAAGATCACTCAATAGATTGAGAATGACTTAGTGACTATGATTGTCAAGAAGGAATATGAAAAAGGAAAGGTACATTTCCACCTTGAGTGGGCAAAAATTAAAGAATGTGATAATAATTGGATTAAGATTATAAAGATTAAGACCTTTTTCAAGGTCAACAATAAGGGAGAACCTCAAATATAAGACTTTTATTTAATTTGATGCTTCAATAAGTAGTTAAAATAATAAATAAATAAAATGAAAGATGCTATAAGTGCTACTCAAGTATAAGTAAAACTCTTGAACCCCATGTCATCAAATATAGGTAGAATGCATGACTCCTACACCACTTATGCATGGAGATTTTAGCCACCACTTCTTTTTGACTACACTATCTTTTATGTTCACAATGGAGCATTTTACCATCACCTTAATAGGTATTTTCACATATTGGTATTATCATTTACAATTGATATGTTTATTCTCATATTTTTTTAATGTATCTTATTATTATTATTATTATTATTTATTATTATTTATTATATTTCATATTTCTTTTTTTATATTTTGATGCCTTATGTTAGCT
The DNA here is from genome assembly GCA_023846275.1 of Vanilla planifolia. Taxonomy (NCBI): domain Eukaryota; kingdom Viridiplantae; phylum Streptophyta; class Magnoliopsida; order Asparagales; family Orchidaceae; genus Vanilla; species Vanilla planifolia. The sequence continues at coordinate 25,510,256 of CM043874.1, read as the reverse complement.
AATATTTGTGTTGGAGTGAGGTGTTGCTATTTTAATATTGGCATAGTTTATATATTTTCTTTCAAAATTTTACCATGACCTTGGCATGAGAGTTCTATTTATAATATTACTTATATGAGTTTTGTTGTTATATTCATACATTGTGTCAAGCATCATCTAAAAAAAGAAGAGCTTACATTATCATTTCTTTAAATGTTTTGTTCAAAGAATGTTGTATAAACAAGAAAAATGAACTCCAAAACTATTTTAGAAAATTCAAACTAGACATATAAAAGCAATAAAATAATATAAATATTAAATTATTTTCTTAGGAGTCTAACTATACTTCATTTTACTATCTATATTTTAGAATCGAATTCTTATATATAAAGTCATTGAATACATATATATAAAGCGTGCAATATGCAATTTTTTCATTATCTTTCTATCGTCTAAGTAATTTATGTATTTATTAAAATGGGATATTTTATGTCTACATTAGTATATAATGTTTTCAAGTAGATTACTTCTTCAACTAATATTGCAAGTTAAAATCATGTAAACATAACAACATTAATAAAAAAATGTTTCAAGAATAAAAATACATTTACTTAAATGCTAAGTCTATATATATATATATATCTAGAGAAATATTGCCAATCTAGGAGATATTTTTGAACTTTAATCAGAAAAACTATAATGCTAAACACATCATGGTTTTCCAAAAACAAAAAACAATCTAATTATTAAGAAATTCTATGCCATATTATACTATTTACAATACTTCTGCATTAAAAATAAGTTGCATGACCTTTAATCAACACAGTTTGAGTCATCCCATTCTTTTACACATACCTAAGGATGTGCTGAGAGCTCCCAGGGCAGAGAGAGCGCCAACAATGAGGCTCCTTTGCACCATCTTCCAGGGTTTGCAAATGCTTTTTGGCTTCTTGAAGTTAGAAGCTAAGGTAGGTCTCAAATAGAAGAACAAAGCTTAGATGTTTAACTGGAGGCGAAGGCAACGACAAGAATACTGGTCACGTTAAGGATTTCTTTGCTTCTTGTCTTCTTCGCGCGTTTTATGTAAGAAAACTCCACCCTTTACACACATCGGCTAATGGCTTGTTCTTCCATCGATTCAGCTTTGATCAACATTGAAATAAATAATTCTAATAATAAACATTATTTTAAATCATATAAAATAGTTTAATAAATATTAATTATGTTTTAATAATAAGTCTTAGTTAAATTTTTATAATATTTTTTAATGATTTAAATGATTTTTTTAAAAAGAAATTAAATAATAGATTTATCAAATTTTTAGTAGGAACTTTTAAATAATATATCTTCAAATACACTTTTTTAATAACGATTAATCATAATATTTTTTTAAATTTATTTTTTATTTATCAATTTAATATTTAGTAATGGAAGTGTCAAAAATAATCCTTGTTGGTTACTTATTTAGATTATATTTATTTTAAACAAATAATAAAATTTAAAAAATTGATTTTTATTTCTTTGTTTTTACTAAAACAAATATGACCTTAATAATTTAGATAAAAAATATTTAAATTAATTTGTGCTAACATCTTCTATTCTTTTTTATTAGAAAAAACTTGTAATAAAATGTTTAATACCATACAAACTCTTTCATAACTATAATATGGATGATACTTTTGGATTGAATAAAAGCCTATTGAGAATTTATTTGAGGATTTTAAGGCATTGATTTGACAAAAAGAACAATGGACTATGAGCATAAAGAAATTATTAAATAATTTTATTAGCAAGAGAAAAATCATGACCCTATATATAAAAGAAATATATGAGAGAAAAGTATCTGATAATATAATGAGTATAATAATGAGATCACAATAGAATTTTCTGCAAGGGTCATACTCATCCCCTTGTTTCTAGTAAATGTTTACTTGTTCCATCACATAGCACTTGCAAAAATAATTTTCAAACACTAATTCACAAGTTTTTGAAAGGTTCATGACAAAATCACCCCTCAAACTCAAGTTTTGTTCCATAATATTTTTATCTTTTTTAAGATTAGGTGCATATTTTCTATTATACTTATTGTGAGAGTTATTTCATTGTCTTAGTTCGTGAGAAGAGTTTTATTCAAGGCTTGGTATTAATATGAGTTGCCTTGTATAAGAATTAGTGTTGATAAATGTTGTGAGTTTGATTATTCCTATTTTTATTCTTAGTGAGAGTATGATAGTTTGTTCATACTTTTAATGTAAGATAGACTGATTTCCTTTTCAAAGGAATTTATGTAAAGAGACTTGCAAAGAGTTTTGCTCCTTACTCAGATTAAATAAAATAGTGATTAATAATATTAAGCTCAAATATATGATTGATAGTGGAGGTGAGCAAGAGCTTATGATCAAATATCCTAAAAATCTCATGTTTTCTCTCTCTAATTATTCTTTATCTTAATCATTTGGTAGTTGCTTTAAAGTAGACATCATATCATTAACAATATATTAGTCAACTAAAAAATTTACAAATCCCAATTCACTTCCTATCTTTAGAGTTCCAATAGGTAACAATTAGTATTAGAATGCATGCTCATAGAGTTTATATGACATCTCTTGGCATTTGTTTCAAGGACAATGGTTCAAGGGTATAGGCTTTACATCATAAAGTTATTATCCTTTTGGCAAAACACTACATGGAATAAATTTACAAATTTTTTATTTTAAATTATGCCATGGAGAACCCTATTTTGTTCATGAGAAGGCACTATATAGTTTGGCAAATTTTCTTTTAAAAATTATATTTGAAGAATTGTTTTAGATTTAAGGAATTAATTTGAAAATTTTCTTACCCCTCGAATTTTTTTTGATAGGAAAGATGGTAATCTTAAGTTTGCTCAATTGAATGCACATGATTTAAATATTTTTTTATTGTAGGAAACTCAAGATATTTGTGTGAGCATTTTTGCTCTTAAACTCTTGCTTTAAGACCATGAATAAATTAGATAGGTTGTTTGGTGAGATAACTTAATATGATGAAAAGAAAAAGATGGCGAAAGAAAACAAGATGAGGAGTGGGAAGGTGAATAAGAGAAAAAGGAAGACTCTCATAAGCACCTGAGCCAAATTGTTTGGTGATCTTAAAGGGAGTTCTTTTAGTGAAGATGTAGTTTTAATGTTATATCTTATAAAGAATTTATTTCTACCTTTGATGAATTTCATTTTAAATTTGAAAATCTTAGCAAAAAAAAATCATATTTTAAAAGAAATGTTTATTTCATGAAAGCATCAATCATGACTAAAAAGTTTGATATGATAAATCATTGAGAAGAAGTTTCTTAAATGATGGGTGCAACCTTAAATTTTTCCCTTTTAAGTGAATTGCATGATATCGAAAAGTTTAAAATAAATTCTTTAAATCAATTTTTAATTTCTTAACATTAGGGTGTTCCAAGTTCAAAAATGAAAATATAAGACTAAAAAGGAAAATTGATGCATATGCCTTTATTGAAAATGAACCAAACTTCTTAAAAAAATTGTATATCTACCTTCATATATGCATTATCATGCTTCATATTCAACTCATGTGAATTGTTCATCATAGAAAGAAAATTAATATGCATGCACATAGCACAAGGACCACTTTACATACATTGCCTAATCTTGATAAGTTAACTGTAGTATCTAATTATTGTTGTGAATTAGGTTATATTTCTTTTGATTATGTTTTTATAAAATCTCAAAATTCTATATATTTCAAATATGTTTGGATTCCTAATAGCACAATTCATATACATATATATGCATACACATATCACTCCATTGCTACTTCATGATCAAATTAGTTTAGCTCACAAAGGTTAGTGCATAGGTAATTCTACCAGCAAGTTTCCGTGCTAAAGGACTTATTTAAACATACCTTAATTTTGAGAGTTTAGTTTCAGAATGAACAATCCTTTCTGCTCATAAAGATCAAAACATGATTTAATGAGATAACAACATTTTCCTTCTAAATGGTCGTTAAATATCTCATTTTGTTTGTTAATCTTTATTTATCAATATATTTATGTTTCTTATAATCCTTATTGGTAAATGTATTTTGATTTTAGGATCATAATTTATAAGCATATAAAGCTATGTATAGTATACTATTTTATGTATGAGTAGTATTGACATCATCTTATAACATTATGAATGAAATTTATAAATTAGTTATAAAGCTTTAAGATTTAAAATTTATTGTACACTATTTAAGAAAATTTGAATTATTTCAATTCTATTGCTTCATAAGAAATTATTTTAAGCTTCGAAGTTTTTTATCGTACTCAAATCTACCCCTTGATTAATAAGTACTCAAATGGTAAGGGACTAGGATCAACTTAACCACATAAAAATCTATCATATAAATTACCTTGATCACCATAACTAATAAAACGACTAATTATCAATGTATTTTTATCTTGAAATTCTAGGCCAAATCGATGAAAAGATATGTATATCTCAATTGTCTTCTTCATTGCTTAATGACTGTTTGAAAATCAAGTCTTAATCCTCTTTAAAGACAAAAATTAAGAAAATTGACAATTAGAAGGCTATATAACTTATCTATGGATTCAAGATACCTAACTATAAATTGAAATCCTTAACCCTTACTCATAAGAATTTAAGAAATAGAATTTGAAAATCATTGCCCTTAGCCTTGACTAAAAATTTTTTCTATTCCAACTATGGTATTCATAACATTGATCTTTGATAAATCTTGTCATAATTACCATAAATATAACCATTGTCAATCTAGACAGATATTATATCCAACATTTTATGGTTAATAAGGCATGAATAGTTAATTTTGGTAATTTTTTTCAATATCTTGAATTTGGTTAATGTTGACTATATGTATGTACATCACCATAATCAACAATTAAATTTGAAATTTGCTCACAACAATGAGAAGACATAAGTTCTATTAACTTAAATTGCTATTCTAAGTAGATTATGTGTATATTACTACTCTAAAACATAATATATATATATATATATATATATATCATAGTATATTTAAACATTTTGTCATCATTACATTATAATCATTCAAGCATAAATTAAAATGATTCAAATTCTTAGCAACACTTCTGGTAATGACTGTTCACCATCTAATGTAGAAAATGATCTTAGTTAAATTAGACTCAATTCAAAAGTTTTGCCCAATGGGATATCTCAAAGAGAGATATAATACAATAATCATAAAACAACAACTCATGAACAAAAGTAGAAATATTGTATTGTATGATTACAAATCATATTATATGTTGAAAAAAATGAATGGGATAGTGAGAAATGGAAGAATAAAACCCTCATGATAAAAAACTATCCTACAATATCATACCCCAATTTGTATAGTATGTGGAAAAAGAAATATGATATTTAGAAGTAGACTAATAAAATTGTACCTTATAATATATGACTATCATATAATATTATAAAATGATCAAATAAGATAACTGATATAACTGTATGACACAATATGAAAAGTAGAATATGATGTACACTATGATCTCAGATCACTCGACAAAGTAATTACATGGAAAAAAATGAGGAATTGAAAATAAAAATATTGTATAATATGATATAAAGAAACATATAATATGACACTTTATTTTTTAGTTCAATTCCTTACAGAGCAAACCAGTCTAATAAAATGAATGAAAAGATAAATAGAATGATACAGTATAATATCATATATCATGCAATATAATAAAAATAATATATAACATAAAATAAAATAAAAAATAAAAAATAAAAATATGCATATAATAAATACATGAATGATGATTAATGAGATGAAGTGGTATAGATGCATGTATGAAAGAGACACGCAATCTAATGTAATTAAGTATATTATCATTTTGATTTATAATAAAGTAAGTAAGAATTCATGTCATTGCATAGAATGAACTCAAGGTACCGTAATAACGATGATGATGAGGACATAAATAATTCAAACAACTTAAGACTTGTAGACTCCCTAACCAAAAATATCCAAAATGCTAGAAAAAGAACATCTAAGGAATTATTGAGGGAGACACTCCATGATCTTGAAAGAGATTCTCATGCCTTCAATCCCAAATAATGTAATTCTTAATCTTTGAATTATGACCACCTCATCTTGGAAATAATATATCATTTGAAGCCAAAGATTGGCTAAAAAGGATGGAGATGTTGTTCGGTAGTTTGCCATGTGAAGATCATTGAAATTTATCAATAATTGTACATCTTCTAGAGACTGTTATAGGACAGTAGTAGTGAGGATAGAAGAGGATTCCCAAAGATGAGCCAAATTCTAAAATATCTTGTGATGATTTTCTTCAAGCATTCTTGGAATAGTATATTTCAAAATCCACAAAGGATAAAATCAAGATGAATTATTCAGCTTGTATCAAAGGAACCAAATTGTGAATGATTATAAGGAGGCTTTCACAAGACTTATTTGATATTTTATAAAGATTGTAGCTATAGAAAAACAAAGATGTTACCATTTCTCATAAGTGCTTAAAAGATGCAAGAAGGATCATAAACAGATATGTTATAAAGGTGAACACCAAAAGGTGATAGTAGTAACAAAATGGCTTATGCTCATAAATATCATTGAAGAGTAGAATTTCTTAGAATAAGGAGGGTATTATCAAAAGTTTGTCAAAGAATTTTCATAAATTTCTTTCCCCTTGATAAGACTTACCCAAATAGCAAATCCTTTCATTTGTGATCAAAGTTTTAAGATAGTTTTCAAAACTTAAAGTAGAAATTGACCATCACAGAAATGTTAACCATACCAATTATAGATAAATAATTTGAAGTTTATATGGAAACATCACTATAACTTTAATCCTACCAATTATAGCTTATATGTCTTGACAACTCAAACCACATAAAAAGAATTACCCTATACATGACTTAAAGTTGGTAGAAATCATCTTTTCCTAAAAGATTTGAAGGCATTATTTGTTTGGTGTTAGGGGAAAAATATGTTCAGATCATCAGAGTTTAACGTATATCTTTACATAGAAGGAATTGTGTTACACCCCAGTTTTTTTTTTTTTTTTTTACATATAGACAGCTCAGATCGTCCCATACCAACCTGAGTAGCCTACGAAAAACATAGGATATAACACATCATTACACACCTACTTTCCTTAACTATGTGGATCCCATCTCCCGGGCACACCGTCAAATCAGGTTCATGACTCTTGAATTAACTGATGAACTCGCACAATGTTACTCCTACTAGACCCAATACTCCTAACCCATACCGGTAGGAGAATCGATCTAATAGAAGTCTGAACCCCCAAGGTTAAGTTCCATAGTCATGTAATGACCTCACCATCAACAAAGAAATATATATAACATCCATCGATATGAAATGGTGCTCCACACACCATACCATCAAGATAGAAAATAAGATAGTGTATAAAAATGTAACTCATATGAAAAATCACAGTCCATCAAATACCACATCATCCATCTGAGTACATGAGTCAGAATCACCCTCACATAATACAAGACATAAGAATAACAGTCTCACTGAATACATCCAACAGCAACAATCAACTAACCAGAATGTCTCAGAAAATCACAGATCAGATCTCCTCCACTAGCCTACTGATCACGATCCCACCTAAAGCTGGGTGGCGTCAAGTCTGCCGAGCCACTGGAAAAATATAGATAATAAAGGAATGAGCTACGCCCAGTAGGAAAGACAGCTAGTAAAAAAACTCTCATGCAAGAGAAGGATAATAGCAAGAGTATAGAAATACAGCATAACAATGTAGGGTGGAAAGGCACTCTCAGTCCCAGACTCTGACCAACCACAGTCACCCCCAGTCACACCAGAGTAGCTCTCCTCTGTGCTCCCAGGCAGCATGCCAGCGGGACACGCCCATCTCTGCGCACGCATGGCGCCTAGGCAAAGCATGCCAGCGGGACACGCCCATCTCTGCGCACGCATCACAACGCCTAGCACCCGACACCGCAACGTCTCTCGTCAATCAATCTTCTGGAGACTATAGACAGAACCAGTCACATAGATCTCTAGCCAACGTGAGACACCCCTGCCACCCTCAGGCACGTAGGCCTACACACTTGGCTAGCCACGGTGAGTCACCCCTGCCACTGCCACTCTCAGGCGCGCAGGCCTACACTCATGGACCAGAAGAGATCGACTCAGCCACCGTCCCAAGAAGTCCTCTCCCAACAATTTCCATAGAAGCCACGCCCCTACAGTCATTGCCAAGCTCTAACTCCAAGATTCGGCAACATGTGTCCAGATACAACAAGGCGCATACCAGTCCACATGTATACTGTGGAAGCTAAGTCTGTACTGCACAGTTACCTACCACAACTACCCTAAAACATCATATAGGGCCTATAGTAGTCCGGTCCAATATGCCAATCCATGAAATATGTCAATCCATGAAATATGCCAACACTGAGTAAACTGACTCAATCCATGTCATTGCCATCCAAGCAACACAAACTGTACCAAAATTCTGACTATTCTGGTAGCACCCAAGTGTCACACTTCCTTCCAACTAATCCAGCTGCACTGAATTTATGGGTAATTTCAAACAGTCAATTTCAACTTGGCTACGTGATTTCTAAAAATCACCTTTTTCTCACTTCAGGAAATTTTTAAATTCAAAAAAATCAATTTCCACCCTTTATCCATTTTCCGAAATTCGGAATAAATTTCTGAATAAAATTTAAATTCCACATATATCCTTTATCCGAAAATTTGGATTAATTTCCGAATTAAATTTTCCTCCGCGCCGAATCCCGCTGAACCTGTTTTCGCTGCTGGTTTGGAAACCTCGCGCTGAACCGCGACACCGTCGAACCAAATTCCTTAATAATCCGTTAATCGGTCGATGCTTAAATAAATATAATTACTAATAAATATTATATAAATACCATCAATTACTTAAATAAATTCGTAATTAATCTAAACCCTTCTCCTTCCTCGGTCCGACGCCCGCGAACCCTAACCGACGCAATCGCCGACCAATCCAATCCTTCCGTCGATTTCCGGCGAACGCGAACAAGGAGAAACAAAATCCGATGTTCGTACTATCCTAATGTTTCAGTAATGCCACTAATTTCTAAGGTTCATTCAAAATTTCCGCCGAAGGAGTTCGCCCGTACGCCATTGCCGTATTGTGAGATTTAAGATTAATCCAACAATTAATTAACTAATTCAATGGCAACACTGATAATACAAATCCCTAACATGTTCCTAAGCATTAACTAAATTTTTCGGCGAAATGGGCAATTTTCCAGAAAATCCAAAATTTGTAAAAGACGCAGATTAGCATTCAACTAAGTCCGATTTTTCATCCACATGCTTGTGTTCATTAAGCAAAATATTCCATGCTTTTAATTTCTACTAAATAACTAATTTAAATCTGACTTTCCTACCTTGCTCGCCGGCGACGGTGAAGCTCGCACGCGATCAACCGCAGCTCCTCGTCGAACGAAACCGGTACCAAAATGCTCGCCTCTGTCCTGCGAACCTCCGGTTACCAAAAGCCCCTTGGAAGGCTGCCAGAAAGTACCGCCGTTCGCCGCGAACACCTCGCCTCTAGCCGCCGTTCGAAACCCTAACAGCCGAACAGTTTAGGTTAAATACCCCGCTTAAACCGGTAATAACCCGTTAAGACCCATTAAGCGCCGGTTGACCTTCCAAAAAACGCCGCTTAACACCCGATCAGCCGGTTAATCTCCACCGCTGATCTCGCCCGTCCGATCCGCTTATCCGCGGCTTATCCAAACGCACGCGCAAACGCACCTCGGCGAACCGCCCCGCCTTCGCTGAACCGCTCCGGTCCGGTTCACGCGCGTAAAAAAAAAACCAAATTCCGGTTTTAAAAAAAATCTCGGTGCTCCGAAAAATCCCCAGAAAATTTCAGAAATTCCAATAGCCTCCAATTGAGCTCCTGGCTCATCCTACTGTCGATCTGAAATCATCCAAGCCACAATTGAATTATTGAAGATTAAACATATAATATTTTACCGGGTATAACAAATTGAATCTATAACAGAGATTCTAGTTAGAATTGTTATGATATAGAAATCATATATAAACCAATAAATTCCAATGTGGTGATAGATGCTTCAAGAAAAAAAGGGTACATTTCACTATTTATGATTCAAAAATTGAAGGGGACCAATTATGTATCAAGATGAATTGGTTGTATGTCTATGCAATATCAACAGTTAATAAAAAGACTTCTATAAAGTGACATTACTAGTGGAATGACTTAAAGACTTAAAGGAATTCTAAGATCAAGAAGAAGAATTATAGAAAGTCAAAGCTAGAATTTTATATGGGAAAGAAATTGATTTTCACCTCAATAAGGTGATTGAACTCATTTACTATAATAATCGATTATATATTCCAAACCAAGAGGAAACAAGGAGAGTATTACTATAAGAAGCTCATGGGTCATGACATGCACATCTTAATAAAGATGTTTGAAGACATGAACACTAGATTTTTGTGGCTAAGATGAAAAGGAATATTTAGAAGACAGTGGACAAGTGCCTAATATGTCAACAAGTCCAAAGCGAGTATCAAAAAAACTTTGGAAATTTTCTACTCCTACTAATGTGGAAAACCTACTTAAAACATTGTAATTTTTTTCTTGGTTCAAAACCTACTTAAAACATTTATGATAATTTTATTTTTGAATCATTCTTTTCTTTGTTAAATCATAATTTTGTGTTTTTGTTAAATTCTATGTTAAGTAGATTGTTAAATCTTGATTACATCAAAAAATAATTCTATTAAATTTTCATACTTAAATAAATAAATATATTTATGCCACATCCCCAGCTATGCTCAAATGCAAAGCTATCAAGCTAGGTAGGCCTGAGCAAGAACTTGTAAGCCTTGGGTCAGGAAATGGTCAAAACCACATCGAGCCAATCCCATTCTTGCTGATGATGTATTCCTGAACCAGATGGGGTAGGGCAATGGATCGAGTCAGGCTACAAGTATATGCATGCGATCAATTCTCAAGTGCATAAGAGGGGGGCCAACCCTATTTAGGATCTACATATTACCTTCATGTAATTGTTTATAAATTCCAAATACATATTTTTCGTATAATGTGTGGCTAAACTCTCTTGCGCCTATCTATATCCAAATGTAACAACACTCGGTGATGTTTGATCGTGTATTTTTGAGATCACATGGTGAAGATCACCTCTATCTTAAAAGTGATCATGTATTTTCTATCATTTGAAATAATCTATCTTTGATCTTATGGTCGAGATCTCTCATGTTTGAATCCTATGATCCATATTTAATCTTAATTTTATCATTGATTAATTCAATGATCTAGATCTCATCTAACTTGATTGAATGGCACCATAAATCTAGCTTGATCTAGCCCTCCAGAACTCATATGCTTTTATAGCATTTGTTCATATGGTCGAGATCTTCTCTGTTTCGATCCAACAGCTCTAGTTAATCCCATCTAATGGATAAATACCTAGCTGTTATATATGTAATTGCAGTAGCCACTTTAGAATATTTCTTAGTCTTTTGTAAAAGTGTTTTAGTATGTTTGGTAGTTGCTTTTCAAAGAACTTTTGCTTTACTTTCTAATGGTTATGATAAAAACTTTTCCTATAAATATCAAACTATTGTGAATGAAATAACTAATGAATATGAAAAGATTTTAACATCTCAAAAAATGACTGAATCATATTTTGTTAATGTAAATTTTCTCTCGCAACACCTACAGCTTACGACTACTTAAAATTCCAAATTCATCCAACAAAACCTAATTATTATAAGCTTTTATTTTCTCAATTCTCTTCATAATTTTAAGCTCTTCATGTTTTTTATATTTATCAACAAAACTAAAAAATTTTATATTATTTTATCAGAAATTTATGTCTTAATGTATTTTGATTTTTTCTTTTGGGTTGGGTGATTCGACATTTGCAAAAGCCTAAGTTGAGTTTAATATTACAAAAAACTAAGTTAGGATTGAGCTAAAAAACCAGGTAATGATTGAACCCATAAAAACTAGTAGAATGGAGGTGAATCATAAAGAAAAATCTCAAACAGATTGGAGGTGAATAATAAGAAAAAATCTCTAGTTGAAACCCTTGTATTAGAAGAGTTTTTTTATCTCTATTAGGCTTTGAAGTAGGTTCTAGTTTGAACCAAACTACTTAAATATTTTGCTATACTATTTCAACTTTTTTTAAAATTTTTGTTAATTATAAAAATTATAAATTAATAGATTTATAAATCAAAATTTTCAAATAATATAAAAATATTTTTATAAAGAATATTTGAAAAATAAGTATTATTTTTATTAAAAAAATTATTTTAAAACCCAAAATTCACCTCCCGCTCCCCCACTTATTGTGAGATTCACACACTAGTTTTCACTTCATTTTGAGTAAATTAAGTTTTAGGTATATTTGAGATATTTTTTAAACTTTTCTAAGCAATCTTTCATGAGAATTATCATCTTTGGGATATTATACAAATATAATAAATTGATAAATATCATATAATATAGTATAGTCTATAGTGAAGAAAAATCATTAAAAATTTGATAAATATCAGACAATATGAAAGAGCACATTATATGAGTATAATCAAGTGATGAACAATTTTTTACCCCAAGAAGTCAAACGAGTTTGATAGGTTAAGGACATTAGAATTTAATTGCACAGGATGATGAATGTATATCATATAATAAGATAGACAATGAAAATGAAATCAATTAGAATTAGTTTGAATGCATTTGTTCATAAGCTATGATTTTATCATGACTTTATGAAGTATATCAAATATTTCCAAATTATTGTAAGGATAAGTGAAGTGGCTTATTAAGTAGCATTACCCACAAGTTTGGGTAAGATTCGTAATCTATTTCATATTTTCTTGTTCAGAAATTATGTGGAAGATCCAACACATGTCCTAGAATTAGACACAAATATAAATATCGTATATTACGAGAGTGAGAATTGTGTGAGTATGATAAGTGTCAAATAATTTATCTCTACAAGGAATCGAATCTAGCTCAATAGGCTAAAGACATAGAAATTTGATTATACAAAATTATTAAGATATATCACACATTATGATATAAATAGACAATGAAATCAATCAAAATTAGTGTGAAAACATTTATTCATAAGCTAGGATTTGATCATAACCTTATGATTGTGTAACATACTAGTACGATAATGCATTAACAGAATAGGTCAAATTTTTCTGATAGGTTATGGTGAAAAGAATTAGATCACAATGTATGATACAAGTGTATAATCGAGAACACTTAAGTAATAGAAAATAGAATTAGTTCAACGTGAATGGATGCTAAAGTCAGTTAGTGATCATATAAGGGCTCCCAAGAAATTGTACAAAAATGTTATTGTATAATATAGATAATCGATCATGAAAATTGAGTATAATACAAGTATGAAAATAGATATTGTATAAGTACAACAAATTGAGAAAAAATAAATTAAGTCTCGTGAGTTTAGTAATGAATAAATCTATCATACGATGTGATAATCATGAATATATAAATACAATTAAATAAATAATAAACATTATATCAAGGAATCATCGAGTTATGAAGTATGAAAACATGTATCTTACTATTACAATTAATGACTTTTAGTATAAGATAAGGACTTGTTTGAGTACATTAAATAGAAAGGGACGATACTAGTATAACTAGTGGATTGTTTCAATAAAATTAGTGTGAATAAGCATAATAGATAGAATATCTAACTATTCGTATAATATAAAGTATGGTATCATAACAACACAATACATAGTAACTATAAGGGTTTTAAAACTAGAAACGACAAATGGCTCGTTCATTCAATACAAAAATTAATCAATCAATCAAAAAACCATAGGAACTACGATACAAATACTATTGAAGGGGCATTAAATCATTTTGATGCGACCGTTCATAGAATGTAATAGCTTGGAATGCAAAGAGATCATGAGTTGAGTATAACATAGTGATGTTCAGTTTAGTGAAATTTTTTTAGGAATAAACCGATCATGAGTTGAGTATAACATAGTGATGTTCAGTTTAATGGAATTTTTTAGTAATAAACCAATGTAATTAATTTTGTCCAAGTGATATAGAGAGAAAAAAGAGACAAATGAAGTGTGCTTTTGCTATCAAAAGGAATCTAAGAAGCATAGGTGCATGAAAAAGGGTAAACCTGAGGGGATTCAATAATGAGTAATATAACACTGAGAAAAAGCAAAGTTCTTGAAGAGACCACTACTTAGATTGAAAGGTAAGAAAGTTTACAATGTAGGTTAGAAAGCTTAATGATTAGAGAGAACATAGATTTGAAGATATTATACTTTGGCTTGATATTTTATGCGTGTTGCATGTTATTTGAAAAATAATTTAAAAGATAGCTTTATGATTATTTGATGATGATTGATGAATTGATTTTGTAAACGTTTTATTACATTTTTTGTTTACATATAATCTTAAAGGATGTTGAACATGATTCATTATATTTATATCTTTTTCATAAAATGAGAAATGATAAAGAAATATGCATAATTATAATGGTTATGGTAACCAAAAGAAAAAGAAAATATAATATTATCAAAAGAGTAATGAAATAGAAATTGAATAGAAAGAAAAGATAAAAGATTTAGAAATGGTAAGGAAAAGTTTCATTCCACGATTAAGATGAATGGTAGACCCAAAACTCAAAAATGCATTCCAAAATAATGAGTTCTAGAGAGGAGAAAAAGGGTCGTTCTACCCAAATTGTTTAAGTATGGAATGTAGTGTGCCTAAATATGCCTAATTACTATAAACTAATTGTGCTCTAAACTAAATCTTAAATAAGACAGACAGTTAAGGTAATAAGCAAATATATAAGATAATAAAAGATGAGAACAAACATCTATTTATTTCATTACAATTAACAATATTATGTTCATTTATTTTGTATGTTATCATTCATATGATCTTACTTTTTTGTATTTTGATTATTGACTATGCATGCAGTTACTTAAAATATTAGTTATTTTACATATGTGTATATGTTTTTATACTAAACCATTGTCGATTGGTTCAAGTTTATTTTTTCCTAACATTTTTAGAATAAAATGATGCACTACATAGGTTTACAAGAGAGCATTAAGGACAATAGCATGAATTTTACTACTAGAAGATGTGATATATCAAATGTATTAAGTTTCTTTTATTTTATTATGTGAGAAAAAGACATGTAATAGTAAGTGGTATGACTCTTGGCTATTGTGAGGTTATATTAGAAACTTATGTTTTAAAACTTTATTTAAAACTTGATCTTTGTTGAACAAATGATTTTATCTACTTCCATGTTGATTTCAAAAAATAAGTTTTATGTGAAAAGAAATTCCTTTGGAAAGATGATTCTACTATTACATGTATTTAAACACAAATGAAAATTATGGCACGGAAATCTGATAATGGCCGATAAGGGACTACCACACCTTTATTATTATAAAATCTTTGGGAAAACTTTCAATGAGAGTGAAGTAGCTAGTTTAATGCTTATTGCTATCATGTAGTCATGTTCCCCATTTTTTATAAGCTTTTCAACCTATAAGCTAGTGACCCAAATTTACTTTTTGTTAAGAGACATTAAATGGAAAGCTTAAGTTGTATTCAACATGCCCATGTATGGACATCCAATAATTCAAAAGTTGGGAAGGACAATTAATTATATATTAAGGTTTTTATTCTATATCGAATTTACAAAATGAGATTAAACTAATTCCTGATTTTATTTGATAAATCTCTCCCACATATTTGAATCTCATTATTACTGTGCATCACTTCCTTCAAAATATCTTCTGTCTTTTGATTATTGGAGTCAATTGACATGTTAACATCAAGGATTCCATTGCAATCAAATTCATTTTTTGTGTATGTTATATCGATTGCTTCACTATAAATAGTTGAATATGTAGGTCTACAATGGTTTTATTAATACTATTTATTATGCATACCAAGAATTGTTAGCAAACTTTAAGGATGGTTAGCACTTTTCAAGTGCTTGTTAGCATTTTTTATGGAGTTGTTAGCACTTTTTAAGCACGGTTAGCATATTTAAGTATTTTGAGGATTTTTAGGGATTAAAAACAAACTTTTGAATTATAAGAAAAGATTTGGGAGATTAGATATTTTTCTTGGCTATAAATAGATGTAATTGGTTCATTGTGATTATGTAATTTTATGAATGAAATATTCTTAGCTATTCTCTTCTTCTTCCTTAAGTCTTTCGTAGCCATTTCCAAATTTCTTCCTACTCTTTTATTTCCATCAAAGTGGTATCAGAGCCAAGGAAGTAGATCGAACGCCGTAGCGTCGAAGGGAGAACAGCAAAGTTTTTTTTATTACTGTTTAGACATCTGCTTCAAAAGGAAGAAGCAGAAGTGTTAGGCCACAGCAGGCCACAACAGAAGATAAAAAGCCACAACATAAGATAGAAGGCCACGACTGAAGGTAGAAGAAGAGGAGGAAGGCTACGACAGGCCACAACAGAAGGTAGAAGGCCACGGTAGGCCACGGCAAAAGGTAGAAGGCCACGGTAGGCCACGACAGAAGGTAGAAGGCCACGGTAGGCCATGGCAGAAGGTAGAAGGTTTCGGTTTTTTTGCGACAGCAAGGTTTCGGTTTTTTGTTTCTGTTTCGAATACTGCACTCGAAGGAAGCAGCAGAGCAACGAAGAAGTTATTTTTCCACGTCTCTTGTGCCAAGAGGGATAGGTTACGGAAGTGACTTGGCCACGGCAGTGCTCGCATTACCGTAAAACCAAGGAAGGCAAAGCAATTCGAAAAAGCTGTGAAAAGAAACTGAGAACGGCAAAGTGTGAAAGTTTTTTTTCTGGAGAGACGAAGAGGATAGCAAGAACAACAATTCTGGCAAGGCTGAAGGACCTTGGAGGGAGATTTGGTGGTAGAGCTGCAGAGAACTACCATTACAATGCAAGAAAGATGGGTAGAATCGAGAAAGCAGGAGATGCTATGAATCTTCTAAATTTTGCTGGTCCGAGAAGTCTTGCAGAGCTGAGAGGAGCAAGAGCTGATGGAATCAAGAATATTGATTCAATTTCCTCTCTGGAGCCTGAAAGCAAGAAGCGCTTGAAGGAAGCAGAGCTTCCAGGTTATGATGTTTCCGTTTCGTTTGAAGGTCCAAAGACACTTAGTGTTCTGAAGCGAAAAAGAGGTGCTGAGCCTCAAAATGGAGCAATGTTGGTTGCTAGCAACAACATAAAAGAAGAGAATGAAGTGAACTTGCATTCAAGGAAGGATGCACACAAAGGAAAGCATTCAAGGAGGGATGCACACAAAGAAAATTTCGAAATCTATGATTGGATTGGAGATGCTGTGAATCTTCTAAATTTTACTGGTCCGAGAAGTCTTGCAGAGCTGAGAGGAGCAAGAGCTGATGGAATCAAGAATATTGATTCGATTTCCTCTCTGGAGCCTGAAAGCAAGAAGCGCTTGAAGGAAGCAGAGCTTCCAGGTTATGATGTTTCCGTTTCATTTGAAGGTCCAAAGACACTTAGTGTTCTGAAGCGAAAAAGAGGTGCTGAGCCTCAAAATGGAGCAATGTTGGTTGCTAGCAACAATATAAAAGAAGAGAATGATGTGAACTTGCATTCAAGGAAGGATGCACACAAAGGAAAGCATTCAAGGAGGGATGCACACAAAGGAAAGCATTCAAGGAGGGATGCACACAAAGGAAATTTCGAAATCTATGATTGGATTGGAGTTGATCTACCAAAGGTCGAATATGTGCTGAAGAGGAAGCTTTGAATCATGCAGATGGTGACAGAATAACTCATGGGCAGCATGCCATTGGAGATGAAACAGAAGCTGCTGCAAAAGATGAAGATACTTCAAGTTTGAGGGGGAGTAATGTTAGCAAACTTTAAGGATGGTTAGTACTTTTCAAGTGCTTGTTAGCATTTTTTAAGGAGTTGTTAGCACTTTTTAAGCACGATTAACATATTTAAGTATTTCGAGGATTTTTAGGGATTAGAAACAAACTTTTGAATTATAAGAAAAGATTTGAGAGATTAGATATTTTTCTTGGCTATAAATAGATGTAATTGGTTCATTGTGATTATGCAATTTTATGAATGAAATATTCTTAACTATTCTCTTCTTCTTCCTTAAGTTTTTCGTAACCATTTCCAAATTTCTCCCTACTCTTTTATTTCCATCAAGAACTACTTAATCACTTAAAACACATTGTGTGAGTTCAATCTCTACTCAAACATAATGGAAAGAGAGCCAAAAAAATTTAGAACAAAATTTAACTACCGCTTACTCATCGTAAAACTATTAGTGTTTGGTCAAGTATTTTATTAGTGATCAATAGATTACTGATTGAGAGGGGCTATTTAGTTCGATTAGAAATTGAATTTATTAATAAATATTTGTGCTTTTTTTTATCAAAATTTAAATCACGATTATGTTTTTCTTTTTCGTGAAAAAAGATGGTTTATTAACTATTTTTGTATTTTAAGTAATATCTTCAATTAAATCAGATTGACCTATTATCGACAACCATCAAAGGCAAAGAGAAAATTTCCACATTTGTCAAGCCGATGTAACTTTCGAAATCAAACCATGTAAAAGTTCAATGATACGTAAAGTTTGCAATAATATTTAAAAAGAAGTGTGAACCACAATAGGGCTTCTCACATGGTGCAGCCCATCACTCCACACTAATGTTGCAGAGAGGATGGTCTCACTTGTTTCCCCTTCAATGTTCACAACAAATGATTTCTTTTCAAGTAGTTTACTAAATGACAAGACTTGTGGGTCAACATTTATCTTGAGACCAGCTGGAGAGCCCACACTAGCATGGTAAGTAGAATTTGATATCCCCACATTGGTAACTGTTCTGTGGTATGCGGCCGAGAAGGTCTTCCCTTGTGTAGCAGACAACGTAAACGTGGGATAATTGAGATCAAACACCGTGCCGTTATTTTCTGAGGTGCAGCTGCTCGAGTCTCCTGTAACACGTCTAAGGTTTTCGCTTGAGTAGCCTTGGCCGCATAAAAACTCTACATAATCAATCTCCCCTGCATCATAGACAAGCCCAGGCTTCACTGCTGCAATTGGGTTTACCTGACCCGAACCATATGAAAATTCGGCCTGTCTATTCTTTATTGGGCTCATGATGTCGGCTGTAAGAAAGACATGTAAAGCCCAGCAGACTATTTAAAGAGAAATCTTCTACTAAGAGTGAACTTAATATTACCAGTGGTGATGAGTGCAGATTTAATAGCAGCAGGAGACCAAGTTGGGTTAAACGATTTGACGTAGGCAGCAGATCCGCTTGCATGAGGGCACGCCATAGATGTTCCTGATATTATGTTTAAAGACCCTGAAAATTCTGTGCTAATGGGAGACCATGCAGCTAAAATATCCACTCCAGGAGCTGCCAAATCCGGCTGCATATAAAGGCAAATTCCATGTTGATATCATATAGAGAGTATTTTTCATTAGTCTACACCATTACTAACTTTATTACCTTAAGTACGTTTGGAGTTATTGGATTTGGACCACGAGAGGAAAACGAAACAACATAAGGTGCGGCTCCATCCAACACTCCCTCACTTTTGGATAAGCTCGCAGTAGGCTGGCTTTTATATGTCAATAAGAATAACGAATTAATCCGTTATTGTAGTAATGGAAGGGAACTGAAAAATGACTACGCAACGATACGTTACTCATACCTGGTTTTGTTGGCATATTCGAGGACCTTGGTGCTGTCGTTGGTTCCCAGTACAAAGGCAGGGAGCTTAAAGCCGAAGGCGAAATCATTCGCACCACTTGTTTTCATGACCGCCCCAACAGCACCGGCGTGCTGCGGCCCGGAGCCCTCTATCAAGCTGTCGCATATAATTACCTTTCCCTTGGAAAGTTTACCGTCCAATGTCCCATCACCGCAGAATCTGAAACCACGCGCGATTTTTAATTATATGTTTAAAAAATGAAGAGATGGATGCTTCTTTCAAATCCCAACCTGGAGGCGAAACCTGCCGTTTTGTTAGGAACATTCCCGCCGTACACAAGTGGGTACTGCACATTGCTATCGCCATCCAGATTTATCGCCATTCCCTGATAGGATTGGCCGTTGCCGAGCTTAACTTGGGCAACGAACTTGCGGTCAATGGTGCTTGCGGCCACAGTCAGCAACCACGGCGCAAAGTTCGCCACAGTGGAATCATCAGGGCCAGAGTTACCGGCCGAACTTGACACCAGGATGCCGTTCTTTACCGCATGGAAGGATCCGATAGCAATGGAGTCAGAGAAGTAGTCACTTGGAAAGATCGAACCGATAGAAATGGAAATGATGTCGACTCCATCGGCGATCGCATCATCAAATGCGGCGAGAAGATCGGCGTCCGAGCAGCCCTCGTTATCCCAGCACACCTTGTACAGTGCAAGCCGTGCCTGTTAGCAAACTTTAAGTTTTTTAAATGTTTGGTTAGCACTTTTTAAGTGCTTATTAGCATGTTTTAAGGAGTTGTTAGTACTTTTTAAACATGGTTAGTATCTTTTAAGTATTTTGAGGATTTTTAGGGATTTTAAGTATCTTGAAGATTTTTAGGGATTAGAAACAAACTTTTGAATTATGAGAAAAGATTTGGGAGATTAGATATGTTTTTTGCTATAAATAGATGTAAGTGTTGTTTTGTTATTATGCAATTTTGATGAATAAAAGTTTCTTAGCTATTCTCTTCTTCTTCCTTAAGTCTTTCTTTGCAATTTCCCAATTTCTCCCTTCTCTTTTATTTCCATCAAAGTGGTATCAGAGCTAAGGAAGTAGATCGAACGCCGCAGCGTCGAAGGGAGAAGAGCAAAGTTTTCTTTAAAGAGTGTTGTTCATTTACAATGTCGGGAATTATGCAACAAGTCATTCCCAGATTGATGAACGACAACTATGATAATTGGTGCATCCAATTTAAGGCCCTTCTTGGCTCGCAAGACCTTTGGGAGATTGTTATCGATGGCTTTGATGAATCAGATGCTACTGAAGCGGAGAAGAAATTGTTGAAAGAAAATCAGAGAAAAGACAAAAAGGCATTGTTCTTGATATATCAAGGACTTGATGAAGTCACTTTTGAGAAAGTTGTAGAAGCGACTACAAGCAAAGAGGTTTGGAGTAAACTCAACACAATCTTCAAAGGTGTTGAACGGGTGAAGCGTGTACGGCTTCAAATCCTTAGGGGTGATTTTGAGCAAGCAAAGATGAATGAAAATGAGACTATCTCAGATTATATCTCACGATTGATTGCTATTGTGAATTTGATGAAGAGAAATGGAGAACAAATTGACGACGTACGTGTCATTGAAAAGGTACTTCGTTCTTTAACTCCTATGTTTGAGCATGTGGTAACCGCAATTGAAGAATCTAAAGATATATGTAGTTTATCTATTGAAGAGCTAATGGGTTCTTTACAAGTGCATGAGCAAAGACTAAAGAAAAAAGCTGAAGTTACACCTATTGATCAAACATTAGAGTCAAAACTAAATTTGAAGGAAGACAATACATTGAAGAAAGAGAATTCAAATTCAAGAGGAAGAGGACAAGGTTCATATAGAGGACGTGGAAGAGGTCGTTTCCAAAACAGATCTCAACAGAAATTTAATCAATCTTACACTCAACACGGGCATGGAAGAAATAATTCTTCTCGAGGTCGAGGACAAGGTAGAAATATTGAATGTTACAATTGTCATAAATTTGGTCATTATGCTTCTGATTGTTGGCATAAGAATAGTCAATCAAATTATGTTGAAACATCGAAAGAAGAGTCAATATCTTTATTGGCTGAAAAAGAGGGCAACGAAAAAGAAGATGTATGGTTTCTTGATTCAGGAGCAAGCAACCATATGTGTGGAAAAAGACATCTATTTGAGTCAATTGAAAATATGCAAGCAAGTGTGAGTCTTGGAGACTCATCAAAGTTGAAAGTTGAAGGCAAAGGTAATATAAAACTTTACAAAGAGAATGGGTTTCCAATTATTATTTCAGATGCATATTTTATTCCTGATATGAAAAGTAATATCCTTAGCCTTGGGCAATTAATTGAGAAAGGATATATTATACATATGGAGAATGGTTATCTTCTTTTGCAAGATTCAAAGGGAAGGAATATTACCAAAGTGAAGATGTCGACAAATCGCATGTTTCCTCTTCAATTAAAATCAACAAGTGAAGTTTGTTATCTTGGGCATCTTTCAAATGATTCTTTGAAATGGCATCTAAGGTATGGTCACCTTAACTTTGGAGGTTTAAAATTATTGGCAAAAGAAGGAATGGTGAAAGGTCTTCCTTTATTGGATGATCCAAACCATATATGTGAAGCTTGTATACTTGGAAAGCAACATCGTCTACCATTTTCGAAGAATAACACTTGGAGAGCTAAAAGGCCATTACAGCTTATTCATACAGATATTTGTGGTCCATTGGTGCCATTATCAAATGGAGGTAACAAGAATTTTATTACTTTCATAGATGATTTCAGTAGAAAAATGTGGACATATTTTATTAAGGAGAAATCTGCTGCTATCTCCATATTTAAAGAGTTCAAATGCAAGGTTGAAAAAGAGAGTGGGTTATTTATTCAATGCCTTAGATCTGATAGAGGTGGTGAATACACTTCAAATGAATTTATTCAATTATGTAAGCAAGAAGGCATACGACATCAATTTACCACTAGTTATACTCCACAACAAAATGGAGTAGCTGAAAGAAGAAATCGTACTATCCTTGATATGACAAGGACAATGATGAGAGAGAGGAATATGCCAAAAGAATTTTGGGCAGAAGCAGTTGCATGTTCAACTTATCTGTTGAATCGATGTCCTACTAAAGCTGTGCGATATATGACTCCACAAGAAGCTTGGAGTGGATATACACCAAGTGTTTCTCATTTTCGAATATTTGGTTGTATTGCATATGCACAGGTACCTAATGCAACAAGGAAGAAATTAGATGATAAAGGTGAAAAATACATATTCATTGGGTACAGCGAGGAGTCAAAAGCCTACAAACTCTACAATCCTTTAACCAAAAAAGTATTCATTAGTCATGATGTTGTGTTTGTAGAAGAAGATACTTGGAAGTGGACGGAAGAGAATGATGATAAAACTATCACGCTTGGGCAAGAAGAAGAAATTCAAAATCAACAAACTCATGATTTGAATTCTCCAACAAGTTCTCCCTCAAGATCAACTATTATGCAAAAGAAAACACATCCTATTGACTCAAGCAAAAAGATGAAAAGTTTACAAGAGATATATGAGCAAACGTCCCAATATTCTAACTTATTCTGTTATTTTGCTGATTATGAACCTATTTCTTTTGATGAAGCAGTGCAAGATATAAATTGGCAAAAAGCTATGGATGAAGAAATAGCATCTATAGAAAAGAATAATACATGGGAGTTGGTTGAACTCCCTCCTCAAAAGAAACCCATAGGAGTTAAATGGGTTTACAAGATCAAGCATAAAGCAGATGGAACAGTGGATCGATACAAGGCAAGACTTGTGGCAAAAGGTTTTAAACAAAAATATGGTATAGACTACAACGAGGTATTTGCTCCAGTTGCTCGATTTGATACAATGAAGTTGATTTTAGCACTTGCAGCACATCATGGATGGAAGGTATGTCAACTTGATGTTAAATCGGCATTTTTGAATGGAGTTTTAGAAGAAGAAGTTTATATTGATCAACCTGAAGGTTACAAAATTGTGAATAATCCACATAAAGTCTATCGTTTGAAAAAGGCTTTATATGGATTGAAACAAGCACCAAGAGCATGGAATACCAAGATTGATGGATATCTTCAACAACAAGGATTCCAAAAATGTCCATTTGAGCATGCACTTTACATTAAGACAACTCAAAATAATATTCTTATAGTTTGTCTTTATGTAGATGATTTGCTTTATACAGGAAATTCTTTTGAATTGTTTCAAGAATTCAAAAGAACTATGCAGTATGAATTTGAAATGACAGATAATGGTGAAATGTCATACTTCCTTGGTTTGGAAGTAAAGCAAATGAAAATTGGAATCCAAATCTCTCAAAGAAGATACGCTACTGAACTTCTAAAGAAGTTTAGAATGGAAGATTGTAAATCAGTGGCAACACCACTTGATGTAAGAATGAAACTAAGTAGAGAAGGAGAAGGAAAAGATGTTGACTCTACTTTATTTAAAAGTCTTGTAGGTAGTCTTCGTTACCTCACTATCACAAGACCTGATATTTTATATTCTGTTGGACTCATTAGTCGATATATGGAAAATCCAAAGGAAACACATTGGATGGTTGCAAAAAGAATACTAAGATATATTAAAGGAACACTTGATTATGGTTTGTATTTCACTAACCAAAGTGGGACAGATTTATGTGGCTACTCTGATAGTGATTGGGGAGGTGATATAGATGAAAGGAAGAGTACAACTGGTTATTGTTTCTTCTTCGGATCATCAGCATTTATGTGGAGATCAACTAAACAAGATGTCATTGCTCTTTCGTCTTGTGAAGCAGAGTATATTGCAGCTTCATCAACAGTTTGTGAAGCAATTTGGTTACGAAATTTATTACAGGAGTTACAACATCAACAAGAAGAGCCAACAACTATATTTATTGATAATATGTCAGCCATAAAATTAGCAAAAAATCCAGTACAACATGGGAGAAGCAAGCATATCGAGACAAGGTATCATTTTCTTCGTGATCATGTCAACAAGGAGACTATAAGATTGGTACATTGCAATACTGAAGAACAAGTAGCTGATATTTTCACTAAATCGCTTGGAGTGAAGAAGTTTGAAGAATTACGAGATCAATTAGGGTTGAAGATACTTCAAGTTTGAGAGGGAGTAATGTTAGCAAACTTTAAGTTTTTTAAATGTTTGGTTAGCACTTTTTAAGTGCTTATTAGCATGTTTTAAGGAGTTGTTAGTACTTTTTAAACATGGTTAGTATCTTTTAAGTATTTTGAGGATTTTTAGGGATTTTAAGTATCTTGAAGATTTTTAGGGATTAGAAACAAACTTTTGAATTATGAGAAAAGATTTGGGAGATTAGATATGTTTTTTGCTATAAATAGATGTAAGTGTTGTTTTGTTATTATGCAATTTTGATGAATAAAAGTTTCTTAGCTATTCTCTTCTTCTTCCTTAAGTCTTTCTTTGCAATTTCCCAATTTCTCCCTTCTCTTTTATTTCCATCAGTGCCGAAGGGACGCCGCCTCGGAGCGTCCCCTCCGCGAGCCCGGAGAGGCTTGTGTTCGGGAGCACATGTCCTGCCGCTGTGGACGACGTATGAGTGCCGTGGCCCTCTGTGTCGCGTGGTGAGGTTATATTTCCTTCGCTGATGTTTCCGTTCAAATGGTAGTATCGAGCTCCAATAATTTTGCTGTTTAGGCAAGAAAAAGTTCACGAAAAAAATCGATAATACCTATGTTTGCTCAATATATGAGACGTACTTGTTGCAAGTGAAGTTGTGATTGGACTGACACGTGCCCTTCCACTTGGTGGGCGGGGGACCAAACCCGGCATCATCGAAGCTCTTGGACTCCGGCCAGATGCCGGTATCGAGCATGCCCACAATGACGTCGGACTCCAACGCCGCGCGAGGCGCGGCCAGTGGAAAGCCCAGGAAGTTCCATGACCTCGTAGTGTGGTGCTGGTTTTGCTTATTTTTAAAGACGGACACCACCTCGTCTAAGTCTGAGAAGAAGAAGAACAAAATAAAGACAGGCTTAAGTGATCCTCAAACAATACTTCGTTTCTTATTTATTTATATATTCTAACCTGATATCATCTTTGCTTCTGAGTCTGAAAGCATTGCCGCAAAGGCATTGAAGCTCTTCGTGTAACTATGGATGAGACGCTCAGATGCACCATCGCTGAAATAAGTTTACACAGGTTTGTTAAGTGCTACAAATGTATGAAATTAACCCAAGGTTTTGTCAAGCAGCATTTACGTACCGTCCTGTTACTTTGCTAAGGATGCTTTCGTGAAGCGATTTTAAAGAGATAGCATCCCGGCTTTGCTGGCCTCCAAGGTACGCGATGTAAACCTAAAAAGATCGGTTTAGATTGCGTTCAGTTCTTTAGAGCAGAAACACTGATAAATATACAAATTATACGTACCTTTCTCTCGACCGCAGTGACATCCCGTTGGCCCGTGGGTCGTCCAAAACTATGGGAAGCGAAAAGAAGAAGGCAAAAAGAGAGAAAAGGGAAAACGTGGGTAGACATGATTAATTTCAGAAATACAAATGATGGTATTATTCGAATTATTACGCACATTAGGTAATGCATTTATAAAGGTTTTGTCAAATGTGTTAGTAAAATTAAAGTGTTTGTTAGCGCTTTTTAAGTGTTGGTTAGCATATTTTAAGTATTTTGTTAATAGTTTTAAATATTTTTTAGTATTTTTAGGTGTTTAAATATTTAAATAATTTTAAATTTTAAGTTAAGAACAAACTTTCGAATTAGGGGCAAATATCTAAGAGATTGGTTATTTTTTTTTCTAAAAATTGATATAATTGTTGCTTTGTGATTATGAATGAATGAATGAAGAAGTTCATAGTTTTTGTCTTCCCGTTGCTTAGGATTTTTGCTGCTATTTTCAAATTCTCTCAACACTTTATTTCAATTGAAGTGATATCAAAGCCTGAAGAAGAAGATCAAATGCTATAACAAAATTAATATCGTATTAATTTTATCCAAAAACACATAATAAAATTAGCTGTAATGATAACTGTAACATATCATATAAGATCAAAATACACTTATCTATGTCACAAACAAGTAATAAACACCCATCAAACTCTCTCATGGTTCTTCTGGAATCTCGTGATGTACATCATTATTACTTACGAGTGATTAGTAATTAATAATTAACTTTATCTCAATGGAAAAAAAATTATACAACAAAAATTTACAATATTACATATTTGGAGTCATATTTCATATTAGGTACAAATTATATTAAATCATATATCAAATGATAAGCTAATCATATGAAATAAACATAACAGTAAAATACTCTTATCCTATTCGATTGAACCTCCAAAACTCATTTGTAAACTTTTCACTTTATTTTAAATTTTTTAATTTTTAAACTCATATTGAAAGATTTAATTTAATAGTTTTTTATTTACTTTTTAATTACAATTTTTTATTTTTTAGTTTAATTTATAGAACAAAGGTCAAATATATTTAAAAAAATCATTTGTGTTATACCTTATAATTTTTTTGTAGTATGAGATACATTATATCATTGACTCTTTGAGGTTCATCTCTAAATCTTTCTCTAGAGTGAGACACACATAATTAGAAACTATGATTTATCTCTTATTTAAAGTCAGAGCCTTATCTTTAAGCAAACTTTAGTTTTTATACATCACTCAATTATTAAAATTTGTCATTTAAATTGCTAACAATTCAAGGTTGCTAATTGCATATGTAATCACATTAAACAATTGCACTTAAATTTCATAAGATTGTCTACCTTAATATAAGATACACTTTATCTTTGACTCATTGAGGTTTATCTCTAAATCTTTCTCTAGAGTGAGATACCTAATTTGAAATTATGATTTTTCTTTCATTTAAAATCAAAGCCTTGTTTTTAAATGAACTTTTGTTTTATCTATTATCCATTTCTTTTTTTCCTCTTTGCGATAAAATTGGTTTAATTCCAAAATAAAATACTATTTTCCTTAATTCTTACTCTTTAGTTCAATATAACATGCTTTGAAATAATAAAAGTGTGGTAAAACAAAATAGATAATCAATTTTCATCACATGGTAATATGAAATAGCATGTGCAAAAAACATCTCTCAATTATTAAAATTTATCATTTAACTTCCTACCAATTCAAGGTTGCTAATTACAAAAGTAATCACATCAAACAAATGCACTTAAGTTACATAAGATTGCTTATCTTAATATGATTTATAATGGTCTTGTATTTGGATTGATCTTTTTTGTGTACTTATATATAAATGCAATGCTTTCCCTTCCTTGTCACTTGGTTGCACTAGGAAGTTTTTGAAAATTTTCTTCTCTTTGCTTAGTCACACCTTCAGTTTCCCTTTCATATTACGCACAGTTTTCTCATATTTCTAATTTTTTTTTCAAAATCTTTAATGTAATCATCTAACCCTATTTTATTTCTCATTACAAGTCTTCCACTTTTGCAACCTTTCAAATTCCTTATCGAACACATGTTTTAAGATGCTCGACTCTCCTTCTCCTTCAAATAATGACATCTTCTCCTCTACTAACACTTTTCATTTATTGGAATCATCAACAACTTTGTTCACTATATTGTTTGACTTAGAATTAATGTTTTATAAAAGAAATTAAAATATATTTTTTATTAAAACTTAAAAATTTATGATAATTCTTAAATTTTTTTTACAAAAAACCCTTAAAAACTATAATGACAAATTTTATACTAATCTTCTAGACAAGTTCTACCTATCATCCAATTTCTATTATTTTTGACATCTTTTTGGTACTTTTAAAAATTTCTTTTCTAGAAATCTTTATATGATCTATTTATTATTTGTCCTTTTTAATGTTTGACCCTTAATTTTG
This sequence comes from Vanilla planifolia, assembly GCA_023846275.1. Lineage (NCBI taxonomy): Eukaryota > Viridiplantae > Streptophyta > Magnoliopsida > Asparagales > Orchidaceae > Vanilla > Vanilla planifolia. Next base: position 25,481,572 of record CM043874.1, on the reverse strand, counting down.
TGGTAGCCACACTTATTTTTTATGTTGAGATAATTTTAAGTTGAGCTTTTATATAAGCTTTACTCATTTAAATTTTATAATTTCTTTATGCCAATTGATATTTTTAATTATTTTTTAGCAAGTGTTAGTTCTAATATTTAAATTATTACATAATTCTTGTTAATGTCTACTCTTTTGTTTTATGATCTAGCCACCTTCATTTGCACCAACTTGTTATCATTAAGTTTTTAATAAAACATAATCTCATTTTTATATCTCATATTTCTTTTTACCGTCATACCTTTTTTGTGATGTATGATTTTTAAAATAATTCAATAAATTCTCAAAATCCAAAATGACATAAAAATTGAACAAGTGGTAAGTATTTACAAAAATCAATCAATCAATCATCCTTAAATATCATAAAACTATTTTTTGAATTTTTATTCAAATAACTTGTAACACTAATAAAAGATCAAGACAAAGCATGATATCTTCAAATTTATGTTTTCACCAAATCATTAAGGCTTCTAACTTATATTAGACAACACATCAAACATATACAGATAATATACATTTCTATAACTTTCAATCTAAGCAGTAGTCTTTTTAAGGACTTAACTTTTTCTTAGTGCTAACTCACGATTGGAGTTGCCTATGTTTTGCCCCTTGCTATGTGTGCACCATGGCCAGTGCACAATTAAGAGTAAGATTCTCCAATGGGTTGATCACTTGTGTGAAGCATATCCTTGAAAAAGTCTCATGGTGATATAATGTCATCACATACTGAACAATCAACACTTTGTAATATTCCTAAGAAATCAATCTCAAATAACACATTAATTAATTTTATTATCATAAAACTCACACCTAGGGTCATGAGATTAATAATCTCCTATTTTGATGATGACAAAACTATTACTAAAAATGTATGCTTAAAAAATACTAGAGAAAGTACATGATCATGAGAATATATGCAATTGTTGATAATATATTCTTCTACTCACTTATTTTATGGAATATACAAGCTACCAATGTTCTCCCTCTTTATGTTATCATCCAAGTGTGAACTATTCAAAGGGGTTGATAACTCATAATAAAATTCTTAGTTTAACAAATATCTTGGATGGTAAAAATTGAAAATGTCAACCAATAATACAATTAAAGGGACTAAATTCAAGAAAATAGTCATAAGATTTACTTATTCCCAAATCAAGTTCTATCTAATGTTTACATGCTTAGTTTAAGAGTGCTGAATTAAGTTTTTAATAAGAAAAGTAGTACTAGCATTGTTACAAAAAAATTAAGTTTCATCTAATTGAACAAAATAGTTTTATTCAAATATCTTTGGATGGTTAAAATTGAAATGTTAACCAATAATACACTTAAAGGGACAAAATTTAAGAAAATAATCTTAGGATTTATTTATTCCCAAATAAAGTTCTATCTAATGTCTATATGTTTAAGTTAAGAGTGTTAAAGTGAGTTTTTGGTAAGACAAATAGTGCTAGCATTATTACAAAAAAAAAAATAAGTTTCATCTAGTTGAACATCAGTCTCATAGTTATTATCTTATCTAGGAAACTTATGATACATCACTAGTAAAAGATATAAGAGAATAGCCATGAAATTAATAAGTACTTAATGTATACTTTCTGTGTATTTTACTTTTAATAAAATTAGCATTTAAATATGTATTTAGTTCAAATTCTAGTTCACTCTTAGGATACTAAAGGCCTAAAGTAGGTGTCCTAACAAGATATCTAAATATATATTTTATTATTTATAAGTAGGACTCTTTAAGATTAGTTTGAAATCTAAGGTAGGCATATACAATATAAATGATGTCTAGTCTGCTTGTTATAAGATGCCACAAAGATTTTACTATTCCTATATATAACTACACATCCATAGATTTCTTTTCATCCTTATCTAATGATGTGACTATTGACAAGGGGGTTATTCTAACTTTCAAATTCTCAAGTTTAAATTTCTTTAATAATTCTAAAGTGAACTTAGTTTGAGATATAAAAATATCATCTTCTAGTTGCTTAACTTATAATTCTATAAAGAAATTTAGTTCTTCTATCAAACTCATCTTAACCTTCTTCTTTATTAACTTCGAAAATATTCACAATGCTTATTATTGGTTGCACCAAAAACTATGCCATCCACATAAATTTTGCAAACTAATTGATGTGATTTTTTCTTTTTAATGAAAAGTGTAGTATCAATTTTACCTCTAATAAAATCGTTTGAAATTAGAAAACTAAAAACTCTCACCATGCCCAAGGGACTTTTTTTAATTCTTAAAATTATTTTTTAATTTATTTACATAATCTAGTTTATCATGGACCACAAATCTTGAGATTGTTTTATATAAACTTCCTTATTTATGTATCCATTTATGAAAGTAATCTTCACATTTATTTGATATGGCTTAAAACCTTTTATATATATAAGATAGAAGTGTCCTAATATCTTTTAGTCTAGTAACTAATGCATATGTTTTTTCAACTTTTAATCCCTTATGTTTCAGTATAGTCTTTCGTAACTAACCTAGTCATATTTCTAATAATTGTAACACTTTCACCCAACTTATTCTTGAACATCTTATTTATTCTAATAATTTAATGGTTATGGGGTCTTAGTGTAAATAATCATATTTTATTTATTTGAAATTAATTTGATTCCTTATTCATTATTGACAACCAAAATTCATCATGCAAAGCTTCATCAACTGATTTAGGTCATAAAATAACATAAAAGTTGAGTGGTTAAGGTTTTCTCTTGTTCTAACTCCTTTTTCATCCTGTCTTAAAATTTGTTCTTGGGGGTGGCTCTTTTTAATTTTCCACTCTCATGGTATGTGGCTTTCTAATCATTCTCAAGTTACATCTTTTTCTTGTTTCTATTCACTACTTTTTAAGTATTCAATTTCTCAAAATCCTCAAGATCGTCCTCCATAGTTTCTATATCATATTTAAATGGAAGTGACTCCTCAAAGGTCACATAAAGTGATTCTTGTACTAATTGGGTATTCTTTTTAATTATTTTATATGATCTATCATTTAGTGAGTATCTTAATGAGATTTCTTAATTACATTTTGTATCAAACTTTTCTAGTTCACTCTTTTTATTTTTAATATTATAGCATTTACATTTAAAAAAATCTAAATAAGCTATTTTAGTTTTCTTAGAATATAACAATTCTTAAGGTCTGACTTTTAAGATAGGTTGAGCAAAACATAGTTTATGATATAACACAACATATCAATTGCTTCATCCCAAAAATTCTTAAGCACCTTATATTCATTTATCATGCACCTAACCATATATATTAAAGTCTTATTCATCTTTTTAATTACTCTATTTATTTATCCTCTTATTTGATGAGAATGTATGAATGATCTCATATTTGTTATAATACTTAATGAAAGGTTCATTTTTAAATTCTCTACTATAATCAATCTTAATTAAAACTTTTATTTATTCATGTTTATTTTGTATTATAGTGGTCAAATTAACAAATTCTTGAAGGAGTCATTTTCTTCTTAAAAAATAAAACCCATGTGTATATTGAGTAACCATCTACCACCATAAATCTATATTTTTTCTTTCTTAGACTATGTGATTAGATAAGTTTAAGGAGATCTAAGTGAAGTGTTTCTAAAGGTGTTTAGTAGAAATATCCTTCTTAACTTATAAAGCGATTTTTGTTTATTCATTTAATATGAACCACAAATGTGATTATTAATCTATTACAAATAAAATAAATCTCTGAGTTATATCTTACTAATTTCTTCATGATAGAACTACTAACATGGCATAACCTTTTATGCCAAATAGTTGCTTCATTAGCCTAAGTGGTAAGGAATTTTATCTCACTAACTTCTAAATACCACAAATCTAACAAATATGTATTATTTATCATAAAGGCTATGACTAAAGGTTGTTCAATCAAAAGTAACTTTAAAACCTAAATCACATAATTGACTAATACTTAAAAAATTATATTTCAAATCTAATACAACAAGGATATTGGCAACATATGTAAAAGAATTACCAATGATTCCTTCTTAGACTTATCACCAAAGGAGACATCTCCATAATCAAATGCCTTCAATTGGGTGAATAAGTTTGAATTCTTAATCATGTGTCTTTAACATCTTCTATCCAAGTAAACATGCACTCCTCAATCTTATTAATAAGTCAAGCCTAAACAAGAAAGGCAGGCTAGGATGACAATAAGGATAAATAATTACTCACCAAATCACATTGAGTGATGTATATTTTTATCATTTAGAATGCATATAATTTTGTATTGTAGATCCCTAGTCATGGTACTTTGTTTAATGACAACAAATCTTGAATATTTTTAATAAATTTATTTGTATAAATTTTTAGATTTTAAATAGAAGATGCACATGTTCATTAAAGAATTAAAGAAAAAGATGGACAAATATAAAATTCAATAAAAATCATCTTGGTTAGAGAAGCAAATCACCATGAGATTTATTTTGAATTTAATTTTAGATGGATGCCTTCGGCATCCAGGGGCTGGTCAAACTACTGCTTATGCCAGATCTGGCTTAATCTTGATTACAATTATTCTTTTAAGACAAAATTAAAATTTATTAAAATTAGCAATTTTGGAGAAAATTTTACGATTTTAAAGGCTTGATCTTATCTTTATTATCTTTAGAATTATTTTATTGTAGATCATATATTTAACAATCTTATTTGATTAACTTATTAAAAAACATCAAAATAATATTAATTAATTAATAATAACAATAAATAAAGTAAATAAATACTTAAATATACTTGTCTTATTATTGTCACTTACAACTAAACCATCAGTCTCTGGTTAGGGTATTAATCTTGAACCCATTTGTTATAGTAATCAAGTTGAAAATAACTCCCAATCTATATATTATTGTAATGGATCAAGTAGTAACTCCACAATCTTGTATCCACTAGATTATATGTACTAAAAGTAGGATCATGACATCCTGAGTGAACTAGATGGCAGCCAACCCCAATAGGTTTACTCAAAGGATCAGGCAACCTCTTAAAAACAAAATTGCTTAATTCATTTATGCCATGTGGGATTAAAACTCAAAATTAGTTTAGCGTGGCTAACTCTCAAATTTCTTAAGTGACATAAATTGTCTGATAGCACGATTTTGTTATTAAATGATCATAATCTCGTCTGTCTTTTAGAAATGCCTAATTAAATCAGGCCCTTCAATCGTAGAATTTCATGATCACATGGTCCATCTCCAATCCATACATAAGTTCTAAATCTAGTCATTAGATCATAATTTAGATGTAATGGTTTAGATCAAATTCAATTTCTAAATAATACCAATTTAATCTCATTCATCCTATCATGCAATTATCATAAATGGAATGGTCCTTAATGCTTTTGATCATGCATCTCCTATACAATAGCTATTTTAGTCATTATTTGCAAGATGTTAGACCTTTTATTTAAATAAAACATAAATTTTTAATTAAAAATAATTTTCGACCAATAATGGTTATTTTGGGCAATTTTGTAATAACTTTTAACCATTAGAAAATGTCTATAAATATGGAATTTCTTAAAAATAATAATTTCACAAATTTTTTATTAAACAATTTGAGTCATTCAAGCCATTAACAACTATAGCTCATTGTCAATTATGTAGTATCCTTCATTTGTAAAATTTCCAATTCTACTTTCTTTCTAAATTAGCTATGTTCTTAATTTTATTTATTTCTAATTGATTTAATTATAACACTTATGCATCATTAAGAATGTCAACGAGTATAGAATTTTTATTTATATTACATTTTATTTTGAGTCACTGAATTATTTTCTTTTATTATTAAGTCTATTTAGTTGTAAAATCATAATAACATATCTTTTTCACTCACTATTAAGAGGGTTTAACTTACTCGTGTTTTGGCCAAAGGCTTATATGAATTTTGTTTTATTTTTGCTTGTTTTTCTTAAGGTGGATATAGGTTTATTTCTAAGCTAAAACACCAAAAAAATGGTGTGTATTTTAATGATAGTTCATTTTTAAATTTCATAATAATAAAAAATTATTATTAAAAATAATTATTTTTTTAAATAACATTAAAATTTATACAAAATGTATTTTAGAGATTTTCTCTAGTTTATTAAAAGTTACTTCAAAATATTTTCTTTAAATATTTTTTAAAAAAATCAAAATTTTTGTTCCTATTAATCACTCTCTTCTTATTAAACCACATTTCATATAATAGTTGATAAATCTTTTATATAAGTTAATTTAGGGATTAGGGATAGTATGCCAGTAATTATGCTTATTTAAAAAACTAAAATTTAAAATAGCTTCATCATTCCCTATTTGAGGGATTGGTTGTGTTTATTTTTTACATTATGACTTTGATCAAGTTGATAATAATTATTTTTTTGTAATTAGCATTGTAATAAAGGCATGATGTGATAAGTCTGAAACAAGGTGATTGACATCGTTAGAAAGTAGTGGAAATTATTATGGCTTATTGATTAAGGACATGGGCACAAACATATGTATTTTATGCATTCATAGAATAAATAAATATTTATATTTTAGTTTACTAATATGTTAATGCAAAACTTGGTTTAAGGAAAGATGGATATAATAGAATCAAATAAAATTAAGTCTCATGCCTTTGAAAGGGGTAGAGAGGTGAAACAATAAGGAAAAAATAAAAATAGACTTATACAATTAACCACTTCATTCATGGCACCATCTATTGAACTAAGTGAATATATGACATGGAGAAAATCTTTGATAAATTTCATCATCTATGCCCTCTTATCTTAAAGAAGGAAAATGACCTCCTAGATGTAAAGTGGTGTATTAAGAAAACAAACAATGTTCTCAATGGTATGACTTACTCAAAAAATAAGTAAGTCATTCTAGCAACTTTGTTTTGTAGGATGATGCTAATTTTTTGCAGAAGTTATGGTACTATATCAAAATTAGAGATGGACCTTTGTAGAATATAACATTGATTTCATTTGTTGAAGTTTTTTAGTAGTGGTATATTATTACATCTAAATATGTGCTAGATCTAATTGGCTATGAAGCTTAAAGATGTTTCTTGTTTAGAAGGGGCTTGAGTCTTAAAATAAGATTTGCATTTATTACTTAAGAAATTATAGATTTTGAAAAAAATAGTAGAAAATGCTAGATTGATAAAGCAAGATTTATTGGTTAAAAAACTTCTAAAAGGAGAGGAAGCAAAAATTTTGGTAGAAGCTTGCAAAAAATGGGCCATAATAGTAGATTGTCTCTAATGAAAGGATTCTATAATGTCTAATCTTTAACAAATTTCATAGGAGAAATTGCTAGCACAAGTAATAAAATCCATTGAGATATTCTATTTGTAGATATTTAAGCCACATGGCTTGGTCCTTGTCCTCATATTAGATTTGGATTGAGATGGCTTCTAAATCCCAAAATATTCTTCAAGGCAGTGGTAAAGGATTATCAAATATAAAAAACAGATAGACGACCAACGATTGTGTCAAGAGGATCTATAGAGGTCAAAGTTCATGAAGGGGTAGTTAGCCTCAAGCATATGTTATATCTTAGTAGAAGGCTTCATGATTCATAGATACGATTCAGTTACTCATTTGTTTGAGCATCTTCAAGTTTATAAATTATTCAATTATGAAGCATCTTATTGATTTATCTTTTATCATTTATATGTAAATTATCTCTGTCTTCTCATACAATGAAAATATAATAATGTTTTTTAAAAAATAATTTTTTTATTAATTACATGAAATACAAGTTGCATTATGAAATGCTTGAATGGTGGTCAAGAGTGGGAAGACATGCCGCTTCTAGATTAGGACACTACAATGTACTAGATTATCATCGAGTGTGCTAACATTATACATATACAAGAAGGCTAAATCCTTTGTGTTATGGCATATATGTCTAATATGTATATAAGATCTGCATCTTAGTAGACTAAAGGGGTATTGATTTGAATAATACTACTGATATGTCATTGGAGAATGATGTTGAATATCATATTTCTCTGATATAAGAATACAGTGTTATGATGAACTCAAAAGATATTGGTTGATTCATTTGAGTCTGCACAAATGTATGTGATGATGCCATTATAATGGAATAGTTGAATAACAGTAACTGAAGCAGATGCATTATATCAAAGTAAGAAATGTCCTCTTCTGATGAGCCATATATGTGAATAGTACTCAGAGAAGCACCCATATATTAAGACAAACCCTTATCATGTAATAAAAGGATAATAATGTTCCAAGGTAAGGTGACAAGAATTCAAAAATCATAAAATGTAATGATGATGGATGTATTGTGCAATACTAGAATATCTTAAACCTGGTCATTGATTTTGAAAGTTGCATTGTTTGTCTTATATGGTAAAATATTGGATCTTGTATAATATTCTAATGTAGGGTATTATGGCTTTCTTCGTTACTATGATGGCTCTGCATCTATTGATCGATATTCTTTCATCTGTTTGTATTTTGTTTGTTTGCCTTACTAATTTTGCAAGGGCTCTCAACTTTCTTTACCTCCTTTAACATGTTATTCCAATATGTTGGAAGTTGCTTAGCCATCAGTTTTAATTGTTGGATGTCATCCAGAATATTCTAGCATGGCATTATGAAACCTTTTAGAATTTTGATTAAACCGATGCATTCAAGGTAAATATGTACCTCTTAAAAGTGACAAATTAAGCATTATTATATACTTCTAATAATTCCAAACATTGTAAATTCCATTGCTTATTTCAAACCAATGGGTTAAGAAAATACTAGAAGCAATTAGAATACATGTTCCTAATGATGCATTTCATAATACCTTAGTTTTATTTATAATCTCCTTGAATGTTTACTTTGATTACAGGTACCTGGAAGGAAGTAAACCAAGCTGCTTCAAGATTAGATTCTTCTATTATGTTTGTACCTCATAAAGACTTTGAAAATACTCGTGCATTGTCAATTTATGTTTTGAATCACTCTCATTTTTTATTTAATGGTTTCCATATATAACTTCTTATTTCTCACTTTCTATATGTGACAACATATTAAGAGAGGTATTACTTGCTTAAATTTCCAGTAAGGCGGATTACCTCTGATACCATGCCACCACTAGTTTAATAAGGAGCTAATTCTTTGATTCACCTTGACTTGAATATCTGACGCCTTACTATAAAACAATCAAAATTGTTGTGTTAAATGACATTTAATAACTACATAATTGATAGTATCCTCATTAGAACAAAGAAGATATTTGGAAGCATGTTGAGAATGAAGCATTTTTAGTTAATCTGAGAAAGGAAATGCATAATTGACTATTCTTCAAACTAATATCGATACCTTAATAAAGATTTTCTCATTCCAAATTCTTTTTCTCATGAGCTCCACAAAGCTTTTGCTCCTTGTTTCATTCCAAGCTTATTTTTGAGTGAAACTACTATCAATATTTAATGTTCATAGACTTTGTCATTGATGAGATTTGTGTAAAAAGGTTGATACTAAGTCTCATTTTTTTCCTGTGTTTTCAGTGTATCAAATTTATTATGTTTCTAGTTCTCATTCAAATAATTATCTTTCATGAACTCCATTCAAAAGGATTGATTCATTAGTAACTTCTAATTTTGTTTGCTAATCTAGAATATTATAAACTTGTTTCCTTATACCCAATCCATTCTACTCAAGTGGCTTACTTATCTTACCCAATTTCATCCATTGATGCTTGTGATTATTCTCAATGTCTCCCCATAAGAAAGCATTCTTTATCTTCTATAGCCTATTTAGTATTTGTATTATGGGATGTATAGAAGTTTTTGTAAAAGCTAGCTAGAATCAAATTTAATACATATTTTACAAGTATTAATATTTCTCCTATTAATAAATGTTTTCTCTTCCAATTGTCCAATTTATTTTGCAACTTTTTCACTAATTGTTGAAACTAGATTAACTTTTCTTGTCATTATATATTGTACACCTAAAGTATGTTATAAGGAGAGAGCCTTGCTTAAAGCCTAGAATCTTTTTAATCCTCTTGCATACAATTGCCTTCATCTTGTTAGATGTGTAAAATTTACATTTTTTCTTGTTCAAGTACATGCTTGAGGTTTGTTGGAATAAATTAACAAGATTGTTAATGCCCTTTAATGTCCTTATGCCCGCTCTACTTAAAACAATGATGTCATTTGCAAGCTGAGATGGATTATTATCAGAGGTCTCCTTGTCATGGAATACTACTTTATTGACATCTTCTCAAAGTTTCTTTTAAAATTTTTATTGAAAATTTCTAATAACAATGATGAAAAGCAATATAGAAATTAGACAACCTTGCATCAATGCTTTTTCTTATTAAAAATACTAGTATGGAGAACCATTTATGATGTTAAATATTAAGGTGTTACTTATAATATTTTTAACTAAACGTCTAACTAATGTGCTAAACTTGGCAAAGAAACTGAGTTTGTTTAGAACTTTGAAGAGAAAGTCATAGGATAGACTATTAAAAGCATTCTTTATATCCAATTTTATTATACAGTTTCTTCTCTTAATTTTTCTATTCAATAAAGCCATCATCCCTTATGGAATCAAAAGATTATCCATAATCTTGCTTCTTTTATTGAAATCATATTATTCTCGTGTTACGATCTTGTCAACAAGACTATGCATTCTATTAGACATTGCAAAGAATCTTTTTTGGAAAATTCATGACACATATTAATCTATAGCCCTAAAATCTAAAAGATTGTTGGACTTTGGCATAAGAACTAAATGAGATGTGGAAATTCCCTTAAGAATCCATGGTGCTTAGACCTAATTTTATTTCTTTTCATTAAATTTTAGTCCAAAATGTTTTAGCACTTGAACATCCATTACGTATTTCTTTTTTTAAGACTTTGCATCTAAATCCAATAGTGATACTTTATCAGGGTGATCTCCTTTCTTAATCACCACTTGATCATTCACTAATTTTATTTCCATTGTTCTTCTCATGCTACATATAATATTGAATTTACCATTTTCCTTGACCAAACTTCCTCTTTGCTCCAACTGTGATAGTCAAATGTTTATTCTTTTTTCCAAAGTGTGCTTGAGCATGATGACCTCTCTTTGCAAGATTCTCAAACTCGATAATCAATTTGCACATGGCTTATGCATATGTATCTAATAATACTCATTAATGGGAGGATTATTAGTAACTAATTTTTCTTGAGTTTCCATTTTTGTTGTGTTTTGTAGGTCGATTTCATATGACCCTACTAACAACATTAATTATAATAAAGATATACATTATTGTATTCAATCTTCTATCAAAATCGAGACAAGTTGCTACCCTTTTGAGTAATACATTTAAGAAGTTTATTGAGCAAATTGTCTTTCACATAGACTCATGCAACAATTAGCTAAATTAAATTCATAATAGTTTTGTTCACTTTTAATTGTTTCCTAATTGTTAATACAATTGAATAGAGCATTACTTTGTTAAATAAGTGTATAAATGTTCCAGTGATATCCAAGCATAGGTGATGGCCATATGTTGAGGTGAAATTCAAATGCCATTTAAAGATTATTACATAGAATTCACCAATATTTTATGACTTATGTAATTAGCAACAAAAGAAGTCATCCTCCTTATCAAATTAAAGTAGAATTTTTCTATTATCCAATGAGCCACTTTTAACCTCTCCTTAGAACCCAATTATCAAGAAAGCCTTTCTTATGGATTCCATGCTTGGTCTCCCATGTAAAAATTTCTTAATTAATATAAGCTTAAAATTGGTTACCTTTCCAATTTTCTCCTCTTCAAAAAAGATCTCTCCTTTCCCCTTAAATATGGCAGGTGTATTTATCTTAATTGGGGATTGCTCACTTAAGCCACCCAATACTTCCACAAAAGATCGATTCAAGGTGATTCCCCCTGAAACTGTTGTGGAGCTCAATGTTCAACACTACTGATTAAGTAGCAAGAGTTATTTTTTGATCATAACTATGATTAAGTTCCATGTTGGATTTATTAATTCATCTAAAGTTGATTGTTTATTTGATTTTGAGTGATTCCAACTTCAATCATCAATTGTGGTTGGGAAGTTCATCTGATAGTTGGAGCATCGCCTAGTGGCACTAACTGTTGTTTGCCATGTGAAGATCATAACTCCATTTTTTGCACCATTCATTGTTATGTTCATCACCCCATTCATATCATGTGTTGCCCTCACCTTATGCTTCAAAATACACTAATGGTCAAATTACTTAGTGGTAGTTAAATAAAATCTAACAAATTGTGACAAGGTTTATTAAAATTCTTAGCAAAGAATTTTTTGTGAATTGCTACTACTCCTTTTAATGGAGTTTGATATTGTCCTAGGCATAAATTGGCTTTATTAATATCAAGTTAAAATTGATTATATGAAAAAAATGAAAAATAAACAAAACTAATAAAAGGAAAGAAATAATGTTTTTATGGAATAGAATGAAAAATTCATTTATTTTTGTTTTGAAAATGCAAAAGATGATTTCTAAAGGAAGATAATGATTTTTGTTATATATTGAGGTGATTGAATAAAAGTTTGTAAAACCATAAAATGTACTTGTTGTATATGAATACATAATAGATTTTCTAAGGAGTTTCTTGAACTTCATTTAGATCATGAAATAGAATTTGAAATTCAATTAATACAAAGACATAACCAATATAAAACACACCAGTCTATCACTCCAAAAGAATTGTAGAAAATAAAAGTCCAAATTTGTCCTAATTCTACAAAATTGTAATATGGCTCCTAGTCTCATGCAATAATTGTAACAAAATTAGCCATGATGGGATGATGCATTGGCATGATTAAAAGAGATCTACTTATGTCACATATGATGATAATTGACAGAATCATGAGGATGTAACTTCTTAAATTCATTAAATTTCTTTACAAAAAAATATGCTAAGAAATTAACTTGGCAAGTTCATTATAGTCTTTTGTAAGTCAACTAAATATAATTCTTTTGTTTCATTAAGGTGTTCATATAAACTAAGGCAATCAAAATCTTTTTTTAAACTATTACATTTTCTTAATAGTCTTTAATATTTTTGGCATACAACTAATAATTGTTCTTTTAGTTCTTCCAAAGTGGTAGGACATACTTAGTCATTTAAGGAAGAAATTGGTGAGACAAATCAATTATTCATTATTCTTATCTTCACTTAAAGATGATTTCTCCAACTCACTTCATTCCATCTTCATTTCCTATATCGTTGTGTTGTTCCTAGACTTCTCAAGTCTCTTTAACATCTTTGGACATTCAAGATGGAAGTGTCTTGGCTATTTACAATCATAGAAAATGATCTCCTCTTTAGCCTTGGCCTTGTTCTTTAATTGCATGCCACTAGAAAAAACATAAAAAATAGTGAAGATACACTTTATTTATTCTTTGAATTCCTAAATTTGATTTCCTCTAAGTTCATATCTCCTTCCTCTCCAACCTTTTCATTCTCTTGAAATAAGTAAAATATACTAACATTACTACAAGAGGCTTCACTAATAGTAGCTTTCTTCCTCTCATCCTAAGCTTCTCTTTCATACTCTCCTTCCTTAATTATTCACAAGTAAATCCTATTTTCCCCCCTATTATTCTATTTTCCTTTAGAGGAGAAAACAAATTAAGTAATATGTCCCCTCCTTTCTCTTCTTCTTGAATCTTCTTAGTCCTTAAATAAATATCTAACTATGGGGAAGGATAAATCACTCTTTGTTGCTCTTTAATATTTATACATACACCCATTCACTTAATTTTAGATTTTTTGTTTTTATAATTGATAACAAAATTGATTGGGCTCTAAAAATTATAATCCAAAACCCATTGAATTCTTTTCAATGAGTTCTATTCATTAGCATGCTAAATTTTTTATTTTGAGAATTTTTATAAAATTACACATCTTTGAGGTAGGACCAAAATTATCATTTTATTCTAATTTGATATATCAATTTATTAAATCAATAGTGTCTAATTATATGCTAAATCACATAATTAAAATATTACAAAATAATTTGCTAAAAAATGTGACATAGAGAAATCACAAAAGTTAAGCAAATGCATGCTAGTAGTTTTGTGCATATGGATAAGCTCTTAAGAAGATAAAATAAATACTACACTAAGAAATTTTTTCCCTTCTTGGAGTCTTCCTTCAATTCAATCTTATCCTTGAGCCAATTAATTATCTTCAAGACTCTCACTGAAGTTTTGATATGTTTTATACTATAGTAATCTCCAACTTATCCAACTCACTTAAAAATGTACTTAATCAAAGGATTATATCACCAAGAGAAAGAACTTAAGAGTTTTTAAATCATAAAATCAAATATAATTATTGAGCCATAGGGTAAACAATCTTCACCATTTTGATAACAAGATATATGTGTAAGGCATATATTAAGTAATAAAAACTCCCATGGAATTCATATATGCACATGTATAAGACATCCCTAAAATCGTGCATATTTAAACATTAAAATATAACATTTACAAAACTATAAGATATGATAGTTGAAATGGTATAACTATGAAATTACGAATGTCATTATTTAATGAAGTCATGACAAAAGTTAAATAACTACATCATATAAAACATCATAAATTTATGCACCATAATTCTTTTTCTAACTTTAAACTAATTGTCCTTATCACTCTTAAATATGTAGCCCAACCATAAACCTTTCATTCCATACTTAATCCTTTATCTCTCTTTGACATCATCAATATTTGAAAACTTTGAAGGTATTAAGGGTTTCACATGAAATAATGTGGTCAATTATTGGAGGGTTTATATAAATATGGTTTGACACTTTGACCAACTCTTAATTAAGATGATTTGATTTAGAAAGAATGTTTCCTTATTTCTATTTAAATTTTATAAGAACTTATAATTATTTTCCTTATGATAGTTTTTGATGATTGTGAAGGATTATTTTCATTTGAGTTAGAGACAAAATAGTTGAAGCAAACCATTTGAGTAGCATATGCCGAAGACACTTTTTATTATAACCTAAAATTAATAATGGTTGTTTAATTGATTTTCTTATTATTTCATATCAATTGATATTAATTATATTCATAATGATTATGTCATCTTAATGATATCTCCAAATCAAGGAGGAATTTAAGCTAATAAGATAATAAATCTTTGATAGTTTGTAAAAGATGGTTTTAATACTTACAATCATGAGCATTCTTCATAAACAGAAGATGATAACCAATACCACTTTAACTGTACAAGTAACTCATGTTATCAAACATCATGTCTTGTATGAAAGTAAGAATCTAGTCCTTAAGTTGATATGTATGCCAAAAGATATACTTAGAATTTCATTTGTTTTACTAATACACAATAGTCTCAAGATGAAGTATATGAAAACTCAAATTGATGAGATAGCTTGGGAAGTACATGAATAAGTTAACCTTTGTTCATCAAACTTATTGTAAGAAGTACCTAACTTATCAATTATTTCTTAATTCTATATAGCTTGTATGATTTTATCATGTAATAAAGATAAAAAAAGAAATGATTTCAATCAAGAACAATGGAGAGAACATTAAAGATGGTCAAACTCCATTAACTAAAACCTTGAGCTTGTTAACTTCATAAATATTGGCGTACAATCTTAATGGTCCATCAATTTTAGCATGTTAAGATATTGTTTTTAAAACTTCTTTGTTGTTTTATATCTAAGCTATAATGTTTTATATCAATTTAAAAATTACATAGTTAAGTTTTCAAAATATTTATATAAGTATTATATGTTTTCTTCTAGTGATTTTTAGTTTGATTGTTAATAATAGATCGATCATATATATAACATATTAAAGGCAAAGTAAAATGGATAGACAACATTTCCTTAGAAGCAAGCCAATAAAGGGAAATAAAACAATTGAGATGAGAATATCTAATATTGTATAGTAAGATCAATCATATAAAACTTATTCATTATTCAAAGAATTTTATTAAATCTATAGGTATAACATTACATAAGTTTAGTTTATATTTTTTAAATAGATTTAATCAAAATTTATTAATTAACTTAATTTATTATTTTTAAAGAATTTGTTAATAATATTTTTATATGCTTGACTACACATATGGAGATTTTAAGTTCATAATTCTCATTATAAAAGCTAAAACAATCATTATTTCCTTCCCACACTACCCAACTTGATAAAGTAGATGAGTCCATGTTCTATAAATATAAGCTTTGATCATCTTAATCAAAATGAAGTATCTATAGATTCAATCAAGATGAATTAATATATCTCTTTTTTGGAGAAAACAAACAAGTTCACAGGCATGTAAAATTATCTTCATCCACTCAAGTGATAAAATTGAATAGATGTATAATCGGGTCTAAGATAGTGTTTAAGGATTAGCTAAGATTTGTAATTCAAATATTATAAAGCCTTTTAAATGCACTTAGTTTATGATTATAATCATAAGTGCAAACAAAGATTAAATTTGAGTCATGTTGTTTGTAGTAGTACAAATAAAGATAATAAAATCTCCAAACAATATAGACATCTTATGGTAAAAAATTTTATCCTTATTTACTTTTAAATAAGTTTCAAAAGATCTTATATATAAACATAACACCAAAATCATTTTTAAAATTTGAAACATATATGTGGTGCACTACTTGGACCAATCAGAGTATACTAACTTAAGACGTACTTTATGTAATTAAAATGTAGTGTATCTTACATAATGTCATCAATCATTAATTTTTATTCTTATAAATGAATTTATATTTTAATTAAAAAAATTGATCTCATAATTATAATTGGTTTTATAGAAGTAAATGAATCTCAAAATCCCTTGTTAAAGTATAATTTAACTTCTACAAAGATTTGATTTAATCTCTTTCATGATTTATATTAAAATTAAGAAATACAATTTTATTTCCAAGTTTTCATTTATAGATAATATGATTATAAATGTGTGGAATAAAAAAATTCATTTCAATGATAAAGTTATTTAAACATGTTTTCTTAGCAAGTCCAATCTAGAAGCCCTTGACATTGCTATTTTACTTAAGGTGGAGGCTTTCAAAAGTTCCCCATATGGGGCTCAGGGATGTTTTCCTTAAGAATTGATCAAGTAGCTTACCTCCCATAAGTGATATAAATCATGCAATATACTAAATAACAGGCACAACCAATCTACTAAAGCTGCCTCATTATTGAGCCTTACAAATCATAAATAGTTAACTTGACAGGTGAAATATGAGAAAGACCAAAGGGGGGGTTAGGGCACAAAATGAGGAAAATACCTAGGGGCAAGTTCTCTTATGCCTCCTCCCCTCTAAAAATCTATTTGATTCTATATATTATAGACATGGTGATGTACTCTCCTAAATCAGATTAATAATGAGGAATAAATTGAGCTCAATGTTAGTTAGGTGATACAAGCTGGTAATGAATTTCTATATTGTCTACATCTCATCCAATGGAACCTCAAGTGTAACTACTCATCATATAAACTCAATGATATATTCCTGAACATTCTATCTTTGTCTTTGTATCAACTAGAAATTGTGTATTTTTCTACATAGAATCTAGGTTTTGTTGCCATTCTTTTAAAACAAAGCACAAAAAAATTGATACAAAGGTACAACAATTGTGTTTTTCTCTTTAAAAAGGTTGATCCATTCTTTCCACCTAGTTTTTTTAGTGTCTAATTCTAAATTTTCATTAGCTTTGCATTAGTGTCTAATTCTAA
Organism: Vanilla planifolia; assembly: GCA_023846275.1. Taxonomy (NCBI): domain Eukaryota; kingdom Viridiplantae; phylum Streptophyta; class Magnoliopsida; order Asparagales; family Orchidaceae; genus Vanilla; species Vanilla planifolia. Next base: position 25,463,786 of record CM043874.1, on the reverse strand, counting down.
ATTTTCCTTAATCCTCCCAAGAATGTCGACCAATTTGAAATAAAATGATGTTTGTTTTTATCTTTCTATCATCTTATACATTTGCTCATTATCTTAAATCTTTATCTTCTTTAGGATTTGGTTAAGGGCAAGACTACTTCATAACAAATGGGTATATTTAGAAATATGTTTTTCTTAACTTAAATAACATGAATAGAATGACTACTTTTCTTGTCTCTGAGACTCATTACTTTAGAATATGTTGTTGTCTTTTGGATTTACCATTCATCTTCATTATAGTATGAAATTTTGCCGTCCAAATTTCTAAATAATATTTTATCGTTTTTTTAATTTTTAATAATTTTTTATTTTCTTAATTTTGGTTACCTTAATTTTTCTCATTTTATGAAAAAGATATAAATATAGTGAATCATGTTTATCATACTCTAATCTTATATAAAAAATCAAGCAATTGGTAAAGTATTTACAAAATCAGTCTATTAATCATCCTCAAATAATAATAAAACTATTTCTTAAATTTTTATCCAAATAAAATTTAACATACATAAGACATCAAGCCAAAGAATGACAACTTCAAATTTATATTTTCTCCAATCATTAAGGCTTCTAACTTATATTAGACAACACATAAAAAATATACACATTGTGAAAGCTTCCGTACTTTTATATCCAAGTAGTATTCTTTCTAAGGACTTAGCTTTTTCTCAATGCTATAATACTCACAGTTGGATCGCCCCTATTTTACCCTTTTCCATGAGTACACTTACTCCTTTTAGGTTCTTTTCAAGAGCAACAAAATACTTTCGTTCTCTCTTCCTTCACACTGTCATGCTTGAAAAAAGTTAATTACACTAATGTATTCCCAAAAAATCTCCTAAATAAAACCTCAATGTTTTTTTATTTGGCACATGGCCACTTTTCATTCCAAACTGTTAAATTTTGCTAATAGTTGCATCAAAATGATGTAATTCTTCAATGGTATTTTCATCTTAATTCTTATGATTTTTACCAATTGATCAAACTTTTCATTGAATGAATTAGACATTCATTATTTTGGATTTTAAAACACATATAGTTATTATGTATCACACAAGTATGATACCTTATTTCATATTATATGATTAGTTTAATACTTTATCTATTGTACTTATTTACCTTGATCATATTAATATGATCCAAGAGTCATACAAAAAATCTCCCTTTTAATTTAATCTACATAAGCATCTCCTTATTCATATTAATATGGGTTATTAGTCATATTACTTCTATACATCATTGTAGTTTGTAGCCTAACTGACATAATAATTATTATTCACCTGATCATACTTATAAATTCATGATTATAATATCATATAAAGTATTCATCAATTATTTAATTCATTAGGCTTAGTTATTTTTTTAACTTATTATGCTTTTATGATATTTCTTTTTGTATTTTTATAATACCATAACACCCTAACATATCTTTTGTTTTATATACTAACATTCTTGACTGATTTCTTTGTCATCCTTGCATAATCACTAGTTGGCTTTACTGTCTATTCACACTGATCTAGCTCAATTTCTTGTCACTTGATGGTACTATATGATACACTTATAATATATGGTATGATCCAGTTCTTTTTTCCTTGACCTACTAGAATAATTTGACCTATTTTGTTGATTTGTTATTAGTCTATTGCATTATACAATCGTAAGGTTGTGATCAAATCTTACATTATGAAATAATGTGTTCATGCTGATCCTAATTGATTTCACTCTCTTTCTCTATCATTTTGTATGATATATCTAAATCATATTGCAAGATCAAAATCTGTTGTCCTTGGCTTGTTGGACTCATTCAAATCCTTGTGGTGATAATTTTATCACTTAATCATTCTCATATGAAACTCATTTTCTTATTATACAATATTTATCAACCATTTTAGGATTTAGCTTCACCACAGACCGAATAATATGACCCTCTTTATTGTACTTATGCAATATCATAAAAATGATAATTCTTATAAAAGCTTATTTAAAAAAATTTATAAAATTTCTCAAATATATATACAACCACTTCACTTAGAAATAATTTCCTTTTACAAAAGTTGAGGATGCTACAAAAAGAGTCTTGTGAAAATGCTCGAATGTGAACTTAGCCCTTGAGAATAAAATGAGAGGTGGAAAAGGTTAACACATAAGAATTCCTTTTCTCAAAAAGTATATGATACTTAGTAGGATCTAAGAGAGGATGAAATTTAGGAGCTTGAAAATGGTTCTAAAGAAGAACCTTGGCATCAAAATAAATTCTTAATTTTTAGTAACCAGCTTTCTTAATTTTGCTTAGGTTGAGGTTAATCTCCATAAACTTGACCTTTCTAAGGGCCTCACCTCTAGTTTGAGATAAGTGTATTTAGGCCAATTCGCCTTAGCCCCTTAGTATAACTCCTTTTATAAAAGGTATCAAAGCTATACATGATTCAATTTGGACCAAGCTCAAGATTTCCATGTTGTATTTATAGTGAAGACAATTAGTTTGATATATTCCAATCTTTAACATCAAAAATAATGGAGGATGGTGCATGGAACACAGTTCCATAACAAAAATCACTAGAATGGTGCAAAATTTCCATCAAGATTCAATCAAAAGTATTTGAAAAGTACTATGAAAAATAGCTGACAACTATAAAAAATGTTGTAGGATTGATTTAAGAGTTTTGGTTTATAAAGAATGGTTTCTTGCTCAAAAGCCTACATTTGTTAACCAAATGAATTATGTACATAAAGCCCCTTTTTTATGTTTATAACAGTCACACCTTGGAATCATTTCTTTTTTGCATGACCCTTCCTGGGGCAAGTCTTTTTTCCCTCCTCATCTTTACATTCCTTGATTATTAGAGAATTTTTCAAACTCTCTTCTCCCACAACAACAACTTCTTTCCTCAATTTTTCTTCCTCTCCTTAATTGTCTTGCAATTTTTTATCTCAACAAACAACCCTTAAATTGCTTTATTTTCTCCTTTTTACAGTTTCTAAATGTCTCTTTCTTTTGTTGAAAGTAGTCAATTCATTTAATGGAAATCTTTTCAAATTTCTTCCACCTCCTTTAGTTTTTCAAATTTTATTTCAACTTTAGTTTGGTTTTTAATCTCACTCGCCTATTATGATACTTACCCCTATCCATGGTGCTTTTTTGGATAATAAGAAATTCTAAATATGTTAATAAATTTGGTTGAGTGAATTTTTAGACTATAGATAGCTAATTTTTATGTTTAGTAGAGATCTTAAAGAAGAATAGTAGCAAAGATAAAAACCCATGAAAATAATATTGATTGGAGTGGTAGACAATCAAGAGATTTATTTTGAGTTTAATTTTATATATTATACACCTGTTTTGATTAGAATATTATTGTTGATTAAAATTATTCTTATAAGTCAAAAATTAAATTTTATTTAAATTAGTCGTCTTAAAAAATATTAAACTTTTAAATCTTATTGAAGTGTGCTAATTTCATTCAAAATAGAAAATCACATCGATTAGTTTGCAAAATTTATATGGATGACAGTGTTTGGTGCAACCAAAAATAAGCATTATGAATATTTTTCAAAATTAATAAAGAAGAAGGTCAAGATAAGTTTGATGGAAGAACTAAATTTCTTTATAGAATTATAACAAGCAGACCAGACATCATGTCTAGTGTATGTGTCTGCTCTAGATTTCAAACTAATCCGAAATAGTCCTACTTACAAATAATAAAACACATAGTTAGATATCTTGTTGGTATACCTACTCTAAGCCTTTGGTATCTTAAGAGTGAGCTAGAATTTGAACTAAGTACATATTTAAATGCTAATTTTATTGAAAGTAAAATACATAAAAAGTATATATTAAATACTTATTAATATATTGGCTATTCTCTTATCTCTTTTGCTAGTTTTGTATCATGAGTTTCATGGTAAGATAATAATTATGAGACTATGATGTCCAATTAGTTGAAACTTAATTTCTTTTGTAACAATGCTTGTACTATTTGTCTTACTGAAAACTCAATTCAGTACTCTTAAACTAAGCATATAGACATTAGATAGAACTTTATTTGGGATTAAGTAAATCTTAAGATTATTTTCTTGAATTTTTTTCCTTTGAGTGTATTATTGGTAACGTTTCAATTTTAACCATCCAAGATATTTGTTAAACTCATAATGAAACTATGATGTTTAATTAGATGAAACTTAATTTTTTTTGTAACAATGCTAGTGCTATTTTTCTTTCTAAAAACTTAATTCAACACTCATAAACTAAGCACGCAGACATTAGATAGAACTTTATTTAGGAATATGTAACCTTATGACTATTTTCTTGAATTTTTTCCTTTTAATTATATTATTGGTTGACAATTTCAATTTTTACTATGCAAGATATTTTTTAAAATAAAAATGTTAATACGAGTTGCCAACCCTTTTTTTTTGAATAGTTCACATTCCGATGATAACAAGAAGAGGGAGAGCATTGGTAGCTAATATATTCTATAAATTGAGTAGAATAATCTATTATCAACAACTGTATGTATTCTCATGATCATTTACTTTCTTTACTCTTTTTCAAGCATACATTTATAATAATGGTTTTGTAATCATCAAAATAAGAGATTGTTAATCCCATGACCCTATGTGAGAGTTTGATGATAATAAATTAAATAGTGTGTTATTTGATATTATTTTTTTTAGGAAGATTACAAAGTGATTATTATTTATTATGTGATGACATTATATTATCATGGGTCTTTTTTAAGGATGTGCTTCACAAAAGTGATCAACCCATGCAAGAATCTTGCTCTCGATGGTACATTGTCCATGGTGCACACATAGAAAGGGGCAAAATAGAGCCAATTCTAATCGTGAGTTTGCACTGAGAAAAAGCAAAGTCCTTAAAAAGACTACTACTTGGATTAGAAGGTATAGAAGCTTACATTATGTGTATATGTTTCATGTGTTGTCTAATGTAAGTTAGAATCCTTAATAATTTGGAGAAAATATAAATTTTAAGATATCATGCTTTGTCTTGATCTTTTATGAGTGTTTCAAGTTATTTGAATAAAAATCCAAAAAATAGTTTTATGATTATTTAAGGATGATTAATGGATTGATTTTTGTAAATAATTTACCACTAGTTCAATTTTTATGTTTTTTTGGATTTTGAGAATCTATTGAATTATTTTGAAAATGATACATGACTAAAAAAGTACTCCCCTAAAAAGGAATATGAGATATAAAGATGAGATCATGTTTTGTTAAAAACTGAGTGATAACAAGTTGGTGCAAATGAAGGTGGCTAGATCATAAAACAAAAGATTATACATTAATAGGAATTATATAGTAATTTAAATATTAGAGCTAACACTTGCTAAAAAATAATTCAAATATCAATTGGCATAAATAAATTATAGAATTAAAACAAGGGATAAAGCTTATATAAATGCTTAAGTTAAAATTAACTTTACATAAAAAATAAGTGTGGCTACCACAAAATTAAGGGTCAAAAATTAAAAAGGAAAAAAATAAAATAGTTCATATAAATATTTTCAGATAAGGGAATTATTAAAAGTACCAAAAAGATGTCAGAAGTGATAGAAATTGGATGATAGGTAGAATTTGTCCAAAAGATTCATATAAAATTTGTCATTATAGTTTTGAAGGGTTTTTTTATAAAAATAATTTAGGAATTATCATAAACATATAAGTTTTAATAAAAATAATATTTTATTTTCTTTTATAAAACATTCAATTCTAAGCCAAACAATATAAGGAACTAAGTTATTGATGATTCCAAAAGATGAAAAAGTGTTTGTAGTGGAGAAGATGTCATTATTTAAAGGATATGGAGAGTCAAGTATCTGAAAACATGTGTTTGGTAAAGAATTTGAAAGGTTGCAAAAGAGGAAGATGAGCAATGAGAAATAAATTAGGGTTGGATGATTACATTGAGGATTTTGGAAAACAACTTACAAATATGAGAAAATGGCATGTAACAAGAAAGGAAAATTGAGGGTGTAACTAAGCAAAAACAAGAAAATTTTGAGAAATTTCCTAATGCAACCAAGTGATGGGGAAGGGAAAGAACTGCATTCATAAAGAGGTACAGAAACAAGATCAATCCAAATGCAAGACCAATATAAATCATATTCAGGTAGACAATCTTATGTAACTTAGGTGCAATTGTTTAATGTGATTACATATGCAATTAGCAACCTTGAATTGGTAGGAATTTAAATGACAAATTTTAATAATTGAGTGATGTATAAAAACTAAAGTTTGATTAAAAATAAGGCTTTGATTTTAAATGGGAGATAAATCATAGTTTCTAATTAGGTGTATCTCACTCTAGAGAAAGATTTAGGGATGAACCTCAAAGGGTCAATAATAGAGTGTATCTTATACTAGAGAAAAATTCTAAGGTATAACCCAAATGATTTTTTTTAAATATATTGGACCTTTGTTCTAGAAATTAAACTAAAAAAATAAAATAGGAATTAAAAAGTAAATAAAAAACTATTAAATTAAATCTTTCAATATGAGTTTAAAAATAAAAAAAATTTAAAATAAGGTGAAAAGATTACAAATGAGTTTTGGAGGTTTAATCGAATAGGATAAGAGTATTTTACTTTTATGTTTTTTTCATATGATTAGCTTGTCATTTGATATATGATTTAATAAAATTTGTACCTAATATTAAATATGACTCCAAACATGTAATATTGTACATTTTTGTTGTATAGTTTTTTCCATTGAGATAAAGTTAATTATTAATTACTAATCACTCGTAAGTAATGATGATATACATCATGAGATTCCAAGAGAACCATGAGAGAGTTTGATGGGTTATTACTTGTTTGTGACAGATAAGTGTATTATTTTGATCTTATATGATATATTAGAGCTATCATTACATCTAATTTTATTATACATTTTTGGAGAATATTGTACCTATTCCTCCCTATTTTGAATACTAGCTGTATTGACTTTGTTTAATTTGAAAATAAAAATGTAAGCTTGTTAATTATGTGGTTATTCATTTTGTTTTAAGAGTTAATTCATTGTTTTTAAATTAAGGATTTTAAAATGATAAAATGAAAGAATGTTGATTTATTAAAAAATGGCTTAAAAATTTGGGAATTTGGTGGCTCTAGAAAGATAAATGTCGTAATGGTCTTGAATTGATGACTTATCCTTTACTTCACTTGGGATAAAGTCTTGAAAGATGTGACTAAAGCCTATATTTAAAAACACTTTAAGGAGATCCATATAAGTGATTAGTAAGCAAAATTGAGCAAAAATCATTCCACAAGGGCACATCCTATGCTCAGGAGAAATGTAAAAGTAAAGAAATATTAGCCACTTAGTTTGGGTCACATTCCCTTTGTGATAAGTGTGAGAAACAACGATTTTGAGAATAATTGAAGTAGAGTCACTATAGATGAGTAATAAGAGTTCAAATCCAAACCTTCCATGGTCCAAAATAGTGATTATATAGAGAAATTCTTTATCCAATTGCCAAGCAAGAATAGGAAACGAAAGGCAATAGTACTTCTCCATGCCAAAAGCCTCAAGCAGAAAAGCTTCTAGCCTCTTACCAACAATGGTGAACCAAAATGATCATGAATAATCACAACAATGTTAAGCTATCCTCAAAGATCGTAGCATCATAATTTACTATCATCTAGTTTTATGGAGGAGGAAATCACGTAGGACAAATTTTATTGGTTGAAGTGAAATAGAGTTTTGTGTGTTTGTTAGTTATATGATTGGTGAAAAGTCATTGTTGTAAAGTTCTTTATGTAGTTTCTTAGAAAGTCTATTTTGGTTATGGTTGAATATTTGTCTACCAAGTACTATAGTAGATCTAAACCCTTCTCTATTCGTCAATGTAACTCCAAGATTTGGTGGCTTATTTGCTTGGTGCTAGCACCATTCAAGATAATCATTGTAAAAAATTGGAGATAATTAGTTTTTCAATTTTTATGATGGTTATTTATTGAACCCCCTCTCTTTTCTTGTTTACTTACCTTTATGAACAAGAACTTTGTTTGATCTCTTTAATGATGGGGGGGGGGGGGGGGGGTGTCACCTTTACCTCTTGAACTCCATGTTTCATCATTGACTTTTGTACCTTGCTCAACCCGTTTGCCTTTCCTCAAAATTCCTTTGTTGGAGGTTAACGAACTCCTAATGCCTTATCTTGATATTGTATTCAACTATTTTTAAGTGTCAATGTGGCTAGACAGTGATTTTTTGCTCTGTTAAGGAGAATTTATAATAATGTTATGCCAACTGCCTGCTTACTTTGCCATCTTTGTATTGCTCAGTTGCCTCTCTAACCTTAGAGCTATTTGTTTTATTTAGACATTGGATAATATATTCTGTGAGTATTATCATGCTTTTTCTATGTTTTATAAATCTTTTTTATTATTTTGACTGGTGATATCTTTGACTTCTAACATCATTATAGGATATGATGGAGAGAGATAGAACTAAAAAATTAGCTTGCGATTTCTTGATTTGCCTTTTACTATATTTGGTGGAATCGAAACGCTCATATCCATGGTGGTTGGGTCTACTCACATTAGACACCTCCTCGCTCAGTTAAGTAGTTGTTGTCCATAAATTTTCTATCCACACTAAGAGACTTAGCACCTCTGTGGCCTACTGAGCTATTATAATCCACCTAATTTTCAATAGAAACCCCTCTCTCTTCTAAGTTTGGCAGAGATTAACTTTGATGGTTTGATCTCTAACTCTAGTTGAGTGGATGCTATTATGGTGATCCCAAAATCATAGTGACCATCTCTTTCCCATCATTTGTTTTTGTTTCTATACTTTTTTTTGGAGCTTCAAGAAGCTATGATTGTGATTTCTATTCTTTTTTGATTAGTTGGGTTCTATGACAATATGTGCATTGATGGATTATGACACGACTCATTAATAGTGATATTTTGTATGTTTTGAGTGATGATTATGACACGACTCATATATAAGACGTAGTTATAGTGATATTAACTTTTGATCATATCTCAATCTCTTATGATCTTTGCTCAACAATCTCTGGTGTCAATTTTTTTGCTTACCTTGTCTCTTAAAGGAATTTCAAGTGGACTAGGGGTTATGCTTTTTTTTTAAAAGGATATATCATTATATCAAAGGTGGCAATGCCACAAAGGTTTTACAGTAAGATCCTCAAAAGAGATTAAACAAAATATCAGACAGCATAAGTTTGAGGAGAGGCTGGGGAAGAGATCCCACAGGAACCCAAACAAACTCATGAAGACAAGCATCACGGGCAACCCAGTCAGCAGGCTCGTTCCCCTCCCTATGGATGTGAGAAAACCAGAGAGCCTCCATATCCCTAACATACTGAAGAGTAACAGCTAACACCCCCTCCCCATTGGGGTTGGTAACCATATCCCGAGCCACCTGAAGTGCAATCATCGAATCAGACTGGATCTCCACGGCGCGATACTGGGGAAGGGATCCCCTAAGAAGGTCGAATGCCAAAAGAATGGCCTAGACCTCCATCATGTCAGCAGCCACTGAGATCATCCTCTTGCCCGCCACCATGAGAGGTCTACCCAAGCAGTCTCTCACAACTACACCAAGGCCAGCTATGGAGTCACCAACCACAGCATCACAATTGACTTTAATCCATCATGTTGGGGGGGGGGGGGGGGGGGAAGCCAGCCATGCGTAACAAGCAAATCCGAAGACCTGTCAGGATTCCCGCTGGACAGAGATGAATAGACGAGATGCCTCCTGAGAGCCGTGCTTACCTCGAACCTGATCGTCCGTGACAACGAGCAGGGTGTGGGCACGTGGCAGTTGTGTTTGAACGCATTTCTCCTCAACCATATGTAGTACATGGTAGTGGCAAGCATTGCCACGTAATGCACCCCGACGCTGCGCTACGCAGCAGGAGACCCCATAAGCCGGAATAGCATGTCCAAAGTTCTGAATCCGGACGCCACGCCCGTGGGCAAATCCAGCTCCAGCAGCACGTGACATGCATGACTGGCAGCACACATGTCACGGGCACGCGGGCAGTCCCACAGCGCGTGCTGTAAGGACTCCGCCTCCGTGTAGCCAAAGGGACACAAGGAATCCCGGCCAATTCCTCGGCGAGCCATCCACGTCGCCGTAAGGGTTATGCTTATCTCGTGAGACTTGTGCTTATGACATTGACTGCTAGTATTATGGAACTATGTATTATACCCGGTTGGGTTGATCTATTAAAAAATAAAATAATCTATATATATATATATATATATATATATATATATATATATATATATATATATATATATATATATATATATATATATTACTAAAGAACGATATGTGCTTCAATATATTATATCACACGGCACACCGTCTGACAAGTGTTTTGTACGTTTTGAATTTTTACTTTTTAAGCGTGAAGTATTTAAATCAATTTCTAAACAGTCGCTGCTTTTATGCGTCACGTTATTACTCCATTAGTCAGCACTTTTTCAACATTTTCAAGAGCAAATATTCAACTTGTTTTAACAGTATTTTAAGCGACCTGTCATTGTTTTTTTTTTCAAATGGTATGAATGTGTCTCATTAAAAAAATTAATTTAACTAAATAGACTACGAAATAATAAAAAAAATGTGAAACTTTCAAATTTGTAGCTTCCCCTTAACGGCAATCATCATTTTTTAGTGTTACGTCCATTTGACAAAACCTTTATAAATGCATTTCCTAATGTGCGTAATAATTCGAATAATACCATTATTTGTATTTCTGAAATTAATCATGTCTACCCACGTTTTCCCTTTTCTCTCTTTTTGCCTTCTTCTTCTCGCTTCCCATAGTTTTGGACGACCCACGGGCCAACGGGATGTCACTGCGGTCGAGAGAAAGGTACGTATGATTTGTATATTTATCAGTGTTTCTGCTCTAAAGAACTGAACGCAATCTAAACCGATCTTTTTAGGTTTACATCGCGTACCTTGGAGGCCAGCAAAGCCGGGATGCTATCTCTTTAAAATCGCTTCACGAAAGCATCCTTAGCAAAGTAACAGGACGGTACGTAAATGCTGCTTGACAAAACCTTGGGTTAATTACATACATTTGTGGCACTTAAAAAACCTGTGTAAACTTATTTCAGCGATGGTGCATCTGAGCGTCTCATCCATAGTTACACGAAGAGCTTCAATGCCTTTGCGGCAATGCTTTCAGACTCAGAAGCAAAGATGCTATCAGGTTAGAATATATAAATAAATAAGAAACGAAGTATTGTTTGAGGATCACTTAAGCCTGTCTTTATTTTGTTCTTCTTCTTCTCAGACTTAGACGAGGTGGTGTCCGTCTTTAAAAATAAGCAAAACCAGCACCACACTACGAGGTCATGGAACTTCCTGGGCTTTCCACTGGCCGCGCCTCGCGCGGCGTTGGAGTCCGACGTCATTGTGGGCATGCTCGATACCGGCATCTGGCCGGAGTCCAAGAGCTTCGATGATGCCGGGTTTGGTCCCCCGCCCACCAAGTGGAAGGGCACGTGTCAGTCCAATCACAACTTCACTTGCAACAAGTACGTCTCATATATTGAACAAACATAGGTATTATCGATTTTTTTCGTGAACTTTTTCTTGCCTAAACAGCAAAATTATTGGAGCTCGATACTACCATTTGAACGGAAACATCAGCGAAGGAAATATAGCATCACCACGCGACACAGAGGGCCATGGCACTCATACGTCGTCCACAGCGGCAGGACATGTGCTCCCGAACACAAGCCTCTCCGGGCTCGCGGAGGGGACGCTCCGAGGCGGCGTCCCTTCGGCACGGCTTGCAGTGTACAAGGTGTGCTGGGATAACGAGGGCTGCTCGGACGCCGATCTTCTCGCCGCATTTGATGATGCGATCGCCGATGGAGTCGACATCATTTCCATCTCTATCGGTTCGAGCATTCCAAGTGACTACTTCTCTGACTCCATCGCTATCGGATCCTTCCATGCGGTAAAGAACGGCATCCTGGTGTCAAGTTCGGCCGGTAACTCTGGCCCTGGTGATTCCACTGTGGCAAACTTTGCGCCGTGGTTGCTGACTGTGGCCGCAAGCACCATTGACCGCAAGTTCGTTGCCCAAGTTAAGCTCGGCAATGGCCAATCCTATCAGGGAATGGCGATAAATCTGGATGGCGATAACAATGTGCAGTACCCACTTGTGTACGGAGGGAATGTTCCTAACAAAACCGCAGGCTTCGATGGGTCCTCCTCCAGGTTGGGATTTCAAAGAAGCATCCTTCTCTTCATTTTTTAAACATATAATTTAAAATCGCGCGTGGTTGCAGATTCTGCGGTGATGGAACATTGGACGGTAAACTTTCCAAGGGAAAGGTAATTATATGCGACAGCTTGAGCGATGGCTCCGGGCCGCAGCACGCCGGTGCTGTTGGGGCGGTCATGAAAACAAGTGGTGCGAATGATTTCGCCTTCGGCTTTAAGCTCCCTGCCTCTGTACTGGGAACCAACGACAGCGCCAAGGTCCTCAATTATGCCAACAAAACCAGGTATGAGTAGCATATCGTTGGCGCAGTTATTTTTCAGTTCCCTTCCATTACTAAAATAACGGATTAATTCATTATTCTTATTGACGTATAAAAGCCATCCTACTGCGAGCTTATCCAAAAGTGAGGGAGTGTTGGATGGAGCCGCACCTTATATTGTCTCGTTTTCCTCTCGTGGTCCAAATCCAATAACTCCCAACGTACTTAAGGTAATAAAGTTAGTAATGGTGTAGACTAATGAAAAATACTCTCTATATGATATCAACATGGAATTTGCCTTTATATGCAGCCGGATTTGGCAGCTCCTGGAGTGGATATTTTAGCTGCATGGTCTCCCATTAGCACAGAATTTTCAGGGTCTTTAAACATAATATCAGGAACATCTATGGCGTGCCCTCATGCAAGCGGATCTGCTGCCTACGTCAAATCTTTTAACCCAACTTGGTCTCCTGCTGCTATTAAATCTGCACTCATCACCACTGGTAATATTAAGTTCATTCTTAGTAAAGGATTTCTCTTTAAATAGTCTGCTGGGCTTGACATATCTTTTTTACAGCCGACATCATGAGCCCAACAAAGAATAGACAGGCCGAATTTGCATATGGTTCGGGTCAGGTGAACCCAATGGCAGCAGTGAAGCCTGGGCTTGTCTATGATGCAGGGGAGATTGATTATGTAGAGTTTTTATGCGGCCAAGGCTACTCAAGCGAAAACCTTAGACGTGTTACAGGAGACTCGAGCAGCTGCACCTCAGAAAATAACGGCACGGTGTTTGATCTCAATTATCCCACGTTTACGTTGTCTGCTACACAAGGGAAGACCTTCTCGGCTGCATACCACAGAACAGTTACCAATGTGGGGATATCAAATTCTACTTACCATGCAAGTGTGGGCTCTCCAGCTGGTCTCAAGATAAATGTTGACCCACAAGTCTTGTCATTTAGTAAACTACTTGAAAAGAAATCATTTGTTGTGAACATTGAAGGGGAAACAAGTGAGACCATCCTCTCTGCAACATTATTGTGGAGTGATGGGCTGCACCATGTGAGAAGCCCTATTGTGGTTCACACTTCTGTTTAAATACTATTGTAAACTTTACATATCATTGAACTTTTACATGGTTTGATTTCCATAGTTACATCGGCTTGACACTTGGAAATTTTCTCTTCGCCTTTGATGGTAGGTTAATCTAATTTAATTGAAGATATTACTTAAAATACTAAAATAATTAATAAACCATCTTTTTTCATGAAAAAGAAAAAACATAATCGTGATTTAAATTTTGATAAAAAGCACACATATCTGTTAGTAAATTCAATTTCTAATCGAAGTAAATAGTCCCTCTCTCAATCGATAATCTATTGATCACTAATAAAATACTTCACCAAACACTAATAGTTTTAGATGAATAAAAAATAGCTAATCTTTAATCATTAAAAACATTTTTTATCAGAAAGTTTTCTTATTATTTTTATAATACCAATTGATTTTCTGACCATTCTACTAACATTACTTAAATTTGATAGTTGATCACTTGAAAGAGTATGCAATTAATATTTTTAACATTAAGCTGGTGTCTATCTTGCGATGAGGTAGATTTATAATATAATAGTTATACATGCGTCATTCTTAAATGTAGTGAAAGATATAAATTGGCATAAAATTCAAGATTATGTAAAATTTCAAAATAATTGAAAATACACATTACTGATGTTCATCATGTTTACACTTAAAAGTTTATTTTCAAACATTTGTAATTTTTTGGATTTGTAGTTAGAGCAAAGACTTAAATGATACTGATGACTATGGGGGTTAAAAGAAGAAATGTTTAAGCACAATTGAAAATATGTTTAGTCTTATGTTGTAAGTTGTGTAGTAATCAAGTTCTAATGTATAACTAAAATGATTTTGATTTAAAAGTTTAAGTTTTTGAATTGTTAGATATTGACAAGATGATATATTAGACTCAATCTGTGATGGAAATAAAATATTGGGAGAAATTTGAAAATGACAGCAAAAAGCTTAAGGAGTGGGAAGAAAGAAACCATGAACTTTTCATTCATGAATGCATATTTACAAAGCAACACTTACATCTATTTATAGCCAGAAAACATAACCAATTCCCTAAATAATTCCTCTTAATTCGAAAGTTTGTTTCCTAAAAATACTTAACAAATTAACAAAATACTTAAAATATGCTAACCATACTAAAAAAGTGCTAACAAATCCTTAAAAGGTGCTAACAAGCACTTAAAAAAATGCTAACAAAACGCTTAAAGTTTGCTAACATTACTCCCCCTCAAACTTAAAGTGTCTTCAACACTAATTGATTTCGTAATTCTTGAAACTTCTTCACTCCAAGTGATTTAGTGAAAATATCAGCCACTTGTTCTTCAGTACTGCAATATACCAGACTTATAGTCTCCTTATTAACATGATCACGAAGAAAATGATACCTTGTCTTGATATGCTTGCATCTCCTATGTTGAACTGAATTTTTTGCTAATTTGATGACTGATATATTATCAATAAATATAATTGTTAGCTCTTCTTGTTGATGATGTAACTCCTGTAATAAATTCCATAACCAAATTGCTTCACAAACTATTGATGAAGCTGTAGTATACTCTGCTTCACAGGATAAAAGAGCAATGAAATCTTGTTTAGTCAATCTCCACATAAATGCTGATGATCCTAAGAAGAAACAATAATCAGTTGTACTCTTCTTTTCATCTATATCACCTCCCTAATCACTATCAGAGTAGCCATATAAATCTGTCCCACTTTAGTTAGTAAAATGCAAACCATAATCTAGTGTTCTTTTAATATATCTTAGTATTCTTTTTGCAACCATCCAATGTGTTTTCTTTGGATTTTTCATATATAGACTAATGAGTCCAACAGAATATAGAATATCACGTCTTGTGATAGTGAGGTAACGAAGACTATCTGCATGAATTTTAAATAAAGTAGAGTCAATACTGTTTCCTTCTCCTTCTCTATTTTTTTTCATTTTCACATCAACTGGTGTTGCCACTAATTTACAATCTTCCATTCTAAACTTCTTTAAAAGTTCAGTAGCATATCTTCTTTGTGAGATTTGAATTCCAGTTGTCATTTGCTTTACTTCCAAACTATAGAAGTAAGACATTCACCATTATCTGTCATGTCAAATTCATGTTGCATAGTTCTTTTGAATTCATGAAATAATTCAAAAGAATTTCCTGTATAAAGAAAATCATCTACATAAAGACAAACTATAACAATATCATTTTAAGTTGTCTTAATATAAAGTGCATACCCAAATGAATATTTTTGAAGTCCTTGTTGTTGAAGATATCCATCAATCTTGGTATTCCATGCTCTTGGTGCTTGTTTCAATCCATATGAAGCCTTTTTAAAATGATAGAATTTATGTGTATCACTCACAATTTTGTAACCTTCAGGTTGATCAATATAAACTTCTTATTCTAAAACTCCATTCAAAAATACAGATTTAACATCAAGTTGACATATCTTCCATCCATGATGTGCTGTAAGTGCTAAAAGCAACTTCATTGTATCAAATTGAGCAACTGGAGCAAATACCTCGTTGTAGTCTATACCATATTTTTGCTTAAAGCCTTTTACCACAAGTCTTACCATGTATCTATCCACTGTTCTATTTGCTTTATGCTTCATCTTGTAAACCTATTTCACTCATATGGGTTTCTTTTAAGGAGGAAGATCAACCAACTCCTATGTATCATTCTTTTCTATAAATGTTATTTCTTCATCCATAGCTTTTTGCCAATTTATATCCTGTACTTCTTCATCAAAAGAAATAGGTTCATTATCAGCAAAATAACATAATAAGTTAGAATACTAAGAAGTTTGCTTATATATCTCTTGTAAATTTTTCAAATTTCTGCTTGAGTCAATAGGATGTGCTATCTTTTGTATAATAGTTGTTCTTGAGGGAGAGCTTGTTGGAGAATTTAAATAATGAGTTTGTTGATTTTGAATTTCTTCTTCTTGCCCAAGTGTAATAGTTTTATCATCTTTCTCTTCCTTCCACTTCCAAGTATCTTCTTCTACAAACACAATATCATGAATAATAAAGAACTTTTTGGTTAAAAGATTGTAGAGTTTGCAGGCTTTTGACTCCTCGTTGTACCCAATGAATATGTATTTTTCACCTTTATCATCTAATTTCTTCCTTATTGTATTAGGTACTAGTGCATAAGAAATACAACCAAATATTCGAAAATGAGAAACACATGGCATATATCCACTCCAAGTTTCTTGTGGAGTCATATAACGCACAGCTTTAGTAGGACATCGATTCAACAAATAAGTTGAACATGCAACTGCTTTTGCCCAAAATTCTTTTGGCATATTCCTCTCTTTCATCATTGTCCTTGTCATATCAAGGATAGTACGATTTCTTCTTTCAGCCACTCAATGTTTTTTTGGAGTATAACTTGTGATAAGTCGATGTCGTATGCCTTTTTGCTTACATAATTGAATAAATTCATTTGAAGTATACTCACCACCTCTATCAGATCTAAAGAATTGAATAAATAGCCCACTTTTTTTCAACCTTGCATTTGAACTCTTTAAATATGGAAATAGCAACAGATTTTTTTTTAATAAAATATGTCCATATTTTTTTACTAAAATCATCTATGAAAGTAATAAAATACTTGTTATCTCCATTTGATAACGGCACCAATGGACCACAAATATCAGCATGAATAAGCTGCAATGGTCTTTTAGCTCTCCAAGTATTATTCTTTTGAAATGGTAGACGATGTTGCTTTCCAAGTATACAAGCTTTACATATATGATTTGGATCATCCAATAAGGGAAGACCTTTCACCATTCCTTCTTTTGCCAATAATTTCAAACCTTCAATGTTAAGATGACCATACCTTAGATGCCATTTCAAAGAATCATTTGAAAGATGCCCGAGATAACAAACTTCAGTTATTGACTTTAATTGAAGAGGAAACATACGATTTGTCAACATCTTCACTTTAGTAATGTTTCTTCTTTTTGAATCTTGTAAAAGAAGATAACCATTCTCTATATATATAATATATTATTTCTCAATCAATTGCCCAAGACTAAGAATATTACTTTTCATATCAAGAATAAAATATGCATCTAAAATAATAATTAGAAACCCATTCTCTTTGTAAAGTTTTATATTACCTTTGTCTTCAACTTTCAACTTTGATGAGTCTCCAAGACTCACACTTACTTGCACATTTTCAATTGTATCAAATAGATGCCTTTTTTCACACATATGATTGCTTGCTCCTGAATCAAGAAATCATATATCTTCTCTTTCATTGCCCTCATTTTCAGCCAATAAAGATATTGACTTTTCTTTTGATGTTTCAGCATAGTTTGATTGATTTTTTTATGCCAACAATCAGAAGCATAATGACCAAACTTATGACAATTGTAACATTCAATATTTCTACCTTGTCCTCGACCTCGAGAAGCATTATTTTTTCCATGCCCATGTTGAGTGTAAGTTTGATTAAATTTCTGTTGAGATCTATTTTGGAAACGACCTCTTCCGCATCCTCGTTATGAACCTCGTCCACTTCCTCTTGAATTTGAATTCTCTTTCTTCAAGGTATAGTCTTCTTTCAAATTCAATTTTGATTCTAATGCTTGATCAATCAGTACAACTTCAGCCCTTTTCTTTATTCTCTGCTCATGCACTTGTAAAGAACCCATTAGCTCTTCAATAGATAAATTGCATATATCTTTAGATTCTTCAATTGCTGTTACCACATGCTCAAACATAGGAGTTAAAGAACGAAGTACCTTTTCAATGACATGTACATCATTGATTTGTTCTCCATTTCTCTTCATCAAATTCACAATAGCAATCAAGCGTGAGACAATCTGAGATAGTCTCATTTTCATTCATCTTTGCTTGCTCAAAATCACCCCTAAGGATTTGAAGACGTACACGCTTCACACGTTCAACACATTTGAAGATTGTGTTGAGTTTATTCCAAACTTCTTTGCTTGTAGTAGCTTCTGCAACTTTCTTAAAAGTGGCTTCATCAAGCCCTTGATATATTAAGAACAATGCCTTTTTTTCTTTTTTCTGATTTTCTTTCAACAATTTCTTCTCTACTTCAGTAGCATCTGATTCATCAAAGCCATCGATAACAATCTCCCAAAGGCCTTGCAAGCTAAGAAGGGCTTTAAATTGAATGCACCAATTATTATAGTTGTCATTCGTCAACCTGGGAATGATTTGTTGCACAATTTCAGACATTGTAAAAGAAAACACCCTTTCAAAAAAACCCGTTCTTCTCCCTTCAACGCTACAACGTTCGATCTTCTTTTTCAAGCTCTAATACCACTTTGATGGAAATAAAATATTGGGAGAAATTTGAAAATGACAGCAAAAAGCTTAAGGAGAGGGAAGAAAGAAATCATGAACTTTTCATTCATGAATGCATATTTACAATGCAACACTTACATTTATTTATAGCCAAAAAAACATAACCAATTCCCTAAATAATTCCTCTTAATTCGAAAGTTTGTTTCCTAAAAATACTTAACAAATTAACAAAATACTTAACATATGCTAACCATACTAAAAAAGTGCTAACAAGTACTTAAAAAGTGCTAACCAAACGCTTAAAGTTTGCTAACAATCTGCTCCCTCATTTAAGGAAAACTCCTCAATAAATAATATTAAAGTTAGTAATGATTCAATTAAGATCAAGTATGATAAAATGCTCCCAACACATGGTATCAAATCTTATGGTTTTGCTGGAATCAAGTAATTTATATAAATTGTGGCTCATATGATTTTTTTGGCTCTCTTTCCATTATGTTTGAGTAGAGATTGAACTCAAACAATGTGATTTAAGTGATTAAATAGCTCTTAGTATGCATAATAAATAGTATTGATAAAACCATTGTAGACCTACA
Source organism: Vanilla planifolia (assembly GCA_023846275.1). Classification (NCBI taxonomy): domain Eukaryota; kingdom Viridiplantae; phylum Streptophyta; class Magnoliopsida; order Asparagales; family Orchidaceae; genus Vanilla; species Vanilla planifolia. Next base: position 25,444,272 of record CM043874.1, on the reverse strand, counting down.
TATTCAACTATTTACAGTGAAGCAATCGATATAACATACACAAAAAATGAATTTGATTGCAATGGAATCCTTGATGTTAAACATGTCAATTGACTCCAATAGTCAAAAGATTGAAGATATTTTGAAGGAAGTGATGCACAGTAATAAAGAGATTCAAATATGTGGGCGAGATTTATCAAAATAAAATCAGGAATTAGTTTAATCTCATTTTGTAAATTCGATATAGAATAAAAACCTTAATATATAATTAATTGCCCTTGCCAATTTTTGAATTATTGGATGTCCATACATGGGTATGTTGAATACAACTTAAGCTTTCCATTTAATGTCTCTTAACAAAAAGTAAATTTGAAACACTAGCTTTTAGGTTGAAAAGCTTATAAAAAATGGGGAACATGACTACATGATAGCAATAAGCATTAAACTAGCTACTTCACTCTCATTGAAAATTTTCCCAAAGATTTTATAATAATAAAGGTGTGGGAGTCCCTTATCGACCATTATCAGATTTCGGTGCCATCATTTTCATTTGTGTTTAAATACATGCAATAGTAGAATCATCTTTCCAAAGGAATTTCTTTTCACATAAAACTTATTTTTTGAAATCAACATGGAAGTAGATAAAATTATTTGTTCAACAAAGATCAAGTTTTAAAAAAAGTTTTAAAACATAAGTTTCTATTATAACCTCACAATAGCCAAGAGTCATACCACTTACGATTACATGTCTTTTTCTCACATAATAAAATAAAAGAAACTTAATACATTTGATATATCACATCTTCTAGTAGTAAAATCCATGCTTTAGTCCTTAATGCTCTCTTGTAGACCTATGTGGTGCATCATTTTATTCTAAAAATGTTAGGAAAAAATAAACTTGAGCCAATCAACAATGGTTTAGTATAAAAACATATACGAATATGTAAAATAACTAATATTTTAAGTAACTGCATGCATAGTCAATAATCAAAATACAAACAAGTAAGATCATATGAATGATAACATACAAAATAAATGAACATAACATTGTTAATTGCAATGAAAGAGATATATGTTTGTTCTCATCTTTTATTATCTTATATATTTGCTTATTACCTTAATTGTCTATCTTATTTAAGATTTAGTTTAGAGCATGATTAGTTTGTAGTAATTAGGCATATTTAGGAACATTGTATTCCATACTTCAACAATTTGGGTAGAACGACCCTTTTTCTCCTCTCTAGAACTCATTATTTTGGAATGCAGTTTTGAGTTTCGGGTCTACCATTCATCTTAATCGTGGAATGAAACTTTTCCTTACCATTTCTAAATCTTTTATCTTTTCTTTCTATTTAATTTGTATTTCATTACTCTTTTGATAATATTATATTTTCTTTTTCTTTTGGTTACCATAACCATTATAATTATGCATATTCCTTTATCATTTCTCATTTTATGAAAAAGATATAAATATAATGAATCATGTTTAACATCCTTTAAGATTATATGTAAACAAAAAATGTGATAAAACGTTTACAAAATCAATTCATCAATCATCATCAAATAATAATAAAGCTATCTTTTAAATTATTTTTCAAATAACGTGCAACACACAAAATATCAAGCCAAAGTATAATATCTTCAAATCTATGTTCTCTCTAATCATTAAGCTTTCTAACCTACATTGTAAACTTTCTTACCTTTCAATCTAAGTAGTGGTCTCTCCAAGAACTTTGCTTTTTCTCAGTGTTATATTACTCATTATTGAATCCCCTCCGGTTTACCCTTTTTCATGCACCTGCTTCTTAGATTCCTTTTGATAGCAAAAGTACGCTTCATTTCTCTCTTTCTTCTCTCTATATCGCTTGGACAAAATTAATTACATTGGTTTATTCCTAAAAAAATTCCACTAAACTAAACATCACTATGTTATACTCAACTCATGATCTCTTTGCATTCCAAGCTATTACATTCTATGAACGATCACATCAAAATGATGTAATGCCACTTCAATAGTATTTGTATCTTAGTTCCTACAGTTTTTTGATTGGTTGATTAATTTTTGTATTGAATGAAGGAGCCATTTGTCGTTTCTAGTTTTAAAACCCTTATAGTTACTATGCATTGTGTTGTTATGATATCATACTTTATATTATACAAATACTTAGATATTCTATCTATTATTCTTACTCACACTAATTTTATTGAAACAATCCACTAGTTATACTAGTACGATCCCTTTCTATTTAATGTACTCAAACAAGTCCTTATCTTATACTAAAAGTCATTAATTGTAATAGTATGATACATGTTTTAGTACTTCATAACTCGATGATTCCCTGATATAATATGTATTATTTACTTAATTGTATTTATATATTCATGATTGTCACATCATACGATAGATTTATTCATTACTCAACTCATGAGACTTAATTTATTTTTTCTCAATTTGTTGTACTTGTACAATATCTATTTTCATACTTGTATTATACTCAATTTTCATGATTGATTATCTATATTATACAATAATGTTTTTGTACAATTTCTTGGGAGTCCTTATATGATCACTAACTGACTTTAGCATTTATTCATATTGAACTAACTCCATTTTTTGTTACTTAAGTTTTCTCGATTATACACTTGTATCATACATTGTGATCTAATTCTTTTCACCTTAACCTATCAGAATAATTTGACCTATTCTCTTAATGCATTATCGTACTAATATGTTACACAATCATAAGGTTATGATCAAATCCTAGCTTATGAATAAATGTGTTCACACTAATTTTGATTGATTTCATTGTCTATTTATATCATAATGTGTGATATATCTTAATAATTTTGTATAATCAAATTTCTGTCTTTAGCCTATTGAGCTAGATTCGATTCCTTGTAGAGATAAATTATTTGACACTTATCATACTCACACAATTCTCACTCTCATAATATACGATATTTATCATCGTTTTTGGGATTTAGCTTCACTATAGATTATATTGTATGATTTTCTTTGTCGTATTTATACAATATCCTATAAATGATAGTTCCTATGAAAGATTGTTTAAAATAATTTATAAAATTTATCAAATATATATGCAATTCAATTTACTTTTTACAAAAGTTTAGTATAATTCCTCCTTTATAAAAACTTTCTTTTCAAAATCTAGAATATGGAGGGTTACTTTTCAACATTTCCTCTTTTAATTCTAAGGTGGTCTCTCTTTCTATTTGGTTCAATCGAAAGACTATTATCATTACTATTTCTTTATTTCTCAACTTCTTTACATAACAAAAAACCTTACCACTTTTTTCATACATCAAACTTGGTTGTAGATCTTTTATATTTGAGTCTAGTTGTAGGACATGTGTTGGATCTTCCACATACTTTTTGAACAAGAAAATATGAAATAGATTATGAATCTTACCCAAACTTGTGGGTAATGCTACTTCATAAGTCACTTCACTTATCCTTACAATAATTTGGAAATATTTGATATACTTCATAAAGTCATGATAAAATCATAGCTCATGAACAAATGCATTCAAACTAATTCTAACTGATTTCATTTTCATTTTCTATCTTATTGTATGATATACATTCATCATCCTGTGTAATCAAATTCTAATGTCCTTAACCTATCAAACTCGTTTGACTTCTTGGGGTAAGAAATTGTTCATCGCTTGATTATACTCATATAATGTGCACTTTCATATTGTATGATATTTATCAATTTTTTAAGGATTTTTCTTCACTATAGACTGTACTATATTATATGATATTTATCAATTTATTATATTTGTATAATATCCCAAAGATGATAATTCTCATGAAAGATTACTTAGAAAAGTTTAAAAAATATCTCAAATATACCTAAAACTTAATTTACTCAAAATGAAGTGAAAACTAGTGTGTGAATCTCACAAGAAGTGGGGGAGCAGGAGGTGAATCGTGGGTTTTAAAATAATTTTGTTAATAAAAATAATACTTATTTTTCAAATATTCTTTATAAAAATATTTTTATATTATTTAAAAGCTTTGATTTATAATTATATTAATTTATAATTTTTATAATTAATAAAAATAAAAATAAAAGTTGAAATAGTATAACAAAATATTTAGGTAGTTTGGTTCAAACTAGAACCTACTTCAAAGCCCAATAGAGGTAAAAAAAACTCTTCTAATATAAGGGTTTCAAGTAGAGATTTTTTCTTATTATTCACCTCCAATCTGCTTGACATTTTTCTTTATGATTCGCCTCTATTTTACTAGCTTTTATGGGTACAATTATTACCTTGGCTTTTTTGAGCTCAATCATAACTCAGTTTTTTGTGATATTAAACTCAACTTATGCTTTTGCAAATGTTGGATCACCCAACCCAAAAGAAAAAATCAAAATACATCAAGAAATAAATTTCTGATAAAATAATATAAAATTTTTTAGTTTTTTTGATAAATATAAAAACATGAAGAGCTCAAAATTATGAAGAGAATTGAGAAAATAAAAGCTTATAATAATTAGGCTTTGTTGGAAGAATTTGAAATTTTAAGTAGTCGTAAGCTGTAGGTGTTGCGAGAGAAAATTTACATTAACAAAATATGATTCAGTCATTTTTTGAGATGTTAAAATCTTTTCATATTCATTAGTTATTTCATTCACAATAGTTTGATATTTATAGGAAAATTTTTTATCAAAACCATTAGAAAGTAAAGCAAAAGTTCTTTGAAAAGCTACTACCAAACAGACTAAAACACTTTTACAAAAGACTAAGAAATATTCTAAAGTGGCTACTACAATTACATATGTAACAGCTAGGTTTTTATCCATTAGATGGGATTAACTAGAACTGTTGGATCGATACAGAGGAGATCTCTGCCATATGAACAAATGCTATAAAAGCAAATGAGTTCTAGAGGGCTAGATCAAGCAAGATTTATGGAGCTATTCAGTCAAGTTAGATGAGATCTAGATCATTGAATTAATCAATGATAAAGTTAAGATTAAATATGGATCATAGGATTTAAACATGAGAGATCTCAGCCATAAGATCAAAGATAGATTATTTCAAACGGTAGAAAATACATGATCACGTTTAAGATAGAGGTGATCTCCACCATGTGATCTCAAAAATACACGATCAAACAGTACCGAGTGTTGCTACTTTTGGATACAGATAGGCGCAAGGGAGTTTAGCCACACATTATACAAAAAATTTGTATTTGGAATTTATAAACAATTGCATGGAGGTAATATGTAGATCCTAAATAGGGTTGGTTCCCCTTTTATGCACTTGAGAATTGATCGCATGTGTATACTTGTAACATATCGATTTATATGGGCCCAACTTGGTCAATACGTTCTTAGTTCAAGTGCTACCTGACTCGATCCACTGCCCTACCCCATCTAGTTCAGGAATACATCATCAGCCAGAATGGGATTGGCTCGATGTGGTTTTGACCATTTCTTGACCCAAGGCTTACAAGCTCTTGCTCGAGCCTGCCTAGCTTGATAGCTTTGCATTCGAGCATAGTTGGGGATGTGGCATAAATATATTTATTTATTTAAGTATGAAAATTTAATAGAATTATTTTTTGAAGAATCAAGATTTAACAATCTACTTAACATAGAATTTAACAAAAATACAAAATTATGATTTAACAAAGGAAAGAATGATTCAAAAATAAAATTATCATAAATGTTTTAAGTAGGTTTTGAACCAAGAAAAGGATTATGATATTTTAAGTAGGTTTTCCACAATAGTTGGAGTAGAAAATTTCCAAAGTGTTTTTGATACTCTCTTTGGACTTGTTGACATATTAGGCACTCGTCCACTGTCTTCTAAATATTCCTTTTCATCTTGGCCACAAAAATCTATTGTTCATGTCTTCAAACATCTTTATTTAGATGTGCATGTCATGACCCATGAGCTTCTTATTGTAATACTCTCCTTGTTTCCTCTTGGTTTGGAATATATAATCGATTATTATAGTAAATGAGTTCAATCACCTTATTGAGGTGAAAATCAATTTCTTTCCCATATAAAATTCTAGCTTTGACTTTCCATAATTCTTCATCTTGATCTTAGAATTCCTTTAAGTCTTTAAGTAATTCCAATAGTAATGCCACTTCATTGAAGTTTTTTTTATTAACTCTTGATATTGCATAGACATACAACCAATTCATCTCGATACATAATTGGGCCCCTTCAATTTTTGAATCATAAATGGTGAAATTTACCTTTTTTTCTTGAGGCATTTGTCACCACATTGAGATTTATTGGTTTATATATGATTTCTATATCATAACAATTCTAACTAGAATCTCTGTTATAGATTCAATTCCTTCTACGTAAAGATATACGTTAAACTCTGATGATCTGAACATATTTGTTCCTTAGCACCAAACAAATAATGCCCTCAAATCTTTTAGGAAAAGATGATTTCTACCAATTTTAAGTCATGTATAGGGTAATTCTTTTTATGTGGTTTGAGTTGTCAAGACATATAAGCTATAATTGGTAGGATTAAACTTATAGTGATGTTTCCATATAAACTTCAAATTCTTTATCTATAATTGGTATGGTTAACATTTCTGCGATGGTCAATATCTACTTTGAGTTTTGAAAACTATCTTAAAACTTTGATCACAAATGAAAGGATTTGCTATTTGGGTAAGTCTTATCAAGGGGAAAGAAATTTATGAAAATTCTTTGACAAACTTTTGATAATACCCTCCTTATTCTAAGAAATTCTACTCTTCAATGATATTTATGAGCATAAGCCATTTTGTTACTACTATCACCTTTTGGTGTTCACCTTTATAACATATCTGTTTATGATCCTTCTTGCATCTTTTAAGCACTTATGAGAAATGGTAACATCTTTGTTTTTCTATAGCTACAATCTTTATAAAATATCAAATAAGTCTTGTGAAAGCCTCCTTATAATCATTCACAATTTGGTTCCTTTGATACAAGCTGAATAATTCATCTTGATTTTATCCTTTATGGATTTTGAAATATACTATTCCAAGAATGCTTGAAGAAAATCATCACAAGATATTTTAGAATTTGGCTCATCTTTGGGAATCCTCTTCTATCCTCACTACTACTGTCCTATAACAGTCTCTAGAAGATGTACAATTATTAATAAATTTCAATGATCTTCACATGGCAAACTACCGAACAACATCTCCATCCTTTTTAGCCAATCTTTGGCTTCAAATGATATATTATTTCCAAGATGAGGTGGTCATAATTCAAAGATTAAGAATTACATTATTTGGGATTGAAGGCATGAGAATCTCTTTCAAGATCATGGAGTGTCTCCCTCAATAATTCCTTAGATGTTCTTTTTCTAGCATTTTGGATATTTTTGGTTAGGGAGTCTACAAGTCTTAAGTTGTTTGAATTATTTATGTCCTCATCATCATCGTTATTACGGTACCTTGAGTTCATTCTATGCAATGACATGAATTCTTACTTACTTTATTATAAATCAAAATGATAATATACTTAATTACATTAGTTTGCGTGTCTCTTTCATGCATGCATCTATACAACTTCATCTCATTAATCATCATTCATGTATTTATTATATGCATATTTTTATTTTTATTTTTATTTTTTATTTTATGTTATATATTATTTTTATTATATTGCATGATATATGATATTGTACTATATGGTTCTATTTTTCTTTTTATTCATTTTATTAGACTGGTTTTCTCTGTAAGGAATTGAACTAAAAAATAAAGTGTCATATTATATGTTTCTTTATATCATATTATATAATATTTTTATTTTCAATTCCTCATTTTTTTCCATGTAATTGCTTTGTTGAGTTATCTGAGATCATAGTGTACATCATATTCTACTTTTCATATTGTGTCATACAGTTATATCAGTTATCTTATTTGATCATTTTATAATATTATATGATAGTCATATATTATAAGGTACAATTTTATTAGTCTACTTCTCAATATCATATTTCTTATTCCACATACTAAACAAATTGGGGTATCATATTGTAGGACGGTTTTTTATCGGTATGGTTTTATTCTTCCATTTCTTACTATCCCATTGATTTTTTCAACATATAATATAATTTGTAATCATACAATACAATATCTCTACTTTTGTTCATAAGTTGTTGTTTTATGATTATTGTATTATATGATATTTATTATTATAATATATGATATCAACTTGAAATTGTGTATTTTTTACATAGAATCTAGGTTTTATTGCCATTCTTTTAAAACAAAGCACAAAAAAAAATTGATACAAAGGTACAACAAGTGTGTTTTTCTCTTTTAAAAGGTTGATCCATTCTTTCCACCTTGTTTTTTTAGTGTGTTCCAAATGTTCATGTCCTAGGTTGAGACATGTCATCATAGACCATTTTTCATTAGCTTTGCATTAGTGTCTAATTCTAAATTTTCCATAACATCCTCCCAAGAATGTCAACCAATTTGAAATAAAATGATGATTGTTTTTATCTTTCTATCATCTTATACATTTGCTCATTATCTTAAATCTTTATCTTCTTTAGGATTTGGTTAAGGGCAAGGCTACTTCATAATAAATGGGTATATTTAGAAATATGTTTTTCTATACTTAAATAACATGAATAGAATGGCCACTTTTCTTGTCTGTGAGACTCATTACTCTAGAATATGTTGTTGTCTTTTGGATTTACCATTCATCTTCATTATAGTATGAAATTTTGCCGTCCAAATTTCTAAATAATATTTTATCGTTTTTTTAATTTTTAATAATTTTTTATTTTCTTAATTTTGGTTACCTTAATTTTTCTCATTTTATGAAAAAGATATAAATATAGTGAATCATGTTTATCATACTCTAATCTTATATAAAAAATCAAGCAATTGGTAAAGTATTTACAAAATCAGTCTATTAATCATCCTCAAATAATAATAAAACTATTTCTTAAATTTTTATCCAAATAAAATTTAACATACATAAGACATCAAGCCAAAGAATGACAACTTCAAATTTATATTTTCTCCAATCATTAAGGCTTCTAACTTATATTAGACAACACATAAAAAATATACACATTGTGAAAGCTTCCGTACTTTTATATCCAAGTAGTATTCTTTCTAAGGACTTAGCTTTTTCTCAATGCTATAATACTCACAGTTGGATCGCCCCTATTTTACCCTTTTCCATGAGTACACTTACTCCTTTTAGGTTCTTTTCAAGAGCAACAAAATACTTTCGTTCTCTCTTCCTTCACACTGTCATGCTTGAAAAAAGTTAATTACACTAATGTATTCCCAAAAAATCTCCTAAATAAAACCTCAATGTTTTTTTATTTGGCACATGGCCACTTTTCATTCCAAACTGTTAAATTTTGCTAATAGTTGCATCAAAATGATGTAATTCTTCAATGGTATTTTCATCTTAATTCTTATGATTTTTACCAATTGATCAAACTTTTCATTGAATGAATTAGACATTCATTATTTTGGATTTTAAAACACATATAGTTATTATGTATCACACAAGTATGATACCTTATTTCATATTATATGATTAGTTTAATACTTTATCTATTGTACTTATTTACCTTGATCATATTAATATGATCCAAGAGTCATACAAAAAATCTCCCTTTTAATTTAATCTACATAAGCATCTCCTTATTCATATTAATATGGGTTATTAGTCATATTACTTCTATACATCATTGTAGTTTGTAGCCTAACTGACATAATAATTATTATTCACCTGATCATACTTATAAATTCATGATTATAATATCATATAAAGTATTCATCAATTATTTAATTCATTAGGCTTAGTTATTTTTTTAACTTATTATGCTTTTATGATATTTCTTTTTGTATTTTTATAATACCATAACACCCTAACATATCTTTTGTTTTATATACTAACATTCTTGACTGATTTCTTTGTCATCCTTGCATAATCACTAGTTGGCTTTACTGTCTATTCACACTGATCTAGCTCAATTTCTTGTCACTTGATGGTACTATATGATACACTTATAATATATGGTATGATCCAGTTCTTTTTTCCTTGACCTACTAGAATAATTTGACCTATTTTGTTGATTTGTTATTAGTCTATTGCATTATACAATCGTAAGGTTGTGATCAAATCTTACATTATGAAATAATGTGTTCATGCTGATCCTAATTGATTTCACTCTCTTTCTCTATCATTTTGTATGATATATCTAAATCATATTGCAAGATCAAAATCTGTTGTCCTTGGCTTGTTGGACTCATTCAAATCCTTGTGGTGATAATTTTATCACTTAATCATTCTCATATGAAACTCATTTTCTTATTATACAATATTTATCAACCATTTTAGGATTTAGCTTCACCACAGACCGAATAATATGACCCTCTTTATTGTACTTATGCAATATCATAAAAATGATAATTCTTATAAAAGCTTATTTAAAAAAATTTATAAAATTTCTCAAATATATATACAACCACTTCACTTAGAAATAATTTCCTTTTACAAAAGTTGAGGATGCTACAAAAAGAGTCTTGTGAAAATGCTCGAATGTGAACTTAGCCCTTGAGAATAAAATGAGAGGTGGAAAAGGTTAACACATAAGAATTCCTTTTCTCAAAAAGTATATGATACTTAGTAGGATCTAAGAGAGGATGAAATTTAGGAGCTTGAAAATGGTTCTAAAGAAGAACCTTGGCATCAAAATAAATTCTTAATTTTTAGTAACCAGCTTTCTTAATTTTGCTTAGGTTGAGGTTAATCTCCATAAACTTGACCTTTCTAAGGGCCTCACCTCTAGTTTGAGATAAGTGTATTTAGGCCAATTCGCCTTAGCCCCTTAGTATAACTCCTTTTATAAAAGGTATCAAAGCTATACATGATTCAATTTGGACCAAGCTCAAGATTTCCATGTTGTATTTATAGTGAAGACAATTAGTTTGATATATTCCAATCTTTAACATCAAAAATAATGGAGGATGGTGCATGGAACACAGTTCCATAACAAAAATCACTAGAATGGTGCAAAATTTCCATCAAGATTCAATCAAAAGTATTTGAAAAGTACTATGAAAAATAGCTGACAACTATAAAAAATGTTGTAGGATTGATTTAAGAGTTTTGGTTTATAAAGAATGGTTTCTTGCTCAAAAGCCTACATTTGTTAACCAAATGAATTATGTACATAAAGCCCCTTTTTTATGTTTATAACAGTCACACCTTGGAATCATTTCTTTTTTGCATGACCCTTCCTGGGGCAAGTCTTTTTTCCCTCCTCATCTTTACATTCCTTGATTATTAGAGAATTTTTCAAACTCTCTTCTCCCACAACAACAACTTCTTTCCTCAATTTTTCTTCCTCTCCTTAATTGTCTTGCAATTTTTTATCTCAACAAACAACCCTTAAATTGCTTTATTTTCTCCTTTTTACAGTTTCTAAATGTCTCTTTCTTTTGTTGAAAGTAGTCAATTCATTTAATGGAAATCTTTTCAAATTTCTTCCACCTCCTTTAGTTTTTCAAATTTTATTTCAACTTTAGTTTGGTTTTTAATCTCACTCGCCTATTATGATACTTACCCCTATCCATGGTGCTTTTTTGGATAATAAGAAATTCTAAATATGTTAATAAATTTGGTTGAGTGAATTTTTAGACTATAGATAGCTAATTTTTATGTTTAGTAGAGATCTTAAAGAAGAATAGTAGCAAAGATAAAAACCCATGAAAATAATATTGATTGGAGTGGTAGACAATCAAGAGATTTATTTTGAGTTTAATTTTATATATTATACACCTGTTTTGATTAGAATATTATTGTTGATTAAAATTATTCTTATAAGTCAAAAATTAAATTTTATTTAAATTAGTCGTCTTAAAAAATATTAAACTTTTAAATCTTATTGAAGTGTGCTAATTTCATTCAAAATAGAAAATCACATCGATTAGTTTGCAAAATTTATATGGATGACAGTGTTTGGTGCAACCAAAAATAAGCATTATGAATATTTTTCAAAATTAATAAAGAAGAAGGTCAAGATAAGTTTGATGGAAGAACTAAATTTCTTTATAGAATTATAACAAGCAGACCAGACATCATGTCTAGTGTATGTGTCTGCTCTAGATTTCAAACTAATCCGAAATAGTCCTACTTACAAATAATAAAACACATAGTTAGATATCTTGTTGGTATACCTACTCTAAGCCTTTGGTATCTTAAGAGTGAGCTAGAATTTGAACTAAGTACATATTTAAATGCTAATTTTATTGAAAGTAAAATACATAAAAAGTATATATTAAATACTTATTAATATATTGGCTATTCTCTTATCTCTTTTGCTAGTTTTGTATCATGAGTTTCATGGTAAGATAATAATTATGAGACTATGATGTCCAATTAGTTGAAACTTAATTTCTTTTGTAACAATGCTTGTACTATTTGTCTTACTGAAAACTCAATTCAGTACTCTTAAACTAAGCATATAGACATTAGATAGAACTTTATTTGGGATTAAGTAAATCTTAAGATTATTTTCTTGAATTTTTTTCCTTTGAGTGTATTATTGGTAACGTTTCAATTTTAACCATCCAAGATATTTGTTAAACTCATAATGAAACTATGATGTTTAATTAGATGAAACTTAATTTTTTTTGTAACAATGCTAGTGCTATTTTTCTTTCTAAAAACTTAATTCAACACTCATAAACTAAGCACGCAGACATTAGATAGAACTTTATTTAGGAATATGTAACCTTATGACTATTTTCTTGAATTTTTTCCTTTTAATTATATTATTGGTTGACAATTTCAATTTTTACTATGCAAGATATTTTTTAAAATAAAAATGTTAATACGAGTTGCCAACCCTTTTTTTTTGAATAGTTCACATTCCGATGATAACAAGAAGAGGGAGAGCATTGGTAGCTAATATATTCTATAAATTGAGTAGAATAATCTATTATCAACAACTGTATGTATTCTCATGATCATTTACTTTCTTTACTCTTTTTCAAGCATACATTTATAATAATGGTTTTGTAATCATCAAAATAAGAGATTGTTAATCCCATGACCCTATGTGAGAGTTTGATGATAATAAATTAAATAGTGTGTTATTTGATATTATTTTTTTTAGGAAGATTACAAAGTGATTATTATTTATTATGTGATGACATTATATTATCATGGGTCTTTTTTAAGGATGTGCTTCACAAAAGTGATCAACCCATGCAAGAATCTTGCTCTCGATGGTACATTGTCCATGGTGCACACATAGAAAGGGGCAAAATAGAGCCAATTCTAATCGTGAGTTTGCACTGAGAAAAAGCAAAGTCCTTAAAAAGACTACTACTTGGATTAGAAGGTATAGAAGCTTACATTATGTGTATATGTTTCATGTGTTGTCTAATGTAAGTTAGAATCCTTAATAATTTGGAGAAAATATAAATTTTAAGATATCATGCTTTGTCTTGATCTTTTATGAGTGTTTCAAGTTATTTGAATAAAAATCCAAAAAATAGTTTTATGATTATTTAAGGATGATTAATGGATTGATTTTTGTAAATAATTTACCACTAGTTCAATTTTTATGTTTTTTTGGATTTTGAGAATCTATTGAATTATTTTGAAAATGATACATGACTAAAAAAGTACTCCCCTAAAAAGGAATATGAGATATAAAGATGAGATCATGTTTTGTTAAAAACTGAGTGATAACAAGTTGGTGCAAATGAAGGTGGCTAGATCATAAAACAAAAGATTATACATTAATAGGAATTATATAGTAATTTAAATATTAGAGCTAACACTTGCTAAAAAATAATTCAAATATCAATTGGCATAAATAAATTATAGAATTAAAACAAGGGATAAAGCTTATATAAATGCTTAAGTTAAAATTAACTTTACATAAAAAATAAGTGTGGCTACCACAAAATTAAGGGTCAAAAATTAAAAAGGAAAAAAATAAAATAGTTCATATAAATATTTTCAGATAAGGGAATTATTAAAAGTACCAAAAAGATGTCAGAAGTGATAGAAATTGGATGATAGGTAGAATTTGTCCAAAAGATTCATATAAAATTTGTCATTATAGTTTTGAAGGGTTTTTTTATAAAAATAATTTAGGAATTATCATAAACATATAAGTTTTAATAAAAATAATATTTTATTTTCTTTTATAAAACATTCAATTCTAAGCCAAACAATATAAGGAACTAAGTTATTGATGATTCCAAAAGATGAAAAAGTGTTTGTAGTGGAGAAGATGTCATTATTTAAAGGATATGGAGAGTCAAGTATCTGAAAACATGTGTTTGGTAAAGAATTTGAAAGGTTGCAAAAGAGGAAGATGAGCAATGAGAAATAAATTAGGGTTGGATGATTACATTGAGGATTTTGGAAAACAACTTACAAATATGAGAAAATGGCATGTAACAAGAAAGGAAAATTGAGGGTGTAACTAAGCAAAAACAAGAAAATTTTGAGAAATTTCCTAATGCAACCAAGTGATGGGGAAGGGAAAGAACTGCATTCATAAAGAGGTACAGAAACAAGATCAATCCAAATGCAAGACCAATATAAATCATATTCAGGTAGACAATCTTATGTAACTTAGGTGCAATTGTTTAATGTGATTACATATGCAATTAGCAACCTTGAATTGGTAGGAATTTAAATGACAAATTTTAATAATTGAGTGATGTATAAAAACTAAAGTTTGATTAAAAATAAGGCTTTGATTTTAAATGGGAGATAAATCATAGTTTCTAATTAGGTGTATCTCACTCTAGAGAAAGATTTAGGGATGAACCTCAAAGGGTCAATAATAGAGTGTATCTTATACTAGAGAAAAATTCTAAGGTATAACCCAAATGATTTTTTTTAAATATATTGGACCTTTGTTCTAGAAATTAAACTAAAAAAATAAAATAGGAATTAAAAAGTAAATAAAAAACTATTAAATTAAATCTTTCAATATGAGTTTAAAAATAAAAAAAATTTAAAATAAGGTGAAAAGATTACAAATGAGTTTTGGAGGTTTAATCGAATAGGATAAGAGTATTTTACTTTTATGTTTTTTTCATATGATTAGCTTGTCATTTGATATATGATTTAATAAAATTTGTACCTAATATTAAATATGACTCCAAACATGTAATATTGTACATTTTTGTTGTATAGTTTTTTCCATTGAGATAAAGTTAATTATTAATTACTAATCACTCGTAAGTAATGATGATATACATCATGAGATTCCAAGAGAACCATGAGAGAGTTTGATGGGTTATTACTTGTTTGTGACAGATAAGTGTATTATTTTGATCTTATATGATATATTAGAGCTATCATTACATCTAATTTTATTATACATTTTTGGAGAATATTGTACCTATTCCTCCCTATTTTGAATACTAGCTGTATTGACTTTGTTTAATTTGAAAATAAAAATGTAAGCTTGTTAATTATGTGGTTATTCATTTTGTTTTAAGAGTTAATTCATTGTTTTTAAATTAAGGATTTTAAAATGATAAAATGAAAGAATGTTGATTTATTAAAAAATGGCTTAAAAATTTGGGAATTTGGTGGCTCTAGAAAGATAAATGTCGTAATGGTCTTGAATTGATGACTTATCCTTTACTTCACTTGGGATAAAGTCTTGAAAGATGTGACTAAAGCCTATATTTAAAAACACTTTAAGGAGATCCATATAAGTGATTAGTAAGCAAAATTGAGCAAAAATCATTCCACAAGGGCACATCCTATGCTCAGGAGAAATGTAAAAGTAAAGAAATATTAGCCACTTAGTTTGGGTCACATTCCCTTTGTGATAAGTGTGAGAAACAACGATTTTGAGAATAATTGAAGTAGAGTCACTATAGATGAGTAATAAGAGTTCAAATCCAAACCTTCCATGGTCCAAAATAGTGATTATATAGAGAAATTCTTTATCCAATTGCCAAGCAAGAATAGGAAACGAAAGGCAATAGTACTTCTCCATGCCAAAAGCCTCAAGCAGAAAAGCTTCTAGCCTCTTACCAACAATGGTGAACCAAAATGATCATGAATAATCACAACAATGTTAAGCTATCCTCAAAGATCGTAGCATCATAATTTACTATCATCTAGTTTTATGGAGGAGGAAATCACGTAGGACAAATTTTATTGGTTGAAGTGAAATAGAGTTTTGTGTGTTTGTTAGTTATATGATTGGTGAAAAGTCATTGTTGTAAAGTTCTTTATGTAGTTTCTTAGAAAGTCTATTTTGGTTATGGTTGAATATTTGTCTACCAAGTACTATAGTAGATCTAAACCCTTCTCTATTCGTCAATGTAACTCCAAGATTTGGTGGCTTATTTGCTTGGTGCTAGCACCATTCAAGATAATCATTGTAAAAAATTGGAGATAATTAGTTTTTCAATTTTTATGATGGTTATTTATTGAACCCCCTCTCTTTTCTTGTTTACTTACCTTTATGAACAAGAACTTTGTTTGATCTCTTTAATGATGGGGGGGGGGGGTGTCACCTTTACCTCTTGAACTCCATGTTTCATCATTGACTTTTGTACCTTGCTCAACCCGTTTGCCTTTCCTCAAAATTCCTTTGTTGGAGGTTAACGAACTCCTAATGCCTTATCTTGATATTGTATTCAACTATTTTTAAGTGTCAATGTGGCTAGACAGTGATTTTTTGCTCTGTTAAGGAGAATTTATAATAATGTTATGCCAACTGCCTGCTTACTTTGCCATCTTTGTATTGCTCAGTTGCCTCTCTAACCTTAGAGCTATTTGTTTTATTTAGACATTGGATAATATATTCTGTGAGTATTATCATGCTTTTTCTATGTTTTATAAATCTTTTTTATTATTTTGACTGGTGATATCTTTGACTTCTAACATCATTATAGGATATGATGGAGAGAGATAGAACTAAAAAATTAGCTTGCGATTTCTTGATTTGCCTTTTACTATATTTGGTGGAATCGAAACGCTCATATCCATGGTGGTTGGGTCTACTCACATTAGACACCTCCTCGCTCATTTAAGTAGTTGTTGTCCATAAATTTTCTATCCACACTAAGAGACTTAGCACCTCTGTGGCCTACTGAGCTATTATAATCCACCTAATTTTCAATAGAAACCCCTCTCTCTTCTAAGTTTGGCAGAGATTAACTTTGATGGTTTGATCTCTAACTCTAGTTGAGTGGATGCTATTATGGTGATCCCAAAATCATAGTGACCATCTCTTTCCCATCATTTGTTTTTGTTTCTATACTTTTTTTTGGAGCTTCAAGAAGCTATGATTGTGATTTCTATTCTTTTTTGATTAGTTGGGTTCTATGACAATATGTGCATTGATGGATTATGACACGACTCATTAATAGTGATATTTTGTATGTTTTGAGTGATGATTATGACACGACTCATATATAAGACGTAGTTATAGTGATATTAACTTTTGATCATATCTCAATCTCTTATGATCTTTGCTCAACAATCTCTGGTGTCAATTTTTTTGCTTACCTTGTCTCTTAAAGGAATTTCAAGTGGACTAGGGGTTATGCTTTTTTTTTAAAAGGATATATCATTATATCAAAGGTGGCAATGCCACAAAGGTTTTACAGTAAGATCCTCAAAAGAGATTAAACAAAATATCAGACAGCATAAGTTTGAGGAGAGGCTGGGGAAGAGATCCCACAGGAACCCAAACAAACTCATGAAGACAAGCATCACGGGCAACCCAGTCAGCAGGCTCGTTCCCCTCCCTATGGATGTGAGAAAACCAGAGAGCCTCCATATCCCTAACATACTGAAGAGTAACAGCTAACACCCCCTCCCCATTGGGGTTGGTAACCATATCCCGAGCCACCTGAAGTGCAATCATCGAATCAGACTGGATCTCCACGGCGCGATACTGGGGAAGGGATCCCCTAAGAAGGTCGAATGCCAAAAGAATGGCCTAGACCTCCATCATGTCAGCAGCCACTGAGATCATCCTCTTGCCCGCCACCATGAGAGGTCTACCCAAGCAGTCTCTCACAACTACACCAAGGCCAGCTATGGAGTCACCAACCACAGCATCACAATTGACTTTAATCCATCATGTTGGGGGGGGGGGGGGGGGGGGGGAAGCCAGCCATGCGTAACAAGCAAATCCGAAGACCTGTCAGGATTCCCGCTGGACAGAGATGAATAGACGAGATGCCTCCTGAGAGCCGTGCTTACCTCGAACCTGATCGTCCGTGACAACGAGCAGGGTGTGGGCACGTGGCAGTTGTGTTTGAACGCATTTCTCCTCAACCATATGTAGTACATGGTAGTGGCAAGCATTGCCACGTAATGCACCCCGACGCTGCGCTACGCAGCAGGAGACCCCATAAGCCGGAATAGCATGTCCAAAGTTCTGAATCCGGACGCCACGCCCGTGGGCAAATCCAGCTCCAGCAGCACGTGACATGCATGACTGGCAGCACACATGTCACGGGCACGCGGGCAGTCCCACAGCGCGTGCTGTAAGGACTCCGCCTCCGTGTAGCCAAAGGGACACAAGGAATCCCGGCCAATTCCTCGGCGAGCCATCCACGTCGCCGTAAGGGTTATGCTTATCTCGTGAGACTTGTGCTTATGACATTGACTGCTAGTATTATGGAACTATGTATTATACCCGGTTGGGTTGATCTATTAAAAAATAAAATAATCTATATATATATATATATATATATATATATATATATATATATATATATATATATATATATATATATATTACTAAAGAACGATATGTGCTTCAATATATTATATCACACGGCACACCGTCTGACAAGTGTTTTGTACGTTTTGAATTTTTACTTTTTAAGCGTGAAGTATTTAAATCAATTTCTAAACAGTCGCTGCTTTTATGCGTCACGTTATTACTCCATTAGTCAGCACTTTTTCAACATTTTCAAGAGCAAATATTCAACTTGTTTTAACAGTATTTTAAGCGACCTGTCATTGTTTTTTTTTTCAAATGGTATGAATGTGTCTCATTAAAAAAATTAATTTAACTAAATAGACTACGAAATAATAAAAAAAATGTGAAACTTTCAAATTTGTAGCTTCCCCTTAACGGCAATCATCATTTTTTAGTGTTACGTCCATTTGACAAAACCTTTATAAATGCATTTCCTAATGTGCGTAATAATTCGAATAATACCATTATTTGTATTTCTGAAATTAATCATGTCTACCCACGTTTTCCCTTTTCTCTCTTTTTGCCTTCTTCTTCTCGCTTCCCATAGTTTTGGACGACCCACGGGCCAACGGGATGTCACTGCGGTCGAGAGAAAGGTACGTATGATTTGTATATTTATCAGTGTTTCTGCTCTAAAGAACTGAACGCAATCTAAACCGATCTTTTTAGGTTTACATCGCGTACCTTGGAGGCCAGCAAAGCCGGGATGCTATCTCTTTAAAATCGCTTCACGAAAGCATCCTTAGCAAAGTAACAGGACGGTACGTAAATGCTGCTTGACAAAACCTTGGGTTAATTACATACATTTGTGGCACTTAAAAAACCTGTGTAAACTTATTTCAGCGATGGTGCATCTGAGCGTCTCATCCATAGTTACACGAAGAGCTTCAATGCCTTTGCGGCAATGCTTTCAGACTCAGAAGCAAAGATGCTATCAGGTTAGAATATATAAATAAATAAGAAACGAAGTATTGTTTGAGGATCACTTAAGCCTGTCTTTATTTTGTTCTTCTTCTTCTCAGACTTAGACGAGGTGGTGTCCGTCTTTAAAAATAAGCAAAACCAGCACCACACTACGAGGTCATGGAACTTCCTGGGCTTTCCACTGGCCGCGCCTCGCGCGGCGTTGGAGTCCGACGTCATTGTGGGCATGCTCGATACCGGCATCTGGCCGGAGTCCAAGAGCTTCGATGATGCCGGGTTTGGTCCCCCGCCCACCAAGTGGAAGGGCACGTGTCAGTCCAATCACAACTTCACTTGCAACAAGTACGTCTCATATATTGAACAAACATAGGTATTATCGATTTTTTTCGTGAACTTTTTCTTGCCTAAACAGCAAAATTATTGGAGCTCGATACTACCATTTGAACGGAAACATCAGCGAAGGAAATATAGCATCACCACGCGACACAGAGGGCCATGGCACTCATACGTCGTCCACAGCGGCAGGACATGTGCTCCCGAACACAAGCCTCTCCGGGCTCGCGGAGGGGACGCTCCGAGGCGGCGTCCCTTCGGCACGGCTTGCAGTGTACAAGGTGTGCTGGGATAACGAGGGCTGCTCGGACGCCGATCTTCTCGCCGCATTTGATGATGCGATCGCCGATGGAGTCGACATCATTTCCATCTCTATCGGTTCGAGCATTCCAAGTGACTACTTCTCTGACTCCATCGCTATCGGATCCTTCCATGCGGTAAAGAACGGCATCCTGGTGTCAAGTTCGGCCGGTAACTCTGGCCCTGGTGATTCCACTGTGGCAAACTTTGCGCCGTGGTTGCTGACTGTGGCCGCAAGCACCATTGACCGCAAGTTCGTTGCCCAAGTTAAGCTCGGCAATGGCCAATCCTATCAGGGAATGGCGATAAATCTGGATGGCGATAACAATGTGCAGTACCCACTTGTGTACGGAGGGAATGTTCCTAACAAAACCGCAGGCTTCGATGGGTCCTCCTCCAGGTTGGGATTTCAAAGAAGCATCCTTCTCTTCATTTTTTAAACATATAATTTAAAATCGCGCGTGGTTGCAGATTCTGCGGTGATGGAACATTGGACGGTAAACTTTCCAAGGGAAAGGTAATTATATGCGACAGCTTGAGCGATGGCTCCGGGCCGCAGCACGCCGGTGCTGTTGGGGCGGTCATGAAAACAAGTGGTGCGAATGATTTCGCCTTCGGCTTTAAGCTCCCTGCCTCTGTACTGGGAACCAACGACAGCGCCAAGGTCCTCAATTATGCCAACAAAACCAGGTATGAGTAGCATATCGTTGGCGCAGTTATTTTTCAGTTCCCTTCCATTACTAAAATAACGGATTAATTCATTATTCTTATTGACGTATAAAAGCCATCCTACTGCGAGCTTATCCAAAAGTGAGGGAGTGTTGGATGGAGCCGCACCTTATATTGTCTCGTTTTCCTCTCGTGGTCCAAATCCAATAACTCCCAACGTACTTAAGGTAATAAAGTTAGTAATGGTGTAGACTAATGAAAAATACTCTCTATATGATATCAACATGGAATTTGCCTTTATATGCAGCCGGATTTGGCAGCTCCTGGAGTGGATATTTTAGCTGCATGGTCTCCCATTAGCACAGAATTTTCAGGGTCTTTAAACATAATATCAGGAACATCTATGGCGTGCCCTCATGCAAGCGGATCTGCTGCCTACGTCAAATCTTTTAACCCAACTTGGTCTCCTGCTGCTATTAAATCTGCACTCATCACCACTGGTAATATTAAGTTCATTCTTAGTAAAGGATTTCTCTTTAAATAGTCTGCTGGGCTTGACATATCTTTTTTACAGCCGACATCATGAGCCCAACAAAGAATAGACAGGCCGAATTTGCATATGGTTCGGGTCAGGTGAACCCAATGGCAGCAGTGAAGCCTGGGCTTGTCTATGATGCAGGGGAGATTGATTATGTAGAGTTTTTATGCGGCCAAGGCTACTCAAGCGAAAACCTTAGACGTGTTACAGGAGACTCGAGCAGCTGCACCTCAGAAAATAACGGCACGGTGTTTGATCTCAATTATCCCACGTTTACGTTGTCTGCTACACAAGGGAAGACCTTCTCGGCTGCATACCACAGAACAGTTACCAATGTGGGGATATCAAATTCTACTTACCATGCAAGTGTGGGCTCTCCAGCTGGTCTCAAGATAAATGTTGACCCACAAGTCTTGTCATTTAGTAAACTACTTGAAAAGAAATCATTTGTTGTGAACATTGAAGGGGAAACAAGTGAGACCATCCTCTCTGCAACATTATTGTGGAGTGATGGGCTGCACCATGTGAGAAGCCCTATTGTGGTTCACACTTCTGTTTAAATACTATTGTAAACTTTACATATCATTGAACTTTTACATGGTTTGATTTCCATAGTTACATCGGCTTGACACTTGGAAATTTTCTCTTCGCCTTTGATGGTAGGTTAATCTAATTTAATTGAAGATATTACTTAAAATACTAAAATAATTAATAAACCATCTTTTTTCATGAAAAAGAAAAAACATAATCGTGATTTAAATTTTGATAAAAAGCACACATATCTGTTAGTAAATTCAATTTCTAATCGAAGTAAATAGTCCCTCTCTCAATCGATAATCTATTGATCACTAATAAAATACTTCACCAAACACTAATAGTTTTAGATGAATAAAAAATAGCTAATCTTTAATCATTAAAAACATTTTTTATCAGAAAGTTTTCTTATTATTTTTATAATACCAATTGATTTTCTGACCATTCTACTAACATTACTTAAATTTGATAGTTGATCACTTGAAAGAGTATGCAATTAATATTTTTAACATTAAGCTGGTGTCTATCTTGCGATGAGGTAGATTTATAATATAATAGTTATACATGCGTCATTCTTAAATGTAGTGAAAGATATAAATTGGCATAAAATTCAAGATTATGTAAAATTTCAAAATAATTGAAAATACACATTACTGATGTTCATCATGTTTACACTTAAAAGTTTATTTTCAAACATTTGTAATTTTTTGGATTTGTAGTTAGAGCAAAGACTTAAATGATACTGATGACTATGGGGGTTAAAAGAAGAAATGTTTAAGCACAATTGAAAATATGTTTAGTCTTATGTTGTAAGTTGTGTAGTAATCAAGTTCTAATGTATAACTAAAATGATTTTGATTTAAAAGTTTAAGTTTTTGAATTGTTAGATATTGACAAGATGATATATTAGACTCAATCTGTGATGGAAATAAAATATTGGGAGAAATTTGAAAATGACAGCAAAAAGCTTAAGGAGTGGGAAGAAAGAAACCATGAACTTTTCATTCATGAATGCATATTTACAAAGCAACACTTACATCTATTTATAGCCAGAAAACATAACCAATTCCCTAAATAATTCCTCTTAATTCGAAAGTTTGTTTCCTAAAAATACTTAACAAATTAACAAAATACTTAAAATATGCTAACCATACTAAAAAAGTGCTAACAAATCCTTAAAAGGTGCTAACAAGCACTTAAAAAAATGCTAACAAAACGCTTAAAGTTTGCTAACATTACTCCCCCTCAAACTTAAAGTGTCTTCAACACTAATTGATTTCGTAATTCTTGAAACTTCTTCACTCCAAGTGATTTAGTGAAAATATCAGCCACTTGTTCTTCAGTACTGCAATATACCAGACTTATAGTCTCCTTATTAACATGATCACGAAGAAAATGATACCTTGTCTTGATATGCTTGCATCTCCTATGTTGAACTGAATTTTTTGCTAATTTGATGACTGATATATTATCAATAAATATAATTGTTAGCTCTTCTTGTTGATGATGTAACTCCTGTAATAAATTCCATAACCAAATTGCTTCACAAACTATTGATGAAGCTGTAGTATACTCTGCTTCACAGGATAAAAGAGCAATGAAATCTTGTTTAGTCAATCTCCACATAAATGCTGATGATCCTAAGAAGAAACAATAATCAGTTGTACTCTTCTTTTCATCTATATCACCTCCCTAATCACTATCAGAGTAGCCATATAAATCTGTCCCACTTTAGTTAGTAAAATGCAAACCATAATCTAGTGTTCTTTTAATATATCTTAGTATTCTTTTTGCAACCATCCAATGTGTTTTCTTTGGATTTTTCATATATAGACTAATGAGTCCAACAGAATATAGAATATCACGTCTTGTGATAGTGAGGTAACGAAGACTATCTGCATGAATTTTAAATAAAGTAGAGTCAATACTGTTTCCTTCTCCTTCTCTATTTTTTTTCATTTTCACATCAACTGGTGTTGCCACTAATTTACAATCTTCCATTCTAAACTTCTTTAAAAGTTCAGTAGCATATCTTCTTTGTGAGATTTGAATTCCAGTTGTCATTTGCTTTACTTCCAAACTATAGAAGTAAGACATTCACCATTATCTGTCATGTCAAATTCATGTTGCATAGTTCTTTTGAATTCATGAAATAATTCAAAAGAATTTCCTGTATAAAGAAAATCATCTACATAAAGACAAACTATAACAATATCATTTTAAGTTGTCTTAATATAAAGTGCATACCCAAATGAATATTTTTGAAGTCCTTGTTGTTGAAGATATCCATCAATCTTGGTATTCCATGCTCTTGGTGCTTGTTTCAATCCATATGAAGCCTTTTTAAAATGATAGAATTTATGTGTATCACTCACAATTTTGTAACCTTCAGGTTGATCAATATAAACTTCTTATTCTAAAACTCCATTCAAAAATACAGATTTAACATCAAGTTGACATATCTTCCATCCATGATGTGCTGTAAGTGCTAAAAGCAACTTCATTGTATCAAATTGAGCAACTGGAGCAAATACCTCGTTGTAGTCTATACCATATTTTTGCTTAAAGCCTTTTACCACAAGTCTTACCATGTATCTATCCACTGTTCTATTTGCTTTATGCTTCATCTTGTAAACCTATTTCACTCATATGGGTTTCTTTTAAGGAGGAAGATCAACCAACTCCTATGTATCATTCTTTTCTATAAATGTTATTTCTTCATCCATAGCTTTTTGCCAATTTATATCCTGTACTTCTTCATCAAAAGAAATAGGTTCATTATCAGCAAAATAACATAATAAGTTAGAATACTAAGAAGTTTGCTTATATATCTCTTGTAAATTTTTCAAATTTCTGCTTGAGTCAATAGGATGTGCTATCTTTTGTATAATAGTTGTTCTTGAGGGAGAGCTTGTTGGAGAATTTAAATAATGAGTTTGTTGATTTTGAATTTCTTCTTCTTGCCCAAGTGTAATAGTTTTATCATCTTTCTCTTCCTTCCACTTCCAAGTATCTTCTTCTACAAACACAATATCATGAATAATAAAGAACTTTTTGGTTAAAAGATTGTAGAGTTTGCAGGCTTTTGACTCCTCGTTGTACCCAATGAATATGTATTTTTCACCTTTATCATCTAATTTCTTCCTTATTGTATTAGGTACTAGTGCATAAGAAATACAACCAAATATTCGAAAATGAGAAACACATGGCATATATCCACTCCAAGTTTCTTGTGGAGTCATATAACGCACAGCTTTAGTAGGACATCGATTCAACAAATAAGTTGAACATGCAACTGCTTTTGCCCAAAATTCTTTTGGCATATTCCTCTCTTTCATCATTGTCCTTGTCATATCAAGGATAGTACGATTTCTTCTTTCAGCCACTCAATGTTTTTTTGGAGTATAACTTGTGATAAGTCGATGTCGTATGCCTTTTTGCTTACATAATTGAATAAATTCATTTGAAGTATACTCACCACCTCTATCAGATCTAAAGAATTGAATAAATAGCCCACTTTTTTTCAACCTTGCATTTGAACTCTTTAAATATGGAAATAGCAACAGATTTTTTTTTAATAAAATATGTCCATATTTTTTTACTAAAATCATCTATGAAAGTAATAAAATACTTGTTATCTCCATTTGATAACGGCACCAATGGACCACAAATATCAGCATGAATAAGCTGCAATGGTCTTTTAGCTCTCCAAGTATTATTCTTTTGAAATGGTAGACGATGTTGCTTTCCAAGTATACAAGCTTTACATATATGATT
Organism: Vanilla planifolia; assembly: GCA_023846275.1. Lineage (NCBI taxonomy): Eukaryota > Viridiplantae > Streptophyta > Magnoliopsida > Asparagales > Orchidaceae > Vanilla > Vanilla planifolia. The sequence continues at coordinate 25,418,464 of CM043874.1, read as the reverse complement.
TGGATCATCCAATAAGGGAAGACCTTTCACCATTCCTTCTTTTGCCAATAATTTCAAACCTTCAATGTTAAGATGACCATACCTTAGATGCCATTTCAAAGAATCATTTGAAAGATGCCCGAGATAACAAACTTCAGTTATTGACTTTAATTGAAGAGGAAACATACGATTTGTCAACATCTTCACTTTAGTAATGTTTCTTCTTTTTGAATCTTGCAAAAGAAGATAACCATTCTCTATATATATAATATATTATTTCTCAATCAATTGCCCAAGACTAAGAATATTACTTTTCATATCAAGAATAAAATATGCATCTAAAATAATAATTAGAAACCCATTCTCTTTGTAAAGTTTTATATTACCTTTGTCTTCAACTTTCAACTTTGATGAGTCTCCAAGACTCACACTTACTTGCACATTTTCAATTGTATCAAATAGATGCCTTTTTTCACACATATGATTGCTTGCTCCTGAATCAAGAAATCATATATCTTCTCTTTCATTGCCCTCATTTTCAGCCAATAAAGATATTGACTTTTCTTTTGATGTTTCAGCATAGTTTGATTGATTTTTTTATGCCAACAATCAGAAGCATAATGACCAAACTTATGACAATTGTAACATTCAATATTTCTACCTTGTCCTCGACCTCGAGAAGCATTATTTTTTCCATGCCCATGTTGAGTGTAAGTTTGATTAAATTTCTGTTGAGATCTATTTTGGAAACGACCTCTTCCGCATCCTCGTTATGAACCTCGTCCACTTCCTCTTGAATTTGAATTCTCTTTCTTCAAGGTATAGTCTTCTTTCAAATTCAATTTTGATTCTAATGCTTGATCAATCAGTACAACTTCAGCCCTTTTCTTTATTCTCTGCTCATGCACTTGTAAAGAACCCATTAGCTCTTCAATAGATAAATTGCATATATCTTTAGATTCTTCAATTGCTGTTACCACATGCTCAAACATAGGAGTTAAAGAACGAAGTACCTTTTCAATGACATGTACATCATTGATTTGTTCTCCATTTCTCTTCATCAAATTCACAATAGCAATCAAGCGTGAGACAATCTGAGATAGTCTCATTTTCATTCATCTTTGCTTGCTCAAAATCACCCCTAAGGATTTGAAGACGTACACGCTTCACACGTTCAACACATTTGAAGATTGTGTTGAGTTTATTCCAAACTTCTTTGCTTGTAGTAGCTTCTGCAACTTTCTTAAAAGTGGCTTCATCAAGCCCTTGATATATTAAGAACAATGCCTTTTTTTCTTTTTTCTGATTTTCTTTCAACAATTTCTTCTCTACTTCAGTAGCATCTGATTCATCAAAGCCATCGATAACAATCTCCCAAAGGCCTTGCAAGCTAAGAAGGGCTTTAAATTGAATGCACCAATTATTATAGTTGTCATTCGTCAACCTGGGAATGATTTGTTGCACAATTTCAGACATTGTAAAAGAAAACACCCTTTCAAAAAAACCCGTTCTTCTCCCTTCAACGCTACAACGTTCGATCTTCTTTTTCAAGCTCTAATACCACTTTGATGGAAATAAAATATTGGGAGAAATTTGAAAATGACAGCAAAAAGCTTAAGGAGAGGGAAGAAAGAAATCATGAACTTTTCATTCATGAATGCATATTTACAATGCAACACTTACATTTATTTATAGCCAAAAAAACATAACCAATTCCCTAAATAATTCCTCTTAATTCGAAAGTTTGTTTCCTAAAAATACTTAACAAATTAACAAAATACTTAACATATGCTAACCATACTAAAAAAGTGCTAACAAGTACTTAAAAAGTGCTAACCAAACGCTTAAAGTTTGCTAACAATCTGCTCCCTCATTTAAGGAAAACTCCTCAATAAATAATATTAAAGTTAGTAATGATTCAATTAAGATCAAGTATGATAAAATGCTCCCAACACATGGTATCAAATCTTATGGTTTTGCTGGAATCAAGTAATTTATATAAATTGTGGCTCATATGATTTTTTTGGCTCTCTTTCCATTATGTTTGAGTAGAGATTGAACTCAAACAATGTGATTTAAGTGATTAAATAGCTCTTAGTATGCATAATAAATAGTATTGATAAAACCATTGTAGACCTACATATTCAACTATTTACAGTGAAGCAATCGATATAACATACACAAAAAATGAATTTGATTGCAATGGAATCCTTGATGTTAAACATGTCAATTGACTCCAATAGTCAAAAGATTGAAGATATTTTGAAGGAAGTGATGCACAGTAATAAAGAGATTCAAATATGTGGGCGAGATTTATCAAAATAAAATCAGGAATTAGTTTAATCTCATTTTGTAAATTCGATATAGAATAAAAACCTTAATATATAATTAATTGCCCTTGCCAATTTTTGAATTATTGGATGTCCATACATGGGTATGTTGAATACAACTTAAGCTTTCCATTTAATGTCTCTTAACAAAAAGTAAATTTGAAACACTAGCTTTTAGGTTGAAAAGCTTATAAAAAATGGGGAACATGACTACATGATAGCAATAAGCATTAAACTAGCTACTTCACTCTCATTGAAAATTTTCCCAAAGATTTTATAATAATAAAGGTGTGGGAGTCCCTTATCGACCATTATCAGATTTCGGTGCCATCATTTTCATTTGTGTTTAAATACATGCAATAGTAGAATCATCTTTCCAAAGGAATTTCTTTTCACATAAAACTTATTTTTTGAAATCAACATGGAAGTAGATAAAATTATTTGTTCAACAAAGATCAAGTTTTAAAAAAAGTTTTAAAACATAAGTTTCTATTATAACCTCACAATAGCCAAGAGTCATACCACTTACGATTACATGTCTTTTTCTCACATAATAAAATAAAAGAAACTTAATACATTTGATATATCACATCTTCTAGTAGTAAAATCCATGCTTTAGTCCTTAATGCTCTCTTGTAGACCTATGTGGTGCATCATTTTATTCTAAAAATGTTAGGAAAAAATAAACTTGAGCCAATCAACAATGGTTTAGTATAAAAACATATACGAATATGTAAAATAACTAATATTTTAAGTAACTGCATGCATAGTCAATAATCAAAATACAAACAAGTAAGATCATATGAATGATAACATACAAAATAAATGAACATAACATTGTTAATTGCAATGAAAGAGATATATGTTTGTTCTCATCTTTTATTATCTTATATATTTGCTTATTACCTTAATTGTCTATCTTATTTAAGATTTAGTTTAGAGCATGATTAGTTTGTAGTAATTAGGCATATTTAGGAACATTGTATTCCATACTTCAACAATTTGGGTAGAACGACCCTTTTTCTCCTCTCTAGAACTCATTATTTTGGAATGCAGTTTTGAGTTTCGGGTCTACCATTCATCTTAATCGTGGAATGAAACTTTTCCTTACCATTTCTAAATCTTTTATCTTTTCTTTCTATTTAATTTGTATTTCATTACTCTTTTGATAATATTATATTTTCTTTTTCTTTTGGTTACCATAACCATTATAATTATGCATATTCCTTTATCATTTCTCATTTTATGAAAAAGATATAAATATAATGAATCATGTTTAACATCCTTTAAGATTATATGTAAACAAAAAATGTGATAAAACGTTTACAAAATCAATTCATCAATCATCATCAAATAATAATAAAGCTATCTTTTAAATTATTTTTCAAATAACGTGCAACACACAAAATATCAAGCCAAAGTATAATATCTTCAAATCTATGTTCTCTCTAATCATTAAGCTTTCTAACCTACATTGTAAACTTTCTTACCTTTCAATCTAAGTAGTGGTCTCTCCAAGAACTTTGCTTTTTCTCAGTGTTATATTACTCATTATTGAATCCCCTCCGGTTTACCCTTTTTCATGCACCTGCTTCTTAGATTCCTTTTGATAGCAAAAGTACGCTTCATTTCTCTCTTTCTTCTCTCTATATCGCTTGGACAAAATTAATTACATTGGTTTATTCCTAAAAAAATTCCACTAAACTAAACATCACTATGTTATACTCAACTCATGATCTCTTTGCATTCCAAGCTATTACATTCTATGAACGATCACATCAAAATGATGTAATGCCACTTCAATAGTATTTGTATCTTAGTTCCTACAGTTTTTTGATTGGTTGATTAATTTTTGTATTGAATGAAGGAGCCATTTGTCGTTTCTAGTTTTAAAACCCTTATAGTTACTATGCATTGTGTTGTTATGATATCATACTTTATATTATACAAATACTTAGATATTCTATCTATTATTCTTACTCACACTAATTTTATTGAAACAATCCACTAGTTATACTAGTACGATCCCTTTCTATTTAATGTACTCAAACAAGTCCTTATCTTATACTAAAAGTCATTAATTGTAATAGTATGATACATGTTTTAGTACTTCATAACTCGATGATTCCCTGATATAATATGTATTATTTACTTAATTGTATTTATATATTCATGATTGTCACATCATACGATAGATTTATTCATTACTCAACTCATGAGACTTAATTTATTTTTTCTCAATTTGTTGTACTTGTACAATATCTATTTTCATACTTGTATTATACTCAATTTTCATGATTGATTATCTATATTATACAATAATGTTTTTGTACAATTTCTTGGGAGTCCTTATATGATCACTAACTGACTTTAGCATTTATTCATATTGAACTAACTCCATTTTTTGTTACTTAAGTTTTCTCGATTATACACTTGTATCATACATTGTGATCTAATTCTTTTCACCTTAACCTATCAGAATAATTTGACCTATTCTCTTAATGCATTATCGTACTAATATGTTACACAATCATAAGGTTATGATCAAATCCTAGCTTATGAATAAATGTGTTCACACTAATTTTGATTGATTTCATTGTCTATTTATATCATAATGTGTGATATATCTTAATAATTTTGTATAATCAAATTTCTGTCTTTAGCCTATTGAGCTAGATTCGATTCCTTGTAGAGATAAATTATTTGACACTTATCATACTCACACAATTCTCACTCTCATAATATACGATATTTATCATCGTTTTTGGGATTTAGCTTCACTATAGATTATATTGTATGATTTTCTTTGTCGTATTTATACAATATCCTATAAATGATAGTTCCTATGAAAGATTGTTTAAAATAATTTATAAAATTTATCAAATATATATGCAATTCAATTTACTTTTTACAAAAGTTTAGTATAATTCCTCCTTTATAAAAACTTTCTTTTCAAAATCTAGAATATGGACGGTTACTTTTCAACATTTCCTCTTTTAATTCTAAGGTGGTCTCTCTTTCTATTTGGTTCAATCGAAAGACTATTATCATTACTATTTCTTTATTTCTCAACTTCTTTACATAACAAAAAACCTTACCACTTTTTTCATACATCAAACTTGGTTGTAGATCTTTTATATTTGAGTCTAGTTGTAGGACATGTGTTGGATCTTCCACATACTTTTTGAACAAGAAAATATGAAATAGATTATGAATCTTACCCAAACTTGTGGGTAATGCTACTTCATAAGTCACTTCACTTATCCTTACAATAATTTGGAAATATTTGATATACTTCATAAAGTCATGATAAAATCATAGCTCATGAACAAATGCATTCAAACTAATTCTAACTGATTTCATTTTCATTTTCTATCTTATTGTATGATATACATTCATCATCCTGTGTAATCAAATTCTAATGTCCTTAACCTATCAAACTCGTTTGACTTCTTGGGGTAAGAAATTGTTCATCGCTTGATTATACTCATATAATGTGCACTTTCATATTGTATGATATTTATCAATTTTTTAAGGATTTTTCTTCACTATAGACTGTACTATATTATATGATATTTATCAATTTATTATATTTGTATAATATCCCAAAGATGATAATTCTCATGAAAGATTACTTAGAAAAGTTTAAAAAATATCTCAAATATACCTAAAACTTAATTTACTCAAAATGAAGTGAAAACTAGTGTGTGAATCTCACAAGAAGTGGGGGAGCAGGAGGTGAATCGTGGGTTTTAAAATAATTTTGTTAATAAAAATAATACTTATTTTTCAAATATTCTTTATAAAAATATTTTTATATTATTTAAAAGCTTTGATTTATAATTATATTAATTTATAATTTTTATAATTAATAAAAATAAAAATAAAAGTTGAAATAGTATAACAAAATATTTAGGTAGTTTGGTTCAAACTAGAACCTACTTCAAAGCCCAATAGAGGTAAAAAAAACTCTTCTAATATAAGGGTTTCAAGTAGAGATTTTTTCTTATTATTCACCTCCAATCTGCTTGACATTTTTCTTTATGATTCGCCTCTATTTTACTAGCTTTTATGGGTACAATTATTACCTTGGCTTTTTTGAGCTCAATCATAACTCAGTTTTTTGTGATATTAAACTCAACTTATGCTTTTGCAAATGTTGGATCACCCAACCCAAAAGAAAAAATCAAAATACATCAAGAAATAAATTTCTGATAAAATAATATAAAATTTTTTAGTTTTTTTGATAAATATAAAAACATGAAGAGCTCAAAATTATGAAGAGAATTGAGAAAATAAAAGCTTATAATAATTAGGCTTTGTTGGAAGAATTTGAAATTTTAAGTAGTCGTAAGCTGTAGGTGTTGCGAGAGAAAATTTACATTAACAAAATATGATTCAGTCATTTTTTGAGATGTTAAAATCTTTTCATATTCATTAGTTATTTCATTCACAATAGTTTGATATTTATAGGAAAATTTTTTATCAAAACCATTAGAAAGTAAAGCAAAAGTTCTTTGAAAAGCTACTACCAAACAGACTAAAACACTTTTACAAAAGACTAAGAAATATTCTAAAGTGGCTACTACAATTACATATGTAACAGCTAGGTTTTTATCCATTAGATGGGATTAACTAGAACTGTTGGATCGATACAGAGGAGATCTCTGCCATATGAACAAATGCTATAAAAGCAAATGAGTTCTAGAGGGCTAGATCAAGCAAGATTTATGGAGCTATTCAGTCAAGTTAGATGAGATCTAGATCATTGAATTAATCAATGATAAAGTTAAGATTAAATATGGATCATAGGATTTAAACATGAGAGATCTCAGCCATAAGATCAAAGATAGATTATTTCAAACGGTAGAAAATACATGATCACGTTTAAGATAGAGGTGATCTCCACCATGTGATCTCAAAAATACACGATCAAACAGTACCGAGTGTTGCTACTTTTGGATACAGATAGGCGCAAGGGAGTTTAGCCACACATTATACAAAAAATTTGTATTTGGAATTTATAAACAATTGCATGGAGGTAATATGTAGATCCTAAATAGGGTTGGTTCCCCTTTTATGCACTTGAGAATTGATCGCATGTGTATACTTGTAACATATCGATTTATATGGGCCCAACTTGGTCAATACGTTCTTAGTTCAAGTGCTACCTGACTCGATCCACTGCCCTACCCCATCTAGTTCAGGAATACATCATCAGCCAGAATGGGATTGGCTCGATGTGGTTTTGACCATTTCTTGACCCAAGGCTTACAAGCTCTTGCTCGAGCCTGCCTAGCTTGATAGCTTTGCATTCGAGCATAGTTGGGGATGTGGCATAAATATATTTATTTATTTAAGTATGAAAATTTAATAGAATTATTTTTTGAAGAATCAAGATTTAACAATCTACTTAACATAGAATTTAACAAAAATACAAAATTATGATTTAACAAAGGAAAGAATGATTCAAAAATAAAATTATCATAAATGTTTTAAGTAGGTTTTGAACCAAGAAAAGGATTATGATATTTTAAGTAGGTTTTCCACAATAGTTGGAGTAGAAAATTTCCAAAGTGTTTTTGATACTCTCTTTGGACTTGTTGACATATTAGGCACTCGTCCACTGTCTTCTAAATATTCCTTTTCATCTTGGCCACAAAAATCTATTGTTCATGTCTTCAAACATCTTTATTTAGATGTGCATGTCATGACCCATGAGCTTCTTATTGTAATACTCTCCTTGTTTCCTCTTGGTTTGGAATATATAATCGATTATTATAGTAAATGAGTTCAATCACCTTATTGAGGTGAAAATCAATTTCTTTCCCATATAAAATTCTAGCTTTGACTTTCCATAATTCTTCATCTTGATCTTAGAATTCCTTTAAGTCTTTAAGTAATTCCAATAGTAATGCCACTTCATTGAAGTTTTTTTTATTAACTCTTGATATTGCATAGACATACAACCAATTCATCTCGATACATAATTGGGCCCCTTCAATTTTTGAATCATAAATGGTGAAATTTACCTTTTTTTCTTGAGGCATTTGTCACCACATTGAGATTTATTGGTTTATATATGATTTCTATATCATAACAATTCTAACTAGAATCTCTGTTATAGATTCAATTCCTTCTACGTAAAGATATACGTTAAACTCTGATGATCTGAACATATTTGTTCCTTAGCACCAAACAAATAATGCCCTCAAATCTTTTAGGAAAAGATGATTTCTACCAATTTTAAGTCATGTATAGGGTAATTCTTTTTATGTGGTTTGAGTTGTCAAGACATATAAGCTATAATTGGTAGGATTAAACTTATAGTGATGTTTCCATATAAACTTCAAATTCTTTATCTATAATTGGTATGGTTAACATTTCTGCGATGGTCAATATCTACTTTGAGTTTTGAAAACTATCTTAAAACTTTGATCACAAATGAAAGGATTTGCTATTTGGGTAAGTCTTATCAAGGGGAAAGAAATTTATGAAAATTCTTTGACAAACTTTTGATAATACCCTCCTTATTCTAAGAAATTCTACTCTTCAATGATATTTATGAGCATAAGCCATTTTGTTACTACTATCACCTTTTGGTGTTCACCTTTATAACATATCTGTTTATGATCCTTCTTGCATCTTTTAAGCACTTATGAGAAATGGTAACATCTTTGTTTTTCTATAGCTACAATCTTTATAAAATATCAAATAAGTCTTGTGAAAGCCTCCTTATAATCATTCACAATTTGGTTCCTTTGATACAAGCTGAATAATTCATCTTGATTTTATCCTTTATGGATTTTGAAATATACTATTCCAAGAATGCTTGAAGAAAATCATCACAAGATATTTTAGAATTTGGCTCATCTTTGGGAATCCTCTTCTATCCTCACTACTACTGTCCTATAACAGTCTCTAGAAGATGTACAATTATTAATAAATTTCAATGATCTTCACATGGCAAACTACCGAACAACATCTCCATCCTTTTTAGCCAATCTTTGGCTTCAAATGATATATTATTTCCAAGATGAGGTGGTCATAATTCAAAGATTAAGAATTACATTATTTGGGATTGAAGGCATGAGAATCTCTTTCAAGATCATGGAGTGTCTCCCTCAATAATTCCTTAGATGTTCTTTTTCTAGCATTTTGGATATTTTTGGTTAGGGAGTCTACAAGTCTTAAGTTGTTTGAATTATTTATGTCCTCATCATCATCGTTATTACGGTACCTTGAGTTCATTCTATGCAATGACATGAATTCTTACTTACTTTATTATAAATCAAAATGATAATATACTTAATTACATTAGTTTGCGTGTCTCTTTCATGCATGCATCTATACAACTTCATCTCATTAATCATCATTCATGTATTTATTATATGCATATTTTTATTTTTATTTTTATTTTTTATTTTATGTTATATATTATTTTTATTATATTGCATGATATATGATATTGTACTATATGGTTCTATTTTTCTTTTTATTCATTTTATTAGACTGGTTTTCTCTGTAAGGAATTGAACTAAAAAATAAAGTGTCATATTATATGTTTCTTTATATCATATTATATAATATTTTTATTTTCAATTCCTCATTTTTTTCCATGTAATTGCTTTGTTGAGTTATCTGAGATCATAGTGTACATCATATTCTACTTTTCATATTGTGTCATACAGTTATATCAGTTATCTTATTTGATCATTTTATAATATTATATGATAGTCATATATTATAAGGTACAATTTTATTAGTCTACTTCTCAATATCATATTTCTTATTCCACATACTAAACAAATTGGGGTATCATATTGTAGGACGGTTTTTTATCGGTATGGTTTTATTCTTCCATTTCTTACTATCCCATTGATTTTTTCAACATATAATATAATTTGTAATCATACAATACAATATCTCTACTTTTGTTCATAAGTTGTTGTTTTATGATTATTGTATTATATGATATTTATTATTATAATATATGATATCAACTTGAAATTGTGTATTTTTTACATAGAATCTAGGTTTTATTGCCATTCTTTTAAAACAAAGCACAAAAAAAAATTGATACAAAGGTACAACAAGTGTGTTTTTCTCTTTTAAAAGGTTGATCCATTCTTTCCACCTTGTTTTTTTAGTGTGTTCCAAATGTTCATGTCCTAGGTTGAGACATGTCATCATAGACCATTTTTCATTAGCTTTGCATTAGTGTCTAATTCTAAATTTTCCATAACATCCTCCCAAGAATGTCAACCAATTTGAAATAAAATGATGATTGTTTTTATCTTTCTATCATCTTATACATTTGCTCATTATCTTAAATCTTTATCTTCTTTAGGATTTGGTTAAGGGCAAGGCTACTTCATAATAAATGGGTATATTTAGAAATATGTTTTTCTATACTTAAATAACATGAATAGAATGGCCACTTTTCTTGTCTGTGAGACTCATTACTCTAGAATATGTTGTTGTCTTTTGGATTTACCATTCATCTTCATTATAGTATGAAATTTTGCCGTCCAAATTTCTAAATAATATTTTATCGTTTTTTTAATTTTTAATAATTTTTTATTTTCTTAATTTTGGTTACCTTAATTTTTCTCATTTTATGAAAAAGATATAAATATAGTGAATCATGTTTATCATACTCTAATCTTATATAAAAAATCAAGCAATTGGTAAAGTATTTACAAAATCAGTCTATTAATCATCCTCAAATAATAATAAAACTATTTCTTAAATTTTTATCCAAATAAAATTTAACATACATAAGACATCAAGCCAAAGAATGACAACTTCAAATTTATATTTTCTCCAATCATTAAGGCTTCTAACTTATATTAGACAACACATAAAAAATATACACATTGTGAAAGCTTCCGTACTTTTATATCCAAGTAGTATTCTTTCTAAGGACTTAGCTTTTTCTCAATGCTATAATACTCACAGTTGGATCGCCCCTATTTTACCCTTTTCCATGAGTACACTTACTCCTTTTAGGTTCTTTTCAAGAGCAACAAAATACTTTCGTTCTCTCTTCCTTCACACTGTCATGCTTGAAAAAAGTTAATTACACTAATGTATTCCCAAAAAATCTCCTAAATAAAACCTCAATGTTTTTTTATTTGGCACATGGCCACTTTTCATTCCAAACTGTTAAATTTTGCTAATAGTTGCATCAAAATGATGTAATTCTTCAATGGTATTTTCATCTTAATTCTTATGATTTTTACCAATTGATCAAACTTTTCATTGAATGAATTAGACATTCATTATTTTGGATTTTAAAACACATATAGTTATTATGTATCACACAAGTATGATACCTTATTTCATATTATATGATTAGTTTAATACTTTATCTATTGTACTTATTTACCTTGATCATATTAATATGATCCAAGAGTCATACAAAAAATCTCCCTTTTAATTTAATCTACATAAGCATCTCCTTATTCATATTAATATGGGTTATTAGTCATATTACTTCTATACATCATTGTAGTTTGTAGCCTAACTGACATAATAATTATTATTCACCTGATCATACTTATAAATTCATGATTATAATATCATATAAAGTATTCATCAATTATTTAATTCATTAGGCTTAGTTATTTTTTTAACTTATTATGCTTTTATGATATTTCTTTTTGTATTTTTATAATACCATAACACCCTAACATATCTTTTGTTTTATATACTAACATTCTTGACTGATTTCTTTGTCATCCTTGCATAATCACTAGTTGGCTTTACTGTCTATTCACACTGATCTAGCTCAATTTCTTGTCACTTGATGGTACTATATGATACACTTATAATATATGGTATGATCCAGTTCTTTTTTCCTTGACCTACTAGAATAATTTGACCTATTTTGTTGATTTGTTATTAGTCTATTGCATTATACAATCGTAAGGTTGTGATCAAATCTTACATTATGAAATAATGTGTTCATGCTGATCCTAATTGATTTCACTCTCTTTCTCTATCATTTTGTATGATATATCTAAATCATATTGCAAGATCAAAATCTGTTGTCCTTGGCTTGTTGGACTCATTCAAATCCTTGTGGTGATAATTTTATCACTTAATCATTCTCATATGAAACTCATTTTCTTATTATACAATATTTATCAACCATTTTAGGATTTAGCTTCACCACAGACCGAATAATATGACCCTCTTTATTGTACTTATGCAATATCATAAAAATGATAATTCTTATAAAAGCTTATTTAAAAAAATTTATAAAATTTCTCAAATATATATACAACCACTTCACTTAGAAATAATTTCCTTTTACAAAAGTTGAGGATGCTACAAAAAGAGTCTTGTGAAAATGCTCGAATGTGAACTTAGCCCTTGAGAATAAAATGAGAGGTGGAAAAGGTTAACACATAAGAATTCCTTTTCTCAAAAAGTATATGATACTTAGTAGGATCTAAGAGAGGATGAAATTTAGGAGCTTGAAAATGGTTCTAAAGAAGAACCTTGGCATCAAAATAAATTCTTAATTTTTAGTAACCAGCTTTCTTAATTTTGCTTAGGTTGAGGTTAATCTCCATAAACTTGACCTTTCTAAGGGCCTCACCTCTAGTTTGAGATAAGTGTATTTAGGCCAATTCGCCTTAGCCCCTTAGTATAACTCCTTTTATAAAAGGTATCAAAGCTATACATGATTCAATTTGGACCAAGCTCAAGATTTCCATGTTGTATTTATAGTGAAGACAATTAGTTTGATATATTCCAATCTTTAACATCAAAAATAATGGAGGATGGTGCATGGAACACAGTTCCATAACAAAAATCACTAGAATGGTGCAAAATTTCCATCAAGATTCAATCAAAAGTATTTGAAAAGTACTATGAAAAATAGCTGACAACTATAAAAAATGTTGTAGGATTGATTTAAGAGTTTTGGTTTATAAAGAATGGTTTCTTGCTCAAAAGCCTACATTTGTTAACCAAATGAATTATGTACATAAAGCCCCTTTTTTATGTTTATAACAGTCACACCTTGGAATCATTTCTTTTTTGCATGACCCTTCCTGGGGCAAGTCTTTTTTCCCTCCTCATCTTTACATTCCTTGATTATTAGAGAATTTTTCAAACTCTCTTCTCCCACAACAACAACTTCTTTCCTCAATTTTTCTTCCTCTCCTTAATTGTCTTGCAATTTTTTATCTCAACAAACAACCCTTAAATTGCTTTATTTTCTCCTTTTTACAGTTTCTAAATGTCTCTTTCTTTTGTTGAAAGTAGTCAATTCATTTAATGGAAATCTTTTCAAATTTCTTCCACCTCCTTTAGTTTTTCAAATTTTATTTCAACTTTAGTTTGGTTTTTAATCTCACTCGCCTATTATGATACTTACCCCTATCCATGGTGCTTTTTTGGATAATAAGAAATTCTAAATATGTTAATAAATTTGGTTGAGTGAATTTTTAGACTATAGATAGCTAATTTTTATGTTTAGTAGAGATCTTAAAGAAGAATAGTAGCAAAGATAAAAACCCATGAAAATAATATTGATTGGAGTGGTAGACAATCAAGAGATTTATTTTGAGTTTAATTTTATATATTATACACCTGTTTTGATTAGAATATTATTGTTGATTAAAATTATTCTTATAAGTCAAAAATTAAATTTTATTTAAATTAGTCGTCTTAAAAAATATTAAACTTTTAAATCTTATTGAAGTGTGCTAATTTCATTCAAAATAGAAAATCACATCGATTAGTTTGCAAAATTTATATGGATGACAGTGTTTGGTGCAACCAAAAATAAGCATTATGAATATTTTTCAAAATTAATAAAGAAGAAGGTCAAGATAAGTTTGATGGAAGAACTAAATTTCTTTATAGAATTATAACAAGCAGACCAGACATCATGTCTAGTGTATGTGTCTGCTCTAGATTTCAAACTAATCCGAAATAGTCCTACTTACAAATAATAAAACACATAGTTAGATATCTTGTTGGTATACCTACTCTAAGCCTTTGGTATCTTAAGAGTGAGCTAGAATTTGAACTAAGTACATATTTAAATGCTAATTTTATTGAAAGTAAAATACATAAAAAGTATATATTAAATACTTATTAATATATTGGCTATTCTCTTATCTCTTTTGCTAGTTTTGTATCATGAGTTTCATGGTAAGATAATAATTATGAGACTATGATGTCCAATTAGTTGAAACTTAATTTCTTTTGTAACAATGCTTGTACTATTTGTCTTACTGAAAACTCAATTCAGTACTCTTAAACTAAGCATATAGACATTAGATAGAACTTTATTTGGGATTAAGTAAATCTTAAGATTATTTTCTTGAATTTTTTTCCTTTGAGTGTATTATTGGTAACGTTTCAATTTTAACCATCCAAGATATTTGTTAAACTCATAATGAAACTATGATGTTTAATTAGATGAAACTTAATTTTTTTTGTAACAATGCTAGTGCTATTTTTCTTTCTAAAAACTTAATTCAACACTCATAAACTAAGCACGCAGACATTAGATAGAACTTTATTTAGGAATATGTAACCTTATGACTATTTTCTTGAATTTTTTCCTTTTAATTATATTATTGGTTGACAATTTCAATTTTTACTATGCAAGATATTTTTTAAAATAAAAATGTTAATACGAGTTGCCAACCCTTTTTTTTTGAATAGTTCACATTCCGATGATAACAAGAAGAGGGAGAGCATTGGTAGCTAATATATTCTATAAATTGAGTAGAATAATCTATTATCAACAACTGTATGTATTCTCATGATCATTTACTTTCTTTACTCTTTTTCAAGCATACATTTATAATAATGGTTTTGTAATCATCAAAATAAGAGATTGTTAATCCCATGACCCTATGTGAGAGTTTGATGATAATAAATTAAATAGTGTGTTATTTGATATTATTTTTTTTAGGAAGATTACAAAGTGATTATTATTTATTATGTGATGACATTATATTATCATGGGTCTTTTTTAAGGATGTGCTTCACAAAAGTGATCAACCCATGCAAGAATCTTGCTCTCGATGGTACATTGTCCATGGTGCACACATAGAAAGGGGCAAAATAGAGCCAATTCTAATCGTGAGTTTGCACTGAGAAAAAGCAAAGTCCTTAAAAAGACTACTACTTGGATTAGAAGGTATAGAAGCTTACATTATGTGTATATGTTTCATGTGTTGTCTAATGTAAGTTAGAATCCTTAATAATTTGGAGAAAATATAAATTTTAAGATATCATGCTTTGTCTTGATCTTTTATGAGTGTTTCAAGTTATTTGAATAAAAATCCAAAAAATAGTTTTATGATTATTTAAGGATGATTAATGGATTGATTTTTGTAAATAATTTACCACTAGTTCAATTTTTATGTTTTTTTGGATTTTGAGAATCTATTGAATTATTTTGAAAATGATACATGACTAAAAAAGTACTCCCCTAAAAAGGAATATGAGATATAAAGATGAGATCATGTTTTGTTAAAAACTGAGTGATAACAAGTTGGTGCAAATGAAGGTGGCTAGATCATAAAACAAAAGATTATACATTAATAGGAATTATATAGTAATTTAAATATTAGAGCTAACACTTGCTAAAAAATAATTCAAATATCAATTGGCATAAATAAATTATAGAATTAAAACAAGGGATAAAGCTTATATAAATGCTTAAGTTAAAATTAACTTTACATAAAAAATAAGTGTGGCTACCACAAAATTAAGGGTCAAAAATTAAAAAGGAAAAAAATAAAATAGTTCATATAAATATTTTCAGATAAGGGAATTATTAAAAGTACCAAAAAGATGTCAGAAGTGATAGAAATTGGATGATAGGTAGAATTTGTCCAAAAGATTCATATAAAATTTGTCATTATAGTTTTGAAGGGTTTTTTTATAAAAATAATTTAGGAATTATCATAAACATATAAGTTTTAATAAAAATAATATTTTATTTTCTTTTATAAAACATTCAATTCTAAGCCAAACAATATAAGGAACTAAGTTATTGATGATTCCAAAAGATGAAAAAGTGTTTGTAGTGGAGAAGATGTCATTATTTAAAGGATATGGAGAGTCAAGTATCTGAAAACATGTGTTTGGTAAAGAATTTGAAAGGTTGCAAAAGAGGAAGATGAGCAATGAGAAATAAATTAGGGTTGGATGATTACATTGAGGATTTTGGAAAACAACTTACAAATATGAGAAAATGGCATGTAACAAGAAAGGAAAATTGAGGGTGTAACTAAGCAAAAACAAGAAAATTTTGAGAAATTTCCTAATGCAACCAAGTGATGGGGAAGGGAAAGAACTGCATTCATAATGAGGTACAGAAACAAGATCAATCCAAATGCAAGACCAATATAAATCATATTCAGGTAGACAATCTTATGTAACTTAGGTGCAATTGTTTAATGTGATTACATATGCAATTAGCAACCTTGAATTGGTAGGAATTTAAATGACAAATTTTAATAATTGAGTGATGTATAAAAACTAAAGTTTGATTAAAAATAAGGCTTTGATTTTAAATGGGAGATAAATCATAGTTTCTAATTAGGTGTATCTCACTCTAGAGAAAGATTTAGGGATGAACCTCAAAGGGTCAATAATAGAGTGTATCTTATACTAGAGAAAAATTCTAAGGTATAACCCAAATGATTTTTTTTAAATATATTGGACCTTTGTTCTAGAAATTAAACTAAAAAAATAAAATAGGAATTAAAAAGTAAATAAAAAACTATTAAATTAAATCTTTCAATATGAGTTTAAAAATAAAAAAAATTTAAAATAAGGTGAAAAGATTACAAATGAGTTTTGGAGGTTTAATCGAATAGGATAAGAGTATTTTACTTTTATGTTTTTTTCATATGATTAGCTTGTCATTTGATATATGATTTAATAAAATTTGTACCTAATATTAAATATGACTCCAAACATGTAATATTGTACATTTTTGTTGTATAGTTTTTTCCATTGAGATAAAGTTAATTATTAATTACTAATCACTCGTAAGTAATGATGATATACATCATGAGATTCCAAGAGAACCATGAGAGAGTTTGATGGGTTATTACTTGTTTGTGACAGATAAGTGTATTATTTTGATCTTATATGATATATTAGAGCTATCATTACATCTAATTTTATTATACATTTTTGGAGAATATTGTACCTATTCCTCCCTATTTTGAATACTAGCTGTATTGACTTTGTTTAATTTGAAAATAAAAATGTAAGCTTGTTAATTATGTGGTTATTCATTTTGTTTTAAGAGTTAATTCATTGTTTTTAAATTAAGGATTTTAAAATGATAAAATGAAAGAATGTTGATTTATTAAAAAATGGCTTAAAAATTTGGGAATTTGGTGGCTCTAGAAAGATAAATGTCGTAATGGTCTTGAATTGATGACTTATCCTTTACTTCACTTGGGATAAAGTCTTGAAAGATGTGACTAAAGCCTATATTTAAAAACACTTTAAGGAGATCCATATAAGTGATTAGTAAGCAAAATTGAGCAAAAATCATTCCACAAGGGCACATCCTATGCTCAGGAGAAATGTAAAAGTAAAGAAATATTAGCCACTTAGTTTGGGTCACATTCCCTTTGTGATAAGTGTGAGAAACAACGATTTTGAGAATAATTGAAGTAGAGTCACTATAGATGAGTAATAAGAGTTCAAATCCAAACCTTCCATGGTCCAAAATAGTGATTATATAGAGAAATTCTTTATCCAATTGCCAAGCAAGAATAGGAAACGAAAGGCAATAGTACTTCTCCATGCCAAAAGCCTCAAGCAGAAAAGCTTCTAGCCTCTTACCAACAATGGTGAACCAAAATGATCATGAATAATCACAACAATGTTAAGCTATCCTCAAAGATCGTAGCATCATAATTTACTATCATCTAGTTTTATGGAGGAGGAAATCACGTAGGACAAATTTTATTGGTTGAAGTGAAATAGAGTTTTGTGTGTTTGTTAGTTATATGATTGGTGAAAAGTCATTGTTGTAAAGTTCTTTATGTAGTTTCTTAGAAAGTCTATTTTGGTTATGGTTGAATATTTGTCTACCAAGTACTATAGTAGATCTAAACCCTTCTCTATTCGTCAATGTAACTCCAAGATTTGGTGGCTTATTTGCTTGGTGCTAGCACCATTCAAGATAATCATTGTAAAAAATTGGAGATAATTAGTTTTTCAATTTTTATGATGGTTATTTATTGAACCCCCTCTCTTTTCTTGTTTACTTACCTTTATGAACAAGAACTTTGTTTGATCTCTTTAATGATGGGGGGGGGGGGGTGTCACCTTTACCTCTTGAACTCCATGTTTCATCATTGACTTTTGTACCTTGCTCAACCCGTTTGCCTTTCCTCAAAATTCCTTTGTTGGAGGTTAACGAACTCCTAATGCCTTATCTTGATATTGTATTCAACTATTTTTAAGTGTCAATGTGGCTAGACAGTGATTTTTTGCTCTGTTAAGGAGAATTTATAATAATGTTATGCCAACTGCCTGCTTACTTTGCCATCTTTGTATTGCTCAGTTGCCTCTCTAACCTTAGAGCTATTTGTTTTATTTAGACATTGGATAATATATTCTGTGAGTATTATCATGCTTTTTCTATGTTTTATAAATCTTTTTTATTATTTTGACTGGTGATATCTTTGACTTCTAACATCATTATAGGATATGATGGAGAGAGATAGAACTAAAAAATTAGCTTGCGATTTCTTGATTTGCCTTTTACTATATTTGGTGGAATCGAAACGCTCATATCCATGGTGGTTGGGTCTACTCACATTAGACACCTCCTCGCTCATTTAAGTAGTTGTTGTCCATAAATTTTCTATCCACACTAAGAGACTTAGCACCTCTGTGGCCTACTGAGCTATTATAATCCACCTAATTTTCAATAGAAACCCCTCTCTCTTCTAAGTTTGGCAGAGATTAACTTTGATGGTTTGATCTCTAACTCTAGTTGAGTGGATGCTATTATGGTGATCCCAAAATCATAGTGACCATCTCTTTCCCATCATTTGTTTTTGTTTCTATACTTTTTTTTGGAGCTTCAAGAAGCTATGATTGTGATTTCTATTCTTTTTTGATTAGTTGGGTTCTATGACAATATGTGCATTGATGGATTATGACACGACTCATTAATAGTGATATTTTGTATGTTTTGAGTGATGATTATGACACGACTCATATATAAGACGTAGTTATAGTGATATTAACTTTTGATCATATCTCAATCTCTTATGATCTTTGCTCAACAATCTCTGGTGTCAATTTTTTTGCTTACCTTGTCTCTTAAAGGAATTTCAAGTGGACTAGGGGTTATGCTTTTTTTTTAAAAGGATATATCATTATATCAAAGGTGGCAATGCCACAAAGGTTTTACAGTAAGATCCTCAAAAGAGATTAAACAAAATATCAGACAGCATAAGTTTGAGGAGAGGCTGGGGAAGAGATCCCACAGGAACCCAAACAAACTCATGAAGACAAGCATCACGGGCAACCCAGTCAGCAGGCTCGTTCCCCTCCCTATGGATGTGAGAAAACCAGAGAGCCTCCATATCCCTAACATACTGAAGAGTAACAGCTAACACCCCCTCCCCATTGGGGTTGGTAACCATATCCCGAGCCACCTGAAGTGCAATCATCGAATCAGACTGGATCTCCACGGCGCGATACTGGGGAAGGGATCCCCTAAGAAGGTCGAATGCCAAAAGAATGGCCTAGACCTCCATCATGTCAGCAGCCACTGAGATCATCCTCTTGCCCGCCACCATGAGAGGTCTACCCAAGCAGTCTCTCACAACTACACCAAGGCCAGCTATGGAGTCACCAACCACAGCATCACAATTGACTTTAATCCATCATGTTGGGGGGGGGGGGGGGGGGGAAGCCAGCCATGCGTAACAAGCAAATCCGAAGACCTGTCAGGATTCCCGCTGGACAGAGATGAATAGACGAGATGCCTCCTGAGAGCCGTGCTTACCTCGAACCTGATCGTCCGTGACAACGAGCAGGGTGTGGGCACGTGGCAGTTGTGTTTGAACGCATTTCTCCTCAACCATATGTAGTACATGGTAGTGGCAAGCATTGCCACGTAATGCACCCCGACGCTGCGCTACGCAGCAGGAGACCCCATAAGCCGGAATAGCATGTCCAAAGTTCTGAATCCGGACGCCACGCCCGTGGGCAAATCCAGCTCCAGCAGCACGTGACATGCATGACTGGCAGCACACATGTCACGGGCACGCGGGCAGTCCCACAGCGCGTGCTGTAAGGACTCCGCCTCCGTGTAGCCAAAGGGACACAAGGAATCCCGGCCAATTCCTCGGCGAGCCATCCACGTCGCCGTAAGGGTTATGCTTATCTCGTGAGACTTGTGCTTATGACATTGACTGCTAGTATTATGGAACTATGTATTATACCCGGTTGGGTTGATCTATTAAAAAATAAAATAATCTATATATATATATATATATATATATATATATATATATATATATATATATATATATATTACTAAAGAACGATATGTGCTTCAATATATTATATCACACGGCACACCGTCTGACAAGTGTTTTGTACGTTTTGAATTTTTACTTTTTAAGCGTGAAGTATTTAAATCAATTTCTAAACAGTCGCTGCTTTTATGCGTCACGTTATTACTCCATTAGTCAGCACTTTTTCAACATTTTCAAGAGCAAATATTCAACTTGTTTTAACAGTATTTTAAGCGACCTGTCATTGTTTTTTTTTTCAAATGGTATGAATGTGTCTCATTAAAAAAATTAATTTAACTAAATAGACTACGAAATAATAAAAAAAATGTGAAACTTTCAAATTTGTAGCTTCCCCTTAACGGCAATCATCATTTTTTAGTGTTACGTCCATTTGACAAAACCTTTATAAATGCATTTCCTAATGTGCGTAATAATTCGAATAATACCATTATTTGTATTTCTGAAATTAATCATGTCTACCCACGTTTTCCCTTTTCTCTCTTTTTGCCTTCTTCTTCTCGCTTCCCATAGTTTTGGACGACCCACGGGCCAACGGGATGTCACTGCGGTCGAGAGAAAGGTACGTATGATTTGTATATTTATCAGTGTTTCTGCTCTAAAGAACTGAACGCAATCTAAACCGATCTTTTTAGGTTTACATCGCGTACCTTGGAGGCCAGCAAAGCCGGGATGCTATCTCTTTAAAATCGCTTCACGAAAGCATCCTTAGCAAAGTAACAGGACGGTACGTAAATGCTGCTTGACAAAACCTTGGGTTAATTACATACATTTGTGGCACTTAAAAAACCTGTGTAAACTTATTTCAGCGATGGTGCATCTGAGCGTCTCATCCATAGTTACACGAAGAGCTTCAATGCCTTTGCGGCAATGCTTTCAGACTCAGAAGCAAAGATGCTATCAGGTTAGAATATATAAATAAATAAGAAACGAAGTATTGTTTGAGGATCACTTAAGCCTGTCTTTATTTTGTTCTTCTTCTTCTCAGACTTAGACGAGGTGGTGTCCGTCTTTAAAAATAAGCAAAACCAGCACCACACTACGAGGTCATGGAACTTCCTGGGCTTTCCACTGGCCGCGCCTCGCGCGGCGTTGGAGTCCGACGTCATTGTGGGCATGCTCGATACCGGCATCTGGCCGGAGTCCAAGAGCTTCGATGATGCCGGGTTTGGTCCCCCGCCCACCAAGTGGAAGGGCACGTGTCAGTCCAATCACAACTTCACTTGCAACAAGTACGTCTCATATATTGAACAAACATAGGTATTATCGATTTTTTTCGTGAACTTTTTCTTGCCTAAACAGCAAAATTATTGGAGCTCGATACTACCATTTGAACGGAAACATCAGCGAAGGAAATATAGCATCACCACGCGACACAGAGGGCCATGGCACTCATACGTCGTCCACAGCGGCAGGACATGTGCTCCCGAACACAAGCCTCTCCGGGCTCGCGGAGGGGACGCTCCGAGGCGGCGTCCCTTCGGCACGGCTTGCAGTGTACAAGGTGTGCTGGGATAACGAGGGCTGCTCGGACGCCGATCTTCTCGCCGCATTTGATGATGCGATCGCCGATGGAGTCGACATCATTTCCATCTCTATCGGTTCGAGCATTCCAAGTGACTACTTCTCTGACTCCATCGCTATCGGATCCTTCCATGCGGTAAAGAACGGCATCCTGGTGTCAAGTTCGGCCGGTAACTCTGGCCCTGGTGATTCCACTGTGGCAAACTTTGCGCCGTGGTTGCTGACTGTGGCCGCAAGCACCATTGACCGCAAGTTCGTTGCCCAAGTTAAGCTCGGCAATGGCCAATCCTATCAGGGAATGGCGATAAATCTGGATGGCGATAACAATGTGCAGTACCCACTTGTGTACGGAGGGAATGTTCCTAACAAAACCGCAGGCTTCGATGGGTCCTCCTCCAGGTTGGGATTTCAAAGAAGCATCCTTCTCTTCATTTTTTAAACATATAATTTAAAATCGCGCGTGGTTGCAGATTCTGCGGTGATGGAACATTGGACGGTAAACTTTCCAAGGGAAAGGTAATTATATGCGACAGCTTGAGCGATGGCTCCGGGCCGCAGCACGCCGGTGCTGTTGGGGCGGTCATGAAAACAAGTGGTGCGAATGATTTCGCCTTCGGCTTTAAGCTCCCTGCCTCTGTACTGGGAACCAACGACAGCGCCAAGGTCCTCAATTATGCCAACAAAACCAGGTATGAGTAGCATATCGTTGGCGCAGTTATTTTTCAGTTCCCTTCCATTACTAAAATAACGGATTAATTCATTATTCTTATTGACGTATAAAAGCCATCCTACTGCGAGCTTATCCAAAAGTGAGGGAGTGTTGGATGGAGCCGCACCTTATATTGTCTCGTTTTCCTCTCGTGGTCCAAATCCAATAACTCCCAACGTACTTAAGGTAATAAAGTTAGTAATGGTGTAGACTAATGAAAAATACTCTCTATATGATATCAACATGGAATTTGCCTTTATATGCAGCCGGATTTGGCAGCTCCTGGAGTGGATATTTTAGCTGCATGGTCTCCCATTAGCACAGAATTTTCAGGGTCTTTAAACATAATATCAGGAACATCTATGGCGTGCCCTCATGCAAGCGGATCTGCTGCCTACGTCAAATCTTTTAACCCAACTTGGTCTCCTGCTGCTATTAAATCTGCACTCATCACCACTGGTAATATTAAGTTCATTCTTAGTAAAGGATTTCTCTTTAAATAGTCTGCTGGGCTTGACATATCTTTTTTACAGCCGACATCATGAGCCCAACAAAGAATAGACAGGCCGAATTTGCATATGGTTCGGGTCAGGTGAACCCAATGGCAGCAGTGAAGCCTGGGCTTGTCTATGATGCAGGGGAGATTGATTATGTAGAGTTTTTATGCGGCCAAGGCTACTCAAGCGAAAACCTTAGACGTGTTACAGGAGACTCGAGCAGCTGCACCTCAGAAAATAACGGCACGGTGTTTGATCTCAATTATCCCACGTTTACGTTGTCTGCTACACAAGGGAAGACCTTCTCGGCTGCATACCACAGAACAGTTACCAATGTGGGGATATCAAATTCTACTTACCATGCAAGTGTGGGCTCTCCAGCTGGTCTCAAGATAAATGTTGACCCACAAGTCTTGTCATTTAGTAAACTACTTGAAAAGAAATCATTTGTTGTGAACATTGAAGGGGAAACAAGTGAGACCATCCTCTCTGCAACATTATTGTGGAGTGATGGGCTGCACCATGTGAGAAGCCCTATTGTGGTTCACACTTCTGTTTAAATACTATTGTAAACTTTACATATCATTGAACTTTTACATGGTTTGATTTCCATAGTTACATCGGCTTGACACTTGGAAATTTTCTCTTCGCCTTTGATGGTAGGTTAATCTAATTTAATTGAAGATATTACTTAAAATACTAAAATAATTAATAAACCATCTTTTTTCATGAAAAAGAAAAAACATAATCGTGATTTAAATTTTGATAAAAAGCACACATATCTGTTAGTAAATTCAATTTCTAATCGAAGTAAA
This sequence comes from Vanilla planifolia, assembly GCA_023846275.1. Classification (NCBI taxonomy): domain Eukaryota; kingdom Viridiplantae; phylum Streptophyta; class Magnoliopsida; order Asparagales; family Orchidaceae; genus Vanilla; species Vanilla planifolia. The sequence goes on along the minus strand of CM043874.1, from coordinate 25,394,044 downwards.
TAGTCCCTCTCTCAATCGATAATCTATTGATCACTAATAAAATACTTCACCAAACACTAATAGTTTTAGATGAATAAAAAATAGCTAATCTTTAATCATTAAAAACATTTTTTATCAGAAAGTTTTCTTATTATTTTTATAATACCAATTGATTTTCTGACCATTCTACTAACATTACTTAAATTTGATAGTTGATCACTTGAAAGAGTATGCAATTAATATTTTTAACATTAAGCTGGTGTCTATCTTGCGATGAGGTAGATTTATAATATAATAGTTATACATGCGTCATTCTTAAATGTAGTGAAAGATATAAATTGGCATAAAATTCAAGATTATGTAAAATTTCAAAATAATTGAAAATACACATTACTGATGTTCATCATGTTTACACTTAAAAGTTTATTTTCAAACATTTGTAATTTTTTGGATTTGTAGTTAGAGCAAAGACTTAAATGATACTGATGACTATGGGGGTTAAAAGAAGAAATGTTTAAGCACAATTGAAAATATGTTTAGTCTTATGTTGTAAGTTGTGTAGTAATCAAGTTCTAATGTATAACTAAAATGATTTTGATTTAAAAGTTTAAGTTTTTGAATTGTTAGATATTGACAAGATGATATATTAGACTCAATCTGTGATGGAAATAAAATATTGGGAGAAATTTGAAAATGACAGCAAAAAGCTTAAGGAGTGGGAAGAAAGAAACCATGAACTTTTCATTCATGAATGCATATTTACAAAGCAACACTTACATCTATTTATAGCCAGAAAACATAACCAATTCCCTAAATAATTCCTCTTAATTCGAAAGTTTGTTTCCTAAAAATACTTAACAAATTAACAAAATACTTAAAATATGCTAACCATACTAAAAAAGTGCTAACAAATCCTTAAAAGGTGCTAACAAGCACTTAAAAAAATGCTAACAAAACGCTTAAAGTTTGCTAACATTACTCCCCCTCAAACTTAAAGTGTCTTCAACACTAATTGATTTCGTAATTCTTGAAACTTCTTCACTCCAAGTGATTTAGTGAAAATATCAGCCACTTGTTCTTCAGTACTGCAATATACCAGACTTATAGTCTCCTTATTAACATGATCACGAAGAAAATGATACCTTGTCTTGATATGCTTGCATCTCCTATGTTGAACTGAATTTTTTGCTAATTTGATGACTGATATATTATCAATAAATATAATTGTTAGCTCTTCTTGTTGATGATGTAACTCCTGTAATAAATTCCATAACCAAATTGCTTCACAAACTATTGATGAAGCTGTAGTATACTCTGCTTCACAGGATAAAAGAGCAATGAAATCTTGTTTAGTCAATCTCCACATAAATGCTGATGATCCTAAGAAGAAACAATAATCAGTTGTACTCTTCTTTTCATCTATATCACCTCCCTAATCACTATCAGAGTAGCCATATAAATCTGTCCCACTTTAGTTAGTAAAATGCAAACCATAATCTAGTGTTCTTTTAATATATCTTAGTATTCTTTTTGCAACCATCCAATGTGTTTTCTTTGGATTTTTCATATATAGACTAATGAGTCCAACAGAATATAGAATATCACGTCTTGTGATAGTGAGGTAACGAAGACTATCTGCATGAATTTTAAATAAAGTAGAGTCAATACTGTTTCCTTCTCCTTCTCTATTTTTTTTCATTTTCACATCAACTGGTGTTGCCACTAATTTACAATCTTCCATTCTAAACTTCTTTAAAAGTTCAGTAGCATATCTTCTTTGTGAGATTTGAATTCCAGTTGTCATTTGCTTTACTTCCAAACTATAGAAGTAAGACATTCACCATTATCTGTCATGTCAAATTCATGTTGCATAGTTCTTTTGAATTCATGAAATAATTCAAAAGAATTTCCTGTATAAAGAAAATCATCTACATAAAGACAAACTATAACAATATCATTTTAAGTTGTCTTAATATAAAGTGCATACCCAAATGAATATTTTTGAAGTCCTTGTTGTTGAAGATATCCATCAATCTTGGTATTCCATGCTCTTGGTGCTTGTTTCAATCCATATGAAGCCTTTTTAAAATGATAGAATTTATGTGTATCACTCACAATTTTGTAACCTTCAGGTTGATCAATATAAACTTCTTATTCTAAAACTCCATTCAAAAATACAGATTTAACATCAAGTTGACATATCTTCCATCCATGATGTGCTGTAAGTGCTAAAAGCAACTTCATTGTATCAAATTGAGCAACTGGAGCAAATACCTCGTTGTAGTCTATACCATATTTTTGCTTAAAGCCTTTTACCACAAGTCTTACCATGTATCTATCCACTGTTCTATTTGCTTTATGCTTCATCTTGTAAACCTATTTCACTCATATGGGTTTCTTTTAAGGAGGAAGATCAACCAACTCCTATGTATCATTCTTTTCTATAAATGTTATTTCTTCATCCATAGCTTTTTGCCAATTTATATCCTGTACTTCTTCATCAAAAGAAATAGGTTCATTATCAGCAAAATAACATAATAAGTTAGAATACTAAGAAGTTTGCTTATATATCTCTTGTAAATTTTTCAAATTTCTGCTTGAGTCAATAGGATGTGCTATCTTTTGTATAATAGTTGTTCTTGAGGGAGAGCTTGTTGGAGAATTTAAATAATGAGTTTGTTGATTTTGAATTTCTTCTTCTTGCCCAAGTGTAATAGTTTTATCATCTTTCTCTTCCTTCCACTTCCAAGTATCTTCTTCTACAAACACAATATCATGAATAATAAAGAACTTTTTGGTTAAAAGATTGTAGAGTTTGCAGGCTTTTGACTCCTCGTTGTACCCAATGAATATGTATTTTTCACCTTTATCATCTAATTTCTTCCTTATTGTATTAGGTACTAGTGCATAAGAAATACAACCAAATATTCGAAAATGAGAAACACATGGCATATATCCACTCCAAGTTTCTTGTGGAGTCATATAACGCACAGCTTTAGTAGGACATCGATTCAACAAATAAGTTGAACATGCAACTGCTTTTGCCCAAAATTCTTTTGGCATATTCCTCTCTTTCATCATTGTCCTTGTCATATCAAGGATAGTACGATTTCTTCTTTCAGCCACTCAATGTTTTTTTGGAGTATAACTTGTGATAAGTCGATGTCGTATGCCTTTTTGCTTACATAATTGAATAAATTCATTTGAAGTATACTCACCACCTCTATCAGATCTAAAGAATTGAATAAATAGCCCACTTTTTTTCAACCTTGCATTTGAACTCTTTAAATATGGAAATAGCAACAGATTTTTTTTTAATAAAATATGTCCATATTTTTTTACTAAAATCATCTATGAAAGTAATAAAATACTTGTTATCTCCATTTGATAACGGCACCAATGGACCACAAATATCAGCATGAATAAGCTGCAATGGTCTTTTAGCTCTCCAAGTATTATTCTTTTGAAATGGTAGACGATGTTGCTTTCCAAGTATACAAGCTTTACATATATGATTTGGATCATCCAATAAGGGAAGACCTTTCACCATTCCTTCTTTTGCCAATAATTTCAAACCTTCAATGTTAAGATGACCATACCTTAGATGCCATTTCAAAGAATCATTTGAAAGATGCCCGAGATAACAAACTTCAGTTATTGACTTTAATTGAAGAGGAAACATACGATTTGTCAACATCTTCACTTTAGTAATGTTTCTTCTTTTTGAATCTTGCAAAAGAAGATAACCATTCTCTATATATATAATATATTATTTCTCAATCAATTGCCCAAGACTAAGAATATTACTTTTCATATCAAGAATAAAATATGCATCTAAAATAATAATTAGAAACCCATTCTCTTTGTAAAGTTTTATATTACCTTTGTCTTCAACTTTCAACTTTGATGAGTCTCCAAGACTCACACTTACTTGCACATTTTCAATTGTATCAAATAGATGCCTTTTTTCACACATATGATTGCTTGCTCCTGAATCAAGAAATCATATATCTTCTCTTTCATTGCCCTCATTTTCAGCCAATAAAGATATTGACTTTTCTTTTGATGTTTCAGCATAGTTTGATTGATTTTTTTATGCCAACAATCAGAAGCATAATGACCAAACTTATGACAATTGTAACATTCAATATTTCTACCTTGTCCTCGACCTCGAGAAGCATTATTTTTTCCATGCCCATGTTGAGTGTAAGTTTGATTAAATTTCTGTTGAGATCTATTTTGGAAACGACCTCTTCCGCATCCTCGTTATGAACCTCGTCCACTTCCTCTTGAATTTGAATTCTCTTTCTTCAAGGTATAGTCTTCTTTCAAATTCAATTTTGATTCTAATGCTTGATCAATCAGTACAACTTCAGCCCTTTTCTTTATTCTCTGCTCATGCACTTGTAAAGAACCCATTAGCTCTTCAATAGATAAATTGCATATATCTTTAGATTCTTCAATTGCTGTTACCACATGCTCAAACATAGGAGTTAAAGAACGAAGTACCTTTTCAATGACATGTACATCATTGATTTGTTCTCCATTTCTCTTCATCAAATTCACAATAGCAATCAAGCGTGAGACAATCTGAGATAGTCTCATTTTCATTCATCTTTGCTTGCTCAAAATCACCCCTAAGGATTTGAAGATGTACACGCTTCACACGTTCAACACATTTGAAGATTGTGTTGAGTTTATTCCAAACTTCTTTGCTTGTAGTAGCTTCTGCAACTTTCTTAAAAGTGGCTTCATCAAGCCCTTGATATATTAAGAACAATGCCTTTTTTTCTTTTTTCTGATTTTCTTTCAACAATTTCTTCTCTACTTCAGTAGCATCTGATTCATCAAAGCCATCGATAACAATCTCCCAAAGGCCTTGCAAGCTAAGAAGGGCTTTAAATTGAATGCACCAATTATTATAGTTGTCATTCGTCAACCTGGGAATGATTTGTTGCACAATTTCAGACATTGTAAAAGAAAACACCCTTTCAAAAAAACCCGTTCTTCTCCCTTCAACGCTACAACGTTCGATCTTCTTTTTCAAGCTCTAATACCACTTTGATGGAAATAAAATATTGGGAGAAATTTGAAAATGACAGCAAAAAGCTTAAGGAGAGGGAAGAAAGAAATCATGAACTTTTCATTCATGAATGCATATTTACAATGCAACACTTACATTTATTTATAGCCAAAAAAACATAACCAATTCCCTAAATAATTCCTCTTAATTCGAAAGTTTGTTTCCTAAAAATACTTAACAAATTAACAAAATACTTAACATATGCTAACCATACTAAAAAAGTGCTAACAAGTACTTAAAAAGTGCTAACCAAACGCTTAAAGTTTGCTAACAATCTGCTCCCTCATTTAAGGAAAACTCCTCAATAAATAATATTAAAGTTAGTAATGATTCAATTAAGATCAAGTATGATAAAATGCTCCCAACACATGGTATCAAATCTTATGGTTTTGCTGGAATCAAGTAATTTATATAAATTGTGGCTCATATGATTTTTTTGGCTCTCTTTCCATTATGTTTGAGTAGAGATTGAACTCAAACAATGTGATTTAAGTGATTAAATAGCTCTTAGTATGCATAATAAATAGTATTGATAAAACCATTGTAGACCTACATATTCAACTATTTACAGTGAAGCAATCGATATAACATACACAAAAAATGAATTTGATTGCAATGGAATCCTTGATGTTAAACATGTCAATTGACTCCAATAGTCAAAAGATTGAAGATATTTTGAAGGAAGTGATGCACAGTAATAAAGAGATTCAAATATGTGGGCGAGATTTATCAAAATAAAATCAGGAATTAGTTTAATCTCATTTTGTAAATTCGATATAGAATAAAAACCTTAATATATAATTAATTGCCCTTGCCAATTTTTGAATTATTGGATGTCCATACATGGGTATGTTGAATACAACTTAAGCTTTCCATTTAATGTCTCTTAACAAAAAGTAAATTTGAAACACTAGCTTTTAGGTTGAAAAGCTTATAAAAAATGGGGAACATGACTACATGATAGCAATAAGCATTAAACTAGCTACTTCACTCTCATTGAAAATTTTCCCAAAGATTTTATAATAATAAAGGTGTGGGAGTCCCTTATCGACCATTATCAGATTTCGGTGCCATCATTTTCATTTGTGTTTAAATACATGCAATAGTAGAATCATCTTTCCAAAGGAATTTCTTTTCACATAAAACTTATTTTTTGAAATCAACATGGAAGTAGATAAAATTATTTGTTCAACAAAGATCAAGTTTTAAAAAAAGTTTTAAAACATAAGTTTCTATTATAACCTCACAATAGCCAAGAGTCATACCACTTACGATTACATGTCTTTTTCTCACATAATAAAATAAAAGAAACTTAATACATTTGATATATCACATCTTCTAGTAGTAAAATCCATGCTTTAGTCCTTAATGCTCTCTTGTAGACCTATGTGGTGCATCATTTTATTCTAAAAATGTTAGGAAAAAATAAACTTGAGCCAATCAACAATGGTTTAGTATAAAAACATATACGAATATGTAAAATAACTAATATTTTAAGTAACTGCATGCATAGTCAATAATCAAAATACAAACAAGTAAGATCATATGAATGATAACATACAAAATAAATGAACATAACATTGTTAATTGCAATGAAAGAGATATATGTTTGTTCTCATCTTTTATTATCTTATATATTTGCTTATTACCTTAATTGTCTATCTTATTTAAGATTTAGTTTAGAGCATGATTAGTTTGTAGTAATTAGGCATATTTAGGAACATTGTATTCCATACTTAAACAACTTGGATAGAATGACCCTTTTTCTCCTCTCTAGAACTCATTATTTTGGAATGCATATTTGAGTTTCGGTTCTACCATTAATCGTGGAATGAAACTTTTCCTTACCATTTCTAAATATTTTATCTTTTCTTTCTATTTAATTTATCTTTCATTACTCTTTTGATAATATTATATTTTCTTTTTCTTTTGGTTACCATAACCATTATAATTATATGTATTCCTTTATCATTTCTCATTTCATGAAAAAGATATAAATATAATGAATCATGTTCAACATCCTTTAAGATTATATGTAAACAAAAATGTGATAAAACATTTACAAAATCAATTCATCAATCATCATCAAATAATCATAAAGCTATCTTTTAAATTAATTTTCAAATAACATGCAACACACATAAAATAGCAAACCAAAGTATAATATCTTTAAATCTATATTCTCTTCAATCGTTAAGCCTTCTAACATACATTGTAAACTTTCTTACCTTTCAATATAAGTAGTGGTCTCTCCAAGAACTTTGCTTTTTCTCAGTGTTATATTACTCATTATTGGAATCCCCTCAGGTTTACCCTGTTTCATGCACCTAGGCTTCTTAGATTCCTTTTAATAATAAAAGTACACTTCATTTCTCTCTTTCTTCTCTCTATATCACTTGGACAAAATTAATTACATTAGTTTATTCCTAAAAAAATTCCACTAAACTGAACATCACTATTTTATACTCAACTCATGATCTCTATGCATTCCAAGCTATTACATTCTATAAATGGTTGCATCAAAATAATCTAATGCCACTTCAATAGTATTTGTATCTTAGTTTCTATGGTTTTCTCATTGGTTGATTAATTTTTGTATTGAATGAACGAGCCATTTTTCGTTTCTAGTTTTAAAACCCTTAGAGTTACTATGTAATGTGTTTGTATGATACCATACTTTATATTATACGAATAGTTAGATATTCTATCTATTATTCTTATTACACTAATTTTACTGAAACAATCCACTAGTTATACTAATATGATCCTTTTCTATTTAATGTACTCAAATAAGTCCTTATCTTATACTAATATGGGCCATTAATTGTAATAGTATGATACATGTTTTCGTACTTCATAACTCAATGATTCCCTGATATAATGTTTATTATTTACTTGATTGTACTTATATAATCATGATTGTCACATCATACGATAGATTTATTCATTACTTGACTCATGAGACTTAATTTATTTTTTTTTCTCAATTTGTTGTACTTGTACAATATCTATTTTCATACTTATATTATACTCTATTATCCTGATCAATCATCTATATTATATAATAATGTTTTTATACAATTTCTTGGGAGTCCTTATATGATCACTAACTAACTTTAGCATCCATTCACATTGAACTAACTCCATTTTTTGTTACTTAAGTGTTCTCAATTATACACTTGTATCATACATTGTGATCTAATTCTTTTCACCTTAACCTATCAGAATAATTTGACCTATTCTCTTATTGCATTATTGTACTAGTATGTTACACAATGATAAGGTTATGATTAAATCCTAGCTTTTGAATAAATTTGTTCACACTAATTTTGATTGATTTCATTGTCTATTTGTATCATAATGTATGATATATCTTAATAATTTTGTATAATCAAATTTCTATGTCTTTAGCCTATTGAGCTAGATTCAACTCCTTGTAGAGATAAATTATTCGGCACTTATCATACTCACACAATTCTCACTCTCGTACTATACGGTATTTATTATCGTTTTTAGGATTTAGCTTCACTATCTACTATATTAATGATTTTCTTTATCGTATTTATACAATATCCTAGAAATGATAATTCCTATGAAAGATTGTTTAAAATAATTTATAAAATTTATCAAATATATGTGCAATTCAATTTTTTATTTTACAAAAGTTTAGTATGTTATAATTCCTCCTTTATAAAAATTTTCTTTTCAAAATTTAGAATATGGAAAGTTACTTTTCAACATTTCCTCTTTTAATTCTAAGGTGGTCTCTCTTTCTGTTTGGTTCAATCGAAGGACTATTATCATTACTATTTCTTTATTTCTCAACTTCTTTACTTAACAAAAAACCTTACCACTTTTTTCATACATCAAACTTGGTTGTAGATCATTTATATTTGGGTCTAATTCTTGGACATGTGTTGGATCTTCCACATAGTTTTTGAACAAGAAAATATGAAATAGCTTATGAATCTTAGCCAAACTTGTGGGTAATGCTACTTCATAAGCCACTTCAATTATCCTTACAATAATTTGGAAATATTTGATATACTTTATAAAGTGATGATAAAATCATAGCTTATGAATAAATGCATTCAAACTAATTTTAATTGAATTGATTTTCATTTTTTATCATATTGTATGATATACATTCATCATCTTATGTAATCAAATTCTAAAGTCCTTAGCCTATCGAGCTTATCTGACTTTTTGTGACCATAAATTGTTCATCACTTGATTATACTTATACAGTATGCACTTTCATACTGTATGATATTTTAAAATTTTTAAGGATTTTTCTTCACCATAGATCATATTGTATAATTATCTTTATTATATCTATATAATATCTTTAAAATGGTTATTCTCATGAAAGATTGCTTAGAAAAGTTTACAAAATATCTCAAATATAAGTAAAACTTTATTTACTCAAAAATGAAGTGAAAACTAGTGTGTAGATCTCACAAGAAGTGGGGGAGCGGGAGGGGAATTGTCGGTTTTAAAATAATTTAGTTAATAAAAAATATATATTTTTTCAAATATTATTTATAAAAATACTTTGATATTAGTTGAAAACTTTGATTTATAACTATGTTAATTTATAATTTTTGTGATTAAGAAAAATAAAAATAAAAATAAAAGTTGAAATAATATACCTAAATGTTTAGGTGGTTTGGTTTAAACTAGAACCTACATCAACTCACAATAGAGATAAAAAAAACTTAATAATACAAGGGTTTCAACTTGAGGTTTTTTTTTATTATTTATTTTCAACTTACTTGAGATTTTTCTTTATAGTTCACCTTCATCATACTAGCTTTTATGGGTTCAATTATTACGTGAACTTTTATGAGCTCAATTATGATTCAATTTTTTGTGATATTAAACTCAACTTAGGCTTTTACGAATGTTGGGTCACCTAATCCAAAAGAAAAAACCAAAATATATCAAGAAATACATTTCTAATAAAATAATATAAATTTTTCTAGTCTTGTTGATAAATATAAAAAAAATATGAAGAGATCAAAATTATGGAGAGAATTGAGAAAATAATAGCTTAAAAGAATTAGAATTAGTTGGAAGAATTTGGAATTTTAAGTAGTCGTAAGTCGTTGGTGTTGCGAGGGAAAATTTACATTAGGAGAATATGATTCAGTCATTTTTTGAGATGTTAAAATATTTTTCATGTTCATTAATTATTTCATTCATAATAGTTTGGTATTTATAGAAAAAGTTTTTATTATAGCCATTAGAAAGTAAACCAAAAGTTGTTTGAAAAGCTACTACAAAATAAACTAAAACACTTTTACAAAAGACTAAGAAAATATTCTAAAGTGGCTGCTACAATTACATATATAATAGTGAGGTAATTATCCATTAGATGGGATTAACTAGAGCTGTTTGGATTGACATAGAGGATATCTCGACCGTATGAACAACCCTTGTAAAACAGATGAGTTCAGGAGGGTTGGATCAAGCTGAATTTATGGAGGCCATTCATTAAAGTCAGATGAGATCTGGATTATTTGATTAATCAATGATAAAATTAAGATTAAATATGGATCGTAGGATTCAAACATGAGAGATCTCGACCATGAGATCAAAGATAGATTATTTCAAATGGTAGAAAATATGTGATCACGTTTTAAGATGGAGGTGATCTCCATCATGTGATCTCAAAAATACAGGATCAGACAGCATTACGTGTTGTCAATTTTGGATACAGATAGGCACAAGGGAGTTTAGCCCCATATTTTACTGAAAGATACTTATTTGGAATTTATAAACAATTACATGAAGGTAATATGTAGATCCTAAATAGGACTGGCTCCCCTCCTATGCTCTTGAGAATTGATCGCCTGGGTGTACTTGTAGCATACAGGTTTATATGGGTCCAACTTGGTCCATACATTCTTAGTTCAAGTGCTGCTTGACTCGATCTACTGCCTTACCCCATCTGGTTCAGGAATTCTTCATCAGCTAGAATGGGCTTGACTTGATATGGTTTTGACCATTTCCTGACCCAAGGCTTACAAGTGCTTGCTCAGGCATGCTTGGCTTGATAGCTTGGCATTCGAGCATAGCTTGGGATGTGGCATAAATATATTTATTTATTTAATTATGAAAATTTTTATAAACTTATTTTTTAATGTAATCAAGATTTAATAATCTACCTAATATAGAATTTGATAAAAATACAAAATTATGATTTAACAAAGGAAAGAATGATTCAAAAATAAAATTATCATAAATGTTTTAAATAGGTTTTGACCCAAAAAAGAATTAAGAGATTAAAAAATTAAATCCTATTCATTTGTTAAATCTAATAGATGATTAAATAATTTAGATGCCTAAATATAATTTAAAATTGATACAAAAAGAAAGTATATTAAAATCAATATACTAAAATTCTATTTCATAGTAAAAAAATTGATACATATGATTTCAATCTTTGAAGCTTACTAAATATTCCAAGATTTTTTGAAGACCACTAGTTTGTCATCTTCAAAAGTCTATGACTTGTTCTTTACATGTAAACTTGTTTTACACTAAACTTGCCTATTAGAATAAAATATAAATATTTATGGCTTGACTCATCAAACACAAGTGTAACCTAACAAAAAATAATTTTTTTACAAAATTTTAGGATATTATAACTTCTCTCATATAAAAATTGTCTTCAAAATTTACAATATGGAGGGGTACTTTTTAACATCTCCTCTTCTAATTTTAAGGTGGTATCTCTCTTTGTTTGGCTTAGCCATAAAACTTTAATTATTGGTATTTCTTTTTTTCTCAACTTCTTTGCTTCCTTTGCTAAAAATCTTACTATGGTTTTCATGTATCAAGGTTAGTTGTAGATCATTATATTTAAGTCTACTTCTAACACATGAGTTGAATCTTCCACATACTTCCTTAACTAGGAAATATGGAATACAATATTGATCCCACCCCAAACTTATGGGTAATGCTATTTTTTAATCCACTTCATTTACCCTTGTGTTGATTTGGAAAGTTCTGATATATCTTGGCTTAAGCTTTCTTCCTTAGCCCAACCTTGTAACAGTTTTCATGGGATTTACTTTTATAAATACTTGGTCTCCTTTTAATTCAACATTTTTATGTTTGGAATACTTTTTTTGTTGATCTTGGGCCTTCAATATAATTTGCTTGGGTCTTCTTTACTCTTTTGATAGTCTCAATAATAAGATTTTGTCCAATTAGTGCTTTTTCACTCTCTTCATACCAACGTATAAGAGCTTGACATTTGCTCTCATATAATGCTTCAAATGGAGCCATGTTAAAACTTGCTTGATAGATATTATTATATGCAAATTCTATTAGTGAAAGAAGTGATTCCCAAATTCCCTCAAACACTATGACACATAGCTTTAACATATCCTCTAATGTTTTAATGATTTGTTCTATTTGACCTTTAGTTTGAGGATGGAATGTAGTACTAAAATTTATTCGAGTTTCAAATGCCTCTTTATTTTCTTTTAAAAGAGTGAAGTGAACTTGGAATATTTGTTGGATACTATAAACTTTATCACTTCATGTAAGTTTATTAGTTGTTCCATGTATAGTTTTGCTAATATTTCTACTATATTGTTTTGATATGTAAGAAATGAGCTAACTTTTTTAGTTGGTCAATTAGAACTCATATAGCATACTTACCTTGAGCGGTCTTTGGTAAATTGTCTACAAAATCCATGAAAAATTCTTTCCACTTCCACATTGGTAGGAGTAGAAAATTTCTATAGTGTTTTTGATATACTCTTTGGTCTTGTTGACATATTAAGCACTTGTCCACTGTCTTCTAAATATTCCTTTTCATCTTGGCCACAAAAATCTAATGTTCATGTCTTCAAACATCTTTATTAAGATGTACTGCATGTCATGACCCATGAGCTTCTTATAGTAATACTCTCCTTGTTTCTTCTTGGATTGGAATATATAATCAATTATTATAGTAAATGAGTTCATTCACCTTATTGAGGTGAAAATCAATTTCTTTCCCATATAAAATTCCAGCATTTACTTTCTGTAGTTCTTCATCTTGATCTTAGAATTCCTTTAAGTCTTTAAGTTATTCCACTAGTAATGCCACTTCATTGAAGTTTTTTTATTAACTATTGATATTGCATAGACATACAACCAATTCATCTTGATACATAATTGGGCCCCTTCAATTTTTGAATTACAAATGGTGAAATTTACCTTTTTGCGTGAGGCATCTGTCACCACGTTGGCTTTTTCTGGTTTATATGTGATTTCTATATCATAAAAATGATAACTAGCATCTTTGTTATAGATTCAATTCCTTCTATATAAAGATATATGTTAAACTCTGATGATCTGAACATATTTGTCCCTTAACACCAAACAAATAATGCCTTCAAATTTTTTAGGAAAAGATGATTTCTACCAACTTTAAGTCATGTGTAAGGTAATTTTTCTTATGTGGTTTGAGTTGTTAAGACATATAAGCTATAATTGGTAAGGTTAAACTTATAGTGATGTTTCCATATAAACTTAAAATTCTTTATCTATAATTGGTATGATTAACATTTGTGTGATAGTCAATTTCTACTTTAAGTTTTGAAAACTATCTTCAAACTTTGATCACAAATGAAAGGATTTGATATCTTGCAATTTTTTATCTCAACAAACAACCCTTAAATTGCTTTATTTTCTCCTTTTTTATAGTTTCTCAAATTGTCACTTTCTTTTGTTGAAACTAGTCAATTCATTTGATGGAAATCTTTTTGAATTGCTTTCACCTCTTTTAGTTTTTCAAATTTTATTTCAACTTTAGTTTGCTTTTTAATCTCACTCTCCTATTATGATATTTACCTTATCCATGGTGCTTTAATGGATAATAAAAAAGCCTAAATATGTCTAATAAATTAGGTTGAGTGAATTTTTAGACTATAGATAGCTAATGTTTATGTTCATTAGAGATATTAAAGAAGAAGAGTAGCAAAGACTAAAAACCATGAAAATAATCTTGATTGGAGTGGTAGACTACCAAGAGATTTATTTTGTGTTTAATTTTAGATATTTTACTCTTATTTTGATTAGAATATTAATATTTATTAAAATTATTCATGTAAGACATAAAAATTAAATTTTAGTCATCTTAAAAAATATTAAAATTCTAAAGCTTATTGAAGGGTTTTCAATAAGAGAGGGATAAATTACTAGGAATAAAACTTCATCAATCAAATTCATTAAAGTTACTTAAGATTTATTATCATCAAATACAAATATGATAGGTTTGTTATTGCCATCATAGGTTTTTTGTTTGTATTTAGTATGTTTTGTATTGATACATTCTTTTCTTTTTTATTAATTTTTTTTTATTATAAGGATGTTGTAGCATATTTTTTATTTTATTATTTTGAGTGTCTGGTTTACCCATCTTTTGATAAAAAACTTATATTGACTATTTTTAGTTTTACCTAGTTTTTATCAGATGTGGACATAAACTTAAATTTATGCAAAAATACCTAAAAATTATTAATATATTTTTAATTCTTATTATTTTTCTATTTAATCTTTTTAAAATATTAATTAATATGTTTTAAAATAAAATTAAAATTACACATAATTAATTATAAAGACTTGCTCAAACTTATTAAAATAATTATTTTAAATATTTTCTTTAAATATATTTAAAAAAAGATTAAAATATTTATTCTTAATAATTCACTCTCTTTTGTTAAACCACATTTCAATAAGTTTTAGACTCTTAATATTTTTTAAAATGATTGATTTAAAAGAAATTAATTTTTATATCTTGTAAGAATGATTTCGATCAAGCTCAATATTCTAAACAAAATAGAAATAAAATACTTAAAATTAAAGTCAAAATGAATCTCTTGGTGGTTTATTACTCATATTAAGATGATTAATTTTGGACTTGACCATTGCTCTTGTTCTTTATGTTCTCTAATGTACATTAATATTGGCTATCTATAATCTAAAATTTACTCAATTAAATTTATTCGAAATACTTAAGGTTTGTTATCTCAAAAAAAGCACTATAACTATGGGTAAGTATCATGACAAACTTTTTCTTTTGATAATAACAAAATCTTTGATAAAATTTATAAAAAATATAAGCTATTTATTAAAAGAATATGAAAAATAATTAAAAATAAACTCTTCATATATGTTTGTCATGACTACATTATGGCACATGTTTAATTTATGTTTAGTTCTTTCATTTTTTTTCAATTTCTATTCTCTTTTCTTTTTTCTTGTCACTTAAAGAGATTCAATATTCTTAAACTTAATCTAAGTTTTGTAAATTATTCATAATCTTATAATTTTATGAAAAGATCAAAAAATTCATCATCTAATTTGTTTCTAAAAACTTATTTATTTTCAATTACACTTTTATATAATGGTCTAATTTCAATAATTTTTTTAAATTGATTTAATTCCTTACTTAGAACTACTACAAAAAACTTATTATTTAAGATATTGTATTGGGGTTGGCTCAAAACTTACTAAAAAACTAGAATGATTATGATAAGATATAATTCTAGTATTATCCATAATTTTACTTATAACTTATTTTTTAAGATGATTCCAATTAAATTTTAAGGTTTTTTGATTTTTTCAATTATCTTATTTTCCTTATTTATTTCATTTGAATCTTTTAAAGTTAATTTTTGAATCTTATTTGTTCATCATCTATGTTTATATTATTTTGTTTTGTTTGAATTGATTCATCAACAGTAACATTTATGGATTTTTCTACTTAATTAGTAATTTTGTTATAAACTCTATAAGCTCTACAACTAAATAAATATTCTAAGAGTAAAACTTTAATCATTTTTTTAATCTACCTTAATCATCTTACCTTGATGATCTTAAGAATCATCTTACCATGTTCATATCTTTAGAAAGTCTCTATCAATGAATTATTGTAAATAATAAATTATTATAATAATAAAAATTTTATAAAAATAATAACATTATTAATAATAATTTAAATTAAAAAACCCTAATTCTACTTCACTTCAGCTATCTTAAGCTAAACCCAAATCTTAGGATAGCGTATTACCTCTGAATCCATTTTTTTATAGAAAACGGATTGGGGTGTAATTCCCAAACTTGGATGGAATAACGCTAGGTTAAGGCATGTCTCTCAAACTCATTAGCATATATTGGAAAGCAAGGATGATAACCTCTCTAGCAAACTAAGGGGTTGCCAACTCGAATATTTAGTTGAGTTAAAGGCATAGAAAAGAACTTATAAGCTAATAAGATTTCATCATATTATGAAGAGGAGCTAAAATATAGATTTGTTTTCTTCTGACTGAATTTTGATTTGTGGGAGTGATTTGTGTCATCCAATTGAATAATTTTTTCTTGAAATGGTCATCATCTCATCTTACTCTTATAAAACGATAATTCAATTAGTCATCCAATCACACAATTTTTCAATTGAATGACACATAAATCAAATTTACATGCAAATCTAAATCTAGCTATCTAATCACTAGTTAGATCTAACATACCAAATCAAATTCACCTTTCTAAAACCACCAATTGAATTTTATACTCTGATCACACAATTTTTGTGATTGAATGACCAATATCCTTTCCTTCTTTCTAATGCACCAAGATTCAAATCAAGCTATTGGATCATGAAATTTTCATAGTCTAACAGCTCTAATTACATTAGGACGGAATGTATCAAGTCGATCATTATTTTGTATAACAGCTACTTGTAAATAATTGTTATACATTTGAAATAGCAAATTGATAATAATAAAAAATATTATTAAATTAATACTTATGTTATTAATTAAAATTTGTGTTGACCTATTTTTAATTAAAATAAGTAGTAACAACAAATTAGTCTATTTGCTAATTAATTTTAGCCATTGAAAATTATCTATAAATAAGAAAATTTTTGAATATATTGATTGATGAATTTTTTAATGAAACGTTGAAGTAAATTTGAAGTCATAACATTCAAGCCTTAGCAGTCGTGCTCATCGTTGCTTCTATTCATTTGTCGAGCTTCAAATTTTTCTTTCTTCTTTAATTAGCTAAGTTCTTATTTCTTAATTGATTTAAGTAAAATCATAACACACTTTTACTTTGTTAAACATTTCATCAAGCATAGGATTACTGTTCTCAATAAGTACAATTTTTAGTTATTGAATTCTTTTCTTTGCCACCAACTTTATTTTGTTATAAGGACATTATGGACTATCTCTTTTGTTTTATTATTGTAAGAGTTTAGTCTATTGATCTTTTGGTGAAATACTTATAGTACTTGGTTTTGATTTTTCTTGATCTTTGTTGCAAGTTGAAATAATCTTGAATTTAAGTCAAACATCCTAAAAATGTTTCGTATGCATTATAATTATTTGTTAATTTTTTATTTAATAATTTCATAAACAATTATAAAAATTAATGTATTTTAAATAAAACTGAAATTTTTACAAAATCACTTATGAAGATTTCATTGAGTTTAATAGAATAATTACTTTAAAAAATTTTCTTGAATTTATTTTTTAAGAAAGTAAAATTTTTATTCCTAGTAATTCACACTCTTTTGGCTAAAATACATTTCATCTGTCATTAGTTTTTCTTAATACTATCATTAGTCTTAAGGAAAAAATATTTTAGTTTTTGGTTTCATTTAAAACTTTAGGCCTAGCCAAATTTCTTGAATTGTTTTTGAACAATCTTCAGAAAGTCAAAATTTAAAATAATCTACTATTCAAACACATCAATTCATAATTTTTTTGTAATCTTCTTACTTCATTTTATATTTTTTTGTAATTTTTTTCTTTTCATAAACTATATAAATATTTAATAACTATTATTTTATTAAAAGTTTGGTATATTATTTTATGTTTGAGATGTAAAAAATTCAACAAATTAATAGCATTAAAGTCTTAATAAAATGCACTATTTTTCTAAAAAGTTGTTTTTGTAATGTTTTTATTGCATTTTATTTTTGAATATTTTTTATTTTTATAAAATCATAAAATATTAAATAAATATTATTTTTTAATGTCTCATTTTATGATTGAGACAAATCTAATTTCTACAAAATTATTACTTTTGAATCTTAGTAAAATGTTTTGCCATAAAATTATCATAATTTTTTACTTGATTACATATTTTAATAATTTTTTAATATCAAAAAATTAATATTTTTATTCTATACATTTTGTTGTTATCTTTATGATCAATTTAAGTCAAAGTTTTATAAAATTTATTCTTTTGTATTCATGTAATATGTATTTTACTATTGATGTTTTTCCTTTATTTAGAACCTGTATCCTTATTTTGATAGCTTTCATTAATTTTTGTAAATCCCAAAAGTTTACAATACTCATTTAAATTTTAAAATAATAAAGTCACATACCTTGTAGCATAATTATAACTTTTCTCCCTCTTTATTGACTTTAAACCACCTAATTATCAAAATATAGAAAAATTATTTTTGTATTATTGATAACATAATTATTTGAATAAATCCTATACCTCTGTGATACTATAAGTTACTTCCTCCTTATCTAAATTTCCCTTTTAAAATTTAGATGTTGTAAATGGGTTTTCTTTGCATTTTTTCATTAAGTTCCTATGTGGTTTGTCTTTTTGATATAATATCCAATAGAGATCTCTTGTTATGTTAATTTTTTAATTTTTTATTAGAATCCTTAAAGATTTCTCCTCATAGTTTAGGCTTATATGTATTCATGGTGTTGAGATATGATCTAGTGCACATGTAAAATTATTTTAAGTTTGTATAACCATTTTGTTTCATAGTTTTGGATAATCAATTATCTTCCCAATTATGAGTTCTATTTCAAATTTACTACTTTTTGAGATCTTGAAATTTAAAAATATTTAGTCCTTAATATATGCTTATTAATAGATCTATATATTTAGGAATGCCATTTAAGATAATATTATGTTGAACACATAATAGACAAGGATTCTTAAAACATTTTCATTGTTTCTTCTATCACAAACCTTAACCTTGAGATGATTTTTTCATGTCAATACACTAAACTATTCCAATCACTCCTTTTTAATATATTGTTACTTTATCCATTTTGAATGAATATCCTTATAAGAGCCATTTCCATATTTGTTTCCATGTAGTTGTCATATTACCACATTTGCTTATTATCTTGTTATTCATGAATTTATTTCACCCCATTTCCTTATTTTCATTTCAATTATTGAAATGATTATTTAAGCCTTAACTTGTGCATTTATAATTTGACCTTTTCCCATTTTTATAAGACTTATCCATTCCATTTCTATAATATCCTTATATGTGTGTACATGCATATTGCAATTTAATTAATGAATTTTTAAGGAAAATAATACGTTACAACTAATCTTCTACTAATAAATATTAATTATATTTAAAATAAATAATGTCATTATTATCAAAAGTTAATTGGAATTGTTGTAGCTTCTTTGCTTGAACCTTTGTTTTCCTCTACTTTTGTTGAATATTCTTGAGCAATTCCTAGTATAATGGCCCATCATATGACATATAAAACAATGTATTGATGCTCTTGTGTAAGATTTGCTAGACATATTATCTTTTCCACTAATGTTGCCACCAACAATTGAGTTCTTTGTAATTTTGTGGACAATCTCTAACATATTGTTGAAGCTTATCACAATAAAATACTTGATCTTCTTTTTGCAACATTTTACCCAATGGTTGTTATCACATGTGTTATGCTTTATCTTTTTTCTATTGCATGTGTTTCAATTTATTGCTTAACCTCAATGTCATAATCATCATAGATTCTTGTTCATCTTATTGTGAAATTGTTATTTTTCTTTTTTCCTTTTACTTAACCTCCATAGTAGTTTGGTTTTTTTGATACCCTATGAAATTTTCACTATTCCTTGTATGTAAGGCATTACTTAACACTTCTAATAAAATATGCATACATTTTTAAAGCATATAATTCCTTTATTTCTTCTTTGTAACTAACTTGGAACATTTCAAACAATTTGAATGATAACTACAAAAGTTTAGCAATTGTTGTGTTTCTTCAATATTGTTTTGTTAGATCATATTTCTCTTGCTATTTTTGGAAAATCTTGTTCTAAAGATGTAGGACAATTTTCATGATATTTTCGTATTTGGTTTGTCTTTTAAACATAGTATTTGTTGACCTTGCCATCATTAACAAATAGCACCATGTAAAATTATATTTAATAATGAACCTTTCTTGTACTCTTAGCAAACCTTATCATATAGAGCATCACAACTCTTCCAAGCCAATATTTACTTAAAAAGGATCAAACCTTAGAAATTCTTCTACCAATTGGTTGGTGTGGTACAATTATATTATGCTTTTATTTCTAACAAGAGATATTCATTGTTAAGCATGCATTCTTATTACTATCTCTATTCTTGATTTCTTTCTTCTCTATGTGGTTCATCCCATATTATTTCTTTGTGGAACTTTCTATTTCATTATCATATATATTTGGATTTTTAATTTCCATTTTTGAACATTATCAAATTTAATGTGCATTCAAAATCTATATAGTTATTGTAATTTGCATGCCACTGTAGAATGAGGTGCACGAATAAATCAATCTCCAAAATATTTTGTTGAGAATTTTAATATCTAATCCATCTTTTAATTTCTTAAGTCTAAATTTATCAAATTAACTTTCTCACCATCTTCTTTGGCATTATTCCAAAATCAAGTTAAATTGTTTTGAACATATTCCATGGCATTATGCTTCTTTACATTATTCCAAATTCTTCTTAATATTTTTCTTGGCATTAGGTTACTTTAGATTTCTATAAATAATCTTTCAAGAATTCACCTATATAATAAATTCCTTTAGATAACTCCAATTCCACTCTTAAAATTTTCAAATTAACTTAATCATATTTTAAGCTTCTTTTAAAAATTACTCTAAATCACTTTTATATTATCCAATTTAACTTTCTAAATATTTTCTTGGCATCATATTCCTTTGGATCACCCCAAAATTATTCATGAAATTTCTAATTTAAATTCCTAAATTTTTAACCTTTCAAATCTCTTCAAAGTCACCAAATTAATTCTTGTTAATATCTTTCTCAAGGTCTTTAACATCTACTTATGCATTAGGTTCCTTTAATTCTATTAGAAATCTATGCCAAATTCTTTTAGATAATTGTTCAAATCCTTTCAAAATAATACTCTCAACATCTCCTTTATCACTAGGCTCCTTTGAGTTACTCCATATCATTTTTAAATTATCTAGAAAAATTTAATATCAATCACTATTCTTTGGCATACCATATGCCTTAGCCATATACCTTACATCTAAACAAGACATCATTCATGCTCTAGTCATACCATCCATCTACCCTGAATGGACCTTTTGTTACCTTACATATCATATATTAATATTGACATACCATATATTATCTTTTTGTTCTCTCTCTTAACGTTGATGCACCACACTCCAAGTAGACTTACCATATGTGATATGTTGACATAACATATGTTGGACTATTATAATCTTGTCTATTTAAGTTCATTTCTCTTTATTTCATCTCATGTACTACACATGATCTTTAATGTATCATATACTAGGAATAATTCAAACATAGATTCAATGAAATCACTTTTCCATATTTTGTTATGAGATTTACATTCTACAAGATAAAACATATATAACAATCATGAAACATACAATTCATATACCCACTATAACATTTACTTATGATCACATTACCTATGCTATCTTTTTTTCTAAGTTGTCCACCCTAGGTTTGTTGTAGAGACCCAATTGTGTTTCTTAATAAAATAAGACAATATTTTGAAAACATTTTTTTTCATAAAACATCTATCTTTTGAAACCATGAACCATTCTCCTCAATTAATAGAACTCTTTTCCTTGTTAAAGTTCATTTTACTATACAAGTGGATTTCTTTTAAAACCATAACCCACATAAACTTCTTGTAAACAAGTCAACCGCATGATTCCTTTAAAGAAAAATATAAAACATATAATATATTTTAATAAAGTAACCTAACATTTTTATTAAATTTTCAATGGAATATAAATAGCCATCATTTACCTTACAAAAGAAATTCATTGAAAGTAGAAAGTATTCCCAACTTAATATTATTAACTCATAATGAAAATAAAGTAAATAAACCATAATATGCCTCACTCAAAATTGTCATTATAGCAGCATGTATTATGTCCTAATAATATAATTAATTTTTCATGATTTATGTTGTAATAATAAATCAATGAAAACTATGTTACTCTATAATCACTTTTCCTTAAAGTTTGGTAAGTGCATTTATATGACAAGAAACATGAAAGGCAAAGTAAATTGCATAAATCATAACAAGCATAGTAAGAAATATACTATATAACCTGTATATAGCTTAATACAAAATAATACAAATTTAGGTCATGTTACGTACTTTGGATTAGTACTTACAAGTGAATAAATTGAAGGATATGGGTTATAAAAACATGAAATAATCAACCAATATATTTTACCAGTTTGTTTCTTCTTATCACTGAAACAATTATAAAACTCTTTTTAAATAATTATTAAGTTAATCATCCTCATAACATTTCATGTGCTAATCATCTTAGTAGGATGGATCATTATAAACTATACCTAAGGCTATACCAAATTTAGTCTACATCAGAAATATCACATAATATGGGGTTCCACGTATAAGGAAGATACCCACCAATCAACTTTTAAAAATTCTCTAAATACTTTAAATAAAATACTTATTAAACTCTTCCATCTATAAAAGAAATTCATTATTTTTTATCATTATTTCGTATTTTAATAATTTTTTTCTAAACATTATGTAATTATTAATTAACTATTATTTCTTTATAAGTTAGACATCTTATTACATGATTAATAATTCAAAATAACTCATGATATTTCTTTCTTATCTCTTTTTTCACTTTCTAGGTGGCTTTTCTCTCTGTTTGATTGTGTCGTAAGTCCTTGATCTTAAGAATTTATTTATTTCTTAATTTTATGGTTTTTTTTTGCCAAAGTTTTAATTGAGTTCTCTTCAAAACTTAGATTTGATTACACTTCCATAATACTTGGATCATATTTGACCATATGCATATGATTCATCACATATTTCCTTAATGATGAATTGTGGATTACATCATATATTCCTATTAAGCGAGTGGTAAGCAACCCTATAAGCAACTTCATCAAGCTTTTTAATAATTTGGGAAGGACTAATGTACCTTGGTTTCAACTTTCCTCCCTTACTAGATGTAGCAACTCCTTTCATTGGTCTTACATTGATGAATACTTGATTGACACTTGAAACTTTACATTCTTGTGTTTGAAATCATAATATTTTCTTTAAAAAATTTGTGCCTTTTGAATTTTATATTTGAGAACTTGTACCTTTTATGTGAGATTTATTAACATCTCTAGTCTTACTAGTGCCTTCTCAAATTTTTTGCGCCAACATAATGGATATCGGCACTTCTTCCCATCAATTGTCTTAAATGGTGCCAAGTTAATACTTGATTAATAACTATTATTGTATGCAAATTTAATTACGAGTAAGTGTGCATGTTAGCTACCATTGAAATCAAGTGCACATAATATAAGCTTATCTTCCATCATCTTGATTATTCTTTCAGTTTGATCATTAATCTGTGGATGGAATGTTGTACTAAAATTTAGCTAAATTCTAAACTTTCTTAGAGAAATGAGAGGTGAATTTCAATTTAAGATTTTACACAATAGAATTTGAAATCCCATGTAATGTCACAATTTGATCAACATATATTTGACATAATGTCTCCATCATATATGTGAGTTTTTGGCAAAAAATGAGCTAACTTAGTGAAGCTTTCCTTAATTTCTCAAATAACATCTTGTTTTTAGTTGGTTTTAGATAAAGTGACCACATAGTCAATGGATATCTCTTCCCATTTATAGATAAGTTTGTAAAGGCAATCTGTTAGTTTTCTAATATTCTCCTTTGTCTCATTTATAGATTAAGCACTTGCTTACAAAATGTTATGTATCTCTTTTCATCCCTAGCCACCAAAAGTCCTTCATATCCTGAGGCCTTTTAGTCATTCTAAGATGTACCATATGTCTCGATCCATGTGTTTCTCATAACGATAATTGTTTTTCTAGGATTGATTTGGTATATGTAATTCATTCTTAATGTATAGATTATAATTTTCTTTACTTGTATTAAACTTTGACTCTTGTACTTCCAAGGCTTTAGTTTTGATCTTTTGTACCTCTTCATCATCATCTTGAAAATCTTCAACAATCTATCATGTTTTTTAGCTTTAGTTCTCCTTTGTTAGTTGTTTGTATTGAAGTAAGAAATGCTAATATAATTTCTAAAATAATTTCTCTACTTTTAATGCTAAAGACAAAGTAGATCAATTTAGAGCCATCGATCAAGAAGAATTTTATCTTTGTGTGCTATAAGTCTATAGTAACTCCATGAGATACCAACCACTCAATGCTAAAAAGTTATTGAAATTTTCCATAGTCAATTATGATTAGTTTGGAATCAAATAATTGTCCACTAATTTTTATGTTCTTTTTTCTATAATTATTTACATACATTATTTCTCTTGTAAGTAGAGTGACAAAAATAAGTGGTTCTATTATATTAGTTTCAACTAGCATAATTGTAATTATTGTAAAAAATATGAAATAGTTTGCACTTTATAATTAAATAATACCTCCATAAGTTTATTTAATAATAATAGAGAACCTATAATGATGCCTAGCAAAGATGGAAACTCTTTTTAAGTTATTACTTATGCCTTAGGTTAGGCTATTTGTGGTTGAGATGTAGAAGTTATTCCCTTGCCTTTATTAATTATATAATTTCCAAAACCTTTTGCATAAAATCTCATATTTGAATTTTTTTCCAACGTTATTACCCCCATCACTTAACTTCATTGTAACTTGAGGACATTTTTTGGCATTATGTCTGGTCTAATTATTAAATAAAACATGTGACCAACTTTTTCTTATAACATTCACATTAATGATTCATGTAACAGTTCCTGCACACTAGTTTGTCCTTTGCTTTATGTGACTCTAGTCCAATTGTTATGGTTTTCTTTTCCTTCTTCCTATTTTGATAAGAGAACATAACCTTATCTTTCTCAACATCTTTTTGATTTTCATCACATTTTGAATTCGGTTGGTGTGCCTTCTTTCTTCCATTAGCTCCTTATGTGTGAATTGCATGAAAGCCATGTTAGTATGAATAGTGTCATGTGATCCCTTTGAGAACATGTAGAAGTTTTGCATGTCAATGGCTACCATCTTTGAAGCATACCTTGCAAGTCTAGGGAAAGTTTTCTCATACTTTGAAATAATCAATCCTCTTTGCTATAATTCTACCAATTCATTGTGCATTTTGAAACTTCTATTAAGAAATTTTTTAGTATTGTAATCTCCACTATCTTCACCATTAATGTTTGGTAGCATAATCCAAAGTAATTATCACCAAAGAAATGCTTCTATATTTTGGGTAAGTCAAGCTATCCAAAAGTATTTCAATTCTTTCTAATCAATCCTCTACTTAAAATTGTCAATGGTGTTACACATGTATGGTGGATGTAACTTTAGAAAATTTTCCATTATATGATTCGTGATGCATGTTCCATTTTCTTTTCCATTTTTTATAAGTGTTAATTCCTTTTAGCTACATAATTGCTTAATAACTCATATTTTTTTTTATTTTGTATCCCTTGTGCAGAGGCTTTTATTAGTTTCCCACTGCTAGAGCTGGGAACCTCCTCCTCATACAAGTTAATATTCTTCGCTTTCATTTTTGCATGTTGCCAAGGTTTGAATGTAGTTTCATTCACATACATTCTAAATAATTACATTCCACACATTAATAAAAAGTTTAGCCATTTCCATAATTCTCCACATGTTCCAATCACATTATCACCATTTGATAATAGTTTTATATTTATTTAAATTTATTCAAATGAATTAAATTTCCAAATTCATTAAATTACCCTTATACATGATCTTTCAAGTTACATCTAAGTTATTTAAATGCCAAAATTTTTTTGTGAACTTAAATTTATTAGAATTTCTGGAATCATTTTATATTTACAAAAATATTTTTTTCCTTATGTATATTGTACATCCCCAACAATGCGCCATATGTCCTCTACCATAAAATAGCTTGAAAGATTGCTTAAACTGATCAAGTCATAGACTATCTAAACAAGTTGATTCACTATACATTAATAAAGACACACTATATGTTATACTCAAGGTTTTTGACTTATTCATGTATATCGTCCATCAACCCATGGACTTTAACAAATCTAATGTACTGTACATTTTTCTTAGTTTGACATTTATAAGTTATAGGTATTATTATGGAACTTATGTAATGCATGTCGAAACACTATGTATCATACATAAAAAATAATCATATATAATTCTCTATTTTAACTCATTCTAAAGAAGAATATACCTTATGTGCCATATAAGGTCCATAACTTTATGTTATAACTATTTTCACCACTTTTATTATGAAATTTTTGTGTAATCATTCTAATGGATTTTGATCCAAATAGTAAAATGCAATTAACATGCATGTAACATCAAATATATAATTAAAATATGGGTTCCCTACTAGAATGTCTAGCCATTCTCGCAAACCTAAGTTGTCTTTTTTACTAATTATCTACAATAGGTTTGTTTTCTCTAGATTTTTCATCCAAGACTTATCCAACCTAGGTTTTCACCCTAGTTTATTCATTTCATGGTTTTACATCCTTGATTTGCCCATTTTCTTATGGTTCTCCTTCATAAGACTTCAATTGCTTTCCACCCTTAAAACAACTTAATTTTATTTTTAAATAAAATAAGATGCTATCTAATTTTGAACTCATTTTTTATAAGAATTCATTGTCTTGAAAACCATCACTATTATTCTTGATTAATAAAACTCCTCTTCTTATATAAAATCCCTTTTACAATATAGGTATATTTCTTTGAAAATCATAACACAATGAGAGAAATCAACCACATATTTTCTTTGAAAAGAAAGACATAAACCATATAATATCTTTCAAAATAAAGTAACCCAAAATGTTTTTTAGAACTTGCAACAAAATATAAATAACCATCTTTTACCTTACAAAGGAAATTTGTTAAAAAAAGAAAGTAATCTCAACTTAATATCATTGTTTTTCAAAAAACACATAAAGTGAATAAAACCATAATATGACTCACTCTAACTTGTTATGATGGTAGCATATATTACAACCTAATAATTTAATTATTAGGTTGTAATCTATTGTAATAATAAAGTAGTAAAAAGCTATGTTCTTCACGAAATGCCTCCATATGACATATCCAATTCCATAATAAAGATGGAATAGAAACAACCATCAAGTAAAGCCTCAAAAGAACTGGATTTTATAAACCACATAGAGGTGGACTTAGGGGAATATCTTGCTAAGAAAAACATATTTGTTTTGGCAGATTCACTCTCTAAGAGCTTGAACTCACATTGACCATAGCTAGAAAAATAATAGTAATGTAAAGAGAAATGGCATGATTTGTGCATTGTGGTCAAAAGATATGAGTACATATCTTTCTTGACAAACATTTGGTAGTGAGATAGATGAAAGCACGCATGTCCTCCCCAAATACTGGGTATCTATCATGAAATTGTGGCAAACACTTTATCAAAGGTGTAGAGCATCAAAATTTGTAGCTTAAGCAGCTATGTAAGATGCTTGTACTAACTAAAGTTTCTTTTAATATAGGTCAAAAGGAAAGTAAAAGAAACAAAAAGAGAAGGGGTGTTGAGAATGAAAAAACAACCATGATTTTTTTATCTCTACATAGATTATATTTCCTTTTTCTTTTATTCCCTACATTTAAATAAGAGATTCCAATAAGAATGATATGATTCAGCCTTAGACCCATTTGAATTTAGTGGATAATAGTGTAGCTCAAAAATTAATAAAGACAAAATATGTTGTGCTAATTGTCATAGGATTAGAAGCTAGTACTATACAACTTAATGTAAAACAATTGCACAGTGGGGTTTATAGCTTACAAGTGAATAAAGAAAAGAATAGTTTTGAGAAATAAAAATAATATATAATAATTCAAAATTTCATTTTATTATAAAAGTATCACACTTTCTTATTCCAATTTATTTTTTCTTACCACTTTATCATTTATAAAATCCTTTTTAAAATAATTGTTAGATTTCATCATCTATATAAAACTCCATAGGTTGTTCTTCTCAATAACATAAATCATGAAGCTTTACTTAGAGTTATACCAAACTAGGTTCACACAATTGAGTTCACATGATAAGGGCATTTATCAATGGGTAGACAATGGAAATTGATTGATGGAAGGGAAAAAACTTTCATCAAACAATAGTGCCAATGCACTGGACGATATACTTATCGACAATTATAACTTGGCAAATCAAAAGGGGTGATTCAAGATCTTTTGAAGGAATAAAGGGGAAAGTATCAAATGAATCTCTATGATGAATCACTTTGTGTAGAGCATTAGGAATGCAACTTTTGAAGAGTATGCTACTCAAGAAAAACAACCACTGTATAGCTGCTCTAACAACCATGGATAGAAAATTCTTCTAAGGGATATTAATGTAGTTGACTAAACTAATTTCATCATAATGATCAATCTTAGATAAGGATATTTTGACTTGTCCAATTTGATCAAAGATTTGCATAGTTTAAGGATTTATTATGAATCAAATGTAGTTAACTGAAGACTATTGTTAGCTAATTAAGCCAAATGATTGGAATTGTATTTCGTTCTTTCTAAATGTGTTGATATTTGACGAATATGTAGCTGAATTGTTTGATTTGCTTAATCTCACTTAATAATTACCAAATGGTGGTTAATTTCCTTGAACCATAGCCATCATTAGTTTTCAATTCACTTCAACATTTATTTACTGCTAGCAAAACTACCTAAGCTTCTACTTTTATTTTTGTCTTGAGTCCTATATATGTTGAGAATGCTTTAAGTGCTTAACAAAGCAATCCATAATAATCCCCAACAACTTGCAAGTCCAAGATTACCATGAGTAGATCCATTTATGTTTAATTTCACAAAATATTCTAGAAGAGGTACCCAATGCACCACTTGTGTAACCTTACACTTGGCTTTTGAGAATGGGGGAAGGAGGCTATGCTATACTAGTTAGGAGTCTAATCAAAATTTTTGTGTTAAAAGGTATCATTTAAAGATTTTGTAGTTGGTTACTAAAATTTAATTAATCATGTTGCTCACCATGATTGTTTGTTCATCATATAATTTAGTATTTCACAACATCCATATGTTCCTACATATCAAGGCTTGGACCACCTATGTCTCATTAACTATATTATTGCAGTGTTTGTAAAGTTATTACTCCACCAATGTTTTAGCTGTTGTTGAATGGTGACGTGATTTGTTTCTTGTATATCCATATATCATGCAAATAATTTCCATAGTTGACCAACTCTTACACATTCCACCAAGGCATGATTCAATGAATCATCATTTGTGTAGAAAGAGCATTTATTGGCTAGCTAATACTTAACAATTCTTGAATTCTCTAGAAAAGGCAACAAGTTTTTTAGGATCCTCCACAATAGTATAGAAATTCTTAAGGTGACACTATTGTTCCAAATGATTGTACATGTGTTACAAATAAGATTTTTTACTTCTTAACCTTTCTCAATTTGATTTAATAGAGAATTGTTATCTTATGTTTGCATCCAATACATGCATCCATTGATCTCTAATTTCTTCATGGATTCCAAAGCCATTTGTATAATGTCCTCCATTCTATTCCATGTTCATGAGCCTAAACTACCCCTCATCCTATGGGAGTACTTAACTTTCATGAATTGAGCCCAAAGAGAGTTGGTTGTATAAACCTTCTAAAAAAGTTTTACATTGAAAGCTACCATTAGCTCACGTAGCCTCTTTACACCTAAATCATTTTCTTTGTAAGAAAGGCTTAGTTTATTCCAACAAACCTAATGGTGCTATTGAGTGTGGTCACTATCTCCCCATAAAAATCCATTCATAATTCTTTCAATTGTACTTAGTATCATTTGTGGTAGACCAAAAACCATTAATAAGTAAAGTGGAATGGACTAAAGTACATGCTTAACGAGGAGTAGTCTTCCACCCATTGAAAGCATCTCCTTCTTCTACCTTACTAATTTCCTTCTAGTATTGATTTAGTGTTGAAAATGCATAGCTTGTTCCTACCCTTGAATAAAATACTACCAAGGTACAACATAAGGAGATTTAGTCTCTTAAAACTCAAAACTTGATATTTTTCTCTTATCTTGGTTTTATTTTTTTTACTTCATATAAAGAAGCATTTTTATGCATTTTTCTATAGAACCAACAATTCTTGAATCTCAACTAAAAATTTTTTAATGTTCTTGATTGATTATTTATCTCATTTATTAAAAAGTATGAAATCATTAGCAAAGCTCAAGTGGTAGATTTGATTATAACCTCTTGCTAAAGCATAATTCCTCTATTTTACCTTGATTGTGAAGATTATTCAAGACTTGATTGAGAACTTTAATTGATAATATAAGAAGTACTATGGATAATGGTTTACCTTGATTGTGACCGTGTGAGAGTTGGAAGCAGCCATTACATTTGTCATTAATTATAATGGGCATCTAGTAGCTTTTGAGAATGCTCATAATAAGTTTGATGAATATAGCATCAAAATTAAACATATACAATACCATGCATAAAACTTTCTAAGACAAAATATGAAAGGCTTTTTTAAAGTTAGACTTGGTGATGTACTTGTTGCCACAGAGTATTTGATTGATGTTCTTAATCAATTCTTGTGCCAATAAATATCCTTATTAATATCTCTTTTCTACATAAAACTGAACTACTCTAAAGAGATTAAGGAATGAAGAAAAGTAAGTAATCTTATAGCCATTATCTTAGAGAGGATTTTCTCTTTGAAAGTATATAGGAAAATAAGTTTGATATCCTCAAATATTTTTGAGTACTTAATCTTAAGGATGAGTGTTAAGTTAGTGTTGGATGTTTCTCTTGGTATAGAAGAGTCAACTAGAAAGTTATTGACTACCTCTAACACATCATTTTCTATTACAGTCTAACAATATTTAAAAAAGAGTCCATCAAAACCAACAATACATAAGGAACTTAGTGATTCCATATGGGAGACTATCTAATGAATTTCCTCTGTTGGTTTTCGCATCAATGTCTACTTATTTTCCAATGAAACTAAGGGTAAAATTAAGTTGTTCAATGACATATTTTGATTTCCATAGATAAGAAGAACTTAAAATGTTGAATATCTTCCTTCGCAATTTTATCATTCTCATTAATCCAATTCTCCATTAGATCTTTGAAATCTTTGCATAGTTAATTTTCTTAGCTTTTCTTGACCAACATGTGAAAGAATTTAGTATTTTGATCTCCATTAGTTAGCCATTCAAAAAATTCCTCTTCCAATTTTTCTCTCTTAATTAAATAATCTTGAGCTTTGATAATTGCAAGCATGAGTTGTTATTCTACATTAATTCAAAATGATTTTCTTTCTCAAATATATTGCCAAATTTCATTTTGTTCCATTCTTTAAGAAACTTTTTTAGGCATCTAAGTTTAAAAGCTAATGTCCTCAATCTCAAGCTTGACACTAAGAGCTTCAGCTTTGTGATATAATGGAGAAAGAGAGTTTTAATAAGACAAAATTCTTAAGAAAGCTTTCAAAGTCTCAAATCTATCATCATAAATGTAAAATAAAATTTTAAAGAATATTGATTTACCTCTTTTATAGTTGAAATCTTCAAATGATCCAATCCTCTCAAATGTAGAACCTAATTTCTTAATTTTGATTATAGTTCTAACACTTTCCCTTTTTTCCTTACTTTTTTTATAAATACTTGCATGTCTAGGAGTGGAAGATGCAGATATCCCTTTTTAGCCAATCCACTTCAGCTAGGCTAGTGCAATGTTCTAATTGCATACATCCAAAACATGTGTTGGATTAGCAAGCTTGTGCTAGTCTAGTTTGGGTATCATGGTTCAATTCTAAAATTTCTCATATGCAACACATGCTTGGTTAGGAGCAAGTGTGAGCAAGCTCAGTTAGGCACGAGACTTGTCTAATTTGTAAGCTATTTTAATGCAAGAGTTTCATTCACATGCCCAATTAGTAGTTTTGAATGAAATTAATTGAAATAGCACTAGGGTTTTAGAGATCCATGGTTGTTTTGTGTGATAACAAGGCTTGTTCATAGGAAACTGTAATGGAGAGCATAGAAGATGTAGTACACATTAGGTAGTGGAGTAGGCATGCATAAGCAATCCAAAGGCATGTGTTTAGATGCTACACATGACTTAGGATGCAAGGATAGCAATAATAGGAAATGTCAGTGCACGTGTGATAAAGCTAAACCAAGAAATTTTATAATGAAAGATCTTTGATTAGGATGGTTTCCTTAGCTTTGATATCATTTTAGTGTCATAATATTGGGAAGGTGATGAATGTATTTAACTAAGTGTTCAAAATCCTTTAGGCTATGAAGCAAAAATGGAGAGGTTAAGGAAAAAGGCAAAAGATAGAAATCGGTATCAAACCTACACATTTAGGTTTATACTATTCTAAGCACTAGGTGAGCTCATCTAGGCTCAAATCTCTCCAAGTCCTCATTTCACATTCATCAAATTTCTTCTTAATTGTTTAAGTTATTTATAGACCCAACATGAAAAGATAAGAAAACTTAGCTTATCCTTATCTTTATGAAGATAATGAACTTAAAATTTGAACTTCTTAATTAAGTTAGAATTTTAAGAAAGAAAATGACTCAAGAAAGTCATTATTCAACACACATTAACTACTTATTCTTCCTATCAACTACCATAATTAATTTAACCATCACAACTAACTCAAGATAGATTAAGAGCTCTCAACAATAATAGTTTTCTATTGAAGTTATTATATGACTCCAAAGAATAAAAATAAAGCAAACAAATAAGGATGAAAACTTTATTCATAAAGAAGCATCCTATCTCTTCTCTTATTCTATTATAGTTCCCTAACCTAAGCCTGGGAAATTGGCATATGCAATACTAGGAGCTGGTGCACTCTATAGCTATTGGAATCATCCTATGACTTAATATATATGTCTAGGATAAGTTTTGACTCATGTGAATTGTTTACTGATGCTTGTCTTACATCATCAACCCAAGCTTATGACCATCCCTAAACAACCTACTTAAGAACTACTAATAAAGTGACTCATTTACTATAGTTGGGAGGAGAAACCCAATACAAACCTTGGTTTTCATATATTAGCCACAAAACAAAAACCACACCACAAGATACACCAAAGAGCTCAATAAACCCTCTCCATACTATACTAGTAGAAGCATGGCCAAGAAAAGAAATACAAGAGACTAAGTACAAGACACAAGTTCACTTGAATGACAATTAAATATACAAAATATAAGCTCATAATTTGATGGATTTTAACAATAAAATTATAACTTAAACAAGACGTTATGTGATGCAAATGCTAGATAATGTTTCTTTGTAAGCCTTTCTTCCTTTCACTCAATTGAATTGATTTTGCAAAACAATGCTTTCGACTCTCATAAGATACCCAATAGGATATGACAATAGATTACCATATGAAACACCTATATTTGCTTTCTAATCTTTTCCAATTAGTTCATCAATGGATCATCAATCCTCATCAGTCAATTTTGAGTGATTTATATATTGTAGAACACCTACACATTACCACAAAAGACTTTGAATGGTGAAAACTATTTTTAAGCCATGACTACACAAGCCATTACCTAACTTTCATTTTCATTCATACTATACAATAGAAGTATCATAACATACAATGCCAATATATTAAACTTACCATACAATTCATTGGAAAATTAACATATCACACAAAACTTCAGATTTTCTAAACGATGTGAAGATAAATCTAAACTAAATGTGTTACATGATAAAAATTACCATACATAACTAAAGTCATGTGATTATATCGAAATAATGATTAGTTTGATTATTATATCAATTTTCAT
This sequence comes from Vanilla planifolia, assembly GCA_023846275.1. Classification (NCBI taxonomy): domain Eukaryota; kingdom Viridiplantae; phylum Streptophyta; class Magnoliopsida; order Asparagales; family Orchidaceae; genus Vanilla; species Vanilla planifolia. Next base: position 25,359,839 of record CM043874.1, on the reverse strand, counting down.
TGATCATACTATGCCATGAACTAATTCAAACAGTATGACAATAATTTATAATTGAATAATACAACCTATTTGAGTATATTTTCTCGAATGTCAAACATAATATACATTAAATAATATATATTGTTCCTCAAAGAAAAATTCTTAGGATTCAATTCTTTGCTTGATTACTAAGTGTCCATGCTCTACCTTATTATCTGATCACTAATACATAACTCATTTGAATAGATCATACTTCTCAAACACATGATGGTATAGTTTGATTGAACATTGTGGCAATCATAATACTATATCAAATTATCTAATCCCTTGTTAGTATATTAGAAAGTAATTGATTGCACTATATGAAGTTAATTTAATATTATAAGATGAGTGCAATTTTAATCACTTCATAGCACTTCTATAAATTCAAACTTCATTATTCTTCATTAATAACTAACACATTTATATCAACTAAATGAGTTAAATTGAACTTAAAGGCTCTACGTACATTCAATTTGAGTTTTAGAAATTAAAACATTTTTTCTAAGTGATTGCAAGTGACCTTGTAAGTGAAACTCTAGCTTTTGGTATAGAAGATAACATAGTTTCAATCCTTCACAAGTGCTTGGAATTGCAAAACCTTGATGTGCCTCTAAGAGACATGAATCTTCAAGACGGAAGGTCTACTTCCTCTTACCTTCAATTGGTTTGACTTGCAGTTTTGGAGGTTTTATCCATCTACACCATGATTAGAAATTCACTTTGTCTATCGAATTTTAAGATAATTATAAATAACTTAACAGACATGTTAGATCACAAATAAATAATTTAAAGGAATTGTCAACTAAAAATAATATATTGCCTTTAAGGCTCATGAGATTCAAAATACTCATCTTATAAAGGATATTTTCAAGATGATTATCTTTTATTTGGCATACTTATTTTAATTTTAATTGAAATTTTATTGAGGAGAAACATAAAAAAATAAAAAAAAAAACCTTGGATGCAAAATCTAGAAGTTGAAGAATCAAGGACAAAAAGACTACAAATAGTTAAGCCTAAGATGAAACTAGAATTAGATAAGTCTACAAAGAACAAACTTAGGGTGAAAAATCAAGAGGTAGATAAATGTAGCATCCCAAAAGGCATGAGACAATTATTTTTTGAAATAATTATTTTGGTGAAATAAGATGATATTTGATGATCATATTTGAAATAAGATGATTAACACTTTTAAGAAGGAAAGAGAACTAACAAACATCATCTGAGGTATGTAAGTTTAATAATTAATAATTTCATCAAGTGTATTTTAATGAATTCTATTTAATAGAAAAATTGAAAATAATTATTAAAAAGAGCTACAAATTCTTAAAACTTCAAAGAAATGAACAAGAAATTTAAAAAAATTATGGTTTAAATTTCATGAAATTTGAACATAAATCAATCATAAAAAAAGACAAATTATTAAAAAAAGTATTATATAAATACTTTAAAATAAAAAAAATAATTAAATTATAAAATGAGAACAAAAAATTTGAAATAGTTATTAAGAAATTGTATATTTTATAAGAAGTTGAATGGTATAATTTTTGTAAAAAATGAATATGAAACCTCAAACTTATACGAAAATAATAGTTAATAGTTATATGATAGTTATATGATTTTTTGGAAAGAAAAAATTAAAAAAAAATCAAATAATGAAAAAAATTATAAAATGTTTATTAATGATAAAGCTTGATGAATAATGTATTTTAAAAGTGGTCAACAAACTTTTTAATGCTAACTGGATTAAAAATTCAAGAAACTATTTAGACTTATAGTTTAATTAAAGGTTAGCTAAAATTTTGTATTTGTTTCCTTTACCTTAAACCACGAATGATGGAGAAATGCCAAAATCAATAAAGAGGGAAAGAAGAACTACTGTGATATGAATCGTTGAGGTAGAGGAAACCATTAGGAACACTTGTATTGAAGGGAGAGAGAAGAAATGATGGTGTTCATGTGGTTTCATGAAGAGAAAGTGAAGTGGAATAATGTCAATGTCAAATGACATTTTCAAAAAATTCAAAAAGGTAAGTTCCAAGTGCCCTAGAGTTTTCGGAAAAAAAGGGAAGACTTGAAGTGAGCTATGAGGAAGGATTTTGGAAACTTTTTTTAAGAACAACCATGGTGGAAAAAAAATCTTGTTGCTATCATGGGAAGGGAGTGAAATTGGTAATATTTAAGCTAAAAGGTGGGAATGAAGAGAAGGAAAATATCAAGCTTGCGTTGGTAAAATTTGTGGAATTGTAAGCAAGATTTTTGAGGTGTGCCTGCCACTCAAAATTCAATCGTAGGTGACCTATGTACTTAGCACATCTGGTTGATAATTACGTGTTTTTGAAGAAAATCAATATTTCAAAAATTGAATTCATATAGGTTAAGCTACATCTTGATTGAAGCTTTTTTTATTGGATGATAGTTTAATATATATATATATATATAGTTTTAATTAAAATTTAATCTTAATAAAGTACATAATGGTTATTGTATTCATCATGCTAATGATTTCAAAATGGTTATATTTGAAAATAAAAAAGATAAAAAATTCTCTTTAATTTATTACATCAAAAGGGATTAGGTTTTGAAATAATGTTTTAAAAAGGGTCTAGGATTAAATCATTTAAAGGAAGGGTGTTATAGGTTATGTAGACTTGAAGGGTATCACTCTTATGGGTAGAACCCTAGATAGTTCAAAAGGAGACATAAGAAAAATACACAACATAAAAGGATATGTCCCCTTTATTACTCAACACTGATCAACTCTATACCAATACATTTTCAAATGTTCTTGATTCAAAAATGTATATCTCACTATCACATTGTTAATGAGTTGTACATGTTATTCTATTTGGCATCATCAATCAGACATATCCAACAACAAATACTTGGTGCACTCACACCATTTTGGTATGATGTGCACCATCATTTGATTAGTTATATTTCCTATTCACATTTGATTATCATTATAATTATATGCTAGAATGCATAGTCATATTAGACTAGTCTAGTCTATTATCACATTGACAACATGCCATATTTGCATGTTAATCTTGCACATCATTTATCAGATAAGGTTGATGAAGCTCATTAAAATGAACTTCATTGGATATGTTAGACCCCAATATTAGATCCATCCATCAATAGTTTATTCCCATGCATTGTTCGTATGTAGTGAAACAATCCTTTCTATAATACATCATTTCTGAATAATGCCAAGTATCTTTCATTAACCCATCCTTTGCTCCTTGATATTCCCTCTCTATGGTAGTATATTGTATGGTTCATTATGTTGTACAATACAATACTCACAGGTGAGCTTCATACTATCATGTTGTGCCTCCAAAGTGCATCGACTGGCTTGTTTGATTGATTATCTTCATGGATCTTTTTATGAGACTTAATCACCCATCTCTCCTTTATATACTATGACTGATCTATTTGTAGTACTTGATGTAACAACCTAAGCTACTTGTATGTTTCTAGTATGCAATAAAATATATTTTATTTACTTAAAAAATAACTTTGTCCCACCTTAGGTTTAAATATATCTTAATTGTCTACATTATATGCTTGCTTAATTCACTTGAACTAACATAATCTTTTGAGTGTCACTTGTAATGTAAAGATCTACAAATGTTATCCCTCCTAAAGTATAAGTTAGGATATGTTTGCTAGATTTAATTTGTTGAATTGATTTTACTTGAGTTTATTGATTAGGAATACTTAAAGTTCTTGTACTTGTTACTAAATATGTGATTTATGCATAGACATCATCACATAAGCTCTACTAACCTACATTTGCATTTTAACTTAATTTAAATTCAAGTTTTATTTCTATACCATATTTATTTTTGCATAACTAACCTAATAAAAAATAAAAAAGGATTTAAGTCATCTTTACTTACATTACATCTTCTATTACTTAAAATTTAAATTTTGCATCTCTTTAGATTTCTTTAGTATAATTTTCTTGAAAACTTAAATTAATTATCATGCCTCCAAGGCAAAACTAAATGGTGTAATTTGATATTTTAAAAAATAGTTTGGATTGTTTTAAAAACCAAATATCAACTCAATTTAACAAATTAACAAAATTAATTTAGGATTTATATAATGATATAAATGGTCAAAAGATTAATAATCATAATAGATAAGGAAATCCTTTACAAAATTATGAAAATCAATTTGAAGAGTAATTTTATAATAAATCTAAATCACAAAGAATTGATAGAAATGGGTTGATTCAAAGATAAAATCACAAGGATTATAGCTTCAAGAACCTAAGAAGAGTTAAGCTAGATGTTCTTATGTTTGGTGGAAGTAGTTACTCAAATCAATATTTAAATTAGAGTACCAATTATAGGATTCCAATGGTAGTTTTCTAGCAATAATGACCCATAGTAGATACCAATATAACATGTAATATTTAAATAATCCATATGCACTAAACTATAGCATCCATCTTCCAAACCAATAAAGAAAGCAACATAGATGATAATTAAATATTCAATAATAAAGTCTTTCATGAAAGTGTTATAAAATTAGAGTCCTAATATAGTGTAAAAGTCTAATTATTACATCTTTTGATTAAAAGATCAATAGCATGCACCTATGTAAAAACAAATAACTAAAAATATTTAGTGATTAACTGTTGTCTAATCACAGGATCCTATACAATCTCTTGTCTCTTTAAGCCTACATGTAAAAAAAAATAGAGTGAGCCAAAGTCAAATAAGGAATCATCATGTCATAATATAAAGAACACATGCAATCCAAGATACTATAACAAGAATATATAAATAATATAAATGGAGATTAGATTAGTATTATAATCAGACTTGTCATGTAATAAGCAACTATACTATCAAGTCTAACTAGATGAATGCATGATGAAACCAATTTGATGCTCAATGATTCATTATGATCTAGAGCTACCTCCAAGCCTATGCAACACAAGTCATGGTCTATAATCATGTAAATTAATACTTTTTTTAAGATATACCATAACCATATAACCCAACACTTCTTTTTCGAGATGTGTCATAGCCAAATAAACCTGTACTTCTTTTCCAAGATATGCTATCATTAGCTTGAGAGTTTTAGTCCTAGGGTTCATTAAATCAAAAGTTCATCTCTTACTAAAATTACTTTGCTTAACAAATTAACATTAATTCAAGGATAATCTAATAAATATAAAAATTGTCTCTATTAATTAATCTTTTTCTTTAGCCTTATCTAGAGTCCTATCTATAACTATTTTACCTATCTTGCTATCCTTGTGCTCTCACCTAAGTTAGACCTTAACTTTATTTTTAGGCATCCTTATAGAGAATGAACACTCATTAATCTAGGTTCACACATAAAAACACTAATGATTCCTTTTCCATTTGCCCTAATATGAGTCATTATGCCTATTTAACATGTCTCTTAAGTCCTTTACACAACTCCCAAAATCATTATTTAGGGTGCTAACCTCTAGCTTAAGAGACTATAGGATTACTTAATGTCTTACCTAAATCAAGCAAGCCATTAGGATTTATCAATTATATGAACAAGTAGCTTTTCTATTGATAGAACCTAGCATTTTCCTTTATGGCCTATAGTAAATCCTCTTCTCCTTTCCAAGGTGTTACTTATGAATTGCTATATCCCAATGCGTTATTCCAAGCATGCATAAGACTCACCAAGTACTAATTTTCATAATTCAATCCCAAGTTCATATCTAGGATATTCATTCAAGTATAACAAGACTTAAGTTTATTTATGACCTACCTTACTTTATTTACCCTAACTTAGTTCTATACTAATCTTTAACTATAAGCTATTCAAAGCCTATATCACTCTTATTTAATCTCTTAAGACTCTATAACCAGACATAAAATTCATGTCTAGAAATTTATCTTAAATCATGTAATAGCTTTCAATTTTATACTAATCTTACTTAACCTTCACATAGCAAAACAAGCCATTTCTTGTAAGCCTAAAGGTTCTCACCCAACCTGATCCTCTTCTAAGGCATCCAATAGACCCTACTAGATTTCTTCACTAGAAATTAACGACTTCATTTAACCTTAGAAGCCATCTAGATTATTCCATGATCCAAACTATGCTCCTCCATGTCTTAACTAAGCCATGTTGCTTCTTTCTAAGCAAAATTGAAGACTGGCAATGCTTGGCTACAAGAATACCTAAGGTTTTGGCTAAGTTTAGGTTTCTATTATAGTGTCCAAAGTTCTACTCTAACTTCAACTGCATATGAATTATTCTCAAATTTATTAGAATGATCTTTCACATAAAGTCAAGGATTCTTATCAATATATAATTCAAGTTGAACCTCATCATATAAAAATTAATAAGGTCTTTATAAACATGTAAATCTTTAAAACAACACCTAGTGATTCATCAACAAATAACTTTCACATAGCATGATGTTCTTGTAAAAGTGGAGAAGAATTAAAACATGTTACAAGTAATTCTCAGCTCATGAGTCTTTTCTAACACATTATCAAGATCACAAGTACTTAATAAAACAAATATTTGATTCTTAATTTCATAAATTACTTTATGGTTAGATCATTAATTTGTAATAATCTAAAAGCATGCTAATCTCAGGTAAGGTGATTTTGTTAATTTAAATCATCTTAAAATGCATAAAATTTCATATATTGCATGCATCAACAACAAATCTCAACATTAGTGAGCATCTAAGGGAAAAAACTTAACAACCTCTGTGTGGAACATCAAACATGAATTGCTTATAATAAACTTTCATATAGAGTTCAATTAAGAGAAACTTAAAACAGCTCTTGGCAATTATCAATAAGTCTCAATTAAGGCACATTTCATTAATTTATCATTAGAATTCATGGAAGGCAAAAAATCATTCATGGAACCCTACAAATCCACATCATCAATAATTAACAACTTAGTAAGCTAGTTGATTAAGTACCTTTAATTAGCCAAATTTAATCATATGATCTTAAGTTTCATCTTATCTTGTGATCCAAGTAGAGGACTTCACCAAGAGCAAACTTTTCTTTCTCCAAATCTAAAGATCCTTCTTTCTCTTCTTGTTCAAAGTAGTTTTTCTTCCCTTCCATGTCTTTATCAAATAGCTATGGTTTCCAAGTTATTTACAAAATATATATAACGACTTCAAACCTTAATTCCTCCCTTTGGCTTGATCAAGAATTAAATCATGATAATATAATAGTCCAATTTCCTTTAATCATAGTATAACTACCTCTAATCATGTCATTTTCCATCTCTTAGATCTAGGGAACTTAAGTTCCAGTGATCAAGATTAAGAATAACTTAATTGCAAATGTTGATTTATTCTACTTCTTTGCATTGTCCTAATATTATACCATTAACATACTACATGATGAGCTAAATCTGCTTTTACTAATTAACAACTCCTTTAATTCATAACTCTATGATCTAATATTCATAGTTCAATGATTCTTGTGTCCAATGTTTCCCTTAGCTTGATCATACTTATATGATTATGCTAATCATATTATATTATATGTTTCTTTCTATAGCTCATTCAAATTATAATATTTCCAACTCTTATTATAGTACTATTAGATCACACTTAGATTGACTCTCAACTTTCTACATTGATGTCATGATGTTGTGATCAATCTTGTATGATCACTTATCAATTTTTGTGCCCAACTTTATTCTTTCTCTTATTTGATTATAGTATATGATATACAAATGTCATATTTATTAGGTACCAAAACTTTTTACTTACCCTATTAGGAATATCTTACTGCTTACATCCATTATATCATCATACTTATATGAACATTGAGTCATACATGTTTGGCCATAGTCTGCCTTATCACTTATATCGTGAATGCTTCTTTTTCTTGAACATACTATGTGATCATCTAATATCATTTTATATGATATTCATAGTTGAACCTTTAGCCCAATTTCCTAATTGCACCACACAATCTCTACCATCACCCCGTATGATCCTTATTATGAGCATGCTTTATAGTAGGTAGCTTAAATAACTACAATTTTTAATTTAATAAAATCAAGGGAAATTTAACATACACTATCTAGCTAAAAATGAGATGTAACAATTAAATTAATAATCATCTCATAAATTTTTACGGGGACCTAATATGAAGTTAGAAATGATGTGGCCTTTCGTGACTTAGAAACTCTAGAAGTTGCATTCTCCTTAACACCATATTTAGAAAGATAAAGGTCCACTTCCTCATTTAATATATAAAAATACATCAAATGCATTTAAATCTATTGCTAGGCTTGAGATGCCACCTTCAACATTTGGCACACAAATTTTTGGAATACTTACTATTAACACTCCTTAAGAAAGGGAAGAAATATATTATAAATGTGAAAATTGAAGTCAAGTAATGCTTAGTTATAGAATGTAAATTTTTGTTGGAGAAGAAGAATAACAAAGTGATATAAGGAAGATCACTGAAGTAGACACAAAGATTATTGATTATAAAAATAATTATAATGAAGAAGAAAATCAACAAATTAATGTCATGTGATGTCTATTTGTATTTCAAGGTAATGATGAGCTTTAGATTAAAACATATGAGATTATTGAGGATGAAAAAATCTCATTAATGAGAGACTAACCATGAAGAAGAAGGACATGTACATGTCATTAGATGCTTATCTATATGCCATGGTGAGAAGTGCATTGTAAACAAAAAAAATCATCTTTAATATTTTAATAACTTGTTAGCATAAGAGATTGAGGATGGCTACATGTTTAGTACTTTTATAACTTGAGGATGGTGGTAGTGCCTTAAGAAGAGTAAATAAGGAAATTGAACTTCATCTCCTATGTTTTCTTGTTAGAAGAGTTAATCAAATCTCATTTTCAATTACAACTTGATGCTTAGATGCATTAAAAATAGCTAATTTTGAAGACAAAAATATGATATGATATTCTTTCCATGGAAATAACCAAAAGTAAGCCATGGTTAAATAACATTAGAGTGGTTAATTAACCTATAGAAAACACATAAGTTCTAAAATTTAATGGTTAAAATTAAGGCTCTTCTTATGAATCATTTTTAACTTCTCATCAAATCCTATTTTTACTTGAATAAAATAGCTATTAATAAAAAAATTATAGTTCATTATTTATCTTTCTATTATACAATTTGTAATACCTTATTTCAAGTTAAGAATGACCTAGGCATTGTACCCTATAAAATAGAAAAGGTAGGATTAGTAATTTAAAAGAAAATATAAAGACATCAATTTTTACAAAAACATAAAACTAATAAAACCTTTAATCAAATTAATGCTCATATGAATTCTATATTTATCTTGAAGTTATTTAATCATTCAAAGTTATTTTATCTATTAAAATAAAATATAAATATAAATCTCAATTGAAATTACATTTTATATTAATATTACCTCATATCCATATACATCAAGATAGTTTATTTGCTGTAATAGAAGTGTTTTCTAAAATGGATCATTCATTTTTTGCAACAAAATAATCATTCTTATCAAATTACTAAATTATTATTTATAAAAATAATTATGTTTCATAGATTGCATAATACTATTGTACCTATTAAAAATGTCAAATATGTTTCCCAATTTTGGAAAACACTATGAAACTTAATAGAAATAAAGCATAAATTCTCCTATTTATTTCATCCACAATCTGATAATCAAACAAAGTCACCAAGCCTTAGCAAAGTTGCTAAGGATTTAGTTGGTAAAAGAATTAGAAGTTAGGATTTACATTTATTATGTTATAATAATTTAATATAAAATATTACATATTTAAGTTTATTTGAAATTATCTATAGTTTGGAACTAAATCAATTTATTGACTTAATTGACTTGACATCTCATCTTTATTATGATTTTGCTTTTCCATTTGCACATGATTTCAAAATATTGCATGATAATGTTTAAAAAAAATAGAGTTCAATAATTTATAGTATTATTAGTTGGAGAAAAAGAGTAAAACCATTATAGAGTTTAAAGAAGGCAAACATATTTTAAACTACATTTTTCTTAAGAGACTTCCTCCACCTAATACAAGAAATTTCTTAAGAAATCTTGTGGTCTTTTTCAAATTATAAGAAAAATTAATCATAATGCTTATATCTTTAAATTTCCTCTAGACATGTCTATTATTAATGCTTTTATCATTAAAGATTTGTTATTTTTTAGAGGTAAAGTTGATGAATGATTTTCATAAGCTAACTTTGCTATAAGTGATTCAAAAGAAATGAAGCGACCTAAAAATTTGGTTTTTTAAAAATTATTGTATTTTTACTGATGTGATTTTCTTGAGCTATAATGTAACTTATTCTATCCTAGTTAGATGGAGATATTAGCAACCTCTAAAGGACATAGTATAACTAGATATAAAGACTAGCTCCTTTTTTACATGAAGGATACCTGGGCTTCAACTCTACGAAGCATAACTATTTTTAGACAAGAGTGAATTGATGTAGGACAAGTGTCAGTAGATGCTTCACATGAGCCAAAATCTATGAAGATATCTTAATTGAGTAAAAAGATGATTCCAATAATTAAAGAGTGTACATACTCCAAGTGATTCATAGGCCAATTACCAAGACATAGATCAGAGAGTAGTAGTAGAGCAAAAGAAGAGCTAAGATGCTTCTTTTGGGATATAGATTTTATCTTTATTTATTTCTTTATTTTTATTTTTTAAGTAATACCTTAACACAAATCTATAATTATTGAGAGTTTTTTAAGTAAAATATGATTTTTACATTGGTTATAGTAGTTTGTCTAAATAGATAATATTTGACGAAGAATGACTTACTTGAGGTATTCACTTCCTAGAATTATCACTTAGGAAGTTCAACTATTAATTGCATTGTCTTCGTAAAGATAAGGATTGACTAAAGTTTGCTTATATTTTCATGTCAAGTTCACAAATGACAAAAAAAATCATGTAATTAAGATGACTTTTAACCAATTTGAAACGAATTCTTGAAGAGCTTTGAAGTTTAGATGTGCTCACCTCATTCTTAAAACAGCACAACCTCACCTAAGAAAGCATATTTGGTTCCATTATTTTCCCTTTGTCTTATTTCCTTATCTATCCACTTGCACCTCACAATTCAAAGGAGTTTAATCCCCAAGTTGAGCACATTCATCACCTAATCAACCCAGCATCACAAATTGAGCTAAACCACCTAAAACTTTGGCATCCTTTGCTTATTTACTTTGCTACATCTTCAATTACATTGTTATCTTTTGATCACATATTTTGGAGAAGTAAAGAAGTGCAGGAATAATTATTAAAATGTTTTTAAACATTTAGTTATCTTTATAATATTGAAAAAGGAACATTTTGAATTTAAGAAAGCTTTTGTTGAATATTTATTTTAAGAAAGTCTTTAAAAAAATTTTATATCACCAATCGCCCACTTCTCTTAGTGTGCTTTGCACCCCAAAAATTAGTATGAAAATACAATTCTCACTTATAAGGCCTAAAATTCTTCAGTAGATTCTTAGTTGGCACACTTTGTTTTTGTATTATAGTTTTTTATTTTTTAAATATCTCATTTAAATCATGGAAAAGCCACCACATTTTTAGGGGATTAAGTTTTGATATATGGAAAGTGAATTTTAAATCAATTATAAAAACAACAATTCCAAAAGTATCAGAATTATTTGAAAAATTGCATGTGGTTCCAACTTGTAGTATATTTGTTATATATGAAAATTAGTTAGAGTTTGCACATTTCAATACATATGGTTTAAATATTTTATATGGTGCTATTATATATGTGAATTTTATGAAATTCATCACTTGTAATACTTGTTTTGAGGCTTTCAATGAGTTGCATAGATTAAATGGATAGAAGAAACTTCAAACTAATGAATATAAGAAGGAGAAGTGAAAGTTGAAGAAGAAGTTCTACAAGCACCCTAGAGTCAAACAACTTGGATGAAGGTGCACAAGTTGATTCAAGCTCAAGCAATAATGTAATTTCATCCAATGCATCTTTTGATGGTGGTTTGCTTATTATTTTGATGAGATTGAAGAGGAACATAGAAATCATATAAATATGCAAATTTGTAAAAAATTATTGTGTCAAGCATAAAAGGAACATTCTTGATATTGAATTATAATGTAATAAATTTAAAAAGGTACTTTGACTAGTGATGCTAATGTGGAAAACTCGACCTAGCCTTTCCTTGATTATAGTGCTATATCATCAAATTTTTTAACTTTATTTTATTTTGAAAACATAAATTTTTCTTTTCTTTAAAGTAAACATGTAGCATAAGCAAACTATAAAAAAATTTTATAAGTAAATCACTTTTTAAGAAATTCTTTTGCATTGAAAATCCCATTTTCCATTAGGAGAATGTTTTCAACATTTAAATAAACAAAACCTTTAAATTTTTCCTTTCTCAATTCAGTGGTCAAGCTACATAAAATCTAAACCAATATCATGATGAAGGTTTTATTACATGTCAATAACTCTCACATAAAGGAAAAGAAATATCTCAATTGTTACAAAACAAAAGGAGAAAGTAAAGTATACTTTAGGCCAAGCCATCGTGGTATAGTCCTCATTGCTCCCTCATAGTTCGATGTGGTGCCTTATTTTGACCTAAAATGTTATGCCAAAAATAGGTTAGGACAATTAACACTAGTTTAATGGAAAAAACAAGTGCATAAACATAAATAATACAACATTTTGGTGGCTGCATACTTGGGTCAATTGCAATCAATACAGTATAGAAAAATTTTTGTATTAGACATTTATTTGAGTTGAACATTAGAATCATTTATATTATTTTATATGCTTGATTATGGACTTGAGAATTGTCTCTAAATTATTTTTTGCCAACAAAGCAAGAAAAGAATTCATATTTTGGCCTATGTGATTGCAAATAATTCTATCATTGCCAACATCCCCATTGTGATAATTCATAGAAACATCAATATTTATCTTGAGCTTTTGTTGTGGATGACCATGCTATTTTACAACTAAACAACTTTCGTACCTTATAAGAGAATATGGAGAGACTAAACCAAACTTAGCCAAGTGAACATCTTGTTGGGATGTTTATGTAAGAGAAAATAGTTAAAAATATTGTAGCTATTGAGGATAACATTGTTGATGATGTTATTTACTGGTTAGTTAACTTCCTTAAGGATTTTTATGTTTTTAGCCTTCTATATGTTCCAATATATAATTATAGGAAGGGAGAGAATGATTTCTCCTCTAATTAAGTGGTTGTTTCCTTGCTTCCACCAACAAGATATTAGATTTATTATTCAAGTTGTCTATGTTTGCTAAATGTGTGAACTATTAGAAAACATAAATCATACTTTATTTTATTTTTCTTAGCTCAAAAAAGCATAGTCTATTTAATCTTCATTAGAGTAATTTGAGTACTTTGAAGCAATTTAAAAATTGACCTCCTTAAATACTCAAAGAATGGTAGTAGTATATTGAATATTCTCCACAATAAAATCAAGACTTTCAATAGATATTTAGAGTTCCAAATATTATACCTTTACTTAAAAATGAGGAATTTATTTCTATTTTCTTCCTAAATTGACTGAATATTGAAGTTTCCATTAGAAGTGAGTGTTTAGAAGAAGTTTTCTTTTGTGTCAAAAAATTTAGTATGATTTAAAACCATTTCCTTTATACTTTCCATGTGTTTCTAGGTGTTTGATATGTTGCCTTTCCTTCTTGATTTCAAATCTTTTTTCATGTAGCTTGACCATAGTGAGTTTTGGAAATCAAATTTTTGTTGAGTTTTACTAAAAACGTAAGCATTATCTTTTCAAGTTTTTTGAGACTTGCTCTATTTTCTTCAATTGGAAGGCTAACTTTCCCTAATCGGTCTAGTGGTGGTTGTGTAGTTGTTGGAGTCATCCCAAAGGAAATCATTCATGATTTTCTCAATTCTATTTAGTATGTTAAAAGTGGATTAACTATCATTAAAAAGAAAAATTGGAATTAAGTTAAGAACATATTTCACAATCATAAGTCTAACTCCCAAAGTAATAGCTCTTTCTTCTAACACATCATCTTCTTATTGATTTTACCCAACAAGTGATTGATATTATGAATTTTCTTTCTTTCTCCAAAGAGAGGAAAAATAAAGTAATTTATGGGAAGTTTTCTCTCTTAAAATCAACTTTTTGATTGATTTCTTCTGTCTACATGCATTTTTTTTCTTGTGATGAACTTGTGTTTTTGGTGATTTTAGTGCCTACCTAAAGGCTTCCATAGCAAGAATGAACAGTAAAGGAAATAATGGATTTCCTTGCTTGAACCCCTTGGAGACCTTCATGTAACCATTTGGCTTTCTATTTATTATTATTAAAATCTAGGTGCTACAAAAATTATTTTTTATTACCTTGAGGAATTGCTCCACAAAATTAAATTTTGTAAGTATCTTGCATAAAATTTCACATGATATACAAGCAAAGGAACTCTTTAGATCCATCTTGGTTACATAATTATTCCCTCTCACTTTTGTATTTGAAGATCCAATCAATTCCTATGTCAAAAGATGCTTTTTGTGAGCTCTCTTTTCTTAATGAAGCAGACTATTTTAAGAGAGATGAAATTAGAAAGTATTCTCTAAATTCTATCTCTTAATAGCTTTGAAAGCATATTTTCATTGCAATTACATAAACAAATTGGCCTGAAGTCATTTCACCTTTTAGGGTTCTCACATTTTATAATTAGTATCAGGTTTGTGCTTGATATTCCTTTAAGAAATGTAGCTATAATAAGAAAATACCTAGGTGCATCTAAAAAAATCTTTTTTTATAATATCCCAATGATTTATATAAAAGTTTCATTATATCGGGACATGATGTTGGTCCTTCTAAAATGCTTTCTATTAAACTTCCTTTAAGAATTCTTTAATCAACTAATTATTATCATCATCTCTAAGGAAGGAAAGTAGTTGAGCAACTTCTCATTATCTTTTAAATTAAAAGTCAATAACAACCATTGTAGTGTTGAACTATAGTGTCAAGAATTTTATCTTCCTGATGGATCCATTTATCAGTAGAGTATTTTATGCTACTAATATTCAATTTAGCTATTCTAACCTTCACCATGGAATGAAAAAATTTTATGTTTCTTTTGCCTACATTAAGTCATTTAATGCTATCCTTTTGTTACTAAAAGATTTCCACCTTTGTAATCTCATCAAAAGGGATTCATTAGTCTTGATTAGCTCATTTCTCATCTTCTTATCTTGATGTGTTTGAAATTAAGCTTATTTTATTTTGATCAGTTCTTCAACAAACTTATTTGTTTAAAAAATAATGCAAAAATTTATTTTGTTCCATTCTTTGAGACAACCTTTATTCTTTTAATTTGATTTCAAGGGTCTTCATTCCAAAGCAATTTATTGGTAATGTCTAATTGTTTTCCACTATTTGCAGGAAGTTGTTTTTCTTTAGGCAAATGTCCTAAAGCCTAAATTTTTAAGAAGTTGGTGGAGAGTCATTAATAAAATGGAAGAGTAATAAAGCATGATCAAAGCATGTTATGTAGAGATGGTCTATTGGAACCATAAGAATTTGATCAATCAAACTTGATTCACTAACACTTTATCTAGCATTTTTTAGATCCATCTACCTTTCCTTTTATTAGACTAGAAAAATGAAAGGCCTAAAAATGAATTTTCCTTTTGACTACATTGGTTGAAGCATTCCAAAAATTCATGAATTTCTTTTAGAATAGGAATGAGCATGTACAAAACTAATAATGATTAAATTATTAGCATAAATTAAAGTACAATTAGTAGATTTGATCTAATTATGAGGATAGATGAATTAATTGCTCATTGTACAACATGACTTGATAAGTGAGTTCTTTCTTAAATAGGAACCATATTTTTTTGGACATATGTCCTACACAATTCCCAAAATCCAAATTTCTTGTCAATTTGGACATTTTATTTCTATGAGCCATTATTCTAGTAGTGAAAATAAGAAGTTTTTTATTTTAACTGAGCTTTTATTTGTTGCTCCCCTTAAATTCCAAATAAGGTTGTCAGTCATTTTGATTCACATGTTCTACAATTTGGATGATGCAAGAACTTCTATGAGTGTCTTTTGGACCACTTGGATTCTCTTGTCCATTTAACTTTTTTTCTTTTAACATTTGCTTAACATTAGGGTGAAACCTTCCTTGTTATGTTACAATAACCTCAAGTCTATAATTCTTTCTTGAAGACCATCACTAAATTTCTTAAGGGATTACAAATCAAATTGAAGGTTTAATTTTTCATGCGAGGATAATATAGAGACTAAAGCCTCTTATCTTCTTTTCCTTTGGGATTTGTTTTGTATGATATAGTCATCCATTATTAGATTTGTGTTCATGTTTTGTATCATTTGTTGTGATTAGGTTTTGATTACTTAAATGCTCTTTTGATATTGCCTATATTATTGTCGCTTTCTTCTAATACTAAGAAGAGGATGTGAATTAGATTTGATGGTTGAATGCTTTGCGTGAAGGAGCCCCTTCTGAAAAATTTTTATTTTAATGCAGTAGTTCTTCATCTTGCCTTACTAGCTTGTCATTTAATAGTGGTTTAGGAGGACTCTATTCTACCAAAGTAGTTGGAACTTTTAGTGTCTCTATTGTTAGTCTTGATTTGATGCTATTTTGTTATGCTTATAATGCAAAATGTTGTGAACTTGCTTACTGTAGTTTGGATTGTAATTAGGAATATTGTTATATTGAGTGTTTTGCCTTAAACAATTATTGTTCTCTCCTTTTCTAGTAATCTTCAATTGGGTTAGGTTGATCTTAGTAGCATCCAATTTCAATGGGGTTCTTATTTCTAAAGCTAAAGTGTATATTGCCACTTTATTGAAGATGTGTATCAGAAGATGTTTTAGTGAAACTCAAATTGGTGCTAGAGATGATTCCATATTCAGCTAAAAGTTGAGGTGCATTTGAAAATCATCATTTAGAAATTAGTAATATTCTAAGCTCTATAGTATTAGAAACATAAATAGTATTCCTTTCTAGTGAGATTGATTAGGACATAATAATGTTTAGAAATTCCATTATGACAAGCTTAAAAAACAAATTTTGTTGAAAGCAATGTAAATCACCTCCATGTTTGATCGTCAGTGAGAAAAGTTTCCAATAAGTGTCTCTTTGGGGGGCTAACTATTTTGGAGATCTCTTTTTGATTAAGAGATTACTTCTAAAATAATTGAATCTAGAATTGATGAAAAGAAAATCAACAAAGGAGACAAAACAACAAAAAATGAAAAAAAAGAACAAAAATAAACAATCAACCATAAGTTATAAGATTGCATGCTGGGATTTGCATGGAGAGCATGCTATGTGTAGGTTGAATGCTAGTGTGCATTGGCATGCATTTTTTTTTTAGAATAAAAACATGTGTGGTGCAAGTGTGCAAGTCGACCACCTACTATGCCACCATGATTAATGAGCATGTAATTGGACAAATATCCTTGCACTTGGACAAACCTCTTGTCATGATTGTGCAACTATGCAGCATAGTGCATGCATGCACGGACTGGGTAGGTAGGTGCAAAATTTGCGAAAGTTTTAGAAATTTTAAATTCCATGTCAAAATCACATATTTTCCCATTTATTATTAAAAAATTTTTATCTCAACTACTATATAAAAGGGTATGAAGGTATATAAACTAATTAAAAAGATTTTAGAATTAATTCAAAATAATTCAAACAATTCAAAAAATTTTAAGAATCAGAGCTTTGTGAATTTAGTATCCCTTGAAGGGAATCTTTTGGAAAATTCGATCCTTTTTGTAGTGATAACTATCTTCTCCATTTTTTCATGCTTTTCTCTTAGCCATTTTCATGATTCCAATTCTGCTTCTACTACTCTAAAAAACAAGATCTTCTAATGAGGGCTTATTAAGAGAATATCTTATAGATAGATCATATTAATTTTTGTATCAAAAAACTTTGATTTGATGCCAATAAGATATTCAAAGAAGAAGATAGTTGAAGAACAAGTCACAAAAAAAATCAAGAGATTGAAGTGAATTTAATCATAATGATTATATCAATTAATTTAATATCAAACTTAGAGACACAAGTAGCTCTATTAACCAAACAAATATAAGTATTAGTTAAGATTGTGCTAAAATCTCTATCCCTTTCTATGATGGATTCAAAAGAAAATTAGCCAAAAGAAATTATTTTTAATAAGAAAAATTCTAGATTAAATAATACTAATAAAATAATTAGTGATAAAGATTAGGATGATATTAATCTCATTTTTTATGCATGGGAATTGACGAAGTCCTCCCAAACCTCTTGAAGAAAATGGCAGAACTTGATTTGACAAAAAATAAGTTCAACAAAAAAGATTTGATGGTTTTCAAATCTTAAAAAGAGGGCCTATGATCAGGAGATCACTTTGAAAGTCATTGAATCTAGAATGGATGAAAAACAAATCAAGAAAAGAAACAAAATGATAAAAAACCAAGGACTTGTCATTACTAAAGGATGGTGCTACAAGCCTTGAGGCCTGAGAATAGATTACAAAAGTAGTAGCTAAGTAGAAAGTGTACGTACTGGCTTATGCCTAGAGAGGGATAATAATCATTCACAATGTTACTATTAATCATAATTTCAAAATTGCTACCTTCCTTCTTTCATCTTCCACCTTTTCTTAATTCAAAGTTATCATATAACTTGTTAAACATAAGTTAGTTGTGTGACTCTAGATTTAGAACTAGTTTTGATACTAAGCATTATGTAATTAGCAAAAATAAACTCTTGATGATAGCCTCCAAGAGAAGTAATACTTACATTTTAAGACTTTAAGAATGTAGAAGTTAGTGGTATCAAATGCCTTACTACTCAATTCAATGATGTAAATCTTTTGCATAGGAGATTATGTCTTACAAGTAACTCAATTATGAAGAAATTAGTTTTTATAACATAGTGGTTTACCTAATTTGCAATGGAATTATGAACACACTTGTGGTCCTTATCAAATTGGTAAGAAAATAAGGTCCCCTCAAAGCAAAGAAGGACATTTTGAATAGAAGACCTTTAGGCACTTCATTTATATGTTTTGGGATTTATTCAGTCCTATAATTTAGAAAAGAAGAAGAATAAATTTGTAGTGGTAGATGATTACTCTAGATATACATGAGTTTTACTTATTAGGAGAAAGAGTGATTCCTTTGAATATTTTGTTAATTTGATCAAAAAAATGTAAAATAAATATAAAGTGACAATATTTTTAATTAGTAGTGATAATGATAAAGAATTCAAGAATGGACCTTTCATAGATGATTTCATTTAGTATGGAATCACTCACACTATTTCATCACAAAAGAAATCATTGAAAAATGGAGTTATTGAAAGAAAGAATAAGACATTTAGTAGACATGGATAGAAGCATGATTGATGAGTATAAGGTGCCTAATTATTTTGAGATGAGATAGTTAGTATAGCATACTATGATATGAATCATGTATTTACCTATCCAATTTTGAAAGTTAGATTTTATTAATTATTATAAACTTAGAAACCTAAGATCTTCCATTTTCATGTAATCAATTATAAGTGTTATAAT
Organism: Vanilla planifolia; assembly: GCA_023846275.1. Taxonomy (NCBI): domain Eukaryota; kingdom Viridiplantae; phylum Streptophyta; class Magnoliopsida; order Asparagales; family Orchidaceae; genus Vanilla; species Vanilla planifolia. The sequence goes on along the minus strand of CM043874.1, from coordinate 25,340,210 downwards.
CTAAACAATGGAAAGAATGAATTATGAAAGTTAGATGTAGAATTTGATGAAGGTATCTTAGAATATTCACTCAACAGTAGATCATATAGGGTGCATAATAAGAAAAATCAATTAATAGAAAAATATATGCATATATCTTTTGATGGGACCTCTTCTATTAGACATGATATAAGAACCATGGAAGAAGTTAATGAGGATTTTGAGAAATTAAGTATTAAGGATAATAGTGCATATAAATAAGATAGAGGTAGCTAAGAATCAATAAGAAATTAAGTTCTTAAAGAGTGAAAGTTTAATAAGGATTATCTTAATGACCAAATTTTAGAAGACTTGAAAGGAGTTAGAAATAGAGCGAACTTCAACTATTCAACATCTATATTATGCTATGAACTAAAATTTATTGAGTAACTTTGTATGTTGAGTTTTATTTGTTATCTAGGAATGAAGAGGTTATCTGATTTCAGAGGAATGAAGTTGTGAGTTAACCCTAAGAGCCTTTAACCATTCCTTAATTGGAACTAAATAGATATTTAAGAATAAGTTAGATGAGAATGGCATAGTTGCTAAAAATAAGATAACGATAATAGCTAAAGAAGGAATAGATGTTGAATAAACTCTTGTACTTGTAACTACATTAGGTTATGCTTAGCTTATGCTTTCTACAAAAGTTTGAAGTTGTTTAAAATGGATGCGAAAAGTACTTTTGTAAATTTTATATCAATGAAGAGATTTATGTAGAACAATCTCTTAATTTTTAGGTCCATGATAAGTTATATCATCTTTATAAGTTAAAGAACACATTATTTGGGTTGAAAGAAGCCCTTATTGTATGGTATGATATATTATGTGGTTTTCTTATTATAAATAGTTTTACTAAAGGTAGAGTTGATGTTACACTCGTTTAGAAATATAAAAGAACTATTGTTGCTAGTGTATCCATAAAATTCCTCATTACTCATTGATAGAGCTAGAATTATTGTTGATGTCAGTTTGTCTTTGAGCATTTGAAAATTATTTTCACAATCCTAGTTTTAGTAAAATGAAACCTCATTTTGATTTAACCTTATTAACGGTTGTGAGAATCCCTTCACAAATTTCCTAAAAAAATCCTAGCTAAAACTAAAAAACTCCAAATTTCCATAACATGAGTTGGCTTAGGTCAATCTACAATTATAGCAACCTTTTATGCATCCATAGATACTTTTATAGCACTTATAACACGTTTTAAAAAAATGAAACACTAGATAACTAAGTGCCATATTTGAGACATTAGGCACATAATTGATGCTTCTTTAATCTCAAAATACCATGCTTAGATGTGATACATGTTCCTCTGCATTCTTGGAATGTATTAGGATGTCGTTGATATAAATCATGAATGGCAAAAACTACAAGGGGTTGAATTGAAGTATTTAAAAGTGAAACTTAAATCTTTTTGCAATAATCTCTTCAATTAAAAGAAATATTTTGATTACAACAACTTATAAATATTGTAGCAAATCAAAAACACCAAATGTGAAGCAAAAATAAAAAAAAACTATAGCAACCTATTAACAACAAAATAATTACTTGGGTCTAAAACCTGTAAAAGTTCAACTCAATTCAATAATTTTTAAATAAAATCAGGGTTTTAATGATAAACAATGCAAGGAACACTTAAACACAACTCCAAGCTAAACTTAACAATAAATAAATTAAAGATTGTCCATTGTAAACCATTGTAACTAGCAAAAATATGCAAACTTAGAAGAAAAAAAAAGCAAGGACAAAAAGATTTTTTAGGTGGTTAGGATTAATCAATTCCTACGTTAACCCCTAGTTAACCCAACCTCGTTTAGCTAACAAAATCACTCTCTTTTGTTACAATAGATAAATGTAAATCTTTACAAAAACTAGTGCTCAGAGGAGACAAAAAAAAATAAAAATAATAAAGTATTATAGTATTTAAACTTCAAGAATTTTAGCATTATAAAAATCTAACATCCCAAATCCTCTTTTAGGTATTATTGCATAGTCTTATGCAAATTCAAATTACAAGCATAAAACAAGATTTGATGAAAAAAATTAAATGTACACCAATTCTATTATTATAATAAGAATAATAGTGAAATGCAGATCTTACTTCTTAACCTTTGTTTTTCTACTTGAAAATATTAGTCATGTAATTTTTAATCATTTGTTTTATTTTCTAAAATTACATATTTCTTTACACTGAACATAATCCCAATTACAAATTTAGAACAACCAATGACTAGAACTGATTTCCAAATTAGTCAAAAATAATTGTTACACTTTCAAGATTCAGATCATAATAGTCATTAAAGACAATATCATGGTGATAAGGTTTGTATTATTATCATCTAAACTATTAACTAGCTTAAAATAACTTAATACAAAATTTCACACAAGATTAATATGAAATTTGTACAATATGATAAAGACATAAGCTCATTGACACATTGCATGTGTGGATATAATGATCATCATTCCTTCCTTTTCTTTAAAATTCAAAAATGCATAATAAAACTAGTTAAGCATTAAAAATTACAACATGCTTGCCAATAAATTTTGCTCAAAGTGCTCTATCCAATGATATACTTAAATAAAAAATCTAAAAAATTTCATAAAATGTTTTATGTTTCAATATAAACTCAAAAATATTATTATTTCAAGTGACTCATAAATATTAGCTTTTTCAATCCAATGACCACCCGAATAAGCTAAAATATATAGATTCTTCATTTATAACTCTTATATGAAAGTTAAAATCAAGATTTCACATAGTCTACTTTGATAAGGAAGTAAAACACTACTCTTTTCAACAACAAAAAGCTAAGAAATTAGTATAAAAGGAGTTGAGTTGTACTTAAGTTCTATACAATGTACAACTCAAGAAGAGTCAAGATTTGAAGATGTGCTAATGGCATATAAATACCCCAAGGTTTTTCTTGAAGTCTAACTTGACTTTTAACTTAATTGAGGGAATGAAGTCATTATTGGTGCCTAGAATAGAACCAATATCCACACTACCATACACGATGGCACCAACAAAGCTATAAGAACAAAGAACCAATTACAAGAAATATAAGACAAAGGTTTCATTATACTAAGCACTTCACCTTGAGGATCGACAGTACTCTTTGTCAACAAAAAGTATAAGAATATATACATGTGAATAGAATACCAAAAGTTGGATATAATTAACATAATGCATATATTTTTGTTACCATGGATAGATGAGTTATTCTATCAACTTCAAAGATTTGAGAAATTCTTAAAATTTAACTTAAGATCTAGATATCAACAACTTAAGATTTGAGAAGAAGATATGTCAAAAATAGTTTTTCAAACTAGATATGATCATTATGAGTTCCCAGTATTTTTGTTAAGATTAATAATTACACCAATAACTATTCGTGAACATAACAAATAAAGTGTTCAAGTAATAGTTGGAATCCTTTGTAATATTATTCATCAATGACATTTTCATCTACTCTTTAGAAATGGTACTACAAAGGTTTAAGGATCAACAACTATATGCAAAGTTCTCAAATCATAGCTTTTAGCTAAAAAAAATGTCACATTTTTGGGATGTGTCATTAATGTTGAAGATGTAGTTGTGGATGCTCAAAAGGTGGCAATCACAATAGACTTGCTAGTGATATTTATGATGTTTCTACTTTCTTGCTTAGTGCTAAGGGTTTATGCCATTACTTTCCATTGCATCCAATTTTGGTTTCAAAATTTCCATATATAACCAATTTAATAAAGTTTCTTAAGCTAATTGATTGGTTTATTTCAAGAAACCTATGTACTTGTATTTTAGTATAATATAAATTCACTAGTGGATCATAAGTGTAGCAAATGAGTACATATTTGGTTTTATGATAATGATAAAATTAGCAAGAAAAAAAGAGATATTAAATTACTTTTTGAGTGTTTATGCAAAATAAGGATAATCAAAAGATTAAAAGTTTTACTTGAGCAAACCTAATTCATCAAAAGGATTCCCTTCTTTCTATGAAAGGGATTAACATTCTATTGAGTCATATAATGGATGGGAATAAATGGTACACAGGAATTTCATTTCATAACTACATTTTACAAGCGAGGTTCCTAAACGTGAGACAACGGTGTTTGTTAATATGGGTTCTCACTTGATTTTCATTAATGATTTAAGCTTAAACAATCCAATGACCAACCAAACAAGCTCAAACATATATTTTGTTTACAACTCTTCTATATAAGTTAAACTTCAGAGTGTCACATCCTATATTTCGTTAAAGGAAGAAATGTTCTACTCAAATCAACAACAAAAGATAAGAAATTATTATAAAAGGAATGTGAGTGTTACTTAAATTCTATATAATGTACAACTAAAGAAAAGCCAAGATTTCAAGATATGCTAGTTATATGTAAACACTCTAAAGGTTTTTCCTAAAAACTTACCAAGTTTACCGCCAAATTAGGAGATTGAATTCATTATAAATTTGATTCTTATAATAAAACCAATATCCAAGACATCATATTGGATGGCATCAATGAAATTATATGAGCTAGGGTGCCAATTATAGGAACTACTGAACAAAGGTTTCATCAAATCAAATATTTCACCTAAGGGAGCATTGATACTCTTTGTCAAGAAAAATAATGAGAGTTTATATATGTGCAAAGACTATAGAGATATGAACAAAATAATCATAAAGAATAACTACCCATTACTATGGATAGATGAGTTGTTTGATCAACTTCAAGGAGCTAATGGTTTTAGACCAAATACAACTATTATGAGTTCTTAGTGCTTCTATTTGGATTGACAAATGCACCAACTTCTTTCTTGGACCTCATGAATGAGTGTCTTGGCAATCTTTAGAAGGCTTTGTGATAGTATTCATTGATGATATTCTCATCTACTCTAGGAGTGCTTGAAAGCATACTCTAAACTTAGGAATGATATCACAAAGGTTTAAGGAATGACAACTATATGCTATGTTCTCAAAATGAAGTTTTTAGCTAAAAAGTTCTAATTTTTTTATGACATTAATGTTGAAGGCATGGAAGTGAATGCTTAAAATGTAACAACAATAATAGAATGAAAAGTCCTACTAATGCCACCAAAATCTTAATTTTCTCAGTATTGGTAGTATATTATAGAAGTTTGTCAAGAGATTTTCTCAAATTGTTATACCTTTGACAAGTCTTACACATAAGGTGATTCTCCAAAATTAGGATCAAAAGTGCGAGGATAGTTTTCAAACATTAAAGTAGAAGCTATTAGCCTTTCAAGCACATGGTGCATCACTACAAGGACTATAGGTAATACTATTATTAAATTAAGAAGGTCATAGCTTCTGCTTCTTAAAAACTCAAATCTCATTAAAAATATTATCCTATGAATGATCTAGAATTAATGATTATTTTTTATGCCTTGAAGATTTGGAGGCAATATTGTTTGTAGTAAAAGCTCATATTTACTCAAATCATCAATGCTTAAAATATATCTTCATCCAAAATCAAGAAAGGTTAGTGTGGTGGTAGGCTCTTCAAGTAGAAAGGAAAGTTTGAATAGCTACAACCTTAAATTATAAGAGACACAATTGTGCATTGAGATGAATTTGCTACAACTTATTGTAATCACAATTTCTAACAAAAGAAGTTTCAATGTAATAATATTGGCATAATGAATACAAGATTTTGAAAATTTTTTGTGATAAAAATGAGTAGGTTAAAAAGATTGAAGACAAACTTTTAGAAATATAAGAAACAAATTTCTATCTTAATCAAGAGAATAGGCTATTTAATATAAGAACAGATTATATGTCCTTATTCAAGTGGAAACTCAGAAGATATTATTATAAGTAAATGGGACATGGAACTAAATACATATAAGGATGACCAAGGGGTATTAGAATTCAAAAGCAAAAATTTGGTGACCAGAAATGAAAAAGGATATATAAGAATCAAAAAAAGAAAAAAGTAAAGAAAAATGAGTAAAAACTAAGGTTGGAAAAAGGGAAGCCATTATTTTCAATGTAAAAATATAGATGATTTTTCAAAGTGGTGACTACTATTCTAAAATTATAGGTTCAGGAGATAAATCGAGGGAGCCATTCATTAGGACTGTTATACTTAAAATGAAATATTCTAGAAAGATATACCCAATCTATTATGATAAAGACCATTTTCTAAGTGAATTAAAATATAAGAGAGATGATGAAAAGAGAAGACTTAAAGGAATTTACTAAGAAATTGGCATTTATTTTGATTGCCCAACATATGTTATGTCATGTTAATTATACAATATTGACAAGCATATTGCTTAACCTAAGGTATATTTTTTTTACTTATATATGCATGATTTTGTCACTAAATCAACGATAGTTAGCTCAGCGAATATTTGGCCTAATACTTTTTAGTTACAATAGAACACAATGCAAGACTACTAAGGAGGTGAGAGATGACATCATGAGTACTTGGCTAAGATGTCTTTTTTTCTTTTTCTAGTGGTTGTACAAGTTTGTGTATGAGCTCTTTTCTTATATCTCAATAGTTGAACACGTATTAGAGTAGTATCCATTGACTTATATGAAAATTAGTTTTTTTAAGAATAAAGATGAGATAGTTATGTTGCTTTAATTTTTGTCTTAAATAAGCTTTCATTATAATGAATCTTAAATGAATTTCATTTTATTTCAAAATGGTTTTCGAAGTTGATCATTCACATATTTTTTAAATAATTTTTGTATGTTAATATCTATAAAGAAATAAATATGTTTTCAAAACAAAAAAGGCAAAGAAATAGATGATGTGGCACTGAACAAGGGAAAGGGGATCACCACATTGTTCTTTATATATTATGAATCGATGTAGGTTTTCTACTATATGGTTTTCTATATGTAGATCTTTTGTTTTAATGATTTAAATAATGGTAATTTATGTCCTAGTTTTTATAAAAATCTATAGGGCAATTGTTTAATCTAGGTTTTTGTCCTACCGTTAAGACCACACCTAAGAAAATATGTATGTCTTCAAATATTATTCATTTATGTTATTATTTTATTCTTTATATATCATTTTATTAGGTTAGATGAGGGCTTTACAATCCAATCTTTTCCCCTCCTAATTTTAGTAAGGATTCTACTTTATATGTTCCTCTTAACTGACATAGCCTCCTAGCTGCATTTCTCCACTCACTTGATGCACCTCTCCTTTTATCTAGTGATTTATTGGTTTTAAACACTGAGGAAATATAATTAAAAGTTATTTATTAAAATATTTAATAATCCTTTGATTAAAAAGTAATGTGAACTTGAATTATTTACCTTTTCAAAGTCATATGGATTACAAAATTTACTAAACAAATTTTAAAATTAGCTATTCCTTAAGCTTTTTACTTTTATATAAGTTCTACATTTTTTGACCTATTTTTAGTAATTATTTTCATGTTTTAGCCTCTGATTTCATGATCAAATTCCATCTAGTTTTCAACAAATGTTTATCCTTAAATACACTATATTTTATTTCCTTATGTATGAAATTTACCTCCCACCTTTAGAAGTCACCCACACCACAATCATTATGATTTTTTTACAATAATATGCCAAAAATAAAAATTAAAAAGATTTTGAATTATAAATTATATTTTTCCATATACCTTTGGGATATTATGGATTATCATTCCAATACATCTAAAATCTAAAAGGAATAGAACATCATATAAGAACAATTTTTGATGAAATATAATAACACTCACCAAAGTGTGAATAGTGTGGATGGGTAATGCAAGAGATGTGCAAACAATTAGAAAGGGAAATGTATTAAAGGGATGAAGAAAGGAGGAACAGCACTAATCAAAGTGTTTCTTACAATTCATACCAAAATATCACAAAGGGGATGCCACTAAACTCTACCCATAATCAAGCCATTAAATCCTACCCAAAATCAAGCCACCAAACAAGAGTTTAATGAGACTAACTCAAAACCAATAATAGATTTCTTCTGTTCTATATTTATGTGCCTCTTGTATAATTTCATCTACCAACTTCTGCTAAAACCTACTTTAACAAAGAAACAAACCATTAACACCCATTCATATAAAATAATCAATTACTAGCACCATTTTCTATTTAAATGGAAACTCTAAAAGCTTCATGTTTGTATACAAAATGATGGTTCATAATTTTCTTTAGTTGGTTGAAATTACCTTCTTGGGTTGGCCCAAAACTAGGTTCATGTGGGCTTCCATGTCATCTATCATGTGATAAGCTTGTAATAAACACTTTGTCTATACATTTGTGGTCCAAGTTTTACTTGTTCTTCATCCACTACATCATCTACATGTCCATCATCAATAATCTCTTTTTGTCCTACATCACTTGCTCTATCTCTTTTTCATTATTCACTCACCATCATCCATTTTCTTTAAGATATCAAGTGAATCTATACTCATAATATGAATCACTACAACCAAAAACTTGTATAAAAGGCATGCCTTCTTCAATGTCTATCAAAAATGACAAGTGGATGAATGAATATTTCTGTGCATTGATTCTCTATCCTCTCATAACTCTACACCTATATGTAGATGTATTTATAAATAAAATAACACATGGTGATGTTTTGGGCTATCCCCAAGATGATCATTAAGTAGATCAAAGAGCTTCATATTCTTATTACCCCAACTTCAGTTATGGCTATGCAAGACCATGGAATCACACCTTTCATTCTTCCTCCCATTTTAATTGGATAGTCGATTACTCATCCACCAATTCATGCCCAAACATTTTATTACATGTTAACTTATATAGTTGGATCCATTCCTCTTTTCCAAAGGTGGAGATTCACTTCTTACTCTAATGTCAACTTGAACCCAATTATTAAAAGAAGAAGCTAAGTCTATGTAACATTGGTCTTAGTCCCTAAGTCACCTACTCTAAGATAATGCTAGTTGGTACATTTATCTTCACTTTTCTTAGAGATAAATTGTTAGTGTTACCCCAAGATTAAGCTCTATGAATAGCCATATTCATAAATAAGCTAATGTCTATTTGAATGAATTTGAAATGATCATGGCAATGCATATATATTTTTGAATACGTTGTATTGGCATCTATTTTCTTCTTAAGTGCCCAAACCTCTAATGGCTCTAGAAACTCTTGTTGACCTCCACTATTTTGTAGAGTTTTTTCATTTCAATTTAATTTTTTTTCTAGAAATCTTAACATAAGAAGCTAGTTTCTTACTTTTTTCTCATCTCATAAGAGGACAATGAGCCCTTATGACAATATCAAAGCTCTTCAATATGAAAGTACATCAGTTAAGTCCATCATTAATGAGGTTTTTTTCTTGGCTCCAATTTAGGGTTTGTATCCTAATGATCTTATTAAGGACTTCACTTTAGATTTCCTAGCCATTCTATTAGAGTTTTGTTATAAATGTTTTCCTAGTAGGTATGCACTTTAAAAAAAATTTAACAATTAATTTACTTGTTAATTATATGATACTTAATTTAAAGTAATCAAAACAAGAAAGAAAATAAGTAGAATAATTTTAGATGATTCAGTTATAACATTTAGCTTATATCATGATGATTAACATAGGAAATATTCAAGTATCACATAAATTTAATGCTCTACTATTTATATATATATGTATTAAAATTTTATATTTTATATAACTATGCATTTATAAACATTTAATAAAGCTAACATTCCCAACTTTTTCATCTATAGTACTACTAGATGGCACGATCTACCACTAGTCACCCTAGTACATTGTGTTAATCTCTTGTATCACTTATTAGGAAAATTTGATCCTCTTCGAATCAATTTGATATTAAGCAGCATTCATTCCCTCATCAAACAAGTCTAATCCTCCATTCAACCATATCCATGCATTTATTTTCTAGTATCCTACATATAGTATGACTTTTTTTTGCATATTGTACAATCTATAACCTATGAGTAGTAAGTTATAAGTGCCTCTTCTTCCTTACCTCCGAGGAATGTAGCAATTGCATTTGTTAATTTAAATCCAATTAGAGAAATTAAAGCATGACCTCCCCTTAACATTATGCTTTGTGTGTCATTTGATATGCATCATCTATACCAACACATGTTAGTAATCCTATATTAAGCCTACATAAAATACTTAGTGGGCAAAGCTATCAAAATCTCATGTAACATAATAATAAGTAAAGCATGCCACATGTTATGTTCATAAGTATTGGACAATCACACATTATAGAAATATCCATTACAAGACTCCATAGTCACTTGATTATATACCTTTACTAGTTCATCTCTAACTAGGCTATGTCAAACTTTTCATGACATCATCACCACTAAATATCATATCACACCTCATTGACATATCATCACCACTCAAGGACAATCACCTCATCATGGCATCATCAATACTCAAAGATCATAACACACCTTATTACATTATCAACTCAAGGTTTGTATCACATCTCTTTATGGTGTCATCATCACTCAAGGCTTATATCACACCTCCTTACATCATCTTTACCACTCAAAGCCCTACTTAACCTCATCATGCAATCATCAACACTCATGACCATATTATGTTATTACATATATGACATTATCCATGATGTTCCTTTAAATCAACATAGATTTATTTAGGTGATTAGTATGTAGGCAATATTCAAAACAAAGTATATATAGTGCTTAATCACCTACCTGCTTATTAGATATTAGATTGTTTAATTCCTCTTTGTTTATCTCCCTCTTTTCTTACAATTATACACAAAGTATGCATTTCATTTTCATTTACTTATAATGAACATGTTGTACAAAGTTCCCTACAATAATTATGTAACATCCAAAAAAAAAATTTTTGTACAATGTGTGTAAATGAGAAATTCATGTATTTAAGCTTGTAAATATTTGCATTAGATAAAATAAAGTTGATATTTTTCATAATTTTATGTTTAAATAATAATATTTTAGATGCATCTCAAAAAAACATTCCAATTTATCAACTATACAAAAATTTAAGTTTAAGCATATCATTAGAAAGGTTTAATACAAAAACTTTAAAAGAATTTGTTTTATAATTTTTTTAATTTTATTTAAATTATTGTTAATTTTTAAAATTAAAGAATTAGATAGTCATTATGTTAATTAATCAAGGTTTTATAGAATTTTAGCCCTTAATCAAATCATCTAAAGAAATTATAATTAAATCATAAGAATTAAGTGTGGTTATTGAGATAGAGAAGAAGGGGAAAAGAAAAAAAACTATTGTAGAAATGTCCAACAAGAAGGAAGAAGAAAGAGGAGCAGCAAAATCTTGACGTTTTTTATTTAAGTGTTGTTCTGGAAAGAGCTTGATCTTTGAAGCAGTCGTGAGGAGGAGTTGAGGAATTCAAAAAAAAAAAGAGCAATAAAGGAGAAAAGTGTTGTCATAAGATGAGGAGACGTTGGAATCTTTGAAAAGAAATTGGGAAAGAATTTTAGTTGATGTAAAAATGAGTAGTATCAAGGTCAACTTCTAATAAAAATTTCTTTAAGCTTTATTTTAGAGTTTTGCTATAGTTTCTTTTCCTATATCCTTAGAAAATTATGTAATTAAGAAGATCTATGTTTGGCAATTTAAACATTAATTTGTGGTTTTTATGAGAATACTGAAGATTTGATTAAATTCCAAGTGCTATTATAAGCAATCATTATAATAATGTGAATTCTTACTTAGCGTGAAGGTTGGAATTGAATTGAATGGAAACCAAAGAGAATTATTATGCTTTTGTGACCATTTAGTATGTTGAGTTTGGGTACAACCCTAACATATTATATGTCAACTTGATGAACAGTAGATGTGGGGCATGTAATATGTCAAGCCAACATGTAGTATGTTGACTCTAGCTTACAATACACTAAAGAAAATTCTTTTAGTGAGTAATGGAAGCTTGATATATTAGGAAAAATGTAATTTTTTGCTTAGAGCAAATAGGTAATTAGCAAGAATATGTTTAAAAGTAAAATAATGATATTGTGATGGTTTTTACATGGGCAAGTAGAGAGAAAGAAAGAATAAAAAATGAGTTATCTCTAAGAAACCATGTAGGAGAATTTAAACTAACTATAATGTAAGTTAGATAATGCTTTTATCCATGAATATATATTCATGTAATCATGTTATCATGACATCATCATGTTTTAAATATAGGTTTGGATATCTGCATATGAAATGCAGTTGATATATTATTAGAAATGCTTTTAGCATAGTATAAATGCATTCACTTGATGTATTTTATGTGATAAATATTTTAGAAGCCAAGAAAAGAGAAATATAGGAAGGCATAAAATAAAAACATAAGAAGAAAAATAAAAAGAAAGAAATAAATAAAATTAGGTTATACAGCCCTTATGTGCACATATAATGATAAACTATGAGATAAAATGAGATAAGGAATGACTTCAGAATTTTCTTAAGACATTATCTCATGATTACTATTAGATATGATTGACTACTATCACATATTGTAGGGTTTAATCAGCAAAATTTACGGATTGTAATAAGAGATGGCAATAGATACCTCATACTCAACTATCACTAATACATTATGTAGGGTTAAATGAGTTGAGATCTATTATCACTAGTATATTGTGTAGGGTTGGATAGATAGATATGATTTGATTAATATAGCTAGCAGGTTATGTTATGCATATGGCTCAGGTTTAGATATGATAAGATGAGATGAGATCAAATGAGATAGGTAGTGGTTAGTTACAAAATATTAGTGCTTGTTATTGAAAACTATGATAAACATGAGAAGGAATAAAGAGAAATTATTATACAGAGTAATAAAAGGAACATTATAGTTATATGAAAACCATGAAATGTCTATTTGTATGCATTTTTGGAAAACAACATGATATTGATTTCTTTAATTGAGATATGTTTACACATGAGTATTATATGGATGCCATGTTTCTTTCTACACTTTTACATTATGTTATGTTTAGCCATTGTTTATGGCTAGAGATACACCTACTAATCTTCACGAAGCTAATTTTCTTACTCATTTTATAGGTCATGCCATTGATTTATAAAGAACAAAGACATAAGTGGCATGTATGCCAAATATTGTTCTTTTAAAAGATAGGTTTTATAGAATCTTGTACCTTGTATATTTTTGTATTATATCTAAAATAGTTTTACCAACATTGTATAATAGATAATGTGTATGTGTGCTATTTGTCATTATTATTTTATGCCATGAGATAGCAATTATCTGATTGTGAGAAATGGTTTTAGAAGATAAGCTTTACAATCATCATCTTTTAAGTAAATGATTAGTTTCCTCTATTACATAAATACTCAAATTTATCATAATTTCTATATTATTATTATATTGTCAATTCGATGGATGGGTGGTGCTTAATGGGGTGATATCATAGTTGTGTTGGAGGATTATGGATTTTATGAGTTAGAACACTTGTACAAAATACACATGATATACCATCATATAATAATATGTTATTTTTTTTATCAAAATAAATGAATATTTATTTATGAAAATATCAAAAATAGGAGGAAGGAGTAAAAAGAAAATCTAATAATGATGTGTCTAATATTATGAATAAAGAAAAGGGGATGGAAAAAGAATTAGATAATCATAATTTTCAAGTCTAGGTTGCTTCATCTTCCTCTCTATTTGTAGGAGGAAAAGGAGAAAGTTCCCTAATAGAGAAAATAATAAACTAATTCTATCATATGCATCCTCCTTATATTATTAGAGGATTAGATACATTGGTGATAGAGTGATGAATAAAAAAACTAATAGAATCTTTAATGACTTGGCCAATCCTAAGGATAGGAGAGTTCCTTTAACTATGTTAGTATTGGATGACAATATTGACTTATGGTGAGAATTTTGCCACTAGATTCATTTTAGAGAGAGATTTACAAGAGAAATTTCTTAAAATAATTTGTGAGTGATTTATAAAGATGTTATATTCCAATTTTTACAAAGGAGAAAACAAGAGAGGATTTGGTTAGTTAGGTTTAGAGAGATTAGATAATTATAGAGCATAAGTGGAGATTTATTACATTATCCAAGAACACACTATATATGACTAGTAAAGAAGAGAAATGATGTTTAATGTTTTGTTTATGAGATAAATAGTAAAAAAATATACAGACTTGAGGAATACAATTTAATATTCTTTAATCACTCTTAAAACTTTAGACTATGTTGAATTGGTTAAATAGTTTACTTTAGGAACAAAATTAAGAACGACAGTTGGATAAAAAAAGGTTTACTTTAAAAAAGGAAAGAAAACTCATTTCATATCTGAGTTGAAAATACAAAAATTATTATCTATAGGAAGAGATGGGTTCTTGTTGTCTATAATCTCTATAGATCTAAAGCTTGAAAAACTATAAGACGTGCTAGTGATTTGTGAACATTTAGATATGTTTTGAATGGAATTACCTAAACTTCCTCCTGATTAGAAAATTGAACTTGAAATTTAGTTGATGCAAAGAGTTGAACTATTTCCAAACCTCCTTACAAAATGACACGGATAAAATTGTAGTAAATGAAAGTACAAATTAAAGATTTGTTGGATATGGGTTTCACTATAACTAGTATATTCCCATGGTGAGCACCTATTTTTTTGTTAAAGAAAATAATAGCTTGAAAATATTTACTAATTATGAAGAAATAAATAAGGTCACTATTAAGAATAAGTATCCTCTACTAAGGATAAATGGTTTGTTTGATCAATTACTTGGACACATTGCATTTTCAAAAATACTTTTTTGATATACAAATCATTAATTAAAGGTAAAAGAATAAGACATATGTATAATAATTTTTAGAACTAGAAACAAACATTATGAATTCTTTATGTTACTATTTTTCTTATATATACTTAAAACATTTATGGATCATATGAATAAAGTGTTCAAAAAATATTTAGATTAATTTGTAATTATATTTATTGATGATATACTAGTATATTCAAAGTCTAATAAGGATCATGTGAAATATTTGCATATTATTTTGCAAACATTAAGAGAACATTTATATGCTAACTTTTTAAAATATGAGTTTTGGTAGCCACAAGTAGTATTCATGGGATATGTTGTCAGTGCACAGGGTATTGAAATAGATCTTTATAAACTTTTAGTAATGATTAATTGTCTTAACTGACAAATGTGTATAAAATCAAAAGTTTTTTGGATTTAGCTAGTTATTATAGAAAATTTATTGAATGTTTTTCTAAGATTACATTTCCTTTGACTACATTAACATATGAAAAAATCAAGATTGAATGAGATTCTTCATGTAAAGAGAGTTTTCAAATAATAAAAGAAAATTTGACATCAACATTAGTTTTAATTCTACCAGAAGAAACTAAGGGATATTAAATCAATAATAATGCATCATTTTAAGGTTTAGGATATGTTTTAATGCAATTTTAAAAAATAAAGCTCTATTCCTCAAAGGAATTTAAAACCTCATGAGAAAAATTATGTAATGCATGATTTAGGATTAATAGTTGTTGTGATTGCCTTGAAAATCGAAAGTTTATAAGGAGTGAGATGTGAAGTGCTAACTAATCATTAAAATTTAAAATATATTTTCACCTAGAAGGAATTGAATTTGAAGAAAAATAAGATGGTTAGAATTTATTAAAAATTATATTCTATAGATAATCTGCTATTCTAGAAAAGTGAATGTGGTTGTAGATGCCTTGAACCAAAAATCAAATATTAATATACTTATAGCTCAACCAGAAAAAAAGTAAATAACATTTGAGGTGATAAGTTCTAGCTAA
Organism: Vanilla planifolia; assembly: GCA_023846275.1. Taxonomy (NCBI): domain Eukaryota; kingdom Viridiplantae; phylum Streptophyta; class Magnoliopsida; order Asparagales; family Orchidaceae; genus Vanilla; species Vanilla planifolia. Next base: position 25,324,395 of record CM043874.1, on the reverse strand, counting down.
AAAAATGCAAAAGAAGTGTAAAAGAAAGAGACATCCTTATTAGTGAAAAGTTCTAAACCTTTTAAGAAACTTTTTAAAGGGTGGCTAAAGGTTTTGTTAATTCTTTTGTAGTAAAGAAGATGTCAATGTTAGGAGCAGTAAGATTGCTACTGAGTTGAGTGAAAAAGTGCTTAGTGCACATATTGTGAAACATTCTATCTAGATCTCTATTGGTCCATGCAAGACAGACCATGATGCCTTAGTTGTGAGGAATTTGGTGGCATAGCCAGACCTTATCCACAAGCAAGATTTAGTTGCCTTATACTCCACATAATTTTGATCATGATTCCATTTCATAAGGGCCTAATAACGGTAATGGCAATGATTTAATCACAAAATTAAGAAGTGTAGGACAAAAAATAGTCTATAGACTAAGGCAACTAGCCCATAGTTCATGCAATCACTCAACAAGATGCCCCTTATGTTATAGATGTAAAAATAGGTATCATATTCTTTTAGAAATTACTTATGATTGTTTTATTTGATTGTGGTGTCTCTAATTCCTTTCTATTCCATTAAGTTCTTAATGAATTAATCGTTGACTAAAACAAATAACTAATCTTTTATTTATAGATTTACCCAATGGGAGGAGTGAGTTTCAAGTAGATAGATTTGTTCAAGGTAAATAAGGATGGGAGGTAAGGTGTTTGCTATTGAATTTCTTTTTTTGATTTTATTTTAATTTGGTATCATTTTGGGCATGGATTATAGACACCAAATGTTCATTGAGAATTTAAGAAGAAAATTTAGATTGATAACTCCTAATGGAGAGGAAGTAGTTTGCTATGGAAAGAGAAGAGGAATTCTATTTATTTTTGTGTTAAAGGCACAAAAGCTTTAGAAAAAAGGGTAATGAAGGATTTTTGTCATCCATTGTATTAGTTAATTAGATATTTGTAGGAGCACAAGAAGAACCCATAATCTATGAATATGTGGATGTTTTCCTAGAAGAATTAACCAATGTTCTTCTCAATAAGAAATTTAGTTTAAAATTCAATTGGTATTAGGTGCTAAGACAATATTAAAGGCTACCTAAAAAATGGAACCTATAGTTCTCAATAAGAAATTTAGTTTAAAATTCATTTGGTATTAGGTGCTAAGACAATATTAAAGGCTCCCTAAAAAATGGAACCTATAGAGTTGGTAGACATAAAACTCCAAATTCAAGAGCTGATGGACAAAGGGATTATTCTCCTCTTGTGTTTCCTTGGAAAGCAAGTATTTTATTTGTTATGAATGATAGTAGTTTGTAGATGTGTATATACAACTATGAATGAACAAGTTGACCAACAAGAATAAATACACCTATGAGAATTGATTTTCTTAATCAATTATAAGGTACTATGATATTCTTCAAGATAAAGTTTAGATTAAGATATTATCAGTAAAAGTTTAAAGAAGCTAATATTATTAAGATTACTTTTAGAACTCATTATAGACATTATGAGTTCTTAGTGTTACCTTTTAAACATACTAATGCACCTACAATTTAATTTGATTAACAAGTGTAGCATTTCCTTGTTTTATTTTATTTTCTATAAATATGTGTGTGTGTGTGTGTGTGTGTGTGTGTGTGAGTTGGGTTACCACAAAAGTTTTAATACCATTTTTAAAACCAAATTTGTTTCTAAACCATTTAATATATATATATCTCTATAGACATACCAAATAAATTTACAAAAGAACTAAAACCACAAAAATCTATAGTTACATGGTTATAAAATAAGATTTATATAGAATTCCTTAAAGTTAAAAAAATCTCATTTAATAATGCCTCACTTAATATAAGATTTCTTACTTTAAAAACACAAGTGAAACCATTTCCTTTTGAAAACATCTATCATTTAACCTTTCTTTATAATGAAGTAATCTAGGCTTTTCTTTGAAATTTTAGTGGAATTAAAATCATACTAAATTTAAGGAAACTACTAAATTCCTTGGTAATATAAAAAGGATTCAATTTATGCTTAACACGGTTCAAGTCCTACAATATTAAAAGTCTCATACTAATTCTTGCAATAACATCATATACATCTCAAATTATTCAATCCAAATTCATGGTATATAAAAAAACATAAGTAAACCATAATTATGTGAGCAATGCCTTTATTCCTCATCCTCTTGGCTCACATGAAGTGTATTTATATGACGAGAAATTTGTTAATGCCAAGAAAATGCTAAGCCAACTGACACTAGCTTAATGTGCAAGTTACTTATACATGCAAGTCAATACAAGTTTTGGGTCATGATATATGCTTTGTTAATATTATCACAAATAATAAATAATGTACAAGAAGTTAAGATATCCATGCATATGAAGTAAGAATATCTTTAAATTTTTTTTCCACCATTTTTATTATTTTTTCACATTATATTCTATAGGCTTTAGAATATCATCATCAACTTAGCATGTTAAGTCAATTCTCTCACCATCTCATTAAACCATAACATAACCCTTTATCTTTAGGTTACAACCTCCACAAGTCTCCTTACCTAATCTAACCCATAGAAAACCTACCCCATTTCCTTTATGATATTCCCAATCTTATTCTCATAATTTTTTTTAACTTTGAACATTTAAAAATTTTTCAAATTAATACCTACCAAAATATTTGTGAAAATTTCCCCCACCTTATTTGTTAAAGATCCCATGAAAATTTTGCATGCTAAACATGTAATGAAATATAAATATAAAAACTTTTATGAAAAATTAAATTAGCTTCTGATAAAATCAACATGTGGATTAATAATCATATCAAATCATAAAACGTATCCAACCCATGTTTTTTATGAATTCATTAAGGCTAGCTTTTTATGCTCTTAATTTATAAGCGTCACTCCATAAGGTTCATAATCGCAAACTCAAATTTGGTGTCATGATCACATTTAGAGTTGAAATGTAATAAGGCCTCCTACGAGCTCATCATACTCAATGCTTTCTTCCAACCTTGGTTTCACTTACTAAAATACCTAAATCAAAATTATTCTTAAATTAGAGATTTTGCAAATGCTTGGTCATGAAACCTTCTTAAACTCTCTCATAGTAGCCGAAACTTCTCTCCAATTCTTTAATAAAATTTTAAGATCCTCCATCAACTACAAAATCTCCCAGTTTGTAGTTTTTTGTTTGGATTGTTTACATTCTTATTTTTTCCCATGCTCTAGGAAACCCCAAATTGTTTAAACTATTAATTTCCTATACCTCAATGCATCAAATTTCACTAAAATAGAGGTTACACCATACTCAATGCTCCTTCAAAGTCTCTCAATAATTCTATGACTAATAGAGGGCATTTTGCATAGTTTTGATTGTTAGTTGTTTAGGAAACTAAGTAATGAATATATAATTTAGAGAATTATTTGACCTTAGTTAAAACTATATGGTATATTTAATTTCCTAAATCTTTTAATTAATTGGCCTCTAAAAATTCTCTAATTAATTTTAAAAATAACTCTATCATACCATTACTAAATGTTTAATAATGTTTTGTAATATTTTTACTTAGAAAAATAAGTTTTCTCATCAAACTCCCATTCCATTCATTCCATGCTAATGGACTATTTCCACCAAATGTTGAGGACAAGACACTTTGCCCACATACCTCTTTACCTCACCTTCTCCTCCTCATGCTTGCCTCACAGCAAAGCAACCTAAAGCCATTTTTTCACAAGTTTTTGACCTTGAGATTATTTGGTTTGTGAGTGCCCTCTTAGCCATCTTAGCCCTCAATGTGTGTAGTATCACGTCACTCATTAAAAGGCATTCAGACTTTGTCTAGTGGGATCTCATTCAGGTTTTGAATTACCTCTTTCACTTGAGACTGATGCTCTAAAATTAGTATAATACTACAGCGATCCTTTATCTCTAAGGTAGTGGGTCACTCTAATGCCAATAAGTTGTACCTCATCAACTTGAACACTACCACATACAAGATTAGCACAAGGGTCCTTTTGAATAAGATGAAACCTTATTTCCACCATTGTATTGTATATGAGTACGTGGTGTTTATCCTAGGTGAGTGCATTTTTCATAATTGCATTTTCACGTAGTACCTTTTCCATATATTGAAGACTCTAACCTTCTACTAGTTTAATGATGCTCAATGTGTTCATCTTAGAATGCAAGGCCTCATGCAAGGATGCCCTTTGTTTCCTTGGCTCTTTATCCCACGCTCTAAGATTTTTATGTTCTTATCCATCAACATACTATTTTTTATGTGATTAGGTGGTAAGGATCGCCTTCAATGCTCTTTTCGTAACACGCCTCCTTCATGCCAATCATGTTTTGCTTTTTGGGTATCATAACATGTCTTATATATTAATCATATAGATATTTGACCAATTGTTCAGGCTTTCACCAAGCATTAAGATGATCTACGCATCAAACTAATACAATGCATTAAAACCATTTTGCATTTTTTTTCCAAATTCATCATTGTAGTACTAGGACTATATGTGTATTAGATTAATATGATTAGTGTTGAAACTATTTAATAGCTTTAAAATTCTTTATGATAGTACTAGGATGATCTATGTATCAAACAAACCAAATCAATATTAAATCTATTTATGTATTTTTTTAGATTCTTTATTATCAAACTATAATAATAGTAATATTGTATTAGTATGTTCAGTTGTTAAGAATTTTTGTGAAAATACACGGATGATTATTATATCAACCTTATATGTTCACTATTAAATGCAAACTTTTCATCGTACAAATTTGATAATTATATCGTAGGAGTACGTTAATCACTTAGTATATGTTACTTGTTGTGTTAGTATGATCTTTTTTATTAGATTTGTATGAAGGCTAATTTCATAATATTGTTGTTTTGCTAATATAATAAGGTTTATCTTATTAGTATTATAGTTTTTGAACCCTTCTTTTTTTATTCTTCTTCATTGACAGACAATGATGATCTATATATTGCATCTTTACAATGTATTTGTATGCTCATTCCTTTATCATATGGTATGGAACATATATCAAACTTGTATGACATTTCACACTAAGTTATTTAAAGCTAGTTATAAGTAAGGAAAAAATAGTACTGACCTTATCATCATGATACAATGTCGTTGATTACTATTACAATCAAATCTTGAATACAAAATAGATAATTTTTAACTATTTCGGAAATTTTTTAACTATATCTTATTCCAAATTTATTTTTGAGATTATGTTTTGTATAAATAAGTGTTTAAATTTAAAAAAAAAATTGAATGACAAATTATTAAAATTATAAGATTTGCATTTTCAAGAAAGAGCTAAAGGTCAAGAAATAAATTGTATGTTTCACTATTTTTCTTGTTGTAGCAAAGGAATCAACTTGGTTTTCATTTTCCATTAAACATTCATTATTTTATTCTAATAATTTACATTTGCATTATATTGAATCATAGTATCTAAAAGAGGAATTGAGGTTTTAGGTTTGTGCAATGTTGAATTGCTAAAAGCTTGCCTTGTAATAGTTAGTTATCTTTTGTTACTATTTGGTGTCACCTCTAACAACAGTTTTTTTGTAAAGCTCAACCTTTATTTATTGTGGCAATACATAGTGGTTTTATTAGTCAAGTCTAGTCAAGTAGACAAGGTGTGAATGTATGCATTAATTGATTGAATGGCCTAAAAATCTTTGTGTCTTCTCTTTATTTATAGTTTCTATTTTTCTTCCAAATTCATTTAATCTTGCTTGTTGCAATGATTTATAATGTGTGATCTTTAATCTATTTTTTATTGAACACAACTTGCTATTGTGTTTAAGTGTTGTTGGATTAAAAGATTGTTAAAGCTTTTATTTTGTGCTAAAGTTTACAAATTGTTGTATTGAGTTTAAGTTTTACAAGTTCTAGACTTAAGAAATTTTTTAGTTGTTTATAGCTTGTTATAGCTTTAGCAATTTTTTATTTTTGCTTCTCATTTGGTGCTCTCAGTTTGCTACAACATTTAAAAGTTACTATAATCAAAAGTTTTCTTTCAATTGATGAAATTGTTGCAAAAGTTTTAAAGTTTCTAAATACTATAATTTACCCTCACACTTGAAGCTTTTTTCCTTCATAGTTTATACCAAATGCATCATCATATAATATGTTATGATACACTAGAATTTGTTTAGAATAGCATACTGTATGATATCAAACCGTCGTACATCAAATATGATTTGATGGTTAGTTAAAGAAAATAAAGGGAAATTGTACATTACGACATGAAACCATTGTATAGTGTGAACAAAGGAAGAGAGATGAGCAGAATATAAAGGATGATATAATATGATGAAGAATATCGTATAGTATGATGCCTTATCAGACCATCAACACCCAACAAGTCAGATTAGTCTAATAAGGTCAACAATGGTTATGCAAAAATTGTATGATATGAAGAGCAAGAATGTACAAGTACACTTATAAATAAGGAAAGCAAAAGGGATTGAAGTTGGATGATCCTTCATATGGAGTGTAATTTTGATAGATCATATAATACAAAGAGCAAAAACATACAAGTATAATTATAGAGAGGAGAGAGGGAATCAGATCAAATAATCCTTCATACAAGAATGAGCTAGACAAATTGTACAAAACAAAGAATAAAGTCATACAATATAATCTACAAAACAATTAGAGAGAAAGATGAAGGAAGAGTATAAGTAAAGAGAGATATATGGAATTGGAGGATGGTGTCTAGGTTAGTAATGAAAAAGATTTTCTTTAAAAGGTTTGCAAAGGAGATCAAAATGTGCTCAAATTCAAACTAATCAAGGTTTAAGATATTTCAAGAAAAAGAATTTAATGAAAAGAAAAGTATGATGAAGAAGAAGAAAACACAGAGAGAAACACACACACACACACACACATATATATATATATATAAGGGTCTTATAATAACGTAAATTGGATTAGTTTCCAATCATTAATGGGATGTTTATAACATTGCTAAAACAAATTATAAAAGAAAGGTCTTGATTATGTTGTTATGGAATTTTAGACATGGAGTTTAGAAATTTCAATCAGTATGTCGAGGATGTATCATGTTCAAGCAATGGCATGGTGTAAGATGAATCTCCTAGAGAGCAGGAGAATCAAAAGGAGGAGATGATAATGAAAATGCAAACTCCATAAGAACTAATACCAAGAAGAAGCCAAGAACAAATGGAATTGTGTTGAAATAATCATTTGGTAAAACTATGTTTGAGGTCTAAAATAAAAACTTACTTGGTAAAGTGGAAATGCTCTATGACAATATGGCATTCTAGGAGCACAAGAAAGGCTCAATAATGAGTTTGATATTAGATGGTGTGGCAAGCTAGTTGTGATGAAAGTAACAAAAGTTATGTTTAGAGGTGACACGAAACTTGGACATATCTTAGAAAGAATTTTTTTCAAACTTTATAAGATGGTATGTCCTAGTAATAATAAAAGATAAGGGACAAAGCATCCTAACAAGGACATATAGTAAATGGACAAGTATTCAGTTCTAACAATTAATATCTAAAGTAGTTACACATAGTCCAAAGCAAGTTTTAGAAAAGAAGTAAAAATGTTATATTTTTTTAAAAAGGTTAAAGGACTCCATTGAAAATATTATGTAGTTCCCTTCCTACAAAGAGATAGTGGTGTTTACTATATGAGTCAAACTATTAAGAAGGATGGAGAAATGAGAGTAAAATGAAAAGAAATAATTCATTCAGAAAGTATATCAAAACATCATAAGATTAGGAAGTCAAAATAAGAGCCTACTCTATTCAAAATGGAACAAAAAAGGGTTCCCAATGTTAGCTGTCTAGCAAATTTCATGAAGAAGAATGTTGGAGGAAAGGAGTATAATGTTTTGCTTGCAAAGGAACTAGACATTATGCAAGAGATTGCCCAAATATGATGGAAAAATTAACCATTATTGAAATCAAAGAGAGCAACAAAGTTATGAAGATCGATGCTCAATCTTTAAAGAAAAATTAGAGAAAGCTTGTCCATATTAGATTTGTGAAAAACTTCATTGAAAAGAATTCTAAAATAAAGGGGCAAAATGTTATCCTTATGGAAACTTTGGGCACTATACCAAGAAGTGTTCATAAGAACAAAAAAATTAGAGGGAAGTAGAAATGGGAGAGAATTTTCACAAGGAGAACCTTCCTTAATAAATGCAAAAAGGAAAGAATCCTCAACTACCACCAATAGATCAATCTCACATTTATGCCTTAAATAAGAAAGAAGCTTCATCAACATTAGATGTTGGAATAAGTACATTACAATTATGTATTTCATTGACTTGAAGTATAGTTGATGCATGAATAACTTGAAGGATTTGTTTGAACGAAATCTACATGTATACTCAATCAAGGATGAGATGCTACAGTTGTGAATAATATTGATGTGAATTTATGAATCATTCTTTAGAGGCATGTTATTGATTTGAATGCTCTCTAGTTTTGTTGAATGAAAAGGTGACACAATCTTGGACAAAAATAAATTGAAATGGGCAACTAGGGGTGAAAATTATTGAGTATAAGCATTAATAAGAAATCATTTCAAGGAATAAAAAAATTATTAGAAGAATCATTCCCTATAATAAGAATTACTTTATAAAGATAGAATATATTCACAAAATCATTCAAAATTTTGAGAATAAAATTATAATAAGATAGGAAGATTTATAACATCCCAAAAGTAGAATTAATTTATTTTAAAAAAATTTAAATTTATTTAGAATTAAAATTAAAGAAAATTAATGATTTCAAGATTGGCTAATAGTTCTAAGGTAAGCAAAGTTGTAAATTATGAAAATAATAATATTTCTAATTGAGCTATTTTGAAGAATTTTATAAATATTTTTAAAAATTTTCTAAAGTATATTTTTAAGATTTAAAAGTATAATATAATACTATAGGAGTGGATTATATAATGGGATAGAGAGAGAGAGAGAGAGAATTAATAAATATGCTTTAATGAAGGCCATCATGTAATATGATTAAAGACATCATATAATATGAAAGAAAGTGAAAAATAGAATTAAATAAGTTGAAATAAATAATAAAAGTATAAGAAAGAACATCAAATAAATGCAATCATATTTCAAATAATGCATGCCACCAGTCGAACAAGTCTCTATAAGGTAAGTGAGATCATTTAGATAGTAAGGTACAATAATAGAAACATACAGGTTTGACTGAGTGAGAAAAAAAATTTAATTAAGTATAATAGAATGAGTAATGGATGAATAAACCTAAAAAAATCATAAAGTTTTATATGATCATCATATAAATATAATAACTTCAAGAGAAAAGAGTAACGATTATACAATTATAATAAGGGTTATCATAGAGTGTGATTTTATGAGAACAACTAAGATGAATGAACAAAAAGGGATCATATGATATAATTAATGATATTATATAAGTACCATCAAGTGAGAAGCTTGAACTAGGAGCATTATACATGGACATCATAATATACAACATAAGGAGAATACCTGAGCTAAATACGTTAAACCATATTATACATTTATGATAAGGTAATTATATAAGTACAACAAGTGCAATTAAGCATAAATGAAGAGAAATATTAAGCATCATACAATTCAAAGTGAAGGGATTGTACAATGCAATATTGCATAACCAAAAGTTTTAAAAACAAATGGTGAATGGCAAAGTAAATCATCATGGATTAGAGCTCAATCGACAAAAAATGTCAAAGTTAAGAAGAGAAAGTAAGTTATCACTCAAATAAAAAGTCATAATTGTTGGTGTTAGATCACCCTTGTGTTTGATGATTCAAGTCATAATTATTTAATACTTTATTTTAATGAACTTACTTATTGTAAATCAAGTTTAGTTGTAAAGAACAAGCCTTACACTTTTGAAAATAATAAATTTGTAGTCTTCAAAATACCTTGGAGTGTTTAATAAGCTTGAAGGATTAAAAACATACACATCAAATTGAAAAGATTTTTTTTATGAAATAAAATGTTAGTTTATTAATTATCAATCATAAAGCACATCCTTTATTCGTATCAAATTTAAGTCCTACTCAAGCATCTTAATTGTTTAATCATCTACTTAATTTAGAAAACATGTACGTTTCTATTTTTCACTCAATCTTTTTTTTCGTTAAATGTATCTTATGTGCCTTTGCTAAATTTTTATAGTAAGTCTATTAGTAAATTTCAGTTAAATTAGATAAATAAAATATAAAAAAATAATATGGTTAAATTTTCATAATTAAAACGAATTAAATACATCCTAAGCCAATAATCCAAGCCTGTGCAAAGCACTTAGGTCAACCAAGCCAAAGAAGGCCTCAAGAAACCAACTAGAACCAAGTTGGGTTAGGCCTAAACTTTGTTAGGATGTATTTTTTAACCTGGTTAGTGTAACATAAAGGAAGCATTGAATTTGGTAATATTCATATGAAGTGTTTCATGGGTAAGAAAGGACTCGATATAAAACCCATAATCCTGTAAGCATACAAGTGGCTCAGGTGAATAAATTTTAAGTGCAAAATGAGGGAACTAGCCCATGAATCAACTCACATTATCCATATAAGAAAGATGTTATGAAGATCAAATATTTTTGATATCTTGTTATGTGGGACTAAAACCTGTATCCATTTCAGGAGACTAATTCTAAATAGCAAGAGTTACGTGATTCATCCAATCATGTAATTTTAGAATCAAATGATCTTAATCTCATCTACATTTTATCCCTACATAAGATCTAAATCCAATCATTAGATCACGATTCAAATCTAACAACCTATAGCTCTCCATTTTGAATGCTATAGCAGAGATCATTCCAACCTTTATCGTTAATGAATTAAATGATCTAGACATCACCCAATGTGATCAAATGGTCTAAATCTAATATGTCTTTATCATTGATAAATTGAATGATCCAGATCTTATTAAACATGATCATATAACCCAGATTTATTGTCCTAATCTAACCATCCATAACTCATCCTCTTTTATAATTTTTGATATGATAATCTATATCCTCTTTGATCAAATCTAATGACACTAGTATAAGCCTAATAGCTATTTTCTTAGCCATTATGAAAGAATTTTCTTAAGTTGTTTGGAAGAGGGTTTTAAGTTAATTAATAATAGCTTACAAAAAAGTATTGCCTTGACTTTCTCATTAATATGATCAAAATGTTTTTTTATAAAAACCCAACCATTACAAATGAAATGGCTACAAAACATGAATAAGATCTTAAGATCTTAAAAAAAATATTACATGAAATTCTATTGATATAAAATCTCTTAACAACACACTATGGCTTAGTATTTCTCAAACTACAAAATTCTTTCAACTAAGCCTAACATTTTTAAGCTTTTATTTTTTTAATTTTTTTCATAATTTTGAACTCTTTATGCATTACTCTTTCATTAACAAGCATAAAAAGTTATACTTTTTTATCAAAAAAATTTTCTCTTACTATATTTTTTTTCTTTTTGGTTGGGTGGCCTAACATTTGTAAAAGTCTAAGTTCAGTTTAATTACATAAAAAAATTGAGTAAGGATTGAGCAAGAAAAAGACAAAATTATAGTTGAATCTATAAAAACTAGTAATTTGGAGATGAATCATAAGAAATAATCTCAAGTAGGTTAAAGATGAAACATAAAAGAAAATCTCAACTTATAATCTTTGTAATAGTAGTATTTTTTTATCTTAATAAGGGTGGATATAGGTTCTAGTTTAAACTAAATCACCAAATACTTTTGGTGTACTTTTTAATTTTTTTTTCTTTTTATCTTAATAATAAAAATTAAAAATTATATATAAAAAATTGAATATCAAGGTTTTTTTAGAAAAGTAAAATTATTTCAATAAAAAATTTTGAAAACATAAATTTGCTCTAAAAATAGAAAAAAAATATTTTAAACCTAACAATTCAACCCCTCTTACTGGATTTGCATACATATTTTACTTCAGTTAAAAGAAAAATAAGAGTCAGGATTATGAGTAGACATTATAAGTGTATAAAAAATGATGTGCTGAAAACGTGCGATACATATTTGGGAAAAATATGAGTAGTGTAGCTTTAACCTAGGGTGTAAGATTGAAGAGACAAAAAGAGAAGAGGTCATTCCAAGAGTTTAAAAGGAATCTAACAAGAATTAAATACAAGGCAAAAGCAAACTAAGAGAAATTTAGTAGCAAATACTTAAGTTATATTGTAGCAACTAAATAGTAAAGGAAGTAATTACAAAAATCCAAACCATGATGTGACCACTACATAGGAAATAATGTGTAAGGAATCTTGTGCATGTGTATATGTTTGATGTATAATGTCTATTAGAGTTGTGGAGTCTTAGTACATTTTAAATTAATATCTTGAGAATAATTGCTTTCTTTAATTTTAATGACCTACTAACATGTTTGATTTATGCATGATTTCATTAGCATAATGTCTTTAAGATGATATGTTTACATGTTTTCATGTTATTGTGATAATGGACACAAAAATGTAACAACAAAAAAAATAAAATAGTTAATGTCATTTGTGATTAAAGCCATAAAGGAAATACAAAAATATAAGAATGTGAAAAGAAAGATAAAGATGATGAGAAAAGTATTCGATAAAAAGAAAAAATTGTTCAACAAAAATGAAAGAATGAATGATTGCATAAAGTGAAAACTACCATTCCAGAATGACAATTTCTAAGATGTGCTAAAAGTGTCATTTATTCAAGTTGTTTATATTGGAATGACATGTTCATAAATATGTCTAATCATTTATGAAATAGTCTTATCTTAATCCAATCTTAAATGAGGTGAATGATTAAAAGAAATAAAGCCAACTCTTAAATAAGATAAAAGATAAAAGAGTTAAAAACTTTTATACGAGAAATTTGCTTTACTTTCTTTATTCATTCACATGCTCTTTTTATATCGCATTTGTTATAATTGCCCTTATCATGTGGTAATAAGAAAGTTATGTGCTTTTACATGAATGGACATGCGTTGCTATTAAAATAATAATAATTGGTCTAACTTATTTTTGGTTTAATACTCGAGTCAAAATGAGACACATCATGGGACTATTGGGGTTCAATAAGGGATAGCATGTGATGACATGGCATAAAGGATGTTTATCTTTGCCTTCCAATTGCATAGCTATTATGTCAACATTTTATCTTTATTTAAGAAGTTAAAAAAATATAATAGAACTTTATTTAGTGATGTTTTCTTAAATCATAGTTTGGTTAAGTAATGAATGAACCATATATTTGTAAAGCTTGGGTTGTTTAAAATGTTAAATGGTTTTCTAAATAGTGAATATGACTTAAATACAAAAGTTTTTTTTAAGTGATTTTGTTATAAAGGTTTTCAAAATAAGCTAATGCAGTAGCATATAATACATAATATAGAAGTTCTATTTAAACGCATATTAGTCATATTCAGACTCAAAGTCATACCAGGATTGGCTCCTTTATTCTCGTTAGTCTCTATTATATTATTGTTGCAATAGGTCAATTATAACTAACGTTTATTTATGACATATTTTAGTTTATTTTCATGAATTTGTAAAGTTATTTGTATCTATATTTTATTTTAAATCATTTGAAAATAATTGGCAATTGTTTTGGATATTTTTATCTTTAAGTTCAATACAAGACATCCCTTTAGCACTCCCTTAATTCCCTCAGTGCAAAATTTTGTTGAACATGAATTCAAAAGGACTTAAAAATGAGTTTTAAGCTATTTCCATTGTCATTCGCCATCTGCCATTATTCATTGTCATTTACCATCATACCACTGTCGTCAATAGCCATAGTCATCACTCGTGTTGATGCTACGAATAAATTGATCCACTCAACTAGAGCCAACCCATCAACTCGTGTTGACCCATCAACACGAATAAAACTGGTCTGCAAACACGATTGAACCATCAACATGCACAAAATCGATCCATAAACATGATTGATCGATCAACACATGTTTACCAGTCGACTCTCACTGATTCTCTCTGATCCATGCTTACCCAAAAACTAGACTCGATGTGTCATGCTCCTCTTTACCTATGTCACACTGATTGCACAGCACACCACCTTGCTGTTCACTATTATCATTGTCCAAAACACACATGCTAATTTAGGAAATGCTTCTGTCAATTAATTTTGTACCTTTTCAAGTTAATGTTTTTGGAAGAATTCAAAGTATTTCTTTTGTAATATATGATGAATTTTGGAATTTTGAAATGTCATTTAAAATTTCAAAATTTATCTCTTAATATTCTTAAATGTCCTTTCACATTTGTAGATTAGTAAATTATTATTGAACCATTAAAGTCACTATAAATAAGGATGCTTACCATGTTGTATAAGATGAAAATCTTTTAATTAAATAACATAGTATTGCCACCAAGCTTGTTTGATATAAACATGTCATGTGCGATCAATTTGATAGTGTGATTCCTAAAGGGAAGTGAGCAAAAGGCTCAAAGGAGAAATCCTAACCATTATTTAATATTCACAAGTGTGTCAATCACTAAGGAAGTTGTTCACCACTTTATTTCAATTTATGAAAAACTTAATTATCACATCTAGCATTCTTATTAGTGCATGTGTCTATGTGATTTCTTGTTTGGCCTTCTACGAACTTCAGTTATGTGTGTACTTTTCCACTTCACTACTAATATGAGTACTTGGGTGTCTGTTGTTAAAACTATTTTTTTAGATTGAGATCTTTTATATTAAAAATCAATACAAGTTTTTGGCTTCTAAGAAAGTCCTTACTTTCCTGACGATCCTAAGAGTTTTTATTATAAACTTATAACACTTATGGGTAGGTCATTGTATAGCTATATTTTTTTAACCTAAATATTTCTAAATTATCTAGAAGTTAAAATAGATTTTAGTATATCATCCTACATCAACTTTGGTATTAGAGCACGGTTAGATTTAAGAACATGCATATTTTTTAATTTATCATTAAATAATCTTGTTTTAATTTTATGTATTTGTTTTTAATTACTAAAGTTATTAAATATATATATATAAATTCAACAAAAAAATCTTGTTTTTAAGTTTGATGCTACAACATTGTTTTATTTATATGGCCTCTTATTATAATATTTACTTTTTCTTTATAATCCCAAATTAAGAACTTTATTTTAAAACCAATAGTTCATGACCACAATATCAAAAAATAGTATAGAATGACTGATTCTTGACTAGAACAATCACCCATGGACCCAGTAATACAACATGCAATTCTAGAACTAATTCTTTCGATAAAAGAGCTAAGAGTAACCTTAGAAATATGTATAGATTGATTGGAATAATGTAGAGATAGTAGATCGAGTTGACACATAAATCAAGTAGTTCTATGATAAGTAACTCTAAAGTTGGAAAAATATCCTTTAAAAATGAACTTAACCAACTAAAACATTAACCTAGGCATCGAGCTACTCCATTACTCATGATAGAAGACATAGTAAGGATGATAATTGCTAGGTTAACATGGTTAAAATAGAAGCTCTTATATTTCATGGTAGTTTAGACCCTAGAGTATATCAATATTGAGAAATGAGAATAAAGCATTATTTGGTTGGTATGATCTTAGTGAGCATCAAAAGTACCAATTTGTAAAAACTAGGATCACATCACATACTAGATTATTTCTTACACATTAGAAAAGTGATATTTTGATGAAGTTTGAACATTAAATCGATCATGGTAAGAACTCAAGATTTTTTTATGAACTAAATATGTACCCATCTCTTATTTAGGTGAACTTTTAGATAAATGGTAATGTCTATCCCAAGATTCAAAGATTGTTAATAAATATATTATTAAATTTGAGAATTATATGTTTAGATGTGGTGTATAAAAGCAAAATTAAATAATATTATCTCAATTTTGAGTTGGGCAAAAAGTCTATTCAAGCTAAGTCATACTTGAGAAATATTACTAGTTTTGAAAAGGAATATAAAGTGGCCTATGATGTTGAAATATTTAAAGCATCAATTATTGATAAGAGTGAGATTCTTTTAATCACTTCCTGGCCTCAAAATCTTACCATCACTTCTATTATTCATACTACTTCTACTCCATAAGTAACCCATGCTCCTTCACCCATACCACCAACCCATCAAATCCAATGCTTAGATAAGCCATTTACATGTTCTAGAGTTGACTATTATTATTATCAAAAAAGAAGGCATGTTGTGGCCAAGTGCCTTAAAGACTCCTACACATAAACATAGAAGAAGTAAAATAAATTATTTAAGTTGAGAAAGAAGAGGTTATACAACCAGATAAGGAGGTTGAAGAAGAATTACAAGTATTAGGTGATTAAATCATCCACACTTGTGAGATTCACTTCGAATATAGACCATCTGAAAATTGGTAATGAAATAACATCTTTAACACATTTATTAGAATTAAAAACTAATCTTATAAGATTGTTATATATATTAGTAGTTGTATTAATATCATAACACAGAATACTGCAAAAAAATAGGTTAATACTCACAAACCATCCTCACCATACATCGTATCTTGGATCAACAAAACCTTAATTTTTATACAACAAAGGTTCTATATTTTTTTTAAATTTTGGTCAATATTATAAGAAATTATGGTATGATATTATCCTAATGTAAGTAGGTAGTCTTATCTTAAGAATACCTTAGTTATATGATTGATATGTTATCTTAAATGAAAAAGCCAATATATATACTTTTATATATGAATGAAAAAAGATCACGTTATACCCTTCATCTCCCTCAAAGAGAATTTCTAATCAAAATACTCCAAAATACAAACATCAGTAAAAAAAAGAATACTTAATACCATTTCAATAACTGAGATTAAGAAGGATATGATCAATGATAAAATCATTTAGTTTGTAAAAATTAAAAAAGCTCTTAATGGTATATCCACACCACCATCCATAACCCAACCCTTATTAAAAAAATTTATAAACATATTTCTTAATGGCTAGCAAGACACACTCCTACCTTTAAGAGATATTCAACAAGCTATATATGTAGTTCTTGTCACATTACCACCACATTTACCACATTACCAAGTAAATCTATTAGTTGAAGTAAAGCTTAAATTTTTATCAACTCATCATTCACAAATGGTTGAACAAAAGATAGTCAAACAAGATTTTGCCATCTTCTTTGTAGCTTAATAAAAGAACATGTTTCAACTTAGGATCTTTTATTACCACATTCTTAAATTTGTTTATAATAATTTTGTTAATAGAATAATAGGTTTGATTTCATTTGAAATTTATTTTGGAAATTATCATCAAAATCTTCTTGATTTGATTCCCACACCTTATGATTTCTATACTTTTGAGTTTATTAAGTCTTTTTCTCATTATATTTTATCATTACATAAATATATTATTAAACAATTTAATTTAAATAATAAAATTTATATAAATAATGAGCATATATTTATAAATAGCCTAGAGAATCTACTAAGAATGATTATGTGATGGTCCATATTATCTCTAAGAGAATTTTATTAGGAACCTAAAAAAAATTGCTTGCCTATAGGGTTGGACCATTTAGAATTGAAAAAAAACTTAGTATAAATGCATATGTTTTAGATTTTTCCAATGATTATGAAATAAATGCTACCTTTAATTTTCTAGATCTTTTACATTATAGGGAACCACACCTGATACCTAACAAGTCTTTTGAACCATCAACATTATTGTCAATTAAACTTGTCCTACAAATACATTTAGCCCCCTATCTGGTGAGTTGAAAGATCAAGAGAAGTAACTCTTAGATGATCAAATAGTATTCACACAGGATCAAACACAACTAAGATTTTTGGCATGTTGGCTATGCCATCCAATCTTTGATGAAACTTGCATAACTAAGGAAGAGTTTCACCACCTAAACTCAAAAATGTTATAGTATTAGAAATTTTATCCTGGCTCCATGGAGTTGGTTTCTTTCCCACCTAAGGAGTATAACACAATAGCATCTAATAACTCACATTAAAGTTTTACTAAGAGACATACTAATCTTATTCAAATTTGAAATCATATAAGATTGGTTCCTCTACTCTTCATTAATCTTTATTATCATTACCATTATAAGGGTGAATTATAACTAAGCTTTGTTTATTATATATTTCAATTTATTCTCATTAGTTCATTAATTTATTTAATTTATGCTTTAATTTAAATCATTTGAAGAATAATTACTAATGTTTTAGATATTTTTAGTTTTAAATTTAATACAAGACATCTCTTAATAGTTCTCGTTATTCTATTAGTACAAAATTCAATTAAAAATGACTTCAAAAAGGCTTTAAGTGAGTTTTGGATTATTTTTGCTATTGTCCATTGTCGTCTGTTATTGTTACTGCCTCCTGTGCCTACTTGTGCAACTTATTCAACTCATGCCCACCCTTCAAACTCATTGATCCACTCAACCAATAACAATCCATCAACACATGTAGACCCAATCTGATAATGCAATTGACCAATCAACACACACTAACCCTTTAACCCATGTTGATTTGCTTGAACTTGCATCAACCTAAAAACTGAACCCGTAGTATCACGCATCTCTCTGCCCTTGACACACTAATCGTGTCACTCGTTGCCTAGCCACTTGTCATTAACTACTTATGTTAATTAATTTTACAGCTTTTCAAGTTAATTTTTTTAGTTTTTTGGTAAAATTCAAAGTATTTCTTTTATAATTTATGATGACTTTTGAAATTTTGAAATGTCCTTTAGAATTTCAAAATATATCCCTTAGTATTTCTGAATATCCTTTCATATTTCTAGGTTAATAAATTACTATTGTACCCTTAAGGTCTTTATAAATAGATATGCTTATCATGTTGTATAGGATAAAAAGGTTTTAATGAAGTGTTATCACCAAGCTTGTTTGATACAAGCATATCATGGTGATCAATCTAATGATATGATTATGAAGGTGCCTTGCGAAGGTGAGTTAGAGGTTCAAAACGAAGATCTCAACCCAGTATCTAACATTCACAAGAGTGTCAAATCACTAGGGAAGTTTTTCACCACTTTATTTCAACTTTTAGAAAACTTAATCATCACATCAAACTTTCTCATTAGTGCATGGATTTCTTGTTTAGCCTTCTCCAAATTCTATTTTATATATTATTATTTCACTAACAATGTGAGTACTTTGTTGTGTTTTATTAAAATAACTTTTTCTTTTGGTTAAGGTCCCTTATGTTAAAAATCAGTGCATGTTCTTGGCTTCTAAGAAAGTATTTACTTTCTAAACAATCCTAAGATTTTCAATTCTAAGCTTATAACACCTTTGGGTAGGCTGTTATATAAATATATTACTTAAACCTTGGTATTTCTCAATTATCTATGAGCTAAAATAAATTTTATCATATCATTAAAAAGCATTTTAAATTTTCTTCTTCCACATGTTTTTATTAAAAAAATAAAACTTACAAATTTTTTAAATAACAAGAGAAAAAGTAAAAAAATAGATGGCATGGTACCAAATCTAAGAAATGTCAAGTTAAGGTTGCCATAATCATTCTAATGTATAAGGTATTAATATGAGAGCATTGCATGGAATAGATTTATCAACATGCATTTTAATGTATGAGATAAAAGATTATCATGAATATATATATATATATATGTATATATATATATATATATATATATATATATATATATATATATATATGTATATATATATGTATGTATATATATATGTATCTATATATATATATGTATATATGTATGTATGTATGTATGTATGTATGTATCTAGGCATACATATATATATACATATGTTATGAGTATTAAAATTTAAAATAATGAATAAAAGGAATGAAATAAAAAATAAATGAATAAAAGAAGAAAATTAATTGAATAAGGCTAATGATCTATAAGATCATGAGAAATGTGAAAACAAGAAGACGAGATTTGTTTTATCACCTTGTCTGTGAATACTTGATATGATGAGATTTTTCCTACTATCATTGATATATGGTTTGAGAACCATGATAGACGAAATACCTTGTTATCATTAGTACAGTACAAAGGGATGTTTGGTGGTGGTTTTAAGATAAACATGGAATCTAACCTCATTTCTAATATTGTAAATGCTTCAACATTAAGCAATGAAACATATAGGCCCATTTTTATTTGTACTTTTCTACTACCCAATAGTTGTATGTGATATGAGTTTGATGGCTTAACTTATTGTTGATGGAGATCTTAAGATATGATTGATGACATAGTAATGTGATATGATATGAGATCCCACAAAAGTGTAAATAATAAACATATAAGAAAACTAAATCCCAAAAATAAAAAAAAAGTTTTACAAAAAGAAAAATGAAAATAAATGTAAGAAAATAAAGGGATAATATTAATGATATATGATATCAATATTGTATAATGTCTATATGAATAATTATGCATAATACATATGAAAACATCTATAGATATTGAATATATTTATATATCTTTTTATATTATGTATTCTTATTTATTATATAATTTTTATTTATATTCTACATACTATGATTTTATATTACTTTTTTTTTTCTAACTAGCAATTTGTTTATTGAGTATATTATGTTCATACTTATATTACAAGCAATGATATAGATATTTATAAAATTGAGGGTTCCTAAAAGTTTGTCATTGACCCTAAGAGTGAGATGATGTTTAATTCAAGGGCATTGTAAGGTATCTTTTTGTGAAAGAACTTATGTTGATTTGTTTGATGGTAGGTGTACCATAATATAATATCAGCTTTGTTATGGTATTAGTAGCTTTGAGACCTATGGTTATTATCCAATTATTTCATTGATTATGACATATAATTCAATAATGTTTTTTGTCACCTTCACACTATTTTATGTAATTTTCTTAAGAGTTTTGGTGCTTGTTATATCATTACTTAATATTTTTATATTTTAGAGTGTTTCATCAAGTTTATTTATGGTTTAGTTAGACAAGCATAACATTCTCTCTAATATACCTCATGTTACATCAAATAGCCCAAAAGTTGAGTAAGGCCATTTTATTTTACATTAAGACTGTAATAATATAATCAACACATAAAGTGAGACTAAAGATATTCTTATTAGTGCAAAATAAATCTTTACCTTAGCTAAAAATCAATTATCATACACACAAATAGCTCTCAATTATGTGAAAGCATAGTGTGAGTTTACAAAATATTTATAAACTATGATGGAAAGAACCAAAGACCTATGATAGCCATAAATTGTATGGAAATCATCAACTTTGATACCACTTGTTAAACATATTTTATCAAATCAACTCAATCAACCTCGTCCATTTTGTCATATCATATGATCTAAATTGAAAAATATTTAGTTTTGTTGTCACTTATTAACAAAGTTGCACTAAGTGGGGGCTTAAGTTAGAAAAAATTTCTCCTTCTATATATATTTTATAATTAAAAATATTAAACCTATGAGTAGAAATTAAATTAATTGTAAGCTTTTATTAATATACTCAACTTAGAATATGGGACTGAACTTATTTTAACTTGTGTTTGAATATTTCTTTTTCTAGCATTTACCTTAACAACCCCTTTATGAGAAATGTCAATTAACTCATTGCTCCAAATGTGAATCCCACAAATTACATGCATTTTAAAGATTTGCTTCCTAGAACCAATAAAATGCACCTTACCATTATGCAATCTTCTATTATTTTGATGTTATGCATGGCTTTTAAATTTAAGTTAATTAACAAACATTTCTTTAATATGTTTATCATTACATTTATAAATAATGCATGTATTACTATTATATTACAATTTTCCTTAATTATAAGCAAAGCATCAGCTTAATATTAAAAACAATAATTACACTTCTCAACCTCCATAAATGAAAGTGATTTACTATCAAATTATAATAATAGTGACAATTTTAGGATCATCGAAGAACTTAATTTGATGTTCATAGGATGGTCATGAATTTAATTGATATTATGAGAATAATGAGAATCTTTTTGGTGCAAATGTTTTAGTGATTGAATACTAAACATTGTTAATTCATTGTAAAATCTTGGTGTTTGTTTGACAAAGAAAATGACACAATTAAACTTTCTAAGCATTCTATTTATGGTCGATGGATTACAAATCTATAGAGGGACCATTTAATTTGATCATTAATTGAATTTATCAATGAATATTTGGACTTTATTCATCAAATTTATTATGCTCTTTTCTTACAGTAAAAAATGTTGGCTGATAAAATATTTTTGTGTCTTAGTAATGTGTTCAATTAAGTTATAATGTCTTATAAGCTATACTCACATCCAATCAAACAAAAACTAGGTTCCTCAACACAAATAAAGTGTTGTAGTACAACTCTACTCACACATCATCTTTGATTAATTGTCGATGCCACATTCATTGGATGTCACCAAGCTAGTGGAAATAATAAAGCAACATCTGTTAGTACATAAAGCTAATGGGTCTGACATAGTCTCATCAATTTGAGCCCTTTAAGAGTTGTAATACTTTCATTTACAATAAAATTTTGGTTTTCCCAAAAAAAAGGACATGGCAATGAATGTAAAGATGATGTTTTGAGATAGGACACTAATGTAACTTCCAAAATCAAACATTGTGAAGTTTTTTTAATATCTAACATTTACAACAATGTTTAAACAGTAGTATAAATGGATGTAACTTTCAAAATCAAACATTGTCAAAGCCATTGGTATCTAATATTTATTATGTTAGCAAACTTTAAATATTTGTTAGCTAATTTTAAGTGTTTGTTAACAAACTTTTAAGTATTTGTTAGCAAATTTTAAGTGTTTGTTAACAAATTTTAAGTATTTATTAGCAAATTTTAAGTATTTAAATATTAAAATAATTTTAAATTTTAACTTGATAGTTATCATATAGATTAGGAACAAATTTTTGAATTAGAAGCAAATATTTGGGAGATTATTTTTCTACAAAATGATGTAATTACTGCTTAGCTGTTAGGTGTGAATAAAATTAAATTATATTTCTTTTGTCTTCATATATCTTAGATTTTCTACTACTATTTTTCAATTTCTCCCAAATAATCTCTAATGCAAGTTTGGTGTTTGTAATTCGAGATCTATTTTATTTTAATTTATTTTCATCAAAGTGGTATCAGAGCTTGGAGAAAAAGGTCGAATACTACACTGTCGGAGGGAGAAGAGTAAAAACAAACTCTATTTAGAAGTGCAGTTTGCAAAAAGTGTGGTGTGCAGAAATGAGAAGCGACTTAATGTTTGGCAATGTGTTTGTGGCAATTAGAAACAGTGTTTGGAAGTATGTTTTTATTTAAAATGTCTAGAATTGTACAACAAACCTTTCCTAAATTGAATCATAAAAATTATGATAATTGGTGCATTCAATTTAAAAACCTTCTTGGGTCATAAGACCTTTAGAAGATTGTTATCAATGACTTTGAAAAATCAAATACTACTAAAGCAGAGAGAAAAATGTTGAAATAAAATAAAAAAAGATAAAGTATTATTCTTAATATATCAAGGGCTTGATGAAGCCACTTTTGAGAAAGTTGCATAAGCGACTACAAGCAGAGAAGCTTGGAATAAACTCAACACAATCTTCAAAAATGTTGAATGTGTGAAGTGTGAATATCTTCAAATCCTTAGAGGTGATTTTAAGTAGTTAAAGATAAATAAAAATGAGACTATCTTTTTTAATTATGTCACATAATTAATTGCTATTATGAATTTGATGAAAATAAATAGAAAACAAATTAACGATGCACATATGATCAAAAAGGTACTTTGTTCTTTAACTCTTATGTTTAAGCATGTGGTTAACAGCAATTGAAGAATCTAAAGATATAGATAAATTATCTATTGAAGAACTAATGAGTTCTTTACAAGTGCATGAGTAACGACTAATACGAAGAGCTGAAGTTGCACCTATTAATCAAGCATTAGACTCAAAACTGAATTTGAAAGAAGATAATACCTTGAAGAAAGAGAATTCAAATTCAAGAGGAAGCAGACATGGTTCATATCGAGGATGTGAAAGAGGTCATTTTCAAAACAAATCTTAATAAAATATTAATCAACCTTACATGCAACACGAGCATGGAAGGAATAGTGCTTCTCGAGGTCAAGGACAAGGAAGAAAGGATCAATGTTACAAGAAGGGTCGATATCATTATTGGCTAAAAAAGAGGATAATAAAAGAAAAGATGTATGTTTCCTTGACTCAGGAGCAAGCAATCATATGTGTGAAAAAAGACATTTATTTGATATATTTGAAAAGGTGCAAGTACGTGTGAGTCTTGGAGACTCATCAAAGTTGAAGGTAAAAGTAACATAAAATTTTATAAAGAGAATGAGTTTTTAATTATTATTTCGTATGTATATTTTATTCTTGGTATAAAAAGTAATATTCTTAGTCTTAGATAATTGATTGAGAAAGGATATATTATATATATAGAGAATAGTTATCTTCTTTTGCAACATTCAAAAGGAAAGAGTATTGCTAAAGTGAAGATGTCGACAAATCGTATGTTTTCTCTTCAATTAAATTCAATATGTAAAGCTTGCTATCTTAGGCATCTTTCAAATAATTCTTTGAAATGGCATCTAAGGTATGGTCACCTTATCTTTGGAGATTCGAAGTTATTGGCAAAGAAAAGAATGGTGAAAATCTTCCTTTATTGGTGATCCAGATTAATACGTGAAGCTTGTATACTTGGAAAGTAATGTCGTCTACCATTTCAAAAGAATAAAACTTGGAGAGCTAAAAGACCATTGCAGCTTATTCATATGGATATTTGTGATTTATTAATGCCATTATCTAATGGAGGTAATAATTATTTTATTACTTTTATAGTTTATTTTAGAAATAAAAATGTGGACATATTTTATTAAAAAAATCTACTATTATCTTTATATTTAAAGAGTTCAAATGCAAGATTGAAAAAAAGAGTGGGTTATTCATTCAAAGCTTTAGATCTAATAGATGTGGTGAATATACATCAAATCATTTATTCAATGATGTAAGAAGGTATACAACATCAACTCAACACAAGTTATACTCTACAACAAAATAGGTGGCTGAATGAAGAAATCGTATTATCCTTGATATGATAAGGATAATGGTGAGAAAGATGAATATGTCAAAAACATTTTGGGTAGAAGCAGTTGCTTGTTCAACTTATCTATTGAATCGTTGTCCTACTAAAGCTATGCATTATATGACTCCATAGGAATCTTGGACTGGATATAAATCAAGTGCTTCTCAACTTTGTATATTTGGTTATATTGCATAAACATAGTTACCTAATACACTAAGGAAAAAACTAGATGATAAAGGTGAAAAAGACATATTCATAGGTATAATAAGGAGTCAAAAGCCTACAAACTCTACACACCCTTTAACCAAAAAAGTGATTAGTAGTTGTGATGTTCTGTTTTGTAGAAGATGAGACTTGGAAGTGGAAGAAAGAGAAGATAACAAAGTAATCACACTTGATCAAGAAGAAGATATTCAAAATTAACAAACACATGATTTGAATTCTTCGACACGCTTTCCCTCAAGAACTATTATTATGAAAAAGATAACACCTCCTATAGACTCAAGCAGGAAGATGAAAAGTCTACAAGAGATATATGAGCAAACTTTTGAGTATTCTAACTTATTTTATTGTTTTGCTAATAATGAACTCATTTTTTATTAAGTAGTACAGGATATAAATTGGCAAAAGATTATGGATGAAAAAATAACATCTACAGAAAAGAATAATACATGAGAGTTTGTTGATCTTCCTCCTCTAAAGAAACTCATAGGAGTGAAATTGGTCTATAAGATAAAGCATAAAATAGATGAAACAATGGATAGAAACAAGACAAGACTTGTGGCAAAAGATTCAAGCAAAAATATGGTATTGACTACAATGAGATATTTGCTTCAATTGCTTGATTTGATTCAATGAAGTTGATTTTAGAATAAATGGAAGGTATGCTATTTTGATGTTAAATATGTATTTGAATGGTGTTCTAGATGAAGTATGATCAACCTGAAGTTACAAAATAGCGAGTGATCCACATAAAGTTTATCATTTGAAGAAGAATTTATATGGATTGAAACAAGTGCTAAGAGCATGAAATACAAAAATTGATAGATATCATCAACAACAAGGGTTTCAAAAATATCCATTTGAGCATATACTTTATATTAAGATGACTAACAATGATATTCTTATAGTTTGTCTTCATATAAATAATGTACTTTATATAAAAAATTCTTTTGAATTGTTTTAAGAATTTATAAAAACTATGCAACATAAATGACATGATAGATAATGGTAAAATGTCATACTTTCTTAACTTAAAAGTAAAGAAAAATGGCAAATAGAATCCAAATCTCTTAAAAAAGGTATGTTACTAAACTTTTAAAGAAGTTTAGAATAGAAGATCGCAAATAAGTGGCAATCCCAGTTAATGTGAGAATAAAAATAAGTAGAAAAGAAGGAAAAGACATTAAGTCTACCTTGTTCAAAAGTCTTATTGATAGTATTCGTTATCTCACTATTCAAAACATAATATTCTATATTGTTACACCCCAGTTTTTTCCTAGGCTGATTTTTTGGCATACATTTTTTATTTTTTTTTACATATAGACAACTCAGATCGTCCCATACCAATCTGAGTAGCCTACGAAAAACATAGGATATAACACATCATTACACACCTACTTTCCTTAACTATGTGGATCCCATCTCCCGGGTACACCGTCAAATCAGGTTCATGACTCCTGAATTAACTGATGAACTCGCGCAATGTTACTCCTACTAGACCTAATACTCCTAACCCATACCGGTAGGAGAACCGATCTAATAGAAGTCTGAACCCCCAAGTTTAAGTTCCATAGTCATGTAATGACCTCACCATCAACAAAAAAAATATATAACATCCACCGATAAAATATGGCACTCCATACACTATACCACCAAGACAATAAAGTAAAACAGTGAATGGAACTACATCACAAGAATAAGATCCAAATCCAACAAATACAATATCATCCAACTAGATACATAAGTCAGAATCACCCTCACATATTACATGACATAAGAATAACAGTCTCCCTGAATACATCCAATAGTATCAATCACACTAACCAAAATGTCTCAGAAAATCACAGATCAGATATCCTCCACTAGCCTGCTGACCATGATCCCACCTAATCTGGGTGGTGTCAAGGCTGTCGAGCTGCTGGAAAAATATAGATAATAAAGGAGTGAGCTACGCCCAGTAGGAAAGACAGCTAGTAAAAACTCACATACAAGAGAAGGATAATAGCAAGAGTATAGGAATATAGCATAACAATGTATGGTGGATAGGCACTCTCAGTCCCAGACTCTGACCAACCACAGTCACCCCCAGTCACACCAGAGTAGCTCTCCTCTGTGCTCCCAGGCAGCATGCCAGCGGGACACGCCCATCTCTGCGCACGCATGGCGCCTAGGCAAAACATGCCAGCGGGACATGCCCATCTCTGCGCACGCATCACAACGCCTAGCACCCGACACCGCAGCGTCTCTCGTCAATCAATCTTCTGGAGACTATAGACAAAACTAGTCACATAGATCTTTAGCCAACGTGAGACACCCCTGCCACCCTCAAGCACGCAGGCCTACACACTTGGCTAGCCACGGCGAGTCACCCCTGCCACTGCCACTCTCAGGCGCGCAGGCCTACACTCATGGACCAGAAGAGATCGACTCAGCCACCGTCCCAAGAAGTCCTCTCCCAACAATTTCCATAGAAGCCACGCCCCTACAGTCATTGCCAAGCTCTACTCCAAGATTCGGCAACATGTGTCCAGATACAACAAGGCGCATACCAGTCCACATGTATACTGTGGAAGCTAAGTTTGTACCGCACAGTTACCTACCACAACTACCCTAAAACATCATATAGGGCTTATAGTATTCCGGTCCAATATACCAATCCATGAAATATGCCAACATTGAGTAAACTGACTCAATCCATGTCATTGCCATCCAAGCAACACAAACTGTACCAAAATTCTGACTATTCTGGTAGCACCCAAGTGTCACACTTCCTTCCAACTAATCCAGCTGCACTGAATTTATGGGTAATTTCCAACAGTCAATTTCAACTTGGCTACGTGATTTCTAAAAATCACCTTTTTCTCACTTCAGGAAATTTTTAAATTCAAAAAAATTCAATTTCCGCCATTTATCTATTTTCCGAAATTCGGAATAAATTTCCGAATGAATTTTAAATTCCACATATATCCTTTTTCCAAAAATTCGGATTAATTTCCGAATTAAATTTCCTCCGCGCCGTTCGTCTGCGCCGAATCCCGCTGAACCGGTTTTCGCTGCCGGTTCAGAACCTTCGCGCTGAACCGCGACACCGCCAAACCAAATACCCGAATTAAATTTTCGTCCGCGCCGAATCCCGCTGAACCGGTTTTCGCTGCCGGTTCTGAACCCTCGCGCTGAACCGCGACACCGCCGAACCAATTTCTTAATAATCCGTTAATCGGATTAATTATAATTACTAATAAAATGGCGTAAATACCATTAATTACTTAATTAAATTTGTAATTAATCTAAACCCTTCTCCTTCCTCGGTCCAACGCCCGCGAACCCTAATCGACGCAATCGCCGATCAATCCAATCCTTCCGTCGATTTCCGGCGAACGCGAACAATGAGAAACAAAATCCGATGTTCGTACTATCCTAATGTTTCAATCATTAACTAAATTTTTCATCCCTGCGAAATGGGCAATTTTCCAGAAAATCCAAAATTTGTAAAAGACGCAAATTAGCATTCAACTAAGTCCGATTTTTCATCCACATGCTTGTGTTCATTAAGCAAAATATTTCATGCTTTTAATTTCTACTAAATAACTAATTTAGTTCTGAATTTCCTACCTTTGCTCACCGGCGACGGTGAAGCTCGCACGCGATCAACCGCAGCTCCTCGCCGAACGAAACCGGTACCAAAATGCTCGCCTCTGTCCCGCGAACCTCCGGTTACCAAAAGCCCCTTGGAAGGCTGCCGGAAATTACCGCCGTTCGCCGCGAACACCTCGCCTCTAGCCGCCGTTCGAAACCCTAACAGCCGAACAGTTTAGGTTAAATACCCGGCTTAAACTGGTAATAACCCGTTAAGACCCATTAAGCGCCGGTTGACCTTCCAAAAACGCCGCTTAACACCCGATCAGCCGGTTAATCTCCACCGCTGATCTCGCCCGTCCGATCCGCTTATCCGCGGCTTATCCAAACGCACGCGCAAACGCACCTCGGCGAACCGCCCCGCCTTCGCTGAACCGCTCCGGTTTGGTTCACGCGCGTAAAAAACCCAAATTCCGTTTTTTAAAAAATCTCGGTGCTCCGAAAAATCCCCAAAAAATTTCAGAAATTCCAATAGCCTCTAATTGAGCTCCTGGCTCATCCTACTGTCGATCTGAAATCATCCAAGCTACAATTGAATTATTGAAGATTAAACATATAATATTTTACCGGGTATAACATATATTCTATTGGACTCATTAGACAATACATGAAAAATCTAAAGAAAATACATTGTATGGTTGCAAAATGAATACTAAGGAACATTAAAGGAAGTGTTTGTACTTTACAAACCAAAGTAGGACAAATTTATGTGACTACTTCGATAGTGACTTGAGGACGTGAGATAAATGAAAGAAAGAGTACAACTTATTATTGTTTCTTTTTTAGTTAGTAAGTATTTATGTGGAGATCAACTAAACAAGATGTTATTAGTTTTTAATCTTATAAAGTAGAGTATATTGCAGCTTCATCAATAGTTTGTGAAGTAACTTGGTTTCAAAATTTACTACAGAAGTTATATCATCAACAAGAAGAGCCAACAACCACCTTTATTAACAATATGTCAGCTATCATATTAGAAAAAATCCAGTTCAACATTGGAGAAGCAAGCATATCGAGACAACGTATTATTTTCTTCGTGATCATATCAAAAAAGAGAATATTAGCCTGATACATTGCAATACTGAAGAACAATAGACAAATATTTTCACAAATTGCTTAGAGTAAAGATGTTTGAAGAATTATAAAATCAATCATGCTTGGACATACTTCAAACTTGAGGAAGAGTAACGCTAGCAAACTTTAAGTATTTGTTAGAAAATTTTAAGTGTTTGTTAATAAAATTTAATTTTTTATTAACAAATTTTAATTATTTGTTAGCAAACTTTAAGTGTTTAAATATTTAAATAATTTTAAATTTTAAATTGATAATTATTCTATAGATTAAGAAAAAAATTACGAATTAAAAGCAAATATTTAGGAAATTATTTTTCTATAAAATGATGTAATTATTGCTTAGTTATTAAGTGTGAAAAAAAATTAAATTTATTACTTTTATTTTTCTACACTTTAGAGTTTTCGTTGTCATTTATTTATTTGCTCCCAAGTAATCTTGAATGTAAGTTTACTGTTTACAATTTGAAATCTATTTTATAACAATTTATTTTGATCATATAACACTACTTAAGCAATAGCATGAATAATGTTTTGAATAATGTTTCAGAAGAAGAAGTATATTTTGTTCAACTTAAAGGTTAAAAAATAGTAAGTGATCTACATAAAATCATTCATTTGAAGAAAGTTTTATATGTATTAAAACAAGCACCAAGAACATAAAATACCAAGATTGATGGATATCTTCAACAACAAGGGTTACAAAAATATCTATTTGAGCATACACTTTATATTAAGACAACTAACATGATATTTTTATAGTTTTTTAATATAGATGATGTGCTTTATATAGAAAATTCTTTTGAATTATTTCAAGAATTCAAAAAAAATATAAAACATGAATTTGACATGATAGATAACGGTGAAATGTCATACTTCCTTGACTTGGAAGTGAACAAAATGACAAATGAAATCCAATTCTCTCAAAGAAGGTATGTCAATAAACTTCAAAAGAAATTTATATTAGATGATTACAAATCAGTGGCAACATCATTTGATGTGAAAATGAAAAATAAATAAAGGAGAAGGAAAAGGCATTAACTTTATTTTGTTTAAAAGTCTTGTTGGTAGTCTTCGTTACCTCACTATCACAAGACCTAATATTATATATTCTATTAGACTCATTAGTCGATATATGAAAACTTCAAAGAAAACACATTGAATTATTGGAAAAAATACTAAGATACATTAAGGGAACATTTGATTATAGTTTTTATTTTATTAATCAAAATGGGACAAATTTATGTGGCTGCTTCTATAGTGATTGAGTCGGTGATATAGATGAAAGGAAGAGTACAACTGATTATTGATTCTTCTTATAGCTTCATCGGCATTTATGTAAAGGTCAACTAAATATGATGTCATTGCTCTTTCATCTTATGAAGTAGAGTATATTACAGTTGCATCAATAGTTTGTGAAGCAATTGCCAAATTTGCTATAGAGGTTACATCATCAATAAGAAGAGCCAACAACTACTTTTATTGACAATATGTAAGTCATCAAATTAGCAAAAAATTCAGTTTAACATAAGAAAAGCAAGCATATTGAGACAATGCATCATTTTTTTATGATCATTTCAAAAATGAGATTATAAGTCTAGTATATTGTAATACTAAAGAACAAGTGGCTAATATTTTCATCAAATAAATAGAAATGAAGATGTTTGAAAAATTACGAAATCAATTAGGCTTGAAAATACTTCAAGCTTTAAGGAGAGTAATGATAGCAAACTTGAAGTGTTTGTTAACAAATTTTAATTATTTGTTATCAAACTTTAAGTGTTTGTTATCAAACTTTAAGTGTTTGTTAGCAAATTTGAAGTATTTGTTAGCAAACTTTAAATGTTTAAATAATTTTAAATTTTAAGTTGATAGTTATCGTATAGATTAGGAACAGATTTTTAAATTAAAAACAAATATTCAGGCGATTATTTTCCTTTAAAATGATGTAACTACTGCATCGTTATTAGGTATGAATAAAATTAAATTCTATTGTTTTTATTTTTCTACGCCTTAAGAGTTTTCACTGCCATTTTTTAATTTCTTCCAAATAATCTCGAATACTAGTTTGTTGTTCGCAATTTGAAATCATTTTATTTCAATTTATTTCGATCATAGAGTACTACTTAAGCAGTAGCATGAACAACAATAGGGCTTCTCACATTGTGCACACCATCACTCCACACTAATGTCGCAGAGAGGATGGCTTTACTTGCTTTTCCTTTAATCTTCAGAACAAATGATTTCTTTTCAAGTAGCCTACGAAATGACAAGACTTGTGGGTCAACGTGTATCTTGAGACCAGTTGGAGAGGCCACACTAGCATGGTAAGTAGAATTTGACAACCCCACATTGGTAACTGTTCTACGGTATGCAGCCGAGAAGTTCTTTCCTTTTGTAGCAGACAAAGCAAAAGTGGGATAATTGAGGTCAAATACCGTGCCGTTGTTTTCTGAGGTGCAACTACTCGAGTCTCCTGTAACGCGTCTAAGGTTTTTGCTTGAGTAGCCTTGGCCACATAAAAACTCTACGTAATCAAATTTTCCTGCATCATATACAAGCCCAGGCTTCAGTGCTGCAATTGGGTTTACCTGACCCGCACCATATGCAAATTCGGCCTGTCTATTCTTTGTTGGGCTCATTGTATTGGCTGTACGAAAGATATATCGAGCACAGTAAAATTTTAGAAGAGAAATCTTTTATTAATAGTGAACTAAATATTACCAGTGGTGATGAGTGCAGATTTAATAGCAGCAGGAGACCAAGTTGGGTTAAACGATTTGACGTAGGCAGCAGATCCGCTTGCATGAGGGCACGACATAGATGTTCCTGTTAATATAAGAAAAGTCCCTGAAAAAGTCTTGCTGATGGGCGACCATGCAGCTAAAATATCCACTCCAGGAGCAGACAAATCCGGCTGCATATAACGGCAAATTCCATGATGATATAATATAGAGAGTATGTTTCATTAATCTACACCATTACTAAATTTATTACCTTAAGTACGTTGGGAGTAATTGGATTTGGACCCCAAGAGGAAAACGAGAGCACATAAGGTGCGTCTTCATCCAATACTCCCTCACTTTTGGATACGCTCGCAGTAGGTTGGCTTTTATATGTCAATAAGAATAACGAATTAATCCGTAACTCTAGTAGTCGAAGAGGCCTGACAAATGACTACGCAACAACATGTTACTATCATACCTGGTTTTGTTGGCATATGCGAGGACCTTGGCGCTGTCATTGGTTCCCAGTACGGAGACAGGGAGCTTAAAGTCGACGGCGTAATCATTCACATCAGTTGTTTTCATGACCGCCCCAACCGCACCGGCGTGCTTCGGCCCGGAGCCATTGCTCAAGCTGTCACATATAATTACCTTTCCCTTGGACAGTTGACCGTCCAATGTCCCATCTTTGCAGAATCTGCAACCATGCACGATTTTTAATTATATGTTTAATAAATAAAGAGATGGATGTTCCTTTTAAAGCCCAACCTTGAGGAGGACCCATCAAAGCCTGCAGTTTTGTTGGGAACATTCCCGCCGTACACAAGTGGGTACTGCACGTTGTCATCGCCATCCAGATTTATCGCCATTCCCTGATAGGACTGGCCGTTGCCGAGCTTAACTTGGGCAACGAACTTGCGGTCAATGGTGCTTGCGGCCACAGTCAGCAACCACGGCGCAAAGTTCGTCACAGTGGAAGCACCAGGACCATAATTACCGGCCGAACTTGACACCAGGATGCCGTTCTTTACCGCATGGAAGGATCCGATCGCAATGGGGTCAGAGAAGTAGTCACGTGGAGAGCTATAACCGATAGATATGGAAATGATGTCGACTCCATCGGCGATCGCATCATCAAATGCGGCGAGAAGGTCGGCGTCGGAGCAGCCCTCGTCATCCCAGCACACCTTGTACACTGCAAGCCGGGCCGAAGGAACGCCGCCTCGGAGAGTCCCCTCCGCAAGCCCGGAGAGGCTTGTGTTCGGGAGCACGTGTCCTGCCGCGATGGACGACGTATGAGTGCCGTGGCCGCTTGTGTCGCGTGGTGACGCTATGTTTCCTTCGGTCAGGTTGCCGTTCAAATGGTAATATCGAGCTCCAATAATTTTGCTGTTTAGGCATGAAAATGTTAAAAAAAAAATCGATAATTTTGGGTTTGTTCAATATATGAGACGTACTTGTTGCAAGTGAAGTTGTGATTGGACTGACACGTGCCCTTCCACTTGGTGGGCGGGAGACCAAACCCGGCATCATCGAAGCTCTTGGCCTCCGGCCAGATGCCGGTATCGAACATGCCCACAATGACGTCGGACTCCAACGCCGCGCGAGGCGCGGCCAATGGAAGGCCCAGGAAGTCCCATGACCTCGTAGTGTGATGCTCGTTTTGCTTATTTTGAAAGACGGACACCACGTCGTCTAAGTCTGAGAACAAGAAGAACAACTTAAAGACAGGCTTCGATGATCCTCAACCAACAGCATCGTTTCTTATTTATTTATATATTCTAACCTGATAGGATCTTTGCTTCTGAGTCTGAAAGCATTGCCGCAAAGGCATTGAAGCTCTTCGTGTAACTATGGATTAATCGTTCCGATGCACCATCACTGCAATAATTTTCTACAGTATTTTAATTATTGAAAAAATTGGAAATTAATCCCAGGCTTCGTCAAGCGACATTTACGTACCGTTCTATTACTCTGCTGAGGATGCTTTCGTGAAGCGATTTTACAGGGAGAGCATTCTCACTTCGTACGCCGTCAAGGTATACGATGTAAACCTGAAAAGGTAGGTTTAGATGTCATTAAGTTCGTTAAAGCAAAAAAACTCATAAATATACAAGTTATAATTGCCTTCCTCTGGATAGAGGTGACGTCCCCCTGACCGGTGGGTCGTCCAAAACTCTGGGCAGCAAGAACAAGAAGGCAAAATGAGACAGCCAGGAGAAAGAGGGTAGCCATGATGACTTTCAGAAATAAAAGCAATCGTATTATCGAATTATTACGCACATTAGATCATCTATTTATAATGGTTTTGGCAAATTGACGCAAGAAAAATAAATTACATTCCCGTTAAGGTGAAGCTGCTAATCTGAACGGTTCACAATTTTTTTTATTAATTGGTAGTCTACTTGGTTCAATTTTATTTTTTTTTTCGCTTTCATAGTATTTTGAAAATGATGTTTTGTCGCTTAAAATACTTTTAAAACAATTTGAATATTTATTCTTGAAAAAAAAATTAAGAAGCTTGGTTAATAGAGCCGTATGGGTTGCGATTATTCAGAAATTGATTTAATAATATTTCACGCATCAACGATCAAAGACACGGCGTACAAAACACTTTGTTAACGATGTGACGTGTGATATGGATAAGGTATCAATATATTAAAAATATTATAGTGACGAAAGCGAAATAAGTCCGTTTTCACGTGGGGTGGACAACTGGGTAAGTTGGTCACTCGAACTATCTATTAACGTCAAACCGTTCATTAACCAATCGTAAGATACAAGTCTTTTTGGACTTAAAAGTCTGTTGTTAAGAAAGAAAAAGTTGATGCCGCAGTGCAGGTTACCGATACCATGTGCTTGCAAGTGAACACTTCATATAAATAAAAGTAGAAGCTTCACAGGAGATGCTTGATATGCTCTATTGTATGCTTTAATACGTATGAATCTAGACAATAAGGAAAACAAAACGTTGAATTGGTGACAACGCCGGGAAAAGACCGAAGGAGATGCCACTGATAAAGAAGGACCATTTTATATAAATTTCAATTTTGTTTTAATTTTTTATTTAAATTTTTAAGTTTCCATTTTTTAGTTGGTTTTAACATTTTTGTGCTTGGTCGTGATTTCAAATTTTTATTTAGATTAATTATTGTTTATGAATATTAAAATAAAAAAATTTTTTTTTGATGAATTTTAAATTTTAAGTTATTTTGTCATTTTATATTGATTAAAATGTTGTATAAAAATAATATTTTCTATTCTATGCACAAAATCAATCTTTCTTATTCATATGAAAAAGTTTCATCATATGAGTTTTATAATTTTTATTTATTTTTGCTAGAAAATTAAATAATATTTTTTATTTTTTATTTTATTTATATAATGGAGCAGGCATGGGAGAACCACTATGATACAACACAATAAAATATTTTAAAAAATAAATAAATATCTACTAGTTTAAAAAAGACCATAACCCAATTCTAGATAATCCTTTGACCCATTAAGATAGAAAACAACATATAGAAATAGCAATTCATAATATAATTTGAGCTTGATTATGCATTTTGTGCTAAAATAACGATTCTCCAAATTTATGATTATTACCAATATAACATTTGTTTGATATAATAAAAAATATTTAGAGAATAATTTTTTATTATATTTTTTTGTGACACCAAACTTAGATCATAATGAAGAGCACTCATCAATCGTATTTATTAAGTTAGAGGTGCAACAAAGTGCTTTTTCATTGGCTTCTACATATAGTAGATATAAGGATAAATAATACTACATCTATAAAAGAAAAACAAATAATGTTTTTGGATTACATTTGTAGAATTATGACCCTAACATATTGAGAAACCTTTTATTGAATAAAATAATAAATCCCACTTGGGATAAACAAGGAAAAAGTAGCTCAACTTTAGGTTTAGTCATGACATAATGCATTGAAGCTATGTTCCATTTAGTATGATATGGTTTAAAGGTTTATTAGACATAGGTTAATTATCAAAAGTATAATTACAGGCTCATTGAATTACAAAATTATGAAAAAAATTTGGAGGATGAGAAAAAATGATAAAATCATCACTATAGCACGAAAATAATAAGATCTGCCCATAGGGTCAGACATGGTGGCTCATTGTAAGCATGCTATAGTGGTGCAAATGTTACGTGTAAAGGCACTAGTGGTGGCACAAATAGGTACGACATGCCAGATGCCTAATGTTTTAGATATGGATCAGATGGTTTGATCACATGATTAAACAATTTATAATTATATGAAAAGAAGATAAGTTTCTATTAGATAGTGATCAAATGGTCTGATGTTAATCTAATGAACAATTAAACGATCCATTGTGGGTATCAAATGCTCTAATGTTATAAGAGAAATGGTTCATAATCTTTGTTGAATGTTCAATGGATGATTTGAATGACTATTAAACGATCCAATAGAGGGAATGCATGCTCTGACAAAGGTTTAGAGAAGGACCGAATGATATATTAGATGGTTTCATAATTTGGATTAGATGGTTGAATGGACTAATCAATAGTTAGATTAGAGAGAAAATGATTAATTTTTATGAATCAAGTATGGTCCAATCAATGCAAACAAACTTGTTAAAGACTCTAGGAAGGTTTGAGAATAATATGAGCATAGTACATAGAAGGAAATCTAATAAGATGTAATTTTGCATAATTTCCATAAACATTGAAAAAGGAATAAAAAGAGTGATCACTATTATGGAATATGAGATATGCAACTATTCAACTACTTATGCATTTGGTTGTTAATTAATGTAATGCAAATATGCTCATTACGAGTCAAAACTCATGAATTAAGCTATTTGTGTTGGAAAAATGCCGGTTACAAGAGGGGGGGTGAATTGAACCGTTCACAATAATAAAACGTAACAGAGTAAATTTAATCTTGAATTTGTGCGCTTAAGAAATAAAATAGCAAGGCACATGATTTCAAGTGGTTCGGCAAAACCTTTGCCTACATCCACCCCCAGCTAACCTAGCCGGGCTTCACTACAAATCCAATGCCTTTTGCCCAACCGGCGGGTAGGCCAAAAACCCTCACAGCACCTAATCACAAGATTGGTCACACACAAATACAGCAGCTTGGTTTTCACATCCAAGACCACAATACACCTTCGTCGTCAATTTTTTATTTGGCAAACAAATTTTCTTAAACAAAATTAAAATTCCACAGACCCTACAACTTGTGAAACAAAGTGGCACAAAAAAAATTTCTTCGAAATTAAAATTAAAATAACCCAAACGCACTTCTGACCGCGCTTTCCAAACAGGACAAAACCCAAATCGCGTTTGCGAAGGCGTTGTTCTGTTTTCGAGTGGAAGAAGTGTTTCGGAGAGAATTTGATCTAAAATTCGACTCAAGAAAAATTCGAAACAGGTAAGTTGAATTTCGAAAAGTTAATTGAGACTCCAAGGCTTGAAACGAGAATCACAGTTGGTGAAGATTGATCGAAAAATCAAGAACCGCGAAGCTTGGTTAACGGAAAAGTTTTGCAGTAATTTCAACCTCAATCTAAGTAGCTAAGCAGAGGAGCAATTGTAAAGTAGAAACGAAAAGGAATGAAACCGTGCAAATTTGAAGCGAAAGGAATGCGTTTCGTTTCGATCCGAGAAGGCTGAGGAAGACGATGAACAGTAATTCCAGTGATTGTCCGTCTTTGCAGGGATTTTTCTAGTTCTTTTTTTCCAAAAAAAATCCCTCGAATTCAATCCTTCTTATAGAAGGAGATCGAACAATTGAACGTTGGTTCCAACGGCTAGACGAGGAGAAGAAAATAATTTTAAAACATATAGCCGTTGCGCCGGAAAAGCAGAAAAGGAAAGCCGGAAAAGAGAAAGCGCTTTTAAGTTTTAGTCCCACATTTCCTGTTGGTAGGGAGAAGTAGCGCATATATTAGTTCTCCTATCTTTTACCTTCAGCCGAAAATATTGGGGTTGGCTGCCCCCAGGTGCGGTTGGGAAGTCAATACCCAACCCAACCTGTTTAGAGCATAATGGGTCAAGTATGACCCGAACCCGAATTAGGAACTATAGCTTGTGTTTGCGCCCTTATAATCGTCCCCTTCGGTTCTCGCCTGGCCGGTTCGGCTTAGTTCCAGTTCGACGTTAACCGAACCCTTTTTGCCCCGGTTTAGCGTAAAGCGAAATTTTTAATTAAATCGGAAATAAAATTTTGAAAGCTTTAACACTTGCGAAAATAGTCGAAAACGCTTTAATAAATAATAATAATTATATTTTTATTTAAACCAAAATAAATATGGTGTAAAATGTTGATTATACAAGTCAAGGACTTGTTTAATCACAACACCTTCTTAAATGTAAGCCTCATACGTAGAGTTGCACTAATACGATATATAAAATCGTATGGTACAACCCTTAGGCAATTAAAACTTGAAAAATACATTTATAATGTGCCACACAAACAAAGTTGTAGGTTTTACATTGTGTCCTAAAAGAAAACTTATACACCTCCATAATGGCTGCCACACCATCTGGAGTACCAAGGGCTGCTCATCATGATCAAAGTTGTTGGTAACTTCCTTCAATCATCTTCCAAGTCATTTGAGCTTCATGTCACTCTAATACTGTAACAAATACTCAAGCAAACAATTAGAACAACAATACACTGTTTTGTTATCATCAAATCATCATTTAGGCCATGGGGTTTAACAATTTGTTTAGTGAAGCTTCTATTGGATATATATTTCTATATGATTACCTTTATGTATATAATAGTAAATTGATACTTCTTATGATAAAGCATACATTGTATAATTGATTGAGACAAGAGAAAATATGATGGTAATAAAAATTAACAAATAAGATTTGCATGGACATGGATTATTACAAAATGATTACCATTCTTGTTATCCAAAATATGTCTTCGTATAAAAAATCCCATGGAATAAAGGAAAAGGTCTAAGAGGTTTGATATGATATGTTATTTCCCAAAAAGAATGTGTGGTGAAAAGAATATAATTTATATAGGTGCAATTGATTATGAGAATAACATAATGGATGGTCCAAGAATTGGTATGTGATAAGCTTGATTATATGAAAATAAAGAAACATACGGATAGAAAATGATCTAAAAAAATAAGCGACTACATGAAAATTAATTTGGATATAAAGAAAACAATGGTTCTTAGAAAGGTCAAAAAGCCTTTCATGGAATATTTTGGTTATTTATATTTATTTAATGCTTGGTTA
Source organism: Vanilla planifolia (assembly GCA_023846275.1). Taxonomy (NCBI): domain Eukaryota; kingdom Viridiplantae; phylum Streptophyta; class Magnoliopsida; order Asparagales; family Orchidaceae; genus Vanilla; species Vanilla planifolia. Next base: position 25,284,359 of record CM043874.1, on the reverse strand, counting down.
TTATGCTTTTTAATGGAATGTGCTATAGACCTACATGTATGTATGGCTAATTAGCTTTTTCTTATTAAGTCTAAATGATTACTTATCTTATATTTTGGCTAATATTTCAAGTAATATAAATGCATATCATAGGATTATAAGGGATGACTATAAGAAGATAAACACTTAGCATGTTTACAAGGTTTAATATTATATTAGTAAAATAATGTATTTAGATTTGTGACATTTAAATGCTATAATAATGAGTAATGATGATAACAAGTTGATTATTTTATTTCTTTTTTCCTATTTGTTGAAATTTGAAAAATAAGAGTTTCTTTTATAATTTCTACTTTACTATTAAAATAAATTTTTTTAAGTATTTGGTATATTTTAATTTTATAAATAAAATTGCATGAGGATGATAATTTGGGAATCATGAGGCAATATCACAAAATGCTTACAAATGGTTAAATTTGGTATAATAAATGGAGTTAGGTGGTGCTCGGCATCATAAGATGGTATTATAGTAGGTTAGATACTTATAATTGTAAATAAAATAAATATTAAATGATAATCTAGATAACAAAGAAAGATAGGTACATATTATAAAAAATTAATTTAGAAAGATGACAACTTAGGCCATGTGAGCTGGGTAGACTATCATAATAAGGAATGGAGTCACATATAACATTGTTACAATAAATAATTTTTCCACATGCCAATTATATGTTAATGTATGCATAGTAAATGCAATAAAACATGCATTTGTTAAAAGCAAATGTGTGATAGAATAGAACTTTGAAATCAAAGTCCTAGAAAATAGTGTTAATAGTAAAGATGAAGGAAGATAAGAGAAACAACTTGTTGTAGTGCAAGACCAATTACAAAACCTTTTGAAAAGTTATTGGTAGAGATTCTTTATATTAGCAAAATAAATTATAGAATCTATTGAAAAAATTAGATAAAGTTGAGTTGTAAATGAAGGTAAAAGAGGAGATGAAAAAGAGGAAGGGATCTTCACTTTTAATTAATAGAATTAAGCCAAAATATTAGACTTGTAATAGAAATATTAGGTTAATGAAAAAAGAAAGATCGCTTCACTAGGGAGGTTGAGTAAAGATCACTTAACTATGATTAACATTTATTATCATTCTTAACATCTATTCTTTGGTTGTAAAGTCTTCACACAAGATAATCACTAGGATCATATGAGTACATTATGATTATATCATTGGTTAACTTTTGTTTATATGATCATACATGTCCAATAAAGGGATACATGTATATGATAAAGTGACTACTCATAGTTTACTTGAAATATTTATACATGTATGACTTAGTATATCGTATTATATGATTATCATTCAACATTCATTATTAATGGTTTTATCGACATCATACAAGATGGTCATAAAGATTGTATGTATATGGTACAATTATATTACTATGTTTTTCATAAGATTTAAAGGTAGTAAACATTTGATAAATGAATTGTAAATGTATAATAATTTTTGCATTGCTTTATGATTTTTCTTGTAAGATACAGACTTGTATTAGTATGAAGATAGTAACTATTAGACTAATAGCTTATGTTGATGTGAATGTTTCATACATGTGTGACAAATACATCATATTTGTATTAAGATTTGATAGTTTTATTATTGTATTGCATATGTGAATCATCCCAGTCTGACATGTAAACATAACTATAAGTATCATTTAAGGTTTTATTTAGCTTAAGAATTCTGAGAAAAAATAGTATTATACAAATACAAAATATACTTCTTATATTTACGAAGTAGGTGATAGCTTAATAACATAAATATGAAGGAGTTTTGTATTGGGTCGATAGCTTGTATGACCAATTTCATAGTTCTCAGTTTTAACCAAGCAAGTATTGTATATGTATGATGATCACATCATACCTGTAAGTCATAAATAAGACAAAAAAAATGGAAAGTGTTGTACAAATATGATAGGTATTATTATATTTTCTGATCATAAACCAATAAAATGGTTAGCTTAGTGTCAACTAATTTTCTTTGCATTTCGCATGTTTTCCAATTGATATTAATTATGATATATGTGATTTATGTGATGCAAGATGGTCATGAAGATCATACAAATAAGATACATTTATATTCTTATATTTTCATGAGATTTAGAGATCATACTAATCTTATAATAAGATCATATATGTATAATAAAGTTTGCAATGCTCTCAAAATTTTTTCATCTAATATAGACCAATATTAGCATGAATTTATTAGCTATTAGACTCATATCTTAAGTTGATATAGATGCTTTGTACCTATTGATTAGTATTATATATATATATATATATGAAGATTTGATCATCTTATTATTATGTTAAATATGTGATTCATACTAGTTTGACATATAAAACATATCTGTCTGATTTCTTTAAGGTTTCACTTAACTTTATTATTTTGAGTAAAAATATTGTTTTACAAATATAATAAATACTTTATATATGCAAGAGGCAAGTGATAGCTTAATATCTAAAACAAGGAGTTTGCATAGATGAATAAGACCTGTCCAATTGTTCTTAATAAGTTTGTATAAAGTGGGATGTGAAATCTATATATTTTGACATTGAAATCATCATAATCCATGAATTGCTTAGTGGAGTGTTGTAATAATAAATGGTAAGGATTAGACCATCTACTACTCTAGTGTTCCATAGTCACAACTGGGTTATTATCCATCTATTACTTGTTTACCAAAATTCTATTTAATCACTTCCATGCCTATTTAACTTTTCTTTTACCAACCCATGTGTATGGTGAACCCTTAAAAGGAATCTTAAACAAGTCCTATTGATTATTGCAAGCCTTAAACTCATTCATAGCTACTATGATTGGAATGGATGCACCTTATATTCATCAACTGAAGTAATAACATTAAAATCACCTATAACTAACCATGAAGTGCTCTAATTAAAGGCATGTCATTAATCTTACTTCATAGTTCATGCCTTAACATTTTAAAACTTTTATCACATGCCATTATGTAATTTGAAACTAACTCATTCTTTAAGATCATTAAAAGAATAATATATTCATCATCATGTATAATTGAGCATTAAATATTTTTCTTCCATAATATTTATATTTTGTTTGACTTGTTATAGGTATATTTGTCAAATCCTAATTTGAATGTCAATTACTATAATTTCCTTCCCTTTACATCGGTTCAAGTAAAGCAACTTAGTTTTTTTTATTAAAAACTATTTTGTTTAGTCTACAACTGACAACTTTTACAACACCTCTTATATTCCAAATAAGCATGTTATCTATTAAATAAGACAGCTTCTTTAATTTTATTTTTTTAGCACTTCTATGATTAGCTTTCATACTTGTATGTTGGTATACGATCTTCTTTGCACTTTTTTTAATCTTCCTTGTTTGGATTGGAGTAAGATCATTGTGTTCCAAAGGTATTAGACCTGATTTCTTAGCTTCTTTATGGAATTACAATTCAAAATCTTTCAATATTTGGAGATTTATAGTGGATTGGGTTTTACGTTAAGTTATGAATTCTAGATTTAGCATATATTCTTTATAAGAGTGATGATTTTTTTAATCATTGCCTATTCATCAAATAATTTTATTGGAAACATGTTACTCATATTATTACATTTAATTAATTGAGATACTAAAGTTGTCACAACTTCTTCTTACTTCTTTCTTAGTGTTTCTATGATTGCTTTGTATGTTATCTATTTTAATAGGGATTCCAAACCATTTCATGCTTTCTCATCTTTATTTGGATCAATATTACCATTGTCTTGATTATTGTCTTCCCTTTCTATTTCCTATTACATAGACTTGTAGTAATGTTGACTTGATTTTTTTGAATTTCTTACTTTGCTATATGATGTTTATAATTAGTTATGGAGTGACCTTATGTGTTGCAATATCCATAATAAAATTGAAAATTATCATATTACATTTTCTACTTAAAACACTTAAATTCTACCCCTTTGGGTTATGTATATACATTTAAGAAGCTTCTTTAATAGATCAAATTCAACACATATGCAAACAATACTTTGCTATGTCAAATTTAGACTGGCCACATCCACCATTAGTAAGTATTTTATCATTAAAACTATTGATTAAAGTGTTACTTTGTTAAACAAGTGCATTGGGAGATACTTAAGAGAAATCCAAACTAGAGCCATCAAAGGTTCCATGTTTAAATAAAATTTAGGATGTCACTTGAAAACTCTCATGTAGAGTTCTCCCATTTTCCATGACTATTGTAACTAGTAGCAGAGGAAGTCCTCTTCCATATCAAATCAATATGCATTTGCTATCTATCAAGACAAATTTAACTCTAAGAAATCTAATAGTCCCAAAAGCTTTTCGCATTGATTCTAAGCTTGGTCTTTTGTGTGAAAATTTCTTGATTAAAACCAATTTAAAGTCAATTTCCATTTTATCGATTTCATCATTTTTTAAGATAATATCTAATTCCCACTTAAAGGTTATCAGAGTCATGATTTTAATCAAAGGTGTAGGGTGTTTCCACCCAGAACTTTTGCTAATGAGTAATTAAGATATGGAAATCCCAACCCACAAACATCCATTATGCCTGTTTTTCATGTCATTTAGGTTGCTAGGCTAGGGGATTGTGTATAATTGTGTTTTGAATCCTACAAATCCTCAAGTGCCTTTTCATTCAATGTTCTCTCATTCTTAATCACTTTTCTAATCATCATCCCAATCATCTGCTTGATTACCTTTCCTACATCCAAGAAGAAAATTAATTTAAGCTTTGGACACTTAATTTCTCCCCTTATAAGTTTCACATATAACATTCGACATGAAGATTTGGACTACAATCTAAGTTCCATTAAAAGATTTGATACGAAAAGAATGCATTACTTCATTCAATCACATTTAGTGCAAGCTGGTGAAGAACCAATGGATGAGGTTCAACTTGTTGTTGTACTTTACCTTGGATTGAAGTTGCCCATTAACATGAACCTTACCATCCTTCCCCTTGTAAGATCCTTTACTAAAAGCACATCAAATGACATGTTGCTCTGAAGGATCAATTCCTTGGAGTCACAATTAAATGCACAATTATGAAGCTTAAAGAAAGGATCAATGGCCTTGAAACTACAATCAAAGTCAACTCAAAATACGTTCCAAATCTATTACAAATTTATATAGAAAATTTTATAGTTTATCAAGGTAGAAAAAAGAAACACTATTAATATGAACCATAATTGATATAATTTTTATTATTTGATAAATTTCTTGTTGTTTTTGCTATTTATTTTCTTATAATAGCTATTACAATTCTATGTCATTTATTATTGCATTAACATTGTCTTTACATTATTGCTATGCTAAAATTTCCATAGAGTACTATGCTAATAGACAAATGTGATGAGAATTAGAACTTGTAGCTACAATTATGTTGACAACTTGAAGTTGATGCTATTAAGTGACTTTATGCAGGAGGCATCAGTTGTTAAAGTTATATTTATTAATATCTCTTTAATTGTTTCTTAATATTTTTTATAGTTGTGATTATTACTAGTTTTATAATAAGTTTTGATATTTTATTCATCACTAGACATATGGTAACCTAAAAAAATGATTGCAAGTTCTTATGCAATATTTGTTGACAATGCCTAGTTATTTTATTATTTTGATAATTAGATTATTACTCATCCATTACTAATTTATAAAATATTTTCTTATTGTAAAACGTTTTGTTTATCTCTTATTTGTTTTACCCTATGATGCTTCACAAAAAAGGGGGGGGGGGGGGGGAAGATGTATAAAATGAAACACATTAGCATTTAATACACCCTTATTTGTATCATTGCTTGCATGTCAAAAATAAGCTTTATTTGTGAAAATTTGGATGAAACTTTTCAATCATGTTCTATATTTTAAATAATTCATTTACTCTTATCTTTATGATTATCTTTATGTGTTTAAGATTATTAGCAGTGCAACTAATTTTTTTAACTTACATATCTGTCTATTATCCTCATGAATGTTCATAAAGTGGGGGCACCAAGATTTGAAATGCTAGAAGTTAGAAATTTAGTGGGAGCTATTTGGTAATGTTATAGCTACATATCTTTTCCTTATGTCTACCTACTACAATTTTTGTTATTATATTGTTTTTGTGTTTACTATAGAAATGGAATGTTGGAACTCATTGCAAAAGTCTGCATTCCAACAATTCCATTTCAATTTAATGTTAATTAGTATTATTTAGCTCTTTATTCTAATATCATTCTTCTAGCTTTGGTTTGGTAATCATCAGAAGAAGATTGTTGTACCCATGAAATTAATGATCACAAACCAAGCTCTTAGATACTAATAAATTCTTGGAGTATTGTTCACTTGTAGAATTTGATAATAAAAATAACGAATGTTGAGATAGAGTAAGGTTCATACACTTAGAGCTGGATGAAGTTTGAAGACCCTAGCTTATGGATGGCTCAACCTATAGAACATGTAGTTATGGAGAAAATTTCCATGCAGAGTGGCTAATGACTTAATGTTGATCATTTTGTACAATTACTTGGATTAGAACATCAAACCCTTATCCTTTGAAAAAGTGGCACTTAGAATTCATCTAACTCATGCATGCATTCCCTTAACAACTCAATATTTTTGTGTTATAAGTCTTTAAAAGTTCATTAATATAATAGTAACATCACTATAAGTGATTTTATATTCAATTTGTCCATTTGAGATAATGAAATCAAGTTTAAACATAAGTCTTATTTCTTACTATCTTATGATCATATGATGTGATGGCTAATATTATGCTTTTATTGTAACAGCCCTAGTTTTATTTATTTTATTTGCTTAAAGAAATAACTTTTTGAGATGAATCCAACGATGTTTAATTTGTAATTTTTGGAGCTCTAACGAATAAATTATGAATTTTTAAAGATTTGGGATAAATTTGTAACGTTGAGGATAGATTTGTAATTTTTAAATGTCGACTTAGTTCAAATTCGATTTGGCGGAGGATATATTTGCAAATACTAAATTTAGAAGGGTTTTCTAAAAAATGCGGTCCATGGCAAGTCGGTTCCGACCGCGTTATAAAACCCGACGCATGTGCTTTTCAAACACACTTCTGCAAACACAACAGCGATGGCCAGCGAGGATTTTCGTGATTTCCGGCATGCGACGACGACGGCGGACAAAGGTGATAATTTTTTTTGTTTTGTCGTCGGGGTTGTATAAAGCTTTCCGGTGAGCGGCGGAGACCGAGAGGGCTGAAGCCCAGCCGAATTTGACAGATTCAGCTCGTGAAACGGTCGGTCCTACGTCGACGAAAGGTTTCGGTTTCGCTAGACACACAGGAGGAGAATGGGAACCGGTTCAGTTGGACAGGGTTTGCACTGTTGAACCGGGAGCGCCATGCATGGGCGGTCCAGCTCCGCGACAGAATTTTAAGGGATTTTGGGATTATTTTAGCTGTTTAGGAAAGCTGTTAGAAAGCTTTTAGGCGTGGGAGGTCCAGCGCCCGCATAAGCTGATTTTGGGATTTATTTTGGGGGTCTATTTGGGAAAGCTTTTCATAAAGCACTTTTGGTTAATGAACATATTTTAATTTGTGACCATGACCTTGTAGGACATCAAGAAAGCAAATTAGAAGTGGACAAGAAAATTTGGTACAACAAATCCAGATAGATAAATTCCTAACCCTGTGATGTAGCACAATATTATATATTTTTACATGTTTTTCTTACTATTATAGTATTTTGATTGTTGCATATGTTTATGGCATAAAAAGAAAAAAATATTATGGTATGGATTACTTATGCATTTGCATGAAAATTGAAAAGGAAGAAATAACATGGTATGATAATGAAATAAAAAGGAAGAAACAATATAGAAAGAAAGGTCTTTTGATATAGCATAATTGTTTGGAATTATGATTGAAAATGATAGTAAAAATGAGATTCCCAGAGAACATTATCCTCACCATTAGGCTGAGCATTTGTTGTAGGGTATCGATCTTTGGATCAGATATCTACCTAGTGTTGTATGTTATGTACTATGACTCTATGATGATTTACACCAGGCTCAGCATGTGTTGCAGCATATAGTACCATACCTGCCTGGTGGCACTAGGCTCAGCATGTGTTGCAGGGTATCGATCTTAGGATCAGATATCTGCCTAGTGTTATGTGCTTGGTTGGATGCCAGCTGGAGGTCATTATGATGATTGGATCCAGAGGATAATGCGTCAAAGGGAATTGGGCCCGGTAATAACACACTATATAAGGAACTGACATTTCTTTATGGTTTTTCATTTGACATTACCTTATATATATGACATCTGGTATGGTTTTCTCTTTATGCATATGATTCATCTGTGTTATTCATGGTATGTATTTTCATTTATATTGGGTTAACTATGTGGATTTATCTACTGAGATTTATTGAAATCTCATTTAGTGCTTACATCACAGGTCATGAAACCACTACACCGAGAGATGGGAATGATGCTGCTACAGAAGAGCCATTTTCAAGAGATGTGTGAGAGAGGAAAAGTTTTAGTATGATTAAATGTTTAAAAACATGTCTTTATATATATACTTTGGATTTTTGAGTTAGTGTTTGTCTGACCGTCGGGTCCCCACCTTGGGTTTGTTTATTTGTCCTCACTTAAATGCTGTATCTCGCAACTTTGATGTTTATTTTGTGATCTAATGGTATTGATGTAAGTGGGGGCTTGACATTTATGGTCTATCTTCAAGCTTATAATAGCAATTGAATTTGATATTATCATGACATCATATAAGAATGATGATTTTATTATATAAATGTGATAATATCTAAGTTAAAAATATAAAAAGAAAACTTAGTGGTAGAAGGTGTCATCTTTTATGTTCCTTTATATTCTAAGAATTGAGTATTCGCTAGCATTGTGTTGATTACAAACTTTTCTTCTTATGAGTATGACATATATTTCCTTTTAAGATCTATCTTATATAAGCCTCAATATGGTTGTACATGTATGATGTGTTCATCATTCATGTATAATTATATTATTAACTTTGAATAGATAATTAAGACTTGGTCATATAACTGATTATCTATATATGAAGTTTAAGCTTAATTATGTGAAATTTATAATTACTACATCATAAAATATAATATAGTGTTTTGTAATTATACAACACACTCCATCTCATAGATAGCACTAAAAGACTTAGGATAAGAATGGTTAATTAAGTCATATAAATACAATATCATGTATCTTATGAGTACTACCATTACCCATACTCTATTGCTCTCAAGTAAGCATTAACATAACTATACAATCTTGCATCATACAAAATTTTCTTAAAAGCTCAAAACTTGGCAAAATTAATTGTCATACGACGATGAACCATATTCAAACTTGTCTAATATGTTTGAACAACAGAAATAAATTATACATAGTTGTATGATCCTTGTGATTTTTTAGTATAATATCTTCAAAAATTAACTCATATACTATGAGTTTGCATCGTATAATACAAAGACATTTTTATAACAATTGATTTATGCTAGCCTTATTGTCACATGTGGGCCATCCTAGTTTTATTGTTATTTTCTTGATTTGATTGTTGTGATGTATTAATACTAATGAAATCCTAAAGAAGTAATGACTACTTTAAATATCTTTGAAATACTTAATTAGTCATCAGAAGCCCCATATCTAGCTTTGGGGGTCTAATCAGTATAAAAATGGATACATTTTAAAGAGAGCAAGCTAGTGATGATTCACATTACAAAACCCAAAGAAATGGAATAGATCTCATTGTGTTATACTCTTTGTCTACTAAAGTGCTTTGTAATAAAAATGACTTATTTATGCTCCTTTTGATTCTTTTCATGTTTGATTCATGTTGTAACATTCTTTACTTTTCTAGATTTGTGTCACCTTAGTTTCTAAAGTTATTAAAGGTATAAGTTGATTTTAAGCTTTATTATTATGTGTTGTAAAGTCTTTGTATTAGTTTAACCCTTTTTGAGTTTTTTGACTCGTTCCTTTAAGCTCCTTGATTGTATGATGTTTACCCTTATCGACTGTAATGAAAGAATGAGGTGTATTAGTGTGATTCTAGCCAAGGAGAAGGTGGGTACATGGTGGCACTAGTTTGATTAAATCACCTAAAAACCTTGTATGCATTTAGCTTTGTTTGCATTATATGCCTTGCCTATTTTATTACTTCACAATAATCATTATTGTCACAAAAATGATTTTGAAAACTAATGAACATTTTTTAAAATGTGCTTATAATAAATTAATGTTAAAAGTGATAAATAATACAAGATTACTTGAGTTGTTTGAATTTGATTGATAAAGCAAAAGACTTGTACTACTTTGTTTATCTTTATTTGAAATCAAAACCTTATTATAAATTTTCATAATTCACCCCTATCTTTTATGCTTATTACTCACATACATCTATAACAAATGGTATTAGAGAGGGTTGTATCAAGGGAAGAAATTACTATAAGAGGATCCTAATATACTCTCATTTGTGTGAGGTGAATCATTTACATTTGTGTCATTATTATGAATCGACATCCTTTGTTTGAAAGAAAACATTCTTTGACATGAAAAAAAAGGAATTTTGGACTTTTATTATGAAAATAGATCATAACTTATAATTGTTATTTTAACAAACATATATCATTTCTAATGATTCAATTGAAAGGCCTAAAATGATGAGACAAATGAATGTAAGAGAATTGAATATTTATATTGTGCTTTGTCTCAAAATATTTGAATAAAGATATATCATTTAGCAACTTATTTTGAGGTGATATAGGAACTAGAAAAGTTTTATGATGAAAAGTAGGTCAAAATCTTTGTTGATGATAAGTAAGAGTAAAAAAAATAAAAAAAAAAGAAAAAAATAAAATAAAATAGAAAGTGGTTTCAAGTATTTTTAACACAAGTCAATTAAATAAAGTTAAATAATTTATATCTTATTTTGATGGCTCTTTTTTTTAAAATCTTATGATAAATTATTTGATTGTTTTGAAGAGTTAACTTAAGAGAATAAGAAATTGATCAACATGTATGTTACTCTTAAGAGTGCTAAAGATGAACATAGAATAATTGATTTGCAAAGGCAATATGATACTCTAAAGTAGGAAAATATTTCACTAACTAATAAGTCAAGAGACCACATTTCAATAATTATAAATTTGCAAAAATCTAATAAAGAAATTGAATTTATGTTGTCTGAGCATGCTTCACGTATTAATTCTCTAAAATTTTAAAGCTTCTCATGGATGAAAATAATGAACTAAAATAGAAGTTAACAAAATGATAAGCATCATCTTGTCTATTTCCTATCTATTTTCTAATACTTGAGTATTCATTAGCATCATATGAATGCAAAATTTGCTTAGTATGCATACAAATATTTTCTCTCAAGATCTATCTTATATAAGCCTTAGTATGGTTGAACATGTATAATGTGTTCATCATACTAGTATGACCATTTTATTAACTAAGAACAATTGACTAAGGCTTGGTCATATAACCAATAGTTTTTATATGAAGTCCAACCTTAAATGTTTGGAATTTGTAATTGCTACATCATACAATAGAAAGTAGGGTTTCATAAATGTATGATTTACTCAACATCTCAGAAAACACTGAAAGACTTAAGATAAAAATGACTTAATTAAGTCGTACAAATATGATATCATATATCATATAAGTATGATCATTACCCATACACTATTACTTTCAAGTAAACATTAATTTAACTATATGATCTTACATTGTACATAAGTTTCCCAAGATGTTAACACTTGGTGAAATTAATTATCACATGACTATGATCAATGTTCACACTGGTTCAATCCATTTGAATAGTAGTAATGAACTGCACATACTTGTACAATCTTTGTGATTATCTAAAACAGTGCCTTCATAACTTGAGTAATATATTATGAACTTGTATCATAGATATTGTACCATTGATGATGATGATAACAAAACTAAGCTTGTTGGTTACTAATACACATTTGGAGAGTTGTGTATTTGCAAAATTTGATTATGAAAGCCAAGATGCTAAAAAGATCTAAAGTTCATGCATTTTGAATTTGAAGAAGTATGAAGGCCTATGTTTTAACTTTGGCTCAACTTGTGTATCATAGAGCTATAGTATTAGCTCTTGGTGAAGTGGTTGTCCATTAATAGTTTATTTTCATGACAATTATTTGGCTTGATTTATTAATTCTTCACTTTGTATTTATATGGCACTTAGAAATCATCTCATTACATTCATTGTTTTATTAAATCATGTCTTTTTATAATAAGACTTATAGAATTGCATTAAATCTATAAAACTTTATTAACATAATAATATTATTATTACTAATAGTTCTTAACTAAATCTAAGCCTTAAGATAATGAAATCAATTTTAAAACAAGCAATATTATTTACCACATATTGCTCATATAATATGATGCTTAATATCATACTTGTATAATTTGTTTTTAGTCTTAAAGATAAAATTGAAGTTTGAGTTTGTCATAATATCATAAAAGAATGAAGGGTCTATCATACAGATGCATTTGTTATCTATCTTAGGCTTGGTGAATAAACTTGGTCATATCAAGTATCAACCTTGTACAAGTGTTCTCTGTTTTTTAAGAGTTGAGTTTATACTATCATCCTATAAGCATAAAACTTTCTTTGTATATGTACCCAATTTATTTCTTCTCAAAATCTATTATATAGATAGTCTTAGTTGTGGTCAAAGATTTATACTTAATATATCTTATTAATATGACATATCATGATACTATAGCTTGGTGGTATGCATAGTAGTCATTATATGATCACCAAGCTCTATTTTGTGTTCTCATAGTAGCTATATCATATAATATAAAATAAAATATCATATATTATGACTTATCTCTTGCCATAAATAATTTAAATTATTTTGATAAGAAATATATTCATAATATCATATGAATATGATATTTGTATTGTATAAGTATGACCATGCATTTGATAAGCCTTAATATTATTGGCATATATTAACATAAGATAGAAATCTTAATATCATACTTATATGTTATGTTCTTGTGGAAAACTTAAAACAAAGTTTGCTACAAAGCTATCATAATACTATGATAGGTTTTTCATATATGTATAATTATTCTTTAAGACTTGTTAAAAAAATTGCTACATGATCAAACATTGATTCATCCTTATATGATCATAGCATATAACATTTTCTTGAGAGCTTTACTCTTAGTGAAAACAATTATCGTACATTAGCAATCCACTTTATAACTTGTACAATCTATTCAAACTTTAAAGATGAACTTCATAATACTTGTACTATCCTTGTGATTGTCTAGTATGATGTATACAAAACTTAAGCACAACATTAAGGATCAACGTCATACAATAAGGAGATACTTTTCTTGCAGTTGTAAGATAAGTTATTCAAATTCTTTTTGTGCTTATTATATCATAACATTATGTAGAACAATCTAAGTATTATGGTCATCATCTTAATATGATGGTTTCAACATATTAATATGTTACATTGTTAAAACTTGTAATGACTAATTGATTGTCTAGCAATGCTATTATAGTTATTAGATCTTTATTACTTGCATATGATTCAATTACTCATATAAATAGAGATATAATACAAGAAGAATTTATTGATGATGCATAGATTACAAAACCATTTGTAAGATCATAATTAGTACAAATATTAGAATATATGTATTGCTAAATCTGGAGGTGAATTGATAGTGTTGCTTCAAAAATATTATTCAATGATTGCTCATTTTCTACATTGCATCAAGTTTCATCTTAATTGGTAATATCATTTATATCATTTAGATGCCACAAGTGTATGATAGAATATTTGTGATCCCTATTATATCAATTGTGTTGTGTAAAATGTAATACTATTATACTTATTCTTTCATAAAGTTTTACCACTACTTATTTTATCAAAATAGTGGCTTTGTAAGTTGTATCCCTACCAATAAAGAAAAAAAGAATTATTTTGTTAATGGAAGCCCAAACAAGTTGAAGAAGGTGGATGTAGGCACAAATTAGGCTATATCACCTATTCTCTTTTGCTTGGTTTGTTGTATTACTATTACTTGTTTCACAATTAACAAATAGATTTAAAAATTAAAAAATATTTTTTTAATAGAATCTTTAATCAATTAAGAGTAACAATTGATTTACCTTACAAAATTAATTAAGTGAATCAAACTTATTTGATAAAGCAAAAGTTTTGATTGCTACCTATATTTGCATTTGAAATCAAGAAGGTTTTAAAAACCCATAATTCAACCCTCACTTGTGCTTCTTAATTTCTTAGACATTTTTTTTTATTTGTGTGGTAAGCTATTAACAATTGATTTATGTTAATTGTATCATCACAAGTCATGAGGATCTTATATGTTTATCATTCTAATTGATTGATGTGATGTATTAATACAAACATAATCTTAAAGATGTAACTTGTGTAATAAATGTAACTCATTTTTGCTCCTTTTGGAGCTTTTCCTATTATATTTGTATTAGTAGCATGTTTACTCGTTTAGATTTGTGCCACTCTTATTTTTAAAGTGGTTAAAGGTATAAGTTCATTATAAGTTTTGCTATAATGTGGTTCAAATTCTTTGTAATAATTATATCCATTTTTTAGTTTTTTGGGGTGTTTCCTCTAAGCATGCTAATTATACAAGGTTTACTCTTATTGACTATGTAAAAAGAGTGTGGTCTATTAATGCAAGCCAAGTTAGGTTGATTAGGTATAGATGTAGCTATTGGTTAAACTAAATCACCTAAAAACTTTGTGTCTTTTGCTTTACTTTCTTTATATGTTTTACTCACTTTATTACTTCACAATAATCACCACTTTCATAAAATGATTCAAAAACTAATGGACATTTTCTAAAATGTGTTTATAAGATCTTAAAACTAATAAGTGATTTATATTATAAGGATACTTGAGTTGGTTGAATTTAATTGATAAAATAAAAAACCATTATTAATTTTTAATCTTCTATTCAAAATCAAAATCTTGTTGTAAATGTCACACCCCATTTTGCTGCAAAATATTTTTCTCATGAGATGTGACTTGGTTTGTGCATTAATCAATGTATTCAAATAGCTTCTTTTACACTATCGATTAACATTTAAACTGATAGTCATGATCCGACATCATTAAGCTTACAATGTGCCACCCAAAATAAACCACATTCTTCATCTTAGACTTAGGTTAAGCTAAGAACTGGTCTACTTAAGATTAGATAACTTGTCTAGTACATTGACATATACATAGTACCACAACAATTTATACCTACAAATAAGATATTCATATAATCCATAGCATGTATCCAAATCAAGATTATCATAAGTAAATCATAGAAATCACATCCAAATAAAATATCCAAAACAATCTAAAATCCAACATAAAATATCTTCTATAGTTTAATGCCTAATTAAAATATAAATGTTGAAAATAAATAAGATTAAAACTATGACATGACTAGATAATGACTGAAGTGTAATATACAATGATATTGGCTTTGATGCCCTACTATAATTCTATAACTACTGCTAACTCCTTGTACCTATAGATGATATAAGGAAGGTGAGCCAGTCTCAATAGAAAATCCAAATGTACTGTTAAAAAAATACATATAATAATATAATATTAATATATAATCATCAGTGTATTAGAAGAATCAATAAATGTCATAGCCTACCAAGTTGAGCCAGTGTATAAAATAATAATCATTAACCTAATCACAAATCCATCGGGGCCTAGCAAGTCTTAACAAAGTTATAATCAATAGGATGCACAATGACCAACCAATAATCTGATACTCCCTCTAAGTCTGTGAGATGCTCGAAGCAAGTCTGACACTCTTATCTCATCACATGATCTAAAAATCTATAACTTAGGCTCTACTAATCATATGGACTACCCCTATAAGACTATAAGAGTCCTTATCAAATAAGTGATACTATAAAAAGTACATTAACACATCTATAATCACTCATGATGCCTTATAATTAAACACAATCAACTTAGGATCCTCTACACATGATCTGATAGTTCTATTCTAAGCTCTATCAATTGCATAGATCATCTCATAGGGCATAAAGAATCTATCACAAGTGGTGCTCAACCATCACAATTTCCCATGATGTCTTAGTAATGAGGCACACAACCTTCATAACTAGTGAGAGTCCTATCATCTAATATATTTGACTCGCCTTGCTCTGGCTAAGGTGTCTATCAGTGAGGTTCATTACATCTTAGTCCATGTCATTATCAATAAACTTGCTTATTCATGTCATTATGGTTTTGCTTACCTTTATCATGGGTTATCTAATCATAATATATCATTTAAGGCTTCTTTAGAACCCTAAATCACTAATTATCTAGGTTTTCTCAAACTTTACTATCTAAGCTAATCTAAGATTTTTACCAAACCCTAATCAACTTATCCAAGGTATCATCCCTTCTAAAATTTTAGATATCTGTCTAAACCTTGCCCATACCTTAATATAAAATTCTTATTAGATTCTTTTGGTTTATTTGAGTTTTTATTCAAGTTATAAATCCTTAACTCAACTATTTAAGACATCATCTTAATCTTTAACCTAACTTCACTTAAGTTTCACTAGTGACTCTCTATCATTTTTCAAAGACCACACTTGAGCCATACACACCTCCTAAATTATCATCTATTTTATCAATCCATGGCTTAAAAGCCTAATTAAAGGCTATTCATGGTCTCACCTACAAAACCAAACTAGATTTGGGTTTAAATAAAATCTAAGTGATTGTTGGTCCCTTGGTTGAGTTTAACACTACTCTTAAGGCTATAACTAAATTCTCTATCTTAATCAACTATCTAAGATTTAACTAAAAGTCTCATCAATCATAACCTTACTTTGAGTGTGTTAAAAGTTTTACTTAGTTTATAATATTTTCAATTCAATCTTATTTCTTATCTTAAGGTTTGATTTACATAAAACCTTGAACCTTAAGACTTACTAAGCTACTCAAAACCTTATTCAAGGTCCTTTTAAATCTTAAACTATCTTCAACCCTATATAAGGTTCTTGGGTTCCCAACCTAACCTAAGTTCAAACTTTAAACCTAAGATACTTAGATTTTAAATCTTCAATATTCAAATTTTAGATCTAGAGCATTCAAATTTGAAATTAAGACCTTTAAATTTCAAAATCATTTATAATCTAATTTCTAAATCTTAAGTTCTTTTGATCAACCTTATAATTTTATAAGTCTAGTCTAAGCCAACAAAATCTATTAACTATATTAAGTTCTTTTTTTATTTTCTACACTTACTCTGCTAAACTTAATGTATTTTGTTAAACTTTACCAAGAACTAAACCTTTCCTAGCCTTCTTCTAAGGCTAACTCAAGCCTTCAAGGCTCCTCATAAGAAAACCCAAGAGCTTTATTACATTGAAGGCCATCTAAGATTTTTTCTAGGACTTTTCTTACATTATATGTCCATGGCCAAGCCTTACACTCAATCCATTAGACTTAGTTGAGGCTACAAACCCCTTTTTGGTAGCTCAAATGTCTATTTAGGCTTAGCTGTTTCACGTTAGAAAAATAATGAAGATAGAGAGAAGATTGGGTCATGGGATGGAATGTAGGAATTGCTTGGGTTAAATGAAATAGAAAGTATAAACAATTGGCTTAAATAAAGAGAAAAAGAGTTGAATGGATAGAGAAACAGAAAAGATTTATTTGCAAACCAAGAGAAGACAACACAGTCAACTCAAATACTTAAGCCACAAAGCAAAACACTTTCTTTAATCACAAGTAATTCCCATTCATCTATTCATGAGAAGACTTTTAAATAAGAGATTATAAATAATTATTTAATATAAAATATATTTCTCTTACTAATTTTTTGAATACTTTTATGCTTATATAATTCTTTAATATAAAAGATTCTTTCTACTTAACTTTTGAAGACTTTCTTGTCCATATAATTCTTTAATACAAAAGCATGCTTCCTATCTTTCTCTTGAAGACTTTTATACCCAAATAATAAAAACATATTTTTTACCTACTTTTTAAAGATTTTTATCTATATCTTTGAATATTTTAAACACCTTTTTTGATGTAGCACCAACCATATACTCATGAAGATGTATAGATGAACCATGACATCTTAAAATTATCATTTGTATATTCTTTAAAGTTTTATGCATGTAGGGTATTTTGAAGAGCTTTAATTTGATTGATTCTAATATAAGATCTCATTATGAGTCTATGTTTTTATTATGTTAACATTTTTTTCTTTTGTATTACGTCATTTTCTTCTTACTGAATATAATTATACTCCATAGAGTTAAAGTCAATGTAATCATCTACAAGTTATGGAGCTAGTTTTTCTAATTCTTCATAAGTCATCAAAGTATTTTAGATGATGGATGATTTTTTTAATGAACAAGGAACTTTTGAAGCATATCAGTACTAGAGTAGTGTTCATCAATAATAATTTTGTCAACTTCAAAAACTTTTTGCATTGATGGTATTGATAATTGATCATCATGTTCACTTACATAAGAGTCCAATAATACTAAGGTACATTATGAAGTGTCTTTATAAGATAGAAGGTCTTTAGTATTAAAAATTAGATTAATAAACATGTCTAATGGCAAATCAAAAACATAAGAACTTGTTCTAATTTTTTTAGTAATTTTGAAAGGTCCACAAGCTCGTGCATGTAATTTTTTATATTTTGTAAAAGAATAGTACTTTAAGAAAATGTGAATTAGAACATGATCCCTCTCATTGAATTATTTTAAAGATCTATTTGGATTAATAGCATTATCATACTTTACATTACTTGCTTTAATTTGTTCCTTGATTTGTTTATGTTTTGATTAAAAATCATGTGCAAAAGTAAAAAAATTAAATTAGAAATTATATGTGTAAGCTTGTTAAACAAGTCAACAAGACCTTTTGGATTACAACCATACACAATTTGAAATAGTGTTTACTTATGATATGAAAATAGTAATATTGTATGTAAATTATGATGTAGGTAAGTTCAAGTCTTGAGTTCCTAAATTTTTCCTACAAAACATATTAGGAGATTTCTTAACATACAATTAACAATTTATACTTTCCAAAGATGTTTAAAATAGTTGCTACAACTTTGAGATTATGTTCATATTAGAACATTGTAATAATTATATAAAGACTATGTGCATGTTACTAAGATTGCCCAATAATGTATTGATATGATTAGCATAAATCATTTATCATGTAATTGTGAAAGATGTCTTTGTATCATGCAATGAATATTCTTACTATATTATTCAAATTCTTAACACATCATACCAGACAATTACATAGATCATATAAGTGTATATTATTCATTTCTTAACCACAAATAGATTATACAAGTTCCAAAGAGGATCATCACCATACAATAATCAATTTTGCCAAGCACCAAGCTCTTGAAAAAATTATGTACAATGTAATCATATAGGATCATTGTATGATCATACAATAATTAACTTATCAAGACTTGATAGAAGGATCTTACACATATAAAAGAGTTACCTTAGATTTATGAAAACATTAGGACAATAGTTTTTCTAAGTCTTTTAAACTAACTATGAATGATTGCGCCCATATAATATAGACATCATATTCATATGATAAGTGAAATATTTATCTTAAGACTTTAATGTTATCAGTGATGTGAAATAAATCATACTATTTTAATACACTACTTTGTACTGCATAATATAACAATTATAAATACCATAAAATTGAGTTTAGACTTTATATAAAGACAAATCGTTGTACCATCAAGCCACAATTTCATAATTTAAGTTAATCAAAAGGATTGGTGCAGTTGATACATCGAACATGTTAGACTATAACATAACTTATATAAACAAAATTCTAATAAGAGATAAACAATGTATATGTATGAAGTAAGATTCGTATTCATATGATGATAATGATTACTAAACTATCAAAACACGAACAAGAATGTGTAAGGTTGTTACCTATGATTGAGTTTACGCACTTATTCTAAATTTAGAAGACAGTTTCACTTATATGATAAAACCATTGTACCTATATAATGTCATGATAACTTCAAATTCAGCTTATTACTATAGCTAAACATAAACTATATAAGTACAATATTAGCATCGTATTGTATGATCATAAGGTAGTAAGAAACACGAGTTATTTTAAACTTCAATTTATTAACTTAAAGCTTGAATTAAATATAAAATAGTTTTTAATGATGTTACCAATATACTTTATGTAATAATTGAGAACTTGTAGTAAGAAAATGCTAATTTGATTAGAAAATGCATACATTAGTTAAATGATTCCTCAGTGCTACGAACCAAGGATAAAGGTTTGACATTCTAACCTAAGTAATTGCATGAATTGATTAGCTCCAAGTGGTTAGCCATTCTAAAAAGAATTTTTTTCATGATTTGATGATCTAAAAGTTAAGCCATCCATAAGCAAGGGTCCTCAAGCTGCATCCAACTCTAAATGCATGAAGTTTATACCATCTCAACATTCTCTACACTCGTTATCAAATTCTATAAGTACACAATATCCCAAACATTTATTAGTAATCAAAAGTTTAGTTTTGTGATCGTCAACTTTAAAGGTACAATAATAGCCACCTTAAGTGATGGTACAGTTGTAATATTTTAAATAGAGAGCAAGATAAGTGAATTCATTTATAGATAATTTCCAAAATAACTTAAAGATAGTTTTGAAATTAAAAAAATCATGACATATTTCTAAAAGCTTATTTCAAATATCTTATCATATGAACAAAAATAGATTGCAAAATTATTATAGTTATGTTAAATATCAATTAGAGCAAAAAATAATTTAGAAGATTATTTTTATAATTATATATAAATTATTAATAAATTCAAAACTATTAATATAAAATATTAGTTAGAAATAATTTAACTTCCTTTTCATAAAAATAATTTTCAAAAATTTAAGAACTAATAGCAAGATATATATATAAAAAATGTGGAGTGATGTCATTAAATAAACTATAGTAATACAAATCTAGAATTATCTAATTCAATAATTTTTTGATAAATATATACATATTAGAGTACAATATATAATAAATAGATGCGAAGGTATGATAAACTATTTTTATTAAAAAACTATTATATACTTCTTAAAGATATATAAGTAATGATAATTGCAAATAAGTAAAAGTTTGTCAGTCTATTTATTAACTATGATAGCAAAGATTACTAGATAGATCAAAATTAACATAAATATTTAATATTGTATATTTTTTTAAAGTTGATGAAGTATAATTATTAATTAAAGAATGATTAAAATTTTAAGAGAGAATAACAAATATAAAAAGAAATTAAAAAATATTTACAACAAAAAACAAAAATAAGAGGATGACTTGTATGTCTTTTCCAAATGTTATAAGTGTAATAACTCTCAATTTTCTATACAAATTAAAAAGAGAAATCTAAATATCAAGTTAGGAGGATTAAAAAAAATTATGATTTAAATATATCAAATTAATTTCTTAAAAATAAATTATTTATATATTATAAAATTGAACAATATTATAGTAGGGGAAAATAATCAAATAATATTTTAAATATTTGAAATTCTCAGATTCTTAAATTAAATAACAAATGATAATCTCATAATTAATCAAAGATCCTATAAAGAAGAAAAAATTGTGACATCTTAAATATAATAAAACTTTAGAGCTATAACTATTTTTAATTATCTAGATTTTCATAACTTCAAAATTTTTAAAAATTGTAATATTTTCCTTTGAAAATTATATATCACTAAAGATATGACACCTCAAAAAAGGATGAATTATAAAATTAGGTATACAAATTATTTGGAAGCTAATGACATAAAGTCAATGAAAATCAAAATTTTCTAAGTGTTAAAATAAAGGATTTTAAATTTATTGAAATTTTTTTACATGTCTTGAAAATATTAAAAAATCATAAAAATATTAATGGACTCAAAAAATTAAAAACATTTATTGAGACATTGAACTTATTGAGATAACATTTGCTCAACAAAAAGATGAGGTATATTAACCATGGATTAAAAGTTAAAGGATATGTAAATGTTTTTGTTTAATAATTATTTTGAGTATATTAAGTTTATGAAACTATTAAAATACTAAATGTCATAAAAAAATGAAATTAGGCCAACAAATAGAGCTCATAAAAAAGATTTAAATAAATTTTGTTGACAATTTTTTGGAGATTGAATCATTTAGAAAACATAAGAATTAATAAAATTACCTTAAGTTATGATTATATTGGAAACTCAATTAAATTTTGAAATTCTTAAACTTTTCTCAACCTAATAGAGGAGATAACAAGCTTTGGAAAACAAATCAAGTGACAAAAATAGTCAAGATATAGAGAGCGATGATTGTGAGGAGAAAATGAGTCCTTTGAGTTGAGAAACGTGAAGAGATGAGAAAGTGAAGTGAAATGACACATGAAACTTATAAAAAGGGACCCAAAACTCAAATGTGAGGATTTTTGCAAGATTTGGTTTGTCAGAGAGGCATTGAAAAAGAGGAGAGAGAGAAAAAGAGATAGATAGAGAGAGAGAGAGGTGTTGGCAAGTGTTAGAAGAAACTTGAAAGAATCTGAACAAAATACAAAAACAATTTGCAAAAATAGTGTTATCATAACACTGTAATAATTAGGAAAGAAAAGAAAAAACACATATTTTAAGATCAATTTCATGACATGACCATTACTCTAAATTATAAGTTAGGCAAACTTTGTACCCTATATGTATCTAGTTAATATATTGCTGATATGATATGTGGTGACCACAACAAGAAATGACTCAAAATAATTGAAATTGAGAATGATTTTTCTTCATGCTTATGTTGCAATCTTTACTAATGATTGTTTCAACATAATATATTCTTACATTCACTTTAAAATATTATTTCCTTATACTAACTCATTTAGATATGTACATTATTTCTTTAAAATGTGGTGTACAACTTGCTTATGAAATGTGCATTGTGATAATAGCCACTTAAAGAAAGAAATAAGTTAATTATTATTTATAAAGCAAATAAAAAGGAAAAAGAAAGAGCAAGAAAAAGAGATGGTTAAAAAGGACAAAGCAATGGCCATTAAAACTTAAAACCTACTATTTGAAATCCAAGTTCTAAAAGTTAACCATTATCTAGAATGACATGTTCTAGAGATGGTACTTCAACAAATTGAAAACTTTATTTTGGCATGATGTATTCTGAAGTTAAGGGCATCATTTGGAATGATGTATTTTAGAGTTGAAAACTAAAAGAAATTGAATTGTTAGAGGATCTTGTCACTGGACAAATAAGAAAAGGAAAGTAACATGAAAAATAAATAAAGAAAAAAATAAAAAAGAATTTACATGATCTTTAAAATGGAGACAAGGTGGTTTAAAAAGGAATAAAAAAATAGCATTTAATTAACATATTTTTCACATATTATTTATATATTATATCATTTGATATAGAACTAGTATACAATATGATTCAAATATACCTATTTTTTATATAAGTTACATATTTTTTCTCACTAAGCCAATAATGATTGTCTCAGTCTACATTTAATCTAATACTTTTAGGTTAAGATGAGATACAACACTGGACTACTATGGTGTAAGCAAGGGACAACATTGGTTTATAGCTTATATGTTTACTTTTTTTTACCATTAGTTGTATAAGTTATTGCATTAACTCTTATCATATACTGTATTAGTTGAACATGTATTATAATACTATTCATTATGTTGTATGAAACTTGACTTTTAAAAGAGATGCAACATTTATGTGTTTTTCCAACAATATTGTTTTAAATTATTTTTTATTAAAAAAGTTTATCAAATCTCTTCCAAAATGATTTCAATGGTTTTAAATGTTGAGAATGCAAATGGTTGGAAAATATTAATGTCAGCTTTTATTTTTTAAAAAAAATATATTTTTAAAACCAAAGAAATAGATAACGTGGATCAAAATACAAGAAAGATCATGCTTGGTTGCCACAAAAACTTAACATAAACAACTTAGTTGTGATTTTTTAAGTTTGATATAATTTAAGTTTTGAATTATTCTTTTAGTTGTGTTACAAAAATATTTTCAAATACAACATATTTCTCCATATTGTTGTGATCATTAAAACTGACGAGGGTTTCAACACCTTCCTTGCCTTGTCACAATCATCCTTGCATCTTTGTTTCCTCAACTTGAGATGCAATTCTAAATAATTGGCTCAATATCTTGCAATGATAACACAAATAAGAACTTATAGAAATAAAAGTTACTTTAACCAAGGATTTCGTGTTCTTGCTACTTTTTCTAAAGTCACTCTCCTTGGGTTCCTCTTATTAACCATGGTTGTTCTTCTCATTAGTAACTACAAATGTGCTCACTAGCTCAATATTATTAAAGAGAAAGAGTGCCAACTCTACAACAGTAAGAGAAAACAAAATCTATCAAAGTTTAACAAGGTTCTTTTCCTCTAGATTTACACCAAGGAAACATCCTATCTATAGAACTCAATTGTGTAATCTTTTACCAAATGTTTCTTCTACCATCAAAGCTCATTTCAACTTTTTTAGAGCATATGGGATAAAATTCCTCTTATAGAAGCTATTTAAACTGACTTTTGCTACATCTCTATACATAATTAAAATGTAAAACACTATTCTACCACAATAATTCATAAAAGATTAGTTTTAATCTTTTAAATAATATCTTGTTAATACTAATATATTTGTAGATGTAGAAATATGCCTCTAGCCATGCCTCTATTTTTTAACATCAACCTTTCCTCTATAGGTTGAAATATTGACATGTGAAACAACCTTAAAAGACTTCATTGCACCATCACAATTTTGGAGTAGTATGATCTTGATAGTCTCTAGCACATTCTCCCTGGGGCCTATCTCCACCTATTCTTTTGTTGACTCTTCTTTCTTGAAATAAACTTATCTTTGTTTGCTAATGATTCATAGAGGCAAGTGTCGTTGCCTCCCTTTGTCTCATCATGCTCATGAATAGTTGCAACTATTGTGTTAGAAAAGTCACATGCTTTACTAACAATTTTGATGGTTCTTTTACTCGAGTAGTCACCCTGAATGGCTTTCTTCACTAAACGCTCAAAATTGGGAATGAAGATTAACTTTGGTACTAATTTTTTATGCAAAGATACAAAATATGTAGAGAATTATTCTATGCAATGTGTGAAATAGAGAAAATGGATTTTTGATCAAAGCAACAAAAGCTTTTTTTAGCATATACTGTTTTGGTTTTTAAGAATTTAGTGGCAATTCTAATGCATCTATGAAAGAAGAATTTGCCTAAGATCATTGTTTGGAATTGTGAAAGGATGCTTGTACTAAGTTCTTTGTCATTGTATTGAATTAGTTTTGTGGCTTATACAGCAACAGTTGAATGCAATCCAAAACACAATTATTAATAGGATATATGCAGAGAAAATAAGACTTTTTCCCCTTCATAAGAACATGAGGACATAATAAAATTGGGTGAAGTAGATAACACAAAACAATTTAAACTCATATATATACAAAAGTGATGAGTTTAAATTATCATTTCAATACTAAGAACCTTTTTCTCTAATGTATCTCTATAATATACTTAACATTTATGACCACACCTTTTATGTACAAAGGGAAGAGTGTCTTGAGCTCTTTTAGTTAAACTCTTCTAGAATTAGAGGATATTTTTGAGTTGAAACCAAGCTTACATATCATTTAAGATTGATTCCTTTTTGAATTTAGCTTGAATAATTGTATCTTCTTTGGCCACACATGATTATATGTCGATGGCCATTGAATATTCTATAGTCTGAACTGTCATTGTTTTTGATACATATAATTGTATATTTGTGTAATAAGATTTTAATGATTAGATCTCTTTTTTGGGCCAATCACAATGGTCAAGCATTCTACCAATTGATTTCTAGAGCTCTTAGAAATAAGCCATGCATTATTATGATCCACTCAAGCTAGTCAACCATCTAATCTATGAAACATAATGATCAACACATCAAGTTGTTCTATCTATGAAACAAATCCTTTAAAATTAAATTTCTAATTTTGAAAAGGAGTGTATGAAATTCAAATATCATGTAAGAACATTGTAATATTATTTATTGCATTGTTAGGGTATTTCTAGTTACTAAACAAATTTTTAAGTTTATTTTATTTCAAAATGTAATAAAAACACTTTTGAGTTTATTTCATGTCTTTAGTTAAATAGTTACAATTTAGTTCTAATGATTTATAATCACTTAAACTTGCATCATATGTAGTTATACTAATGATTCCTTATATTTTTGTTTGGTTTATGAGATCAAGTTAGTTCAAAGTAATTTTAGTGATAACAACATGATTAAGTGTATTACTAATAGATCATCTAGTGTGTACAAAATGTATTACATACGTGATCAAATTATACTTAATAAAACTTCAAAGATTTATATTACTTTCAATACAGGAAACTTACTATAGCTATTAGCTCTCAAAAGAACTTCAAGATGCATATAGCTTTCATAGCAAGGAGCTAAAGCTTATTTAGACTAAGAACCATCAAACATTTGATTAAATGAACTCTTGAAAGTAAGAAACATTCTGATCAAGCTTAAAATTCACAAGATTAAAGAATAATTTTAGGAGGTCACTCATGTTTTTAATTTATATAAATTGATCTAGTAGTGGCTCATTACATTTCATGCATTCATCTATTTTAAAACTAAAAAAATGAGTTTTTGCATATATTTCAAAATTATTATGTGCACTCACTTTAAAAGACTTAACTTAGACTTTTTAAAAAATCAAAATATTAGTTATCCCTTTTGACATATAGTTTGATACCAATGTGTAGTATATTGCTAACGATGTATGGCATATGGATACTTAGTTAATAAATATACTCAAGGCCAAGGTTTACATACAATATGTCATAAGTCACATTGGTAGTTAATGTCAAAAACAATTGTACCTCAATAGTTGAGTGCAGTATACTAAGTTACTTGCTCTCAACTCGATATTTGTATATGGATTGTCAATAGTAACATATGATATGTCTAGTTCAAATATATTATGATGGGTATGACAAATTAATAATTTTTTTAAATATTCTAAGTTTCATAGCTATTCTAAACATCTATTTGAGTATTAACAAGGATTAAGAATGACTTATAGTAATATTGGATAAGCAAAAACGTAATTTGAGAGATTTTAGAGATTATTAATTTGTGACATCTATAAATAAGACTTATGCATTATAGCACAATACTTCAATTAAATAGTTTCATTTTATATTTGGTTCTTCCCATGAAAAGATTCAATTTGCTAAAGCTCTAGGCTACTACTTTGGAGAAACTTTAGAGTTCAAATTATAAATCTTTTTAAGCTTCAAAATATGTAAGATCATTACTATATTCATTCATCACATAACTTACATGTTATCAATCTAGTTTCTTATGTAAATTTTCTTTTGTGAGAGCTTGTGATGTCTTTACTTTTACCTATAATTACTATAAGGCCTTACTCTAGGCTTTAGTGTGTTGAGAAGAGATGATTACTTTGGGCCTTTAGAGTGTAAAGGTGAAAAGGTTAATTTTTAGTCTTAAAAAAAAGACTCAAGTTGTAAGGGCCTCACTTAACCAAATTTTAATAATAAACATAAATCAAAATAAACAAATGATGACACTAATTATCCATTGTAGAAACTTAACGATAAGAAAAACCTAAATCTATCCAATTCCTATACTTGGCATACAAAATTACCAAGAAGACAATACTTTTATAAATGTAAAACATAATTAATAAATCTTAAGTATCCAAATATAAATATTATTATAATTCACAAACTTGCATAAAATCAATCTCATAAAAAACACTACCCATTCTCATATATCAAGAGTAGGTTACTCCACATTATTAATATCTTCATCTCTTAATGTAATGGATGTAGTATTTATGATATAAATACTAAAAAAAATCTAAAAAGCTCAATTAATAAACTATAATAATTAATTAAATATAAAATAATGTTATAACATAATAGATGAACTATTTTATAATGACAAAAACTAATAACCATAATAAAATAAAACGTGATTTGAGAAAATCAATAAATCCAATAATCTAGCATAAAAATATGAGCATGCACTTTCATATGCATTCTTTTATTTTTAGTTTCCCATTTATTATGTTTTATAGGGCCTAATTTTCTTTTGAACCATTATCTTCTTAATTTGATAATCAATAAATTTATACAATCTCAATATACATCCAACCAAATAATAAGAGTATCATGTTTTTAGTTACATTGTGCACAAAGTACTGAAGACTCAGTATGTATTTGTATATGAAGAATATCCTAGCCTTGGACATCTTTGATTGTCACATGATGCCATATGATCTATAAAGGTATTTTAAAAATAATATATATGAAGTTTCCATTGAATACTTGTTATTATATTTCCATCTCTATTGCTAAGTAGCCACATCATATATTCAAATAAGTTATTTTCTTAATCATTATTTATATGTATACCTATTATATTAAGTAATCATATTCTAGAGCTTCCATTCAAGCTTCCAGAGATAAGGTAAGTAAATAGTCATTTGATCCTCATCAAAGTCTGTATTGAAGCCCTCACAACACAACAATATTCTTGGTTTTATGTAAAACAATTAAATGCACCATGTCATGAATATACAAAATGTGAATAATAAGTCAAATAACTAATTTATATATACATACACACACATATGTAGATGAATCAATAAAATAATTTCAAATGAAATCATTTAAAGCCATAAAGAACTACCATGAATTTACATCATTATTATAGATTTACTAGTTTATATCCAATATGGAATACTTTCTTTCTCCTTAAGATTTCTGACAATGTCATCCATGCATTATAATCATTATACAATGTCATATGTGACATAATAATTAGCTATTTTTAATTTCTTTAAATCTTAATAATCCCTTATTAACCCTCAAATCCTTATTTTACATCATATCTGTACAACATTTTGATCATAATGTAGATCAAGAAAGCTTCCCAACATCTCTACCTACATCATATCATACAACGTTTGGATAATATAATATAATTAAATAAGCTTCCTCACATCTATAGCATTTAGCTCATAATCATATAATATGATCACAAAGGTCATCCAATATGATATTTACTTTCCTATAATCTACTCATACCATTCATTATATTTTATTAGTCATACAATACGATCCCTCATATTATGTTATATGATTGTCATTCTTCCTTTAAGAAACACATTTATTTAACTAACATATATCATACTAATAAAATATACTTATTTTCTAGGTATGATCACCACCTCCCTTGTCTTACATTAACTATTCAACACATCATACTTGTACAACCTATATGATTGTATTGTATGATCCCTCCATTAAACTTACACTAACTTAACACCGATTGTATCAGACGATCACCTTAATTGTACATGTATGATCCCTTTACAAGCTCTCATATGATTCTAATCAAACAACTTTGATCATTTATTCTAAAAATACTCAATATATCGTACACTTTGATCCATCCATCGCCCTTTGTATGTTGCAATCAACTACTTCTTTCTATTTTACACACATCATATCTTACGATTAAAGTCATCATATCGTACGATAAATTTTTAGATGAATGCATGACCCCTTAATCAAACTATTTTGACCCTCTCATCCCAACCATTTGATCATATGAGTATGGTTTGTACTATCATTCTTATATTATTCTAAACTGATAGCACTCCCTTCATTCTCAACCTCTCAATTTTGATCCAAACCCCTTCTTAACCAATCCAAACCATTTCAATACGTCTTCTACCTCTTCTAACTCAATCACAACTTCATCAAACCTTTATTTGCATAAAACCAAAATGATTTCTATAATTGAATCAATCCTAAACACTCACCTCTTCTTGTTTATCGTTACTCTTTATCTTATTTGTGATTTTTTTTGCTCGAACCTCTCTTCTTCTTTTTTTTCTTGATCCCAAACCTTCCTTTAAGCTACAACAAAAATTCCACTCTCTTTTCCATTAATCTTCTCATTTTTTGTAATTTTCTTTTCTAATTAAGTTTTCTCTCACTAAACCAACTTTAAATAATCTCATAATCTAATAAATCCAAGAATTTAAGTCAAACTCATCACCTAAGATAATAAGTGTTTAAATAAAAAAAATTACAAATCTATCCCAACCATTTAGAGAAATTATATTTAAATATTTTTTAAAAAAACTTTATAGATAATTATCTAGAACTATACAAATTATAAAACAATGTCATTGAATTTCTCTTATAATGTTTTATCTAATGGTATGCTCAACTATAGTTTTTTTAATGCATTTAAAATCATGGTATGCATTCTAAGATCATAATAATTTAATATTATTTTAATTCATAAACATCTCATTTTAAAAAATTAATTTTATTATTTTAAAATATACAAAGATACAATCATACTTACTTAATCATAAGATTTATAACATATTAGACATAATAAAATTATGAGTTGTTATGTAAGAATACATTGTTTCTTCATAAACTACAATGAAGGTGACAACCAAAGATATTAGGCTCAAGTCTAATTCGATTGGGATGGATATAGGTTCAATTGGTAGGTGTCAACATTAATATATAGGTTGAAGTTCCTTATTACTTGATTGGGTTTCTCAACACTCTTGAAAATTGTTGTATGAATTCACATTCAAATCATTTTGCTACCATTTTTGCTTAATAGATTAGCAACATCATCATGTGAATTAGGACTTGGGAAACCTACTTATTTAGAAGGCAATAGAGTCTATCAAGGCAAATGATACAATTCTATATTGTTGTCATATAAATTTCAATGTAGGGTGGGGTGCCTAGGCCTTAAGCCTTCATGCTCAATCTTATGTGATCTCCTTTATTGGCACTTATTTCATGGCACCTTCCTTACTATGTTTTGGTCCTTAATGCATGGCATTTCCAACATATCATCTTGTCCTTGGGCTTGTAGTTTCTTGGAGTGAGGAACATGAACACTTTTGGTATATTTTGTTAGGCCCGTTCTTATTTTATTGGATTACAATCAATGACTTTTGTGATTTTCTTGGACCTTATTTTGGCTTTGATGGAGCAATGCATTTCATTGGATCCCTATGATATGCTATCATACTCATGGTTACATCATTGTATTATTTTTGGAGGATGTAATTGTAAGATCCACTTTTAGCCTCTTATAGGGCCTACAACTCTGGATAAATCCATTTATACTAAGTCTACTTAGTAGAATCACTCCACATACCTAGATCCTTAGAAGCGCTAAACTTGTTAGGCCCCCTCACATTTGCAAACTTCTTAGTGGCTTCCTCTTCTAAGCTAGGTCAAGGTCAATTATGACAATTTGGTTAGAGCCAATGGCCAAGAGAGAGCTTTAGTATTATTACACATGACAACATTGGGGTATTTATCCTAATAAAGGTGTAGGAAGATTTCTTAATTGTCTCATAGGTTTTAAAGGAGCACACTTGATCATAGCAATTCATCTTGTCTCTTCATCTTCCCCTTATGTCAAAGTTACAACTTAAGAGCAACTCCTTCATGGTGGTTTGCAAGTGTAGTACTTATCAATATAAGGAAGACCATGATATCCAACTACTCTATGTAGTCATTAATTTAAACATTTTTCAAGACTTCAACGTGTCTTATATTTTGAAGGAGGATAATTGTGCTGTTGACTAGGTTGCTAGATTAATTTTTGTCAAAGATTATATATGGGTGCAAGGTATGCCTTTGCCTGAAGACTTTGCTAAGATCCTTAAAGACAATGTTATTTATACCTTTATGATCTCAAACCACAACTATGATTTTCAAGATGATTCTTTTTCTCAACTCTTCTTCTTCAAATGCTTGAATTAGGATCAAAGATTAATTTTGATACAAATGTTTTTATGCTAACATAAGAAATATTTAGAGAATTATTCCAAGTAGGATGAGAAATGGAGAAAGTGGATTTATTATCCAAACAACAAAAGCTTTGTTAACATATTCTGTTTTGGTTTTAAGAATTTATAGGTAATTCAACTACACCAACGAAAGAAGGATTTGCCTAAAATCTCTGTTTGTAATTGAGTGAAAGGAAGCTTGTAAGGCCTATGTTCTCGTATTAGCATTGTGGCTCAGATACCACAATATTTAATGTAAACGAAAGCACGATTAATAACAAGATAAATGCCAAAAGCATAACACTAGATTTATCTTCATAAAAAATACAGAAACAATTACTCAATTTTTTTTATACAAATGCACAAAAACTCCATTAATATAAACGATGAAAGCTGAAATTGAGAATAACACAAGAAATTTTAAAAAGTAAATAATGAAAGCAATTTAAACGCATAGATATAAAAAAAAATCACCTTTTTAAATTATCATTTTAAAAGTCATCTTTTTCCTGAGAAAACCCATGTCTAATGCAAAATAAACATCAAGTTGTTAAATCCATAAAAAAAAAGCTTTAAAATTAATTTCCTTATTTTTGAAAGGCATATAGAAAATACAAAAATTCATGTAAAAACATCATAATATGATCCATTAGAATACTTTAAGTCATAAAACAAAATTTTAAGTTCATTTTATACCTTCAGCTACATAATTATAACTTTATTTTAACTATTTGTAATTGCTCAAGCATACACCAAATATGATTCTACTAATGATGCCTAACAGACCAAGACTCAACTATCACCTCATCTACTCTTTCTTGTACCATCCAATTGCAACCATTACATGGTGACAATATGATTGATTAAAGAAAGGCTAAGAAATTATATGAAAAATAGAGCAGACATCAATTTTCGATTTACCCAAAAAAATAATACTATATTTACATCATATACATCAAAGAATGATCCTTTTTCCTTCTCATAGAACGTTAATCATGAAGCATGAAGAGAACTCTTGGACAACTCCAGGCGATGCCTTGCTCGATCAATGCTTGGCCGATGCCTGCGCAGCCCATGCCACTGGTCTGATCGTTCATCCATCTCCAGGCCAAGTTTGGACAGCTGCTCGTGTAGGGATGGCAAGTGAAGAAGAGGTACAGTGGTTGGTCTCCCATGGGCACACTAAGTACACATGAAATCGAAATAAGGAACAGAGATGTGTAAAACTAGTTTCAATAAGAGTATTTGTTGTGTAATTTTAGCACAATAGGAAACAGAACCTGGAAGCACAACGATGTTGCTTTCAGTTCGTCAACAATGAGTGAACATTCTGAAGGCAATAGAGCATCTCCAAACATGATGGCACCTTGTTTTTTTTTACCACAAAGCAGGGGTTAAGTTGATGCAATTTGCAAAATGCTTAGTTTTGCTGGCTCAAATGCGTACCTCTGCAGGCTTTGTAATTAAGAATGCGAACTATTGAAGGTGGAATGAAGGATGAGCCATCTGTCTCAACCAGCTACAATTAAAGCAGCAACAAAAAGAATCAAGACAGATTCAAGGTCAATTCACTGAACCAAAGTAGCAAAAATTAAAATAAAAAACTGAATAAAAAGGTTGTAAGCTTCTCTTATTCCATCCTCTTCACATACACATACAACACTACTACTCATTGACAAGAGATGAAAAGAACCATCCATACAAAAGCAACTAAAAATTACATATCTAAGTTTATTTAATTTTATGGGTTTCTAAATGCCACGCACACATACATACATAACACTTGTTGATAGGAGTAGAAAAGAAATATCCATACAAAAGCATCTACAAATAAATATCTAAGTTTATATGGTTCTATGGATTTCTGAATACTATGCGCAGATGAGGCATGTCCTTTTTAGCACAATGATTAGATATGATAGGAGAGTCGTCTTTAAATTGCGATCTTTTTGAAGCATGATGAGTTCAAAAATGTGATCCGCTAATAAATGAATGATCATAGGAATATAAGTTATAACTAGCATAAGATATAGTATGTAAAATTTGTATAGCACTAATAGATGATGTAACTTGAGATCTACCAAGTAGGATTCTTAGATTTCGTAATTCTGTTTTCAAGTTTATATTAATCATAATTCGTTGAGCTATGGAATTTCTTGTTCTTTTTTTTGTTGTAAACCAATTTTAGATTTTCAAAAATAAATTCGCATAATCTTAGACAATGTAATTCATGTTAAATCTTTCATATTTGACTACAAATTTTCAACACCTAATGTATATGTCAAATGCATTAATATAGAATAAGATAGACATGCCATATAACAAATTGTTATCATGTGCATTATTTCTCATGATGTAATTTTATGCTTCTTGACTCAATTTCTAAACATTAGATGAGCACTCATCTAAGTTGCTCCAAATGACCTTTATTGCCTTATTCCATTTCTTATTCTTCTCTAGTTGTGAACACCTCAAACATACAAGGCCAAGGCTCTCTCATATTCATAGCATAGAACCTCTTTCATCTTGCTTTTACTCTTGAACTTTTCTTTCTTTTGAAGCCACACAGGACCAAACATTTCCTAAGTGGTTTTTCTAAGAATTTGAAAAATAATTGTTCTTAATGCACAATGAAATTGCTTTTCTCTTCATCGGAGGACTTGTTATCTTTCAATGTAGTGGGTTAATTAGCCTTTTTTAAGAATTGGTACTTCTTTCTCCATCATGATGGCAAGAAAGCCACTGAGACGCTCATCTGAATTAAGACTCGACAAGTCTTAAGCCATTGATGGCTCTACTAGATGAGCATACCTTTTTAGGAGGATTACAAGGATCATTCTCATTAAATTTATATTAAAAAACCTTCTAGTAAAATTTGATAAACCACTAAAAATGTTAGTAAAATAATAAAAATAGACTTAATGGATTGACTGTTGGAAGTTAAAAAGTTCAAATTCATGCATTAATATGTTTAGTTTACTCTGTCTAACTTGAGAACATTCTTAAGTGACTTCAATTTTACTCCAAATATCATATTTGCTCAAAGTGTCATAACTATATTATATTCAAAAATAGACAACTCATAATGCAAAATAAATATTGATGTCACATGAACTTAAAAGTGCCAAGTGTCCTCCAATGTGTAACGTCATCTTGAGTCTTTCGCGCATGAATTCCTAATCTTTTTTATCATTTATTCAAGAGGATTTTTAACAAATTCCCATGACTTGAGATTCACACTTTCAAGATAGATTTGTCTAATTCTTTTGACAGAGATTAAACTTTCCTAAGAAGTGAAAATATGAAGAAGCACCATCATTTAGTGTAGCAAAATCATTTAATCCTAAGTTTGCCATGACATTGCTTGTGGTTTACACCCTCGCTAAGACCATTCTCTGGTAGCAAGAGTAGAGCATATGACACAGAAAAAGGATTAAATCATGAATTTCACAAAGTGAGGTGAATTTTAAAAGCTATAGGAAGCAAATTTGAATATTAATAGACAGATAAATATAACGAAAGAACATATAAATATTTTAAAATAGTATGTATCCACCCCAACAAGTAAAATATAAATGAAAGGAACTCACAAATATTTTAAAATAGTATGCATCTACCTTAACCAAATGAATAGGTTTCCCAAAATGCTCTTTGCAAAAGTAAGCAAACTAGCCTACACACAAATCTTAAAAATGAGCTTCACACAATCCATTGGGCCTAAAAGAGTCCAAATTGCCTTTATTGCCTTCTTCCATTTACTTATTATTCTTTTCTAGTTGTGAACACCTCAAACATACAAGGCCAAGGGTCTCTCATACTTATAGCATAAAATCTCTTTCATCTTGTTTTTACTCTTGAACTTTTCTTTCTTTTGAAGCCACATATGACCAAGCATTTCCTAAATAGTTTTTCTAAGCATTTGAGAAATAATTGTTCTTAATGCACAATGAAATTGCTTTTCTCTTTGTTAAAGGACTTGTTATCTTTCAATGTAGTGGACTAATTAGCCTTTTTGAAGAATTGGTACTTTCTCTATCATGATGACAAGAAAACCACTTAGAGCTCATTTGAATGAATACTTGACAAGGCCATTGATGGCTCTAATAAAGGAGCATACCCTTTTAAGAGGATTACAAGGATCTTTCTTATTAAATTTACATTAAAAAAACTTTTAATAAAATTTGACAAACTATTAAAAATGTTAGTAAAATAATAAAAATAGACTTAATGGATTTACCGTTGAAAGTTAAAAAGTTTAAATTCATGTATTAAATAAGTAATAATTATATTCATGAGATAACTTAAAGAAGAGAAGTAAAAATAAAAATTTTAATGACTACAAGAGTGAAAATTTTCAAAGAATATGTTATATAGAGATAAACAAAAGTCGAATGCAACATGTGGGACTAAACTCATATTTGCACGACTACTCAGAATTGTGGGAGTAAGTTTCGTTGTCCGATCACACAATTATGCCGAATGATCCCAATCTCATCCGCCTTTTAGAAACATCTAATTAGATCCATTGTCCGATTGTACAATTTTGTAATTGCACGTAAGATCTAAATCCAACCATCATATCATAATTTAGATCTAACAATTCAGATGAAATCCTAACTTCTAGATATCGCTTGTTTAATCCCAACGATCCAATTGCACAATTTTCGCAATCGAACGGTCGAAGATTCTTCCAATCAAGCGACTCCCGTGCAACCGGCTCTTTTGGTCTTATTTCAAGCCCTTGGGATTTTTTTATAATTTATTAATTAAAAATTTATGATGAGATTTTTTAATTAAAACAGTAATGACTAATCGGCGATTTTGGTAAATGTTTTTAGCTGTTAGAAAATATCTATAAATAAGTGAATTATTGAACAAAATTAATTGATGAAATTTTTACATAATCTAAGAAAAAAATTAAGTCACAACATTCAAGCCGCTAACAACTCGTGTTCATCATTACTTTCTTATGCTGCTACATTTTTCACTCAAACTCGTAATCTCTACTTTCTTCTCAAATCAATTAAGTTTTTGATTTTTTATTTTTAATTAATTCAATTGAAACACTTATATCTCAATTAATATTTCATCAAGTATAAGAATTTTGTTTGTGCTAATTTTGATTTGATGTTGTCGAATTACTTTCTCCTATTGCTAATTTTATTTCGTTGTAAGGCCATAATAATTTATCTCTTTTATTTTATTATTGTGAGAGTTTAATCTACTAACCATTTAACAAAAAAACTTATATATTGGTTGTGTTGTGTTTTTGTTTGATTTTTGTAAGGAATGAATGTAGCTTGATTTTAATTGAATAACCTAAATCATTTGGGTACTTTTTAATATATATTGATTTTCTTATTCTATAACGTTTATAAAAATTATTGTTAAAAAAATTAACATTTTTTAAAATAAAATTAAAATTTATGCAAAATTATTTTTAAAGATTTATTCAAACTTGTTCAAAATTATTTTAAAATATTTTTTTAAAAATACTTTTTATAAAAAATAAAAAATTTTAGTTTTAGTAATTCATCATCCTCTTTTTGAACTATATTTCATGTCTTAGACAACCAAAACACAACATCCAAAAGATAGTCAAAGAAACAAAATTTACGACTCAAATAATGAATAAAATATTAATCTCACTAAATTTTTTATAACTTTAATAAGAATGCATTAGGAAGTTGATGATATTTGGATTAAACCACAAAACTAAAATTCCAAATTAATGAAAACAATGAAAGTCCATTATCTTTTACAAAAATCCCTTCTTTTTTGAATGGAATCTCATTATTAAAAACTCATTAATCAATCAAATCGATAAGGAACTCTATTTATAGATAAAGGAATACAAAACAATTATTGACCTTTTTCCATTTGTGATATCCATTTTAGTAAAACTTCCGATCATTGCATTCTAAACAATAACCATTTATGTTGTTTAAATCGATATCATGAAAGCACACCATCCAATTGTAGATGCATAATGATTTGGCATGCCTTCTTCATTGCTAAGGTCCAATCTAATTTCATTTATATGCTTATTGAATATATATGTACAATTATTTTTACACATGTATAATTCATAACATTTTAAAAGACATGCATTAGTATATTATTAATTATGTGCATATAAAGTGCATATATTTCTTTAAACAAGCATTGCTTCACACCTATATTAAATGAAAACAACTTGGTCTCACTATCTTGAGATATTGTCCCATTTCGTTGTCTCATATCAATCAAAGTCAATTTCATCCTCAAAAGACATCTCAACCACTTAAGACTATGGTATCACATATAAAGTGTCTTTTATAACCTATGTGAAACAATTCATCCTTATGCTCTTTGAAGTTTTGATTAAGAACTGCACCTTGTTTGGTAATTCCTCTCCCTTGGATGTCACCCGAAGATTATACCCTTTTAAGGTGTTATAATCCCATTAGCTTTTGCTTGGTTCATCCTCGAATATTATATTGTAATGGTTTAGTCTCATTATGTCGAGATGTCTTATTTAGTTGTCTTATATTGACCAAAGTAGACCATCTCAAAAAACATCTCAACATCTTAAAACTATCACATCTAAAATCTAAGATTTTTACTATTATAAAAATGGGACAATTCATCCCTAAATCTCTAAAAGCTTTAAATAGGAATCACACATTGTTCAAAGATTCAATTTCCTTGGGATATCACCTAAAGAGAACACATTACCCTCTTCGAATATTATATAAACGATGCATAGATTTGTAAATTATTTATTTTAAATTTTTGTCCAAATTATTCACTTTGTACAAGCATCATTAATTAATTGCATATAAGATTTTTTAAGATATTAATCTTCATATCAAACCTCTTATTAATGCAATGAACCATCAAACATCTTGCATAATGCATGATTTGTGAATCTAGAATTTGAATTACAAACTCTTGTTTTCTTTCCATAAAAAAACAATTTACATCTTATTTCTTGGTTTTGTGCTTTTTAGACTGCTCAATTTATTTGCCTTCAAATTTCTACTATTTAAAATTAATTCTTACTAGTTTTGAAATGCGAGAATCTACTAAAAACTGAAAAAATGAATGCCATTATCTATTGGAGGTTCTATAACATCTATCAATCTTGGTAAATTAAGACTTCGAGACTTGCTTCTACAATCTGATTCTACTGCTTCTAAATGATCTTCATGTGATTGTCATTGGGTCTATTTATGAGTTTTGCCGCTTCCCTTGTTTAGTTTCAAATACATACATTTTCTACATCACGATTGCAAAAGACATCTGTTCTATAAATCTGTCAAGAAATACTCACCCACATCCTCAATCTTGATTAAACTAAAAAAATTTTGGAGAAATGAACTATTCTCCCCCTTCAACAAAAAAAGATAACATATTGATGAGAGAAGGCTAATAAAACTCAATAGAGATTAAATTCAAACCAGGAAATTCACTTCAATTTTATCCAAGCAAAATGCTAAATGAGTAAGTGTAAGAATTGTGCAATCTAATTAATTTATCAGGAATTATGACAGCTCCATATCACTAGTTATGGAGTTCTCATAATTCCTTAAAATTATAAAAACTACATATCTAGTGAACATTTAACCATGAAAAATTAAACTAAGTGAATATAGGTTGGGCGATGAGAAGGCGACGGAAAGGTGTTTGGAATTTTTTGAGTCTACGACAAATCTAACGTTGGAAATCCAATCTCAAGGAAATGCTTAGTAGCAATGGTATGCTTCCATCTTTAACTCAGGTAATTTAAATTAGGCTTTTAGTTTCTTTGCTCCTATGGCAGGCTCAGGCTCCTCCCCCAACCGTTCCTTTGTAGAGGTTCTAGGTGAACCAATTAACCATTACACTATTCAAATAAAATTGACGACTTTCAAATGGAAATCGGAAATAATATTCTAAGAAAAGAAAATCACGAAAATGGCCACCTCATTTAAGTTTTAATTGGGAAATTTTTGTATGAAAATCCTAGTGTGGATATCATTCAAAAGACTTTCAACAAAAATTGGATTCCAAAATGAGGTCAAAGTCGGATCATTGGACGACATGCATGTTCTAATTAGATTTGATAAAAAAGAGGATTTCTTGAGATGCATCACCATTCTTGGAATGCGGTGAATTTTCAAATGAGACAATTCAAATGGCATCCAGATTTCCACCTTAACATGGAGCTGTCTTTGACTCTAGTCTGGGTATCCTTCAAGCACTTACCAATTCCTTTTTTTTAAACAAAAAGGCCCTGTACTTTTTAGCTTTACCAATTTGTAACCATCTAAAGGTGGATACAACAACTTCAAACTTTACTCGAGCAAGTGTGGCCAAAGTTTGCATAGAAATGGATTTAGCTAAAGGATTGCCTATCCGAATCAAGATTAAAAACAATTGCAGCAGCACAAATGGGTTTTGACAACAAATTCAATATGATAATTTACCTAGCTACTATGCAGATTACTGCAAGTAGGGTCATAATTCAATCAAATGTAAACACAACAAAAAAGAATCTGATGTAAAAACTCATCTTGAAGCATCAAAAGCATCAACTAAACTGAATGAGTAGATCATTAACAATGTTGTGCCAGTGAAGGAACCTAACGGAACAATATATCAAAACTCATCAGGTACCCAAAAAGCACTCTCAAGGAAGGCCAACCTCATTGTCCTATTCTTATGTAGGCTCACAAAGCTTTTTGAGTAGTCTTGGTAGCTCAAACTACACATCAAATGGGCATTCAAATAATGAAATGTGTGGTCTCAGCTTGATTGAAAGGGATAAACAAATAGTTCTAAATAAGATATTATATGACTACCCTTAAAAAAGTCTATAGGAAGGATAATCATGGAGATTCTATGTTTAATTCAGAAACATCTTAAAAAGGCTTCTAAAGAAATCTTGATATACAAACTCTTTAAGGGCTTCAATAATGACTTGCTTGAACAAAGATGAGTTCAAAAACGACACATAGAAGTTCAAGATCCTTACAAAATGTTGAACAAATAACCACTGATGGATAGTACCCTCGTTTGGAAGATAAAAATGGTAAAAAATAAAATATAAATTTCCTGCATAAACATTTAATTATATCCAACAACATTACTTTAGTTGCTCTTATGGAACCAATATTACACATTACTAAACTGCTCAACCAAGTCAAGTCATTGAGCTTTTGAATATCATGTAAGTAATTCATCTAACAAGATTTACGTTTTTTAGAAATGAAACATCCAATGTCAAACACTATGTGATGATAATCAATCTATTCATTTACTCACTGAGAAATTAGGAAGTAAAATATTGGCCTATTACATATTTGTTTATGCTAAATGTGATATTATGGCACAAATTAACCCAAATTACAACAAAATTTAGAGGACTATGGATTGTATGAGGCAACTTTAATGTTATTACTTATGTGGATGAGAATAAAATTCAAGAATTGTATAAACTAATATAGTTTAAGAGATCTTACCTAGGTTTGACTTTCACATGGGTTGGAACAAACAAGGAAATAGGTTTGGAAAAAGTTAAAAACTAAAGAATAGATAGACTTTTTCTCCACATCTATCATATAACACTCATGCAAAATGGGCTTTGATCACTCACCATTGTTGTTTTAAATTTCCAAAGCTCTTACTTTTGGCCCAAAACAATTTAAATATCAAAACATGTGATCAAAGTACCCAACATTTTATACCACTATGGAAAGCAACTGGTTAATACCCTCACACCTTTCTAGCATGTTGACTCAAGTTCTTAAACTTAGAAGGCTAAAAGTTTGTCTTAAACAATAAAATAAATCCACATTTAGAAGTATAATTTAAAAAAAAGGCTGAAGTGGTCAAAAAATAGAGATGAATTTTTAAGAAAGTCAAATTGTGGATAGAATTTAACTCATCAAGACAAACAATCAATTAATAAAGGAACTTTACAAGAAAATGTATTGGTGATAAAGGCTAGTACCAAATGACTCAGATATGGAGATAGGAATATAAAATGCTTTTATGCTCTGGTAAAGGATAAAAGGACAAAGCTCAACATTAGTTGAATTAAAGATTCAAATGAAAATTTGATTAACCAATAAAAAGAAATCTAGGATGGGATTGTACAATATTTCCAAAAACTACTCTCTTCCAACAAGGTATCCGAGGAAGACAATAAATGGAAACTAAAAGATGTCATAATGGATGAGATTAAAACAAATATAATTCAAAGGGACAAAGATAGTGCACAATGACTTGATGGGTTCAATGGTCATTTGTTCACTCAATGATGGAACAATATTACCTAGGATGTACTAAATGCCACTTTGGATTTCATGGTAGGAAATTCTAACCTTAAAGGTATTGCAAACACAAATCTGATATTGATTCCAAAAATTGAAATTCCTAAATCATTTAAAGGTTTCAAGCTAATTTGCTAATATAATTTTATTTAAAAACTTTTTTGCAAGCTACTAGCAAACAGGTTACATGTTTGGCTTCCTAAAATTATATCGTCTAAAATGCTAGCTTTGTTAAAGGCAAAGATAATGCAGACAACACTACTAGTCAAAAGCAAGAATTGTGTTATCAAACTAAATCTTAAAAATGTATTTAAAAGTTTGTCATGACAACTCTTATATAAAACATTGGCTCAATTCAAATTCTTTAAGCAATTCATCATGTTGATTAGGAACATCACTAGCACCTCTTGATTATCCATTATTGTTAATAGCATACCAAATGGATTTTCCCAATTTCAAAGAGTCTTAAACAAGAAAATCTTATATTTTCTCTATCATCATACTATATATGGAGGTTTCAATAGGGCTTGAAAAAAAAATCTATTCACCAATAACAAAGCCCTTCATTACATACTACTTAAAAGATGCCCAATGATCATACATTTATGAAATGCTGATGATATCAGTTATATTCAATAGAAATTATCTATAAGATCGATATCCAACATTAGCTAATTTCTAAAAAAATTCTAAGCATCAGATCTTCAAATAAATACACAGAAGACCAAATTTTTTACTAATAAGAAAAAGTTGTTAAGCTCAATTAAAAAGATAAGCAAAGTTATTTACTTCCAGTACGGTTCATTTCCTATAACATGCTTGGGATGCCTTATTCACTGGTAGGAAAAATTTTCACTTATGATAATTTATCCCCCATTGCAAATTCTAGATAAAGTAGAAAAAATAATGAATCGATTCTTATGAGGGGATTTGGAATTCCAAATGCCCTATTTAGGTTTACTACTAATGTAGAGAATCTTAAATAAAATTCTATTTTTTTCAAAGCAATTATAGAAACCAAGTTTTCAGTTGCCCTCTAAATGCTCTCACCATCCAAGTGAGGGCCCTTTAGACTACTTTTATTCTCTGTGAT
Source organism: Vanilla planifolia (assembly GCA_023846275.1). Lineage (NCBI taxonomy): Eukaryota > Viridiplantae > Streptophyta > Magnoliopsida > Asparagales > Orchidaceae > Vanilla > Vanilla planifolia. The sequence continues at coordinate 25,240,863 of CM043874.1, read as the reverse complement.
CTTGCGAAAAGGTGCGGACGTTCTTTGCCAATGCATTAGCAATTCAGCAAAGGAAACCAAATAACATATATGATTTACTTAATAACTGGTGGTAATAGACTAATGGGAATTCAACAATGTGTGAAGTGCTTCAAATCTTGCCTCTATTCATTTGTTGTTGGGGCATTTGGAAAGCAAGAATATTTGAAGCGTATGAAGAAATTAGTCAATTAGATATAAACATTATCAACAATGTCATTGATAGCTATTACAACATGTTCAAATGTAATTCTCTTACTCAAACTGTTCAAGAGGGCATGGTCTTGGCACAATTGGGCTTAATCTCAGCCCAATGTTATTCAAAACATGTAAGTTAGTTAATTGGATCTCACCACCTGTTAAAAAGGTTAAAGCTTAATGTCCATGGAAGCTGCAAGAAAGAGAGGTCTAAAGTTGATAGAATCATTTGGGATTACAAAGACAACATAATAAAAGCTTTTGTCTTTTCAACTGGTAAATGCTTTGTTGTGGAAGCAACTGTGTTTGTTATTACCAAGGGACTAGCAATACAATCCAGGGGCTTCAAATTGAACTAGATTGCATCAAATTACTTAAAATGATCCAAGGGCTTTAAAAATCTCTTTGGAAGTTAATAGAAGAAATTCAACAAATCAAGCAAGCGATTGGAGTAATTACAATGGATCGACAATTCTTTATAAAGAGGGTAACAAACAGCTAGAACACTTGCAAAAATGGCTGATCAACTAAACAATACATAGACATGGGTGTATTATCATATTTCATTACATTATTGAGTCTTAATGAATATGAATAAAGCTTGTCTACCTTACATTCGTATATTCTACAAGGTATGAAGACTAATTATTTCATGCCAAAATTGATTTGATGCTTAACCTTAAAAGTTTTCTTTGCTGCCATGATAAAAATGTACAAAACAACCTTCAAAATTGTATATGATGACATCTCATTCCCTCCTTCCCCGCCACTGGAAAGTTGCATCATTGACTACATTGGATAGGTAAGGTCTAAGAACGCTGCTAGACGATTGAGCTTACAAAGAGAAAATTCACATTAGAACATCATCGGACTTCAACGATAGTCATTCCGCTCTTTTGTAAAGCATGATCAGTACTGTTCATATTTTGCATTCATTGCTACTCAACAATCTACTCATCTCATTGGTCAGGCAAATATGTTCACATACAACAAAGTCGGTGCGACCGAACTGGTATGTTGCTACAAGCAAAATTATCGGACTCTTAAAATCACCATTCCAGGAGCAGCACTTTGATCTTCTGGAGCGAATCGACCAAAGATGATAACCAAAAACCCTAAGTGTAGTATATGATTAGCAGTACATTGCGGATCAGACATAGACAACTCGTACTTCTATTTTGTAAATGTATTTGTACAATGGACAATCTTTTTGTGCACATCTTATGAGCCCATGTCAGGTTATATTTTTAGTATTTCATAATATATAGCTACCAAACATAAAATGGACAAAAATCAAAATGGCATAAAAATACAAGGTAAAAATTCAAAAAATATATCTTAATGAAAACTTAAAAAGCATAAAACAGCCAATATATATAAGGAAACACTATTAAACATGCAACCTAAAGCGTCATTATACATAAAATGAGCAATTTTGATTTCAGAGATAGTTTAGCACAACTTAGTCATATTATCAAAGCAATTTTCCTTTCCACAATAATGATTCCAACTAATATTCAACTAGTTTACCTAGAATCATGGTAACAAGGGAGTTGTTAATATCTTAAGCTATTTCAAACATCATCATGATTGTTGAAAAGTGCCATTTTTAACTCCTAAGGATACATCAAAGCTCCATTATTTGTTCTTATTGTGCTTTTGTGCTAAACCCTCCTTTATGATGTTGATCTCACCTCTTAAATCACTACCATGTCTTCATCATCAACAGTCAAGAAGTTAACACTTGTTAAGTGGGAAGAATCAAAAGAAATTATTTCCAAAAGCATACTAAGATTATTGAAGCAATTTTAACCTTGTTCATTTATCAAAAAGGATGTTCTTATGTTTACACTTCTCAATTTTAGCATATGAAAATATGCCACATTAATCCTGTGTAAGTGGACCAATGAATCTCCCAAAGTGATTCACGAAAGTCAACACCCTCACAATGGTTGATAAGAGAAACCAACACTCAGAGCAGTAGCCAACATAGAATCTATGAATTGCTAACACATAAACAATATCCTCATAAGAATCACTGTATCAAAGGCAATACATACTAAAGCACTCGATCGTTCATTAAATTTGTTCTCCCCATACAAATTACCATTCCCTATCAATCATTTCTCAACTATAATAGAACAAAAACCAAGAAGACATGACCTCTTCAAGGCTTATTGATGGCAAGAACACCTTTTGAAGACTGATTATCTTGAAAATTTGCCCACATCAACCAACAAATAGAGGACATTATTCAATTACCTTTAACCTTTCAATACCTGTCAATATTATCTATCCTCAGTACTTCTCCAATAACAGATTCACTGATTAGATATTCAACCAATAAGGCCTCATCACCATAAATCTCTTCCTAATCCACAACGTACAAATGCTGTATTTTGTCTAGTAGAAGTGTTCATTCTACATTACAATGAACTGGTATAATAAACTTAAGCAACCACATGCTTTCCATTTATGACAATATTGCTATAACACGAGAGCAATGTATATGCTAGAATAGCTTATCAAGGAGCATACTGTTACACCCTTGCGTTTGATGAGTCAAGCATAAATGTTTATATCTCATATGGGCTTGTTTTAAATAAAATTGTTAATATTTAATTAAGTCAAGTTATAAACTTTAAATGTCTAAAATAGTGATCTTCAAGGCTCTTGGAGTCATGACAAGCTCCAAAGAAATTAAAGACATGCACTAAAGTTTTCATACTTAATTTTCTTTTTATTTTTCTTAAATTTGATATGTCCAAATTTTGAGATGATGTGACACACTAGTAGTATTAATATTTAAAAATGTTATAAAATTAATAATCATTGAATTTTGATTTTTGGGCCAAGCATTATTGACGAAAAGTATAAACATTGGTATTTGATTTTTTAAAATTATTTAAAAATTATTTTTCATGAATTTCTTTTCATAGTCATTTAGAAAACTTATGATACTATGATAATATAAAATTATTTTGGTATACTTATATTTAAAATTTTTGCACAAAAATTTTCACAAAACACCCTAAAACAACGTTACTCTCGGGAATTTTCACTGTAGCATTGGGCGGGTCGACCAGACCCGACAACTGGCCCGTCCAGGCATTTAAAAAATAAAAAAAAAATTAATATAAAAATTGGTGGACTGACCCGGAAGCGGCGCCTATAGTCCAAAGGAATTCAGGGCGCAGGCAACGCCGAACGGAGCAAGGCAAATTTAGGCCGCAGGCGACGCTGAACGGAACACGGCGAATTCAGCCCGCAAGCAATGCTAAACGGAACGGTGCGAGATCAAGTCAACCCGAACCAAGTGATGAAATCTTGGTCAAGGAAGGGGGGAGCCAACCCCAAGCGGCTTGAGAGTCATACGAACCGAATTCGTTATAAAGCGCAATGGCAAAGTTATTTTGGAAATGTGGGACTAAAGTCCAATCTGATTCGCAAAGAAGGCGCAAGTGCAAGCAAGATCGGACGGTTGAGATTAATCAACGTAAAATGACAAGCTGGAGAATCGAACCCAGGCTGAGCAGATATGCACCAGGACGCGTAATCGCTGCGGTAACTGTTTTAATTTGAATAATTTCTGAACACATTATCTAATACATGCAGGACATCTGCGCGCAATCAAAAGGTCCAAATCAATGCCGCTTAAATCCAACGACCGGGATTAATCTCGAAAGGTAAAAACTAGATTCAATCAGAAACGTCCATTTTTGGGCCCCGAATCGGACGGTGGCTGCTTTCCGTCCGTTACCTAAACGGCTAGTTCATTTTAGAGCGTTGGGAGTGATTTTAGAGCTCAAATTTAAGCTCTATAAATAGCGAAGGATAAAGAACTTTTAGGGTGACATTTGCTAAGATCCCAAAGCTTTCAGATCATGATTTCGAGCAAAATCAAGTGAATACGGTGCTTCCAATTTCATAAAAAGAAAGTGGCAAGAAGGATTTCGAAATTAGAGGTTTTTGCTTCAACAATCTTTCAATCTCTATTCCTCCATTTTTTGGTCGTGTGTGCCTCCTATTTCTCTTAAAGTTAGTTTAAGTTTTGCCAATTTTTGTATTCTTTTCTTTGGGATAAGGGCATCCCGACATTGTGCAAAAGCCCGAGGTTTGAGTTGAGCCTGGAAAAACTCAAGTAGGTTCGAGATTAGTCGTAGGAAAAATCCCAAGTAGGTTTGAGATGAACCATACGAAAAACCTCGCTTATAATTTGATATTTTTAGTGTTGTTTTTCCCAACACCGGTTGGGAGTGGATGTAGGCTCGATTTTGAGTCGAACCACTTTAAAAATCTTTTGTGTTATATTTCTTCTTATTCGCACTTAAAAGATTTAATTTTTAATTGAAACCGAAAATCGAAAGAAAATTTTATTCACCACAATTCACCCCCCCTCTTGTAGGATTTTCTTAAGCACAAAGAACTTCACATACTAGTAAAAGTAGTAATGGGTGATCGAAATGAACTTCTGCATCAACTTTGAAAGATTACCATATCCATGCTTGTTTTGAGAAGATGAATATTTGATAGCCAATAATGAGGTCAACATTATATATATATATATATATTCATTAATAGCCAATTGCATTTGTTAGTTTGCTCACTTGAGTAAATGGCTTAGTCATTCAATTAATTATATATTAAAGATTGATAAATCTGCATTAGTTTCTTGCTAGTTGACTTAAAAAATGAATTTTTCCTTCGTAGGGCTCATGCAAAATAAGCAAATATAAAAATGAAAAAGCTCATCCTATAGTTGATGATTTACAATTACTATTGCAAACTATCAGGAAAAAACAAGTAATCATATTGAGAAAGGTGAGCAGTCAAGCCAAAAAATTACCTGTTCAACGTATTCCAGAAGATCTTTATCAGTCAAATCAATGCCTAGAATATGGGGTACCTGCAAGAAAAGACAGGATAAATATATAAAAAAATGAGATACCTTAAAAAGTAGCAAACCATAACAAACATTTGTATAAATAATCACTATAATTAACCTTGACTATTTGGATGAACATTACGCCCTTTAATCAGGCCTGCTGACTGTTTCAAGTATCAATTCAAGTTATGCAAGTTTTTAAACTACAGCTTGGAGCAATGATTGGTCAAACCTATTGGGCCATTTCTATCCAAATTGATTTGAACTACTGGCATTATGTTGGTTAAATGCCCTCCTTTGCAATAGCCCTAGCACAATGCATCTACTTTCAATAGAATTGGCCTTAAAATGGACACTCTTTGTCCAGTCTTTTGGATTATGTATTAATTTTACCAGCTTCTATCCTCACTAATTTCTACCACACTTAGTTTATACTAAATCCATTACGACTCAAGTCTTTGATGAAGAAACAAGCTAGAATTATTGGATAGGATTATCCATTCTCAGTGATTCTTCATTATCGAGTACCAGTCCTGACACATAAATCTAAAGCTATATCAATTTTTATAGTCCATTCTTTTGTACAGGGAAGATAAAGCTATCAAAGTGTCCAACCGATCGTCTAATAATTATTATAACATCAATAATTCTTCAATACTGAGCTCTTTAATAATCTTCCTCAATTGCTATTCCTAGGGTCACTCCAAAGACAACGTCCTCTACCAAGAACCTCAATGCAAAAGAAATATACCAGATTACCTTGCTTTGGAAATCAATCCAAGCACCTTCACCAGAAATAGAAAAATGTTTTTGAATGTATGCTGACCTTAGATATAAACAAAATGATTTAAAGTGCTATTTCCACCCCAAAACTGTTTCTAATATTGTTATTGTGACATGTGCAAGTGAAAAACAATAAAGAAATGGTTAAGAATAAGAAAAATTGAAAAAATATATAAAGACAAACAGGTGTGTGTGTAAGCACACATGCCATAGGAGACAGAAAATGAAACACTGCACTAGTACTTCAAAGAAACAAATTTATTATAAATTACAGCAATTTAGTACTTACGGCAACAAGGGTGGTCCTACATTTCTGTTGCCTTAGAATATTCATATTCCTGAAATAAAACTGCTCATTAGAACAACTATAGAAAATCCAAAGGAAAAAAGGATTAATATAAAATAAATCTAACATAATACAAAAAGTTTGAAGGAGCTCTCTTGATGCCATATTTCTTCTCTTGTAGTAAAGCATTTACCTTTCACCATCGAAACAATGGCCAATGCTTGATCAGCTTGTGTATAGATTGCCAACCTCCCACCACTACCACTAGACGATCACAAAATGTGAGGTTGCCGCTTCCTTATTGTGAATACTAAAGGAAAGAAACCTTAGTAGAGGAGAAGTAGACACGAAATATAGCCTTATTTAGTAAAACCAAGGGCTACTTAGTTAAGAACTAATGTGAAGACTAGCTCATGTTGAGTGATTGAGATATGATACTTAGACGTGAGAACATCCAATGATAGTTCTCGATGAACTATTTCGTGTCGGTGATTAACTTGATATGGCTTGGGAGGTAATCTCAGTTCTCTCCAAGAAGATCTGGCTGATTTCTATTACCATAGATGATGCGATATCATGATGTACTTGTTAACATGATATATTTTGGCAAAACAATATCCAATGGTAATCTCTGGTCACCTCGTGTGAGTGACAGCCCCAGTATGATAGGGAGTGGTAGATGGATTGACAAAAAACCAACCCCATGATAAAATACATAAATAGAAACGCATTTATTCTCAATTTGTTTAATTTACTCAATATGTTTTAGTGATTTAGCATGCTATGGCTTACTATTCATCATGATCTATTTGTATTTGTTTGCTTCATGTTAAATTAATATTGATTTATCTAAAAAGTCAATGGTTAGATCACCACATTATTATCATTTTATTAGATGTTGCCTAATCACTGTATGTTGAGACTAATAGAGTGTAATAAGAGGTCTTATTGTTCTATGTTGCCCACTTGCCAATAATTATTTATTTTCAAATAATTTCATTTATCTTGAGAAAATTATGAACTAAGACATAAATTTTCCATTATTGCTTTATTGTTGTATAGTTGTAATTATTTAATATTAAATATATTAAGTTTCTTTGATTAAAGAAAAGATTATTGTTATATATATTAGGGTAACATAATGTCATTGCATCATTCAAATCAACTTAAGGATTATTGGATAGACAAGTCCCCAAAAGTACCTTTAAAACTAATCCAAGAATTGGATTCAAATCAAAGATCAAAAACTTCACAAAGAAATCCTAATCCCGAACCTTATGGCCTACCTATTTCAATGAGAAAGGGTGTTAGGGGTTTGTAGTTTAAGAAGTCACCAAATAGAGATATTAAGATATACACTGATTGAGCTGTAGTAAAAGATCAAACATCAACTTCTAGTTATTGTATATATGTTTTAGGGAATTTGGTCACATTGCGAAGTAAAAACATACTGTCATGTGCAAAAACTATTTAGAAATCGAATTCAAAGCAATAACATATCGTATATATAAAAGTATGTGATCGAAAAGGCTTCTAAAAAAATTGAGAATCATGGTTAATGAATCTATAAAAATATTTTATGAATATCAATTAGCTATTAATATCACAAAGAATCCAACACATCATGATAAGATGTAGCACATGAAAATTAATCATCACTTCATTAAAGACAGGATAAAGTAATCACCTTTCTATATTAGTCAATTTTCCTTCAAAAAGCAGACATCCTCACTAAAAATCTATTAAATTTAAAACTTTTAAATTTAGGCTTAATCAATATTTATAGCTAGCTTAAAATAGTAGAATAATCTAATATTTATAACCTTGATTTGATATCATGTAAAATATTTTGATTTTATACCTTTCTATTTTTACACTTTTTTATTTGGTATGTTATTTATATAGATAATTTGATAAGCCATTTTTCTTCATTACAGAATGAATTCTCATTTATAGAAGGAGATGTACACTACAATTTAAAAACAAGGAAATAAAATTCATTCTTCTCAAATTCCTCAATTACAAAGAATAATGTTCTAATATAAGAAGGGTAATATCTTAATTACATAAAATTTACTTTGCCAAGCTTAATCAAGCATAAAACCAATATGTAGCATAGGAATATTTAAAGCAATTCAAGCATGAAAAGCAATGAAAGAAATCAATAAAAAAGGTGCATGCAAACCCTCTCCAACATTGAATTACATTATGCAAATTTCAAATATTAATTGAAAAGTCTTTTGTTACTATATGAATTTTATAAATTCACTTTTTCCTTGAACGACAAATGATTAGCTTAACAAGTCGATTGTACCTTCATGACTTTGTTACAAGTTACTTGATCAAATTGCTCACCAAATTGAAGTACCTAATGTCACCATGATTCTGATTTTTGTAAGTATGCTCACCACGAAGTTGGCAACACAGACATCACTAGGACATGAGGGGATATTGTATTAGGCACTCGATGTAGCTTCATCATTAAATTATTCACTAACACAACTAATATGACAAAAATAGCTCTAGTCTGAGAGATTCTATGCAAAAGAATATCCAACTCATCTTGCATGTAAGAAAATTAGGAAGGGGCTTTACTAGTTAATTTTCTCTTATAAGACTATCCATTGGCTAAAATGTTGTCTTAGTTAAGAACTTCAATATCTACAACAATTACACCATTTTAATAAACTTTAACTTCTTTAGACCTAGCAAAAGCCTATAAACACGTTAAAAGTAAATGCAACTAAAAACTAAATAAGCTTCAAATATTAATCAAAGGGTTGGTCAAGGTATTTGTTATCTATGCTTGATCTCTTAACAAAAAGCCTTTAGTTCATTTGATTGTTAACTCCACCTTTTCACTATTTGAAGCTTTGTTGGGTCACTATAAACTCTAAAAAACACCTTCAATAAGTTTTCAATTTTCTAGGGTGTTAATGACCTAAGTTTGAGAGGATCCAACACCAACCTACAATTAGAGTGATGCCTTTTGATTTAGCTATATCTCAATCATATCCAATCATTGAAGAGATCAATTCAATCTAATTTATGATAAGCATAACTCCTTGGATATTCAATCTCAATCGAAACAATAAGAACTTTTTTTTTAATTATTATTAATTATTTAATGCAACAATACATATATGTGTGTATACACGCACACACACACACATATATGCTTGCATATATACAAATATATAATAATAAATATATTTTGATATGTGAAAAATTTTAGAAATAAAAAATAATTATTCTTATTATTTTATGATAAAAATTTACATAAATATGAAGAAACGAAATAATCACTTTTTGAAATAAAAAAAATAAAAAATATTTAATTAGATAATCAATAAATTAATATCAATACCTATTTAGTTAAGGAAACAACTCAAACAAATTCGGGAATTGAAAATTAATACTAATATCCATTCATTCTAAGAAACAAATCAAACTAAAAAATCATGAATTTCTACTCTTCCTTACATTAGGTTGAAGATTTCAAGTAAAACTAGCTTTGAATTAAGATATTCAAATGTCTTCTTGGGAATGGGCCTTGGTTAAGAGGTTTGAAAATTATTGATTAGTTGAGATGCATTGAAGTGACATCATATTTGTGTCAATCTTTTCTTTGACAAAGTGCCTATCAACCACAACATTTTTTGTCCTATCATAGTACATTGGATTCTTTGTTTTGCTAATTGGGGACTAGTTATCATAGAGCATTCTCATGAGACTTATGAATGGAATTTGTAGCTCACCAAGTAACATTCTTATCCACATTCCTTCAAAAAGATCAAGGGTACCAATTTCGAATTTTTCTTCTACATTGCTTCAAGATACAATTGATTGCTTCTTGCTACTCCAAGTGATTAAATTTTCCTATACACCAAAGCAAATAACCAGAGGTTGATCGCCTATCTGTCACTAATCCAACCCAAGATGCATCAATGAATATCTCAACTTGTTTGTTCTTTTTATGTGAAACAATCCTTGACCCAATGCCATCCTTAGATATGTTAAGATTCTAAAAGTAACCTCCATGTGCTCATTTGATGGATTATTCATAGATTGACTTACCATAATTACAATAAAGCTAATATTAAGTATTGCATGTGATAAATAAATGAGTTTCCCAACCAATCTTTAGTAACTCCATTTGTCAATAACTGCATTATCATTGTTACTTTTCAGTTTTGAGTTGGAACCCATAGACATACAAGTTGGCTTACATCCAAACATTCATGTTTCCTCACATACTTTCATTTTGAAATTGCAATTCCATTTCTTGACCATGCTACCTCCATCCCAAGAATGTACAATGAGTATTACCATTTTATATTGATCTCAAATTCTTTAGCCAAAAAATTCTTGAGCTTGAATATCTCTAAATTATTGTCTCTTATTAATATAATGTCAACATATACAATGAGTATTACTATTTTTCCTGGAGAATGAATGCTTGACAAACATAATCTAATCTTCTTCCTAAAACTAATTATACCCAAACTTGTTGACCACTCTAGTCAATATATCAAACCGTGCTCTTGGTGACTACTTGATCCCATATAAATATTCTTAAATTTGTAGACCTTGTTAGTGGAGGTTAGAAAATCAAAACCAAGGGGTATCTCCATGCAAACTTCTTCTAAATCCTCATTAAGAAAAGCATTTTTCATGCCTAGCTAATATAGAGGCTAGTCTATGTTGGACACAAGTGAGAGTAACACTTGAACTATACTGAGTTTTGCTAGTAGAGCAAATGTCTCTTGATACTCAATCCCATAAGACTATGGAACTAATGTTACTTCACAAATTTTTAAGTTACTAATTTAAATTGGATACATGGCTTTGATTAGATGGTTGTAAAAGCCGTTTACCAATTTTGTCTCTCCTAAAGTAGACACTTAACTCGCTAGATGTCAAAAGTAGTGTTTGAATGTAACATTAAGGTGTTTGAAATTCTGTTTCACAATCAAGTTGGAGTTGAATGACAGAATAAGACAACTTGAAATGGATGAAAGGAATTAAATTCCGATTCGTTTACATTGTTAAGAAATAAGAGTGCTAGATGTTCACGCAAAAGTAAAAGTGAATTGTAAAAATAGCAAAAATGTAAACTCAATATAAATAATAGTTTACAACAAAAACTTTTGAAATTCTTAATTACTTATAAATATTATTTTAAAAACTTTTATTGAGCTATGAAATCTTTGTTTGACAATTGCACTCAAATAAATACAATTATATTTTTCTAAATAATTTGATCTAATATAGGATCTACATCCACCCTAGTCCAATGATAAAAATTTATTCAAATAACCACATTTGCCAAACGATCACAAGATGAATACCCCAAACACTAACCAAAAGATCCAACAAAACTAGCCTACAAGAGTTTATGATATCAAATCAAAAAATCTTACAATTACCTAGCCAAAAAGCCTTATAAAACAGCTCAAAGATCAAACAAACCAATTCCCAATAATGGGGCCAAAGAAACAACATAAAAGCTTAAATACAAAAGTCTTATAATCGATAATAATATCAAGAGACTTATTAAAAAAGTGTTTAAATAATATATACAAATAAATTCCAACTTAATGCAATATAAACTTGAAAGGAGACTAAGAAAGATAAGAAAGTGCTGAGTTGTTGTAGCCTCAATTTGCTTTTAGCTTCTTCAATGAAGAAAATAATCTTCAAGTATAGTTACTCTTAAAAGATTTGCAATTAATCATTAGTCCTTTCTCTATGTTTGGACCCCTTTATATAAATTTTAAGAAGCTCTTTAACGACCCCAAACACTCCCAATAGCTCTCTAATGACTATATCTCGATTTCTAATAAAATAAATTAGCCATTAGATGACTTTTGCTCTCCCTCATACCACACAATCGAAAGAATTATATTGTATGATTACCATAAATGAAATATTTTTCCAGTATATCACACTATATGACATTCTCTAGTTTTTTTTTCTCTCAGCACACTTAGCTCAAATAATTGATCGCACCATATAATATATATATCATACTGTACAAAACTCTCTAGTTCTTTTTTTTTCTTAATTTTCAATCGAGAAGATATATCGTACTGCACGAAGTTCTCAACTTTTTCTTTTACTAAAGTAGCTTAACTCATAAACCAATCATGCTTGTATGATACTCACATATCATATTGTACAAAATTTTTTGGTTTTCTTTCACTCAACACAATTAGCCCAAATAATGATTGTAAGATAAGATGACAACTATCATACGGTACGAATGACTTGGGATTACCAATCAGGCACTCCGATCGATAGTATTACATGCATTGTGAACCAATATTACATGCATTATGAACTAATATTACATGATAAACCTATTACACTATATGATTAATATAATTTTTATCAATTCTTTCATTGTTCACTTATTATCACCTATTTGATTAGATATTGAAAGATGATGTAACCTATCAATTTTAATCTTTAATAAGACATATTTATGGGTAATAAATGCATGCTTCAAACAAGCCGAAGTGCAATGAGTTGTGTGGAGAATATGTTTTAAAATGTTTCTGTCACACACAGCTCCTCATTGTTTGTCCTAATGTTTCAAAATTATTTTTATGTATCTTACATTATAAATCAAATAAAAAGACTCCACAAAAGTATTTACCAAGTATGTTGTTCAAGCTATATTTTTTTGCCAGTTACAATTCACACAAAATACTACTAATTATCCCTTTGAATCAATGATTAAGTTCTGTAAATTTTTTGCATACTTAATCTTCAAATGCATAATCTAAAATACTTAAAAGAAAAAGAATTATTAAAATAATATAATAGTTTTGTTGTCATCAAACATGTCATGCATTAACTAATGATTTAATAATCTCCCATTTTAATTATGATAATCATTAAACAAATGTTAAAATAAAAAAATATCATCCTTTCAAAATTTATGATCCCCTTAAGTAGATTCAATTAAGTAATATTAAACAAATCATTGAGTTACATGAAAATTTCATTTCATATCTCTCTCCTCGTTATTGTGAGCACCAAAAGCTAAAATGCTTTTTTTCCACTTGGTGAATTTATAAAAATAAAAGACAAAGTGACCAAAGGTACCACTAGTTGTATATAAAATAAAATCACTTATGAAATGATACCACAATTGATAAAACTAAGGTGTTTAATTCATTCTTTTTTAACTATTTTTATGCAAATGGTATTGATAATAAGAATTGGAAATTAAACTTAAAACTCATAAATAAAAACTAATCAATATGGTTCAATGCAACTTTGTTCTCTTTTCTAATTCAAACATGTGGGAAGCATGCATTTATTTTAAAAGCATTTAAAAATTAAGTTTTGGAACACAAACAAATTTGGGCCTAATTAACCTACAATCAAGTGTTTCTACTTTTCTAAGTATATTGTTATTACAGTTTTAGTCCATACATAACAAAGATATCAAAAATTTATATTAATTCTTATCTCGTAAACATTAGAAATATGATCCTTTTTCAAATAATAATTACAAATAAATGAAGTATATAAAAAATTTTCAACATGGATATATTTAGTATTATGATAAAAATCATTCTTATGCATGTGACTTAAAAGTAATACAATTAAAATACAATTTTTCTAAATTGATCAAAACCATGGTTTGAGTAAATTCATCTATTATATGTTTTAAATCTTCCAATATTTCTCCATTTTCTCATTCAAAAGTTCACCAAAGCCAAGATATTATTTATGATCTTTCTCCAAACAATAATATTTCTTCGAAAACATTTTAAAAGCATTCATCAATTTAAGCTATTTTTTAATTCATTACAAGAGAATTTACTTACCTCATGATCTTTGCTCCTAAATGATTTATGATATGCCACGAGACAACTTTCTCTTTTTCTCTTTCTTCACTATTGGAGGATGGAGAGATGGGTCCGAGTCACTCCACGTGGCCTTCGTCTCCTTGTTCTTAAATTTCTTCCTTTTGTTTCTCTTCTTCGCTAATTTTGGAATATCAAAGCAAAGATGTCTTGAATCCTTGCATTCATGATAGAGTGCCCTACCACTATTTTCTCTATGTTCTCTTTGCTTATCAAATTCATCTTAAGATTTCTTAAAAGCTTGGTTTCCATAGCTAATTTTTCCACATGATTGGAGATGCCATCCTTTTTTGTATTTGCATAAAAATTTTGAAATTCATACCAAACTTTGTGTGCAACAATTAAATTCATGACTTGTTCAAATTAAATAATTGATAAACCACAATGAATGATATTTAGTGCAAAAAAATGTCCAACTCTTTGTTTTTCTTCTAATGATATTATTGATTTATTAACAAACTTATTACTAAACCTTTTAAAAGAGAAAACAAATGGAAATTTTATAATATCTCATAAGTTAATATTGATTAATTCAATAAAAACTCAAATTTTATTTATGAAAAACGAATAAAATTTCTCATGAAATAAATGAGAACAATGAGAATAGACACTCTTTCCTAAAGTTGCACAACTATCAATTATCATTTGAGACATCATGAAGATCTTCTTAGGATGATTTGTCATGACAAACAATCATGCTTTGATACCACTATTAAGAAAGAAAAGAACTAAATATTCACACAAGAGAGAGAAAGAAAAATAAACTGTAAAAGTAACAAAATTGTAATCTCAAAGTAAATAGTTCATAGTAGAAGTTTTTTCGAAATTCTTAATAACTTTTATAAATTTTATTTTAAAAACACTTATTTAACTTTAAAATCTTTATGTAAGGATTATAATAAAGTAAATGATATAATAGATTATTAGATGATTCAATCCAAATTAAAATCTACATTTTTCTTTGGTCTAGAGACCAAGCTTACAACTAGAACATCTTACCACTAACCCAAAAGAGCTTACAACAATAGACCAAAAGACCCTATAATCAACATGCCAATAAACCCTACAAAGTAGCTAAAAAACCAAGCAAACCAAAAGGCAAAATCTAAACAATAAGACAAAAGATATAACATAAAAAGTCAAATACAAAAGACCTATAACCCAATAATAATATCAATAGGTACACGAAAAACGTGTTGAAATAATATATATATATATATATATATATATATATATAAATTCTAACTTAGCTCAATACAATAAGAATTTAAAAAGAGATTGAGAATGATAAGAAAGCCATTAATACTCAATTTTTCCTTAGCTGTTTCAATGAATAAGATGATCTTCAAGTATATTTGTTCTTAAGAACTTTGGTGTTCTTTTCATTACCACATTCACAACTCAGACTTTTTGAAGTAATAATAAATTTTATTAAAAATCATAATTCATCTCTCTTGTGCCTTAATCATTCCTACAAAGATGGCTATGAAAACTACAAATTAGGAGTAAAGTTGATATTTTTGAGTAAAGTTCACGTAATCATCAATTTTGTAAGAGTTGTTGCTTGAAGAAAGAGACATCCATAGAGTTATAGATTTTCTTGTAATTAGAGAGTAACACATGCTTTTTTATTTGAGAAATACCCAACAAACATACACTTAAGTGCTTTTGGATCAAGTTTACCCCAAATGTTGGGCATATATATGGATAAACACAATGCAACTAAAGGCCATAAGTAAGGTGGAAAGGATACAATGGTTAAGAAATGAGTAAAGGAAGACGTGATGCAAAAAGTTGAAAATCCTGTTTATTACATAAGTATCTATTAGTACTGTTCACACCAGAAAAGTTGAAAAAATTACATAAGTGATCAAGTAATTCAAGTGGTTAACTTTTTTTTTTTTTTTTGAAATCCTATTTTGTTTTAATGTATCAACACACAAATTGTGATGTATGATCCCTTAACTCTCAAAACAATTATCCAAAATTGTCTCAAAATGCTCTTCTACACTATCAATTTTTAGCATTTGTATTTTTGCTTAAAATTAAGTTTGAATCATAGTGCTAAATTTTTTGAAAATTTAGCCAACTTCTAACTTTTCTTTCATAATAAATAATAATTTAATACTAGTATGATCCTTCACAAATGGTACAAATCACATGATATTTATAACATTTTTTATTCTAGATATCTCCCACACATCACTATGAATCAATTGAAATAGATAAGATATCTTGTATGATAGAATATGATAAGAATTACAAACATAATTTGAAAATATACACACTTTAAGTTGAAAAGTTCTCAAATTTTTATTATTCAACAAAGATGGAAACAATTTTTATAGGGACAAAATACTAGTATAATTTAGACAATAATGTCATAACATTATGGAACTACCCCTATTTGAATTTTCAAATGAAGAAGACTTTTAATAGAATGAAAGTTTGACTCAATGCATATCACATTATGAATGTCTTTTAAGAGAATCACTAACTTTCAAAAGAAAAAATTCTGAGCACACCTAAGCATTGTCAATCATCCTCCACAAATACAAATCCTGAAATTTATACAAATTCAAGAAAAAATTTGGCACACATTTATGTTCCTGAGTGAACTTTCTAGCAAACAAAAAATTATAGTCCAAATTAAGAACATGAAGTACAAATGTAATCATCAAGTTATTTGAAATAACAATAGAACCTTTTTAATCACTTTAGAAAAGGGTCCATCAACAATTTTCATTATAACATTTTCTCAACATAGACTTAAACACGGAATAGTATGGCATCTACTATCATGTGATTAGAAGTACTTGAGTCTAAAATCCACAAACTTTTTTTTTTCTGATTTTCGAAGAGAACACTCAAGTAATTTCATTTTTGTGCTAAAGAACTCATTTTAATTATGTTGTTGACAAAACTTTACTTTGAGAACATCTATTGTAGAACTTCAAGTTATTCTTTACTAAATGGACTACATTTAATAAATCTTTTATCAATAGAGACATGATTTCCTTGATTATCTTTGTCAAATGAAAGTCTTGAGGGTTTCTAAACAAAAGGTTTATCATGGAATCTTTAACAATTGTTGCATGTATGACCTATTTTTTGACAATGATCACATAATAGTCTTCCCTTATCTTGTCAATTATCGTTGTTGTTGTATTGGACTCCTTGAGTGGCTAGGGCAGAAATTTATGTGGCATAAACAGCAAGAAATTCTCTTAGAATCGTCATCTTTTTTCCAACTTTCTTCTAGGCAGATCTCAAAGAATACTTCTCAAAGTTTAGGTTTCATTCCCAGTATGGACCCTCAATTGTCATCGAGATTCTTGTTAAAATCATTGAGAATAAAAATTTACTTTCCTTTTGACAATTTCTCTAAACTTGTTGCATCACCTAAATAGTCCCATTAATGTTCTTTGAATAAATTCGATCGGTGCAACTGAAGAGTGAGAAGGTTATAGTGTACTACTGGTGCTAAAAGAATCTTCTTGTTGAAGATCATGAAGATTAATCTCGACCTCAAAAAATATAAAAGTCATTTTCTTGGTTCAAATATTCTCTCGTTGCATCCCATGTTTCATGTGCAATGTTGTAGAGCAAGAAAGTCTTGCAAATTTTATTTTTCATGGAGTTGACAAACTATGACATGACTATTGTTTACGAATCTTCCAATTTTTAAATTTTAGGTCTCTAGGTTTTGGAGAAATAACTTCACCACTAAAATAATATTTTCTTTTTCACAAATTTATATTAACTCGAATTGTGACTACTGAAGATAATTGTTTCCATTCAAGTTGTGTCCTATGATATAAAGAGGGAAGTTGTCTTTCCCTCCATGGTTAGGTGATGAGGGTTTTGAAACTAAGTCATTTCTAATGAGAGTGGTTATTGCTTTTCCACTGTCATGCCGTACGTAGCGATTTCATCCACCAGCTTATCTCAAAAGCATGACATGGTACTTCTTGAAATCAATATCAAACAAAGAGAATTACAATCATTTAATTGTGAGAAGAAAAAAATTTATTTTACTTCTGAAAATTAAGCTTACTCATTTTGCATCTTTCCAGTTCAGAAGTTTCAATAACAGACAACCACCATGCAGTAATTTAAAATGATTGTTAAATATCTAGTCAAAAACTACATGCTTATGATTGATAAATGGTACTTTATTCTTCCCCAAGACAAATTCAGCTATATCAAGGCATAAAGAAGAAATTATGCAAAAAAGGAATATCAAATTACAACAGAAAACCAAGATATATATGCTTATAAGCATTTAATTGTGTTAATGGCATAAAAAGATCTCAAATATACAGATACCTAATGAAAACACAGAAAACAAGACAGAAAATTCTACATGGAGTTAAAAGGAAGGAAAATTCCTTTGCCTGAAAAATACTGTCCATTGCACTCTCTTTAATTTTAAAAAAATTTGGAACCATAAACTAGTCAACAGAACTTACCTTTCAAATGACTCTGGGCACTGATTTTGGATGTTGCAAATCCAACCCCATTTCTTTATCTGCCCAAAATACTTCTGTAACATTTGAAACACAAATTCTGGCAGAATCTGACCAATAAATCAGGTTAGGCCACGAAAAAAGACATGTAAATACCAAACACAAACATAAGTTCATAGAAAATCAAGTCAAACCAGTTCATTCTCTGTGTCAAGATAAGTAATGCTGCTTAACTCGCCATTTAAAACCTTTAATACACCAGAACAGCATAAGAACCCACAGGAGAAAATGTAATTTATACCAAAGAATTTATAAAGAAGTCATTTGATTGACCTTTTTGCGCAAGCCTTCAAGTCTTATTCTCTCATCTGCAGCATGCTGACAAGATGGAAGCGGCCATTGTCAGCAATCACATGTAAAACACCTAAAGAATAGTAGCAAAAAAAAACTTTGAAAAGAAATTTGCAGATTGAAAACAACAGATGCAAAACCACGAACTCACAGGGACCAATCATTCCCTAAAAAGACATGCAATTCACATTTCAATGCATTCCTTAGCCTTCTCATGCAAAAACTATTTTGATGTGCAAAGCCATGGACCTGATCAATTATAACAAGTGATCCCCTTGCCACTACAGGAATGTACTTTCGATCTAGTTGTAGAAGAACCGTCACATCATCAAGGCATTCTTTGCTTATGGATTCAGGAACCAATGACCTACCAGCTAGATGTAAAAGACCAGAAGATATGTCTAGTATATCATCTGGGCATTGAAGGCGATTATGTGACATGAAAACATCCTAGCAAATAAAAAGGGCCACAGTTAAAGAATCAAGATAGATTTGAATTGCATGGTTCTACAAGTCAATTGTTATTGCATACATGGGTTAGCTGAAGCTGCATGTTGCTAGTCTGCCGCCATTTTGATAATGAAACTGAAGCAGGATCAAATGCATCAAGGGCACAACCTACAACAGATTCGCAACTTAAAGTATATTTTACCAATCGTTAAACAATTAATTAAATGCAGGGCATCCGAAATTGGTTGGCCCAAGAATTACAATTTGAATTTACCCTCAACAGATTCTTCAAAATTCTGCATTTCAATAACTTTACTTGCAGGTAATTTCTCGTTATTGAATAACCTAACAATAGAAGCCAAAATACTTGAATCATTAAATAAATTCCTGAAGCAAATTTAGTCGCACTAACAGGTAAAAAACCTTGAACATGGTGGCAAAAGTTCAGCAGATGGCTTGATACCAGGTTGTGAAGCACTATAATCTTCTAACTGACCAGTTGGTGCTGATAAATAAATACAAAGGTTGTGTAAACATGAATGGCACACTATATATGAAGAAGAAAATCATTATCCAACCAACCACAAACAGAGAGATGGTTTTTAATACCATGAAATGACTTCACTATAGAATTTTCCCCAGCAGCTTTAACTGGAAGGACATTTAAGATGGGAAACCTCTTTTTGCCTTTGAAAAAAGGTGGGGCAGACTGACTTCTGCTCAATCTTAATTTGCGAACTCTAGAATAACAAAAACTTCTAGGTTCCGTATCCTTAGAAGCACTTTTAATAGCATCATCATAATTTTTCATTGTAGAAGTTTTGAGGTTATTGCCCAGAATCTCCATATTTCTAGAGTTCAAAGGCTTGATGATGTCTTTTCTATCATCCAGTTGGCAGGTTGAACTACACTTTGCAGGGATTGACCAAACTGAAGAATGTTCATTGTAGATGGGACTTGAGTAAACTCGCTCATTCAGTAGACTATTATCCGTACAGGTCAGGTCAACTTGAACCTCACAGCAGTTATTCAAAAAACAACTGAAAACTTCAGCATTCTTTTCATCAGTAGCATAATGCCCACAACCAACAGCAGACTTATAAAATTGACCATCTTCCAAGATAGAATCATGCATAATATGAAGATTTGGAGCTGTTTTAGAAAGCAATGTATCATGAGAACCAAAATACAAAGAGGCACCTAAATTTGAGTCGGCCAGTACATCTTCAACTCTCCCATGATGAAGACTGTTTAACCACAATCTAAAGGGTCTCTTATGAAAAGGACTATTTTTGTAATTCAAAGAGCTATTCTGCGCCACAGATGTCTGGCATTTTCTAATAGCACCAACTATTGGCCCAGAAAAACTGGTTTCGTCCTGAGCATTGCCAATATCTGTTTTAAAAGGAAGATCTTTACTGAAATTTGAAGTGTCATTATACCAATTTGCACATGTAGTAAAATCTTCTTTATTTGAAAAAGGTTCCTTGCAAAAATCAAAAACATCACCAAATCCAAAACTAGTTGAGCAAATGGAGTTAACATTCTCATTTTCCATAAGCAAAGAACTTGAAATGTAAGTTTTTCTGGGCGAGCCATGGCTGGCTAAAGGAAACGGAAAATCTTCATCAACTGTCTCATAAAGCTCATTGTTTCCTAGCGTCCGGCCATATTCACCTTCCATTATCTCTTCAGGTGGGTTGTTCTCATATGGCATCTTTCCAGGAATGCAGTCTGAATTGTAGCCATCCGTCAGGCTAGAATAACTAAAATCATCTGCACTGCACCTTTTCCTTTTCAAATAATTTGATCGCAAGCAACTGATGGCAGAACTACCCTGTAAACTTTTGCCGTCTTGCTGGAAAAGACAACTAGCCACCTCAAAGTCATCAACCTTACTTTCACACCTCTTTGATAGTGAAAAAATATCGGCTTGGTCTTCCGATGATCGAATTTGTTTTTGATAAGTTTGTTGTTGATCATTCTCAGTAACACAAGAAATGGAATCCAGTGCATGGAAAAATTGGCTCAATAGAAAATTCTCAGGCAAATTGATATCATGCCCCCTTGAAGAATTTATTCTACCTCCATTGAGCATGCCTTCCCCCGAAATGCCTAATGTGGCAAAAAAATCATGTGTCACTAAGCATAAATAATGACATAATAAGATAGATAAGCGGATCTTTTTCTCATTTCCAAAAACAAAAATAAGCATTTGCAAAGCAGTACATGAACTGTTTATTGTATTATGGAATAAAATAAAAAACAATTACATAACAATAAGTTTTTACTTGTAAGGTAGCAAAGGCAACGCCGTGTCTTTCAAAATACAAGTAATGCTTTCAATAACATTAAGAGTTCCCAAATAGAAAGAAGACAACTTGGAACAACCTTTGAGTCATTCAACCACAAAAAATTTATAATTCAGCCAAGAATATTAAGAGAAAATTTAAGACCTTGAAACAAATGCAATGCCAACTGCTTCCAGAAAGGTAAGATTGCTTGCTCAATGAAAGATAAAATGATGCTCCAGTCCTGCAAAAGAAAAAAAAAATGACATTGAATATCAAAAAAACAAAACCAACTAAGCAGATACAACACAAAGTGATCCTTGTAATCATTAAAGAAATGACTTTGGGGGTAATCAAACACTATAATGTGCTTGCAATCAGGTAAAAGCTAAATGGTTGCTGGTCCCTAAAGCTTTCTGAATTGAAATTTACACACATATGTACACACATAGATGTGTGAGTGTACACACACACACACACACATACACACACACACGTATACATATGTGTGTGTGTGTGTGTGTGCTAAATGAGTAAAATCTGCTTCATCATGATGAATATATGCCACCAAGATAATTCATATACTTGTTATGCAAGAGAGAAAGGGGAGTACAGATGCAAGATGGAGGGCGAGAGAAAACTTTTCTGGCTATTTAGTTTTTTTTCTGAATCATCTATCCATACAAGCCATAGGCTTAAATAACCAACCATGCTTAATGATATCTAGGCCTTCACAATAAGTTACAAGGAGTTTTTGATGGTAGCCTTTCAAAAACTCTTGGTACAGATCCCTTCCATCATGATATAAGAGAAATTTCACATGCAGCACAAAAAATTCGTGATTCTACTTAACTCATATAGAAATGATTATTTTATTAGTTGCAATTAGTAATTGGACCTTTTATGTACAGTTCGCATAATGTCAGAATGTTCATGCATGCAACTAAATTGAAATTCTTTGAATACATGTGAAATAATTCAAGAGGGAATATACAACAAAACATGGTATAAATTTTCCAAGATTAAAATTGTTAACCATGTGACAATCAGTTTGGAAAAGTACTGTTACATTTGATACAAAGGATACAATTATAATCATATTTGATAGATAAGGTCATTTAGGGAAAGAAGACAATTATCATAATGAACCTTGAATGGTGAAGCCAAATTTGGGCAAAGGTTTTGCAAAGCAACTATTGAAGGAATTTGATCTATAGGGAAATTAATGAAAAGAGCAAGAATGGGAGAGTAAATTGGAATAAAAGCAGGTTAAACTAAAGAATGAGAAAGTAAGCGATGGATCAATCATTTTTCAAGGGTAGTACAGATGGTTTTAAGAGGAGAAAATAATAATTGAAAATGATTTTGTATGAAAAAATGAAGCAAAAAACAATTTAATTTACATGAGAAATAGTATCATTACAAGTTGTTTGGAATAAAAACCTTGATTTGTTTACATTGAAAATAGTACAAGTGTTGATCCTTGGCATACCCAAAAGGAGGGTGGAAATGCTTAATTAATAAAAAAAATTTTATTAGTCGAAAACTTTATTTCACAAATTCATATATGATAATGGCAAAAGAGAATTTCTAAAAATGAATGAGTGAGGCCAAATTGGACTCATAAATGGTGATTTCTTTTGCAAAACATCAATAACACCATTATAGAAAATCTAACAATCACAAAATGAAAAACAACATAATTGTGGCCCTTTCTAGCCCTAGGAGTCATCCAATAGAGTCTATGGATATGATCTTCACTGCCAAGTTGAAAGTGGAAAAGGAATGAAGAGTCCTTGCTTTCAGTTTGTTAGTTTCAATGTCTCACAAAAGACATATGACTTTACTACAACAAATCTAGACACACATATGGCAACAGAAATCTGTGAGGAATTTGTAGTACCTTTAAACACTAAGTGGCCCAATGCCATGGATGTATACATCTTAAAAATCTAGCAATCTTGATGCCCTTCTTTTGGTAAATAAATTATTAGTCCATTATACAAGAAGCCCCTCTTGAGTTCAAACTCAAAAAGGTGCCATTCCTTGTTCTTTTAAATTATTAGTCATATAGCAGTCCATTATCCTTAATGAGTCATGGTGCAACTTAACTACAAGAACTTAACATAAAATTTAGTTGAGAAAAACCAACATGTTCTAGATTCGTTTGCATTTGGCAATCATCCATTTCATGTGTCTAGCTTGTTATAACTTCAAAAATGTCCAAAGATATTGAAACAGTTAGTGATCAATCTGCACAACTATCATCATGCCAGGCATGGTGGCCAGTGTTTCTCCCATTTGGCATAGCACAAACAACTCCATTTCATTAGTGGTGATGGTGATTTATTCTTTGTGGCATAGAGAGGTATTATGCCTCAGTTCTTCCAACTTGCATTATGACAACCTCCAAAAAATGTGTCACTGCATCAGTTTCTAGATCAAAAGAACATCATAGGTTTGACACGCTTTGTTTATCTTCTTCTTCAACAGAAGAAACATGGCCTAATGTTTCAAAGTTCCCTCAACCTTCTAGTTAATCTTTGTAAGAACAAGAAAAAGGGTAGCTAAGACAAATTCCAAACATTTCAAACATATTGGCAAGCACCCATTAAATTTCGTACCTCTGTAACACTTCTAACTCACTTCCATTCCTTTATCTCCCTAACCTCCACTTATGTGCAGAAGTACTCCTGAAATTCACACTTCTATTGGATCATTTGCAATCAGTGCTCCTAGAGTATCAATAATACCTTTGTCATATGCTTTAGGAACTCCTTTATGGTAGTAAAATAGATAAGAATGTCATCCAAATATATAGTGATAAAATCTTTAATGAATGGCCTCAAAACATTCATAATATGCATAAAAGTCTTTAGCACATTACACAAGCCAAAGTCACGAATAACCACTCTATAGCCCTTGCCTTGTCTTGAATGTCATCTTCATTGTATCCAATTTAATATACATGATGGTATTTAGGATCCATATTTAACTTCGAATACCCATTAGCATCCTTACGTTGATCTAGTAAATCACTAATAGAGTTAGGGAGTATCCATTTCTTACTGCATTCTTATTGAGGTACCATCTTAATAGGTATAAAATCTTTCTTTAGTACATCATAATAAGTAATGCACTAAGCAAAATGCATGCTTTGATGACTTATCCTCTATGAACCTCTTTCCTTGCTTCTTGATCTTGACTGAGCACCTAAACATGTTATGGTTTAAAGTTGGCATAATAATGATCAACTATTTCTCATGATCCATCTCTCTCTTTCTAGATAGGTCAACCACTTAAAAAGTTCTTCATATTCTTCGATTAATGTCCCTAATATCATAACCTCTTGATATGACAACATTGGTATCTTTCCATCTCACTTACTTTGAACCAAAAGGGGAATAAAATGAAAACAAGTTTCTACCATATGTTTTAACTATCTCATTACAACCAAATCCATCATCAAATAAGCCTTTTCAATGTGCAATTTGTAGGTGTGAACTGAAAGAGTATTCTCTATCAATCCTACACATATGGATGGTCAAGGATTACCTAAAATAAGTCCAGTTTGATTGCCTTGCATAAAGGTTCTTCAAAATAGTCACATATGATTAAAATCATAATTTCGCACAATCCATCAATTCAAACCTCTATCTCTTCGAGCCTTCCTAACGTATATAACTTATTATGCGGAATAATCTCCAACACACATCTGTTCACTAGGTTTGTGATAATCATGCTTTTATAACTCTCAGAAATAATGATGACAGTCGACGCTACCTCAATGACCTATACACATAATGAATGAAGACTTCTTTTAGATCAGTTTTTGTTGACTTGTTATTATTGCTCATTGGTCTTACAATCACAGAAAGAGTTAGGTCCATAGTTTAGAAGGACCCCACATTTTTACTATCAACAATTTTGTCTTCTTCCTTGAATTTCTTTTAAAAATAATTTAGAAGAAACTTCCAATACTTTTCACTAGTGACCAAGGGTTTTGCAATGGTCATTGTATTGAGAGGTGGAAGTACAAAACAAACATTGGCGGGGTAGAGTTACTAATGCGACACACTACACCATCCAGCTGATGACAATGTTCGCCCCACACAACATCACATATAAGTTGCACTCAAGGATAGATCCACTCAATCAAGCACCACGTGGCACTTGAGAAGGGCTCGAAGGTATTTCAATTGTAGGACAAATTCATCCCTCAAAATGCCTTTAAAATTACACTTGGAGGTCAACAATAGTTTAAAACTCCATAGCCATGCTTCTTTAGTTGAAATTAGTAGAATGACACAAACTTTGATCTTATTCACCTTTGCGATGCAAGAGGTTCATCCTCCAAATTGTTAGGACAAACATTTCCATACCAAGATAGGATTAAACATCAACACTTAAACATTTTAGACAAATACAATTTTCTATCAACTATAATTTAATACTTTGGAAATGACATCAGCTTCCGCCACTAAACCTTGCCTATAAAAGGCCCACAAGGCTCAGATTTTAAACACCACCAACAAGGCATCCACTTCAAACAATTGGCCCAAGTTTACTCTGCCTTTATCCTTACCTGCCATGTAATCTCCCATATGAAGGTTTTCTTTTTTTTTTTTTTTTTTTGACTCATTCCTTTCACTTTGATTATATCTAGCATGTAGGTAGATCAAGCTTTTTTTTATTGAGATATTTTCTCTAATGTTATTGCCTTAACCTCATTAAGAAGTAAAATTTTGTTTAATTTCCTGAATCCATGAAAGACACCAACAACTTGTGAAGGTATTGACAAAAACTCCAAACTTAACGAAGATATAGGCCTCAAAATAAATGAGCGTGTGATTGTATCTCTCCCTCTCTTTCTCATCTTACTTTTTTTTGCCACTTGACCTCAATGCCAACCCCATTAGAGTTATCCATCTTAATGGCTAACCAATAATAATCCAAATTCAACTCTGAATATTCATATTTTGATTTGACTTATATAGAATAAAATATTAATATTTTAATATTCAAGAGTGTCTCGAAAAAATGTTGATTAGGAAAATATCTTGCATTTGCAGTTGAGCATTATTTTGAAAAAAGTTTATCGCAACGAATTTAATGACAGTGATTTGTAATTTTTAGAGCTCAAAGATACTTTTGACTAATTGCTGACGAAATAAAAGTAACGTTATTAGAAAAATGATTTTATTAAAGGAAAGGATAAAATAATCCTGGAAGGAGTATGGCAGAAACAATCCACCTTAAGCCTTAAGTTAACTGACTTCAACTGTTTTTAGATAAGAAGCTCCTTTGATGCGGCTCCTTGGCCTTCCAAATGAAGCAAATAGACGGGAGGCAGAATACAGGAAGGTTGGTGGTGAAAGCATGGTGAAGAAGGCTGTAACAGAGATTAGAGCAGGAACTGTGGAGAAGAAGTTTTGAAGAAACTTCCAGCAAGGCAAAGCTGTTGCTGCTGCTACAGCTAGAAGTAGGAAAGAAATAACGGCACCAGGGAATGGTTGGTTAAGAGATGCAGCAGAGGCTATAGGGAATTCTGGCTTGCGAAAAGAGGGGAAGCTGCAGTAACGCAATAGATTGGAGAGAGAGTTCCTGTTGCTGCTCTGGTATAAGCTGAATTTGTGAGAAAGGATCTGCAGCAGGACAGCAGAAGCAGGTTGGAAGATTAACAGGAAGCATAATGCAATGTCTTGTGAGGAAGCTAGTTATTGATATGGAAGGTGCTTGCTGCAGCTGTGGAATCAATCTTCTGTAGCACAGCAAGGAGTAATTGGGAAAAAAAAGGACTAGGCTGCTTCTTGAGAAGAATTTGGAGCTGCAAGAGGTGAAGGAGACGCCGAGCATAGCAGCAGCAAAGTAAAAAAGGAAGCTCTCAATAAGGCAAGTCACTGCAGCAAGTGAAATCAAGGCAGATCAGCAGCAGCAAGAGAAAAGAGGAGCTAGAATAGTTGCAGCGGAAAGCTTTAAGGAATAACTGAGAAATTTGTTTAAGGAATTGCTACTGAGAAGGAGCCTAGCAAGGTATGTTTTTAATGCAGTTGCTTTGGTATTCTTGCTTTAGTCTAGCATGTTTGAAAAGCATTTGTGCTAGAGATTCTAATTAAGTATGCATAGAAATCTGCATTGTTGGAAAGTTGGAAATAAAAGCTTAGAGTTTATGTTTCAAATGTTTCTAGTGAGGTTTTGTTGGATTGCAATCTTATTATGGTAGTTTCCCCTTCTAAATACAAGTTTTTGCTTTATACTACGAGAATGGAATCAGTTTCGTATCAAGATTACCGAGGTCATCGCAGTACACTTGTCTGAGCCCAATGTTTGTACTTTGAGCTGAACGTAACATACAAGGGATGGATGGATGCTATGTCTAGGCTAAAGTTTGAGCTTTTTACATAGAGAGCAAACTGAGGATTTTGATTATTATAATTCCCAAAGTGAATGTGCTGTAATAGAATGGTGTATGATACCTAAGCAATGCAATAAATTTTACATAATCAAATTACAATATCTCACTTATGTATACATGTTCTGATAATATATAATATATTAATAACAATCTTTTCTATATATAATACGATTGAGACAGATATATCTAGGTAATACATCCGATTAGCATATAAATACTAGATAATAGAAAGAGATAATTAATATGAGATAAAAAAATTAATTAATAATAAGAAAAGAAAAGAATAATATCATCTAAAAAATGATGTGCTATAAAAAAATGACAAGATATAATATGAGTTGATGATGACTTATGATATATAAGCATTATAATATACCAATGATGATATTGATTAGGCATGGGTATTATGTCCTAATAATATGACTTAATAATAAGATAGAAAAAAAAATGAGACTTTTCTATGATACTATCTAATAACTTTCATGATAAATAATTAGCTTTTAACAAATGAAACATAGCTTAATAGATATATTTATAGACGATGCCATAAGATGGCATCAGAGACCTCATTCTCTACTACCACTATTTTTTGTACAAAGCTAATGTAAATAGATGACATGATTAAAATATCTTCAACTAGCACTAATATTTTGAACAAAATCAAAATACTGAGGTCCTAATATGCTTAGATTATATGATTAAAATGTCTACAATTATCACTAATATTTTGTATAGAATTAGATATACTATAAACACGATGTGTACAGAGAATGTTATTAAGATGATTGACCAGCTATAATATGCCCACCAACTGAGGTTTAATAAAGATATAATAATATATTAAATAGAGATCAAATAGAAATGAGATATAACAATGAGATGATATGAAAAAAAATGGCCGTTTAAAAACACTTGAGTCCATGAAAATAAAAGATAGAGCTAAAAATACAAAATATGAGATAGATGTAAATATAGGAAACATGAGTAAGATAAAAAAGTATATTAAGTGATGTCAAGAAAATATAAAAAAGAATGAATATGGATATAACTGGAGAGATATGGTCATGATCTTATGTTTATTTATAATTTTACATGATCATTTACTTAATATGATCACATGTGTTAACCTATTCACATATTATATGCTCTTATGCATTTATATGTTAATGCATAGATGTCATTTTTATTATTCTTTCTTCAATATTATAAGATATTATATCATTGCATTACATTCTAAATTAATGTTTGTAGTTAGTAATTTATCTGCGGAACTATGAGAAACACAACACCTATATGCATTACAAGTCATTCTTTAGGCACACCATGAGTTGGGGAACTTTAAAGCAAATAAGAGTAGTCTATTTGAGTCTTTAAGATATGTTTTGCATAGAAGCTTCTACTGGATACTATCTCTTTTTGGATGTTTAAGATGAATGCATCTATTGTACATGATATCTTCTAAAGATGCAAATAGATGTACACATTTGTAGTTAACTTTTTGGAATGAATGTGAATAAATAATTATTGAGTCTTAAATTGCTTCAATTTATATGATTTGTGAATGTCATTGGTAAGATATTTCATCCTCACCCTCACCTCTTGGATTGTTTTGGTGTCTTAAATGTTGCAATACACTCTAGTGTGTCCCAATCTACAATATTTTATGTATAATCAAGTTATAGAACAAATTGGCCATTGATAAGATGGTATCAAAGCTAAGAGTTGAGTAATTGGGGGCAGTTTATAAGTGAAGACAATAACAATGGCATGCACATCGTATTATGCATAGAGTTATTAAAATTTTTCAACACTTGTACATATTGAATCGTTTAAAATGGGAATAGAAAATAAGATAAGAGATAATTAGAAAGTCCAAGACAACTTCTAAAAAAGGAAAAGATATAAGATGGTTTAGAATATTTAAGAGCAACACCCCTATGACATTCTTGAATCGTCTATGTCAAGGATGATATAACGTTTAAAGATAATTTATTTTAATTGAAAAATCAAGTTATCACATAAAGCATATCAAATCATTGAAAAACAAAAACATTCAGAAATATAAAAAAGAATAAGAATTGGATAATGCTTATTACGACGAGTCCAATGACATTTCTTACATATTGATCAAAGTGATAATTGTTATGAATTATTAAAGTTTAAATAGTTATAAATTATTTATTATTCTTATTTATTAAGCTAAAAATCTTCAGATTTCGAGAAAAGCCTCACCTTTCCTCTTTCCTGTGCCCGACTTTGTAAGCCTTAGAGTTCCTCTTGTGCGAAAAGCAATAGATCGAGGAGATGGAAACTAGTTTAGAGTAAGTGAGATGCAATTTTGTGCTTCCTCTATTGCTCAAGCAATCAATTTTTGGAATTTACCCTGCTTTTGCTCCGTTGTAGCTCAATTTGCTAAACTTAAGGCCAATTCCAAGGTGGAAATTGTCAATATTAAGTTTTGATCTACTTTTTATCTTTCTAGTAGGTAGTTTTAAGGGAGAAAGCTAACGTATTTTAGAAATTTGGGCTCAAGAGAGTTGGCCCCCAAGGAGAGAGAAAATAAAGGTAAAAAAAAGAAGTGTAAAGGAAGAAATTAGGTTTGGGGAAGGAAACAAAGTTGAAGAATCAAGATTACCACTAATTGGCAAAAAGAGATCATGCAAACCTTAAGTTTACTATTGATGCAATTACATAAAAAAAATAATTTCCTATATTATATTAAAGTTGTTACTTAATTAGTTACATCAGAGGAGCAAGAAATAATTAACAAGTAACTGGAATCACGCACAAAAAATCAAGAAAAGTTTGAAGTAAGAACTTTAAGACGATTTATATATGTATGTTGAATGTAATACTAAATAATACATATCACCTGGTCTAAAAGTTCTGTTCAATCTTTGTGATGTTTGATATACTGTAATTATATTTGAATTCATTAAACAGTGTAGAAAGTAGTTGTGAGATCATTAATATACAAACATGTTGTACAACTTGTGTATTTTTATAATAATTGATGTGTTGCTTATATGGATAACATGTAAGAGTAATATGTGTTAACCAGCATGCTTGTGAAATGTACAAGCATGATAATCTGTTAGTTAAAGCATTTAAAACAATGTCATGATAGCCTTCAATTGCTTATTATTAGCATAGATGTAATTGTACATCGTGTGATTCTGAACACTGTGCATGTGAATTAAAGAATTAAAATGTCATTTGAAATGATTTCAGTGACCAAAGAGAACATAATTCAGATGTACTGTTTCTTTTTTCGACTAATAGCAAGTGGGTCATATGATTGAGATTTATTTCTTTGATGGTAACTAATAGCCAGTGTACTAAGTGAATAAAATTTGTCACTATGATAATGACTAGTAACTGGTGAGTCAAATGATTGAGATTTATAGTCATAATGATGATTAGTGGTCAATTGGTATATGATTGAGATTTTCTACAAAAGAAATTGCCAATAGATAATACTAATTAATATTAAAAACATAAGCATCTTGTGCATGAAAATATAACATAAAATAATTAATAACTAAAGTTTCTACTAAAACTAAATAAACTAAAAAGAAGATACTAACTAACTACTCTTAAAGAGAGTGGGAGTAACAATACAACCATCATGAGGTTTACTTTGTTAAGCGAAAACAGACATCGATTAATATGACAGCATTAAAAAATGAATGAAAGCAAACAAGAAATTACATGCACATGTCATTTTTTGTGGTTTGACATAATCATATATGATATGTGATGTTTCATGATTATGTTTTCAGCTTAAATAAGGTCTTGTTTATTAATTTGTTTAATACATGACTTAGACTTTACTAGTATGACTTAATTTTTATTTATTTTACATATATTATTTGTTAGATATAACCTACTAAGCTTGTAAAAGTTAGTTCAACCTATTTTTTGGTACTAACCTTTCAAGTGCAAGAAAATCGCAAAGCAAGGACGAACATACATAGAAAAATACCTACTAGTAAGAACTATTATTACAAAAGCTTCGTAAGTAAACTTGCAATTTGTATATTTTTGTATCATGCACATGTACATCTAAATGAATATTTATAATGGATAGATACAGATCTATACACATGTGAATTAAACTATGGACAAGTGTAGATGTGAGTAGTTGTGACATAAAACGGACGAATTACAATTGAAATAAGTATTAATTATTGTTTATATACATGTAAAAACGGACGAATTACATGGGAGACAATCTGTTTGAAAACTCAAATTGAAAAAAATTAGAGCTTTATTAACCTAAAATTGAGAAAGTAGACCTAGATTTGGGTTGTGGCAAGTCAGGTCATCACAACCTTAAGAGTAAGAACTAATGGTAGTACATCTCCTGAAATAACGAGGATGATGACACGTAGATCTTCTTGTTGTGAAAAATAGCATTGGATAAATGTTGGCTTAATACAAGAAGACAAAAAAAATGTTTTGCTTCTTACATCCCTAAGCCATGATAAAGTTGTGCCACTATTTTAATTAATAGTAGGATACAACACCTTATAAATACAGAGTGTTGCTCCTTCATAGATAACTAATACTGCAAAAGTAATATTATGTGATATTTCTAATACCTTCTACTCATTATATTTTATTCTTGTGAAATTTTATTTTTGCATGAATATATTTCATGACTACTTTAGCACTATTAGTTGAATTAAAATGTTTGTATATTACCTTATTATAGATGTTGATGGAAACGAGGTAGAAAAATCATTATTTTATTATGATAATGAAATAGATTATTATTATAGTTGTAAATACCAATAATTATGAAAGAAAAGATTTTTTTTGTTAATCATAGTAACTCCAAATTAGAAAATTAATATACTTATGAATGTTACTTGTAAAAAGTGGCTTTGTGAATATGATGTAGAAAATTGTTCAATAACTTTGTTGGAAAGAGAACCAAAAATTGATGATAAGGATCCCAAAAGTGAAACTACTTGAGAAATTTGTACAATACAATATCTATTTAGATTGATTTTAGATTGCAGAAAAGGAAATAACTTATATAATGGACTAAAAATTTCTTGCTTCCAAGAAGATGTAGAGTGGAATAGAAGGGATCCAAACTCAAAAATAAAAAAAATGTTATTTTGATCCATAGGTACAGTGCATGCAATTGTTACAGTACCAACCAATCAATTGCTATAGTACTAGGTTCTAAGTTGTAAATAAATTGTTTAAGAAAAGTGGGAGGAAAAAAGAATAATTTTGTGTGTTATTACCAATGATAAAAATGGATTAAAAAAGATGAAAAAAGAAAAATAATACTCATCAAATGAGCTTGCAACACTCACCAAAGAGTTGCACAAGAAAAGAAAAAACTACCAAACTTCACCCACACTCAAGCCACCAAGTAAGAACACAAAAAGGATAACTCAAATCATCTAATTGCCATCTTTATTTTAGATTTTGGGTCTATTTATACATAGTTTTTCATTACAACTACCAACAACTAATAAAACCCGTCATACAAATTTTTACAAAGTATTAACATCAACATTTTTATTAAATAGAGTCTTTAAAAGCTCCAATTATTTTTGTAAATTGTTGGTCTTAATTTCCCATGAGTGTTTAGATCTTCATTCTTTGTTTAACCCAAACAAACTCCATATAGGCTTTCAAGTAATGCTTCATGTGACAAGCTTCATGCAATGCACTTATAATAAATATTTTGTTTTTGCATTTGAACCCCAAATTGCAATTTAACTTTATGCAATTCTCTATTTTCATATTGAATAACTTATTCTTGTCTTGTATCATTCTCGCCTTGCCAAAAGAAATTCTGCTCCATAGAGTTGAAGTCGAAGTAATCTTTCAACAACTTCATTGCTAGATTGTCTTTTTGTTCCATTGTGTGCCATGCTCCTTTAACGAGTGCTTAACTCTTTCAATTTTTAACAGATTTGTTAGAGAAGTCCTAACCAAAAATCTCATATGCCACAACATCACCATTTTCCAAAAAATTTTGTAGCATCGGCTAGCAATTATTGTCTTGAATCATCTACAAAAGTGTTAGTTTGCAAATCCACATATTGAATACTTCTTTTATGTGGTAGGTCCTCTTTAATGTTGGTAACTAGACTAGTAGACTTGTAAAGGGGTAAACCAACAACATAAGTGTCCTCACTCTAGAAATGGAGTTGATCTTCTTCCTCTTGCTCAACCATTTCAATAGGAGAAGTGAGAATGTTTTGTATTTAGGATCATAGATTATTTCTCAAGTTTTGGAACTGGATTTTTTACGTCATGCTTGAAAGTTCACAATTCTTGTTGCATCTCTTCACAACATTGATTTGTGAATTGAACTAAGTTTTGCATTAATTTAACAAGTTTGTGATTTGTTCTCTTCTTATTAGTCTATATGTCATTTAATTATGAAAATAAAAAAGAAATGAGCTCTATTACCAAAATGATGTGGTGAAAAAAAGTGAATTTAATCATTGATAACTTCATAATAGTTGTACTAGATTGAATGCTAAGATATTGAACTCTCAAGTGGGATTTAATGACGAGCAAAACAAGTCTTGGAATGTTCTCCAAACTTCAAAGTATTTTGGATGAATATTTTTTATTAGCTTTGATATCACATGATGGAGAGTAGTAAAGGTTCCTGTCTTCTAAGAAGATGTGGGAATGGAAAAAAAGGGATCCAAACTCAAAAATAAAAAAATGTTATTCAAGTACTATTCATTTTGCAAATGCCTATTGCTAGACACTGGATGTATGCTAGCTAGCAGCTGAATGTGCACTCTGTGGTAGCTTGGTGCAGAGGTAGAGCACATGCAATTGCTATAAAGTTAGACGAGCAATTGCTACAGTATAGGTTCTAAGTTGCAAAGCAATTGTTTAAGTGGGAGAAAGAGGAGTAATTTTATTTGGTAATTACCAATTAAAAAAATGAGTTGAAAAAGACAAAGGAAGGAGTAATACTCACCAAATAAACTTGCAACATTCACCAAAGAGATGTACAAGAGAAGGGAAAAACACCAAACTTCACCTACACTCAAACCACCAAACAAGAGCACAAAAAGGATAACTCAAATCATCCAATTTTCTTCTTTATTTTAGATTTTGAACCTATTCATACATAACTTTTCTATTAAACCACCAATACCTATTAAAACCTATTCATAGATGCTTTTACAAAGGAAGCATTAATACTTACTTATTGTAAAGGAACCAACCACCAATACTATATTTCCATTAGGTGGAGTCTCTAGAAGCTCCAATTATTTTTATAAATAATTTGTCAATTTTTCATAGGTGTTTAAGTGTTTATTCTTTGTTTAGTCCAAAATTAGCTCCATATGAATTTTCAAATAAAGTTTCATGTGATGGGTTTCATGTAATGGGTTTATGATAAATATTACATTTTTATCTTTAAAGCCCAAATTGCACTCTCTTTATGCAATTCATGCTCTCGACATTTATGTTAAATTACTTATTCTTACCCTATACCAAAATTTGTGATCTATTTTAATAATATGAATAATTAAAAAAAAATTGGTTTTCATAATTGGTCGAGAAAAAATTTGAGATCATGGTGATTTGTTGGGAATAAGTATCCCCATAATCTAATATGATTTATAAAAAAAAAAGGTAATGAATAAAGGCATAAAAAAAATTTTTTTTTTTTTGGTAAGTCCAAAAACTATGTCTAGAAAGCAAATGTGTTTGATGCAATACTTTGGATGATGTAAAGAATTAGTAATCTAGATGCTTTCACATTGAGATTGTGAATGGAGAAAGAATAACTTGGATGATGTATCCCTAATGGTTCCACAAATGTGATTGTTATGATTTAATTGAATATTATAATTATAGATAGACCATCTATTTTGGGCTACAACTTTATACAAAAGAAAGATATATATTTGGTGGTAATTAGAACAATTGCAAAAACAACTAGTATGATTATTTTAAATCTTCACCTTGAATTGGTTCAAGAATTATGACAAATTTGATATGTTAAGAAGAATATAATAGCAAATTTAGAGAAATGGGAACCATGTTAATTGTGGGGAAACATAAGAAATGAGATAATTTAGATTTAAAGAGTCTATATATATATATATATATATATATATATAGAAGCTTTATGAGTAAAGAGAGTTGTCATGCCAACATATGTAAGCTTGAAGAGATAATGAGAGAAAGTTAGAATTAGAAGTATAAAGAATCACCTATGATTGAATAGTTTGCAAATACTCAAAAAATCCTTTCTTGGATTCTTTAAGTTAAGAGCATGACTGATACTGTATATTCTTGCTCTTGATGTCGTACAAAAGAAATATAGCAGTAATTCTTTAAAGCAATTAATCAAGAAAAGGAATTGGATTATTTAAGTTGATAGAAATAATTTGATCAAAGAAAGAAAGGGAATTCATATAAGAATTGAAAGTTTTGATGTTGGCAAATTGAAGAATAATTGAAATGCAAGGTTAATTAATTTTGGCTAGATGTTTCAACAAACATAATGAATAAAGAGAATCTCAAATGATGACTTTAATTTCATTTATCATTTGGACAAAGTAAATATAATGTGATAATGAATAGATAAATGATTGATAATAATATTGTACAAGATGAGAAGTGAAAAGACAACCATTAAAAATTTCAGAAAATATTACAAAACTGAAAAGGACATATATATATACATATATATATATATATGATGTTATCTTGAGATAGAAACAAGTAAAAATTAGAATAACAAGTTAGTATTTGATTATGTACGATTGAGTTATAATCATACATTATGAAAAAAGAGTTAAAAATTTTTTCAAGAAAGAGGGTGTTTCATAAAAAATAGGAAAGGATTCGCAAAGTGAAGCAACGAAATGAATGATACAAGTTAATATGAAAATGGAATGATAGACTTTTGAAATGGGAATACAAAATTGCTTATTAACAACTAAGATAAGTATTGTTCATATACTAAGAACTTCAGCAAATCAACATGGGTCTTAATGATATAGGATTAATAAGTGATAGATTGTCTAACCCTGCAAGTCTTAGCAAGTAGAATTATATGTATAGTCCTATCTATTGAAACGTTAAACACAAAATGATATGCTTACACAAAATATTAAAGTCATAACATTAAATTGGGAGGTTGAATTTACGTTCTAAAAGAATGTCTATTATTTTGAGTCTGTATGTATGAAAGGCCAAACATGATTGATATTGGTTTAATAATTGAATCTTCAAGAAACGATCCTTATTGGAGAGAAAATTTAAATGATTCAAAATAGATGGGAGAAATAAATTCATGTGAAATAGCTGATTGTAGAATTCCAAAAGAGAAAATATGTATTGAATAATATGAATTGTTGAGACAAGGATTTGTCAAAGAAAGAAAATTTTTATCCAAAGGCATTGGGTTTTGTTAGGTTCAACAAGAGGTTTGCCAAAGTGACTTATAGTTTGCCATTACCACCACAATTTGCTATCATTCATAATGGTTTTCATATATCTTACTTGAAGAAAAAAATTTTTAAACCCTCTCATATTATAAAATATGATTAAAAGAAATGAAAATTTCATCAATCATGATAGCTCAATAAGGATTGATGCAATGGTGATTAAATGAAAAAAAGTCAATAGAAAGTGAAATGTTATCCACACTAATAATAAATAATATGTAAAGTTCTTTAGATTGTAAGTAGGTATGAGAATCCGAACTATAAAATTTCAATCACGATAGCTCAATAAGGATTGATGCAATGGTATTAAATGAAAGGAAGGCATAGAAAGTGAAATGTTATTTATGCTAATAATAAATTGTACGTAAAGTTCTTTAGATTGTAAGTAGGCACAATAATCCAAATTATAAAGCTATATTAAATATAGGAACAAAATTTGTATAAAATGGGGAAATTATAATATCCAAAATGTAAACTCTAAAGATTCACGTTTCAATTTTGATTTATGTTAGTTAAAATATTAATTTTCAAGAATGTCTCAAAAAACATGTAGATTGCAAGGTATTTCGAATTTTGTAAATAAGCATAGTTTTAGAAATAACTCCTCATGAGGAATTCAATGATACATGATACATAATTTTTAACGCTCAAAAGCTTTTTGGCAAATTATCGAAGATAAAAAGGCCAATTTTGGGGAAAAAATAATTTATTTAAGCAAAGGATAAAGTAATACTTGACCATCTGGAAGGAGTATAGGAAAAGCAATCTCCCTTAAGCCTTAAGTTAATCGACTTCTGCCGGTTTAGGTTAAGAAGCAGCCCATTTGGACACGGCTCCTTGGGATTGTGGATGAAGCAAATAGAAAGGAGGCAGAATTCAGGAAGGCTGCTGCTGGGAGCTTGGTGAAGAAGGCTGCTAGGAAGATTGGAGCACAAACTGTCAAGAAGTTTTGAAGAAGCTTCCAGCAAGGTAAAGCTGTAGGTGCTGCTACAGCCAGAAGAAGAAAAGATGTAAAGGCAGTACAGAATGGTTGGCTAAGGAATGCAGCTAAAGCTAGAGAAAGTTCTGGCTGGAGGAAAGAGGAAAAAGCTGCAATAAGACAATAACTTAGAGGGAGAGTTTTGGCTTCTGCTCTGTTATAACCCAAATTAGTGACAACGGAGCTGAAGCCGGACAGCAGTAGGTTGCAGGAAGAGAAGCACAAAGCATAATGCAAGGGAAGCCTTGTGAAGAAGCTAGATATTGCTATGGAAGATGCATGCTGCTGCAATGGAATCAATCTTCTGTAGCTGAAGCTAAAAACAATTTGGAGAAAATAGGAGGGGTTGAGCACATCAACAGCCAAGCAAAAAGGAAGCTCCCAATAAGGTAAATCAAATCAAGGGAGATTAGTGACAGAAAGAGCAAAGATGAGCTGGAATGGAGCTTTTAAGGAATAACTGAGAAAGTTGCTTCAGTGGCCGCTGAGATGGAGTTTAGCAAGGTAGGTTTTTAATGCAATTGCTTTGGTATTCTTGTTTCAGTTCAGCATGTTTGAAAAGCTTTTGTGCTACACTTTTAGTTTAGACTGAACTGTTAGGAAGTTGGAAATAAAAGCATAGAGTTTATGTTTCACATATTTCTAGTAAATTGCATTGGATTAATGTGTTATTATGATAGTTTCTTCCTCTAAGTCCTAGTTGTTGCTTTATGCTATGAAGTTGGAATCAGTTTTGTACAAGGTCACAGCAATATGCTGTACAAAGCCCGACGTACAGTATGTCGAACAGGACATACCATATGCGGGATGGACATACGATATGTCTAGGCTACAATTTTGAGCATTTTGCAAAGGAAGCAAATAAGGATTTGGTGAGATTTTGCAAATGAGCAATTAAGATTATTATGATTCCTAGGTGAATAGATTGTAATAGAATAGTACATGATTTCTATGTAGGAAGTCAAGGGAAAAAAAGAATATAAGAAGACCAATCCCAAAAATATAGTCAAATAAATTGATAGGACTATGATATAAATATAATATTAAAATTTATCATTGAGTAATGTAATAAATTGTGAATGATGAAATGACATTTTTTTTGTTTATGTGTACATATTCTAATAATATACAATATATTAATAGCATCATTTTCTATATTGAGATATATGCATCTAAGTAATGCATTTGATTAGTATATATACATTAAATCGTGGAAAAAGATAATTGATATAGAGTAAAAAGAATGAGTGGACAATAAAAAAGGAAAGAAATCAAATCATCTAATAATTGATGTACTATAAAAATGACAAGATATGATATGACTTATACCATATGAGTTATATAATACTCTAGCGATGGTATTGATAACACTATTTTCTTGATGATATGACATGATAACATAAAATAAATAAGAGAAATAAAATTTTCCTATGACATTAACCCATGACTATCATAATATATAATTGACCTCTAGCACTTGATACAAGACTTAACAAGCAAAAGTTATAAATAGTATTATGAGATAGCATCAAGCATCAAAAACCTTATTCTCTACTATCACTAGTCTTTGTGTAAGGCTGACATGCATAGATGATATGATTAAGATGTCTTCAACTAACACTAGTATTTTGATTAGGGTCGATATACAAGGGACATAATGGGCTCAAATTACATGATAAAACAAACATTAGTATTCTACGTAAGATCTGATGCACTATGAACATGATATGCACAAATATAATTGAGAAGTTGGTCAACTATGATATGCCTATAACATAAGATCTAATGACAATATGGCGA
The DNA here is from genome assembly GCA_023846275.1 of Vanilla planifolia. Lineage (NCBI taxonomy): Eukaryota > Viridiplantae > Streptophyta > Magnoliopsida > Asparagales > Orchidaceae > Vanilla > Vanilla planifolia. The sequence continues at coordinate 25,200,591 of CM043874.1, read as the reverse complement.
TATATCAAATAAAGATCTAATAGAAATGGCATAAAAACAATGAATTGATCTAAACTAAGATAATTGCCAACTAGGAAAACTTGGCCTATGAAAATACAAAATAGAATTGAAAATGAAAAATATATAATAGATGTGAATATAAAAAGCATGAGTAAAAGAAACGTATATTAATTGATTGATAATGAAAATATAAAAAAGAGCAACCATAGATATAACTAAAAAATGGATATGATCATGATCCAACATTTGTTTATCTTATACCCTTGAGATTGATAATCACAAAACCAAACTCATGGTTATTAATACAAGTTTGGGGTGTTTTGTACTTGTAGAATTTTATAACTAAAGCAACGAATGTTGAGATAGAGCAAGATTCATGCACTTGAAGTTAGATGAAGCTTAAAGTCCTTTGCTCATGAATAACTCAACCTATAGATCATTATGCCATGGAGAAAAGTTCCTTGTGGAAATGCTAACCACTTAGAACAAATCATTTACTACAACTACTTGGATTAAAATATCAAACCATTATCATTTGCAAAAGTGATACTTAAGAATCATTTAACTCATGCAAGCATTCTCTTAACAAATCAATGTTCTTAAGTTATAAATTCTCTAAAATTGCATTAGTACATTAGTATATCACTAAAAATAATTCTAGATTTAATTCAAGTTTTAAGTTAATGAATTCAAGTTTAAAACAAGCATTTCTCACTACTTTATAATCATACAATACAATAGCTGCTATCGTGATTATGTGATCTGTAATCACACTTATAGTATCAACTGAAGTTGACGTCATGGCATCATATAGGAATAACAAATCAATTGTACAGACAAGACTACTATCTAGGTTTGAAATAAGTGTAAAAACTCAATCATACAAGGCATTAGCCTTGTACAGACCATGTTCATATTGAAAGTTTACTAATCACTATCATTGTATGAGTATGAAGTCTATGTCGTTCATTACCTCTTAGAATCCAAGTCACATAAAAGACCTAATATGGTTGAATATGTACGATGTATATATAGTAATAATACGACTATATGTATACAAGGTCCAAGATCAATTCTATGATGTTTATAACAACTACATTGTACAATACAAAATTGTGTACCATATCTATACAATCCATTCCATCGCACAACTAACGTTAAAAACTTTAAGATAGAAATGCTTTTATTATGACAACAAACACAATATCTGCATCATATAAGTACGATCATTATCTAATATGACCCAACGCTATTGATCTAAAGTAAATATTAATATACGATAGTGATCCATGTATAGCATTTATCCTATTCATTCTCTTTCATAGTTAGTACAAAAGACTTAAAGACAAAGATGTTGTCATATAACTACAATAACTCTATCATATGTGTACAATCATCCTATTAAGTCTTAATAAGTTGACTATTGCATGTTCATATAATGGTTGGTCTCTATATGATCACATTGAACAAAATTTTCTTGAGGGCTCAACACTTGATGAAAATAATTATCGTATGATAGAAATCAATGATTGCACATGTATGATCCATCTAAGTATATGAAACAAATAGCACGTACTTATATGATTCATGCAATTGTCTAGTACAAGGCACAAAGAATTTGAATAATATACTAAGAATTTTCCTCACATAATACAAAGACATTTTTTGTACTTATACAATAAGTTATTAATAATTGAATTACACTAGTCTTATAGTCTCATCTTCAGGAGTAGTAATATGCTCATAGTTATGATACGATTGTTGTAATGTATTAATACAAACGTAATCTCGAAAACATAATAGTTATTTTATACATCTTTGTAAAGCTCAGTTAGCCATTAGAAGCCCCATGTCTAGCTTTGGGACTCTCATTAGTACTAATAAGAATGTCTTTCAAAGAAAGTAAAACAAATGATTCAAGTTACAAAATCATAAGAAAAATAATAGAGCTCAACATGTTATACTGTCACTCTACTAAAGTGTTTGTGCATTAAACATGATTCAATCTTGCTCCTGTAGGTTTTCCCTTGTTCGATTCATATTAGTAACATTTTTTACTCATTTAGATTTGTGATAGTCCTATTTTTAAGAAAATTAAAGATATAAGATCTTTTTAAGCCTTATTGTTACATTTTGTACTAGTCGAAACTATTGTATTGTTTTTTGTCTCTGAGTACCATTACAAAGTAAGGTGTACCCCTACTTACTATGTCAAAAGAGAGTGATGTTGTAAGTTACATTATCATGTACAACAAAAGGGTGTGTTATGATAATGGAAGCCTAGTCTAGTTGACCAAAGGTGGATGTAAGTATTAATTACGATTAATCACCTAAAAACTGTGTACCTTTAGCTTTACTTGCTCTATACGCTTTACTCATTTTATTACTTCACAATAATTACTATTGTCACATAAGGATTTGGAAACTAATGAACGTTTTCTAAAACATGTTTTTGAACAATTAAAATCAACAAGTGATTTACATTATAGATTACTTGAGTCGATTGAATTCAATTGATTAAGCTAAACATCTTTTTATTACTATCTAATCTTGTTCTTGAAATCAATATAAGTTTTAAATCTACATAATTCACCTCCCCTCTTGTACTTATAACTAACCTACATTTACAACACTTCATACTTTTATATGATCACATATTTTATGTGATCATATGTATTGACTTGTTCACAATTTATTAGATACTCTTATGCTTTTTTATATTATTATGTCATTTTTTGTTATTACTCTATTATTATAAATTATCCTGTTATTACATTACATTTAGTATCACTATTTGTAGTTAATAAATCATTAACTTATAAGAAACTCATTATCTACTTACATATCATGTCTCAAATATAATATAAGTTAGCAAATTATGAAGCAAGTAAAAGAAGTCCAATTGAGTGTTTAAGATATGTTTTGCACTAATACTTTTGCTGGATAATAACTCTTTTTGGATGTTAAAGATGAATGCACCTATTATACATAGTATCTTTTGGAGATATAAATCAATGTACAAATATGTACTTAACTTTTTGGTATGAATGAATAAATAATTGTTGAGTTTTAAATTGCTCTAATTTATATCATTTTAGAATGTTTTTAATATGATGTTTCACTATCACCCTCACTTATTAATTATTTTGGTGCTTGAAATGTTCTATTACACTTTGATGCATGTTAATTTTTACGATATTTTATGTACAATCGGATTGTAGAATAATAAGGACGTGAAATAACCTCTATCCATCCTCGTCCTGCTCCTAACCTCATCTGACATGATTAGTTATTTCAATGCCTATTTTATCTCTCATCATCTTTTGTGCAACTCACACTATTTATGTATTCAATATCTCATTAACTTTTTTATTTTATTATTTTAATGATCAATATTTTCTATTTCAATCACTTTCTCTCAATCAACTTTTTTTAGGATTTGGATATTTTTGCAAGTCACACATGTGTTCAATGCCTACTTTAACTTCTATTGATCGTCCAATTTTGAAGATTAATATATGGTGTGATAAAGTCTAATTTTAGTTGTAAAATTAAAATTTTAGTCAATGTATACTTGAATTATCCCTTTATATTATTTAAAACAAAAAATAATATCATTTTATGTGAACTCCCCCACCAAAAAAAAGTAGGTCATCACATAAGCCATCTTCAACCAAGATTCAATAACAATACTAAGTTGCAAGGCACCATTCTCATAATTTTTGAAGTTCCACAACAAAAGATAAACTTTCTAGAGCATCCTTGCAACAAAATTTTGTATCAATTCTATGCACAATATTTATTGAAATGATGCACCTATGTCATAATTTGACCAAACTATCAATATTCAATATACTAAATTAAACATATAAGACTTCTCATATATGTTACAAGACACCTTCATTGAGTATGCCATTGTCTTTACATTGGAGACGTTGAGCCAAATTCTTACTTGGGTGAGTTGAATCAGTCTTAGTGATTGCTTGACTATTAAATTACCCTCTTCCTGCTTCATCAATCCAAGCTTCTTTTTTTTTTATCAAGTTTACAGTTTGTACCTTCTCAAACTCAAAAACCTGCACACCTCTTTAAAGTATAAGGCCCGTGTCACCTGAGGTGCAACTCATTGATGGCATGTCAACTAGTTACTAAGTCATTTTTTTGAACATAGTCTACCAAACAATCTCAATTTCATATATATGAAATGCATGTCATATGGTATGCTTATAAACATCATGTGATGGCTCATTGCAAAGGACATTATATGGCTACATCAATGTGAAAATTATCTTCCTGATTGATCAATGTCTTTGACTTTGGAATGAAAGAGACAGTGGGGAGCGAAGTAAAGCATGACATAAATTGCTAACATCATTAGGTACTTCATAAATATTTTCTACATGAACTCTCCAATCTCTTCACTGGGACCAATTAAAGTAACTTGTACTAAGTGATTCCCATATAGTGAAGGATTATGGAGAGTTCTAAATTCATGTTTAGAGTTTTTTTAGAGTAAGGATTATGGACAGTTAGTGAAATAGGTAATTCAGTATATGGATTATGATAAGGATAAGAGTTTTATAGAATTAGTAATATGAATTTTGTATTTATGTCTAAAGTTTTGAAAATAGGAATTTGAAAAAATGATTAGTGAAATAGAGATTAGAGATTAAATATTAACAAATGAGTTAAGATTTTTAAGAAACTTATGTTATGAGTTTTGGGTTCATGCCTAGGGTTTTGAGATTTAGGATTAAGGGAAGGATTAGTGAAATAGGGATTAGAGATTACTAATTGGGATAGGAGCTAAGATAGTTTGGGATTTGGTATTATGAGTTCTGCTTTTGTGTGTAGAGTTTTGAAATTAGGGACTAGGATAAGGTTTGATAAAATAGAAATTAGAAATTAGAATTTTGATAAAGTCTTAAACTTATAAACTATTGGTGTTATAAATTTCGAGATTATGAATTAAAAGGAAAGGGCTAGTAAAAAAGGCTTAAAATTAAAAAAATAGGTTAGGTGTTTGGAATTTTATGGATTTTTTGTTATATGCCCAAAGTTCAAGAATGATCTAAGCAATAAGAATGTATGACATTATCATGTATTGTATGTTCCCTAAACATTGAAATCTTTAACAATGTTCAGCCAAAATTAAAAATACGTAATTACTACAAACATTACTGATAAAATCTTAAACCTATGCACACAAGAACATCACAAGGCATAAAATTCAGTAGCAAATATATCCTTGAATAAAATAATTGTTGCCAAATAATTACATTCCATGAAGATGGTTGAAAAATATGACTTCAGGTCCAAACAACTTCATGGTCCAAATAGAAAGAAATGATTTCAAATTCAACAAGATCGGTCCATTACATATATTGTGGATAATTACATTTTGCATGTTCGTTTTGCCGAACACCACATATGATCGTATATTATGTAACTATGAAAACCTATTCATGCTTTTAAACCAAGATAATACGAAATAATATTTGGAAAGCATGCAATAGGTCACTACAAATGTTTAAAGTAATTAATCTGATAAGCAAAAAAAAAGCTACAGACAAAAGCAAATGTTAATCAAAACATGCCAAGGGGTGTTGTGCTGGTGTGTTTCTTAAGATATTTGCACCATAAGTCCAAAGTAAAAACAAACCCAATAATCCTAGAACTATTGCCTTCAGCTTGAAAAACCCAACGACAGCAAAATTTCCTCAAGGAACTATTCAATCTTCTAGCTCCATGCCAAGGGTTTGCAAGCTCCATGTCACGTATTTATATTTAAACCTATAAACACACTAGATTAACCATTAAACAGCACATGGTTGGTTTTTTACCATCGAAGTACACATAAGGCATTGAGTCATGGGTTCTCAAATATCTCAAGACTGGATGTGCTAAATCTAATTATATTACCAAATAATAAAAGCAGCTCCCAAGAATGGGAAATTAGAGGACTCAAATGGCAAACCCAAATAGGTAGATATAACCTTTCAAATAAAAAATAGAATTTTGAAGTTTTCAAAACCGTTCAACAAAGTACCCAAAAAATCACCCAAGGACTTACATGTGAACATGTATGTACATTTACATATAGTAATACATAGTTTGCACGCCATCCATCTCTTCAAAAGTGAAACTAGCTTACTGAGTGTAGATATTCATTGCAAGTAGAATCCTCTGAAATAAAATATGAATGAAAAAGTAATTGAGGGTTTATAAAAGTAAATAAAGAAGTAAAAAAAAAAAAACAGGGAACTGATAACTAATATACATCAATCACCCTTTCTAACACCAAAAGCACCACGCATAAATAAATCAAGGAAGCATTTAGAATACAAAAACACAACTTTTAGCCAGTATTTACTCTTCCAATATTGTCAAATCCACACCACAACCATGGTTCAAAAATTTTAAAAAAAAAATTGAAAAAGAAGAAAATTAAAAAAAATAACCATAATTGCATTACCAGAAAAAAAAACGTTGTTCATACAAGGGTTTGTGTTTACGCTTATTAGTGGAAATTCCTCAAACAAACTCAATGGACTTAGTACACTAGTATGAAGTTGTACCATCTAACGACCTAAATACAATGCAGTAACCAGCTCAACAGCTACAAATAGCGATGCATGATATGTAAAAAGAGATAGTCTTAAACATTTTTATTTAAAAAAGGAAAACAAAAGTATATCATTGGAAATAAGTGAATTGAAACAGATAGGATTTGTCCCTAGCAGTAAATTCATAAAATGATTTTATACAAGATAGAAAACTAAAGTTAATGACCCTTCTTAGACCATAAAAGCAGGCTCATGGCTTGAACCAGTCTCAATTCAAGTTGGCTTGGTATGAACTGGATCAATTTTCAGTTGGCTTGATTCTAGGTCAAGCCATCTAGAAAAACATTTTGTGCATACTTATGATATCTTTCTACAAGTATATGTTTATGGTGAAAATATGTTGTCATGATGAATACAATCAAATTCAGAGGGACTGATCCAGATAAGCCACAACTCAAAACTCTGAACTAAGTAAAAAAAAAAAAAAAAAAAAAAAAATAGTTAGTGGTCTAACTGTTTTAACTCAACGTCTATGTGAACCAAAAAGTTTCAAACATTCTTTCATTTTCGAAGGAACTATAAACATTTTCTATGTGACCCATAAATATTTTATACAAACAATAGCTCTTTAATGGCTGAAGGAAAATTAAGAAGACAATGACTGCAAGAAAAGGCTACAAATTGTTTCAAACCTTGAATTCAATGATCATTTTTGAAGGCTCAAAACTTAGATCATAGACTGACATAGGGCAGCAAAGGTTAAGCAAAAATGCTGGGAATCCATGACTCTTTCGTTTCTTCCTGCAATTACTTTTAGAGTTATCCATCCATTTCATCATTGTAGACTGAAAAGTTGTTGCAAGCCTATTAATCAAAATATGTATGGGCCCCTTGCAAATGAACCGTGAGTTGATATCTGAAAGTGTAAAGGAAAGAGCAATTGATCTTGAAGGATCAGATTGGTCGCAAAGGAAAAAAGGATACAGATGTACTGGAATGCCTGCAAAACGACTAATCTTCTTAATGAATAAGTAACAATATTACACAATTCAAGAATTAAACAAAGCACACACCTTTGTGGGGAATGCATCTGATGGACAAGATATGTAACCAGAAAGAGAAAGCACTTCATCAGAGTAGACAATTTCTCGTAATGAATCAGAAATCTCTTTTCCGAAACCAGCAGTCACCAAAGGCAAAGAAGATGGGGAAGGAAATGTACAGAGAAGATTGTCCTCACTGCACAAATAAAATAGAATTGAAACTCCAAATAGATGAAATTCGTTAAAAAAAATTATGAACAACTTCAGAAACCCACCCATCAATTTCAACAAGTTTAAATGACACCTGTGGATGCACGAGAGCTATCCGAAGTACACATTTCTTCAATGAATGTAACAGCTTTTTTATGCTTCAAAGAAGAAATTAATAAATATATCATAACCGAATTAAATGAATTTCACCAAAACAAAGATTGGTAATATCACACAAATAATGTACACAGGATGTGATAAAATAAAAGAAACCTAGATTGCATGTACTTCTTCCGAATAGGTTGGTTATAGAATAAATCACGAACAATTACTACAGAAAGAAAAAATAATTGTTAATATAGAAGAGGGACATCAAATCATTCAAAAGTCATAAGAAAAAGTGTAAATTAAATAAAAAAGAGGCTGATGCCGACAGTCACTACTCTGACTAGGCTATGGCTTCATTGCACTACCACCATGTTTTGCATATGAAATGAAATCCCTCTATGTTTGCAAGAATGTGCAGGTTCTTTTCAAGTTTGCTGGCCATGAATGAGAATCCTTGGGTTGAAAAATAAAAGCAGCAAAACTATGTTGTGCCAAACCATTCATTAATTTTAGCAAATATTAAGAAATAATGACCACATAAGCTTCTTCCAAAGCATGCAACTTTCTGGATGAATGTATATATGCTTCTAGACTAAAGGATCTTGTAAGAATCAAATGATGAATACCATATGAGTGAATCTATATGAATCCAAACTTATCAAGTAGCTCAAGATATAACCTCCTATGCTGTAGGTTTCAATTTTTTCATATAGCATTAAAATTGAATGATGCTATGAAACCATTATTTTTCCCATATTAAGGGAAACTTAACACAATATAAACATACACATAAACCAAAAAACAATTGGTCCTGTATTTATGGGAAAATCAAGATAATTATAACTACAACATCATACATAAAAGAGTATATTATCTATTGAAGCCATAAGCTTGATGATTATATTTTTCATGATAACAAACTCATTAAGTATTTTTTCGTAATTTAATGTGTCTACCAAGTGTCCTTATCAATTAACTATTTAAATAGATAGATTTGATGATCACCATATCATAGAGTGAATTATCACTTGAACAAAGCATATAGAAATCATCAAATAGTTCAGGATGTGAAGAATGGATGAAGCACTTCATATCTAATAATGGTCTCTATCTTTATAGGACTTGTATAAAGATTGTGTTGATGCTTGCCTTATACTAATCAAGAGCTTACTCATACACATCACTATTATTCATATACCTGCATTTACATAGAAAGAATTCTCATCTAGGTATTCTTAGGATTAATCCCAATGGTTAAATGCATATATGAAGACTAGTTAAATTGATCTCATGGTTAGAACCTATAGAATTAATAAATAAGTTCGAGACTCCACAAAGGTGTCACCCTGCAAATAAACTTATTCATGGATTGCATGAGGAATACATGAATTATCTCATTATCATGCATTGGTTCAAATCAAAAGTTATTTAGGCAAATAATTAAATCATTTCAACACAGGCCAATTTGGTTAAGGTATCATACATTACAATAGGTTTGGTAACCAAATAAAATCTCTGCCAGATAATCATTGAACTATCTATTACGTGTTCGATGCTGCATATGATGATAAGTCCAATGTTGGTGGGAACATCTATTAAAATTTGAAATTAAAGAGTTCTATAGAAAGACCATCGAACCATTTAATTGACCATTTGATAGTCATCATTATCAGGATAATCTAACATTAAGAAATAATTGGTCCCTAAAATAGGATCTCTATTAAACAGTCATAAGGCTACCTATTATACATTCAATGCTGCATCCGATAAGGAGTCAGATGTTAGTCAAACTATCAATTAAATATGGAATTAAAATAAGTTTTATTAGAAGACCTTTGAACCATCCAATAGTCATTACATTGTATATGGTTCAATCAGATAAACAATTTGATAAATTAAGAGGATCAGCTTTGACCTGATCAAACTTTCTAATATAACGATCTAATTATCCAATGTGTTTACAGAGAAATTGTAATAATTTGATTAGTTTTGAAAATAATAGATTCCTATCTAACGATCATATAACTATTTGGAGGCAATTGTGAGAACTCAAATGTTTATAAATAAGTGTCTATCTCCTTGAGGAAGCTCACATTGCAATATTGTTTTGGAAGAACATTAAGTGTATTCTTTTAATACTACAACACAGCACTTGCATATCTTAACACACACACAAAACACTTGTTTGTTTTTTATAACTTTCTAACTCAATCTATTAGTGGTTTTCATTGTATATCTATCCAATTAAGATTGGGTTTGCACTTTTAATTTTCCTTGTAATTATCTTTTGAGTGATCCCCTTGGCTAGACTTGTAAAAGAAAAGCATGACTCAAGGCTTTGTGTTGAGGAGAGTTTAGTGGCCTTGCATCAATGCATTGTGTTGGTGAGATAATAAGTACCCACACTAAAGACTTGTTTTAGTGAAAAGATTGGAAGGCAAAACTTGGTGTTGAAGTATGTCGTAGAGTTTTCTCCTACACTTGGTATTTGAGGGATTAAGCTTGTGCTTTTGTCCGAATCAAAAATGTAGGTTTTAAGAGACCGCTCTACCTACTCAAATTGAGAAAAAAGAGTGATTGGATAGTATAAACAAAAGTGGGGTGCATAGGAGTAGATATAAGCCATGGGATTAATGTTCAAACCATCAAAAAATATCCTATATGAATTTCTTTAATGTATTTTACATTCATATTTTCTTGTATGATGTAAAAGTCTAATAATCAAAATAGGAAAGATTTGCAAGTTAACTACAAAATCTTATGATAATGATTAAGAGTGAAAAAGAACATCACCAGTGGTGCCGACATCCTGCCTTTGCTCATCAATTCCAAAAAATAAGCATTTTGAGCACTGCATTGTGCAGCATAGCATCAGAGAAATCATTGTCCTCATGTTCCTCAAATTTAAATATTTAAACAAAGATGCAAACCTTTATGATCTTGCAATATGCATTTGGCTGCCCACATGCTTTTGATCTAATCTCCACCAAAGAAATATTAGAAAGAGAAGCCAAGGCCTCTCCTCTAAAACCAAGAGTTTCCATGGTAGATGCAATATCAGCAACATTTGGAATCTTAGATGTGGCTGTAAATTGCAAATATAACTCAAAATTGACAGAATGGAACATAATTATGCATGCACTACAACATTTTGTGACAATTATAATAGCAGATGATTAAGTAATTATGAGAACATAAGCAAAAAAAGCCATTCCAGTCACCATTTTATGATCAACCAAGCATGATTTTTAACACTAACAAATCTAAGGATTCCTAAATGCTAGAAACTTATACAAGAATCAGGTATCAGAAAATCATGAATCATCTAACGCATCAAACTAGAAGGTCGAATTACTACAACGATGGTGGCTTTGGAAACAACAGACATTTTAGTATGACTTCATCAGTTGGAATCTATGGAGATTTTCTCCCTTCCATTCAATCCTTGCTAAAGCCATGTCTAGACAACAAAAAACTATAGATTTAGCCTAATAAAGTAGCCAAATAGAGATGTCTACTTAACTTAATTGGAAAAGATAACTAAAAATCGCTTCATATTACTAACATAGAGATTGCATTCTTTAATAAGTTGTTGACTCCAAAATGTGATTTCCTTTACTGCTATTGCAAGCAAATAAACTCAAAGCAAACTATAACATATCTTTTTCAATAAATTATGAAATCTTGAAGTTGAGCATTTGCATTGAAAAGTTCGTTTTATACATCAATCTTAATGGTACTACATAGAAAAAAAATAAACATAAGTTAAAAAATCATAAACAAATACCACCCCAGTCATTTGCAATTCATTTTTGTTGGATGAAGCTATAAATTATAAATTAGAGAAGGAATAAATATAACAGGGATGGATGCTCTATAACTATAATTAGGGATATCTATGATAATATTTCACCACTTGGCATATTAGCTTTCTACAGTGTCGATGAAAGAAAAGAATGTAAGTGCCTTCATTGCATCCTAGCATACTACCAAGGAATTAGTAAGAGACCGATTCCTTGTATATCATTACTTCTTTCTTAAGTCTTACTGGCAATAGCTAGAAACTACAATTTTGATTAGTGACTAGCCTGATGTGCTGCTGTTTATAAGTAAATCACCACGAGTTGCAAGTGAAATGTGCCGTACTTTTTTGCCCCATCTCTTGTTGCTTTGCATGCAAATCGAGATCACATGCAATGCTAACACTTTTTCTTTTGTTCTAAAGATGTTGAGTTCATAGCATGATTTCATTATTATAGAAGTGGATCACAAACAAACAAGCTAGAATCCAAGTATCCTAGTGCAATTTCCTAGCATTAAAATACTAGGCCAAAGAGGACATGAGATAACATAAGAAAAAAAACCCACAAAAAGAATGAAACCAAAAACCAATAAACCAAATCCAAAGAGAAAGCATTCAAGGGACAACCAGCCAGATCACTAACCAAGTGCAGCCCCCTTCCCCTTCTAGAAGAAGCATTCGAAACGCAAGTAATAGGGGTGAATGATGGCAAACCAGAAGATAGTGGTATGGTGGGGACCATAGTAGCCCAATCCAAAGAGAGATGTAGGTCCACAATTCAACTACAAAGCTAGGAAAAAAAAGAATTTATTTTGTTATTCCCATGAAGGGAGGATGTGCAAGGAGGCCACCTCCTGGAGATAGATGTAAAACTATATGAATGACCATGAAGAGGCCCTTGAGGAAAAGGAAACCAATCTTTAAGGTAAGGGGGCCAACCAAGCTAGGCACTAAGGGCAGCTAAGGTAGCAGAGCCCAATAAGGAGAACACAAAGCCTCACAAGGAAGGAGCACGCTAGCTGCAAAAGAAGAAAGGGAGTGCCCAAAGGTGATGCAGACTCATCAGTGGGTAGTAATCATAGATGGAAACATGCAAAAGTGAGTTTGTAGTTATCAATGCTAAACACCTCCATCATAATAACTTTTCCTAAAGACCTTGTAATCTTATAAAGGTATAAAGAACTAAGATGAATAGGAGGCCTAAGAGTTTCATCAGCAACAAGATGCAGTCAAAGTCATCTTTGTAAAATAAAATATCAGGAGCCCATTTTTTGAGGATGAGTATAGCCACACAAAGTCCAAATAATAACTTGCAAAAATAATTAGAGTAGAAAAATTCAAACAAGAAGTCAATGTAGAGGGAAAACACATCAAATGACCTCTTAGTGTCCCATATCCATTTGATGATGTCATGAAATATGAAAAAGCAAGGTCATCTCCCAATGCAATAGCCAACAATAGAGAGCCTAGTAAAAACTAATGATAATACATTCCTCCGCCAAAATATCCACAAAGTTGACCATGGCAAGAAACGAAGTCCAACTATTGGGACGAGCAAGAAGATCTGAAATAAAAGTTCCTCCAATTTCGAGATGAACTAATCGAGTGGGTTGGAAGAAGTAGAGAAGGAAAAACAAGTTAATTAGGGGAACTAAGACATCTAAATTGTTACAATTCAAATGAATCCTAACAACAATGACAGATGGAGACAAGCTAAAATAGGAAGGTGGTGCAAGGTCCATGATAGGAACTAAAGCAATCAAAGGTGAAGTGTGCAAAAAGGTAATTAATGGGGTTGTTAAAGCAAACACATACAAAAAATGGCATGATTATACAGTAGGAACGGTTAACCACAAGAGGGGTAAATTGTGATTTTTACAAAATTTGTGACTACTTTTAAAAACCTTTGTGTCATGAAAACTAAAACAAAAACTTCAAATCCTTTTATGTGATTCAACTCCAAACAATGAGCCTATGTCCAACCCTAATCCAACGAACAGGTTCACTCTAATAACCGCCTTTTGTCACAATGAGTAAAATGATGTTACCAATTGTAAAAAGCAAATGAGAAAGGAAGAAACAATCCCATCCAAAGACAAGGTGCTGGAATGCAAAGATGCAGTAAGTATTGAAAGCCAAAGCAAGATACACCTCTTAGATCTTGAAAATTCTTTCATTAACATTTTCTTATAAGATTTCAAGAGCTATTTATGGAAGAGAACAATTAGAATGCAACTTAAACAATCCCAATGGTAACCCAATAGCTAATTTTTTATTTTTGAAGAGGTTAACTAGGTAGTGCATGATTTACGATTTCATTAGTCCCGTACCATCGATAGCATAGTATGGTATGATAACCATGAAATAAATTGCACATACAGTATGATAATAATATATCATATTATATAAAATTCTAGGGTTTTTCCTTTTCTCTATATACTTAATCTAATGATTGATTGTACTGTACAACAATAACATTTCATACTGTACAAAATCCTTAAGTTTTTCCTTCACTCAGCATACAAAACCAATGAGATACTTATGATATCATACAAACCTTATGATATTTCCCATTAAATCTCATATCCATAGTCCAGTTGATAATACTACACTCATATGAATTAATTGAATTGTACAATAAGTTTATCATACAGTGTGATTGGTAAAATCTTAAACAATTTTTATTTTAATTTTTATTATTCTCTAATAATTATTTTCTTACTATCTCCTACATGATTATGCACTAATTGGTTGTGTTATCGATGCAATTCTACAAAAATTTAAAAGCAATACATCATTTATAATGAAAATGTATTTGGTATGCAAGATGCTTTATGAAAATGCATAATCCTAAATCCTATATATATATATATATATATTAGTATAATTTTTAACAATCTAACTCACTAAAGTATAATAACAAATACTCAAGACAACTGTCATACCATCAAGAGCAAGTTCCATCTATGGCTTCCACAATATGAGATTCTCTAACCTTAACTCCTCCCACGATTGAGTGCATTGACTACTACATATCTCATTTATTATCTCCTTCAAACAATCCTAAGAAGAACAAACTGAAAGCATAATATTAGTAAACAAGATATATGATATTGTTATCATTAAACTACCATATGAGATCATAAGATTAACATATACAAGAGAGGCTAGGCATGGTCAAAGCATAATGAGAAAGCCTCAAGATAGAGGTGGATGATTTGGAGCAAGGGAGGCTAAGGTGGCTTCCCAAGAGAGGAAAGGCGAGGAGAACCATCAAGGGGAAGCAGGAAAGGTCTTGAAGGAGGGAGGATGACACTACTCAAACATGGTAGCAAATCTTGGTAGGTTGGAGCTGTCAATCTACAAACCATCAACAAAAGGGAGCTCCCTGCTTCAATAGGAGCACTAAGCTATGAGGTAAACTCTTCACAAAGCAAAAAAAAGCAAGAGACTTCACATAGATTTTCATTATTAAATCTTATGTGCAAAAAGAAAATGTCAATGCACTAGACCTATACAATATTCTATAAGAAAGGATGAATTCTTCGTTAAAGCATAAAATTTTTCTTCTATTTAAACTAACTAGACCCTTAAAGTGTTTGATGAACTTTACATAGATTTCATTCAATATTTCACCTTCATGAACAACCTTCAACAATTCATTAACTTAGTCACTACTAAAGATTCCTCCAATGAATAATTATCGAGTACATAAAGATCATACAATCGTACAACAACAAAAAGAATTAAAGAAAAAAGGAACAATGACTCTAACGCCATTAGTTCAATTCAATTACATGAATAAAATTGTAGTGCTTATTTAGAAAAATGAACTAAACTTAAAAACTTAAACCACATTAAATAGAATTCCCTATTACCATAATCTCAACATCATGTCCCTGTCTATCTCCCACCCTTTTTAGTGCTTATAAAGAAAAAAGGACCTTAGCTTAACCATAAAACCCCTATTAAATAGGATTCCCCATGAACATAATCCAAAGCATCATGACTCCCACCCTCCAATCATTCCAATCCTCCTCACTCTCTCTCTAAACCTCGTTATGGCCTCCTTGAGCAAAGGTTGTTGACACTACCTATCACCTATCTCAAATTTTGTAATATCATTTCTCCAAATCTCCACTAAAAAATTAAGAGGAGGTGAAGCTAGAGTCATCAAATTCAAGGCCGTAACAACTTCCATTATCCTTTTTGTCTATACTTTTTGTCACCATTGAGATTAAGATGGTACAATATCCTCATTCATCTCTTTTCCCCATCTTTATCACTACTATAAAATCCTAAAAGAGTGACATGTTATGGGTAATGAAATAAGAATGGGTTGTGTTATAATGATACAAAAACTTTAGGAGTGAGAATAAGCAAAAGCTATTGAAATAAAAGTGATTAAGTACTACACAATGAGTGAAATGCAAAATCAGCAAGTGGAGTGGAAGATACAAGTAAGAAAAATTGCAAATTTATTGAAGTCATTCAATGATTAACAAACTAAAGAAGTTTTAACCATGAACTGATGTTAAACAAAGCATTACTTCTATTAAATAAGAAAGAATGAAATGTTAACTATCATGTAAAACATTGACTACTACAAGCATTTTTTCAGTTTTAACCTAAAAATTGAACTGAATTGATAACTTTCAATTGGTTAGATTTAATTTTCAATAGAAGATTTGATATTTTTTAGGTCTTTCATTTTTTGTTTGGTTTTTTAATCTAAAAAAAATGAATAGACCTAAAAGTTCATCTAAGTTTTTTATTTAGCTTTTCCAGTTTTGTCAATTTTGTTTTGAGAATTTTTTATCTAATTCAATCAAAATTCAATTCTTAGATCCCAGATATAATCCATTAACCAAAATTCAAACAAAAGCTATAAAATTTTTTATTTGGCTCAGTTTTTGTCAATATCCAATTCAGTTCTATGTCCAAATTAGCTTAAACAAAAATCAATTGATTTGGTCAAGTCACTAATTGAACTAACCAAATGCACAACTCCAATCATCTAGACAATGCTAGACAAAGAATCAAAAGAATCATTCTCAGAAAAAGATTCTAAAACACAAAATAAAATTATAAGTTCAAGAGACCATCATAACTCTCCTTCAATTAATATCTCACCACAAACATGTTATAGCATCCCACCACCGATCTTGCCATAGATTCCACATCATTCCACAAAAACTTGACATTTCTAAAAATGGTATGTCAAAAGTTCTTTCCATGACTTTGACAAGGAGGGTACAGACATTTAGAGATCCCAAAGAGATAATGAATATCCAAAGCATGACTACAAATGATAATTAAAATATCTTCATGGAATAAACTATCCACCTTGGGTAGCTTACAGACCAACTTGGGAGATCCAATGGTGTGGTCAATATAAACTCCCCACACCTCGAGCCACCATGCACCTTGCCCATAAACCACCAAATCATCCTCATATGATGTAATTGCTACAACAATTGAAAGATAGCTTCTTTCCATGACTTTGAAGGGGAGGGTATAGACATTTAGAGATCCCAAAGAGATAATGGACGTCCAAAGCACAACTACAAAAGACAATCAAACTGTCTTCATGGAACAAACTAACCACCTTGGACATAGCTTACAGACCAACTTGGCAAATCCAATGGTGTGGCCAAGGTAAAATCCCCACACCTCAAGCCACCATGCACCTTTCCTATAAACCACCAAATCGTCCTCATATGATGTAATAGCTCCAACAGTTGGATGATAACTTAGAGCAATCTATGAAAACCACTCAGGGCAATTCTATAGCCATCCATGATAGTTGGCTCATATCCAACCTTCCAACATAGCTCATCAAACTAGCTACAAAGCTAATAACCCAAGGTACAAGATCAAAGATAAACAACCCCAAAAGAAACATATAATCTGATATAACCTTAGTACAACATAAATATAATGTAAACTAATACTAAATTAAAAACTAATAAACAAGTACAACTAAGTATATGATAGCATTTTCTTTACTACACTTTCATTACATTTAGTTGGAGTTGTATTATTATTCCACATTAAGTGGATGTGTTTTCTTCTTGTATTTTGTAGTGGTTTATATATTACTATGTGCATAACATGAAGTGACAAATTCTAATTTCAACTATTTATTCCATTTCAAAAATTGCACTATTAAGATAATCTCCAAAAGAACCAAACATGGGAATTGATTGAGCAATAGAATGACCCTAATGATGCATCAACTAATAGAATAATTTTGAGATTTGACTTCCTCAATTGATTCTCTCAATCGATCAAACAACCAAAATGACCAAAAATCAAGGTTGTTCCATGAGGGGACAACAATTTAGTTATTACAATTCATCCAAGCCACTCTGTCGCAACAATTCACAAGAACCATGCCATCGCAACCTCCTATTCGCGAGCCCTACTACTACTCACCGTCCCACTATGGGCTTCTTAAAAAAAACCTACCACCAATGTACCACCCAACCCACGTCTTCTCCCGTCAATTGATCCTTCCCCGCTATAGAGCCGTCTTCTTCCACTATCGACCTATGCAACCCTAATCGTCACCACAATATTCCCCTTTCTTTACTAACTATTGCTTCAATCCGCAATCAACTCCCTCAACACTGTGAAAATCCTTCATTGACCAAGCTGTCAACTTCCCCTTAAGTTCCAATTCTAGGCACCCCATCAACCAAAAGGTGGCTACAACTACCACACCCTATAGCTGCCAAAAACCTTATCCAAGCTCATTGGTCACCACCAACTCTAAACATCCATCCCTCCTCCTCTAACCTGCTAATCAACATATGGAGCCAGAGTTTTTTTCACTAGCCAGGAAAGAAAACCTCAGCTGATCGATGATCATGACCATGTTTCCTGCAGCGATGTCTGGCTCTAAATCCAGGGAGACTCAAGTTGGAGCTACTTCAACAAACAATATGAATGCGAAAGAGGCTACTAGAAGTTCAAGTGTAGGATCAAATCTCGCTGTTTCACAGGAAAATGTTATTGGAGACAATGAGTTAGCTGGTGGCAAGATAATCGTAGGCATTATTGTAGAGGTTTCTAGCCTTACCAAAAGTCATCAACAAGCATGATTTTGTACTGGGTGCAGCATCAATGATTGTTGCTGCTATGCCAAAGGAGAGGGCCATTGAAATTGTGGATCATGGTCAACTTCAAAATGTACTAGTTGGAGTTTTTTGGCCACAAGGCAAGCTAGTTGGCTTCATCATGCAGCTTTCGAAAGGTAGTGCACAAACTATTTATGAAAATGCCAGAATGAAAGGTCAAAGGATTTTGTTGATCTACATGGAAGCTCTACATGGAACTGGCAAAGATTTGTAGAAAGTGAAGAAAGCATATAAAGTGCACAAGTGAGAACTACAAAGAACTTTTTGCATATCCTCCCAATGTGGAATTCTTAAAAACAATCACGAATGATAAATCGTTTATCTAAGGTGATGCTATAACCATGCTGCCCCTACAAGCAAAAGGGAAGCAAAAACCCACTTCAATGATTTGGTTGAACTCCTTTATGGGGGAAGGTTTCCATTCTTATGGCTTGCTTGGGAGCTAAAGAGATAGTTCAGCCACTTTGCTAGATTTAGTGACACTTTAAGCAAGCCGTTACTATTAAGGTTGATGCAAGTGGCTGGTCCCCTTGGATATGAGCAAAGTTTATGCTTCCAAGGACTACCTATCTAGATAACTTATAAGCCTTATTTGATCTATGACAACCAGCTCCTTATGTTCGTCGCTAAGGACATCAAAGTCAACTTCTCCAAGTTTAAGAAAAACAGAGGTAAGGCTTTCCCTTACTATTGAAGAGTTCACTTGCTTCATTAGTGTAGCCAAACTATGTGATTTGGGCTTCAATGGTAGTCTATACACCTGATGTAATAACTGGCATAATCATGCTCATATCCTTGAAAGATTGGACAATGTCCTCAATCCACTAGCTCTTCAAACCTTCCCAAGAACTATTGTGCATCATTTATCATGCATCAGTTCGTATCCTTGTTCCTTATTGATTCAATTTCAATAAATGAAATTTCTTCCTTCCAGTAAATGACCAAATTTCGAGAATAAGTGGCTTACTTGTCCGAAGGCAAGGACTGGGGTTCCTTCAACGTAGCGTCGATATGCTAAAATTGGGGCTCCCTCCAAACTATGTACCAAATTCGCAAGATCACTTGCTACTTTTAACAAATGATGAAAGAAAGGGTTTGAAAAGCCTCTTGACTCCAACCAATGCATCGAGTAGAACATTTCTGTTTTACAGCACAAGGACATGCAACCGGGACATCTACCACATAACGATCACTAGCACCTCAACTTTATTGCCCACAACAATAATAACCTTGCTAGAGCTATCATTTGGTGGTGGCAACATGCAAAGTCTAAATAAGCTCAACTTGGGGACCGCAACACCAATTTCTTACAGCCACCACAATGGCTCAACATTAAGAAAACTACATCCATAAGATTACCAATCTCAATGGTCTTGAGGAGACTTCTCAGGTATGAATTTATGAGATTTAGCTTGATTTCTCAACAAAAAATGATCTTCAACATAGCATACTACTTCAACATCCACAAATCATGCAAGTGGCGAATGCCAGCCCAAGCCACGAAGTTGGCCATCCCCATTACCACCATCGAGATTCAAAATGCCCTTTTGTCATTGGGCCTAAACCACACTTCAAATGTTGATGGCACCATTGCTTCCTTCTCAAAAGGTTTCTGAGGCATCAGTCAAACCAATGTGCTGAATATGGTAGAGGTCTTCGACAACGCCCACATGCTTACTCAATAGCGGGACACTTTTGAGGTTTTTATTCCCAAGTTCAGAGGAGCATTTTGTCCTAATCAATTCAACCTCATTAGCCTTTGCAATACTATATATAAGGTTCTAGCAAACATTTTGATCTCCAAACTAAAACAAATTCTTCTAATCTCATCTCCCCTGAATAGGGGACTTTTGTAAAAGGTCAATTTATCTCTGATAATGTTCCCATGGACGAGGAGATTAGCCATCTCTATTCTACTTCTTCATTTATGAAGGATCTTATTGATATGGAACAAGCATACAATCACATTTGCTAAGATTCCCTTTTTGTTATGCATTGCCATATGGGCTTCTCAGACATCTAGTGCTCATAAGTTAAGGCCTACGTTGAGAAATCCAAATACAACATCCTAATGTCTCCATTGGATTAATAAGTTCTACGACCTTTATCAAGGATGTTCTCTATCCCTCTAGCTCTTTGTCATTTGCTCGAAGTACCTTTCACTCTAAATTCAATATATTCAAGCCCAATCAATGCCTACAATCACTCACCTCTTAGATACAAATGATGTGCTCCTGTACAACCTTGTTACCTCTTCAACAATTGCTACATTATAGGACATTATCCTCTACTATAGGTTCACAGCTGAGCAACAGATTAACTACCACAAGACCAAGGTTAAATTCAATAAGGGATAAGAAAAAAGCATAGAAAGATTATTTCCAACATGCTAAAAATGAAACAAGAAAAGAAATGAAAAGATTTGGCATCCCAAACTTGGGTAGATCCCCTAAGGCTCCATTTTGCTCACATTGTTCAACATGTCATTGACAAAGTCTCCTACTGGGGCATTTAGCGATTATCTCTGGCAGATAAGGTGATGCTCACGAATTGGGCTCCTTTAGTAATTCCAATTTGTTACATGTTCCATTCTCTGATTCCTACAAGGGTAGTCTAGGAAATTGAAAAGAAGCATCCAGGAATTTATTTAAAAATGTAGCCACTCCCACAATAATTTGTAAAATGTTGATTGGGACACTATTACTAGACTGAAGGATATGGATTGGCTAAGCATTCGTAGGCTCAGGGAGTAGCGCACGCCTTTGTTGCTCGCCATACTCAGACATTTTTGGCTTTTGAGGACACCCTTTGGATCCACACACTACAAGCCATGCACTAGTATCACTCTCCTATGTTTCACACTCATCATGGTGACTCTACAATATAGAAACTACTTTAAATGACTAGGGATTTAGCACAACGAAACACCATCTTACTCATTAATCATGGTCCTAACACCTCCACTTACCCTAACAATTGGATCAAGCCAAGGGACCAACAATAATGGCCTATGTTTTTCAATAAAAACTTGAACCTTCTACAATCTCATTATGGTCTTATAGATGCCTCTGGGAATTGGGACTTGGAATGTCTCTGGGTTTTCTTTGGTGTTAATCTAGCATATCAAATTTTGCACAACCATCATACAATGCGAGGCATGGGTGACTATCTCATGTAACATAATTTTAAATATACTAAGCCTAACTACTCAACTCTTTATCTTCCTTCCTGGACCTCGGCACTCTGCATGCACCCAATGGCACCTAGACTTGGAAGCTGCACACACAACCGTACACTCAAATTTTTCTCTAGTGCCTTTACTATGATGCCCTCTCGATGCCCTGTAGCTCACCATGTGTTAGCTAGGCTTTTGACATGCATTACCATGGGATAACCACTCTTTAACCAACTGCACGGTGATGCAACAAGTGTTCTACACCATTCTTCTTCAACATTCCCTTAGTTCTCAACTAAATAATCTTGATTCATTTATGAAATGGCTTCAAAGGCAAACCCTCAAGAATGGATGGGACACGACAATGATCAATGTCACTCCCTTATACCTCTTTTAATGTAACAGAAACTACAAACTTCATTCAAGACCTTCTATGAGATTTACTTTAATTCGCCACCACTTAATATGCGAGGCAATAGCACTCTCTCTTGGACCTATGATTTTCCTAACCCTCGACCTAAGCACTACCTATGCCATGACCCACCCTCAACCTTACCCACTTGGTGGCTCTCCCACCCCCCCCCCACCCCCACCTTCACACGCGCGCGCATGCGCGTTTGGATAAAGGTTTATTGCAATATTATTTGTGCAATGAAAAATAGAGCCGAGATCGGCTTTTTAATTCTACGATTGAGTTGGTGTCAAGGAACTTTGACTATTCTTACAAATTCTAGTTGGAATCAGATTCATTGGCAATTACGAACCATTTCGACCACTCTTTCGCCAATAATGATATCATCAAAGTCTACATCCTTAACTAAATCCTTTGCGAGATTAAAGATCTCTCATGTTCTTAAAGAAGGCAATGTCGTAACTGATTAGATGGCAAACTTTGCTATATCTTCTGATTGTATGTGGTCTAGACAATACCCTACCTATTGTTTTTTCTACTATCTTGTCTGATGTCTACTTATTTGAATCGCCTTAAAACTTATTAATATAACGCTTCAACCAATCTTTTAAATAGAAAATTTTACATGTTCTTGCTCTTTAAAAGTATTAATTTTCGTTAAATCTAACAAGATACTTCTCTTGTTATTTTTTTATTATGGAGATGTTTTAGCAATCATATGGCATTATCTAAGATCCAAATTTTCATTCCAGGCATCCCAAACAATTCCCAAATTACCCTATAGCAATCAACAAAATATAAACAACTTTAGATGGTCAAGTACACATGCACTGGATAATTAGTAAAGAGTAATTCACCTAAGTCGTTGTCCTAAATCACATTTCATTTTAATACTTTTTGAGAAGCATGTTCTCCATGCATCATCAAAAGTCAATTTGTAGGATGTCAAGGTTTG
This sequence comes from Vanilla planifolia, assembly GCA_023846275.1. Taxonomy (NCBI): domain Eukaryota; kingdom Viridiplantae; phylum Streptophyta; class Magnoliopsida; order Asparagales; family Orchidaceae; genus Vanilla; species Vanilla planifolia. The sequence continues at coordinate 25,177,178 of CM043874.1, read as the reverse complement.
GAAGCTAACTTCTAGTGTTTCCAAATAAGAATGCAAAGCAATGTCATGGAAAGGAAATGCCACATTTTAGTGTCTTAAATCCCAAGTAAAAGCATGGATTAATGTGGTAAAATTGCTTGGAGTTACTCCTAAATTCAATGATGTGTCGTTGCAATACTTTGACATTATCTTCTATAGGTTTACTTACCTACCATTCCATACTCCATCTTTCAAGATCTCTATACTTGTATGAACCTATTGCCGTTCCACTTTAAATTCTCCATTTTAGAAAATTCCAAAATTATAAACCATATGTTTGCCATCGAAAAAACATTTTTGCAAGCCTATTGAAGTTTCTTAGCAAGACCTAATGTTCTTTATATGTTATTTTTCTTGAAAATGTTCCCCATAAAAACTCTATCAAAACATTGATATTTTTATTCTTATTTTGAATTTTATCCTTTCCAAACAAGTTTCAAATCTTCCAAAGCTTTGTAGCATGATTGTTAAAATCATGCTCCACAACTTTAATGTTATACATTTTTTGAATGATGATACCTGTATGATCGGTTTTTAAGAGTTTGAATGTAGACTATCTACACTACAAATCTAAGGTTTCTTTATCAAAGCTCCCCGCTGTTTTGTTTTGCACTATTAAAAGACATCTAAATCACTTGTAATTTTGAGTGTTATTAGACATCTCTCTATGATGAAAAATTGCATGTTGAAGGCTTTTCAAGATTCTTTTCAACCATGGAGTTTTGATTGTCACAATTTACACCAGATTTCTTATTTTACCCTTATTACTTTCACAATCTTTCTCTTTCACTACCCCCATTATTACACGAGAAGACATCTGAGAACCCCTTTCTCTCATCCCCACAATGCCAATAGTTCTTGTGATGAACAATAAAGGAAAGAGAAGGATATATGTGAACTTCTTTAAGCTCATTCAAATCCATCCAAATATATCCATACTTGGGAATCAATGACTACATATACAAAATCCAAATTTTGATATCTTAGAATCCTCAAAGATTTCTTGGGATATCACCATATAAAAATAGCATAACAGCATGAAAACAAGACAAGATTCATGATCAATGCTGGCACCTTCAAATATAATGGAAGAAGCTACCAAAGGATGATCAAAATGTTCAAGAACCAAATTAGCAAGGATGTTGAATCATACATCAACAACATTCCAACTAAGAGCAAGAGCAAAGATTTGTATCCTACCCTATGTCCATTAAGAAGCAATCAATTGATCTCATAGACCTTTGCAGGTTATTTGATGATAACAAAGCCATAACTCCTATAATCTCATAGCCTTGGTCTAAGCCACCCAAAGGTAGATTGGCAAACCATACAAAGGAGACATATTGTACATGTTCTATTGAATCATCTTTATTTTGGGCATAGACTTGCAAACATATCACTTAATCTTATAAGGCACTAGGATTGCTAAACGTAAGTTTAAGTGTAAGTGACTTCATGTCATTGCATATCATATAAACTCATTCAACAAAAGTTTTATCATATGGTTTCTTAAAAAATATAAAACTTGTGTTCTATACATTACTAAACAAGTGTTTCTACATATTTTCATCAAATATGTTAAATATTTCATACACTACAAAAGCTATTAGACAATGATCCAACCATTTGATCAATCGCCCAATAAAGGTCGAGATTACTGAAGCTTTAAAGGATTGTTATCAAACTACTATTGAACCGTCTGACGGACTTCCAACAAGTGTTGGACCATTCAATCGTCAATCCAATCATTAACATATTTTAAGCCACAAAATTAATTCACCGATGGACAAGCACTAAATTGTCTAATCAACAATTGATGATTGATCCAATGGGGTGAGACCGTCCGTTGGCTCAATCTACCACAATTAACGTTCTTGCCAAATGTCAACTGGACCATCCAATGAATCTTCCGATGTCTGAACGAACTTATTAATGAAAATGAAATTAAAATTATGGTTCTATTGAACGTCGATCGGAACATCCAATGAACTAACAAATAAACATTGGATTGGCTATCAAATAGTCAAATAGACAGCATATTGTTTCGGGAAGATTTGGCTTGACCTGATAGGACCATCTGATAGTCTGATTGGACCATCTAATGTATTTATCGAAAACCTATAACAGTCACCAAATTTTTGGGAACTCAAATGATCAATTCTATTTTTAAGTATGTAATGGTCATAATGTCATTGACTAAACACTATTTTAATTCTTACTAATAAATAAAGTATCTAAACCCATTTTGGAATAAAGCACATGTAGTGCACTTTGAATACATTTAAGCAATTTACCTACAAGCTTCCTCTTGAATAATTTCACCCAACTCCATTTTCATTGATAAAACCTTTTGAAACAGAAAAGAGAAGCTGAAAGCAACCTTACAATGTCAACTTTACAACTATTGGAGCGCATCTACTTCTGTATTAATATATCACTAAATATTGTTGTTTAAGCTCATTCAACATCTTTGATTCCTAGATTTCTTATTGCAATAATTGCTATAAGCTCTGTTGAATCACTTTTCTTAATCCATTTTGATCATCTTTGTTTAGGCTCTTTTAGATCATTATTTAAGCTTATTTAGGTCACTGATTATAGACTCATTTGGGACATTGATTATAAGCTCTTTAAAACCAATGTAATCCCTTAAATCTTTGTAGAGGTTTTACCTATCCATTTTTAAAAGGACAATTTGAGTTTTAAGCCTGGTCTTTCGTGATCGGTGGTAGATCTAAGCTTGTTATTCAAAGCCAAACTATTTAAAAAACTCTGTATCGTTTATTACTCACATTCTTCACATAAATTGTATTTCAAATTTAATTATAAAACTTCAAATTTAATTAGGAAATATTGTTGAAGATTTCTAATCAATTTGTATTAAGAATTCTACAAAAAAGTTTAATTTCATCAACCATTTATCGCAAATTTATTAAAAGATCGCAATTTTCCCATCTTATGCAATTACCAATGCCTCATATTCCAACAAAGCCCACATAATACCCATGATGGCCAAATTGGGACCAATCGTTAGAGTAAATGTAGAGGAAAGCAAGGTTGAGAAACTATTCTTTCTTCTTACAAGATAAATAAGGTAGACAGAGTAAGACAAAATGTAAATAAACAATACAAGAAAAATATATGAAAAAGTTCATTTGTATAAAAGAAAACCAAACCAATCCATACAACCAAAGAAGTGTAGACTAACATGAATTTTGATAATAAACAATAATTCCTCTTAAAGCTCTCAACAACAAAAAACCCTGGATAAGGAACCCAAACTCTCAAAACATCCTCAAAAACCCTCTAGTTTGTCACAATGCTAGCTCTCAAGATACCTCAATGCTAAGAAAATCTCAAGTTCAAATCAAATGATATATCCACATATCAAGGCACCATATTATAACACAAGCGATCATATTACAAATTTAGAAAAAATACAAATCTCACTAAAAAAGAGCACCTTCAAATTTAATCTAATTTTCTTTTATTAGATCCAAATTAAAATTTAAAATCAGCATCAAAATCATATTTTGAACTTTCAATAACATCCAAGTTCCAAAACTATATCAATATTGCCTTGATTTTTTATTTGTTGGAACGTTGAGAAGATGTACTACAATTTTAGTTCAGTTCTTGGGTAAATTCCAATTGCATTAAAATAAAATATCACCCACAAATTTCTACTTAATCAATTCTAACCCCTTAATCAATTAAGCAGCATCTCCAAAACAACAATGACACAGTCAAGACATTAAGAAGAAACCTAATAAGGCTTAAGCCACTAACCTAAACATGTGGCATAAGTTTCCTAATTTCCATGTCTCAAAGAGGTCAATTGAAGAAAACCTAACTTGGATCAAGTAATCACGGATGTCTTTCTACAAGTTATGTAAACTAAAAAGAAGAATCATCAGAACGAGTTGCGTCATGTTTCAAATGAGACACAAGTTGATGCCACTCTTCATGGCTACCTACAGCAAGAAAACAAGGAGTGAAATATGTCATTCTCAAAGCTAAAAGCATATCTTACACATGTGTTAAGTAGCTCAAAATAAGGTCAGCAGTTGTTCATATATCTCATGGCAACCAAGATGATCATTAGCTTCTTATTGGTCCAAGAAGGGGGAAGGGGAGGACAGCAAAAACATACTATACCAGCCATGCACTTGAACGTTGAAACTAGATTCCTCCACTTGAGAAGCTAGTTTTGGCACTGGTATTGTCATCTTGGTTCCTAACCCCATATTTTTTAAGCACATGGTAACGGCATCTTAGTGTCTAAACCCATACTTTTAAGCAAATGAGAACAACGCCATTACAAACATGACACCTAGCCACATACTATACTCCAATGAAATATCAGGGCAACTTAAAAAATGAATCATGGAGCCAGTAGAGTACAAGGCCAAATATGTCCCAAAGATACCGATCAAATCTAAGGTACCAGCCAGCTTCCCTGTTCAGTGTAGTTTCTAACAGATTGAAGATTAATGAAGCAAAACTCTATGAACTCTTTAGATGTTGACAATGCATTGTGAGAACAGAGTAGCATTGGAAAGAATAGAGTAATGGGATCAAAGCCGTTCACTTTAATCCAAAGAGAATTACGTGGCATCAGACTGTAAAATGGAACTTTTTGGTTGGTTGACGACTCCCTTCCACATAATTTTTTCACTTACTAGACCAACTGCATCCGAGGTTTCACTTTTTCTTTTTACGTAATTGTATAACCAATGCATAAAAGCCCTCAAATTCTTTCAGAAAACAATGCACAAATGACAGGATTAACAAATAGGGCTTTATACCATTTTACTGGTTCTTTTGCACAACAGCCCAAATGATCACCTTACTAATGGATAAAAAGTGAAATCTTGTTAGTATCAGGGTAATGACTATAGTTTTAAAGTACAAGCTAATCATGTAAATGATCTACATCAGACCGATGCTAGAATTGGCAATCATTGATTAGTTCGGGAAATATTAAATTGGAAGCTCAAAGAAAACATTATAATAATTCTTCCATTGCCCATCAACTCTAAGTTGACAAAAAAGGAATATGATAAGTTGAAAAATTACCATATCTTTCCCCCAGAATAACCAATCCATCACGTGTAATTCCACACCCTGAAGAAGAAAAGGAAACACAGATTAAAATAAAATAAACACAAAGTACCGTATTATAAATGAAATTGCATAGAAATGGAGCCATTACTTACCATTATCCTCTACTTTAACGTAGCATGCTTTAGCACTTACAGAGACAAGAACCTACACATTAAATGAATATAAACACCTTTAAGAGCAAATGCAACAAGTAAAAGAAAATAAAAAATTCTTCAACTTGTCTCACTTGAAGATCTTAGGACAATACAAGACAAAAAAAAAATGCATAGGCTATCAGAAGAGAACTGGGAACAGAAATTGAAGATGAAAGCAGATAAATTAAAATGTGGTCCTTGCACAAGCGTCCAGGTCCTGACAAGGCAGATATAAATTTGTACATAAACCTCCTCTCATGTTACCAGGTGCTATTGAGCATAGCAAATTTGACAATAAATCCTCAACTTTTTTTTCACTTCATTTTGCCTATAACAACCAAAGGGCAACAAAAAGAAAACACGTTAAAAATTAAATGGAAAATCTCAAATGACACCAACCAATTCGAGAAACATATTGCTAAAATGCACTAATTTAAACATTTTAGGAGATGCGGATAATTCATGAATCCAAACAATAATAATAATCACAGTATGACAACTTGAAAAAATATCTAGAAAGAAAAACAAGTCACAATTAAAATAAACAACACAAGAAAAATGCAACAAAAACATAATGCTATCAATGTTCCATTACTTTTGTAGAACTTGCATCCAAGCTGTTATACACCAGCTCCTCAACAATTCTGGGTAAGTCGAACAACACTGTAGCAGAGCGCAATGAACTGTGCATGCTTTGTGACAAGCGCTTTATTTCTTTCATTATTGAACTGAGGTAATGGAAGAATTCCTAAAACAATGAGGTTTAAAAAATATAGAATAATTAACAGTAAAAGAACATAAAAACTTTGTCAAGCAGAAAAATAAATTTGTCAAAGTACAACTGCAGTACTTTAGACTATATAGATAATTGAGCAAGGAATTTGAATGATAGATGACCCACAATAAATTATATCCAGCTAAGAAAGACCTAATACTCCCAATTTTGTTAGTACAACACAAGACCATTAATGGAAGCAAAACATTATCATTGTTGGATCTACCAAAAGTTACCTCCAATCACCACAAAACCTCTGGCTGATGCTGCCAATAACCCAAAGCTAACATTTCTCACCACACTTTATGTATTGATAAGTGAAAAGTATGCACCTTAACACCCATCTCCCCAACTCAAAAGATAATTTTAATAGGGCAGAGAAATGTTTAATTGCAAAAAATAAAATACTTGATTACTCCAATAGAATAATTGTTTTTTTCAAGTAAGCATTATGAATGTTTTAAGAAATTATTACGAATACAATCCCATTTAACTTCATACAACCACATTATTAGCTAAAACTACTGAAATATGAACATAAGCCCACATGTTCTTTTACTCGGTTTCAAGTTTAGTCTAGTTGATTTTTTTATTCAAGCTAATTCAATATCAATTAAGTCAAATATTGTAAACACATTAGTTAAGGTTTCAAAAGTGGTGGTAAGGTGGAAAATTTTGGATAGCTGAGGTTTTAGAATCCTACAAATGCCAATTTGCATTTTGCTAAGTTTCTCCACATTTGTCGATAATCTAAGCTTACAAAATCATTTTCTTTTATCAACAATCATATGTTTAGATACTGTATAGCTGTTAGCACGCCCAAGATCAACTCTACTCTATGGTCAAATGTAGCATTCCTTGTTTCGATCTTATGTAACCTCAAAATTTGATGGTTTTTGGGAACATCCAACCTCAAGAATTTCTCAATAGTCTAGGAAGGCTCACTTGAATTCAACCAGTTGCAAAAACGCCAATGGAGAGGATAAAGATCAAATCAAGTAATTCCATGCCCACTGTTCTTGATATGATCCTGTATCTAAACATGATAGTCAAAATAAACAGGTTGCCTAACATTACCTAAGCTCTGATGGGATGATATTTTGTTGTTAATGCAAACTATGAGTTATCAAAAATATAGTAAAAACTTACTTTATTGAGAACCTAAAAGAAGATTATAAAATAGAAAGAGAGAGAGAAAAAAAGATCCAGATCCTCACAAGCCAAGAAACATCAAAGAAGAAGAGCGAAGGCACCATTCAAAAGTTTAAAGGAATGAAGAATGAACTCATAGAGGATCTAATTTGATCTAATTAAATGTCACAAACTAGACCTTTGGAAATCTGTTTATAATTGAAGAAGTTGATGACATGTTTTGAGCACTTCTAACATGTGAAAAGAAAATTGTCATTCAATTATAATGGTTTAATCATTTAGAAGTAATGAATGTCTTCTACTATTATGATAGAGTTAATTATCAACATCACGTAGTTCAACGATTGACGACATGAAAAAATCAATCTTAAATACCCAGATAAGGAGTTTGACCAGTGATGATATTTTCCAATCAATTAAGGTTATAAAGCTTATCATAACTTAAGTTAGAAATCTGAATTCTATATTTCTTAGATCTAACTAATGAAATTAAATCCATATTGATTGATGGTCTGTCCTAGACGAGCTGACTTTAAGGGACTAGCCTCAAAAAATGGACCTCAAAGAGTTGGTCTCCAGAGACTGGCACTGAAGGGATGGCATCAAGTGACTAATGTCAAAGACGAACCTTGAGGGTCTAACTTTATGAATCTAACCTTACGGGTTCAGTCTCGAGGGTTATGACAATGAATCACTGATGACTATCACATAAGTGAAACTTAACAATTGAAATTTTAAACCATCATTCAATTCTCAAACTCTTCGTACTATCATTTATATTATAATAAATAGTTGTTTACATATACGCTAGAGGGAATACAAAACGAGGGAATAACATACAATTTAAAATTCAAAATTAGTGTGTTTGTTAACATTTCTAAGGTATGAAAAGCAACTTATCATCTTTCTTTATAAAGCAGAACAACTAAAGTAAAGGTTTTTACCAACAGACTTTCGATTATCCAAAAGAAAGAAAGGCCACCATGAGTCAACGTAGCACAATGCTAAATGTATAAGACAATACTTCCTCAATTGAGAAAAAATCTCCCTAGAGGAAAAGTGCAGAGATTGGAGTTAAAGTAATTCTGAGAAAGAAGTTATGGATAGAGGAAACCCCCAAACATTACCAAAGGTAGTATTTATTGCCAACAAAGGTTTCCCCACTCTTGGTGTAGACTTAGGTTGTTAAAGGTTCAAAAGCCACTCCTTTCAATTATGTAGAAGTTCAAAAGAACTCCAAATTTTAAAAAGATTTTTGATGGTCTCATCCTTCCCTTTGCAAAGGCTTTCCATAACATCTACAATAAGGAGACTATTCCCCCAAAAACTGCCAAGGGGAATAAATTTCCTTCGAAAGAAGTTATAGCCGTAGTCTCGAGAGAACTCAAGGATTGGGACATTAAAAGAGAAAAGGGAATAAAGCACTATATGCTTACTAGAAATGTGAGCTAACAACTATTATGTCAAAGATTTAAGACAAAATGGGGATTAACTAGACAAGTAACCTTCCTCTAATCATGGACACCAAAGCTCCTCTTGAAGTTCCAAATTACCAAAGAGAAGAAGCAAATATAATTTCGAAAGACATATTCCATCCAAGCAATTTAATTCCCCCCACTCCCAACTTTGGTAAGGATCTGGTTGTTGTTCTATCTCTAAAGTAAAACCTTGAGAAGGTTTAAGAGGTGTCTAAAAATCTAAAAATAGTGCTAATAACTTGGTATCCCACAAGCTCCTCAGCAATACATTGGGTGAGATAAAGAAAATCATAAAAGATCAATATAATAAAAATATTGCCCTAAAAATGTCAAAAGAGAATTTGGAAAATGAAATCATCTCTTGTCAAGGAAATATAACCCAACTCGTTGTTGAAGGACAAATCAACAACAATCCCCACGACCTGGATAGAGAAAATTGAAAAAAGAGGGAAATTTGCTTTGGATTCGAAGAAGGTTTCTAATGAAGTGAGCTTAACCATTCTAGCAACGAGATTATGGAGATTGAAAATGTACTAAAGAGGCTTTGAGGATGGAATTTTTTACCTTGTAAAGATAATATTACACCTCAAGGATACTTGAATTCTCATGCATTAAAGGATGCTTTTAGGAGAAAACAGCATAAAGAATATCCTTGATAAAATAAAAAGAATTAAGGGAACCTCTTCGAGGAGGTGGTCCTTGAGGGTACTTAATTATTTTTTCATTTGTATAAATTGCAAATTTGCAAAATTTTGAAATTAAGAAAACCATTCTAACAATAAAAAAAATGTGTAATTTTTTGTCATCATTATCTTTTTCCTTTTTCGAAGATCATGGAAATTTTGATTCCTCTAATATCGATATCCACCATCTTAATTGGATGAATTAATTTATCAGAAACCTAAAAAAGTACATTGTTTTCCATCCATTATATCATCTAACATGTTAGAGAGATCCAAGGATGGGTATCTTTTGAAAACAAGTATAAAAACCCTTTAAGTCATTGTTAGAACCTCTATTATACACATCAAATTTCTTACATTTTCGCTTTCTTGCTACTTTGCTTACATGAGCCTTAACGAGTGAGATATGAATCTAAAAAGAAAAATGCTATAAAGGCCAACCTACAAACAAAGGAAGAAAGCTCTATTACTTCAAAATTCATAGAGAATGAGAGCTTCAAGCATTCAAAGATTACAACAAAGAGCCTTTTTGCTAATCCCCATGGTTTTCAATTTTATACTAAGAATGTCCTATCAATGCCTTTGATCAGGAGTGCACCTTGACCTACAAACACAATGAGATATGCATTTTCATATTTTTTTTTACTATATGGTGTTTTTGTTCCATTTCAACCATTTTTTGTAGATTTGAACTATCCTAGTTGGCACTTAACATGGTAGCAACTATTTATGCATTCAATAAGGTTCTGAAGAAAAACAACATAAAATAATCTATGAAAACTTTTTTGTTTTTGCTCAGGATGGTGCAAAACCCTACCATCCCATTCAATTAATTTTAAGATGGAAGAATTGTTTCAAAATGCCCTCCTCTCATCTCAAATAAAGGAAGAGATACAACTATGTCTTAGGATCTCGAAAAAAGTTGAAGGGTCCCTTCAACTACCGAAAGGAAAAACTGAAGCAATATCCTCTACAACCAGTTATAACAAACAAGTACCAATCATTGTTTGTTACCCCTAATAAATATTGATGAGTTATTAGACTTTTTCACAAGTATGACTCCTAACATCGCCAATGGGAGGATCATTGCATGGTGGGAGGAGGTGGTTTAAGAGGACAGCTCAAGAATTATGTCACTTATATCCCATGTGCAACAAGTAAGCTAGATGAAAATAAGCTTCAACAAAGCCAAGAGTAATTAGTACAAGTTTATACCTAAGAATATTGGAGACATCTGATTCCTTTGGAGGTGAATCTTAGAAAGAAGAAAACCTTAACAAAGCACTCAATAAGGCTGCCTTCTCATACTGCCACAAGATTAATAGTCTTATCCCATTACCAATATTGGACTAGTTATTACATATATAATTGACATAGAGATGAAGAATTGTAGGTGAGATAATAAGTTAAAAGATTGTGGCTTCAATAACTACAATAATAAGAAAGAATTCTCTAATAAATGTATTTTTAATTCTTCAAGAGTTCTCTTTTGCCATCATTGTCACAAACAAGAGCATATCAATAGATATTGCTGAGAACTGCATTGAAAATTGAGTAAACAAAAGGAAAAACAGAATGGCAAGGGAAGAAGATTACCAGTGATGCTAACAAGAAGAGTATGGCCTTGGAAGTGGTTAAGGAAGCTAACCAAATCTGTCATTAATGACAAGGACAAATGATAGGAACAAGAAGCATATAGTGGAAAAGAATAATGTAGGAATTAACTATGGAGAAGAGTTTTTTTTCTTTTCATATATAGGTCAAGGAGTGGATAAAAGGTAACAATGATTCAAAGGTGACGGCTACTTGTTTGTTGTGAGCCTAGTGAAGACACTTTGATTGGAGACATTACTATATACAAATCAAAGTAAGATAGGGTAGATTCATGACCAAATGGATTTCAACATGGAGAGAGAGTGTCAATTGTGGTTTTCGATCACTTTGAGACTTTATCGACAAGATGGTTTTCCTTGCGATCTACTTGATGCTTGTTAAGTGACCTTTGATATCCCACATTTGTGGTATTGTGTTGCTATCTACTCCCAAAATTTGTAAAAAAAAAAATAAACTTTTTAAAGGGAAACTTATCTATTGAACAAGAATCAAAGTATATGGTCTACAAGAGTTACGAAAGGAACTTGTATAAGATATACTCATGCATTTCACAAATTGAATGGCATGCTTATTCCAACACCAAGGAGAATGATGAAGAACAAATAACGACAACAAATGGAGGATGTCTACCTAGACGCACCAGAGGAGCTTCTAAAGCAAATGGTAAGACACATTGGTTGTTGGAGAATACTGATAGAGGTAAAAAAGATGTTGTGGGCACTTTATCTTCCAAAATTAAGAGTCAATTTTTTAGATGAAGGGGCATATAAGCAAGAGATCAAATTTTGGATGAAGGATCAACTATTATTTTGAACTCCAAGGGTATTACTGAGGTTTGGAGTCTTGAAGAGATGTCTTAAAACGACTTTCGACCTAAGTAGCGTAGCCACAATAAGATAAATAGCCACGAGAGGATGATATCCTCATGAAATATTGCATCAAGGGATCATTGGTTCAAGAAGTTTTGTCTCAAGATGTTCTCAAAAACCCTTTAGAGGTCTCAAGGAAGTTTAGATAATCAAGCAATCACAAGGTGGAATGTGATCTTAAGGTTTATATTTGAGATACTAGTTAGATTGGTCTCATGAAGAACAAGGTATCGAGAGGCTTGCAACAACCTTAGAAAATGAAAAAAAAGTCTCAGGAAGATCTTAAGGTGACTAGGGAAAAGCTCAAGTATTCTCAAGGATAGTCGAGACAAGTACAAACCCAAGCTAGATCAAGCTGTGCATCATCATGGGTAAATTTTTGGCTCATTACACACAATCTGGCACAATGATGAATTAAAAAGTTCTACATAATTCTATTAACCTTCCAGCAAACTTTAAATTACAAAATTTCAAAATTGGTTAAGTTAAGCTTAGATCATTGTAGTTGCGTGAGAGCATGAAGGAAAAGCATGGATTTAAAGTGAAATTGGGATATGATCTTAATTTAAATTTAAATTTCTTGATTTAAGCTTGATTTATTTACTAATTTATTAGAATTAGGCTTTTAATATGTATTACTTTTTTCTTATTTTTCAAGGGCTCTTATACTATGAAAGGACCATGAGATAAAAGAATGTGATTGCTTGATTGTTATTAGGATCAAGTGTACAGAGGGCATTTAATTTGGATAAGTATTTTTTTGTTGTAGAGCATTGCCAAGGGTCTAAGATTCTAATTTGTAGCATATTATTTTAGGCTTTTTCTTTGATTTAAAGAACTAGTTTTCTATGTATCTTTCTATATAACTTGTGTTCATTTTACTCATTTTTGTTGTCACTCTAATAACCCATTAGATGGCCCATCTTAGGATAGATCATAATGCTAACCAGAGCTTTCTCCTCAACCAATTTAACAATAAGACCATCTTTTTCAAAAGAAATAAAATCTTCAGAGGTTTCAATGGCTTTTTTTTTTCTCAATATCTTTTGAAATAACTAACAGAGTTGAATTATATTCTTTGCTTTGAACTCATGAAGGCAAACTTTCTTAAACAACCTCTTAATCAACGTCTCGTGAGATTTATGCTCATAAGTGTCATGGCAATGATCATCATGATATTTATAATACTTTGACTTCTCTTGACTAGTTCCAATCATTGAGCAAGGCTTTATATACAAAACTTCCTTCTTGATTGCCATGAGCACTTTGCGTAAAACATTGAGAGTTGTAACGTTGAATTGCATACAAGAATGGCAATTGAATCAACCATGGTGTTGTTGATTTTGACCAGCATCATGGCAAATAATTTCTATTTCTTGATGATGGATGGCTCACCATCCATCAACTTGGCCCCCATGTTCTTTCCTACTATAATTTTCCCTTCATTAATGTTTATAGAGAGCTCAATCGACCATGAAAAAGGAATCTCAACATCAACTTTTTACAATACTCAACTAAAGAAATCCGATAAGCACTGCTTGAATTAAAAGAGAATCCCCTTGCTTAACCTACTTTAAGGATTCACAGAACCACTAGCAATAAGATCTCAAGCTTTTGCCAAGATTCAAGTTGAGATCAAGAAGGCTTTCTGCAGTTTTGTGTGGCTTGCAAAAGCAAAGGAAAACATTCTCTTCACTAATAGAAATTGAGGATAGAACAAAAAGAAACCTTCCAAGATGACTTTTAAGTTAATTCTTTCAAAAGAATGGAGATTTTACACTTGATCAAATCTCACATCCTACAAGAAAATAATGGCATTCAAGTTGCCAAAGAAAAAGATAAAGAGATCTTGGACTTAAGTGAAAGAAAAGTGTTAAAGATTTTTGTAGAGAATAGAGAAATCATAATGACACAATAAACATAATAATTAAATATCATGAAGAACATGTCTTTTTCATTCATTGCATTGCATAGAAGCCACATGCATATCCAAAATGGGATATACAACTTGAGCTATAGTAGAATGATATAAGAAAAATGTTGAGGATAGATGAATGAATGTAGATGATTTTGATTTTATAGATTCAATAAGGGAAAGAAAGCACAAAATTAGATGAAATGCATTAGGAAAGAAAGAACAATACGATGGAATGGATTAGGAAAGAAAGAACAAATTAGATGGAGGACTTGGATGATCTCTTACCAAATTTCAAATTTAAATGAGGGAAGGATGAGTGACTAATGCAAATGAAGATGGAGGAATAGCTAATGTAGCATAATTAAAGTGGTTCAAAAGATTTATTGGTGTAACAAAAGAAAACTCTTGGGTCCAAGCAAACTCAGATCGGAGTTGATCAATGATCAAACAAAGTGAAATAAAGAGATATCTTATGAAGAATTAAATCTATTGTTAGAAAGGCCTAAATCAAAGAATTCATATTTGGAATTGATAGATCTTTGAAATATACAATGTCGATAAATCACTTGCTTAGGATAAGCAAAACAATTACCAAATTCCTCATGATGAGCTCTAACTTCATCTTTTCAAAGATACCTCTTTATAACCACAACCAATGCCAAAACAAATATTAATACAGAAATTGGTTAAGCGTAAAAGCAAATGATTACTTCAATAACAATCCAATAAACCTCTTAAATCACAAAACTTTGAATGAAAGACAGAAAGAATTTGAAAGATAACCACATGACTATAACATATGGGAAGAAAAAAAATTCTATGATAAGCTATAGAATGTGATGCCTCTGAAGAGATGTAATGGCCAAAAAATCCTTAAGTTTAAAAATATACACAAAATATGAACCTTAAGAACCAATTTATAAGCAAATAAGGAAATAAAAGAAGGATGATGCCATCTTCAGTGTGGGCATGATTTCTATGATGACTAGAAATAGTCCCTTTTTTTTATACGACGTGACAAAGTTAATTATAACTATCAAGTGTGATTACTTATCTAAACAAGGCTCAAAGAGGTTTTCCTCAAGGGACACATATCCTTAAAATCCTTTAAGAAAAGGTAGAAGAAACCATCGAGCTCAAACTATCACTCAATTGGAATAAGATATCAATGGGGATACTTGAAGCCCACATGTCACTCAAGGAGCATATCACTAGTGAACATAAGAGGAAGGTTTCAAAAGTAAATTGTGCTCCCTCAAGGTCCACTTATTAGGAACTAAATGGTTCTAAATCATTTGATCATCTTACTATAAAGATTAGACCAGTTAAACTTCACACTTCAAAACAAAGATGAAGAAAACTCTTATAAAACAAATATTTTAAATGAAAAGTTATTAGGTGCTCTAAGTAGCACACATAGATTAATGCACTTGAGTGCATAGTTTTGAAGATGATTGCAACTTAAATGTTTCTTAATGAACGATGGAAATGGCTAGCATTGGAGCAGGTTTACCAATTATTGATTATTGTATAATAAACATAGTTTTGTAAAGTCAGATACTAAAAGCTAGGGCTATCTACGAAGGATCTATTTGCATACAACTTGTGACTTTAGAATAAAATTTTAAAAAAGAGATTTTAAAAAAATTGCTTTTGAAAAAAGAGTTCTAGGTAAAAATAAATAAAGTTTTGGTTAAAATTGTTTGATAGAAATGGAATTCAAAAATGAAAATTTTTAAATACTAGTCATAAAAGTCACTTAGGCCCCTTTAATCCAGAAAATAATTCTAAATCATTTCTATTTTTAGATCCAAGATCCACAAAATGCCTCCTTTTACTGCACCCCTGTATATGAACAAAGTTTCTCTGCCCAACAAATAGTTCTGAAAAATAGACATCAACAATAGGTTGGTCAGCTTGAGCTGAAAACTTATGCATGGTTCACATCCAAGCCTTTAGGATCCTCTCAGATTCGACCAGCTGACTAGAAAAAGTATCTGACTTCCTGATATATTAAATACAGCCTAATGTTAATCTATGTCCAGCAACTGATTTTTATCAAAATCTACCTCACGAAGATCTACCAGGATAACACTACGAAACCCTGAGGCGTTCCTTCACAGTTTCTACATTGAAATAACACGTCTATATGTGAAAACCGGTGACAAGAAGAAAGCTCCGAAAGCATATTTGCCTTCTTTAACTGAAAACTTTGAAAAACCCTGTGAAAGACTTCAGAAAACACAAACCCCTTTCTATTATCTACCATTTTGAATAAAAGAACTAAATGTGAAGTCAAAACATTTATAGGAACAAAGAGCAGCTTAAAGAAAGCTTGAAAGTTTTTTTTTTTTTTTTTCTTGAACATTAGCTTAAACAAAACTTGAGAATAGGTATTAGTGCACATGATCGACTTACAATATTTGGCAGGGAGGCTTGTTCAGCTTACAATAAAGAAGCCATAGGACGATATCAATGCAGATACAGCACGTTTCTAATGACCACTAGCCCTGCGGTCGCCATAGCACTGGAGAGACAGGCGCGCGCGCAGTATTGAGCGGGATATATGAACTGCGGACGCAGGGACATCACACGAGATTGACCGATAAGACACGAGCGAACAAAAATAGGTCTTAGGTTTTGTTAACGCGGACACGAATTAGGTAGTTTGACACGAATGATAATGAAGGACAAATCTTCTTCGTAATATATATATATATATATATATATATATATATATATATATATATTTTTTTTTTTTTTTTTTTTTCTGTATATTTAAAAAAATTATCAATAAAACTAACTTGTACGGTTTCGTAAATGCCACAAATGCAGTCTACTGGAGAAACATGAGGGGACTATTATTGTTGTTGGAAATGCGTGTTCATCTATGTTGATAGTTGGGGCTTTTAAGAGGTGATCTCTTTGTCATATTATTAATTAAAAAATAAAAACAATATTTGAGTCATTTATATGTTATTTACTAAAAAAATATTTAGATTATAAAAATAATGTCATTATAAATAATGCATATGGCAAAGATTACAATCATTATGCCATATATAGATATGGAAATAGTGTCAAATTATTGAGCATAATAATATGGATATGATCAATTTGTCTTATGTTGTGCATTAACTTAAAGTTGGTAATTATTGTACGATCAATAACACTATCAACATCATGATTAATGTATATGTATTGAGATTTTTTTTTTTTTTGTTAATTTTTTATTATAAAAGATCAATCATAATATAAAAGTTGTTTAACATTTTAGTCATTGTAATAATCATAGTGAACAATCAAATATGTCAAAATATTAGTTCTCAATGCATGTAAAAGTTATTTATCACCTTGTTTATTAGGTTTTGTATGACTTAAATTGTTATACAAATATTTTTGGTATTAATTAAGATGGTTACATTTAAGGTGAGGCTTAACATTTATGTGGGTTAATCTTAAGTTTATAATCTTACTTTATTGTTGCAAAATTTTTTTAATAATCTATTTCATCAATTATTAATTTCCGTCTTCTTCAAGATTTTATTAGTAAAAACATGACATATTCCGTAGCATTTATGAACGTATTACAAATGTATTCTTTTTTCTTATATTCAAATAAATCCTTCAAGTTAAATTGTGTCAATAATTTCTTACAAAATTCTTTATTCTTTTATGATTATAATAAATTGTGATCAATTAAATTATCATTTTTTACACATCATTGTTTTGTATCATTTAATGGCTATTTGAGACCTCTTAGATTCTTAAATCATAAATTTGATTGTTTGTTTATCACTCTCCAATTGTTTATCAAATCATCCAATCTTTCCAAATCCAAAAAAGCCCATGGATTATGAACTATTCATGATTCAACAAACTTTATTCCATTATGTAAGATAGTCATGCCCTATGTAACCTCTTTTCTTGTCTAATAGCTTCATTATAAAGGCTCAATGAAATCTTAAAGTAAAAGATTATAGTTTTAAATTTTCTCTTCTTTTTCTGTCTTTTCTTACAATCATACATTAAGTATACATCAATCATTTCATTTATTTGAAGTGCTAGCTTTATATTCATTGCATTAATTGAAGCCCATTTGACCATTATTTTACATTTTGGTTTATTTGATAAGACTTTCCAAACCTTCTTATTGACTATTTGATATATGTTCAATGCATATTTTGCTAAATCTTAGTATTTTGTTGGACCTTTCATCACTTTCATTAGATGGCTCAATCCATTTCTATTGTATCATTTAATGGCTATTCGAGACCTCTTAGATTCTTAAATCATAAATTTGATTTTTTTTGTTTATCACTTTCCAACCGTTTATCAAATCATTCAATCTTTCCAAATCCAAAAAAGCCCATGGAATATGAACTATTCATTATTCAACAAACTTTATTCCATTATGTAAGATAGTCATGCCCTGTCTAACCTCTTTTCTTGTATAATAGCTTTACTATAAAGGCTCAATGAAATCTTAAAGTGGATGAAGGACACTAGAAACCAAACAAAGTGAGGAATGGTGAATGAATCCAACTTCTAAGCACTACAAAACAACTTAAATTAAAAATTTGAGGACAAATACTAAAAAAACAAAAATTTACACGAACATAATATCCACTAAAATGCCTTCTTTCACATATAAGAATAGTGACAAATCACAAAAAATCACTTAAATCTGTAGACAACATATACATCTCATCCAAAGCTTAGCAATCAAAAACCACAACATATGTAGAACCACATTTACGATGGTTATGACTTTCATATCATTTCCCTTCTACCATTATTAGTAATTAACATCATATAATAACTTATTCATATACAATATAATTTATGTGATCAATTGATAAAATAATATTATGCTAAAATTAAGAATAACATATTATAAAAATACAAGAAGACATCACAAATCATTTCCAAATATTTGCATTTAAATTAACATTCTTAAGCATCATTAAAATCTTACAACGTTACATCAACCAAATGCATAGATGGTATAAATCCCACATAGCTCAATTTCACTTTATGGCAATCTCAATAGGAATCAAATATCAAATTATGCACTTTTTCACTTATCACAAGTCTTTTTTATTTGAGTAACATACAAATGTTACAATACCTTGCTATAATACTTCTCTTGGGATCTTTCTTGATCCCCTCACTCAACTACATGGATTCCTTCTAACACATCAACAACACCTTCTCTATCTAAGATCTTGATTGTGATTAATCTTTTTCTCAATTTGTTTAAAAATTCTCACCAAATGTCGTGTTACCATCTGATCGCATAGAATCTGATGATTTCAAGTTTATTCTAGTCATTGTCAATCAAATCCTCCATTGGCACACCAAGTTCAAAAACTAGGGATTTTTAGGAATTAAAAATAACAATTAAATTAAAATTGTATAGAATATAATTCTTCTTGTATTTTGTGTATTATTTGAGCTCCAAAGATCAGCTAATTAATTTCTTATGATTCTAGTTGATGCGTTCTACTCATGGACCAATTGTCACATTTTTTTTATATGATTTAGTATTTTAAATTTGTTTTAAAGTCTAAAAAGTACTTATCAAAATATTTTATTATTTTTCTTAAATTAACTTTGACTTTTAATTTTGTGATTATCGTTTCTTCATTTTTTGTTGATAAAAATTTTTAAATTCATTTCTGTAAACTCTATGTACATGTGAAATTTAATAATTTTTTAGATCTAGTCAGTATTTTTAAAACTTTATATGCTTTTTCTAATCTTGTAAATAAATTAATTGTTAGATCATCTAATCATTAGTTTTGACACTTAAAAAATTCTATTTTTTATTAACTTAATATTATTAATGTCTAAATAACTATACACTTATTTTTGTAGTTTATCTCCAGCTTTTAATGTGTTAGACTTCTTTTTAATATGATTTTTTGGAAAAATTAAATAAGTTTTCAAAAATATCTAAAAATTGCAAACCAATCAAAACAACTATAAAATTTAATTTTTCTTACCTTTTAGATGCTATATGTCTTCCCTTTTTAGAAAATCTCCAATCAACCTTAATATAATGATTTGTCATTAATTTAAGTACTTAATAATTCAAAATCATCAAAATAATTATTTAAATAATCACCTCAATTTTTGGGATATTACATAATATTAGTCCAGTAAAGATAGTGGTTAGATTTGAGAAAATAGGAATAATTAAATAAGATTCACTGTTCCATTACAAATCATAGAGAAGGTTCACGAAAATTTCATAAGCAAAGGATAATTATACTGAACATTTAAGCAAAAATCGAATTATGTATCATTATGATTAATAATAAAAAATAAACATTTCATACATTTTTATGGTGATTTTAATTTATTCTTCAATTTATGTGTCAAAAGTTATAAAAAAAGTTTCTAAAAATTAAAAAATTAATATCTTTAAAAAGTATGTTCAAGATAAATTCAATAGTAATAATTTCATTAAAATTAGAGTTCATTTTTCTAATTACATACAAATGCAAGTCACATTGATGACTATCTAGAAATTAAAATAAATCACAAATTGGAAAAGTACCCATCATGACATCAAAAGTATTTTTGATTTTGCCAAAATTTAAATTCATTTGAAATTTCTATGAGCTCTTGGAAAAATGTTATTAAATTAAACTTTTAGAATTTCTTTTCTCCCCTCTACCCTCTCTTCATCTTCCTGCATGATACCATAACTTTAACTTTAAGTTACCACTTCTCATCCCCAACTATCCTATCATGATGGTTGAAATTGCTACCACCATATGGCAGCAAAATCAAAGTTGACTTTCCTAAAGTTCTTAAAAGTGAGTTCATAACCTCCTTATCACCATGTCTTAATAGTTATAAATTGGGATAGAAAGATATTCTCATAGAGGGGAATTGAAATCTCAAGGTACCTTAAAGTGATTTCCTTATTAAATTTGAGTAAGGTACCATCTTGCATTATGTTTGTCTCCTCTTAGATTCAATTACTTGAGGCTGTCACCACTTTGCTGTTGAACAAGTTCTAACTATCATTGACTCAAAACCACCACCTTCCCATGCTATCACAACTTCCCCTTCAAACTACAACCTCACTTTTAAAACCTTAGCCAATGTTGACCTAGGTTTGAACAAGTTTTACCCACTTGACCAAGGCTGACCATTTTAGGCAAATTGAACCATATCAACCCAATGGCATTCAGTAGTTCAATCCAACTTGATCCAAACTTAGTATAGTATATCACATTTGATCCAAACTAAACAATGAATTGACCACTTTGTTTGACTTGATTAAATTGACCCTTAGTGAACCAATAATCTAAAATTGACCCAAAGTCAATGTAGTCAAGCATTAGCTATAAAAGAAGCCCATATTCTAAAAAATCTAAATCAAAGAGTTGGTGAAACTACTTTGATTGTTATGAATAAGTATGATACAAATAAAAAAGTAATGAAATAATTATAATTTTATTGTTGATTGAAATACAAATATGTGATATTGCTCACATTTTTATTTAAATGAAAAAAGTATGATATTTATTCAATTATGGCAAGCTAGTAAATTAAATTGAGAATTAAGTAAGCAATGTCAAATATGTACATAAATGTTAAATAAGTAGTGCACAAAATTGAATTTATTATAAGTAATGATTTTGAGTTTAGATAAAATGAATGCAAAGAGATATGCAATTTGTGCAATTGCAACCACCTACTCAATATTTTGTTATGAACTTTGATGGATAACAATGATTGGTTTTTATAGCTACTCATATTTGTGGTTATGTCGACAAATATATGTTGGCATAACAATGTGGCATTTTGGTTTTATTTTTATAACAAGGTTGCCACTTAATTTCTTCAAAACCATTTCTTTCATATGGTAAATCATATATTTGGAAAGTCTTCATTTAAAATAATATCCTTTAATATTAAACTTCACTGTTTTGAAAACCATAACTTATGTAACCTTTTGTAAAGATGTCAATGATATGTTTCCATTGAAGACATTTACCATATCACATTTTATCAAAATAAGAATATTCAAAATTGTCATCAAAATCATAGTGAAATATTAATAACTAACAAAATTCTCAACATCAAGTATAATTAATTTACACAACATTCTTTATAATATAATGCAAATGTATATATACTTCCATGATAGAAATTAGCATAATTCAAATAATACAAAACCTAATTCAGTACATATTAAGAATAATATTGTGTTATAGAATCAACTCAATAACCAAGCATTAAAATTTATCATAAAAAGTGTCATGCCCTACCTATATTGTCTACTAATTTTCATATTAATCAAAAATACTTGTTCAAAAAGTGATAAAATTAAATCATTTCTTAAGGAATGATGGTATTACTTCTGATTTCCTATACTTTTTATGTTGTATTACATTACATCTATAATGCCATAGTCATAAGTTTAACTTATACAAAAATATCATAAAACCTTCTATTCATAAAAAAAACTATACAAATATATATTAGCCATTATCACATGGTGAGTATCAATTAACCATCATTGCCACCTTGATCTCCCCCTTCTCTTATATGTGTTATAATGTAAGAATAAAAATAATGAGCAAATCACTTTGCAGATAAATTTTAATAATAAAAAAAATCTAAATGATAGAAATAAATGAATACTTAATAAAATAAATCAAGCAACATCGTGATATTAGTAGCATATGATACTACTCAATATATTACAAAATCACTAATACTCTATTGAGATAAGGCAAAGCATTATATTAGATATTTTTATAAACAATCATCACTATATACAATAATATAAACATATAAACATACACACACATATTATATATACATATATATATATATATATATATATATATATATATATATATATATATATATTATAATTGTTTCATCTTCATTTTGTTATTTCTTACTTTTTCATTTTTCGATTTTTCTTTTCTTGTCCTTTAATATTTTTGTTTATTAAGATCCTATTTCTCCTTATCACTACAATCTCTTAGTTTTCATATTTTATTTTTTTTATTTTCAATTTGACATCTCTTCATCATGTAGACTTTTGCTAATAAGCATATCATATCATGTCATACTAACACATCAAAGCTCAGTTTATTATCAGTGCCTCATCATGCTCACATTCTATGCTAAGATGTGAAACCCCTCGACGTCATTATCAGATTTTGGTGTCATAAGATATATTTCTTTCTCTTTTCTTTTAACAATTGAAAACATATAAAAATCATTTTGACGTGTTTTTAATAAAAAATATAACATAAGCAAATATTTGACTTTTGAAATCAAGTAGTGAAAGCATCTTTTACAATCAAGTGAAACTACAAAATTTTTCACATTTATTTTTAAAAGTATATGTGCATATAATATCAATGTTAAAAAATCTTTTACATATACTTTTCAGCTTAAAATAAATATAAAATCTCACATTTAATGACAAAAGTAACATCTTCTACTTCATCACGTGCTTGCCCCCACTCCATCCAAGTAGCCCAATAAAGTATCCTACATTGACTTAAAAGTGTTAAGCCAAATTGGTATAAGCCAGCTAACACTCATTGAGTAGTAAGAAATTGTAACAAAATATGAAACAAATATTCTTGGATAATCACATTCATGATCTATTTAATAATAATGTAAATTAGTGAAAGATATTTTATTTGTTTTCTTTAGATTCATTAAAAACCAAATTTACTCTTTAAAAAATCATATCAATTTGTTTTAATACTTTTTTTATGCATCAAAAATATTTATCTTAGATTTCATCTTCTTGGCAATATTTTTAGAGAAATGCTATTTCAAATAGTGATTCTACTATTAAAGAATATTATTTTGGATAGTAAAACAATTCCTTTAAGAGCAATATCATTTTGATTAGCAAGTTTTCCTTAAAAAAGCATAATTGTAACTTCATCTCTTACTCATGTTACATTACTTTATTATTAATACTTATTAGTCACCTATTTTATAATTTAACAAATGTGACATTATATAAATTTAACATATAACTAATTAAAATATACATTAAGTAATATTTAACAACATATTATTGTAATAATAATAGAAAATATCTCAAAATTTTCTCATAGTAAGTTAGACCTTTAGCCTATAATATATAATACATCAAATCATAAACAAAGTAAACAAATTTTTCTTATATTTTAATTTTTATATAATGGTCTCATCAAGCTTATATATTTTATTTCAAATATTGATTTATATAATATCAAAGAGATTTTTCCTTTGGTTTTACCTTTATCTCTTACATAACTGTTTTTTAAATCTCTTTGAACACCTTCACTTGCATTCTTCTCTCCTCTATAAACTAGGGCTAAGTGTTACACTTCTCAATTTCTTATAATAATAACTTATTAAGTCATGATTGGTATCTTATTTATACTTGTTATCATTAATTTTCACATGCCTCTCATTTCAAATGATTGATAATTACATCCCTTCTGTTGTAAAACATGTGAGGCAAACGAACAAGTGGGGAGGAGTGAATTGTGCTTTTAGCAAATTTTTTTATTCCAAAAATTAGAAGAAAATTTTTTAGCTTAAAATAAAATTTTTCTTTATAAGAATTATCGATAATATAAAATTTCTCAATAATAAACAAAATACACAAAAGATTTTTAGTAAGTTTGGCCAAAACCTATGCTTATACTCACAATCCCTGATCAGGCTTCCACTAACCATTCTCTTTTGAAGAAGTTGAAAAAAGTAAACTAAATATACATAGGATCTCCAATAAGACACCAAAATCAAAGAAATTTAAGTTA
Organism: Vanilla planifolia; assembly: GCA_023846275.1. Classification (NCBI taxonomy): domain Eukaryota; kingdom Viridiplantae; phylum Streptophyta; class Magnoliopsida; order Asparagales; family Orchidaceae; genus Vanilla; species Vanilla planifolia. Next base: position 25,152,599 of record CM043874.1, on the reverse strand, counting down.
TATAAAAAAAATTGAAACTTTATAATTTTTGTTTACAAAAATCCTTATACCTTTAATTATTTAAACAAGAGTACAGTATTAATGAATGAAGTAGATGTTAAAAAAATATAAAAATAATTATGAACAAAATTATAAGAAATAGAGATCAACAAAAATCCCCAGCTCTCGTAATTACATAAGAATTCATTGCTCACGGTTTGAACTTCACTTGAATTTTTATGAAAAATTTCAAGTTTAATTCAATAGTTTCAATGATTAGTAAATTATTCCTATTTATAATTGAAATAAAAAATTCTAAAATAACTCTTATAATGGCTAGAATTTTCTTTTCGAAAAGCAAGCCATTACAAATGGAGAAGATCACATAACTGTGTTCGCTTAAGCGAATGAAGTGGTAACTGTCAAATTAACTTAAATGATAAAGGGTTAAGATCTAATCATAACAAGATAAGATATAGAGCATTGGATTCAAAAGCTAGATGTACTGTAATGATGATTAGATTATTGTTCTACTTGGTGGAGAGGTTCTCAATCATTCGATCAACTATTCCAGACGAATGGTTGAAAAAAGTTATCTGTTCACAAATGCAGACACGATTTGGGCTATTTGATTGTAAAAACATGTGATCAGTGTGTGCAAAAATCTTAAGTTCGGTAATAGCTTTTTTTTAGTCCCATATTATAAAATAGTTGAAGTGTTTTGTATCTATGATACATCCATTATCCATTTTAATCAGTCTAATGGGGTTGGCTACCCTATAGTGTTATGGAAAAGTCATGACTCATGTCTCCAGCATGCATCTATGGGTACAATCTAACCTTATTTACCTAAAGTGATTAATGAGTTTGCCCAAACTTGTTTCACTTAAGCCAATTCAAAAGTAATGTCCTAAACCAATTGACCCAAAGACTACAACAGAAACCTAACTTGATCGATACTCGGGATTGACCAGTCTCGAATTCGATTAAGTTCTTGGCCTACAGTTCCTCAAGGCCAATGTATTATGGGCCACTTGACCTGAGCCCTTCGGGCATAGCAGTTGGGGGCATGGTGGTGCTTAAAAAAACTATTTGTTTTTTTAAGTTTATTTATAAAAAAAATATTTGAATATTTATAAAATTTTCAAAAAAACTCAAATATCTTCAAATAAAATACAATTTAAACCAAATTTATATATACATAAAAGATGATAATCATATGTGTCGTAATTACAAAGAAATAAGATTTAAAATATTAACTATAAAGATGTAAAAATAAAATTCTTTGTCGATTAGCCACTCCACAAAGACCATTATTATTAACTCCAAAGTTAATAGATTGAGCTATTAAATTATTTTCACTATTTATGCTATAGTCTTTGCTCCAACAAATCTAGATCGCTAAAATATTTTTTGAGATTTAACTAAAATTATATTAAGCTTAACAAGGTATTAATAAAATCTTTATCTTAATTTTGTGATCATCACATCAAAGGTATAACAATCTTTCTCTTTACGATTATAAAACCAATATTAGAAGAAAATGTAACATTATAAATAAATCAAATAATTTAATATTTAATGTTATAGTATACCTTATATGATAACTTATATTCTTCTTAAATTCTAACTTACTCTCTCTAAATTCTAGCACTAAGTTCTTCCCTTTTTTGTAATCATTAAAAATGATTAATGAAACCTAAGCTTAATCTAAGCCCATTAAAGACTTTGATAGCTAATGACTTAGTAAAAACATTAGTTAATTTGGCAGACAATGGTACAAATAATAACTAAATTATTATTTTTTCACACTCTTTAATAAAGTGATACTTAATTCTACGTGTTTTATTCTTAAGTACTAAATATGATCTATAATTAAACAATTATATTTAAATTATCATAAAAGATTAGAATTTGTATAAATTCATATTCATAATCAAAAAGTTATTACTTAATTCATAGAAATTCAACAACATAGTCACACACAGTGACATACTCAACCTCTATTATTAATATTGCTGTGTAATTTTGTTTTCTACTAGCCTAAGAAATTAATGAACCACTAATCAATTGGCATATACTAGAGATACTCTTTCTATCAATATTGCTACCCAAAAAATTAGTATTTGTATAGACTATTAAATCAAATCTAGACTCACACCTAGGGTACCATAAGCTTAGAGTCTTAATTCTAATAAGATATTTAAAGATATACTTGACTGCTTATAGGTATTATTCTTTACGACTAGCTTAAAATCTCATATAGATAACTATATTAAACACAATATTCAACCTACTTATAATAAGATATAATGATAATTCAATCATTCTTCTATATAATTTTATATCAATAGGTTTTTCAACTTCATCTTTATCTATGATAGTATTTATACTAATAGGAGTCTTCTTATGCTTCATATTCTTATAATCAAATAGCAACTTTATCAAATACATGGTTTAAAAAATAAATATTCTTTCACATGTTTGTTTGACTTAGAGTTATAAAAAGAAGGTTAACTCTTCCATTATACTCATTTCAAACATATTTTTTATTAAATTGAAAAACTTCATGCACATTTCTTTATTTGAGATTACAAAAATTTATCATCCACATAAATTTAATATATTAACTAATCTTCTAATGAATTTTGAATAAATAAAGTATTAATTATCTTATCTTTATGAAAAACATTTGATGTAAGAAAAATATACAATCTTTCTTACCAAGCTCTTAGAGCTTACTTAAACTATAGAGTATATTCTAAAGTTTATATATATAGTCTATCTTATCATATATCTTAATTCTTAAAAGTTTTTTTAACATACTTTTGTTCATTTATAGATTCATTCAAAATATACTCTTAACATTTATTTAGTATAATCTAAACCCTTTGTAGCACACATCAGCAAGTAAGATCTTAATTACTTCAAGTTTAGCTATAAGAGCAAATGTCTCATCTACATCTACTCCTTAAACTTGGCAATAAAATTTGGTTACTAATCTGACTTTATTCTTTATAACTTCATCATTTTCATCTAACTTATTTTCAAATGACCATTTTTTACCAATGATTGTTTTATCCTAGGTATAAGATCTCAAACTTGATTTCTTTCAAATTATATTAATTCTTCATTAATTACAATAATCTATGACTTATCTTTAAGAGTATTTTCTATAAAATTAGGTTTAATAATAGATACAAAAGATGCATGATTAAAAGAGCTTCTAGTCTTAATTTTTTTAATGTCTCTCATGATCAACTTACTAGATTAATCCTTAGAATATCTCAATTACTTCTTAATCTAATTTTCTTATTTTATTGATTCATTATCTTCAACTAGATCTTCTATTCTTTCTTCTCTAAGACATAAATCTTCTAATTCATCAAGATGATTATTTTGATGATGATAACTAAATGCTTTAAAAAGAGATTTATCAAATTTGACATGAGTTATTTCTTCTATAATTAGAATCTCTTATTGTATACTCTAAATACTCTACTAGTAGGTTTGTAGCCTAAAAAAATTCCATCATCAAACTTAGTATCAAATTTATCTAAATCATTTTTTCTATTACTTAAGATAAAACATTTGCATCTATATACATAAAAATGGGATATCTTGGGCGTCTTATCATAAAATAATTTAAAAGAAGAAATATTTGATAAAGGTTTATATGTTATTTTATTAAATACATAATAAGTGATATTGACTACCTCTACCCAAAAATACTTGGGAACATTATACTTATTAGGCATACACCTTGTGATGTCTAGCAAAGTTTTATTCTTTTTCTAAATTATATCATTTTGTTGAGCGCTCTATGTGAATAAAATTTATGCTTCACTTCATTATCACCATAGAAATCATCAAATAACTCATTCTTAAATTCTATTTTATTATCATTCTTAATATAAATAAACTTAACTTAATATTTTTTTAATCATAATAACAAATCTTACAAATTTTTTAATTACTTTTTTTGTTTCTAACAAAAAGAGCATTCATTTACTTCTATCAAAATACTCTGGATAAATAGAATCAAATAGGTCTAAATAAATAAGTTTCAATAATTTTTTAGTTGTAATATTTTTAAGTGGTTTAAAACTCTCTTTTATTTATTTTTCTAATTGGTATGGACCACATAATTTATCATTCGACAATCTATGGTTTGATTAACCTTTAACTAGATTAAACTTTAAAATTTTTTCAATAAAAGAATTTTTTAAGTGAGAAAATCTCCTATTTAATAATATAAAATTCTTATTATGTGTTGTAACGTATTCTAAACTATTGTCCTTAACCATGTGCAAAAATAAAACATATATATTAGCTTTTCTACTTCCAAAGATAAGTAAAACAATATCTTTACTAATAATACATTCATTTTTATTAAATAAAATAATAAAATTTTAATCACTTAACTAACTAATACAAAGAAAAGTATACCTTAAGCTTTGAACAAGAACAACCTTTTTTTATAGAAGAGAGTGAATTGCCCATGGTTCTAATTTCAATAATTTTCTTTTGGAGTTATCACCAAGAGTAACTTCATCACCATCACAAGACTTCAAGTAGATGAATAAAGATACATCTCTAGTCATGTGTCTTGAGCATCCATTATCTAAGAATCACATTTCTTTCTCGATCCTTGGAGGAAAGAAAGCCTAAAAAACAAATAAAGTAGTAAGTTTTGGCACCCAAACCTTTTTGGGCCCACATGTTTTGACTTGATTATTTATTGAACTATTTTTTCTAATACATACAAATCTATGAGACTTACTATCAACAATGTTTCTAAATTTATAATAAATAAAAATATATCTAATTCTCATGCAATAATTACAAATTATATTTAAAATAAAAGAATATGTAGTATTTTTAACATATCTAAATTAATTCTTACAATAATCATGTTTATTTTTTTAAATCATTTAGCTCTTTAACTAAGCATGTGTTTTTAATAATAATAGAAGCCTTTTCATCTATTTCAAGCTTAATGTCTTGCAAATAATTAGTATTCAACTCATTCAAATGTTCACATAAACCTAAATAGTTTTCATACTCTTCTTTCAATTTAAAGTATTCAGAAGCTAATTTTTTATACTTTATATAAACACTAATTTATTATTCTTTACAATCAATAATAGAAGAAGATGACAAAGAAGAGGAAAAGGAACATACCTCATCTTTTGATGTTATAATTGAAATGTTGTCCTCGACCATAAAACAAATCAAACTCTCCTTGTCTTCATCACTATAGGAAGAATTATTTAAATCATCTTAAGTTATCTTCATAGCTTTCTTCTTTTTCTTCTATTTTTGAAACTTTGTTACTCTCTCCTTGTAATTGGAGCAATTGGCCTTATATGCTTAGTAAGTTTATATTCATAACAAATTATTTCTTTTATTCCCAAAACATGTACCTACTTTTTTGTTATATAATTTTGATAAATTTTTCAAGATAAAAGTTACCTTATTTGAGATTAAGAAATTTGAGTGTATAGAAGAATTATCTACAAATGATATTATTTCTTTCTTTCTTTTTTCCTTTTTTAATCACAAGTTCTTCATCCCTTTTTCTTGAAACCTCAATTTCAATAATCAAAAATCTCACTCAATAAATCATCTAATGACATAGTTGAAATATTTTTATTACTTTCAACTTTGTCACCAATGGATCATATTGTTAAGGAACTCATAGTATCTTTCTCACATGTTCATCAATAAAAAACTCCTTGTCAAGATTAGATAAATCATTTATAATATTTGTAAATCTCATAAATATAGTCTTAATACTCTCAACCTTATTCATTCAAAATAATTGTATGTTTAAGAATTTTTTTGACTAAAAAAATTAGAAGAAAAATTTTTGAGCTTAATATGATTTTTTATAAAAATTATCAATGAAATAAAACTACTCAACAATAAATGAAATGCACAACAGATTTTTAAGTGGTTTAGCCAAAACCTATGCCTATATTAACCTTCAATCTTCAATTAAGCTTTCACTAACCACTCCCTTTTATTGAAGCTAGTAAGGGTAAATCAAATATATATTGGTGCTCTAATGAGACACCAAAATTAAAAAAAATTAGGTTATATGAAAAAATTCAAAACTTTGCAATTTTTCTTTAGAGACATCCATACTTATTTAATTCTTTAAACAAGAGTATCACATCTAATGAATGAAGCAGATGCTATGAGGAAATATCGAAATTAGTATGAATGGTAGTAGGAGAAATAGAGATCGGTGAAAATCTATAGGTTCTTTAATTACACAAAAAATTATTGCTTATGATTTGAACCACTAGGATTCGTATGAAAATTTTCAAGTTTGATTTAAAAGTTTCAATATTTGGTAAATGATCTTTATTTATAGTTGAAATAAAAAAAACTTTAAAAATAACTCTCCCAATGGCTAGAATCTACTTTTTAGAAAGTAAGCCATTACAAATGGAGAGGATAGTACAGCTACCATTCGATTAAGTGAACAAAGTGATAACCATCGAATCAACTTAAATGATAAAGGGTCCAGATTTAATCATAGTGAGATAAGATTTGAAGTGTTGGATTCAAAAATTGAATGACAATAATGATGATCAAATTATTATTAATGTAGGAGGAAAAGACTCTCAGTCATTCAATCAATTATTTTGGATGAACAATTGAAGAAACTTAACTATTCACAAATGTGGGTACAATCTAGATTTTTCGATGACAAAAGCATGCGATCGATCAGTGTAGAAATCTAAAGTTTGGTAATACTTTTATGTAGTCTCACATTACAAAATAATTGATGAAGTATTTTGTGCTTTTAATACATCCACTATATATTATAATCAGCCTAATAGCTTTTGTAACTCCTGGGGTTTTCAAGAATTCATGACTTAGGTCACCATTATGCATCTATGGGTTTGACTTGATCAGATTTACATAAACTGATTAACAAATCTATCCTGACTTATTTTGCCTAAGCTGGTTCAAATGTAATGCCCTAAATAGATTGACCCAAAGATAACAACATTAACTTGACTTGACCGATTCTTGGGCTTGACACATCTCAGATTCGATGGTTCCTGGCCTACAGGTCTCCAAGGCTCGAGTACTACAAGCCATTTGACCTGAGCCCTTCGGGCTTAGCAACTAGGGTGTGGTGATGCTTAGGCAAATTTTTTTAATTTTTATATAAAAAATTAGAATATTTATAAAATTTAATAAAACTCAAATAATTTCAAATAAAATACAACTTGAACCAAATTCATATATGCATAAAAGATAATAATCTTAGATGCCACAATTATGAAGAAATTAAAAATTTAACATGCCAACCATAAAAGATGTAAAAATAAAGTTTTTGATAGATAGTTACTCCATAAAGACCTTTATCCTTGGCTCCAAAGAAAACAGATTGAGTCATCAAATTATATTCACTATTTATGTTATAATACTTGTTCCAATGAATCTAAACCACTAGAATTCTCGAATAGATTTAACTGAAACAATACTAAGCTCAACAAGACATTAGTAAACACTTAACTTTGGTTTTGTGATCATCATATCAAAAGGTATAACACCTTCAAGTGGATTCCTTTTCACCTTCTAAACTTCGATTTACTAATATTTCTCCTCAATTAAACTAGCCACCATGTTAGTTTTCTTGGTCATTCATCATTTCTTGTTTTAAGATATGTTATGTTTCTACTAATCATACATGCATGATCACCAACTTTGTACTGTACGAATCATAATCTTGTATAGTTCTACCTTAATTTTTACTTATCATATTATTATCATCAAAATATCATACTAGTATTACACTATTATTCCACTTAAAACATATTAACAAATTTCATTTACAATGTAAGTCTTTACTGTATCATATTGTATATTTTTATCACTATATTGTATGAAACCCTTCAATTAATTATTGTCAAGAGTTATCATTTTGTCATATTGTAAGACATTGGTTGCAGTACTTGCATGACATATCTCTTATATCTCATACTAAGTCATAACCAACAGTGATTCTGTTTGTTATTCTCTTACATTTTAATCATACTGATATTATCAACTTATCATATTGTATGATCATTTAAGGATATCATTTCTTACATGCCTTTGCATTAAGTTCACGTCATTTCTCATCATGTAATCATACAATAAAATCTACTTCTATCATATGCATGATCCAATACTTTTATAGTCTTATACATGATCATACTAATATGTTTATTTTGTCATACTTATATGAGAGAGTATTAGATTCTATACTTTATCATACTTGTATATTCTATATTTTTAGATTGTATCTTATTACATAATATATCTTCATCGATTGTTATTGTATATTAATGGACTAATATGATGTATAAATCACCTTATACAATCCTTAACCTACTTTTGTGCATGCACACATTTGTCCTATATTTATTCTCTCTTTTAATCATGTCTTATAATGCTCTAAGTTATATTACACATAAATCCATTTTCAACTAAACCTATCAGACTATTCTGACTCACAACAAACAATGCTCTATCGTACTTAAAAGTTTTCATAATCATACTTATATAGCTCAATCTTATCTTATAAGTTTATTTACCCAATTAATATACCTTAAAACTCTTGAGATGTAGAATTCTAAAAAATTCATAGAATGTCTCAAAATATTTTTAGAATAAAATCATTATTTTATAACTCCTCCCATCTTAAAATCAATTATTTTTCTAATATTTTTCTTTTTTAACATCCCATGATTTTAATTTATTAAAATTTATTACCCCACTTTTAGGATGTGACATAAGGTCTTATTTTTTTCTAACTCAATCACTATAGGATAATGTGTTTGAGAAATTTTATTTCATTTTCTTATCTTCTTATACTTAGAAACATTTATAAGATATATGATACCAAAAGACTTATTTCACTTCCTTCTATATATTTAATTTTTTCATTCCCTTTCAGTCTTTCTTATGTGTTATTTTCATATTTTTGATCTTACATAATAAAAAAAAATTAAGATATAGATATGAATATATCAATTACATATGTATAAAATCATTTTAGATATTACTATATGATTTATGCTATGCAATCATGATGCTATGTTAATGCATATGCCAATATTCACTTTTTATTTGAATAGTTTCTTTTGCTGATATTATTGATTCCAAATTTATCCACTTAAAACCTTAGGATGCACTCCACTTCAATCCATTTCTTTTTCTTTTGATACCTACATAATAATCAAATGTATTTAATAAAGAAAATTATTCTATAATCTCCATTTATTATTATTTCATTTCATAACATTTTCCATTACTCTCTTACTATATTATTATCATATTGCTCATTCTGAAGAACATATTGTACATTTAGCTTTCAAAACCCTCCTTCAAACTAACTAATCTTCTTCTAGATCTCTTGTATACATTTCCTTCTTAAGCTAATCATGCTATCTTATGTCGTTATCATATAGCACAATGAGGTTCAATAAGCATTTGCCAAACTGTCACATCTTATGATTGCACCAAATGATTTCCTTCAACACATCTTGAACTAATATTGAGAAAAGCCCATTTTTTTGTCTTCTTATGTTTATCATATTATATGGTAAGCACTTTTATATTCTATGATAGCTTCAAAAACACAAATACTATAGAATATTTCAATTATTCACTTTATAAAACTCATGCAAACCTCAAATTTTAAAGCAAAACTTAGCCAACTTACAATTTTATAACTACCCTTAAAATAAATGACAACTCATAGTTTAACATTCTCACAAACCTTTATTGACATACAAAATCCTAAGATAACTCAAATGATTAGGAAAACAAACTTAGACTACATGCATTTATAAAGGACATAAGAGAATATCACGATAATAAAGTAAGGATCTCACCTTTTTCCTTTAATAAGAACTCCTAATGATTTCCTCACACTTTTGCTTTTTTCTAATGCGAGTATGGCTATTGACTACATTAAAATCTCTTTCTCTTGCTACTTTTTCCACTTCTTGCTCTTCTCTCTCCTCTTTCTTTTCTTCCTACAATCTTTCTTGTCAGAAGAGGTTACTAAATACTGACTACTCCTTGCATTTTCTTATATTTGATTTTCACACTGAGACCTCTAGCAACAGATCTATGTCCCATTAGTTTATTGACAATAAAACTATTCTATTATTTCATGAATAGTTTTCTTAAGTGTTTTAGATCATGCATCTCAAGATTATATAAGTGAATCAATTAGAGAGCTTGATCTTGACTCAAACGATTCAATGGTAGTGTTTAGTGTAAAACAAATTGGTAGCAAAAATTGAAACTATTGAGCACAATCAGAGAGGAATTTAGTGGTATTTTTTATTAATATTTAAAACCTATAAAAAATATGCTTGACGTACTATGAATATAATAAGTTTTTAAGGGTGCAAGTTAAGGTTTTTCAAATCATTCTTCAACTCATCTAGATAAGCTTAAGGTATGCATTTTATTTAGCTTTTCTAATATATGACAACACCTTAATAAAGACTTAAAATATGGGTTGCATTAATTAGATATGATCTGTAAACTTGGAATGCAAAACATTTAGTTTGAACAAGATACATCATATCATGTAATACATTATAACTTATTATATAATACGATTAATCCATGTGTGAATATATGAATGGTGATAAAATAGTCTGATAGAGCATTGTGAGGAGCTCTACCTCATTGTATAGTACAACTCCACTCATTGTACAAAATTAGTATTTTTCCATTTCTACCTTGATTAAGAGAAAAGCATAAAGTATAAATGCTTTCATATAATATAATTATACATATTATATAGTACAAATTCTACCAAATAGATAATGTGCACTTGGTATAATGAGATCCAAGCACATTGTAAAGTACAATATTACTTATCATATAATATAATCAGATTAATAGATATTGAGAAAGCAAATCTCGAGCACTTTATAAAGTACGATGTTGTTGCATCATATAGTATTACTCTTTGTTAGTATAATTATTCATCTTCAAAATATCTTGAAGTGTTTAGTAAGCTTCAAGGATTGAAGACATGCACATCAATTTTAAAAATATTTTTTTATAAAATAAAATTTTAACAAATTGATTACAAGACACATCTCTATTCTTATCACTTTCAAACCTTACCTAAGCATGTAAATTTGTTAAATCCTTTCCTTACTTTAAGAAACATTTAGGAATCTATTTTTCACTCAATTATTGCCAAATTTCATGTTAAGTAAATTTGGAAACTCTAGTTAAATTAGACAAAAATAATTGTGTTAAAATTTTCATAATTAAAATACATATTCTAGCTATATCCTAAGCACGTGCCCAAGTACAAAAACTCTTGTGCCAAGCAAGCCTGAGTGAACACTAGCAAGCCTCGATCTAGAGAGCAATTGGAACCAAGTTGGGTTAGGCTTGATGCAGTCTTGAACATAGTTGGGGTTAGGCAGAGGACACATCAAACTAGGTACATAAAACTTAATGTTTTAACAAATATACTATAAACATATATAAGTGGATTAGGTGGTGAAATCCTAAGTGCACAAAGGGGAAGCTAGCCTTATTTTAACAGACATTATACACCCACAAACAGTAATACAAAGAACAAACCACTTTGCTATTTTATAGTGTGAGACTAAACTATTTTTGAAGTCTACTGCTTCAACACCATGCATGAATTCCCCTATCTGATGGTTGATTGGATGACTATAATATCACCTACCTATAAGCTTTGATTTGAAGATTTAATCAGATGACCAAGATCACATTTGACTTAATCAAACAACCTTGGTTATTTTCACTTTTGAAATAATCTATCATTGAATCGAATGGCCCAAATCTCTACATGTTTGAATCTTATGATTAAGATCATTCTAGCCTTTATAATTGATGAATTAAAAAATCCATACTTGATCTGGCTTGATCGGATGGCCCAGATCTAACCCCCATTAATCTAACCATACAAAACTCTTTTGTTTTTATAATTTGTGATCTAATAGTCAACAATCTCTTCTATTGCATCTAATGGTTCTTGTCAATCCCTCATAATAGCTATTTCTTAGTCTTTATATGTGTCATTGTGTAATGTTTAGAAAACTTTTTTATGTCATTTGAAAGAGCTTTTTAAGTTGTTTAGAAGCAACTTTTGAAATAGTATTCCTTTCACTTTTGAATGACTCTTATCAAAGCTTTCTACATAAAGTAAACCAATATTAGTAAAATAACTAATGAATGTGAATAATATTTTAAGATCTTAAATAAGGGTTGCATCATATTCTATTAGTGCAAATGATCTCTTAGCATCATCTATGGTAGAATACCACTCAAAATTTAAAATTCTTTCAATTAAGTCTAAATATTTTAAGCTTTTATTTTCTTATTTTTTTTCATAATTTTGAGTTATTCATACCTTTCTATATTTATTAGTAAGCATAAAAAAATGTTATGCTTTTTCTAAAATTTATTTCTTTTTTTTATTTTTCCTTTTCTATTTAGTTGGGTAATGTGACATTTGTAAAAGCCTAATCTTAGTTTTATCTCATAAAAAACTGAGTTAGGATTAAGCTCATAAAAGCCTAGGTTATACTTGAACCTACAAAAACTAGTAGGTTGGAGGTAAATCATAAGAAAAAAATAATAAGTTGTAACTCTTTTATTAGTGGAGGTTTTTTTCCTCAGTTGATAGTAGACATAGATTCTAATTTAAATCAAACCAACTAAAAATTTGGTGTATTATTTTAATTTTTAGTTTCATTTTTTGTATCATAAAAATTAAAAATTATATAAAAAATGAAATATTAAGATTTTCTAAAAAAATAAAATTATTAGTATAAAGAATATTATAAAATAAATATGATCAAAAAATGAGCAAAAAAATTTTAAAGCCCACATTCACCATGTATTATGAGATTCGTACATGCTCATTTTACTTCGCTCATGTCACATGAAAAACATAAAATTTAACTTAATTTGAAGGCTATAATATTCTTTATTGTGGCCTTTCAACCATAGATTTTAATAGGATCATGAACTTTAAGGCCACACATGAAATTTAGGTAAAGTTTAAGTCATTTAAGAATGAACTAGCCACACAAAAGAGTCTAAAATTAATTTTTTTTATCCATAATTATGGGCTTTTTGTATTGCTAAATGAGAGTCTATTAAGGATATATTATTAGATTCACTAATGTGGTGAACAAGCTTTCAAGTTTAGGAAACATTTTTACTAACATTAAATATGTAGGGAAAATTGTTCAAGTTTGCTTAAGGAGTTTGATTCTTTGGTAATAATAATCAAAGCTTCTAAGAATCTAGACCATCTCTCACTTAGTAAGTTACTTGAAGAACTCATGATCAATAAAGAATATCTTATGCCATTTGAGCATTTGAATGAGAAAAGCTATTATAAAATAGCTTTATCAAAAGCTACATTTATAGTTTTGTATTAGCTAGGTCCATGCTTGTAATCATGAGTAGAATTCAGGTCAGTAGGTCAGTGAGCTAGTTGGAGGTTTTGAATGCTGTCAACAACGTCACAAATTGGATTTGATGTTGCTTGTCATGATTCAGGTTGAAAAGTTAGTGCAGCTTTAGTGGGTTGTGAGTCAACATGTCACAAAGTAGGTGAGTTCATCAGCATGATGTCGATAGTGACATGATTTGATGATGAGTCATAGAGTAATTGATGGTTGACGTACTCATGGGTTGTAGTCAAATCAATGTGTCACAAAACAGGTTGGCAAGTGAGCATGACATAATGAGTTAAATTGAGTAAACATGTCACTAACTCTACCAACGGGTCAGTATGACATGATGGATCACTTGTGGGTCATCTGAACCCATGATTTAGATCAGTGCATTGTAGTGGATAGCTTGCAGTTTGTACGAACACACAATTCAAATAAGACTAGGAAGACTTATTCACCTAACTAATATGACTGAATGCTATCTTGGCCATCCAGGTTAGTTGGTCAGGTCAAGTCAAGCTAGTGGTTAGTAACAAAGGTGGAAGAGCTAGTGGGCCATTGTTTTTGCCCAATTTGTGCTATCATGACAAAGTTTGAGCATGGAGTGTATGTTTAGACCTCGTCTAGGTTTTGTATATTGAAAATAGATGCATTAATTGTCTAAAGGTGTTGGTGCATGTCTATTTAGCCCCTAGGAGTAAAAAATTTTGATCAATATTCTAACTAAGAGTGGTGCTATTTCTAATTAAAATAATGTCCATCTTAGGAAACTACCCACACACCATGCAAAAAGAAGGGGAAAGATAAGTGTAGGTGATAGGGTTTCTTTAAAGTAGCTACTTTGCCTTTCCATTCAAGCAATCTCTTCTTTTTACATCTAAAGGTTGATGCCAGTTTATCCTCTTGAGATAAGAGAATGCATGAGAATAACTAATTAAGGTTTATGCCACATTATCTTCATGAGATAAATGTATGCATAAAAATAATTCAATTAGAGTAAGTTTACACAAACTCTCATCTTCATGACAATAGTGCACATAAGAGAGATAATGATGATACTCTAATGAAGCATATCATAGTAAGAGCGAGAGAGACATTACTCCAACAATGATTAAAATACTTGGACTTAATGTCAACATAAAGGGGGTATTGATGGCTAAGTCTTGACTACTTGTTCTTAAGCATCATGGATTTGATGACTTGACTTTGAGGGCAAAACCTAAAAGGGCCAAACTCAAGCTTTAAAAACTCAAAAAGGGGGTAAAAAAACTAAGTAAATATTTAAAGATTTTAAATTTATTAGATGTTTAAATTTAAAAAAAAACACTTAATGATTTTAAATTATTTCAAAAATTTAAAGGGTTTTTTCATAAATGTTTTTGAGAAAATTTAAATTTTTGAAAATGATAATATAATATGATTATTAGCATTATACAATACAATAAAATAAAAATATTAATAAATAATTTGAAAATAGATTCTATAATTTGATTAAGAACATCATATAAGCATGATAACATAAGTGAGAGATGATAAATAAATCATAAAATATGATCATATACATTGTACAATACAATGAAATGCTGGTACTGAGAGGAATAAATTGAAAATATATCATAATAAGAACATGATATAAGTACAATGACTTTGAGAACATAAAAATAATGCAATCCAATCATGAACATCTTAAAATATGATGAAATGAGAATATAGAAATAAATAACTAAAAATTAGATTATACAGACGATAAGAAATATCATGTAAGTACAATGCTTTATTGAACAATCCAATGCCAAATGAAAGAATATATAGATCATATAATATGAAGAGAAGGATTATATAGAGTGATACATTCCAAGTGATTGAAGAGTGAAGGAAATATCATTAATCATATAATACAAAGAGGAAGATCATAAAATATGATTAGTTATAAAACTTTTAAATTTCTTAAAATTAAAATAGTGAATGGTGGAGGAAACCCACACATAGAAGAGTATAAGCAATTATAAAATGATAAGATTTTAGATGAAAAGAAGATGAAGAGGCATAATAACATATAAGCATCTCAGCATCTCACTTTAGCTCATAAGTATACACCAGTTGGCATTACACAAGACCCATTCAAATTGGGAGCCATGCTTAAGTTGAATCCTATTTAGATTATTCATTTTTGTCAACCATAAGGGTTGGCAAAAATACTCTATTTTTTATTCTATGGTTATCCCTATTGTTTTTTATGTTTGCTTTAGTACAATTTACAATCATGTCATTAATGATGTTTGTTCCTATTTGTTTAAGCTTGTGCATGCTTCACTCACCATTCTCATATTGACTTCTCATCTTTCTCATGCTTATGTTATCTTCTAAAGTATATTTAATTCTTTTTTCCTATATTTATGTTATGTTTTAAGGTATATTTAATTCTTTTTTCATGCATAGTTAATGAGCTCTTTTTCATTTATAAATATGAGAAGCTCCTTTACTATAAGACTATTATTCTTGAATGAAGTTTCTCTTTTTTGTGTGCTTTTATTTTTATGAGCAAAGAGTGTGTACCCAACTCTAATTAGAAAGATTCCAACTTTCACTCCTCTTGTGAGGGATAAGGATTAAATGTGCGAGACCTTCGATCGGGAGAGCCAACAATCATTCAAATTCTCTCTTCCTCTAATACCCTCTTCTTTACAACATCAAGTCCTCATCCACTTTTTCACTCTCTCATCAAACTACCAAATCACTACCCTCTTAAATAAGGTTCCAAATCCTAAATGACCATCTTATTATCTTTTTAGCCAAGCTTTCTTACTGACCTAAACCTCAACCTTATCACCCTTTTCATCTTTGGTGCTCCACACACTATCTCCAAAGAAAACTACTAACCATCATTACCCAAATGATGAACTCTCTTCATAAGATTTATTTTTTAGTTGTAATCCAAAATTAGAATTACTTTTCTTCTATTAAAATACTTTATATGAAGTTTTTCTTTAATTCTCTAATTTATATATGTAAAATTAGATATGATAAAACTATTTAATAAGATTTTATATTTAATGCTTAACATATTATCACCTACTCTTGAATAATCCATACAACAACTTATGGCACTAATCTTCAAAAAAATCAAGAATTTCACATACGCCACATAGCCCTAATTAATTTATAATATCATGTAGCATTTTCTATTAATTTATTAAACATCTATTATATTATAAGCTCTAAATTAAGCCCTGATAGAAATCCAATTTATTATGCATCACATACTTTGAATGGGCATGATCATTAGAGGAAGATAGAGATCTATGAGAAGATAAAAAGGCATCAAAAGACTATAAAAGAGAGGGATGCTAAGACATTAAAAAACTTTTGGGAAAAAATTTAGTTTTGCTTCGTCTAAGAGTATTGGAGATAAGAGAAGAAAAGGAGCAAGTGTGATCATGGTTGGTAAAAAAATCCATAATATTTGAGAAAGAAGAAAAGGAGCAAGTGTGATCATGGTTGGTAAAAAAATCCATAATATTTGAGAAAGAAGCAAAGGCAAACTAAGAGAAAACATTTGTTTTGACATTGTAATAGTATTGTAATAGCATTGTACTAATAATGTAAAACCTCATAAGAGAAGAAAAAGAGAAGAAAAAATTACACAATTTGAAAATCCAATTCATGACATGATCACTACTCAAAAATAAGATTGTATATCATTGATACTGGCTTTAACAAGAAAACAATTTCATCAATTAACATGAGGATGATATGTTTGTGCATTTGTTTGTTATGCTACTAATGCTACTTATAGTTTGCTTACTAAATTGAATCGAAAAAAGAAAATGACAAGTGATGGAATAAGAGTAAGAGTTGTGAATAATATAGGTAAGCTAATGAGTATATTCATATGATTAATGTATTACTAATTGAAAGATTAATAACCCCTTTAGAAAATGAATTTGATCAATTAACTCAAGGTTGTTAGTTTTGTATGTTTGCTTGTTATTTTCAAAATTTTTCTTATTGATTGCTTACTAAATTTAAATGGAAAATAAAAATGATGAAGTGATAGAATAAAAGAAAAAGTTGGTAAATACTGTAGGCAAGTTTGTATTTATGTGTATTTGATTAATATAATGTTGTTTGAAATATAGAGACCCCTTAAGTGATGATTTATAATGGTTAATTTGTAAATGTTTGTTATCATGTGTTGTAGTGGTATTTCATGCTTGATTTAGCACATGATTGTTTATGTATTAGAGCATAATATCATTAGTTTTAATGTTTTGCACCATTAAGAAGCTAAAAAAACAAAAAAAAAGACTATTTAGGTGAATTCTTACACTAGCACATGATGTTCCACCATTATGACCAAATTTGAAAACAAAAAAAAAGAGTTCATTAAGGCTAAAAAGCCCAACATATGCATTTGATGTTGCACAATTGGGACCAAATTTAAAAATTAAAAGAAAAGTCCATCAAGGTTGGACACTTGACACCAACACTTTATGTTGTGCCATTAAACCCAAACCTATAAACTAAAAGGAGTGGCATTATGGCTATATTCAACATGAGAATCTATTTTGCACTATCGAGACCAAAGTTGAAAACTAAAAAAAGGAACCATTGAGGCTTGATGTCAACATGAGCACTTGATGTTGAACCATTAGGACAAAAGCTAGAAACTAAACAAAGAGGTTGTTGAGGTTGGACACTCAACATGAGCACTTGAAGATGGCTACTAAATCAGTTGTTTATTGTGGATAGAAAGTCAAGACAAAGCACCCAAGTAGTGAGGCTAGTAAAATAGCACTTGAGATTGTACCATCAGTTGGACTTAAGAACACAATGTCTTGGGAACATGAACAAACAACACTTGATTTAATCACTCAAGTACTTGAGACTAATTACTTAAGCTTAAATGGTTGAAAGCCACACTTGACATATGCAGTCAATATTATTGTTCAAGAGAGACTCTCTTGAGATAGAACCCATGTTGAACATTGAAGACCTAAGAAGCTAACTCCAAAAGTTCTTAGGGCTATTTTTTTGAGCCAACTGTTGGAGGATGGAATCTTCATAAGTAGCATTCAAGATTGCACCATTACTACATAACTTATGGTGTCCTATTGCTTTAAACTAAATACACCAAACCAAGAACTAAAAGATGAAAGCTCAAAAAATAGCACTTGAGATTGGTCCATTAAGACTTATGTACTTGAGTCCTAAAAGTAAATGAAGTTGCATTAAAGGCTACATGCTTGGTGCATAAGTACTTGAAATTGGTTCCTTGAAAGTCTTTATCAAGGCCCCACCTTAGTAGTCCATAATAGTGAACTTAAATCAAATATTAAGCATAAATAGATAAACATTTAGGGTAAACACTCGAGGTAAGGGTTTGAATAAACACAACCAAAATTTGTCTATCGAACAAAACTTAACAAATTGAACACAAAAGAACTCAATGGGTATAAGAAAAACCATTAAGTAAAATATACTAAACTAACATCACATGATATGAATAATATCATTTCATAAACAAAATCATATAAGTCCCCTACATATGTTACGCTACCCATTGAGTCAACTAAAGAATAGGATCCTCCTCCATAACACCACAGCCCTCATCTCTTAATAAAGTGGATACATTACATGTGACGTAAATAATAAGATTATATAACCAAAATTGCTTGTCATATAAGATGATAATAATATCTTAGGGAATCTTTTTTTATTATTCTATTATATTTTTATTTCCAATTTGGGGTATATCTATAGTTTCATTTATATTAGTTGTAGTTAAAATAATTAAATAAATTTCTATTATAATATATCACTCATTTCGTAATGTGGCTAATTATAAACTCCATAATGATAATTAGATCATGTTTCGAAATATATAAAAACATAAAGCATGTAAAAATATTCAAATTTTATATTGACCATATATTAATTTAATAGTTTATTTATATTATAATTACTAGATTTTTTCTACCTGAATCAAAGGTGAAAACTCATTGGCCAATCTTGTTCATTTTAATGTTTTCTACAATGCAATACATGCATAATAATTATTATATAATCTTTATTATGATATAATTAATAGCTATTTTTAAGTTATTAGGCCATAATAATTTTTTTATTCCCATTTTTTTATTTTTTGTATATCATATTTGTACGTTATTCTCATCATACAATATGATCCACCTTATTTCCTTTATCCAAATTTTATAATTGATTATAAAGTGCAACCACTCAAATTGTTTGATACAATCAACATCCTCCTTGTCAAACTCATGCTATTCCAACCTATAATCCTTTGCTCTCTTCTGATCATGTAGTATGATCATCAATATTGTATTGTATGACTACAATTCTTTTTTCATCCAATTAATCTAACCTTGTTAATTATCATAATTGTAAGAACATGACTCATCTCAAGTCCAATGAACACTTTCATTCTTTAAATTGCTTAAACCATTATACAGTATGACCCACATTATCGTACCATAAATTCCAAATAATTGTTAAGCTCCAACTAACTTATCAACCATCATTTCACCCACATCGTACTTATATGATACACTCATAAGCATGGTATTATCACATAGTAGATTGATCTGATCTCTTGACTTGAACTTACATAGATTAATTGTATAAATATGATCAACCCTTTACACTTATATGATGCCACTACTTGCACAAGCTTATTAACTTACAACACATCATTTAATACAATTAAGGTTATCATCTTGTATGATTAGCTTATCGATACCTGTACAAAACCTTAATTTATTGGTACAATTCCTTATTTTTTGCTAACTTAAATCAATGATACAAATACTATTGATCCATTATACTTGTACAATATTACACATAGAATTTACCTAGTTTTAACTCTTTGGTTTATGTCTAAATCGCTTTTAAAATGACCCAAATCCCTAATAAACCATTATATTATCAATTCTAACTTGAATCACAACCTAACCATACCTCTGTTTGCATAAATCTGAATTGAATTCAATAGAATCAACTTAAATTATTACCTTTTTATTGGTTGGTTAATGCTCTTTTGTTTTATTTTATTGAACTAGCTCTTCTCCTCTTGCTTTTGCTTCGAAACTCCCCCTTTAAGTTACGGTAACAACTATCCAATCTCTCTGAACTCTCTTTTCTCCTTTTCCTTAACTTCCTTCTCTAGTTTCTTCCAACTCTTTCTTAACTGACCTTTCTTTCTCCTTTTAATTTCTAATTAGCTATGTTTGATATCATGAAATGTTCCTTAAGTTCTCATTTATTACTATTTGAATCTAAAAACATCATATTTTAGAAAATTAATTTTATTACATATATATATATATACTTGTAATTCTATTGATTTAATTATATAATTTATTGTCCATAATATATATTAAAAGGTTGGGTTGTTACAGTTGGAACATCAAGACCTAAGCATTTTAAGTAAGACCCTCAGTAGCATGTTATTCAAAGTTGGACAAATTGGACCCTTGAGATCACTTTTGTGATTATTTCTTGATAAATGAATTATGCATAACTCCTTGAAATTTAGTAAGATTTTTTGTAGGTGACTAGCTTAGCTTTGAGATATTTCATTATCAAAGAAGGAAGAGTGGAGGGGCACAATAAGAGTTCTAAAGTTGTTCTACTTCTTTTTATCTTCTATAGAATTATGGAGAGAAAACTGAGAGCTTTGGTGCCATAAAATGCCCTCATAAGCTTTTTTTGTAAAGCAAATCTTTAGCTCTATTATTTATTGATCAATAAAGAAGAGAAGTACTCTTTCAAAAAAAATTTAGTCTTGCAAGATTATCATTTCAACTTACATATTCTTTCCCATATACAATGCCAAAAATGACAATATAGAATTTAGATTGAGAATTAATAAAAACTTAATCCCTTTATATTATTTATGTTATTTATAGTGGATATCATATTGTTTCTCATCTATAAAATGTATTCAATAATTTATATAGTATGAAATATCTTCTATTGCACTCAAACATTATAAATTTTGGTGTTGAAGCTCTTACATTTTATTACAAAAACATTTAGGAGGACAAAGCACACCAATAAGGAAAATGAATTGATGATGCATGATTTTAACAAATTCTTTTGCTTTTATAAAAGAGTATGCAGGTAAAGCTTTCTCATTATTGATTAAGCAAGAACTTTTTCAAGTAAAACAATATTTAAATAGAAATTCTTTGTAAATGTGTTATGCAATTCAAGATAGTGAAAAATAATAACAATATAAAGTAAACTAAATAATAAAATGACAATATTTTTAAGTGATTTGACTTATTCGCAAGCCTATATCCACCTCCAAGAAACACCCAGACACCATTAACTAAGTCACTCCTTCACTATAGCTAAGTGTAAAACCTTCAACACAAATTGAGGGTTTTCTTAAATTAGCCATACCCAAATGCTCCATGCTTTTACTAACTTGGAGCAAGGGCCAACCTCTCCTCATTATATGACAAGGAGCTAGACAACTTTTCAACATTATATAGCATTGAAATTACAAAGCTCAAGTCAAAGAAATTTAGATGAATATGCAATTATAAGTAAAAAAAATCGTATAAATTTAATAATGAAATTACAAAAGCATTGAAGACCCTTGTGTGATAACCCACTTAATTAGACTCATATATTTTCTAAAAGAATATTTTATGTATCAAATATAAGCATTGTAAATCTAAAATTTAAAAATATATTGAGTCATGAATGTCTTGAAGGATATGTCAGAATGTCAATGGCTTTATAAGATAAAAGAAAATGAAATAAAATTAAAGAGGTTAATAAAACCTAAGAAAGAGCACATGTAACAGCTACATCAAATCTGTTAAAAAGCTTTTTCAAATGACTTAAATAATTCTTTCAAAATGCTACCCACAATGGCACATGTAATGGCTAATTCATTAGCTGTTAGGCAAAATCGAACAAAACTGTTGGATCAAATCAGAGAAGTTATGAACCATTAGATCGAAAGCAATAAAAATGGATGAGTTTTGGATAGAGATCAATACTGATTTAATCTGTGCCATCTGATCATGTTGGAAGAGATCTGAATCGTTCGATTCATCAACAGTAAAAATTGTATTAGATTTCAATCATAGGATTCAAACTAGATAATACAAAGCTACACACACAATTCAAGGATAAGGTAGAAAGAATTCTAGCCATTTGAAAAATTTGGATGAGATTGCAACCATCAGATTAAGGATAAATCATGTGAAATAGGTGGCATAAAAAATAATCGTTTGATTGGGCTCATTGAACGGATGGTTGGATTGATGATTGTCATTATTTAAAAGGGTAGAAGCAAACTCCATTGTTTGATCACGAAGTTGTGCAATCGAATGTTGCTGAGTCACTTCTAGTTTTGGAAGAAAATAACCACCAAGAGGTTAGTTATACATTACAATGTAAGAAATGAATTTATTCTTTATAAATATTTGCATAAGATTAATATATAAGTTGAATTAGGGCTGGTTCCCCCTTTGTGCACCTGGGATTTCATCACCTAGGCGTGCTCGTATGCTTATAGGTTATTTCATATTCAAGTCTGACTAGACCAATATGTATACTTGGTTCAAGTGTTGCTCAACTCAATGCTATGCTTTGCCCCATCCAGTTCATGATTTCATTATCACCAAGATTAGGCTCGACTCAATTCAATTCTAACTGTCTCTTGACTCGAGGATTGTGAGTACCTACTCGGGCTTGCTCGGTCCAAGAGTTTGTATTTGGGCACAAGCTTGGGATGTGACAATAATTTTTTTAATTATAAAAAATTTAATAAAATTATTTTTTTTAATTTAATCTAAGTTTAACAATCAACCTAACATGAAAGTAAGCAAAGATATATAAGTAATATTTAACTAAGAAAAAGATTATGAGATTGAAAAATAAAATCTTATTCATTTGCTAAATTAAGGAGATTATTGAACAATTGAATGTTTGAATATGATTTGAAATTAATACGAAAGAAGAATGTCTTAAACTCAACAAGTTAGCATTATATTTCATAGTAAAAGAAAACCTTATTGAAGATGATGCACGTGTCTTCAATCCTTGAAACTTATTAAATACTCCAAGATCTTTGAAGACCATTAATTTATCAACTTCAAAGGTGCAGACTTGTTCTTTACAAATTAACCTATTTCTCACTGAAAAAACTCATTAGAACAAAATACTAAATATTTAAGACATGACTCATCAAACACAAATGTGACTTAACACTACTTGCTCAAGCTTATTAATTAACACAACATCATTTAATACAATTAATGTTATCATCTAGTATGATTAGCTTAATGATACCTATACGACACCTTAATGTATTGGTATAATTCCTTATTTTAGCTAGCTTAAATCAATGTTATAAATGTGATTGAACCATCATAATTGTACAATACTATACATATAACACTTACCATAGTTTTGGACTTCTTTGTTTTCATCTAAATTACTTTATAATGTCCCAAATCCTCTCCTATCCATTTTAGTATCAATTCTAACTCAAATCACAACCTAACTATACCTTTATTTTGCATAAATCTAAATTGAATTCAATAGAATCAACTTAAATTATTGCATTTTTATTGGTTAGTGCTCTTTTATTTTGTTTTGTTGAACTAGCTCTTCTCTTCTTTCTTTTCTTCCAAGCTCCTCATTTAAGCTATAATAACAACTGACCAAACTCTTTAAACTCTCTTATTTTCTTTCCCTTAACTTCCTTCTCTAATTTCTTTCAACTGAAGCTCCCCTCTTCTTTCTTTCTTTTTCTTCTTAATTGACCTCTTTCTTTCCTTGTAGTTTCTAATTAACCATCCATGTTAGATTCCATTTCATCCCATCCCATCTAAGCAGTAAAGGTTAGGGATGAAATTGACTATTAAACCCTTCAAGAATTGAGAAATTTCTTTATATATCTTTTTTCTTTAAAAAACTCATAACTAATTATCTAGATCTCTAAAAATTATAAATCCAGTGTTATCAAATTTCTCTTGATAAGCTCTCTTTAATGTTATACTCATATAAAATTTTTAAATGTGTTTGATACCATGACATGCTCCCTAAGGTCACATCTATTATTATTTGAATCTATAAACATCTTATTTTAGAAAATTGATTTTAATATATATATATATATATATATATATATATATATATATATATATATATATATATATATATATATATATATATATATATATTAAAAGGTTTCACTGTTATAGTTGTACCCTCAAGACTTAAGCATTTTAAGTAGGTCCCTCAAGAACATATTATTCAAAGTTGGACAAGTTGGCCTTTTGGACCACTATTGTGGTTATTTATTGATAAATGAACAATGCATACCTCCTTGACATCGAGTTGGATTTTTTGTAGGTGACTAGCTTGGCTTTGAGATGCTCCATTATCAAAGAAGGAAGAGTGGAGAGGGCACAATAAGAGTTCTAAAGTTGGTCTACTTCTTGTTATCTCCTATAGAACTATGAGGTGGAAGTTGAGAGCTTTGGTGCCACAAGAGTGCCCCCCTAAGCTTCTTTTGTAAAGCAAATTTTTGACTTTATTGTTTCTTGATCAATAGAGAAGAGAAGTACCCTTTCAAAAACAAAAAAAATAGTTTCATAAGATTATCATTTCAACTTACATATTCTTTCTCATGGATAGTGCCAAAATTGACTATATAAAATTTAGATTGAGAATTAATAAAACTTGCTTTGTTGAGAATCTCATGGATAATAAATATAAGGAAGAAGAGGAAAGCTAAGTATAATTTGGAAAATGCTTTCATGTCTTCTAAAAAGAAGTGGAATATTAAGTCTAAGTAGCAAGGTTTCTCTTGAATAGCTTATTTGCTTCCCAAATTGATCAATCTCTTGTCAAACCTTTTATAGTTGAAGGTTGGCACTAACTTGTCTTCTTGGGATAAATAGGTGCATGTGAATAATTTTGGAAGGGTTGGCACCAACTTATTTTTTTGGGATAAACATCCACATGGGAATAATTCAATTAGAGAATATTGGTGCCAACCCATCTTCTCAACAAGAGTGTATGCATGAGAGGGACAATGACGTTTCTATAATAATGAATGCCAACATGAGAGTAAGTGACATTGCACCAATAATAGTTGAAATATTTGGAATGAGTGCCTGCATGAAGGAAGTTTTGATGGCTAGGTCTTAAGTCCTTATCTCTCGAGCGTTTGCATTTTGATGGGTAGGCTTAAAGCTCACGACCTCGAGGGCAAGATTTGAGTGTTAAAGAACTAGCTAACTTTGAGAGCAAGGTCTCAAGCTTCTTTGTTACTAATGCATGTAGTCGTAGTCTAAATCAATGATTGAGATCTTTTATGTATATTTTGGTATCTTCAAAGTTGATTAAAGACAATCATCAAAATGTAAAGACCACCCCTAAGTACTCTAAAACTGCCCAAGGCAATTATATCAACAAATCTAGTTTATTTGGTAGTTTGCAAACAAGACATTTTGCATCTCACATTGGTTTGTTGCATTCCTAAATTCCCACATTGGCCATCCAAATTTTGGGAATTGCTAAACCTAGAGAGCTTATAAATACCCATCATAGAGCTATGTACAAATTAGTAGTTATTATATCTTTTATTTCTGAATGAAGTATACTTCAAAGACAAATTGTTGTTGTCATATTCATTGAGACTCATCTTCTTCATTAAAGATGAGTAGCTTTAATGACTTAAAAAACCTAACATTCATTAAGACTTTTGCTCTCCTCTTTCCTTAATGTTCCTATTACCATTTAGGCTTGGCTCAATTTTTCTGTAGGAGTTACTTTGATTTGCAATTCTTAATCACAAAACCAATCTTTGTTCATTTATATTCTTAATTATGAGAACTGTAATTTTGTGGCTTAGAGAAACATGTCAGGTACTCTTAATCATAACATTTATCTTTTATTTCTTTTTTCTTTTACATTTGAACACTTGCACACCCACCTGAACAAGGACAACTACACTTGAACACATGTGTTCATACATATTTCCTCCATGACCCATCCATCACATCAACAATACTGCAATAGTATGTTTTTACTATAAAATCTGATTCAGAATCATGGCTAGCTCTCCATGATTTGTAAAGGAGAAACAAGGAATGCTTTTATTAATTATAACTTGTGTTGCTTCTACAATTATATTTATTTTTCATTAAAATTATTAAAGAAATCTGTTTTACCATCCTAAAAGAAAACAAAGTTACAACCATTACAACATATTTGCACAGCATGATTGCTTTACAAAATAGTCTTTTCTATGAAAACTATTGTACTGTACAAGCAAAAGCCCATTTCTGCGAGGATCAATTATTCACTTGAAGGATCCAACGCCTACATTTCTGACACGAAACCTATATTGAGGCAGCTCCTCTTTACCTTCATCATCTTCGTCTTCACTCGAATCATCTTCCACTCTATCCCACCGTGAGTAGTCTAACCCAGAATGTCCTTTAGGTTGAGTGATTGCTCTCCATCCTTCAGGATGTGGAACAGTTCCAATCTCAACGTTTCTGTTCTCCATTACAGGTGATACGGTAGTAACGCAGGGAGCCATTTTCCAGCGATCTTCTTTACGAGTAGTCACATCATCATCTTCATCATAGTGCAATGGTTCATCGTCGGTTTCCGGTATTGGAGCTAAAGACTTGATAAAGCAAAACAAATGAACATCATTAAGGTTTAC
Source organism: Vanilla planifolia (assembly GCA_023846275.1). Lineage (NCBI taxonomy): Eukaryota > Viridiplantae > Streptophyta > Magnoliopsida > Asparagales > Orchidaceae > Vanilla > Vanilla planifolia. The sequence goes on along the minus strand of CM043874.1, from coordinate 25,125,401 downwards.
AAATATTATTAGATAATATAATAATGTTATTATTTCAACAATTTAAATTTGAGTAATAAAAGGCTATTTAGATAATATTAAGACAAATAACAAAAACAATTGATAGATTTGAAACAACATTGACATGTTGATAATATTGTGATTTAAGTATTAGTGTTATTTAAATAATACTCAACCAAATACCCTCTTAAATTGTGTTAAAATACAGAATAATAAATATTCTCATTGATTTCAGTGGTAATTTAACATTATCCTCCAAAGAATAAATTAAAAGACAAACAAATTAAGGATTGGAGAGATACTTGAGATATGAAGCATGAATGGACATTTTAGAACAGTTGCATTCCCAAAAATATTAGAATGCATTGTTGAACATTCCATATAACATATTAATACAAATTTCAGTGCTAACTTGGAGCATCTAACTAAAGTTTCAAATATAATAGCAATATGATTCAATGATGATAAAGCAAAATAATGCTTCATGGTATTATAGTACATGTAGACATTTGTTTGATGCAGTGAACTGGTCTTCTGCTCTTGCTTATTATTCAAAATAAACATAATTTGACATTTGATCAAATGGACATGTAAAGTTTTGTTGAAAGTTGTTTGTATATGCAGTTTGGTGAGAGATTGTTCGTCTCTTTTTTGAGATCCAAGCCAAAAATAAATGATTAGCTTTCAGCAAATATAAAATATATATATATATATATATATATATTCATGAACTTGTTTCAGGCGCATCAAAATGATGCAGAAGAAGAAACCTAAGGAATCTGATCATTTAACATGTTGGTCAACCATAGCATAAAGCACAAAAAAAATCATTTACCAAACTGAGTTTCTTTCATGTAATCTTATTAATTTAGTTCCACATACAATATATGCATGCTTGTTCCATTAGTTTGCAATGACATTCAACTGTTTTCATGCAGGAGAAAAAATATATTTATTTATACTGTACAATTATATTAAAGCATGTGACAATGATGTGCATATGCATATATATTCCATAAAATACAAATTTGTTATGAAATGGTCTACATTGCAAAAATATCATTTTTATTATATGATTAGATGCTTGATGCACTTATAAATACACAAGTCGATACGACTTTTGTATCTTTTTTTCCTAGGTATAGTGTGGAGAAGTTCTAAATCTTTTTCGAAGTTGTAATATTACCATTTTGTCATGTTTTCCTATAATATCCCCACGTTGTTTTCAAACTTCATGATACCAAAAATAATGACTTTGACATGACAAAAACAAACAAATGTTTAGTATAAGAAATGCATGGGTGATCTTATGGGGTCAACCAAGGGAAAAGAGTATGAACCCAAGATTGAAGATCAGTCAAAGTTCGAATTAAATTTTAGCTCGAATCAAAATAACTGAACTAAATTTTAACTCAGAATCAAAGTAATTAAACTACACCATTAATTAAAACAATGGCCAAAACCATATTACAAACCGATTTCAAGCTATGATCCTAAGTTTCACTTTTAAAAATAATTTTTTTTCTTAATATAACAACTTTTGTTTTGTTTATCCAAAGAAGTGATTCAATAGTTTCACATTATAAGTCTAATATGCAATTGATAATGTAAACAAATATTTCTCTATACTTTCTAATTTCATGAGAATTAATTAATTTGTTCCTCTTCAAGTGGAATTGAAACATATTTGTGATTGAATAAATAGCTCTATGAATGAATCGATCTGATTGAATTGGAAAATAATAAAGATTTAAAAAATTTCTATAAGTGTACTTTTCATCATCACATTGTTAGAAATCTTTAGGTAAGAAGATATAGGTAACTTGAGACTTGATGAAATAACCTCTCTTGAGATTCTTTATGAAATGAGACATGGAATGAAGCCATTTCAAGTTTATGGAGTTACAAGGGAAGTTTTTGAATCATGTTGTTCATGAATTGAGAGTAAGAGATTCAACCTTAAAGAGTTCAACTCTCGTTGTTCTTTGGTAGCTCAATGGCAGAGCAATTGGCTATTAACTAACTAGCCAAATGTTCAAATCTATTTCTCCACCTTTTCAACAAAAAATCATCTCAATTATCTTGATGAAACAAAAAATCTATTACATTCCAATAATAATTGGATAAGCATTAGATTAAGTTTTGAATAGTCAATAATTATCTTATCTTTTATTAACAAAAGTACCAATCTATTATTTGTCTCTAGACCTCATCCAATAGCTTCCTTAGTTCTATATTATATTTTATTTCATTTTTTTAGGACAATTGTAATATAATGATTATGATCATCAATCTAATAACAAAAAAATCAATGTATAATTTAATGTGTATTCTTGATTATTCTAATTTTAAATTATGAAAAAATAATACAAAAATCAAATTAAACAAAATTTTTCTATTGTGAAAGCTATCAACAAAGCTACATAAATAAATATATGCTCCATAAAAAGTGAATTAATCCAACCAATCTTGTTTGTACAATAGAAAATTGCTTTAAATAATCCATTAAAACAAGTCTAAGGTACCAATATGTGTGTGTATGTATGCATTATAATGTTCAATTAGGCATTTAAGTTAATTAATTTTGTCAATAGAAAGTTGCTTTCAATAATCCATTAAAACAAGTCTAAGGTACCTATATGTGTATGCATGTATGTATTATAAATGTTCAATTAGACAAATGAATTAATTTACAAAAACATGGTAGCACATATTAATAAACTTAATGTGATTAAGTGCTTAAACCTATTTATGATGAAGAATTTGAATCAAAAAGAAAAAATTAATGAAAATTTGGACAAAATCAAGATTGAATCAAACGTATTCAATATAATCTCAAACAAGGGTTAGATTGCCTTGAAATCGAATCTTAACGGTCTTATGTATACTAACAATGATAAGGGAAGACAAACCTCCAAATTATAAGAGATTATGAAGATCTTATTTACAACTTGTTCACAAGGCAATATTTGATAAAGCATAGAGCATAAAGGAACCTTTAACTAACTTTTATACATTTTAGAGCAAATTCTACCTATTGTCTCTATTGTGCTAGGTAGACTCAATTAATCTCAACCATGGTACACATAATTACAATCATAAGAAAAATATAAAAGAATTATGATCCAAATAGGACAAGAGAAGAAAATTACAAAATAAGAACATAAAAAATAATACATGTACCCATTTAAAAAATGGTGTAATTTATTTTGAAGAGCACTTGTTTAGCATGCAATTGCATAAGATTTTTTAATACATTTCAATCAAGTTTAATAATGCCTAACGATTCCCAAATATAAATACAATAATCCTTAAAATCAAATCATATCTTCATCAAACTCATTAAAAATTAATCTTATTAACCACTACAAAAGAAAACTATTTAGATGAAACGTAAAATTCATAATAGATATTAAAAAAAATACAAGCAAGCAAAAAAAATCAATGCATTTGAGTTCGTATCATAAGTCCAAATCCATCACGATTACAAAAAAACACATTGCACATCAATTTATGCTTCGCATCATAACAAGGTTTTATTTCACCATTTAATGAATCAATTAATACTACTATCCTACTTTTGTAATACGCCTTAATGCGAAGCATACTTACACTTTTTTTTATTTTAGCTTTTAATGGGATATGCCAAAGTTAACCCTAGAAGACTGATGATTATTTTTATTTTAATGATAAAAATCTTAAAAAAAGTTTTTATTTAATTATCTAATCCTTCAACTTAGTGTGCTTTAAAAGAAACTAAAGTAAAATTTTCAAACACCATGGCTTGGAGCATATTAGCACTTGATCAAGGATGTTCACAATGATCAAGCTGCTCAAGGACAAGGAAGTATAAAGACTCTAAGATGTGTATGAGTTATAAGTTTAGTACATGTTTCATCTTTTAGGACTTATGAACAAATTGTGGAAGGTATTTCACCATTACTTTTTAAAAGCTCATTAACATACACATAAACACTATATTAATACACTTGCACATCATATAAGTGACATACATATAGACATAATCTAGGTTGAATCAATTAATCAATTTGCAATCATAACCTTAGAACTATTAGTCTTATGTTTTGAACAATTTGAATGATCATTAGACATAAATTAGCCCTTATTTGTCTAAGGAATGCAAAGGTTCAAATTAAACCTAGACAAATAATCACCTTGATGAACATAAGAGCTTTTGATCTAAAACATAAATAACTTTAGATACCTCAAAGTTTAAATGATAATGGTCAAATTTGAATTGATTTGGATGTGAATTTAGCCATTTGAATTTTAAGGTTGATAAGTTACACTGAAGGCACATGACTTATGACAAATATCCTTAGCCTTGGTATAAACTCATGGATAGCATGTTAACTATCTTAGAAACATCATTTTCATGTTATTATTGAAGCTTGAATCCATTGGATGATAATTTGCCAACTTGTGAAGTCATAATTTCAGTTAGTTAGTAAAAGGCTACATGCATAACACTTACATCACTAATCACTTATATACATGAATTAACTGAAGTGTGGCATTATTAACATAATTCAATTATGATCACCATGTTACTACTCAAAGTTCACCTAAATCGAATAGCATTTAGTTGATTTGAGCACATTGTTTAAAAAAACCAAAATTAAATTAAAATTACCTTAGCAAAAGTAAAAATTGGAAATTTATTTTTTCCATATGTGATAAAAAATACTTTTTATAAAAAGTTTCATGATTTTATCAATTAAAACAAAATATTTAAATGCATTGCAAAAAACCCTATTGAACCTACTAGAATTGTACAAGATGCTTAACTAACCACATTGAGAGATTAGTGAAGACTATTAATCAGGAGTTCAATTCTAAATTCATTAAATTAAACAATTGTGAAGAAAATCAAGAAAGGTGATAAAACGATGAAAACCATCGTAGTAGCACCATAAAGCAACAACCACGTGCGACCGCAAGACAAGTCTCACTTTAAGCGTTCTGGAAAGCACAGTTCACTTGCCACACGCAAGGGGCAAGCACACATGTGAGAAGGCACGGCATGTCAAATGCCCTCGCGTAGTGGACATGCACAACCTCTCGGGACTATGCACGTGCACTACACGAACGCATGTGTCAGTCAGCTACACACCAACGCACACGTGGTAAGGCCCATCCACATGAGGGAGAAGCACCTGTGCGTGAATAATGCCTTGCAGTGAGTCTCCCACATGCATGAACAATGTGTCATAATGCAGATCTCCCAAGCTTAGATGCGGGTGCGAACAGACTCGAATGCACGAAATTTGCAAAATTTGTTTTATTGTGGTAAAAAAACTAAGCTTCTTGTGGAAGTTAAAATATTATATATTTTATAATAAAATATTAAATCTAAATCTTTATATAAAGAAGTATTGAATTCAAATTTTTATATAAAAGAATAAGAATGATGAATAAAACTATTCAGAATTCTATAATTTAGAACTCTACTAATTCAAAACTTATTAAAGGATTCAATCACCTCGTGACAAAAACTCTCTTCTTCTTTTTTGCCTTAGTTCCTCATCGTTGTCATACTTCAAATTCCGCTATTACAACTAGAAAAGACAAGGTATGCTGTTGAGGGCTTAGTGTGAGAGCAGCCGCAAACAAATCATATTATTTTTAATATCAGAGCACATCAATTCGACACCGATAGTAGAAGCTAAGAACAAGATAACTGAAGAACAAACCACAAAAGAGAACTAGGAGATTAAAGAAGAGTGAGATGTGGAATTGGTCTAATACTTATCAAGAAGCATTTGACAGATTTATTTGAATCTATGCTGCGGCTACCTAACTTTGAGCTACCTTTTGAGGTGTATACAAATGCATCAGACAAACCTATTGGCAAGGTTTTGATGCAAGAAGGTCACCCCATTTCTTTTAAAAACAAAAAACTGAATGTTACAAAGAAAAAGTATTCAATACATAAAAAAGAAATGGTTGAAGTTGTTCATAGCCTTCAAAATTGGAGGGAAAACTAGAAACTAAGTTCATTATGTTGACTGAGTCGCGAATAACATCTTCAGAATGCAAAAGAAGTTATCGCCAAAGCAAGCTGGTTGACAAAAATTCCTAGATGAATAGAATTTGGGAGCAAAAACCTGGTAGGCATAATTTGGTTGCTAATATGCCAAATCAAAAAGAGGTATTTACAATCATCCATGATGTTATGCAATTGAAACCAGACATGATGGATAGAATTTGGGCTGTTCTTGCTAAAGATGCGACTTATGGTAAGTTGTTGGAGCAGGTCTGAAATAGGATTGTTCAAAGATATTGGATTGAGGATAGACTCTTGATGTTCAAGGGTGGAAAAATATTTCTCCATTCTAGAAATAACTTGCCAAGAGAGTTACTCAAAGAGCTGCATGATACACATTGGGTTGAACATCTTGGTAGGTAGAGGATGTTAGCTATCTTATCACATTCTTATTATTAGCCTAAGATGAAAGCTGATATTAAGATCTATGTCAATACTTGTTTGGTGTGCCAGCAAGATAAGATTGATAGAAGAAAACAAGTTTGTCGTAACTTTTTCTAATTCAAGAAAAACTATGAGCATTAATTTCCGTGGACTTCATTGGCAAGTTCCCAAAGATCAGTGGCATGATCTCAGTGATGATAGTTGTTGATCATTTTTCAAAGTATGCATTAGTTTTTGCAGCACCTTCAGCTTGTTTATTCGATATAGCTGCTAACTTATTCTATTAGCATGTGGTTAAGTATTTCAACGTGCCTAAAAACATTATTCTACAGAGAGGTTCTAAACTTTACTATTCGACTTAATGGGAATTGATTTGAAATTTTCGATGGCCAATCACCCACAAACTGATGGACAAACCGAGATGATAACTCAATTATTGGAAGAATTGTAGAAGTCATTAAACAAGGCATGGTTTTTCTATAACTTGAACATATCCTCAACAACAAAGCTAAGTCCTTTTGAGCTGATTTTGGGACAACAACCTAACACTCCCTTAGAGATTATACAACAAAAATCTAGTGGGAAGTGTCTTGCATCAAACAAATATACAAGAGACAAGTAAGAGATGCTTGAGGAAACTCAGGACAACTTGAATAAAGCTACCAAAAAGATGAAGAAATATGAAAGCATAAGTGGGTGGAGTTTAATATAGAAGACAAAGTGCTACTGAAGTTAACTACACATATTTGAAATCAATAGTCAATTTGTGCATTGTGGGCTGATTCCGAAGTAAAATGAACTATTTGAAGTAGTTTACAAGGTCAATAATATTGCTTTCAAATTGAACTTACCGGAAATACTCAAGGTCTAGCCAACATTTTTTGTGAGTTTCTTAAAGAAGCATCGTGAAGATGAGGCAAAGCCCTTAAGGAGCAAGACCAAGAGTGTTGAGAAAATTACAAATACTACCTATTAAATGTGAATTAACTGTTTTTATAATATATAAATAGATGCTAAAAAGGTTCTTTGAAACCACTATTATATTAGTGCACTTTCCATAACCTTGTACATAAGAAAGAGTTTTCTCGACCCTAATCGTACATACTTTGTGCATTTGTGAGTTTTGGAGATGCTGAACTAGGAAGAGAAGTTTCTAGTCGCCACACTGGAAAAGAATTGTTGCAAAAGCTCAAGACTATAACAAACAACCCTATGATGGTTCCAAACCTAAAATCATCTTTTTTTAACTTTTTCATGTTAACTACTTCACTACCTAACCCATTTAAACAAATTATCTCATTGCAACATAAATTTGTATTGCTAGTTTTATTAAATGATGCCAATTAAGAAAAATATTTTTATGGCCAATTGAATATGTGCAACTAATTGAAATATTTTGGCAAACCAGTAGAAACAAAAATTTTAAGTGGAATAAAATTTAATCATGCTAAACTGAAATGAATGAACATACCAACTGTGTTCTTAGACGAGCTTGCAAGTTTTTGTACACATCTGATGATGAATTCAATTCCATCAACCTGTTGACATCAAAGAGTGCTGATTGATACTCCTTAAGTGCAACTAGTGTTTGTGCACGTAACATCAGTGCTCCTGTATGCTGTTGATCCAATTCAAGAACTGATGTACACTCTTGGGCTGCCTATGGCAATGACCATCCAAAATGAAATAAAATGACAAACAACAGCATGGCAAAAAGATTTTAAAATTCATGAAAAAGATAACTCAGAATTTCAATAAAATTAGCAAGAGTTCACAAGCCCTATTAGGAAAATAGTTGCACGATAATTGAAGTTATACAGATGAAAAAAAGAAACACAAAAAATTAAAAGAAAAACACTAATATAAGATAGAGTTTTGATCATAATGTACTAAAATTATCCACAACAAATTCCCAAAATCTACACTAAGGTATATCTAACCTTGTCGGTCTTTTCGACTTTGGTATAAGTTATCTTAATGCCACATCAGTCAAAGAGGCAAAGAAGAGAAATTCTACATTATTACAATTCTATAACTCTAGTTACGATAGAAAGGGGCCTTAACTAGCACATGATACATCAAGACAATGCTCCAATGCAACTAAAAAACATTTTCAAAACTAATAGACATGTTTGGAATGATGTTGCATATTAAATTGCTTGGGGTTAATATAACCCAGTTAACATTATATTATTGTGGTTAATAGAAATTCTATTTGGTTGCAAACCCAGTTTTGTGGGTTCAATATGATTTTCCATTTCCAAGTAAAGAAGAAATACAATTATTCTGTGGCATGATTGATTTTGTTGGCATAGTGACCAAAGCCCATGCTGTACACTAGCAACACCAAGGTTGATGTCATGATGAGGAGGGTTTTGTGGCCATTGATGCAGAGAACACTAAACTTTTAAAAATGATCACATGCAAGATGTTTGAAAATTAATAGTGGGCTGAGAAAAAACACTTAGCATGGATAAGTTTGAAAGCAGCATTGAAATAAAAATTATGCTTTGCAATGGAGAAGAATAAGACAACCAATTTCACAACAACAAAAAGCAATCGGGAAAACAAAAAAAAAAAGAGTACAAAAATCACATGGAAAGGCATATAGCACAACACATGATCCAACAAAGGGCCGATAACAAAAAAAGAAACACGACAAATGGAGTACCATGAGTAAACAACCCATCAAATTTATATTATTTTTTTGCATTTTGATGGCTGCATTAGCAATATATCGAAGAAAATGGGTAGTTGATCACTTCTTAACAAATCATTGCCAAATTCCACCAATCTACTCCAAATAGCTTTCATAGCTATGCTCAGTGTCAGGGACATCATCGTTGGCACTGGTTGTCAATTGCTATCAACTTGTCACCCAAAACACAACAAGCATTGGATTACAATCAAATGTAAAATATCCAAAACTTTTCCCAAACAAGCAAGAATAAGCAAGTCAGATTAAGCAAAATCACAAGACTAATGAAAACGAACCAAGAAAACTCAAGAACATGATGATTATAAGGGTCCATAGTAATGAAAACCACAGCAATGATGTATGCAATAAAAAACAAAGAATCAAAGATACCCATTACAAGAGGCCAAAGGGTAGAGATATTGATAACAAGTTAAAAAAAACTGCCACAATGAGGAAGGACGAAGGAGAACAATGGCGAAAGAGGAATGATGAGGTAATCCAATAGAGAATAGGGTTGGGTTAGTAGGGCAGGGAGGCTAACTTAATTTACAAACCTAGATGAGAAAAATCTAGGCAAAAGGCTTCTTTTCCTAGGGTAATGAGGTCAATTTATGTTAAACATTAAACCTACTAACCCACGCCAACCAAACAAGGCTAAGTAAGCTAACTAAAAGAGCTCTGGTTGTCAAAAATGACTGAGCAAACATATCATACATCCCATCAACCCAATATACTCAAGGCCAAAAGGAAGTTGTGCAAAACATTTCGATGGTACATTATTTTTGGGGATACAATATAGAATAAGTTTCAAGAATGTGAAGTATTTTCCTTCCAAATAAATGGTGAAGTACTTTAACACCTAATATGAGATATGCAAAACGTTTTGTATGCTTTCAAAACAAATAGAATATTGCATGTGCTTAATACAAATAATAAAATTCATGAAAGAGAAAGAGACTTTCATGAGAACAAATTAAATATAAGAGAAATAGCTTCTCATGCAAAAAAAAACTTAAAACACACAAATCAAATTTAGACAAGAGAGGAGCATGAAAAGAAAGAGGAAGATGCCTCCAACAAAAGAGTCTCAAAAGATTAGGAGAGAGAGAGAGAGTTTGTGTGTATACATGTGTGTGCTATAGAAATAACAATTTGGTAGAAGTTGTAGAAGCCTCTAAATCTAAGTCTTGGGTTCCTATTTGTAGACAGATAGGTCACCGAAGTGTGCTAATATCATTCTCTGCATGATGGTACAATTGTGACATCTATAATTAGTTCTACTAAGAGATGAGCTTGGCATGTAGTTGATGTTCCAAAATTGGTTATAACTACTAGCATAAAGGACAAATTTGAAGGCCAACACAATGCTTCAAGGTGGGCCACCTTTTTTTGAACATTTCTTAGTTTCAAAATGAAAACTGAGTCCTCAAATATTTGTTTGGGTGTCATAAGATAATAATATGACCTATGTAGATCACCATCAAACCCTGACATTTGGCAAAATTCTAAATACTCCTTAAGAAGCATTCAATTGAAGAATAGATTGGCATCAATCACTTGTATAAGCGATAAAGCAATTGTTGAGCATCACCTACCTCAGTCCTTCGAGTCATGATTAGTGAGCAAGATTAATTGGTGAATTTCTGCAACTTTATTAAGTCTCTTACACTATGCTTTCATTTATGTGATTAATGAAATGTTAGTAAGCCTGAACACATCCCAAATAACAATGTGTGAATAGGAAATAACATGTAATATGAAATTTGATAAAGTAAATATAGCTTCCAATTACTCCACGATCATTCCAAGAAGAGTAGCAACGACCTTCAAAAAGGAATTCATCTACTATTGGACCAAACGAAATAAGAATCAAGATACAATGATAGATTGACAACCAATAAAGGCAAAAGCAAAAGAGAAAAACGTTCACACAAATAATGGACTTATGAGCTCTGGTATAAGTATCTGAAGGATAATATAATGCTTCAAGATAGGTTCAATGAATAATGTCCACATGTTCTTGAACTCCTCTTGTGTTTAAAAAGCATATTTGTAGACTCAAATATTCCTTTGATTGTCACATGGTAGTCTTATGGTCTTCATGGTTCATAATCAAACCCTACGCACCGAAACAAATTCTAAAAACTCTATAAACACCACATGGCAATTAAGAATTGATTGACAACTTTGGCACAAAATTAGCAAAACAAACCCTAGAAAGACATGTAGAAATCACATATCTTCCAAAAAAGGAGGCTAATACGAGTGATAAAGTGATTTTATACACCACATTTCAAAACCTTTAAGAAATAAACAATGTTTAGAATCAAGGGGTTTATTTTTGCATATTCAAAATGTATTTGCAATCATGGTCCCTTAATTTAATATCATGGTTCCTAAATCACTAAATTGATTAAAATAAAATTACTAAAAGGCAACTCAATGTTGGAATCTCCAACATGTATGGAATCCAAGGATAAAAAACAAAGGTCAAATTTAAGTAACCCTAACCAACTTTTTTGAAAGACATGTTTCCATGATTTCAACTCGTAAACTCCATGATGCATGCAACATCATTGCCATTACCTCAAAGTTCCCCTTCATTCAAAATAAAATTACAAAACAAATAAAAATAATAATAACAAAATTTTCAATTCAAATGAAAAACCATGTTTTTCGTATTGAAATAGAGATAAACAACTGCATCAATTATAAGTTAATGTTTAGGTGTTCACATCATTATCCATTTTTAGGTTAACCATACTTTACTATCAAATCAATTGAAACTCCATATAAATTGTTATAAATTGACATCTTCAAACTTAGGATAATATAGATGGATAGAACAAAGCATGCATTTTCATTCCTCACCTGATTAATCGTATCTAGGTTGTAAAAGAGCCAAACATGAATAAGCTAGGGCTCTATGCTTACAGAATTCATTAACTTCCTAGCATGATAATGTTCTATTCATTTTTGTTAGTTCTTGTGACTTCAACATCCATGTTTAGTTCATTATATTCACAAATATTGAACAAAAAAATGAGTTCATTTGACTAGAAAAGGAATTTTTTTCATAACAAGAGACATTGTAAACAAAATAATTGCATAAAGAAATAAACTTCCACTAGGAATTATGCAAGGATCAATCAATCCATCAATCTAGATTTGATGGACCTAATTTACATGTGATTCTAAAATAAATTATAAATATTCATGAACCAGAGAAGCTTTGATCACATTAAAAGGGATCCAATACATGAATCTTATCATGCCATTGATGAGGAACATAGTGATGTTAAGGGACAACATTCGAGATGTAAAGAGTAGGGATGAAGATGCAACTTGTACTAGCAAGCATGCTCCAACTACAGAGGCATGAGGTGAAGCAAGTCCTCCGATTGTTGAAGATAATCCATAGATCACACAGAACAAATAAAGAGCATCATCCAAAGCGATTTGTCAACCTCTTAGCGTAAACCCAAAAGGAATTCAATTGATTTGATTGCTCAGCGTCTTTTCACTACTAGGGTTGTAGTTGCTTTAAGCCACTTGACGTGATTATAGATAGAAGAATTTATTCCTATGTTTTTTAGAGATTGTACAAATTGATTCCTTTAGGCTGTCTAAGGCAATTTTATGATTGGCCAAAGCAATCAACTTGATATTTCATATTTCAAAATACCATATTTTCACTTTTTAAAATAGTTAGGAAAAAAGTTTCTATATATGGATAATAAAGGTTTTTTGGTGATAAAAAGATCCAAATTGTAGGAAAACCTTATAATTGTTCCTTTTTGAATAGTTTGAATTTATACTTCTCTTTTTTTATTATCTTCTTTACTTACTTGCTCATAAGAGTTTTTTCGACATCTTATCAATTGTGTTTTAAATTTTTGACCTAATTATCAACATTGGTCTATTTTGATTCAACTATCATTGCAAATAAAACTTGAGATATAGGAATCTAAACTTTACGTGGTTTGAATTAGACTAATTTTCTACCATCATCACTTATTCTAGATTTTAGATTAATCTTAACTTGGTCAATTATTGATGTAACTTGTGAATTCGATTACTTGCTTTCCTTTTTGTATTGTGAATGTTCACTAAAGAACCAATGATTTCTCCATTTGAATCAATATGAATGCTACTATCTTTAAATTGCATGCATGCTACAGTTTTTCACCAATCCCCATCATATCACTAATTGCAAAATTTTGTTGTTTTTTCAATGTACCAATTATTTTATGTCCATTAACTATATTAGTATCCAAATACACCAAATCATTTATGATAATATCCATTCATATGATTTTTATTCTTTTTCTCTCATAATCATAAGTGAGTTACAATAACTGACATTTCCTACCACTAGCATTGGGTAACCTAATGTTCAAATCATCTAAAACAATTATCCTTAAAACTTATTTTCGATCAATGCCTATTCTAACCATCTCTGAAAGGCTATATTATAAATGATAATTAAATGAATATAGAACTATCAAGCTCTTAATGGGCTAACTTGCTCATACTTGATACATAAAGCAAAAATTCAAAAAGTTTTTCCAGCCGGTGCATTAAACTAACAAACGAACTAAACATAAGCTGTTTCTTCAAGCAGACATTAGCTGTTTTTGGAGAATGAGTTACATTGACAACCTAATCTCGTGCTATGGTATTCCACTAAAAGAATTGATCAGATAAGTTTCCACGACCATGGTAAAACAAGATATAAGCAGAGAAGCAAAAGTAAACTATCAGGATTTGAAAAAAATCGAAACTTTTAAACGACAAATTGTTACACAACTTACATTAACAAAAGAAAATTACAGAATTCGGAAATTACGAACCTTCTTGAAGTCATGCAACTTTAGATAGCAAGCTGCGCGATTGCTATGCACTGCGATCTTCTGAGCTTTGTTCTTAGCCATCGATAGTGCCTCCGTGTACAGTACAAGCGCGTCCCGGTGCTTTGATTCGCGGTACATCTGATGAGCTCTCTCAATCTTGTTTAGTGCAGTCTCTGGCGTCGCCATAGACCTCCGTATTCAGAAAATTAACCAAATATATAAAGAGATCAAGAAATTTGGGAACTTTTTAAGGGGGTTCGAAATGCAACTTCGTCCGCTCCTATAAGATGACCACTGCCACAACGCCGAGAAACGCGGAACATTCGGTAAAAGGAGAGAGAGAGAGAGAGAGAGAGAGAGAGAGAGAGAGAGAGAGAGAGAGAGAGAGAGAGGGAAGGAAGGATTCAGAAGAATAGGGTAATTTAAATGGAGAAAGGTCGCAAGCAGAACAATACTGCCATCGGTGTCGATGATCGTCGGCGTCTCGCGTGGAAAACGTGTAATGTGAGGCCGATGAGAGGAAGCGGGAGTATTCGATACAAAGCTCAAGAGATCCTTCGCCTTATCTTAAATTTACGGAAATGCCACCTCAAAGAGCAATCAAAATCCTAATTTTGGGCCTTACTGCAATTTAATCTATACATTCGTTTCTTCTTTGTGTTTTTTTTTTTTTTTTTTTTTGGTGAACACAATAATTTTATGTAACCATTATTATTTGAATTTAAAATATTAATAGTCTAAAGTTTGATCATACCCTTTTGTAACACCAATAGAATATGACTTATTTATAAATATTTTTTAATTTTTATACTAATTTTTTTATTTTTAATTAAAAAATATAAAAAGCTTTTGAAATTTTCATATCAATTTGAGATTAAAACTCGTGATTATTATGTTGAATTTTGTTAATTTTCTTTCATCATAAAGCTATAAGACTATCAACTTATCTAATTTCTCTTGCATATCTCTTTTCTTTTCTCTCAACTTTGATGTCCTTTTCTTATCATTTATTCTCTTAATATTCCTGTTGTTGTCCTTTCAATCCTTTCCATCATAATGGCTAAGATGAGGGGCTCAATTTCAAAGAGAAGTGGAGGCCTAATAGATCTTATGCACCTCTCTTTTCTTCCCCTGTTGCTCACATAACTAAACCCTCATTCCCTCTTTTTATTCTCACTTCTCTGACTTCTACTTGTATTCCATTCTTATCGTTTCTCTTTCACTAAGACTACTAAGAGAGTTATAATTCCCCCCATTTAAAAATAAAAAATTATTATGTCATTTGCTTCATCAGTCACATTCCTTCTTTCTCTCTCTCTCTCCTCTTACAGAATAACATTGTCAATACTTTACAACTAGCTGATTAAACTATACAGAACCCACTCAATTAATTGAAAAATTTTATTTTTCAAACATTCAATCTCAACCTAACTACTCAATCCTTTTTATTGTGAGGATGATATAGTCCACCTCTTGTAAGAGGAAACATTTAAAATTGCATCATTCTATGAAAACTTTTTAGTGAATTATTACATTTAAACACCCACACCCTTATGCCCAAATGGTGGAGGCCACTAAGAGGTCTTGGAAATTGTTAGGTGGATTGCAATTTTTCTTTTTTATAAGAGATTCTTCTTATTTAAATACTCAATTATTAAAGACTTTGTCACCATTCAATAAGTGAGCTTTTAAGTGATCAATGGTCACACTCTTAACAAACCCTAAAAATAGCCTTACAAAAAGATAACTTTGATAAATTCTATTTTATATCAAATTCTAACTTTTGCTAAACTTTGCATTGAAATTAATACAAATTTTCTCATCTCCCACTCTTATCCTAATTAGCTTGGTGAAACCATAATTCAAGTTGAGGTTGAGTATGATTAGATTCTAGTCTTTGATGCTTTAAAATACTTTTAATCATAACTACTCTTCAAGGCCCTTAATATCAAGCTCCTTTATGCAATAGGCCTTAGCTATGAGCTTCACCCCAAATGACAAATTATAAGCTCCATAACATTTCACAAGACCATCTCAAAAAAGAGGGCTCTCCTCAAATTTGAGGGATGAATTTTAGCCAAAAGTCTAACCTTATGACCAAAAGACTCTTCTTCTAATTTCATTAAATTTGTAATTTACATAATTTATCTCCTTTTCATATGAACATCATGCTTCTTTCTTATTTGAAGGAAAACTTCATTCTTCTTGGAAAAATAAAATGTAATTTTCATTACGTTGGTTAATATTGAGTTATGGGATATTATTAAACATATTATTAAATTTTCTTATAAAAAAAGTTTGTGATAAATTTTAAAGTTATTAAGTGAATTCAACTCACAAGAAAAAAAGTTTAACTTAATTTTTATGTTATAAATATCATTTATTATAACAGGTCAACCACTGAATTTGAAAGAATTATAAATTTAGATGTTGCTCATGATGTTTAATATGAGTTACAAAATTGTTATGAGAACAAGAAAAAAGTTTGCACCTTTAACCACGAAGATGAAATAGCTTTGCATTACAAGCTTAAAAGTTCATTTCTTGCAAACAAAAATAAAAAAAATCCAAAAGTAAAGGAAAACAAATGATAAAGACACACAATTACACCCTACCTAAAATCACATTCGAATATTAGTCTTAATAATTTTAAAATTATAATAATTAGAGTTTAAATATAATTAAAAGATACTAAAAACCTAACTAATAAGACTTAATTCAATATGCTCAAATCAATTAATTTTTTAAATACTTTAGAAATCAAACAAGCAAAGTTTTTTCTAAGATTGTCCATGTTTTTTTTTATATAAATCAATAATCAATAAGAATAATCTTAAGAGATATATAACATTTATCATAAAGACAAATGCACAAAAACAATCTTGATATAACTAAATCCATAATATACCCACATAACTAAATATTCTATCTTCAAAATATATAATAATTAATCATAATTATCAATACTTTTTTATATAAAAAAATTTATAATTTTATCATTGGTTTATAAAAGTATTTTTTTGAATTTGAAAATCTAGTTATGCTTATCAAAGATATAAATAAAAATACATACATTGATATATTACCTCAAATATGACCATTAGCATGTTCTTTAAAATATATAAATAAAAAGATCACAATCTTCTTAAAAATAGACTATCAAATTTAAGTATACATAAAGTTTCTCATCTTTTGGTGCTTTAAGATTTTAACCTATAATATAAATACATAATGAGCTTAAAAAGTCAACTAGTAACTTTATATTTAAATAATAAGATAAGATAAAGTATGATAATAATATAAACTATAAAAGACTAATAAATAATATTAAATAAGTATTTGTGATCATCATCAAAATATAAATTTATAATAAATTAATAAAAAAATGATATCAAGATATAAAAATATATATAAGTATGTAAGAGCATATGATCAAATAATAGAAATGTATGAAATAATTAACATATAAAAAACATACGAATGTAGCTTCTAATTGTGTACATATATATATATATCATATGTCTATTATAATTTATTTTATACATCTAAAGTCTAAGCTTTTTATATATTTCTAAACTATTCCAACTATAGTATTATCTCAACTTTTCATCTTAATATTATTTTTTATCTATTTCATAATACCCATACTTATCATCAAAGCTCAAGTATTTATTGAATGATCATTATTCCAATGTTATAGAATACTATCTTATCTATATAATGATTACATCAAACATAAAACATGTAGATCTATATCATATAATCTAACATCATATCATAGTATATATAACTTGAATTATAGGCATATCATATCATGTTCTTCTCATAATGAATCTCATTCTAGGCTGTTATATCACACAAGTAGCTTATCATATATCATATATATATTATAGTGGATCTCATCGCTAGCTATCAGATCACATAGTAAGTAGCTCATTTCATATCATATGAGGTCTGGTGTTAATGGTATCATATTATAACACATCATCTCATCTCTACTAGTAATAGTAACATAGTATGACGATTAGAGTTAATATTATTATATCAATATCATCATTCTTATCTTTACGCATTCTCTTCATAATATATCCATAATACATTAATACCACCATTTATAAAATCATTATAACAAAACTAATATAGCTTGAATTATATTAAGTACTCATGGGTCATATATCATAAGTATTTATCTTTTACTTTATTTTATTTATTCTTATTTCTCATCTATTTTTATATTATATTTCTTATTTATTTTTCATATTTCACATCACTAATATTATTAAATCAATCAATTATTTCATATCTTTATTTTTATTTCTCATCATATAGCATATAGTAATGACATAAAATATTGTACAAAAGAAAAGATAATATACCACTATATTAAATACTAAATAATTATAATATAATATCGTACTTATACTTAAATTATTTAAAATTTACACACGAACTCTTTTTAGAAAAATTCTTATATTAACTTTTTTCCTTTAATTTCTTATAAATTAATGATTAAGCACTTAATAAAAAATAGTTACAATTCTATTATTGATCAATATTGATTCAAATAACATTACTAAATCTATGACTTCAATGTTATATGTTTAAGTTTTATTTTGATTCAATTAAGTCATTCTATTAATGATTTTGCATTATTTTATAGAAAAATCTTAAAGATTTCTCTTTTTACAATTAAGATTTTCTAATTTTTTTAAAATAATCTTTAAGCATCACCTAGTTCCTCCGTATGTGCATCGAAGATAAGAAAATACATGATAGCTCATTAATTCTACCTTCTTTATATCAAAAATTACAAGCACAACACTCGACCAAAGTTGCCAGGGCACAGATTTATGAAAACACCCTGTTCCTATCTTGATTTAGATTCAAAATTCTAAAATTTAATTCTTTTCAACTCTTAAATTAATAAGATGAAATTAGGTAAGAAAACAAAATCAATCATAGTATTTCCATGGTTTTCCATGAGCTACTTATTTTATGTTCTTCCCATTGAATTGAAGAGGAAGGGAAAAGCATTAATGACTTACGAGTCCTCAATCTTAGCTGTAAAACTTCAAAAGATTGCAAAGTGATGAGGATTGGAAGCAATAGAGGTCAACCACATGTGTAATAATGAGTGGTGATGCAACAAAAGAATAGATTAGAAGAAATTAAGGTTTCTTCTTTTTACACTTATTATGGTGTTTTTATTAATTATTTAATTCATAAATTATATATTATTAATAATAGTTTTATTTAAATTTATACTAAATTCAAAGAAACTTTGATTAAAACATAATAAATGTCAATAGACTCATCTCGATGAGCTCAATCTAATAGTATACTTATTTTTCAAATCTAACATATTTGATAAATATATATTTTATAAGAAAATATTTAAAATTATTATTTTAATCAACTTTATCAAAAATAAAAATCTTAATTCACTTTATTAAATCATTTATAACTTCTTAAAATCAATATTAAAAAAATTGAGTCATTACACACATTGCTATTAATTTAAGGAGAAAGGACACCTTCATTATAATTGTCCAAAGCTGTTAGAGAAGAGAAACATAAAGAAGCTCGAGAATAAAAAGATGGCCACATTGCGTAATTCAAATATATCATCATTATCTTCAAGCAATGAAAAGAATAACAAAAAAGAGGTGATGTGTGAATAAGCTAATGATTAAAAATAAATGCCCATTGTCAAATATTGATGATTTGTTTGATAAATTGTGAGATGTAATAGTCTTTTCAAAAATTTATTTAAGATTAGGACACCATTAATCAAAGATTAAAGTGATTAACATCTCTAAAATAATATTCAAGATCCATTGTGGACATTATGAATTTTTGTTTTGTCTTTTAGCCTCACAAATACTCTCATATGTTTTATGGATTTAACAAATTAAGTCTTTAAAAAAAATTTTAATTAGTTTGTTATTATTTTTATTGATGATATCACAATCTACTCTAAATTTATTAATGAACATATTGTACATTAAATGTTATTTTGTAAACCCTAAAAGAGAACCAGTTATATATTAAATTCTCTAAATATAAAGTTTGGTTGTCCCAAGTTGTATTCATAAGACAAAAGACTAAGGCAACAAGAATCTATATAAATCCTTAAAAAATTTCTATAATCATGGATTTAGCTTATACCTATTTTAGTTTTAGAGATTAAGAGTTTCCTTAGTTTAGCATATTATTATCAAAAAATTGTGTAAGATTTTTCTTAAATTGTATCTTCTCTTACTAGATTAACTTAGAAAGTAGTAAAATTTGATTATGATGTAGATTACAAGAATAACTTTATGACATTAAAAGAAAAATTAACCATAGCACCAATTTTGGTGTCACCCAAGAGACCTAATAGATATCAGGTTTACAATAATGCTTTACTTCAAGGGTTAAGGTGTGTTTTGATGTAAAATAGTGAAATAATTACCTATGCTTTCTAGGTAATTGAAGCCCCATGAAAGAAACTATCACATGCATAACCTAGAATTGGTTGTTATAGTCTTTACTTCAAAAATTTGAAGGCATTATCTTTATAGGGTAAAATCCGAAGCATTTATAAATCATCAAAATTTTAAGTACTTTTTTTCTAAAAAAAATAAATTTATAGCAAAGAAGATTATTTGAATTCATAAAAAAAAACTATGACTTAATGATTAACTATTATGTCAAAAAAACTAATGTAGTGCTAAATTTCTTAAGTAGAAAGTCAATATTGAATTCTCTAGTTAAGCAACCAAATTAGAAACTAATTTCATTTAAAATAAAGAGGTTACAATAGGAATGAGTCATGCATCAAAATATTGGATTATTGTACCAACTATAAATGAAGCCTAATTGGCTTTTCTTTATTAAGGAAGATCAATCACAAGATGAGAAATATAAAAAAATAATTTAAAAAATAAAGATGGATAGGAATCTAATTTTACCCTTAATAAGTGTGGTGTATTGAGATTTTAAGAAAGGTTATATATTCCTAATCATTAATAGCTTCAATTATTACTATTATATGATGTTCATAACTCCATGAACTTCATCCATCCAAGAAATAATAAATTATATCAGGAGCTTAAACCAAATTATTAATAGCTTAGAATAAAAAGAGATGTGATAAAATAGGTGTAGAAATATATTATTTTTTAGTATGTTAAGAGTGAATAATAAAATTCTAATATTTTATTACAATATTTTCATATCCATAAGTGAAAGTGAGAATTTGTAGTTATAGAATTTATTTTTGGACTTCTCAAGACTTTTACCATGCACAATTCTATATAAGTAGTTGTAGATGGATTGGCTTAATCTACATACTTCCTAGCTTTTAGGATCACCTAATTTTGTAAAACAAATTAATTCAATTATATATGTAGTAAATTTTGAGATTACATGGCATTTCAAAAGTGATAATCTTTGATAGAAATCCCAAATTTATCTATTGATTTTGGAGAAAAGTACAAGTAGCTTTTGGGACAATTAAGATTCAATACAACTTATCACCATCAAATCAATGGCCAAATTGAAAGAAAAATCAAAATACTTAAGAACTTGATGCAATTTTGTGTATTAGATTTTAGAAATGATTAGGAATATCTCTTGTATTTATTTGAATTTGTATATAATAATAACTACAATGTTAGTAATATTATGATATTTTTACAAAGCCTTGCATAAAAAGAAGTGTTTATTTCCTCTATATTGGTTCGAGGGAAAAGAAAGACAACTAATTCAAAATAAATTTGTTGACTAGGCCACCACAAAAGTCAGAATTATTAAGGATATGATTCAAACAACCCAAGATTGACAAAAAAATATTTTGATGAAAAATATAAGGATGTTGAATTCTATAAAGGAAAGCATATGTTTCTTAAAGTTAATCCACTAAAAAAGGTTATAAGATTTGGTAGAAAAGTAAAGTAAAACCCAAATACAATGGGCCTTTCCAAAATATTAGAATGAATTAGACCAACTACATATAGAGTAGACCTACCTCCTCAAATGTTAAGTGTGCATAATATTTTCTACATATCCTCCTTAAGAATACATGTATTTGATTCATCTTATGCTATTTATTATGATCTAGAAGAGAACGAAATTCTACCCGATCTATCTTACCAAGACCAATCAACTAAAATTCTAGCAAAGTAAGAAAGGTGATTAAGAAATAAATTGATTCTCATAATAAAAGTGCTCTTGAAAATTAAAAGGAGAGAGTAGAAACCTAAGAAGTAAAAGAAGGTATGCTTGTAATAGTATCCAAAATTATTTTAAATTTTAAGATGAAATTTCTGTAAGGTGAGAAGATTGTAATAACCTGATACATTTACCTTAATTGTTTCTCTCCAATTTTATGTTTTATAAATTGAATAAGTACATTCTAAATTTAAAACCCAAAAATATAGTCTAATTGACGCCTTGATAATATACCAAGATGATGTGGCTTGGTATAAAATTTGAATATGTCATTGTGATGTTCTCATCGTAATCCATAGATATATTATTTATATTTTTAGAGACTAGTTAGATTTTTAGTAAATTCTTCTCATTTAATGTGAGAGGATAAGCTCCCTCCCATTTCCCAAAAATCCATTAGAGTTTTTGGAAAATATGTGAGAAATAAGAGAGCAAGGAGAAGAAGAGTTTAGAGGGTGATAGGAAATGCTTTAATTTTCAAATCTCATGTTCTCACATTGCTTTGATGAGATAAAAATGAAGAGAAGTTTTGAAGAAAGAATAAATTTTAATCTTAATTTGTGAAAATGGTATTCAAGGTAAGATCTCACTAAGATTTTCTTTGGAAAGCACATATTAATAATTTGGATGAGCAAAAGAATAGATTTTACAAGATTTAGATTATCACCATGAGGGATAGAGACCATCATCTTTCCAATTGTGTGAATCATCCTAGATTGTTTTGATCTTTTGGTATGAGTCTATAGAGAGAGCCAACGAGAAGCTTTTCGTCAGCAGATTATGGCCAATGTATTAACTATATTAGTAGGACCCACATATCAGACATTACAATAGGTATCTATTATTACCTGAGATCATTTGTTCAATTACTGGTTAAAATGATAAATTAAATGAGTCATATTAGTATGATGATAGCAAAAATTAATCATTTATACATGTTTTGTAGTAGCACAACATTTATATAATATATTAGAGCGTAGTTGCATAGATCTTGAGAGTCATACTTGTATGACTATGCTATTAAGTAATTACAATTGAGATTATTTTGCCAAGCAAATATATTACCTATAGTAGAAGTACAAATGGTAGAATGAACTAATATGATAAGGGGATGGTATTGTGCATTAAGTGACAAATCAAACAAGTATAAAATATATATTGGATTTGTATGATATATTTTTAATAGTTTGATAGGGATTGATTATATGATTCGTTATTTGACTAGTATTAGGTAATAAGATATAGATATCATACCATACGATATGAAATCAGAATATAGCTATGACACATATTGTGCATAATAAATGAGAATTGGACTAATATGATTATTTGATGAATAGGTTTACTATAAAATGTCTATTTGATCTCTGATATGACCCATCGACTATCTTAGGTTATATTAGTATAATAGTGAAATTAAACTGATACAATCATAATAACACATTGATCTAACTATTGTAAGACAATACATTATGATAAGATTGATCATATTATCATACTTTCATAATAAAAAAGTAAATTTTTAATTATAAGTATTAATTTGAATTTTTGTAGAGAATGAGAACTAATTAAGGAAAATAAAAAGTAATAAAAGAGACATCTCATAGTAGTTAGTATGCAAACTAATTAATTATGATATAAATAGATTGTTAAATATTTTTTGATATTATTATAAAATGTATGATGATGTAAGTATTGCATGGCTAATATTCTTTTGCATGTGTTCTAACTTCATTATAATACTTAATATTATATATATATATATATATATAATTATTCATGTATATTTGTATAAGTTATATGATATTATATATTAAAACTTATGATAAAATAAAAAAATTGAAATGAAAAAAAACTAATATGTCTAAGAAGAAATATGATCCTATTAAATAATAACTTAATAGATGTGATATATATGATATACACTCATTGTGTTGTGCTACCTAGAGATAGGACCATGATATAAAGAGACATCAACTTAATAATGATGAGATCTTTAACTCTCCACCATCATGGATACTAAGAGATTAGGCTTCAACATTTTGAGCACCTTATTTCTCATCAACACAAGATGTTGACACTAAAAGGCAAGACTTATTAATGATGAGATTCTTTACTCTTGGATATCATGGGTATTTAGAGATGAGATTCTAACATTTTGAACTTCTTGTTTACTATTAACATATAATGTTGGCATTAAGGGTTTAGATAGCAATGATGATATATTTTACTTTTCAGTGTCTTATTACTTAGAGATTGGGCCATGACATTTCAGAATGTCAAAACTTATGATGATGAGATATGATATAAAATCTCTAAGAGTTAAATCATAGATCATGAGAAAATTTGAGCCTAAAAGAAGAATAAATATGTGAAAAAAAAATAAATAGAAAAGAAAAATAAACAAAAAAAATAAATGTAAAAAATGAAATCAAAGTAAAGAAAAAAAAATATTATATGCTTATTATGAGAAATATATATATATATATATATATACACACACACACACACATACATATAGCTATATGTACATTATTATAACATTCTTTTATTTATTATTATTTTATTATTTAGTTACTTTATTTGCTCATTGTATTACTTTATTGCATGGAATTAGAGGTTTGTCTACTAAGCATATTATGTTCATTTTTTACTTATATTAAAGAATCTGAGGATTCCTAGAGGATATTTCAAAAATCTAAAGGTTAAGAGACTAATGTATTTGATGAGTATGAGAGATATTATATATGAGTGAATACATTTGTACTTTATTTTGAATCTATATTAGTTTCAATTTTCAAATTTTATATAATATGATAATTGTTTATTTTATATGCATGCTAATTGTGTTGGAATGTTTTGGTATTATTATGAATTTTTATGTAATTCTAGCTCATTTTAGTAATATTTGTCATCTTTTTATAATGTGAGTTCTAATTTAACTTGATAGATCTATATTATAGATGCATATTATTAAGTTGTATTTATGTTAGGTGGGGCATGATGATATCTTTATTACTTTAGGTATTAAAGAAAAATCAAGATAAAATTACATAGTATTTGCATTAATTTTGGAATCAAATTTAGGTTCTAATCTAGATAAAGATTTTTTGTCCTACACTTCTTTATAGATAAAACACTTAACACTAAAAAACACTTATTTCTTCATTAAATTTCTCATAAAAGTTAGATACAACCTCATATAGTTGAGAAAGTTGAGATAGATTTGTAATTCTTGTGTTACTAAACAAATTTGCATGATGTGGAAATACTTCTAACAATGTGTTAAGGAGTTACCATCCTGTGCTGTCTTCTAATTTCTAATTGCATAGGCCAATTAAAAGAAATCACTAGAAGTAATGAACCTTTCCTTAACACCACGTGTTGCTAGAAATCGAAAACTATTTTGATGTTTTTGATTGTTTTGATAAGATTGCATGAAAATAAAATATGAGATTGGCAATAATAAATACATCCATAATGATTCAATTTAACTAAGTCAACCCTTAACCATTAAACTCACTAATATCCCATGAGAACTCTAAATTAAATTAAATAAGATACACAAATACATAATCAAAATATACAAAGTAACAAAAACTTTAAACACCATTACTAAAAGCCCGAAAGCTAAATAATCGATATGATAAAGTGAACTAAATGTATCGCATCACCATCTTGTAATTAAAAAAATAGAAATAAAACTTGTAATTAAAAAAAATAGAAATAAAACTGTGTAAAATGGTGTTTATGAAATTTGATTTTTTTTTTACTATAATAACATTTTGATTTTTTTTTTAAATTTTTTTTTCTAAAATAAAAAATGACTATGTTTGAACCTTTTTGAGTCAAATGATAAAGTTTTTTCTAAAATATTTGTTTCATACAAATAAAAAATGACTTTATTTGCCTTAAAAAAACTTTATTTAGATTTAACCTTTTTAATCAAATCTTACTATTTGTATCATAAATTTTTTCATGAATAAAAACTTTAGAAGATAAAACACATGGACCATGTCTTTTCTATTTTCGTTAACTAATTATTGTAATTAAAAAATTTATGCATTGCAACAATTTCTATAAACTTTATTTAGATTTAACCTTTTTTGAGCAAAAGCAATGGTTCTTTATTAAACCAATGAATAAAAAAAAAATCAAAATGATACATATTAAAAAATAAATCAAAATAAGAAAATTGCAGCAAAAATACATTATATTACTTGTACCCAATTTCCTTCATCAAATGGCGATAACTTCGGCCACGTATGATACGTTGCCAAAGAAATGATATATTGTCTTGAAAGCTCATCTGAATTCTTTCTTGAACAAACCTGCAACATTAATAAAGTAGAACTCTTAACCCAATGAATGAAACAGACAAGTTATTCTAACTTCAAACTCACCATCTTACAAGACATCTTTGAATACCAATACTAATTGGTCGTATGAAAGACGGATCTCTTTGAACATAAAGTAAGCCAACCTAACAAAAGAAGTTACCAAATAGAATGATAACTTAGTTAAAACTACATTATTTTGAATTAAATCAGCTACTATGATACCTCAACCAGTGCAACAAGCGATGGATCATCAAGGATTTCGAAGCTTCCATCTGCTAGATAATTCACCTACAAGCATTAGAAGACAGGAGTTGAAGTGTTAAGTGCATAAGAAATTTAAGCTACAAAGAAAAGAAGTTAAGGAAAAAATGCATTATGGTTTGCATAAGCTAATAACAGTTCACTTGGTGGTCATTCCAGGAATGAATGGATACCCACACCAAACTCAGTATTGACAAGAGATTGAATGAAATCCATTAGTTGAATCTTAGCCCACTTCAAGGATGCAAAAGGATCATCTGTACGAGGAGGATGTCTCCAGGGAGCACCAAAATGCAATTGTTCTATTGGAACTTTTCCACTACGTACATCAGAAGCAAACTTCTGCAAAATAGCCAATGCTGATTCCATTGCAGGATTGACCTCATTCACCTAAGAATAAAAGTAAAATTAGAAACTAAAAGTTCATTCTGAAGTGAAAACCTGTTAAGCATGGTATTGTAATTAAAAATGGTTAATTGCATATCACATTTCTATTCAGTTAATATAATAACAGAGTTTAGTAAACCTAATATATTATAAAGCTTTCTTCATTCTATTATTCAAGAAGAAGAAGAAAAGGAGTGAATAGTATGGCTTATTTCTCTTTGTCGATATAAATATATAAGAGAAACCAGATGCACAATTAAAATGCGTGTACAAAAGAAAAGCAAGTTTGTTTAGGAAAACCAGCAGCTGTAAAGAAAGGGCATTCAGTTGAGTCAACTGGCCAATAAATTAGCCGAGTTGCCTTCAAGGCCTTAGTGCTTAAATTTAGCATGAGTCTCCATTGTAGGACGGACACAAGGAGTCATCAGAAACCTGTTCACCTAAGCACCCATGGCCCTAAAGATCCTACCACCTCAAAAAGAATAGAAGGCAATGCCGTATTGCTGATGAATTTAAGGGCACTATACCACATTAAAGAAATTATAATGGTCAACAAAACATCATAAATACACACCTAGGACAAGATATTCATGGAATTATTAATAGAAAAATAACAGTGTCACCAATGCTTTATCACTATTACAAACTAACAAATGATTAATGGATGTTTAAAAGGCATTAAAACTGGTAATATAATAGAGAAATCATGATCACGCATTCTATTTGAGTATGATACAGGGCAATGATGCGTCTCTGTTAAGTACAACAACACATTCTAACAACTATAGCATCTTGTATTTGTATTCAAATCTTGAAATGTTGCTTGTCAAGGTGTCAATCAATTCTTGAATGAGCAGTCTTTATACCGGAATAGTATAAAAAATAATGCGAACGAAATCTTGCAACACAACCAAACCACAACATAAAAATATATCTTTCTAAATTGCCTTATATTTTGAAATCAATATTGCATCTTGTTATAGAAAACAAGCACATGAGATATGTTAAAATCTGTCCTCAAGTACTGCTTTAGGTTTTAGACAATTCTAATGGTCGGAATGATTGATGCCTAGAGCGAAGCCCAATGCAACAAAAGCTCCCGCAAGTATGATAATGGCGAGAAGGATAAGAGTCAAAGCCAAGATTGTGCTATATTCAACCTTTCCCACTATTTTTAAAAGATTACTTCTATGACACAAACCCAAGACTTCCACATCACATTGATTCATAAAATTTTGTAAAAATACAGACTTCAACATTTGTTCCTAATAAAATTTAGATAATTATCAAAATGAAAATAGCAACACTCCATATTCGAGCTAATTGGTATTAAGATTTGGTCAAAATAGAAGTAAAAATCTAAGCAAATGACTTGATAAAAACAATCATGAGGGTCTTGCAATAGGCTTAGATTTTTTTTTTTTTTTTTTTTTTTGGTAAAATAGCTTTGTCATAGAAGCAGCAAGGAACAATTACTCAACCAAAATTCACAGATATGATTTAAAGATCTAATTAACCATGCAAAACAAAATCAGAGGTTTAACATTTAAAACGTTTGTTCATGCATGAAAAATTCCAGATTTGACAAATTGTTTGCCGTTTCAGTTTCAACCAAGCAGATTAATAATAGAGTTTGTAATTCTATTCAACATTTAATAAAATTATAATTGAAGTCCTTCAATGATATTTTACAGCAAATAAATCTCAGATCAACTGCAGGGAGATATCAACTATGACAGACAAATGTTTAAAACATTTTTCATGCACGAACAATTCCAGAATTGACAAGTCGTTTTCAGTCCCTATTTCAAACAAGCAGATTAATAATAGAATTCGCAATTCCATTTAACATTTAATAAAGTTTTAAACAAAGTTCTTGGACAAGATTTCACAGAAAACAAATATCAGTTCAACTGCAAGGGCATATCAACTATGAAAGACGATTGATTTAGCATTAACAAGGTAGGAGATTGTGTAGAAATCGTCAAACAGTGATCAAGGAAACGTCTAGAAGAAATTGCTCAGTCAACTTTCACGATCATCCTTGGAATGGTAAAAGGCAACGACAAACCCAAACCTCTACCCACGGATTACCATCCTTGGAGAAGGCAAACTTCAATGATCATCAAACATAACATAATGTCGAAGTGACTATTAACAAGGTTATTCCATAAGTAGAAAGCACCTCTAATGTCTAAAAACTCAAAACAATCTACTTTAAATACATCTATCTATCTGTCTATATATATATATATATATATATATATATACACACACAACACACATACATATATACATATATAAAGATACAAATACACACACAGTAATTCATTAAATTGAAAAACTCGGTAAAGCTGAAATTGAAAAATCTTGTCATGACTATTTAATCTATTTAAGCCATCAGGCAATATATTTAGAAGTATAGAAAAATCTGATAAGATCAAAGTCTAAAACATAAAGAAAACAAAATTCTTTTGCCGTTAGTAATGTAGGGTATAAAAGGATCCGATTAGTACAGTCCAGACCCTATTGAGATGGAAAAAAAACTTATTGCAACCCTCAATAATTGAGATATTTGGAATGACGCAACTTGTATCTCTGCATTTATTCTGTCTCAAGCCTCCAGACACAGGATCAATGTCATGATCAACTCCATCAGCAATTTTGTTATGCCTTGTTGCATGAAACATTTTACTTCTGCATGCATGAGCACATCAAACGTGCTGCCGAATATGGGGTGCTAATTCCATGTATCTTTTTGTTAATCATTTCTTGAATAAAAACATGATAGTTTGGTTAATTTTTGCAAGCATAAGTGAGAAAGAAACTTTACCAAGGAAAGATTTGCCTTTTGATTTGTCATTTGAGTTTTTTTTTTTTTTATGTTCTGCTATGCTGTAAATAATTAACACAAATAAAAAAAACTAAGATTATGACAAGTAATAAGGGCATGAACTGATTTCCATAAGTATTGCACATAATCATGTGTTATGAAGCTCGTGCATGCCTCAAACATCTTATTGCCCATGTTTTTTTATATACAGATCAACATTAAGAGATGATAGTTCTCAAAAACAAATTTGGTAAATCAAGAATTGGTATAGAAGACGGCCTTAGAGATCATATAAATAATAGTTATTAAATGCTCACTTGCAAGGATGCCAAATAAGCATCAACGATATCCTCAAAGTTGCTTTGACCCTCAGCCCTGCAAAAAAATGGGAAAATAAATTGAACAAAAATTTGTTCCAAATTTAAATAACTGCGCCTCATAGAAGTTCACATAAACAAAAATGGTCGAATGCTTAGCTCAATACTACTTAAAGAAATTATTTATACCACATACATATATTTATCTTTAAATTAGAAATGCTGACCAGTAGCGTATAAATTAGATTTGATGATTTTTAACAAAAATCTTACAAGTAAATGCATATACTGTGCTGTGGTTGAGCGGTGCACAAGTGTGCCAACTGTTTTGGGTATAAGTGCCTGTCCACTAACTGATCTGACAATTATAAACAATTCAAACAAATCACTTAAACTGCTTGAGGGTTTTACCAACGTTAAAAGAAAGAATTGCCCATTACTAGATAAAAGGCTTCACACAAGCATCTAAACCCCTCCAAATTGTTGTCTAAATTTCCTGAATAAATATTGAAATGACCAGGACTACAACGTTCTGTCTAGTAATCAAGACTTGTTAAATTCAATGCAACCTTCCAAGTAAAACCTAGAGTCACATGTCAACAAGTAAGATGCCAAGCTAAATAACTCATGTAAATCATCTCCTTGCATTTAACAGCTTCAATGAGATATCATTAACATGCTCAAACAATGGTAACATAAACATTACCTTGCTATCAACACAATCAACATTCGTTTTACAAAAAACATTACCAATTAGATCTCAAACTAATTTAATCTCGACTCAAGATCACGCAAAGTTTTGATCCAATCTCAACTGGATCCATACTTCAAAAGTTAAGTATTTGATTTAGTCTATGATTTGATGTACATCTCACTCAGCAGGGATTACTTTGAAATAGATAAAACTAAAATCAATCCAATATATCCACTAAAATTCAGTTCTAATGTAGATCATTGTGGCATAACTTCAGCCACTGCGACATCTTTGCATGGCTTTTGCAATAGTCAAAGCTTCCCTAGCCAAACACATAAGTAATTACAGCTTACTTTGATTTGCCCATGTTGGTTCAGTTGGGGCTTGGATGAATGGCTATTAATAATTCTGGTTATAATGAAGCCTACCAGCAACTACTACACACTATAAGGGTGTCCATTCTACAATGTTTTCATGTCTGGTTTACCAATTTATTAACGATTTGTTTTACTCAAAAGATGGCCAGATTAAGCATCACTTAGGATCAAACATTTGGTTCTCCAAGTGATTTGCATTCAATACCCACTAATAATATCACAGGCATCACAATATGGTCCAAAATCAACGAACCCTTGATCAAAGTAATACAAAAGTGAAGATGTGAGGACCAACTGTGGTTTTCATATTTGGTATTCAGAAATAAAACTGGACACCTTAAATCCTGCAATTAACTTTAAGGAAAAAGCCTTAAGTTCTTTTACCCGTATTACTTAAAGGGGATTACACCAAAACAGTTGCCAAAGAATTTCAGTAAAGATGTCATGGTATTTAAAAAACAAGAAAACAGTAAAAGGAGATGACTAATTACCGAATTGGGTAAAAGTAACAGTTACATGGGAGAAACTATTGAAAACAGAGCAAATGTGTAACACTATCAAATTACTAATAGAAGTTGAGAAAGAGCATGTTACTTACTGCCAATAAGAACCAGTCTGCTTTAGAGCATAAAGTTCAGATAGGTGCCGTGGATTTGGACCAAGAACCTCATCAATCACTTTCCACTATAACTTCAATAATGACCAAGTGAGTTACAATAATGATATTAGCTCAGAAAATCTTAATAACATAACCCTTAAAATTGCTTGCTGAAGATAAAATACAAATAGCATATACATAAGCACTCCTACGAACAAATTGTTACTACCTCATATTCACTAAAGTAGTCAGAAACCATATGCAGCTTTGCCTGTTGAGGTGTCCAACCATAGGTCTAGAAATCAAGCTTCTTGTTAGCCCAACAAATAATAAAAAGTGAGAAAATATAAACAAGATATTTGAAGCTTTGTTACAATCAAACGCCACATACAAGCACAAAAAGGGATTGAGAAGAAAAAGAGAACACTGCTATCATAGCACAAGCTACAACATGCATTTTCAGCTATCATCTTACCTCCCGAAAGATGAATATGTCACGAAAACCAAAATCCATGAATGCTTGATATGAATAGTAGCTGCAAATGTTATACAAATGAGTACAATCATCCATCTTCAGCAAAAAAAGCTATATCTGCAGGATCAGCAGTGCAATTAAACTGCATAACAATTGGACAAACATATGCAACAAAAAAAGAAAAACACTCCTTCAAAATGGAAAACTCACAAAGTGCAAAATGCCAGCATTCAATCTCATATAATTAGGCAAAAAAAGGGAGAAAATAAAATACATTCACAGAGAAAAGATAAGTAAATAAAACTTAATGGATCACATCTACCTCTAATAATTAGATACAAAATGGCAAATCAATTAATTTCTTCCACAGCTTCCTCATCATCGACTTCATTAATTGACATCACCCTAGTTTTCTTTTTGATGATTTGCCCCAATATGGGTTATGGAAGAATTTTTGTCTTTCTTTCTTTCTTTTAATGAAAAATTCAAGGTGGTATAACAAACATGTATTAAGGAGTATCAATATCTAATACAATGATGTATGCCTTCAAAATATATTAGTTTTCATATATCATGAATCATAAAGGAGCTTACTCATTTGAGTGCTAATTTAATCCACACAAGCATTAGATTGGGGACCAAATCCATATTTCTTCCCTAACAGATTCCAATCAAATTGAGTGCTCATCACCTCTTGTTTTTAAAGACACCCTACTTTTTTATTATAAACATAAAACATTTCCACTGTTGAAAAGACATTGAAAATAATTTCAACTCCCTCAAGGAACAAATGGTTTTGTATGGGAAATTTTAAACCTTAGCAGTGCTTTAGAAAGCCTGTTTCCCGGCTTTGACTGCAATAAGACAGATTGCATACTTATATGGAAACAAATCAAGCTCGAAGTCACAGTTATTTAGCAATAAATTTGGTCAAGCAGATTATCACTGCCACTATGTTATACAACAATTATGTTGGAACCAACTCATAACACTATAAGATGTGAAAGAAAATGTCCTGCAAGAGGAGATGTAAACTCCACAATGAAAACGAGACAAAGACAACCACCATGCCAGTAAAACGGTGTTTGGGTGATCATCAATCCTGTGGATGACAACAATTTTTGAATGGGAATATAAGACTAATGCATCCATTCTTAGTTCCAAATCCCTCTATAAAAAGGTCCAAAACAATGCACTCTCCTCAAAGTTCTTCCAAAATCCCATTTTCCCAATGAAGGGAACCTAGTTCTCTATCAATCAATGTCTCAATGAAAACTGGTATGAAAAAAAGAAGGGAGTGAAACAAAAGAGAACAGACAAGAAAACTTGAAGGTGAAGGTGCTTTTACCACTAACAATCCCATACTTAGCTTTTGGCTCTCAATGCTTCATAAACATTCGCCTCATTTTCTATCAATGACCATGAACAAAAGTGAGATTCGATTATTGAGAAGGAAGCAAAGATGAAGCTCAAGATCGCCTGATACATGGCTTGCACAAATCTTGAAAAGCATTCAACATTTTCAACTATTTGTGCATCACCAATATCTCTATTACCCTCCAAAAATGATGACTTGAATTGTTCATAGCCTAACAAGTATGCTCACCATCATAAATTCATGTTCAAAATTTCCTTTCTTAGATCCTTACAAGCATGATCCCAAAAGACTATCATTTTCTATCCTTAATTTTTGTACATTACTAAAATTGATTGATAAAGGAGAGATACAATAAAGTATACTACACTAGACAATAACATTTAATTACACAAAAGATGACATTTTCTTACACTACAAAAGAGGAGAAGTACAAGATCATTAAGGCAAAACTAACAAGGATCTAGTATTTGATGAGGGCATTGTTCGTTGTACTCAAGCTGGGGTTATCTCTTTCTAACACAACTAGTCTTGGATCTTCTTAGAATTAGAGTCACTAAGAGAGCTCCATACCATGACATGTGAAAGGGTATATGTCATATCATGCCTCAATTATCCTCATAAGATATGTTTATTAATAGGTCCTTCAACACTGTCTAATAGGTTGGAAGATCCTACAGCTCAGAATGATGAATTGTTCTCACCATTTGTATGGAAATGTTTCTGATCTCCTCCATCGTGGACTCCTACATTTAGCGATGTTATCCGCCAAGCATTCCTTGGCTTGTGCCTTTAATAATTGATCCATGATGTATTGGAACTTGGACCTCAAGGACTCATCGTTGGAGTGTAGTTGTTCAAATCCCACATGGTATTTTTCATCCAGCTAAGTAATCAAATCCTAGCTTGTGATGATGCCCTTTAGTCTTTCCAACAACTCCTGATAATACCTCATTGTATCGTACTACGTGCTAAGCATTATAGAAAAAACTTATTATTAAAAAAAGCCTTCTCATAAGGGAGGGGGGAATTGTATTCTATAAAAATTTGTGCAAGTAAACCTTGTCATAATAAAGTGATATTGTTGTTAACGTTAACTAAACTAAGTATTATTTTTAGAAAACTTTTGTTAAACTTTAAAAATTGTGTTATCGTGATAAATAAAGAGAGAGTTTTTAGGTGGTTCCACAAACACACATGCTTACATATACCTCTCCAGTCATGAGAGACTATCCTTATTACAATCAACAACCTTTTGCCCAAAGACGAGTAAATGAAATACTCTTATACACAAGATTTATGAATATCAAAAAACAATCCAAAAGAACTAAATAAAAGGTGGCTAATAACAATCACAATAAAATAAAAAATACAAAAAATAAAGACAAGATAAACACAAGCTTTAGACAACAATTCTTGTACAACACAAAACCTATTACATGTGTAAATAACTAATGGAATACTAAATAATGATATGCAATTATATTACTAATTGAAAGTTGAAAGAAAGATGAATATTTGAAAGTATAATAACCATTTCAAGATGTCCAAAAAATCTAAAATGATAAAACCTTGACAATCCAATAAAATTAATGAAAATGAGCCATTAGAATGAATATTGTTATATTCAATTTTTCTCTCAAAGTTTAATCATCTATTTATAGGAAAAAAATATCGAAAGTCAAATAACATTAAGTTAAATTAGCCATTACAAGCTTTCGATACTAATTACTATACAATAACAAGAAAAAATATTGTTCGGATTGTATGATAAATTTTTTCATACCTTACAAAACTCTCAGCTTTAGTTATAAGAAATATAAATTCATATGTTTGACTTGATCATATCGTACGACGAAATAATATCATACTGTATGAAATTTTTGGGTTCCCTCTAATTCAACCTAAGAACCAAACTTAATATATAATAATAATTATATTACCATACCAACTTCTTGGGTTTTTTATTACACTCATCTTTCCATACTCTAATTATCGATCAAATTGTACAATGACATGATATTCCATAATATAAAATTCTTAGCTTTTTATATTTTCTCAAACTATCCTAAATCTATAGATAATCGTATAATATGAAAATACATACTATATCGTACAAATACTTTTACACCCTGACTTAAATAATTTTTCACTTTTACTTTGGTTACATTGTAAGAAAACTTTGGTGAATACTCACAATTGGACAGTTCTATTTTCTTTCGTACATTAGGTTATGATACTAGTTGTATTGTATGATAAACATATCGTATTATATAATGAGTCTAACTTTAATCTATTTGAAAATGTAGTTTTTTTTTAACACTCACTTATATTATTATTAATTCTTAATTAATGAAAATTAGACTCTTAAAATTCATATTCACAAATTAGTTAAAAATACAATAAATACAAGAAATGGATTATGATGAAACATGATATTAGTTTGAATAAGAATGAGATCCTAAGTATCACAAGTAAGTATTACATAAGTAACATTTTAAATGTACTAAAAAATACGTAATAAATACTCACGATGGTCGTCATACCATCAAGAGAAAGTTCCTACATGGGTTGAACACTTGTATGAAATATATTAATGATGCCCCATGATGCTCGATAATGTTATCAAGCATTGAACAATCATCTTATACTCTTCTTGAGGCATCATCTCAAATAGCACATTAATAAATTTAATCATATGGTTTTGATATCATCAAACTCACACATAAAATAACGGGGTAAATATCTACCCCTTTATTACTTATACTCAGTCTTGAGGCATCATCTCAAATAGCACATTAATAAATTTAATCATATGATTTTGATATCATCAAACTCACAAATAAAACAATGGGGTTAATATCTACCCCTTTATTACTTATACTCCATAGCATCAAGCCAATTCTAAGAAAAATCCTAATCAAATAGTGAACTTAATCTGTTAGACAAACTAATATATCTTTCAAACTAATATAACACTTGGACAAACTCTAATTAGAATAGAGTTCTTCCATAGATTAAAGAACATCTCCAAGTTTGAAACGGGGATCTCCTACCTCCAAGCATCCATCGAGAATTCAAACTCAAACTCCAAGAAAGCACCAATCAATGTAGGAGTTTATCATTAGTAGAGCAACGTTGTGGAGTAATTTCAAAAGTTTGCTCTCCATTGACAATGAAGGGCTAGCAAAAGCTTCTAATTGTTCACTTGGTGCCCTAATAGAAGCCACAAAAGTCAATTCAACCACAGCAAATGATCAAAAGAACACTTCAAAGGTAATTGAATCCAAAATGGATAAAAAAATAAAAAAAAGACAAAATGACGCAAATTAATGCACAACACAAAGCAACAGGACCATAAGTTGGATTGCATGAAAAGAATCGTTGCAGGCATACCGAAGTATGTGTTGCAATGTGCTGGTCGAGTGCTGCATGCAAAGACATGGACATGCCCTTGGAAAATCTAAACCCAAAGGAGAAATGTTGAAAAAAGAAAAGAAAAAAAAGAAAACAATAAAAAGGTCAAAACAAGCCATTACACAGGCACACAAGCACAAGAGGGTGTGCCCACGTGTGCCCA
Organism: Vanilla planifolia; assembly: GCA_023846275.1. Taxonomy (NCBI): domain Eukaryota; kingdom Viridiplantae; phylum Streptophyta; class Magnoliopsida; order Asparagales; family Orchidaceae; genus Vanilla; species Vanilla planifolia. The sequence goes on along the minus strand of CM043874.1, from coordinate 25,087,948 downwards.
ACTTCAAGCACCGTGCGCACGTGGTGGTGCTGACCCGGGTCACATGAGCTGCACATTCCCAGTAGCTGCACCTACCCCCGCACATGCGAGCAGGCACTGGGGGGTCAGTGACTGCGTGCACCAATCGTGCGCAGCATCTCTGCAAGCTCAGGGGGAGCTGGCAAGCGGAAGCCACACACAAACAAGCCTTCTGCACGTGGGCATAGTACCAGTTGACTCAAAACTTGCAAAATTTTTGAAATTTAGTCGAAAGGTAAATTTGCCTTTTTCAAATTAAATATTATATTTTAATTTCTATATAAAGGAAAGAGAATATTATAATGAGAAATAGAGAATAAACTTAATTGAATTCAAAATGAATTCAAAAAAATTTAGAGAATTTTGGGAATTAAAACTTTATGAAATTCAAGAACCTTTTGAAGAGAATCTGCTTGGGAAATTCAATCGTTTGTGGCAAAAAAACACTCTTCTCTTTCTCCTTCTATGTTTGCTCCTAATCATTATCATGCTTCCACTTCCGTTGTAACTACTCTAAAAAAGTTTTGCTGGAGAGGTCTCGAGGCAAGAATACTTTGCAGACAGATCAACAAAGATTTCCTTACAATCCTATTTCTCCAATTTCTAAAACGTTTCCTTCATCTTTCATCAATTTTGCAAGATGGCTAAAAAGAACAAGAACAAGCAACGCGAGAGAGTAGAAGAGTGTAGTTAAGCAAAGGAAGAAGACAAATAAAGTACCTTACTTCTCATCCTATAAGTCAAACCCCTTTTATAAAATCTCAAGCACTACCAAGTCTCTTAAAAGCAATTACTAACAAAAAGGGTGGTGCATACCTTAACATTATAATGCATTTGCGCCCATGGCATTCAAACCCCAGGGAAGTTAACATGGAACCACGTAAATACCACTTTATCACCATGGGCTTGGACCCCAACACTACTTACATGTCCCAAGGGAGGATCCACGTTAGCGCGACTTTATCATGCCAACACCCTTCAGTCAAGAGCTTATAAATAGGTGACCAACAAGTATGCAAATCGCTTTAACCATGCATTGGTGTGAACATTTAAATTTTGAAATAAAAAATCAAGATTCATTAGGTGGCAAGATTACAATGGTCCTACAACCTAAATAAATAGAATAATGAAGATGCAATTTTTGGACAAAAGCTCATCAGGTTTGGCATAACACAAAGTATAAAACCTAACCCAAATGAATCATAATACTTGGTAGACCCTTCACTCCAATTACAACATAATAATTGATCTAGGTCAAATTACAACCTCCCTACAAAGTAAAATTGCAAAGCCTGGAGATGTCACCAAAACACTTTTAATAGATTATTGACTATAATGATAGTGAAATTTCCCTAGATGATCTCAAAGGAGCCATGTTAAACATCCATGGCTAGTTAGAAGAGTAGAAAATTCCTTGAATATTTTTAAGAATCTACCATATTACCATCTAATTCTACCTCCGCCTAATGACAACTAAGAACCATGCCCCATGTTGTGCACCACGTTAGGAACCTCAAGTTCGCTCTACTTTTCAAATAGGCACATCTCGTCAAAACCTCAAAAGAGTATTGTCACCAAAAGAAAAGTACGCGAATGTGATGTACAACAAAAGTCATTTTTCTTGTTTTATTTTTTATGAAATAATTAATAAATTTCAAATTTATTTGAACTTAAATTTTAAATTTGAGTTAAATTCATCTAAATATTTTTCTCAATTTAAATTTTTATTTAAATCATTTAAATTTAATCTTAAATCTATCATGTTTAATTATTATTTGATTTAAATTTTAGAATTATTTAGATTAAGATTAGTTTATTAAGATCAACATCAAGTTGTTAACTTTTTAAATTTGAATATCATGATCTTGTACATATAAATAAGATATATTTAAGAATAAAATTACTAATTTAAAATTAATTGTTGATTGGTAGTATGTGTGCTCTCTTATCTTTTTAACTCCCAAAAACAAGCCAGCTTTCTTTTTTTATCTTTAGCCCTTAATAAGAGGTCGATGTTCCTTTTTTTGTGCCTCTTTTTTCAATTTTACCTTGTCCCTCTCTCTCTTTCTTTGACCCTTCTCATTTGCTACATATGATCCATCAAATTTGTATCATAACTCATTTATTTGCATCAAATTGGTATAAGTTCTCTATTTTCTTGTTCTAGAATGTCTCCCCAAGGAAAAGAATTGTGTATCAAGCTTAATCAACCAACTTGAGTCATTAGATTCCACACCAATAGCTGTCAATCCCTTTCGAGTTTCAGCATACTCCTTGTCATTGTCTAAGACTTCAACTCTTCCCTCATTATTAGTCATGAAACCTATCCCTATTTCAAGACTAGAGCCTATCTCTCCGAGAAGTTGCTTTGAATCTTTATCTAACATATTGAGTCAACCCTTACTCTCGATTTGTCTACCCTATAAGGAAGTCCTTGCCTTTCTCTCATAATTCTCAAATAACACAAAGAAGCATCATCATCTTTCAAACACAAGTGTGATATTAAACTAATTATAGCATATTCCACATATTAAGATATAACAAAATTGTATTACACAAAAAAATAATCACAATTATTATATACAATTCCTATTGCTAGGATTGGAATGGCAAACACTTTGAGAGACGCCTCCAATAAACTTTGACACCTCTCCAAGTTGGGGAATTGTAGGTTTCGCATGGTGTCCTAGAAGATTAGCTTGGAGTAACTGCTTATTGAAGCCAATGGTTGCAAAATTACTTCTTTAAAAGATTTGTTTTTACACAAAAAACACTTACATTTAAGAGTAAGCAAATGCATGTTTTTATAAAAGATTTTATTAAGAATTTGAATTTGAAACACTTAGGGACTTTTGTTGATAACAAACTTTAAGGAACCATTCATTCATTTCTACACTAGTTCAATTGTTCTAACATGGCATATGAAAGTTGAAAATTAATCATCTTAGTAAATTATAGGTTATCATCAGCATAGATATTAAAGGTGACAATTAGAAAGGAAGTAGAAGTCATGAGCAGTTCACCAAGGGCAACCAACATCCCCAACAAGCTTTCATTTGGTCTACATCATAATTAATTTCATTACAACAACCAACCCTAGTCAACCAACTTTACAAATATAATTCAAAGTAAAACATGGCATCCAACCTTGTGCAAATAAGATTCTCAATATGTTTGCATCAGGCACTAATAATTACATTAGATGTCCATCAATTTTTTACTCAATATGTTGCCTAGCCAAAGAACTGTAAAGGTATATAATGAATTTAAAGAAAATTTCCAAAATTGTAAGATGTTATCCTAAGGCTTCCTTAGATGTTTTGAATAAGCTTCTCTTCAAAGAATAACTAAGCCTGACATAAAAGTTACTATATTAACTAATGATAATATCCAGAAAGATAAATTAGTCAAATGTGATACGTTCTTCCTGCACATTTTGGAAATCTTTCAGCCCCCTCAAATCAAGTAGACCTGAATACACTTATAGATTTATCAAGCTTTATCAAATTACACTTTTCTCAAAAACATAAATAGAAGAATAGTCCAAAATAATTCAAATCATTTTTATAGCAATATAAATTAGGAGCTAAACACCGCTTCTTTCCCAAGGTTCTCTAAACATCTATTAACAACAAACAAAGATGTATGTAGCATTCACATCAATATTTCACTAATGCCTTTCAAACATTATTATTAATGTATAGCAATTGCCATTCCATTCATCCTTTTCTCTCCCATTCCCTTAGAACATTCCTCCCCTTCTTTGTCACCCAAGTTTTTAGGAATAATCTGTTTATTCACCATGGAGCTTTCTAATCTAGGGCCTAATATTTCATGGTCATGACAAATAGTCCCCTCTGATGACAACTAACAAGAAGAAGAACCAGTATTTGTTAAGGTTCATTATGGCTTCCAAGCACTAATCCAAGTATATCAGTTATTCATATGATACTTCCATCCTTCACTCAGCAGAAAACAGAAAACTTTGCAAACCTAAAACTACAATTCATTTTTTACACACTACAGATTGATTTTTTGCAAGTATCTTTCCAATTATTTAACAGGCATACAGAATAGTTGGTCATTCTTATGCTACTCCTCTTCTATCCTGCTCAGCCTTTTTCAGATTTGCTTACTAATTTTTGAAAAATTACAAAGGTTTTCCAAAATTAATGCCAACCAAAGTAAATTTTTAAATTTTTCGAAATTCTAGGTATTAAATGTGTGGACAAATAATGCAGCACAAGATAGCCATTAGTATCATTCAATTGTCAATAGCACAAACAATGAGCTTTATTCAATGTTCAAAACCAAGCAAGTCATTCAGTATTCCAGCAACATCTTTGTTTTCAATATGACCATATGATTTTGCAGCATAAATGTCTAACATTTAGCAACCTTTGGTGCAAATAGAACTATATGTGATTGCAGAAGTGCTAGTTTCCTTCCAATGCTGTCTATGCATTTCCAGTTAATTAAGCTTTCCATATAATATGTTGGTTGAATTTGATATGCACTTTGAATTTTTTTATTTTTTGTTCTAGAAAATCCAGTTTTGATACTCAACAACATGGTCTCAGTTGCAGGAATAAATCACCAAACAAGGACATCATGCATTATGTTTTAAGCATTTATACTGACAAGACTGTTCGAAATAACCATTGCAAAAAATTCCACCAAGAATTGGCTTTAGATCAACTTGACAACAAAATTAATTATAGCAACGAATTTAGACTGGATTTTTTTGCTCTGAAAAACATGCAATCACTAGTCAGACGTTTCCGGCAGAACTACATGCTTTTAAGTACAAGTCGAACAACTTTATGTTACAAAAGACAGCAATTTCCTGAATAACTTTATCATTTAGGATATTTTAAAGGAGTAGGTTTTACTACAGTTGTTACAGTGCACCATCTTGGACTGGAGATATAATCCAAATGATTGTAAAAGCATATATCACATGCAAGAGTAAGGTTGCACTTAGATTAATCACAACCATTCCTATAAAAGTATCAGGAACCCTAAGCAACACATATCCACCTCTTCATTTAGGATATTTGGCTAAATAAAGGATGTTTAATTCCTTACAAAATTTGAGCATATAGAATTCTGATTACTAATAAATAGTACATGATGACAAAATACATATTTATACATATGAATAACCTAGTTTGCATGGAAGATAACAAAACTGAATGGCTTCAAAATCACAGTGCTCAAAGCTTACCTGTCTGAAGTAATTAAAAATATTGGCAGGCATCTATCATTCACACCCAATTCTACAACCCTCCATATTAAGCTGTCATGATACATAGCAGCAGGCACACTTAAATCATCCGTTATAACTGCCCTCCGAAGTACATCGATGTTATTGATGACCAGCTTTGGCTGTATGAAGTAATTAGCAAAAAACGTTTATGGATTATGTCATAAATAGATGATTAATAAAATTGCTACCCTTCTGCATTATTGTCTATGGGTTCCAAATGAATGGATGCGTAGCATGAAAAGCATGATTTGCATATGAGCTTAGCATCACTTCCCTCATCAAATACCTTTGAAGCCACAAACATACAGCAAAGAGATAACAGCATTAATTGGTTAGGGAAATTTGCATGCAAATTTGGTAAACCAAAGGCTACAAATTAATCATCTTTCGCACCTCCTATCCTCAAAATTGATAGAAGAAAAGAGAAGATACTATAGGAACAATTTTACAAGGATACGGAAGCATTTTTCAAAATCCTTCTTAAATTAGCATGGTCAAAAGATTTTTGGCATCAGAAAAAGAACCATTGAAGTCTTTCTTCACACAAACACCATAGAAAAGTGGGGTTTTCTGCTAGCCGTATTAGAAAAGGATAACTTATTCCACCAGCTATTTACGAACCTGAAAATTGTCGACCTCAGCGGCCTCCGATAGGATCTGGATAAGGAGACAAGGCCAGTCAGTGGCAGAATTTGCAATGGTTCTCGAGAATCTACCGGTGCGGTTGAGATTCCTCACGGCCTCCCTCCTCCACTCGTTGTGCATCCCTATCACTTGTTTTGCAAGCCTCAGCGCAACCACAGCCTCACTCAAGTAGGCTGCCTCTTCCAGCGAGCAGCTCCTCTCCGACGCCGCATCTCCAAGAACGGCATTGACTTCAGAAGCTCCAAGACGCGCCGTCAGAGCCAGAAGAGCCTTTTTCCAGAGTGCGGAAGCCGTTGCTTCTTCGTCGCGTTTTGTTAGGCGGTCAGGCCCAATGACGCGGCAGAGCGCAGTCCTGATACCGTGCCACTTGCTGAGGGCGGAGAACACGGCGCGGCTGCTGATGGTTCCAAGGCGCACGCCACTCTCGGCCATGGCCTCGAGCTCGCGCTCGAGCCGGGCTCTGAGGGCAGGGAGCTCTGCCGTCGGCGAGGTAGTCCAGGGTAGGCAATCGACGGAGGCAAAGTCCACGTAGCCAGCGAGGTGAGGACCCTTGTTCCATTCAGGGAGAAGGCGATGTACGAGGAGGGAAGTCTTGCCCACGCCACGGGGGCCATGGAGAAGAAGGGGTTGAGGAACGCGATGGTGGAACGCGAAGTTGTTGAGTATAGTTTCGAGAAGCGGACGAGGTATTATCCGCCAAGGTTTTCCAAATTCATAAGCGGTTGACGCGCTGGTGGCGGCTACAGCCGCAACCGCCGCCGCCGGCCGAGCCATCACGGTAGGATGCGTATTTAGGCTCCGCTGTGGGAGCACAGCCCCGAAGGTAGGATTGGGGCACCAAGATAAGTAGGGTTCTACTAAGCGAAGCTGTCGTCGTCGCCGCCACCACCAGCCCAGCGATCACGGTGGAAGGCGTTTTTACGCTCCGCACAGGGAGCACAGCCGAACCGGTCGGGTTGGTGCACCAAGAGAAGTCGGGTTCTCCAAAGCCAAGCTGGTTTAAATTTTGTTGAGGGTCTTTCGAGCCATTTGGGGTTATTAGGTTTTGCGGTTCGACTGGAATCAATTGGATGTAAAATTCGTCCGACTAGAATTGTATTGATTACATGTAGAATGTTGGAATCGAGCCTTGACTCGTTGAAAGAGACTCAATACCCAAAAAAATAAAAAAATAAAATCGATTCAGGTTTTATAAATTTAAGAAAAAAAAATTAACTAAAGAAGTTTTACGGAACAAGTAATAATCGGATTATTAGGGATGCTAAATGAATTAACTGTCTAATTAATCTTATACGTATATTTAATTAAAGCCTTATCTTAATTAAAATCCATAGAATATGAGATGAATAAATCTTTATAAAATTATTGATATCACATAAAATCATTTCATTTTATTTAAATATTAATAAAAATTAAAATACTCTTTAACCTTTTGTTGTTATTTGAGATGCTAGATAAATTAGATGACCCATTTAATATCATTAGACTATTTAATTAAGGTCTAATTATAAATAAATTTATATAAATATGGGTTCAAAAGGATTAACACTCAATCGATCCTCTACTATGGCTACACGAGGAAGGCTAAGACTAATGGTCTTGCAAAGACAACAACAGTTGAACAATAGTGGAGGTGACTCTTGATTCTACTAAGTGGAATTTAAACTTCAACTAAAAAATTTATCTTATGCAAGAGTTTGAATTTCATTCACTCTAATTGGATTCTAACTATGATTAAATGGTAGTTTACATAAACATATCGATTGAATAGTTTAACACATTTATACCATAAAAATGTAAAAGAAGCTCTTTAATATCAGCTTTAGACAAATTTGAACGTCTCGTTACACTTATCTAATGATTATTAAGTTAGTCTAATTTGGGTTATTTCTCATGCATGTTTGAGTTTGTCAATTCAATTTTTTTTTATTTTGTTAGTTTCAAGCTCTTTTTATTATGGTAGTTACAATGAGATTGCGATGAAGTTGGAAAGCATCAAATTTGGTGAGATAGAATCTACAATCATAATGAAATAGCATTTGATAAATTGTAATAAAAAAGTAATATTTATAATTTTATATATATATATATATATATATATATATATATATATATATATATATATATATATATATATATATATATATATATATATATTACTTTTTAAAAATTAATTGATATTAAAATATAATAATTATACACATTAAATGATAATTTATTATTTATTATTCTATTTTAAAAATTTAATGATAGATCTCATACCAAGGATTGTAAAAAACATAATTTTGTAAATAAAACTGATTCAAAACATTTTAATGAGTTGCAATTATAATAATGAGAACTTAAACAAACATAAACTCACAAATTTTAAATTATAATTATGGACCTAGAGGAGGTTCATCAATTGGTCTTCCAACTAGATTAAGATAATGGTGTGAGTCCAAATGATTTTAATGGAGTGTTTTTAATTAATTGTTGGAACATTATTAATTCATATGTTATTGATGATGCAACATATTTCATTGTTAGTAGTGTTATTCATAAGGAGATTGCTAGCTCACATATGATTCTAGTACCAAAATCCAATAATCTAATTACTTTTTAGGATTTTAAACCTATGTATGTAAGTAATTTTATAGAAAAGATTCTAAGAAAACTTTTGGCCAATAGATTGCAAAATTTACTAAATAAGATTAAGTTACATGAGTAAGTTGGTTTTCTTAAAGATAGGAAGATAACAAATAAAGTTTTAATTACACAATAGTTTATGACATCATTAAATAGAAAAGTCAAGAGAATAAACTACATAATTAAATTAGATATAAAAACTCTCTTTAATAGTCTCTTATAGGACTTTCTCTTTAAAGTTCTAAAAAAATTAATTTTTTAGTTAAATTCAATTCTTTAATAAGAAATCTTATCAATAACACATGAATTTCTATTAGAGTAAATAGCTCTCCATATGGGTTTTTTCAACTAAAAAAATGTCTAATACAAGTTAGTTTAATTTTCCTATTACTCTTAATTATTGTAATAAAAGTTTTCAATAGAAGTTTAAAACAAAACTTTAATAAGATGAAAATCATGCATTATTTCACAATAAAGAGAACTCCAATAGTAAGACATCTTAATTATATCAATAACATTGTTATCTTTAGTAGAGGGGATTTAAATCCTTAAGAGGCATTAACAAGTATCTTGATACTTTCTAACAAATCTCAACATGCAATTGAACAAGAAAAAACATAAATTTTACATTTCCAATAAACTAAAAGCAATTGGAAGTAGAATTGAAAATGCTCTAGGATTTAAATAAGGTTCAATTCTTATAACCTAGTTGGGTTGCCCAATCTATAATACTAAGAAAAAGTCTATATATTTTCAACAATTAGTGAAGCAAACACAAAATAAAATGATGGTTGAAAGAAGAAATTTCTATCAATATAAGATAAATTAATAATTATTAAAGATACTTTAAACTCAATTCTAGCTTTTTCAATAATGTCTACACACCCCCTCAATGTAAACAACAAAAAAGCTAAAAATGATAACGAAAATGACTTTTTATAAGAAGACACTAAAAATAGTCAAAAATACCATAAGATGATGACAAGATTAGTGAGCCCCACGAGAAAAATGGACTAGGCATAAGAAAGCAAGGTGATATTGCTCTAGCTTTTCAGTAAAGCAAAATTGAAAGATGTTTAAGAAAAAACATATAGTCTTAACGCATCATGAGGACACTAATCACCTAGCTATATAAGGAATAGCAATTAATCACACTCTATACAATTAACATATTAGACATTTCTTTTCTTTATAATTTTGACACTTATGATTATAATCATAGTTATGTATATCTGAGTTGTTTTTTAGTGATAAATTTGGTCTTAAAAATTAAGTCTTTTTAATTTTAAAATCTTATACAATAACATTTTAATATAAACTAAAATAAAAAAATTAACCTAAACATCCACTTCTAAGCTAAGCTCAAAGGCTTGGGCCAAGTGGCCTAAAGTGTTACGCAAAGCCTTTGGTAGTCATAAGTTAAGAGACTAACTGAAATCAAGTCAGGTTAAGACTGAGTCTCGATAAAGGTACAGTCCTATAGTGGCTTGCTTTAAATCGAGTATGGGCATCCCTCCTGAACCTCACTTAGGCATATCGAGTCGAGTCAAACTCAAAATTGTTAAGTAATATGATCAAGTTTAGTCGAATTGTGCATATATGCGTGCAAGTGGCTTAGGTCATGACTTTTCAAGAGCACCAAATGACAGCCAACCTCATTAAGTTGACTTAAAAATACAAAGAAACTAAGATAAACCTTAAACAACATGTAAAATTTTGTAATGTAAGACTAAAAAATGGTGCTTACTTGCACCAAATTGAGAGCAAATTAGTGTCAACTGATTATGCATTTTTATGATCAAACATTGGAGATCATGTTTATCTTTTTGAAAAATATAATCCATCTTACCATCTATTTGATGAGCAAGATCAAGCAATTGAGATCTCCACAATTGTGAACAATAACATTTCATCTAGTCATCCATCTAAAATGCATAATCAAATGACTATGTTATGTTCCTCTTTTCTGAACAGTAATATTGTACATCATCTCCATTCATCTAGCATACGAGATCTAATAATCCAAAGAAAATCCCATTGCGATTTGATACGGACCCTTTAATAAAACTTTTAATCAAATGCATGTTATGTCCCCCGAGATTGGATTATAACTACTCTACATCTTTCTCTTTTCATTTCTTACAATGACTACCTTTCAAGAAAGATTGTTGAAATGATTACCTTGGTATTTTTTTGTTTAGATTATAAATAAAGACCATTGAAAAATATTTAGGATTGATGAATCAACTTGAAAAGCTAAAAAATGGCTTAAAAGAAATATAAAATCGAAAGTTTCATTTTTCACAACGTACTTGGGGGTGTTGCGGGTTTCATTTCTTGTTTTTATTGCTCTTCCCTACAATCATTTTACATCATTTAGGTAACTTTTATATCAATATTTTTGTTACACCCCATATTTTCTAGGCTGATTTTGGCATAAATTTTTTTTTTTTTTTGCATATAGACAGCTCAGATCGTCCCATACCAACCTGAGTAGCCTACGAAAAACATAGGATATAACACATCATTACACACCTACTTTCCTTAACAATGTGGATCCCATCTCCCGGGTACACCGTCAAATCAGGTTCATGACTCCTGAATTAACAGATGGACTCGCGCAATGTTACTCCTACTAGACCCAATACTCCTAACCCATACCGATAGGAGAACCGGTCTAATAGAAGTCTGAACCCCCAATGTTAAGTTCCATAGTCATGTAATGACCTCACCATCAAACAAAAAGATATATAACATCCACAATAAAATATGGCACTCCACACACCATACTCCAAGACAATAAAATAAAACAGTGAATGAAACTACATCACAAGAATAAGATCCAAGTCCAACAAATACAATATCATCCAACTAGATACATAAGTCAGAATTACCCTCACATAATACAAGACATAAAAATAACAGTCTCACTGACAACATCCAACAGCAACAATTTATTAACCAGAATTTCTCAGATAATCACCGATCAGATATCCTCCACAAGTCTGCTGACCACGATCCCACCTAATCTGGTAGCGTCAAGTCTGCCGAGCCACTGAAAATATATAATACGGAAATGAGCTACGCCCAGTAGGAAAGACAGCTAGTAAAACTCACATGCAAGAGAAGGATAATAGCAAGAGTATAAGAATACAACATAACAATATATGGTGGATAGGCACTCTCAGTTCCAGACTCCGACCAATCACAGTCACCCCCAGTCACAACAGAGTAGCTCTCCTCTGTGCTCCTAGGTAGCATGCCAGCGGGACACGCCCATCTCTGCGCACGCATGGCGCCTAGCACCCGACACCGCAGCGTCTCTCGTCAATCAATCTTCTGGAGACTATAGACAAACCCGTCACATAGATCTCTAGCCAACGTGAGACACCCTGGCTAGCCACGGCGAGTCACCCCTGCCGCTTCCACTCTCAGGCACGCAGGCCTACACTCGTGGACCAGAAGAGGTCGACTCAGCCACCGTCCCAAGAAGTCCTCTCCCAACAATTTCCATAGAAGCCACGCCCCTACAGTCATTGCCAAGCTTTAACTCCAAGATTCGGCAACATGTGTCCAGATACAACAAGGCGCATACCAGTCCACATGTATACTGTGAAAGTTAAGTCTGAACCGCACAGTTACCTACCACAACTACCCTAAAACATCATATAGGGTCTATAGTAGTCTGGTCCAGTATGCCAATCCATAAAATATGCCCACACTGAGTAAACTGACTCAATCCATGCCATTGTCATACAAGTAACACAACTGTACCAAAATTCTGACTGTTTCTGCAGCACCTAAGTGTCACACTTCCTTCCAACTAATTCAGCTGTACTGAATTCATTGGTAATCTCCAACAGTCAATTTCAACTTGGCTACGTGATTTCCAAAAATCACATTTTCACACTTCAGGAAATTTTAAATTCCAAGTTTTTCCTTTTTCTGACTTTTTCATAATTTAATAATTCCCGGAAATTCAATTACCGAATTTTCCAAATTTTCAAAAATCAATTTCCGCCCCTTTTTCCATTTTTCAAAAATTCGGAATAAAATTCCGAATTAAAATTCCGCATATCCTTTTTTCGAAATTCGGATTAATTTCCGAATTAGAATTCCCACATTTCCATTTCCGAAAAATTCGGATTAATCTTCCGAATTTAAAAATCCGCATTTCTTTTCTTCCGCGCCGCATATAATTATTAATAAAAATTATATAATTATAATTACTTAAATAATTAAACCGAATTTACTTAATCCGTCTCCTTCCTCCGCCCGGCGCCCGCGAAACCCTAGCCGACGAGTCCTCCGGGAAATTTCGTTTTCCCCCGTCGATTTCCGGCGACCGAGATCAAGGAGAAACAAAATCCGATGTTCATACTATCCTAATTTGTCAATAATGTCACTAATTTCTAAGGATTCAATTAAATTTTCCACCAAAGGAGTTTCATCCGATCCCCAATTTGACAATTTACGAAATTAAACAATTCCAGCACACGATACTACCTTAACATGAATAAAGCACATAATCAATTCAACACATGCTTGGTAAAATTCCGAATTCGACGGGTATAATTTATCCGAAAAAAACCTAAAATGCTAAAATCGATAATTTGCATAAATCAATTCCAAAAACCACAACTTGCATGCTCAGGTAGCAATTTGCAATATATTCCATGCTTTTAATTTCTATTAAATAACTAATTTAAATCTGAATTTCCTACCTTCTTCTCCGGCGACGGTGAAGCTCACACGCGACCCACCGCTGCTCCTCGCCGAACGAAACCGGTACCAATCGATTCTCCTCGGTCCCGCGAACCTCCAGGTACAAAAAGCCCCTTGAAATGCTGCCGGAAAAATATCGCCGTTCGCCGCGAACACCTCGTCTCCGGCCACCGCTCGAAAACCCTAACAGCCGAAATTAATCGGGTTAAATACCCAGCTTAAACCGGTAATAACCCGTTAAGAACCCATTAAGTGCCGGTTGACCTTCTAATAACGCCGCTTAAACCCGATCAGCCGGTTAATCTCCACCGCTGATCTCGTCCGTCCGATCCGCTTATCCGCGGCTTATCCAACCGCACGCGCAAACGCACTCGGCGAACCGCCCCCGCCTTCGCTGAACCGCTCCGGTCCGGTTCACGCGCGGTAAAAAACCAAATTCCGGTCTAATGGACCGATTTAAATAGATTTTCGAATTTCCAAAAATCCAATTAAACAGGGAAAATTACTTAAAAATTCCTCGGTGCTCCGAAAAATCCCCAGAAAATTTCAGAAATTCCAATAGCCTCCAATTGAGCTCCTGGCTCATCCTACTGTCGATTTGAAATCATCCAAGCCATAATTTAATTATTGAAGGTTAAACCTATAATATTTTACCGGGTATAACAATATATGGTGGATAGGCACTCTCAGTTCCAGACTCCGACCAATCACAGTCACCCCCAGTCACAACAGAGTAGCTCTCCTCTGTGCTCCCAGGTAGCATGCCAGCGGGACACGCCCATCTCTGCGCACGCATGGCGCCTAGCACCCGACACCGCAGCGTCTCTCGTCAATCAATCTTCTGGAGACTATAGACAAACCCGTCACATAGATCTCTAGCCAACGTGAGACACCCTGGCTAGCCACGGCGAGTCACCCCTGCCGCTGCCACTCTCAGGCACGCAGGCCTACACTCGTGGACCAGAAGAGGTCGACTCAGCCACCGTCCCAAGAAGTCCTCTCCCAACAATTTCCATAGAAGCCACGCCCCTACAGTCATTGCCAAGCTTTAACTCCAAGATTCGGCAACATGTGTCCAGATACAACAAGGCGCATACCAGTCCACATGTATACTGTGAAAGTTAAGTCTGAACCGCACAGTTACCTACCACAACTACCCTAAAACATCATATAGGGTCTATAGTAGTCTGGTCCAGTATGCCAATCCATAAAATATGCCCACACTGAGTAAACTGACTCAATCCATGCCATTGTCATACAAGTAACACAACTGTACCAAAATTCTGACTGTTTCTGCAGCACCTAAGTGTCACACTTCCTTCCAACTAATTCAGCTGTACTGAATTCATTGGTAATCTCCAACAGTCAATTTCAACTTGGCTACGTGATTTCCAAAAATCACATTTTCACACTTCAGGAAATTTTAAATTCCAAGTTTTTCCTTTTTCTGACTTTTTCATAATTTAATAATTCCCGGAAATTCAATTACCGAATTTTCCAAATTTTCAAAAATCAATTTCCGCCCCTTTTTCCATTTTTCAAAAATTCGGAATAAAATTCCGAATTAAAATTCCGCATATCCTTTTTTCGAAATTCGGATTAATTTCCGAATTAGAATTCCCACATTTCCATTTCCGAAAAATTCGGATTAATCTTCCGAATTTAAAAATCCGCATTTCTTTTCTTCCGCGCCGCATATAATTATTAATAAAAATTATATAATTATAATTACTTAAATAATTAAACCGAATTTACTTAATCCGTCTCCTTCCTCCGCCCGGCGCCCGCGAAACCCTAGCCGACGAGTCCTCCGGGAAATTTCGTTTTCCCCCGTCGATTTCCGGCGACCGAGATCAAGGAGAAACAAAATCCGATGTTCATACTATCCTAATTTGTCAATAATGTCACTAATTTCTAAGGATTCAATTAAATTTTCCACCAAAGGAGTTTCATCCGATCCCCAATTTGACAATTTACGAAATTAAACAATTCCAGCACACGATACTACCTTAACATGAATAAAGCACATAATCAATTCAACACATGCTTGGTAAAATTCCGAATTCGACGGGTATAATTTATCCGAAAAAAACCTAAAATGCTAAAATCGATAATTTGCATAAATCAATTCCAAAAACCACAACTTGCATGCTCAGGTAGCAATTTGCAATATATTCCATGCTTTTAATTTCTATTAAATAACTAATTTAAATCTGAATTTCCTACCTTCTTCTCCGGCGACGGTGAAGCTCACACGCGACCCACCGCTGCTCCTCGCCGAACGAAACCGGTACCAATCGATTCTCCTCGGTCCCGCGAACCTCCAGGTACAAAAAGCCCCTTGAAATGCTGCCGGAAAAATATCGCCGTTCGCCGCGAACACCTCGTCTCCGGCCACCGCTCGAAAACCCTAACAGCCGAAATTAATCGGGTTAAATACCCAGCTTAAACCGGTAATAACCCGTTAAGAACCCATTAAGTGCCGGTTGACCTTCTAATAACGCCGCTTAAACCCGATCAGCCGGTTAATCTCCACCGCTGATCTCGTCCGTCCGATCCGCTTATCCGCGGCTTATCCAACCGCACGCGCAAACGCACTCGGCGAACCGCCCCCGCCTTCGCTGAACCGCTCCGGTCCGGTTCACGCGCGGTAAAAAACCAAATTCCGGTCTAATGGACCGATTTAAATAGATTTTCGAATTTCCAAAAATCCAATTAAACAGGGAAAATTACTTAAAAATTCCTCGGTGCTCCGAAAAATCCCCAGAAAATTTCAGAAATTCCAATAGCCTCCAATTGAGCTCCTGGCTCATCCTACTGTCGATTTGAAATCATCCAAGCCATAATTTAATTATTGAAGGTTAAACCTATAATATTTTACCGGGTATAACAATATATGGTGGATAGGCACTCTCAGTTCCAGACTCCGACCAATCACAGTCACCCCCAGTCACAACAGAGTAGCTCTCCTCTGTGCTCCCAGGTAGCATGCCAGCGGGACACGCCCATCTCTGCGCACGCATGGCGCCTAGCACCCGACACCGCAGCGTCTCTCGTCAATCAATCTTCTGGAGACTATAGACAAACCCGTCACATAGATCTCTAGCCAACGTGAGACACCCTGGCTAGCCACGGCGAGTCACCCCTGCCGCTGCCACTCTCAGGCACGCAGGCCTACACTCGTGGACCAGAAGAGGTCGACTCAGCCACCGTCCCAAGAAGTCCTCTCCCAACAATTTCCATAGAAGCCACGCCCCTACAGTCATTGCCAAGCTTTAACTCCAAGATTCGGCAACATGTGTCCAGATACAACAAGGCGCATACCAGTCCACATGTATACTGTGAAAGTTAAGTCTGAACCGCACAGTTACCTACCACAACTACCCTAAAACATCATATAGGGTCTATAGTAGTCTGGTCCAGTATGCCAATCCATAAAATATGCCCACACTGAGTAAACTGACTCAATCCATGCCATTGTCATACAAGTAACACAACTGTACCAAAATTCTGACTGTTTCTGCAGCACCTAAGTGTCACACTTCCTTCCAACTAATTCAGCTGTACTGAATTCATTGGTAATCTCCAACAGTCAATTTCAACTTGGCTACGTGATTTCCAAAAATCACATTTTCACACTTCAGGAAATTTTAAATTCCAAGTTTTTCCTTTTTCTGACTTTTTCATAATTTAATAATTCCCGGAAATTCAATTACCGAATTTTCCAAATTTTCAAAAATCAATTTCCGCCCCTTTTTCCATTTTTCAAAAATTCGGAATAAAATTCCGAATTAAAATTCCGCATATCCTTTTTTCGAAATTCGGATTAATTTCCGAATTAGAATTCCCACATTTCCATTTCCGAAAAATTCGGATTAATCTTCCGAATTTAAAAATCCGCATTTCTTTTCTTCCGCGCCGCATATAATTATTAATAAAAATTATATAATTATAATTACTTAAATAATTAAACCGAATTTACTTAATCCGTCTCCTTCCTCCGCCCGGCGCCCGCGAAACCCTAGCCGACGAGTCCTCCGGGAAATTTCGTTTTCCCCCGTCGATTTCCGGCGACCGAGATCAAGGAGAAACAAAATCCGATGTTCATACTATCCTAATTTGTCAATAATGTCACTAATTTCTAAGGATTCAATTAAATTTTCCACCAAAGGAGTTTCATCCGATCCCCAATTTGACAATTTACGAAATTAAACAATTCCAGCACACGATACTACCTTAACATGAATAAAGCACATAATCAATTCAACACATGCTTGGTAAAATTCCGAATTCGACGGGTATAATTTATCCGAAAAAAACCTAAAATGCTAAAATCGATAATTTGCATAAATCAATTCCAAAAACCACAACTTGCATGCTCAGGTAGCAATTTGCAATATATTCCATGCTTTTAATTTCTATTAAATAACTAATTTAAATCTGAATTTCCTACCTTCTTCTCCGGCGACGGTGAAGCTCACACGCGACCCACCGCTGCTCCTCGCCGAACGAAACCGGTACCAATCGATTCTCCTCGGTCCCGCGAACCTCCAGGTACAAAAAGCCCCTTGAAATGCTGCCGGAAAAATATCGCCGTTCGCCGCGAACACCTCGTCTCCGGCCACCGCTCGAAAACCCTAACAGCCGAAATTAATCGGGTTAAATACCCAGCTTAAACCGGTAATAACCCGTTAAGAACCCATTAAGTGCCGGTTGACCTTCTAATAACGCCGCTTAAACCCGATCAGCCGGTTAATCTCCACCGCTGATCTCGTCCGTCCGATCCGCTTATCCGCGGCTTATCCAACCGCACGCGCAAACGCACTCGGCGAACCGCCCCCGCCTTCGCTGAACCGCTCCGGTCCGGTTCACGCGCGGTAAAAAACCAAATTCCGGTCTAATGGACCGATTTAAATAGATTTTCGAATTTCCAAAAATCCAATTAAACAGGGAAAATTACTTAAAAATTCCTCGGTGCTCCGAAAAATCCCCAGAAAATTTCAGAAATTCCAATAGCCTCCAATTGAGCTCCTGGCTCATCCTACTGTCGATTTGAAATCATCCAAGCCATAATTTAATTATTGAAGGTTAAACCTATAATATTTTACCGGGTATAACAATTTTGTTGTACCATTGTTGTTTGAAAGATTCAAAAGTGCATAAACTTTTATACACCAACCTTTGTAAAGATTTTATCTTTTCTCTTGCATTCAATTATTTTGTGATTTTTAGTCTATCATTGGAGCACATTTGAATTTGATTTACTCCTAATAGTTTCAACAAAAGAGAGTGGTTAGTGGAAGCTCGATCAATAATTGGGAGTAGTGCAGGCACAGGTTTTGGTTAAACCATATAAACAATCATAATGCCTTCTTTTTATTGTTGTGAATCTTTCTTTATCATTTCATCGAACAATCTTTCTAAAATAATTTTTTTATTACTAAGCATAAAATTTTTTCTTTTATTAAAAAGGTTTTCAAAATCATAAAGTTTTGTTAAAAGCATAATTCACCCCTCCCCTCCTTTGCATTAAACATCATATGATTCACATCATGAGATATCAAAGCAAGGTTTCTATCAAAAGAAAAAAATTTCTAAAACAAGATCCTTATGGCTCTTCCATGTGTTAATGACAATGCAATATTTTGCGAGGGAGCATCGTTACAATAACCACATTTGTTCAAAGTTGTATTTTATCTTCACTAGAAAAACATAATGTGTTTATTATTAGAATCTATTAATTTGAAATTTGAAATATTGTTAAATATCCATTTGATTTTTCAACTAAGTTTGTTGGTAGTGAAAAAGTAAGAAAACCATTAATTGAACTCACTCTTGAGAAGAACATAGAGTTCAACTTAATTCTTAGATCATTAATATTCTATGTTTTAGTTTATGTACTTTCAAATATAATCAAATCATTAACTTGAAAATGCCACATGAGATTTGGTCAAAACTTAAAATTACCTATAAGGATACTTCTCAAGTTAAGGAGAAAAAAATCAACATTCTTATTCATGAATATAAATTATTTTGTATGACTATGGATGAGGGCATTAAAGCCATGTTTACAAAATTTACAAATATTGTTATAGTTTATCTAACATTGGCAATGAGTTTTTAATTAGTAAATAAGTGAGGAAAATTCTTCGAGTACTTTCTCAATAATATTATATTTTGGTGATGACTTTGAAAACAGTAAAAAATATTTTTACTATATCACTAAATGAGCTATTGAGTGAGCTTTTAACAAATAAAATTGAGCTACAAAGAGAAAGAATGAAGAACTTATGACTTAAAAAGAAAAGAAAAAAGAAGAAAGAAACAATAGCTTTCGTAGTCGATTCTTTCACAAAGTCATATTTTTTTCATCTCAAGTGAGGTAACTCTTATTCCTAAAAGTCTATGTTGATTATATATAAAAAACATATAGGTAAAAGATATGAAAATAATAAGAAATAGAAGTCAAAAATTATTTCTTATGAAAAAATAATTTATTATGAATGCAAACTACCTAGGTATATAAGGCTAAATTGCTTCCACTACAAGAAGAGAGTTGAGAAATTTCAAAAACAAAAGAAGAAAAAGAAGCAATCTATGAAGATCTTATGAAATGATTCAAATAGCTCTTCTTATAGTGATGAAGATAAGAAGAGCTTGATTTGTCTTGTGACAAATGATAGTATTCTAATTGTAATATCAAATAATGAGATATGTTCATCTTTCTCCTCTTCTTTATCTTCTTTTATAGGTGATTATAAAGAATAATGTATTCATGTGTACACCAAGTACAAGAAATTATCTTTCAAATATCTTAAACTAAAAGAAGAGTATGAAAATTATCTAAGTTTGTGTGAATATTTAAATAAGTTGAATTCTAATTATTTGCATAAGATTAAGATTAAAAGAGATAAAAAAAACCTCTCTTATTATCAAAAATACATGCTTAATTAAAGAATTAAATGAATTGAAAAGTTTATATGCTCATTATAGGACTTCTTTTTTTAAGGATGGTCATGTTAGAAATATTACATACTCTTTTGCATTAATTATTTTTTGTAATTATTGCATGAGAAATATGCATATTTCTTCTTATTATAAGTTTTAAAAATTTTGTAATAATTCAAATATTGATCAAGTTAAGTGGATCTAAAAAGGTTTGAGTACCCAAATCTAATGTTTAAATTATTTTATAAGCATGCCTTTCTTTAAAAATCAAGAAACATATGTGATATTTAGATAATAGATGCTCAAGATAAATGATTGGAGATGTATTTTTATTCATTCACTTAAAGTCTTATGATAGAGATATAGTTACTTTTGGCAACAACTCTAAGAAGAAGGTGATTGGAATTAGAATTATGGGAAACTCACACACTTCTATAAAAATATCCCTTCTTATACAAGATTTAAGATACAATCTTATTGGTATTAATCGATTATCTGATTCTAATTCTTATATTTTATTTAATAAAAATGAATACTCATTAGTCAAAATAATATTCTTCTTATCAGAGGATATAGAAAAGATAATACCCATATTTTATTCTTGCACATTATTAAGAATAGTATACTGGAATATCTTACCTCACATGATAGTAATTCTACATTATGACATAAGATTTTATCACTTAAGAAAGTTTTCTTTTAAGAAGCTTATAAAATTTAACTTAATTAGAGGTTTACCAAATCTTAGTTGGTCAAGTGATCAATTATGTGGTTCGTACTAGTTAAGAAAGTATACCAAATAGAGTTTTAAATCACTTAAGGATATTACCACTAAGAAATTATTAAAACTTATTCATCTAGATCTATTTGGTCCTATTTATCCAAAGAATCTAGAAAAAAACAAATATGGGTTGATAGTTGTAGATGATTTTATTAAGTTTATATGGGTTCTTTTTGTTATAAATAAAAGTGAAATATATTAATTTCTAGGATTGAAAAGAAGCATGAAATTAGGTTAGTCTTCATTAAGTGTGATAATAGAAAAAGAATTTAAGAATGAATTATCTAATGATTTTTGTAGCAAAGATGGAGTGTTGCATACTTTTTCTTTATCAAGACTCTTCAACAAAATGATGTAGATGAGAGAAAAAATAGAATCTTGTTAGATGGTGTAAGGTGTATGCTTAATAAATAATGTTCTCAAATTTTTTAAGTTGAAATAATTAATATTATTTGTTATGTGTTTAATAGAATAATATAAGCTTTTACTAGATATTTCTTTTTTTTGAGTTATTTTATGATAAGAAACTTAAGATATCCTATTTTTCATATGTTTGGATGTAAATGTTTTATTTTAAATAATGAAAAAAAGATTTAAATAAGTTTGATGCCAAATTTAATAAAAAAATCTTTCAAAGATACTCATATATTAGTAGAATATTTAAAATATATAACATTAGAACACTTGTTGTAGAAGAGACAATTCATGTTAAGTTTGACAAATATCTTGTTGAAACATCTAATAATCATTATTAAATATATCAACTTGATGAATTAGAAGATTTAAGTCTTGGAAAAGAAAAATTAAAGTATATAGTTGAAGCTAGTGAATCAATAAATGAAAATCAGATTGAAAAGAAATTAAAATATTCTAAAGGTCATCCTGATGAATTGATCATTAGAGATGTAAAAGATAAACTTAAAACTAAAAGCTCTTTTAATCATGTAGTATTTTATCAAACTTTGAACCAAGTTTTATAAAAGATGCTTTTGAAGATGAGCCATAGATTATTGTAATGAATGAAGTAGATCTTGTACATAGGCCAAATGATAAAATGATCATTGGTACAAAATGGGTTTTCAAAAGTAAGTTAAATAAAATGAAGAAGTTATTAAGAATAAAACTAGATTAGTAGCCAAATACTAGCATTAGGTTGGAGTAAATGTGGATGAAACATTTGCCCTTATGACAAGACTTAAGACAATTAAGATCTTACTTATACATGACACAAATATTTTAGATTATACCAAATTGATGTTAACAGTATATTTTTGAATAGATACATAAATAAAAATATGTATGTTAAATAACTCTCATAATTTGAGATATATGACAATAGATCATGTATACAAACTTAAGAAGACTCTTTATGGTTTGAAACAAGCTTCAAAAACTCGATAATAAAAGGTTATGCATTTTTCTTATTTTAAATAGATTTTGTAGGGGAAAGGTAGATAAAACCTTATTTCTTTAAAAATTAGTTGAATGTAAACTAGTATATCAAGTATATGTGGATGACATAATTTTTTAAGCTTCTAATAAAGATATGCATGAAATTTTTTAATTTACTAAAGAATGAGTTTGAAATGAGTATGATGAGATAATTAATCTTCTTTTTAAGACTTCAGGTTAAGCAAACAAGTGATGAAATCTTTATTTCTCAAACCCTATTAAAAAAAATTTGGTTATAAGAACATGAAATAAAGAAAGTTTTCACTAATACAAGCATTATCATAGATAAATATGAAGTTGGAAAGCTTGTTGACACAAAATTATTTAGGGAACGATTATATCATTTTTGTGGTTTAGTACAAGCAGGCTTGATATTATGTTTAATATAAATTTGTAAACAAAGTTTTAGGCTAATCCTAAGAAATCAAGCATATCTTTAAGTATCTTATAGACATTAAGACTTTAAGTTTATGATACTATATATATGAGTTTGGATTTAATTTAATAACTTATACAAATGTTGACTCTCATAGAAAAAGACCTCTTGTATGTGCCAATTAATTGGTGCTCAATAATTTCTTGGGTTAATAAAAAAATTATTTGACATTATCAACAACAAAGATTGAGTACATTACTGCATATAGTCGTGTTGCTCAAGTTCTATATTAAATAATTTTTAGATTATGACTTAGAATTTACTCAAACTCTAATATTTTGTGATAATTCAAGTATAATTTATTTATTTAAAGATCTTAATCAATACTTAAGAACTAAACACTTATAATTAAAATATCACTTTATTATAGATTATAAGTAGAAGAAAGATATTCAACTATTATTTGTTCCATCTTCTACCGAATAGCTGATATTTTTACCAAGTCATTAACTATTAAAGTTTTTCATAAATTTAGAGTAAACTTAGGTATAATTAACTCATTCGAATGATTACAAAAATAAGAACTAAGTGTTAGAATTTAGAGAGAGGAAACGTTAAAATTTAGGGAGAGTATAATCTATTAATTAGGGAGAGCTACAATGTTAAATATTGTATTATAATATTTATTATTTTCATAAATATTAATTAATTTATATTATATTTTCTTTAATATTATACCTTTAATTCTAGCATTGATTTTTTTTATGATAAAAAAGAAGAGTTTTATACCCTTTAATATGATGATCACAAAACTAAGCTAAATTTTATTAATATCTTAATAAGCTTAATGTTATTTTAGTTCAATCTTAAAGAATTATTGTAATAGTTTGGATACAATAAAGCAAGGACTATAATATCTGAATTTGATAGAGAATAAAGGTCAAACTTGTTGATTTTAGAGCCAATGATCAAGCTCTTTGTGGAGTGGCTAATCTATAAAGAATTATACTCTTAAACATCTATATGGTTAGCATATAAATGCTTTTTTTCTTTGTAATAGTGGCATCTAAGATCATAATCATTGTTCATCCATTTTTTTTGTTGGTTTCAATGATATATTAGGTTACATTTGATATCAAAATTAAGCTATTTTAATTTTAAAATCTTGTACAAAAATATTTTAATATAAATTTAAAAAAATTTGGCCTAAGCACACACTCCTCGACCAAGCCCACAAGGCTCGAGCTAAGTGGCCCAAAGTGTTGGGCACTAGGCTTTGGGAGTCGTGGGTTAGTAGACTAGTTGAGATTGAGTTAGGACAGACCTGAGTCTCGATTAGGGCACATTTATGTAGTAGTTTCAGTTAAATCAATCAAAGCACCGCTCCTAAACTTAGCTTGGGCATATTGAGTCAAGTTTGACTTGAAATTATAAAGTAATTTGAACGAGTTAAATCAAACATGTGTATATATGTACGTAGGTGACTTGAGTCATAACTTCCGAAGAGCATCAAAGGGTAACCAACCCCATTAAGCTAACTTAATAGCATAGAGAAACTAAGATTTACAATAAACTATATGTAATTTTGCAATGTTGAACTAAAAAATAATGCATATTTGCAACCAACTGGGAGGGAGCGAATCAGTGTCATTCATTCGTGCATTTCGTGATTGAACAGTAGAGATTGCGTCCAACTTTTTGAATAGTAGAATCTAACTTACCATGCATTTGACAAGTGATTGAATAACTAAGATTTTCTTCACATTTGTGAATAGTATATTTCATCTAGTCATTCATCCAAAAAGCATGATCAAATAACTGTGATTTGTTCAACCTTTGTTAATAGTAATATTGTGCATCATTATCCTCCATCTAACATATGAGATCTAATGATTCAAATCAAATCCTATTGAGGTTAGATATGAACCCATTAACAAAGGTTTTGATTGAACAACACATTTTTTGTCCTCTTAATTCAAATGGTAACTACTCTATGCCTTCCCCTTTTCATTTCCTACAACTGTTATCTCTTGAGAAAGATAATTTTTAGTCATTTGAAGAGTTATTTTAACATATTTTTGTTTAAATTATAAATAAAAATTACTTAATAATATTTAAGATTAATGAATCAACTTATAAAGCTAAAAAAATAATTGAAGGAACTCCAAAATTGAGAGTTTTATTTTTCACAACATGCTTGTAGGAGTCATAGGTTTCATTTCTTATTTCTACTACTCTCTTCTATAAGCACTTTACATCATTCAAATAACATCTATATTAATAGTTTGTTATGCTATCATTGCTTAAGGATTCAAGGGTATAAAAACTTTATATACACCAATCTTTGTAAAGATTTCATCTTTTGTTTTTGTAATTAAATTTCTTATGATTTTTTGTATCTTATTAGAGCACCAGTTTGTACTTATTTTACTCCTATCAACTTCAACAAAGAGTGATTAATGAAAGTCTAATCGGTGATTAGGGATAGATGTAAGCACGAGTTTTAGCTAAACCATCTAAAAAATTTTGGTTCCTTACTTTTTATTTTTGTGATTTTTTTAAATTTTTTTGAACAATCTTTTTAAAAACAAATTTTTATTATTAAGCATAAAAACTTTTCTTTAATTAAAAATATTTTTTGAAATCAAAAGGTTTTGCTAAAAACACAATTCACCCATTCCCTTTTATGCATTAAACTTCACACGATTCACATAAAAAACATCACGAAAGCTAGATAAGATGGTTCCATAATAAGAGGTATTGTTAGATCAAGTATCTCATTAGAGATCTCTCTCACTACTATGAGCAAGATGATGCATTTCAACCTTCAGTTACGCCTCACCCATTGATGCAGGCGGAGGGGTTTGGAAAGCTAGACTCGAGGTGCAGCCCAATCTTGTGAAGGTACCGGAGGCGTAGGCGGAGGCGGAGATTGCGGGGCCGCGGGGTGGGCCTGATATCGGCTTCATCGCGTGGCCGGGTGCGGAGGCGAGCTGCTTTGTCGTGGAGACGGTCTTCGGTCAGCTGCACGTGGACCGGGTTCGTTTGAGTTTGAATTTGAATTCTGGTCACGCGGGGTGTGCTGGGACACGATAAATCGGCTCAAGATCCTACGGGATATCTGAACCTTCGTCCTGGTCGTCGCGCCAAGGACCCTACAGCCCTAATTTGACGTTCGATGGCGGGAAGTACACTACGAAGGAGCAGCCGGCATGCAAGGACCACTGCAAGTAACTCCCCGGTGAGGGAGTGTGTTTCATCATCGTCTGAAGAGGGACAGCCACTTGACGGGGGTCTTCCACACCCTGATGGCGCTACACGGGAGGTCGATGACAGGGTGACGAGAGCTGGGGTCGCGGAGGAGAACAATATCACCGGAGAAGCGGAGATGCAGTGGGGTGCGGAACACTTGCATGCTAAGGCTAGCTTTAGAGAGGTTTTGACAGCCCGCAATATCCAGAATGGCAACTTGGTGAACTCTTTCATGCGGCCGGCTAATGTTAATGTTAAGGAACGTGCTGCTGCTATTCCGGATATGGCGGAGGATGGTGAAGTCCTCGTCTCTTCCGAAGCTTGTCAACGGCGAATTGATTTTCACAAATATGACCTGGTGGGTCGTATATTCGGGAACACGCTGCCTTTTCCGATGATCGCCAGAGTGTTGCTCAAATGTTGGGGCCACCATAAGAATTTTAGAATGTTTGATATGTCTTCGAATTGCTTCTGCTTACATTTCGAATCGAAGGAGGCACGAAATGATGTGTGGCTCGGGGGGCCGTGGCAAATTGCCGGCCAAGCCATGGGCTTGGATGTTTGGTCGCATGAATTCACTCCCGGCGACTCCCACGCGATGTGCGCGCCGATTTGGGTGCGATTCCCCGGCTTGCCCCTGATTTACTGGGATACGGACAATATCTTGCGTATTGCAAAGGCTATAGGTGATCTGTTCCTTCTCGATGGGTGGACGGCGGCAATGGAGAGATCGTCCTATGCTCGGGTCTGTATTCGTACAGACCTTTCGAAACCCTTGAAGCCGGGTGTTTGGCTAAAAGGGGACTATGGGAGAATCTACCAAAGTTTCGAATATGAGGGATTGCCGAGGATTTGTTTCTCGTGCGGTCGCGTGGGGCATCTTGCAAGGCAATGCAATGTGCAGCTTACGAAGGAGGTGACTCAGCCTGGACATGGTGAATGCTCTGGAATGAGGGCGAACGGGGATCAGAGGAAGGGAGGAGAGGTCCTTACCGAGGTTACGGAAGAAGCGCATGGACTAGGGCCTTGGATGCTAGTTCAACACAGACGGAGGAAAACGGGTGTCGATGCTCGTAGGGGTCCGGCGGCCACGGCTAGCCATGGACCCAGGAATGACGTTCAAAGAACTCGTGGGAGGGTGCACGCCGGCTCATCCAGGGGGGTGAGTCGTCCCTCGAGGGAACGCGGGAGGAGCAGATCAAGGCGGGGCTCACCATCCAGGAGTCGTGCTCAACACTTGGCGGATTCCGGTGATCGGAGCTTGGGGGCGGAAGGTGCGGAGCGGGAAGCTCGGGGGGGCGGAGTTAAGGGGAAGTTGCTAGGGTCAATGACGGCTCGGGAGAAGGAGCCGCCCACTGGTGTGGGTGGCAATGCGGCTTAAGAATGTGGATCACGGCTGCGCTTCGTGGGGCGCAGCGACCATCTCTGGTGGGTGGCGGAGGTTCGGGAAGATGCAGTTGCATGGCTAAGGGCTTTCTGATGACATTATCAATGAACATTATTGTGTGGAATATAAGAGGCGTCAAGAAGAAGAAGTCTAGGGGCTATTTGCGCAGGTTGATCCGTGAAAGGAATGTTGCTGTTGTGGCGTTAATGGAGACGAAGGCTGTGGGGTTCTCTAGACAAGATGCAAATTGGCTGCTTGGGGGAGGATGGGACTTTGAAGCACACCCCTCAGAGGGACTATCTGCTGGATTTCTGATTCTGTGGAGGAAGGATGTGGACCTTATGGTCACTGGCGCTTCATCTCATACTATGGCTTGCACAATCAAAACTTCACATGATGGCAGGATGACTTGCTACTTTGTTTACGGCCCGAAGTGTCATCACAGACGGCGGATCATTTGGGAGGATGTCCGAAATTCCTGCGGCGGCAATAAGCCTTTGCTTGTTGCTGGAGACTTTAATTTGATCTTGGCACCGGAGGAAAAGCGGGGGGGTCGGCGTTTCTTTTATGGCAAGGACCAGCAGGACTTTGCGGATCTTATGCAGGAGCTTCAACTTGTGGATTTGGGGTTTTCCGGCAACAGGTTTACTTGGAGCAATGGGAAGCAGGGGGGTGCGCGCATCCTTGAACGCCTGGACCGGGCTCTTATGAACTCGGCGGGGCTGCTTGCATTTCCTAATTGTTTGGTCCATCACCTCAGTAGGCTGGGTTCGGATCATTGTCCATTGTTGATTAGGGTGGGAGGTGGAGATCAGTGGCAGTATTCCAGCAGGCTACTGTTCGACAGCATGTGGCTAGACTTCCCTCAATCGTTCCAGGTGGTGGAAAAGGCTTGGAGGATGACTGTTAAGGGCGACAGTATGGAGATTGTGATGACAAAATTTCAGCGGTCGATGTGGGCGCTGCGCAGATGGAGCCGTGAGGAGGTGGGGAATATTATTGATCGAAACAAGGTGCTGGAGCGGGACATTGACGAGCTCCAAAATAGGGAGTCTAGCGATGGTCTGTCGGAGGAGGACCACAAGCGGCTTGGTGATTTGGTTGTTGCCTTTCACCGGGGGTGTGCTCACGAGGAACAGTGGTGGTGGCAATGCGCTAAGGTGCATTGGGCGCAGCTTGGGGATTGTAATTCGAAGTTTTTTCACATTGCGGCATCGGCTCGTAAAAGGGAGAATCGCATTACATTCTTGCGGGACGTAGACGGTAACATTGTGGACTCTCCCGACAACATTAGGCGGCTTGTCTTCGAGTTTTTTGAACGGAAATGGGGCGATAGCAACCTGGCGCCATTGCCTCCAATTTCCCCGCTTTCGGGTTTCGTCAGTGAGGAGGCTGGTTCTGGCCTTTGCCGGAGGGTGACGGAAGACGAAATTTTGGTGGCTATGCGGGGAATTAAAAGGAATCGCGCCCCGGGCATCGACGGTATTACAATGGATTTCGTCAATGGATATTGGAAAGTCACGCAGCGGGACATCATCAAGGCTGTTTTGGCATTCTTTGAGGAGTGTAGAATGCCGGAGAGTTGGAAGGACACTCTTGTTGTTCTTATCCCGAAGAAGCAAGGTGCTTGCCGGCCGGAGCACTTCCGGCCGATCAGTTTGTGTAACACAATCTATAAATTGGTGGCTCGAATTCTTGTTGGCAGGCTGAAATCGCTGTTGCCTAGTCTTGTGTCTCAGGAACAGGCGGCCTTTGTCCTGGGGAGGAGCATATCGGATAACATAAATATTGCCCAGGAGATGGTAGCGAGAATGCGATCCTGTACCGCTGCCTCCGACCTTATGGCAGTGAAAGTCGACATGGAGCAGGCCTATGACAGGGTTCGCTGGGATTTTTTGCTCGAAACTATGAAGGCTATGCAATTCCCTGTTACTTGGTGTAACTGGATTACTGCATGTATTTCTGGTCCTAGGTACGCTGTACTCATTAATGGAGCACGTCTTCCTTGGGTGTCGGCGCATCGTGGTCTTCGGCAGGGGTGCCCATTATCCCCCTTTCTCTATCATGTCCATGGAATACCTGTCATACATGATGCGGGAATATGAATCCCGGCAGCTGCTCGGGTTTAGGCCGGGGATGCATACACCGCGGGTTTCCACCGCGGGTTTCCCACCTCTTGTTCACGGACGATGTGTTGATTTTTGCTCCGGCTTCCAGGGAGGCTGCGTGCGTTGTCCGTCGCATTCTGCAGGCGTTTGAGGACAGCGCTGGATTGAAGGCCAACTTTTCCAAGTCAAATGTCTATTTCAGCAATAGCTTCAGCAAGAAGAAGTCCAGCATAATTTCATGGAAACTTGGTATGGCAATTGGCCGATCCTTGGTGTATTTGGGGGTTCCTATTACTGCGCGCCGATTGACTAAGGAGGACCTGAGTTCCCTCGTCCAAAGAATTGATAATACTGCGATCAGCTGACGCGGACGGGTATTGTCGCTTGCGGGCAGGGCTGTGTTGGCGTCCTCAGTTCTGTGTGTTATCCCCAACCACATTCTGCGCCACTGTTTGGTGCCGACGGGAACTATTGCTGTAATTGAACGCCGAATCAGACAATTCCTCTGGGGCGGTACGAGTAGTGCTCAGACGCTGCACTATGCGTCTTGGGATTGCGTATCTACGCCGAGGGTGGCCGGCGGGCTCGAGCTGCGGGATCTTCGCATTTGGCACCAGGCCTTGCAGATGGGGAATTGTAAGCGCATCCTTGGGCGGGAAGTGGGATTATGGGTTGAGATTATGAGAAGGAAGTATGGGTTCATCGATCCGTTGATGAAGACACCCCGGAAGGCCTCGGTCGTTTGCAAGATGATCCTGGGAGCTATGCCGACGGTGATTTCGTGCTTCGTGTGACACATCGACGACGGGCGGAGGGTGAGATTTACGGAGGATAATTGGCTTGGGGTTCTACCTATCAGCTGCTGGCCTACGTTCATTAATGTTCGCGCATGCTGGCCGAAAAGTGTTGCCGAATGCATCAGGGACGACGATGCTTGGGATGTTGAGGCGATTTCTAAATGGGCGGGTGAGGAGCTTATTGACAGAATCAGGCATCTCCCGCGTGCTCGGGATTCCATCCAGGACTGCTTGGTCCATACGCATACGGAGATGGAGAAGGCTCATAGTGGTCGAATCTACGCACAGATCAAACACGAGTCGTCCTCTGCTGGGGGCGGTGGTCGGCGGAGTGATGAAGCTACGGGGAGAATTTGGAAATTAAAGGTGTTGCCGAGGGTTCGGGTCTTCCTTTGGCGGGCTGCCGACGAATTTCTGCCTACGGCGACGTGGAAGGCTCGCCGGGGAATTAGCCGCGATCCCATGTGCCCTTTTGGCTGCATGGAGGAGGAGACCCTGCAGCACGCACTGTGGGACTGCCCACGTGCCCGGGACATGTGGGGGACCAGCCATGCACGTCACGTGCTCATGGAGCTGGGCTGGCCCACGGATGCGGTGCCCGGGTTCAAAATTTTGGAGATGTTTATCAGGCTCTTGAATTCTCCTGCGGCGCGGCGCGACGTTGCGGTACAGCATGTGGCTACAATTGCTACCACCTTGTACTACATTTGGTCTAGGAGAAATGTGCTTATACACAACGGCTTCGTGCCTACTCTCTGCTCGGTGTCTCGGACGGTTAGGTTCGAGGTCAGCACGACCCTCGGGAGGCATCTTATCCATTCATCTCTGTCCAGCGGGAATCCTGGCAAGTCTTCGGATTTGCTTGTCACGCATGGTTGGCTTCCCCCCCCTACAGGATGGATTAAGGTCAATTGTGATGCCGCGGTTGGTGACTCCATAGCTGGTCTTGGTGTCGTTGTTAGAGATTGCTCGGGCAAACCTCTCATGGTGGCCGGTAAGAGGATGTTCTCAGTGGCTGCTGATATGATGGAGGTCCAGGCTATCATTATGGCCTTCGACCTTCTGAGGGAGTTTCTTCCCTAGTATCGTGCAGTTGAGTTCCAGTCTGATTCGATGACTGCACTTCAGGTGGCTCGGGATATGGTTACCAAACCCAGTGGGGAGGGGGTGCTTGCTGTTACTTTGCAGTATGTTAAGGCCATGGAGGCTCTCCGGTTTTCTCACATCCACAGGGAGGGAAATGAGCCTGCTGACTGGGCTGCCCGTAGAGCCTCCACTCATGAGTTCATTTGGGGTCCTGGGGAATCCCTTCCTCAGCCTCTCATCAAACTTATGCTGTCTGATTTTCTGTTTGATCCCCCTTGAGGATCTAACTGTAAAACCTGTGTGGCTTTGCCACTTTTGATATAATGATATATCCTTTCAAAAAAAAAATATATGACAATTCCATTAGTAAATTCTTGATATACTTCACGTTTGGACGTAAATTGGATCTTCTTATTTGGGGAGGTGGCTGGCCTATTTTTAATGGATTTGACGTGGCTTCTAGGTGATGATGAGTATAGTTTGAATTTCTGGTTTTGATGTGAGAATGTGCAGGTGTTGGTTTTGTCAAAAAATAAGACATCATGATTATACAACTATGGTCTGCCTAAGATGATACTTCTAATCTATATAGAAATAAAATCATATAAAATACATTATAAATATTAGCCAAATCTAAGCTGTACAATACATAGTTTCTTAACATGAATAGATGTTTTGTTAATTTAATAAATAGTGTAAGGTTTTGCATGATGAGAGGTGGTAAGTTTATGGAATGCTATTGTATTTGTAGAAATTACAATAATACTACAACCATTATTTATGACAATCTTATAATCATTTCGTCCAAGTTTGACAAATGTATAGAAAATGATGGTGTGTTTCCAATCTTCACTTATTTAGTCAGGTAAATGTACATCTAACAATTATAACGAGTTCAATGTCATCAATGACATTTTCTCCTTTCTTCTCAAAGTATTTGTTAGCTAGATTTGGATAAGAAACATATCCTTCAATCTCTCTTTTTTCCTCGACATTAAATTCTTCATACATTTCTTCCTCGATATAGCTTATTTGTTGTGTAAAATATTTGCTGGTTTAGTAAAATCCTTCTCAAGATCACACTTAATGGATTAAAAGCACTAAAAGAACCTTACTAATCCTCACAAAAAGCTAAAATAAAAAAGTGGCTAAACATAAAGGCACTCCAAAACGCTTAAACAAATTGAATCATTGAGAATAAGGATGGTAATGATAAACAAGATTTATAACTAAAGTTTAACAAAGGTAAAGATGCAAATCTTAGTAAACTTTAAACAACAAAGTGAAAGGAAACAACAAAAAATGAAAAGAAAATAATGAAGTCAAAGGAAACAACAAAAAGCAAAGGAAATGACGAAGTGAAAAGGAACCATTACGTAGTGATGGTAAGGTGCTATCGTAAAGTATAAGATAAGCTGGCATGATGTTTCACCACTTGGGCTTTGAGCCCGTCCTCTTAGTACTAAAGCTTCAATGAATTAGGACGTCAGAGTTCTTACTATGATTAACCTTAAGATCTTCATAAGATGTCATGAAACAATGAAAATATCACTCATGCAAAGATCATCTTTTCCAAAGAGTGGGTCTCCCCTTTTATGAGCGTAAGAAAAAAACCAAATAAAAAAAGAAAAATAGTACAAAATGCATGATCAAAAGCATTTGCCAAATAGCTTTTTGAAAAGTTATTTTTTGATTCAACATTAACCAAATTCATTTGGATTGTTGTAGGTCAAATCTAGATCAGTGTGTGAGTTGCATGGCATTGGTGGATCTGTTTTGGTTGGTGGGTTGTGCAAACTATTTTGATGACGGGTCCGTGCACCATCGGCAAATCCATGCGCATTTGAGATCACATGAACTATTCTACTAACGGGTCAGACTTGTGATTTGGCACGTCATCGATGGATCTAAGGCATTTACAGATCATGTGAATTGTTCTACTAACAAGTCAGTCTAATGGGTCTTCAGAGCCTTTGTGGATCTGAGTGTGTTCATGTGTCTTGTGAATCTACAACTCAAAATGGGCCTAAAGGACCTATTCGACAAATCATTTAAACCAAACGAGGTTCAAGAAAACATTGCCAAATTGGGTCGAGCTAACAAAACTAATAAGAATGGGCCCATTTTTATCTTTTTATGTTCTAGGTGACAAGTTTGAACATATAATATAATTTTATGCTTTATCTTGATTGTACACTTGAAACATTAGCACCTTGATTATTTGGAAGTAATGATACTTGCATGATGACTCCTAAGCATCAAAAATCCTAACAACAACTAGTGTCTTCACCATAATAACATATTAATGCATCGTCTACAAGGCTATATAATTGTTATATGAACTATATGTATTATACATTATAGGTAACATATCTTACGTTCAATCAAAATACTAAAAAATCACAAATGTAGCGATTAAATCATGATTTTTCTTAAATGAAATTCTTTTTGGAAAACAATGAGTTTTTTTTAAATGTCAAAATGATGCAAATGTAATGAATTGGAGCCATACGCAAGATCAATGCACATATCTATCCCACAAAATTCCCAGCATTGGTTGTGATTAAAATGAAAAGCATTGTGCCTTATACTTTGGATATGAATAGAATGAATTAAAAACACATTCGAACTAAGCACATTTCAACTCCAATATATGAAGCTCTTTTAATACAAGATGTGTGAGCTTGGAATGTTCAAATCTAAAAGCTTCCTTTGGAAATTGCAATGAAGTTGACAGCATGTTGGGTGAAATAAATTGAGCTTTATCTGCTAATGGTAAACTTTCTTTGGCTTAAACTGGTGTGGGGTAACCTTGATCTATATGGAGTGTGTTTGCAAGATCAAGGGTTTATTAAAAATAAGAGGTATCAATACTAAAGGAAAGTGCTCCTTTTGTTTTGCATGGGAAAATATAAATCATATATTCATTATATTAAGAGAATTATATTAAATGAAGACTCCAAATATAACTAAAATATATCTAATTAGATATCTAATAACTCAACATTTTAAATTTACAAATAAAGATTATATTAATTATATGTTAAGATTACAATAGTATTATCATCTAATATTTTCAATCTAATAAAGATTTTATCCACATTATCTATTATTCCTCTTTTTAATTTTAAAATCTTCAAACTTGATAAGATGTCATGTAAATTCACCAAAGTTTTGCCTAAGTATGACAAAGCCTACCAAGGCTTGTGATAAACACCAATGTATGAATCGCTTAATCTTATACAACTTATCAACTTAAATACCATTCTTCACAAGAATTGTATGAAATGAAGATTCAAGCTTGAAACAATATATGCTTAGAAAGAAAACAATAATCTAAAATATAAAAGTTATGAATAAAATACATCTTAACTATATATCAACACTTCACCAAACAATATATACATAAATTATTAAATACATGAATATATTCATTGAGACAAGGTTATTTTGATCCAATTTTAAAATAACTCGATTCAATCTAGACTTGTATCATAATTGGCTCATAACATTTTGATTCAACATAATTTGTTCATTAAATTTCATTCGAGCATTATTCAAACAAAAATTTAAACCAATTTTGAAATAGCCTTCGATTTTCAACCTAACTTAACTCTAATTGACATTCATTGAGATGAAGAAAAATGGAAATGAACTATTAATATGTCAATGAAATAAATATTGTACAAGAAGATCCTTGACTTTGTCCAATACTTCACTCCATCTCAGGTTTGGTTGTCATGGCATGCTAAAAAAGATAGTTACAAGAACTCCCTAATCTACCATTACCTTACTGAATATACATCTCATTGTTACAAAACAAAAAACTCTTTTCAAAAGATAACTCGTTCTTCAAACACCAAGTTAGAAATACTCATTTTTTTCTTACAAATGGCATTTTCACTTCTGTTGGTGTGAATTTCCACTTAAAACCCACAAAAAACAAGTTGAAGACAAGTACAATTTCTAATTTCTAAACAAGCACATGATTTTTCAAACAATGTCACATGTAAATATAGTTTTATATTGGGTCCTTTTTATGGTGTGCTCCCTTTACTAATACAATTTCATATATAATTAATTAACTAAATAAAATTTAAAAATTAATTATTTTAAAAATTTTCCATCCTAAGTCTCATGCAAAAAAGAACTGAAAATAAAAGTTTGTAAAAAAGGCTGATATTAATTGCTAGCAGGAGAAATGCTAAAACAAAATTGAAAAAAAATGCTATGCAAAGATATAGAAAATGTTAGAAAAGAAGCAATACCAAGTAAATTCTAGCAATAATACAAAAAGCATCATTCAAAAGTATAATTGATCTAATTACATTGTCATTAACCATTCAACTCGATTGAAGAAAATGAACCAAGCTCAAGACTTACCGAATCACTCGAAAATTATCGAGGATGCAACATTCTATCAACACAAAAGCTTCGAGAGATTATCTATGATGACATTTCAAGTAGTGATGCTATCGCAATTCAAAGTTTTTGACAAGTTTACAAATGGAAAAAAGCAACTCCACAGATTAATGATAACAATGATATGCTTTTCAATCAATATAGCTGCCTTAGTTTTTGTTTTAGTGTTTAGCAATACCAAAACTTCTCTAAGTGATCACATATCATCACAAAGAATTTTCTTGTCATCTCCAACCATGTGTTCACAATGTCAAGTTCTTAGATCTGTAAAATAATATGAAATTTACTGCTTACAAGAAGGTGAAACTAGATTAAATAAAGTCCATAGCATATATGGGTGGAGTAATAGAGAAACATCATAAATTAAACAATGTGTACTTATTCATTCAATGTCTTTGCATTAACATTTTTTGAAGTATGATAAAATGTTCTAATTATATCAACATTGGTAAAATTTGATAGAAAAAGTGTGCAAAATTTAGCTATATTTCTATGACATAGAGAATGAAACTAGAAATTAAGCACAAAAGTGCACGAATCTAAAGTAATAAACTATATCAATGTTGATTCTGTTATTGTCCAGCAAACCATGCTCAATTTTTCTGTTCAAGTTTATTGGACATTGAAGCAAAGAAAGAAAAAATATGTTTTTCAAACACAATTTGAATTAGACCAACAAGTTTATCATTTTCTACAAGCAATCAAGTAGTTGGGAAATTACTAGAACATTCGATTAATCTACCAACAGAAGATCCTCATATAATTATATCTCATTGTACTAGATTTTATTTTCCATTACAATGTCATATTTTATTCCCCAATGGTGACATAAGACAACATCAACGTATGCTAAAATATAATAGTGAATGTTCAAATATATTAAGCAACAATACATTGGGAAAATCTTAATAAATTCAACATTATTACAGATTTTATTATTCATTACAATGTCCTCTTTTATACCCCAATGGTGAAATAGGAGGAGGACATCAACGTATATTAAAATATTCTAGTCAATGTTCAAATATATTGAGCAATTAAGTTCACATAAGACAATAACCGTTCAAAACAATCGAAGATATGCTACAATGTGATGAAATATGTATACCATGTAACATTTTACAAAAAAAAAATTGTCCACTGATCAAAATGTAAAAGAAAATTTGATTTTGCTTAAATGTGGTCATCATCTGAAGAAACATGTTGTTTACATATATATCAAAATTAAAAGTGAAAGATTACACTAACAGAACAAAAGAAAATTAAGTAGATCTCTAGCAATTGATCATTGAAGGTATTGCTGTTACAGAAAGAAGCACATCCAAGACTGGTAAGCATATTACTGTACTTGTTGGTTTCATAAGAAATCCTCCTGACATGCATAAAAAATACTTTAGATGCAATGTTATTACTTAAACATTTTGGAATACGTGATATATTTCTTACGACTGAAATCCTAAATGGAATGAAGCCTTATCCAAACTGCGACAAAATGAGATGTGTAGAACAAATAAGATCTAACTTCTAATAACATTTAGGGCAATGCTAAATGAAAGCAAATAATTAACTATTAAATAGAATTTCTTTAGAACAGTTGCAGCTTACATCTGTGGTTTTGAGCTTCAAGAAAGAAGTTTACCACATGTAAACTTTTTAATAATCATAAAAAAATCTAAAATCATTTGATAACTTTGTTGTAATTTGGACAACAACTGAAATCCTAAATGGAATGTAAGTCTAATCCAAACTGCAACAAAATGAGATGCATAGAACAGATGAGATCTAACTTCTAATAACATTTAGAGCAATGCTAAATGAAAGCAAATAATAAACTATTAAATAGAATTTCTTAGAGCTGTTGCAGCTTGCTTCTGTGGTTTTGACCTCCAAGAAAGAAGTTTATCACGTGTAAACTTTCTAATAATCATAAAAAATCTAAAATTGTTTGATAACTATGTCATAATTTGGATAAAAAAGGTCAACCAATATCCTAAAAGATCAAATTAGTTGTATTTTACAATAAGCATTCTAATTACTTCAAAGCTGATAAATTAATCGATATGACATGAATTAGTGATAACTGATTTGGAACGAAAAAATACCCTCTCAATAATATCCACAACATAATTGACACGGACTAGATATATAAAAAAACCTTCATAATTTCACAAAAATATTTATTAGATACAAAGTATAAAATATTAATTATTTTCTACTCCCTTGTGCAAAGATTTGCCTCTCACAAAATCTACAACAACCATTACAATCAATCCCAATAAAGGTAGAAGAAAAGCATTCCAAAATTGTATTATTTAAAAAATCTCAATTTCAAAAGGGAATAAAAAAAGAGGAAAAAGATTTTTTGCTTCCAAAAACTTTCATTTTACTAAGCATGTTCCTTAATGGATACAACAATCAAACAATAGATGATAAGATGATCCCAATTTTGTAATGCTTAAACTATAGATAAGTATTTTGTCAACAAACCCACTACATGGTTATGCACATAAATGTATCACAAATAAAACAATAAATAGTCTCAAAATGCTTGATCATACATAATTTACAAATTGGCACACAAAAAAAACAAATGCTATAAGAATGAAACATATGATTGTTCATAGTACAAAAACAAATGTCCCTTTCAGATTGTTAGCTAAGATAACAATACAAAATAAGGCATAACAACTCCATCACATCATTAGGAAAACCAACGAAATAGATTCCAAATACAAGAGTCTCTTCTCAAGTTACTAAAGTCAGGATAATATTTAAAAAAAAATTTAATATATATTATTGTTAGGTCATCATTTCATTTGATGAGTCAAGTCTTAAATATTTAATAATTTATTCTAATAGATTTGTTTAATATGAAACATGTTTATATGTAAAGAACAAACTATACACTTTTGAAGATGGAGAACTAGTGATCTTCAAAGTACCTTAAAAATATTAGTAAACTTCAAGGATAAAAGACATACATATCACATTTGAAAATGTTTTCTTTTTTTTATGAAATAAAATGTTAGCTTGTTAATTACAATGCAAATCTCCATTTATTACACTTTGAAATCCTAACTCAAACATCCGATTGTTCAATCATGTCCTTGATTTAAAAAACGTATGAGATTTCTTTTTTTTATTCTTTTCTTGGTTCAAATCCTACTAAAACCATTCATTAATTTAAGAGACATAATTCTATTTTTTTAATTATTCTTTTCTTGGTTAAATCCTACTTAAGCATTTTTGTCAAATATTAAGTTGATTGTTAAACCTTGATTAAATAAAAAAACAATTCTATTTTTCTTCATAATTAAAAAAAATTTACTGCCACAAACCAAAAGCTTGTGCCCCAAATACGAAGCTCTTAGGCCGTGCAAACCCGAAAGGGCACTCACAGCTTTAGATTAGGAGACAATTGGAACGAAATTGGGTTGAGCCCGGTTTCGACCACTATATTCTAAATCCGACTGGAGTAAGGCTAGAACCAAGCGAAGAAAAAGAAAAAAAAAGAAGAATTAAATGTGCATATGGTTTGAGTCAGACCCATACTCGAAACATAATCTGTACGAGCACATCCAAGTGATGAAATCATGAGCACACAAGAGGGGAGGCAACCCCAATTAGGCTCACATATAACACCTACGCAAACAATTATAAAGGGAAAAATCATTTTTTGTTCTTCAATATAGGACTATATTCCTACACAAACTACAACACCTGAAGTACAATTTGCTCTCCATCTGATCGTTGATCAGACAACTAAACTCTCACCTGCCTTTAAGCCTTGCTTTTAAGCTCCAATTGGATGGCCAAGGTTACATCAGACTTCATCGAACAGACTTTGTTTATTTCTGTAGTTTGAAATAATTTATTCTTAATCTGATGGCTTAAATCTCTCCTGTTTGAATCCTACAGTTTATATCTAATCTTTCTTTACCGTTAATTAATTAAACGATCCAGATCTCATTAAACTTGATCGAATGAACCAGATCAAATCCAACTTAATCCAATCATCCAGAACTCATCTACCTTTACAGTGTTTGGTCAGACAGTCGAGATCTCTGAACCGATCAAACAACTCTAGTCAATCCCGCCTAACAGCTAAACAACTAGCCATTATATATGCTATTGTAGCAGTTGCTTTAGAATATTTTTCGAGCTGTTTGGAAAAGTGTTTTAAGCTTTTGACAGTGGTTTTTCAAACAACTTTTGCATGTCTTTCTAATGGCTATGACTAAAAATTTTCTATAAATATCTAATTATTATGAATAAAATGACTAATGAACATAAACAAGATTTTAACATATCAAAGAAGAACTACATCATATCCTACAACTTACAACTACTTGAAATTTCAAATTCTTCTAATTATGTTTAATTCTTCTAAGTTTTTATTTTTTCAATTCTCTTCATAATTTTGAGCTCTTTATGTCGTTCTATATTCATCAACAAACATAAAAAATTTGTATGTTTTTATCAAAAAATTATTTTTTGTTATATTTTTGTTTTTCTTTTGGGTTAGGCAACCGTACATTTGCGAAAGCTGAAATTTGGATTGATTTCATAAAAAATCGAGATGGGGTTGTGCTCGTAAAAGCCTGAGTTATAGTTAAACTTGCAAAAGTTAGTAAATTGAAGATCAATAATAAGAAAAAATTTCAAGTATATTAGAGGTGAATCATAATGAAAAACCTCGAGTTATAACTCTTTTACATGTGGAGTTTTTCCAAATTAAGTTGGGTATGGACGTAGGTCTTAGTTTGAATCGAACTACCTAAAAAATTTTGATATATCATTTTTATTTTTATTTTTATTTTTCTTAATCATTAAAATTATAAATAAATATATTTATAAATCAAAACTTTTTACTAACATAAAATTATTTTTATAAAAGAATTTTTGAAAAATAAAAATAATAAAAAATAGTATAAATTATTTTAAAACCAACAATTCACCCCCCCCCCCCCCCCCCCCTTCTTGTGAGATTCACACTTTTTTTTCACTTCAATTATCAATACTATCAATTCAAACATATACCAAAGATTAAATACATTATTACCAAAAGCATATCGATCTAGGGAAAAAACTATAATCCATAATTCTTTGTAAGATAGAAGTAAGAGAAACAATTACACTTTAATGTTGGTCATGAACTTGAATATAGAAATGCTGCAAGGGTCAAAATAAACACCATATCTATCACAAAACTCAAAAATCAAAGAAAACACAACAGATTTTAGCAAAAAAATTACATACAAGCAATTAGATATTTTATTGCATATTGTGCAAATTGTTAACACAAATTTCAACAAAACATGGGCACAATACATGCCTCTTATCTTGTTCATTTATTCATAAGAGAGGGTATGCAATCACACAATATCTATTAAAAAAAGGTATGATCTATGTCCATCTAAAAATGCATCTTTATGCAAAACATGATTTAGGCAATAATGTAAAATTTCACATGCCGAATATGATCAAAAGATTTTTGTAGTTACATGACCATGAAATGTTAGCAAAGATAATTACAACTCCTAAATCAAAAATGATCTTATTGAATAAACATCTCTTTTTTTCCCAATAAATAACTCATTCTTTTAACACTATGGACACTTGATTTTTTCTTACACAAGGCACTTTCACTTCATCTGATGGCACAATTTTCAAGTGCTAGGGGTCAAAACACTTCAAACCTACAAAAAAAACATGGAAAACAAGCAAAATTTCTAATTTGTAAACCTTCACATGGTTTCCAAAATAACATCACATGTAAACCAGACTAATTTTGTGCTTCAGAGAAGGCCTAATTGTTAAAAGACACCAACCAAATCACAGGTTCTATTTGAACAGTAAACAAAAACAGTCTAACATTGCATTTACACTGTCTATGTTGCTTTACCAACACAAGCCAAAAATCCAAGGCAGTCACTATTTGTGTATAATTATAACATTATTTCATACGACAAAAACAAAGCATACATGAAATAGCATCTAATCTACTAAAGATTAAATTTTTTCCATTTCACAGTATGCAATATCTCTATAAGCAAAAGAGTAAGTCTTCTTTGTAAGTTTGCAAGCATTAATGCAACTCAAAAGTGCTCATTTCTGACAGCATCAATAAATTTGATGTACAAACTTCATTGTAATACTCAACAATTACTTTTGTAATCTTAACCTAAGCTGATAGTTTCTCCAACAAACGGTGTAGCATCCAAATGTTATAATACAGAGGAGAATCATCGATCACAATACAATGCTACCATGCCAAACTATTTTAGGAACATGAGAAGGCGATAGCAACAATAAGCTCTGCTAAGTTTATGATAAACTAGGCTCACCTAAAACAAAAGGTAAAAGGAAAATAGAAGAACCTCTAGTCATCCTTGCATAACTTTCAGTAGGGTTAATTGATTTCAGATGGTGCTTTGGCAACAATAGAAAGGGCATGCAATCCACTTTGCAACTCTTCCTGGAGCAAATCAAAAACCAGACGATGCCTCTTCACCATGCTCTTCCCTTCAAATTCCTTCGAAACCACATGAACATTAAAATGGGTTTCTCCACTCCTTCCTTCAATTCCTGCATGCCCCGCATGAAGATGAGATACGTCTTCAATGTCCAACTCTACAGGGTATAAAGCCCCTTCCAATAACATTTTAATCCTTTCCCCTCTTCCTCCAGTGCCACCAGTCAAACTAGAAGAACAATCACTCACCTCTCCATCAACAAGTGAAGAGTCATCTTCATCGTCTACATGCCCAACTAAAACAGTATTTGAACCAGCTTCATCACACAGAAGTCCCTCTTCTCCACCTATATTCCCAGGGATAAAGTTCAAATCTTTGTCCATCAATAAAGAATCTCCTCCTGCACGAGGACTGAAACCATCCATTTTCTCCTTGGATGCCGCATAATCTAATGGCCGCCAACCATTAACATTTGTGGACAAGTTCTTATCTTCATCGTCCCAATAATCCACACATATAGAATTATGAACTTCCTGGGACTTCTTCTTCATAAGGTGCAGCATATTAAGAAAACCATTGTTTCTCGACGGAGAAAGACTATGCTGCAGACCAAGAAGGCGAATGAATTCTGGAGGAACGCAAGCAATCGCTGAGGGAGTCGATCCGGAGAGTCCAATGACAAGGAGGGCGGCAAGGCCTTTGGTGATTATGGCATCGGAATCAGCTTCAAATCGAACAGCAGAAGAGTCGACAGGATCAGGAAAAGCGCGGACCCATACCTGGGACACGCATCCGGAGACGCGGTAATTGTTGTTCTTGAAGCGGGGATCAAGGGGGGGCAGTTCTTTGCCATAATGTAAAAGCTGCTGATACTTGGCCATGTTGTCATCCACGGACTGGAAGAGCGACACGATCTCGCGGAGCGCGGGCGGGAGGAGGCTTATGATAGCCTCATCTGAAGAATTATCGGAGCCTGAATCCCTTTGATGGTTCTGAGGATGGGATCCGGCCCGGAACATGGATTCTGAGGAGGCTGGAGGTGTACCGGCGAGGCGTTGGAATGAGATGGGAAAGCAAACCATGGAGGAGAAGGCATGGGGAGCCACAAGTAGGGTTTTAGAGATAGGAGAGAGGGGCTTGAATCCATGATTTTGAGAGAACTTTGGAATGGCGAAACGGAAGGAGGCTGAGAGCGAGGACATGAGCGAGCAAGGATGACAGCTAGACTGTGCGGGAAAGAGGAGAAAGGAGGAATAATTAGAAATAATAAAAAAGATAGAAACATTTATCACGAGAGACGACAATTAATAATTTCACAATAATAAAATTAAAATGACAGACAGAACACACCGTTATATATATATATATATATATTTAAAGAAAGCATTATTAATCATTCTCCATTACTTGATATTAATGTCTTCAAGTTTTTGTATTATATTCATTTTTCCGTCTTAGGTTTAAAATTTATTACATATGACAAAATTAAAAAAAAAATTAATTTAAAAGCTAATGAAAACAAGCACTTAGTTGTTTGCTTCTCTTTAGTATAAAACATGCCTCTTGATTTTTTTTTTTTTGGCATAACAACATCTTAGTTTAATTCAAATAAGGCTTTCATTGATTGTCGAGTACTTATCTATGTTATCTGGATTAGTTGTCATTTCTCTCATCCATTATTGCTACCCTTCCTAATGTTCTATTTGAGTTGATTGTTGTCACAAAAGTCTAATGAATTGGGTTTTAAGAAAGAGAAAAAGAAGTAAGATCTAAAAAAAAAGTATTTATTTGCTACATCTATGGTCCCATTAAGACATAAAATAAGAAGGCCATTTAAATAACAATAAATTTATCTTAACCCAATTGCTCTTCCACAAGAAGGAAAAGTCTATCTTTATTAATGGCTCGATGACATTTAAAGTGGATATGAAGTAGACATATGATTAGGTATATTAGTCATTTTCTCTTAAACGTATATTTGTA
This sequence comes from Vanilla planifolia, assembly GCA_023846275.1. NCBI lineage: Eukaryota > Viridiplantae > Streptophyta > Magnoliopsida > Asparagales > Orchidaceae > Vanilla > Vanilla planifolia. Next base: position 25,043,595 of record CM043874.1, on the reverse strand, counting down.
TTTTGGTTTTCTAAGAGAATGGTGTGTTAGAGTTATAAAATCTATTTGAGGTTCCCATTACAAGGTTTGGATCGTTGGGGCTAACTCTTTTTTATATTATGGGAAAAATAGTTTGAAGCAAGAGTGTCCCATATCACCTTATTATTCTTAGCCTCGAGTTATTTCCCTTCTTATTCGCTAGTGTGTTACCCCTAGAGGCAATGTTAAAGAGGGTTGAGAAAGGAGAATTTTCTTATTTACAAACATTAATTCTTTTTTTATCTTAAAAGAGGGAGAAAAAAAAGTTTAAGGTTGATTTTGGATTATATTTAAGAAATAATTGCTGAAGAAAGCATGCTAAAAAAGATGTTAAACCATAGAGGGTGTGCAAAGGGCTTGGGTAATTAAGAAATTAAGGTAAGAAAGATTAATATTTGTAATGGATGTTAGGTTGAGACAACATTGGAGAAGGGTTTGCACATGCATACATAAGGAAAAATCATAGTCTTTAGGGAACACAAAACTAAACTAAAATCTTCTATTCTTCATTTCATTCAAAAAAATATTTATAAAAGTACAAAATAAAATATAAACTCAAAAATAAAATAACAAAACTATCATAAATAATAAAAAAAATTAAAAATATAACAAAATATATAAAAACAATTACTAAAAACTCCTAAAAGTCTTATATATAATACATTATAGTCAAAATAAACTAAAAACAAGAAATAAAAAGAAAATGATTTACATAAGTCATAAGATCAGCTCATCATTATCAACTTGATTCAATATATCATGCATCTGTCCAATCTATTAAGAGAAACTTTGTCATACAAAGTTATACTCTAATTAAATCTTCATCAAACTTGGTATCATTTTGTATAAGTTATTCTAAAAAATTAAGACATTAAATAGCTTGATTGCATGAAAAGTTAGATGATTTAGTTATGTATATACTCTTTTTATCTGTATATCAAATCATATAAAATCTCAGAACATCGAGTTGAGTAAGTCCTTTATTACTTAATTTTGTAAATGAAACAAGTGATCTTGATATACCTCAACAAATAAATATGCTTTTTATAGTAAAAATTAGATTAAACACTTTATGCATAATAAAATCAAATCTATCAAAAAAATCTATATATAGATAAAAAATATATGTACGTTTAAATATGGAGCTAAAAATAGGAACAAAAAATTGTAAAAATAAAATATATTTATTTGATTCTTCTAATAATTCAGTTTAAGTACAAAAAATGATCTTATATGAATCAAGATTGAAAGGCTTACATTCTAATATTAGTTTAATTTCAAGTGTGATAGATTCTAATGAATAGACTATAAAAAGTTTTAAAGGTTCAAATGTATATGAAAAAAATTGATTTCTCTTTAAGTGGTATTAATGATAACTTATAAATTTTGTACAATAAAATAAAATATTGATCATATAGAGTAATAATATATAGCATTCTTAATTTTCTTATTTATAATTATATGTTAAAATTAAAAAATATTAATTAGCCATTTATTTATTTTAAAGTATTTTAATTTATTTTAGTGTAAAAAGCTATAATATTTATATATATCTGTAAAAGATAATTTTGATGTTTTAAAACCTATTCTTATTTTGAAAGGAAGTTATTATAGTGAATTTAATCAAAAACTTAAATAATTTTTATAATGAGTAAATAAATTATACATGTATAAAATAGATTAAATGATATAATAACTTAATCTCATTATAATCATCATAAAATAATAAATACAAAAACCTTAAGACTATTTCCTTTCTTTTAGTTTTTTCATAGAGTCCCATAATACATATCATTATCATATATAGTATTTAAGCTAAAGAAATGATTGAGCTTATCACATAAGCTTACTAAGCAAATTTTATATATAACTCACACAAATTATTAAAAATTTAGAAAAACCACATGATCAAATTAAAAAGTATGTAATAGCATGATAATCTAATATATAAAATTGAAATAACACAAGCAATCATGCTTATTGATCTTTTGATCTTTATACCACTAATTTGATGGCAAAACTATTATATTATTTAATTAATATTTTTGTTATTTTAGATCATACGTCTCAATATTACATAAGTAAATTAAGTAAAATTTTGTGTTATATTAGTTGTTTATTGTATAATTTATTTGATAATAGCAAAATAATTATGTTATATTTATTAATATTTTTCATAAGTTTTGATTTTAGATCATACTTTTTAAGAGCATGTAAGTTGTTCATGTAAAGAGTTTGATCAATTGATTTAATGAGCTAAAAATGTTTGGGTGATAACTATAACTAGCACTAGAAGAAATACATGCTTAAGTAACATAAAAAAAGATCTCTATTGAGTCACTTTATTTTAGTAATTAGAATGATAAAACTCATAATAATTTTTTAAAGATATCTAGGATTGAATGAATTATGAGTGCGAGTGTTTAAATATTTTTTAAATAAATTATTTAATTCACAAAGTTTTTAGTTCAAGACATGTATTTTATGTAAATTAATTTCTTATATATTTTATGCCTTAGAATATTACATTCTTAATAAGTTGCATCATTCATCAATATCAAATCATGTTAAAATTGAAAAGAAATGTGAAAAGAATGAGAATTACATATTTAATATTAATCAAAGTTATACACTATTACACATCGTATAATAGAACTAGATATTATGTAGGATCAGATAAAGAACTAGTATAGAATGATCCTACAAAATATGACTTTTTTTCACTGTTCATATAAGTATGATTATATTGTCATAAAAACGTATTAATGGTCCACCTTAGAGATGTATTTTAAGTTTTAAAAGTTTTTATCTTTCATATATCATAATATTACCTTTCATAATGATAATATATATTCATTAAGATGATCAAACAAGTGATCAAATTTTGGAATGACAATAATTGGAGTTTGTACCATACAAGTATGATCTTCATATTGTACGAGTACATCACATGTTATCTTAACAGATTGGTGGAGTTGATGGTCTTTGTATAATATAATGATATTCATCATAATTATATAATTCATTTATAGCTTTAATAATAGATCAAGACTTAAATTGTGAAACATATTGATTTTTGTTGAACTTTTATGATATTATTTCACCCAAGGGTTTAGTATTAAAACTTAATCATATATTAGATAGATTTGTATCATAGTCATATAACTCTTTATTATACTAACATTATACCTCATGATTAATATAAATAATTGTCATAGGATCTATCATAGTATCAATCTGGTATCATATAATATTTCTTTGAGAGCTTAAAATTTAGATATACAATTTTATTATAGTTGTAGCATACAAAGTTTCATTGTATTTGTATAATCCATTTGTGTAGAAAAAAAGGGACTAGTTAGATGTTAACAATTGGTTGGACGATGTTACAGTGGTGTATCATATTTTTATAATCACATGAATAGTAGAGTACGATTAGTTCAGGAGATGAATAACTAATAATTTGATTGATTTCTAATATAGCCATTTAAATAAGTTTTGAAGTTATCTAAGAGTACTCTTAAGAGTGTATAAATACATCCAAATATGATGAAGAAAACTAATACTTGATTAGAGAATTCTTATAATAAAGCTTAATTGGATTCATCATTTTCTAAGAATATGAAAGTATAAAATCATGATATTTAGCTTAAAAACACTCATCTTAGTATTTCTTATTATTCTTAAGTTGAATTGTGCATTATTATTTTGAATTATATCTATTTCATTCTCTTTTACAAGATTATTAACCATCATTGTATATTTTTCATTAATTCAAGTAGTGCGCCTTTTGTTCAATTATTTTTAAAAAAATTATTATATTGAATTTTATTTGGTTGGATTATCCTATTATTGTGACCTTTATTTAATTTTTTTCATAGGCTTTTATTTAGCGAATGTCTTAGCTTTTATTAAGTCTTTGTGTAGGATTTTATCAAGCTAGTATTACATACTTTTATCAAGCTGGTGTTATAAATTTTTATTAATTTGGTATTATAAACTTTTATTGAATAGTTATTATATATTTTTATTTAGTATTTAGTAAATTTGTAGCCATTTGGATGATGGTGGATGAAAATGTGATTTTGAATCGAACCAATTCAAAGTCTTTGTGTACACTATACTTGTTCTATAAATACAACTAGTTTTGTAAAGTCTAACAATATTACTTAAAACAAGTGTTATAAGAGCAATTAATATTTAATAAAAAAAGGTTCCTCTATTACTATATATTGTGAAATAGTTTGAGTTTAGTTAAAATTTGCTTAAGTTTAGAATTTATATAATTCATGTCTTATTATGGATATTACACTCTCATAATTTACTACATTTAGTCTTTGACCATGGTCCTTATTAGCATGTTTTGATGTTAATTGTGATTTGTACTAAGAGAAACAAAATATTAGAGTAATTAAGGAGAAGACCAGATGGAGACAACTTATTAATGAATGTAATACATATAATAATTTACTTGAGGTACTATGATTTAATAAATTTGAGTATGAGTGATTAAATGCTTTCAAAAATAATTCATTATGATGGAATTAATTTAACCTATAATTTGTCTTATCTTATAAGTATGATCTTTTATATTGTATGAGCATAATTTCATTTAATAAAAAAGTTGATAAGAGTTAACTTTTATACATGTATAATTTTCTTATCATATAAGTATGATTTTATTATCATATAAGTATGATCTTATTTTAATAGAAAGATAAAAGTTAATGATGAAAATTATGACAGCTAAAATGCTTCATGCAATATGATTTTTCTAATCATATTTATATGTTAACGTATTTATAGAAAGTACATGAAAATGACTTCATACAAGTATGATTATTGTTGTTGTAATATATGATCTTTAAAAAACTAAGATTCAACTTGAATTTGAAGGAAGTGACGAGTTATGCATTTCATTCATGTATGAATGTCTTATCATATAAGAATGGTTATTTATTAACAATAAGATGATCTAGTTAAACTAGTCAGAATGATAAAACTATTAGTTCAATTATTCATATCATACAATACAATCCTTAGATTGGATAATATTACTATTTTAAGAATTGTGAGTAATGACTAATTTAAATGATTTTTTTAGAAAGCTTTATTTAGCTATTAGAGAGTGTTTAAAGTCATTAGAGTGCTTAGTAATACTTATATAATGGCGTTCAAACATACATAATATGTTAACGATTAATTTGCATATATTTAATAACAAGATTTATTTAAACATTAATTTGAACTTGAGAGGAAAATAAATGATATATTCTTAAAGGTTTTCTGATCTTTCACAACATTCATTCATGTTTATAATCATATTGAGCTAAGTTGTATATCATGCTTGAGCTCTCTCATAACATTCTTTCTTGTAGAAACATTAAGTTAAATTGTATGTTTAATCTATAGTATTTTATAATGTTTTAATATGCTTCTTTGTAATTTTAATTGAGTTATAAAACTCTTACACTTGAACTTTTGTTTTATCTCGCTGTTGAGACGTTGGATTTGATCTTGTATCAATCTTTTGACGATTATGGTTGGGTCCTTAAGCTTGATGTTTTGTCTGATTATTTGGTCAGTATTGTTAGGTTCCCTTGGGTCAATGTTTATAGAATTTTTTTGTCCAATGCTTTGTGGTTCCTCTATCTAATTGTATAATTTTACTCTTACTATTTTTCTCTCTCTATCTATTTAACGCTAAGTTCCTCTCATATGAATTTTTCCTTTCTTAAAGTTTTCACTCTCTTCCTAATTGTCTTTTATGTAGTTAAAAGGGAATGACATGAAACGCACTGACCTGGCTACTTGTATAATAAAATAATTATATATATTTCTTAAATCCTCAATTCTATTTCCATAATTTACTATAAATTTATTTGAGCTTCAAAAATTGTAACGCAAAGACTAATTAGTTTTTTCTAATTAGCATAAATCTACTTATTTTAACATTTAGAATAACTTTATAAAAACTCATAATTTTTAAAATGAGTTTAAAATATATTTTTTTTATTTTAACTTTGAAATATAAAATTTACTTAATGACTAGACTAAATACATGCTCAAAACATAACTACAATATTATAGAGTGATATATTCAGAATATAATAACACAAGGATGTCATAACAATCATCTTCTTATACTTTTCTTCTCATTTTTTTTATTGCTTCTTTGGCCTTTTTTCCTACTTCTTTGGGTTTTTTTCATGTTTATCCAATTGCTAAGGAGGTAAAGATAGATTTTTACAAATTTAATCGAACAACTTTACTTAATCCCAATGCTGAAATATAAAATTTTATTATTTTAATTATTTTCTCATAGAAAATTTATGATAAATGCATTAAATCTCTAAAAAATTACCAAACTAATACTAGTAAAATCCTTGCATGTAGCTTTATACAATTATATACTCAAATTCATACTCTAAGTTTGCATCTTACATGTCTTTCTAAGCAAACTAAAAAAATGTTATTTTATTTTAGTATCTTTAAAAATTCAAAATATTAACTTTGTTATATAATACGTGCTTCAATACAAACTCATGCACAAATGTTACTTATTTATACACAAATTTACAAAAATTGCTAACCCATGTCATTACACTTAAATTATTCTAAGTACCTTATAGATTGCTTATGGCAACAAATTTTATAATGAGGATGATGAGAACATCATGTTCGAGAAGGACTTTCGACGTCCAAGGATCTGATCTTGTACAAAAAAAAAAAAAAAAAGAGGTCAAAATCACTATTCCTGCCACCGACTGCCACCTCCGCCACAGTGAACTGCCCGCCGCTGTTTCGAACCGTTCGTGCCCGAACCGGATCCAGGTTTGCCCGAACCGCGGTGCATTTGTCCCGCCAGGCGCCTACCCAAGCTACCCAGATGACCCGCGCCGACCCACGCCAGCCCGCACCGACCTGCGACCTGTGACACGCGCCGTCGCCGCGCCTCCAGCCATCGGAAATTAGGGTTAAATAAACTTAATTTTCATTATTTTTCTCAGAATTTTAGGAGTCGGTTTGTAATTTTTAGGTGACTTTTAATTTACCAATGTGTCCTTTAGTATTCCCATGTTATGAGTTAAATGTCTTTTGTACCCTTATGGATTCCAATATAAGGGAAAGTCCTCTTCTGTTGTAAGGATATTGAATAGTTAATGCAAGCTTTTGAGTGTTCTTTGCTTCCATTCTGAGTTCGTGAGTGCTTTGAGTGTCTTTGGCGTGTCGACTCGTCAAAGCTCTGATACTGGGAGGAGGGACGCGAGGTCCAAGTGGTGAGACGCCACTCCAGTCTATCATCTTCCTTCACCGCTCAACCATCTTCAAGTGAAGTTTTTGTTTTTCCTCGTCTTCCTTTTTACGAGTAATTTCCATTCCTAGATTATTAATTTGTCTTCAATATATTTTCATTCTGCGAAGTGCAACTTTTACTATAAATTATATTTTAATTTCAACTGGTACTTAACCAATCTAAGTACTCCCTATTTCTGCGTGTTTGAAAGTGTGTAGCCGTAATCGATTTAGCGACTTCTTAGCCGCTATCGATCCTAAGTTTAGTTAGGATTCATTGGTTGGTGCCTTTGCATTCAACCCTCATCGTATTTCGGTGTGTGTCCCTTAGGGTGACGGCCCTGCTCTTTGTTGTGCATCAGTCACGAATTTTCTAACTAAGCAAATTTCGTCTAGTCCTACATCACATTTGGTATCAGAGCAAACGGTTATTCGGTTACTTTGTGAGCTGCACACACACACTTTACGAAAACGTTTATGCGAACTAGATCTGGTAGGGAATATACAATGGATAATCAATTTGAACAACTCATGGAACAGATGCGACAAATGCAATTAGCTATACAGGAACTATCAACTCAAACAAATGCAAGACTCAATCGATTAGAACGAAATCAAGTGGAACCAGAAATTACTGAAGAAGAAATACTACAACCCCCTAGACTTAGAGTCACACCGACACAACAACGTAGAATGGAACCAGAGATAATAGAAGAAGGAAGCGACTATTAATCAACAATACCCCCACATAGACACAGAAACCGGATCGAAAATGACAATGACCAATTACTCAGATCAATCAAATTCGAAATCCCTAGTTTTGAAGGTTCCCTTAACCCTAAAGAATATTTAGAATGAGAAGCTGCTATAGACAAATATTTTCAATGGTTTAGACTTACTGAAGATAGAAAGACATTATTTGCTAAAATGAAATTATCTAAGCAAGCAAGACTCTATATGGAAGCTGTAGATAATGATAATTTTCAAAGAAACTCGCCGCCAATTGAAACTTGGAATGAACTTAAAAGAGCCCTTAGGCAGAAATATGTTCCAAGAACTTATAAAAATCAATTATTGGACCAATGGCAACGTCACACACAAGGAGGAAAATCAATAAATGAATATATTGCCAAATTCGATGAATATCATCTCAGATGTGGAATAGATGAAGACCCATCTATGACTCTCTCCCGATTTCGTGCTGGACTTAGGAAAGATCTACAAAGAAGACTTTTAATTCGTGGCGTAGAATCCCTACCCGAAGCCTATAGAATAACTAGTGAAATAGAGCGCTTACAAAAGACCTATCCTACAAAGAAGTTTGAACCCAAACCTATACTTAAATACTCTAATAATGGATCATCTACTAGCCGTACCCAGCCTTCTATCGTCATAAAACCCAATCCAACTACCACAAGACCTAAAGAAATAACTTGCTATAAATGTAATGGAAAAGGACATGTAGCAGCCCAATGTCCCACCAGGATAAACTACCTAGGAGAAGGTGAAAGTGAGGAACCTGAAATAGACACCGAGGAGATAACAGAATACAACCCAGATAGTGATCTTGCTAATGAATATTATGAAGATGAAGAAGACAACCCAGGGGAAGAAGCTCTAGCTGTAGTCAGATGCACCCTTACTCAACCAAAAATTAGTGAAGACTGGAGAAGAACTGCAATCTTTCATACTTTTATTAAAATAGGAGAAAAGGTTTGCAAAGTAGTAATCGATAGTGGGAGCAGTATTAATGCCATTTCTACAGATTCGGTGACCAAACTTGGCCTAATTACGACCCCACATCCCCACCCTTACACTGTCTCATGGATTAACGAGACATCTATTCCAGTTAAAGTACAATGTGTAGTTCCTTTAGCATTTGGACAATATTCAGAAGATATAGTTTGTGACATAGTTCCAATGCAAGTAGGAAGCATCATATTAGGGAGACCATGGCTTTATGACCACGATGCTTTATTAACAGGGAAATCCAATACATGCATCTTTACGCATAATGGACAAAAGATTAAACTATACCCATCCCCTCCCAAGGATAAAGTTCAACCTATCAAGAAGACAAATCAAATTAAGAGTAAAAAAATTCATATCATATCTAAAGGAGAAGCCATGCGTGAATTCACTAATGGATTAGTAATATGGGCATTAACAGTTAAAAAAGTACAAACTGAAGTTGTCAACGAAGTTTAGGAAACTTATTAAGAAGTTTAGTTGGTGATAACGTTAAAAATTGGGACCTACTTTTACCAAGAATAGAATATGCTTATAATAGCTCAGTCAATAGGACAGTTGGAATAAGCCCGTTCGAGGCCTATAACGGTTATAAGCCCCATAGTCCTATAGACTTAATTCCTTTACCTACACATACTCGTTCATCAGAATCAGCCATAGAATTTGCCGAACATATAAGAAATATTCATAAAAGTATAAAAGAAAAAATTAATCTAAGCAATGAAACACATAAAAAATTGACTGATGCACATAGAAAGAACAAGGAGTTTTCTGTGGGAGATTTTGTCATGATACGTGTGAGGCCTGAGAGGTTTCCTCCAGGAACATTAAGAAAGTTGCATGCAAAAGGCATCGGACCTTTTAGAATCATAACTAAAATTAGCCCGAATGCGTACACTTTAGAATTGCCAGACGATTATGGAGTTAGCAACACTTTCAATATCTCAGACTTGGTGGCTTACAAGGAGCCAGTTGAAATACCTAGTGAGCCGTTTGAGCCTGAATCTACTCCCCTTGTGAGTGAACCTCTACTCGAGTGTCCACCGGCCTGTTTTAAGAAATCGAGTGAGCAGATTGAAAAAATTATTGATGATAAAATTACTAACACTAGGAATAAACAATATCAGAAATATCTTGTACATTGGAAAGACAGGTTAAACGAAGATGACACTTGGATATCTCGAGAGGAACTTCATCGTTTGAACCCTGGAGCACTTGAAGACTATGAGAGGGCCAGAGATTACTCATCAAAGCTGAGTTTTTCCCACCCCAAGGGAAATGATGAGGACATCATGTTCGAGAAGGACTTTCGACGTCCAAGGACCTGATCTTGTACAAAAAAAAAGAGGTCAAAATCACTATTCCTGCCACCGACTGCTGCCTCCGCCGCCACAGTGAACCGCCCACCGTTGTTTCGAACCGCTCGTGCCCGAATCGGATCCAGGTTTGCCCGAACCGCTGTGCATGTGTCCCGCCAGGCGCCTACCCAAGCTACCCGGATGACCCGCGCCGACCCACGCCAGCTCGCACCGACCCGCGACCTGTGACACGCGCCGACCCACGCCAGCCAGCATCGACCCGCACCGCCACCGTCGCCACCGTCGCCGCACCTCCAGCCATCAGAAATTAGGGTTAAATAAACTTAATTTTCATTATTTTTCTCAGAATTTTAGGAGTCGGTTTGTAATTTTTAGGTAACTTTTAATTTACCCATGTGTCCTTCAGTATTCCCATGTTATGAGTTAAATGTCTTTTGTACCTTTATGGATTCCTATATAAGGAAAAGTCCTCTTCTGTTGTAAGGATATTGAATAGTTAATGCAAGCTTTTGAGTGTTCTTTGCTTCCATTCTGAGTTCGTGAGTGCTCTGAGTGTCTTTGGCGTGTCGACTCGTCAAAGCTCTGATACTGGGAGGAGGGACGCGAGGTCCAAGTGGTGAGACGCCACTCCAGTCTATCATCTTCCTTCACTGCTCAACCATCTTCAAGTGAAGTTTTTGTTTTTCCTTGTCTTCCTTTTTACGAGTAATTTCCATTCCTAGATTATTAATTTGTCTTCAATATATTTTCATTCTACGAAGTGCAACTTTTACTATAAATTATATTTTAATTTCAACTGGTACTTAACCAATCTAAGTACTCCCTATTTCTGCGTGTTTGAAAGTGTGTAGCCGTAATCGATTTAGCGACTTCTTAGCCGCTATCGATCCTAAGTTTAGTTAGGATTCATTGGTTGGTGCCTTTGCGTTCAACCTTCATCGTATTTCGGTGTGTGTCCCTTAGGGTGACGGCCCTGCTCTTTGTTGTGCATCAGTCACGAATTTTCTAACTAAGCAAATTTCGTCTAGTCCTACATCAGAGGATCATGTTATTGGGAAATTGAGATATGTGATCATTCTAAGAGGACCGTAAACTACCAATGTAATTTAGGAAGAACTTCTTAAGTCGATTTATATAATACATGAGATGGTCTATTATGAATCGCTTGGACACTTTATGCTTTTATTTACTCTGTGTTTTCTTCATTGCTTTTTTTTTTCCTAATTTGTTATCTTTTTTAACTATTTAACTATAGAAGCTCAATTGAAGAGGGTTTTGACTATATGTTTTTACTTTTTAATTAATTAAATTTGATTGTGTAGTACTCATGAGATATTTTATGCAATACTTAACAATATATCAAGGCTTGTATTTTCTATAACATGAGGATCAAGTGAATATGTTCTTTTTGATGCATGAGCTTAAGTTCATATAAATTTTTCTTTTATTATATTTTTGTTTATCTTCTTCTCTTAGTTTGGTTTTACTTTATATGATTTGCTTTCAGTGAAAGATTAGTTTTCTAAGGATGATCATCCAATTCAATAGTTCAAGCTTTTTAGGAGCAGTCTTAAATGTGAAGATTTTTGTCAATTTTTAGTTCATTAAAAGGAATTCTTAGATCTTATTTTATCTTAGAAAAAATACTCTTTGGATCAAAAGTTAAATACATGAATCAACTATTTGTTATAATATTTTTTTTTTTACATTGCAAATAACTTGTGAGTTAAAAAAAAATAAAAAAAATAAAAATATATAAATAAAAATAGAGTTTTAATAAGAAAATTTGGTTGAATTTTTATTATTTGTAGAGCTTGAAAAAGAAAATCCTTTCAAAAGCCGATTTAAAACGCGGTTAACAAACTGCGTCACAAGTCTTCCGTCATCGTTCCACAAAATTAATTAAGTTGTACAGTGACTATGCTCTGGCTTGTGTGCTCTCCCTTTGAGGTATCGCAGAGTTAACATATGACGAGTTTGGCTGCAGCGAGGTTATTTCATCTCTCTCATGGTGTTGGTACCCGCTTCTTCTCGGCACCATTGCTGTAAGCCATCTCCATTTCCTCTTTGCCATGTCCTTTTTTGATTCTCTTTTCCCGAGCAAATTGGAAGAGAAATTGTCGGGCCGATATCTTCAATTAGGTTTCTTTTCATTCTTTAAGCCTTAGGGCAAAGAAGGGGTATTTCTCCTCTGGTCCTGTAAGATTCATTCCAGGAAGCTGTGCCCGAATCAAGAAAACTCAGAGTTCTGTGAAGAAAGACAGCATTTCTATTCAGCATTTGGCTCAAATGCTTGGAAACAATGCTTCTGGAGTGAAGAACTTAGATGACGGACTGCTTCAAGAAGTTAGCTTTGAGCATGAAACCTGTGAGTTACCATGACAGATTGTTTAATCTTCGATATTATGACTAGGATGATGTAGATGAATCGTAGTATAACTTAAAAGGCGCATTCTATTGATTTGAGAACTGAATTCCTTACTATCAGTCCAAAAAAAAAAAAAAAGCGCTATGACTGTGAAAATGTTACTAGTTGAGTTAGAAAGTCTAATTGACCTGTTTTTGCTTAGCTATCAAGTTTGCCAGTTGATCTCTCACATTAGGTTAACTCACTAAGCGAAGTCTAGGAAAAAATAGTTTATTCATTTGTGATATTTATGATGCAAGATTCTTGACATTTAGCACAAGTTAATTTGTATAATAGATGATAAAGGCCTTGTTCTTGGGAAATTATTTCCTTGGGTAAACCTTGTAAAATTGTGTAACAAGGAAATGACCTTCTCATTATGCATTTGAGGAAGGTGCATGTTTCACAGAGTGTTGTCCTCTTTTTTCTTGTTCTTATTTCTTATAACAAAACTGGTCATCCTATTTGTTGCTATTATGTTTTGAGGTATTGAACTAATGGAAATCAAAAGTCCAAGCTTGATGTTTCACAGCATTCCTGTAGAACTTTGACAAAGGTGCATGTTTCAGTCACTATTTGGATAGTGTTAATTATATAAGATTAGGAAGAAAAGGGTTGGAAACTGCATGTAAACCATCATTGTTTTGATTCTCAATATAAATGTATAGGTCCCCTTACAAGAGGCCAATTTTGTTTCTAGATTTGCCCTACTGGTGTTAGATATATATCAATTGCAATGTTTTGTTTATCATAGTTGTGTTGTGAACGTGATTTGTTTGTCAAAATGAAATCTTTGTTTGTTTCTAAAATCCTCAACAAGTACACTTCAAAAAATTCAACAATTGGTCCTTTGGAATGGAGATGTGTCATTTTGAGAACTTGAAATTTGTACGATGAGAAGAATATATGTAAACATTGAGAAAGTAAAACAGTAAACAAATTTAAACAAACAGGGAAAGAGACTTTTTTTATGGTGAGATGGTACCAAATGTGAGGTGGAATAATATGCAGCAATGAAAAATGTGTGTTGCCTATGAATTGGTATCCTATCTATATGTGACCATTAGAACTCTTTTTCTCTTTCTTTGTCCTCTAGTCTGTAACATAAACAAGCCTTTTCTTGAATTTTTATTTGTTTGTTTCCTTCTTGTATTATTCTTTGTCTCAAAGAATCCTTTAGCAAATATATGTCAAAGATCTAAAATTCTTTCAATATGTATTTTTGAGAATTCTATCTAAAACGATCTTCTAGAAAAAGTATAGTAATAATTAAGCATTCTAGGATGGAGGTAGTAATAATAAAGCAAATTAGGAAGCACCAATTACCCTAGAATTGTTTGCCTTGCATGAATGCCAAGAGAAGTGTTGATCCACCTTGATTCCTTCTCATGTTTGTACCCAAAGCTTATAAAATGTGATTGGCTCAGTTTCTTACAAACAAATTAACTCAAGAAAACATCATGATCTCTCCTTAGCTGGTCATATGTCAAGGACTTGCTAATTTCTCTTCTCTTAATATTCTTTTTTTTCTTTTTCAATTCTTAAATTCTAATCTCTAGGTTATGGGTGACCTCCTTGAAAGTGGGATTAACTCTAGTGAGTCAAAGTGACAAATGAGGCAAGTCAAATGCGTTACTCTCTTGGTCGAGCTACTTGGTTGTTAATGCATATCGTCTTTTCTTTCTAATGTGAAAAGAGTCCTTAACTCCAGGACTTGTCATAATAGTCTTCTTCTCCATAATATTAACCTCTTTAAGAGGCTTCTTTTTGTTTTTACAACCAATGATTTGGTCCTCAAATCACTTTTGTTGCAACGAAACATAAAATATTACATTGGTTGTTAACATAGCAATAGTCATAGGTTTTTATGTGGTTTTAGCTTTTAAATAGACAATTCTTGACTTTTTCCAAAATTGTTGCGTATTAGGCTATTGATTCTTCTAGTTAAGGTTTGTTTATTTGTTCTGTGTGCTATAAACAGTGAGAAAGTGAGAGAACTTCAACTTTGATTACACCAAAAATTAATATCTAATGCATTTGGAAAGAGGGTAAGGTGTGGAGTTTTTTGGGGTCAAGGGAAAAGGTGGTTGAACAAAGTGGAGGGTGTACATTATCTTTCAATTGTATCCCCAATAATTTGTCTTAAGAGTAAAGAGACGTATTCTATCATATGAAGGCATGTTACCAATTTTATCTAAAAGAGAGGCATTGATACTTGTTTTTAGGCGAACTTTTTCTTTGTTGTTTGTTAAACAAATTAAATGATAAATGGTAAAGTTACTTTTGTCAAATAAAGGGGCCATATTGACAAAAAATTAGACATGTGAATGGTGTACAAAATATGTTAATTTTATTTTTATGGTTACAGTGAGTGTTCTATGTATGTTGCTTTGATATTTTATTACTCATCAATGAGAACATCGTTATCTATTACTTCCAATGTTATTGAACCCCATGCCTTTATTCACAAAATTGGTTTAAGGTATTTAGATATTTCTTGTATTGAAATGACTAATTGGATGAATTGAATATTCTTGTAGACAATATTTTTATGTACATTGTAAATCAATAATATTGAAAGTCATAGGCACAATGAGCTTAGTTTTTTAAGTTACATGAAATATCTTTGTTTATAAATGTTGAAGAAATCAACCATACAAGAAAATTATATCTATCTTGGGTCATGAATAATCATTATAGACTTAATGTACAAAAGTTGATTATATGCAATTTGTCCTTTGTGCAGTGGATGCAAGTTATAACCCTCAAGAGATTGGAGAATTTTTAGAATTTAAAGAAGATAGTGAACAATTGGAAGAACTCTCAGGAATTAGTGATGGTAGTAAGCATGTCATTGATGCACTTTCAGAGGCTGATGGGAATGAATGTATCAATTTGATAAAAGAAGTTGAACAAGTAGCAGTGGAACTACTTGCAACAAGGTTAACTTACATTATAAGTTTAATTTTTTGTTTAAACTAAATTAAGCTCTTAAAGCATATTTACAAAATTTGCTTAAAAATCTAGTTTTGCATAATTTATTTAATGTACAATTTTCAAACCAATTTTAAGATAGAGAGTTAACCAATTTCAAGTCATATTTACCCTAGCTTTGTTAAACATTTGGTTGTTACAATATTTGTTTGATGATAACAAAATCATTGTGCTTTTTTAGTAATGTTTTTATTGAGTGTTTTTAGATCGTACATCTTAAGATTAAGTTAAATTAGTAAAAAGTTTGATCAATTGATTCATGGAGTAAATCACAAGTGAAGATAAATAAAGAGGCATATTAGTGGTTTTGCTTAAATTTGGCTCAACTTGTAAATCTTAGAACCTTTGAGAGCTCATTTTCAACTTATGAGTTGGATTGTAATTATTAAATCTATCACTTGATATACATATAATATATAGTATTGCATTTAGCTTATTCATGCATGGTTCATATATGTATTTATTTTCACATAAGTTAAATAGGAAATAAATGGCTTGATAATTATGAAATCATAAGGTTTAGTAGCTTAAATTAATTTGAATTTGAATGTGAAATACATAGAAAATGAAATTATGTTGAGACATAGCTTTGATTTCAATGTGCACATATACCATATAATACGATGCTCTTCATCTTTCTTGTACATCTTTTTATTTTTGCTCAATATCGCAAGTCTCATATACTTAGGACTGCATGTCGTACAATTATGATGTCATTATCGTATTGGTATGATTATTGTGTCTTGTGTTGACCTGATTATATCATGTAAACCCTTGTATTAGCTGAATATGAAACCAAACTTGTTTTATTAGTTTTCAATTTTTGTCATTGTTTAATATGAAGTAATACTTCATATTTATACGATCACCTCCCAAGTAAAAATGTTAAACTTTCGTTGTATAAATATGACTATATATATCATATGAGTACGGTAGTCTTACTCTTATTGACAATTAAAAAAACAAGAGGATAAATTTCAAATTTTACCCATATCAATACGATCCAACTATTGTAAGAGTACGATTCTTCCATAAAGCTAAAATATGTTAATGAACTATTTTCGTGTAGATATGATATCAATATCATATAAGTACAAATTACTTTACTTAGTGCTCTCATATAAAAGCTATTGTAATGTTACAATTTTGTTATGATTCTTGCATTGCAGTTGTTTAATGATTTCCCAAGACATGTAATGGGTAGTTTGAAGCTCTTGGAAATGGGATTTTAGTTGTTGCACCTATAGTGAAGTGCCTTAGGCTGTTAAATGGTATAAATAGGAGAGCATTCTATAGAGAATAAGTTGATGAATTCATTTGCAAAACATTTTAGGACTGAAAGAAAGTCTATTATTGTGGGTTGAGTTTCACAGTGAGGAACTTCTTATTCTTGTTGCTTTATTTTGGGTTTATTTGCATTATTCTTTCAACTATTGCATAGGAGTTTCATATATTGTTTGGTAAATTTCTTTTGTATAATTTAGATATTGTGTTATATTATTTTTTCAATTGAATAATATAGCATCTTTTATGTATTATTTTATATAAGTTCTATAATACTTGTATAGTAGTTTTGAATTCTATTCGAGTACGGTTAACCCTACTTGGCTACAATGAAAAAAGAAGTGGTTTTGTAGGTTTGTATTTATTGGTTGTAATGAAAGGGTGTTGGTCTAGTGGTAGTTTGGTCAGATTGATTGAGGATGGATCGAGGCTTTATGTTAGTAGCCAAACAAAAAAAAAATATCGTTTGCCTTTTTATATTTTTCTTTATTTTATTTGTTTTATTAGCTTGCAATAATCATCATTCTCACAAAAGTTTTGAAAAGCTAAAGAATATTTTCTAAAATATGTTATAAAAACAATTAAGAAAGAAAATGGTTTTAGTCATAAAAGAATTTGAGTTGTTTTGTATTTTGATTGAGTTATTATTTTGCACAATATACACCTCTCTTGTAAACATCATGCACTCAAAATCTTAACAAGCTTGATTCGACTTTAAAACTTTTCATTTTATTCCTAATTTGTAGGTGAATGACTTCATTCTTTCTCAACTTTAGTTAGGCTTGATTCCTTCAACAACAATCTGCATTTGATCTAAAACAACCATATTGGACTTTTTGCTTATTGTCAAATTTTTGATCCATTTGTTTTAAAAGAAACATGTTCACTAACAAATGGTAACATGGCCATATGTTTGTATATCTGGGGCATGAATCCATGCATATGTTGATCATCTAGTATATGTAAAATTAGATATTTTAGTCCAACTTCAATGTAGTTTAGTACAATCCAAGATCATTCAATCATTTGATGTAAATTAGGATTAAGTCCAAAGTTGGTAACATCATGATCCAAGGAAAGGGCTATTTGACTTTTGAGCGAACTTTATAGCCTTAACTTAGTTATAAGACAAATAAAAGGTCACAAAATAAAATTTCTTTAAACTAGATTGAAGTTGATGTGAGCAATAGCCTCGTCCATGATACGTACATATTTATTTTATGATCAATTAGCCTTTAGTAGATGTAAGGAAGGATTTAATGTTTCTGCATTTGCTTTTTTTTTGTACTTAGCTTGGTCATTTGTTTTTTTGATAGAATTTGTGTTTCAAATTTGAAGAATTTACAATTTGGCAACCTGGCATGCATTTAGGATTATCTTGTAATTCATTTAGAGCACATATGATAATGTGAGAATGAAAAGCTTGTAGATAGGTGCAAATTTTAGCTATTGATTAAGGATGCAACCATTTAATCAATGTATGGGATCATCTAACTATGTACAAAGACATGTAAAAATTTGGCTTTATAAGTAGGGTTAGATCATTTAATGCAAGTCACCAAACCATCTAATGGTCATCAAATAATTAAATACTCTTCAGAATTTGATTACATGGGATGATTTTTTGAAGACAAACCATATTCAAAGCTAGCTATAGAGTGACAAATGGAGAAAAACATGTTTTATATGCTTTTATGAATAAGTGAAAAGGCATGTAAGATTATAATCAATCAATGTGAATTGTGTCCATGTTATATTTTTTGATTCTTTTAAAAAAATTGGGCTTGCTCTTGTTGATCACCCAAGCCCATATCGTGTGTAATGAATTGAGTAGTTATTTATTGGAGCAAGATATCAATGCTTGGTACTTATATGTAGTACTTATACAATTTTGCATGTAGTTTGATTAGTATTATTCTATGATGACCATGACTTTTTGATATGAATGTCATCGTATTATGTGAAAACATTTCATCCACAGGAAATAAAGTCGTTGCCCAATCCAAAAAAAACTTGCTAAGTTTGTACTAATGCCCATAGTTGAAATTGTGAAGAAGAATGGGTTGGTGTCTCTAAGTTGGAATTTGATTTGTTGGAGATTAAGTCCATGTTAGTTGACATATCCCGTGATGGACTTTTTGAAGTGTTGGAGTTTTGGTGTAAGTTTGAAGATTCTTTTCACTTGAATCAAATTGATACTTTCCTTTTATGCTTGGACTTCTAGCATGTTGGGAGCTATTGTCCCCACTTTTTCCCATTATTGACCAAATCCCACCAAGCATAATGAATTGAAAAGGCATGTAGACAAGTTTCTTAGCAAAGATTTTATTATAGTCTTAGTGTATGAGTGTTGATTCTTCTTTTAACATTCTAAAAGGATGATTATTGAAAAATTTGTATGGATAGATGTATTATTAAATGATGAATGCTACTTTTTGATATTGTTCATGAATGTTTTGTTGAATTAAATATTAGGTCCCGCAATGTTATCCAAAATAGATCCCAAGAGCAATTGTCACCAAGTGACGATTAGGTTAGGATGCAAGTTAAAGATTATTATCAAAACTATGTTCAGTACGAGTGATTGGTAGTGTTGTTTGTTGAATTCCTTAACATTTTCATGAGCATTACGAAATAGGTGTTGCATTGCTTTTTGGAAGCATTTGTAGTTCTGTACTTTATGATATATTGGTATATTTTAAGTTGGTAGAAATGTATTGATCACTTTGTCAGATTTGTTTTGTCTTGTGACCTTAAAAATTCTTTGTCAATCCAAAAAGCGCACTTTCATGACCAAGCAACATTTATTAACTTCATAGTCTCAAATGAGGATGTTTACTAATTTGGAAAAGGTTCAAGCTATTGCATATTGAATAGTTTGACATAACATTAAAAATGTTCATAAACTTGTTAGTTGGCCACGTTTTACAAAAATGTTAATTTGAAAATTTAGTTCAATCACAATGATCATCTTAGATTATATAAGAAATGAGTTTTCAAATAGATGAATTTGTAGATTGATCTTTAAAACAAATTAATACTAGAATTGACCAAGCTTTGTTTTTGAGGCAACCTTAGTTTAGTGAAGTTTTGTAAATGTTGTGTGATTCCTCAAGCTAGGAATTAAAGGAGTTGTAAGTTTAGAGAGATATCTATGGCTTTCTTTAATGAGAAGTAAAATGAATTTTTTGTTGTTTTACGTTGTCTACAACAAAGAATTTATCCCTTGTTTAAGTCCTTAGATTTTGTGGTCTCCACTTTGTATCATAGGAAATTCTCTTCTATTCAAATCAATGAAGCATTAAAATTCCTTAATGCATTGAAAAAAAATTTAGTTTTAGATATTTCCAATAAGTTGAGTTCTAGATTTTGTAAATATTGTGTGATGCCTCAAGATAGGAATTAAAGGATTTTGAAGTTAAGAGAGAAACCTATGACTTTCTTCAATAAGTAAAATGAACTTGATGTGTTTTTCGTTGTCTACAACAAAGAATATTATCCCTTGTTGCAGTCCTTAGATTTTGTGGTCTCTATTTTGTATCATGGAAAACTCTCTTCTATTCAAATCAAGAAGCATTAAAATTCCTTAATGCATCGAAAAAATTGAGTTTTAGATATTTTAAATAGGTTGAATACATTTAGGGTACACATTATCTCAACTAATTATGTGAAAGTTCTATTATCGAGGGAAATACAAGTTGAGGTTGCTGATGTTGATAACCTTTGTAAGTATTGTGCAAATTGCTCAATTTTAACTTAATTTATGCTAATATACTCTAGTGGTCAACTTCAAGATCCACATCTCAGAATAGATATCTATTGTTAGATTGAAGGTTTGGTTCCTCTTACTTTTGTTAGAGTTCTTTATTATGGAAATTGCATGTAAGTGGTATTGCAAGTCATTTTAGCTAAAACAATGCCACCACAAAAAATGACGAGAGACCTTGAGAAGGCTTAGACATGGCTTCTTTTTCAAATTGCTTAATATGCTAGCATAATTCCACCATTTAAGGAGACTTGAATCATCAGAAGAAGAAACGAATGATCACTAGATTTGTTTAGTCTAGTAAGAAATTGAATTATTTATCTTCAAGAAGACTTCAAAGAAGAAACTAGTTTTTTTAAAGGAAATTAAAAAGGGTCATTGCACACATTGAGAATCAATACATGCAACACATGAGGCACCTACAACATGCAACAAATTTGCACGCATGCAGTTGATCGCATGCACGACAGGTTAGTGCACGTGAAACATTGTGCATATTAGAACTACATGTGCAGAGAAGATTGGACGTGCGGCATATCAACTCTTGCAGTGGATCGAGTAGGTAGATTAAGCAATGCCTGTGCACGTGCACATACTAACGTTGTTAGTGCAACACGCGTCACCTATCACCAACTTGTGAGATGCACATAGTAGGTGCTGCATGCGCTACTTATCACGCTACACTCATGTGTAGGTGCACCAACACACATTGTAGCAACGTATGTGAGGAAAAGCTTATCAAATGCATATAAAATAACCAAAATTCTCCTTCTTGTACCACTATAAATAATAGCTTCAACCTATTATCGAAGGGAGAGTAAAAATTAACAAAATAAGGCTCATCTTGGAGAAGAAAAGAAAGAAGTAATAAAGTATTTCTTCAAGTTTCATGATTGAGTTTTGCATCTTTTGTCTTTTTCATATTCTCTTTTTTTAGCCATTCTATTCATCATTTCTTGTTGTCGTAATTCTAAAAGAAAATTGCTATTGAGAGCTTAGAATAAAATACCTTACAAACAGATCACATCATACATATGATTGAAGATAAGATGGGCAATGAGATCTACATAGCTTTAACTCAATCTTCTTATAATGCTCTTACATTGACAAATAAACGGATATCTATATTATAGTTAAAATTATTTATGTTATTGCCATACCTTGCTTATCATTCAATACTATTATTGGTTAATAATAAATCAGAATATTTGTAGTATCATGTGAGAACATAAACCATTATATATGGGTGTGACAAAATAATAAAATACATTTATTTTGATATTAGTCTAATTTTATTACAGCAAAGTAGAGTATATGCATACATGTTTTTTTCTTTAATTTCTAAAATATAATAACTATAATAACATTAATATGTATAGGATATCAACTTACAAATGTCACTTATTACTCTAAGCATTCTCTTTGTATAAATAACAATATATGATAAAAGCATTACGTCAAATGTGATAAGCATATTATCAACATGGCATATCGACAATGCTCATATATATAAAAACAAGAATAATAACATGATATATAAATCAAATGTATGCACACTTCTTTATCATTTTATTATATACTACAAATTATTTTCTTTTTGACTTATCTTTCTTTTTAATTGGGCTTTGGATATTTCTCATAGGATTATATCCTATACCTTAATTATTTCTCATCTCGTATGTGACATCCCATCTCTAAATCTTTGCCCGTAAATATACCCATAGGCATAACTGACCAGTTATATCTATCGCATGTTATCTTCATTCTTTGTCCCTGCATCAAGTATAAGCAATATTGGAGGAGGTCTCTGATGTCATCTCATAGCCTGATATTAAAGCAATGCCTATAATGCCTACTATCCTATATTAGTGCTCGTCACATCTCATGAAATAATGAGGATAAGTTTATGAAAATTATACTTTTTATTTTTTTCTTTTTAGTAAGGTGTTTAATCCTATTATCTTTATCACACATCATATCATTTGCTTATCTTTTATTTTCTTTTTCATAGCATAATATATTATCAAAATGGGCAAATTATGTTTCATGAATATCATGTAATATTAAATATAAATAATATCTATTTACATTATTAATAATTGAATTCACATATATTAATTATTGATTATCTTTTAATTCTTATCTTTTTTTTTCTCCTTCATTTTTTGTAAGCAATTTATAATGTATCTAACTTAATCTTGTAGTTACATATATCTGCACAAAAAGTAAATCAATATAGAGATGCTAACATTGTGTGTTTTTCTTGAATTCAATCACAATTCGACAACCCTTTTTAGTTGTTTTACTTACGAATTGTTGAAAATATAGCAGTCAAATATTTTTTCAATAAACTCTTCAACTATTATATTTAAATATTTTATTGCGTAATATGAAAGTTAAACTCACATCAGGTAGCCTCATTCCCAGCTAACAAAAATTTTATTTTTATGACCTATACACTTTATGGTAGTCTTTTCTTTATATAAAAATAATTCATAAATTTTCTTTATTGACAATTAGTTTGTACAAACAATTTTTCAACTATATTCATTCTTGTTATTTTTGTTTTTGTCAAATAAAATTTTTCACATAATTTTTTTGTTGGTTATCCCATATTTCTCTTTTTTTAATTCTTTTATATAGTAGTCTTATATATATATATATACACACACACACACACACATACACACACATATATATATATATATATATATATATATATATATATATATATATATATATATATATATATATATATATATATATATATATATATATATTATTTTTTTATTTTTGGAATATTTCTATTTTATTATTTTTTTTCCCTTCACTAGTTGACGAAATGGACGACACAACGGGATATAGACTACATGCATGTCAACTAAACCACAAAACAAAAACCCTAAGTAATGCATGTTAGTAGAAATTGAATGATCGAAGGAGAAGCTTATCTTTTTTGATCTTTTCTTTCATGCTTCGAATTGTAGTCATGGTGTGCATTCTTTTAGATTTTCAGTCATAGAACTTACGACCCACTCGATTATTGTTGTCGCAACTTCTTTCCCTTGCTTCTATTCTCTCAATCGTTGGCTCAATCTTCCACGATGGTGTTCAGTGACCAAAATATCCTCCGACTCACTTCCTGGAATCACTTGTAAATCCTAACCACATTAGGAAGCTTCGGGATTTTGCTTGGAAAAGTTGTCGAGGGTTTAAAGAGATTTGGGTATATATGTCCCGTTTTATTTATTTATTATTTATTTAAATTTTTTTTATTACTTTAATATTATTTTGTAATACCTTTAAAAATTAATTAAAATTCAACAAGTTCTTTGAAAATTATGTGTGATAAGGACCAAAATTAGTTACCAAATTTGTCTTATTCGTTGTTACATTCACATCGCAATTTCTATTATTATGTATTTAATTTACCAAATGCGAAAAACTCGTACCTTTAAGTACACAGGCATCAAGTCGTGATAATCTCTCAAAACGTTTTGTTTTGAAATTTTAAAATAAATCAATTATTGAGTCTTTTTATCTGTTTTTATTCTCAAGTTATTTATATATCAATATGATTCTATCTTAATATTTTTATCATAAGAATTACTTTGGTTTTTAGTGTTTTTTACTTCTTATCAAGAATCATAATTAGTTTCTTCTAAAATATCATATCTGATTGAATTTTTATTTCATTTGTATCATATTTGATTATGCGTTGGATTAGAGACATTTTTTTAGAAGAGATACATAAAATATATTATATATGCTAACAAACTATATTGGTCAAGTAATTCTATAAGCTACATATTCTATCTTTTTTAAAATCTAGAAAAGATCAATTTATTTGGATTTTAATTTTTCCATTTTAGCAAATTTGAAAATATTTTTTAGTTGATTGACTTTGATAAAGACGTGATCATCTGTCTGAAATTTAATATTTTTATGTTTATTATCAAAATTTTTTTTTTGTCTGTCTTATATAATTTGAATTCTTTTTTTAATTAACTTTACTTATTAGTAGCAACATCAACAAAATCAAGTTTAATAAATTGCCTTTCTTTAGCTTCAAACCAACATAATAAAGATTGATATTTTTTTTCATATAAAATTATATAAGAAGTTATCCTAATAATAATCAGATAGTTATTATATTATGGAAATTCAATCAAAGGAGTAGCTCATTTTTTTTTCTAAACTTTGGAATACATAATCTTAATAAATCTTCTAAAGTTTTAATTGTTTATTGTGTTTGGCCATATGCTTGTAGGTGAAATGTTGTATTAAATTTCAATTGTGAATCAAAAATTTAATGTACTTTTTTTAGAAATAAGATGTAACTTTGGATCTTTGTCAGATAATTTTTAGCACACCATGCAATTTTATAATTTGTTACAAATAGAGATGAGCTAATCTTTCTATTGTATATCACTTTTATTGTTAAGAAATACATAGATCTTGTTAATCTATCAACTATCACTTATATGTAATCATGCCTTGTTAATGATTTAGGTAGTCATACAATAAAATTCATAACAATATTTTTTCATTATTCATGAATGTGCAAAGGTTGTAACAATCGATTAGGTTTTTGTTTTTTTTTATCTATTAAGAGATTAGATATTTTCTAACACATTTTTATCTCTTTTTAGACCAGATTATTAATATCTTTGTTTTAGTTTTGATATATCTTTATTTTTCTAGGATAAATAGTATATTTAAAACTATGAGTTTTTTTAATATAATTATTTTAATTGTTGATGATTAATAATGCATAGATGGCTTTGACATCTCAAAATATTATTATCATTTAAAGTAAAATTAGATATCTTATCATTTTTTACTTTCTCTATTAATTTTTGACATTTTTATCTACGAGCTGATCCTTTTTAATAGATTTTATCTAATTCAGTCTGATAGACAATTGTTACGACAATTATATATTTTCTTATATTTTTTTCTATAACAATAAATGATCAATTTCAAATATAATATTCTTTTCATTAGCTTAAGTCATAATTAAATTAACATGTGTTTTTCATTAGCTTGATTAGTATTATAATAAATGTTTTTTATTGTTTTATCACACTCATGTATAGTAATTTATATCCACATATGATGTTGCGAATGCTCTCATGTTTGGTTATTTAGTTAATAATGACAGTGAATGATAAATGAAAAGTGATAATGTTATTGAGTGTAATCAAAATGCTTTAGATGTATTGGCGCATGTTATAGTTTTATTGGCTTTAAGTAGCATATGTTGTAATATTCAAATAATATTTCAAAAATCATAAACAAATGAATTTGCTTGCTGTCATTTGCTTATGCTCATCAAAGGGTATTAACTCACCTCGTACGTTGGGCCACTCATCCTTTATGGTTGGTGGCTTAATTGGCGTTTTCTTTTGCAGATTTATTGGTATACAACCATACTAAACATGGTCTAAACAATCATGGCAAATCTTAGCTGACATCGAATTTTTGAAGGGGGGAGGGGTAGTGGAGGTGGGCACATGACATCGTTTGTGTTTAAAGCCTTCATGACAAACTTGCATGCATTATAAGATGCTCTTGTATTGCATCAAGACAATCATGTGGAAGTTTTTTTTTTCAAGTGGGTCTCATAAGCATGGTCTTATACCTCTTTAGTATGTAATTAACATTTTTTTTATTAAGAATTTTTAAAAACATAATTAAAATTACATTTGTGCTACTTATAATGATAACTTAAGTTTGCCTCAGAGCATCTCGTGACGCTGGGCATGCTCTTTTACGATGATCATGTCAAGTGGATGGCACTTGCAATAATCACATTTAAGTGGCATGTGGGTCACTCAACGTATAATGCATACTCAAAATAGCATTTATAATTAAAGCATTTCTAAACACAAAAAATAAATGAATATTCATGTGCTATTTCATTCCTGAAAAGTAGGGGACATTGCTAAGGTCAATAGGCGTCTGTGTACCACTATTGGACCTCCTATTATTATAAGAATTCATTTTGGACATGTTCTCTAATTGTTTCTTGTCATCATCATCCATTTTGTTTATGTGCTAAGCGTATGAACTTGATGGGCAATCAAATGGGGGATGAATGCCTAGACGTCCACACAAAACATTAGCATTGAAACAACACAAAACATTAAAAAAAACATTGTTTTAGCATTGTAAATAAAACATGTAATGACTTTTTTATATCAATGCAAGATAGATGCCTTCTTTTGTTTCTTATGTGATAAGGATATGCCAAATGTCAAGGCTCTATCTCATCATCTACTTAAACATAACAAAGATCAGAATTTATATGCATTTGAAATAAGTGATGACATGATACCTTAGGGGGATATTTGATTATAAGATAATATTTATCTACAATTCATCTTTGTTATGTAAGTTAAATAAAATATCAATATAAATAAATAATCTAATTTTAAAATTAACATAAAATCTTTATAAAAACCATAAATATTGTGTCAAGTTTATACAGATACACATAATAAGGTAAAAATCATAATAGTTTAATCACTATGTCTACTAATAAGCATAATATTCTCTTATAATATCAAAATTCTTAACTCTCAGTATAGTTGATACATTATTTGAGATATAAATATTAATAAAATTCTAAAGAGTTCAACAAGTAACCAATAAAATAACATATATAAAAATGATACTATAATAGAAAAGATATAATAATATTTATAATTAAATAAATTATGATACAAGTAAACTAATAAATATAATAAAAATTATAAACATGCACATATATGTTTTTTATTTTCTTATTTTTATTCTTATGTGTTATAATATAAAATTAAACTATTATTTTCTCATCTCTATCTCATTTTCATTATGTAACTTATTCTTCTTCTACAGATCATTATCATTTAGAACTACTATCATAAGACTTCATAAGATATCTCTCTTATGTATATCATAATCGTATAAATATATGTGGGTTGCCTTTACCTTATATCATATATATGGGGCATCTTTGTCTTAATAATTTATATTAGTATCATTTAGTTGTAGATGGAAATCCTTATCTTGTAAAGTCAAAATATAACCCATTAATATATGAGGATAATACCTTTATGATATGTTAATTATTCTATTTCATTTTTTGTTTGATAAATTGGCATACTAGATATTCACACTCCAAAATTATTTTCTTATTTATTATCTCATAAAGTTTTCTATTATGTTGTATGTTAGTAACCTTGTCATATAATATCATAAGAAATAACAAATTTATAAAACATTTGATAAGAAACATGCTATTTATATAATTTGAAAATAATATCATTTGATAAATAATATAAAACATAATTTATTGGCTTATTTATATTACAATTATCAGGTGTGTCTACAATCAATCATAAATGAAATAACATAGGAAATATTCTAAATGCCATAATGCTTGTCAAAAAATAACATCAAAAATTATTTATAATGAATTAAAATTTAATTGATTAGCATATTCATATCACAATTATGAAATTTATCTATTTGAATGTGAGAGTTGACTTTTTTTCTAGTCATAATATTTTTTTGATTTTCAATAATATTATTTATATGTAATGATCGACATATATATATATATATATATGACATTTAATAAGAAATTAAATTTATTTTAATTTCTTCTAGACCATGAAGTTGCTACCCAAAATTGTATCGTACAATCCACTAATCATATTCTACAAAACCTTAATCGTATTGTACAATTCCCTAATTGTATAATACAATCATATTGAACTAAGAAATCTATATTGGATCGTATATGTATGATCTTAGTATCGTATAATACGCTTGGCTGTGTAAAATATTTTCTATTACAAATTATATGGGTACGATCCTCTTATTGTATCATACGTCTCATTTGTTTTTCATTATTCAACCTGTTCTTTTAGTCTAATTTATGTCTTGCTAGAATATCGTACAGTGCAATATACCATGTTGTGCTATACATTCTTATACGATCTCCTTTTGTTTTAACATATTTCTTATGATCATTCAATACAATCCATAACATCATACTATATGACTGCTAAATAATTTTATTTTGATTTATTTTATTTAATTTCTATCACCAATTATTGACATCATGTACTGATCATACTAATATGACAAAGCATTGTACCGAATGATCTATTAACTAATTCGACTTTTCAATCTTAAGCCTAAACTCAAATTTATTGTACAGTACGATATCCTTATCGTCCCAATATGAGTAGCCCATTTATGCAACAGTAATGGTGCTCCTTGTACTAGGATGATCATTAAGATTGGCTTAGCATGATCCATTCAATAAACCTCGTATGACCTGTTATGTTAGTCTTACAAGTCATATTCTTGTTGGGTTTTTAGCTTATTATACTATATGATTATGTTGTATGATGCATTCAACAATTCATTCTCCTACTTAATTCTCTCGATTTTATTTGAAAACACTTCTAAGTCATCTCATATTTCATCCAAATTATTTTAAACACGTTTCTTACTTATAATTGAGTGCAACCCTTTTTCTTAGATGATTATTGCTCCATTCCTTTGTTATTTTGTTGCTATATCCTTTCTTTTTCTCCTTGCTTCCAATCTTTTCCCTGAGCCATAGTAAAACACTTTCCAAAGGTTCCATAACTCCTGTTTAAGCAGTCAAAATCGTATGCATGTGAATTAAAATTAATTTCCTAGATTCAATTATTTGCTCTACATTTAATTCGGATAAATAATTGCCATCGAAAAATACTTGTCATCGCATCTAACAATCTAAAAAAGCCGACGAAAAATTTAATATATCAAATTTATATTCTACTCTAACATTTCATTATTTACAAATCTATCATCTATTAATCGAATTTGATATCAGTCGAAATTTCTGAAATTGTAAATCTATCATAGCATATCTGACATTCTAATATTTACAAATTTATTTTCCATAAATCGGATTTTACCCAAATCAAAATTCTTAAAATTGTAGATCTACTATAAGGTATATTTTGATAATTAAAATTATAGATCTTTAAAAATTTATAAAAAAAAAAATTTTTAGGTCTTAAAAAATTACAAATTCAATATTGTTGAATTTATTTTGAAAACTTTTTTCTATTGATATGTTTAAATAATATTTTTATTGAATTTAAGAGTATAATATTTTTTAATATTTTATTATTATTTTAATATTTTATATATTCTAAGAAATTTATTTGATTTATTTCAATCATATTTTTTCATAAACGTCCTAGTTTGATTCTAAAGTTTACCTTTTTGATCTATTTGAAAATTATGAAATTACATCAAATGTTTATATGTGCTTGTTATATATTATATGTCTTTTATTAAGAAGCCATTGATGGTTCATGTTATGCAACTTGTTATCAAAAGTTTTATCGTCTATGTATGTCTGATGTGGTAACATCCTCTTTTCAGGTCATTTGACTCATAATCAATGTCAAAAAAGTTATTAAGTTTTTTTTACATTGATGTTGGCATATTATACATTGTAATAAAAACTTGTCAACGTAAGTATAGAATTGTTGAGCTCTCAAAAGTTTTAAATCTATGTATACATAACTTAAGTCTAATATTTTGAGATTCAATTGAAAAATTGAAATGCATCCAATTAAAATGTTTTCATGCCTCACTAGTTACATGTTCCATCGTCTGCTTTATGGTGTTTAGACATTACGTGTCATGTCATATGTTCCATTTTTTTTTTCAATTGATCAACTATAGGAAATAAGAAGTCAACTAAATTTCTTGTCAAGTTATTTGTCTAGGCATAATCAATGTCGAAAATAGGAAAGGTTTGTTCATGCACATTGATGCGGCCAAATTATATATTGCAATAAAGATTAGCCAACATAATTATGCAATTGTTAAGATCTCAAAAGAGTTAAATCTATGTAAATATTCAAAGTATTTTTTTTGGAATTCAATTGAAATATTAGAATGCATCCGATTTAAATGTTTTTCACTCTCACCATCTACTAGATACATCATATGCTCTATGGTATCAAAACTTTTACATGTCATGTCATATGTTCTACGATGTGATGTGATATATAAAATCATTGCAAATTAGAGCTATTGGAAGTCATCTCAAAACCTTGTATTGTACATGTAATCCTTTGTTTGCTTTAAGTTTGAAATGAGGGTTGCCAGATACAGTAATCATCGGAGATGTTAATCTTATTATACCATAGACTGCGTTATTTCATCGTTTTTTAATAGATCTCATAAAAGCTTCGAGCATGTTCGGACCATTTCATGATCATGGAGTTGCTAGATATCCTCTCTTGAGCATTCCACACTTTAATATTGGTTCCATATTTGGTGATTCTCTCAATGCGGTGTTCCGATTCTTGATGTTTTCCTTCATTGCATGGATATTCTTTCTTGATTTCTCGATCGTTATACTTGAGAACTCTCTTCAATCTGTCCTTGCAAGTGTATATGCTTTCCTGGCTGCTGGAAACTAGTTCTATAAGACCCATACTTAACTATTTAGGTTAAGTTCTGTGAAGTTTGAAAACTTTTAATGCCTAATTGTGGACAGTTTCTAAGCTATTTTCTTTTTTGAACAATGTTTATAACACATCTAAGCCAAAGGGTGTTTTCTGTTGAAATGTTTGAACATGTTGCAGAGCATTCACAACCATTGAGCTGCAAAGGAAACTTCGAAGCAAGAAGTACCCCCTTCATATAGTGGAGTCAGTTGTTGATGATTTCAAGTCTAGGTATGCTTCTAAACTTTTGATATCTTATAATATTCTCAATGACCAAAACCATTTCAATTTCCTGGAAGGGGACTGCTTAACGATGGTTTGTATGCTGAATCTTTCACCCGATCGCGATGGCTCTCATCAACTTGGGGACCAAGAAGGATAAAACAAGTAGGTGCTACCATTGCATGAAACTAGAGAATTTTGTTTTTCAAATGCCATATGAAATTTAATATGCATGCTATAACTAATTAATTGATTGGTTTGAACGGCTAGTTCTTGGTTTTTAATGGCATATGGACTTTGGGATTTACATGCTTTTGAAACTTTAAAGGTTTTTTGGTGTTCTTGAAACTGTGAAACCTTCTTTGGAGTTAAAAAAACATTTATTTATTCTATTTCTCTACATAATAAATTGTTCTGTGTAATATAAAGAACAGTTTGTGTATAGTTGTTGTGATCACTTCTTTATGAAATTGTGTAAATTTGGGTATATCAATTACAATTAAGTATTTGTTCAATTTTTTTTTAATCATTTTTACCCATCAGATATAGTCATACAGATAGTATAGTTTGTACAATTAACAAGTAGGCTCAAAATAATGGGTTAGGAGCTTGATTGTAAAGTTGACAAAACTTATGAACTTATTTGTAAAAAAATGGGTTAGAAACTTTATTGTATTCTTGGGCTTATTGCTCATTCAAGAATGCAATGTTTAATGCTGCCTCATCTTTGTGAGATTATGTGAAATGAATTCTATTCAACTTCTCCTTTGTGATCCCTATCAAGAATAGGGATACTTTCCTTTGAGTTTTGTCGAGTATGTGGATATGAAGGATTTAATGTTGATACTAATACTGGATAATGGAAGGATGTGGTTGGGTGGATGTGTGAGCAATTACATGAATAAGCACAAACAAGTTTATGAGCATGAGTTGCTAGTTGTGTGTGTTTTGGTGGGAGTTATTTCATTCATAAAATATATGAATGAAGCTTTTTTTTTTTTGATATTCATGAATGAAGCTTTAATGACAAATAAAATGAGTAAAATAACTCTTCATAAAAAACTTTAAAAAATAAATAGAGATGAAAAACTCACAAAAAATATCCTCCTCATCAATGACCCATCATAACGTAAATATACCCAAACCTAGACCTCTTATTTTGAAAATTTTTGTGTCATTACTTGTGATCTATTCTATGACCTATAATGAAATTGAATCTTTTGCATCTTAGGTTCTATTGAAATTTGTTTAAAGTTATCCTTCTGATACAATGTGTCCTACTTTTTTGCATGTTCTTACTTCTTCCAAGGTGGCTCTTGGGGTCAACAATGTTGTCACTTTTTGCCCTTAGACCATCTCCTCCCTCCCATGATTTTGTTCCTCACATGAATGACTTCCAAATTAGTTAGGCCCATGAACAAGACTCCCTTGCTAGACTTTTTGCTTGAGTCCTCCATCATAACCTTCCTCATCACAAACATCTTAAACATAGCAAGCTACAAGTGTTTTGGTTTTATGTGCATGAATTATATCACTCTAATAAAGGGCCCTCTCTCAAATTTGCAAACCTCGACTCTATTTGTATAGAAGTCCTTTAGTTTGATACCTACCATTTTTACACAGCATTCACGACAAAGAAAACAAGGAAATGCAAAACTCTTATCTCCAACAGCTCTCCCAATGGCCCCCCCTTGCCACTTAGGCCTATTATAGCTCAAACAACGACATTGGTTTTACATTGATTAGATAACTTAATCGTGACACCCTTAAGCTTCCCTCTTTACCCTATCTTACCCAACTCAAAACATACAAACACACACACATACATCCATTTATGTTCTTGTATTATCCATTTAATTTTGTAAAAAAAAAAAGTTAAGAGATAATATTTATTTCTTATTTTTGGAGCAAAGGGCCTAGGTACATTGGCTCAATGAGTGCAAAGACAACTTCAAACACATTTATGTCTACATCATGCCAAAGAGTTTGTATGTAATCTCTTTTCATTACAAATTTGTTAAATTATGAATATATTTCTCATGTTTGGTAAATACCATAACTATATTTTTAATCCATGTTTTTCAAAGTTATCTTTCAAAAATTATCATATAGGTTACATAAGTTATATTATTAGCAATCAGGCAAAAAAAAATTAACTCATAGAGATATCATGTTCCTTAACTGTTACTTTTCCTGATAAGGGTGTGCTCACTTCCACTTGACATATATTTCAAACAGATGCCGGAATTTGTCAGTACATAAAACAAAACTTGAGAAACCTGGCATCGAATTAACTTCTTTTATGTTCAACTATTATGTCTTAAGCATTACTTAAGCCTTTCAACCATATATCTCAATAAAGATGACATGCAACATTCTGGAATCAGGCATTGCAGCAAAAAGGGGTGAACGAGATCGATGTGGAGAAAGCAAGGAAGCAGGTGTTTGAGGATGTTGATAATGAAGGTGATGGCCAGGTAGTACATCACGGCATGTCGAAGCTTTCGCAAGATCGTCTCTTCTTGCAAGCCTCGAAGCAATGGCTGCGAAGCCAGTGCACATGCCTGGAGAATAGAAGGGCTAGAATTGTGAGATGGCTTCAGTATCGTGGGTTCAACTGGGGAGTAATTAGTTACATACTTAAGAAGCTTGAGTCACAATACCCTCCATGAACCTTTGGGATGTTTGTATCATAGCTTAACTATTTTGTCATATGCAAACTTTGCTCTTTTTCTTTGGAGGATAAAGTTCAAGTTAAAGAGGTGTGTTACAAGTCTGTTTTGTTGTCAATTGATACAAGCATAAGTTAGCTGCTTGATTTGTTCTGTTGTGTTTCTAATGCATCAATAGTGTGTCAAATAATTTGAACGGGTCCTTTTTAACATACAAATCAGTATCTTTTCAAGGGTGTGTTTTTCTAACAATTCAAGCTGCTGATAAACAGAACAAGAACTGAAGTGCTAATATTAGATATCTATAATGTCCTTTGATGGGTTTTTACAAAGCCAAAATATTCCAATAAAGACTATTGTATCAAATAACTCAAAAATAAAGTAAAAAAACTTTTAACTATTTGAGTTCAACAATATTTTCTCTGATTCCTTTTTACTGCATTTTTTTAATTTGGGTAGCTTTTACCAAATGATGCAGAAACTCTGGCAGAATAAGCTAAAGAAGCATTCCTTTCTCTTTTAATATACTTCACAAAAATAAGAAAAAAAAAAAAATCATCTTACCCTGTTGGCTGTTAGCCAATATGAGGTCACCTGCCAAAGCATTTCAGCACTGAGGACGTAAAGGTAGAAGAAATAAATCTAAGTCCTGCAGATCCCCCAGGGAAGTACGATATTGCATAATATGAAAGTGCAAGCACCTGTGAGAATAAAAGCAAGCGTTATTTCTTTTGTGCTGTAATAAATGAATAAAAAAGAAGTGCAGCAAAATCAAAATATTTATATGTGTATGTCACTATAATACTGGCACAAAGTTATCCATAACAAGTTCAACATGAATTCTCTCTTTCCCCTCATCCTTAAAGTTTTCGACTTAACTTGAAACGGATATAAGTTCTTTCCCTTACAAACTCATTCTTAAAAAAAAAAATTTACAAAAAAGAAAGCGCCCGAATCTCGTATTTAAATTCTTGTCTGAGTTTGATTTCCATTTGATTCCAATCTTGAACTTTGCAAACTAAAACATCAATCAAGAATTTTTGCAAACCATTATGATCTTGAAGTTAGTTATCTATAATTATGTGCTTTTAACTTTAGCTATTGTGCTATAAATCATACAAAACTTGTTAACATGAAAACTAAACTCATATATTAAAACTTTCAAGTTCTAACTTTGATCTTAGTCTCTAAACTAGGATATGTAAAGCATGAATCCAGACTCTTCATCTTAGGATTTTTTGGGTAGAACTTGTTTGATCATTTTGCCCAACTAAATGATATTAGACTGACCTGAAACTTAAAGAGTTTTTTTTCCAGATATATAATATTTCGATTCAGAGTTTCCAAAAGATCATATTATTTCTTGGTCTTTTGATAGATCCATTATGCTAATCAGCAACTATCCCAAAATTCTTGATTTTAGGGTTCTAAATTCTACCTATGCAATCTCTAAATGATGTCAAATGCGGGAACCCAGCCCTCATGAGTTGCACAACATCACGTAGATTGGATGCAGCATTCAAATGTTGTATATTCCATTTCCATTACGAAAGCATCTACTGATTGCATCCTCTACTCATAAAAATACTCTTTCAAATAGTTTTCCAGTGTAATATATAAGAAGCCCCTTCTTCATCCGCCACCCCAGATACTAAAGATCAACCAAATAAACTCGAACAAAAATAATTATGATAACAAGAAGTTCAAATCTTTTTTTTTATTAATTATTGTGCCAAAGATACAAAGAAAATTTATTTCATTACTATTGCTTTAGTGTAGTAGTTATGATATTAAAATAAGTCAAAATTTCAATAAAATAACTTCTACAAGTCCATTAAGTTCATAGAAGAATATTTCATAATTATTTAAAAATTATATAATGAATTATAGCCAAAACAAGTCTTTCAAATTCTGCTTCTAAACCCAAAGCTACTTCAAAATTACTACATTTGCAATAGAAGCAAAATCTTGTTTTCTCTTAATTTCACAAGTAAAACCTTCTCTCCATATTAGACAACCTCCCTGCCTCTTCTTTTGATGTGCGATTTTGTTGAAAAAAATCAGATAGAGCTTATTTATATTGTAGGGAATAAGAAACAGTAAAGAGAGAAACTTACATATTTTCACATGGAAAACTCTCAAAGGAAAACAAGATTGAGTGGGAAAGTTTTACTAGTCATCCTTAACCGAGAGAAGAATTACGAAGTGGTGAAGGGGATGTACAAGCTCTTTACAGTATGATCAAGAACCTCGGTGAAGTATAAGATGCAAGAGAGTGATGTTGACGAGGTCCAATGAAGTTGCACATGATGCTTGATCATGCAAGAAATTATCTATTTAATTTACATTTTCCCTATCCTAGACTTCCACACAAAATGCAGATGGAGCCCTACTGATCCCTTTTAGGCGAGCAGATCTGATAGTAGCAAGTTTTCGATAGGTGTTGCGATACACTGGTGCAGGGCCTTTATGAAGAAGGTTAAAAAAACAGCCTCAATTGTATTTCAAGTAGCAACAGCCGAGAAGAAGGGCAGGCCTTCCCAGATTAATATGGCTCAAGCCGGAAGTGAGTACTGTTGATAAAAGAACTGTGCTTGTAGCTAGTGTTGATTATCATAATTTGTAATCATGAAGGACAATTGGGATCTACTATGATAGCTTCCAAATCTACAAGAGCTCTCGTGATTCACTTGATTTCATGTTAGGTTCCTTTTGGGACAGGAAATATTTAGCAACTTTATCAGTTCCTTGGCACTTCAGCTCATTTCTTTGTTCTTCCACAAAGATATGTCATTATTAAGTCATGATGGACCAAATTACTTGGTAAAACTTCTTCAATTTAAATTTGAGCTTGCGAATTACCTTTTCCAGCAATCACATAGCTTCCAGGATGATTATGAAGGCAACAAACGATAATTGAAGACGAGAAGCACCCGTGCAATAATGATGGTAGATCTGTGGTTGTAGAATAACCAGAGAAGGATGTATTTAAAAAGAAGGATCAGTAGGAAGCAGTGAAATGAATTGACTGGTTTCCCTCCAAAACTTGAACTAAGGTTGGGGAAGAATGTAGCAGCCAATGGAACAATGATTGTTGGTGTAGATCTAGAAGGGATCACTAAATTAGACATTAGGAGATTTTCTGGAGTTACTGGAGAAGCTTCTAAATCTCAGATAAAGTCATATATTAAATTGATCCGAGATCATCCTCGGAAAGTGAAGGACATCTTAATAAACAACACCAACTGCTACCAAAGTGCTCGAGGAATAGGACTGGATGAAAGACGAGGTTCGTGTTGCATGCAAACTTGATCAGTGGTTCCTTTGACCACTTACTCTGCAGTTATGGGAGAATTATTGGGCATAGGGGCTTCATAAATGTGAGATCTAGTTCTCATCATTAACATCTCTTTTAATTCACATAAAAGATGCAAGAAAAGTTTTAGATAACAAGATTTTGTTGAAGTATGGTATCAACCTTATGTAATAATCAAATCCAACATCCAGAGAAATTATAATAAAGATATTGCTTTTTATATTCACAATTAAAATAAGTACAAGACTAAGATTATGTCTTCGACGGGAACGAATCCCAAAAAAATGAAGAGTTGAATCCAAAGAGAAGATTAGTTAAGCTCTTGAATAGAGATCTAAGTGGCTAAGATAGTGTTGAAAGGAGCATAATGGATGGAAACAATTTGAAAGACGATAACCTTCATATAGAATAACATCTAATAATGTTAGGGCATTTTCATTAGTTAAGAGTCGTGATGATGTTAAGATGGAAAAAGACCTATACAACTTTTATAGAACTTAGGGACATATTGACCCATATTTGAAATCAAAAGAACCAAGTTAAGATTTGTGACAAATAGAAGGTACTAATCTTAAATTTATCCTTACAGTAATAAGCTCATTTCGGTTTACAGACTGAAAAGAAGTTTTTTATCAGAAGTCCATAAAAATAGAATGAATGGACAACCAAACAATATTACCTGGAGCATGGAGAAGAAGACCGACAGGATGTAGCTATGAAGTACTACTGATACGTAAATTGTACCAACCATGCTTCCAATAAATCCAAAAGTGAAAGGAAGTCTCTGCCACAGAAATAAAACAACCAATCAACTAACCAACTAAAAGAAATCAACAGTCAGTAAAGCTAACAAAACAAACTCTCTGAATTTAAGGCTGCAATCGGAAAAACCAAAAACCAACAGCACAATATATAGATAAATTGACATTGTTAAATCTACCACATTAATGAAACAAAATATCAAACTAAGTAAAACTAAATGGGTGTAATTAGATATGATCTAAAATTGAATTTGCCGTTGAATTTTAAAGCCATTTCAAAGCATCCCAAATAAATTTACAATACAAAACAAAACAATAATGCTCAATACCATACAAAATTTGTTCACAATACGGTAAGGATCCAATGCTAATGTTTGTCAATGATTTGCAACTGCAAATGCTCATTGTTCTCTGATTTAAAAACTAGAGTGACTAACTAAACCATTCTTAGAATTATTAATACCAGTATTCTACATTTTTCTTTCCATTTCAACATATTTGTGCTTTCTTAGGACATGAATAGAAGTTAAGGTCACAACACAGAATTATCATAAAGATAATATACTAATACAGATATTTAATCCCCAACTACTGATGAAAATTCACTAGTTACAATGATATTACAAAATAATGGAAAAGCTATTAACATTTTTTCATTAAGTAGATTTATACTGATGGCTTCATGATGTAATATTTTGTTGCCAATGTGTTATGATGTGTGAAATAAAACTTCAATTATTCTTATCATGATGATAAAAAGTGCAAAAGACATCGTTCAACAATCCTAATCCCACTCAATAGAGTGGCTATCAAAAATCCTTTAACTATTAAGCTCTCTCAAA
Organism: Vanilla planifolia; assembly: GCA_023846275.1. Lineage (NCBI taxonomy): Eukaryota > Viridiplantae > Streptophyta > Magnoliopsida > Asparagales > Orchidaceae > Vanilla > Vanilla planifolia. The sequence goes on along the minus strand of CM043874.1, from coordinate 25,004,432 downwards.
AAAAAAAAAAGAAACCCAGTAACATTTGTGTATATTGTCCTTCTTAATAGCTTCTTATTACACATTTTCTAGTCCACTTTGTCTATTGACATGGGCAAATTTCAACAATTATAATTAACATAACCACTTACAAAAAATTTATATAATCTTATCTCAAATTGGAGCATTCTAATATTCTTAAAGACATGTTCATATATATATATATATATATGTGTGTGTGTGTGTGTGTGTGTGTGTGTGTGTGTGTGTGTGTGCATATATATATGCATTCAAATATATGAAAAAACACATTTATTAATTTAGCTAAAATTATTACATTAACGGAGCGTATAGACCACTTCATGTAACCATCCATCTACAATCACCTATTTTGCGCTTTATTATCTTAATCTTAATCTTGAGCTTTTAGGAGAATGAAAAAGCAACCATGTGAACAAAAGCTCTCACATGATGAGTGTATCAATAGTAATATTGCATATAACTTTTTTCGACATTCTTTAAGATGCAATTTCCATAACATCAACTCATGACTTCCAAATGGCATGACTTTCAACAATTATAACGTGTTACTGAAGAACCTATTAATGCATGATATTAAACACAAAAGTTTCTATAACCTTATCTCAATTTGGAGCACGCACGTATGCACGCGATCATGCATGCATGCATGCACGCACACACACACATACTAGCAATTGCCATGACTCCAGCCTTTTATTAAAAAACGACAACTGGGTTATGAGAGAATAAAATTCAGAATTTCATTGAATTGTCGCTAATAAATTTCCTAGATATGATAAAACTGCATCAAATAATCAAAATAATCCTTAGTTTAAAGAATTAATTATAGATTTTTTTTATTTATAGTCCTCTTTATATCATTCTTCTTTTTAATAATTTATTTTCTTGATTTTAAATGTTCGTTTCTTTTCTTGATGTATTCTACAAAAGGAGTGGATGGATTCTGATCCATAAATGCTATCTATTGTTATTCAAAAGATCAACAAAGAATCATTCCACAAATTTCTTTATTCATAGGATCAAAACTACAAATGACCGAAACCCAAACTTTTGTTGGTTCGACATTGTCTACGCAAATCAGAGGCTCCATAATGATCTCCCAACCATCTTCCTCCGCCTCCTCCCTTCTCAAACTATTGCTAATCACTCTCTTCAAATCATCCAACACCGACTTAATGGAACCCATATTTGTGAGTGGTTCCAATCAGTCTTTCTATTTGCCAAAGGAGATAAAAAGGCTAAGTATGTTACCAACACTATTCCAACGCCTTCTTCCATTGAACCATCATATTATGTCTAGGATGTTAATAATTCTATCATCATGCCATGTTTCATAACTCCATTGAGCTGTAGATAAAAGGACATATCTCCCACAAAACTACCAAGAAGATATGGGTAGTCGTGTAAGAAATCTATTAAAACTTGGAAAACAAATATTTGTTTTTAAGTTTGATTCAAACTTTGTGAGATGCATAAGGAAGCAAGTCTGTGATGGAATGCTACAATGACTTGATACACTTATGCTAAGAGAAGGATTTATTTTATGAGATACAATGGGATATGCTAGATTTGCTCTAATGATCTAAAAACACTCTTTGAATTTTTTTAAACATTTACTAATGATCTAGATGACATTTGGTGGTGACTAAAGGCAAAAAAATGCTCCAAAATTTTACCATAGATACCAAGGCTTCTTCTTTGGCATTGTTCTCTTAAGTCACTAAGGGAATACCAACACAACAAACCAAAAACCAAAAAATGTCCAAGCCTTTTCACCATATACAATAATATTATAGGTCCTTATTATTCAAATGTTCTCATAGGATCCAAGTGATTTATTATATTTATTGATGATCATTATCTAATTTGCTAGTTATATATTATAAAAGGTAAAACTTAAGTCAATCCTATTATACAATAGTTTCACAAATATGTCACAAACATCATCCAACCCTTCATCCAAATTAGGATAACAAATAAAGGTAGAGAATATTTTTTTCAATGATATCATTCAATATCTATCCCATCATAGGATTGTCCATTAAAGTTTATGCATATACACTCAACAAAAATCAGGTGGCTAAGCAATAGAATAGATGTTTACTTCAAATAGCTTGATCGCTTCATTTTGGGGGGAGCTATTTACACCAACTTGTTTCATCAATCAATTACCTGCCAAGTGCTCAACTTCCACACTCCAACCTCTCATATTTTTAAACATACTATCATATTTGACTACTCAATGACCATCCTATTTGAGAATTTGGCTGCATCATACATATTCATAATCATAATCCAAAAAAGGGAAATTAGATTCAAAAGCATTCAAGTATATCTTAGTTACTATTGAACAAAAAAAAGAGTATAAATTTTTCTATTCTCTTGCAAACAATTTCTATGTTACTTGTGATATCATATTTATTGAGGATCAAATGTTTTATCCCAATCTTAAGGGGTAGAAATCGAGTGAAGAAAACCATTAAAATCTTTCCATTTCTCATCCTATATCTTTAGATCTAGAGGTTTTTCTTCAATACAAAATTATTTTTCTTCTCCATCTCTTCTTAGTTTTAAATTCTACATGACCATTCAAAAATGCTCCAATCAAACATAATCAAATATCGAACCAAAGGAGAGAACAAAACACTAAATAACTAGAAATGGCTTGTTCTCCAAAATCAAAAACTCCCTATGCTATACAATCATTGGAACTGAAGCTAGTTCTAAACAAGTAAATGAAAGGCAAATGTTATTTAATAATCTAAATCTTTTTATTGCTCTTAGGAAAGGATCTAGACAATACACTCAGCATCTCACCTCAAAACACTTGCTATACAAAGATATTTGATCAATACAAAATGTTTGTTGTAATTTGGATAATTTAGAAATTTTGAAGATGTTCAGTAGGCTTTGGAAGATCCAAAATAGAAGGCACATATGGATGAAGAAATGAGGGCATTATTCACAAATGATACTTTAGAAGTTATTAATATTCCATAAGGAAAGAAATGGAAAGGTATAAAGCTCTCCTGGTGGTAGAAAGCTACACTAAAACTTATGGGCTTAGTTATGAAGCATTGATTGTAGTAGTCAAAATGAACTCAATCAAGGCATTGTTGTCCCTAGTTATAAACCTTAATAAGGAACTCAAATCACATAGATGCCAAGAATGCATTCTTGAATGAAAGCATAAAGAAAGAAATTTTCATGAAGATACCATCTAGATTAAAAGAAAGAAGCAACAGAATGTGTAAGCTCAATAAGTCATTATATGGCTTGAAGCCATCTCCCAAGGCATGCTTTATAAGTTAAATGTTGTAAGGGAATATGGATATTAAGGGTAAGCTAAGCACACACTTTTCAACAAACAACCATGGACAAAAGAAAGGGCCAGCCCCATAGTATATGAAAATAACATTGTGATTGCTAGAGATGATCTCAAAGAGATTGTTAAGTTGAATGTCAAAATAAAGAATAAATTTCAATTCAAGGATCTTGGGACATTCAAGTTTTTTCTTGGAATAAAAATAGCTTGAAATAAAGAGGAGATATTTGTCTCTGAATAAAAATTTGTTAGATTTTTTAAAGAAGATAGCGAAGATGGGATGAAAGCTTTTGAGTACCCATTACAAAAAAATTGGAATAAGAAAATCACTAAACATGACCATCCAGTAGATCATGAGTAATATTGTCTAGCAGGAAAGCACGTTTGTCTTTCCTTTATTAAATTGATATAGCCTTCAATGTGAGTGTGATAAACCAATTAAGTACTCTTTTACCTTGCAACATCTTGAGCCTACCAATAATGTGCTAAGAAACATAAGAGAAACACTAAGTAGGGGAATTTTGTTTAAGAAAAGCTATAGGTGAGATATCTAAAGATTTATAGAAGAGAATTAAGAAACGGTTTAATAAGAGACTAAATCTATCACTAGATATTGCAAAAAAATTAGGAAAAACGTCAGAGACTCGAAGAAGCAAGAAATAAATGATTGTGATAATTAGTGTTGAATCTAAGTATCGAACAATTATCCAAGGAGTTTGTTACCTTATCTAGATCAAAAGACTTCCCAAAGACATTAAGATTGCTCAAATAGGCTTTGTGAAATTGTATAGCTATAGCAAATATGCCATCACTATTGTTTATAATCTAGTACAACATGATTGTATAAAACGTGTGAATAGATTGAAGCATCATCAAAAGTAAAGTTGAATATAGAGCCATTAGCTTGCCATTCATCTCTAACAAAATCAAGAATCAGACAATATCATCAAAATAAAATCAAACTTGAATTTGCATTGTTAATTATTAACTTGGGAATGATGGATATTCATTCAAAGATCGTGGACAGATCACACATCAAATAAGCATACCACATATTTCTCTCTATAATTTTTTTCTCTTCAATAATAATATTCTTATATCGATCTTAATCAACAACACACTTAATCAGAGCCATATGTCATCATAGCGGAATATAAATATCAATATATACCATATAATCATTTTATCAAAATTCACGATAATAACAATGCTTTTTGCAATAAAATAAGATATAGAAGCTCACACAATTATCAACAAGTGAAACAATAACACTTTTAAGTCAAGCCAATAAAACAATTGGCATTTCATTACAATAACTATAAGATGCTAAATATTATCATTTGCATCAATAAATATGAATTTCACATGTAATACATAATTATCAAACACTTTCTTTCTTAATATCATTTTTCTTATTGATCTTATTTTCTCTTAATTAAGTTAATACCTTTATGACAGCCAATCCTGCTACCATATTTCATATAATGGCCACTTAGTTATCTCATTTTGTAATACTTGGACATAATTTTAGCAATACTTCATATGATCTTTTTTTATTAGGTCTGGTTTTCTCTTTACTAAATTAATAACTTTATGATGACCAACCCAATTACCCCATTTCATATTGCAGCTAGCTTGGATGGCCCATTTCATAATACTTGTCTATAGTGAAAATCCCAATTTGGAATGCACAAAATAAGCACATATCACATTACAATAATTTTTGCTTCATTAACTATTTCTTCTTTTTCAACACCATTCTTTAGCTTTTCTTTTTACTTAGCTCATTAGCCATTTCTTTGTTCTCAATGCCATTTTTCAGTTTTACATTTCCCATGCAGTTTTACATTTCCCTTGACTTATTACCCATTTCTTCTCATTCACAAGAACATGCTTCAATTTCATTCTATATTATTTGCATCATCATACAATAGTGTTTGCATGTAACATATAACAAATTCTTTTATATGCTCAACAAGTAGCAATCAACATTTCATCATAAAAATAATAAGAAATATCATTAGCATTTCAAGCACTCAACTACTCAATACATCAATTATTTCTCAATTCAACACATTGTATGTATCAAAGGATACCATATATAAACATTCAACATAACAAATCAAATGTACACATAAATCATGCAATTTATTTACTTGATATTCCATAGTTTAGTTCTCTTCGTTTTCTCGTTTCTTAAAATTACATCACATATACATACATTATAAATCTTCATTTATCTCAACATAATTTGTACTTTGAAATGCATGCTCTTTGTTTCTACATCTCTTTTTAGTATCTTACCACCTTTTATTCAATTCATTGGATCATTCTATACATTATCAAGCCTTACGTTTTTTCTTACCAAACTATCAAATGACTCATCGAACAATTCGATAACGCTTGCCAAACAATCTGATGGTTTTGTTAGATCGTCTAATATGTGTCTAACAGAAGGTTAGACTGATCGACATACATCCCATTGAACCTTCATCCAACCTCCTAAGAGTTGATTGGACCATCTGATAGCTTTGTTGAACCGCCATACACACATTCGAGTGGTGCTTAAGAGAGACTCAAGTTCAATTTTCGAAATTTCATCGGACTATCCAATGACTCTATCAGATCTTACGATGGGCCTCTGACAAAAGGTCAAATTGACCAAAGCATCTAATAGCGACCCCAACTCATTTTCTCAAAAATGATCAGACTTTTCAATGTGTAGTTGGATAGTGTAATAGTTCTTCTTAGAGCTTCCAAAAATAATGCATAGTTTTCAACTTTCACAACTTTTAAATAAACACTTTCTATGGCTCTAAACCATTTGAAAGGCATATTATAGATCTACTCCAACACTTTACATGTGTTTTCAACTTAACTCTTTACTAGATCACCATAATGCCAACTAAAACAGCTTACGAGGCTGACCTCTTCCCTTTTTGGCAAGTTTTACTTCGATGATCACCTCGTCAAGCAAATCTCCATTTTCTTCTCTCCAACTTTTCCCTAACTCTTTTTCTTCTCTTGACCTTCTCTCGATTGAACCATCCTAATCTCACTTTTTTACCAGTCACTTTTACATTGGCATTTTTTTTATAATTAAATTAGAACTACATTCCTTATATATCTCTCACATTTTGTACACACGACTTCAACACTTCTCCAAACTATTTTTAAAATGATCTCCTCCTAAAACTCTTTATTTCTATGCTAAAATTTTATTTTCTAATGTCGTTTAATAGTTTTATCATTTCCTTTTTAAAATTATTTTATGGTCAAAATACTATTACTTCTCAAATATGTACCCAACCCAATCTTTGGCCAAAACACCTCTAAGTCCAACAAAATTATCATAATTGGATTCCTTAATTTAAAATCTTCCACAAACAATATTGACCTCCCTCTGAAAACCTTTCATATAAATCAGTTATTCTATTCGAATGTTCACTCATAGCTCATTTGTTTCATCTTTTTATAATAATATCTCCCTTAATAACTTATCCAGTTTAATTGGGCTCAGAATACTTACTTTGAGCTTATAGAATGATATAGTAATGCAGGCTCCTAACCTCACCCAAACATGATCTAATTTCATTACAAAATTCGAGTCTCAGTATGGCAATAACTGACTCGGCTGTTGTTTGGCAAAGCTTCATTTCAACTGTTGGGTAGATCAGCTAACCATGAAAATAAATCAATTCTGCTGCAACAAGCAATCACAAATATAAGAAAACATGGATGAACATTATACATGATGAAATTAATCAAAAATAACTGTAAACAAAATAAAATAAATCTGTTAGTATAAATTATATATAATTAAGTTAGAAAAAAATAATGATTTCTGATGGAAGAACTATAGTGCATTGAAGACTTCTTTAAAAGAATGTACAGAAGTTGACTTTGTGGCACTCCAAGAACGAGAAAAAATAATACAAAAAAATGTTCCGCATCAACATGACAAATGAAAAAAGACTGATTCTAATGATAAGAAACATCAGGATACCTTCTTTGAAAGCATGTGTAGTAGCTGAGCTTTTGGCCCTTTTAGAGCAAAAAATGATCCAATAACGAAGGTGCAACCAAGTGTGAAACAGATAGCAAACTTTTGCGGCACCAACGCCATTACTGGAAGGAAAATGCTGAATGCAATAAAAATAAAGAATACACCACTCGCCAGAAGCAGGCCAAAGTACATGAGAGCCTTTCCAGAAGGAACACGACTAGTAGGCGCCGGAAAACTACCAGGTAAACCCTTCATACTTTTAGAAAACCTATACCATGCCAAGAAAAGGAGAACCAAACTTCATGAAATTTAGCAGCAACATCACTAAGAATCATAATTTGTTTTCGTTGTATTGATTAAATAAAGTTGTAAACTTATTCCTATTATATGATACTTAAATGTTAGCTTGCAAAATTCAAATGTACAAATAGAATATAAGAAGGTTGAGAGATCAATATATAATGAGAAAGTTTGCAACGGGAGAAGGGTTTGAGAAGAACTAATTAAGGAAAAGCAAAAGTGATGAACTTCATGAATCCACAAGGGGCTTAATGATAACAAACTTAAGAATGATGTTATTGATAGATTGTCTAGTGTTTTCAAGTTGCAATTCATAGCAAGCATAGTTGTAAGCATAAAGGTAGCTTGATAACATATTGGTCTTGGTAGCCCTGAGGAGACACTCATGATCCACCAAGGACAAGTTTTACAGTTAAAAAGATCAAGCATGTATTCAAGAGCAACAAGAAGAAATGAAAAGATTGCTTGGTGCATAATCCCAGATTGAGGTACAACATTAGCTCAGCTTGTGGCATAAAATGGAGTCTTACACATGAAAAGAGCTTTTATGAACTTCAAATAAGTTTCTAGAATAAAATTCCTATTTTTCTATAGCCAAGTAACTTCTTGTTGCTTTCCTATCAAAATATTAGGTTATTTATCACTTTTAATTTGAACTAGTAAAAACATCACTTAAGTGGATCAAATAGGCCAAAAGTTTTAGACCTTTTATGCGTTGAGTTAATAATAGTAAAAAAAAAGACATTATATTATCATTTAAATACATTTAGATATACATAAAAACTAAGTTTTAAAATCTTGAAATAAATCAAACAGTCTGGTATATAGTTTGAATGATTCAACAAATGGGATGTATGATATTAAGATGACCCATTATTCATTTGATATCTTTGCAAAAGATTAAAAGATTCAATATCAAATGCATTATTAAATTAAAGGAACAAAAATGAAATCTAAACCTCTAATGCAGCCCTAGTTTGCTTCTATGCTATAGCCTTTCTAGTCACTATAAGGTGGGTTATTTTTTTTATTCTTTTGTGTATTTACACACCAATCCCTATCCACTTGTTCAAGGGGTTCAATTCAAGTAATGATATAGAGCGAGTGAGCAAACACGCGTGCACGCACGCATGCACGCAACGAAATGACAATAGAAGAAAAACATTAGGCGATATAAAATCGAAATTATCACAAACAAAATCCTATACTTAACGAAATGATTGATGAGGCACAAGAATTTTAATTAAATCAATTAAGAATAGAGAAAATTTATTACTTAACTGATTTAAGAAGAAACTAAATTTCAAGAGTTTGATGACTGAAGAGCACAACAATGCATGGAAACAACGATGAGAATGGGCTACTAACAGATAGAATATTGTGGCTTGAAATTTTTCTTTAAATTGCATAAAAATTCATCAATCAATTTTGCTAAAAAATTCTCCAATTTATAGATATTTTTCAATAGCTGAAAGCACTTACCAAACATACCAAATAGTCATTACTATTCTGCTAGCTTTCGCATTTTTTAATTAAAAATTATTAATTAAATAAAATATTCTAACGACTCGAAATAACAGTTAAAAGAGCTGTTGAGCATGAGCCATTCAATCGGAATGTCCGGGACCATTCGATTGCGAAAACCATGTGATTGGACAGATGGGATTCAAGTGGCACTACTTATAAGATTTGATCAGGACCATTAAATCTAAACCCTAATTGGACGACTGAAGTTTGATCCTACATGTGGAATAAATAAGGATTGTGCGATCACAAAATTACACGATTGAATGGAGGATATAATCGAGATTATATAAAGGCGAATGAGATCAAAATCATTCGATTGCTAAATTACGTGATCGAACGGCTATGGTTACTCTCACAATTCGGAAACATACATTGTGTAAACAAGATAGAGTTTTAGTCCCATATGCTCTATTCCTGATTCTATTCTCCTTATAAGATCTTTTGTGCTCTTTAAGGTCAGCCTGGTTTCGGGGTTGGTTGCCCCCTAGTTCACTCGAGAAGTGATTACCCATGCTGCCAAAAATACCATATAACTAAATTTCGAATACAAATAACCTGATCCGACACAATAGAATGCGGATGTGGGAATGATTTATTGATGTTAAACATTTACTGTACCTTACAATTCAGGCGTAATTGCCCTCTACCGAACGATTTAGATTTTTATTTTATTGTTGAAATTTCTACTAATTAATAAATATTACTATAACATCTTTTTGTTAACAGGTTAGATAAAAAATATTGAAGACCTAAATATTTTCCTAAGATAATTAATTTGAATTTAATTTATGTGTCTTTAAATAAATATTTCAATTAAACTTAACATTCTAATCAAAGTACAATTGAAATACCTAAAATTAAATTCAAAATGTATTCATTATTGGTTTGTCACTCCAACCCAGATGATCTTTATTGGATTTGACATTTGCTTAACTTCTTTTAATTCTCTCATGAATACAAACATCGATTATCTAAATTCTAAAAAATTCACTTAAATAGATTCATTAGAAATACTTAGGGTTTGTTATCATCAAACAAAGCACCATAACTGGGGATCAACAATACAACACATAGTTCATAATAAAAGGTTAATTAATCATGAAGATCTTATCAAATTTACCTCTTGGATACTTGAAATCATTTTTGTTAGTCTCTTTATTTGAGTGATTTATGCAAAGTGTCAAGATATGACATGAGATTGTTTTCAATTCACATTTTAATCTCCTAATTTCTTCTTGGTTTTCTTCCTAAAATAAGGAGTTATGCATTAGAAAGAATTAAAACAATGTTTTTGGTATCATGAATATTTCTTTTCTTCTTATGACTATGAGGAACTCGTGTATTTAAAAAGATTATTAAAAGAATAAAATTTGAAGGAGATGATTGCCCATGAAAAAAACTTTTACATAACTTGGTGGCTTGTTTTTAGTGAGACTTGGTAGCCAATCTATCTTTAAAAGTGTTTGGTGATCTCCTACCTCCCACTCTCTTCTTTTCTCATTTTGTTGCACTTGCCTTGATACGACATTAAAGCAGTGTTATCCATAGTATAGTATGGTTCAAGGACAAACCAAAAGGAAGGGAATGAGCTTGAGATACTTGAGATCAAAGAGAACGATAAGCAATAACCAGGTGATGTATCAAGGGTAAAATCACCAAAAAAGAAGTGACTCACAAGCTTCTAGGCAAAGAGTATAGGTAATAGTAAAATATCAAAAATAAAGGAAAAAACTTTATATCATATATGTAATAATATGACATCAAAATATAGAGATATCTTTCAAGAGAACACTCACTTTGGTTCTTATGGAATGACTAAAGATGGATAATATCTTGATTATGACATTACAATATTAAAGTAATTGGATAATATAGAAGCTTATAGCATTCCACCCCTCTTTCCTATTATATAAACTCTAGCAGAGTTTTTTTTTTCTAAGAAAAGAAGGTTAATTTAAGACAAGATGAGCTGGACACCAACAACATTGGATGAATCTTATGTTTCATTTCTTATAGTAATTCATTTTAATTTATGAGTGGTTCTTCATGATTCAATATAAAAGATTAATTCATCTTAAAAATGTCTTTGGATTTTCCTCTCAATTATTTAGAATCCCTTTAATTTTTCTCTTTAGATGAATTCCTTAAAATAACTATCATCATACAAGATAAGATTATCTTTGATTTTATTAATTTATCTCTTTATTTTTTCATGATTTTTTTTATTAAGATATGTTATGCATTAGAAAGAATAAGTAGGATTTTTGGTGTAATGAGCAATGTTTTCATATTTTATGACAATTATGAACTCATTAATTTCAAAAAGATTATGAGATGAATAAAATGTAAAAAGATGATTGCTTTATGAAAAAAACTATTTCATTTGGTCAGTCCTAATGGCCAATCCACCCTTAAGAGTGCTCATGACTCACACACACACTCTCTCTCTTCCTCCCTCTCTTTAGCCCCTTTCTCTCTCCTATTACATTGTGCTTGTATGTTACCTTTTTAAATAGTATGACTAAACTACTTAAAAATCACTTAAATGTTACCTTTTATTGATATATTTTTTTTATTTCTTATTATGATTTATTCCTTACACACATTAATTAAACAATAAAACTCTTAACAAGCATGATTCAATCCCTCTCTATGTCATCTTACTCTATAATTGATATTAAAGTAGCTCATTGGCTTTCTATGATAAAAGGCAACACCTTAGGAGTAGATCTATCATATGGCATTAGTGATTGATATTATCACGTTGAGAAACAACATTGAATATTCATTATTATTCATGGAAGAAAATTTCAAGTCATGAAAAAGTCAATCAAAATTATTCATTTAAAGCATTGATCTAAAACAATGGGATTTAATTGAAATATCTTTTCACATTACTTCAAAAGCAATCATCAAACTTGATCTTGAACAAAGAAGACTAGTTCAGTTAAATTCTAAGAATTTTTTCTATAACAAGTTCGAAATAATATATACTAATGTTGTGTCACTTACAAATTGCTCTCAAATATGGCTAAAACATGACCTGTTATATGGTCGAAGCAACAAGCCACATGGAGATGATAAGAAGAATAGGAGAATGAAGAACAAGAGAAGCAGCAATCCTACAAGTACTTTGGAGAGTGCTGGTTTTGTTGCATGCCATGAGGAGAGATATTCCAAAAAAGAGGCAAAAGTGAGAAACATTTATTATGCAGACTTATAATGCTGTTGAGGCACCATCCCTTGCTTTTCAACAATTAAAAGGAAACATAAGACTTTGAAAAGATTGCATAGAAATTTGAGGAAAATATTACATAGAAAGAACAAACAATTTTCGTAGACATCAACAAAGAACTTGATACACTATTGGATGGGAAATCACTTCAAAGATTTTTATACATGAATCCAGAATAAAAAAATGATGTTTTGATGAGAGGGTCTCTTAATAATGTATCAAATATTGACTTTGTTAGGTTGGATAATGTAATGAATCCTTAAAGAAGAAAATAGAATATAATGCTTCTCTAGAAATAAAAATGCAACATAAAAAAGTAAAATAACTAGATTATCCATGCATGTATCTTCTCAGATTACACCATTTACACATGTCAATAAATTTATCAAAAAAGATTGTGCATCTTGGTCATAATAGTCATTTTCATTCTCATTCTTATGCGAACTATTATATGACGGATCTTACTCTTATTCATTAATGGTAGGCCAAATGAGCATAAATGTTCTCATATATCTTATAGTAAATTACATTCCCATGAGCATCCACTCTTATAGAATGACTTATAGACATACATCTTATGAATGTAGCATTAGAAAACAAAATATGAATTCTTCATGTGCTAATGTTAATGATATCATAAACTGATTATAAGAATCAAATCATAACGACAATTATGAACAAACTGGTCCAATGACCAGCCTTGAACTCATGGGATAATCCAAAATTGTGATTGGACATGTTAATCAATATGTGAAAAACAAAAATAGTAAAATTTCAAACAATAATAGCTATAATTTCTAAAAATTAAAAATTGACAATAGGAAACAAAAGAGTTAAGGAATTCTCTTATCACCTAAGTCAATAAAAACATTAAAAAAAATTATTCTGAAAATACTAATAATTGAGAACCTAGAGAGAAAATTCACAAGTTCAAAAGCAAAAAAAAAAAATTGAGCGTTATTAGCAAATACCTTTAGCATTGTGGACCAAGAAAGATCGAATGTCTACTATGAAATGCCTCGTTCTATGACCGAATTTTACACAATAAATATGTACATATTTTGATGTTTTGTTGTTTACATGTCACATTGATTCTTATCTAGTATTCTTTCTTGGTATCTTTAGGGCAAAGGAAGTTGTGTGACTGATTTAACAAAGTATGTTAAGACTCATCTAATTCTGATGTTGTAGCCTCCTGTAGACATCAGTGTAGGTGACGTAGCATGGGTAAGAAAATGTGTACGCACCTTTGTTGTGTATTGCTCACTCAAGCCAAGCAACAGGAAATTGGCAGTTAAATGGCAAAGAAGATGGTTGAAGCTAAGTATTATTGGTATTTTTCTTCTGAGTTTAGAATGTTTGCCAAACCTAAACAATCAAAAGATAAAGGGAAATGGAATTTAGGCTAAGAAACATACCTGCTTTTTTTCTTTTTAAAACAGTAAGTAAACTAAGATAATAAGTTGAAATGCCAACGGATGATCAAAGAATGGGTTTAGAAAAGGTATAGAACAACTAGAATGAAGATTGTCAAGCTCACTTGCACATAAGCTGAAACTTAAGGTTTTCTAATGCAGTTGTCTTGCAAGATAAAATATAATCTGCAAAACGATGTCAAATTAAAGAGTAACGATGAATATGAAACTTGTTAAGAATTGGACAAACTAAATGAATGCCAAGTTTCACAATGTTCTTAAACTTGTTTGATGCTAAAATGATTTCTAAACAAAACTTTACTTTTCCTTCCCAAGTATAAATGGTCAGCTAGGTATGCTAATTGAAATAAATTATTTCCCAGCTACCGGCTCAATTTCAGGCTAAGGTTAAAACTAGAAAATTTCATAAACTTCATAAAGAAGAAATCTGGAAATTTTCAACTCAATGAGAGCTCATAAAAATGAGTTATGAATTTTAAGCCATAGAAATCAAAACTCTGAAGTAGAGTTTGGCTTTTGTTCAAAATAGCAAAAGAATCTTTTTTTATTCAAAATCAAGTGAAACTCTCAACCAGATACCAGCAAACATCTTAGAGAACAAATTTAGAAGTTTTGACAAAGTTTTGAGTCACTTTTCATATAGATTTGTATCAAAATATAGAGATCAATAAAATCTATTGTGAATTTTCAACTCAATCTTCAAGGTGATGAAATTTCAACATAAAGTTAAAATTACAAAATTCTTTCAATAGTATACTTGCAACAAAACATATGTAAAAAACTTCTATTTCGAACGGCTTTGCACCTGATTTCAAAGATAATGAAAATCTGGAGCTCAAAAACTGCTTTGTATTCAAGGCCATATTTCAACAGCCAAAAGACCAAAACCAGAAAAAACTTTGAATCGAAAACTGAAATCTCATTAAAAAAGAATATTTTTGGAGCTTTTCAAGAGCTTATGACACCTTTTGCTAGCTGAAACAAACATCCAACTGCAAACACAAAGGGAGAAAACTGGAAAATGAAACAACTTGCTATGTTTTGAATTTTTGTAGTAAACAAACCTACATAAATCTTTGGTTAGCTTCAACATCTAACCAAAACTCTCTAGGGATCTTTCGATTTGATTTTACAAGATTGGATCGAGTGCCTTATTAACCAATAGGAGTGCAAAAATTTGTATCGAAGGAAGAAAAAAGTGCTGTGACAATAGTTTTTTAAAAACTTAATGGAGGCATTTTGTTCAACCATTTTCTCAGTTAATCTGTGCCTAAACTTTGTTATTTTTGCTGAAATAACAAAGACTTTATTAGCATTAATAATTTTTCACGGGCCAAAAAGGTAATTTTTTATTGGGAAATAAGCATGCTCTAAGAATAGATGGTGCAAAAGGCACTTTTTTCAAGGACACCTAAGTTTTATCATGGAGGATGTGTAGTTTTATAGTTTTTTGAGGATGATCTCATGCCATCAAGGTAGAAATATATTGTTGTATTTATTCCAATGATTCAAGATGCAACAAACCTAATCAGTTCATATCAATAAGTCACTGTCTACTCTTATTGTTATGAAGCACATTGATTTTATTCATTGAAGATGTCTTGCAAATATTTGCATGCATTCATAAGAAATGATACATTGATTGTCAAAATCGAAGTCTACAAGCGGTTTGATGATAGTTTGGCTAGATATGGTACAATCTTGTCAAAGGATGACACGATTTTACATGGGGTTCCCTTGAAATGATGCTTCACCATTTTTAATTCCCTATGATGTAGTGTTAATGGATTATGGTTAATGTTTTCATTCCTAGACCACTTTATTGATAAATAAAAAGTCATCATAATGGATTGAGACTTCTTGTGAATTATAACCTTTTCATTGTTTTGTCAGGGATTTAATCTTTTCTAATTCAGCAGAATCAGCAAGGAAGAATCTATTTTGTGAATTATAATATCTTCTACAGGCTCACTTATTTCCCAGTTGTTTTAAATCAGGTAACAAGATGTTTAGTCTGTTAAGTATGCCCACTTTCAGGACAAAATATCAGCTGGACTATTCCTCTATGGTGTTCAGTGGTGAAACTTCGAAAAAAGAAATAAAGTGATAACTAAATAAATGGGTATCTTGGAACAAAAGAAGTAGCATTTGGGAATGCCATTAATAGGCAAAAAACAAGTGTTTGCCATGTTTCCTTTTCTTATAGCAGCCATCAGGAATAGAATTACCTCATGGGGAGAGCTTGATCTTTGCCCCTTGCAGGATGGTAATTCCTGTAAATAGTGTTCTCACTTCAATTCTAATTTATTCACTGTCACTCACTTTGGTATTATTGAATGTTGGATGTTATTAAAGGGGCTAATTCATCCTTTCTTATGGAGAGGTAATCTAAATAAAAGAGCAATGCATTATGTTGTGTAGGATATATTCTGTAAGCCAAAAGCTTATGGAGGCTTGGAAAAGACTTGGAGGAAATAACCGGTTCATAAATTAGTGGTCAAGTTTCATGGAATGATAACTGCTTATGGATTCAAAATGAAAGCAAGTATGATAATAGAGAGGGTTCCCTTGTACTGGAAAGATGAGTTTCATTCATGGATAAGGAAAGTTATTTGTTTAGATCACAATGTTATGATTATTATTGACAAAACTTTGGGGATGGCAAAGAAGTTTCTGTTTAAGAGATCCTTGGATAACTTCTATTTCATTTAAATGGTGTTCAACGTACCTTATGCAGAAACTGTAGTACATTATGTTTTGGAATTAATTCAGCACAATGGCCTATTATGAGTCTTATACAATCCTAGCTTGGTACATAGTTGGCTTTGAGAGTTTTATCTATTTGCAAACCATTACAATTACATTAGGATAAGACTTATGGAACTTAATAGATTCTCCTATATTTAAATATTCTAATTTTTTCATTTTCTCTCTCTTTGTTTCTGAATTTCCTCGTGGTTCATCCCTCAGTAGTCTTTGGTTCAACAAAGGTTTCCTGCTCAGTCCTGATTTCTTGCCTATCAAAAGACCTACGACGGCACTATTTGCCTTAATGGTTACACAAGGCAGTATATCAGACCCTAAGGCTATAGAAAAAATTCTAGCTCTTGCTGAGGTTTTATAAAACAAAAAAAAGATTGATGAAAGAAGAACATATAAACCAAAAAGTAGTACACACTTATTCCATAAGATTCCTTATAGCACATAGAGAGACGCGACTCAACAAAAGGAGACCTTCTACTTAACCGTCTTTTTTAATATACATGACAAGGTAGACATACAAATCTTGTTAATGTTGATGTAAGTTTTTCTATTTCCTCTTATATTGTTTGTTGTTTTATTAGTTTATCGAGTTTTTCAGGTACAAGTGCTAATCATATAATTGTTGCATTTAATTGTCTAATGATGATTTTTATCTCCTGTAGATTAAGGTTTAGTAAAGAGCTTACAAGAATTATCAAATATACCTAGAGAAGGAGTGAGAAATTCATTTGCAAGTGTAACAGCTTGATCTATGTTAGGTTCATTCATTATTCTATACCTAAAAGAGCTTTTGAATATTGTGATAATGTTTATTGTATTTTAAGATTTTTTATATAACTAAGCTCTAAAAGTTTTATATTTTGTTCTAAGATTTGGTTTAATGTTTCTAATCTTTTTGCTATTTTTTTTGTTAGATTATTTCTTGTGTTTGAGAAGATTTAACTATGTTAGTAAGTGATTTATCCTTGACACAAATTGTACAACTCTTGTCTGGGTCTCAATGGAAAACATACTCAAGGATAAAACTAAGATGAAAAAGTTAGGTCTCTTCTCTAGAAACATTTACAAATGAAAGATAAGCCTTCCTATTAGAATCCCACACAAGGACTAGAAACTTCTTGTGTGGGGAGTTGATGCAGGAAACTAGAATTTGGGGCAACAAATGGAAGAGTAAATAAGGTAGGTTGCTTACGATATCATGCAAAAGGTAATTATGACTACTCATAATTTGAGGTTATTTCTCAGCCTTCTAGAAGGGGATTAAAAAGACTCTAGCCACTTTCCCAGAAGGAATTATTCATCAGAATTCATTGGCATGATTTGAGATAACTCAACTATTGGGCCGCTCAAAATTGTGATCCATAGAATAAGTTTGAACTATGAATCCTTTGCCAAAAGTGCGCCTTTTTCTTTTTAGTTGATATATTAAACTTTTGATCACTCAATGAATGTCATTTTTTGTTTAGTCTTATGTTTTGTTTGGTTTAAAATGCAAAAACATTTTTGAAAAGTAATAAAGAAATTTTAAAAATAGCTCTTATTGAATGGTTTTCCTAGTACACTCCTTGATGCAATGAGTTTTTGGGTCAATAAATTGTTATCCTAATTTTCAAAACTAGGTTAGTGGTTTTTATAAAATGCGAATCATAGTTGAGCCATTGTAAAGAATCACCAATAAGTCAATTGCCAAAAGGATAAAATAATTAAATTACTTTAAAACATGACATTCAAATCTGAAATCTCCAATAACATGATATTAAAACTCAAAATGGTCTTATCCAATCACTCTTGTCATGTGACTTGTCAATTAAGAAGTGCTTTAGTTATCACGGCCGCAATTAGATTTCTTAGAGATCTCAAAAAGGGTTGTATACCCACTTCTCTTTCAAACTATTGATTCTTAATAAGGTGAATATTTTGAAGAGAGTGCCTCAGTGTTTCAACAATGGATGTGGTTTCAACAATCTCTAGCTTTGCATTTTGCCAACCACTAAGAACAATCTACTAATGGACTTGAGGGGAGTATGCAATTACCATAATTATCAACATTGAGTAGCTAGAAAATCATGAGACGCCAAATTCCAACTCTCCTAATTCTTATGTATTTTTGCAAACTTTTTACTCACCTATTTCTTTTTATTTGTTGTAAATGAGCTATGAACAAATCTATCAAGATATCCTAGTATTTTGACTTCTTTCCTAATGCTATAGTTGAGATTTACTATTTTATTTTTATTCTAAAGAAGAAGAAGAGTTTTGGAGTTTAGATTGGTTCAAATGTGTGTTTTTATTCAAGGATGATCTTTAGTGTCTTAACATGGAGTCTTTAAACAGTTATTGAGGAGATTGTTTAAGCTGTCCTTATCATATTTTGATTGGCACACTTATTATATGATTGTTATGAAACTGCTGAAGATAAAGCTCAAGAGAAAGGGTTCCCTTGAGTACCTGATTCAAATAAGGAATTACTTGAGGACAATTTATGGAAAACCTATAAAGTTAACATATACTGAAAGTTCACTTCCTTTCATGCTTTGAATGCAATTGTCAAGGTAATCCATAAAATAACCATGCATTGTAGAAATGAGCCAAGAGTTAAACATTCAGAGATGGGAAATGTGCCAATTTCAAAGAATAGGAGAATTGAATCTATTTCCATGTAGATTTCAAGACCAAAACTAGCAAAGTGAAGGATTTGGTTTCGAGGGAGCAAAAATTTTCAATGTTGGCAACATAAGAGAATCTCGGGGAATGTTCCTTAATTTTGACAGCTCTGAATTCCTTTTGTTGATGCCTAGGTTCCTCAATTGTTTCTCACAAAAACTATAAATCACCTATCGAGAAAGACTCGAGGAATTACCCCTTGACATTCATTTTAAGGGAAGCCCTCTTCTTGGCAAGTGACAAAGGAATGTTTTTCAAAATATTAAAGTGCACTTTTCTTGATACAAGTACTTAGACAAGTCAATAAAAATGTTAGATTTGCTAAAATCATTGGCAATCTATTTGAAAAAGATAAATATTTCTCAAAAATTTTCCATTGTTTATCTTACATTCATAATATGTCTTTTCATACATATCTTACCTTCTCAATTATTGAAAAGGGGAAAAATTGGGATAAGTTGAAGATTGAGGGATTTTTTACTATTAATGACCAATTGCTTGTTATAAAGGAAGCATTTAAAAAATTGTTGATAGAGAATTGATAGCTAAAAATGGAGTGTATAAAAGCTCAAAAGGCTCTAAAAAAATGAATTCTCTAATTCAGGGTGCTCAGATAAGAAATTAGAAATTTCTAAAAAAACAGAAGTCATCTAAAAATTGTCAATTTGATCTCAAGGAAATGTCAAATGATAGATGAAGTAACAAGACTCCAAGAGAACACCAAATTGCCGTTGGAAAAACTGGTTGCAACTAAAAGAAAAGTGATCCTGATGGTGCAAATCATGATTTTTAATCCTTGCTCGTGTATTTTGTTTAGAAGTTGTTATCTGAGTTTAAGATCCAAGAATATGTGTTTGATGTAGTTATAGTGACAAACTCTTTGGAAAGACAAAATGAATGTTCTATCATGACCAACCAAATGGACTAATGAGAATAGAATAATTTTTGTTAAACGAGTAAGAGATGATTGTTGATGTTACATGCAAGAGGATACAAAAATATTTGAAGCTATTGATGTAATCTCTTCTTGTTTCTTTTTCAACTTGGTAAAAAATTTCAAAGATTATATAAGGAGGAGTTTCAAGGAAGAACCTAAATAATAAAATGTGTCTACGATGCACTTGTGAATTCAATTTTATAATTTTTCTTTTTGAGATGCTCTTGTGAGCTGCCTTTGTTGATAAGGTGCTCTACATGTTTCCTTAATTGTCAAGATGCCTTTGGTTTGCCTCATTTGCTGAGATACTTTTGTGGGTTTCTTGGTTTGCTAAGATGCTCATATAAGTTACCTTAGTTGTTGAGATGCTCTTCTAGATTGCCTTGATCTTTGATTTTCTTGAGATACACTTGTGCATTGCCTTGTTATCAAGATGCTTGGATTTCTTTAGTTTACAGCTTCATTGAGATCCTCTTGACACTTGCTATGATTATAGAGACACTCTCATGGGTTGCTTTGGTCTTTGAATTTCTTGAGATGCTCTTGTTGGTGCCTTGATCACCAAGGTGCTAAGGTTGCCTCAACATTTTACTTTCTCAAGATGTTCTTTTGGGTTTATCACAATCTTTGACTTTCTCAATATTCATTCTTGGTTGCCTATATTGTCAAGAAACTCTTCGGAGTTTTTTGAAGTTTTAATTTCCATGTGAAGGTATCATGAACTATCTTTGATTGATGATCATCTTGACAAGGTCCCTAAGCTTTTAAAAATCAAGGAATGGAGCAACATTGTTTCCTTTAGAAGCCAATATTAAAAGCTCCTTAAGAACTATAGTAGACATGCAAGATAAAATCAAAAGAGCTTCAGCCATTTTTCCAGATCACAAGAAAGAGAGAATCTAATGCTCCTAGAGATAGAAAGGGAGTGTAGAAATGAGTAAACATTCACAACAAAAGGCTTTGTCTTTTTGTGTAGTATGTCCATGACTATTTCCAACCTCTTAAATAGTTAGTTGTTGGATAAGATGATACTAAGGAATGATAATCAAGCTATAAGCCCAAAATGAATGGCACATCTAGTATCTCAAGAAAGAAAAATGTAATCTAGGTTAAAAGCAACTAGTTTAACCATTAATCATGGCTTTATTCAGTTTAGAATTATCAAATATTCATATGAGAACTATTATTCCTTTATTTTAAGATAGTTTTGCCAATGTCTTTATTTTCTTACCCTTCGTTTCTCAATAGAAAACTTCTTCAATCACAACCCACGTTATGAATTGCCTTTAATTGCTATGATGACCTTTAAGTCGACTTTTCCAAGTAATATAAACGTTTAGATATAACTTGCCAAACATGAAGGCTTTTGTGCAAAACTTCAAATCTAATATCGCATGCAACACTAGATTGACCATGTCACATTCTACATTATCAACATCAAAATTGGTTTGCTAATAAAGATTTATAGGAAGAAAAAATATTTTACATGATTATTCAATTGAACAAACCCAACATAAAAAATTTTCATAACAAACAATGCAAGAGAAAAGAAAGACCAAAATTCTAACTTTTTTGAAGAGGTATTGCATAATAAATGACGGATAAAACCCTAATCTTGCCCAAAACAAGGCTTTACTCTCTTTTTTGCTTTTATAATTCTCAAATATTCATATTACATGTATTATTTCCTTTATTTTTGGATATTTCATTGTTATGCCTGCTTTTGTTTCTTACTAAGGCATTGCTTCGACCAAAACTATATTAATAGAGGTCAAGTACCAAATTGAGCTGTTACGATGAGATGAAGTCATGATAAACTTACTCATGTAGCAAAAATTTGCAGACATCCCTTGTCTAACTTGAATGCTCAAATGTGAGAACATTGTCCATATCTTATGATCCAATGCCAGATGCAAGACTATATCAACTATGTCAGATTCTACATTTATAATATCAAAATTCGAAGGTTATAAAGGATTATAAGCAAAAATGATCATTGAAAGCATTATTCCACTAAAACTACATTTGGGCTTGCCTTTGGAAACCACCTTATTCAACAAAACATGGTTAGAATGTTAAACCATAATACAAATGGTTCAAATGTTAAGCCTTTTCCCTTCTTAGAAAGTGGCACTTAGGGTTATCTATTCATGCATGCATCTTAGTTAAAATATTCTTTCATGAGTATAACTAAAACATGTTTAGTACTAAAATATATATATATATATATATATATATATATATATATATATATATATATATATATATATATATATATATATATATATATATATGTTGATATAGAACATCTTGGATTCAAAGTATGAGTTCAACTTGAAGAAATTAAGTCTAAAACAAGTACTGTTCTTCATTATCTTATGATCGTGTAAGATAATAATTGTTATCGTACTTGTACGATTAGGTTTCTAGCACACATTCCAAGTAAAATTTGAAACTATGTAAACGTCGTACATTTATGATTCCTTCATCATATATCTACGATCATCTTTTTGCGTTAAAACTAATAATATGAAAACTATCGTACATGGTATTGTCCATGTATGATCCTTCTATGTATTATAGGTCTTAAGCCTTTTTGTATTTCAAACTATACTAATCTATTAACATACTTATATGACAGTTTTTCTCTTCCCATAATCTAAGTCATGAACAAGCTCTATTCTATGTGTTCGACAAAATTTATGCATCATACAATACAACGCATGTATGTCATACTTGGCAACCCAATTCCCATCCACAGAATAATTCAAATAACTTAGATACAAAATGTCAAAATTGTATTATACAGTACAAAATAGTATGTTGTATTCGTAGAATTTATTTTTCTTCACAGATAATTTAAAGGACTTAGGATAAAAATATTATAATATTATCAAACAAATATGATATCAATTATCATATAAGTCTGATCTTTCTATTAAACTGTAATGTGTCAACTAAGATACTATCGAACTATTACAATCGTATATCATATAGAAAAATCCCAAGAGCTCAACATATTATGAAAAAATTAATTCTACGATGGTGATCTATTTATTGAACTTGTACAATTATCTTAACCGCATGTAACAAACGTATTATACTTGTACGATCTTAATGATCGTTCAATATAAAGATCTGAACATAAGAAAAATGTACTTAAATTTTACATTGTATAATACGATTATTAGTGTCGTACTTATGTAATAAACTTATGTAACTAAAATGTAAAGGTTAGACAGGTGATTCGTCAAGACAATCAACTCTTTCTGGCTATTGCCTAACATATTCCATTAATCGTATTTGTATGAATAATCATTGAAATTTGTAATGACTAGTTTAATCATCTTAAGAAAACAAATATCATTAGAGTTACCTTAAAAAATAAAAAATTGATCAAAAATATAAATAAGAGTATTTTTCAACTTAGAATTGATTGATAAATACATTGTTGCATTTTCTAAATGAGCTTCTCATTCTTTAACCTGCAAACCATTCTAGAAGCTTTGCGTGAGCTTTAAAGTTCTTCTTATAGTGTGTTTGTCGTTTTATTCTCTCCAATTTGTTGATTCTAAGTTTGGTAACAACTCCACCTTACATTTAGATATTGTCACTTTTATTGTAAAAGGTTCAAGGTGCAAATTATTATAAAAATGTTTTTTTAAGGGTTGTACACTTTTTCTTTAGCCATTGTAATTAATTCAAGTTGTTATGTTGCAGCCATTGTTGGCCGATTATTGTAAGCTCGTGTGAGATGCTATTGATCAGTGTTAATCAAGTTATTATGAGGGTTTGTAACCTACATGTCATGTGGCAAAAGATGTTAGTTTAGAGAAAACTTGATTGGGTTTACCATGGTGGATGTAGGCCTTGTGTTGGTGGCCAAACCACTTGTAATTGCTATGTCTATTCTTTACTTGTTCTTATTTATTTTATTTCTTATTCAACAATAACATACTTGAAAATCTAAGGATTTTAAAGGATGAATTGGTTGAATAATTGTTGGTTAGAAAAACTCATTTATTTTTAAGAATTCAAAAAAGCACAATTCATGTCCCCTTTTGTGGGTTGGCAAATTCTTTCATCCAATGCAATAGTCATTTAGCTAGTTGCATCTAAAAGTTGTATTTTGCTCAAAACATGTGTAACTTATCATCATTAAATATTTATATTATCTTTAACTACAAAAGACCAATTTGCTCTCCAAAAGTAACATAATTATTTCTTAAATATATTTTCTATATAAAAAATTAAAGGATAATTTGTTCATAGCATAGCAAATTAATCCAATATATGCTTTTCAATAGCAAATTATCAAACACAATTTTTCAATAATATATTTCAAACATTAATTAATTTAATATTCAATAACAATTGTGCCAAAAGAACATTAAAAGCATATCTATTCACCTAAACAAAATAAAACTTTAATATTTCTCACATAGTACACTAATTTTAAAAAAATATTGACAACCACTTCAATTAATATCCATATAATAGAAAAGAATATTCTGTTAAAGATGTACAACACTATCAAAAAAATACTTCTATTTCCCAATCAAATACTTAAAACCTTAATATTACCCATATGTCACCTTAATCTTATGACTTTGCTAAACTTCTACTTTAGTTAACAAACATTATAATAAAATATTTTATTTAAAATACAAACTTTTTCTAATGAATATTTTGTAAAAAAATATATATAAAAAATTACCTATTAAGCTTTAAATTAACTTACAAACATAGAATCCTAACCTTCTTTAGTCTCGAGAATGATGACTCTGGTGGTTGCTTACCACTTAGTTACTGAGTCAAAGATGCACTACCATTCAAAGAGCGAGTGAAAAACCTTTTTGCTTTGGTTGATTTTAGTTGATCTCCCATGCCTTACATTCATTAATAGGTTAATCTCAGGTGTCTTGGATAACAACTTAAAAAATGAGCAAAGATGACTACATCACTAATAACAACAATAGAACGAGTTGAACACTTGAAAATGCAAACAAATATGTTCATTTATACTCATCGATCAAGTAAGAAAATGGAGCAATTTCATAGCATACAACCAATTAATAATCACAAAAAGGTTAAACTTCAAATAATAGAATAGATGAATTAATAATCACAACCAACAATGCCACTAAGAAACAACTACTAATTCTGTAGGAGTTGAAAGCTTGGATGTAGCAACATCACTCAAAGCTTCAGGAATAGTGGAACTTGGCAATTGAATTGGGAAGAGCATGTAGTTATGATTTAATGGGAAGACTTGGAACAAAATTTCTTATTGATCAAATAAAGTGAATCAACAGAAAAAATTTGACAAGGTTCAAATGGTCTTTTTCTCTAATTTAAATGTTGTACATCAACTTTGATGGATAAAGCCCATGTCACATGAGCTACTACTCATTGACAAGAAGTTCTGAATCAATTAGGTTAGACTAGAAGTTAACTATAGTTGATATTTTAAGAGTTTAATTATTTGATAGCGAATCTTAAACCTCTACTTTAAAAAATAAAAATTTTTGTTACATGAATTATTATTCATTAGCCAATCAAAAGAAATTATCAAGAGTTAATTAGTTAGGTTAGGAAATGATCATAATAAGTATTTTAGGAGTCAAGTGTTGCTACCATTAGAAGTTAAAACTATTGTTCACTAATATTTTAAGATTAAGATGATAGGTATGTGATACTAAAGTTTGAGCATTAGCTAGGTAAATAGCAATGTTTATTAAGTATTTTGAATATGAATAACCAAAACAAATTGCATAATAGATAAAAAAGTACGAGCAAAGTAACACCAATATTTTAGCTTTTCCGGAAAAGAAAAGGAGAACGAAAGCAGATATACGACTAATCTTACACATTGAAGGTTCCAGTGACCTTGTCATTCGCTGTACGGACTGCGGCCTCAATATCGATACCGATAGATGAGGTGCGGCCATCCTCACCAGATCTCGAGGCAGCGTAAGAGTTCCAGTCCGCGAGAAGGGAAGAAGAACCACCTCCCTTCGGCACGCTGCCGCTGTGATCGCCTGAGAACCAGGCCTGCGCCGTCCTCTGCATAGCTAAAAGAAGGAACAGTTGAGCCTTCCTTGAAGGATTCGGCGGCGTTTGAATCTCGGAAAACGATGAGATTCCGAAAAGGACGGCAAACTTCCACAGATCTGGTGGTGCGGTTCCTCCCTCGCGAAGTTCCGACAGGTGAAATCGGGCCTCCAATAAAACCGTTATAGACT
Source organism: Vanilla planifolia (assembly GCA_023846275.1). Lineage (NCBI taxonomy): Eukaryota > Viridiplantae > Streptophyta > Magnoliopsida > Asparagales > Orchidaceae > Vanilla > Vanilla planifolia. The sequence continues at coordinate 24,977,973 of CM043874.1, read as the reverse complement.
CGTCAGTTAATGTCTATTTGTCTAGCAGTTTTCAAATTTTCTATTTATGGTTTTTTTTTACAAATTCTCACTGCATTATTTTCTTTATCATTTTAAATTTATTTATTCATTGTTTTGTTATCATATGAGAAATGTAATGTGAACTTATTGAATCTAAGATCCACTAAATAGACATATAAACAAACATGTTTTGGGGAAGTCTTTCTCACAAAAAAATTTTGCAAAAATCTAATCAAATAAGAGAAATTTGAGAAACTTAAAAACAAGATCTTTATAATTCATAGACATTAGAAGAAACAATAATATCAAGCCACATCAACTACCAAGTTGTTAAGCCACTAGTATTATAGTCAAAATATTTGAAAATCTAAGTAATATTGTCAATTAAAAAAATAAATAAAATTATTATCAATCAAAATTTGAAGAAAGAAATTATTTCAAAGATCTGATGATCTCCTATTAAGAAAACAAAATATATATATATAATATTGAGAAGTTTCATGAGCTCTATAAATTGTAGTATACTTAAGAAAGTTTAACATGAAAATAATAACACCCATGTTAATGAGCTCAAGGATAGCCATGCACAATCAAGATATTGAGTAAAAAGTGGAGATACACTAAAGCATCATAAGAACTACTTGAGGATCACTTCAAGCAAGCACTAAATCTCGAGGGCATGTCATGAAAAGCATAAATTGTCAAAAAGTTTGATTCAAGAAGAAGCATGTCTTAAGAGATAAAAAATATATTAAACCATAATAAAAACATGTCAAGGAGAGTCAATTAGGTCTTATGACATGTGTATTAAGATATTCTTATACCCCAAAAGCATAAGAAGAAAGGATATTTGTACATCGTGTTTTGAACCTAAATGAAGAATCTCACATATTATGTGTCATGTTCCACTTAAACCCAAACCTAAGGATTATGTATAAATATTATTCCTAGATCAAATTATAAATAATACAATAAAATGGATATTGTCCCACCAAGAGTGATAGTAAAGCTCATTTTATAATCTCACAAACAAATTATAAATAACTTTATCATATAAAAATAATAAATAATCTTAACTATCCATATAAGTTAAACTATAAAATATATACATGTCTCACATATAAAGCTCTCATATGAAATAATATAAAACAAATACAATACATAATTGCATGATAACAAAACTTATCTCTTCTCTTATATAATAATAATGCTAATCAAACATATCACCTTTAGTCTTACACAGATCTCTATCTCAATATGTATCATTAGCATGGCCTTATGATATTAGTATAAAATAAGTTTTTAAAAGCTCAATAACCAAATTGTTATATAAATAGAATAATATCTCAATTTGTAAAATAATAATATCACTATATCCAATATCAAATAAATAATATTATATAATAATAATAATAAAAAAGAGAATAAATACATAATCATGTAAAAGCATATACAAATAAAAATTCGCATTTATACTATATTCAAGTTTCTTCTATTTCCCTTTTAATAATAATCTGTTATTAAAAAAAGTATTTACATATTAACTCTTATTTGTTGTCATCTTTTTTTTATTTTAAGGACTTTATTTCTCTCATATGATTGTTATATCGAATTTATAATATATCATATCTTATATCAATATGTTATCTCAAATATTAGAATCTTGTGATTCATATCACATATCTATAGACAAAAAATTTTAATAAAAGCTATTTGAGAACATTTATGGTATCTTATTTTGAAGTTTCCTAAGATAATTTGAGGATTCAATGCTTGATATTGCTTTAACTCAAATCACAACATTTTTCTAATTTTTTAGCTAGTTTATACATATTTCTTATTACTTATATGACTTTGGAATTTCAATGTATCCCATGCACTTTTATAAATGTACCCCTTTAGGTTCTTTATGAAGTGATAAACTTACCTGCATGTATGGTTTAGTTTTGATGAATAAAAATAATTCCATTATTTTCTTGACATCGTGTTATGATCCTATGTTTGATTGTAACAAAAACTTTAACATGCTAACCCATTGATGCTGAAGTAAAATGAGTGTATGTGAATCAGAGAAGAGGGGAGTGAATTATGGATTTCAAAAATATTTTTATTATTTTTTTATTGTATTTATTTTTCAAAAAAATATAAATGATTTTATATTTATAGACAACCTTGATATTTAAAATTATCTATAAATTTTAATTTTATGATTAAAAAAATGAAAAATAAAAATTAATATGGTACTTAAAAATCTTAGTCGTACATGCTCTAATTGCTAAAGGGTTTTTGCATTATAAGGATTCCTTCACATATATATTTTGAGTTAGTACATGAGGTTAACTCCCCCTTGTAAGCTCAAGAATCCATCTCGTAAGCCACTCGCATACTTACATGATTGCACGTTAAATAAAATAAAGGATTTGACTTGATCCACTCCTTCGAGTTCATCCCAGCTCTATCCTTTGCCTTACCTTAATTGGATTCAAGATGCATAGTAAAAAAAGAGAATTCAAAATTGCTTATCGATGAAATAATATGATGAATACAATAAAATAATATGATGAATACAATAAATAATACATCAAATAGTTTGGGGAAAGTCGCGAAAGAAATCGAAAACAAAATGAAGTGGTATTGAAATAATTTGCCATATATGCGCAAAGAAAATTTGGGCAAATCTTTCTTCGGAGTAGAACAAAAACCTAAAAGAATTGTAAGGCATCATTCAAGAACAAGAAAATTACATCGTCATTTGAATTTCAATGAAAAAAATACATCAATGAGAAGTTAGTTCAATATGTTCTGAAAATTCTTTTTTTATTTTCTACATTTTTTATTACATTATAAAACATAGGGAAGGGGAAAAGGGTCAAAACTTATATGAAAAAAATAAAAATAGAATAAAAAAAATCCTTAGAAAAACAAAAACCTATTAAAAAAAGAAATAGGGCTAGAATTGACACATTTATTTTTTCAAAATTCATTTTCTTTATTCTTTAAAATCGAACTGTATGCATCCAAAGGAGCACGTACAGTTCCTCGGGGATACAATTTTTCCCTAATCAACCGACTTCATAATGAACAAATACTTTTTTTATACAAAGAGCTTGATTACAAGACCTAGAATAATATTGTGGGTCTCATAATACATCTCACCATAGAAGATGCTACTAGGGATCATTTTTTGTTTATAAACTTTGAAGGCGGATTGATAATCTTAGGAGTAAGCCTTTATGATACTATGCAATGGGTGTCAACTACTATACATACAATAGACATAAGGATAGTCACTTCGATAGGATCTTTCATTCTGATTGGAGGAGAAATTACCAAACATATAACACTCCCTAACCTCACATTTGTGAGTGCTCATTCGAGCTTGCTCAGCATGAGAGCTTTGTACTTGGGCACATACTTGGGATATGAGTAGGATATTTTCTTTTTAAATTATGAAAATTTTAACTAATATTTTTTAAATTAACAAAAGTTTCATAATTGACTTAATATGAAATTTGCAAATGATGTATAAGATAGATTTAACTAAAGAAAGAATTAAGTGAAAAATAAAATCCAACATATTTCGTAAATTAAGGATAGAATTGAGCAAATTTGTATACTATTATTTTGTTAGGTTTTATTTTTCTAATTTAACCAAAATAAAATTTAACAAAGATGCATAAGATAGGTTTAACTAAAAAAGATTGAGTAAAAAAATAAAATCTTATATATTTCTTAAAAAAAAAGAAAAGGAATTAACAAATTTGAAAGCTTAGGTAAGATTTGAAAGTGATGGAAATAGAGATATGTATTATAATAAAAAAAACTAACATTCTATTTCATAACAAAAAAATCTTTGCAAAGTTTATGTATGTCTCCAATCTTTGAAGCTTGTTGAACACTTTAATGTGTTTTGAAAAATGCTAATTCATCGTTTTCTAAAGTACATAGTTTGTTCTTTATAAATAAACATGTTTCATATTAAACAAATTCATTAGAATAAAATACTAATCATTTAAAACTTAATTCATCAAACATAAGGGTAATTTAACAAGGGATCTAGTACTGAGAGAAGGGGTTATCACAATAGACAATCTCAATATTCGACAAAACTCAATGTTTAACATGTAATATTGTTCATTTTTTTATCTTAGTTTCAAGCATATTCCTTATTTTTACAAAACAACTTTTATTTTTGGGATTATCATCTTATTTTAATTAACATCTCATCTTATCAGCTCTAAGGTCACAAAACAAGTGGTGGATGCTAATTTATAAAACAAGAGGCTTGTATCATAACTCTCTAAGCCTTAATAGTTAGATTGCACAACAATCAATGGCTGTCATATCACTCAGTAAGTGATAACTCATAATCTCATAATAGGTCTTTCTAATAATGAGGTCAGATGCTAGTGGTACTAAACACTGCTATATCACACATCAAGTCGTAACTGTCAGATCACACTATAATTGATATTAAGTGATAAAGCCATAGAAAATAAATTTATTTAATATTAATTCACACACACACACACACACACACACACACACACACACACACACACACACACACACACATATATATATATATATATATATATATATATATATATATATATATATATATATATATATATATATATATATATATATATATATATATATCTCATAAAATACTTGTCTTAATTGGCATAAATTCTTATATATTTATTTTCTTCTACATCAATTTAACGCATCACATGAAATCTTAGAAGTTTCATTTGACCTTCTTTCTTTTCTACTTTTTTGTACTTTCACTTCTATTGTTCCAATTATTCTCACATTATGTTGATGTGTGTGTGTGTGTGTGTGTATACATAAGCTAATAAATATTCATACATGTGTTGTTATTTGCATAATAAGTCCTTAAATCTATTAAATGATTACATTATTTTCAATTTTTCATTCTATGTCATATTTGTTTTATTATACAAGTAATTAGTTAATGTGTATATATGAGTTAATGATGCTATGTAATTTTTTTTAATTCATGCATTATATAAAGTATGAAATAATAGCTACTATATTATAATTACTTCAGTTCACTTGGTTCCTTGGAGAAGACTCATGTCAATTTTCCTTTGTCGTTTTCTTTTACATAATAAAAAGGACACATCGAGATCACAATATACTTATTTCAAATATTATATTTAAGTACTTATCTTGTTTGCACAAAAAGTTCTCTAAATACCATAACTTATTAGATGTTAACTTTCTTAAATTTTAAAAAGTAGGACAATAAATAAATTCATTTAATTCAAAGGAACCCTAAAAATGTAAAACCTTAAGATATACTCTACTATATCTTTTTATGCACGAAATGCCACAAACTTCTCAAAAGTGGTACTCCAAGGATCTTGTTGTAGTGACACTTTCTCTTGCCCCTCTTATTAGTCCCTTAAAGTATCAAAAACTACAACTCCTTCAATAGCCACAAACCAAGATCTTAAGGAATATTAAATAATCTAAAAAGTACATATGCAAACTCTAAACTAAACCCCTTTTCTTCACAGATCAAAACAATACTCATCCTCTCCAATTAGCATATTGTAATGTATAGGAGGATAATTACTTAAATATGCTCAAATTTCATCAATATTTATATTAAAACATGCATATAGATTGCTTAATCCTGCTCCTTAATTTTCTTACTAATATATGCACAAATAACAAAATCAAACTTATAGAAGTTATATTTTATAGGACCACTGCTTAGATTCTAATAAACATGGGGATGAACCCTTAAGTCATACCTTAGGTTTATTCTTTATGCTTCAATGAAACACTAATCCTAATAATAATAATAATAAAATATATTATTAATTTAGAGCCATAATTCCTTTCATTTCTCTCTCATGCAATTCATGGCTAGCTACTTAAATGCATTCTAGTAGTTGATCTCATCTCCTATAGCTTCTTAAACTACAACACTTCTTCTTCTTCCTCAAATTAGAACTACTCCATGCCTTCTTCCCTTAACAACTCTTCATAAAAAGGGAAAAGAAATGAAAAGCATCACTCGACATTTCAAAGAAATCACCTTTGCATGCATCTCTCCCTTAAACAACAAAGCATTTAAGAATCCTACCCTAGACATTGACAATCACTGGATCGCTTTCCTCCATTAACCAAATTCCCTTGAATGATCGATCTGATTGAAAGCCATTTTTTTTAAAAGCCCAAAGTAATGTGTTAGTAAGGGAGGTTAAAAGTTAAGATTAAATAAGGAAAAATATGAATTTATAAATAATAGTTTATTTAATTCTTTCATTTTCAAATATTTTTAATCAATATAATTAGTCTCCAAAAATTGTAATGTATAAATGATTAATTCCTCATGATGAACTCTATTTATGAAAATGCTCATTAGAGATTTTTTATTACTTTGCTAGACGTGCTTTTTGAGAAACACTAAAATAATATTTTTTTTCTTTTGGTCTAAGAAAATTTTGAAATATTAATATCAAATACCCATATTAGACATAACACTTAAGAATGAAAAAGATTTATTATGATATGCTGAAGCATGAGAGACGTACTTGTCCTATTCAAACTAGGAGTCATGCAAAGATTGACAGCTCCACTTCTTATTAGTCTTTATTATTATTGTCATTGTAGGGGTCAATTAGAGTTAACTCTTGTTTATTACAAATTTCAGTTACTTTCATCAATTCATCAAGTAATTTGAATCTACATTTAGTTTAATTTTTTTGAAGAATAATTAATAGTTTTTCAAATATTTTTCAACTTTAAATTCAATATAAGAAATTATTTTAATGATTCTGTAATTTTGTTAATACAAAATTTGGTTTAAAATAACTTCAAAATGGCTTTAAAATGTGTTTTAGTTTGTTTTTGCCACTGTCTGCTATCCATCATCCATCACCATCAATTGTCTGTCACCGTAGTAGCCGTAGTCATCTATCACATAGACTTGCACAACCTGCTTGACTTATGTTAACTCATTCAAACTCATTGACCCGCCTCACTTAGTCTGACTATTCACACTGATCCATGAACACGCATAGTCCTGATCCTTGAACACACCTGACCTAAAGCACACGCACTGGTTCATCAACCAATAATGATTCACTTTGACCCATGTTGACTAGACAACTAGACCCGATGTATCATGCACCTCTCTACCTCATGCTGATCATGTTGCATGCCATGTAGTTTGCTGTTACTGTTGCCTAAAACAAATATAACTGTTTGGGAATTACTTATGATAATTAATTTTGTAGCTTTTTAAGTTATTTTTTTAGTTATTTTTAATAGAATTCAAAGTATTTATTTTATAATTTATGAAGAATTTTAAAATTCTAAAAAATATGTTCATTAGTATTTCTAAATATTCTTTTATATTCTTAAGTTAACAAATTACTATTATACTCTTAAGATTTCTATAAATAAGGATGTTAACCATGTTGTACACAAAACATTTTTGAAAAAAGTAATTAAGTTTTGCTGCCAAACTTATTTCATGCAAGTGTGTTGTGTGCAAACAATCTAATGGTGTAATTCCAAAGGTATCATAGGAAGACAAGTGAGAGGCTCAAAGATGAGATTTTTATCCATTATCCAACATCCACAAAAAAGCATCAAATCACTAGGAAAATCCTTAGCTACTTTATTTCATATTTTTAAAAATTTAAAGTTGTATCTAAATTTCTAGTTTATATATGTGACGATGTGATTTCTTGATTAGCCTTCAACGAACTTCACGCGTATGTCTACCTTACCACTTCACTATTAACATGGGTACTTAGATGTGTGTTATTAAAACCATTTTTTTTATAAATTAAGATCCTCATGTTAAATCCAATGCAAATCGTTAACTGCTAGGAAATATCTTACTTTCTCGACGATCCTAGGATTTTTTATTTCAAACTATAACACATTTGAGTAGGCCCTTATATGGATATAATGCTTGAACCTAAGCTTTCTTAGTTATCTATGAGCTAAAATATTCTTTAACGCATTATCCTACATCAACTTAGGTATAAAAGCCAGTTTAGTTTTGAGAACTTGCATGTTTTTTAATTTATGGTTAATTAATCATCTTTTAATTTTGTGTATTAATTTTTAATTTAAAAGTTTATAATACATATACAAACAAAAATCTTGTTGTCAACTTTGATGCTATAACATCTCTTTCTTTATATGATCTCTTATTATTATATTTTATAATTTATTTGTTTTCTTTTTTTCTTTATGATCCTAATATAAGAATTTTTTTAACCCGAGTTTATGACTACTATGTATTAAAAATAATATAAAAAGTATAATTCTTGACCTGCATAATCAACCATGGACCCAATAATGCAACATGTAATATTTGAACTGACTCATTTAATGTAAGATTTAATAGTAACCTTAGAAACATGTATAAATTAATTAGAACAACGTAGAGACAATAAATTGGGCGGAGCCCATAGATTAATTAGATCTATGACAAGTGACTCCATAGTTAGAAATATATCTTTTAAAAAATGAACATGACCAACCAAAACATGGACTTAGGTGTCAAGCTACTCCATGTACCTATGATAGAAGACATGATAGGGATGCAGATTATCAAGTTAACATGGTTATAATATAAGTCCCTCTATTTAATGGTAGTTTAGACTCTAAAATATATCAAGATTAGGGAATAAGAATGTGATATTATTTTTATTGGTACGATCTTAATGAGCACCAAAAGAGCCAATTTATAAAAACTAAGCTCACAACATATACTAGATTATTTATTCACATATTAAAAAAGTGATATCTTAATGCATATTGAATATTACCCTGATAATGAGAAGAAAGCAATATTTACCTATGAGCTAAATATGTACGCACCTCTTATTCAACTGAATTTTTGGATAAATAACAATGTTTAGCCTAAGATTCATAGATTATTGATAAGTATATTCCTAAATTTGAAAATTATATATTTAGATATGGTGTATCAGAGCTAGATCAAGTAATATTATCTCAATTTTGAGCTAGCTTAGAGAGTCTATTCAAGCTGAGTTATAATTGAGAAATATTATTAGTTTAAAAAAAGAACATAAAGTGGCCCGTGATGTAAAAAATTTAAAGGATTGATTATCAATAAGAGTGAGATTCTATCATCTACTTCTTGCCCTTAAACTTATACCACCACTTCCACTATTCGTATTACTTTCAACTCCATAAACAATCCATGCCCCTCCACTCATACCACCAACCTATCAAATTCAACCCTCACACAAACCATCTACTAGTTATAGAGTTGAGTGTTATCAGTATCATGAGAGAGAGCATGTCACAATCCATTGCCTTAAGAGAATTCTAACATAGACATAGAAGAAGAGGTAGAATAAAGCATTGAAGTTAAGGAAGAAGAGGTTATATAACTAAATGAAGAGGCTTAAGAAGAGTTATAAGTATTAGGTGAATATCTTTACTATATTAAACCACCTTTAGTTATTATGAGATGTACTTTAACTATATCAAAACCATCAAATGATTGATAATGAACTAATATATTTAATACCTTTATTAGAACTAAAGACCAATCTTATAAAGTTGTTATAAATAGTAATAATTGTATGAATATCATAACACAAAATATTATAAAAAAGATAGGTTTAATACTCACAAATTACCCTCCCCATGCATTATATCTTGGATTAATAAAATCTCAATTTCTATATAACAAAGGTCTTGTGTTCCTTTAAAATTTGGTCAATATTTTGAGGAATTAGGTGATGTTATCCTCTTATCTTAGGAATATCTTGGTTATATTATTGAGATACTATCTTAAATGATAAAGTCAATACATATTCTTTTATATATGAAGGAAAAGATCATGTTATATCCTTCAACTCCTTCGAAGACAATTTTTATCCCAAATATTTCAAAAGAAAAATGATAAAAGAAAAAAATTATTTAGCATCATTTTATTAGCTAACATTAAGAGGGATATAGCCAATATTGATGTTTTTTAGTTTGTAGTAATTAAAGAAACCCTTATTAGAATAACTATCCCACCACTTATAGTTTAGGCCTTATTAAAAGAATTTGTAGACATATTTTTTGATAACTTTTCTGATACACTCCCATTATTAAGATATATTCAACATTTTATAGATCTTGTTCCTAGTGCTTCAATACCATATTTCAATTAAATCTATCAATGCATACAGAACTTACTCGATAAGTAAATGGGCTTGTTCAAAAAGGATTTATTAGAGAAAGTATTAGTTCATATACCATCATATTAACAAAATAATGATTAAATATAAATTTTTAATTCTTAGACTCAATTATTTGTTAGATAAATGTTTGGGCCACCATATTTTCTAAAACTGATTTAAAAAATGATTACCATCATGTCAGAATTTGCATAAGTAATGAATGAAAAATTATCTTTAAAATAAAAGATGAATTACATAAATGATTAGTTATGTCTAATTCACTAAGTAATTTATGCAACTTATGACTCGAGTTTTGAGACCTTATTGAGGTCATTTTATAGTTATCTATTTTGATAATATATTAGTTTATAGTTGTATCTCATTTGAATATTTATGATATCTTAGATAGGTATGCACTATATTACATGAACATTTGCCTACTAGCCATAAAAAGTGTGAATTTTAGTTAGAAAGAATATCATTCCTAAGTTTTATAGTTAAAAAAAGGTTAATTGTAGATCCTAAAAAAATAAAATCTAATGTTGAATGGCTAATTCCAACTAATGTACATGAAGTTCATAGATTTCATGGCTTAGCCATTTTTATCGATATATGATTTGAGGATTTAGCATGATAATGGCCTTAATTCATATTGTATTAAAAAAAGATGGTTTAATTGAGGAAAAGTGATAGAAGTGGCTTCAATTAAATTAAAGAAAGCCATAACTAAAGCACTAGTCCTTAGATTACTAGAATTTTCAACTACTTTTGAAGTTGCTTATGATGCTTTAGATGCAGGTATTGGTGACGTCTTAAGTCAAGGTGGTCATCTTATCATATTTTTAGTGAAACATTAAATGAAGCAAGGTAGAAATACTCCACTTATGAAAAAAAACTTTATGTTATAGTTTATTTAATAATACATTGAGACAATATCTAGTATCCCAAGAATTTGTTCTTTATTCAATCAATGAAACACTTAAGTATTTAAATTCATAAAAGAATTCAAGTCATAAACTTGCTAGATGGTATGAATATTTACAAGAATTTACTTTTGTTTTGAAACATAATTCAAGAGTGAAGAATAAAGTAGTAGATGCATTAAATCATCATGTTTATTTATTATCAATAATTGTATGTGTTTTTGGATTCAAACGCATCAAGAATTTATGTAGTGATCACTTATACCTAGTTAATATCTATCAAGAAGTCAATACTTCACCTACTAAAGTTTTTATAATTATCATTTAAGAGATGACTTTTTATTTTGTGGATCTCAACTTTGCGTTTTGTGCACATTTCTTAAGGATTTTCTTATTTGGGAAATACATGCTTGAGATCTTATGGGACATTTTGGCTGAGATAAAATCATAAGAGATGCCACTAATCAATTTATTAGCCAAGATTAGCCCAACAAGTTACAACAAGAATTGCCCAATGTATAACTTACACCATACCTAAATCAGGTAATTGTGGCCACTATGAATATACACTATTACCTATACCGCAATGACCTTAGGAAGATATAAGTATGGACTTTGTATTAGGATTGCCCAAAATTATTATAAAGCATGATTTTATATTCGTACTTGTTAATAGGTTTTCTAAAATGGCTCATTTGATACCCATCATAAGAAATTGATGCCTCCTATATTGCGAAGTTATTTCTTGATGAAGTTGTTATACTGCGTGGGTTATTTCAAATAGTTATATTAGATTATGATGCCAGTTTTACTAGCTACTTTTAGAAAATACTCTGGCACATAATTGGAACAAAACTTAAGTTTTCATCAGCTTATCATCCCAAAATAAAGGGGCAAATAAAAGTAGTCAATCAAAAGCTTAGGCAATCTTCTTCATAGTTTAATAAAGGAACATGATTCAACTTAAGATCTTTTATTGTTGTGCTGAATTTTCTTAGAATAATTCTATTAATATAAAAACTAGTTTGAGTCCTTTTAAAATTTGTTTTGGAAACATTCAAGAGTCTTATTGATTGGATTCCTTTATCTTATGATTTTTATACTTTTAAGTGTGTCTATTCTTTTACTCATCATATTTCATTATTATATAAATATATTGTTAAAAAAACTAATTTAAATAATAAAATATATAAATGACTAGAAAATTCTCACAAAAAACCTAAAGAATTTGATAAAAGTGATTATATTATTATCAATGTTAGGTTCGAGAGATTCCTATTAGGAACATAAGAAATTGAATTCCCATGATGCTGGAATACTTAGAATTATGAAAAAATTAGGTATCAACACATATGTTTTGGATTAACTTAAAGATTATAAAATAAGCATTATCTTTAATATCTAGGATCTTTTGCCTTTATAAAAAACCATACCTAATATCAAGTGAACTTTTTGAGCCTTCATTATCATTATCAAGTGAACCTATCCTACTAAGACATAAAAATCTCATTTAATGAGTTGAGAGATCAAGTGGAGCAAATATTAAATAATCAAATAATTTTCATATAAAATAAAATGTAACAAAGATTTTTTATATATTAGTGAGGTCAGCATGCCTCTGATGACACTTGGATTATTGAAGATGAACTTCATCACTTAAGCCTAAATATATTAGAGTTATATCAGAGATTTCACTCTAGCTCCATAGAGTTGAGCTCTTTCTAACCTAGGAAAGATGATGTAGTAACACCTAATATATCATATAGATGTTCCTTATGGAGGTATACTATTCTTATTCAGACTTAGAATCATGTTAGGATTGATTCCTTTACTTTTTATTAGTCTCTATTATTATTATCATTATAAGAGTCAATTATAACAAACTATTATTTATTATATAATAAAGTTTACTTTCATCAATTCATTAAATTATTTGTATTTATAATTTTGTTCAAATCATTTAAAAAATAATTAATAAATTTTTAGATATTTTTAGCTTTAAATTTAGTATTGAAAATCCTTAAAATAATTATGTAATTTGGTTAATATAAAATTTGGTTGAAATTGACTTTAAAATAGTTTTAAAAAGAGTTTTTTATTATTTCTATCACTATTTATCATAATCTACCACAGTTAATAGTCGTAGCTACCTTACGTACTGACATGTGTAGCTCATTCGACTTGTGTTAACCTTTTCAAACTTATTGACCCATTCTATCTATACTGACCCATTTATTCGTACAACCCATCATCATATAGACAAACCTAATCTATGAATACACTTGACCCAAAACACATGTGCTCACCTATCAACCTCTGTTGATTTGCTCTGACCTACACTAACTCTATAATTAGACCCAAGACATCCTACACCTCTCCACCCACACTAATAACATCATGCACTACCTCACCATTCATTATTACCATCGCCAAAATGCGTGTTCCGATTTAGGAACTACTTATAATAATTAATTTTGTAGCTTTTCAAGTCATTTTTTAGTTATTTTAGAAAATTTAAAATATTTTTTGTGTAATTTGTGGTGATTTTTGAAAAAAATATCCTTTAGAATTTTAAAAAACATCCCTTAATATTCTTAAATGTTTTTTTGTATTCTTAGGTCAATAAATTATTATTATACCATTGAAGTCTCTATAAATAGAGATGATCACTTTGTTCTATTGGAGAGATTTTTGAAAGAAGTAACAAAGTGTTGTCGCTAAGCTTGTTCGATACACGTATTGTGTGTGAATAATCTGATGATGTGATTCTAGAGATGCTATGAAAAGAAAAGAAAGAGTCTTAAAATAAAAATCCTAACTTATTATCCAACATCCATAAAAAGCATTAAATCATCAAAAAAGTCATTAGCTCCTTTATTTTATATTTTAAAAAAATTTAATAATACATTTAAATTTTTAGTTTATGCATATGACTATGTGATTTTTTTGTTTGACCTTCAATGAACTCTACTTATGTATGTACCTTACCGCTTTGTCAACAATATCAGTACTTGGGTGCATGTTGTTAAAATCACTTTTTCTTTAGATTGAAACCCCTTATGTTAAAATTAGTGCATGTCTTTGGCTTTTGGAAAAGAGCATATTTGCTCGACGATCTTAGGATTTTTTATTCTAAACCTATAATACTTTAGGTAAGCCTTTATATGGATATAATATATGAATATAAGTCTTTCTCATTTATCTATGAGCTAAATAAGTTTTAGCATATCGTCCTACATCATAGTATTTTTCAAATTAGTTAAATACCTTTCATTAATTTTATTTAAATACTCAAACATATCAAGAAAATCAATGTGCTCCTTTGATTTTTTATATTTTTAAATCTTTTTTTCATATTTTTATCATACAATAATTAGTAGTTCTTCAAGTTCATTTTGTATGTAGGGACATACCTCATCATCAGAAGAAGCATTCTCTTGATCATCTTCTTTGTCCTTCATTCTTCTCATCATCACTGAAGGAAAATTCCTATGAGTTACTCCAAGTTACATTCATTACTTTGTTCTTTTGGTTGCTCTTATATTATTCAATCCTTTCAACAACTTTGGGACATTTAATACAAATGTCATAGCTTTCAACGTTCATGGCAAATGATCTATTCTTTGGCTTTGAGCTTATCTATTGATCTCCACTCCTTTGATGCAACATTACTTGCACCACAACATTTTAGTGGGCAAGCTAAAATTGTAATGATAAAAGTTACCTCATCATCTCATAAAGTGTCATAACTTGAATAAGCTTCAATCATTAATGTGATGATTTTGTCTTTTTCCTTTTCTTTTTTACTTTTCTATATTTTCTCGTCCTCCTTGTGTTGCGTCATCTTCATTTTAGTAGTCATAAAATCCCTTATTTTCTCATTAAGAGTGAGTTTTTAGATGTCCTTTGCTACTTTGATGAATATTAAAAGAGGATCATATTCCTTGCATAGCATTTTGAGAATCTTTTGTTCTGGTTCATCATTAGAATAAACTTTCCCAAATTGGCAAGATTGTTTGTAATGTTTATAAACTAGGAAAACATAGATTTAATTATTTCATTAGATATCATTCCAAAAAGCTCATAATCATGAGTGAATATATTGAATTCTTTTCCTTTACTTCAAAGATATTTGCATAAATAATCTTAATTTTAGTCCCAATATTATGTGTTGCATTCAAATCCCTAAACCTCTTACATGTAGTAGTAGAGAGACCTTAATGCAAAATGGTTACTATTCCTATTTTAAATGACTTTACGTTTCTCTACAAAAGATGATTCACAAATAAGTTTTCTAGATATTTCATTAATTATAATCTTAGTAAGAAAGATAATTGGATGCTTTATAGTTTCACAAATGTCTAGACCAATAAATTCAAGATAATTATTTATTGTATTTTTCAAATATAGATAATATACCCATACAAATAATAAAGGATGATAGGAGGAGGTATCTTCTCCTAATGGGGCTGATTTTTTCAATTATCTTATGAGGCATAATTAGGTCCTTCCTAAAAAGATTCCTTATTTAGAATCAATCCATTCTAATATCAATTACAAGAAAACAATGCATAAAAAGAGGGTGGAGTGAATTATGTTCCTTTCAATTAGTTTATACACTACAAAAATTTTGAGAATTCAAACACATAATATTGTTTAGGTTAAAAGTTTCTTTAAAAAATCTTAGTTTTGAAATGTTTCATGAGATTTGTAATAAAGTGCACAATAATATTTAAGTGATTTGGCATGAACATAAGCTTAAATCTACCCTAATTACGAAAGATAAGGCTTACTAAGCAACCACCTTTAAAAAAAGAAAAGTAAGAGAGTACCCTTACAAGTAGATTCATAGGGATCTAATTGCTCAAAAGAGGAAACAAAAAACAGCTTATAAGAGCCCAAATATAAAGGAATTTTAATAAATTGATGACAAAAGTAAGAACATCACTTTCTTAATTTAAGTATAAAAAAAGCTTCTATAACCAATGCTTGTGACAAGTAACACACTATATAAATGATTGTAATGAAGTTAATATTAACCATAAGCATGTGTTCCATCTACCTAGATTGGATGTTGACTACTTTTCATCTTCATCTTCTCATTTCCTATAATAACTACCTTTCAATAAAGATTACTTCTAGCTATTTAAATAGTTATTTTGACATGTTTTTGTTTAGACGATATATAAGAGTTATTTAATAATATTTAAGAATTGATGAATTAATTTAAAAAATTTTAAAATGCTTAAGAGAAGTCTAAAATTAAGAGCATCAATTTCATTAAATGCTTGTAAGAGTTGTGGTTCATTGATTCTTATTTTTATAGCTCTCCTCTTTAATCATTTCATATCATTCACATGATATTTAAATCAATAGTTTATTGTACCACTTTTGTAGTCTAATTTTTTTTTATGATTTTTGGTGTTTCATGGAAATATTAGTTTGTACTTAGTTTACCCCTATCAGGTTCAACAAAATAGAGTATTAGTAGAAGCCTAATCGATGATCGGTGGTGGATATAAGCATAAGTTTTGGACAATCCACCTAAAAAATCTTGTTGCCCTTCTTTTTATTATCGTGTAACTTTTCTTTTACATATTTTCGAACAATCTTTCTAAAAATAAATTTTTAGTACTAAGTGTAAATATTTTTTCTTTAATTAAAAAGGATTTTTGAAATTGAAAATGTTTGCTAAAAACATAATTCACTCCCTCCCCTCTTGTGTGTTAAACAACACATAATTCTCATCACATATGATATAAGTTATTTAAGATGCTTTGTAATGAGTTTATTAGAAGTATATTTATAAGATTTACTAATATTTCTAACACACTTGTTAATTTGGGATAATTAATTTTTGTGAATGAATAGATGAAAAAGATACTTAAAATTTTATCAAAAGAGTATAATCTACTAACTACTATTATGAAAATAATTAAGAATATTTCAACTATAATATTAGATAACTTGATATGTGAGCTTATGATTAATGAGCTAAAAATAGAGAGGAGAAAAGAAGAAAAATTATTTGAGAAGAACAAAATAAAAAAAATAATAGTATTGAAAATAAAGAAAGACACTTCAAAAGAAGAGTCTACAAATGAATATGGTATTATTTTGATCCCTAAAGATTTGTCTAAAATTTCTAATGTTATAGTAAAACATAGAAATTAAGGGTTCAAAAGTTAATTGAGAATAAAATAGGAGATTATTTGTCAAGATTATGATTAATCAGGACATATCAGTGCAATATGTGATGTCATGTAACACAAAGTTAAGAAAAAAGAAAGACAAAAAAAAGAAATCATTAAATGTAGCTCAGAGTGATTTAGAAGAGACAAAGTGAAGAGAAAGACAGTAATAAACAACTCTTCTGCATGATATCTAGAGAAGAAGAAGAAAAAGAAGAAAAAGAAGAAGTGAGTACATCCTCAAGTAAGAACGAGATAAATTACTCTAATAAATAATTAACTAAATAATTACTATACATTTAAAGTAAATATAAAATTTGTGAAAAAAGTATAAAAAATAAAAAGAAGAACATAATAAATATCTATGATGCTATGAACAAATTATAAAAAAAAGATTGACACTTATTTAAGGCATATGAAAAAAGTTAATGATAATTTAACAGAAAAGTTAATGAACATAAGTCACTAGTTAACAAATTCAATGATCTTAAATCTTTGATTACTAATTGTTCATTTTAAAAGTAAAAGCAATTAGTGGAGAAATTTTTATTATAAAAGCTAAAAGATTTCATGTGTATAGACATGTAAGATTTTACGTTGTCAGAATAATACACTTACATGCCATTATTGCATGCAATCCAATCATTCTTCATATGATGTAAGACAAACTAATATTCATTATAAATTTCTTACTTTTCATAGATAGTGAAGAAAAATAATAGCTTAATCACACCTAAATATATTAAATCCAAAATAGTTTTAGTTCTCAAATCTAATAATTAAAATCTAGTGTCCATATAAACTTTGATCAATGAATTTTAACAAAACAAAATAGTATGTACATAAAAAATAAAAAAAATCATATTTGAAAAGTTAAGTTTAGAAGATTCAAATGAAATAATTAAAAAAAAAAGAAACTAGTTGATTAAGATTATAAAATTTTAAAACTTATTAAGTCTTATCCTAAATAATGTCACAGGGTGAAATTTTGATTGCTGTTAAAACTTGATGTTATCATAGCTAGTAAGCTTTTGTTGGAAATATTAAGTCAACTTTAATACAATACATTATATAATATGCTTTGGATAATAGTTATGAAAAATGAATTAAATTAATTTGAAAGAAATTGTATGACTTAACCTCTAAACCATTAGATAAAAGTGTAATTAGAAAAAAAAGACTTAAAAACCAAGATAATCAATTGATTGATAATTTTGTAAAATCCTTAAGTTGTGAATAATTTATAAAATTTAGATCAAGTATCTTTGAATGATAACAAAAGTAGGAGAGAACAAAAATGGAAAAAAAAGTGTAAATTAAGTGGGAGCATTAATCTAATCACAAAATATATATAGGAAAAACTTATTTTTTATTATTTATTGTATTCTTTTTTATAAATAATTATTTTTTTATCAATTTTATTAAATATTTTATTATCATAAAAAATTGTTATGTTGTTAAGCTTTAGCCATGATATTTCGTTTAATGATTACAAAGGTTAAGTATTTCTAATAAATTTTTTTAAATGAATTTTTAAATTTTAGATAATAGATACCTATGTTCATGAGAGAACTTAAAAAAAGAATAGTAAATATCAGATTCTATTATGATTATCTCAGTTAGAGTGACATGCTATCAAGATATTTATTTTGATTTTAATTTTAAGTATTTTACTATTATTATTACTTTGATCATCATACCCTGATCATCTTAAGAATAATTTACCTAAATCATATCTTCATAAATCTTCTCCCAAAAACTTGTTTCAAAAAATATACTATGATAATAACTAAATAATTAATTTAAAAAACTAATACTACTTAGTTTAGCTTAGAAATAAATAATAAGTTTCAAGTAAGGATAATACTCTTAAGCCTAATTCATTGCATTAATTGGGTCAAAATAGAAGTACCAGGCCTATATAGCTAAGTTAGATTAGTTACAGCTAAATTTATTCATTAATAATAGTCGATTACTAGTGGTACAAGTGACTAAATCTTGAACAAACCATTGGGTATTCAACCTTAATAAGTTAAAACTAAAGCTTAAGCAAAGTCCTAAAAACAAAAATTCTAACTTCCATTAAGTCATATGAAACTAAACCTTTTTCCTTTGTTCATGCAACTGAATTCAAAATTACAAGAGAGACATGAGCCATCTAAACAAGTAATTTCACTGCTAAACATCATAATATTACCTACCTTTTAAAAAGTCTTGATTATGTATGTTGTTTAATTGTACAATTTTGTGATAACATGGTCCATATTTAATTCTTGCATAAGATTAAAATACAGTCACCAAATCACGATTCAAATCTAAATTGTCTAGATTAAATCTAATTTCTAAACAATTCTTGTTTAATCTAATCTATTCAATGAAGCAATTTTCATGATCAAGCAATTCTAATTGCTTTAGATGGTGTCTCATGTTCAACAGCTCTTTTAGCTGTTATTATGAGCAATTAGAATTTTTTGTTAAATAATTATTTTTTAATAAAAAAATGTATAATATGGAAGCATCAATTATTATTTTGGTGAGTTTTGTAATTGCTTTTAGCTATTAAAAAATATCTATAAAAAAGAATTCTTAAACAAAATTAATTAATGAAATTTTTAAGCAACGACATTCAAGCCGTTAATAATTAATGATCATCGTCACTTCCTTACATTACGTTCTTTAGTCATCAAACTCATAATTTAAACTTTCTTCTTAAATTAGCTAAGTTTTAATTTTCTTTATTCTTAATTGATTCAATTAAAATACTTATATCTCATTAAATATTTCATCAAGCATGAGATTTTGGTTTATATTAATCTTGATTTTATGCTGCTAAATTATTATATTTTTATTTTTAAGTTTATTTTATTGTAAGGTCATAATAGCATGTCTTTTTTGTTTCGTTAGTGAGGGTTTTAGTCTACCTATAGTTTGACTAAAGACTTATAGTTATTATGATTTTTTATTTGATTTTTTTCTAAGAGTGGGCATAGGCTTGATTTTAAGTTGTACGATCGTAAAATCGTTGATATATTTTTAAAATTTTATCAATTTTAATATTTCATAATTTTTATAAAAAAAATTTAAAAGAAAATTAATGTTTTTTAAATAAAATTAACATTTGCTCAAAATATTTTTTAAAGACATGGCCAAGTTTATTAAAAATTAATTTAAAATATTTTTAAAAAAATTAAAATTTTATTTCTAGTAATTCATCCCCTCTTATTGAGCCATAATTCACGATCTCTCTCATGACTAAGGTTTCCAAACTTTTAGAGAATCACTTAATAAGACTTATATACTTAACTAAATCAAAGCTTCTACATTAAAGTGTCCAAAGATTATTTTAGTTAAGGTTTAATTTCTTAATCTCATTCCTAATTAGCACATATCATGAAAAATTTAAATTTCAAACATCTTATGTTAATCAGCCTCCCTTAATTTCCAAAATTTTAGAAGATTTTGTGCCACAAAGACTCTAGCTCATAGTTTGAATGGATGAAAAGCATGCATGGTCAAATCTAGATTAAGCACAATTTGATTTTATTCTTTTTATATCAAACAATCAAAGCTAGTTTAACCAATTAGTTTGAATAATAATTAACCAAACAAAAGGAAAAGAAACATACCTTTTGTCAACCAAAAGTCTTATCTAGGCTAACTAATTTGAGGAGTGTAACATGTATATTTATAAAGAAGACTTAAAGGTATCATACATTAATAAATAATGTACCATACTTTAGTCTTGGGTTTAAGATTTTTCTTTTAATGCACCATCTTTGTGGCATCCACCTTTTCATCGCCAATATTTCATAGCCTTAAGTATTATGACATCTCTTTCTTTCTCCTAATATTTTGAGAACATATGAAATTTATTATGTATTTTTTATAAAAATTATAGTTGAAGGAAACTTTTATCTTTTTGGAATCAATTAATCAAAACATCTTTTATAACTAAGCTCTTATAATAAAATCCTTTCAAATCAATGAGTAAATAAATATAAAAACCTTACAAGAAATCATTATCAATCTCTTTAAAATCAATTTTTTAGAACTAATTTAAGCATCAAGTTTTTCATATTTCTTTTTAGAAATATGTGTTTAAATACCACCATACATTTTTTTAATACTTGATAAAAGTAATAATAATTAAAACATATGAACAAAAGATTCAATTATGAAATCCATATCATTAGATGTCATGTAAAATTATAAAGTACTATAAACTAATATAGATAAGGCATAAATATTAACAAAGTGTCTCATAAAACATAATTACATGCAACTAGAACACCAACATACTACCCATTGAACCTCAAGGGAGTCTAATTCTTATCCATAGTCTTATAATTCTCATGTCGAGATATAATGAATGTATAACTTGTGATGTAAATAATGCTTAAACTTTATAAAACTTAGTAGATAAATTAATAATATAACAAAATATAACCCATGATAAAATATGATAAATCAATGTAACAAAAATAAAATAATGATTAATATATAATATATAAAAATAAGAATACATATAAAATGTTTCATTATAAATCAATTATATTAATTTCTATATTTTATTTCATTTGGGTGTAATATCCCTTTAGATTGTTATCCTTTGAATCCAATAATAATCATATTAATAACCAAATGATCTTTGTCCATAAGAATAATAAGTCAACATTCATTCACACCAGTATATCCTCCAGACTTATGCTTAGCCACACAACATAAAATGTTGGGTGACATATCCAATATCATAAAAGCTATGACTTATAGACTTACAACTAGTCACCCCTACATAAAATACTAGTGGCGTATCTAATGAGATCATATCATGCTGCTAATATCGAATAAGGTATGATCTTTATAGTTGCATAGGTACCCTACACAAAATATGAGTGGCACATCCATATAAACTAACAAATATCTCTAGTCTAATCATCTTATCTATTAGATTCTTTATAATAATATGCATACACATAAATTATTACATATTCTCTCATAACATAATTATTTAATATTCCTTAATATTACATTAATGAAAGCATTCTCTCTATCCCTCTTCTTCTATAAAACCATCATATTATATGATTTTATCATCATAATATGCGATTGACACCTCATTAACCCTTCATCATGGATCTTCCACCTACCGTACTATATGGTCTCCTTGTATAATACAATCTTCTTAACTCACTATAAGATACTCTATCAAATTATCAAACTTAATCACACTCTCTAACCTCCAACTAATCATATTATATGAGAAATTTATTGTATGATATGATCAACTCAACCACCATTCATGGCGTTATCAAACTTTATGATTAGCATTTTTCTTAAACTGACTAACTCTTGTAATACCATACATTGGTTTTATCATTCAATATGGTTGTCTTTTTGAACCAAGTTAACATTAATTGTACCACGTGTCAAGTCTAATTGTATGATGCAATCCCCTTCAGACAGCAACATAAAGCTTTTAATCATCTCAATTTCACTCTTATCAATTTCTATACTCATTCCAACTTTGAAAACAACGTTTCACGACTTACAATAGCTAAAACTTTAATAATTTCTAATATAAAATTGATTAAATAAATATAAAATCCAAAATTGACATTCATTTCCTAACTACTCATCTTTTCCTTTATTTTTCTTGGCAAAATAGCTTCTCTAAAATTCTTCCACCTCTTTTTGATTTCCAATACTAATAACCCAAGTCTCTTTTACTTTTGTATTCTTGTGCCTTTTCTTGAAGTAATTCACCTTTCCACCATTATTTCCTTAATTAGTTGAGAGCTTTCTTCTTCCCTTTCCTTCTCTTATTCTTGCCTATTTGTTCTTCTCCTTTTCTCAATTTTCTTCTATGTTTCTTAGCTAACCTCAATAACCTAGCCTCCTTATTAATTTCTCATTATCCTATTAGTGGCACTAACACTAAACTTACATAATTATTAACATATCCTTAGTAACTATAAAAATGACATTTATGTTTATCTTTTAAAAAAATACTCTAAACTTTCAAAAATTATAAATACTATTAGATTCATCATGAAAAATACTTTTTAATGCTATATTCAAATAAATTTTTTATTTTATTCAAAATCATGATACACTTTTTAAGATAGAGTCAATATAATAAACTTTTAATCATAATTTATATTATTTCAAAAATTAAGTTTATTTCATTAAAATACTCACAATCACAATCATATTGACATAAGCTTAGTATTTACAATATAACATGTTAGATCTCACTCAAGAAATTAACTCCTTGACCTTATCGGGTGTTACGTACTCTCTACTTACACCAAGTCTTACAATCGACATGTCCATCTCTAAACAAAAATGAAACATCGTATTTCTTCCCCATTTTTAGCTCAATTCAATTCTTAATTTCAAGTAAATTAAACTCTAGAACCTTTTGATAGTTGATTACATGATTTGAACTAAGAACTATAAAAATAATTGACCATACTCCTTTTAATATGTTAACATTTGATTAGAATAAAGTTGAAGTACTTTTTTAATATTTATAATTTCTCTTTCTATAATAACTCTTATTTGTTCTTTTATTGCTTTTTTTGTTGATTAATTCTTCTACTTTGTTGATTTTCTCTTTTAGCTACAACACTGTAACAACTAACTATTTTTCTAAACTATAGGAACTATCAATGACTTTACTACAGCAACAACTATTGAACTCTTAATCATTGCTTTGCCTTTTTTATAATCATAAAATTATTACATTATTTTTATTAATACTTTCTTTAAGTGCTATTAGATTTTGTGTCTCGAGACCAAATAAGTCATTCTATTAAAGAACTTGATCAATTGATTCATAAGATAATCCACAAGTGAAGATAAATCAAAGAGCCTTGGTGACTTTGCTCAAGCTTAGCTCAATTATCAAATCTTTGAGTCTTTGATCCCAACTCTTTCTTGAGTAGTTGCAATTTAGAGCTCATTCTTTACATAATAATATGAGTTAGAATTGTTAAACTTATAATTTGATAATCATATGGCTCTAAGATTTTATTTAACTTATTAATGCATTAATCATATGTTAATCTATCTTCACATTTGTTAAATAATGAAAAAATGGCTTCATCATAATTAAAGTTAATCTTCTAAAGAGTTAATTAATTTAGGTTTAATGTTAAACTAATAAAAATTGAAATATTATTAACACAATTTTAATTTTAACCTACATATATATCATATATCATAATGACTTTTATCATGGTTATATGTTTCTTTAACCAAGCTTTATGTCATGTCATATATAGTTAAGATGTATGTCTTATAATTATAATATCTTTATCATATTAGTATAATATTTTAATTTTCTTAGATTGACTTAATCATATCATATAGACCTTTTAATTGACTGTGTAAGAAATCAAATGGTGTTCTATTAGTTCTGCATTTTTAAGTACCATAACACTGCGAGGTAATGTTTAATATTTAAGTAATCATTTTTCCTTCATATAATAATAAAAAAATAAAGTATAAAAATGTTAAATTATGTCATATTTATCCCTTTAAAAGTGATGATCTATCGTGTTATCACTATGAAGTATTTCTACTTTTATTGATGAAGTTAATTACTAGTTTTGCATTAATATAATGTTTAGATGATGGTTAATAATACAAAATTCTTATTTATATTATTAATTATTGGATTTCAATAAGGAGAGTTGATTGTAAATATTTAAATTTTATTTGTTAGTATTCTCACATGTAATTTATATTGAGTTCTTATATGATATTTTAAAAATTAAAACTTATTAGAATGTGACTTATTTACATACATAGATGTAGGGGGAGCTAATTACTAATGTTATAGTTGTATTTGTTCACCTAGTGTTATATACTATAATATTTATTATTATTATTATTATTGAACTTCTTATGAGGTTTTTTTTAATTCCAACAAGTTAATTTATTTTTTATGTTGAAGCAGTTATGGCATATTCTTGTTTTTTACTTTAAATCTTTCAATTAGTATGTTGGTTTATAAAAAATTAAAGTTTAGAGTTGTTTGCTACTATGGCATATTATTATACTAGATTATTATCCCTAGGTTAATTATCATGTTGTGATGAGTTTATATATGCCTTGGAAATGTGATAGCCATTGTCCTATTATATATTGTTGTGTGGTCGAAGTTGTCACTACATAGTTGTGTCATTTACCTTATTATATTCTCATGTCTTTTGTTGTGTACCCCTTGTTTACTTAGACTTTATTATGTTTTAACTTTTCATGGATGAAAAAAAGAAGTGAGCAATGTGTGAAAATAATTTATGCATTCCTATACTTGTTATTAATTATTTTAATTATATACATTAAAGAAGAGCTTGAATATAAAGGTAATATTTGTGTGTCAAAATTGTTTTATATATTTTCTTTTAATTATTTGTTTAATTATTTAATCATCATTAAAAGAGAAAGAGTATTGACTTTAGCTATACACTACTTGTTTAATGACTATGCAACTATTATGTTATTATTTTTAATACTTTTTTAATAATGTTTTAGACTATACGTCTCAAGATCAAATATGACTTAATCAATTGAAGAGTTTGGTTAAATGCTTCATAGCACAATCCTTGGAAAAAAATGTCTATGAGCATTGGTGGATTTGCTCAAATTTGGCTCAACTTTCAAAATATGAAAAGAATCAAGTTTATCACTTTATGTGGCTAAACCACTTAGAGATATTCATTTACACATTACATATAATTAGATCATCAAACCATTTCTTTAAATATTTATGTGATATAATTAGGATTATATTACATATATTTATTTGTTAAATATCATTTTGGGGTTATTATAATCACTATAATTATATTAAGAATTTATTAAATATCACTTCATTTTACTTTAAGTCTTACACAAGTCCTAATTTTAAAAAACCTAATTTAAAACATTTTAATTTAACTCATGATCTTCACTTCTTACTAGTTGCACAATATTATGATATGTATTATACTTGAACGATATAATTTTTACTTATATTTGAACTATAAATTAAACTCATAACTTCGTCAAGATAGAATCTCTTGAAGGAAAATTTCTTGAAGAATTCAAGCCCCTCTTGGTAAAGCATTCTTCTCATTCTCATTCTTCTTTAGCTTCTCATTCATCTTATACGAAAAAATTGATTTTCTTAGCAATATTCTTGACTTCATAGATGTAGCACTATAATTTATTTGAAATATTATACTACACTTGGTTTGCATTTTATTTTTTTTATTAATGCTTATTAGCTATTCCTTATCCTTCTCATTTAATAATTGTGACACATTTTGCTTTAAAGGATTAAGATATAAGTCATTGTACAAACTATTTTAAGTATTTTATATCTTTTTACTTTAGCTATATGATATTATTGTGGGTATGCTTAAATTGGATTATTGTTGTAAGCTAGGTAAAGCTTTGTTGAGCATGTTTTTAAGCTACTATTATGAGGGTTTTGATCTACCTTTCAATTGTACAAAAGGATCCTGTGGTAGTGGAGTGTAGTCGAGTCAACTAGGGGTGGATGTAAGCAAGTTTTTGTCAACTACCTAAAAATTTTGTATATATTTTTTATATTTGCATTACATGCACTAATTATATCATTAGTTTTATTTCTTTATAAAAAATATCATTACTATAAAAAGAATTTTGAAAAGTTAAAGAACACTTTGTAAAATTGATAAAATAGCCATGAAGATAAACATACAATCTCTACAAAGAAAAGAATTTCATTTTGTTGTTTTTAGTTTGAGATTATGTAATGGCATTCTTTGTGAAATTACTTAAGATTTGTTATCATGTAAATCTTTGTAATCATAAAGTAACTCAAATTATCAAATTCAACTTTTATTTGTTGAAATTAATTGAAAAAATAAAATATTATTATTATTATTTTATTTGTGCTTGTAATTAAATTAAGCTACATTATCACTTGGTTGAATTTTAATTGGGTCAAGAATATTTGAGATAGTAAATTAACTTGAGAAAATAAGAATTTTGACTTCTATTTAAAATCAAATTTAGTTTTGAATTTACATAATTCACCCCTTTTGTGGGCATCATAAATTATATTTCTTTTATAAGTTAACTCTTACGTGTCTATGATAAAAAGGAAGTGATATTTGTATAAGTTGACCTTGCTATTATGAAAATGAGAGCATGTTTTTTATAAGGTTTACCTTTAATAGTGGTTATGATAGGATGTTGTTTTAGTGAAATTTTAGTAAGATCTTTTGAGGGTGGACACAAGTATAAGTCAAATCATCTAAAAAATCTTATGTGCACCTTTCTATTTATTTTTCTTACTTCTCTTATCTTTTTATTTCATAATAACTATTATCACAACAAAGGTTTTTAAAACTAAAAAATATATTTCTAAAATTAATTTTATAATAGCTATTAAGAGTAAGAAAAGTCTTTTGTTGTTATCATTGCTAAATTGCTTGAGTTTGAAATTAGTTTTACTTTACAAATTACAAAATTCTACCCCTCTTATGGATAACATGATGTTAAATTCTCAACTATAATAAGCAACTTCCTTCTCACTTTTTCCTACTTATTTCTTCCTTTCATAAGTCCTTGTCATTCACCTTGCTTCCTACATACTTCTTTCCTTCTTTTCTAAAATGATTTAGTTTGAAAATATTAAGTAATTTATTTACAGCTCTAAAAATGATAAAATCAGTACTAATAAATTTATCTTACTAAGCTCTATCCAACAATATGCTCAAATTCATATTCTCTATTATTTTGTATATTGACTTGCTTTATGATTTCTTTGATACATCAAATTCTCAAATTATCAACTTTATTATGTCAAATCCATATCATTACATGCTCATACAAGATTTTTTCATTAAGATAAGTATTTTACAAAAATTATGAGCATAATATATTACAAATTTATTGAGTTTTTTAAATAGTATCTCCCATAATCTATTAATGGCAAAATGAGAGATGAACTGATTAGATTACTACAAATAGGTATAATAATTGTCAAATATGAATATAGATTTTCTATCTGGCTAGGGATGTACTAAAAATGATGGCTATTGGAACACAAAATTGTTGAATGTTCAAAAGGGGTTGTGAAAATCAAAAGAAGTATTGTGTTATGAAATTTTGACATTTTGGGAGTTATTGAAGGCTGTTGGTTGAACAAAATAGTACCAAGTCGTAAGAGGCTAAGAGAGAGCTTGGAAAAAGATAAAGTTTATTTTCACCATAAGGAGGGTAGAAATTTAAAAAGGTAAATGATATTTGACTTAGGGCCAAAAAACATAAATCTATTTACAAAGTTTAGATTTGGAGGAAAGACCAAATGCAAAATTTTTGAAAAATAACACTTGGGAGAGTGCAAAAGAATGGGCAAGATCTAATGTTTTGTTAGTGAAGAATTTGGGCATATCACTAAAGAACGTCCAAAAGATGTTGGGGAAATTATAGGAGATGGCCATGCAATCAACAAGACATTGACTTACATTGTTTTTATGGCCTTATTTTTTGTTTTAGTGAAATAGAATACAATTGGAGCCCCTTCGATGCCTAGCTTACAAGGATTGATATCAACTTCGTGGGCCTTGATCATCAAGCTCAATTTCTTGTTGTGAACTTCCTTAGTCGATAAAAATTGACCTTACCCTATCAACAAGGCAAGCACACTTGTTCTTTATGCCTATTGATAAAGATAACTACAATATAATATAAGTAGGTTTCACATTTTCCAATGTAGCACATTCTACATGCATGAGATAAGTTATTGAATAGACCATGCCTTAAGTCATCATTGTGAGTTTTCATTGCATTTGGCCTCACACAAAAGAGATAAGAGATATAGCCTTGTAATTGCTTGTTATGCCTTACATTACCACCACTTGTAGTGTTATCTTCAGAGAAGATAAGAGATAAATGATAATATCTAGTTGTTTGGGACTCATACTTAAACTTGGCTATAAATAGACATGTGAAGTCAAATCATGGACAACTTATTCAAACCTATCATCATGCTTGAGAGACTAGGTCCTTTCTAAGAGAAATTTTTGTTTTCTTTCTGACATCTTTTTTCTTTCTTTAGTTATCTTCAATATGTGAAGAATCAACTTCTCACTCTCTTATCCTTATCTATAAGATTCTCAACTAAATAAATTTTTATTACTTATTTTGAATCTAATTTTTACATAAATAAACAATTATTAAAAAATTATAATAATTTAAAAATAGAAAAAAAACTAAATCTCTTTGTTATCACTATTGAAGCATTTGATAAGATAAAATATTAAATTAAAACCTACTAGTTGATGTTAATTACAAACCTTATTTAATAAAATTGATTCATTTGATAAATTACAAGGTAGTCACGTGGAAATTCATCTAATAAAACATGAATATATATTAAAATGAGTAAAATGCACCACACTCATGTCTCATTAATTTGAGCCAAAAATCATCTTTTTCTTCAGAGATGTTTCTATGTAAATTTTGCTTCTAAAGTTAAACCATAAGTCTATGCACCAATTTTCTAACTAGTTACTCAATATAAAAATATATCTTTTCTTTGTTATAAAATTCTTTTTAAGAAGTAAATCTTTTATTTTACTTTTAGTAAAGTACTCTTTTTCTTGTTTATAATTATATTCCAATAAGTGTCATCCTCATCTACAATTTTGATTTTTCTTATTTTATTACAAAGATAGGATGAGATATAGTTTCTCAAATTTCTATATTATCTATTGGAAGATTTTACCAAAAAATCCATATTGTCATTGTTTTATAATTTTAACACAAAATTAAAAATAGTTTTATCTAAATTAATTATAAAAATATAACAGTTTAAATTGCTACATTTGGTTAATTTTGGAAAAGTTGGAGGTATGCAATTCTTCTAAAAAAAAATATAACATTAAAATGACGTAATAAATATAATTATATTTATTTTTAATATCTTCGGACTTCTTTTGCAGTCTTTACAAACGCAAGCTTTTTAAAAAATTGAATTTTAAAATATAATAAAATATTTATTTGATCATATTTTAAAATATAAGTTTGTAAGATAAATAATAAAATTATATAATCGAGAGATATATTTGATATCTCAAAAAATATAAAAATTAATATTTTCTAATTTAAAAAAATCAAGAATATATTTTTATCATTTTATAAATAACAACTATAAAAAAATATAGAATTTTCCTAAATACAAAATATTCCTTTTCCACCAAATAATTTTCTTGTACAAGTTTTAAACCTAAAAACGGGCACCAAAGAGAAAGCAGAAGTATATATCGACAAAAAAGAGAAACACATCGTAATTTGCTTCCTGCTTCTGTTCATGATCGACGCTTGTTGGGGAAGTGGAGCTTGTGGGATATGTCGAAGATTTTGGTGCAGCCCATCGGGCAAAAGAGGC
This sequence comes from Vanilla planifolia, assembly GCA_023846275.1. Classification (NCBI taxonomy): domain Eukaryota; kingdom Viridiplantae; phylum Streptophyta; class Magnoliopsida; order Asparagales; family Orchidaceae; genus Vanilla; species Vanilla planifolia. Next base: position 24,947,222 of record CM043874.1, on the reverse strand, counting down.
TGACGAACGTCGCTATCGTTCGCCTCAAGAAGCATGGGATGCGGTTCGAGATAGCCTGCTATAAGAACAAAGTTCTGTCGTGGCGATCTGGAGTGTATGAATCCTAAACCTATCCTTTGGTTTTCATAATTTGTGATCACAGCTTTATTCCGTTTATTTCCGAAATAGCGGTTTCTGAGAGTTTAAGGCGGTAAACTATTTTCGTTTTGAAGGAATATGGATGTTTACTTGGAAATGCAATGGAAGGTTAGTGTACCCAATGTACATAGTGCTATCAGAATGTCTTTGCACATTGCTGCTGATGCATGATGGAAATGGGAGATGATTTAAGTAGACTTATCGTTTCGTATTTCGAGCTAATTAACTGGAACTTCCCTTTAGCTCCGATATCCGAAGAATATGTCATTTCATGGTCGTGGTTTGTGTGCTTATGTTGTCTTAAAAGTTCAAATTTTTTTCCCTCACTTGATGGATCGACTAGGATGACTTCAGAAGCAATAGATAGTCACGTGCTGAGCAGTTTGCATACTTTGAGAGCATCAATGATTTTGTTTTTTTGAATAGCTCAATGGCACTAGTTATATGAAGTTTAGTTTATTTTGCGTTGATTGTTTTGGCTTGTGCTTGGTATTTTAAAATCAGACCAGTAGAACTACTATTCTTACGTATTGTGTGTTGGAATTTGAATAAAAGCATTTTGAAGCTTTAGTGAAGTAGTATGAGTTTTGACTAAAACTAGATGTTTTGATGTTCTTTATTTGGATGTCTATTGAGAAACTATGTGTTGCGACTAGTGGCATGTATTTGTTCAAGTGCCAATATGATTGGATGTGATGAATGACAAAATACTAACTTGAAGGGATCGAGCATAAGAAAACATACAATTTTTGTATTTTTGTCATAAATCAGACCTATTTCCATGCAAGAGGAACTTGCAAAAAAAAGTCATAACAGTGGCATACAAAATACTGAAAGAATTCTCTTTCATCTCCCAAAATACATCAAAATCTTTATCATATAAGAAGGTTTTAAAATTTCTTTAATTAAGAAGATTTGGTGAATGGAGATGAGAGTTGAACAAATGACATATCAAGGATCATAGCATGTGAATCCCCGAAAAAGATTACCATCACACATTGAGGACAATGACATAAAGTAGCCTAAAAAACCAAATTGTTTGATTGCACTTTGTCTCTTAAAGGTCACATCCTTTATGGAGGTTATTTCTTTTGTTCTACCATTGCAAACTGTTGTCCAAAACCGATTCTTCCAATTTCTATCATAGAACATGGTTTATTGGTCTCTTTATTTGTTGTACATTGAGTTGGTTTTCCCTTGTTGCATATTGACCATTTAAGTTATCAAAAAAATCTTCATAAATATGTCTCTAAGTAATGAATTATAAGTAAATTAAATTTTGATATATGTTTAAATATGTATCTAACATTTTTTATGAAATAAGTATATTTGTTTGTGTCTTTAATTTGTTGGAATAAGTTTAAAATTAAATTGTCAAATATGAACTTTTTATCTTCAATAAACTTATCATAAATTCAAAATTTTGAATAATCAATTTTAAGAAAGATCTCAAAATTTTTCTCCCTTAACATCGTGGCAATATTAGAAAAAAAAAAAAAAATTGCCCAACTCATTTCTAATGCATGCTATCTAGCTCTCAAAACAACTTAATTTAGCACTATCATGGAACTTCTCAACCACATCTACATCAAATTGATACAGATTTGTGTATAATTGAAGTGAAATTACCATAGAATAGTCTTACTTCAAAGGGGCCATTTGTTTGCTCGAAATGCTATCGGGGTATGATTTAGGATCAAGTTTGAAAAGTCATATCAAGATCTATCTTGATCTACTCAAGTCTTTTTCAAAAGAGCCCTGTTGTGTTCTTGAATCGAAATTGTAGTTATAACTTTGTTTTGTATTCCCAACTCTTGTAAAGTATTGTTACCAAAGTTAATAAAAATGATACCTCGTCATTTATTATCTTCATATCTAAATTCCATATCTTTATTTATGAAACTGAACCCAAGTGGATGTAACTTTATAAATGCACATTATTTCTTGTAAGATTCATTTGACTTCTACTCATATAAGCCTTTAGTAGATTAATTACTCTCCTCACAGATTGGCTTCCTAAAATATGTAAGCACTTATGAGCTATTTATTTTCTTGATCTTGGACTTTCCATTGTTAAATCGTACTCATCTCTTGTTTCTGCACAGTGCTTTATGTTTTGGGTTATTACTTAACACAATTAATAACCTAACCTATAAAAAAATGGTGGAGCTTATTCCTACTCTCACATAGAAAATTTTCAAAAATCTTAATCCTTATGGTGCTATAAATTTTTGGTCGATTTTTATAATTCATTTTGTTAAATATTTTAGGCAAAGAAGCATTGATCTTTCATTTATTGCTATTTATTTATTCTTGTTCTTCTTTTCATGTTAAATAGTAAGTGAAAGTCATTTTAATGATTGCTTAGGTGATTTTTGTTGGGTGGAGAGAATATGTGGGGATTTACTTATACACAAGCAAGAGAGGGACCATGAGGTATTAAGAGGGTTTAATCTATTGTTGATGGTGTAGTAGGGTTGGAGGATTTATAAGTAAGAATTTTTACTTTAAAACCCCTTGAGTTGTGGAAAAATCATGAGAGGGTGCATAAGAAATGCATTAGAGTCCATCCTGATGTTGTGGGAGATTATAGTGTTTGCACATTGAGGGTGATTCGAGCCCCCTTTATGTTATGATATGGTTTTGATTTAAGATGATATTCATTGGATGCTCTCAGGAAAGGATATACTGGGGAAGGCTAAGGTGCTTATGATAGGATTGCACAAGATGAGGTAGTCAATAATCATGTGGTTTTCATCGCCTCTAATCTCTCATGAATCATAAATGCTAATTACAAGACCTCTGTTTGATGTTATGATGTCTACATTACTTTAGAAGAGGTTGGTGGGGCTGCACTAGATCTATGGTGCTAGTGGGATATTTAGAACTTCCAATTTTTGAGGATTCCAGAGTATGCTTATGCTACTCAGGGGAAATGATTCATGTGATCTAATTTGGGGATGAGAAAAGGTCATGCTTTGGATGGTTGGTATTGTCATGATAGCTTACTTTCTAGGAAATAGCTGTTCTGGTATGTCATTTGCCTTTGGTCAAGCAATCTCTTTGTGTCTCAATCATATTTGTCATGTTTTTTGGTTCTTTAGTGATATGTTAATAATTTGGTTTGATGACCATTTATCATTGACTGAATAGTATTAATGACGCCACTAATATATGATTATGATGTGGAAGTTAAAGATCAGCCCTTGGGACAACCCTTATTGTTGGAATTTGACAAATCAACATAGGAATAGGAAATTAAAAAGTATGATACCATGTCATTTTTCTTTCAAGTATACAAACATTTCTTTCTATTGTATTGTTTTCATTTTAATTGGAATTTGTTGTATTGGATTCTTGTCTTTTTTTTAATTGACAATTGTGCCTCATTAGTTTCCCTAGCGTTATTCTTTTAAGAGCTCTATTTTTTTCAGAATTTGATGACCAATGGCTTAGCAACCTCTAGATTAGGTGAGAAGCTTCATCGTTTCTTGGATTACTAGAGTTGTATAATATAGCATTGGGTGTATAACTCCCAAGTGAAAAAAATTAGTCATCATTGAGAAAATTGATATGCTGAGGAAATGTGTGGAATATTTTTTATCATAGCTTTTAAAAAGTTGTACCATAAAAAAATAAGACCATTAAGGATCACTAAGTAGTGAATAATCACTATAATTGAGAAAATGTACAAAATTTCTTTTTTTGCCCGTCAATGAAAGAATTTAGTTAGGACATCAATCCTAATGCAGCAACGGAACGGTCAGTTGTTAACGTCCATTATTAATGGTCATAGCATGAAGCTTCCCTCATTGCCCCATGATTGCATTTTTTTAATTTTTCTTTAAATATTAGAAATCATTAATAGCATGCAATCCATTGCTGATTTCACTTTTCTAATAAAATTCCTCACATGACCGCCTTCCTGTTTTCTCTCCCTATGCTCTTGAATAATAATTCTCTAGAGGTCACCCAATGCTCACCACCATTACTAATTGACCAGTCTCTCTTTTTGTAATATGTGCTCTCCCCATTGTTTTCTCTTGCACTTAACCTCCTCCCTTTCTCTTCTAGTAGCTGCTACTCCACCTTCCTCTTAACCACTGCCCCATCCTTGCCTCCTTACCCCTTTACTCTCTCCCTCAGCCATTGGTTGTTTGTCCGCCCTATTGACCACTTCACTCCTCTCAGCCACCTACATGCCTTCCTCATCCTCCATGGCCAACCACTTCCTGCTCTTTCTCCTGAAAAACATGCCTAGCTTCTGGGCTCCTTGCTCTCATTAAATCCCCTGCTAACCACCTCAAAATTATTTTTTATTGTTTAGAAATGCTACACTTTGAGGATGTTTATATAAACTTTGGGGAATATATCAAAAGAATGCCTTTTTTTATACATCTTGTGATGGATGTTTGTGTAAATTCTTGGAGAATCATATGTTACTGTTGTAATTATATTCTCGGTACATGCAAATATAAGTCAAATTGGAGAGTAGTATGTTCTGGGCTATCAACAACGAAGCAGTGATCAGTGAAGCATTAAGAGATACCTGCTGTCTATGACGTAGTGCTCCAAAGAGTGACATATCAGCAGCACAGGTAGCCCAGATCTAGGTTTGGTAATGGATAATACTTTGCTGCTATGTTGAAGTCAAAGTATTTAATTTTATAGTCATCCCAAATTCTCACATGTTGGCCAAAGGTTTCAACACATGTTTTGCAATCTGTTTTTTCTCCATTCATAGATTCATGCTAACTAGGATAAGTTTTTCTTCATGATTTATTACTAATTCAGCGATTGGCAATGTGTTTGCTCTATCGTTGGTTTGTTGCTAATTCAACAACAGATAGTCACACGATTATCAGTGGTGGGGCCTTCACTCACCGTCTTTGTTCCCTGTAGATCCACATCAAAAACAGCATTTGTGCTACATCTATTACTAGATCGTAAATATGTTGTGGTACCAGTGGATGCTCTTAGTTATCTAACATTAGTAACTGAAATTTGAAAGATCAAATCCAAGTCATGATAAAGTTATATGATTAATCATAAAATCAATTTTGGCCTTCTAAACCTTGTGATGAATATTTGCTTCCGGCTATGTTGGCAAGAACTAACAACAGGACATATAGTGCAGATCCAACATTCATGTTTGTAGCATGAAGGTTATCAAATTATAAAAAAGATGACCAAAACGAAGACCCAAACATAGTATGGAAATCTATTGTTAGTTCCTTTAAACTATTTCAAAGAATTTTGAACCTTTAGTCAGTGCTTAATATATGCCATATCCTACTAACCCAAGGGTTTTGTTAGAATTTCTATTGTCATGTTTAGGCTGCAGAATCATTTGCATATAAAACTTATGTTGGAAAAAATTTTGTATAATGTAAATCATTTTTGTTCTTTTTCTAGGATAAGATGTTAGGTATCTTCCTTCAAATGAGAGCTTTTTGTTAAGATAAACATATTAAAAAAATATTTTCGACCATTTGGCTAAACTGGACCTTTTTCCATCCATGTGAAATAAAAGTTGATGAAGAGAAATAAAATAAGCCACCCTTGCTAAGATGCATGCACAAGTTGGGAAGTAAAAACACTTTTGACCATCAACACCCTCAGGGCAATAAAGAGGAGGTTATGCTCAAGGACATGAGAAATAAGATTCAGAAGCAATTTTTCCTCTCCCCTTGTGTTTAATGTTAGAGACACTATCAAGACGAGGAGAGTGGTAGCTCAAATTTTTTTTTTTTTTCTGTAACTCTGTGGTCTTTGGTATCATTATTTCCACTCCCTAAAAGCATGGAGGATCTTCAAACTGGTGACAAGGCATGATCAAAAGCTAATTTCTTCTGTTCAGCGATCAAGCCTTTTTTCCTGCTCTGTTATTATTCATAGTATTGGTAGGTTTACAAATTTTTTTGTCATTGACTTAGTGTGCATTCCATGTTTAGTGTAAAATCCTTCATTTTTTATTAGTTTCCAACCTTTTTTTTTTGTTAGCTGAACTTTTGCACCCAGTCTAAGCTAACAGAGATGTTATGGGTTAGCCATAAAGATTTTCAAGCTGAAGTTGTGGTGATTGTCCGAAGTCGGTCAAGCAAGTGTATGGGTACTTGTATTTTGTTGCTTTTTCTTTTATCATATTTTTCAAGAGCTGAAGCTGAAATCTTTTAACTAAACTAGTGTTAATACATCCTAGTTATCAGTGGTTCTGTCTTAATTGTATCCATCCTTGCAATTGTTTTGTAGAAGTTTGTCATCTTGGTGCATATACTTTTTACCTAAGAACTCAGCACCCCATAATACAGTTTATTTATTTATTTATTTTTTTGAGTTGTATGAGCATATACTATAATTGTTTCTTACAAATTCTAGTTCATATGATGTATGCAGGGAGAAAGATCTTGACGAGGTGTTGCAGTCACATACTGTTTATTCAAATGTTTCAAAAGGGATTCTTGCAAAATCGAAAGATTTAGTCGAAGCTTTTAAAACTTCTGATCAAACAGTTATTTGCAAGGAGGTGAGATTTCTATTTTACCATGTGGGTTGCAGTATAATCATTGTGCCAGAAGGTTGCATTTTTTTAAACTTTGTTAGCGTCTATATGAAGGTATTTACTGCACAGTAACCCATAAAGCTTTATCATTTGTCTTTAGTTTAAGATTTTCTTAGAAGCTAAAAGTTGTCAAAATTTATTCCTTGAGCACTGTCATTGAAACTTCTTTTTTTTTTCCCAGATTTTTTACTGGGATTCGGAACTGATTGCTGATTGTGACATTCAGGAAAACATAGCTTTATTTAGGCATGCACGTTTACTCTTCAGAAATACCCTGCTCAAAAGATCAGCTTCCAATTCATCATTAAGTTTTATTTTAAAAATTATATGGATTCTTGTAATCCTTTTGGATTCTAGAGTATTCTTTTGTATATATTCTTTAATATTTTGTCCAACTTTTATACCCAATTCAGTTTATGGATTGGATCTCCAATACCCATCTCATATTCTTTCTTTTTTTTTTGCTTGTTTGTATGCTTAGGGTCACTTAGTTATTGCTTAATATGTAGAAAGAATCTAGGATAAATTATTTGTGGATGTAAATTGTTGATTTATAAGGGTAAAACAAGAGATTTGCCCAATATTGATTTCAAGTTCTTGAAAGATAAAAGATGTAAATTTTGGAATGAAAGAGATTTGCTTTGTTGTAAAATTAATTAGAGTCAACTTTAAAATGGAGGAAGAATCGAAATCGTTTGTAATAGGAAACTACAAATTGAGAAACAAACTTTCAAATGATTACATAATATTTCTAGACACATTTTTTTAATAATTAAAAATAAATAAACAAATAAAATCAAAAGTTCTAATTTCTTAATTTCTTAAAATAGTAAATTGAATAAATAGACTAATAATAATGATAAATATTGTGATTTTCATGAGATAGTTCATGCTTCCCTCCAAGCTGGGTTGGAACTATTGAGCATGCTAAGCATGGAGTAGAATTCATCGAAGCCTTTCGTCATGATGCTTGCAACTTGAAACCTGCTTCGTACAACATAGTGAAATTGTCTCTTTTTCGAGTTTTTCTTTGATGAAATGACATACAATTTTCATATGCTTCATATGATCATAATAAATTGGATGATTAGCAATGCAAATAGTTGATTAGTTATCACACATAAGTGTCATAGGTTGATCAATTTTATATGTAGTTCTTCTAAGATCTCTCAAGCTGGATTCCTTCATAGATCTCTTGAGCTAGGATTTTAAATTTTGCTTTTGTACTTCATTTAGATATCATTGATTATTTCTTATCATGCTAGGTTAATAGGTTACACCAAACATAAGTGTAGTATTTGAAAGTTGATCTTCTATCATGAATAAATTTAGCCAAATTTGCACCATTGAATACTTTATATTTTTGTCTCAACTTTTTTGAAGAACAATCCCTTTCTAGTTTTAAGAATCTCAAAATCTTATGAACTTTCAAAAACTCATTTGGATCATTCATAAATTAGTTGATCACACTAGTTAAAAAACCTTTGTTTGGTCTTATTTGGGAGAAATAGTTATCTCTTAACAAGCCTTTGATGTCATTCTTTATTAGTTGGAATTGATTTTTTTGATTTTCTAAACTTTTGAGTAGAGTCCATTAGTGTTATAGGCTCACAACTTAACATTATACACTTGTTTAAGAAATCGAGAACATACTTTGTTTGTTTAACCAAGATGTTATATCTAGTTGTAGCCATCGTCATTCTTAGGAAATACCTAAGATTTTTAAGTTTACTTTATAATTAGAAGTTTTTTTAATTCAAACAACTCTAATTAATTGCTGGTCATAATATCATCATCCATGTAAACAATAAGAAGAGCAAGGGTACCTTTGATTTCTTCAGAAATTAGGTATGGCAGCCTAATAATTGGCATGATTGTATTTCGCAATCTTTGTAAATCTTTCAAACCATGCATGGGAGTTGCTTCAAGCCATAGAGTTATCTCCTTAGCTTGCACACCTTACCCTTTGTCTTTTTGATCTACAAACCCAGGTAAACTTCTTCACCTATTCACCATTTATGAAGACGTTTTTCATATTCATCCAATAGAGAGGGCCAATCAAGGTCAGCAGTTAGTCTTATGGAATCGAGTTTAGTCACAAGAGCTATAGCTTATCTTATATGATTGTGTAAAACCTTTAACACTAAGTCTCTTCTTGAAACGATCTATGCGCCATTTTCTTTGTATTTAACATTAATTATCTACTTATAACTCCCTTTGTTCTTTTTAGTTGGCCAAATTTTGATTTTCTATGCCTTGGCTTTTTTTTTCAGGTGTTTGAATTTTTTCCATAATAGTTTTCTTTCATGTTGGGATCTTTAAGGGCTTCATCAATGGAATTGGTTTTTCTGGATATCATTAAAACTGGAATTGAAAGCTTGAAAATTTCGAGGGAGACGAGCATAAGAGAATACTTCTAAATCAGATGTTGTGTGCAACGTGTGGCACCTTTTCTCAAGGCCATAGGTTAATTCAAATGATTATTAAGCATATCAACTATAAAGTATTTTCAGAATAAATGTTATCTTCAAGAATATTTTTATTTTGATCAAGTTCTTGGTCATGATTAGTGGCTTGTTCTTGATCCTTCTATTGAGCACAAGGTCTTTGTGAGTAGATGTTAAGTTTGATTTTTTTGGGTGGTTTTAATGATTAGACATTAAGTTCATACTAACACGAATGACTTGGAGTATGAAATAACTTGGGGGTTAGGATTTTGAGGGTACTTTGTCTCAAGATTAGAAATGAATATTGGAGTAGGTTTGGAGTGAGAAGATCGAATTTGTGGCGGGAGACTTATTTTCAATGTCCCAAAGACTGGATTCTTATGGATAACTAGTCTTCCTTGAATCTCAAATTTGAGATGGAAAAGCTAACTCTCAAAAAATATGATTTTTATTGAGAAATAATTTTTTAAAGGATTGGTGAGTAATACTTTACCCCTTTTAACTTTATAAATAACCTTAAAAAAATGCCATCATCAACTTTATCCTTAGTATGATCATATAGATGTATAAAAGCAAAACACTATATTAGTACAAAGGATATTATCTAAGAATGTTGGTAGAATTTGTGTTTTGCTTGGTATGATGTGTCAAATTTAAGTGGTTTAAAGTATATTAGGTCTATAATATGGGTGGTTGTGAGATTGGCATTCTACCAAAAATACTAAGGAATTCTATTAGACAGCATGAATGACCTAGTTAACATAAAGAGATGTTTTTTTTTCCATCAATCATATTTTGTTAAAGGTATATTAACATATGAGTTTTGATGTTTAATGCCTCATTTGATAGGTATTAAATCCAAAATCAAATTGAAATATTCTTTCTCATTATTGATTGTCATGGTTTTGATTTTGATTTAAAGTTGATTCTAAATCATGTTATGAAATTTTTCAAAAGTGGTTCCAACTTTAGATTTTTCTTTCATAAAAAAAATACCTAAATGAACATTATATAATTATCAATAAAAGAATCAAATTAATATGATCTAGAAACATGTTCTAATTGAGAAAGACCTTATATATCATCAAGGATTAATGAGAAAGAATATATCATTGGCTTTGGAAAGAAACTTGATATTATTAGGGATTAATAAGAAAGAATATATCATTGGCTTTGGAAAGAAACTTGAGAATGCTTTGAATATTGATAAATTTTTTATTAAAAATTATTTAGAATTTTATTTTAAAACAATAAATGAAACAATGTTTCAAGATACCAAAAACTTCAGTGTTCTAATTTAAAATATAATAGCATGATTTTTCAATTATTTGGAGATAGAACTTTGAACATGTTTGATGGATTAAGTTATAAGAGAGGTAAATTGTGTGTTTTATAAACCTATTAATAAATGTTTTAAAAAAATTCATTGTATGAGTTAACAAATATAAATAATTGTTTAAAGTAAAGAATACAAATAATTTTTAAGTTGTTCAATTTAATGTCAGATGTATATCTACTTTTGACTAAGAGGCTAGGTTTATACTAAAGACAAGGTAAAACCTTACATCTGGTTGAATAACCTTACAAACATTAGGTTAGAAGACTTTATAATGCACCATGCCAAAAGTTTTTATAACACTAGCTTAAAAGAGCCTACAACATCGAATTAGAAGACTTTACAAATCATTGGGTTAGAATACCCCATAATAATGGCCAAAAGATGAATGCAAGATCAAATATAAAATCTATATGATGAAAATAATTGATATAAAAAGCTCTAATTATAAAGTTTTATAATCTTTATAATTCAATGAAGAGGCACATTAAAACATGATAAAATAATACAAGAATAATTTTCAACTTAGCTCTATAGATGTAGAATGAAGAAAATCTTGGAAAGAATGATTTCTATGCTAGAATCCCATAATCTTGTTTTTCTCGTATCTTTGCAATATTGATTTTCAAGTAAGATTTCTTCTTAATGATATGTAAATGAATATTAATCAATTCTTCTTGTTTATATCCCTTTATATAAATATTTTGAAGTTTTTTAGTTACTCAAAACATCTCTCAATAACTATAATAGAAGTTTTTGAAATTTTATGAAACTAGTTTTATATTTCTAGTACTGATCATATTGTTTGATCCAAGGATCCTTTTATATGATAATCACAAATGAACTGATCGTCCAACATTTTAAAATTGCTTGACTATTGTTCTTACTAACACATGATCGTACTTATATGATGAGGACTATTGTATTGTACAAAGTATAAACCCCACTTCCCAAAATCTCAAGTTTAATCCCTCTGATTTGATTTAGATTGTATTGTACTATAATAAAGATTGTATTGTATAAAGATGCACACTCCTTATTATCACAAGATAGTATTATATAATAAAAAAAGATTGTATTATTTGAAGCTCTTGAGCACTAACATCCCTTCAATTGACATGGGAGCGTATTGATCAGAGGATCATACAGTGTGAACATCTTAAGTTATCAACTCAAATAAAAGATCGTTAAGTCTAATTTTTTGTCTGATCAGACATGCGAACTAATCGTATTGTACGATTAATTACAATTTTTCCATTTCATATTTAATTTATCTTTTTTGCTTTATTATAAGACATTTATATGATAAAAAACTTAGATCAAATGTATATCTTAAGTAATCTCAAATGAGTGAAATAATTTTTAAAATATTTTTTCACTCACTCTTAAGCCTCACTAAATCTTAGTGCATTAAGTAAATTGTTATAAGTTTTACATTCTAAAATAAATAAAGATGACTTATGAGTGAGCTTCTTGTTGTTTGCTCAAACTTCGTATTTTTTGTTTCAATTATGGTTAACACTAAAATATTGTCAATAAGCTTTTTGAGTTAAGACCAATCTTTCTAATTGATTGATCTATTTGATCTTGAGATGTATGATTTGAAACATTTAAAAAAAATATTAGTAAAATACTAAGACGATTTGTTGTCATCAAACTAATGGTGCAAAAATCTATGGTTAACAAAATATATTCTTTGTTGGATGATTTTTTTTTGACACATGAGTGCCAAGTTTGTGAACTTGTCTATTTGGATTATTACTTAGGTGCAAGCTTGAATATTCTTAAGCACTTCAAATTTCTTTAGTTGAATTTAAATTTTGAAATTCACACATATTACTAAAACATATAGCAACACATTTGTAATCTTTTTTCAACTTATTGATAGATAATAAGTTGCAATCTAATTTAAGAATCAACATTATGGAGTGAAGAGTGAGACTATATAAATACTTGTTTTGAGACTATGAGTGAACTAGAGAATAGATGTTGAGATTTGTCTCAAATTAATGAAAGGAAGAACTTGTGGAGATAATTGAAGAGAAAGGATGAGAGAGAGAGAGAGGAGTCTCTCAAGCACCCTAAACACAATTAGCGTACATGAAAATGTTAAATCATAATTCTTTGTTCAACTAGCGATGCTATTTTGCCTAATGCTTTTGATTCTTGTGCTTTTTCTCACCTTTTGATGAGCTTATTAAAGAACGCAAAGAACTTGCTCATAAGTATGCTAAATTGAGAAGTACTTGTTCTATGCATGAAAGCCTATTCTTGATTTTGAAATGTATTATTATTATAAATGTAGGAAAAAATGATTCTTTGTTTAATAATGCTCAATTGCAATTTTTTTCCTTTAAATGAGTTACATGTTAAAATAATTGATTATAAATATATTTCTTTCGTACTTGTATTAATTCTTTGAAATAAGAAATTATTTTTCTCGAAGAGGAGAATTTTGACTGAAGTTGAATACTTTTACTTCTATTGAAAATGATTTAAATAATTTGAAGGGAAAATTTACTATTTTTACTTCACATGTACATAAGCATGTTCTATCTCATATTCATGTAAAAGACATAAGTAAAAGAAGCCATTTTCATGCACCATCTCATATAATTTTCTTGCATACATCTTATATTAATGCTCCATCAAGAATTGTATGCAATTAATACTTACAAGTTGGTCATATCTCTATTGATTGCTCTTTTAGAAAGTCCATTGATTCTAAAGCTAATAAATTTGCATGGATATCTAAAAGAAAAAAATTGTTAAAAAATTATAAAATCACAAGCTTTCATACATTATCACATGTGAACTCAAGATAGTTTGGGTTCCCAAATTTAAACCCTAGGTAGATGTGCAGGATGTTTTTATGTAAAGGATTTATGGAGGCAGACCTTTGGATTCAAAGCCTTGCTTTGATGATTATTACTCTTGCTCAGCTAGTCAAATTGAGATAATTATGTAAGCAACCTATTCTCATGAAAGGATGCTTACATCTCACACTTGGTCCTTAAAAACTACTTTTTTAAAAATCTTTAGGACCTTTTATGAATTATATGTGCTTAGTAACATATTCTTGAAATTATGAATTAAGTTGATTTGTTATGTGTATTAGTTATTTAGCAAGTGACTTTTGAATGATTCTAATGATTAGATAGCTCTTTCGTTGTTGTCATTATTTATTATAAATAAAGAATAATAGTTATAATTGGGCAATAGTTAGTTATGGTGATAAGAGAGCTTGAGATTACACCTCATTATCTTTCAAATTAAGATTGTCAATTGATGATTCAAAGATGTATAACTTCAAATGTTATTATATTAAAAATCAATTCTCTAATAATAAATGAGTTAGAAATGTGATTAACATAGAGCAATTTTTATGTGAAAAATGTTTGGATGAATTTGATATGTTTAACCATGTGATCAATTTGATATGTAAAAGCTTTATTGTTTCATGGTCACAATAAGTTATTTAATATAAATCTCGTGTGTTAACTTCTTGCATACTTGTGCAAAGGGATAAGGTTAATCCTAGGTGATATTCTTAAGTAATATGAGAGCTTTAAAGAAAATGTTGAGATCCAAATTCAATATTCTTAGAAATGGGTGTACTTTAGTTTAACTAATGTTCTAAAATTGTATGGGTATTAATAGAGTGGCCATATGGACTTATTTGACAATTATACCTTCCCTAATATTTCACGTCTAAAATACAGTCAATTGTATGGCTATAAGGCTTAAGCATTATACTTTATAAAATATCATACCTTTACAAGAATATATGTTCAGCCAGAGTATTTATTAAAAAGCTTTGGTTAGCTAAAATTAGATTCTTTATAAGCTAAAGGATTGTTTACAGACATTAATTGTTCTAGTGAAATCTAAAATTACATTTTATGGGCTTGTTTAAAAATTTGTTTGATATCTTGCACCAATCATTATTGAATGGTTGATCTTTAAGCATAATATCGACATTGGTTAACAGCTCAAAGATATCAGGGATGATCATTATAAGGAATGACATAGGTTAATCTCTTATTTTGCCTAGTAACATTATTAATTCTTAACAAATGTGACTTTGCCTACTTTCACTTCGTCAAAGGGCAATATTTGATGACCATATCTAAAATTTTCAACAAGTTTTAAAATCATCTACATTAGAGTTGTCATGTTTACTTGATTTAGAGTATAGGTATGATTTAATTCAAATAAGTAACTCCTATGAGCTCCTACGTCTTTGAAGATTGAAAGCGATATCGTAGTCTTCATGTCACAAACTAGTAGTATCATCTCATGCTACAATTGTTGCTCAACATGCGATACTTAATTTTATGTTATAAAAAATAAAGAACTAAAATGGATAATGATGGATAACATGCTTGACATTGACATAAATCTTATGTTATGTCATAATTGATATATTAAAGTTTTTGTATATTATGGCATCAATCCTAGCTTTTTTTTATTTTTTATTCAAAGTCATGTATATTAGTAAGGCTTTTGTTGACAAATTCTTTGATGAATTTTTCCCTTTATGTGTAATTAGATTTGTTTATTTATTAATTATTTTCACAAGAACTTTATTATCTTTTTAATGGAAAATATTTTTTAGTGAATTAATTCACAATAATGTTAAAAGAAATATATTTTCAACAAATGAATTTTAAAAACAAGGTTATTATATATACGATAATGGGGGAGTAATAATCAACTTAAATAAATTACCCCATGAGCCTTGCTAGATAAAGTTTTAGTTTATTCCCACTTTGATGATGTCAAAGAGGGGTTGTATAGAAAAATATTTATTTAAATTTAAATAGGTATTGTGATATGAAAGGAGGAAATGTATTGATACATTATATGATACATTCTTTAAATTCTTTATTTAAGATGGATTGCTTGCACTATTGCTAAACTTTTACTATTACCTTAGAAACAAACATTACAAGTTAAAATTCATATGCTCATTAAATTTATTTACAAATTATGGGAGAGATTATATTTGCTTTATATATAATCTCTACCTTTAAAAAGTTTGTTATCATCAAAACGAAAGAGATTGTTATATTTTATGAGTCCTATAGGTAAATATTATTTTGACGATAACAAACTATTGAGGTGTTTTATTTACTTAAGTGTTATAGGTTATTTTAAATATAGGTAGATAGAATGTATTCTTAATTTTTGGTCAGATGAATGAAAGCTTGCACAAACTAGTCAAGATAGTTTCAAGCAATTAGGGACTAGCCATTCAACAATACAAGTGCAGAAGAAAATTAAACATGTGTTAATGAAACTATCTAAGCCTTTCTTAGGACATGCATGAAGATTACAATCAATTTACCTAGTATACACAAGAGCATGCTTTTTATTCACACAATGCTTTTGCACTTGATCTATTAGCTAAATCTCTAGATGCATGACATTGAGAGATATTAAGATTAATTTATTTCATCATATGGGTATTAGTATATAATTCTATAAGAAATGATAATTTGGGTGAATGGTAAAATTTTATTTTAAAAAATAAACCTAGTAGCTAAACTTATAATAATCATATGGGTATAGAACTTACTTCGTATGGAATGATCAACTAAGGTTGAAGTATACGATCATAATTTTAAATTATTTGATCTAGGCTATCACTGGTGCTTTGTGCAATCAGACCATATAATCGTATAATTGGATGATATAATGTGTTTACATGAACTGTGTATAAATGATCAAATTGTTTGAAAAAGAAAAGAATATTGTGTAATCTGTTTAATATAGAAATCATAAGAATTTTATATGGTACATTATTATTTATCATACAATATGATTGATTTAAGGAAACATATCAAAAACATATTACACTTTTCATTTTAAGGAGAAGGTTCAAAAACATATTTATTCTGAATTAGAAGGAGAAATGCATTGGAGTTTATCGTCTTTCCTTTTAACTCTAACCTTTTTTACAAGGATTTCTTCCTTATTATATTATCAAGCTCTATCAAAAGTCTCCTGCTGCAAATGAAGTGGAACGAAGCAAAAAGTTTTCAAAATCACTTTGCTATTGTGATCTTACAGGTTATCACGATTGTGGTGGGAATCCTCACGATCTGTATTGATCAATTGCATCTTCATCAAGCAAACATGCTATTTGAAGTATGATTTGAATGGATTCTGTAAAATGGAAAAGGTTTGCTGAAGTCTGTGAAATGAAATTTTTACTAGTCTTTTGCCTTGTCAAACCCCTGCCCCCCACCAGAATCCAACACCAAAAAATTTACAAGGCATTCCCAAAGATGGTAATATGGTATTTTAAAAGATTGTTGTTGCTTAAATGTATCTTGCAAACCATAAACATCTTGTTGCAGCCATTTACAAATTATTTCACTCTATTCAATGGTACTTTTTTTTGTAATTATGGGACTGAACAAAATTGTTTGATTTAATTGTTCCATCAACTCCATTCTCTTGAAGTATCCTGTCCAACTTTGCATCACATTAGTAATATACTGTATTTTTTTTCACTGCGTTAATCAGAATAATTTTCTGCCTGAAAAAACCAAGAATGGATTTATGGTTTCTCTTTCTTTCTGCCACTTGGAGCTTGGCGTTCTACCTTTATTTGATATTTTAGGTAACTTCAAAAATTCTATTTATACTTCTAAGATTGTAGCTTGATTATGTTATGATATGCCAAATCAATAGATTTTGGAGAAAGGAGAGCTACAGGTTGCTGGGAAGGAGAGGGAGATGCAACTATCGAGTCAGTTCAGGGATATTGCGACAATTGTGATGCAGAAGACTATAAATCCAGAAACCCAGCGCCCCTACACAATTAGTATGATTGAGAGGTTGATGCATGAAATACATTTTGCCGTGGATCCTAATAGTAGTTCTAAGAAACAGGTATCGGCCCTTTTCATGAAAATTTTCTGTTTTATTTATTTATCAATTTAATTATGCCACATCACCGTATATCTTTGGTTGAAACAAATTTTCTTTACAGATACCTAGAAAATTTAGGAATATTTTTTGTTTAAATCATTTCAAAAGATGTTATTAATCACCCATCTCTAAAAATTTATTTACTAGTAGCGTTAGTCATATGCCAACTATTAGTCAGCATTAAGATCACTAGTACTACATATAAAGGTGCGTTATGGAAAGCATGTCTTAATTTGAATGATGCCTTACCATGTTAGCTTTTGCCTACCTCTTTTATTTAGTGAAGTAAAAGGCAAAGTGCAGGCTGTGTCGCACCTTTGTCCTGCAGTTATTTAGTAATTTCAGGATCTCATGAGCTTGTTATAAGCTAGTTATTCTTCATTAGTTCTGTGTATATCTTTAACATAATCTTTCTCTTTCTGATTTTGTTTCTTCCACTATTTGCATGATCTTTCTCTATCTTTCTGATTTTTTTTTTCTTCCACTATTTGATTAACCCATATCAGTTCAAATATATCTTTATGTGACAGTATCTTTTAAAAATTGCAATCCATTCTTTTCTCATATTAATTCAGTGATTAGGTTTCCTTGTTCTTATCCTAGGGCAATTTCAGTGCTACCAACATATAAGAAGGTTCCACTTTCGATGATCCCATTTCTTTTTATCTTAGAGCACAAGTATGCCTAATTCTATGTTTGCATTAGAAATGATTATATATTTTTCTTTATAAATTGCTTTAGTTTTTTGTTTCTTTTTGAAGCGTTTCCCTTGTCTTTGTTGTGATTTGTTACAAGTTTTGGGGTTGTCAAGTCTTACAAATATCTCCTTCCATGTGTGGTGACTGCAAACTAATCTATTTTTCAATATGCTAATTATTATCATGGTTTTATTTTATTCTTTAATTTATTATTGCAAGTTATAGCTGGTGTTATCCTTTTCTAATGATCCTTGCCAGTTTTTAAAGATCCTCAAAGTACTAGTTTTTTTAAGGAAACTTTTTGTCAAGCTGTTGCCTCATTATGTTATACTTGAATAGTCATATAAGCTGGTAAAGCTATATATTGTCTTTCTTTGATATTCCTTTGTAATAGATAAGAGTGAAATGAATGCTGTTTTTTATAGTGATATTTGCAAGTTCTGAAAATGACTAATTCATATTTTTCTTTGTTTTTTCAGGCCTTGGAAGTTATTAAAGAGCTTCAAGAGCGTTACCCTATTAAAAGGGCGCCAATGAGGATACGGTTTATCATTCCAGAAACAAACCTTTCTGTTCTATCAGAAAAGCTCAGTATCTGGAATGCAAATTTTGTCTTAAAGGATTTATCTGGTGTCCAGCCATCAGTTGTAAGTCCTTAACTTCACAGATACTAAAATAACTTGTGAAATCAATCTTTTTGAGCAATGACTAGGCACATTTTCTTAATTAATACCATGTCACTTTTAGTTGTCATTATGTTTGTCTGTGTTCTGATTGTTTTGCTTAATTTAGAAGTTTTTTTAATAAAAAATATATGATCTGAATCATGTTGGCTTGTCAATTCTGTAAATTTGGTAGAAAATGCGGACTCTTTTATCTCTTTCAAAAGCTTTTATTAATGTTATGAAGCTTTATCAACCCATAGTTCTTTACAATAATATGTAAACATTTTTCAATGTGGGCGTTTCTGTTGATTCTGATATCTCCATGTAAATGAAATTTGTTGCAAACTTGTGGATCTAAGAGTTATAACAATGATAAATGGTCATAGTGTTGATAGTAAAGTTGATCCTTGGGATGGCCTGGCATAAGTGGTATGCAAAGTTTAATGGAATTAATTTTATCTGTAATGTATGTGGAGGATTGTACTCGTACCTGGCTCTTAGATGCTTTTCTTTGTCTTGGTTCTATGCTATTTCGTTATTCATTTTTAATCTTTAAGGGCTATTCTCTAACTGGTTTAGGACAGTTGGGCATTTCTTTGTAAACGAGGCTTAAAGTGTGTGGATGGCACTGTTGTTTAGAATCTGTTGCTAGAAGGAATGATGAGAGCAAGGGCATTCAATTAAAATCATATAACTGAGAGCACCAGTTGAAGATTTTGTTTCAAAAATCTTCCAAAGTGGAGTCAAAATTTATTTAAATTTTATTGCATTTGAAACGTGTCTAGTTTAAATAGTAGAACTGAAAGTGAGGCTTCATGTTTTGCTTGATTGGTTTAACTTAGGCTTCTTGAAATAATTTGCTGGCTTATCCCAACTATCTTCTTGATATCTTAATATGTTGAGAGAGGCATTTTGTTGAGTGTGATTTGGATAATATTAACATCTAAATAATAATACTGCCTATATAGCAATGTTATCTAAAACGTTTGATATTTCTTTTTATTGTCAGATATAATGATATCTAAATAGTCTGCTGCTCTTATCTTTAAAGATGTCGTCAAGCTGAATATTTAATAAGTTTATATAACATTACTTTAAGTGACAATGGTGATAAACCAAACACCCTCTTAATGGTAATTTCCATGACTTTTGTATCTATCTTAGAATACCCAACTTTTTTTACAACATTTGCACTTGCTCTCTACCACTATCACACCATTTGACTGCATTGTAGTACAAATGGTTAATCATATGTCCTAGTGATGTTTCTCTGGTTGTTACATTCATAGAGAGTAGGTGTGTCTTAGAATTTTAAGATTATATTTAGTAAAATTATTGTTAAATGTTAAATTGATTAATAAAAAATAGGATTGAAAAGTGTTAATTTGGAAGTGTTATTGAAAAGTTATATGTTTGATAAATATATATTAATATCCATTTAATGAAATGATTAATATTGTGAAATGATTAAAATATTTTTTTATTATGTGATAAAAGAGTAAAATAAGGTTTTTTTTTATATTATTTTGAAAATACAAAATGAACATTTTCTCTCATCTTATTTTCTTTTATTGAAAAGTACATTTTAAAATGTTAATAAGTAGATGACTAATTGCATTTTGATAAGTGTTTTTGCAAAAGGTTAAGTTTGAAAATGATACACCAAACAGCAGTTTTTAATGTTCTGCCCAAAATAGGCCTTGAAATTAACCTTTACCACTCCCGCGAGGCATTTGGAAGTTGGCTGTAGTTCTAAATGCCTGTCTCTTTTCTACAGAGCATGAGAATTACCCCTAAACTATATTTGAGAAGATATTTACAATTAGTAATGGAAAATCTTCAAACAATAGGATAGAGATGCAACATGTCAATAGTCATGAAGATCGTATACATTTTTCCAGAGAGTGATTCCTTCTTCAAGTGGGCTACATTTTGTTTGGGGGAAAGGAAAAATAAAGTTGATTTTTCATCACAATTTTATGTTTGTTATTTGTTTTCAATGAATTTATGAAAATGAAAATTACCTAAGCAATCAACTTGTTCTTGAACTTTCTTGCTTATGATGTTCATGAAAGAGTTCTAATGAAAAATCTTTTTATCTCCAAACTAGAACACTATAGCATTGACATAAGCAGGCAAAATTGAATTTATATGGTAAAAATCAAATGAAATTCCCCATAACTTTACATCAACAAACAAGCTAATAAAGTTTAATTTACTTCACTTGTTATTTAATTTTCTTTCCTCTATTGCACTCAAACCAAACATGACTTCTTATTTTTCTTCTTTTTTTTAATTGCCTTTTGGCGTAGGTCTGCGAAATTGATCCAGCACTTTTCCGAGATTGTGATGTTTTAGTTAGAGGTTTACAGGGGAGATTAGAAATACTTGCTGTATCAGTAAATTTGGAAGGGGATACTCCTGTCTACCATTATGATGGTGCAGAAGAATTCCAATCGAGCTCTATGCCGGACACCGATGCTATCGAACTGAGCGAAAAGATGCAGAGAAATATCATGTCAACAGAGCCTCAAAACGACGAAGGGCAACTCAAGCAAAATCGATGCAGCACATGCGATGCATTTGTGGGGGATGCTAAACAATACAGGGAGCACTTCAAAAGCGATTGGCATAAGCATAACTTAAGACGAAAGACAAAGCAGCTTTCTCCTTTAAGCTCAGAAGAATGCGTAGCTCAGATGGAATTGGATGATATGAAATCAGACCTTAAGGACTACTCATTTTAAGGTAAACAGATTATAGACCTGTAGAAATTTAATATAGCAGTTATGTTATTGTGCTTATACCTACATGACTCTCGTTGCAGTTAACTGAAAGAATTCTTATTTTTCTATTTGTGGTTATTATTTCATGAAATTATATAGTATTGGCCAGGGAGAGAGAGAGAGATGAATGTGGAGAGAAGGAAATTTACATAAATTTGTGAGCTTTAAGATTTACATAAATTTGTAAATTTAATGTCAAATAAAAATTTTAATAAACGATATCTTGATATGTCAATGAAATTAGTAGTACTTCATCAGTTTTTCTTTTGTCTTGGCATACAGGTTTAGGAAGATTGCACATTATAAAGTGGCTTGGCAAGCTGGTGGTGTGTAGAACTGCTGATGTTTATGAAGTTGATTTAGGATTTATTTGTAGTTGTGGTTAAAAAGTGATGTTAAAAATAGTTTTCAATTTTGGGTATATAGTATTGTTAAATAATATTGGAGTTACTAATTTGTTGGTATTTTTTGAAATATTTTGAATAATTTCTTATTTAAATAATTAAGTTGCTAGATTACTTTTATTCTTCATTTGAATGCAAATCTTAGTGTTTGTTTGATCTTGTTTGATAATTCTTATGTTATTAGTTTATCCTTGTTCTCAAAAAATGAAGGTTCTTATGTTTCAATCATATTGAAGGTGTAAACATCTTTTGAGATAAAATTAGACAGAGAATGGATTTGTTACTTGATTGCTAGTTGAAAGATGTATAGAGATCTTGTCTTGGTCATTCTGCTTTAGTTAATGTGTTAATTTTGATGATTATCAATTGCAATACAAATAAACAAGTAAAAAGGAGAAATAAAATTTACAATACATAGTCATGTTCAGGTGGTTTGTAGTAACAGTTGTGCTTTCGTACTAAAATAGGTGAAAAAGACTATGTTCTTCCACTTGTTCTTGAAGTAGGCTTCTACATAATCTCTCCAATGCCTTAGGATAAAAAATAATTGTTTATAGAATTTTATTGGATTTTTTACTTGCGCATGCTTTTACTTATATGTTTGATTTATCATATTTATAATTCTAGGTATTCTAAACTCTATCATATTTGTATGTTTGTGTCATTTGTGTTATATGGTTATTTATAACTTCTTCTTTTATAAAATCTTCAAATATTTTCAATTTTTTTAAAATAAATTATAAAATTTTTTAGAATTATGTTGAGATAAAAAATAATTATTTATAATTATTTCTTTGTTAAAATCATAAATCATTTATCTAATATTTTTTTCAATATCTTATGGTTTGAATTTATTAAACTTTTGATCCACTTTTGGAATGTTATATTTTCTCTTATAAAAATTTCATTCTTAAAATTTAGATAAATAGTTTTTTATTTCTATCAAGTTATTTATTATTTAAACTCTTCGAATATTTATTTAACATCAATTTTTTTCTTATATCACATATTCTTATAGTTGATGAATTATTCATATTATTCCTTTTCTAACATTTGAGGGCGATGGAGCTTCTTTTTAGAATAAAACATACATAGAAAGTTGAGTTGTTTGTTGAGATTGTATTAGTTCTTCTCTTTTGTATTCATGTTTGTATTTGTATTAAGGAAAGTTCTCATTCTAATTTGTTTTGATATTTCAAATATTCTTTAGCATAGTGTCTTAGGTTTCCACAATTATAACATTTAGTTTTTTCCTTTTAACATTCACTGCTATGAGGGTTTTCATAAATTGGAGAGAAACATTCTCTGATTCATTGTTTAACGTTGTCTCTCATCTTCATCATAGTATGTTTCCCTTCTATGAAGAGAAGTTCTCTTTTCGCTTATTTTTTATTGTTTTTTATTGTTTTAGTTTCAATAATAACAATCTAATTCCCTTTTAATAGCCTCAACCAATTTCCTATAAGAGTCAAGTTCTAAGGGCACCAACATATTCCTTATATTATCTCTAAATCCTCTCATCAGAAGACGAACATATTTGATTTTTTTTGTTGCTACCAATTATGGAGCATGCCTTATTAGTTTTGTGAATTTCTCTTTTAAAATTACTTTTAAGTTCATCTGATTTAATTTGGTTAAGTCATCTCACATTTTCTTAGCAAATTCAGGAATATACTCGTCTAAAAATGACTTGTTGAAATAGCCCTTATTGTATTTCAAAATTTGCTTTATCACCAAATTGTAATCTTCATTATCCTCTTCACCAATGAGCATCAGCACCATCAGGTACTAACATTGCAAAGGAAACGCTTTTTGATCGTCGCACGCAATATTGTCAAACAATATTCGATCATTTCTAATCATTCTTCTTCTTGGAATGGATTAATATTGTTCCTTAAGCATGGTGGCCATAGTTTCATGGATTGTTCCACCGATCGGTTTGCTTCATTATATCATGGAGTTTTTTTTCATATTTGCTTGACAAATCATTCCTTGATAATTACATTTTTATGTTTAATCTCTTTCTCCTTGAGATAATATAGCACTTTTATCATTTGAGCTATTCATTTATTTCACATATATGTTCTGATTTTTCGATGCCATTCTCTACATGATCATACATTCTACATGTTAGTATTTTAAAGAAAATTCATGTGATTTGTAAAATATAATATTTTACAACATTTAACAAAATATTCTTCATTATTAAATTATTCATCACTTTATTATTATATGAATCTTCATAAAATATATAATAAGTATTTTTATAGTTTATCTTCATTTTCTTTTCTTTATTTTTTAAATAAGAAAATCATATGATATGTTTCCTATCTTTGTACTGTACAATATATCCATGTTTTTGTTTGTCTAAAGGATCATTAATCCAATTTGGCCTTTTTTTCTTTTTATCTTCTATTAGTCGTACTACTATATTAAGCTTTTTGTACTTTACGATCACACATGTCACCTCTTCGTACTACCAATCTGATCCAACTTACTGGTGTTTAAGTCATCGTCCTATAATGATTAAATAAGCTGTATCATATGAATTTATTTGGCTTACATGTTTTTTTTCTTCTCTTCTACTTATATCATATGATAGTCAGTACGATTCTTATCAATCTTATCATCTCATATTATCATATTGCATAATTCTAGATATCATATTATATGATATTTTTATTACACTCCTGACCTTGCGCTATCCAATTAGTCACTTTAACTTGCTTATATGATCGTTTGCTACAATGGCTTTATTAATACTCTTACGATCATTATATCCAATAGTTAACATATTTTTTGCTCATCATATCATGCTGTATGATAGTGAGGTGTCATATGGTATAAAAATCTATATTCATTTAACCCATTCTTTGTTTATTTTATTATACTATACAATTTTATACATCATAACGTACAGATTTTGTTTTGCATATGTTTCATTTCTCTCTCTCTAATTGTATTATTTGATTTGTTTGTACAATAATCTCACTCATAATATCATATTATATGACAAAGGGTTATTGTATTATTTGATATTTTTAGTTGTTTTGCTACTAATCTTATTATACAATGTATGATACCATATAATATGATTACTTGTACTTTAGTTCTTTTGCCTTTTATTTGATATATATTGCATCGTTTAATCATATAAATCATATTTTACGATCTTTTACCAAAAACTTGAAATTTAACTTCTAACTTGTTTTGTCATACTTTTGAAACATAAATAAACATCAAAGATTATCTTAAAAACCACACAAGTATGTTTTTCATCTAACAGGTCTACCAATGCTGACCGCTTAGTTTTTTTTATTTTTTTTCTAAAATCACACGAAGATTATAGCATGCCTTCCTATAACCTTTCTTGCTAGTTTTGCCTTTAATGTTCTTGCCAAATGTTCTCCTTAATATTACAATTGTTTTGATACCACTTGTGTGACGGCCCCTCATCAACTATTTTTAGATTTTGGTGTCATGACATATATTTCTTTCTCATTTCTCTAAATATTTTAAAAACATATAAAATCATCATTTACTTTTTGTAAAAATTGTAGTTGAAGAAATCCTTTATCCTTTTAAAATCAAGTAGCAAAAGCATATTTTAAATTCATGTGAAAATATGAAGGTTTTCATATTTCTCTTTAAAAGATATGTATATATAAAATTAATGTTAAAAATTCTTTTACATATCTTTTTATACAAATAAAATAAATATAAAAATTACACATCTAAAGATAATTATAACATCTTTTAAATTATCATATACTAGCTCTCACTTCATCTTGATAGCCCATTGAATTATCTTTATTAGACTTAAAAATGTTAAGTCAAAATAGGCATGAGCCAATTAACATTAACTCAATAGCAAAAGTATGCAATAGAATATTAAACAAACTGTTGTTGGGTAACCGCATACTTTGTCTATATTAACAAAAATATAAATCAATAAAATACATTCTTTTTTCTTTAGATTATTTTAGAATCTAATTTTTTATTTAAAAAAATTATGTTAATTTTCTAGCTTGTTTTTCTTTTGTGCATATGGAATATTTATTTCAATTTACTCAATGACATCTTGGTAACACTCCTCAAGAAATGTTATTTAAAGTATTGATTTTACTTTTGAAAAAAGTTATTTTGATTAACAAAATATTTGCTTATAGAGAAATATGATTTTAAATAAGTTTGCTTTAGAAAATCATCATTGAAGCTTCATCTCTTGCTCATGTTATATCACTTTATTATTAATATTTGTTAATCACATATTTTACCTTTTACACATGTTGCATAGTCTATGTTTAACATATAACTAATGAAACATGTAACAAATAATATTTAGTAACATATTATTATGTTAACAATAATAAGCATCTCTAAATAAATCATTTTTATGTATTATTTATGATTTATAACCTAGTATTATATATACCATATCAAAGCATATGCATCATGTATATGTTTTGCTTACCTTTTAAATTTAAATAATGGTCTTTCCAAGGTTTAAATCTTTACTCCAAGCCTTGATTGTTATTGTACCCAATAGTTTTTCTCTCAATTTTTTCTTTGTCTCTTATATAATTCCTTTTCAAATCTCTTGAAACACCTCATTGCTCTCCAATTTTCTCTCCTGACTATGGTTGAGTATTACATCTCTTAAATCTCTCAAAAAAAATTCTTTAAGTCATTGTTGGCACTATTTTTATACTTGTTTTCATGACTTTTCATATACTTGGCCTTTCAGATACTTGTATGGTATAATATATTCATGTCATACTATATAATCTCATATTTTATAGACTTTCTACTTATATATATGATCATACTTATATGTTTGTCTTATCATATTTGTAAATTAGTGCTCTTTGTGCTATAAAATTATGTATTATTTATCAATTATTTATTCTTATGTTTTAGTAAATATTATGATTGTCTTGTATGCCCCTAAGCTTGCTTTTGTATGTGTTCACACTTATTTGGTGTTCATTCTCTCTTTTATCGGATCATACTATATGATATTTTATGGTCGTACTTTATGATCAGTCCCTTAACCACTTCATCTTTTGAATAGTCTTAACCTACAACAAATTATGCTTTATTATACTTGTAAGTTGTTATAATCATATTTGTACAATGGAATCTCATATACCTAATCTTTCACTTGATTGATTCTCTCACTTGATTATACCATATGATATATTATATTGTATTATATGATACCATAAAATCTTTAAATGTTCATAAAAAGTTTCAAAAAATTTATAAAAATTTTAAAAATATGTTTATATAAAAAATAATTATTTATAACTCTTTTCTTTTCAAGATCATTAATCATTTTTCTAATAGTTTTTTTTTTCAAAAACCTTAAGTACAACTAATCCAAATTCACAAGATCAAATATACTTATAATTTTATATATTTTTATACAAAAAGTTTCATTTAAAAAATCTATGTAATTTAATAATCACTTGAATTTAAATCCAACTTATTGTAATATCATGAATAATCAATAAAACTTGATAAAAAAAATATAATAATAACTACCAAATTTAAATAAATAATCTAATATAGTCTCATGTTTAAAAAATATAACTGATAACAAATAATATCAAATATACTATTATTGATGCTAAAATAAATGATATGTATCATCCAATTGTTACATTAATTATAATAAACTCTAGTTTAACTCTTACATAAGTCTTAACTCTTTGATCTTAAGAAAATATAAGAAGAAGAGTTGAGAGGCTCAATATGGAACCATTGAGTTATATTATAAAACTAGTATACAATGATAAAACAGTATGCATATAACAACTATGTAAATCAAGTAATGAATTACAACAATTACTATCATAAGACATCATTATCGATCAGGTCAATAAATTCTTATAATATAGCTAACCAGATGCTTAGTATTCCTCCTTAATTTAATGCACTATTCTGTCCAAGAGAATCATGACAAAGCATGGCTTCTTATCACATCATGTAATCTAATACTCCATAAGATAATATCACTCACATGAGCTAATCCCATAGGATTCTAATAGTTCTCAACAACCATATGTACTCCCTTTCATAATATAACATATTATGTAATTTCTTATGAGACTAAATGTGTAATTATTTTCTCCTATGATTATTTATACAATGATCTTTTGCCAAATTTGGACGTTCTTACTACATAAACTAGTACCTTTTTTATGGGCTCAACCATCCATGTGTCTTCCTCTATGTTAAGAAAGTTGAACTAACTTGTCTATCTCTTAAGTAAGTGTGCATGATCAAGATTTCATTACATTAAATCTTCACCTGATCAAAATCATGACATCAATGTATAGCATCCTTATAACTCTAATCTATCACTACTCAATGTTAACTAGATTTTTTTAATTTAAATCTAACAAGTAAAGAGTTTTTATAATAAGTAATAACATATTAGGTGAAGGGTTCTCTTAACCATGATCGACTAACTAGTTTCTTTATGCTTTAATTAAGTCAATTTTGGATTTCTATCATAGATTCCTTTTTAATAATCCAAGGTCATTATCATTAGAAAATCTTAAAATTTCCAATAAACCTTAATTTTACTACTTAGAATATCTTAGCTTATTTTTCTTGTGTTTAATCTTGCCTTAATTTTGTCCAGGAATTAACTTGTTTAGGCTAATCTTAATGCTCACAAAGTTTTGACTTTTATCCTTAAGTTCCATATAGTTAATTACTAATAAAATTAAGTTCACACAAGTACCATCTAGGATGTATTCACATGGCTTAAGAGCCTCAAGATCTTACCCAATAAACTTGATCATATTAAAGCAAAGCCAATCCTAATATAACTAAGATCAATAGTCTCTGTACACAACAAACTAAAGAAATCTATGCCCAAATAAGGTTTAAGCTCCTTTAAACCAACTCTTCAAAAGTAAAAATATTCCTCCAATAGATGTATATCATATAATAAAAATGAATCCAAGATATAAGTTAATCAAACAAGTCAAGTTGAATAACACACAAAATGTAACAGTCTTAATTTCCTTTATTTTATTTATTATATTTGTTTTTAGAAAGAGCTCTTTGAGACAAGTCTAATAATGTTTAGTTTGTAATTTTCAGAACTCTAATGAAAAAATTATGAATTTTTAAAGATTTGGATAGATTTGTAATATTAAGGATATATTTGTAATTTTGTAAATATCGGCATAGTTCAATTCATGTTGGCGGAAGGTATATTTGTAAATTTAAAGTTGTTGGCTGCGCTGGGTATATATGCAATTTTGGGAATTTCGGCACTGGTTTATTTCTTCGGGCGGAGGATATTTGTGTAAATAAAAAGTTGGGAAGAGGTGTTATGCAAAAATGCAGTTCATGGCAATCGGTTCCGACCGCATAATAAAAGTCGAAGTAGAGTGCGTTTTTGAAAAGCATTTCTGCAAATAACACCGACTGCGAGGAGGTTGTCGGAGTGCGAGGGTGAGATTTTCAACTACTATCATCGTGCTCCGCGAGGTTCCGGCACGCTACAGTAACTGTCGGCGATGATTTCCATGAATTCCGACATACGACGGTGACGGCCGGCAAAGATTTCCGTAAGGTAAGAAATAATTTATTCATCGTCAGGGTTATGTAAGTTTTGCGGTGAGCGACGGAGACCGAGAGGGGTCGATTTGGCCAGCGGGAGATGCATGAGATCTCGAGTTTGCCGACGAAATATTTTGGCTTCACCGGACGTAGAGGAGAGAGAGAGAAAAAAAAAAATAAATAAATATAAAAGAAACCGATCAAAGTTTTGGACCGAGTTTGCACTGCTAAACCGGGCGCGTTGGGTGGGCTGGTCCACGCTATGGAAAAAAACAGCAAGAATAAATAGCCGAAATTAAGAATTTGGGATTTTGGATTTTCATGTTTGGGAAAGCTTTTAGAAAAACAATTTTGGCTACAATACCGACGGAAGCCAAAATATCGGAAATTTAATTAAGAAATTGGGATTTTTTTTGGGGGAATCGTTTGAGAACAGCTTTTAGAAAGTAATTTTGGCTAATAAGTATATTTTAAATTGATTACTTTTGTATTTATGGGCTTGTAGGACATCAAGAAAACCAATTAGAATTGGACAAGAAAATTTGGTTCAACAAATCCAGGTAGATAAGTTCCTAACCCTGTGGTGTAGCACAACATTATATCTTTTTACATGGTTTCTTACTATCGCATGGTGCTTTGGTTGTTACTTATATATTTGCATCTTTTGTGTTACTTTTTGCTTAGACATTAGTCGTCAAAGAACTTATGTGGTTTTACAGATTGCAATAAACTCCATATATGGAAAGATCTGCATCTGAAAGTATAGAGAAGGATAAAGAAAGAGAGCAGCAAGGAGATACACACAGGAATTAGCACAAACCTTAATTTCTTTGTTACGATCCATTGGAAGTACTAGTAGCCACAAATGAGAGGCATCTATCGATTTGGTGGTTGATCAATTTCAGCAGATGCATCCCCCTTCTTTTGTTGGGGAAGAGGATCCTATGATTACTGAAAATTGGCTAGAACAAATGAATATTATCTTTAAAGGGATATCTTGCTCAGATAACAGAAAAATAGCCTTGGCAGTTTTGGTACTCAAAGATGCTGCCAGATTGTGGTGGAGTTCTCGACATCGGCTTCGATTTTCTAGCCGACCAATGAAAGACATTTCCTGGGAAGACTTTACAAAAGAATTTAAGCAATGGCATATGCCTATGTCAATTAAAGCCAAAATGAAGGAAGAATTGAATAATCTCAGGCAAGAAGATCTATCAGTTACTGTATATGAAATCAAATTCTCCCACCTGGCTAAATATGTACCCCAGTTAGTAACACCTGAAGAACAACAATGTTACATGTTTCAATGAAGCCTATGGGATGAAATTCAAGCAGCTTTAATAGCCGTTCGAACAGCAAACTATGTGGAGTTACTGGAGCATGCCCGCACGGTTGAACTGGAACTCAGTTTGTTGGTAGCTAGCAAAGAAGAAGAGAAGAAAAGATTCGATCCTCTAAAGTCTAAATTCAGATTTACCAGAAAAAGAGGTAGTTCTAGTTTTTCAAAAGAAGAAACTTTTTCTTATTCAAGATCTAATATGTTCTGACCATATGAACTGAGCACTAGCAGAGCTAGTTGGAGTTCAGATGGAACAAGTAGATATGGGAAATGTGGAAGATGGCATAGAGAAGAATGTATATCAGAGTCTATTCGACCAATAAGATGCTACCAATGCCAAGAGCCAGGGCATATTGCCCGGAATTGTCCAACATTTGTAGAATTTAAGCATGCCAGTGCTTCAATTAGTGGAGTTAGAGAGGATGCAAGTCGAGGTAGAAGCCGCGGATCTACAATGACGTCAGGTGCTGCAATTAGAGGTGGAGTGACAGGAAGGGGAAGTCAAGCGCGTGTTTATTTGATCACTCAGTAAGATGCTCCACACTCTACTGACGTTATTATAGGTATGCTAGTGTTTCACAACTTACCTGTTTCTATACTTTTTGATTGTGGAGCCTCATATTCTTTTATATCCACTAATGCATCGAGACAAATAAATGCCTTATTACACTCCATGCAAGATCTATTAGTAGGAAAAATGCTAGATGGAAATAGTATCAGGGTAGAAAAGTTTATTGAAGATGAGATAGACATCGAAGGAAAACAATTCTCAGTATTACTACACATCTTACCTCTGACAAAATTTGACGTAATCCTTGGCATGGATTGGTTGTTTGAGCATAAAGTAAAAATAGATTGCTATGAAAAGATGATTGAAATCCCAATCCCTAGAGAAGATAAATTAATCTATTTTGGTCAAGGGAGAAAAATTCCTATCATAACGATGCTCAAAGCATAGAAGCTACTAAAGAAAGAATGTGCTGGATGTTTGGTATCTATTATGGACTTGGATCAACAATTTTGTCAACCCTCAAAAGTATCAATAGTTAAAGAATATTTGGATGTTTTTCCAGAGGAATTAGTAGGGTTACCCCTAGATAGAGAAATTGAATTTGAAATTCAATTGATTCCTGATGCTGAACCAATTTCAAAATCTCCTTATCGTATAGCACCTGCTGAACTACAAGAAGTCAAAATACAACTACAAGAATTATTAGACAAATGATTTATTAGGCCAAATGTCTCCCCATGGGGAGCACCTATCTTATTTGTGAAAAAGAAGGACGGTAGTCTTCGTATGTGCGTGGATTATCAAAAAATCAATAAAATCACCATCAAGAACAAATATCTTTTGCCTCGGATTGATGAGTTGTTTGATCAGTTACATGGAGTAGTTGTATTTTTAAAATTCGATTTGCAGTCTGAATATCATCAATTAAAAATCAAGCCAGAAGATGTTCCAAAGACAACTTTCAAAACCAAGTATGGACATTATGAATTCTTAGTACTGCCCTTTGGGTTAACTAATGCACTAGCAACCTTTATGGATTTAATGAATCGAGTGTTTAAGAAATATTTGTACCATTTTATTATTATCTTTATTGATGATATCCTAATTTATTCCAAATCTTTGGAAGAACATAATACACATTTGTATTTAACATTACAGACTTTGAGAGACAACCAATTATATGCCAAATTATCAAAATATGAGTTTTGGTTATCCAAAGTCATTTTCTTAGGACATGTGGTCTGTGCAGAAGGGATTTCTGTGGATCCACAAAAGATTTCGGCTATCATCGATTGGCCAAGACCCACAACAGTGACGGAGGTCAGAAGCTTCTTGGGATTAGTTGGATATTACAGGAAATTTGTCAAGGGCTTTTCTCAGATAGTCACACCATCAACCAACTTAACACGGAAGGCAACAAAATTTGAATAGGATGCAGCTTGTGAAAATAGCTTTCAAAAACTAAAAGAGAAATTAACTACAGCTCCAGTTCTAGTAGTGCCAGAAGGAACAAAAGGTTATTAGATATACAGTGATGCCTCGTTGCAAGGGCTAAGTTGTGTACTGATGCAGCATCAAAGGGTAATTGCATACGCATCTAGACAACTTAAGACACATGAAAAGAATTATTATGTGCATGATTTGGAGTTAGCAGCTATCATTTTTGTCCTAAAAATTTGGAGATATTACTTATATAAAGTTAAATGTATGATATTTATTGATTATTAGAGTTTAAAATATATATTCACTTGAAAGGAATTAAATTTTAGGCAAAAAAAATGGTTGGAATTTATTAAAGATTATGATGTGGAAATCACATATCATCTAGGTAAAGCAAATGTGGTGGCAGATGCTCTCAGTAAGAAAGCTAATGTTAATAGCTTATTAACTATCTCAGAAGAAAAGCAATTGATCTTTGAGATGGACAAGTTACAATTGGAATCTGAAATACAAAGAAACACGACGTTACTAGCCCACCTATCTGTAAGATCAGATTGGTTGATGTCAATTAAAGAAGACCAGGCTGAAGACCCAGAACTACAAAAGATAATCCAAAGGGTCTGCGAAGGATAAGAATCTGAATTTAAAATCGATCAGGATGGTCTACTCCGATTTCAAGATAGATTATGTATATCAGTAGATCTACAACTCAAAGAATTATTATTAAAAGAAGCTCACAACTCTCGTTATTCCATTCATCCGAGAGACAATAAAATGTATCAAGAGCTAAGACAACAATACTGGTGGCAAGGTTAAAGAAAGATGTGGCTAAATGGGTTCAAAGGTGTTTAATTTGTCAGCAAATGAAAGGAGAACACAAAAGCCTGGAGGATTACTACAGTCATTGCCAGTACTAGAATGGAAATGGGAGGAAGTGATAATGGATTTTGTAGTTGGATTACCAAGATCATCGATAGCTCATGACACAATTTGGGTAATTGTGGATAGGCTGATAAAAACTACTCATTTTCTTGCTATAAAGGCAACTTGTTCTGCTGAAAAATTAGCTCAAGAATATGTAAAACAAATTGTCAAGTTGCATGGGATACCAAAAGTTATTATCTCTAATAGAGATCCTAAATTCACTTCTCACTTTTGGAAGAATATACATCAAGCTTTTGGTACAAGTTTAAGGTTCAGTACAACCTTCCATCCTCAAACAGATGGTCAATCAAAAAGAACTATAAAAACTTTGGAGGATTTACTATGACTTTGTATTTTAGATTTTAGAGGAGATTGGGAAAGTCACTTGTTGCTGGTAGAATTTGCTTATAATAACAGTTATTAGTCTAGCGTTAGAATGGCTCCATATGAAGCACTTTATGGTAGAAAATGTCAATCACCTGTATGCTGGAATGAAGGGAAGGAAAGAAGTTTGATGGGTCCTGCATTTGTGGAAGAAGTAATCGAAAAGATCAAAACTATTTAAGGAAGAATGAACGCAGCCCAGGACAGACAAAATAAATACTATGATATCAAACACCGAATAATCGAATTTCAAGAGGGGGAGCATGTATTTATTAAAGTAAGTCCAACAAAAGGTATCATCAAGTTTGGAAGGGCAGGAAAATTAAAACCTAAATTCATTGATCCTTTTCAAATACTGGAAAGGGTTGGACAAGTGGCATATCAGTTAGTTTTACCACCTCAGTTGACAGGAGTACATAATGTTTTTCATGTCTCAGTTTTAAGGAGATACATTCCAGATCCCTCCTATGTGGTGAATTACATAGATCCAGACATCGAAATTCAGAAAGATCTGACTTATCCAGAAACACCAGTGATGATCCTTGATCGACAAGAGAAAAAGCTAAGAAACAAGGTTATTCCTATGGTTAAAGTCTTATGGCACGATCAAACAGAAAGAGAAGCTACATGGGAAGTAGAGGCAGATATGATCACTCAGTATCCAGAGCTGTTCTAAATTTTGGGACGAAATTTTTGGAAGGAGGGAAGATTGTAACAACCTTAGTTTCCTTTATTTTATTTATTGTATTTTTTTAGAAATAGCTCTTTGGGACGAGTCTAATGATGTTTAGTTTGTAAATTTCAGAACTCTAATGAATAAATTATGAATTTTTAAAGATTTGGATAGATTTGTAATATTAATGATATATTTGTAATTTTGTAAATGTCAGCATAGTTCAATTCATGTTGGTGGAAGGTATATTTTTAAATTTAAAGTTGTTGGCTGCACTGGATATATATGCATTTTGGGAATTTCGATGCAGGTTTATTTCTCCAAGCCATGGATATTTGTGTAAATAAAAAGTTGGGTAGAGGTGTTATGCAAAAATGCGGTTCATGGCAAGTCGGTTCCGACCACATTATAAAAGCTGAAGAGAGTGCATTTTGAAAAGCATTTCTGCAAAGAACACTGACTGCGGGGAGGTTGCCGGAGTGTGAGGGCAAGATTTCCGACTATTATCGTCATGCTCAGCGAGGTTCCGACACGCTACAGTAACTGCCGGCGAGGATTTTCGTGAATTCTGGCATGCGATGGTGACGGCCGGCGAAGATTTCCGTAAGGTAAGAAATAATTTATTTATCGTCAGGGTTATGTAAGTTTTTCGGCGAGCAACGGAGACCGAGAGGGGTCAATTTGGCCGACAGGAGATGCAGGAGATCTCGAGTTTGCCGACGAAATATTTCAGCTTCACCGTACGTAGAGGAGAGAGAGAAAAAAAAAATATAGAAGAAACCGGTCCAGGTTTGGACCGGTTTGCACTGCTGAACTGGGAGCGTTGGGCGCCGTCGGTCCACGTGACGAAAAACAAAACAGCAAGAATAAATAGTCGAAATTAAGAATTCGGAATTTTGGATTTTCATGTTTGGGAAAGCTTTTAGAAAAGAAATTTTGGCTACAGTACCGACGAAAGCCAAAATATCGGAAATTTAATTAAGAAATTGGGATTTTTTTGGGAACCGTTTGGGAACAGCTTTCAGAAAGTAATTTTAGCTAATAAGTATATTTTAAATTGATTACTTTTGCATTTGTGGGCTTGTAGGACATCAAGAAAACTAATTAGAAGCGAATAAGAAAATTTGGTACAACAAATCCAGGTAGATAAATTCCTAACCCTGTGATGTAGCACAATATTATATATTTTTACATTGTTTCTTACTATCACATGGTGCTTTGATTGTTACTTATATATTTGCTTGAAAACTAAAAAGGAAGAAATAACATGGTATAATAATGAAATAAAAAGGAAGAAACTATATGAAAAGAAAGGTCTTTTGATATAACATAATTGTATGGAATTATGATTGGAAATGATAGTAAAAATAGATTCCCAGAGAATATTATCCTCACCATTAGGCCCAGCATGTGTTGCAAGGTATTGATCTTCGAATCAGATTTCTGCCTAGTGTCTACACCAGGCCTAGCATGTGTCATAAGGTATCGATCTTCAAATCAGATATCTGTCTGGTATTATGTGCTATGACTCCATAATGATTTACACCAGACCCAGCATGTGTTGCAAGGTATGGTACCATACATGCCTGGTGGCACTAGGCCCAGCATGTGTTGCAGGGTATCGATCTTCGGATTAGATATCTGCCTAGTGTTATGTGTTTGGTTAGATGCTGGCTGAAGGTCATTTATTGATGATGATTGGATCCAAAGAATAATGCGTCAAAGGGAATTGGTCATAGTAATAACACACTATATAAGGAACTGGCATTTCTTTATGGTTTTCATTTGGCATTACCTCATATATATGATATCTGGTATGGTTTTATCTTTATACATATGATTGATCTTTACTTCTCATGATATTTTGATATTTTTTTTTCATACTTGGTTAGTTGTTATGATTTATCTACTGAGATGTGTAAAATCTCATTTAGCGCTTACATCATGAAACCACTACACCGAGAGATGGGAATGGTGCTACTACAGAAGAGTCATTTTCAAGAGATGTGTGAGAGAGAAAGTTTTTGTGTGATTAAACTTTTAAAAAAAACATGATCTTGTTTATATACTTTGGATTTTGGAGTTGGTTTTTGTCTCACCGTCGGGTCCCCACCTTTCGATTTGGTTTATTGTCCTCACTCTGAATGGTAATTTTGTTATGTAGTGGTACCTAATGTAGGTGGGGGCTTGACACAAAACAAGAATCGTTTGTTGTCCACAAAACAAACAAAACCTTTAATATTAATCTAATTCTTGTATTATAGAGGATGGGGGAATGTGACATTGATGTCTCTTCATAGGCATCACAATGAATAAAAATTGATTAAACAAGAATGATATTTTAGTGATAGTTCAAAATTTATATAAAAATATAACTTAAATTGCATAATTTGTTTCACTAAAAGTTTGGAATTTTAAAATATGATAAATATCAAATGGTGGAGAATAACTTAAGAACATTTTCTTAAATTTTTATGAAATTTTAAATTGATTTGGTGGGTCAAAATAGCTAGTACTAAGCATGGATGAGTCACCTGAGATCTTAAAAGATTTGACTAAGGTTAAGATTTGCAAATAAATAAAATATAATCTAAATTCAAGATTTAAGTAGAAAATTTCAAAACCTTCAAGTTATAAGTTTAATACAATTCTTGTTGAATTCTGACACATGGTACCCAAAAAATGTAATAGAATAGAAAATAAAATAAGGGATCTTTTAAATTTGGCACAAATAATGGAAAAATAGAAATTCATGAAAAACATAAGGAATGTGATATGTAGTGTAAGAAAACACCAAGTTAAATGAATTTTACTCTCTTTAATACCATATTACATAATAAGAGTTTCAAACAAAAAATTGTCTCCAAAATAATCAATAAAATATCATACATTGACCTTATAGTAATTTGAGATAAAAGTCACTACATTCACAAAAATAATTTAGGAACTTTCCTTTAATAGCAAAGAAATATCATCATTGACACAATGAATACGACATTTGCAACACATTTCTCCATGGCTACATAGAAAGAAGATGGTGGTTAACACCAAAATCGTCTCAAAATTGCTA
The DNA here is from genome assembly GCA_023846275.1 of Vanilla planifolia. NCBI lineage: Eukaryota > Viridiplantae > Streptophyta > Magnoliopsida > Asparagales > Orchidaceae > Vanilla > Vanilla planifolia. Next base: position 24,909,319 of record CM043874.1, on the reverse strand, counting down.
CTTGATTTGTTTATAATCAACCAACCACACATTGTACTTAGACCACTTAGTTAAGTTGTATATACCACATAGAGTTGTTTTAAGAAAACTTACTCTAGTTAGGGTAAGCCATATGGATCATGTTAGCTATTTACAAGTTCCATATCACCTTGGTACATACAACAATACAAAAAAAATAATTACCAAAATATAGTTAAGATGTGACAGAATTCTACAAAATAAAAATAGTCTAAGACTATTAAGAATGAATTCTAATGATTATAAATAGCTCCAAAATACTCTCAAAACCTCTAAAAAAATCAGAAGTTGCATTATATCACAAAGTAAACTCCAAACGAGGGTAAAATAATTTGGTGAAACTGTCAAGATTAAGTCCTGATAATTCAAATGTAAATAAATATAATATAAATACAATGTTGATACATCATAAAAAGTAAAAAAATGGATATAGTGTGGCTTTGTAGTAGTTTGATATCATCTTCAAAACTAAGAAAAATGCAACAATTGCACCAACTATTTTACATCAAAAGGCAATAAGATCAAGGAACCTGACCTTAGTTGATGAAATAAAATGGAAGAAGGAAGGAGATTCTTGAACGAAGAAAAGGATCTAATTCTTTCAAAAGAATTGAATGAGGAGTCGTATGAGGTGAAAATATCATGTACGGTTCTATAGAGTGACAGTACGGGTGACTTATCTGTCAGCTTTTTCACTATCATCCCAAAAAAACCAAATTTTGGCTTATGTAAAGTTGCTAGAGTACGATTAATCTCTGCATTGCAAATTACTGCTTATATACTTGGTATTGGCCATAATTTACATGAACATTCTATAATATTACTAAGAGGAGGAAGAGTTAAGTATTTACCCAGTGTGAGATATCACATTATTTAAGAAACCCTATATGCTGTTGGAGTAAAGGATCGTTGACAAGGATGTTCTAATGCATTGTAGATTCTTATCCAAGACTTGTATCATTTGATGATATTGTGTTAATAATGATAAGAGAATTTTATTGAAATTTCTTAAAGAAAAAATTGCAAGTGTACAATGATAATGGAGCATTACTAATAATATAGCTTAAGATTATCTTTGCTCCAAGTTGAAGGGAGATAATGATTGTCCCTTGTTTGATGTTTGTATGCACTTGGTTCAACCACATCCTTAATTATGTATAAGCCTTCCCAATTAGGTGTTAAATTGCATGCTTCTTCTTTTCATTAAGAGAAATTGCCCTTATAAAGCACAAGGTTCCCTTTGTTGATAAATATCTACTTTACAATGTAGTTATGATATATCTTCATATAATGCTTTCTTTTTTGTTATGTCATTGCTGTTTGTAATCATCTTTTCTTAGGGTTCAAACATTTGAGTCTCATTATTTAAGTTAGCCCACTTAAATAGTGAGGAGTTGCCATTATTATTTAGAACAATTTAAACCTACTAAATAAAGAACTGAAGTTATTATAGCTTTAGCATTATATACCAACAAAAAATGGGTCCCTAGTTATCAAGGGTGTGTCCTTGTATGCTTAAAAGAAGAAAGAATGCTCATCAGCCAACTTATATTTTCTTACATCAAGCTTGAGCTTCAAAGTCATTAGTGTGTTTATGTTGGCCACTTTTACATACCTCTGCCTTTAGATGACCAATGAATGTGACTTTTATTTGATCTTGAGAGATTATCATAACTCTTAACTTTCTTTGACCTATAAGGTTATAACATGCCAATGACAATGGCTAATGGAGTTCCAAACTACAAAGGATTCCAAATCACAAAAAAATATGTCCATTGGCTACAATTCATTATGTCATAGATTTTGCCTTGATATGTTTAGTGAAGTAGGCAAAGAAGATTAATAGGTATTTTTAGTTACATAAAGTTATAAAAACTATGCCTAGGAATTTCCTCTTTTAAATGAATTGTTAGAAGATATTATTTAAGCAGATGGATGCAACTTGTTGTTGAGACTTGTAGTAGCCTTATTAAAGAATTTTGAAAGTAAGAGTATGACCAAATGAATTGTTACACACTCTTTGAAGTAGACTTGTTTAATGATACAACGTGTCTCTATCTTTGGCATAAAGTGTAGGCTTAAGAAAGCCTTTGTAGTTTGTAATGCTATTGATGAGATAATGTTTAGTGATTTAACTTTGGATATATTTAGCATCATCTTTAAAAGTTGGGGCGATACCATAACTAAGCTTATCATTGGATCCATCTTTTTGGGTAATACGAAGAACTACAAAAGTCTAAGCTAATCTACAACGGTGGTTGTTAGCTCATAGATTGATGTTTTTCTACCTTAGTTTTGATCATAGATATATAAAGTTGCAAGGGACAAGCAACTTTTACACTTACATAAGATAGTTATTGAGTGTGGAATCTTAAGTCTTAAATGTTAGCTTTATGAACCTAGTGTGATTAATTTGATAATAATAAAATTGTAATATTTGTGATATAATTCTTGCCTTTTAATGAGCCGATTTTTTTAAAAAAAATATAAATGGCTATGCTTGAAGATGGAGAGAGAGGAAGAGCGTTGCTTGAAAAAGCATATTGTTACAAGCAGTGCCAAAGAGAAATGTTTTTTAAGTTATTAAAAAGAAAAAAATGATGAGTTAAGTTAATGGGAGAGAAATGAAATAATTATAAAAAAAGGGAGAAAGTGTTTGTTGAAAAAAGTGAAGAACTTGAAAAAACAATAAATTAAACTTATGAAAGGATTACTATATAATACAAATGCATTTTTTAGACCACTACACTAGAATTAAGGTAGGAATTAATGTGCAATATAGATGCATTTGATTTGATATTTAATGTTTAATAGTTATCAATTTTTTATTTTAAACTAGATGTTATTTAAAATAACAAGTCTTATTTCTTAAAAAAATAAGAGTATATATGTAATTATTGATATATTGCAAATATTTTAGAAAAATTAAAATATTTTATATTTCATTTTATGAATGTGATATTTGTTTTGTTATATAATGAACATGAAATTTAGGATCTTTTTATTTTATCTAGTATAATTGTTTTATTTTGCATATCATAATAAGCATAGATACCTAATTATATGAAACTAAGATAATAAAAAGAAACAAGTAATGATTCTCTACATATATCAAATTTTGTTATATGAAACTAAGGACAAAAGGGAGAATTAATCTCTCAACATACTTTAGTTACTATATTATTTAAAAAAGTATATTTTTTTGAGAAATAGTTTAATGATGTAATCTATTTAAGAAGTGACCAACTTGGTATGTCCTATACTAAGGAACAATTGAGTAATATAACCCAATAATAAAAATAAAAATTATTGGGTGTATTTTGTTCTGAGAGACAACCTCAAGATGTAATTATAAATGATTTAAAAGAAAAATTTATAAATGAAAAAAAGAAAAAAAAAGTAAAAATTGAAAAGATAAAAGAACCATAACTAAAAAAAATTGAAATTTTAAAATAGCCAAAGTGTTGGCACAAAAAAAGATAAAAAGTTTCATCATAATGATAAGATAAATTATATGAGTATGTATAATTTTTATTTTATTCACTTTTTAAATTATATAGAATGTTTGTTATTTTGATCTTAGCAATAACATGAATATAATATTATAATGTATTGTATTTATGTTATATAGTATTTATCTATTGAGCCTGGGATAATACCTTAGTATTTTCTTAACATTAACAATTATATATGATAATGTTGTACATCATGAAAACATGAAAATGAGTAAATTGATAAGCTTGTATTTTAAGTATTGCAACTCTTTTTATTTTAATGTCATGTATTAAAAGATGATTTTGAAATATAACAAGCTATTATATCAGTTAAATTGATATCTTTCTTTTGATTGGATTACTCGTGTTGTTTTTATTGCACATCAATATGAAACTTTATATTTGATAATATTTGAACTAATTTTATATTTTGTTATGACATTGAAAAAGGTAAACAAATGTGTAACAGCCTTAGTTTTCTTTATTTTATTTATTGTATTTTTTTAGAAAGAGCTCTTTGAGACGAGTTTAATGATGTTTAATTTGTAATTTTTGGAACTATAATGAATAAATTATGAATTTTTAAGGATTTGAGATAAATTTGTAATGTGGAGGATAGATCGATAATTTTTAAATGTCGGCTTAGTTCAAATTCGACGACGAGGACGAGGTTTCCTGAGTGCGACGACGAGGTTTCCGACAGCTGCTGTTTTTGCGTAGAGAAGTTTCGGCACGCTACAGTAACATCCAACGAGGATTTCCGTGAGCATTGGCACGCGACAGTGACGGCCGGCGAGGATTTCCGTAAGTTCCGACATGCGACAGTGACGACCAGCAAAGGTTTCCATAAGGTAAGAAATAATTTCTTTGTCGTTGGGGTTGTGTAAAGCTTTCCGGTGAGCGGGGGAGACCGAGAGGCGGAAGCCGAGCTGGATTCGACCGATTCAGCGCGTGAAACGGCCGATCCAGCACCGGAGAAAGATTTCTGTTTTCACCGGACGCACAGGAGAAAAATATGAACCGGTTCAGTTGGACCAGGTTTTCACTGCTGAACCGGGCGCGCCAGGCACTGGCGGTCCACCGTCGCGGAAGAAATTTAAGGGATTTTGGGATTATTTTAGCTGTTAGGGAAAGCTTTTAGAAAGTAGTATTTGGGATTTTTGGCTGTTTGGGAAAGCTTTTAGAAAGCAGAATTTTTAACTGTAGGGAATAATTTTTAGAAAATAACTTTTGGCTAATAGGTATATTTTAAATTGATTATATTTAATTTATGGGCTTGTAGAACATCAAGAAAAAATAAGAGGTGGGCAACAAAATTTGGTACAGCAAATCCAGGTAGATAAATTCCTAACCCTGTGATGTAGCACAATACTATGTGTTTGTTTTACATGGTGTTTTGGTTGTTCTATATGTTGATGTTTATTTCATTTGCATGATAACTAAAATGGAAAGAAAGAATATGGTACAATATGCTAAAGAAAGAAACGAAACAATATGACATGAAAGGTCTTTTGATATGGCATAATTGTTTGGAATTATGATTGGAAATGGTAGTAAAAATAGATTCTCAGAGGACATTATCCTCACCACTAGGCCCAGCATGTGTTGTAGGGTATCGATCTTCAGATCAGATATCTGCCTAGTGTTTATACCAGGCCCAGCATGTGTCGTAGGGTATCGATCTTCGGATCAGATATATGTCTGGTATTATGTGCTATAACTCCATGATGATTTACATCAGGCTCAGCATGTGTTGCAGGGTATGGTACCATACCTGCCTCGTGGCACTAGGCCCATCATGTATTGCAGGGTATCGATCTTCGGATCAGATATCTGCCTAGTGTTATATGTTTGGTTGGATGCTGGCTGGAGGTCATTTATTAATGATGATTGGATTCAGAGGATAATGCGTCAAAAGGAATTGGGTCCGGTAATAACACACTATATAAGGAACTGACATTTCTTTATAGTTTTCATTTGGCATTACCTTATATATATGACATATGGTATGGTTTTAGCTTGATGCATATGATTCATCTTTATTGTTTATGGTATTTTATTATGTCTTTTTATTTACTTGGTTAACTATGTGGATTTATCTATTGAGACTTATAAATCTCATTTAGTGCTTACATCACAGGTCATGAAACCACTACACCAAGAGATGAGAATGGTGCTGATACAGAAGAGCTATTTTTCAAGAGATGTGTGAGAGTGGGAAAGTTTTACTGTGATTAAATGGTTTTAAAAACATGCCTATATATATACTTGGGATTTTGGAGTTAGTGTTTGCCTTATCGTCGAGTCCCCACCTTGGGTTTTTGTTCCTTGTCCTCACTTAGATGATGTATTTGGCGACTTTGACGTTAAATTTGTGATCTAATGGTACTGATTTAGGTGGGGGCTTGACAAAATGTTTTTAAAAAAATAAAAAATGTTTTCAAACCAATAAATAAAAAAAAGAAATAAGAGAACTTAGACAAATTTCAATGATGATCCCAATTCCAGACAAGGAAAGTGGCAATGTAGGCTAACATCATTGATGGGGTACGACTTAGAAGATAACATTATTAATAATCTAAGAAATTGATGCTATAGGTTGGAAGCTGGTGAAATCGTATAATTACCAAGAGTATTGTATAACTTTTGTGATCATTTCTTAATTTCTTTGTTTTGCTTATGTGTAAGAATACTAATATGATGACCAATCTAGTAGGTAAAGCATATGCCCTTTCTTATTGTTTTTTTGGAAAGGGAGAATGCCCTTCTTGATAACTTTTATGTAATTTTATTACAAAGCATAGCATTTGTACTTAACATTTTATATTTTTTTAATATATAATGCATATGTTATGATCAATTTTTTGTAAAAGAACTTCCCAACTACCAAATGGATTATAACGAAGAGTTTGAACTTTACTAATAGCCATCCAAAAATAAATGAAATTCAAGTTAAGATTTATTTGGTGCCTTGTGAATTTTTAATATGGAGATTTGAAAATTATTTGAGAAATAAATTTTATGTAAATAAAAATTTAAGTTTTTATTAAATTTGATTTTTTTATAAATTAAAAAATATATATATTTTAAAAAATGATTAATAATATCATCAATAAAAGAAAATTTATCATTCAAATTATTAGATATAATAGATCATTTTATTATCTTATTATATTATTTTGAAAGAGTGAAATATTATAATAGAATAATAAAACTAGCTTTTATTTTATTTTTTTAATAAATAAAAAAATATTTTATTCTAACAAAATACTATTATTATTTTCTGAATTTCATTCTACTTTAGAAAAATAAAAATTTTATGTTATATAAAATCTTTTTTCATTGAAATATTACAATAAAAATTTCAAATAAATATTTTCAGCAATAACATAATTAATCATCACACCACTACACAAAGCCCATTTGTCATCGCGCTGACTCCATCGACGCAAAGCCAAAACGAACCTCAAAGCTTTTCTATGCTCCAGAAGCCACAAGCCCTAGACTTCATTTCTCCTTTGGTCTCTGCAAAGCCCTAGAGAAACCCTACTCCAGTTTGCCGGCTTAAGCCCCATGGATGATAGTCTCTATGACGAGTTCGGCAACTACGTAGGTCCTGAGATCGAGTCCGACCGAGACTCCGATACTGATGAAGATGTCGGAAATGCTGACGACAAGTCCTCCGGCGCGGAATCTTCCCATTCTGATGAGGATGGAGCCTCTCACACTTCTGCCGCCAATGGTTGGCTGACCACAGCTGGCGGTGGCCCCGACGACATGGACACCGACACTACCGGCTCGCAAATTGTTCTAGCCGAGGACAAGAAGTATTACCCCACTGCCGAAGAGGTCTATGGAGAGGGCGTGGAAACCCTTGTGATGGACGAGGATGAGCAGCCGCTCGAACAGCCAATCATAAAGCCAATTCGCACCATCAAGTTCGAGGTCGGCGTTAAAGACTCTTCTACTTACGTCTCCACTGAATTTCTTCTCGGCCTTGCCTCAAACCCCACCCTCGTCCGCAATGTTGCACTCGTTGGTCATCTTCAGCACGGGAAGACGGTGTTTATGGACATGCTTGTTGAGCAAACCCATGAAATTTCGACATTTGATACGGAGAGGGAGCGGCATATGAGGTACACAGATACCAGGATAGACGAGCAGGAGAGGCAGATATCCATCAAGGCCGTGCCAATGTCCCTTGTGCTGGAAGACAGCAACGCCAAGTCCTACCTCTGCAATATCATGGACACCCCTGGCCATGTTAATTTCTCTGATGAGATGACTGCGGCACTCCGCCTTGCTGATGGTGCAGTAGTGGTTGTGGATGCAGCTGAAGGAGTTATGGTAAGGTCACTTGGCTTTGTTGTTGGATTTAACCTTTTTTTCACTTGCATGTAGAAGTTGTCTTAGGGCCTGTTTTTTTGGTTCCCCTGGTTTGAGTTAACCCATAGCTAAGTCAATTTATCCAATCACCCCCTCTTGGCATTTGATGATTTTGCTGCTATTTCATTCACATAATCTCGAGCTTATAAAGAAGAAATGGATACCTTCTCTTCTCATTTAACTCTCATCATTTCCCTTTCATTACCTACTCCAAAAGTTGACATATTGTCCTAGCCATTGTCAGCAGTCTCCCGTAGCCAAGTTTTCAGTACTACAACTTCTACGTTTGAATGCACTTTGTCACCGCCAATAAATATCATCATCAGTAGCTCGATAGCTCCCAAGTTTTGCAGCTGGCCTATACAACACCTACAAACTCTACATCATCTCATACATAAACCTGTCAGCAAACTCAAACCCAGATAAGCAACTTTCATTGGCCTTTTCGTTCGTTTTTGTTGTAGAAATTATTCTCACTTTATTAATTACTTAGCTTCATCGTAAGTAACCCCAAGGTTGATATTTAACTCAGCACCTAGGCTAAGAGATAGTCCAGCGTCTCTCTCTCTCTCTCTCCACACACACACACACACACTCTCACACGCATGATTATTTTGATCACTTAAGTTTCTGAAAAATCTTATAGATGCTGACTGGAATATACAAGTTTAGTCATGTTTTATATTTCAATTAAGTAGGATTTTAGATTTTGATGATCGAGTTATAATTAAATGGACATGAAACACATACTATTATATGATTAATGTTTTATATTTTAATTACAAAAATGAGCCATATATGATGTGAAATTTATAATAGAAGTTTTCATATATATTGCCATATATGAGCTGACGTAAAATCTAAATGTCAAGATACTTAGGATAAATTCATATTTGGGCCCATACTACATTTTTAAGATTCAAGCAGTGATCATACGTTGAATTACCTTGTTTGAATCAATTTACTTTATGGTTTATGAACTGAACCATTTTTTACCTAGGTTTAGTATGTATATCCTTTGAAAACATGAGCAAACTAGTGATCATTCATGCAATAATTGATCTAACCATCAAGCTCATTCATGAATGGAGTTTATAATGACTTCTTAGTTATCTAATTTATTTGTGATTTATTTGGTCTTACAACTTGCCTTTTGTGATACATGGTATGTTACCTAAGGTAAACTATGGCAATCTAATGTTCATGCATGCTAGGGTTAAAATATTAAAACCATGTATGCACCACATCAATTAAATTAAGTCTTGTCCCTGTTATGGATGCTTGAACTTAATGATCTTAGACATTTAAGATTCAACGCATGCACTTCTTGATCTATCCATTAATCACATTCCAGTATGAAATAATGATATGCATAGATGTGTTAAGAGCATATGTGCTAACTTTTGAGGAATAAGATAATGAACTAATTATGTTGGTTTTACCAAACCTAGGACTCTTGCTCAAAACTGGAATGTTCTTCCATTATTTGACATCCTTGAACCTTGAAGATGATCTCTAAGTCAATTGTCACGTGCCAATGTTTTCAACTCACCCATCCATCTAATTGTACATATCTATTTGTTGAACCTGTAATTACAGAAGACAAAATATTGACAATAGGACATGCACTTAGAAATATCATTGAAATTAGAGTTCAATAGGGATCATGGGACCAATACTGTTCATAAATTGGAAATTCGATGAGAAGCGTGATAAATATAATGTACTTATTTCTTGATGAACAGGTAAATACAGAGCGAGCTATACGTCATGCTATTCAAGAGAGGCTCCCCATTGTGGTTGTGATAAATAAGGTATGATGTTATCTGATTGTTTCTTCAATAGATTACTTGATCATGGTTTCATGGTTTCATTTATTGTGTTAGGTTGATAGGCTAATCACAGAACTAAAGCTGCCTCCAACTGATGCTTACTTCAAGTTGAGGCACACACTAGAAGTAATTAATGACTTGATTTCTTCATTCTCCACCACTGCCGGGGGCACCCAGATTATTGACCCTGCAGCTGGAAATGTTTGCTTTGCTAGTGCGAGTGCTGGGTGGTCTTTCACGTTGCAGTCATTTGCTAAATTATATGTGAAGGTTCATGGAATATCTTTTGACTATGCAAAGTTTGCTTCACGTTTGTGGGGAGATGTGTACTATCATCCTGACAGGACCTTTAAGAAGAAGCCCCCAAGCGATGGTGGTGAAAGATCTTTTATTCAATTTATTCTGGAACCATTGTATAAAATTTACAGTCAGGTTATTGGAGAGCATAAAAAAAGTGTTGAGTTAACTCTTTCTGAACTTGGTGTAACTCTTAGCAATGCATCTTATAAATTAAATGTTCGGCCTTTGCTAAGATTGGCTTGTAGCTCCGTCTTTGGATCTGCTACTGGATTCGCAGACATGCTTGTTCATCACATTCCGTCTGCCAAAGATGCTGCTGCCAAGAAGATAGAGCACATATATGCAGGGCCTCAGGACACTTATGTTACTGAAGCAATGAAAGATTGTGATCCTTCTGGACCTCTAATGGTTAATGTCACAAAACTTTATCCGAAGTCTGACTGCAGTGTCTTTGATGCTTTTGGGAGAGTGTACAGCGGTACAATCCAGACTGGTCAAACTCTGAGGGTACTTGGTGAAGGGTATTCACCAGATGATGAAGAAGATATGACTGTCAAAGAAGTTACCAAGTTGTGGGTTTATCAGGCTCGTTATCGTATCCCCATTAGCAAAGCTCCAGCTGGTTCATGGGTTCTAATAGAAGGTGTTGATGCATCAATAATGAAGACTGCAACATTGTGCCCTCTGGATATGGATGAAGATGTTTATATTTTTAGGCCTCTTCGATTCAATACACTGCCAATAGTAAAAACTGCAACTGAACCATTGAATCCCAGTGAGCTACCCAAGATGGTGGAGGGCTTAAGGAAAATTAGCAAGAGTTATCCTCTGGCAGTTACCAAGGTTGAGGAGTCAGGAGAACACACTATTCTTGGGACGGGAGAGATATATCTTGATTCCATCATGAAAGACCTAAGGGAGCTTTATTCTGAAGTGGAAGTTAAAGTGAGGTTTTTGTAATGCTGTACTTATGGAAGCTAATTTCTTTACTGCTGGCTCAAGCATATATATGCTGATACAGGTAGCGGACCCAGTAGTTACTTTCTGTGAAACAGTTGTCGAATCATCTTCAATGAAGTGCTATGCTGAAACACCAAACAAAAAGAACAAAATCACTATGGTAATGTTGTTCTTCAGTTTGAACTATTTTTAGGTTTGGTCAAGTCTATGATTTTGTTTCTACTGCTTCCATTCTTTTTCAGATTTCTGAGCCACTAGAGAGGGGAGTGGCTGAAGATATTGAAAATGGTGTTGTTAGCATTGACTGGAGTCAAAAGAAAATTGGTGACTTCTTTCAGAAAAGATACGAATGGGATTTATTGTCTGCAAGATCAATATGGGCTTTTGGACCTGATAAACAGGTAAAATAATGTTAATGTGCCATTTGTTATTAGGAATTTTATTTTGGAATTTATTTGATACAAGTTATAAATTCCTCACGTTCTGAAGCTTAGTGCACAGAATTTGATAATATGTTTAGTTGCCATGCAAGAATTTTTCGCTATCATTGTTGCTAATAGTTGCTCTTTTGGCATTAAAACTAGGGACCAAATATCTTATTGGATGACACCCTTCCCAGTGAAGTTGATAAAAACTTGCTCAATGCTGTGAAGGACTCCATTATTCAGGGGTAAGGAAAGAGCTTATGAGCTTTTGTGACATATTAACCTATTTTTCAAGCAAACATTTTTGTTATCTACTCTTATCATTAGTTTCCAATGGGGAGCTCGAGAAGGACCTCTTTGTGATGAACCAATCAGAAATGTCAAGTTCAAGATCCTTGATGCTTCTATTGCAGCTGAACCACTGCATAGAGGTGGTGGTCAGATCATTCCAACTGCTCGGCGTGTGGCTTATACTGCCTTTCTTATGGCAACACCTAGGCTCATGGAACCTGTTTACTATGTGGAGGTAATATGATATACGTCAGAGTTCTTTCTAATTTATCCTTTTTTTCTGTCACTGAATTGGCATATACAAGGTACTCTTATAGATTCAAACTCCAATAGATTGTGTATCTGCAATCTACACTGTATTATCCCGACGGCGTGGGCATGTTACTGCTGATGTTCCCAAGCCCGGAACCCCTGCTTACATTGTGAAGGTTTGGACTAGAGATCTTTGTTGACTTATTGCCAAACTATGGGAATTCTATGTATAAGCTTATATGGGAAAATATCAAGCTTTCTGTTTTCTCAGTTTTTCTGATACAGCTTTATCATGTTTATGTTTTCTAATGCTTTGTAGGCTTTTTTACCCGTCATTGAATCATTTGGCTTTGAAACGGATCTGAGGTACCATACTCAGGGTCAGGCATTCTGCCTCTCTGTGTTTGATCACTGGGCAATAGTGCCTGGTGACCCACTTGACAAAAATATTGTTCTTCGCCCTCTTGAACCAGCACCAATTCAACACCTTGCTCGTGAGTTCATGGTGAAAACAAGACGGAGGAAGGTATGTGAAATAACTTCTATCTTGTGAGTTTTTAGCTTAGTGCATCTTTAACCTGACTCTTGATCAATGCAGCATTAATGCCTTGATTTCTACATGACTTTAAATACCTTCTTATTAACTGCAATGCAACTCATATTGGTTATGTTATAAATATATGCACACATATGCATGAACAAATACTGAGAGTATGGCTTCGGTCACATATTAAATGTGTTTATATTAATGAATCCGTTAAATTATTTTGGGATAGATCGAAGCCCTTTATTCTTGAGAGTGTTATCCACAGTCCATTTCTAAAACATTAGCACTTGTTCAGTAATTCTAAGTGAACTTCTTTATTTATTTCTTGAAAATTAATTTTTTTATCCGAATAAATATAATATTTTCTCCAATTATATCTGATTAGTTGATGACATGAGGACATAGGGATTTCTATCATGGATTGGATTTAGGTTGACCTTGACTTGTTATTGACTTTGATTGAGTAGCTTTATCTTCTAGGGTTATGAGCTTCGTTCTGGCATGACGATTAGTTGTTTCAGTTTTCTATCAAGATCTATGCTTCAGTTACCTGTTTAGCAGATAAATGTGAGATGATTTATCTAGGAATTAAACCTGCAACTGAAAGTTATGTTAAAAATTGTAATTCAACCATATGGAAATTCTGATTATGATTGCAAATTCTGATATCTAAAATAATTAATTTACTATGATGCAATCTGGGCAATTCGTCAAAATTATTTTGATCCTTAAAGCTGCTAAAATAAATCAATTCCAATGTAATTAATTTACTAGATCCATCAAATTTTTGAAGTTTGAACATTTGTTAAATTGAAAAAAATAAGATCAACAAAAACTTCATTTCCTGCAAATATTTTAAGGCTTCATGTTCTCACTCTACCAAGATGTTTAAATCGTGGAAGCATATAAAATACTTTTGATTTTTGGTAGCAGGCATGAAACCTCAACAAATCACCATGATTTTTGTGTAGGGTATGAGTGAGGATGTAAGTATCAGCAAGTTCTTTGACGAAGCTATGATGAATGAGCTTGCTCAACAGGATGCCGAGCTTCATCTCCAGATGACTTGAGAGACCAACATCAACTCAAGCAAGTGTTCGCTGTGCTTTGCTTGCAGGTGAGTTAAGCTCATGTTCTTCCTTTGATGCATCTTTTGGTTTTGCTTAAGGAATTCTTGGTGTTGTATTCGTTTTATTCTTCCTTAGGAGTTTGTAGAGTAACGTTTTTGCTTCAGAGTTAAATCATAACAAACATTAATGTGTAAAAGCTTTGGTTTTTGTACTTTATTTGGTGTAAGTACTCTCATTTTATTAAAGGTGAAGGATATTAATCTTAATGAATTCTTTATAAAGTATAGATGTATCAATTTACATTTTTTTTCGTTGGATTTGATTAATTGTGCTTAGTTGTATTATGATTCGAGTAACAATGCTACACCATCCTGTATTACATGTCATTTTAGGGATAACAAAATTGAGATTAATACATCTTTTAAACAGGTATTGTTCATCCTTTAGATGTGTAAAATTACACATTCAACATTGAATCCTATTGTCAGTAATCAACCATAACAGTGAAACCTTCATGAAATCAACCGCCTTAAACACGAAGAGACACTCATAAGAGACTCAATCAAAACAAATGAGAAGTTGATCATAGAACATCAACCCAAAGCAGTAGTAGACATTTTGAAACTAGTAGAACAATTTTTATCTTCTGTTGCTGTCCCTATAGGGTCCCTCACTCTCTTGGTCCTTTAGTAAACCTAATAGGGCGAGTAGGCCAAAGAAGAAGAAGCCTCCAGACCAGTAAGGACCTCCACCACCACCGCCACCACCACCGCCATCATCATCCCGTGGTGGAAAGCCTGTTCCGCCATCGTCAAGTTGAGGCGACTTCTCCTTACCTAAAAACATAGCATGAACAACATTTATCATTGTTAGGTAACGGTATTTGTTGTGTTTTAATATTGATATCTAAAACATAATATCATCTAAAGGCCAATATTATTTTAAAACTTATTAATATTTTTTAATGTTTGACTTAATTTATATAGATAAATTTTTGTTCTTTTTTTTTTTTACATCTATATCTACATGCTTGCTTAAATTTGATTGACATTTTGATAACAAATTTTGGGTATTATTTAGAAATATAAAATTAAATATTTAATATATTTAAATGACATTATTTTATATAATAATATAATTAAATTAAAACAGTCGTATTTCAAAGACCTAGAGAGAATTATTTATATTTTATGGGTTTATATGTACTTAACAATTTGAACTATTTTAAGATTTAATTGGCATAATTACTAAAGTTAAAAGCAAGCTTTTTAAAAAATTTTATATTATTATTATTATTTTTTTTTTGTGGCAAAAAAGGGCACCTAACATGACTTTTCAGTCCAAAACATTTCATTTAATTGTTTGAAAGATGATAGGTAAAAAGCTAAAAATCAACTTAAAACTCCAAATAGGTCTGGCTTTGTAAATAAAAAGAGATATTTTGTGAGGTCAATTGGCATAGCATTTTAAGAAGGTGCATTTTATAAACACACTAATCTACAAGTGGTAGGTTTTATTTATATTTTAATATTTAAACAAGTTTAAATGTATTTAAATGATATCAATTATCTTACAAGGAATAACCCATCTAAATCCTAGAGCATCTATCTTATGGATTAAATGAAAGCCCAAACTCATTTGCACCCCTACAAGATACCTCTAACATCATTGAAAGTAAGATGTAAGCTATGATATGTCACATAAATATGACTTTAAATGAAGCAAAAGGCCGAACCATAAAGCTGGATGCTTCGTACCTTGGATGGGAGCATTTGTGATTATCGTAGTAGTAGACTGACGCTGTATCGTTTGGGTTTGCTCTGCTGCACATCTTGCATTCTAAAGCAGGAAGAAACACATGTTATTAGCTAACTACAGATAAAAACAATCGTGTGGAACTATTCCCTAACTTCAACACGAAAAAATAATCGTCAAAGAATCACATTAAAAAGACAACATACAGGTTTAAGGAGTCCCACTGTAAATTTTACTATTTTCCAAGAAACAATCAGTGAGAAAATGTAAGCATAGGCCACCAATGCAGTTTATTATGCAGTACAGTAGCAATTACCAGTTGGTAAGGACTTCAGAAACAATAGCCACAAGTTGCTTAGTTGAAATTTGGGTAAAACTATTGGTTCAGCTTTGCTTTACAGCCAAAAAACTAGTCGTTGTACCATATCCAAATGCATTGTTATGAGTCTTACAAGACTATTTGCAACTTGTAGCAGATCAGTTACCCAGCTCAAGTCAAAAAGTGTTTCCACAATCTTCACAGGGTATCTTGCAACTAGACGAGAGCAGTTATTGCCTGTCATCCAGCCCTTGACTCCCAATCTTAATATCCAACCATTGATGAGGCAAATCCCCACATTCGTAAGACAGCCCAAATCTCCTCACTTAACTGCACCAAAGCAGTGTCTACAGGCCAACCATGGTCCACCATGCAGTCCAGATTAGACATTCAAAGTTTGATAGCTCATGTCAAGCTTAATAGAAAAGCCCAATCTTCAAACTTGATGCCCAGTCTCAGTCTCTAATGTTCTAAAATCTTCCAAGATTTGGTATCTATTGCTCTGGACTCAAGTCAATCGGAAGATATTGTCTCCCATTAGCCAATCAAATGGTTGCTTTGGTAAAGGCATAGATCACAAAGACATGGTGATCATTTGATCCCGTGTATTTTCTTGTAGGACTGGTCTACCAACCTCCCACCCAGCCCAAGAATAAGGAGAACACTAACAACTCCAGTGATCTTATGCTGCAATTGTCACCAGATTGATCGACCAAATGATGCACACAATAATATTAGCTTCTTACAAGTCAAATTAGTGTATATTTTCCTCTTAGATAAACTAATTATAACTTGCTTGTGCATCTAATCACTCACCATAGACATTCGCTAGAGTAGTAATGTCCTTCATCATTTCCTCTTTTTAGCATGCTAAATGCACAGTTGGGCACATTTAGCATGCACGAGTTCCTAAGCACCTAGCCTTCCAGTATGCGCATTGCAGAGTGGCCACACAGGCAATTGTTGTTGCTCTGTAGTACTTGACAACTTTTGTTGTTTTGTTTCCTCTTGATTTTTTCTCAATTTTTGAATTTCTTGATGATTTAATGAACCTATTATTGAGTTCTTATCAATAAGTATAAACTAGATAATCAGACATCATAAATATTGAATAAATTACAAGATGCCCTAACTTAACCTCCAAAAACTTAACCCAACAATAGCTGTTGGACACCTATTCACCAAATATCATGTATTGGATACAATCTCAACCAAAAAATCTTTGATAAGACCAACATTAGTAAAAAGTATCACACTTTTCAAGGGAATTTCTATTCATCTTCTTTGCCACTCCATTTTGTTGAAAAATTATCACTACTTTTTCATGCTTGGCAATAGTATTCTTTTGTCAAAAGATTATAAACCCTGCAAACCATACTCAAACATTATTAACCCTCCATTATTTAATTCTTTTTTTTTTATATGTTCTTCTACGAATACCTTTACTTCTTAAAAAACTCAAATGTATCACCTTTTTTCTTGAACATATATACCCAAACCATTTTAAAGTAACAATCAATAAAATTCGAAGGGTATCTAAATTCTTTCCTTGGAATGGGTACTAACATGTCTCTATAAATTAATGTTTATATTTTATAGCATATTTAATTCTACAAATTGACGTGTGTAATCTAACATTGTGATACTCACCCAAAATAAAAGGACTTACAAGAATCCAATGCAATAGTCCATCCAAAAAGCAATATATTTTTGCTGAACTCTAACATACGTCCAATTTTCACAGATCATAACTTAATCACCTAATGAAGAAACTAAACAAAAACTATACTTAACATTGGCCTTAAGAAAGTATGGATTACCAAATTTCATGGCTTTGAACATAAGTATAGTACTCTAAGACACAACATGAGTTACTTTCAACTGAATTAATCTCACCTATCCAGGAAGTCATAAAAACCTATGAGAACATTTCAACAATTGACATTTAACTAGAGAACAACTTATTTGAGTATCAAGTGATAAAAACAATCAAAACCTGAAATCTAACACTGTAATACATATAACCATCCATGGTTGTCAAAACTATATCAAGAGCCCATTTGAATACAAGTAAATCAAATTGGCACTTCATTCTTTTTCTTTTCTCCTTTTGTCTTGCTTGCAAAAGAATACACTTAGAATTTCAAAGTTCAAGCTTTTTGAAGTAATGAAATTCAGCATTTCTCTTGGGGTATGCATTTTGCAATAATGTTGTTGGATACGACCAGGAGATGGTGGAAAGAAGGTAAAGATGGGGTGGTGGGGGGGTTGAAATCTGGATAAATTCAGTGCAGACTTCAGGGCTAGAAAAAGAAGAGTAAAAGTGTGGCAAGGAGACCAAATTTGGGAAGGCCTAAAAGATCAAAGTTTTAGCTCTAAGGGTACTCTAAAATCCTGCTAAAGTTTAGCTCAATAAGACAAGCATTTGTCTGGAGGGAGGGGTGCAGGCGTAAAGGGTACATAGGATTACTGACCAGATTTTTCAAGTGACCAAGAACTTTTAGAAGTTCCATTAGAAGTCAAATCAAAGAAACCCTATAAACTAGTGAGGAATGAGAAGTAAGAATCTGTTAAGTCTCATATTGTTTGGTGGCCATTAGGAAGGGTAAAAACCCAAATTACAAAGAGCATACAGAAAATTGAAAATTTGCAGGTCTTAGAAAGAGAGTATTTTAGCACACTTTCATTTAAAATCTGTAGGGAGAGGTGTCAGGGTATGTAATATAAAAAGTATAAAGAATATGATGGAAAATGATTTCTTTAGACAAAAAAAGAATCTGATTGGATTGATATCAAGATATCTAATGAATTCTACATTCATTCATTGAATGATAAATTATTACAAGCAAAGGAGATGCACAATTTAAAAAATGAAACATCCCATATTTCACAATTACATCAAGAATTGTTGGACATAAAAAAACAAGAAGAGGTATTATTTTCTTAGATGGCTTCATAAGCAAGAGCATAGCAATAATTATATTCATAATTTTTTTTTCACAAAACTAAGCACCAAAACAGCTTTCAAAAGGGAAAACTATGACATCATAGTCTTAATATATCGAGATATTGTCCCCTTAGATCATCCCATTTCGACCCAAGTAGGTTGTCTCAAAAAACATTTCAATATCTTAAGATCATAACATTTTATATAAATATTAGAATCATTTCATCAATGGTCAATGTGGGACAATTAATCTTTGTATCCCTTCACCTAGAAGTTTGCTAAAAGCCATTCACTATTTAGGGATTCCTTTCTCGAGATATCGCTCGACATTCACTCCTTGATCTCTGAGGTCTTGGGCGTTGCACAAAACAATGCAAGGAGCAAACAAAATGAGGAATTTTGGAGTGAAATTAGATAAAATCTGATGAAAACAAAGGACATAATTGTGATGGTTTCATCATATAAACATCGCCCATGACATCTTGATAGAGGCCACAAATGTTAGAAAGGAGCATCCTACCACATTTCCATCACTTGCACACTTGGAAGCACACAAAGTTATGGGGAAAGCAAAGTATTCGTTCTATGCTTCATTCATGTGTTCACTAGTGGTTGTAAAAGTTTCAAATCCTAGTCATAGCATATCCTTTTATATGGCTCAAGGTGGAGAAGAAATAAAAAAAACTTTGTCTCTAAACTAAACCCAATTGCTTAGTACAATTGGGCTAACTACCCCATGCAATTTAATCTCACCAACTGGTGCAATTGGGATAATCGCACAAGACAATTAAGCCTAATCACTCAATGAGGATGGTTAACTGCACAAAGCAATTGGCCTAAGGCAAAATGCCCATATGGATATGACAATTGTCATTTTAGTTGCCCAACCATGCAAGCCAATTTGGGGTCACCTAAGGCAATCCAAATAAATCTCAAATCGTCAAAAAAACCTTAAGTAGTGTCCAAAAGCAACTAAAACGTAGGAAGCACATCTAGAACTCCTAAAATAGCATCTAAACCCACATGACACATTAGACAAGTAAACATGGGAGATATATCAAATTCTAAATACAACACTAAAGTGCAAAATAAGATCATTGACATAAAACCCCAGCAAAAATGCGTGGCACAATAGCTAAATGTTATTGAATCCCCCTCAAACCACTCGTCATCGAGTTCCAAGGGAATTGAGTGTCGAGGTCTACACCTAGTCGTCTCCACACAACCATGAATATGTTATCTTCCTACTCATCCTCCATGACATCCAAAGGAAGGGGGTCTTCTTTCTAACCACTAGAAACTCTATGGTACCTCTTGCAAATGATGGACCTACTAAGTGTTATGGATTGATAGAGCTCTTGGACAAGATTGCTCCCATTTGAAATAATGATTGTTATGCAATAATATTATTATCTTATGAGACAGAATGAATGACATACATACTCTCACCATCATGATATGATACTAAAGGAGCGTATGGCTAAGTCTAGTTTGGAATGCTATTGATTAGCATGTCCACATCACAAAAGGGAAGTTATTTGGACAAAAAAAATGAAGTGATTTAGACAAATCCACTGAGACATGGTAGCTACCATACATGAGTGGTGCGAAGCACCTATGCTTCACTTCTATGGTATAAGAAGCCAAAGTAATTCTTGACAATGGAGCCTTTCATTAATGGTAAATCTAAGGAGTTTGGCTATAGTTGTTCAACAGAATAGTAATTAAGACCATGCAAGAAGGAAATAGTCATACTTAGATGCTGGTTTAAGCCTTTAGACAGCAAAATAAATTCAACAAAAATATTGAAATGAAGATAAACAATTTCAAAATAAGCTAATACCACCTTGTGTTTTTCCAATCAATGTGATGTTGTACTAACTTTGTAATAAGAGTTGGGTAAGGTGATGGTACAACAACCTCTAGCACACAAAAACTCCAAAAAGATAAGGTACAAAAAATAATGGAATGATAATGATAGGAATACCATACCGAACCAAAAAAGTGATGGATAGAGCTAAAACCATTGACCACTAAGAGAGTTTCTAAGCTTTGCTACCACTTTGAATGGAGGTAAGATACATGGTTTGTCATCGTTGTTGCCAGAGATGGCCCACAATGATGGTGCACAGAAGACAAAGATGATTGGGCAGCCACAACAATAAGGTGTAATAGAATTTCTGGTCAAATTTGTTTCGATAACTTAAGGTTTTCGAAAGTCCTATTTAGAAACTAGATCAAAGAAAAAAAGCATGAAATTTAAGAAAAATAAGGAGAATTAATAATCCGCTAACAAAAATTTTGTAGGTCTTAACAAGAGAAGGCTTTTGAGCACTTACACTAAGAAGATGTGGGTCAGATTGTTGGGGGTATAAGAGGGGTTCACAAGAAAGAGGAACACAGCATGAAACAATATCCTTATATTCATAATGTTTGCACAAAACTAAGTGATAAAAACATGTCAGGCAAGGAAAAAAGTAAAAGGAGCAATCGAGATGGTGAATTTTGAAGTGAAAGTAAATGTATAGAAGTTGAGGGGACCTGAGAAAAAAGGGATTGCGGTTTAGCTATATCACATCACTATTGCCATCATGGCATCTAGCCCAAGGACACAAGTGCTGGAAAAGAGCACCCTACACCCTTTCATTTATTTGCACACTTGGATGCACGCCAATATAAGGGGAAAGCAAATCCTTTATTCCAATTTTCATTCATGTGGTTACAAGAAGCTGCAAAAGTCCAAAATTCTAGCCATAACACAAGATTTTAAAGTTCAAGGTGGAGAAGAAATAGAGTAACACAAGCCTTAGGTCGGGTTCAATTGCCCAATGTTGGGCTAACAACAAAGAGTGGCTCAGCCCAACTATGCAGTGCATTTGCACTTACTATAGCATGGTTAGGCCTAACCTCTCAAGGCAACTACGCTAATCGCCTAATGCAATTTGTTTAAATGCATGGGACAACTAACCTCACAGTGCAATTAGCCCATGCCCAAAATGAATTTTGGAGAAGGCAACTATCATTTCGATTGTACGATCGCCCAATATGGGCCGTTAGGAAAACCCCAAACAGCACCAAAGAACAACCCAAGAAACTGGAAACACATCTAGAACAGTCAAAATAACATCCAAACACTTTTAACCCATTAAACATACCTTAGGCTATAGTGGGATGTACAACAGAATATAAATACTCATACAATAATACAATACAACACAACAAGAGGGCCACTGACACAATCCTAACAGAAATATGCATCTCCTCAATTGCCAGATGTCACATTTGAATCTTTTTTCTTGAATTATCCAATAACAAAGAAGTTTTCACATTTTCAAATTAATCATTTCTTCCATACAACAAATTGAGATAGAGAACATAACAAAATTAAAGCCTTATCATGTTCTTTAATATTCAAATCATTATTAGAAAGATGCAAAAGAAACTCATTATAAGCATCCAAATGTTCTTAAAGTGATGAACCAATTTTCACACCTAAAGGAAACAACTATTTCTTCAAGTACAATTGATTTGTGAGTGGCTGTTCATATAAAAATCCAACTTTTCTTATAAGTGCTTCATAGATCTTAAATAAGCAACATTTTGATGTGTTCTATCTCACAACACAAAATCATTGAACAGAAACCTTTGATCAATTTTTTCACCTCAATTGTTCTACGAAGGCACTCAGTCTTTATAGCCTTGATAAAATCCTTCTTGATTAACCGTGAGTCTGATATTATAAGGTCAAGTAAATTTCAAAGGACATACATAGGGTTTAGCAAAAAAAAAAAAAGCAACTGCCCTGAGTCACAATCAACCATGACTTGCAAGGAATTGCAAAAAGGCTCAAAATAAGAAGACTTCTCCCTCTGTACCCTCATGATGACCTTGATTGTGATTGATCGAATAAACCAAAAACGTTTCATAATAAGAATTGTATTTTATGTTCATAATTTGTTTCATAACTGCTCCAACCAAGTCATCTTTACAAAATATTTTAGCTTATCAAAGACAAATGTGTAAATTCTTCAAATGTTTTACTTCGATCATAGTAACCAATGCCTTGTTTAGATGGAGTATGGAAGGTTAATGGCCCATCAACCTAGGGTGTTAAAAAAACAATTCTACCAAAAATTCCAAACATTAGCAAACTCATTTAAGGATTATTCCTAGCACACAATCATAACTTCATATCTAAGTGTGATTCAATGTTCAAGAAATTGAACTTGCTACATCAAGAATTTTATCTAAGGATTTAAAAAATTCAGAAATGCAAAATTTGTCAAGACTTAACCTTGGCGCTAACTTCCTCTTTAAGAAAACTTGAGGTTTATTAAGCAACGACTATGATTAAAGCTCCTAAATTTCCTATTTATAAACCTAAATGATCGGGATTGTGAAGAGAATTCCAAGAGGCATCCATGAAATTCAGAAATGGCAACCTAGTTTATGCTTGTCAAGTGGACATACCATACAATTAAATACAATGCAAAGTAAAAGAAAATGACTGCCAATAACATGGGATTGATAACAATGTTCCAATTTAGTTTATGATCCCCAAAATCAGTGAAGAGCCTGAGATAAACAGATGGTTTTATGCTTCCTGGTACAAATGACACTATAGACAAATGTACAAATAAAATAATGAAAGGCTTTCTACATACAGACCAATTATGGAACTTGTTAAAACACAAATTATACTTCTTTAATAACACAAACTTATGCTACACAAAGAACAGAAAACTGAACTTAAAGCACCTATTCTCATAATCAGAAACCAAGTTCCTGCACTATTTAGCTCTGAACTATTTATTCTTTTTTACTTGATAGTAGATGTTCATGTCCAACACAGATGTTTCTTGAATTAGAATTGATAAGAGGCTTTAGAAGTAGAATATAGTTCCATTACAAAGATCCCAATTTTAGATCATTATGATTGCAGATAAATAATTGTGATGGCTAAAATTTAAAAGCAAAAGAATTATACAAATATGGGTTCTAGTCATCAGAAACATGATATAGCACTTTGTTAGTATGCTTTTAGCTCTGGATTAATATTACTTCACACATTTTAACTCCAAAATATAATATAAATTAAGAAGTAGCTATATGATACACCTTTTGCACGATGTACATTCATAACAATTAATTTAACTAGATAGAATATTCCAAAAGTAGAGCATTTAATTATAAGAAGGAACAATTAAATTATTTTAAAGCAGATGAATTATACAAATACATCCAGTTCGATGATACCATATCTCACAATTGAATTTCTTAAAATTAGAACAAACATATCAACAACACAGAGCTTGAGAGAGATACTGGTTGGATGATTTGAGAAAGGTTTAAAAGAGGTAATACCAAAGCCTCAGAACAAAACAGTGCACTGCTAGGGGGCAGCCAAGAACAATGAAATGCTAAAAAGATTTAAAAAGCCGGTATGAAGTGACCAAAGTGCCCAGTTATTTCAAACTAGAACAACTCGGTCACAGTTTTTGACAGGCAGATACATGTTAAAGGTTTTATAAAAGGTTCCTAAGAAGCATACCAAAGCAGCAGAACAAATTAGCACACCCTGTGATGATCTACCATAAGAAACATTTGTTTTGTATTGACAAGGTTGCAACCACTTGTGGGAGGCAGCTTTACCAGGTCTGAATACTTGTGTTCTTTGAATCCCACAAATTTCTGAGGTACCTATATCAAAAAACCAAAATTTAATGTGTATTCAATAAACCATTCCTGATTCCAAAGGACTAACAAAAATGTTAATAAGCATACCCATCATCTCACTATTGCACAATGGCAGAGTACTAAATTAGTGACACACTCAACAAAAGAGATGTTTGGCAATTATCAGAAGTTGTAGCATGTAGTTAACATACTGGTTCAGCAAGTTTGGATGATGCTAAATAAAACTACTTCCTAAAACACACATCATACTAAGTTGCAGAGAAGAAATTTCAAGCATTGTACCAATATTGCTAAGTTTCAAAGAAAGTACATGTTCATCAGGACCATCCTGGGGATATATAAGAGTAACAAAAAGATTTATAAGCAACAACTTCATTTTAAGAAGCAACATAAAAAGACCAAAAACAATTAAATATTTCCCAAATAAAAGATTTAAATTGGGATAACTTAAAAGCTTAAGGAATTGAAAATTTATAGAAGAACATGCATTTGCAGTGAGAGAGAAAAAAAAAAAGAAATCATTGTTCTTGCAGATGCCATTGGCCCTTCAAATAAGAAAATTTTTAAGAAAAAAGACATCAAAATACTTGCTCTGATAGACAATTTCTCTTGCAGTAAATACTGTTATTACCGGTACATAAGATAGCTCAAGTTTAGTTTTATTAGAATTAATTCAACTAAGCCATGAATTAATTTTCAACCTTCAAATTTCCTAAGAAGGTGTCACCTTAAAGGAAGAAAGCCATGAGAGAGATCCTTCTTCCACATAATATGGCAACCAACAATCTTGAATAAATCTCTTGATCACAACAATTTCTTTAATGAATTCAAGGCGTTGAATTTTATTAAGCTTAAAGATGACCTCAAATTGCAAAAAGAATGGTGCCTTAGCCATACCCATGGATTTCTTAAGGGTTTTCATGCTTCAAAGCTAAGATGAACGAACTCGATCTTCTTGTGTTCTTGAGTAAACCACTTGGTTGTCAGTGGGATCTATCCCATCTTTCCCATCCAAAAGGTTGTCTTCATGCATCACATTGTAGTTGTCACCTTCTTCAATATGATATCTTCTTGGAATGTCTTTTCCTAGCCCAACACAAGTTCATCCATTGGCAACAACACCCTATTTGATTCTAGCATCTAACATAATGGGCTCAAATAATTTCAAGTTCTTGACAGTCACACTAAGTAAATCACCAAGCTACAAGTCACCCATATGTGGCAACAGTCATGTGGTTCTTCATCTAACATAACAAGATCGAATGACTTCTACTTCTAGATATTTATGTGAAGTAGACCTCCACATAAAGCTACAAGCTCAGTTGGTAAGCATTATCAAATATCCTGCTAAACAATTGAAATGAATTATACCATACTATTTGTATAAGCTTTCTTTCTTTACCTTTGAAGCACTACTTGTCAATATGAGAGCCATACAAGATCTCCTTTCTCAAAACAATGTTCCACTTTATGCATGCTTTATTCTTATATAAACTTTTGAGCTTTTTGTTACACTAATTCTCAACATTCTTTGATGTGTAGACTTAGAGTTCCAAATAAGATAGATCCTATAGTGCGCACCCAAGGCATACCTCAAATAGGCTTCAACAAATAAACCATGGACCACTCTATTATATGCGAACTGGACATAAGAAAACTCTCATCACATGTCTTTAGATGTCATAAATTGTATCCTCATAAGAGTGGCATGAGTATCTTCTTCAAGACCTCAGTCTAGATGTCTGTCTATATGTGAAAGGTTGTACCCTTTACCATCATGTCCAACAAACCAAAGTATGAACCAAAATCTACTTAGAATCTCATATCCTTATCAAATACTTCCAAGAAAAAAAAAATTCAAAGGGGACAAATATAAGCTAGAAGAATAATCTCATCACTTCACTTGTGATGTCGTATTGATAAGGTGTGTGCACTATCATGTTCATAAATCTATCCACAACTATAAACAATTCCAAAAAAAAAAAATATAGAGATGCTCGCTTAGCTATTTATAAGTAATTGCATATACATCCCCTAGTTCCTATTAGCAAGATGAATGATAAAAGGGCTATAAACCATCAAACAAACTTCTCCACATCTAAGTTCATAAAATCAATAAACATACCACTATAATTTTGGATTGTCTTAGTCCCTCCATAGTAACGAATTGCCTTCAACATATGGACTTCTCAAACCCATCTCATCTTACTAGGATGCAAAGTTGTCTCCCATGATAGTGTAGTCCTTATTAAAGGTGGAATTTAGATAGTTTATCAACCTTTACATCCTCCATGATACCATTTGCACTCTTTATGTTCCTTTAGTTACGCCTATGTTATAGAAATAAGGCATAAGTTGCTCATAAGAGATCTTAAGAGCATGTTGGTAAGATTGTTCTAAGCTCCCTTCCAATTCTTGACCATGGCATCGAACTACTATAAATAAGACATCCACTAAAGTGTCTGGCCAACAACATCTTTGCTTGGATCTATAGGTATTGAAATGGTTGATGACTGAAGTGCAATATGGTCATTAAAACTTCACAACTTGAGTGATGCTAGCAACTTTTTGTGTATGCCATGTAATTCCTCTAAGGTTCTTGTAGTAACTTGAAGTCGTATGCCATAGATAGGGGCAAGAGTTTTACTTGAAGATTGAATATCATATGAAGTTCAAATCAAAGTTTAGCTCAGATTGAATTGAGCTATGAGCAAAAAAATTGACTCAAACCATATTGAAAGCCAATCTTGAAACATGATCATATCAATTCAACAATGATCAAAATCTAATTATTTATACATATGCCCATGTATACGTGTATGTGTGTGTGCGTGTGTGTGAATGAATTTACAAATATTTGCTCAAATTGAACTTGAGCCAACAACCAAAAAGTCAGGCCTAGCTTGAATTAAGATTAAATCATACCCTTCCTATCCAAAAACTATATCAAATCGAGATCAGATCATTAACAATTATAGCCATGGACCATCCTCTTTGTGTAAGCATGGCTTTGATGGCACAATCTAATGCCCCTAATTTTATCTCAAATAGATGTCATAGATCAAACAATGTTAAGATTAATTGCTCCCATAGCTTTGTCAAAAAGAGAAACATATCCTCTTATTTTTTTGCATTACTCAAACATTGCTGTTAGCTCAAGCAAGTGCAACAATGTAGCAATGTTAAAGAAGCCTCTAATGAACATTCATACGTATTGGCATGATCTTGTAAAGCTTCTTAACTTAGAGATGTTCTCATCTTAAGGCTGCTATAGCACAACCTTAATTGTATCAATTTTGATCTCTCCTTTCCCAAACTCAAACCTCAGATAAATCAAGTTTGTAGGCCAAAGTTCACACTTCTTAGGTCCTGATTTAGCTAGCAATGTCGGAGAACTTGAAAAACCTTCAACACATGCTGCTCCACACTTTAAATATAGATTAAGATCACTTCTAAAAAGACCATCATAAAATTGATGATTTATAGTCTATGGATGTCATTTATCAATTATTTGAAGGTGGTGTTTTATTGCACATCATAATAGCATTAAGAGCTACTTGTATAGCCAATAAAGTACCTTAAAGGTCGTCTTTCACATATTCCACATGGATGCAAACCTAGTGGTATTCTGATTTTAATTCGAGCTTAAACACTTGTGGTGCTATAACTTGATTAGATCATTGATCTTGGGCAAAGGATATTGGTTCTTGATAGTAATCTTTTATAGTACGTAATAGTGTATGCTATTATCCATCCTCCATTCTTATTCAACACCATCTTAAGTAACTCCATTTGTTTCTTAATCTCTTTGTTCTCCATGACCAAACTCTAATACATCCTAATGTTTGGCAATGGAACATCAAACATGAAATTGATCTTGTGTTTTACTTCTCTATGTGCCATGTCAAAGGTAGCACGCATGAATTATCAATTAGTGTTGAGGATTCAACCACAAGATTTCCTAACTCATGCTTTATCTTCTCCTAGTTAAGTACAAATCTTCCTTCTAGGTTGTAAGAGAAAACAAATGTAGTTATGATAATCATTGACTAATTTCTTCAATATTAGAGCAAATATCACATCTATTTTCTAAAACTCTCAACATCAATTCACAAGGTGCTTCCTCCCATCATTTGTCAACTAATACCTCTAGACTCATAAAAAGTAAACAAGATGTCAATCCTACAAACGCGGGATGCCAAGTATTGCTAGCAAATGTTGAAAAGAACAACTTCAACTTCAACTTCACATAGCACATTATCAATACGTTCTTTGTTGAATACAAATTTCAGCTTGTATTATCTCTCCATTTACGTTAGAACATCTTGTTGGACTCATCCTACAAAGCATAAATGTGGTTGAGATATGAAAGTGTAAGTCATTCCATGAGTCTTGCGAAGACCAAATACTTGTATCTACACATCTTAATAATGAACCACAATCCCTTGGTTCCAAGAGAATGAACAACTCTTCTCCAAAATTCTCAACCCTAATCATTCTCCTCTGATTAACCATAGAAGATAGAATTAATTTAACTTGTTTCAAGGCTATAATACTCTTTCTCATGTCCTTGATTGTTCTTTAACTTCTTGAAACACAACTCTAGATGAAACTTCCAAAATAGATATTTCATGTGGTAACTAATCTTGCAATGGTCACAATACAAATTATACACCTTCGAGGTTAGCTGGCCCATTTGAGTCATTGTCCTTGTCCTAAGATTGCCCTTGTTATTGTTCTTCTTCTCCCACTTGTTGATCATGACAATACCATTTACATGTGTGATCATCATCTTCTCTTGTCTTCTCTTATTTATTTTTTGATCATCATAGAGAAGAGCTATCTTAGCAAAGAGTTATGAATAAACATAATACAAACTTGACGACTATAAGCCAATATAGCCCCACATCATATTTTATTAGCATGCAAGAACATATTCTGCCACACCAATGCACAACCCTTGAGCTTCAAATGAAGAAACCATATTAATGGATGAGTACCATTAAGTGGAAAATATGTCTCAAGCTACTTGACCTATAGATCCAACTTCTTTGGGTTAATGTCATCATAAGTTACTCTAGATCAACTTTTTCTTTGATCTTGGATGGTCATTGCTAACCTTCAAAATGAAAGTAAGACTCTTATTGTAAACAACTCCATCAATCTCTCCTCATGACCCAAGATTAGTCCTAATCTCATCTCATTTTACTCAATATCGCTCAGACATAAGAAGGATGCCCCTCACTTGATTGCACCTCTAGCATTAATTGATTGCTAGCTCTAAATAATCTTTGTCATTGTCTTAACTTGTTGCATCAATTGTACAACTTGTCATTCTCATGACCAATCAAATTCTCCATCTAATGCCATTGCAATTTCTCCTCCTCTTTTTTACTCTCTCTCCAATTATTTATGGTGTGAGTTTTCTTTCCTAGAGATCTCCACCAAGGCTTGGATGTTATAAAAAAGATTCATCGACACCTTGGCTAACTAATTTAGATTTGGTGTTGACCCGAAGAGAAGAGAAGGGTTTGCTGGTGTTTCCATGTGAACTACTTAGAATAGAACAAGAGCATTGCTCAACCAAAGGAGAAAACGGTTGAACATATCAATGTGCTTTAAATGAAATTTTTTCTTTTAAAAAAGAAGTCAAAGCTATAGTTTCACTTAGAGAATGATGTTTGGAATATTTCTTCCATTAATTATTCCTATAATAACAATTAGGATATTTACAAAAAAGCCTTTAGGTATAGATATTGCATATATCATTCAGTGGCCAAACAAAGCATTGTCACTCGAAAAATAAGTCACCGCGCATTTCCATATTACAATAGATGTCTAATATATCAGCACAATTGAATGTGAGATACTGGGTCGGTGAAAACAAACACGACTAAGCCATTACACCTATGACCAAAACATACTTAAAATATCAATCATGTCATCTTGGGTTGGCTCTTCTTACTACCCTTAAGTCATTGTCTTGATATGAAGCTAAGTACTATCCCTTTCCCTTGAGGGAAGAAGGTTTGTTGATAGAAGAAGTAAACATTATAAAAGTCCTTGATAGGCCAACAATCTTGAATAGATCTACCATTCAAGTGATCAACACAATTTTCATGCAAAAAAAAATAGTATAAATTTTCTACAACCCGAATGTAATGTAAGTATCACAAGCACTCTAAATATGTTTTATGAAATAAAAGAAAAGGGCCTCCATAACAATGGTTGACATCATAGATATCATAAGAATATAGATTTTTGTGTTTGAGAGAATATTTGAATAACCAACCCAAAATTACATCATAAGATTCTAGACATTTAGAATTAGTCTTCTGAACACACATGTTAAAGAGACAAAAACTAAGTAAACCAAAATAAATAAAAACTCCTATGAATTTCCAAATTAAAAAAAAACACCCTTTTCAACAAATCTTCTACTAACATAAAAAACTTCATGCAGTAATGATTGCGAAAGGCTTTCTATTTACTGTGATGTCAGCTTTTGAAAAAAGAGATTGCAAGGAAAAATAAGGATCACATGATTTTTATCTTGATAAGTATGTGGTATTTGAATAATGAAAATGGAAGCATGTAGATTTCTCAGAAGTTTTGTCAAATACCAACAAAGGAAGTGAGAGAAACAAAAAGAAATGCAGTTATACTTATAAAATTAACTACCTCTGCTCATCTGTCCAACAATAAGGCAACAGGTAAATGTACATGCAGCTGAACAAATAGAAAAATGTATGGGAAAATGCCCTTGCATCCATAGAAAAAGGGACTACTTCCACATCTCTTTTAATTTCTCATACCAATGCACTCGTAAACATACAAAACCTAACATCAGGGTACGGTAATTTAAAGAAATCTTAACAACAGGAAAGGCCTTCATGGAATCAAAAGCAGGAACAGGATGAACACAACATACATAGATTGTTTGTCTCATAGAAAAAGGGCATGACAGCACAGATTAAGCAAATGGGTATTTATAGTAAATCTTTCAGCATCCATTCTGTGCTGAGGCAAGATTAGTAAAAGCTGAAGTTCTTCTTTAGACTGGATTCAGGCAAATTTTATTTGATTTTCAGTAGAAAACCTTTCAATTCAGAATACCAAATGACAAAAAAATAAAATAAAAGTTTTAATTCTACAAAGTCCATCCAAATAAGTAATTTTAGCCTCTGTGCTTAGTGCGCTTAACTAAATTACAAATGAAAAAAAGATTTCATAGCATACCATTGGTGCCCATGGATAAGACTGGAGCAGTTACATTTAACATTCTTCCAAATAATCCACAAACAGGTATTACCTGCCAAAG
Organism: Vanilla planifolia; assembly: GCA_023846275.1. Lineage (NCBI taxonomy): Eukaryota > Viridiplantae > Streptophyta > Magnoliopsida > Asparagales > Orchidaceae > Vanilla > Vanilla planifolia. Next base: position 24,877,705 of record CM043874.1, on the reverse strand, counting down.
AAAATTGTCTCAAAATATATGGCAAAACAAGATATACAAAGACTTGATATACTAGTTCCTCTTTAGTGACAAACAAATAAACTTTTTCCAAGATAAAATCATAATCACAGGAGGACCTAGAAGATCAGAAATTTGAAACAAACTTTATAATGCCACAACACACTGCTCATCAAACCTCAGTGGTGGAGGATTCATGGAATACACTCATCCTTTATACTTTTCTTTACGAGCATTGACGAAGATAATAACTAAAAGATCTTATCTCACTTGGTAGTGCCACATTCCTCTCACTTTTATCATGGTATAAAGCAATAAAAAATGACTAGAGTTTGGGATATGGTCGCTGGGGTAATTCTCACTCCACCCCTCCCCTCCCATATGGTAAAAACTAATGAGGTTAGTGGGTCCACTAAGGGGCAAGAAGAAGAGAACGTTAGGGCAAAGTTGGGGTCAGGATTGGGTAAGAAGAATTTGTTGGTGGGGCAAGCCTAAGGTAGCTTGTGTAACCCCAGGCTGGGAGAGATTTACCCCTAAACCTTACGAGGGATGGCTAGTATGACATATTATTGCTTGAAGCGAGCCAGAAGGATTTCCAACGCTTATCATACCTAGACAAAAGCTGGCGGAGTTTGGATTCTAAACAAAACATGGCCGAAGGATACGATGCTGATGGTGAACCTCCTTAACTCATGTATCTCTTTTTTTTTTCATTGACGGAAGTCGTGTATTAAGCCTTTTCATTTTAAAACCAAAATTACACAAACTCACATAAAATTCATGAATCTCCAGCTAAACAAATGCACAAAAAATCAGCCAAAATATAGAGGGAAACTTCAAACACTTAAATTGAAAACCCTCAATACTTCCGTCGGCAATCAATGACAAAAAAACGAGAAGAATGAAACAAGGTTTTCCAAGAGAATAAAAAAAAAAAAACAAAACGTTCTCAGCAGAGATGGAGAACACAGAAGGTTATCTGAATTTCATGCAACAGTTGAGCGAACAATGAAACTAGAGGCGTGGAAGTTTTCAAACCTTTCCGACGGCGGACTGGGACGACGCCGAAGAGGATCTCGACGGCCCGTGGAAGAAGAAGAGAATGTCCACGGCAGGACGAGTGGATTAGAAGGAGCTAAGCGGTGGGATTCCTTTGGGCTTGGGCCGCACTTTGGGCCGGATCAGATTGGTTTAATTCCATTTTCGCTAATTCAGAAATCAACTCGTGTAATTTCAAGTTCAGAGATTCGGACTCAAATCATCTATATATTATCACCCATTAACTCAAGATGATTTAGGTTTTAAAATTAAAATTTAGATAATTATATAGTTATCATAGGACTTATGGAGATAAATTTTGATTTATAGGTTTTATTGTAACACGTTTGACAAAAAATGTTCTTTTGATAAATGATTTAAGAAGCTTGAAGAAAAAGTTTCTCGTCTGAAAACTCGAGTTTGAATCAATTCAAAATTTTCATTCAATTCATTACCATTTTAATTATTAAAATTGATACATTAGAAATGTAATGAAAAAGAAATATTTTAAATGTGTTATGACTATGACATTGGACTATCTCTATTGATTGGTGCAAGTATTTTTGTTTTTACTTATTGATTTATGCATTTAACTAATCATGTTGGTTCATTTAATCATGATCAATGTTTCTCTTATTGCATATTTCTTGATTTATTACAAAATGCCAATGACCTAAATAATAAATAAATTGTCTAGTATTGTGTTAAAAGAATTCAATAGGTTTAAAGAGAATTAGGTAATGTTGTATTGAGAACTATAGTTGCACAGATATGTGCTTATATTATATATCTCTTTGAATAATTAAATTATAAAGTGTCCTTTGGAAGCATGTCTATTAAATTTATTTTCTTTAAATTAATTCATTATAAATATTGTTAGATGCATACATACGAGGAGAGTAAAAGAAATTGAATTTTTTAACATTGTTTTTCTAAATAATGAGAATTGTTTGTCTTTGTTGTTAAAATTATTTAAAACTTGGTATATTGAATTGAGACAATCAAGAGGAGAATGTTAGTTTTAAAAATTTTAGAAAGAATAGATTTGATGTTTTTGTTACTATTGCGTTGAAGTTATTATTATTGTGCTGATCTTCTAATATGTTGAGTTTGAATATCTTGCTATGAAGAATTATATAATTATTGTTCTATTCAAGTTCAATAACATTCATATTTTTTATAGCATCGTTAAACTAAATATGGATAGAATGCAAAGAGAGTTGAGTTGTAAAATTGTAGTCACATATATTTTTCTACTCTTACTTGTTGTAATATTCATTATTATGATTTTCTTTTAAAAAAATTCTTATTTAATTATATTCTTATTTATTAATTATTGAATTTTTAAAAATATATAAATATGCACAACTTATATGCTTAATTTAAATTTATTTTATTTTTTTATGAATGACAAAAAAGAAGAGCAAAAATTGAGTAAAATAAAAAGCATTCATTGCATCCAAATTTTAATTTAATAATTATTTGAAATGCACATATTGAGAGAGAGCATTTGTGTGTTTACATGATTTTATTTTTTTATTTGTTTAATAGTTTTATCATCATAAAAAAAGATAGATTAATATACCTTTGATCATTGAATTACTTATTTGATGATAATAAAATCATTTTATTATTATTTTTATTACTTTCTTAAGTGATTTTTAGTCATACATCTTAAGACTAATAATGTGCTTGATGGATAAGGAGCAATCAATGCAGTTATGTTAAAAGGTGTTGGTGATTTTTGCTCAAGTGTTTAGCTCAACAAGCATATCAAGACACCTTCTTAACTCTCACTAGAGTAGTTAACCATCAAGAGTTCATTATCAAGCCATCACTTTGGTTTATTTGGTGAATTTGTCACTTGTTTTATTTATGATATAATCAAGATTATATTACATATTTAGTTATACATTCTCTTATTAAATTATTTCTTAAGTTATTGGAATCTCTAAGATTGTATTGAGTAATTAATAAATTTCATGGTGCTCTAAGTATAGCTAAAGTCTAAGTTTAGTAAAAGCAAACCTAAAATATGTTTAAGTTAATACATGTCCTTACTACTTAGTAATCACACAATATGATATTTTGTTTTGTACCTGTATGATCTATATTCATGCTTATAGCCACATTTGAAGTTTGAATTAATGTTGGCATCGTATAGGTACGATGGCCCCACCATACAGGTGAGACAGCCGACAAAAACAATGGTTAGAATGTGACTAGGTTTGTATGAATATTGGTCTCATATATGTATTATTTGATCTTTGATAACAGAGTTTTTGCTAGTATTGTATTTGTTTGAAGCTTCCTTCGTAAGAGTACGTTTATTTCCTCTTAGGGTTTATTAAGTCTTTATGGGTTAGACTTGTACGATTTTTACATGGCATTGATATGATTATATCTAGTTACTTGTGACTTGGACATTCAATCTAAAGCGCGTATAAGATAGCTAAGCTTTACATGTCATATAATATGAAGAGCTAAAATCATAATTGTATGCTTTAATGATAATCTTAAATAAAGAAATAAACACAATTATTTTGTTGTATGAGTATGATACTTGTATCATATAAGTACATAGACCAATATATATATATATAATCCCTATATGTATAAAAACGTTCATGCATCAAACTTATATTATGATAAGCTTAGTAGTGTGCAATTATGATAATTATATAATATGTGTATGATCATCTGTAAATAGGGTTAAACTCTCAAATGTTTGAATGATCGTACAAAGGCAAACTATACATCAAACTATAATGATTTTCTTCATAACATTTATTGTTGTGCTAATTTTGTAGGGCTTAACTTATGCATATAATTGATCCTTTGAGGTAGTTGCTTTTCCTAATTAGCATATGGTTATATATGCATTCAGAGTCATACAATTGCAATGTATAACTTTCTTAAGAAATTGGCTCTCTAAAAATGTGTATCATATAATGGTATCTACTATCAAATAAGTATAACTTCTTGATATACGAATGTGAACTAAACTATACTATTATAATTATTATGATTGTCTTGCATAATATATATGGATTTAAACACTATTCTTTGTATTTGTGTTATATAATACGATGATCATCTTTGTACTAATTATGTTGTATGATACTTAAGATGATTCAAATTCTATTCTAATTTCTATGACACAATGTCCTCAATATATTAATATGTTCGAAGTCACAAGAGCATAATGATTAGTTCAAGTGTTTTGTAAAAGCAAGTTTACTTAATGTAATTTTTTATTTGTATTTAGTTCACCTTCTCATATAAATAGAGATAAAAAAACAAGAAAAAGATGATTATTCTTATTACTAAATTATTTTATTAAAGTTTAAAAACTAGAATTTTTATAGTTAGGCTATGCACACAACAAAAAGAGAGTTTTTCTCTTACTACATCCATAACATTCTCAATTTATCTAATCATTTATATTGCATCAAGGTTAAACTTGTTTTGGTAATATCCTTTGCACTATTTAGCATTTATGTCACAAAGATTCTTCAAATGTTTGGTGTAATATTGTTAAGCTTTATTATACAATCTATGCTGTAATAATTGTTAAAATACTTGACATTCTATTGCCCCTACCTATAGTGACAAATAAGAGTGACTTCGTAAAGGTTTACCTCTACTTGTTGTAATACAAGAGAATAGTTTTGATAGTGGAAACATGGTTGAGTTAACTGGGGATAGATATACGTAAATGTTCTATCAAAACATCTAAAAAATATTTTTTTGCTTAGTTTTATTATTTGTTTTACTTGTCTCATAATTTTATAAGCTAAATTAAGAAACAACAAAGAATTTCAAATAGAATTTGAAATATAGATGAATAAATATTTGATGTTGGAAACAAATTATATTAATTAAACTAGTTTGATTTCTCAAAAGATTTTATAAAGCAATAAATTTGCTTAATCAAATAATTTTAAAAACTTTATAATTCACCCCTTTTTCTTGCACTTATTGCCTCTCTATTATTACAATAATCCTTACTATCATCAATGCTACTTTGAATCATCATTTAGCCCTCTATAAAACATATAATATCTCCACTCTTTTGGAGTAATCATTTTTCTTTGCATCAAATAATTCAATTCATCCTACATTTTTGCTCACCTTACATGGGAATCAATTATCTTTCAAACTCTTTAATGAACTCCTCCCAAGATTTCTTCTTAATAAACATATCATGAAATTATATTCTTTGTTGCAAGCTCTACTAAAAACTTACTACTACATCTTTCAACAAAATTATTGCCAAAAAAATTCTTATCTTTGGAACATGCCATTTCATAAAAAGTTCTTGCTATTTTTTGTACCCAATTCTTAGCTTGCATAAGATTCTCTTTCCTTACAAAATAAGGTGGATGCATCTTCTAACATTGGTCCACCACTTTATTTATTTGTGACCTTGTTCTTAGCTGATGATGTATCTAATTGATTGTAGTAAAGAAATTAAAATTGTTTTCTCTTATTGAGTGTCTTCTTATAATTATTTTTCCCTTTTGCTTATTCATATTACCTAACTTAGCTTGATTTATTATTTTTAATAAATAAATTTTAAAATTTTTTAAAAATTTTTATACATAACCATTTCTAACTAGACTATAATATATATAATAATATAAATACATAAGTTATGTTGGTATTCTCACTTATATAACTCACATGACCTCAAACATTTAGCTCTTATATTACTCTTTTGGAGTTCCACCTAACTTAATTACATAATTCATGAATAATAAAAGATTAAACATTAGTAAATAAAATTTAAAGACACACATATTCCCTAGATAAGGACCTAAAGGTGAGCCAAATTTTAAATTAAACCAAACCCACATATAATTTTTTTAATACTAGAGATGAAATTATTATTAACTAATCTATTTAAATAACATATCCAAAACAACAAATCTGTAACATAAGAAATCATATTTAGCCATAAATTATAAAGTAATAATAACTAATACATATTTGTAACAACATGTATAACATAAGGCATCAACTAAAAACACATAACCATAATACTTTACCCACTAAACTATTTAGTGAGTATAATCCCTATTTATTGTCTCAAAATCCTCATCTCACATTTAGTGAAAACATGACTTATAATATAAATATTAATAAGACTATATAGAACTCAATAAATAAATCTATAAGGCAACAAAGTATAAACATATGATATAACAAATAAAGCAAATGTATGACTAATGACATGAAACTCCATGTTATAAAATAAGAAATATATGCATAATATCTTTCTATATTTGTTTAATTATTTAATTTTTTAATGTATTATTCCTTTAAAGCTTTATTTTTTTAATTATTATCCTTTTTAATCTTATCTATATTTTGAATGATCTTTTCTCATAGGCATAAATAAGCTAACAGCCATCCATAAAGGTGTGTTGTTTAGACTATACATAATCATTTTGTATAAAATACTAATGGTTATGAAGTAATACATAAATATATAATCTTTAAACCTATACCAAATCACCTTATATCAAATATCGTTGACTCTCAACTGAGGTCATATAATTATTATAGTATCAATATTCAATTGATATAGTCTCCAAATATATAACTTAGCTATCATGTGTAGTGCACTTTTAAGACATTCTAGCTCATATATATATATATATATATATATGAGCTAGAATGTCTTAAAAGAAACTTATTTCTTATTTTTACTCCACACATTATAATTTTATTTATATGCTATCAAAAACCAAAGAAATAAATATTTTATTTTCAATATAACCAGTTTTTATTTCATATGAAGGGTCCTATTTATATACTTTTATTATAATAAAAACCATATAAATAAAATATTCATAAAAATATAAAATCGCATGCCAATGAACTCCAAGATAAGTAGGTTATATATCAAAGAAAAATAGATAACAAATAACATATGAAAAGATCTAAATTAAAAAAATATATTATATTAAAACTATTAAAATATTTATATTATAGTTATTTGATTTACTTTAATTTAAGATGAAAATTTCTTAGCTAATTTCTTTTTCTCTTACTTTCTTATAATGCCATAAATACAGATGAATCATTAATAAATCTTTTCTATATATGTGTATAATATTCTTTAGATTCAAAATACTCTCTATGGTTTTTTTGCCCTTAATAATATGAATGCTCTATATTTAAATTCTTCATAAAGTATCATATGTTCTATCAACTTTATTATATATTACAAAATCCTAGCTTGACCCTTTTTTCCTCCTAACATAAAGTATCATATTGTGTACCCATTATAGTGTATGTTTCTTTAATAATCATTGGCATAATATATTATATGATGAATCTATTGTATTATATTTTTCTTATAACCCATACTTACCTTTCTTATTTAAGGTATTATATATTGGGCTCAACGTGTGATACATATAGATCAAATATTTGTATATTTTCTCAACTGGAAAGAATTCGACCCTTCTTACCTTTGCTAAACTCCAAGCAATGAACTGTATATTGAACTAAAGAGTTTTACATCTAATTTTAAGACATCATACATTTCCTTCAACAGACCTTATATAACCAACCTTTTTTAACTAACTTAATCTTTAATGTACAATATATTTAGTCAAATATATGGTACATTCTCTTTCAAACATGAATGAGAATACTAAAATTTGCTTGATTTTCTTTGCATTTCCATTTCCAACTTACTTAAACTTTGAAAATAACCTTTCTAATAATTACAGATACTAAGCCTCTTATGATTTCTTGGAAAGAACTAATTAATATATTAAGAAAAATCTAAATTCTTCTGACCTCTTCAACCACTCAACTTTTTTCTCTTTTCTTCTTATTATAGTAGCATCTACGTCAACTCTCCAGTAGCTAATTTAGGTGAATTCCTTTTTTTTGTTGCTAAAACTTTTTATAACTAGTAGTCTCTTCTCTTCTCCTTTTTTTTCTCTATTTCTTCTCACTGATTTTATGAAACCTTACTTTATACTTAGCTTAATTTAAGTGCCTCTTCTCAACAAAAATTCCATTTAAATATGTCCTAATTGAGGTTGTAAGCTTAATATGAAAAGTTACTATTTTATCCTCAATAATTTTCATAATTATATTTGCATCTTTTTCTTTCAAAATCAATAACTTGTTATTTAAACCTCCCAAGTTTACACACTAACCACAATTGGATTCTTCTTGATAAGTTCTTTTTGAGTAGTGTGCTCAAATTAAATTTTTATCCTCATTTGATAATATGAAAACTTTTCTTAATACTAAAATAATAATATTTGCATCACTAATAGTAACATTTCAATAAACCAAGCTTATTTTATTAAAAAACTTATATTTACATTCACAGGAGCTTAATCTTAATACTTATAACATATTCATAACATCCTCAAATTTTTTTTAAATGAAAATACAAATTTGGGTTATTATTATATTTGGTAATCTTTATAATTTTTTAAAATTTTATTATTTTTTAGGCTATCATATTATACGATCATGCAAATCATACTAGTATGATGTAAGGTGAAGCTAAATTATATAAATAGATACAAATTACATGCTACATAATTAAGCATCATTTTAATATGATTAAGTGATGCCATATCACCACAATGGTTGGATGAATTGGGTAAGCTGAGGAAGAAGAATTTAATTATACAATATAATAGAAAATATTATACAATATATTCAAGAGAAAATAATAAGGGGTGTAATTTGAGCAGATGTAGAGGTTGGCTAGTTTTTGTACAAGTACTTTTAGCCATCATCTAATTATGTTAATATATAAGCCCTAATGAGTCAAACTAAATAATGTATTATTAGTCAAATATGAAAACAAATATCATACAAGTATATTCAAATAAGAATATATAATTTAAACAAGTTAGATGGGACTAGTAATGATCATGATGGATCATACAATAAAATTAAGTAGATCAACTAAGTATGATAAAAATAGAAATATAACACACAATATCATATTTAAATATGACTTTAAAAAAGAAATATGAAAAATGTATTAAATAAGTATGATGAATGTGATTACACAAGTACGAGGTAAGAATAATGTCTGAGCTTATTAAATTGAAATGAATAATATATATACAAATAAAAAATCATATATTTATAATTAACATGAATAAGCATAAATAAAGATAGATTTAGCTAATCATATGATATGAAAATAGAAATAATATAAGAATGATATAGATAAATTGAAAAACTTTTAAAACATGAAATGATGAATAGTTGTTTTTTTTAACTTAAGGAATGACCAACCGATGGAAAACTATTGGAATTAAGATGGAAACATTGGTAAAATGGCACCAAATCAATTGTATGTAATCATTGATGAAATTCAAATGATTGGGAATGAAAAAAGTATATGTTGAGTATAAAAACAGTGGGATCAAATTTGAGAGGCTTTATTTTTTGGAAAAAATAATACGATTAGCTTTGTTAAAGTGTGGCAAAGTGAAGGAAAAAGAGAGGGGTGTGTTCTCAAGCATTTGAATGGAGTATGAGTAAAGTTAGGAACATAATAATAATAAAATTAAGGAGAAAATATTACGATACTATAGTACTGAAAGCTTGGAGCCATTTTTTAACCTTTAGAGAAGACTACTAGTTTAAATTTAAAAGGTAGGAAAACTTTTTCAAGATGTATATGTTTGTTATTTTATGCATGTAGCTTAAATACTTATAAAATGATATTGTTATTTGACAAATCTAGAGATGTTTGTAAGAAATATTAGTGTTATGATTGATGCTTGATGTAATATTATTTCTTAGAGCATGAAATGGTTTAGAAATGATTTCAAATGAAAGGTTTTGGATTCCTTCGCAAATTGAAATGCTTACATATATGTTGCATTTTTCATGATGATTAAGTATTAATAAGTTTATTTCCTTTCATGCTCTATGCTCATGCTCACAAGACAAGAAAGATAAAAAAAGAGAAAGATATATTTTGATTTGCAAAGATAAACATGTGACACTGGAAAAGAAAGATAAATAGAAAGAGAAAGGAATTGGTGAAATAAAGAAAATCTTAAAAATAAAAGATGATTGGCTATCCAAGGTGATCATTAGTTTCAAAATAGTGTGTTTAGGAGATGAACAAAAGAAACTAAACATCTAGATTGCTTATTATGGAATGATGGCAATTATGCCTGATTATTTATAATGTAACCTTCGTCTGAGGCCTTAAAATGATAAAAAGGAAAAAATATTAAGAAACTTTGTATTGCAATAAGTGGATAATGTGATTATAAGATTTCATATGAAAATTTCTTTGCTCTTTATTATTCATTTACATGAATTTTTCTTATTATATCATTGGAGCAGTATATGTAGATACCTAAACAATATCTTCTTTACATATTGTATATGATTTTTTTATTAAGTGTTGGTTAGCTCATGTCTTTTTTGACCTAATATTTTTAAGTCAGAATAAGATGATACATGGGATACAAGACCCAATAAAGATAGATCCTATTGTCTTATCTTGGTGGACATTTTACTTTTCATGTAGTTTGTGAGAATAGTGTTATTATTTTTCCATATGACAAAGAATGGACCTATAATAGAGATTTTATCAAGATGATAGTTAAATTTGGTTTTGTCTAAAGTTGTAAGATTATCATGTTTCTAATATTCTAGTTATTAAAAAGATCTCATTTGTAATGTGTTTTAAATGTCAAATAGTCTTCAAGTCAATGGTTACAATATGTTTTCACAAGATTTTAAAAAGGGGATTTTGGTTAAAATATTTTAATCTTAAAAGTTATTTCTATTATAAATTTAAGAGGTTTTCTTAAAGGTAGTTTATATTCAAAAGTTGCTTATGTTGTTGTTTTGATAAAGGGAAAGAAAGATTTATCATTTTTTTATAAAGAAAAGAATGTCTTCTATTTGATTTGCTTTATAAAAAAGGAGGTAAAAGACTAAATTCATAAATAAAAAATTCTAAAAGTGTTGGGCTTAAAAATAAAATATCACAAGAGTATTATCAAATTAGTTAAAGTCCTAGAGTGGAGAATTATTAGAAAATGGATATTCTATGATATCAAAATTAGGAAAAATGACACCATGTTGAAAGACATGTTTGAGAATGTCTTGGAAGATATTATAAATGTGTTTACAACTTAGAATGATAAGAAAATAAAAACTTAGAATGAGAAGAAAGTTTAAAAGTTTTAAGAAGGTATCTTATTCATACCTATGACCTAGGATGACATGTAGAATCTCAATGGTGAGCATGGGTAGACATTTTAGACGAAAAATACACTTATGAAACTTATTTTATGTTTGTTTTTTACATTAAATGTATTACAAAACTATTTAATTTCTAAAAGCTAACTATATAATATGATTTCAAAGATAGTACAATATAGTAACATAAAATAGAGATTGAGAACTATAATAGAACATATATACAATATGATAATAGGATATAGTATAATAAAAATTTGAGTGCAACAAAGAAACAAAGGTAGTTGAAAGCATCATACAATACAATATCAATCTATCATATTATACAACAAAATAAATAGAAGAGTAATCAAGTAAACTAAAATTATCATATTATAAGATATCTCTTCATCATATAATATGATATTAAAATAAGAAAATTAGCTTAGAACATCACACCATATGAAATAGATCTATTATATAACATGATAAGGTGAGTAGGAGAGATTAAACAAGTCAATTAAAACCATTATATAATATGATGCCACATCATAGTGCTACATGATATGAAATATGAACTCAAACAATTAGAGAGTACAAATAAAGGAAAATGAATTTAGTATAAATATTGTACAAGATGATTAAGAAAATCTTAATAGTATGATTCCTTATTAGATTATCCAACATAGACTAATCAGAGTAATTAGATGTAATAAGGGAAATGCTATGTAGGATCATACACTGCAAGGAAGAGAATCATACAATATGATCTATAATAAGAGAGAGAGAGAGCAAGAGAGCAAAAAGGGGATCATACCAGTATGAAAATAGAAACAAATAATATATTGATTGGTAGAGGTAAAAACTTTTAAAAAAGATAATCATAAGTGCAATAGAAGATATTGTTTAATATGATATATATATATATATAATGATGAAATAAAGATATATAGCTACATGTATGAAAAAAGATATATAGTGAAGTTATAATATTTTACACTTATTAATGTTGCATTTTAATATTAATGAGTATGTTAAGTTAAGAATGTATAATTGATGTACAGATGACTTCAAGAAATCACAACAAAAATGAAGAAGTGAAACATTCCTTAACTTGAGAATCATAACTCTCAAGTTGGAAATGAGAAGATTAGAAGAGAAACAACATTTGAATAGTAAATAAGGAGGTAAGCACATACTAACAATGAAAGAAATATTAATTCTTTCTTTGCTAGCAAGATGATGGAATAATTACATGATTATCTAATTAAAGGATTAATTAGATCAAGTATTTCAACTTAGGTAGCACTATTACTTTTTATAAAGAAAAAGGATGGTAATCTTTAATATGAATCGATTGTTAGGGATTAAATAAGGATACCATTAATAATAGATATCATTTATCTCAAATAAATGAACATTTGACCAACTACAAGGGATAAAGATGTTTTTTAAGATTAATTTAAGATTATGCTACTATCAATTGAAGATTTGAATGAAGACATCATGAAGATATCTTTTAGAACCTGATATGGTCACTACAAATTTCTTGTACTTTCATTTAGGTTAGCGAATGCTCTAGTGGTTTTTTATGGATCTCGTGAATACAGCATTCTTATAATAATTGGATGATTTTTTTTATCACGTTTGTTGATGATATTTTTTAATTTACTCCATAAGAAAATACAAGCATCAAACATCTTGAGATGGTGTTACAAAAGTTGAAAGAATAATAGCTATATGCTAAAATCTTAAAGTATAGTTTATAGGTAAAAAGAATTTCATTTTTGGGGAATATCATAAGTACTAAAGGAGTAGTAGAAGATAAACAAAAAGTGACAATAATAAAGTATTCCAAGCTTACAAATGTTACAAAGTGTGAAGCTTCTTAGGCTTAGATGGTTACACTTGGAAGTTTGTCAAAGGGTTCTAAATTACTTCGCCATTGACAAAACTTCTATAAAAGGTAATCCCGTTTATTTGGGATTAGTAGTGTTAAGATAGCTTCCAAATATTAATGTCAAGCTAAAAACTGCATCAATGTTGATCTTGTCAAATCCAAATGAGGACTTTCATGTTTATACAAATGTGTCACAACAAAGATTGGGGATGCAATATTAATGCAAAATTAGAAAGTTATAATCTACGCTTTCAAAAAATTCATGTTTCACTTAAAAAACTATCTTACACATGATTTGAAGTCGGTTATAATAACCTTTATAGTAAAAATATTGAGCTAATATTTGTTAGATGTGAAGACTCAAATATATTATGAGTATTAGAGTTTAAAATATATATTCATAGAAAAAGAGTTAAATTTATGACGAAGGCATTGGAAAGAATTAATATAGAATTATGATATCAATATTATCTATCACCTGCGAAAGGCCAATGTAATAGTGGATGCTTCAAGTTGAAGACCAAGCTTAAATAGTTCCATATCTAAAATTGAAGAAGTAAAATTATGCATAGAAATGAATATGATGCATCTTAATGCTATATTAGCAAAATAATAGGAGAAATTCTAGTGAAGTGTCCATACTAGTAGAATGGCTTAAAGACCTAAAAGAGTTTCAATATTAAGATTAGGAGCTACAAAAGGCAAAAGCCACAATCTTAGAAGGATAAGAATTATATTTTCATTTAAATTAAGAGAATGACCTTATTTTGTACAAAAACATATTTTAATTCCTTAATTAAAAAGAAACAAAGAAAATACTATTACAAAAGCTCATAGATCTGGGTACTAGCATAACCAATATGAATCATGACATGAAGATTAAATTTTTATGGCCAAGGATGAAGGACATCCAGGATATAATGAAAAAATGTTTGATATACCAACATGTAAAGAAGAAGTATAAAAAAATTAAGTGGAACTTTTCAACACTTTTTATACCAATGTGAAAATGGAAGGGAATCTTAAAAAATTTTGCAGTTGCCTAAGATAACTCAAGAAAAAGATGCTATAAGAGTTGTAGTAGATTAAATAACAAAATTAGCATATTTTTACCCATTAAGACTAATTATGTCATGAAAATATTAGAAAATTTATATCAAGATAAATTAGTAAGATTACATAGAGTTTCAAAGTTAATAATATCAAATTTACTCTTAGTTAACTTCTAAATTTAGAAAAAATTATAAGTTTTTAACACAATTAAAGTTCAATATCACTTTCACCAACAAGTAAATGACCAAATTAAGAGAACAATTAAAACTTTAAAAAATATATTGATGTTATATGTCTTAGACTTCATGAGATGTTAGGATTTAGATCTTCCTTTAATTAGGTTTTCTATAATAATTATTTATTAAGAAAGCATAGGGAAGATACTCTTTAAAGAATTATATGGACATAAATACCAATCATATTTATGTTATATATCAAAGTAAAATAGATATTCAAAAATATATAATAATATCTAAATTAAGAAATATGTTATATTTAATATAGTAGTATATTTACCTCATAGATATTATATTTATTTGAATTTGAGATAAAAAAAAATTATTCATTTTCTTTTTTCTCCTAATTCCATATAATGCTAGAGATAAACATGAATCATTAATAACTCTTTTTTATATATGTATATAATACATTTATTGTGTTTTTTTCTTGTTATAATACCAATGTATTATACTTTATCCCTTAACATGTTGTATGTTCTATACAAATTCTTTATAAAGTATTATAATTTGGGTCAAATATATTATATGTTCCAAAATCCTATCTTTTTGTAGCTTTCAATGTACTAATTATACATATTTTAATGATCCTTAGCATAACATACTATATAATGAGCCTATCATATTGTAATTTCCTCATAACTTATACTCACCTTCCTTACTTAACAGTACAAATATATCAAATACATTGTATACTTTCTCAACTAAACTGAACATAGCCCTCCTTACCTTTGTTCAATTCTTTCTTTTATTCTTCCTACTACATCGCCTTCTTCCTCTCCTTGATTCTCACAATTATCAAATAACATGCTCCAATTAAATTCTCCTAATTGTTGTTGTTCCTAAACTTCTTGCAATTGTCAGCATCTTCTCCTTCTTTTCTTTATTTTCTTATTTTCACTTATTTTCTCTCACCTTATTTTGTACTTGAATTGAATTGTCTTTTCTTAATAGAAACTCAATTTAAAGTTACTCTAATTGAGGTGGTAAGCTTAATATGAAAATTACTATCATTGTCTCAATGATTACTTTTAAATGAATTATTTAAATATCTAAAAATTACAACCTAACTACAATTAGATTTCTCTTAATAAGTTCTTTCGAATGATATACTTAAACTAAATTTATCCTCATTTGATAATATGATATATTTCTTAATATAATATTAAAATAATAATATTTATATCACTGATAATAATATTTTAAATTATTTTGAATATAAATATAAATATGTTAACAAAATAGACGTTGTTTTTTTGAAACCTTAGTTTGTGTTGAACTCTATTCTTTTTTTGTGCAAAGCCATGAACCCTTACCAAAATAACCTACCCCACGACCAAGCTAACATCTTAAAACCCTCACCCAACCTCTCAATCATCCCCTTCTTCCTCTTTTCCTTTTTTTATCTCTAAGTGCTAAAAAACCCTAATTTTCATAATATCATTCCTCCTTTTTGTAATTATCTACTTGTTATTATCCTAATACCAAACCTCAATTTTTTTTATATTTTTAATCCAAGTAATATTTTTTTTTCTTCTTTCTCTAAACTTTAAGCTCCAAGCCCCACACCCTACTTCTCTTTGTAGACCATAAATATTCTTAATTGACCAATTTCTTTCAATCTAACCACTCTAGTTCTCTTTCAAAACATAGAGACATTACCTTTTTCACACCTTTACATGGTGTTTTTTTTCATGAACTCCTTCTCACAATCATTTCTCAATCACTTTTCATCTAAACAGAATCCTACAATTCTCCTATATTAGGACCTAGAAAGGTAATAGGAAATGAAAATGGGAGGGTTGTTATGTGAGAGAAATGGAATTGATGAAAGAAAAAAAATAAGTTATTATATGAGAGACAAATAACATTGGTAAAGGAAAGTGATAAACGTATACATGCTTGGAAAAGTGACTTTCCCATTGTGCATAAGAATGTTAGTTATTATTTTTTTCCTTCGACATTAAAAATAACATAAGCAATTCTAGCCTTTGTGTTTTTTTTTTTGCATGTCGAAGGCCAACCATGTGTTGATAGCCATCATTATTGTTATCTCCTAGCAAATGATTGGAAACTACTATCTTCATAACCCTTACCTATTGAAAATTATCTTTTTTTTGCACCATCAATTAATAATCAATCAAACAAAATATATTTATTTTTGATAGTAAAGGTCATACTCTTCTTCAACTTTTAATTAAACAAAAGAAATATATAACAAATGATAATGAACATGAGAAATATAGAAAAAAATGCAAATGATTTTAAAATATAATTGAGTGCTTCCTTGGTTGCATTTTGAACTTTAATTTTTCCATCTAAAAAATACAAAATAATATGAGATAAACAAAAAATATATATATTTGTATTTCTAAAATAATATTAAAAAATAACATTATTATTTTATCAAAATATTCAAATTATTTTAATTATTTACAGTATCAATCATTTTTATTAAAATTATAAATAACATATTTATCATTTTTTTAATGGTATTTAAAAATAATATTTTTCTAGTCTTTTCTTACATATATTCTTTTGATGGATAATCAGTATTGATATCTTACAAGATGCTTACCTTCGAGATCTATGTATGTGTATATTTTTTCATTTTTTAAATCTCATTATTAAGAATATCTCTTTTTTGGAGAACTAGAGTATTTTATCCTATACAACATAATTGAGTTTTGTACTAAACAATATGAAGTTTTACTAGTTGAAGAATATCCATTTAAATTTTAGTGAAATCAACCTTGCAACTATCCAACAAAATATTTATATCTAAATTCATGTAGCAATGAACTATTTGTTTAAACATTGTTGAAGTTTGTATTCTTATAAATGTGTGCTTGATTTTAATTATATTTCAAATATACAAACAATGTTGACAATTTTGACCCAAAATGCTTTGGTAATTCATTTTTAATTAGCACATAGTACTATTCACATCAAGTAAAACATGATTTTTTTTCCTTAAGCATTAGAAGAAAAAGTACGATTGTGGTCATTCTTGTTACAATTAAATCAAAGGATAAGCTTCTTGATCACATAAAATAGGTACGACTAAAAAGGTCTTTTCAGTTTGAATTTTAGAAGCTAGTTTTGAAAAGCTAACAAATGCATCATGCTTATTTAATTCAATTATCATAAGTTTACATTGCTTACCACATAAGCTTATTGACTTGATGCGTTACAAAAAGTGTTTGTGCAATATTTTTGAAGATCACCCCTTTGAAGTTAAAAGGATGTTATTTCTTGTTTGCTCGTTTCATAATCACACTATATATGGTCCCTTTTTAAAATTTATTTGAAATAAAAAAAAACTTTAATTATAAAGATGTTTAGTTTAGTAATATTATCATATTTTGCAATGTTATTTAAAAAACTAAATATTTAATTTGATAATATTATTAAAAATTAAAATTCTTTTACTCAAAAAGGATATATTAGTGTCCTTAAATTTAGATAACAGTTACATATTGGTCATCTCTCTAATAAAAATAAAAAAATAAATAATTATTAAGATAATATTTAGCTAAATAATAAAATAATATTTAAAGTTTTTTGGTAGTGCTAATATTTAACTAATCTTATTATTTAGATATTAATATTATCTAAACAATACCCTATATCTAATCTTCCATTTTCCTAAAATGGTGCATAGTAACGTCATAGCCAATAATGGCAAGCATGTTTATCTTGCATTTAAATCACTTTATGTAAGGAAATTATTTTAAGTAGGCTTTGTTCATGCAAATTATGGACTTGGGAAAAGATATAATTATTTTAGTGACTATTAGTGATTAACAAATGAGAAAATGGACCCAAATAAAGGAAACATAACTATAGCTCATGAACTAAACTTTGCCAATATAAGATGAAAAAGAAAGAAAACAAATCTTCTAATAACACTCAAAGCTAAGATTCAAAAGCATATGTAGGAGTTGAATAGTGCTCCAAAAATATAAAGTATCCAGAATTCTCATTGTCAGATGAGTAAGCTATGTGAAATGTGTTGATCCTCTTTATCACATATTGATATAGTTGACAGATATTTAGAAGTGACTAGCTAATAGTTATTATAATTAAATTTATTATAATTTTTCTTAAGAAAAAGATGATCCAAAGGTAATATAATATTAAAGATGGATTCAATGAACAAAATCCAAACATTCTTGTACATTTCTGAAATTTGAAATTATATTTAAAGATATCCTTTGATTATGCCTTGAAAATTACCAAATAATCATTGAGTGACAAGTATAGTTCAAGGAGTTATAGAATGGCTTTGGTAAGGTGAGAGGTTGAGCTAACTCCTAAATGCTCATGTGGTAATCATATGATTCTTGGAGAAGATGATGAACATTGAGCACTTGTTTAAGCAGTTATGTTACCTTCAAGTGCTTTGTGATCTCTTGACCAATAAGAAAAGCTAAGTGTTATACAACATGCCCAAATACAAAATGTCCCACTCCATTAAGGCATCATCAAAGACCATGATTAAGCAACAAGGTTTTTGATGCACAAAAAATAACTAAAACATCATTACGTGATACTAACAAATATTTAAAAAGTATAATTAGTATCACAACAAACAAAAAATTTTAATAAAAGAGAAAGAATATAAATATTTTGTTGTGATGTCTTTTGTGGTATTAATCCAAAAGTCATCTATCTTCAACAAAACATCTTATCAAGATCAATTTGTTGTGACAGAGCTATAACGCACTCATAATCTTCAACACATACTATCAATCATGTTTAAAACTAATTATGGGTATTTTTTATTTCTTTTAAAAAATGAACATATTGTCCCTCCCATTTATAATTCTATTAGAAAAGATAAAAAATAGTTTAGACTTTGAACGAAATAAATATTGAAAAATATTTAAACAGCTTATTTGCAATCACATCTTTTGAGAACTTCTCTCAAAGATTAATTTTAAAAAAAAATATTTTTCAAACTCTTCTTCATCAACCTAGGCCAACAAAACTAAGTTTGGTCCCTTCGTGTTGGACTTCAATGGAGAACTTCAATAAGAAGTGATATTTTTGGACATTGGAACATATAAATAACTTTATTTTAACTATTTTTTTAACTAAATAAAACTTCTTTTATAAGTTAGTTTAAAAACACTTCTTTTAAAACTCTTTTTCATTCATTTCCTTTTAAACTTCAATAATGACTATTAATGAATCATAAGTTTTAATCTTGATATTGAAATTAAATTTAATTATTTAATATTGGACTTAAGTAAAAAAAATTAAGAAATTAAAAATAAACTTTTTTAGCTATCCACACATATATGAAAAAAATTAGATTTTACATATTTTTTCATATGAGAGTTTTTTCAATTTCAAGTGTCTTCTAGGAATCAAGAAGATAAAACAATCATGGCAAGCGACATGCATGTCTTGCTAAGTACTCCTCAATTCTTAGGGCTCTTCTAACACCAAAAAATAGAAAAGCTCGTTTTTAGTCAAATAAAACATTGTTTCAATTTTTTTTATAAAAACATTTTTAGAAATAATAAAAACTAAATTAAGGGGTTTTTTTGTTTTTATTCAAATATATGTGATTAAAAATTTATTATGTATTACAATTTTTGTATGTATGGACATTGGCTCATAAATGGATTTTTATTTTTACAATTTTCTTGTTTCTACAATAACTTTATTTTCACTATTCTTTTACTAAATAAAACTTCTTTTATAAGTTAATTTAAAAAAAAACATATTTTTAAACTATTCTTCATTCATTATCTTTTAAACTTTAATAATGGTTCTTAATGAATCATAAGTTTTAATCTTAATAATAAAATTAAATTTGATTCTTTAATATTAGACTTTAATTTAAAAACTAAAAATAAAATTTTTGAATACCAACACATATATAAAAGTTTTAGACTATACAAATCTCTTGATGTAAGAATTTTTTCAATTTCAAGTGTCTTCTTGGATTACAATAGAAAGCACAATCATTACAAATGACATGCATGTCTCTCTACCATCCAATATTAGTGTAGTAAAGCTCATTTTCATTCAAATAAATTATGTTTTCAATTTTTTTATAAAAATATTTTTAAAATAATAAAAATTACATAAATGATTTATTTGTTTTTATTTAAATATATATGATTCATGTATTACAATTTTAATAATTTATACTAATAATAGTCTTACATGTATATTTATAAAATAATCATGATGTATATTTAAAAATAAAGAATAAGTGCACTTTGTGCATAATATATGAATGAGATGTGCTTTATGCAAGCTTAAGTAGTATGCAATTCAATTATATACCAACAATTAAAACTATATACTTTATGTTGAAGTATAATATAAAAATACTAAAAAATATATAGTTCAATGAAAACATGCACTTATATAAAATAAAAAGAAAATTTTGTAAAAATATATGCTAAATGTGCACAAAATGAGGTACACTTATTATGTATTTTAGAAGCACAAAAGCTAAAATTGAAAAAGGAATGAAAAAAATTGTTCTTGTACAAAAAATGGTGTATTCAAGCAGTGATGCTTTTCGAATCATATTTTTTTTCTTCTCTTCTTCTTTCCTCGGGCCTCTTACCGCGGCTATAATTGTGGCTGGAAGACGCTTCCCCTACCTTCGATACCTCATGCTTCGGCATTACTTGCTCGCTTTCACATCCCTTTCTCTCTTCAGCTTCCTTCCGTTTGAATTCTGGCATTTCTTGTCCCGGTTTTGGTTTCCCTCCTTGCTTGTGAACACGGAAAGCTTTAAGAGACTGGTGGTTTTGCATTCGAGCTTGGCTTATCATTGCTTTGTCTTGCTGTATGAACAACAGCTGCACTATTGTCCTCAAAGGCATTCTTTCATTTGCTATTGCATGTGTTCGTGCAGCAGGCGAGAGCTTCTTGCAGTCAATTACGCTGCAGAGCTGCTTCTTCTCACTTTTGCTGAGCTCTGGATGTTCCTAAGGTAGTAATTGAGGAATTAGATATTTTATGTGGCAAAAGACAAGAAAAATTTCATTCTTGTTTTACCTTGAGGAATGAATCAATAGCTTGATAGAGACCATCATGTTCCTCTCGCGCTATCTCAGGCAACAAAACAGCTAGATTAAGAAATCTGGATGCAGAAAGGTTAGGGTCATGTGCGACAAACTCCAGGTAGGCGTCAAAGATCAATGCCACCCTTGCCATGGACCGATGCCTACGATCACTTTCTGCGTCTTTTGATGGTGGACGGCGGAATTGTACCAAAAAGTTCTCCATTATAGCTTCGACGATTGCAATATCATACGTCTGTGGCTTCCCTGACAACGGGAAGAGGAGATCGTTAGCTGAAACTTCATCAAGCTGACAACCTAATCTCCTCACCAGCTCGGCCTTGACAGAAGGGGAGGCATCAACCATGTTTGCGATCTTTAGAAGCCTCACCAAGAACTTCCCAGACACTGAACCGGGCTCCCCTGGGATCATGCTAACAATGGCTTCAAGAACTCGCAGTTGTTTTCCCATGGTTTCTTCTGCTTGCCTGTTTGAGTTCAGTTCGTCAGGATGTGGGAGCTTCTTGCAAGAATACACATGCAGTGCTTCACCTACAAGAGCTGGATGAAGCTTCTTTGAGGGCCTTACGGCATAGATGACGGCACGAAAGAGGTCAAGATCAAGATCTGATACATCCTCAGTCCACCAGTCCTTTGGAGAGGAATGGTGCTGCTTCCTTCTGAATCCTGGCCTTGTATATGTGTAAGACCAGGTGACCTTAGAGGGGTGTGTGAGAATCTTTTGTACAACAGAATCAAGACATGGTTGAATGATCCTCTGCTCATCATGCCAAACAACGTGGGTAGCATTCTGGAGAGTAACAATCGAGTCCTTCCATCCATAAAGGATGCAGGAATTGAAAAAGCCTTCAAGTTTGGCAATTAGATTGCCACTGGCAACAGATTCAGTCATGCGGAGATAGGTGGCTGCAGCAATGGCCTGAACAAAGTTGTTGGCACTAAGGCTTATGGTGATGCCATAGCAGAACTTGCAGCAGAGCTCAAAGGCAGCCTCACCGCCGGGGAAGTCATTGAGGGTGATGGGTGCAGGAAGGCCATCTTCATCAGGCTCAGACCACAGCCTCTGAAGTTGGCCACACTTGAGAAGAAGTGGAAACTACAGTTAACAAAAGTTTCAAGTCAACAGCTTTAAGTTGGGAATTAAGGTTCCGTATAGTTTTGGGGAAGGGAAGGGGTCACCTTGTGTAGCAGATACTTGGTATTGTTGATTTGTATGACAAGATCAGGTGGCACATCTGTCAATACTGACCTGCAACAAATGGATAAATTAAATTCTAGATGAAAGAACAGAACTATCAAAACTTGGTGTTTTTTGCCTTCAATTGATTTCTCTAGTCATCTCTCAAACAACCAACAACCTTGTGGCATCTTCTGTGTAGAAGGTATCTGGTTTGGTTCCAAGTTTCATGTATTTCATCTTGGTTGCCTTTTCTAATCGTTGTAAATGACATGAGATCTGTCACTGCTGCGAATTGTTTCACTACCACTGCACAATGCAACCAAAATGCTCATTAACTTTGTGTTGATGAACAGCTTAGAAAACAGATATTGTCAACTTTTCTGAGAACAGAAATACCCAACCTTCAAACTCATCACAGGATCTTTGTGGAGATGAAAGACTTTTTCATTTTAAATTATGTTTACCTCTTTTTTCTGTTTATTGATTGCTACATCTTTTGTATCTTTTGGTAATATCATTTTCTTCCATACTTTTTTATGACCATTCAAGTAAAAACATACACTGAGCTGAACTTTGGTCTAAAAGTTCAGCATGCTTTCCCAAGGAAAAAAGTGTTGCTGCGAGTGGCATGTATGTGTGAAAGCACCAAAAAGATCAAACATGATGAATGGCAAATTGGTAATCACTAGAAATCAAAAGTAAAAGAACATAAAGATTTTTCTAATTCAACAAAAAATCAGACCTGTGTCCTTAAAAGAAGAATATTTCACTAATTTAGAACGTATAATAATGATGCATAAACATAAAGGGCATAAAGGACAGAAGAATCTTTTTCCCACATACTTAAATTCTAACCACAGAAAAACCCTCAAAATTCCTCTAATCAAACGAATTCACTGAAGAGAGAAAATATTTAAATTAATAATGTACCAAAAATCTTGACTTCAACATCAATAAGGAGATTATCAACGTGCAACAACAACAACATCAAGATAAAATCTCGAACATCAAATCAATAACTCTTAGTTGTCAATGAATTGGCAAAGTAAAGAATTTTTTTCAAATAAGTGGAAGACCAAGACAATACGTCTCTTGCCACCTTCTTGACTACTAATTCTAGATATAATGACTATGAATAATTTATAGATATATTTTATGAATGATATATTAAATTTTTTTCATATAAAGTTTGTTAGAAAAGATTTTGATTATGTATAAAGATTTCAATGTATGTTATAACCCATGTACAATAATTTCCTTTATAACCTCCTTTAAAACTTTTTTTGTAAAACAAAGTGGAAAAGCCATGAGTACTTTTTCAACTATCTCCTCTTTCTCCAACTCACTCATATTTTTTGGTATATTTTGTATTCCTATAAATGTTTTTACAACTCCTTGTTGGACAAGTAAATTTCATCTTAGTTCTCTAAAATCCAAAAGACTTCAATCTCATACTTTTCCATTCTCGACATCTTACCAAAGCTTTCATATAGTCTGTTATGACAAATGGTATACACATGTAGAAGAACCAACAGCATTACATGCAACGATTGGCAAAGTAATAACTTATAGAGGTTAAGAACAGAATAACATAAGGATTTATGTTGTTTGGCTACAAATTAGACCCACGTTTATGAAGAAGAGAATATTCCATTGATCAATGACCACAATAGTGTTATATACAAATAGAGGCTCTTTTTCCTAAATCCCATAATATATTCAAGTGCTCATTACAAAAGAAATCCTCCAAATATCTCTATAATCAAACAGATTTACCAAAAAAAAAAAAAGATCTAAATCAATGAAGCATAAAAAAATCTTAGTTTTTATATTAACAAGATTACCAGTGCGCAACGATGACAATACCTAGATAAAGCTTAAAACACCAAAACCATTACTCCAAGTCATTAACGAAATCGGCAAAACAAAGAACTTTTCCAAATAAATAGAAGGCTATGACACATGTTATGCCGCTTTTTGCTTTCACGGTTTCTATTTGTAAATGTAAAAATCGTGAATATATCTAACTTAAATGCAAATATAAAAGTATTAAAATATTAAATCTAATTTCTTTTAAAATAATAATATCATCAATTTGATATTTGGATATGTTAATATTAAAGCAATATCTTAATAATTTAATAATCATATTTTAATTGAGGGTTCAACTAGAATCAAGTGGTTTAAGTAGTTAGTGACTCTTATGACCTTAATATCTTTCTATTATAGTTGAACAAAGCTGTAATAAACTGACATAACACCACACGTGATTGAGTAGGTCTTAACGTCTATGATACTTGATTGTATTAATAAAGTTTTTATAGAACCACATAAGCTTAATTCGAGTAACCAATGTATGATTCCCATGGTTTGTCAATTCATGGTAGAGTGATTAGTGTAATTCAAATGAAATAGAGGCATACAATACTTTGACATCTTTGATATTTGGTATGACACAACTTAGGAAAAAGATTTCAGAATTAAAAAGATGAGTACTAAATAATATGGATAAGATTTTCATTTGAAAAAAAGTTTTATTGAATACAAATGAGAATAAGTTTAGTCTCATATTATAAGTTAAATATAGTATGAAAGTCTTAATATATAATTAATATAACCCCAACTTAAAAGCTTAAGTATAAGTTTTTAGATTGTTAAGTCTTCACATAAATGTATGTTGAGCATAACTTGAGCCCTTATTTGAGAAAACCCTCTAAGCAAGTGGCATTAGGTCAAATATGATTCAATTAGGATTAAGGGAAGTGATAGAGCTAACAACGGTGGCGAAGTAAATGTGATGTGATAGAGTCGATTGTGGTAACGGAGCCAGCATGATTCAATTCCTTCAACAAAAAAGATTTGAAGTAATTACTTGGTTGGAATATTTTACTCATGCACAAATTTATACAGTCAATCTCCTCTTAATACATCCTAATCATTGCTTTCATCAGAGAGACATGTTGTGTAGCTTCTTCACCATTTTGTTTTATAAATAAACATTCCAGCTGTAACAGATTGGGGTTAAAAACAGCCATGGTTCTCTTCCTGCTTGTCTGTAGTTGTTTAACCAAGCATAAAAAAAGATTATGGCTAGACATAAAGTATAAATTTTGGATGAGGAATGAGTATATCTAGTGGCTCAAATTTTCATCTTCCCAGTTCTGAGAATGAAGAAGAAAAAAAAAAAAAGAAATTTTTCCTGCGATTCTGGGAGATCTACATTACATGGTATAAGCACCAAGTTTACCAAGTCCGGCCATTAATTTAAGATTTGTGGCAAAAAGACGTCCACATAAGAAGCTTCATCATCTGAATGAGCACAAACTAAAGCGGACAACAGATTGAGAATGGAATTGCACAAGTTTTTTTGATATCAAAATCAGTAACTTGGTAAAAAAAAAAAAAAAAAGAGTAGAATCCATAGTTAGCTGCATACCTTATGATCATCTTCTGACAGATATACCTTGAGTATCATTTCTTCAAGGGATTCTGCAATAAAAACAACATAAAATTAAAGCCCAAATGCATTTATTGCTGAATCCTAAGCACTACGGTGTTGCTAATATTAAAACACTAACACTAGTAGATTACTCAATAATTTGAGTATTTGGGGGAAGATTTTTTTGTAGAATTTTTTAAATGATTGAAGTGGCTAGTAATTAAAATGCCATCAATTAAGGAATCTACATACCCACATAGCAGTTCTCCTTTAATACCTTAATTCAGTGTAGTTAATGCATATCGATGACTCTAGAGCGTTCTGCATTGACAATACAGTTTGCTGATCTCTATCCCAAAGGGACAGGAGACTAAAAAAGCATGACAAATGACTAAGAGGAACCAGCAGTCTGGTTCAAGAAGAAACGCAGTTCTTAAAAGGAATGCAACATGAATGGATTCTTAAACTTCTGTGGAGAGGTACAGCTAACCTAACCCTTTTGCAAAAGCAAGAAACCACAGATAAACAACATTTTCGGAACCAACTATGGAAAACTAAGGTGGAACCTCATGTAATACGCTTGAGCATGAGGAAGGGAGTATAAGATAAACCTGTTCAATGGTTTATTTTCTTTTGATTATATATCTTAGTCTTTACACCACTTCATGATACCTTCTCAGATGGAAAGAGGGAAAGAAGGATTAAGAGTGGTCTCCAAACAAAGATATAACTACAGCACAACGAAAGCTTACCTTAAAAGCAGGATGATCCTATTGTTAGCAGTAAAGTGGTTTCCATCAAGATAAATAGCATCTCGCTCTCGTATAAATGTCCTCCATGAACCTGAGGTGCATTTGTGTTGTGGGTTTTCTCAAGGTTATAAATGGTGAGAGCTACCCATGCATAGCCCACCAGTTGTCAAAGTTTTATTGACCACACAGTGAAATCTTACTTTGGATGTGTCAAGCTTATTGATTGCGTGAGGATACATACACAACCAACCATTTGACAAATTTATATACAGTGGATTGAAGGGGTTGCTTCCAGAAAGAAGGGATTGTTTGAATCCAATTCTTCCTTATATAGATTCATTGCATTGACGAAATGACCACACAAATTTCCAACACTTTGGTTTGGTAGGGCTGGGAATGGGCCCAAGAAGAAGACAAAAGCTGAAGTGGTTAATCCAAGTGGACTTTTTGATCTGTGGTGATGCATTATCCCCGTGATGGGGGATTCCACTTTGAACTTTTTCTCTCTAAGTAAAGGTTGAAAGGGTGATGGTACTGAGGCATTGGAGTTTTGATAGAATATCTGCTGTACAATGAATGGCCTGGTGAAAAAACTCATTTAGTGCATCATCACAAACCACACTAACAATAAGGAAGCACTATCATCCAACATTCATTTGTTCTTTAGACTTCGTGTAACGTGATTTATGTTGGATGATGTTTTCTCATGGTTCGGAGGTTGTGCCTTCGAGTCATGAAAATAGCTTCCAACAGAATTGAGGACAAAACAGTTAGGGCTTTTGGGGCAAGGCCTTGCCTGGTTGCCAGAATCAACACAGCAGCAAGTATGACAACGTCGTATAAGAAACATGAGCGTCTTAGAAGCATAACATCAAACACCTAATGGTCACTTGCTCATAGCAAAAGAAAATCCCTTCCCTGAGGGTGATATTGCATCCAGAAATCATTTATGTATAATCCAAAAGAGGCATCATAAGCTCATTGAACAATCTCTCCTTCACCTTTATCTCGGTGCTCCATGATTGAAGTCTCAAAGTTGGAGCTAAAAAAGAAAAGGTGAAGATAGGGATGACAAGTCTATCGTATCGAGACCCACCATTGTCCCCCTTCTCCCACCTCCACTTTCAAAATAAAATCGTACTCCGCTCTGCTTCTTGATAAAGGTTTGGCTGTCGGGTACGGAGTCTTGCCATGGCAGCCTAATGGCAGGCCACGATTGTTTCAGCATCCACTTATCGTGCTCATTGACATGGATGGGATCAAGGATTCCCTTGGCTTTATCGAGTCTTTTGGCCCTGAGTGGAAACTGCAGAAGGTTTACCTTTCTCTTCGTATAGTGCCTCTGCTGTAGCTCTCTTGGCTGTCCCTGACTGCCTTCACCTGTAGATGACGGCGTTACCTTGATGTTTTCTCGCAAAAATTTGTTTGCATTCACCATGTTTGAAGAAAATTTCTTCAAGAATGAGAAGTTTAGAAGGTGGATTTGGTGCAAATAATTTACCGTTGGTGAGATTTTAGAGAAATTATGTTGGTTGCAAGTTATCTTTAAAAAACACTTTTTCTTCTCTTAATAAATCCAAAATTGCCCTACTTAAATTTAACCGTTTGGATGATGACATTGGTAGATGACATTCGAAGTATATCATTGGTAGATTTTAGAGAAATTATTTTGGTTGCAAGTTATCATTAAAAAACACTTTTTTCTTCTCTTAATAAATCCAAAATTGCTATACTTAAATTTAACAATTTGAATGATGACATTAGTAGATGATATTAGTAGTATATATATCTTAATTTATTCATACTATTACATAATAATTCAAACCATTATGTTCAAAATCATGAAGACAAATCTCATTTTTTTTATCCTTGTAATAACTTAATTAAGAAAGCTAAAATCATTATCCTAAACTGTCATATTTAGAGAAGAAACTAGAGAGTAACACCTAAACATTATAAATGGAATGATCATAATTATATAAAGTTTTTTCAGAGACAATCAAGATAAAAAACTTTGCTCGACAAGTTTTTAGACATACAGATAAATTAGGATTCAATTCAATCAATAATATAAAAAAAATCTCTAAAGATGGAGGCTATCTTTAACAAGGGCCAAGAATATCAAATAATTTCTTCATAAATGTTGGTAGCTCTTGAGGGGTTCTTCTCAAGACCCTAGTATTTTTCTTTCCTTTCTTTGTTATGTGGACTTAATTAAGAATTGTTTTCTTTTAATTAAGTAAAACTTATAAAGTTTAGTTCTTAATGCCCCTAGTTCATCATGTAGTTAATTAGTATCCTCATATTGGCTCATGCATGATTAAAGTGAAAGCCTAGATCTTATTTTTCATCTTTTATCACACTAAAATTATTGCATTAATATCATTAATCATGTATTCATTATTTCACATGACTTTTCTAGCTAATATTCTTTTCATTATAGATATTTCTCATTTTTTTTTATTTTATATAGTTCTATAGGCAATATATTTTTTCTTTATATGAATTTTTTTATCCCTTTAACATTTGCATGGCTCAATAGTCATTATAATTTTTTTATTTCATGTCTTTTCTATAGTATAATATCACATTACTTGTGTTTAATATATCATAACATTACACATGCTCAATACAACATTTATCTTTCCTTTTGCAAATAACAAATATTTTACATATATTTCATGTACCCACAACATTTAAATCATTATTCATCTCTTTATGAATAGCATAAATTTTAATTTTAGGGCACAAGATGTGAATAATACATCAATAAATCACATTGTGCTTATAAAACAACTATGTAATCTCCTATTTCAAGTCATTAGTTTGATCATCTTATTCTAATATCTTTTCCCTTCATTTTATACAATCATGCATAATGCAAAACATTAGATTTTCTTTACATATTCAATGCATTATATGTTTTACCAAAGTTTTTATTTATTTGTACACCCTATTTAATATTCACCATATTTAATTCCATTATTCGAGCCATAAAATACCCATTAGATTAATGCCAGTTAAGCCTTATAAGTCCATCTAGTTAACTTATTAGGTGGTTATCAAATTTATCTAACACACTATCAAAATTAATGTATATCTAATCCTAGGTCCTAATCAAACCATTTGGTCCTTCTATCAAATTTTTCATTAGTTTTCAAACGATCATCATATCATCTGTTAGACATTTGATAGAGATTGAGGACTTAATTATAAAAAAAATATTGGGTTGTTTAATACCCTTATTAAATTATTTTATCTTTTATTATCTCATCTGATGGTACCATTAAATATCTAAATTAAACTTTTTTTTGAATTTTCTTTAGATTGTCTAATCTTTTGATCAAATCATCTAATTCTTATTTGGAGTTATAATTTTTACTTACATGTGGTACTTATCTTTTCCAAATTCTCAAAGGAGCTCACATTGCTAGCCAAAGTGAAAGTAAATATAATTAAAGCTTATTTATGTATTTCAACTCAGATCTTCATTAGATATCTTCAAAATCAAATATAAATCACAAAAAAAAGCTTGCCTTTCCTTTTTTTCTTAGCAAGATCTCCAACTATTTTTTCATGAAATCTATTTTCAAGCTTCTTCTAAGCTTTCTCCCTTCCTTTCTTTTTCTCTTCATGTAGTTGACTAACGATAAACTCAAAGCTCATCCCATTTCTCTCTCCTTTAATTTAGTTTGTAGAGCTTTTATATTGAAGGATATTAAAATATTCTTTTTAATAAATTCTTATATGGATTTGTGTTATTGGTATTTTTTTATCCCAAATAACTTCTAAAAATTTTATAACAAATATTAAAATAAAGTATTCATTAAGCTCCACATTCACATAACAATTTCTTAATTGTTTTGGTGGCATTTAGTATTTTTACTAATTTGTTCAATATTAGCTTTTTATAAAGCCAAATTATCTTTTGTCATACTTCTTTAATTTGTTTTATGATTAAACCAAATTCCAAATCCAATAAAATTGCTATCATTTGATCCCTTATATTTTAATTTTATGTAAAATGATTTTCATCTCTCTCTCTTTCAGG
This sequence comes from Vanilla planifolia, assembly GCA_023846275.1. Classification (NCBI taxonomy): domain Eukaryota; kingdom Viridiplantae; phylum Streptophyta; class Magnoliopsida; order Asparagales; family Orchidaceae; genus Vanilla; species Vanilla planifolia. The sequence goes on along the minus strand of CM043874.1, from coordinate 24,846,795 downwards.
CATATTTTATATGCTTTGCTTATTATGATGTTTCTACAAGAGAAAATCTCAATATGATTATTTCATATATTCATTCAAAATAATGTCCCAATTTTCATTCAAATTTACAAATCAAACTTTAAATAATCCCATGAGCTTTGAAATGTTACAAATTATTCCTTCTTTACAAGAATTTTGTCATTAAACTTCAAAATAATTCAATATAGTTTTTAAGTATCTCTTCTTCCAACTCCTATGTGACTTTCTTTTCATTTTTTTAGCCCTTTATTTTCACAATTAGAATCTTCTTCCTCAATTACTTGTTTTCCATTGCTAGAATCTTGAATAGCTTTTCTTCATAGCTTAAGTTAGGTTGCACCTTCATAAACTTTGAATTGGATCATATTTTATAATATGTGTACGATCAAAAATATATATTCTCAATGTAGAAACATAACATATATCATGTACTCTTACTAATGATTAAAATAAAGTTATCTTATAAGAAACATCACTAATTATTTTAGTGATTTGGAAGGGTAGATATACCTTATTTTAGTTTACCTCTTCTTGTGACATCCTTTATTAAACTTAATTTTAAGAAGATGTGTTCTTCTTAGAGTTTCACATTCTCATGTTTTATGTCTAACAACTTCTTTGGGAAATCTTATGTCTTTTGAATCTTTTCTTTAATAATATTTACCTTATTTGTAGTTTCTTTAGTTATTTTGGGACTTACAAAAGTGCTTAAGTTCTCATACTGGTATTATGTTGATTACCATTTTTTGAAATAAAATACTTCATTTGGTATCATTTTGATAACAAATTAATAGTTATTATTATAAATAAATTCAATCAATATTAAATATCTGTCCTAATTACCTCTTAAATTAAGAATACATAACCACAACATGTATTTTAATATTTTTATTGTCATCTTAGTCTAGTTATCAGTCTAAGGATGAATTGTAATGTAAAATTTTACATGAATCCCAAAGGTTTCATGTATCCTTTTTTAGAAGTGAGATATAAATTTTGATTCTCTATTAGATATAATTTTTTTAGACTCTTCATGCAATTTGATAATTGAATCAACATATAATTATGCTAGACATTCAACAAGATAAGTAGTCTTGATCAACAAAATTATGTTTATTTTTTAGCTTATTTATGACTACTTACATAGTATCATATCTTTGATTAGTCTTTGAAAGTCCTATGACAAAACTTATTGATATTTTTTCTACTTTTATATAAGAATAAGGAGTGGTTACTATAATCAACTTAAACTTAATTGTTTGCTTTTTATTAGTTGGCCAATTAAGTACTTACTCTTATAATGACTTTTATCTCTTTTCAAATTATACCACTAGAAAGACTCTTTTATGTCATAAAACTTTTTTGCATGCTTAAAAGCATAGAATAATTTTTATTATGCTTTTAGATGAAATAGATAATCTATTTTTATTGTAGAGAATTCTATTCACATTTAAATTAAATTCTAATTCTTTACCTTCTAAAAGTCTAGTTTTAATCTTTTGCACTTCTTCAACTCTTAAGATCTTGCAACTAATTAGTTATAATCATCTATTGTGAGAAATTTCACTTATTTACTAAATACATAGCATTCAATTTTCAAATGTTCCATCTTAATAGATAAGTGAGCCTCAACTCAATGCATCATGCAACATTTTTCATATTAACATGATACATGATTTTTATCTCTTTATCATTTATTAATTCAACCCATCTTTTTCATTTTAAGGTTAGTTGTTTTTTAGTGAAAATATATTTAAGGCTTTGATGATTTGAATACACTTATAATTTCATACCATAAATGTAATACATTCATATTCTTAATGCAAAAAATGAAAATTAGCTCCAAATCATAAAATGTGTAGGATTTTTTGTGAGGCCTAAGTTGCGTAGACGATAGGATATGACTTTTTTATTTTGTATTAATATATACCCCAATCCTTAAAGTGACATGTTGCTATACACATAAAATTCACCATTATTTTCAAAGTAAGCTTAAAACTAGTGTAGAAACTAACTTCACTTTTAGGGTTTGAAAACTCCTTTCATATTCTATGTTTCATTCGAATTGTACAATTTTTGTGCAAACCTTATCAAAGATTCAACAATTTGTGAAAACTCTAACAAATTTCTTATAACATCCTATCAATTTAATAAAACTTCTTATTTATGAAATATTGTTGGCCTTGGACATTTTGTAGTAACAATCACATTGTGAGAATTTATTCCCTTTATATTTATCACATGTCCTAGAAATGACATGTTATACAACTAGAAGCTGTATTTACAAAGCATTGCTTATAACTAGTATTCTCTCAGCTTTTGTAACACATATTAAATACATTTTATGTTTCTTTTCATATTTTGAGAAAATTAAAATATCATTTATAAACATAATAACAAATTGATCTAACATTGCATCAATATCATGTTCATCATGTCCATGAAAGTAATTAGAACATTAGTCAAACCAAAAAGTAATACAGAAACTTAGTGACTGCATCTAGTTCTAAATTTACATTTTTAGAATATCATCATGTTTAATTTTTAGGTGATGATAATCAAATCAAAAGTTAAAATTTGAGAATATCATTACCTCTTATAATTGATCAAACATTTTATTATTCTCAATAATGAATATTTGCTATTAATAATATTTTTGTTTAACTTTTCATAATCAAAACACATTTTCAAGTTGTTACCTTTCTTCTTAATGAACATTACAAACTTAGCCCATAGACTTGGTCTAATAAGTGCTTTCTCAATTATCTACCATAGCTATGTTTTCATTTCTTATAATTCAATAAGAACCATTTTGTATTGTTCCTTCGAGATTGGTTTTGCACCTAAAATTAAAGCAAATTTTTGTTAAGTGATAATTCTGACAAAAGTTTACATAAAACTTCAAGATACTTACAAACTATAAGAATATCCTATAATTTATGTTTGTTCTTATCAATTACTTGTACATAAGCCTAAAAGCATTCATAGCTCTTGTATTTAAATTTCTCCACTTTCAATGCAAATATTAAAGTTTTTTTCCTTCTCTTGCTAATGTAGATGATATCAATGTCATCATTTATATGAATTATTACTCCTTTTTCCTAATAATAAAGATTAACCTGGTAGGAAATCGACCAATCTATGTCTAAGATTAAGTTAAACTGGTTTAATATATAATGACCAATTGGGATACGAAGAATTATCTATGATTTTTAGTATCTTCTTTAATATATTTCTCTACTCTTATTTCTTCTCCTATAAGTGTCTTAATTAGAAGAGGATTCATTAAAGCATATTATTCCATTATTAGTTTCAAAATCACCTCTATAGATCAAATAATGCAATAATTGATATCTTTTGTATTAATAATGTACATGTAAAAACATCTGGCAATGTAGGTTAGGGGATTGCATAAACTCTAGGTTATGTCACCTATGATTAAAGTATAGGTATCCATCCTAAACCTTTGCCACAAGAAATAACAATAGCAAGATTAGGCCTTATTACCATAGACCTCATGGATTTTGCATTATGTCACTAATATTATTCCCTCCCATTACTCCTTTGGTCTTCTGTGGGCAATATTTAGCAATGTAGCTTAGTTCTTAATATTTAAAATATTGAATATGTCTCTTTTTTTATACTCTTTCAAAGATCATTTTCTGTAGATTCTTATTATAGGTTTTCTTGTACTCTTAATTGTTAAGTTATAATGAAACTTTAGAATCCTACAATAGTAGTCATTTGCTTCTTAAAATTACCTCTACTTTGTATGAGAATAAAAATCCCTTTCTTCTAGCCTTTACCATAGCTTGGTGTTATGTTGACTTTTATGTAGTTTTGAATAGCTCTTTCTATATAGAAACTATAATGGGTCTATGATACTTCTAATGGAATTACATAAATTTTTCCTAAATATGTCATATATTTGCTCCTTATATGCCATGATTGCTAGTACATGCCTTGTTAGAGCTAAAAATATTTGCTCATATTTGGCTATGGACATGCACTCTTGGCTCAATTTTCCTAGCTCATCATATATTCCATCTTTGTCAAAGGCATGAAAGTATCATTCATGAAAGGATTAGTAGAAACATCTCAAGATATTTCAAGGCTTGATTTATCTTCAAATTTCAAATCTTGTTGTCCCTATCAATAATGACCTATAATACCTTCCAAAACTAGTAGTATAAGAAAGACTATTATGCTTTTTAGATGTATTATACTATGTAATAACATCTCCTTCACGTCTAAAAAATCTTCTACTTACATGGGGTCTATAATGTGGAAGGAATCTTATAGATATAGTCTATAAAATGTTTTGCATTAATATATCCACTAGTAATACTTTTTACAAGTATAATATTTATCAATTCTTTTATCAACTTATCTCATCCGTTATGGGATGCCCTTCTTATCTTTGATCATTATTAATGCTTCCCTCTTTTGAAGTTTCAGGTTTACATAATTCATTCTTCTTCATAACATTTTTAACAAATGTAATATTTATTACATTTAACATACACATACATACAAATCACCATATACAATAATATGCATGGCCACAATATCCATCTTAAAACATCATATAACAAGCATCTAATTTCTATGATACACCATGTGACATTCTAGTTGTTATGTGCCCATTTTTTTAAATTCTATTTAATTTTTTCATTACTATAATACAAAAAAAATTTGACATCAATCTTATGGCATTGGTATTGGTTTGTACTTGAGTGTCATGAAATGATATTTACTTGTCTTGAATTCTTTCATATTAGTTATTTCTTTAAAATAAATCGAATAAAAATATTTGACAAAATCATTTTCGCAATCAAAGCATGACAATACTTTTAGTGGAATCTAAAAATATAATTTCGTAATGGAGTTATAATTCCATGCTTGATTGTATTGCATATTATTACAAATTCCTCAATAATAAAAACGACAACAGTTACAACACTTATGCATGCTAAGTTTATAAAACTATTAATGTTTACGTAACTCAACCCACTCTTTTTTTGGATATTATGGTGTAAATCCTTCACACCTAAAAAATTTATTAAACCATATAAACTATGCCACGATCACAAGTATAGTATGAAACACCTAAAATAGTCATCATCATTAAATTTGGGTCATGTCATATATAAAGTCTTTATTATTACATCATCATATATATAAGGATACCTAAAGAAATAACATCTACTTACAAATATTTATTAAATAGATCTTACTAAGTAAAAATAAACATATTTTACACTCACATGCAAAACCATTTATGCATTACAACTTGGATCAACATGGATATTCACGACATCTCTTTGAAATCAAATACAATTTGCAAAGAAAGCCTACTTGATTTTTTTTCCTTAGGAAGATCTCCAACAATTTCCTTACAAAATCTATCTTCAAGCTTCCTTCACGCATTTTGCCTTCCTTTCTTTTTTTTTCCCTTACACAATCATCTAGGGAAAAATATTGAAGTTTTTCCTTTTCCGTTTCTATTAATTTTGCCAACCAAGCTTTTATACTTGGAAATATTAAAATATCTTTTTTTTAAAATTTTTTACATGAATTTGTGTTATTTGTATTTTCCATACTAAAAAATTATTATTATTTACTAGATAAACTTTAGAATGAACTATTCATTGAAATTTATATTTCTACACTAATTTTTTAATTATTATTTGTTTCTTTTAGAATTTTTATCATTGTATTTTAATAATATCTTTTTATAAAAGAAAGTTGTCTATTTTTGACATAATTCTATTATTTGCTTTATGATCAAATTGCTTTCAAATCCAACAAGATTACTATCATTAGGTTTCTCATATTTTACTTTGTTTAAAATAATGAACACTTCCTTAGAAAATCCTCTATATACATTGGCCACCATGACCTTTTTATCAATAAAATGTCTCCATATGACTCTTTCATATATTCATTCAAAATAATATCACAATTCACATTCATATTTATCCGATCAAACTTTAAATAATTTCACATGGTTCGAGATGTTACAGTGGGGTACTTCACAACCATCATTACTATCACTAACAAGTACTTAAATCAAAGATAATTACAATTGATTATTATTGGATCATACTCAAACAAACTACCATATTGAATATTTATTTTACTTATTATTATTGTTTAAAGCATATCTTTGTAGACTTGGTTATTTATCATTACAATTATTGTGTTATTTTGATCTTCCACTATATCATTGTTCATTGTTGTCGTTAAGCTTTGTTTTTTTATGGATCTCTGATAAATTATAGTGTTCCATCCCTCTTTTTCATTGTAGCAAATTTGAGGAAAAACTTTTTAAAAAAAGAGAGAATGATACATGATGAGAGTATAATACAAAATAAATTAAATAAATATTAGTTTGGATGACATGATATAATTTCTACTTAATCTATTAGTTTTTTTATGAAAGCATCTAATTTTGTTTATTTCTTATGATAGTTTATAAAAGATTGATTCATCTTATATATTTTTTATTGAAATTTTTTGAAGATGTAAAAAAATCTTTATTATTTTTTCTTTATTTGAATTTTCTTAAATAAATCAAGATATGACATAGGTGTGTTTTTTTATTTTATTATTTTATTTGAGATCTTATTCATACATGAGAAAAAATTGCAACACATTGAAAGATCTTGTTCAAAAATAAGATCTCAAAGATATGAGAAAATTTTATTCATAAATGAAAAAGCTTCAAAATATAAAAAAAAATTATTAATAAAGACATGATGATATATATATTTTTTATCAACGATAGAATATTTATAATATTAAGAAAAATATCCTTTTTATTCAAGAATGACTCTTATGATCTCATATTTAAAAAATATTTAAAATGAGTAGTGATTTACTTATAACTAAAAAAAAATTGTTTGATGATATTATAACTAAAAAAATTTGTCACGTTACTTTTTATTTTTTCTTTCTTTCTTCGTCTTCTCCTTTCTTTGACAACTATCAATAGCTTTTGTTAATTAAACTATATTACATTCTATTATCAATTTTCTATTCATTTTATTTTCTGTATTGGTAATCCAAAAATTCGACTAAATGTATGTAAAATATCAAAAAAAAAAAAAAAAAAAAAAAAATCTGAAAACAAAATTGGAAATGAAAAATCTTAATTAAAGTCCTGAAGATTGTAAGACTAAAGTTTCTATTTTTCTATTATCTACTTTATTTTTTGGATTTTTATATTTTTGGAAAATTGAACATGAATATTAATACATCTAATCGAAGTTAAAAATTTCTGAAAAAATATAAAATAATTTAAAAGAAACTATAATACCAATGTAGGATTAAAATAATATTTTTTAAAACTGTTTTATCACAATTTGTTTTATTTTTTCAAATGAGAAAGTAAAGATAACTCTATGACTCTTTTATTGGATTATAAACTTTATTTTGGAGAAGAATTAGACTTGTGTTAACTCAAAATTCACTAACCCAAGCTTGTAATGAGGAGAGTATTCTTCACAAATAAAATATTTATTTAACTAAAATTAAAACTAAAGAAAATACTACAAAGAGTCACCATATATGGGTTCCCATTAACATAAAAACTCTTAACTTGAAAATTAAAATTAAAATTAAGATTACAATTACAATTTCATGTATATCTCACATTCAAACAAAACGAAATTAAACAATAATTGTAGTTTATGAAAAAGGTGAGAAAGTATTACTCGAGGTAAGGCTTGAAGGATCCCCACTTGGAACTCTAAAATATCGTGTTTGAAAAATTTGTACATTTAAAGTAATAAAAAAGTTGTGCCCAATTTTATATGCATTGAATTTATTAGATGATATTGACATTAGTGCTAACTTTATTGTTGATTAACTTATTTTTTAATGGACCCATTAATGATTCTTATTGTCCTTTAAGATTTTCTTTCTTTTAATGAGTGACTTGGTTCATATCATTCTATTTGTTCTATCATGTGAAAAGAGAGCACAAATTGAATATACATTTTATGATTAGACTGCTATCATTTAGAACAAAAATTATTAAAGATGTGTAAGATCTTTGCAAGATTTTTTACCTCAATGAAAACTTGGATTTCAAGATGGAGTTGCGATGTCATAATCCTATTCTATTCGAGAGGTACCAAGATCTAGTGATTACTGATTAACTTAACCCAATAGGAAGGAACCTAGTTGGAAGGATTGCTCACCTTGGAATGTATCGTGGACATCTCGATAGCTCATGCAATTGTCATCATCATCATGGGATTATGGGAGACTTAAGAAATTTTGTCTTAAGTTCGATGCTTATTGAAGAGGAAAGGGAGTCCCCCTAAAGGTTCTTTAAATACCTAGATCAAATCTTTGTCTTAGAATGGTGAAAAGAGATCAAATTGGGGAGTTTTACAAAATGCCTCTCTACTTAATATCATGTCTATATATCATATCAATGTTATATGCTAGCACGAAAATATGAACTTCCATGGACTTTGCCAAGAAAAAATATTTATTTTAGGATCGAAAGGAACCAAAAAGAGGTTTATTTGGTGTAAGGTCAGTGAAGAATTTGTTGAAATACCTCTTCTTCTTCTTCTTCTTTAACTTATTTTTTATTTTATTTCAATTGTTAATGAACCTAGAAGAGAATCAAGATTATAAGTGAAAATATCTCATCATAATTAGGAACACAATAAGAAGGATTATCAATTTGATTCAAAAGCTATGCAAGAAAACCCAACAATGCACAAAATGACATTCAGTTATCAAAAACTTTAGTGAAGACTTGTAAGCAAGAGCTTTTGCATTTGATCTTTTTGGCTAGATCAAGAAGGATTCACAAAAGCATTAAACAAAAAATAAATAAATAAAAACAGCAAAAGGAACTCATACAAAACTACTAGTCTCAAAGCTATAAAAAGAAGTTAGCGAGCCACTCATTACTAAAAACTTGGTTTACATTAAATAACCTCCTTATTTGAAATATTTAGGGGGTAGTTGATAAAGAATCAATTTATTGCCTAAATCTCTTATAAATTTGAACAAGGTTTTTCGAACCTATAGCAAATAAAAAGTAACTATAATCACTTAAAAGGAAACTTAATTTTGACTTTTGTGAATATAATTTATTCAATAAAAGTTGGGTTTTACGAAAATAAGAATTATCTTGTCAAGTTGTAGAAATGAAGAACAATTCATGCACATGATAGTTAAATATTAAGATTAGAAAATTCAAGTGTGTTATTCCTTTGTGTACGCAAGTCTCTATTTATTAAAAGAAAGAGTTCATAAAACAAACTCAAAATAACAACTAAAATCACCAATCGTACTTAGCTAATTAATGGATTGCCCCATAATAGAGTTCACATATTGTATTGATTACCTTGCTCTCAGAGAACTTTCTTTCATAGTTAGTATATTCACTTCGTCAATCATGTGAAAAGGTAAATGGGTATAAAAAAGATTAGAACAACTATTTGTGAATTAGGATTGGTTAAACTCATTTCTTTCAATTACTATTTAGCTTCTTAACAAAGATCCATCTAACCATGCTTCTTTGATTTTCCATTTTCCTTCTAAAGTAATCATGACTCTCAATCAATTCAGATACTAAAATGTGTGATGATCTATTTGCGAGATGTAGTTGTCTTAAGCCATTGATAACAAATTTTCTTTTTTAGAGTCACAATAGTATAAATTAAAATATGAGAATGATAAATAATTAAGTAAGAAAGATAGAAAAGAAGTTGAATTTTCAAGTTGAAATTTTTAGAAGATGGGATTTCTTCATTCACAACTTTGACCTCATTATATAGAAATTTGTATTGAATATTTTTTTTTATAAAATATATATTATTTTAATATCCATAAGAAGCATGAGATTTTTTTATCAAAATTCCATCGTCACAAATTTTGTAAATTCCACATGACAAAGGACTTATCCGTACGAGTGCGAACTGCTGCACAGTTTAAATGACCATGCACTGAGACTATTCAAGTGCATAGGTACTATTTTGGCACACAAATAGTGTCATGCTATGTGCACGTACTCCATGCACTACGCTCGTCGGCTTTCGACACACCATGCCTTCATGTGTTTGTGCCAGCACCTTTGCACATGACGTGCAACCTGCACACTATAGCATGCGCTCTATCGCGCTTACAATAAGCCTCCACAAGCAGCTGCTCACATGTTTCTCATTCCTTTGTGCTACTGGGATTATTTTTGTTGTTTACCTGTTTTTTTAATTTGTTTTCTTGATTTTGGAATTATTGATGATCTAATAAATTTATAATTGAGCTTCTTATCATGTGAACTAGCATCAATGACTTTCTACCTATTGCTAAGTAAAATTGGAGCCTTCAAGTGGTGGGTTTAAGCATGAGGGGTGTTGTCATACAAAAATAAATACCTCAAATGCTAGCTCAAAGATTGGAACATATTTAAATTTGGTAACATATTTGACACGATATGGTCAGTCAAATAGCAAGTTAAGGAGAAAGGAAAACAAATCAAATTAATGCGGACTACAGCCTCTCATTTAGATTTACTAAAAGCTCTAGATCATTTACTCATAGTTGTTAAAATGAAAGAGTTTTTGGTGCCAGAAAGTGGCATCAGATGGCTAACTTAAGGTGATAGAAATACCAAATTCATTCATATGATTGTGAAGGATAAGTAAAGAAAGTTAACGATTCAAAAAATCAAAGACCCATTTGGTAGTTGCATAGTTGAGGAAAGAAAAAAATTGTGAAGGCAACAATACAATACTTTCAACATTTTTATCAGGAGTTCCTAGAAAGCTTAATGATTCAATAATTAACTCAATATCTCTCGTTGTATCTTTTGAAAAGAATTAGATATTATTATTAGAAGAAACCATTAAGAAAGTCTAACATATTATATTAATACTTTAGGTTCTGATAAATTGAATGAATTCTTTTTTAAACATTGTTGGTCAATAATAGCAAATTATGTATTTAGAGGTGGTTAAGGACTTTCTTGCAAGCATATCAATTCCAAGGCAAATAACCAACAACAATATCATGCTAATCCCTAAAATTGAGAACTAAACAATGTTTGATGAATTCAAAGCGATTTATTTAACTTCATAGAGAAAAGGTTTTCTAAATTACTGACATTTTGATTAAAAAATTCCTTGAAATTCTTAATTTACTACAACAACCAAGATTTGTGACAAATAGAGATATTATTGACAACATACTTGTGTAAGAAATGGTTGATGAGATCAACAAAAAAGTAATAGAAAATAATTGCATAATAAAACTTGATTCTAAAGGACATTTGACTACTCCTAAGAATTTCTAAGACATGTTATTCAAAAGTTCAATTTTAATTATTGATTTATCAATCTTATCATGAACATCCTTAACAACAACTAGCTTTCTATTATAATTAATGGCAAGAGCGATGTATTTTTCTAGCTAATTCATGGACTCAAGCAAGGTAACCAATAATCTCCTTTATTATTCATTCTAACTACAAAAGTATTTAGTCGTAGATTGAGTAATCTTCGTAGCCAAGAAAAGGTATTGAAATTGAGAATATATGATCATTTCTCATTTGAGCTATTCTGATGACTTTGTTATTTTCACTAGAGACAAAAAAGAAATAGATCACAAACATTAAAAAAATCCTTTTGGAGGTCAAGGTTTGTTTGCCCTAAAAATCAATGCATAAAAATACTTTTTATAGGCAATAAAATATCAAATTGAGTTCAGAAAAAACTTTTAGTAAGGTATTGGGATTCGAGAGGAAATGTCTGTCTATAATTTATCTTGGAAGCATCTTAATCAAGGGAAGGAAAATGATTATACACTTTCAACATTTGGTAGACATATTAATAAGAAAATGGCTAACTGGAAGAAATGGAAAGGAAACTTATTCTTTTAAACATGTCCTAAAGTTGATTCTAATATATTTATTGATGACATCTTTTCCACTGCAAAATATTTTATTAAGAATTGAAAGAATTATGACTAATTTTCTTGTAGGATAATATAGATCACAATTACAAATATTATTGGACTATTTGGACTAAATTGAGGCTATCTCTTGAGAAAAATGATCTAAGCTTAAGGACCCTCAAGGAGATTGTGACAACTTTTAGCATAAAACTTATTAGAATGCTCACACTTCTAACTCAGTATGGGCTCTCTTCATGAAAGCAAAATACTCATGAAGCAAAAAGGATAATACATTATTGACAACTTAGAATTGTCTAGAAATGATTAATTGGTCACAACTATTAAATGTTTATCAAAGATGGCAATTCTAACAATAAATTGGCATAAGAAGGGTTGACAAGAAGAAGTAACATCTTAAAATCAAGAAAAATTATTTTTAATAACAACACTCTATTAAAAAGTTTCATATTAATATGAGAGATTCATAATAATATGTTGCCTCTCTTATGAACCTTACATAAGCTCAACATTCAACTAGCTAATAAATGTTCTTTCTATTTAGATAACAAATCATTGAATTATGCTTAAATATTCAAAATTATCACCTAGCAAAGCACATGAATCTCCATAAAGGTATTGAAGAAGGCTTTAAAGCATAAAAAGATTATAATAAAAAAAAATTGGCCTCATGTAGGATTTCAAAAGAATGAAGATAAAGTGTAAAAGTATGAATTATGCGTTAAAAAATAAAAAAAAGGAATACATAAGAGATATTTACTATTATAAATAGTCACTAACTTCATAATAGGTCTAAGAGGGTAAGAATATGTTATAACATATTATCATATAATTTTAAACAATTAGAAGTAAACAATACTAGGCCTTTTTAAAAGGATAGTTGCAATATTTGAAATAAGGAGCAATATGGATTGTCATATAAAGATTAGATTTTAAACTATATAAAATAGGAGTAAAATTCAAAAATCATAAAATATTTAATTAAAGAAAAATAAAATACTTTCTTAGAAAATGAATATTAAATGATTTTTGAGGATCTAATAAAAAAATGTATAGCCAAACAGTACAACTATGTCAAAAATAAATTAAAGCAAAAATTAATTTTGAAGATTAGTTTGAAATTGTGTATAAAATCAAATAAAAAATATAAAAATATTAATAAAACATTTAAATGAAGAAAATTTTTGAAAGGAAATATAACTTTAGATGATTTAGAGACTCATAGAAAAAGATTAAATAAAAATACTAGGATAGTATCATAGAAAAATTATAATATTTGCAAATTTGAAATTATTGGATTGAATATGATGGTAAATATACGCACATCAAATACAATGTATAATAACTTTATGGAAAGGTATGTAAATATATTTTATTAAAAAAATATTTTTTTTTATTTTTATTTTTTGAATAGATAACGAAGTGTTCATTTGCTTATTAAGCAACTAGCAAAGATTAGTAGAAATATCTAAGCTAACCTACTATAAGTATAGAATTATCAACTTTTGGAAAGCTTATGACGATATGTTTTAATAAAAAAAACAATTAAAATATTGGGAGAGAATAAAAATGTAAAAGTAAATTAAAAATAAAAATAAAAGTAAAAAATACATAGGGACACATGGCATGTTTTATAAATATTTTAAAAATAAAATTGAAACTTTAGTTTTTGTAATTTTTAGGTTTATTACAATCCAAGAATTGAATTGTCATTTCAATTTTACTTTTGATATAAATATTACAATACAAATATATTTATAATGAGAATGTTATCATCAAAATTAATATACAATTCAATAATCATCTCTATTTGGTGAAGACAAACATATTACAATTAAGAAAGGCTTTCTAAAACATTTGAAACATAAATTTATAATGGTTTGCTTACAAAAATATCCTGTCTAAAAAAATATAAACACTTATGACTTAATATCAACATAATAATAGTCTTTAGGTTAATTAATATAACTTAAAAAATCACAAGGTGTTGCCTTAGGCATTAATTTGTCTAGTTTAATAGATAATAAAGGAAAAAATAAGCAATTACATACAATTAAGAAAGTGCAATCAAGTCATCTATAAATCAATGCTTTGTAAAGGCTATAGAGAATGAGAGTTGAAGGATGATTAATTGATAAAATTATAGTGTTAAATGTCACAAGATTCTAACCAAATAGTTTCCTAGTCAAATTAAGAGGAAAAAACTTGCCACATTAATGTGATGATATTGCTTTCAATAACTCAATAATGCTTGTTCATGAACAAAAAAAGCTAATGTGAAATTTATTTTTAATGCCACTACTTTTTGAAAACTACGACTAAAAAAATTACTATTATGGAGATTAACTTGTGTTCATTATCATTATTTTCAAATTGTTAAAGATCATATAAAAACTTATTTACTTTGTATTAGAAAAAACCAATCGTACTAACAACAATTAGCAACAATTCAATTGTAATTATGTAACCAATGATAAAAGAAACAGGAGAGGCCATCAACATGTCTATATGTAAGTAGTATTTTGATATAAAATAGTGAAAAATAAATGAAAGCTAATGAGTTTTGTCTTATGAGCATACATGAAAATTAGCATAAGATAAAGAAACTAGAAGAGTAGCAATATAAATTAGAGATTGGAGATCAAAATTGAAGGTTATCCATGTCCATAATGCCACATCATTGCTTTTCTTCATGTACCAACCAAAGCATATGGTTGTGATAAGTAACTAGTAAGTTTGTAGAGATCAACTTGTTCTTGTCCAAACATAAGCATTGTTTTAATAATTTTATAAATTATTATAAAGACAATTATAGTTTAAAATAAAATACATGATGTCCTACCAAGCTAAACTTAGAGAAGATTCTTTTAGCTATTAGAAACATATAACTCTTCATATTTGAAAATAAACCAAAATAAGCACAAATATAAGTATTACAAAGTAGAAAATAAGAAATCAATACAGTTACAGAATTATCCTTATATGGATGAAATCTTGTAAGAGATGAAGTAGATGACATTATGTGGTTAGTGGCATTTGAATCAATGCATCAATTTGAGTCAAATATATCGTTAATATGAATATAAGAGAGGTCATTTATAGCTTAGCAATGTAAGTATAATTGTTACATTTTGAAATTACAAAACTCTGTGGTCAATATTACAAAAATGATAGATAACTTAAGACCTATTTGACAGCACACAAGTTTAACTTATTTAGGATTAGATTAACCCAATTATAACTCTATTAATAAGAGTAGAAGAAAAATTATATTTAGATACTATCCCAACTTAAAATAAGTTAAGGTAATTTTGTGTTTGGTATTTACCTTAAGTTAAGCAACAATTTAATATATTTTAAACTAATTTAAGAGTGTTTTAATATTTTAAATTTGTTATTACAAATACTTAATTCAATTTGAAGTAATGCAATAAATAATTGTAATATTTTATCTAAAAATAATCACATGATATAAAATATTATAAATCAATATACATTTACATATAATTACTCAAATAATATTCATATTTCAAATGTTATTTAAGTAATTATTAAATATTAGAAAGTGATATTACTAATACTAATTTTTTAATAAAGTAATATTTATAAATGCATTAAATTTTCACCTTTTTATTATTGCATGCATTAAATCAATAATGTTTTTTTACCAACTATTATGATAATCAAGTAATTCTTGAACATTATATTTGATTGATCAAGTACTACGAAATAAGAAAATAATTAATAAAAATTATATTTGAAAACTATAAATAAAATATTATATATTTATTAAATATGTCATGCATAAACATTAAATAAAATCAATTAAAATGTGAAATTATTGAAATATCATTTACTTTTTTTCATTTAAAGAATTAATTAGTTTT
This sequence comes from Vanilla planifolia, assembly GCA_023846275.1. NCBI lineage: Eukaryota > Viridiplantae > Streptophyta > Magnoliopsida > Asparagales > Orchidaceae > Vanilla > Vanilla planifolia. The sequence continues at coordinate 24,830,950 of CM043874.1, read as the reverse complement.
TAATAATAATTTAACAACACATTTTTATTTATTATCATTAAATTAGTGTTTATATTTTTTTATGAAAAATATTTTGCAAAGCATAATATGATAAATTTTTTATTGCATTTTAAAAAGGCATCATTATAAAAGAATAAATTTAAAAGATAATGTCAAATGTGATGTTTACAATATGTACACATATTAAATGATAATATAAATTTGCCAACCAATTTATAAAATTTGTATTAAGCAATCTCAATATCCAAAAATAACCAATCAAATTATTTGAAAAGGAAATGAATTAGTGCCTAAAAAAATCTGTATAAACAATGCAGATGTATAATTTGTAAAGTCATAATTGTTTCAATATCAATTTATAATCTTCAATATTATTTCTGCAAATGCATGACAATAATGGTCAAACACAAAAAAAACATCAAAATATATATTTTCATTATAACAAAATAACATACCTGATTAGCCCATAATTATTACATGATTGTTGTCCTAATATATTTTTTTATAATTTTGTCTCTAATCCTAATGCAAGGAAAATTGTTTTATTATATCAATGGTTTGTTATCTTCAGTGGATATTTCTTGTATCGTCATATTGAAGCATATGTCATTCTCATAATGTCTATCAATAAAATTATGCAACACACAACAAGCCAATATCACATCCTCTCATATACTAAATGTGCAAGACTTTATATCTATTAACATTTTAAATTTTTCTTTCAAAATTTTGAATATTCATTCAATAATATTCTTGATTTGTGCATGATGATAATTAAATAATTCTTATGCATCATTATATCTATGTTGTTATATTGTACAATAGGTACCACAAACTTGTCAATGTTGCATAGTTGGAGTTAACAAGACAATATTTTCTATGAGACATGATAAACTTGTCATGTTCTACAGCCGACATAGTATACACATGTTCATAGTAAATTCTTCCTATCTTAAAATAATATAAAGAAATTATCTTTTAAAATTCACTGTGACCAATAAGTTTTATGATACAAAATATTTCTTATTTTTTTATTTAATTTGTTCGTGTTTATTAATAATTACTAGCATATGTATTTCATCTGATACAGTAATAACATCTTTAAAATATTAGTAAAAATTTAAGTTGTGCTATATATAACAAGGAAAAGTAATATTTTTTTATGAAAGAATAATTAAGTCAAAAGCAAGTGCAAAAATAACATGAAGTACATGATGAAAATTCCTAACTTATAGTTTCAAGTGTTGAAAAAACTCACTTTTATAACTATCAACTTGTGTAATATCTCACATGAACATAGCTAGTTATTATATTGTCAACATGTACTTTGTGTTAAATAGTAAACTATGCTCTATTAATAAGTTAAATGATCATTGAAAAGATTATGTTGACATTTAAAAAAAGTTATAAACTCTTTGCTAATGTCCACTCATTATCTTAGCTATATACACATATCTTGCATAAGGCTTATCTTACATTTAATTTCTCGATACATTTCACAAAGATATAATTTCATCAATAAATTCCTTAAGTTTTTCATCTTTATCATCAAGTGTTTGCAACAATTTTATAATATCCTCTCCAAGAAAAATTGTTATATCCATCCCTAAAATAACAAAAAATGATTTTAATAATTATGTATGTAAAAATTGTGCATTGTAAAAATAAAACAATTAATTCATTAAGTATCATAGTACTATAATATAAAAGTTTTCATATTATAACAAATACATTGCTAAATGCAAAACTATAAAATCTAATACATTCTAATTTTCAAAGAAGCACATTGATTTTATTATATCTAAAATTTACAATCCCATATATTATACTTTCCCTGCTCATTGTGTTGCTTAACATATGTTTCTATCTAAATTTTCCACTTGTGTACCTTTAAAAACACTAATACAGTTTACTTATTTAGATAAACCTCAATGAATTTTGTTATTGTCATAGAACCAATTTGTGATAGATTTTTAATCCTTCATATTTTTTTAATGCGTCAGTGTTAGTATATTCAAAATCTCTATCAATTATAATTTGAATGTATGTGAAACTATTTCATATTTCCCCAATTATTTTTTTATCGCCAATAATAGTGAACACTTTTTTATGCTTTGATAAAGGTGCGCTAGTTGATGAATGTTTCCCATAATGCAATAATGAATAGTTTGTGTCATACTTTCCTAATGTAACACTCTCTTTATAAGAAAAATGAATCTTCTACATTAAACTCAAACATAGCATAATTGTTCATAATATCACCATGGTACTCATTAAATAGTTGCTTGTTACATAGAAATTGAGTTTGACCAACATTTTGTTGAGAGGATCTACCATGGTAGCCACATGCAAACATATTCCTTATTGAGTCGTTGATGAAGCTATAACATGGGATAGGTTTACAACGTAAAGTGCATAGCTTTGGATTCATCTTTATTGTGTTGTTTCATATTTAATAACAATAATTAATAAAATTGTATACTTACTTTGTAAGAGTTGACATACCTATAATGGCTCCTCCCAAGCATCATCATTGCTTTTGATAATCCTGTTTTATAATTTCAAACCCATCGATTATTTTTTGTAAAGTCATAGTATTTTTTTGAACTTTTATTTTAGGTTCTTTCATCTATCCTTAAATTATATTATCATTGTAGTACTAGTTGATCTCTAAAAATATGAGCATTATTTCTTATGAATCAATACTAGTTGTTAATACATTTATTAGATGATCATTTATGAATTATTCATGTAATAACATAAGTAAAATCTTCTTATCAAATCCACTTAAATTTTGGGTTCTAGTTTGACCAATTTTTAAAGTTTGATTTTCTTACGTATTTATTACATCATCATTATTAATAAGATCTATAGATTTCATCCCTCAAACATAGGGATTTAAAAGAATGGCGACATTATATAGGGTTTATTGTATATATAATTTATTTTTTATTGTAATGGTAAAAAATAATATGTTTAATTAAAGGAAACATGATGCATAATATATTCTTAAGTATAGTTAACAAATTTTTTGTGAATTTTGTTAGTTATTTGTAATTTATTGTTATATTTTTTTTCATAAAAATTAAATTCATAATGATCTTATTGATATCTACATCAAAATAGCTTATCATTCATACACTTATTTTTTATTTTCATATTTAATTTTTATATTATTTTCAAACTGGATTGGCTTAATTGTATTAATCATTTAGAGAATTACTCATCTTTCATGAGTACAAATCAATAAGTTACCGATTCTTAATGCTTACTCCTTTATAAATTTCTGAGAACATTAGTATAGTTTGTCGTCAATTAAAATCAAGCACAAGAAATGTATAAAATAAAGTTAAAGCAATTTTGTCAATGAAAAATTTTATAAATGAAAAAATTCATATTCTCAATGGACTAAGGAAAGTTTATATTAAGATTTTAACAAGATTAGGCAATAAGTGAAGGGATACTTTTTTTAAAAAATGATGATACAAAGACATAGAGAAAAGATATTATTGATTTTTTAAAAAAATAAAAGATCTTTTTACATTAATTAGATTTTTCTTTGTATAAAAAGAATTGGTTTAATAAAAACAAAAATTATACATTATTTTAACCAATAAAAAAAATCAAAGCCTTATAAAAACAAACAACAACATGATTACTATAAATTTAAGTTATTTATCTAGTCTATAACAACTCATTTTTTTTATAACATAAAAAAACAAAAGTGTAAAGATAGTTTAAAAAAAATGAACTTGGCAAGGAAGCTAAGTAAATAATTAAGTGATGACAATTTTCATAATAAAGACGAACAAAATAGTTTACAAGAATGGTTTAATAAGGTTTAAGGCTACCAATAGAGTCGGGTATGATTATATAGATTTTGTATGTACTATTATATATGCCAAAGTTATAGTTATAAAACTTAAGAGCCATTTAGTTACTAATGATGTTGACCTATTGGCAACAATGAAGTGGATTTGAATGCAGAGAGTTGGAATACTAGAATCTTGGCTATGGATGATATCTAGGATAGTGCATCAACTACTATGTTAGAAAGTGAAAGCAAGATGATGAGAGGTGAATGAGAAGAGGAAGAGCTCTTCTTATAAGCTTGAGATTATGTGAATGATACATCAACAAAATTGAGAATCCTACAAAAATAACAAGAAGTTCTGCCAGTTATTTACTTCATCATTGTTTGAAAAGGGTTGACGTGTCAAGTTCAACTGCACAAGAGATTAATGAAAAAATCACCAAAGAGAAATGTAAGACTACACAATAAAGATAACACTGATTATGAATAAAATAAAATATATTACATAAGGTTTGTCTTCTATACAATGAAGATTTAACCTATGATAAAATAATGCTACTAATGATTCAAAGAGTTGGTTTAAAATGAATGATTTAATTAGTTTTTTGTGTTACAAATGAATGGCATCAAGCTATGTTTGGTAGTTGCTTTTTAAAATAATTTTATTTTTATTATAATTTTAAAAATATCTAATACATCTCATATAATTTTTATTATTCTCACTTTTTCTTTATATAAACCATCCTATTTCATTTTTTGAAATATTTTTAATGACATTTTTTTTACAATAAAAAACGCTATGATCAAGTTTAGCTTAAATTTTAAAATTTTTGGAATGATTGTTAGTTCATAAAGCCTTGAAAATGAATCAATGATTTTTTGTTTGCTAGAAATTTTGAATATAAAAATGATAAATATTATTAAATTGTTCTTGATTACATTCACATTATTGATGAAATGGTTGCAAAATGATTTTATGTGTTAGATTTAATTTTTTTTCATGGCTATTAAGTGATAGAAATGCAACATTAAAATGCAATAATATTCATTAAATTATTATAAAAATAGACTTATTATAATAACAATTAGATTATTTTATTTTAAAATATAAATACAAATACAATAATTATATTTAAAATAAAAATAATTGATCTTAAATAAAATCCATTACTAAAACTAAAGTTCTCAAAATTAAAATTTAAGAAATAAATTTAAAATATGAAGAATTAGAACTCTAGTCAAAAGAGAAACCAAGGGAGAAATGTCATGTAACAATAAATCAAAGGTGAGGCAACGAAATCGGTCAATAAAAGTTAATGCAACAAGTGTTGACATTGTTGATCTATAGAAAATGGTATATGTTCTAAAGCTAATGTCTTCTTCAAAGAGTAGTGATTGTATTAATTAACAATAAAGTTTAAAAAAGGAGTATGATATTAGATAAGAAAAGCGAAGCAAATGTTCTTTTTAACAAAGGAGAAGATATTCTAAAAAATGGATCAATCCAATAGTCAAAATAAAAAGAAAGAAGATATTGAAGAAAAATTCATCATCCTTATCTTCTTGGTTATTGTTGTCTATGATTATATCAATAATGTAGAAGATGATGTCGAAGATTGTGGACATTTGAATTTTTTTTCAAATTATTATAGTCTAAGATTATATTAATGATGGAGAGGGTGAGCTCGAATGAGGTTAGCATTTGATTTTTTTTTTCCTCAAATCATCGTTTTATTATTTTAAATTTTTAAATATTATTTTTATATAATGTTATAATCTATATATGATTATATTTTATGCAAAGCAAAGAAAAACAAATGAATGGATTTTTTTTATTCAATTGATGAAATTATATTTATAGATCCATATATAGAAGTTCTCAAAAAAAATTAAGGGAAATGGGCAATTTAAGTAGGAGATTAAGACCACAATGGAAGGAAGGTCAACAGTGCATTTCAATGCATCTTTAACCTAATTCTAGCCGTTTCCTTTTCCGCACCTTGTCCGATTTCCTCTCGACGTCGCCAACTCCAACGGCTACTTTTTCCAACCGAGGAGGCTGAAAAGATAGAGGTTACAGGATTAAGAGAGAAAGAAGTGGGTTTTCTTTACCCTCAAATCTCTTTGTTCTTTATCCAGTTCTCATCTTTTTGTTTTCTACGGCAATCGGAGAAAATGGATAAGCTCCTCGTTCCTCAACCACCGCCACCGCCTCCTCCGTCCACCGTCAAAAGAATGCGGCGACGGGGTAGAGACGTTAGCTCTCGCTACATGATGACTCCATCCCCGATCTCAGCGCCTTCATCTCCGATCCATCCTTCTTCAACCTCGTCTCTGGTTTTCTCCCCCAAAGTCCCCGTCCAACCCCACTCTCTTCCGTCGTCATCCAGAAACACCCTCCTCCACCACCGGAAGCTCCGGCGAATTCCCTCTGTCCCTTCCTCCCCAGACAACACCGACTCCGAGACTGAGTCGGAACCCTCATCCCGCTATGCCGACGAGAATCATCGCAGCTTCATGACCCCACATCTTCCCGCAGTCCAGGCGAAGGCGCCAACAACCCTAAGGAAGCGTGCCGTGCGGCTTTTCTCTGACAACACCACTCAGCCGCAAATAATCGAACAATTCAATGGCATCATGGAACCTAGGGCCACTTTAGGGGTTCGAAGGCCTGGAACTCCTACCGTGCCTAACCCAATACCAACGGCCGCTAGTAATCTAATCCAATTGGGTGCAAGAAAGAAGACTTCAACACATGAATGTCAAACAGAGAATTTCACTTCTTCCTCTTCAGATAATCTTTCTTCATGGGATGATCCAGTAAACGAAAAAAGCAGAATTAACACCCTTGGAGGACTATGCCATAGCCCACCGATTAGGAGCCATGGCAATGGCAGGGCAAGACAAGCATCTGACCTCCGTTCGTCCATGCCGGAGGCTGATCTACTGCCGACCACATCAGCACGAAGGCCAGCAGAACTGAAGGACTCGGTCTGCAGACGTTCGCTTAACTCCGTTTTGTCAGGGTTGAATACGCCTAGTCTTCTGAAAACATGCCATTCCATGACTGAAGGGCAAAGGTCTAATTTTGTGAGGACTTGCTTACCTCCACAAGCACCAACAAGTAGACTGGGCTTGGAGCTGAAGAAGGGAAGGAAGGGGTCGAGCAGGCAGGAAGACGTCCACACACTTTGTCTTCTTCATAATCAGTTTTTACTATGGAGGTTTGTCAATTCGAAAGGAAAAGTAGCTATGAAAGCCCGGACCATTACGGCAGAGGTAAGCACACCTTCTCCTTTACATGAAAATTGAAATGGTTTCATCTGTATCAACTTCTGCTAAATAATACTAATCTCTTCTCGAGTTCCATCAGAGGTCACTTGCTCAGGCTTCTGCTGTGTTAGAGGAATTGCGGGATTCTGTCAATGAGAAACGGGTTAAGCTGGAGAACTTGAGAAGAATGAGAACCTTGTCCAATATCCTTGATGTGGAGGTGTGACATAGAGGAATACGTTTACCTTCCATATGTTAATTTCTTCTTATCTCCAAAACACTTGTATTTCCTGTAACCATCTGCCAGCCACTTTAAAAACAATGCTGATTAGTACCTCAACTATGTTTGTGTTTCTTTTCATTTTGACCTGATACATTGTGATCACTTTCAGATGCCATTGTTGGATCAGTGGTCCCTTGTTGATGGTGAGTATTCTGCTTCGCTTTCTGGGGCAATCAAGTCATTGCAGGATGCTTCAATTCGACTGCCAATAGTTGGGGATCTGAAGGTAGGATCCTTGCAATTTTCTCTGTTTGTTGTTCACTGTTTGTGAACATGGAAACTTTAAAATGAATTTCTTTTGCAGATTGATTTCAGGGAACTCAAAGATGCCATTAGCTCTGCAAGTTACTTATTTGAGTCACTATCCTCCTCCATTGAGTCATTTTTACCGACGGTGAGAAGTCCTTTGTAGCTAGTTTCAGTTTTGGATTATGATTTTTGTTCAGAACTAATGGTAGGCTTCAGAGCCGTGGTTAGTATATTACGTAGGTGTGGTGACAACTTGATTGAATCAAGGTAATTTGTCCATTGAGAGGAGATTAGAGCATTGAAAATATTGTGTTATGTGCATCTAGATCAAGCATCAATCACTTCTCAACAAAAATTAGTATGGCATTAAAGATTAAAATTTCATATTAGACTTTTTACGTGTGTCAAGTTGGGAGGAGATTTGTGCATTTGAAAACCAATCTTTTATTGTGGGTGTGCATTGAAGATTTTTGCAAATGATCTTACCTTAGAGATCAAATAATTATCATGTCCAAACAAACAAGAGTAAATATTTAAAAAAAAATGTTGTTCTTTCATTTTGACTTTTTTTGAATTAATGGTTGACCTCAAAGTCAAGCTTAATATATTACATTGGTATGGTGGCTACTTGATTGAACAAAGGTAACTCAACTCGTTCATTGGGAGGAGATTATTTCATTGAAGATAGTTTGTTATTTGCATCCAAATCAAGCATTAATCATGTCTTAACAAATATTATATGGAATAAAAAACTAGAGTTTTGTGATTAATACTTTTATGTGGTACTTTGCCCTTCTAAGTTGCATTTCATGTTGTGGAATGGTTAGGAAAAAACCACAAAATTGTAACTTATCAATTAATTTTGTTTTTTGGTCATTAAATGGGAAGAGATTTGTGCATTTCAAAACCAACCTTCTATTATGGGGTTTAAATTAGGAGGAAGTGCATATATTGAAGACATATTCTTATGACCTTACATTGGGGATCAAGTAGTTATCATGCCTCGCCAAAGAAGATTAAATATTTTAAAAATAATGTCGTTGCTTTCTTTATGATTTTTTATTAGAATAAATGTTAGGCCTCAGTGTCATGCTTAGTATATTACATAGATGTAGTGTCTACTTGATTGAATCAAATTAATTCATGCATTGCAAGCAAATAGTACATTAAAGATGCTTTGTGATGTGCATACAGTTCAAGAATTAATCATGACTCAACAAATATTAGTTTGGTATCAAAGCCTAGAGTTTCATGATTAATCTTTTTGTGGGTGCCAAATTAAGATAGGAGTGCATTAAAGATGCTTTATGATGTGCATATAGTTCAAGAATTAATCATGACTCAACAAATATTAGTTTGGTATCAAAGCCTAGAGTTTCATGATTAATCTTTTTGTGGGTGCCAAATTAAGATAGGAGTGCATTAAAGATGCTTTATGATGTGCATATAGTTCAAGAATTATTCATGACTCAACAAATATTAGTATGGTATCAAAGCCTAGAGTTTCAACAAATATTAATTTGGTATCAAAGCCTAGAGTTTCGTGGTTAATCTGTTTGTGGGTGCCAAATTAAGATAGGAGTGCATTAAAGATGCTTTATGATGTGCATATAGTTCAAGAATTAATCATGACTCAACAAATATTAGTATGGTATCAAAGCCTAGAGTTTCATAATTAATCTTTTTTGTGGGTGTCAAATTAAGATAGGATTTATGCATTTGAAAAATGACTTTTTATTATGGTTGTCAAGTTGAGAGGAGACTTATGCATTGAAAGCATTTTTTATGGTCTTACCTCAAAGATCAAGTATTTATCATGTCTCAACAAATATTAGTATGCCTTCAAAGACTAGAGTTTTATGACTAATGCTTTATTATACTACTTACCAAGTAGTTTTCATGGTGTGGAATGGTTAAAAGAACCCGTAAAATTATGCATTGTCAATTAATTTTGCTTATAACTCGCATTGAAAAAGAACCACAAAATTGGGGTTCTTTACACTAGGCTTCAATTGCATAGAGAACACTTAATAGTAATAAAGTAATATCAATACCAAATTAGAGCAGCAATTCTTTTATAACTTTTGAAATTCTGATAAAACCACATTTATTTGTAACTTAATAGTAATAAAGTAATATAAATACCAAATTAGAGCAGCAATTCTTTTATAACTTTTGAAATTCTGATAAAACCACATTTCTTTGCAAATAATATGCCTCAAACGACTATACAGACAAAACATAATAATAAAAAACTAGCAAAAAATGTTAAAAACATGCTTTAGCCTTGAAAGAAGCTTATGAGTTGACTATTAGTTTATTTAAATTAGTATATTTAAATTTATATTTGCACTTTTCAACGTATGCTTATCCCTTACATTGCATCAAATGTATGAGCACTATAGTATTTTTGAGTGATGGTTTGGTAATTTATACTACAGGCTGATGTAGTTGATAAAGTTAGCAATAATTTGGCAAGTGTAGCAAGTAAGGAGAAAGCTTTACTTGAAGAGTGTGGAGATCTTTTGTCTGAGGTGCAAATGCTACAGGTTTTCGTTTTATCTTTTGAATTTATATGCAAATCATGTTTATAGGAAACGTTTTCTCGTTTTAAACTCTAGTGAGAACAATTATATATGCATGGAGCTCATTTTCAACACTTGCAAAAGCATTACAAATGGTAAGATGCACAAATTATTTCATTGATTGATAGATTGTATCTTGCATTTTCTTAGGTTAAGGAGTGTAGCTTGAGAAGCCTGTTGTTGCAAGCAAAGTGATGAAGGAAGCACATGGATTATCACACTATAACATTGGAAACATTGGAAGATTATTCTTTTGTTCTTTTATGTTAAAAGATAAAAGCTGGAGAGGATCCTCTATGCAAATTCTAAACTAATTTCTGTGTTCAGTTTTGTAACTTGGTTTCCTCTTTGGATTAAGAGGGTTGATTATAGGTATTTTTTTTTTAAAAAAAAAGGTGAAGACTATGTTCATATTTGAATCTTGATCTCTTATTTGGCAAACAAAACTAATATCATAATAGGTATAGTTTATTGGTTCCTTTGTGTCTTATATTGTCCAAGTTTTTATAAATTAGTAATAATAGCTATTTCAAAGGCCATCTTTTTCTAACCAAGAATTAGTTTGAAGGGCAGGCAAAAAGCCACAGTTGCTCACTCCCTCCTCCAAAATATGACATGCCTCTTTAGTAGATTATGTTTGAATGCCATTTATTGCAACTTAACAATGTTGGATGACCAACTTAAAATAATATTTATTATCAGTTAAAACTAATTCACATTTAAGGGCATAATAATGGTCATGAAAAATTTATATACAATTTTAATTCTTAATCAACAATATTTTAGAAAACTTTATTCAAACATTACAAAATATAACTCCTTTCAATAGTTACTATAGAAACCTCTTTTAAAACTCATTTTGTTAGCTCATTTTTAAAGTAAAACATGTAGATATGTCTTGAATGTTGGTCAGCTTAAAGCTCGAGCATATTTTGGCATATATATTTATAGTTGTTTTTTGGCATGTTTAATTATATCTATTTTTGTACCTATTCTAACATTATCTTATTCAATGGGTATTTTGAAAGATTCGGTTATATTTTATATAGTGTTATAAATATTTTTTGCTATTAGAGTTTAAAGATGCATCTTATTTCCTGATCATCTTTATCATTTTTCTATTTTGTAACACTATGTTTTCTAAAATAAATTTATGTTATCATTGTCTATGGATGATGAAAAAGCTTGCTAATTCATAAGATTATTTAATAAACTGTTCACATGAGCTTATAATCACTAGCCAACAGTGGCTACAACAAAGTAACAATTCAATCATCAACCAACTCAATGTTTGAAGAATTTTACCAACAAATAATTATACAACCAACCTACAATGCATAAAATTCTGTAGTGTTACAGTACCTAAATTCAGAAGGAGAATGTTATGAACTTATAATCAATAAGGTGAAGAGAGCATAATGATCAGATCAACAGCAATAACAACAAAAACACCATAGATCAAGCAATAGAACTTCCAAGTTGACTTTGTAGGTTTAAGCATGATAAACCCTTTTTGTAAAACATAGAAATACATTGATTAACTTAATCTTAGATGAGTATATATACATGTATATATATGTATATAGACCATTCTATGTTATGCTTAAGGCATAGAGCTATAAACAAAATCATAGCAATAAGTAATATCATCTTTTATGATCATATAACCAATACGATAATTAGCTCAATGCCAATTCATTTACTTTAATTACTTAGTTTTCTTTGAGTCTATTATGTTTTCCAATAATATTAATTAAGAATTATGCAACTTAAGAATATTATAATACAATATGAAATGATCTAGCATATATGCATGCATAAGTGAATAGATTTAAATATAATACTAAATAAAACAAGAGAGGAATTATAGGTTTTAACAATTTAACTATAGTAAAGAAAAATAAAAAATTACTCATGATGGTTGCCACACCATCAAGAGCAAAATCATCTATAGGTTGATATGTTATTTGTAGAACTTATCCTTTGATGTTCCCATGAGAATAATCAATCTCTTCTATACTTGTAATCTAATTAGTTGTCTCTTTCTTGAAATATCAACTCAACAAATTATTAGTATCAATAATGCATGATTTTGTTATTATCAAATTATTATAATGATTATTAATTTAATAATCTCACCATTTTAATGTTAACAAAACCTCAACTAAAAATAAAAGCAAAAGTAACGTAAATAAATTATGAAAGTTATGCTATATGTAAGCTATTCCCCTTAAATTCTAGCTTCCCCTATAATTCTAGGGTCTTCTCTCCTTTTTCTATCACTCTGAGAGGTTCACTATTCCATGAGACATTCTAATACCAACAAAAACATCAATTAGTAAAGATAACCTCTAATTGATCACATAAGAAAGAAAAATTGAATGTTATAATTTTGAGACTTACTTGCTTTTAAATAAAATGAAACCTAATATTAATGTTTTTGGTTTTTGAATGATGAATTGGAGTATTTGTAAGACATATAACATAAGTATTATCACAAAATATTGAGGTCTCTACTAGCTAAACTCCATAATCTTGTAGTTGTTGTCCAATTCATAGGACTCATGCTATGTAACTACTTGCTTTAATGTATTCTAATTCAATAGTAAATAGAGCTACATAATTTATTTTCTACTAAATCAAGAGACAAGTAAGTGTCCAAGGAATTGGGATGTGCTTGAGATACTTTTTTATTAGTTTTTCTTCCAACAAAAATAGTATTTGAGTAGACATAAAGATTGAATCCTAACTCACTATTATGGTACTATAGTCTTAAAGTTGCCATAAGAAGATGTCTGAATATGCTTGAATACTTGTAAGTAAGATTCTTTAAGATAAGCTTGAAACCTAGCATATAAATGAACATTAAGCATTATGTTTGGTCTATAGTTTATGAGATACAATAAAATTCTATCATTTTTCTATACATTTGACATCCACAAGTTTTTTTCTTTTCATCTTTATCTAAAGAATATTAATAGACATAAGGATCACTTTTGATTTTAACTTTTCAAAGCAAAGCTTCTTAAGTAGTTCTAATATATATTTGGTTTGAGATATAAAGAAACAATTTGCAACTTCTTTCAATTACAATCCTAAGAGAAAGGTTAACTCTTTCATCAAGCTTATTTCAAATTTATTTTCCACGTGATCTAATCATTATTCATAAAAGTTATTTTCAGTTGATCCAAATATAATATCATCAAATTTGACAAATTAACTGATGATTATTTATGTTTTTAATAAATAATGTATTGTTTACTTTTCATCTCCTAAAACTATTTAGCACTAAGAAAGCACACAATCTCTCATATTAGACTTTAGGTGCTTACTATAATCTATATAGAATTTTTGGTAATTTATATACATGATCTAGCTTATTATGAATTTCAAAGTCAAGTGACTTTTCAACTCATCTTCATTATATATCAATTGAGAAATGCACCTTTTTTTACCTCCATTTGATATAAGTTGAAATTTTTATAACATTCATATGCTAGTAGAATTCGAATGGCTTTTAACCTTGTTACAAGTGCAAAAGTCTCCTCAAAATTTATCTCTTCAATTTGGTTATAGAATTTAATGACTAATCTAGCCTTATTCCTAATCATAATATTATTCACAATTAATTTATTTATAAAAACCCACTTAGTTCCAATAACTAATTAGTTTTGAGCCTTAGGGTTAACTCCCAAACTTTATTTTTTTTAAATTGATTTAATTCTTTGTGCAAAGTTGTAGTGCAAAACTCATCATTAAATGCTTCTTTAACTATTTTAGGTTCAAAACTTGAAACAAAAGTTGACTGGTTTAGATTTGGTCTTGTCCTTACTCTATCCATTACTTCTCCTAAAATGTGTTTATTGGGATAATCCATTCTAAATCACAACTCTTTAGGGGCATAAGTTTCAATAAGAATTAAATCTCTATCTTTATCTAATTTTGATGCATCTTCAATTTTTAATTTCTCAAATTTATCAAGATTCTCTTCTACCCTCTCAACTTTATCTTCACATGGTGGTGCTTCATCAAAGGCAACACTATGGATTTTTCCAACAATTTAGTATTGTTATCGAACACTATATAAGCTATACTATTTAATGAATGCCTAAGAATATTCCATTATTTGATCTTGAGTCAAAGTTATATAACTCTCTTCTACCATTAAACAAAATATGGCATTTACACCCAAGATATGTAAATGTGTAATTTTGGGCTTCTTTGAGTATAATAATTCATGAGTCAAATTCAATTTGAGTCTAGCAAATACATGATTCAAGACATAATATGTTGTGTTTATTGCTTTTACTTAAAAGTATTTAAAGATATTATACTCATTAATCATGCATTTAACTATGTCAATCAGTGTCTTTCTCTTTCTATTATCAATATAACAAACTTTTCAATTGCTTTATTTTCTTTCTCAAAACTAATACCCAAGATATCTTATGTAATCAACCATAATCATAAATTATTTATTTCCTAAGCTAAGTAGTTGAATTGGTCTAAATTAATCCAAGCATAGAATCTCTAAAGGTCATGTAGAGGATATGCCTTATTTCTCCATAAGTGATGGTTTAGTTTGTTTACCAAAATGACATGGTCCATATGTGTGATCATTATTTATTTTCAACTCAAGGATTTCTCTCACTAAGTTATATCTAAAAACCTTATTTATTATAGAAGAACTTGCATGAGAAAGTCTTCTATGCCAAAGATGTGCATCATTGGTAAGAGAAGAGAGATATTTGATCCAACACTCTTTTACAATACTTAAATCTAATGAGTATGTACTATTCTTCTTAAAGATTATAATTAGAGGTATATTATGTTTGTTTACCACACAACATTTTGTATCAAAAGAAACAACAATATCTGAATCTGAAGTTGGCTAATACACCAAATATTATACATTAATCCTTCAATAAGTAAGACCTTAGTAATAGATACAAAAGAGTTACCATGGGTGCTAATGTCGATGACTCTTCTGTAGAGTTGTCTTATAAGGTGACTTCTCAACAATCAATCATTTTTAGCATGGTGAACAAGTTTGAGTTACTAGGAATGTCTTAAACAACAAGTACCATATTCATCTTTAGTTCTATTTAGAAGTCATGCCTATATACAAAAAACTAAGTATTAGATTTGGAGATGCAAACCATCTTGGGTCCAATATGACTCAAGGTAGCCTTAGATGATGATGTAAAGTCAATCTTTTATATCCACTTAAAATAAGAAAATATTGAATGCACATTTATTCTTATTTTACAAAATTATGAGGTATGATTATATCTCATGAAATAAATAAAATGATTACTTTTAGAAATAGAATGAGTATGATATATGAATAATTAGCATGTAATTTTATACAATCATTAAATTCTTTAACTATAAATGCAACTAATGCTATAGAGTTAATAAGTTCATCTCTACAAACTTGTAAGTCATGTAGGTATCTTTCAAATTCCTCATGAATTAACTCACAAAGACAAGGATAATCAGTATGCTCCTTTTTAATTTTTATACTTTTTTTAATAAATTGTCATATTTATCATAAACAAATAATAGCTTTCTGCCAACTTTTCTTGAGTAAAATGACTTATCTCAATGTCCAAGGTGGAGGAATGTTCTTAAGAACATCCTTCACTACGAGCCATAAGACAAAGCAATCCCTCATTTTGAGTATCCTTGCAAGCAAAAGACTCCTTCAAGCCACTCCAAGCTATCTTCATGGCCTTTTTCATTATGTTGTTATTTTATTTTTTTTATGGAATTTTGTTGTTCTCTTGGATTTCAACTCTATTAAGCTTGTTTTACCTACAACATGTCATTTAAACAAGCAAGTTAGTCCTCTAACAATAGGTTCTTTCTCATCTTCTTATGATGCTTTTGATGCAAATGAATCTTCAACTCTTAGATCTATTATTTCCTCTTTTTGTCCCTTTCATTTTTTCATAATATTCTCCTCTATCTTCATTTTCTCTATTTCCATCTTGTTAACCATAAGCTCTCCCAAGACGTCATGAACAGAAAATATGGAGAGATTCTTTATGGCCTTGATTGTAGTCACCAAAGTGTCATAGTCCTTTGGGAGTACTTGTAGAATCTTTCTAAGCTATTCATCATTGGATAACATCTTGCCAAGTCTTTCCAAACCATTAGTAATGTTTATGGATTGTGTAAAAATAGATTTGATAGATTAATTAATGCACATTCTAAAATGTTCAAAATTATGAGTGGGCATATTTACTTTATTTTCTTGAGTAATGAGGCTCAATCATAGACTACCTCAAACTTAGTCCAAATTTCACATGCCATTTCAAGATTCATAATTTTATTAAATTCACTAGCTTTCAACCCATAGTGGAGAATATTTACAGCACAATCATTTAGCTAAACTCTATGTTTCTTCTCAATGTTAAGCTAAAAATTTTTTTTATTGATGGAAACATTGTTTACAAGCTTAGTAAGGAAAATAAATAAACATTGAATAATGTCCCATAAATCTATATCTATAGAAAGCAAAAAGCTTTCATCCAACTCTTTCAATATAAATAAAATTTGTCACAAAAAAGGAGGTCATGAGATGAGACTCCTTCACCTAAGTAGGCTGATGCATCAATAAGGTGAGCTATGGACCATGCCTAGAGAATCTCTTCTCTCAGATTTAAACCTTCTTTGATACCAATTGAAAGAGCTTGCTAGCCATTAGAGGGGGATAAATTGTGTCTTTTAAACTTCTACAAAAAGAAGAAGTATGGCTAACACGACTATTCAATCAATTGATATTTTGAAAATTTTCCTTAGATTTATAAGCATGTTATTATCAAACAAGGAACAATTAAAACAATTAAGAACAAGTAAAGAATGCACATAGAAAATTTAAGTGGTTCAGCTACAAACACAAGGCTTACATCCACCTTTGATCCTAGACTAGGCTTTCATAATAAATCAAAAACACATTTTGCACACAATAGGTAGGTTACAAACTTTTACAAAACTTGATCAACATAGATCAATCAATAGATCATGTGAGCTTATAGTCACTAGCTAATAGCATCTACAACAAAGCAATAATTCAATAAAAAAACTAGCTCAATGATTGAAAAAAAATAAACAACTAATGATATACAACAAATATCATCAAATTTCTAAGTGGCATAGTATCTAAATGCATAATAAGAATGTTAAAAACTTTAGAATTAGTAAGGTGAAGAGAGTAGAATGATTAGACAAGAAATAATAATTAGAAAGACATAATAGATCATGTAACAAAACTTCTAAGATGACTTTGTAGGTTTAAGTACAAGAAGCCCTTTTTGTATAATATAGTAATGTATTGACTATCTTAATCATAGATGAGTGAATGCATATTTATGGTCTCATTAAACAACAAAATATGGAAGTCCTAATGATTACAAGTTTATTTTCCAAAGTGATTACTAACTATTAATTACCTTAGGATCTAATAATATTAGTGTGAATAAATAATCTTACAAAGGTGATAAGTAGAAAAGACTAATCATCCAATGAATTGATTCTCTTACCTATTTAAATTGCCTTACTTAAAGTGTACCATATGAGTATAATTAAGAACATTATATTATATGATTAACATTTGTTATGTGTTCTTAATCTCTATTTTTTAGATATAAAAATTTCATACAAGATGATCACAATGATCATATTATTATAATATAATTATACTTATTAATTACCTTAACTGCTCATGATATTGTACCCATCTAATGTATAAATTGTATATGTATAATAAAGTGATCATTCATAGTTTACCTAAAAATATTCTATACAAGTACAACTAAGTACATCATATTATGTAATTATCATTCAACACTTATTATTAATGATTTTATATATATCATACAAGGTGATTATAAAAATCATATGAGTATGATATAATTATATTGTTATATTTTTCATGTGGTTTAGAGATCATACACATCTAATAATAGAATTATATATGTATGATATTTTTTACATTACTCTTAATTTTTTATGCCAATTTGAAAATGTATTAGTATGAATATATTAGCCATTAGTCAAATAGTTTAAGTTGATATGAATGCTTTATACATGGACAAAAAAATGCATCACACATGTACAAAGATTTGATATTTTTATTAATATGTTGCATATGTCAATCATACTAATGCGATACATAAAATGTATCTGTATGATTTGATAAACATTTTATTTGACTTTAGTGTTATAAGTGAAACTACTATCATACAAATATAAAATATACTTCATATGTGCGTGATATAAGTGAAAGTGTAAGAATCATAACATAATGAAGTTTAGTACAAAATTGATACCACATATGATTAGGTTCATACATCTTAATTTTAACTCAAACAATTAGCATATTTATACAATGAAACCATCATACCTATATAACATGTAGAATATTCTAAGTTATGATGCTTAAGGTAAATAATTGAAAATGAAGTCATACTAATACAATTAAGTAATATCATATTTTATGATCATTTAACCAATAAGACAATCAACTTAGTGTCAAGAATGTTATAACATAAAACTAAATGATCTATATACACGTATGAGTGAAAGATTTAACTGTAAGTCTAAGTGTTGTAACACATGAGAGAAACTGCAAGTTTTGATAGTTTAACCATACAAAAAAAATAAAGATTACACATACTGATTGTCACACCTTGAAGAGAAAAATCCTCTACGGGTTAATACATTGTTTGTAAACCTTATCTTTTGAAGTTCCCATAAGAGTAAAACATCTCTTCTATGTTTATAATCTCATTAATCTATATATTTCCTATAATATGAACTCAATTGACTATTAATAACAATAAGACATGTTTTATCATTATCAAACTATCACAAGGGTTAATACATGTGATAAAAAGTTTATGGTGAACCATGTAAATCATTTTATTTTTAGATATATGACATTATGTTTCTTCTTGACTTGATATTTGCTCAACAAATTGGTATCAAAGTAAGACTAGAACCAAGTTTTATTGTGAATTTGATTATTAATTAAGAAGGATGTTGCATAATATCAAAAGCTAGAAATTTACTAAAAAACAATTTAAATCTGTGACACAAGTTGCACACTCTATTAAAAGAAGCAAGTCAATTAGATTCCTCTATTTGAAAATCCTAGTAAGATGAGCGATGCCAAGTCTAAACTAGAGGAGAAAGTGACTTATTATTTTTATTTTATTTAGTGGATGTAGCATCTATGAATTTATAGATGAAGATACTAAATTAGGTTTGTGAAAAAGATTAGAGAGCATTTATATGAAAAAATATTACCAATAAGTTATTGTTGAAATAACATATAAATTCTCTCCATATAAAGGAAGGTGCATCTCTAAAAGAACATTTACACTAATTAAATTCTATCTTAATGGATCATAATAAATTGATATCAAATAAAAGATGATGATGCATCCTTATTATATTAATCATTTACTTATGTCATATGAGGATTTTATAAACTCTTTTTATATTAGAAAATATCACATTACCTTGAAAGAAATAAGATCTAGCATTCATACATGAGAATGCTAACTCAAGTTATTTCGAAGTGAGATATAGTTTAATAATAGGGCTAGTCATCATTGATTCCCATTAAATTAAGCTAATAAAGATCAAAACCAAGGGAAAAAACCTTAATCCAAAACAAAATTGTAATTACTATAAGAAATCATGACATTGGAAGAATGAGTATTCAAAAAAGAAGAAAAATTATTTGGCTATTGTAATTGCACACGAGGATTTCTCTTTATAAATAGAGTTGGTACTACCTCTTGTTGACAAAAAACATCCATTAGACCAATAGGTGTTAGATAGTGGTTGTTCTTATCATATGTGTTTGAATAGAAGTTACTTCTCAACATATAAGAAAAATAGAGCAAATATTTTACTAAGAAATAATGCACCTTATAAAATAGTTTTCATTGGTTTCATTGAGATTAAAGTACATGATGATGTTTTTAGAACTCATTGATGTTTGGCATGCTCCAAGGCTAAAAAGGAATATGATATCTTTGGATGTCATGGAATCAAATGGTTTTAAATATAATGTTAAAGATGGAGCATTTAGATTAGTACAATGCTATAATGATCATGGAGTCAAACATGGGACTTTACATATTTTACAAGTTTTCATAATGATAGGTTCAATATCAATGACATCCAACTTTGAAAATGTTGGATTTGATCAAACTACATTGTGGCATATGCAACTTGAGCATGTGAGCAAGAGGAGAATGTTGATTCTCAATAAGCAGGATCTTCTTGGGGGACAAAAAAAGAAAAAATTTATTTTTGTCAATATTATGTTTTTGGGAGGTAGCATTAAATTAAATTTTCAAAGGCAATTTATGGTATAAAGGTGGATTACATCCATTTAAATTGTCAAGGTCTTTCTCGTGCTTCATCTCTTAAAGGTAATATATCATATTTTCCTTTTATCATTGATTATTATTCAATGATGACTTCAATATTTATGATGAAATACAAAAGTAAGGCTTTCAAAAATTTCAAACAATGGAAGATTTTACTAAGCATCAAACTAAAAAGAACATGACATACTTTCAAACTGACAATGGGTTAGAGTTTTGCTATAAAACATTTAATGAGTTTTGTAAGATTGAAGGTATTACTTGATATTATTCTATTAGAGATACTCCATAGCAAAATAATGTATAAAAAATGATGAATATATTATTATTGGAGAGAGCTCAATGCATGTTCTCAAATACAAGTTCAAATAGTAGTTTTTAGGCTAAAGCAATCAACAAAGCTTATTATTTAATGAATCATTCTCTAAATTATGTCATAGACTATAAAGACCCATTGATATATGGTTTAAAACACTTATTAATTTTTTAATTCTTAAAATATTTGTTTTTCTTATTTTTAATTATATTAATAAGGGAGCTTTTTAACCTAGGATAAAGATGAGAGTATTTATGGGATACGAAATTGGGGTTAAAAGGTCTAGAATATGGCCTCCATCTAAAAAAAATTATTCTCAATAAAAATATTACATTTGATGTATAGTATATGCTTTACTCGAGTTTAAAGTATGATGTTTCAAGAAAAAAGCTTGAAGCGCCAAAAAGGTAGAGTTTGAATGACATTAAGCAACTATCATGGAGATGATTTACCATTAGCTATAGACTACTAAAGCTCCTTATAAAAGTCCGAATAATATATAGACACGAATACATAGAATTGATATTGATTGATCTAATGGATCAATCATCCTAAAAAATATAGCCTTAACAATATGGTCGCGTATACTTTATAGGTGGCTAAAGAGATAGAGTCTTTAGAATTCTCCTCCTATCAAGAAACTATCATAAGGGCTTAGTTTACTCAATTGATTATTACTATAGGTGATGAGATAGAATCTCTTTATAAAAATAAAATACAATAATTGATCAAATTAGAAAAAAAAGAGGGTTATTGAATGTAATGGATCTTTAAAAGAAAGATTAGAATACAAAGTGATGATGACATAAGATACAAGGCTCGTCAAATTGCTAAAGGCTAAGTCAAATGAGGGTGTGGATTATAATGAAATCTTATCACTTTTATAAAACATACCTTTATTTTAGTACTACTAGCATTATTAGCACATCAGGATTTGGCGTTGAAGCAACTTGATGTGAAGATAACTTTAGTATAAGCTAGCTAGAGGGATTTATGATTTAAGGAAAAGAAAATCAGGTTTGCAAACTACACAAGTCACTATGTAGTTTGAAACAATCTCCTATGCAATATAGCATAAGAGATTAAAACCTTCATGCTTGATAATTATTATAACAAGAGTCCTTATGGTTATTGTGTATATAACAAAAGGTAGGGTATGATTCTTTCATTCATTTACTCTTATATATTGATGAAATGCTCATCGTTGATTTAACTAAATCTATTATTCAAAAGCTTAAACCTCTCCTTAGTGTAAAGCTTGATATGAAAGATTTGGTATCAGCTAAAAAGATTTAGGATTGGAGATCTATAGAGATTAGACGTAGAAGTTTTTCTTGTTAAAGAAAGATTATATTCAAAAGTTCTTATCCCGTTGTGATATGTCCATAACTAAACCTTTAGGTACACCTTCAATTATAATTACTCATTTTTTATAGCTCTTGCACCTTAGTCACAATAAGATTTTGATTACATTTCTTGAGTTCAATATGAAAGTACAATAGAGAATCTAATGTATGCAATGGTATGTATGAGACCCAAAATTACAAATGCAATCAATATGGTGAGGAGGTTATTGAATCAACATGGAAAGTAACATTGGAAAATAGTAAAGCACATTTTTTGCTATTTAAGAGGTACATCAAATGTTGGGTTTATCTTTGGAGATGCTTCTACTTATTTGCAAGATATTCAGATTTAGATTATTCTATTGACTTGATGATATATTATCCTTGACACAATATGTGTTCACAATTGGTGGTTTAATTGTCAATTGGAAGGCTACTTCATAAATTTTAGTTGTTTTATCTACCATTAAAGCTGAAAATGTGGCTTTGACAAAATTTTCTATAGAAGGGATTTAATTAAAATATTTAATTAGTAACATATTCAAAAGTAAGTTATTATATAGTGTGATAACCTGAGTGCTATCTATTTGGTAAAAGGATTAAGTGCATCATGATAGAATCAAATATATTGATTTATGATATCATTTCATTCTTTTAGAGAACAAAATCAAAATATAGAAAATAGGAATAAAAGACAACATGGTTGACATATTGAACTCATTCTTAAAAAAAAGCTTGTGCATTATTGGACTTATTAAATGATGATAGTTGAAGATAGCTTTAAGGGGTTGTTAATGATAAAATATTGAAAAGCTATTTTTTGGGTTATTTGGATTCAATTCAATGTGAAGATTTATAGATATGTTTTGAATCTTAGTCAACTTGAAGTTTAACTATATCTATTTTTGATATAATTGTTCATATCTAATTTTTAGAATATTTTAGAATTTCTTGATTCACAAGGGTAAGGTATTTTGGAAAATTCATTTATATTGTGGAGTACATAAACTCTCAAATATTAAGATTTAGAAATGCTTCTTTTTTTTAGACATCTTTATTATTTTTCTATTCCATAATCTTATTTTTTTGCAATAAATTTTCTATTGTCATTGTTATGGATGCATCCCAATTTTTTTTTGTATGAACCATGTAAATCATTTTGTTTCTACATATATGTGATTATTTTTCTTTTGGTTTGATATTTGCATAATACAATAATTGAGACTTTAATTTGCAACAACTCTAATATATTAAGCCAAGTCTTTATATTATCAATTTTAAGCATGAAATTTGAGATGCTAAATAGTTTGCCTTATAAGAACATATTTTAATGAACACATAACAATTCTTATATTTTATAAGGATTGTATATATTAAATAGTTATTTTCCATTCAAAACAAAAAGTAAACATGAAATGACAATAGCCAATGATAATATCTAGAATCTTTATATTATCATCTATATATATTAAATTTGAGTCCATAATGTGCTACATTGTCAGGTATTAGTGTCTAATATCTTTGGTTCACATGATGCTCATTTGAAGACTTATTATACCACCTTAGATCTTCAATACTTCTAGAGACCCTTAATGTCTTCTCGAGTACTATAATTATCCACTGAGATCAGTTGAAAATTCTTCATTAACAAGCATCACTATCTCTTGAGACAATATGAAGTAATTAGACACTCATTGAGTATACCAAAATAGTCTAGCCTACCTTTCCTTTATTGTTCACTCTTAAGAAGTAATAAAAATGCTTCCTCAATTCCTTATGGATATCCATCATAGCTTCATTAAGAGTGTTCCTTCCATAACCTCGAGGTCATGGAAGCAAGTCTTGATATGTTTCACACGATCATTCAAACTTAAGGTATGTAATACAAATCCTTGCTTTATCACCTTTGACATAGATCTTGAGAGCCAAATTACAAGACACCCAAGACAAAATTTAAACATGAAATTGCAACAATTCATGCATTCTATCTATAACTTTATATTGTCAACTATAAATTAAATTTATGGCCACAAAATGTTCAATTGCCACATGTCATAACAATTGTCTTAGTTAACAAGATGCTTATGACCCCTCTTAAGGTCTTATGATACCACTTAAGAACTTAGAAAATTTTGAATGCCCTTGATTTCTCCTTGAATATTACTATTATTTCTCAATATCAACTCAAAAAAATTCCATGAAACCCATTATTTCCCCTTGTGACCCATATTATGAGGGTCTTCTTCACCCTATCATGAACTTAGGATATAAACTCTTGATCTTAAATCAATTAACATAATTTTCTCCAAATTCTATATTTTAAAAGGTTATAATTTTCTCTATTTTCATCTAATTTCTCATATACATCCATGTTGAAAAAATAGGATATGTTCACACAGAAAAGATGATAAATTATGAAAATCTCACACATAATCATCACTTTTCAAGTGTGTCAATCCAAAACTATAACTATGTCTACTCCCAACAAAAGAGTTTGGAAAAAGTCCTAAAATATTTTTTTTGTAAAAAACGAGTAGGTAAAATCTCACACAAGGCCAAAAAACCCTACAAACAGTAAACCAAAAAGACTTTATAATCATTAGCCTAAAGAAGCAAACTATGCTGGATAAAAGGACCTACAAATCATCGAGCTAAAAGATATTACAACAATAACCAAAAGGTCAAGTAAAAGATCAAGAAGAAAGTCCTAATAATTTGACAAAAGATACAATGTACAAAACATAAAATACAAAGTCTTACAACCCACATTATGATCAAAAGGAACAATAAGTCGATGTAAAATGAATATAGAAGAAGTGCAATGTAGCTCAATGTAATAGATTGAAGGAAGCAAAGGAAAGATGGAGTTTCTTCATAATTAGTGTACCTTTGCTCTCCTCTTAGCCAAATCATTGTATATATTCAAATGGAAATACTTTTATTGATACTAAATTGATCAATAGCTATTTTTCATTATTTGAAGGATATTTATTAGAAATTTGAGATGGTCTCCAATGACTCTAATTATACCCAATAGTTCTCTAATGATTATAATCAACTTTTCCAACAATATAGTCAAACTAGTTATTACTCTCATAAAACAAATTTATAGAACAATATCATTCAATGATTGTATTATATGATATAGTCATTTTTAGCACTAATCATATCATATAATGTAAGGATAATACCATGTATTACTTACCAACTTGTAATAATCATATAGTATGATATTGGCATAATATTGCATGATCTCTCAATTTGTATTAGTCATTTTTCACCTTAAATATTAACATATTGTATGAAATTCTCAAGTTTCCCATGCTTAGCTAGATGACATAATAGGATTGTATGATTTGGATATAGTATTAAAAGATCTAATCAATTTGACATATTTTTAAGGTTTTGTATTCTAATTATTTTAAACATATTTTTATGGATGCATGAGTTAAGCTTTCTTTGAATGCATGACCTTAGTATTTTTAAAGGAGTGGATGAGTGATATGAAAATCCTTAGCATACTCATTCAAAATATTATCATAGTCTTTGTGTCTCAAGCATATTGTTATAGGTATTATATGCTAAATCTTAAATAAAGAGACTCAATAAAAGTTTTTTTATAAGCTTCATATTTGGTGTTAGTTATATTCTCACTAAACACCATACCAATTAAAGCTTTCTGTCAAGACCAAGCTTCTTCAAATGACTTCATTTATTTATTCTTAAGATGCAGATCTGAAACATTTAATGGAAAAATATTAGTAAAACATATGAATGGTAGGTAACCTATTGTTTAAGTTAACCCTTACCTAGTCGTGACAAAAATAAAGTGGTTTAGTGGAAGCCTAGCCATTTGGTAGGAGTGCATATATATATGGGTTTAAATCAATCGTCTAAATATTATATTATGTTCTTTACTTTATTTGCACTTACACAACAAAATTTCAAACTTAAACAATATTTTTCTAAAGCAAATCTTATAAGAGCCATTAAGAAAAATAAAAGTATTCTATTGTTGCATTATTTGTAATTAAGATTTGTTAATTTTTTTAATTTCATAATTCATCCCCCTTCTTGTATAGACATCATGCTTCTACAATTCTAATAATTAGTTTACTATCAATTGAATAATCAGATGCATTAGCTTGTTATACTTGATTTAGCATTAACATGATTATTATTTGTTATATATTGGATTTAGCATGGATGTGATTAATATCTATTATGTACTTGATTTAATATGAACATGATTAGTAATATGCTATGGTTTCATAAACTTGATGTTTAAAAGCACTATGAAATATTTTTAATTTCCCATTATGATTTTAAAATAATAAAATTTTTATAATTTCTCTCATTATGGTTTTTCGATCAAAAAGTTGTCAATGCCTACATTATACAACCCACTATGGGGGTTTAAAAGCAAAGTCAGCAAGTAGGAGCTTAAGTAAAGGCTTGGGTAGGGACATTCCCCTTTCCCATGACATATCAGAAGAGCATGCAAATTTTGCCACCCAATCCGCAGAGGCATTACCTTCCCTCAAAACATGAGTGAGGCAAAAAGCAGGCAACTTTCTCACAAAATGGAGAGCATCAGAAACAAGCATGATTCTAAAAGTTATTTTATTTTTTTTAAAAAAATAATTTTCAAAAAAAAAATGGAAAAAGAAAAATAAAGAGCTAGCATGGCTTTACTTGAGAAAGGTTGGGAAAGGGCTCCATAGAAGGGATGATTTGTACAATTTGCTACATAAGCCTAACAACCATACAAATTGATGAGTATTATTAGCTACTAATGGAAGGCATGTTTGTTAAGCATGCTCTTATGAAAACTTGGTAATGATACCAATGTGATTAAGAAGCTTAAGCTAATCAATGTACAAATATTTGTTGAGAAAAAGAATTAATGTTCATCATAATGTTTAAGGATCTTATAAAGTTTAGGAATGACATTCAAGTTTAAGCCTTGTCAATTTGCATTAGTAAGTAATGATTTATCTTAAGAGATAAATCTCAATCAATTTGATTTGATCATGAACTAGCAAAGCTTTTACTAATGACGATCACAAGGGTCAATTGACCATACTGAAACCATTCAAGCTTTTGATAAGATAAAACTTTAATTCTCAATGAGTTTCAAATAAAAATGTCTATAACAAAATAACAAATCTTTAATGAATTAGAAGTCCAATCTAAATAAGCTAATAGAACAAGATTTGCATTAAGTATAAAATTCGAGATTTGGAAATTAAATTTGAATAGCAATCTTTCTCAAAGGTTAACTATTACATTACAATGCTTGTCATTCATTATTAGTCATAATATTGGCACTAATCAAGAAAAATCTTCAAACATTGATTCAACTTAATTAAAAATCAAGACTTATTAAATCAATATAGATTTGACACAAAATCATAGATAAACCTAAATTCAAATTTCAATTGATAAGGATATAATGCTAAGTATTTATAAATAATTAATAAGTGTTCCTTATGATTTTTATTAAATAACTTCTACAAAATTCATCATATCAAAGCTAATATAAACATTTTGTTCAAAATAGATTTTGAAAATCTTTTTAAAGTAAGGTCCAAAGTTAGATGAAAACACCTTTCATAAGGAAGGTTGTCAATTCAATTGACCCAAGTTTTGATAAAGTGAGAAGTTTGAAATATTTCAATAAGACTTACAAGTCAATTTATGTCTTTTGAGGTCCCTAACAAAGAGACACCCCTAAAGACTTAATTTAACATAGCAAAAATGGGACCAATTTCTTAATAAATATTTGAATATTTTAAATTATTAAATATTTAAATTAATGATAAATAATGATCTCAATACTTATTATTGATCTTAAGGAGGGAGAATTTGCAGCATAGAAATGTAAATTGATTATTAAGTTTTTTTGTTATTTAGATTCTTAAATCTTTTTTGAAATTTTTAAAAACTATAATATTTTTCTTGAAAAAGCATATATCACTAAAATGACAAAATGTATTAAGAAATAATATGTATGAATTATTTTGAATTTAAAAATATTATATTTATGAAAATAAAAATATTCTAAGTAATAAAACAGTGGATCATAGTTAAATAAAGATTTATTTACAATTTTGAAAAGTCTAAATATTATTACAAAAATTAAATGGACTAGAAAATTTATGAAAAAATATAGAACATAAAAAGATAAGTTTTATAAAATTTTTGTAGCTCAAAAGGAGGTATGATGAGCATGGAATTAAAAGTGGAAGGGAGTGTCAAGAAAACTTATAAATAGTAATTTTTAAATATATTAAGTTTAAAAAAAATTACTAAAAATAGTAAATGTTTATAGAAAAAGATGAAATTTGGTTGATAAGTAGACAACCTTACCATAATTGAACAAAATTTATTGATAAATTTTTTGAGCCAAAATTATTAAAAATCCCAAAGAATAAGAGATTTTCTAATGTTAATTTAATAAAATTTTAATTTTGGAAATTCTTTTAAATCCTTAAATTGAAATAGTGGAGGGTAATTTGACCTAATGGTAAGTCACTTGGAAGAAAAAACTAAAAGAGGATGTGACGTGCCCGTTCCAAGGAGTGGAAATGTTAGAAAGTGGAAAAGACATCCAATATAGAATTGGAAGTGGCATGAAGGAGAGATGTCATGAAATCATTATAAAAAGGGAGGTCATAGTTGGTGATAATTTTTTTTTAGAAACAATAAAGAGAAGAGAGTCGCTTTGTGTATTAAAGAGAAGAGGAGAGAGAGAGAAGGTATTGTTGAAGTACTAGAAAGAATTTATGAGGAATCAAATAAAAATCAAGAAGATTAGGAGAATTGTGTTGGTACTATAACAATGCTATAATAATGAGAAAAGAGAAGGAATTTTTTGTTTTTTAAAAATCTTTTTCGCAATATGACTACATACAAAAATAAAATAGGCATGCTTTATTTCAAATAAGATGCCTTTAGAAGTAATGCCAACAAAGATATCATTAGGGCTATTCAGCATAATATGTTTTAGATATGCCTAATTTGATTAAAAAATGCCAAAAAAAACTAACCTTAGATCTAACTTAAAGCAAAAATTGAAACGGGAAAGACATTAAATAAAGTTAAAAGAAGTTCATAATATTTTTTAATAAAAGAATGAGTTTTTAAATAAATTTAAAGGAAAAGATAATATGTTTTTTTCTTGTTCATATGTCTATTGTTTGATACAAACTAAGCATGCAACATGACCCAATAAGGTTGTTTTACATTCATGTTATATAATATTTACTATTAAGTTAGTAATAGTTGGCTTAACTTATTTTATGACCTAATATTTAAAGTCAAAATGGTATACAACACAAGATGTCAGGCGATAATTAAGAGGATAACTCATGGACTATTTTAGATAACAATCATTTGTTGTATTAACATTATGTATAAGCTATTGTAGAAAGTATTTTATTTTACTAATATGGACTTGACATAATTGAGCATAAATTAGTACTTATTTTAGGTTAGTATTTCTATCATTATGTGAGAATTTATTTTAAAAGGAATATGAAAGTTTGTTTAAAAGATTTCTTTTATTATTATTTTCAAATGGTAAAGATTTAATATCACTTATATTATATCATAAAAAAGCTTTCAAACTTTAATCATAAAAAAGGGTTTCAAAATAATTTTGAGATGGTTTTATTTTTATAAAAATGGGTTATGAAAACTAAAGGAAAAATAAAAAGAGAGACAACGTGGCATTGAACTTGGACAAAGCTATGCAAGGGCATCATACCTATCTAAGCCTTAAATTTGGGAACCCAAACTATCTTGATTTCATAGGTAAACGTAATGCATAAGATATGTGATTTTGTATTTTTGCACATATAATATTTCTTTTAAGAATCCAAGCAAAGTTATTTCTCTTAGTGAGCATGGATCTCATGATGGAGCATTCAAATGATATATGACCTAATTTGTAATAGTAGTTGCATATAATGTTTAATAATCATGATTATGTGATGTATACAAAGTGATCATGGATGAATGTGCATATATGAATACACCTTTCATTTTTATTCTTCACATGAAGTTATGGTAATACATGAGTATGCATATGTAATAAAACATAATAATACTTTGCCTTTAAATGATTTAATTATTCTTGGATTGAGACAAAAATATTCAATTTTTCTTTTATTCAAAATTTAATTTTCAGCAAATCATTCTCATAATTCAAAGATTCAATATAAGAAACATGCATAATAGAAGTATTTTTATATCTGCTTATGGTTATATTAAATTCACTAAAGGTAGAATGTGCAATTTTGCTTTATTAAGCCCATCATATTGGCTTTATAACTCATGATTATAGTGCTTATGTTTGGAACAAATTTTTCTAAGATTGATATAATTTTAAATTAGCTTACAATGCCCAATAATCAATTCATCAAATGTATAACTAATTCTTCATTAAATAATGTATTAGAAATTTCAATACTTGTTGCATCCAGAAGGCACACTAAGAGGGGGGTTATTGGGTCGTGTTATTTTTTTTTCTAAAATTTGTTTTCAAAAGATGTTCAAGCAAAACTTTTTTGCAAGTGTTTGAAGCTATTAGAATTACCAGGGTTGTTTGTGGCTACAAGTAATAATGTGAAGAAAAGTAAATTAGTGGGGACACAAGAATTTTTACGTACCTCAGTTCAACCAAAAACCTACATCAACCCCCAAGCTAATAAGTTTGAGCACCACTCCATCACACCTTTGTCATAGCTAAGTGGATAAACTAATGCAAGTAAGCTTTCTCATGGACTAGGTAGAACCTCAACTCCACATCTAATAGCCCAAAGCTAAGGCCAATTCTCACCACAATAAATAACTTAGAGATAAGCTACTCTTCACATCAAATAACCAAGAGATGGGTAAAGCAAAAGAGCACAAACTTATAGACAATATAAAACACAATATAACTATAATTATAAAGATAAATAAATTTAGCTCACTAAAAGTTTAAGTATGAGTGTTATTAAATGTAATCAAGAGTTTATAAGATTGTTATGCATATATGATGTAAAAAATATAAAAACACATTAATAAGGAAATGCAAGTATTAAATATTTTAATAACTCTATCTTACATGTACTTGGATGATCCCCAAAATGATTTTGTATTGTAGCTCATTGAATAATCTCTTTTGTTGTAAAATGTATTGCAAGGGGGCTCTTAAATTATTCTGGAATATGTTTGCAAGTTTATCAATTCATTCTCATTGTTTGGAGGTCTCTTTATGACGTAAGAGGGATCTTATGTTGGCTCACAAACAAACACCAATTGGTGTCACATTAGTCCCATTCAAACTCATTCGAGTCGAATCTTATTTTGAAAAGTCATCTTTGTCAATCATAAATGTTAACTATAACACTCTATTTTTTCTATAGTTATCTTCATTATTATTTAGTAAAACATGTCATCATTGACATCAATAATTATGCATGTTTCGTCCTTTATTGTTAATCATTGTCATCACCTGGTCGTCTATTGCTCTAAATAGCTGTCGTCCGATTACCCAACATCATCGGGTCACCCACCACTGCTTGGGTGCCAAATGATCCTTAGCCACCTAACATCGCTTGGTTACACTTTAGCCACCCGTCTTTCGAACATCGTCGACTGCCATCATATGTCTTATCTACTACTATCATCCTAGTTACCTTGCCATTGATGTTCGATCATCATAATGTATTATTATATAATTTTTCTATGTTATTATTTTTCCATGTATTTTTATATTTTGTATTTATTAATGTTAACTTACTTAGAGTTAATGTCTTAGAATTTTAAAGATTTATGTATTTTTATATTTTGTATTTAACATGATTAACCTACTTAGAGTTAATATCTTAGAATTTTAAATATCTAATTTTTAGATTATCAAGTGATTTAATTTCAAAATTATCTTTTCACATACCTATTTAAAGTTAATGTCTTAGAATTCTAAATATCTTTTTTAGATTTTTAAGTGATTTAACTCTAAAATTATCTTTTTTGTTGACTTCTTATCCCATGTTTATGTTAGGTCTCAAGGCATATTTAATTCTCCTTTTTTTCTTATACATAGTTATTGAGCTCTGCTAACTTTTCTCCCCTTTGAGAAATAAGGATAAAAAATAAGAGATCATCTACTGTGAAAGTAACAACCAAATAAATTCTCTCTTCTTCAACACTCTTAAGTTTTCACTTATCTTTTCACTCTTTTGACCAAACCAGCAAACCACTACCCTCCTTAATAATGCTATCACTTTTAGGTTATCATCTTGTTGTCTTTTTAGCCAAATATTTTCACTAACACAAACCTCTATCTCATTATCTTTTTTATCTTTAGTGCTTAATATGCCTACTCCAAAGGAAACTATAAGCCATCATCGCCAAGAAGGTGCACTCTTTTTATAACTTTTATTTTATAAGAAATAATCTAAAGGTAGGGTTACTTTTTTATTAAAGTATTCTAAATATAGTTTGCCTTAAAGTCTCTATTTTATTTGTATAAAATTAGATGTAACAAAATTACTCAATAGAACTTTATGCTTAATGCCTAATGTGTTGTCACTTTATTTAATAATCCATGCTACAACTTTAAAAGATAATCTTTGAACAATTCTAAGCTTAATTAGTATATATTATTTTTTTAATATGTATTAATAATCTATTGAGTATCTCTAATATTGTAAGTTACAAATTAAATCCTAGTTGATGCATAATTTGTCTTTTATTACTTTATAATTAATGGATCTTCAAAAGCTTTCCCAAATTATTTTAAATAATCATAAACTTTTTTACATAATTTGTCAAACTAGTCATTATAGGGTTTTATAACTACACATCATATAACAAAAATGATACAACATATACAACTTTCAAGTTGTAAGTTTGCATAGTAAGCAGGAGCCTATGGTAGGGGTGAAACAGTGCGATAGGTGCATGCACAAGTAACTCAAATTCTATTAAATTGCAACTATTACAGAAAACTTCAGAATTTTTAAGATATGAAATGATGCATTCTAAGCACTTATATAACTTTAAATTATTATATGTGATGCATTCAAATGAATTAAGATAGAATTTATGAATACTTAAGACACATTTAAGGATTTATAGAATTTTGCAATCAAAATCTTTCTCTTTTACATTGTAATATCAATTTAATTATAATATCAAGTCATGCATGAAGGAGTAATTAATAAGTTCAATGTCTTTATTATTTGCATGACAATTATATTTGATTAGTCATACTATATATAATTTATCATAAGATCAAATCCTATATATGATATGTATGAATACAAATATTTGCATGTGTAAGATCTTATTAAATTATTTATTATTATATGAATATAATTGATAAAATGATAATAAAATGATTTTTGTAATAAGTTTAAGTTATTTTCATGTGTTAAGTGATAGATATGCATCGTTAAAATGTAATAATATTTTATAAATTATAATAAACATATAATTTTATAAAAAATTAAAGTTAAAATTATTCCTAACTTTAAAAAATATAATAATTATATAAAAATAGTTAATATTTAAATAGATGATTCCAAATGGGATCCACCAAGTCAATGTGGTGTGGCGGGATGGGGTAAAGGCTTGCGTTAACGGCGTCAAATAAAAGGTGTGTTACATGCAATTAGCCAAAGTTGGCTTAAAAATCCAACTTAGCAACATTTTTTAATTTTTTAATTTTAAAATTGGATAAAAAAATTAGATGGTACTCAAAATAAAAATTAAAGGTACTATGTTTAAAACATAGAGAATTGAGAACTCCAATCAAAAGAGAAACTGAGTTCATAGGGCATTATAAAAACATAGTATGTTGCTGAAGGGTGATGTTGGCTTCAAAGAACTGTGAAGCAAATTATAATCTTAAGTAACTATGAATAATGTATTTTACATGAAACTCCACCGGGAGGTTAGTTATGTAACAAATTATAGTCATTGGATGATATATGACGACACCGAAATGATTCCTTTTGATTTTCCCGCCAAAAGACGCGAAAAACCATTTCGCGCCAATTTTGACTTGGGTTTTTCCACAAATTTGTTGCCTTCCAAAAGCCTAAACGGCTAAGCTGTAGAAGGAGCATCGAAGTGAAGAGCGGGGACATCTCGATGAGAGGGAGGACGATGAAGCTGAGGGAGGGGCATCGGGGCAACGGTTCCCCTTCAGTCTGCTCAATCCTCTGGGACCATAATGGAGGACTTCTGATAACGGCCTCTGCGGCAGATAGCTCCATCCTCATCCACGACTCCGGGCAGCTGGCAAAGCCAATCAAGGTTCTGAAGCATCACAAAGACGGGGTCAATGCTATCGCTCTCAGTCCAAAAGCGGATTCGCTTGCTTCGGGATCCGTCGATCACTCCGTCAAGCTCTTCACCTTTCCAGGTTAGGTTTCTTTACTAGTGATCTCTAATTTCTTCGTGTTTAACCCTCTGATTTAGTCATTTTGGTTGGATCTAGGGCTTTCTGCCATTTTACCTTCTACTTTTTTTTTTTTTTTCATGTATCATGATGTTCGGAATAGTTAGGGTATTGCAGAGTCTGCTTGTCCTACAAAAATGTTAATGGCTTGAGCTTCTTTGACATTGTTTTTTTATCAGTTAAGAATGAATCTGGATAATTTTTGAACTGATTTACTTCGGCGTGCGTTTGGATGGCTCTTCTTTTTGGTGGTAAGTTGAGTGGGTGAGTTAAGAAATGAAAAATGTAATAGTTTCCAAAGTTTAATGTTCTGGGAATATTCTGAAACTTGTACAAGCTTAAAGCCCTTTTTAAAACCATTTTTTTGGCAGGAATTTAAACGAGTGATGTAAATGTTGTGGTGTTAATTAGCTTTGTTATATCCAAGTTTATTGAGTTGACATCTTTTATTGTGCTCTTCAAATGCTTTAAATATGTTCAATTTATAGGGACATTGGAATCATAGTAGATATAAAAAGAATTAGAAATGGTTACATAAGATTTTTTAAGCATTTTGGTCAAACTGTTGGCACGTATGTCCGCTCCCAATCAAATTATTTGGCTTCCCTCACATTGCATTTCCAAACATAGGTGGGCAAAACCTTTATAGATTGGACTCAGAAGAGACCTGCATAGAAAATACTGCAGGAGGTGATCATTAGCTCCAATGGAGGTGTAGATGAGTGCCTAAAAGAGCAACTATTAGGACCATAAGCAAAATTCACAACATCAAAGGTTGCAAATATTTGTTGAACCCAAAGGAGGTCAGAATTACATTATAAAGAAATATAAAAGAAAATAAACAAGAAAGACATTACTAGTAGTAGGTTTCTTGAAGACAATAAAAGAAGGCACAACAATATCAGTGAATATCCAGTTAAGCTTAGCTTTTGATGTTGGTATTATAGTTTACAACTCTAAGATATAGGGCATCTTTCTAAAGCACTCAAGTTATAAGATTTTTTATTGTTTTCACCTTATTAGTCTTTCTTAAATATATTGCTTAACATATATAAAGGTTAACGCTTAGAAGCATCGAAGGAATCATTTTTATTGGGATTCTAATTTTGTCACTAGATAACTATTGCTTTCTCTAAAATAACTTTTTAGTCATTATTATATTAGCCTTATTGTCTAGTTATACGATGAGAGCATTTGATTAGTATAAACTGACAAAAACTTAGGTTGTGTGTCCATGGTTTGATCTCTACACACAAAATTTCTTTGAAAATTGTTTTACTATCACATCAAATCAAATTGTGATCTAACCATTCATTTGGCAAAATTATGTAGGATTGAAAGTTGAATTAATGTATCTAGTAGATCATTTAGTTCTCAATTAGATCGTTTGAGTAGATGTACCTAATGAATCTTGGATGAATTGCTTAATAGATAAGATTATTTTAAATTTTATTTTGGAAGATTTGAAAATTTGTTAAATAACTTTGTGAAATAACAAAAATGTTGGATAAACTTTATATATATATATATATATATATATATATATATATATATATATATATATATATATATATATTTGACATTTTAATCTCAAAATTTTGAAATTATAAAATTATTTTTCATTTTAAAAAGACTAGGGTGTTGGTATTTACAACTTATATTGGTTTTTGGTCTCTTTTTAAACGTGGACTTAGCTTTGTTGTGCATTGACTTGTGTTTATTTACCAAGCAATGTTTATTGTAAGGATCATAGGACATATGTGATCTCCATGCTTGATCTTCAAACTTTAAACTTGACCTTGGTGAATTTTAGGGATCCATCCAAGATTCTAAAGCTATCGCATCATCCTCCATAAGCTATTCTTTCCTTGTTTAATGTAAAAACTTGAAATATCTAGACGAGTAATTAGTGATTACATTCTTAAACTTGCTTAATATAAATACTATAAACCCTTAGGTGAGTAATTAGGAACTACATTGTTAAGCTTATTTTCATCAAATATATCCCACTTGATTAATGCGCCTAAGAATGGTAAAGTTTAATGAAATGGTGGTTAAACTTAGCAAGCAAATAACCTTTCTAAGATCATCTTTTTGGTAGTAATTAAGAGGTGTTATTATCTCAGTTCTCAAAAGTTCAATGTGCCAGGACAATTGACTTGTGGTGAATTTCAATGTAAAATTGGTTGCACTTAGCAAGTAAAAGACCTTTATAAAATGATGATTTGAGCATCCTATTTGGAGGTTGGTCAAAACTAATATTTGTCATTTTCTTTTTGATTCCTCGTTACTTTTATTAATTTTGTTAATGGTTTTTATTATATATGCTTCATTTGATGGGTGATAATCCATGCCTTTGGTGTTATTGTAATGACCAAGCTTCTTACATTTTTTTTATGACTACTGTCTTTTATTAATTTCCATTAAGTGTCGTGTTTAATATATTCTTTTCTATGTAATATTGCAATTTTGTGGGATATCTATTGTGTTATTTCAGTTCAAATTTGTATTTGTGAATCATGGGCTGCTTGTTTTCGTAGTTGTATCTCTTGCCAATGATTACTTCTTTTCATCTTTAAGTTAGTTTATTGTTCTATTCAGATGGGAAGTTTCAAAGCAATGTTACAAGATTCACTTTACCAATTCGTGCTCTTGCATTCAACAAATCTGGCAGCTTGTTGGCTGCAGCTGGTGATGATGATGGCATTAAACTGATAGCTACAGTTGACAGTTCAATCTCTAGAGTGCTCAAAGGTCACAAGGGCTCCATTACTGGTCTGGATTTCGATCCAATGAATGAATTTTTAGCATCAGTTGATGAGTTTGGCACTTTGATATACTGGGAGCTTTCTTCTGGAAGCCAAGTGCACAATTTAAAAAGTGTAGCTCCTAATTGTGATTCAGATGCCTCAGTTTTGAATTGTCTTAGTTGGAGTCCCGATGGAGAGACCTTAGCTGTACCTGGTTTGAAGAATGATGTGGTGATGTATGACAGAGACACGGCTGAGAAGTTATTTACTATAAAAGGAGTGCATGAGCAGCCGGTCTGCTTCCTGTCTTGGTCTCCGAATGGAAAATATATTGCTACTTCTGGTCTAGATAATCAGGTCTTGATATGGGATGTTGATCAGAGACAGGATATTGAGAGGCAGAAATTTGATGAAAGAATATCTTCCTTGTCTTGGAAGCCAATTGCAAATGCCCTTGCTGTTATTGATATTATGGGTAAATTTGGTACATGGGATGAACCAGTTCCTTCATGCATGAGGTCACCTACTGATGGTTCTCCCAACCTTCAATCGAGGAGTGTAAATGGTCATCGACTATTTGATTCTGATGATGAAAAGCCAAGCTATTCTGGTAGTTTAGATGAAATTATGGAAGAGAGTCATGGAGAGTCAATTCCTCATAGTCGCAAAAGGTTAAAAAAACAGTCACTTGTTGACAAATCTGATGAAGAAAGTGATGGGGAGGATGGATTGCTTAGGCAAATTGAGTCGCGCATGCGAAGAAATGGAAAAAGCAAAGAGCCTGTAGGTTTAGGAGGTGGATCTGAAGAGTTTGATAGTTCAATCAGGATTTCTACATCAAAACTGCAGGAAGCATTTCAGCCAGGTTCTACCCCTGTGCAGGCAGGCAAGCGAAGGTTTCTGTGTTATAACTTGCTTGGTAGTATAACCACCATGGAAAATGAGGGCTACTGTCACATAGAGGTGAGGTAACCATCCATTGGTCGTTTTTCTATTGATTTAGACTCTTCATACTTTGTTAATAGCACGAGTCTAACAAGATGTCAAAAATATAAAAAACGTTAAACCTTAATACTGATGGAATCATTGTAATAACATGAATTATTTAGAGGGTTGAATTTCAAGGCTTTATCTGCCATATTATTGTTAATTTTGTGCCACTTTGCATATGTTTACAGATTGATTTTCATGATACTGGGAGAGGTCCAAGAGTTCCATCTATGACAGACTACTTTGGTTTCACGATGGCTGCACTGAATGAAAATGGAAGTGTCTTTGCAAATCCGTGTAAGGGTGAAAAAAACATGAGCACTCTCATGTATCGACCTTTTGGAAGCTGGGCTAATAACAGTGAGGTATGCATTCTGAAAGTACTTAGATCAGTTATTTTCCCTTATGATTCATGTTACATAATTTTTTTCCATCTTACCATAGTGGTCAATGCGATTTGAAGCCGAAGAAGTGAAAGCTGTTGCCCTTGGCACTGGTTGGGTAGCTGCAGTGACAAATCTAGATTTTCTCCGCATCTTCACTGAGGGTGGTTTGCAGGTTTGTTGGTCTAATGACTGTTATCTTAATCTTGTTTCTGTTCCCTGGAGTTTTTTGTTGTTTGTTAATGAATAGGTTTACTATCGAAAGTGGTTGCATTCAGTGTAGTATAAGTACATTTAATCATACAAACCAAAGGGAATACCCGATCAAATGAAGAGTTGTGCTAGCTGGAGCTTTTATGTGTCTGTTATTGAATAGGTTAATTATCTAAAATGGGTGCATTTCATGTCGTATAAATGCATTTAATCGTTCAAACCAAAAGGAAGACCTAATCAAATGAAGGGTTGAGCTATGCGTGGTAGAAATCCTTTGACTGGATAATATTACTCAATTTTTACTGTCACATAATTAAGCAAATGCTCAGGAAATATATTTTTTGGCTGTTGTATTACTCCTGCTTGTGAAATTATGGAGAAAATGGATGTGAAATATAAGCATTTATATTAAATATGTTTTTTTTAAAAGATTTACTGAAGTCTATATATTATAACACTAAACACATAAGTACAAAAAAGTTCCTACTTGAGGATTTCACCAAAAGCAAATGGCAGGCCCGATGCCACAAAAAGTTAAAAGAAATAATCTGATAGGCACACAATTTGCCGCAAAATTCGCGGATCTAAGTGTGTTATATAGATATTGAAGGATCATGATAAGGTACGGTCAGGCTCCTTGAGCTTGGAGTTGAGATCATCCCCTGCGAAATTTGTGTAGAAGTTACCAACAACAGTCATAGCATCACCGTCAAACTAAATCCCAAATAATGTTGCAAAGGAGATTATGGCGAAGAGAGATCAAATAGTAGCTGTTATCTCAATCATGGATGGTGCAAGAGTAGCAAGATGGTGACCTAATGTTGTAACAAGAGATACAGAATGGTCCCAAGCCATAACCACAACACTAGCAGCACTGGTGTAATATATCACTTACTAAAACCTAAATGTAATTTTGAGGAGGATCTTACGAAGAGGGTGAAGTACAAAAGGAGCTGAGTAGGATTAGGTGATTTGAAGCCTTTCGGCTAGACAAAACCTTTGGTTGGGAAGATGGTAAAGAGAATGAAGACGGGGATGGTAGGGGGTAAATGTTCTGGTGATATAATTTAGCATTGTGATTCTTTCATATCCAATATAGTGTTGAAATATATTATATCAATAGGACTAGTAGGATCCCGATAGGCTTGATCTTGTACAAAGGAGAGCAATAATAGAAAGTTGTTTCGGATGATACAAAAATTCCCAGATGGAAAGGGTTTGGCCATCCTTCAGGTGGCTCTTGGATGAAGCGTTCGGGGTTGGTCAGAGTAGAGGCAACAAGGTCACGTCATTGGTGGCCTACCACTGATGACCAAAGGACAGCCACAACTCACCAAAACCTTTATCATCCTTGTCTCCCATTGGTCTCATGGCTCTCACAATGGACATGGAGCAAGCCTATGGCACAGTCATTTGGCTTTTCTTTTGTCCTTGCTTCAGCACTTTATTATTAAGCAATTTGATGCAAACTATGCTTGTAAATGAGAAATTGGGAAAGGAAACTGAAGAACCAATTTATCTAATTTTGCTTTCTTTATTAAACTAATTTTTTATGGTTCTTAAAATTTTGAAAGGGAATGTAATTTTAGTTTCAAATTGAAACTAAATGTTGATAGTCTATAACTATAACAAACATATCTTCAAAAGGCTTGTTTGCCAATCTACATGTAGTGTTATAGGTGATTGTAGCGTAATGGTTTTAGGCACCTGCAATGGATGCTGCTAAGACCTTTTTTTATGACAAAGCTGTTAAGAATTCTTTTTTTTTTTTTTGCCAAATCTGCAAAGAGCTTTTTCTGCCAAAGCTACTAAAACTTTGAAAAGCTTTTCTTTGGCTAAATAGCTGGGTAGGCCTTTAAATTACTAGGAGTTTACATGCATGGCCTGGAAAATCTATGTTAATGCTTTAAAGGTGATTGATGCAATGTGATTTCAGAACTTCTTTCTTGCTGAACAATCTTAACTTACCTGAAATATATAACTGCGACAATATGAGGCAATAAATTGCCTTAACGAAGATAATAATTGCATTCCTCCTTTGGTATCAATAGAAGATAATTGTTTAATGAAAAACATTTCAATGGAGGAACTTAAAAGAGATAATATTTCACATGAAAATGGATAGCCCTCTTGCCCAGATAAGTTTAATGGGAAATTCTTTACTCACTATCAGAAGGTAAAATATCATTGGACATTTCAAATGTGGTTAAGGATTTCTTAGGTGGATCAACTATTCCAAAAGGAATCTCAAGTACAAATGTCATAATTATTATTAAAACAACAAACTCAAAAACATTTGTAGACTATAGGCCAATTAGTTTTTGCAATTTCATTAAGAAAATTCTCTTAAAGATCATTGCCAACATATTACAAGATTTTATCTAATATAATTTCATCAAAGGTAACGATATTATCGATAATATTCAACTAGTACTAGAATTAGTATGTTCTCTTAATAGAAGAAGCAAAGGAAATAGTTGTATTATTAAGCTTGATCTGAAGAATGCATTTGATTGTGTTTTTTAGGAATTTCTATGCAAGCTGTTTTCCAAATTTAACTTCTCCAAGAACGTAATTAGTCTACTCACAAGCTACTTGTGAAATACATGGATCTCAATCATTATCATTGGCAAACTAAGTGGGTACTTTCAACCAAGCTCAGACAAGGTAACCCCTCTTCCTCTTCTTTTTATATCATACATGGAAGTTTTCAACAAAAGCTTGAATGAGTTTATTACTCCAAAGAAAATGGTAAGATATGGTCAACCCAAACATGCTTGACCACTTCTCACCTTGGATATATAGATGATAATCATTTTAGACATAGTTGATCTAAAAACCATTGATAACTTGCATAAATTTCTACAAAATTTTCAAAGTTCAACAAGCCTTCAAATCAACAAGCATAAAAAACAAGATGGCTTGTAGCAACAAAGCGTGTTTAGGTTAGATATGTAGGCTTTGCAATGCTTTAAAATTTTAGAAATAAAAACTTCCAATGATAGATTTGGTTGTTAGATTTTTATTGGTAAGAAAATATGATATATTATCAGAACTTAGTGGAAAAAATTCACAACAATAGGAATTGAGTCTCTTATAGGGTGATAAAGATGATTGCCACAGGTACAATCGGTAATATTGGAATAAATTAAGCTTCTCAATAGAAAAAAACGGCATGGCCTTAAAATAGAGAAAATGATGGACTCGTTTTCAGCAAAGCTCAATTGGAAAGTAATAACTCATAATTCCTTATGGACAAGATACATGATAGCTAAATACCAATATTCTAGTTCAATGGTATTGACATCCAATATGTGGAATCACATGTAGAAGACAAAGGAGATGGTTCTTATTAATACAACATGGTCAAACTCAATGAAAACCAGAATATGGACACTAATAAGGGATAGAAACTTCAGTACACACACTGCATGGGACAAAAGAACTAAAGGGTTGATCCTCAATTCTAGATAACATATATAAAACTCAAAATGTCCTTTGAAAATGTCAATTCTAATTTGGAGAATTTTAAACAATCTATTGCCATTTTCAGACAATCTTAGTAAACTAAACTTTTATTTAGCTTCTAAATGTCTATATTGCCTCAGGGAAGGCACCATGAATCATGCATTTTTGGAATTTGAATTAAGCGAGCAAATATGAAATATTGATGCAAACACCCTTTTAATCGATCAGCCTTGCAAGAATAAAATTACAAAATTGATTGTAGTATGGTGGGATCAAGGGAAGAAGAATTAGTTATGGGAGTTATTCTAAATGTTACCATTGTTAATTTTTTGGAACATCTGGAAAGCTAAGAATGTCAAGATTTATGAGGAAGTAACTTTGATAGCCAACACCATTATTTGTAGAACTAAATTAGATAGCTACTTAATTTTCACTTGCTTCCCTCTTATGCAAATGTCATAAGAAGATCTTAGACCATTCTACTTCGGTATGATCTCACGATTTACATTAAACAAGTCAAATAGTAGAACTTGTTAAATGGAATGGAATGCCTTTCTTGAGAATTGGTTAAAACTAAACATTGTTGGGAGATTTTTTGCATAGCAACGGTATTGCTATAGGTGGTGGAATCATCAATAACCATTTTGGGGATACAATCTTGGTTTATTGCAAACCAATTGAGCATAAAACACCACTACAAATCATTGGTATAGGTTTGTTGTATGGATTACGAACATGCAATCATATGCAGTTGCAATCTGATTGTGGAAATGGATTACCAAGATTTTGATAAAATTGATCCAAAATAAAACAAATATAATATGACAAATGCTGGAAATCATCGACCTAATCAGAAAGGAGATGGTTCTTTCAACCAATTAGTGCAGTTTAATTCACAAAGAAGGTAACAAGGTAACAAGATATATGATTAAAACTATTGTAAAATCAAATATAGATCTTATTTAAGATGGCCAATTCATTCCCAAAAGAGGCAAAGCCCTAATTCAACTGGAGAATCTTAGATACCATACATCTGCACATTGTATAAGGTACGAAAGCTAAACAATATTAACTAACTATAATACGATGGGGAAAAATTGAAATATCAACAACATCAAAATATTTCGTACATTATGACTCTGGGCTTTGTATTATATGTAAATCCAAAAGCTCTATAGTTCAAC
This sequence comes from Vanilla planifolia, assembly GCA_023846275.1. Classification (NCBI taxonomy): domain Eukaryota; kingdom Viridiplantae; phylum Streptophyta; class Magnoliopsida; order Asparagales; family Orchidaceae; genus Vanilla; species Vanilla planifolia. Next base: position 24,787,227 of record CM043874.1, on the reverse strand, counting down.
ACATTATATCAAGCTAAGTATAAAGGCAGATGTTTAGAATGCCCCTTAAGATAGGTATTATTTGCTAAAAGTGTCATTGTTCATGGAATGGAATCATAAGGTTATGAAAAATCTAAACAACACCATCGGTCAAAGACAATTAGCACAACTATTAATAAAGACCACTATGCAAACTTCAGCATTATCGTATCTTAGTAAAAGGTTAAGAATTCTAATAATAGTCTCTTAGTTTATCTTATCTTACAATGTTTTGATTTTGTGGAGTATGGAAATACCATGGTCTACTAAGCACCAACACTTCTTCAAAGTCCCAGCACTACCATCATGATTTCCTTTCAACTCTAAGGAAAAATCATGGTATACGATGCACTAACACTTCTCTGAAGACGCTATGCTACCATCCCAATGCTACATAGGGAGCATATTCTTCTACATAATTGCTTGATATCCTTGGGATACTTTAGACATATAATCATGCATTTTAATTTGGTTTTTAACTGCAGTGGGACTCCTTTAGCGAATCTGATCATGTAGCATTTCTATGTTTTAGTTGATTTAAAAAAGAATATGCCTAATCATGATGACAATGTATGTTATCCTCGAACCACTTGTGGTTGCTCCAAAAGCGCTTCTTCTGGCAGCCCCCAAAACAATTTTCTAATATGCTAGCTAACAAGTGCATTCTACTGCAGAGGGACATCCTTAGTCTCGATGGTCCTGTGGTGACTGCAGCAGGTTATAGAGAAACATTAGCAGTAGTTAGCCATGCCTCCGACTGTCTTCCCTCAGGAGAACAGGTCTGCAAAGATATGTTTCGTATAAAGATGTAGCGTTCCTCTTTCCTAAGATGCATTCTATCAATTCCAGAAATGGATTCAAGCCATACAAATTTCTTTTTAACAGGTGCTACAAGTTAAAGTATTCAATATAAGCGATAGAACCCAACCCATTGGATGCCGGGTTCCGGTTTCTCCTGGCTCTTATTTAACATGGTTTGGATTCAGTGAAGAAGGCCAGTTATGCACATATGACTCCAAGGTTTGCCAAGAATTAGCATTCTCTTTGCGAGCATTTATGTATATATATATATATTTCTTGTGATTAATGTGTAGCTTATGTTATGCATCCAGGGGGTACTAAGATTGCTAACTAGTCAATATGGTGGTTGTTGGCTCCCCATCTTCAGGTAATGTGTCATTTATTTGCTTATTTTGTACTATTCATCAGACTTCAAATCAGCATTGAGATTTATTTTGCTACCAATTGCAGTGCTAACAAAGCAACAAAGTCTGGAGATGAGAATTATTGGGTAGTTGGTCTAAGTGGAAACAAGCTCTTTTGTGTAGAGTGCAAGCCCCCCATCTCTTACCCTTTGGTAAGGCACCTTGTACCTTTTTGACCTATGATTATCTCCTATTGATCACTTAGCGTTTCTGCAGGTAATGCCAAAGCCAGTTCTTATCCTATTTGATCTTAAATTCCCTCTTGCCTCTTCAGATCTGGGTGCTGAAGATTTGGAAAATGAGTTCATTATGAGAAACCTGTGTCTCACTCAGGTTTGTATCCTCTAATACGCTTCAATGGGGCTGCTCCTTCTGTATCTCTCAGGCTCATCACCTTCCTTCGATTTCAGATACAGGAAAAAATTGAGAAAAATGCAGCAGTGGGTATAGACACAACTGCACTTGATGATGAGGCATTTGATATGGAGGCTGCTATCGATAGATGCATCTTGAGGCTTATCGCCAGTTGTTGCAATGGTAGTTATATTCATACATCATCCATTTCCCTGCAATGCTCGATTTGTAACTAAATACTTTAGTTTATATGTTTTTATTCAAGGTGATAAGCTGGTGAGAGCTACTGAATTTGTTAGACTACTTTCTATGGAGAAGTCAATAAAAGGAGCAATTAAACTGGTCTCCACGTTGAAGCTTCCTATTCTCGCTGAGCGTTTCAATGACATATTGGAGGTGAATTACTTAACCATAAATTATATTATTTATGTTAAAAGTATTTACTGCTTATTTCCTTTATCAAAATTTGTTTTCAGGAAAGAGTGTTAAATGAACCCAAAGGCAGGATTCCAACTCCCTGTACAGTTCCACATAATGGCAAGAACTTAGGTGGATTATTATCCAGTAAAGTTCCTGTGAAGGAAACAAAGAAAGCTTTGTCATCCTCTAACCAAGATACAACTGAAGAGAATGTTAAGAATAAACGAGGAACTGAAGCATGCAGGAACTTCGGTAAAGGCACAAAACTTGAAGTGGTCGATGAGGTGAAGTCTCAATTGCAAGCAAGGTCATCACCAAAGACATCAAATACTAAGCAGGATGTAACTGAACCCAAGGCTAAAAGGCCCAGGGGCAAGGAAGACAATGGTAATTTATTAGATGGTGCCATAAGTAGTTGTAATCCGAGTGAGGGGGATAAGCAGAAGCAGTCTCAAAGGCCATCAAATCCATTTGCTAAGTCATCAAACAAAGTAGGGAAGCCATCTTCAATTCTTGATTCTATCAAGAAGATGAAATCTGAGAAGTAGAAATATGAGATGTTTGTTGCGTCAACAAAATGAAAAGCCTGAAGAAAAACCATATAAAATTGCAGCATTAAATAAATTTCCTTTCTAGATGGTAGTAAGCATGATATGTAAATCTAAACTGCAATTGTTTATAGGTCTATACATGCTATTTGAGTTCTTATTTATTCATTGTAAACCCTTGTGCATTATTGGTTATTCTTCTCTAATTTCCATGGATCATATTGGATGAAAACATAGTATGTTAGATTAGTAGGGCAAGTAGTCAATTATCCCGTAGCTTGAGTGGGTTCTTGTGTAAATGTTAAATCAACAAGAAAGCATGCATATGTAAGAACAAAATAATTTACATGGTTTACTTAAGTATTTGATTTACTTTTATGGGTAGTGATAATAGAAATTTGTTATGAATGAAAATAGAGTCATATAATAAAAAGAAATAAAAATTGTTAGAAAAAGAGAAATTGTTTAACCTTAATAATAGATTGTTTATAGTATTTTACAAAAAAAAAAGATGAATTCTTTGAAATACTCTCTTGAATCAAGAAATTCTTGAATAATTAAAAAAATGGATTTGATTTGGTTTAAAATTGATTAGGATTCAAGAAGGTTTTACAAATCTTCACTTTGGATTGAATATTGAGAACCTAAAAAGTAGTTCTTCAAGATTTTGTTATGAACAAACTTTTAAAGTTACCTCTAATTGTAAACATTAAGTGCAAACAATTTATAAATTTTTCTTAAAAATAAGCTTATTGAGAGTATCGGTTTAGTTGTTGATTGTGTCTATCATGATTTACTTGATCTTTTGCTAAACAAATAATACTTACATTGTCATAATATATGATAATTTGTTTTTAGAGAAAATTGTTATTAAACATTTTAGTCAAATCCCTTAAGAGTTTCTATCAAGGTGATATATTTAGTTTTGTGACAAATAGAGCAAATAAAAGTTATACAACAACCTTATAATTGATAAATGAACTACCAAATATGAACACATAACCTATCAAAGATATAGCATTCAAGTTAATAACATAATCTAAATATGAATATTATATAAGTAAATAAGTAGAATTACTGTCATAAATAAGCTCAATATTTAATGTACCTTTTAGACAACAAAAGTTATGCTTTGATGTTTCCAATGTACCTTTCTAAGTTGCTTAGAAACCCTATTCATTATACAGACTGTATGGGCAATGCACGATCTCATGCATACCATTGCATACATAAGACTTATTGCACTGGCATATGGAACCCTAGACATGTATTCCAAATCTTCCTACGACTTAGGTGTAAGCATTATAGAAAGATGGATATTAATAGTACTTAAAGGTTTGGGCTTGAATATCCTAAAACAAGATATGACCCTTAAATATAACCCTTATAGGAAAGGAAGCATCTCTTTTGTGTGTAATCTCAACATATCTCTATTTCTAAAATCTTTTTAGCCACTTCCAGATCCTTCATATCAAACTCTATACTAAGAAGATATTTAAGCTTTTGAATAATATATTTGATTTGAGTTATAATGAGCATACCATTAACATATAAGAGTAAGTGATTGTAATAATAATCCTCTACCTTTCTATAATATACACGACAATTATAAGGACTTATGTTATAATTATGATAAAGCATGAAGTTATCAAATCTCTTATATCATTATTGAGGGGATAACTTTAGACTATATAGTTACTTTTGTAATTTGCAAACATGATCTATTTTGTCTTGAGTCACAAATCTCCCTTCCTTAAGTTATCTATGTAAAAAAGTTGTCTTCACATCAAGCTGTTCTAGCTCCAAAGTCTTAATGTCTACTAATGCTAGAAGCACTTGAATAGAAGTATGCTTTTATAATAGGTGAGAAGATGTTGTTGTTATCCACACCATCTTTTTGACTATATCCTTTAGCAACAAGATGAACCTTGTGTGTTATGACATCAACTCCTCACATTCTGATCTTTCTTTTAAAGATTCATTTGTATTTAACAATACTTCTCTTTTTCAATAATTTGGTCTATTCTCATATTTAATTTTTTTTAAGAGATTCTATCTCATCATTCATATGAATAATTTATTAAGCAAATTTAGCCCTTGTGATAGCTACTTGGTAAGAGGGCTATGGAAACTCCACTTCTTTAGCAAATTTAGCCCTTGTGATAGCTACTTGGTAAGAGGGCTATGGAAACTCCACTTCTTTAGCCACCTACAAGGAATAAGTTATGATGTCCTCAAACCAATATCTTTGAGGAGGTTTGATTCATCTATGAGATTGATCGACCAATATCTTTTAAATTGTTATGAGACTCTTTAATAGTCTCATTAGCTAATGATAAATCATTATCATAACTGTTACTCAGTTATTTCAAATTCCAAATGTTTGGTAGCATCGTTTTACTTTCTTGAAACATTAGACTTCAAATTAATGTGAGGCTTAAATTTTTCATCAAATGTAACATTTTTGCTAAGAATAACTTTTGTTTTAGATAGATACCATATTTTATATCCTTTTATCATAATTGCATAACATAAAAAACATTTTCTTTATTCTAGGTTCTAGCTTGACCTCCTTAATATGGTAAAAACAAGATAAACAAATATTTTAATTATTAAAAAATTAAAAAGTTTTTCAAACTATAACTTAATGAGACTTTTGTAGTATATGATAATGTTTGGGGATTGGTTCATCAAATAGTAAGTTATGTTAATTACTTTAGCCCAAAAACTCTGATTCAAACTTGTTTTTGAGAGCATACACCAAGCTCTCTCCAACAATATTTTTTCATTATTTTTGTTGCACCATTCTATTGTGGCATATCTTTAACAATATAGCATTGAGCAATATCTTCACCCTAAAAAACTCATTGAATTCTTTATAAAAATATTTTAAGCCATTATAAATTCAAAGGTTTTTATTTTTCTTTCCAATTTGATTCTTAATTAGAAACTTCCATTGCTTAAAAAATTTAAAAGCATTTTTTGTTTTTCATCATGAGCACCCAAGTCATCTTTGAATAATCATTAATAATAAAAAGAAAATATTTAGCATCTACAAGAGATGAAACACTAGAAGGATCCCAATAATTTGAATGTATGTAATCCAATATGGCTTTTACGTTATGGATTGCCTTTGAAAATGTGATACAATGCTACTTTACAATGACATAGTTGACAAAATTGAAGTTATTTTGTTTTGTATCCCCCAAGAAGATTTTACTTTTTGAGGATTGACATTTTCCTCTTACATATATGCCCAAGTAACATGTGTCACAACTTGGTCCGATTAGATCTAACATTTTTAGAATATAATTTTAGTAATATTGAATCCATCATTATGGAGTTTTGCAAAGTATATAAACTTTTTTTAACTCCCTTGTTAACTACTATAACACTATACTAATTTGTAATGCTCCACATTTAACATTATCTTTAATCCCTTTGGAGTCTATGCAACTGAAAGATATCATATTCCTTTTTAGCATTAAAACATGTCAAACATTAATAAGAGTCTTGACAACAACATCACACATTCTAATCATAATAGAACTAATGCCAACTATTTTACAAGGTACATTATTTACTACCATTATGTTTTGTCGATCTTTCTTCTTATATGTTGAAAACCAATTTCTATTTGAACAAATATGATAAGAAGAACCACTACTTAATGTCAATTTATCTAATAGATATTGTTGATCAATGACATATAATAGCAGCTCTATTTTTTAAGAGGAATTCTCACATGTAATGTTGTTTGTCAATTGGTATGAAGACCTTGGATCAAATGGCTATGATGGAGTTATGAAGATATTGTACTAGATGAATTTTTAAATCATCCTAGTATAAAGAACAACATTATTATAACATAGAAGGGCTAATCATATAGTACGATATGTTTATCATATTGCCTAATTTATTTATGTTCAAATAAAATTGGCTTGAGTAGAATGATTGGACTAGTTAATAGATTGTACAATAAGATGTCCATGTTGTATCAATCATTGAATGACATCAGCAAATTGGTGAGAAAAAGAAATAAAATAAAACAAAATAAAAGAAAGTTATCAGTTATTGTAAAGTATGATTCCTTGAATCATATTGGATGGTCATATAAAATATGCAAAAAGAGAATGGATCCTATGGGAACGCATAATACGATATAGCGTGTCATACTGCATGATAATGTTACAGAATTTGTGGGTCAAACTAGATGAACAAGTTGAGTGTTAGGAAACAAATTAGATTATCTGGTACGATAAGGGGATCATATCCATATGATGCGTGATAAAAATGATTTAAATGGCTAGATGTATTATGCGATATTGGGATCTAACTAGTATTACACAGTACACTTTGGAGGATTGTATAGTATAATTGAGGTATCATATGAGTACAATCTAAAGTAGAAATCTAAGATATGAAAAGTAATTTATAGGAATAAAATAACTTGAGAAGTATGTTATTTGTAGGATACATATTAACCAATTCATATATATTTTATTATTAAAAATTGAAAAGAAAGAAACATCAAACAAAGGGACATACTTCATGAAACTTGGTAAATAAATTTATAATTTATGATACAACATAATATTATATGTTTTATGTTATATTATATGCTCTTATAGTAAAAAAAATACTTATACTTTATGGTTTAAAATGATCTCAATAGTTTTTTGCATTACTTAACACATGATTTTATTGATTGTATGATTCATTTATTTTTGTTAAGAATAATTAAAAGAAAGGAATGGAACATAAATAATGCTTAATAATTGGAAAGGAATATTTATTGGCTTTGAAATAATATATAGATTAGCATGAATTATATATATATATATATATATATATATATATATATATATATATATATATATTTCATTCATGTTAATCTACATATCATATGATTAAAAAATAAAAATAGAAATTAGATTCTGAGAAATATTATTCTCAACATAAAGTATAGTGGATGTTTTTTAGGGTATCAATATTTGGATCAAATATTTGTCTATTGTGTGTACTATTTTCCTTTTATTATATGGATGATGCCAAGCCTAATAGATGTTATTATAGGGTATTGGTACGATACTTATAGTATGGTACTAGGCCTAACAAATGTTATTGTAAGGTATTAATTTTTGAATTATATATTTATTTAATATTATTTGGATAGATTGGATGGATGTCGACTATAGGTTATCTATTGGTATGAATATTGGATCAAATGGTGATAAAGATTCAAAGAAAATTGTGCTCGATAATGATATACAATATTAGAAGTTGAAATGAATAGAAAAACTAGTATTTATTTGGTTAAATTTTGGTGTACATGATCTCTAGTATGGTTTTAATTTTATACATATGATTTATTATCATGACTTATGATATAACTTTTATTTTATTTCATCATACTTATTTGATTATTTTAATATTTATTTATTTAATTTATTGAATTTATCTATAAAGATCTGTAAATCTTATTAACACTTATATTATAGATCATACATTAGATCATGCATCCACCACATTGAAATTTAAGAATTTTGATGCTTTAGGAGATTACGACACTCCTTAGATATGAGAATGAGAAGTGCTTAGTGTAGAATAGATAACTAAGAGTATAATAAACCATTAGTTTAAAATTTTATGAATATTTTTAAAAAACTTATATTTAAAAAATATTGATAATTATATATGTGATTTTATTTTTGTTAATATTAGAGATTTTGTCACAGTATTATGTTTATACTTAGGGTTTAATGTCAATTTATTTTTTATTTGATTAAGAAGATATTTAGGTGGAGCTCTTACAGACATATTGTCCCTTATCCCCACATAAGTGGCTTTTATCCTTGAATGGTACCTTAATATCTTAATACTATGACATCTCATATAAAATACTATAATTAATCACTTAATAGTCGGTGTCAGAGTATTCATCCTAATACATCTCCACTTAAAAGCCTACTAAGACCCACTCAACATCTCATATAAAAATCATAATCGATCATTTAATAGTTTCTATGGGGCATTCATTCATGTACCTTTACACCAAGAAGCCTACTAGGAGCTCCTTATCTAGAACTTAAATTTGAACCCATGCCCTTTAGGACTGGAGCTTAAATTTGGTGTCTTAAACCACTTAGCCAAAGTACCACTTGTATAGTTACACATTGATAACACAACAATGTTCTAAATTGAAGAGCTTCAAGAATTCAACAATAAATAAAGTTGTCCTCAAGTACACCTTAATTACTAAGAACAAATAGCCGAGCTAGGACAACAATCAAGAGTCTCCTTATGCTATTCTTTTGACTCCTTCCTCTCCCAACTATGAATAAGAGCTAAAATTGATGCATTGATTAGAGTTTAAGCTTGAGGAATAAGGCCTTAGATAGGTAGAACTTGAACAAGGGCCTCCTTCAATTGAGGAGGCTCGACCATTTCTAATGTCAATGAGTTCCATATCGATACTAAACTCTATGTAAGGTAGAGCAATAATCGAAAGAACTACTATAAGAATCGGGTTTTGATTCTACAATAATTCAATGAAAAAAGGTACAAAATTAGAAATTATTATGTATTCCTAGTATATGTAAAGCTTTAGTCAAATAATTTTACGAACCAAAAGGTTATTTATATCTCTGACGTTCTTCAAAAGAGTAGAAACTGAAGAGGAGGATAAAGAAGAGCGGCGAATTCCAATGGAAGACACCGTCGTTGATTGCCCTCCTAAGTACCAGACACCTGTGAATCATGCCGAGAAAGAATGGCTGATGAGTAAAATATATTTTAATGAATAATATATCCATACTGTTTTTAAATTTGGCAATTAAAAAAGTAAGGATACATTTCTTACACAGATTTAATGGAACAAAATATCATCAGTAGTTTATTAAGTTAAATGCTAAGCGAGATGCGAGTGTGAGTCTTCTAGGCTTATTGGGGGCGTTATTTTCCGACCGTTAACGATTTCCACTCGATGTTCCTAACCCAACGGCTATTTCTTCCAACCGAGGGGGCTGAAAAGATCAAAATTACAGGATTAAGAGAGAAAGAACTGGGTTTTCTTTGCGCTCACATCTCTTTATTCTTTCTCCTCTTCCCTTCTTTTTTTTCCTACTTCGGTCGGAGAAAATGGATAAGCACCTCGTTCCTCCACCACCGCCACCGCCACCGCCTCCGCCTCCTCCATCCACTGTCAAAGGAATCCGGCGACGGGGTAGAGACGTTAGTTCTCGATACATGATGACGCCATCCCCGATCTCAGCGCCTTCATCTCCGATCCATCCTTCTTCAACCTCCTCGCTGGCTTTCTCCCCCAAACTCCCTACCCACTCCCACTCCCTCCTGTCCTCATCCAGAAAAACCCTTGTCCACAACCGGAAGCCCCGGCGACTTCCCTCGGCCCCTTCCTCCCCAGACAACACCGACTCCGAGACTGAGTTGGAACCCTCATCCCGTTATGCAGACGAGAATCATCGCAGCTATGTGACCCCATATCTTCCCGTAGTACAGGTGAAGGCTCCATCAACCCTCAGGAAGCGTGCAGTGAGGCTTTTCTCAGACAACACCGGCTACAGCACTCAGGCGCAAATTATCGAACACTTCAAGGGCATCACGGAAACAAGGGCCACTTTACGGTCGCGAAGGCCTGGGACTCCTATTGTGCCTAATCCAATACCAATGGCTCCTAGTAATGTAGTCCAATTGAGAAAAACAAACAAGATTTCAACACATGAATCCCAAACAGAGAACTTCACCTCTACCTCGTCAGATAATCTTTCTTTATGGGATGACCCACTAGCCAAAAAAAGCAGAATAAGCACCCTTGGAGGACTATGCCATAGCCCACCGATTCGGAGTCACGGCAATGGCAGGGCAAGACAAGCATCGGACCTCCGTTCATCCATGCCGGAAGCTGATCTACTGCCGACGGCATCAGCAAGAAGGCCAGCAGAACAGGAGGACTCGGCCTGCAGGCGTTCGCTTAACTCCGTCGTGTCAGGGCTTAATACGCCGAGTCTTCTGAAAACATGCCATTCCAAGACTGATGTCCCGCAAAGGTTTAATTTTGAGAGGACTTGCTTACCTCCACAAGCACCAAGCAGTAGATTGGGCTTGATTCTGAACAAGGGAAGGAAGGGGTCGAGCAGGCAGGAAGATGTCCAGACACTTCGTCTTCTTCACAATCAGTTTTTACAATGGAGGTTTGTTAATGCGAAAGCAGAAGTTTCTGTGAAAGCGCGGACCATTACAGCAGAGGTAAGAAGAACTTTTTCTTTTACATGAAAATTGAAATGGTTTGATCTGCATCAACTTCTGCTAAATAATATTAAACTCTTCTCAACTTCCATCAGAGATCACTTGCTCAGGCTTCTGACGTGTTAGAGGAGTTGCGGGATTCTGACAATGAGAAACGAGTTAAGGTGGAGAAGCTGAGAAGAATGAGAATCTTGTCCAATATCCTTGAAGTAGAGGTGTGGCATACCCGAATACGTATACCAAATGTTAACTTCTTGTGCTTCCTGAACCTATCTACTAGCCATTTTAATGACAAGCTGATTACTTCCTTAATCATGTTTGTGTTTCTTTCCATTGCCCTCATACATTGTGATCTCTTTCAGATGCCACTTTTGGAGCAGTGGCCCCTTTTTGATGGTGAGTATTCTGCTTCGCTTTCTGGGGCAACCAAGTCATTGCTGGATGCTTCAATTCAACTGTCAATAGTTGGAGATCTGGAGGTAGGATGCTTACAATTTTCTTTGTGAACGTGGAAATTTTAAATAAATTTCTTTTGCAGATTGATTTTAGGGAACTCAAAGATGCTATTAACTCTGCTAGTTGCTTATTTGAGTCACTATTCTCCTCCATTGAGTCATTTTTACCAACGGTGAGAAGTCCTTTGCAGCTAGTTTCAGTTTTGCGTTATGATTTTTGTTTAGAATTAATGCTTGGCCTTTGAGTCATTGTTAGTATATTACGTATGTGTGATGGTTACACGATTGAATTAAGGTAATTTGTGTATTGAAGGAGATTAGCACATTGAAGACATTATGTTGTAAGCATTCATATCAAGCATTAATCATGTCTAAACAAATATTAGTATGGTATCAAAAACTAAAGCTTCGTCATTAGTCTTTCTTTTGGGTTTCAAATTGGGAGAGTTGTGCATTTGAAAACTCAACTTTGTTGTGGGTCAAATTGGGAAGAGATACATGCACTGGAGCATTTTTTATGGTCTTACCTTGGAGATCAAGTAGTTATCATGTCTTGACAAAAAAGAGTTAATAGTTTTAAAAAAATATTATTGCTTTCATTATGTTTTTTTGTTTAGAATCAATGCTAGGCTTTATAATCATGGTTAGTATATTACTTAGGTGTGGTGGCTACTTGATCAAATCAAGGTAATTCATTAATTGGGAGGAGATTAATGCATTGAAGGCATTTTGGTTTGTGCATCCAAATCAAGCATTAATCATGTTTTAACCAATACTATATGGTATAAAATAGTATACTTTCTTGATTAATACTTTATTTGGTATTCCATCCTTTCAATGTTCTAGATGAGTAGTTTTCATGATTTGGAATGGTTAGTAGAAAATCCAAAAAATTGTAGCTTATCAATTAGGTTTGTTTATGGGCATCAAATTGGGATGAGATTTGTGCATTTGAAAATTCAACCTTTATTGTGCATGTTAAATTAGGAGGAGATTCATGCATTAAAGACTTTTTCTTATGATCTTACGTCGGAGATCATGTAATTATCATGCCTGGACAAACAAGACCAATATTTTTTAAAACTAATGTTGTTGCTTTCATTATGATTTTTGTTTACAATCAACTGTTGGCCTTAGATTCATGGCTATTATAGTGCATAGGTTGGTGGCAACTTGATGGAATCAAAGTAGTAATTCATGTATTAAGAGGAGATAGTGCATTTTGTTATGTGCATCTAGATTAAACATTAATCATGTCTCAACAAATATTAGTAGTATCCAAGATGATAGTTTCATGATTAGCCTTTATTGTGGGTCTCAAAGTCAAAGGAGATTTGTGTATTTGAATACCGACCTTTACTTGTGGGTGTTAAGTTGGGAGGAGATTCGTTCATTGAAGACATTTTTTATGTTTCTTATCTCAGATATTAGGTAGTTATCATGTTTCAATAAATATTATTAAGGCTTCAAAGTCTAGATTCAAGCATTGAAGACTTTTTTCATGTTCTTACCTTAGAGAATAAGTAGTTATCATGTCTCAACAAATATTATTAAGACTTCCAAGTGTAGAGTTTCATGACTAATGCTTTGTGTAGAATGTTAAAATGATAACCCACAAAATTGTGGGTTATCAATTAGTATTCTTGTGGCTTGGGTTGAAGAAAATCCACAAAAATGGGTTTCTCCATGCTAGGCTTCAAATGCATACAAAACATGCAATATAATAAAAGTAGCAAATTAGAGCATGTGATTCTTCTATAGCTTTTCAAAGATGAAACGACATTTCTTTGTGAACAAGATGCATTGAAATGCTTATATAGACAAAATATAATGCTAACAAACTGGCAAAAAAGTTAACAACATGCTTTAGTTTTGAAGACACTTATAAGCTAATACTTAGTTTATTTAAGTTAGTGTGTTTAAATTTATATTAACACTTGTTTAGGTATGTTTCTCCTTTGCATTCCATTGAATCAAATGAATTTATTTATATGTACACGTAATATTTTTTTTATTAATGGTTTGGTAATTTGTACTATAGGTTGGTCTAGTTGATAAAGTTAGTAATGATTTGGCAATTGTAGCAAGTAGGGAGAAAGCTTTACTTGAAGAATGTGGTATTCTTTTGTGTGAGGTGCACATGCTACAGGTTTGCTTTTTATCTTTTGAATTTATATGTAAATCATGTTTACAAAAAGCATTTTCTTGTCTTAAAATCTAGCAAGAGCCATTATAAATTTGAAAAAGCATTACGAATATTTAGTTGATTGATACATTGTATGTTGTGTTTTCATAGGTTAAGGAGTGTAGCTTGAGAAGCGTGTTGTTGCAAAAAAAGCAATGAAGGAAGCACATAGATTATTCTTTTGTTACATTGTAAAATTATCATAGATTATTAACATTGTAACATTAGAAAATTATTCTTTTGTTCTTTTATGTTAGAAGATCAAAGCTAGATGATATCCTCAACATAAGTTCTACAACAATGTTTATGTTCAAATTTGTAATTTGATCTCTTTGGAGAGATGATTGTATGTACTTATTTTGGAAAAGGTTGTTTGAAGAAATTTTGATCTTGATCTCCTCTTTGGAGAACAAGACTAATTTTATAACAACTACAATTCATTGGCTAGTATGTGTCACATATTGGTCTATATTTTATAATCTGATAATGCATATATCTATTTCAAGGCCCAATCATTTTTTAACCCAAGGGCTTGAGGGCAAGGGCAAAATCCATAGTTTCCCACACCTCCAAAACACAATATGCATATTTGGTGGATGAACTTTTTGCCATTTATTGCTAGATGACATTATTAATTGGCCATCATAAAACATTAATTATAATAAATCAAAAATAATTCAAATCAATGGACATAATGGTTATGAAAAAATTTATAATCAATTTTAGTTCTTACCATCTATAAATTAAATTCAACAATATTTCAAAAAGTTATATTAAAACATTATTTCAATAACAAAATGGCTTTCAATAGCTACTTTAAAGTCTCTTTTGAAAATTCTCTTTAAATCCTTTTTAAATTTTAACAACTATGTCAAATATGACCTAAATTTGTCACAACTTTAATATATTAAGAACAATTTTTATACTATCAATTTTTAGCATAAATTTGAGTTAAATAGTTGTTTGTCTTACAAAAACATATTTTATTAAACTCGCAACAATTTTTCTATTTTATCAGAAGTCTATATACATGATGTATTTATTTACTATTCAAATAGATGTAAACATAAAATTACAATAATACATGATTATATCTATTATCTTTATATTGTCATTTATATATATTGAATTTGAATTTGTAGTGTGCTTAGTTATAATGCGTTAGTTTCAAGTGTCTTTAGTTCACAAGATGTTGAATAGCCCTTTTAAGAGTTTATTATATAGCCCAAATCCATTGATACTTATAGAGACCTTTAATATCTCCTTGGCTACCACATTTATCTCTTGAGATCAATAAGAAAATATTCCTTGATAACCATCGGTACACCTTGAGATAGCATGATGCACCTGGACACTCCTTGAGTATACTAGCATAGTTTGACCCATGTTTCATTAACTGTTGATCCTTGGAATAATAAATATGCTTCCATGATGCCCTATGGTTGTCTAGCATAGCTTTAGGGAATGCTCCCTCAATAACCTAAAGGCCATGGAGCAAGTCTTGAGATCAACTTTTTCATTTGAATCTAACGTATTCAATACAGATCCTTACTTCATCACCCTTGTCATATATCTTGAGAGCTAAATCACAATGTGCCTAAGAAAAACTTTAATAAATGTTATTGTAGTAGTCCATGCGATTATAACTTTATATTACCAATTATATATTAAATTTGTGTCCATGATATATTTTGTTATCATATGTTAGTGTCAATTGTCTTAGTTCACAAGATACCTAAGACCCTTCTTGTGGCCTTTGCTACCATTTGAGAATAATAAAAATCTTTAAGACCTCTTAAAATTTTTTTAACTATCATTGTTATCCCTTGAGATCAACTTGAAAAAGATTCTTTTGTTGGGTTCACAAGGCACACTAAGAGGAGGGTGAATTGATTATGTAAGTTTTTATAATTTTTTTCAAGAATGCTCAAGAAAAATTCTTTTGTAAATGTTTAAGGGTATTAAAAGTTATAAATAAGTAAGCATGCAAATTAAAGTAAATGAGGCAAATGATACTCAACCCAAGAGCTTACATCAACCCCCAAGCCTACAAACATGAACACAACTAAAAACACTCCTTTGTCATAGCAAGATGGAGAAGCCAAATACAATCAAGCACTTTCATAAATTAGGATCAACCATAGCTATGCATTCAATAACCTAGAGAAGGTCTCCCTCCACATTTAATATCCTCAAGATAAGACAAAATACTCCACATTATATAGCCCAAAGTTTTGGAAAAACAAAAGAAAAATAGCATAAGAATCAATATAATAAACAAATCCACTCAATTTGTACAAATATATAAATACAAGTACAATTATTAATCAATTAAAAAATAATATTAACACTTTGCTTAATAGCTTTTGTGTGATAGAGCAAGCAGATGATGTAGAGTTAAATTCTCTTCCACACACACACACACATGTATACATCCACACACGCACACAAGACACATAAACATACTTTTAAATAGATTTAGCAATGTAGGTTCATAATTCTCACAAATACTCTCTAATGTATGTTAATTCATCAAAAATCCTTCATCAATCAATTTAAGGGATTTTGAGGAGTTTATATAGGTAGTAGAAGCTAACGAACGCCTTCATACTATTTCTAACTTCACATAATAGCCAAAATTGTCTTTTTTTTATTGGTCATACTAGAGATTGCACACTTTTTACTTCCATACATACTATACATTACAAGGAACATACCCAACACTGCTTACATTTTTTTCTATACATATTGTATGTTAGCAAATAATGTACTATATGCAAATCTTATGTTTACACAATGTTAATAAAAGTTATGTGTTTATTGATCATTTTATATTCAATGTATTATATGTTAGAAAGTTATGTACTATTTGTTAGTAATTTTTTAAATATATTACTCTAAGAACCACTTGCTCAACTAGCATATGCTACTTATTGACTTAAATATGATGCACATTAATAATTTGTTGTACACAAATCTTGGGCTCTAGTTGTAAACCTTAACATATTGTTCTTCACTTTGTGTACAAAGTATTTTACTTGTAATATACATTAGAATAAAAGTATTATACATAATGCTTAGTGTTTTTGTTAGTTTATTTGTGTGTACAATCCATCACTCTTATGTACACTTTAGAATGTACAAGTTTTATTATAAGTTGTATTATACATTTAGTTAAATTTTAATTAATTTTTTTCCTTTTTTTTAAACTTGTTTTTTCTAATTCTTGAATGATTAAGCATATAAAATTACTCATTTTACATTCAAAATCATTCGTATGAAATAAAAAGCTCTTTGTGCATGCTATTAGGGATAGATCAACAAAATCTTATTTTCTTATATGAAATACTTACGTGAAGTAATTTAGTAACTAAAAATTTGAATCCTTAAATATGTCACAAGAAATGTTAAAGTCTTTTGAGGCACATCTTAGGCATATTTCACCATGGTGATTTTGTGAAGTCACTTATTGCATTCAAGATTTTCATTGCACATGATTCAATCAAGCGTGTTTGAGCTCTTTTAGGAAGACAAAAGATTTATTTTTCATATACACATTTAGTTATGAGTCTAAGATATATTTTGGGCTCTAATTGTGCTTTTGGAGTTTGGAGTTTTGTTTTGGCTATAGACACATCTACAGTCCATTAGGTATGCTTCGTAGTAGTTCATCTTTGCCCATCATTTAACCTAAAGCCTAATTGATTTATTTATGAGGTATTCTTACATGATTTACTATCAAGTTAAGGCAATAAATGGACATGTAGATAATGGTATTGTATGAGTCAAAATTACTTAATTAGACATGACCAATCCATAATGAACTAATGAAGATGGATTTGTTTGCATCATAGAATTTGTTATTAAGTTGAGGTAATTAATAGATAAGGGTTGATAATGGTACCATATTACACTGATGACTCAAATTTACTTCATTAGAGTTGTCCATTCCATGTAGAACTAGACATGCATACATTTATGACTCTTTATCATACCAACGGGTTTTTTTACTCATAAAGGATTTCTTTATATCATAAGATCTATTAGGTTGATGCAATTGGTAGATTGGATTGATAATTGTATGGTACCTTACCAACAAGTCAAATTTGTTTCATTCGACATGTTTGATCCATGATGAACTAGCTTGACATCATTGAAGGCACTTTTTGGGCTAATTTTCCTATAATCTTTTTTTTATATATATGGAAATTACTTGTCATCTAGTTTGATTAAGGATTTGCTGCTTTTGAATTACTTCAAATTAAAGATTATTGTTGGCCAGTTGAGCTAAGTGATTAGCTATTATGTTACCTTCTTTATAGATATGCTACAATTGAAATGTTTTAAAGCTAAGATTATTGATTTGATTAAACTCACTTAGCATTCTTTAGGGGATGCTCATAATACTTTAGATCATTTTATGGATTGGCTTAAATTGCAATTCCATTATGATGTTCTATAGATCTAAATCTTCATAGGGATTCAAACCAAGCAATATAGTCTTAGCTTCTCTTAAATGTTGGTTTTTGGCCCTACAAATATTAAGAATGCTTTTATTGCTTTTCTAAAGTAATCTCTTAAAATACCCTCATAGCTAACAGGTCCAACATTACCTCTTACTAAGCCATCAACATATAGTTTTATAAATTCCTTAGGTGGGGGAGCCTACTACATAGTTTTTATATTCTATAATTGACTTTGAAGTATGGGGGAATAAGGTCATGCTTTACTAATTGTAGGTCAACATAGCTCTTTAATATTACTGGGTATCATTTAAAGATTACATAATTATTAGTTACAATTCTATTGATTAAGGTACTACTTAAGATGTTTTGATCATCATACAATTTAGAATTGTGTGCTTTCTACACTCTAGCATATAAAAGTTGGTAATACCCATGACACCTCAATTTCTATAGTGTTTGTAAGGCTACTTTGCCACCAATGATGAACTTTTTGTTGAATAGTTGTGTGATGGGCATTTCTAATGTCTAACCTCATTATGATGTGCTATCATAATTAGGAAGTCCTTATACATTCCATAAAACCATGGTCTAGTGAGTCTCTACCACAAAATAAGCATTTGTCAACAATTTGATACCATATCTTTATTAAATTATTAGAAAACATAGAAGATGATTAAGGATTGACTACATAAGTAGGGGTGTTTTGAAAGGAATGCGATTGTTCTAGATTTCTAATACAAGTTTTGTAAGGATTTTACTTCTTAAATTTTCCAAAGTTGATTTAGTTTTGAATTTTCTATCTTTTGTGAGTGTCTAGTATATACATCAATTAGCCTTCGATCACTTCATGAATTGCAATACTGTGTTTAATTTTCTTAATGTAGTTCCATGTAGAGGAGCATAAGAAACCCTAATTTTTTTGTGAGATGTTTGAATTTTATGTATTATGACCAAATCAAATTAGATGTGTGAGCTTTCTAGTAAAGTTTAACACTTTATGCATCCCTTAGTTCATCTAAATTCTTGACAATAAGGTTATTTTCTTCCTAAATAAAAAACTTAGCTTATTCTAATAAATCAAAGAATGATTTGACTCTTGAACATTATCTCTCCAAAGAAACTCATTCATGACTTTTTTTAATTGTGATTATTATATTTTAGGTAGGAAAGATTGTCATGAGTAAGTAGAATAGAATGGATTGATGAACATGCTTGACCAGCACAAGTCTTCATCCCATAAAAAGCAACTTGTTCTTCTATCTAGCCAATTTTCTTTGAATTTTGACAATCAAGTGTTGAAAGTGAATATCATTATTTTTTCCTTGAATAAAGTCATTCCATGGTAAACCATTGGGAGGTTTTGTCTCTTAAAACCCAAATCTCTTTAATACTATTATCTTTTGTTTTATGTTTTGCTGATAATGAAGAAGCTTTTTTGTGTGTTGATCTGTATACTTAATAGGTCCTATATTTATAGAAAAAGTTTTAGAAATTCTTAATGTATTGCTTATCACTTATTGAAAATATGATGAAATCATCTACAAAACTAAGATAGGTAATTGATTGATAGCCACTTAGTATTGTGCAATAATTCACTTTAAATCACTTTTATGAATTATTTAATCCTCTGCTCAAATCTTCTGTTTATAATATGAAAAGAAATGAGATAATGGGTTACCTTTCTTAAGCCCTCAAGAAGGGTAGAAGAAATAGATGCTTTTTTCATTAATTTTAATAGACAATTAGTTGTTATTGTAGATACTCATTATGAGATTAATAAATCTACTATCAAAAACTTTTGAAAACCTTGACTTAAGAATTCCTAAGATAAATGATCAAAGGCTTTTGTGAAGTCCAACTTGATGACGTAATTGTTACATCTAATTTTTTTGTTTGTCTTCAACGAATTCTTGAGCTAGGAGAATATTCTCAATGATATCTCTATTTTTCATGAATTCTAACTATTATGGAGAGATAAGAAAAGTTAGGGATATCTATAGTCATGATGTGAGTAAATTGCTAAAGATTGTCTCAATAAAATTTCATAGGTAAATTAGCCTGAAGTCTTCAAATGATAATGGACACTCAATCTTGGGAATGAAAATTAAATTGACACTAGTAATTTCTCTTATAATGGATTGCCTATGAAGCAATCATTAACTATATATAGCATATAATTTTCAATAATAGACTAATAGTGTTTGAAAAATAACCCATTAAATCCATCAAATTATAGGGCATTTGAATAGTCCATTTGGAAGAGTAGTTTGAAATAATGAATTATGTTTTATGGTTAGAATTATAGACAAGAGGAGTTTGAAATAATGAATGACTTCCTTGGCAATTTTGTCCTCCTTTGAGACCCATTATCCATTTGCATCTTTAATTCCTATAGTATTAATTTCCTTTTGTTTAAATATTGTATGAAAGTACTTTTTGCTTCTATCCTTGTTAGTGAGCTATTTGATTCCTACCTTTTACTAAAATTCCTCTTCAAGTTTAACTACCATAATTAGTTGACCTTGAGCTTATATAAGCTCCAGCCCGATTCTTCATCATGCATTGATTTAAACTTTCTTTCTCCTTTAAATGCCTTTCAGCTTCTTATAACTACTAAAATATACTTCCAAATTTTGTTTTATTGCAATTTGAGATGCTTTAGCTTGAAAGACAATGCTCTCATCCTTGAGCTTAACACAAGGAATCTCCAATTTTGTGCCATAGTGGGAAGGAGTGTATTACTTTCAATTTATACATTTTGAAATCTAAATTATCTTAGGGATGATCTAATTCTAAGTGAGAATAAAATCAACAAAGGTTCACGATCTGACAGTGTCTTGTGCAAGTGTTGAACCACAGTTGAGGAGAATATATTAAACCATTCTTAATTTACTTATGTTTTGTCCAATCATTTCTAGACTACCATCCTTTTCCTTATCCTATACCAAGTAAATCAATTACTAAAGAAGGTTAGTTCTTTAAGAGTGTGATCATCTATGCATTATGTGAATTCTATTATAAGTCTAATTTTAGGAGACAAGCGACCTTTATTTTTCTAGAGGGAGATAATGATATTTTGATCTCCTTTTACAAACCAGGGAAAGCTATTAACCTCCACTATCATCCAATCATCTCAGATACAATTTATAGTACAACTAAATGCTTTTGCTTGATGGTGTTGTTTAGAGATATGATTTGAAGTATTATTATTTTCTTTCATCTTTTCAAGAGTAAGCTTTTGTTTTATAAAGTGAGTTTCCCAGCCTACAATTTTCAATGCTTATGTCCATACTTTGGCATGCCAATTAGCTATCATTACTTAGAACCTGCATGATGTTGCCATCTTTTACTTGAGTTGGCAATTTTACATTACTAACTATCTGATTTGTTAGAATTATCATTTCATCTCCATTCTTCTCAATTAAAATTGTGTTAATTTTGGATTTCTTGTGTTGGAGTTTCTAATTCCTCTATTCATAATAGATTAGATAGTATCTTGGAAAGTTGTCGTATGTGATTTTTTTGTAAAAACCCATTATTTTTTTGTAAAAAGCCATTATTACTCTCTTGCTTTTTAGATATTTTGACTCTTATAGGAAGTTCTTTGGCCAAGTCCGCTTCCATGTAAACCCAAGATATACATGTTCTGGTCAAATTGATGGTGCTAATGTCAACTTTTAACAAAGTACCGATTGTCAATAATATTGAATAAAGGGCTTGCTTGTTGTATCAAGAGATATTTGAGTGAAATCCAAACTGAGGCTTGCAAAGGTTTTGAGTTAAACTAGAATTTAGGATGCCATTTTAGGATCCTCATTTGATATTCCATAATTTTACAAATGTGAGGCAACCAACATCTTGTTTGATTCTTACAAGAATCTTAGTAGCACATGCTTAGTTTTCTAGTAATCCTGTCATGATAGATCTTATGAATCTAATGTTGAGAATTTTGACTAGAATGACTTGCATTTTTTGTCTTCCTTGTGAAAATTTCCTAATTAGTGTAAGTTTAAAGGTTCAGTAATGAGGGATATGTCTTTCTCCTCGAAATCGATTTCTAGTTCTCCTTCGAAAGATGATACCAATTTAATTTTGATGGGCGAGGTGGAATTCATTAAACCCAGAAACCTCCAAATAAGAAAGATTTAGGGTAGATAGCTCTTCTTGATTTTCCATTAGAGGAAGGTTATGAGGCCAAAACCACAACACCAATCAAACCATCAAGAGATAAGTGCATACTCTATACACAATCCCTTGGGAACCTATCAAAAAATGCTTCCCACTTGTATTAATTTTAAAATGTAATGTCGTGCTCTTGTTTGTTGTCTTTTTTAGATTTCTTATATTTATCTTTCATGTTTTATTTGTTCCTAATATGTGTAGGTTAATCTTTCTTATTGCCCATTATAGTAGTTTGTCGTCTCTCTAGCATGTGATTGCTCTTTTCCTTGCCTTCAATTGTCTTGACTTATCACTTTGGAGATTCCTTCAATCCACGTCCATTTATTTATCTATGTTAAGATAGCCTATAAAGCATATTAAGTATGCATGTTAGATCATATAATAATCACTTAAAGAGCTTGTTATTATTAAGACAAGATGCCCCCTTTAGAGCTCATATGGTTCAACATCCTTGAAAACCACTAATGCCCATTGATGGACATTGACACTCCTCAAGCATATTATCATAATTTGATGTACATTTCATCAGCTTTTTACATTTAATAAGTGATCAACAAACTTTGTGAAGGATGCTCCTTCCATAACCTTGAGGCCTTAAAAGCAAGTCTTGAGTTGTTCCAAATCTTTATTCAAACAAAGGTGTCCAATATAAATCCTTCAATTCACTCCCTTTCTCATAGATCTTGAGAGCCAAGTTGCAACCACTTCTTTCATACCATATTCAAATAGCTCGTCATATGATGCACTTTCCTTAGGTTAACTTTCTTATGACATTGATAACAACATTGAGCTATTCTATGGAGGAGTTTTAGTCATTGCTCCTTTTAAGACTTAACAATAACACCAAAAACATGAAAACATTATTTTGTAAATTAACAAATACATTACAACCAATATGGACTCTACTTATTATAACACGTTTGACATGATATCCAATACCATGTGGATACAATTTCTTCGACATGCCATAATATTTTAAGCACACATCTTTAGAAGATTATGACTACACCATAAAGGGAGCTCAATCTTCATACTTTGAACAATTTCCATTGACCATGCCATGGAGTACATCATTTTATGGTCAATGAAATGTAACATGTAGAGAGTAATTTCTGAAAACTTTCATTACATAATAAATAAAAAATGGGAGTAAAAAATAAAACTAGGGTAATAAGAATAAATGTGAAGCAATATGATGCATAGGATATTTTTCAAGTGATTCATATTAATATTGATGTCTTTGTTTATGCTTCACTAATATCCTTTGATTTAAGCCCTTACACCATTGGCCCGTAAAATTCTAAACACAAAAAAAATCATATATGGAGCAAGCATTATACAATCACCAAGCAAAAGTCCTATACTCAAAAGAGTGAAGCATACAACAAAAAGAAATCAAAATAAAAAGAAGTATAGCAACAAACTTTCTTAGGAGTCACCAAACACTTTTGTAACTAAGTAGATAAGTACCTCAATAAATAATCATAGTGAAATGATCATAATAGCACATGTAATCTCCCACTTATGCGATTTAGCCAAGATACTAATTTATACATGAATTTGACATGTAAAATCATCATTGACCCATTAATTTGAGTTAGAATACTTATTTATACTTAGATGATCTTGTATTACCATTAGTATTGCTAATAGAATGTTTGTGCTTCTAAACATAAACAAAATTTACTTGTTTTTTAAAATCATAGATTTTTTCTGCTTTTTATGTGTTGATCACATTGCTTGAGCAAAATATCAAATTGCCTAATTAGTTCGAGCATCTAAACTAGAAACTCGAGGTGATGATTCTTTGAAGGGGCATGACGCCTTGGCTAGACATTTGAGGTTTGGAGAAAGCTATTGTGAAATCATTGGCGATGTCAATTTCAAAGTCAAAGAAGATGCACACAGCTACAAGTTTGGCAAGTAATGTGGGACCGAGTGCTGCTACCAAAAACTCTAGAACATTTTCAAGTGCAACTGTTTCTCTGGATAAAAGCAACATTGCTAACATTTGCACCACTAGTAAGTCAAAATCTGTGATGAATGAAGCTGAAGTGGAATGTGTTGAAATGTGGGTAAGTGAGGAATCTAAGGATGACAATGTTGGCCAAGAGAGAAGGATATTTGTTCCCTAATTGAATGATCACAATGTAAAGGAGGGAGTGTTTGGCATGCAATCTATCATAGTTGGCTTCAACGTACAAGATTGGATGCACTCAAGGTGTTTGTGAATAAAGTCAAGAATTTTGAAAGGGATTCACTAACTACTCATGGAATTGGTGGCAAGAGCTTCTTGGAAGCTCTACATTAGGGTGTTTTTGAACCTACAAGATGTCCAGATGAAGGTGGATTGGATTCTAAATGAGGAGTTGCCAAAACTTTGCTACAAAGACTTTCACATGTAGATGTTTTTAAGATAGTACCAATTTACAAATCCTATATTCAAGGTGATGTTAGTCTTATGACTATCTTTGTTTGTGAAAGAACAATGGTATTTGCTCTAATGATTTGGTTGCCTAAGAAATAAAGTGAAGATGGGGCCACCTTGCCAGATTTCAAGTACTAGAACTCAATCCTTCTACATTTTAATAGACCTACTCATCACAATAATGATTGGAATGGAGAGCCATGGGTAATGGGGGATTAGTATTAGGTTTAGATATTTGGTCTCCACTATTCATGCATATACTTATTTAGGTTATGTTGTTTGAACTCCCTCTACTCCATTCGGATAAGGAGAATATTACTCGCATTGTTGCAGCTCTTAGTGATCCTCTACAGAATGATGGCTACGCCATGAAAAAGGAGGAGTTGGCTTTTGCAGTAGTTTGTGTACAGATGGACCTTTTGCATCCCCTTAGATTTGGAATATGGCTCAAGGGCCCTCTTGGGCGTTTATAACAACATTTTTAATACGAAAGGTTGTCTTTTGTTTGTTTCACTTGTGGGTAAGTAAGGCGTAGGTTAGGTACCTATCAACCAGTGTAGATCGCTGCCACAGATGGCTCAATGTACTGAGGATGGATGCATAATTGGCTAAGAAAAAAACAATATCTAAAATTATATTCAACCTATTAAAGAACTCAAAGGAGACATGTACAAGACATGTAGTGGCTTAGGCCTTAAATGATGGTTGTTCTAAAAAACAAGTAGGTTCAAGGGGAATATTATATTGTAGGTAGATTTTGAGTGTAGGAGTACACTTGAGGAGGCTTGGCTGGAGAATATTGTTCAACAAAAGATGTTGATGAGGATGTGATGTAGTGCAAAGTCTGCAAAAGACACAGGCTTCACTTTTGCAAGTGGAGGTCAAGGCTCATAAGCCTATGGAAAAGAACCCTACAATGCCCAGTGTGTAGTAGCCTGGGAGTCTCCCACACGTGTTGATGCTACACCTAGGTATGCCCTAATGAATGAAATGGAGAGGCCAACAACCACTATAGATTGAAAATACCATTGTCTTAACTATGCTATATGCAACATATCTAAGTCAAACTCAACACAATGATTCAAAGAAGGATGATATTGATATGAACAATGATGATTCAACTAAAGAGAGCCAACATTATGCATTGGTAATGAATCCCATGGCCCCTTAGCCAACAAATTAAGGTTAAAAGAAGGTGTTAGACTATATGACATCAAAGAATTGAAGTCACTAGTTGAAAGATCTAGGGCGACATGTGTAGGAGTCATCTATAAATTGGAAAATTGATCATGATGCCCCTTTTGATTCTATTCCCTTACTATGATTGGAGCTTTGTCATAGAATATTAGAGTTGTGAGAATTACACTCTCAAAGAATCACCTATATGAAGTTGTTGGTTAGCATTTGTAATAACATTGTTGAAAATATGAATCTCATCCTTCCCTCATCGTGATGCATACCAGCTTTTGTGGAGAAAGTAGGATTATTTGATGGAACCTTTAGTGAGCTATTCTGGTTGTATTATTATATTATGATATAGTTTTCTCAAGTTAACACTCTTAGTCATATTAAATAGGCTATTATTCTTGAGGTTGATGCAGAAGGCCACTCACCTTGGATTTTCTATTTAGTATATGCATCAAAGGACTTCACTATTTAGAAAGACACATGGTTTTTTATTTTCTAAACCAATGACAAGCAACTTCTCATGGTTGTTGTAGGTGGTATCACTATCATCTTGTGCCAAACTAAGAAGGAAGGCAAAACATTTTAGTTCACCATGGCTAAGGAGTAATTCCTAAAGCTAATCAATGCAACTAAGTTATATGATAAGACATTTCTTGGTAGCCACTACACTTAGTGCAATAATAAACATTATCAAAGGATATATCTTTGAGAGATTAGATAGTGTGTTTCTAAATCTTTTAGCATGCAGTTTTTTTGGATGTTATTTATCACTTGATGTGCATTGGTTTAGACCATTTCCCCTTACTGATTTAGTTTAAGCATATAGAGTTCCTTCCATTTGGCAACTATTTGAAATTTGATGATGTGTACCTTATTAGTCCTAAGGCTAGGAAAGTCGTGTTCTTGGCTATGAGTGAACATGCCAAGGGAAGCACTCTTCAAGGCTATGGACTAAGTTCTCCAAAGTGCTTCATGCCTTTCTTGATCTTATTACATAAAATCACAATAGTCTTGCAAAAGCAAAGAACTAGTGGTGGCAAAGTATCAAAATTTGGCCCATCTTAGCAATTGTAACACCAGATTCTTTCATGCCATTGCCACGACAAGGCATTAGGAGAATCATATTCATGTGCTCACCAATTCGAAAGACATCATGGAGACTTTCTAGAATAGGATTTTTGATATATTACTTGGCATCTTTTATCATCACATCCCATCGCTCCTATAGATATCTCAAAGCCAAGAAGCAGCTTGATCCTTCTCAGGAGGCTATGTTAGCTACTCCATCTCTTCTACTAAGATTCAAATGCTATCTGGTCTCTAGGTTCTAACCGAGCCTTAGGAATTGATGGTATTACTCAGAAAGTTTTTTGATAAATTGCACAAACATGTTGAGGGTGGTTGAGGAGGTAGTCACCATTGCATTTATGTTGACACAATGGTGCTACACTCTAGTGGTACTTTTCCCAAACAATTTTATCACATCAACTTATGTATCAATATTTATAAAGTGGTGGCCAAGATTATGGTTTCTAGACTACACCATACCTTCCTAATTCTTATCACTCTCAAACAAGGGATCTTTGTGAGTTATCAAACTATTTTAGAGAATGTTTTATTGAACAAAGAGACCAGTCATCAACTTTCTAACTCTTCTTCAACTAAGAATCTAGTAGCTCTTAAAATAGACATAGGACATGCTTATGACTGCATCCCGTGAGGTTTTCTTATTGCTATGCTTCATCATATGAGATTTCTAGACATTTGATGTGCATGGATTCAAGCATGCATTGTTGAACCCAAGTATGGTGTTCTTTGTGATAACAAACTCCTCCTTAGATCATTGGCTTTTTTGGACTTCATAAGGGATGCCCTTTATCTCCTTACCTTTTCAACATCTATTTAGAGCACCTCTCACTTTAGATCCATCATTTGTTAAGCTCAAGGGTATAATTTGGGCATTTGTGTTTGTAAAATCAAGATTATTATTTTTTTCACTTACTATACATAGATGATGTACTCCTCTATGATCTTATTACCTCATCAATTGTTTTTACATTCTAAGTCATTCTAAATTCTTATGGATCTGTAGTCAAGTAATAGGTAAACCATTATAAGTCCAATATTATTTTTAATAAAGGCATGAGCAAATGATACAAAAAAATGATCACAAACTAGTTAAAAATGAAGCTAGTAAAGGAGGAAATGTATCTAAGCATGTTATTGACAAGGCTTCCAGCTTTACAAGACAATTATCTCTAGTAAGCCAAGTGGTAATTACTAGCTCGATTCTCTTAGTAATCCCTATGTATTGTATGTCTTATGCTTTGATCCCAATGGGGGTTCTTTCAAAGATTGAGAGGACCATTAAAGCTTTTATTTAAGGCACATTTTACTCCCATTATTCTCCACATTACATTGATTAGGACTCTATTGCTAGACCAAAGGACATGGGTGGGTTCAGCATTAAGAGATAACAGAAGTGATGTACGGTACTAGTTGCTTGTCATACATAATGATTTGAGGTCCAAGCTAATTCACTTTATATACAATCTTTGAAGGCCAAGTATAGGACTTGCTGTTATACCCGGTAAAAAAAAAATTATATGTTTAATCTTCAATAATTCAATTGTGGCTTGGATGATTTCAGATCGACAGTAGGATGAGCCAGGAGCTCAATTAGAGGCTATTGGAATTTCTGAAATTTTCTGGGGATTTTTCGGAGCACCGAGATTTATTTTTTTTTTTAAAAAAATCGGAATTTGGTTTCTTTTTATGCGCGTGAACCGGACCGAAGCGGTTCAGCGAAGGCGGGGCGGTTCGCCGAGGTGCGTTTGCGCGTGCGTTTGGATAAGCCGCGGATAAGCGGATCGGACGGGCGAGATCAGCGGTGGAGATTAACCGGCTGATCGGGTGTTAAGCGGCGCTTTTGGAAAGTCAACCGGCGCTTAATGGGTTCTTAACGGGTTATTACCGGTTTAAGCGGGGTATTTAACCGAAACTGTTCGGCTGTTAGGGTTTCGAGCGGTGGCCGGAGATGAAGTGTTCGCGGCGAACGGCGATACTTTCCGGCAGCCTTTCAAGGGGCTTTTTGTACCTGGAGGTTCGCAGGACCGAGGAGAATCGATTGGTACCGGTTTCGTTCGGCGAGGAGCAGCGGTTGGTCGCGTGCGAGCTTCACCGTCGCCGGAGAAGAAAGGTAGGAAATTCAGATTTAATTTAGTTATTTAGCAAATTAAAAATATGGATTATTTTGCAAATAACTACTGGAGCATGCGGATTGTGGTTTTTGGAAATGATTAATGCAAATTATTGATTTAGCATTTTAGGGTTTTCGGAAAATTATACCCGCCGAATTCGGAAATTTTACCGAGCATGTGTTGATTCGATTATGTACTTTAATCATGTTAAGATAGTATCAAATGCTGAAATTTGTTTAATTTCATAGATTGTTAAAATGGGGATCGGATGAAACTTCGGCGGAAATTTTGATTGAACCTTAGAAATTAGTGGCATTATTGAAACATTAGGATAGTACGAACATCGGATTTTGTTTCTCCTTGATCTCGGTCGTCGGAAATCGACGGGGAAAACGGAATTTTCCCGGAGGAATCGTCGGTTAGGGTTTCGCGGGCGCCGGGCGGAGGAAGGAGATGGATTAGATTAATTACGGTTTAGTTAATTAAGTAATTATAATTATTCAATATTTATTAATAATTAAATGTTAAAACGTCGGCTGGAAATTTGGATTAAATATTCGGCCGGTGGGTTCTCGGTTCAGCGCGAAGGCCCGAACCGGTGGCGAGATCCGGTTCAGGAGATTCGGCGCGGAGGAAAATTTAATTCGAAAATTAATCCGAATTTTCGGAAAAAGGATACATGTGGAAATTAAATTTAATTCGGAAATTAATCCGAATTTTCGGAAAAAGGATATATGTGGAATTTAAATTTTATTCGGAAATTGATTCCGAATTTCGGAAAATGGATAAAGGG
This sequence comes from Vanilla planifolia, assembly GCA_023846275.1. Lineage (NCBI taxonomy): Eukaryota > Viridiplantae > Streptophyta > Magnoliopsida > Asparagales > Orchidaceae > Vanilla > Vanilla planifolia. The sequence continues at coordinate 24,757,517 of CM043874.1, read as the reverse complement.
CGGAAATTGATTTTGGAATTAAAAAAAAATTTCCTGAAGTGAGAAAAAGGTGATTTTTGGAAATCACAAAGCCAAGTTGAAATTGACTGTTAGAAATTATCCATAAATTCAGTACAGCTGGATTAGTTGGAAGGAAGTGTGACACTTGGGTAAGTGCTACCAGAATAGTCAGAATTTTGGTACAGTTTGTGTTGCTTGGATGACAATGGCATGGTTTGAGTCAGTTTACTCAGTGTTGGCATATTTCACGGATTGACATATTGGACTGGACTACTATAGACCCTATATGATGTTTTAGGGTAGTTGTGGTAGGTAACTGTGCGGTTCAGACTTAGCTTCCACAGTATACATGTGACTGGTAGGCGCCATGCGTGTTTCGAGATGGGCGTATCCCACTGGCATGCTACCTGGAACCCCAGGCTAGGTTGTGATGCGTGTTTCGAGATGGGCAATCCCACTGGCATGCTTTGCCTAGGCACCATGCGTGTTTCGAGATGGGCAATCCCACTGGCATGCTACATAGACGCTGAGGTGTCGGGTGCTAGGCGTTATGATGCGTGTTTCGAGATGGGCGTATCCCACTGGCATGCTTTGCCTAAGCGCCATGCATGTTTCGAGATGGGCGATCCCACTGGCATGCTACCTGGAAGCCCAGAGGAGAGCTACTCTGGTGTGACTGGGGTGACTGTGGTTGGTCGGAGTCTGGAACTGAGAGTGCCTTTCCACCATACATTGTTATGCTGTATTCCTATACTCTTGCTATTATCCTTCTCTTGCATGTGAGTTTTACTAGCTGTCTTTCCTACTAGGCGTAGCTCATTCCTTTATTATCTATATTTTTCCAGCGGCTCGACAACCTTGACGCCACCCAGATTAGGTGGGATCGTGGTCAGCAGGCTAGTGGAGGATATCTAATCTATGATTTTCTGAGACATTTTGGTTAGTGTGATTGATGCTATTGGATGTATTCAGGGAGACTGTTATTCTTATGTCATGTAATATGTGAGGGTGATTCTGACTTATGTATCTAGTTGGATGATATTGTATTTGTTGGACTTGGATCTTATTCTTGTGATGTAGTTTCCATTCACTGTTTTACTTTATTGTCTTGGTGGTATAGTGTGTGGAGTGCCATATTTTATCTGTGGATGTTATGTATCTTATTTTGATGGTGAGGTCATTACATGACTATGGAACTTAACCGTGGGGATTCAGACTTCTATTAGATCGGTTCTCCTACCGGTATGGGTTAGGAGTATGGGGTCTAGTAGGAGTAACATTGCGCGAGTCCATCTGTTAATTCAGGAGTCATGAACCTGATTTGACGGTGTACCCGGGAGATGGGATCCACATTGTTAAGGAAAGTAGGTGTGTAATGATGTGTTATATCCTATATTTTTCGTAGGCTACTCAGGTTGGTATGGGACGATCTGAGCTGTCTATATGTAAAGAAAAAAAAATGTATGCCAAAAATCAGCCTAGAAAAAATGGGGTGTAACACTTGCTCCCCCATGTTTTAAACTTATCATGGTGATTTGACTAGTTAGAGACTACTCTACATTGCTAGTGACCTAGTGTGGCATAATATAATCCATATTATTTATCATGTCTCTAACCTCTCAACTTCTTCTCATGGCCAACATTTATTAATATGAATTTGAAGCTCCCTTATTGGTTTCCTTGATGCATCTATCCTTAAGTATTAATTTTTCATAATTATTTAAGTATTTTCTCACTATTTAACATATTTGAAGAGTGATTGACAGTTTAACCATGCATGAGTTGGATAAATACAAACCTATGTGTTATATAAGTATTAAGTGATATGTTTACCAATTTTAACTAAAAGTATGCATAAATGACAAGCTTTAGACATGAAATTACTTTAAAAAGAGTTAAGACCAATGATCCTAAGATTTGATAGTTGAGCTGTGCTTAAGTAATACCACTAACACTTATTGACTCGTTATTATCTATGGATTGATCCATTAATTAATTGATCAAGCTCTCTAAAAGATTAATTTATTTGATCTTAAGATGCATAGTATGAAAATACTTAATAAAAAACATTAATAAAAAACATTAATAAAAATAACATAACTTTGTCATCATTAAAAACATGATGTATGAACTAAAAGATCAACACAATTCTAGCTTGCTTCTTAAAGCTTCAAACTAATCTATCCACATCAATTGTAAGTACTTGGATTAGTTTGTTGGGCTTACCAATTGACAAAATCAGAATGCAAATGAAGATCATGAAGGGAAATTTTCTTAAGAAAACTATCTTCATACTGCTCTCTATTAATCTTATTTAAACTCCAAGCCCTCTTATATTATAATAACAGTTAATGCTTTCGACAATAGCTTTTCGTTATAGAACTTTCGCATGAAGTATGTCCATATATGCTACTTTTTCTAGTTATTCTTTGTCATTTAAGAACGAACAATCTAAGAAGATATGAGTAGGGATGTTTGTGCATTCATTTAAAAAGTGACAAGAAAATATGGACATTACATTAATAAAAAAAAAACAACTAAATCAAAACCCAAAATGCCATTGAACTCCAATTTGGGTGATAACTAAGGCTCATGGTTATTCAAAACTTACATAAATAGTCTAATCATCACAATAATAATAAAATTTGAAATTAAATCATTTACAAATCAAGGACAGCTATAAACCTATAAAGAAGTATATCTAAGAGCATATAAATAGACTAAAATTATAAACTTTAATGCAGATAAATAAAAATTACTTATAATAAAAAAATCATGATAACTAAGTTGTAAGATTTAAAAATTTTAAAATAATAAAGATGCATTAATGTATGGGGATTTTGTTAGTATGTTAAATGTCTCATAAGATATATTAAAAAATTAAAAAAATAAAAAAGATATGAAAATAAAAATATACATAGATATATATATTTTTCTATTAAATGTCTCATTAAATGTATTTAAAAGTTAGTGACTAAAAATTTAAAATATAAAAAATAAAAGTATTGATAGATATAACTTTTTAAAATAGGTCTAACAAATTTATCTTTTTATTTAAGTTTTAGAAATTATAATTCGTTTGAAATTATCAACAATAGTTAAAGTTAACGACTAAATAAAAAAGTGATGTATAGATACATATGGACCACTAGGATCTCGGATGCATAGCTTATCGACTGAACTAATGGCTCCCGCATCTCAGCATTTCGTCTTCTTTCTCGGTTGCACTGCGCGGCCAAACTATGAAACCTTAATTCTTATCTTCTCCCCTGCCATCTCCCGCATTCACTGTTCTTTTCCCTTCAAGCATCGGTCAGCCAAGGTTTTCCTCTGGGCCGGTCGGCCAGGTGAAGCCGCGAAGCGGAACCTTAGCTACCGCCTCCAGTTTCGCTGGCGATTCTTCCGTTCCTTGAGACCCAAACAAAGTGGTATCCCGGTGAGGGTGATCTGAGGAGAAGCAGACGGTTTCACAAGGGGTACGGAATCTGGAGCATTGATTGTTACCTGAATTGGAGTTCTATGGAATCTGGAGCTATGATTTGGTTGCTCCTCTTGTTAGGTTTTGTACTTTCCTCTCATGTCTACTCAAAGGAATGTACAAACATACCTACTCAGATATCATCTCATACTGTTCGTTCTCAAATGATAAAAGACAATTGGGAAGGGCAAATGTTTTCTTTTAACTACTCCACCAGCATTGACAATGCAGCATATATGGACCTACTTTCTCATAGACTTCTAGAAAGAAAAGGCACAATTGAAGATGTTGATTTGATGCTGATATATCAAAGCTTTGGGAGTTCAGTTGGGATTAATATAGAGCAACAAGGAGAAAACTTTCTCAAGGAAGTTTCTCTTCATGATGTTCGTTTGGATCCTGATTCTGTACATTGGCAAGCCCAACAAACTAATCTGGAGTACTTGTTATTGTTGGATGTGGATAGATTGGTTTGGAGTTTTCGAAATCAAGCTGGCATTGATGCTCCTGGCAAACCATATGGAGGCTGGGAGGCACCTAATGTTGAGCTAAGAGGACATTTTGTTGGTTTGTATTAATTTCATATTAAATATTATTTTTTAAATTATTATGTTTATTTTTTAGCTTTTTATTGTCAAATAGTTTTGTGTATTTTTTATTTCTTTTTGAATTTTTTTATGTTTCTTTAATTTAAGAAAAATGCTTGTATTTTTTAATATATATGTTTTGAAATTTTGGTTTTCAAATGATAGAATATGGGTAGTTTACTCTTATAGTAACATATACATACGTGTAGGATGTCACATACAATAAGAATATGCATGCATTTTTTATTTCACATTGTTCTGAGTAGTTGTAGCTGTGGACTCAAAGAAACTTTAAGTTAAGCTTTTTTCTTTGGTTGTAAGTTAAAGCTTACATATTTTTGGGTTTGGTGATACGAAACATTAAGCGGATTTATAACTATAGTAAATAGTGATATATTACTAATAATAACAATTGTTGATGTAATATTTAATTAATTTAATAATAATCATATAACAATCAATCTTTTTTATTTAGTATTATTACTAAGATTTTTGCAATTTATTATGCAGCATTTATGATTTAATTATTTATTTAATGTTTTTTGGTCAATTTGATTAATTTATTATTAAGTTATAGGTTAATTTAATCAATGAATATTTATGTTACTTAACTTGTTTGATAAGTGATAGTTAATTAATTAATTATTAATTGGCATAAATTAAAATTTTATAAATAATCAATTAATGAGTAGTAAAAGTGATTGTTTTATAATTAAAAGATATTAGTTATTTCTAGATATTTATTTCTAAAATAGTTAATTATTCTGATTGTTTATTGATATACAATGTTATAAATTTTAAGAGCTTTTTAGTATGCATGATTATTAATAGATTTGTCATTTATTTTAATTTTTTGGTAAATTAATTATTATTAAATATTCCAATAAAAAGTTTGATATTAATTATGTTAATTAAGAGAGTTTTAATCTATCATTAATAATGATTCTTCCTTAGCTTGTAATTATGTATTGAATGAATAAAGCCTTTTTCATATGATTAATTATAAGGTTAATATTTAATTACAAAATAATTAATAAATATTATTTTACTTGTATGAATAATTAATAATTAATTATCTAAAAAAATTATTAGGTAATTTTTTAAAAAAACCTATTTTTTGTATTACCGTTGATGCTTGCCATTAGTGTAAGGAGGCTTAGTGCATGCTTGGGATAGTGAACTTTTGTGAAAGGAGGCTTTGCTTAAGATTGGGATAGTATGGCTAAGCCAAGATTTGAGTATTAAATTAGTTCATCAATCCCTTACAGTCGGTTGATTTTAATTAGCTTAGAAAGTTGCAAGGCTGATCCAATCAAGAGTTTATAATTGATTTTATGCCATTGACTAGATTAAACTTTACATATTATTTGTTTTTAATTATTTGGCTCGATAATCTTTTGTTGTATTTTCAGGCCATTATATGAGTGCAGCTGCATTAATGTGGGCCAGCACACATAACAATACTCTTCAAGAAAAAATGACTTCATTGGTTGATGCACTCTATGTTTGTCAAAAGAAAATTGGTTCAGGCTATCTCTCTGCATTTCCCACTGAGTTTTTTGATCGTTTTGAAGCCATACAATATGTTTGGGCTCCTTATTACACAATACATAAGGTAATGTATAGATATTATAAATTTATGAAAGTCATATGGTAAATTTTTATATGGTCTTGAAACAGGAAAAATGTTTTAAGAATTTGTTGAGACATTTTGATGAGTATATTTACCTAAGGACCATAAAATGATCTTTATTTTTACAGATCATGGCAGGCCTTCTTGATCAGTACACATTTGGTGGAAATTCTCAAGCTTTAGAAATGGTGGTTTGGATGGCAGAGTATTTTGGGAATCGTGTTAAAAATGTGATACAAAAATATACAATAGAAAGACATTGGCTATCCCTCAATGAAGAAACTGGGGGAATGAATGATGTCCTTTATAAGTTGTATAGCGTAACGGTAAGCTTGAAGGTTCCATTATGTTTGGATCATAATACTTGTTTTGAGTTCAATGCTTGGATTATCAGATTTGTATGCACTATTTTAATGCAATTGACCAACATTTTTTGAACATTATTGTTATATCGTATTATTGCCACATGCTTGATAAACTAGCTATTTTTAGTTTTTCCAATAATGATGCACTTTTATTATTTTAAGGAAATGATTGGAAGTTTTTAATTTTAGGATTATTTTATTATGTAATATTTAATCTTGAAAGTTTTATTTGTGTATAAAAATAGATATTTTTATTAAGATATGTATAATAAACATGGTATTCCCATTGTGGTCAAATTCTTAATCATGGATGCAGAGATTGAAATTGCTTTCATGTAAGTTATAAGCCATTTTTGAAAGTATCAAAACCTGATAGCTTTTTGACAAGTTTTTATCAACTAGTTTTGTGAAATATTTTTGTCAACTTAGTAAATAATTGGAGATTTAATGGTGAATATAGTCAATTAATTCTTTACAAATAGAGCCCTTTCGAATGGCTTAAATGGGACTATGTTAGTTTTAATTGTTCAAATATGAGGCTTTTGAATTGGTGTCTCAATTTAGACCATATTCTCTTTATGTTGTCTCTTTTATGGCAATCAAAGTGATCATCGTTCATAGATTGAAAACGAGTTTTGCACTGGACAAAACATACATAACTATTATCATGCCAAAAGAGATTTTTTGTACCATTAGAGGAAAAATAAATTGTAACAAATATATGACATTAAGATTGACCAAAAAAAGATGTTCGATTAACTTAATAGGGGTTTCATTTGGGAAATACCTTTTTTTGTCAATTTGCCAACGTCATTGAACTTATTCTATCATGTATCTATTCATTTATTGATATTCTTTGGAATGGTATCCATGTACATGGTTTTACGTCATCCAAGAGAATTAATAGTTGTAAGAATCCTTGTTCTCTTATATTTTGTCTTTTGTATGATGAGATTGCATTATATTGTTCAAGATGAAGTGTTCTTAAACTCTTAGAGACAATTTAGAATTGGAAGAATTGGTCTTGACAATATCTCATCTTACATGTGCATATATTGTTTAGTGGATCAAATTTACATGTTTGTGATAGTTTGGAGTGGTTTTGTCGTTTATTTAGTAAAATTAGTGTTTAGAAAACCATGATTTATTTATCAAAAAAAGCAACAATAGAAGTGGAAGAAGTAACAACATTTAGCTAGGAGTTTCATTTTTCGAAGTGAAAATCACAATGTATACATTTTGTCATTGACAGAGTAAAGTTGAAGCTAGACAATTGAAAGATCTCAACTTTCTCTTTTATTAGAAGAATTTATTTATAAAAGCTTATTCTCGTGAAACTTTTGTTCTCTATATTTCTCTACTCTGTTGACTATTAGTGTAGGATTTGGAAAAAAGTGCAGGGATTTCATTTAGAGAGGCAAAGTTGGGCAAGGTTAGAGAGTTGTGCCAATATGTTTAGATCAAAGAAAAGCATCTTTGCAATGCTTAATAATGCTCTTCTTGTAAAATTATTGTGGTGAATGATTGATAACAAATGTTGGTCAATAAAAAGTTTTAGACAATTTAGAGTTTGGAAAACGTGTAGAGATCTTATTTCAAGAGGTAACATTGGCCATGAGTTTGAACTGGCATTTTTACCATTTTGTTGTGCAGGCAATGAATAATTAGAAGTGAAACCATGATGTGTTGAAAGGGTGTATGATGGGATGGGCAAATGGGAAAGTGGTGTGCAACCCAATGGTGGGACTGGCATACAACTAGATGTCTCTACAGTGGAGTTGGTCATGTAGCATATAATGCATATAGCATTTTCTTTTACATCTTTTGTAATAACTTTTTTTGTTCCTCTTTTGTTTATAATTATAATAAACATCCAATAATAATAACAATAAGATAAAATCTTAATTTAATTAGATAGGATAAGTTTTATGAATTATATGATGTTGTGCTCTATCAACTAATAAGTTGTCATTTATTTTTACATATGTAAAGATCTTTTTAAACAATCTATTAAAATATTTTAGATATATTTCTTTCTCTATTCATCGAAAAAAATTTCAAGAACTCACATCTGTTAACATAGCATTTAGTAGTCTCTATTTAAAATGTCCACATCATTTAAGTTGATGTTTCCTTCAATTAACACTTTATAAACTTTATTTTTTGAATGCACTTATTTTTAATCATATCCTTTTGAATACTAAGTCCCTTATTCATCTCAAAATCATTATAGCTACAACACTCATTTTATTTATATGTATTGGATTCACATGTTAACATTTTATATAATATAACATTGTTCGTGTTATCGTGTTCTTAATAAAATGATTCTTTATTTTTAAATGGGATGGTTTGATCACAACACATAGGAAACAATTCTCAAGATCATTTAACTTTCTTAGATCTTAGTATTATTATTATTTTTAGTCAAATTTACAACTATTTTGGACACAAGAAAATAACCAAAAATATAGATTTCTAAGTTGGTTTCATTCTATGCGAGATGATATGATGCAATCAATTTTGTCATAGTTTTATCATTTTCTCCTAGTGCTTCTATTTTTTGTTAGAAAAGTTTATTATATTGTCTTCTTTATAGTTATGCAAGCAATTTAAATAATTTCTAATTTTGTCTTATGTTTTTGTAGGGTGATCGAAATCATTTAATATTGGCTCATCTTTTTGACAAACCATGCTTTCTGGGGTTGCTTGCATTGCAGGTCTCTTATTAGTTTATATAGCTTGTTATTTGTTCTCAAGATTAAATATTGTTTGCAAAAATGGTGTTAAAAGGAACAGGCTTATTTTTTGATTTGCTAACTTAATTAATTTGAATGAAAATAAGTTTAAATTTGATTCTAAGAGGGAAAAGTCAAGGTGCCATTCCTTTTTGGTATTGTCACTTTTTTACTTTTGATGTTTTTTGTTGTTGGTACAAGAGATGATTTTAATGTAATGAAATACATTTATTTCTACATATAACTTTACCCATGCATGCTCATGAAGCTTCGACTTTCATTTTGTAGCCTAATATGAAATATTTGAAGGAATTTTAATAGTTGAAATCAATTATTTATAGTTGATATCATAAGCAAATAAATAACTAGTGTGCTGATAAACAAATTGCCAAATTTTTCGTGGTGTTTTTATTGTTGAATTGAAAACAAGCTAGTTAATAAATGTCTTTTCATTATATCTAAGTTTGGGCATATTTATTTGCATTTCAGGCTTCAGCAATTATGTTCATGCTTTCAATTAACTAAAATATTGAAACAAATATGAAATAATGAGACAAATATCTTTCGTACCTTATAAGCTTTTATTTATGTTATTTTTGTATTTTTAATATCGTTCTAGAGGCTTTATGTTGTGCCTTACATGCTTTCTAGTTACGATGAAGATCATGGTTTGAAAAGTGCTTGACCAATTTTTTTACCATGACTGATTATATTTGGCCCAAATTGGTCTCAGGATTTTGTACTAAAAAAGCATATCATTATTTTAAAAATGAGTCTTTCTTCAATGGTATCTTCATTTAGTGTCTATTTGTGTCTAACTTTTAGGAATAAGCTGAAAACTTCGAAGAAAGTCTTTTGTCTTCTTAAATTCTCTAGATTAACATGTACCAGGATCTCATGAGCATCATTTTTTCCAACTCTTGCTTTTTGTTGATATCTTCAAAAAATATCTTCGTAGATGATTATGTTGAGCTTGTTAATCTATTTCATTTGGAAGGAAGAGAACTCTAGATTCTTCAATGCTAACTTATGTTCAATATAGTTCCTTATTGGTCAATGCAAATGTCAATTATATCTTATCTTAGAGACTTTATGGTTGATGCTCAAGGTTTTTAGTTGTAGCATAGCCTCTTTGGTTGGGCTTATTTCTTCTATTTTCTATCATAGTCTCTATGTTACATTAGGGTTCAAGAGAGTAGTGGATTATGGTATGGATTGGTACATATGTATCATATGTGATGTTTAACATTGTCATCACTTTTATTGGAGATTTTTTTTTTATTTAGTTTACTTTTTGTTCCTTTATTGCTCTTAATTGATTTATTTTTGTCAATGGTACACTATAGATGCCTTGAATTTTGTTCAGGGACCTTAATTGCTTTTGTACCTACCAAGTTATAACTAGTATGCTTAAACTATCCTTTAAAGCTTAATTTAATATATATTAAGAAATTTTAATTTCATTTGATTTTAAGTAGAATAAGTTATTTATATTGACATCCTCAATTGATTTATCAATTTTTTATGAGTTAAAAAACTAATTTGAATTGCTTTGTTAGAGTTTGAATGGATTTGGAGTCCTAGATCCTTAAAATTGTTCCTTTGCTACATCCTTCTAACAAACATGGAATTCATTAGCCTTAAAATGGTTGCATTTTCATTTTCTATTAAAAAAAATGAAGTAACATGATTTTGAAAATCTATGCTTTGAGTTGACTCTATAGTCATCATCTTCTACTCAAATGATTAGATACTCTAATAGACTTATTGATGGGTTTGATAGATTGTCTGAAGTGCAACTAAATGCATCAATTCTTTAATATTATATTTCTTTATTTAACATATACTGATTTCAAATTTATCTATTTTGTGAAGTTTATAAAATAAAACTTTGGAGTTATTTATGATATATATACACATTTACAAAGATCTAAAAATGTCATATACCATGACTTAAATTGCTTCACTCAACCTAGCTTCTACTCTTTATTTTCATAGTTTTTAGAGTCCATTGATGAAGTTTATTGAGCTAAAATTGTAAAACAACCCTAAATTACATTGGTTCAATATTAGTGATCACCATTTTAAGGTAGATGTTATCAAACTCATTTAGACCTTCAAGGCTTATGGATGAGATTACTTACAGGCAATGAATTACACTATGGCAAGGCTCGATTTTGGGTTAAAAATTGAATGGGATGATCTAATATTGTATATATTATATAGTAGATCCTTTTTATTTGCAATTCCTTTTCTATGTTATTGATGTAGATGGAGGCGGATTGGTCCGTGAGATAGAATGATTAGATTAAATAGAATAGAAAACATGATAAACGGGTTTAAATAAAGAGAAATAGAGTTAAGAAGATGAAGAAGAAAGTAAGAATTTACTCATCAAAGTAAATCCAAGAGAAGAAAACAAAACCAACTGAAACACTTAAGTCAAAAAACAATGTGCTTTCTTTAGTTACAACTAATTTATCATTCTTCATTTATGAGAGGCCTTTTAAATAAAAAATTACAAATAATTATTTAATATAAAGTAAGCCTTCTATATACTTTTTAAAGATTTTAATGCTCATATAATTTTTTAATATAAAACTATACTTTATACATATTTTTTAAAAATTTTCATCTATATCTTTGAATATTTTGAATATTTTTATTAATTTATCATTTAACATGTATCACCTATCAAGAGTTTTCTATCAAGAGTCACCTATCATAATTTTGATTTTATACTTTTAATTATCTTACTATTCTAGAATTTTTTTAAATTAAAATAAGATTAAATTAATATATTTTATGATTGCTTAATTTATTTTTTCTTGATTAGTTATTATTGATCTCATTGGGATATAATTAGGTTTTCTTGTCGTGATTTATGTGATTGGCCTATGATAAATACATTTTTTATATAATTTAAGTCTAAATTGTATTTATTTTTCATGCACTTTATGACCTTTATGATCATATTTAATTTCTTATTTTTGTCTTGTATTAGTTATCCTTGCTATGTGGCATCACCTGCATGACGTGATATCAAATTTTGTACATAATAGATCTCGACCCCTTATTGTGAGCCATGATTCCCTTAGCTCCTTAGGCATCTTCAAGGAGTAAGTTTTGGATCCTTGGATGAGTCCTTATAGACAGTGGATTGATAATAGATTCTTGATCAACATTCTATGATTTTAGATAAATAATTTTTTTTCAAATATTGTTATTTATGGACAAGATGTTGATGTGGTCATACTGGTTCAAAGTTTGATAGTGATTTTCCCTTTTTTTCTTGCTTTGCAGACTGATGGTCTCTCAGGCTTTCATGCAAATACACATATACCGATTGTTGTTGGTGCACAAAGACGGTATGAGATTGTTAGCGATCCATTATATAAGGTGCTACATACTATATAGCTTCTTCAATTATATATTTATTTCACTATGATTTCTTTGCAATTTTTTCTTTCATTAAACTCTCTTTGAAAAGTTTAAAATTCTTTGGACGTTTCTCTCTTTACTTTCTACAATGGATAAAAATTTGTGTTGAGAATAGACAGACTAATAATGGATAAATATTGAATGTTTTATTTTATTTTATTTTTACTTGTGCTATCTTCCTTTTATTAACTCATCATTAGACCTTGAGAGTGGGTTGATGGACACGGAGCCTGCTTTGTTGGATCATCACTAGTGAAGTTTTAGGCATTAAAATATATGTTTGTGTAATTTGCTTCGAAAAGGGAACCAGAATACAACCCAATATAGGTTTGGGCATTACATATATGCACAAGTCGAGCATTATATAACTAGGATTCTTTTTGTCAAACATTAACTAAAGGTGAGTCTTCCATGGGAATGCAAAAAGGGGGTAAAGAGATGCCTAGGGGAGGGGAAGCAAAGCAACATCGCATGAATCACCTTCACTAAAATTCTTGTATAGATCAATCATATTTATCTTTGTTTTTCATGCTTTGAGTTGTTTATATGTGTGATTGTTTTTGATGGTTTGCAGGAAGCTGTTCATTTGTTAGGTGCTCCATTTTCCCATTGACGAGGCCGAACTTCATGCTTTGAATAGCATAAAGAAAGACTCTCTTGGTCCTTGGTTCATATGACTCCTATTTATTACCACATGTTTTAAAAATATCATAAATTTCAGAATTTGACAATGTTCTAAAATTATACCATCCTTATCTACATATCTTATCTTATCTTGTGTACCCTATAATCTACTGATGGCCAACTTAGTTCATCATTGAAACTTAATGTAATCCTTTTGAGCTTGTGTAGATTGGAAGATCATATGATGTACTTGGTGTTTGATGTTTAAACTATCTTTAGATTGACCTTTAAGCTTGATTTTTAGTTGTGTGAACTTGATAAAAAAATTGACTTCTATTTTATGAAAATTGGCAAGCTAACATGGTTTCTATGGTTTAATGATTGAATTATGTTTACAAAACATTCCTCATGCCTTTTTTGTTACATTGCATCAAATTCATGTCAATTTTCTCGACCCAACTATTTGCCAAAGTAGATCTCATGCCTTCACTTTGACCAATGGGATTATTGTTCTCTTTATTTTCACACACTAATGCTTTTCTTCCATAGGTGATTCTACCATTGCAATCACTTTTGTCTTATGAAAAATAGCAAAACACGATTTTTTTCTCTTTTATTTCTAATGCAAAAGTTTTTCATTTTAAGGAAAAATGAAATTATGGATTTACTCAAGGAGGTTTAAGAGGTTGATCGCAATTTTGACATGGCTCTTTTGTTAGTTTTTCTACTATTGACTGAGAGGGTGATATCTTGTTGTGTTCGAACTTGCCTTTTTAGCTTGCTTACAAGTTGCCAATTTTTTTAATATCTTCTTCTAAGACAAGCAAGTTGCCAATTTTTTTAATATCTTCTTCTAAGACAATCCATTGAGTAATTTGTTCTCATAAACCCCTTAAGGTGGTTTAATGTCGAGGGGAAAGACTCGTTAAAATCTGCCAGCTGTATCTCTAATCAAGGCCATGTGGATAATCTCATAAGTGGTTTGCTCCATCTTATGCAGCTAACCATCCTTGCAGGAATTGTTAAAAAGATTCTCTCTTCCTATAAGATAATAAAAAGTTGATCTATCGACTTAGGGATGCAGTTATCACCAAAACTGAGTAAGAATGCTTGGGTGAACTCATCAAAACAAGTGATTGAGGTTGGGGTAACCTTTTAAAACTACTCAAGGCTGATCCTTTGAGGAGAATAGTGGACTATTGGTAGCATCGAAAACCTTTTGCATTGTGCTTGTAATATTGAACTCTTGAAGGTAAATGTTAACATCTTTAGACTCTTTGTAGGCAGCCTTAGAGCAAAGCTTGACCTTCAGGATGAGTTTTTAGAAGATCTTTAGGGAGAGAGTGGCAAGGTACGTTAACTTTTTTGTCCCACTAGAGGTACTGAAGGAGCTACGGTTGGTTGTTGATTAGACTCTTGATTATGCCTCCCCCTCCCCTCTCCCTCTGGAATGTTGGAGGAAGCTTGTAATCATGATGAGTAAAGTTTAATTATTAGATGAGATTGAAGTGGTTGCATTGATTAGCTTCTTAATGACCAAGGCTATTGTAAGAGCAAGTGGAGTGGGTGCTAGAATAATGGCCATTAAGTTTTAAATAGTAGCAATGACAAAGGGGCATCACTAGAATGACCATCATGGGAGGAGCTGTAAGATATGATTTTTGATAGAGTTGTTAAGTTTAAAGGGTTGATTAGTGTGTAGAGGATTGAATCTCAAGACAAAATGCTAATTTTCTTCATTGTGTATTCTTTGATTTGCACATTATTCCTATAGATGCAATTGAAAGATGTTCACTTAAAAATTTAGATGCTTTAGAAATTTATATGCAGTATGGTCATTCTTGGAATTAGGATTTATTGATTATTAAGAAAAAATGATGTTAAAAGTTTCTTGTCTTATTACTTCTTAAACAAATAGCATTACCATGTGCTTTCTTACTTTGCTAGTGAGGATGTAACATTGATGGGAGCTTCATGGATTGATCATGGTCTTCTTCCTGATATTAATGGAACTTATAATTACTTACCCTGACAAGTCCTATTTTGTCCCAAGTCTCTAGCTATTGAATTAGACATTACACATCCGCCTTGATAACATAAGATCTAGGAAGTAAGTTGCATGACTTATCTTCATATGAATTTCAATCGCATGGTGGGGAATTGATTGGTTAGGGCTAACTATGGAACAGACTTGGGGATTTATTGGGTTTGATTGACACAAGTAAATCTTTGGGGACCCAATAGTTAAGTAAGAAAAATTAAAGATATACAAAATCCATGTCATGCACAATTGATTGTTCAAGTATTAGAGGGCAAACTATGGAAGTAGGGTAACTCAATTAGAGTTGGTGATTCATTGGGTTCAATTGACACAAGCAATTCTTTGGGAACTCAATGGTCAAGTCAGCAAAATTCATGACATACAAAATCCTCTTAGTAAGATAACACAATTTTTACTAGAAATTCTAGTGCAATTTATCTTTACCCATATCTCTTTCCTAGATAAATTTGTTTAAACACTTCTTGATTTTGTCAATAATTGTCTTTGGAGTGTTAAGAATCTAAAAAGCATGAAAAATGATATGAAGAACATTTTTAGTAAAAATGGTTCTCATTAAGAGTAAAGGTTTTTCTCGGGTGATGATAGCTTAATGAAATGAGTAAAGAATAAGGGCTTTTCTTGGATGTTTGACTTTCCCTGGATTGTATTATTGGAGGTTTTTTTATGGTTGTTAGTGCAATAGATGTATCCTTTCCTTGCATCGTTAATGGTTTTAATAGCACTCACATAGTGGGGAACTTATTGCCATTTTCTAGGAAGTTGTTGCCATCTTTTAAGAAGTTATTGCTATCATGGATTAATTGTTCAAGTCTTTATTGCTAGAGTGGGAGTTACCTTTATCATTGGTTATCTTGGCATCACTTAGGCTTATATTTATTAGTCTTACACTTGAAAAGACTAGGCCTCGAGCAATTCAAATCCTATGGTTTGACTTTGTTTTGTCTTGAATTTCTGGGTCACGAATTCCTCAGTGTGAAGGGCTCAATCACAAACACCAAGGTCTTAATAGCTTGGCACCTTCAGCGCTTGGGTATTGAGGGTCCAGCCTCGACTATTTGGTTCTTGAGTACTCGAACTTGTAAGATCTATCGTTCATTCTTGCCTTGAGATTGGTTTCTAGTATGAGATTATTGTTACAAATTTTTGCATCTTCAAAGGGACATACCTGGGCATCCAAGGATGGCCAAAGATCCTTAAAGAATGTCATCAACAAGGGGAAAGTGAGTATTATAAAAAAGATACTTGGAGTTTTACAAAATGGAGAAAGGGTATTATAAAAAGGTTTTATAATATTTTTTGAAAATTATTTGGTATTGATTTCAAAAAGAATAGCATAAAGGGTCCTCTTGATGATTTCCTTTGGTAGATTAAAAAAACTATTTGGGAAATCATTTGATAATGATCTAGAATCAACCATTGTTAATGATTGTATAGATCTTGTTGATAACTAATGAATAAAAGCCAAATGTATTAATGACTTGAAGAGGAAAGGACATTGACTTTAATCAAGGCTTTGGAAATGTCTAATTCTAAAGTGAATTGTTCCTCATGTTCTTCTGATTGATTAAATGGATGAGTTCATATCTATGTGAAACTTATTGACAATGTTATAATATTTTTGATAGAAGCCATACTATTGTGAGAAGGAATTTTTTCTTCTTAATGGGTAGATATGGTTGGCCATAATTTTGCAAAATGTGATACGTAGGCTGATGGGTCTAAACTCTTTCCCAAGTTTTATGAGAAGAGGCTTTAGAAATAAGAGCAATGTTTGTTGTATAATGTTTAATATGGTAAAATCCATCAAGACATTCCAATGTGGAGTCAATAAGATCTACATGGATAAGCATTGTTAGAATTTATTACTGTAGCCATCCAAACCATTTGGAAAGTTATTTGGGAGATTAAAGATTACTCTCATCAATTATGGGCAGTTGGGAGATTTATGACTTGTATCACAATTGAGAATCTTAGAATAATAATCTACAACAAAAAGATTAAGGTTCTTATAAAAGGAAATGATATCCCATATGGTTTTATGGATGATTTGAACAGCGACTATACATTGAAATAATAGAATCAAAATATAAAGCCTTCATGCATGGACTTATTATTATATTTGGATAGAGCAAGATATGTTGTTTGGGTTTTGGATAAATCCTTGGTATCGTAATGAGAAAGAGAAAAAGTTATATTGTTATTCAAATCTACAATAGGAATTGCTTCTGATTTAGTAGTAGTTAATAGCATTAAAATTTTTAATAGTTTCTATTGCTTTAGAAATCATGTTCGTAGGTTTACCTAATATGACTAGACTATAATTTCCAACAACATTCAGCTTAGGCTTATGACCCACGATATTGTAGTACGTGAAAAAAACAACATTAACAATGTCAATTGTTTGATGCATCAAGTTCAGTAAGGTTATTAGAAACATTCATGCTTCATAAAGGATTAAAAATTATTTTTGATTTAAAAGTAAAAGTGTTCACATCATTGATATGCATAGAGTTTGAAGAATCCATATTATTAGGAAGTACAATTTTCAAGTTGTTTTAATCCATATTAAGCTCATTAGATAATTTAGTTATATTATCACTTTAGACAAATCATTATAGTTGTTATCATTCAAAATATCATGAGATAAGCAATCAATCTTTTCAATATTATCTAATTATTGTTAGGGTTAAAAAGTCCCAAAGGATGATGCAATAGAGCTAATTAGTGTACCATTAACAGCAAATGCAATAGTTTCTTTTGTGAATGAGGATGCTCATTAAGAGTGCTAGTAAAGTGACATTTTTCATAGTTGAATAAGTTTCACCATTCCTAGTAACATGCTAACTAGGTTTACTATGCCATATGCACCCCCACAACTTATATGAATTGTCAAAATCTAAATCATGTTAATTTTATTAAAACTACATTAATTGTCAAAGCACAATATTTTTTTTTATTATTTCATGTTTGTACTTTTGAAAATTTTTTTGTAGTAAAGTTTATGATATTATTAACTAATTTATATTTGAATTGGAAGTTTTTAATATGTAATTATATTTTTTTTCTATAATATCATATATACCTTGTGTTTTTTTGATATCACTTATTCTTTAGATTGTCTATCATATGAAACATGGATAATTGCAACTAACTTTTCATAATTTGTTTTATGCTTATTTTCGAGATGCTAGATATGGATATTGAAGCTTTTATACAATAAATAAGCATGTTTATGAAAATTTCCTTATAATTGCATGCTTGCCAATCATCTACTTTTTGGTTCTATAAATCATTGTGCATTCTATCTATATGCTTTTTTTGTGTTTTGGTAAGGGTGGCATGAGTATTAGAATTCTTTTTGAGAAAAAACTTTACAATTGAACATTCAAAATATTATAGATTTTCTATTTATGTTGATTATAATCTTTTCATCAAATGACTATAATAGTTACTCCAATTTGACAGGAAATTTCTACATACTTCATGAATATTGTTAATTCTTCACACCTCTATGCCACTGGAGGAACGTCTGTTAGCGAGTTCTGGTAAAACATGAACCTCTTGATGCTATTAATCTTTTATTTTTGGTTTGTAAATAAATGAGTAATGGTGTTTTTAGTTTCCTATTTTATCTTGACCAGCTGTTGTCTTAAGTTCATTACCCCAAAACCTTTTCAGGTCTGATCCAAAACGCCTAGCCAATACTCTCAGCACAGAAGATGAAGAATCTTGTACTACTTATAACATGCTTAAGGTTTCTTGTCACTCTAAAACATATTTGTGCCTTTAAGTTTTTCAGAACGTCAGTAGAATAGTTTTTTGTTCATGATTGATTTTTATTTATTTGAGACTAAACTGATTAGGATTTAAAGCAGTTTATTATCTTTTCAAAGTAATTAGGGGCCAACATTTCCTTGCTAATTATTGAATTGGCTCTCTAAGGCTTCACATATTCGTTGTTTGGTTCAGGTTGCTCGAAATTTATTTAGGTGGACAAAAGAGATGGCTCATGCTGATTATTATGAGAGGGCCCTCACAAATGGTGTCCTAGGAATTCAACGAGGCAGGGTGCCAGGGGTTATGATTTACATGCTTCCACAGGGGCGTGGGCAATCAAAAGCACGGAGTTATCATGGATGGGGAACACAGTTTGACTCATTTTGGTGTTGTTATGGGACAGGTAATTATTTTTTGTTTTGGATGTGTTCCAATTTTATTTATGTTACTTATTCACTCATTTTTAGTTGCATGTTTTAATAATCTTTATTTAGATTCTAGCTGCCTAATCATCTATGATACAATTGGATGCTATGACATGTCAGCTTTTTGGAAGAAGCATAAAATTACTAAATAGCCACTTAGGCATAAAATTATTTAATAACAACTCAGGCATAAAATTATTTAATGGCCAACCACCAATGTTTCTATCATGTACAAAAGGTAGATGGATCAAGGGTCTCATCTTAAACATTAAGATTTCAATAAAGCTAACTATGCTTTATGTGAACCACCTTTTTTCAACCTTTTGCCATATTAAAGTATACATTACAAGTATAGTTAGCATTTTGGAAACCTTATTTCATGGTATGTTGTTTGAGCAAATTTGGAATACACATCTTGCTAAAGTTTATCACATGTCAACATCAATGATTTTTTCTTTGCAGGAATTGAATCATTTTCAAAATTAGGAGATTCTATTTATTTTGAGGAGATGGGGAGCCCTCCAGGGCTTTATATACTACAATTCATACCAAGTTCCTTCAATTGGAAGTCTGTAGGTATCTCATTGATTCAAAGAATTGAGCCTTTTAGCTCTATGAAACCTCTTCTTCAAATCTCTTTCAACGTCTCCTCTATAAAGGTATTGGTAACTGTTATTGTTTTATAATATATTGTCAATTCACATAGGTATTGTCAAAGTTATATTGCAAGAGTTGGGTCATATTATTATTTCATCATAATGGTTTCAAGATAAAAAATTACTATTTTATTACATCAAATTTTGTATCAAAATTTATAATTTTTCTCTTTTATATGCATAATTATCCTTTCTATTTAAATCTATATCAAAAGAAATTACAAGACTAAATAGTATTTCATTGATTTTTTTCATTAGTTTAGATCCTAGAATGAAGTAAAATAAATGAAATTTTTGGAAATTTGATGCTCAGATTTTTGTTTGTAGAGACATAATGAAAGTTCAACTTTGAACTTTCGGATACCATTTTGGTCTGCTTCAAAAAATGTTGGGAAAGTAACATTGAATTCTGAAGATATGCAACAAGTAAATCCAGGTAATATGCACAATTCTATAATGATAATAAGCATTAAATGTTGCATATGAAATAGTTTTTAGTGAATGTGTGATGAATACCACAGTCTTTTATTTAGTTTTTTGTTTGAATCCTTAGTATTAATTGCATGATACACCATATCATAGTTTACTAGAAGAAACTGTGTTCATGGTAGTTATTATTTATACTTATATTTAATATTCAATATTTAGTTTGTGTATTTATTATTTATTATGGTTTTGAATATTTCTCTTCTTTGTAGTGTCACATGGTATATAAATTGTGCCACTCATTCAACAATAAAACATGAAAAAAGAATTTTTTTTCTAATAACTTTATGGTATTAGAGCCAAATGCTTTGCCTTCTTTTCAATACACATGGGAATAATCATAACCGTATCTCCTATCATCTACTCCTTCCTCTCACTTCAAGACAAGAGTAGTTATCTTTTTCTCTTCCCCATGTGAGAGCAGCTCGAGATCCCCCCACCGCCAAACTTTTATGGAGAAATCATTCCTAACTCTACATGAGAGCAGAGCCTGATTCAACCTCCTATCTTCTACCCTACTATTCCCTTCACCCAACCAAGCTGTCGATTCCACTTGAGAATAGCCATTTCTTGTTCTTCTCTAGATGAAAGTGGACCCAATACTGACTCTGGTTTTGAAGAAGTTGCTCTCAATCATAATATCATTGGTTCATAACATTTATTAAGAACAACACTTGAGGTTCTTAAGTCTATCTTAAAAAAATGTTTGATGTTTTAAAAACTTATCAGATCTTCTAGTTAATGATGAAAACGCATTTTCATAGATCTAACTGAACAGTAAGAACTAGTAGTAAAAATGCATACTTTCACCTAATCTTATGGGAATTCATTGCAATTAATAGAGTTGTTCATTAAATTCCCTATACAAATAAATCCCAACAAAATGGATTGTTGAAAGAAAAAATTATCATTCACTTGAAGTTGTGTAGGTTTCAATTTTTCACAATAAATGTCCCAAAATATCTTTAATGTGCGTTTTAATTTATAACAAAAGAGTCTTAAAAAATCCTCAAGTTTGAGTGCCAACTTCAATATTTCCCAAAACATGTCTCACTTGTTGATCCATCTCATATCTTTCCCTAAAACTTTGTTAGTGCAATATCTTTGTGCATGTTTATCTTCAATTCACTCCAAATTTTCTATTTCCTATCTTCTACCCTTCTATTTCCTAACTTGTCAATTACTTATTATGTTATGATCCAAACTTGGCTAATCTTGGTTTCAAAAGCATTATGTTACTCTATATTATCACTTTTGTTATTTTATTGCAGGGAATTTCCTCTCCATCACTCGTAATTGGTGTTCAAAAGACATTCTTCAGCTACAGCTACCCATTAAGTTATGGACAGAGGCAGTAAAAGGTTATATGTTGTTACAGTTCTTCAACAATCATTTCTATGTGTTCAATGAATTGATAAATAAAATGAGTTATTTGTTGCATCTTACAGATGATCGACCAGAATTTGCATCCATACATGCTATCTTCTTTGGGCCATACCTTCTTGCTGGCCTAACACATGGGGATTGGGATATTGACACAGGAAACTCTACTAACATTTCAGATTGGATAACTGCAATTCCACAGTTGGATAGATCTCAACTTATAACTCTATTTCGTGAATCGAGCAATGGAAGTTTTGTGGTTTCAGTCAAAAATAATACTCTAAGTATGTCTGAATTCCCAAAAGCTGGCACAGATGCTTCCATCAATGCAACATTTAAAATTGTCCCTCAGGATTCTGATGGACAAAATTTTCAACCATCATCTCAGAACATTCTTCTTGGAAAATTTGTTAGGATTGAACCATTTGGTCTTCCTGGAATGTTTATTATTCATCAAGAAGCAAATGATACTGTCATAGTCTCGACTGAAAAGGGACCTAACTCAAACTCCTTGTTTCACATAGTTCCAGGTTTGGATGGGAATCCAGATAGTGTATCTCTTGAGCCTGCAAATATGAAGGGCTGCTTTCTCTATAGTGATGCGAACTATGATGAGGGAAGCAATGTTAAACTAGTATGCAAGCAGGAAGGTACTTCATTCAAGAAGGCAGTTTCCTTTTCAATAAAAACTGGAGTGAGACAATATCATCCTATTAGTTTCAAGGCAAACGGCTTAAGGAGTGACTTCATTCTCGAGCCATTAATGAGTTTGATGGATGAATCTTATACTCCTTATTTTAACTTGACAGGTTAAATGCTGAGAATGAGGTAACTGGTGACTTGGATTGGTAAGCTTTTTAGGTTTTTTTAGGTTTGGTGATAGTAAATTTAATTTGCATAGTGGATTTATATGGATGGAGTTGTTTAGTCCTTATATGGATGATGAATTTAGGTTAAAAAACCGTTTAATGAGGGAAAACAATTTAATACTCAATCTTGTTGTTTGTAATGTTGGTAAAATTGTCTTCAAAGTATTTTTACTTGACAATTAAGATTTTATTTATTAAAAATAAAATAGTTTTTAATAAAAAGTAGTAATTATTGTTAGATTCTATCTAGATGGTCAAAACCATGCATTTTCATAATTAAATATTTTTTAATATTATTGGATGCTTGTTGATACTTCTATGACCCAATGAATTATATGGTTTAGTTTTGTCATGTAAAGAATTGGTTTGGCAATTTGGTGTTTAAGAATGCAAAGGTTTTTTGGGATAATATAAGACTAAATTGCATTTTCTTTTTAAGCCTTTGATAAATTTTCATGTTTATAACAAGAAAATTAACCATTGGTTATTAGTTTTTGTAATATCTCATCTGGTTTTTCAAACATTTTGTTGGTGGTAGTCTTCTAATGGGTAACAACTCTCTTATATGATGTTAATTTATTAATGAGATTTTTTAAGTATCAATTATTATAGTAGATAGTATAGAAAAAAATAAAATAAATATAAGCAAGAGAAATAATGAAAAAATCATAAAATTGAATGATGAATAAATTGTCTTAGAAGGGATATTAAGAAGAGAAAAGTTTATAAAAATATAAAATCTTAATACAGATATGACTCTTCAGATAGCTCATTTACAACACATATGCTGAACTTAATACCATTTGTCTAATTTGCTCATCATACTATATAATCATTTGAGTCGATATGATTGTCAAATCCAAAGCACTAAGCTGATGGCCATTCGCCAACCTTGATTATGTAAATCATATAAGGTCATTGGCTTGCTCATCTTGTATGATCAATATATTTATAAACTATCAATGGGTTACCTATTAGAATTTTTATCAAATCCATAAAGTTATATCTCTACAACATCTCCAACAAATAATACTTTAATCGATAAGAAAAAATTCATTGGAATCATACTTTTAAGTTCTCTTCTCTCTCTCTCTCAACTTCTTTTGTACACTATTTCAAATAAAAATGAGCACAAAGGAGAGGATATTAGAATAGCAACTCTAATTTATAAAAATATTTTTTTAATATTAATTCTTTTTTTCTCTTTTTGGATTTAACAATTTATAAAATAATTTAAATAGCTATGAAAAATTACACTTTTAGACACCTTAAGAGAGGCATTGGCAATGATATGCCCAAATTTTAGATTTGAGTATTGTCGTCATCCCAACATGTATTTTGGGATATTATAATAATTCATAAGTTTGAATTTAAAATACCCAAATTAAAAAGGAGAATGACAAAACACCATTAGATCAGAGTAATATCTTATTAAAAAAGCTAAACATTACACATATCAACATGAATTAAGAAATGCATGAATGTTCTTATTGTATATAAAATCCCACATGCACATAAGCATTACTGGATGAGCAAGTTACCCAATTCTATTACTTGGAAACCAAATATCCAAAGCAAGTTTTTAAGGAAACACAAGTTTTTTCTTAAATAAAATGAACATAATAAACAAATAAGAAAAATGTGAAGTATAGGAAATTATTTAGCAATAAATGGCTAAAATATAATATAAAAATAAATAAACATTAATAAATAAGATGAAATAAGTATAAGCCAACAAAATGCACTCTTAGCTTAACATTAGATGCTTCTCAACCTTTATATGGTTTTCTAGAAACTTAAATATGTTGAGATTTTGAAAGTGATGATCATAAGAGAAAGAATAGATTATGTAAAGTGTAAGCCAAAACAAATTTGAAACTCAACCCAACTAATAAAGCATTGTCTCTCTAACCTCTTAATTTTACTTCAAATATGTTATACAAGTACAAAGGAGTATATCATACTATACAAGAGTCACTTAAAAACATTGTTAAATATTACATGTAATGTAAATTGAATGTGTCAAATCCTACAAGAGGGAGAGGTGAATTATGGGTTTTAAAATATTTTTATAAATTTGTTATCTTACTTATTTTTCTATTATTCTTTATAAAAACAATTTTTTACAAAAAATATTAATATTCTAATTTATATATAACTTATAATTTTTATGATTAAGAAAAAATGAAAACAAGAATTAAATTAGTATGCTGAAATGTTTAGATGATTTGATTAAAACTAGAAACTACATCGAACCCTAACCAATGTCAAAAAAAAATTCACTATTAAAAGAGTTTCATTTTGAGGTTTTTACTGTTCATCTCTAACCTATTTCAGGTTTTTTAATATAGGTGCATTTAACGTTAGCTCACAAATACACCCCTGTTGGTGTTGTATCAATTCCATAAGTTTGTCAATGCACAATTTGGTTGAAAATTACTTTAAAGATACTTAAATTTAACTTTTTGGCTGCTTTTGCCAACATCTGCAATCTACCCCTGCCTACCATTTTCAACGCCATGTCAAAAGCTGTTGCTGCTACCAGATCCAGATCACATGTCCATGCCACCTGAATTGACCCGAGAACCTGGTTGATCTGCTTGACATGTGCCAACCCATTACTGATGATGACCCATACAATCCACTCTTACCCAAGTTGACCCACGCTAACCCACCAATCCTCACTGAATCGTGCTGTTCAGCCTAACCCGTGCCTACCCAAAAATCAAACTAGTAGCTCCATTAGCATCGCTCGCTTTTCCGTTTCATCTCCTACCATTTCGTCGTTTATTGTTAACATCACTTGAAACACACAACCAATTTGGGAACTCCTTAATGTTAATTTATTTTATAATTCTTTTATTTTCTATTTTTTAAAAAATATTTATAAATCTTTAAAGTTTCTATAAATATGGATTTTTATCATATTAAATAGAATAATTTTGAAATATTTTTTTTGTTTCTATGCTTTAACCTTTGTGAGCAAAGATTGTATCAAACTCTAGTTGGTGCGATTCCAACTTTTATTCCTTTTGTGAGAGATAGGGATAAAAAACGAGAGATCTTCTACTGTAAGAGTTGGTAACCAAACGCTGGTGAGAGACAAATATCAAATGAGTGAAGCCCTCTACTGAGAGAGTTGATAATAAAAAAACTTATCACTTCTGTCAACACCATATTTCTTCACTCACCCTTTCACTTTTTTGATCTAATCACCTATCATCTTGTTACCCCTTTTTTGCGAAGCTTCCTTACCAACCCAAATCACCACCATGTCCTTCTTTTCCTACTTTGGTGCTCCATATGCTAATGCTTATGAAATTACAAGACATCATCTTCAAAAAAATATGTTATTTCAATAATATTTATTTTTTAGGTAATAATCCAAAGTTAGAATTATCTTTTCTTCTATTAAAGTATTTCATATAGAGTTTATCTTAAATTTTTTATTTTATATATAAAATTGAATGTGATAAAAACTATTTTATAAGACTCTATTCTTAATGCTTAATGTGTTGCTACCTACTCCACTAAATAATTCATATTATAATTTTTGATACCAATCCTTGAGTAATTCTAAAATACTACACATGTCAGTTAACCCTAATTAATACATAATATTTTTTCACATTTTCTAATAATTTATTGAGCATCATTAGTGTTATATACTCCAAATTAGACCCTAGTAAAAGTTTAAATTTATCTTAAATCAACTTTGATATCAAAACATATGATTTTCTACTAAAATAATTTTGTTTTTATTTAGTGTATTTAACTTTGGTATTAGAGAATATGGTTTTCTACTCTATATCAATTTTGTTATTAAAGAATATGTTTTTATACTAAAAAAGAAAAAACTTCTTTTTTACTTAATGTATCCACTAAAGAACTCTTAGTTATTTTGGGTAAACTTTGTCTTACAAGCTACCTTGTTCTGTTTAAGAGATTATCTGGCAAAAGTGAAACCATGATCACTCTCCATTTTCCTAAGAACACATCCCATCTTAGCTTTGGTGGTCTACAGTTGTAGTCACTTTGCTTTCATAATTTTTTATAAAAAAAATAAAAGAATAAAAAAGAAGAAATATCCTACATTATTTTATTTTTCTTGATATCTCTTTATATGACAAACCTTTGAATGACCATAAGATTTGGTAGGTCTTATTAAATGACAAAGCAAAGTTAAGAATCAATCCAAAACCAAAGATAAAATTTAAATCAAGACCTCATGCTAGAAATATCATAATCAATAGCCTAGATTACCCAGATGGTTGGATAAATCCTCTTAAATCAATAGTATGAACCAAATCCTAAAAAAGAAAAAGATAATAATAGAAGAAGTGTAGAAGTGTTACACCTAATAATTTAGAAGAAAAAAATCTTAAGAAATCTTAAATTATAAAAGACGTGATGATCTTTCTAATAAATCTAATCAAAATATCCATTAAAGAAATCATGACTATAAAAGAAGAAGTAAATCTTTTGATGAGTCAGACTAAAATGATGATCTAGATATGTCTAATAAGATGAAAGTACATAAGAGACATTCCTAATATGAAATTGGATGTCATAACTTTTGATGATAGTTATGATCTTAAAGATTAAATAGACGAGCAAATTAGTATGAATAATTACTTCAACTAACATCAAATAAGTAAGTGACGAAAGTATTAATTTAGTAAGACTAAACTCACCGATACTACTTGTAGGTTTCTTATAAACTTAGAGCAGCAATATACTAATAATGATAATGAGGTATTCCAAAATTAGAGAAATCTTAAGATTAGGTTGTACAATAAATTTATTCTAATAACCTATAATACCAAAATATTTGATAAATAACAAATTTTCACAAGATGGAGTTTTATTGAGGAGTACATTAATGAGTTTGAGAATTATAAACTTAGGTATACTATATATGACTGCACACGTGTAGTACATTCCTATTTTATGGTAGGTTTAAAGGAATACATATAGGTAGAGCTTAACTTGAGAAATATTACTACCTTAGGAAAAGCCTATTGCATAGTTAGAAATATAGAAAAAAGTAGAAATTCTTATTTTGAGAGAAATGATAAGCTAATCTCTATAAAAGCATACACCATAATTTCTCAACCCACTCATAATTGTACTTTGTTTAACCCATTCATCATATTTTTAAACCTCTCAAACTTATATTATCATCTACTTTTTTACACCTTTCATCAAGCCAACCCACCTAATATGGAATCGCCTCTTTAAGTATCATGAAAAGGGACATGTAACTATCAACTGCCCCAAGAGATCCATGATTATGAACCTAGATAATGATAATAAACAAAAAGAGTTAGAGAAAGAAAAAATATAATGCCTAATGAGGAAGCTAAGCAAGAATTAAAAAACATAAAAAATTTCACGATTTTAATAGTTAGGTGTACCATTATAACTCCACAGCCACAATATGATTAGAGGTGCACCAACTTCTTTAACACCAACATAAAAATTAAGAAATAATAATGTAGGATGACTATAGTATTCAATCGAGAAGTAAGATTTATTAATTATTTTTGAAAGATCTTATAGAATTTACTACCAATCTAAAATTTTCTTAAACCTATCACACATAAAATAGATGGATAAATAAAAGTAATGAATCATAGTCTAAGAAATCTTTTTCATAACTTAATAGGGGATCAACCTAAGCTTTGGCATCAACTATTATCACTAGTCAAATTTGCATACAATATTTTTGTGAATCATAGTATTGTTCTAAGTCTCTTTGAAATTTGTCATGGTAATAAGCCAAGGTCTCCTGTTGATCTTATTTTCTTACCAATAGACTTTTAGACTTTTGTCTCTACTTTTTCTTTGGCTCTTATAAAATAATATCTAAAAATATTAATTTAAGTTCTGAAAAATACATGAAACTAGTATATGCTCAAAGAAAGGTTTGAGAATTTCATGAAGGAGAGTATGTTATAATTAGAGTTAGGTCATCATGATTCCCTCTCACAGCTTATAAGAAATTATAATGTGTAAAGCTAGACATTTTAGGATTATTAAAAAATTGTAGATTAATACGTACATGTTGGATTTGTCAAAAGAGTATGAGATTAGTACAACCTTTAATATTAAGGATTTAGTCCCTTATAAGACACCACATCTAATACCCAGTGATTATTTAAACCTGATTCTCTCATGTTAACTGAACCTGTTCCTACCATTATATTGATATTAAGATTAAAGATAATATAGAAGAAATTTTAGATCATGAGATAATTTTAATCAAAGATTGTAAACTTAGAAAATTTATAGTTTATTAAAAAGAAATCCTCCAACCAAGAACTCTTGACTTACCTATGATGACATATACCATATCATGCCACACTTATTAGAGCATTACTATACCCATCACCCTGATACCACCAGGCTAAGCTCTCTCTTACCTGGGAAGGATGATGTAGGACTATCTGTTAGCTTATAAACACACACTCGTTGACATTACATCAGTTCCATAAATCTGTTAATACAAACTTTTGTTAAAAATTGCTTAAAAATGCTTAAATTTGACTTTTTTGAATGTTTTTATCATCATCTACCATAATTTATCACTATAATTAGCACCATCAAAAGCCATTGTGGCCACCTAATCCGAACCCTGTGCCAACAAGATTCGAGTTAACTCGAGAACTTGGTTGATCCTCTCGATCCGTGCTGACTCATTACCAACGATGATTTGTTAGGTTTGCTCTAACCCACGTCGACTTGCACCAACCCACCAGTCCTCGTCAACCCGTGCTACTTTACTCGATCTACGTCTATTCAAAAATCAAATTGATAGCTATGCTCGACCCATTGTTTCATCATCCTCCATTTTGCTACTTATTACCATTGCTCGAAACTCATGATCAGTTTGGAAACTACTTAACATCAATTAATTTTATGTTTTTTTTTTAAATTTTTAAAAAAATTATTGATCAACCTTTGAGACTCATATAATGGGGATTCCATCATATTAAAGAGAATAATTTTGGAATGAAAATTTTTTTCTTTGTATGCTTTTATTCTTATGGGCAAAGAGTATGTGCCTAACTCTTGTTGGAGAGATTTGAACTTCTACTCTCCTTGAGAGGAAAGAATCGAAGGTGAAAGACCTTTCACCATAGAGGAGGTAACCAAACCCTAGTGAGAGAAAAAGATAGAAGGTGAGAGAGACCTTCCATTAAAAGAGTTGGTAACTAAACAAATTCTTACTTCTGTTGATACCCATAAGTTTTCACCTACTCTTTCACTCTCTTGATCTAATCGTTTACCAACTTGCTATCTTTTTTTTTGCCAAGTTTTCTTACTAACCCAGATCATAATCACATCATCCTTTTCTCCCTTTGGTGCTCCACACACCTACAAAACTATAAGACATCATTATGAAAAATGTGTGCCCTTTTAACAACTTTTATTTCTTAGGTGATAGTCTAATATTAGAGTTATTCTTTCTTTTATTAAAGTACTCCACATAGAGTTGGTTTAAATTTTTTATTTTATATATGAAATTTGATTAAATAAAAATTACTTTATAGGACTCTATATTTAATACTTAATATGTTATCACTTACTCTATTTAATAATTCAAGCTATAACTTTAGATACTAATCTTTGAATAATTCTAAAATATCATACACATTACTTAACTATAATTACTGCATATTATATTTTTATATTTTAATAATTTATTTAGTATCTTTAGTATTTTAGGCTTTAAATTAAACCCTAGTAGAAGTCTACTTTTTTCTTTCAATATTTTTTCTTATAATTTAACTCCAACATATTAGCTTTTGTGAGTTCAACTATAATCTTATCCAATCAAAAATATTTTAGATTGTTAAATCAAAAGGTATAAAAGTAGATGAGTTATGAATAGTTGGATCAAAGATGGATTAGATCTAAGCCATTTGATAAAGTAGGGTGAGATTTGGATCATTCAATTCATTAATAATAAATAGTAAAGACAAGAAACATCTTAGCCATAGTATTCAAACATGGAGAGATATGGATCATCTATTAGATTTTTTGAAAAATAAGAAATTAAGACCATTCGATTAAGTTAGATGTGATCATGGTCATCTAATTGGAGCACTGAGTGAGGCTTATAGGTTGGTGAGATTGTAGTCATCTGATCTAAGATCAAATGGTGAGAATTCACCAACACTTTAGGCACCTAAAATAGTGGAGGATTTATTCCCACATTGTAGGCAATGAGAAGTTTTTCTCTTTTTAGTATCTTTCATGGATGATAATGTCAGTCGAACCAAGGGGCTGGCTCCCCCTTTGTGTGCTTGAGATTTTACAATATTGGCCACTTGTATACTTATAGATTTACATGTGGTTAAGGGTCTAATATGACTAATTTGCATACTTGATTCTAGTTCAGCAGAACTCGATCTTTTCTTTTACCTTAGTCAGGTTCAGGATGCATAGTGGCTAAGATCAGGCTCAACCTAATTTTGTTCCAGCTATCTTCTAACCCAATGTTTGCAAATGTTCTTTCAGGCTTACTTGGCCTAAGAGCTTTGCATTTGGGCACATGCTTGGGATGTGACTTAAAATATATATATTTTTTTATAATTATAAAAATTTAATAAAAATATTTATTCTAATTTACCCAAAGTTAAACAATTTATTCTAGTTCGACCAAGCTCAATCCATTCCAATACCCTAGCAAGGTTCAAGATGCATAGTGGTCAAGTTCGAGTTCGATCCAATTTTGTTCCACCTGTCTCTTGACCCGAGGTTTACGAGTGTCGTTCAAGCTTGCCTGGCCAGAGAGCTTTGCACTTGGGCACATGCTGGGGAGGTAGCTTAAGATGTATTTTTTTCTCTCATGCTTAAGATGTGGCTTAGGATATATTTTTTTCTTTTAATAATTATAAAAAATTAACAAAAAAGATTTGTTTTAATTTATCCAAAGTTTAATAGTTGATTCTAGCTTAGTTAGCTTGATCCTTTCCTTAACCTTAGCTAGGTTTAGGATCCACAGTGCCCAAGATTGGGATGTGCCCTTTTGTGCTTGCTCAGCCTGAGAGCTTTGCATTTGCACACATGCTTGGGATGTGGCTTAGGATATATTTTTTTGGGTTACCTCTTAAATGCTTATAATATAATAGACATACATTACAGATATCGTAAGTTGTATACATGATTATTTAGAATAATAACATATATTTTTAAAAGCCAAAATGGTCTTCTCTAGCCAAATGGTCTTCTTCCAAATCATTTTTTTTAATTTTCTATATGCACATACATTTCAAATAACTTAAGTTTGTGAAATGGTGCATTTGAGTGTTTTTTATGAGGATGATGAAAAAGCTTACCAATTAAGGATAAAACTTTCATGTGTCTTCACCATACATACACTTCTCTCATTCATCTCTTTGCTCATAGTTCAATAATTTTTCTCACATTTTTCTTGCAAGTAAGACTTACATGCTTGAATTTGTTGAAATTGCTCTTGACCTCATAACTAATCAGCATGCATGTACAACCATGCCTACTTAAGGAATTAATAAATGGCCACTAGAACTTGTCAACATCAAGACCTTATGTGGGAGTTTAATAATTATAAAAATATATAATTAAGTTTACTAATGTGTTATTTGATTTTTGTATGATTAGAATGTTAAGAACATGCAAAATTAATTATAGCACTTAGGATCTCATTTTTACTCAAATGAACTTCAATCTTCTTCTCAATCTATCTTGCATTCATTAAATAGTTTATGATATCTTTCCAAGTCTTATAAATAAATTTATATCAATTAAAACCTAATAATATCAATCAACATAAAGGAAAATCTAAATTTTCAAATAGCATAAACTCACACTCATTCTCTGATATGATATACTTATCATATAACAAGATCAATATTTAATCTAATGTATAAAGAGAATAAAATAGTTTGATTGAGTACAATTAGAGGAGTTTTAACTTATCATATAATACGATCTTTCATATTATACAATATGATTAGTTTGTAATATCATTGCACTCCTAAGTAGATAGCGAGAGAAATAACTAAGTCATAATACAAATACATTCATATTATGTGACATATTGTTATATAGTATGATCGTAAAAAATAGTGATATAAAAAATAAATCTAAAAAATTTTATATAGTATAACAGCTTATCATCATACAATATGACAAATCATTAAAATATGAAAATATGAGTGAAATAGAGATCTCTGGCACTTCATATAGTATGATAATTGTCATTCTATGTAGATCAAATTCTTATAATGAAATAAAAAAGGCTTGAGAGTTACATACAAAATAATATTACTTCAGCATACAATATAATCAAGTTAAGCATATAAATTTATTTGTGTTATAATTAAACAAAAGAATTCTGAAAGGTATGCTAATATTTTTCATACAATTTGAATAATTTATTTTTATGTCATTATATAGTATGATATAGTTGATCATATAATATTTAATTAACATCAAAAACTTATAATAGTTAGTTTAAGCTTTTGAGAAATAGATTATAGTCAATGTTTAATTATTAGCATTAAGAAATTGAATATTTTGATAATCTTTTTTTATAAATAGAGGATTAGCCCAAAAGAGAATAATCTATTGCAAAAACATTCAAGTAAAAGGATCAATTTCATCATTTTCTATTATTTAGTAAAAGCTCCATTTCAGATTTCATGGACATCTTCTACTATTGTGCTCTCATTCTTTCTATATTTTCTTTATCTATCAATTGGTAATACATTCACTTATTTATACTTAGTGTGACATTTGAGATTTACATTGGTTATAAGCATTTTGTTGCACAACTTGTATTATCAATAATTAATAGTTTATTTTACCTTTGTTCTTTATATCTATTTTTGTATTGTGGAGGTTGTAAGCCATATTTTGTATAATATCTTTGGATTGCATTTGACCCTCGTGGATCTTGTCTGTAAAAAATTTTCACATATCTTTCTTTGGACAAAAGGTGGTTGATTTTAGTTAACCATGTCTTTTAAGGCCAAGGGGTGGACATATGCAAGTATGCTTATCAAATCATCCAAAAATCTTTGAATACTTATTGTAATCACATACAATCTCTTTCAAAGGTAATCAAGAGCTTTCTCTAAAGAAATATTTAATGTAGTTAATATTAACAAAAAAAATTCAAAATTTACACTAAGCTAACTTATTTTAATTTTTATAAAAATTATAATTCACCTCCTTTGTGTGAGTGTGAGACTTACAATTAATGTTAAAGAGGGTTGCCATTAGGAGAAGCAATTCTCTATATAAGATCTATATATGGCTCATAATATCATTGAAGTCTTAAGTGCATTGGGTGAAGTTATTTCCTTTCACCATCCTTCTTTGTTTGATGAAGAATATTATCCATATTAAAATAATGTAATGAAGAGTTACTCTTAGTAATTTTGGATTTGTGGGATATTGTCTGTCATCCTTTTAGTTTTCTTTCAAAAGTTGTTAATAATGTTGTTTTACAAAAAGAAAATTTTGAGTTGAATATTAAAGAAAAATAGAGTTTAGTTGAATGCTCGTGCTATGAACATTTGCGTTACGGCTTAAATGTCATAGAGTATAAAGAATTATGAATTTAGAAATTGAGCATAAAATCTAAAGCAAGCATACAGTAACAAATAAGGGAACGTCACAAGTAAAAGAAAATAAGATTAACATACTCACTCATATTATTTAGGATATCTTTGGAAGAAATCATTAAATCCATATTTACACATTTCATTAGCATTACTAACAAACTTGCAAGTTTGAAAAGAGTATTTTCAAATGATGAATAAGTATGGAAGATTCTTAGGGTGCTTCGTAAGAATTATGATCCTCTTGTTACTACCATTAAAGTAGCAAAAAAACCTTTCAAATCTCTCCCTTGAAAATGTTATGTGAGAATTAATGACAAATAAGATGGAGAATATAAGGCAAAAAGAAGAAGAAACTACTATAGAGAAAAGAAAAATCAAGAAAAAGAAAGAAGCCATGGCTTTGAAGATTGAGAAAACTTCAAAATCTAACACTTTTAG
Source organism: Vanilla planifolia (assembly GCA_023846275.1). NCBI lineage: Eukaryota > Viridiplantae > Streptophyta > Magnoliopsida > Asparagales > Orchidaceae > Vanilla > Vanilla planifolia. Next base: position 24,722,937 of record CM043874.1, on the reverse strand, counting down.
AGAAGATGAGGTTTCTTTAGTAACTAAAGTTTTAACATGATTGTTTAGAAATCATGGTAAAAAAAAGCAAGTGCAAAATAATGGAGATCAAATAATAAGGCAAAAGCTAAAGAGGACGTAGTCTATCGTGAGCATTAGTAGTCAGTACACATCCTTACCAAATGCCCAAGAATGTTAGAAAGGATGGAGAAGTATATAAACATAAAAAAGAAAAAGGCTATGAAGATAGCTTGGAGTGATTCAAAGGAATCCTCTTCAAGTGATGTTAAAAAGAATGAAGATTTGATTTGTCTTATGGCCCATGGAGATGATGCTGAAAGTCCTTTTGATGATGAGATATGTCTATCCACCTTGGAAGAATTAGAAGAAGAACTCTTAATTGTATGCCAAAAGCATGAATTTTTTTTAAAAAGTGTAAGGTGTGAAAGAAAATCATGTTGATTATCTTGGTTTATATGAACACTTAACGAAACAAATAACAATATCTAATTCATTTGGAAAAATTGTAGAGATAAACTTGTTCTTTTATTTCTCAACATACTTTAATTAAACACAAATTTAACGAATTTAAGAAGTTACATTCTCATTGTTTTACTTATATTATAATCATGCAAAATGTAAGAAAATTGTATTTATTCATGCATATTCGTCATCTCATTCTAGTAAATTCTACTGTAATTATTACATAAGACTAGCACATGCATTACAATTTTGTAGAATTAAGACAAATGTGTATGCTAGATAGGTATGTTTTTGGTAACCAAGAAAAAATTGCCTTCAACCACTAGGGTGATTATCCCTTAGTTTTGGGTTACCAAGATTAATACTTAGATTTTTCTATATAGTCATGCCTCCTCAATAAAACTAAGGAATAAAACTAACGAGTGCATATGATACTCGAATAGCAGTTGTTCAAGTCACATGATTGGAAATTCAAATTTGTTCATCCAATTAAAAGCATTTGATGTTAAAGAACTCATTCTACCAAAAAACTCAAATTGGTAATTCCTCTATATCTATTGTTAGGGTTCTACAAGGTGAAGGTTCAAAATACAATTTGTTAAGTAATGGTAAATTTTGTGATTAAAGATTTAGAGTTAAATTTGATAATAAACTTTGTATGATTAATAAAAATGAACAACCTCTAGTTATAACATCTGAGTGAAGCAAGCATACATGTTAGATTTGAGGAATGTAGAAGCCAGTGGAATAAAATGCGTTACCACTCAAGATAATACTGGAACTCTTTGGCATTGAATGCTATGTCATGCTAGCAATTTTATTATGAAGAAAGTAGTTAGATATATCTTAGTTAGAAGCTTACCTCATTTGTAATGGATTGATGACCACATTTGTGGTCCATGTCAAATAGGTAAACAAACCAAGGTCTCTCTAAAACCTAAGAAGGATATTTCTACTAGAAGATCTCTAGAGACACTAAACTTAGATCTCTTTGGACCTATCTAATCACAAAATTTGTGAAAGAAGAAATATGGGTTATAGTAGTAGATGATTACTATAGATATACTTATGTTCCATTTCTTAAGAAAAAGAATGATGCCTTTAAGGAGTTTGATTGCTTGATACCTAGAATGCAAAATGATCATAAGTGATAATGGTTTTTATTAGGAGTGACCATGATGAAAAATTTAAAAATGAACTTTTCATTGAGTATTGTAGCAAGTATAAGATTATACATAACATTCTCATCACCTAAGACTCCATAACAACAAAATATAATAGAAGAAAGGAAGAATAAGACTTTATTGGACATAACTAGGTGCTTGTCAAATGAGTATAAGGTGCCCAAAACTTTTGTTCCAAATGGTTAAATAAGCATATTATGTCATGAATCATGTTTTGTCTAAAAACTGAAATTAAGATTACATAAAAATATCAATTGGTATGTAAAATTTATGTAAATGATGTCAGTTTTATAAAGAATTTACAAATCTTTTGAAGGAGTTTGAAATGAGTTTGATAGGAGAATTGGATTTCTTTTTAGGATTATAAGTTAAAAAATAGAGAATAATATTTTCATATCCCAAATTAAATACATTTTAGAATTATTAAAGTTTGAATTTGAGAATTAAAATGCTAGAATAACCCTTATGTTAACAATCACTTATATAAAGATGAAAATAAGAAATCTATAAAATGTGAAGTTGTATAAAAGAATAATAGGACCTTTATTGAATTTTATAGCAAGTAGACATCATGTATTGTGTGTGTGCTAGGTCTTGGTATTAATAAAGCATATATTTAGATATCATATTATAACACCTACTTTAGGTCTTTGGTACTCCAAGAGTGATATTAGTTTCAATCTTAATGTATATATGAATGATAATTTTGTTGGAAGTAAAACTAATAAGAAGAGTACATCAGGTATTTATTAATTTTTATGCAATCACTAGTAAGAAATAAATTTATGTTTTTATGTTGTTGGATCACCCTTGTGTGTGATGAGTCAAGCTTTAAATACTTAAGTATTTTATTTTAATGGGTTTCTTTAGTATAAAATAGGTTTACATGTAAAAAACAAGTAATGTATCTTTGAAGATGGAAAACTAGTGGTCTTCAAAGCACCTTGGATTGTTTAGTAAGTTTCAAGGATTGAAGACATGCATGTTAGCTTTGATAAGATTTTTTTTATTATGAAATAGAATGTTAGCTTGTTTATTTTAAGGTACTCTCTTTTTGTATCAATTTCAAATCATATTCATACATTTATAATTTTCAATTATCTCCTTAATTTAGCAAATGAATAGAATTCAAATTTTCAATATCTCAACTCTTTTCTTAATTCAAATCTTACTTAAACTGTTCATTGATTTAAAAAATATGATTCTATTTTTTAATATTTTTTCTTGGTTAAATCATACTTTGTATCCTTATAGAATTTCATATTAGTTTGTTTGTTAAATCTTGATTAAATTAAAAAAATTAATTCAATTAAATTTTCATAATTAAAATTAAAATATATATATTTTCACCACATCCCAATTTGTGCCAAAGTACAAAGCTCTCAGATCGGGCAAACCTCAGTAGGCACTTGTAAGCCTCGGGTGAAGAAATAGTTGGAACTAAATCGAGTCGAGCCCGTTCTAGCTGACAGTGAATTCTTGATTCAGGTAGGGTAAGGCATTGGATCAAGCAAGGCAGCACTTGACTCGTATAAACCTATATGTTATGAGTATGCCCAGAAGATGAATTCCCAAGTGCACAAGGGTGCCAGCCTTAATTAAGCTCTGAATATTATCCTAAGTGACTTATTATAAAGTCCAAATACTTATCTTTCTTTGCAATGTGAGACTAAATCACTTGCGTCAATCTACTTCCAAACTCGGGAGCACTTAGCAGTTTTCTAATCATGCATTTTTGCAATAGCACAACAATGAGAGAGTCTAGCATTTCACGTCAAAAGTGTGATGTATTCCTTACTATCCAATCTTCAATCAAATGACAACTATTTTATCCACTATAATCGATTGATCCTTGCTAGACATCTGATGGTCGTGAACTTGTCTGATTTCATAAGATGACGTTCTTTATGAAAAAATCTTTTCTTGAGTCGTGTAGCTCCAAATAATCCATTTTTAGTCCTACGAATATGATCATTCCCAATTTTATTATTGTTTAATCAAATGATCCAGATCTCACCTGACTTGATTGAATGGCCGAGAGCTAATCCAACTTGATCCAATTGTCCAAAACTCATCAACTTTTATCGCATTTGATCAAAAGGTTGAGATCTCCTCTGTGTCGATCTAAAGGCTCTAGTTAATCGCGCACAACGGCTAAAAATAACTAGTCATTATATATGTCATTGCAATAGTCATTTTAGAATATGTTTTGAGCCATTTGAAAAAGTACTTTAAGCTATTTGGTAATGGCTTTTTAAACAGCTTTTGTTTGACTTTCTAATGATTATGACAAATTTTTTTATAAAAACCTAAACATTGTGAATCAAATGACTAATGAATGTGAACAAGATTTAACATCTCAAAAAAGGGCTGCATCATATTCTACTATCATAAATTTTTTCTAGCAACACCTACGACTTATGATTATTTGAAATTTCAAATTCTTCCAACAAAGCATGATTCTTCTAAGCTTTTATTTTCTCAATTCTTTTCATAATTTTGAATTCTTTGTGCCTTTTATATTCATTAACAAGTATAAAAAATTAATAATTTTGAGTTCTTGTTGCATTTTTATTTTTCTTTTGGGTTGGGCAGCCCAACATTTGTGAAAGCATGAGTTCAGTTTGATATCGTTAAAAACCAAGTTGGGGGTTGAGCTCGTAAAAGCCCAAGTTATAGTTGAACACATAAAAGCTAGTATGTTAGAGATGAATCATAAGAAAAAAAAATCTCAAATTACAACTCTTTTATTAGTAGAGTTTTCTTGACCTTGGTTCGAGTTGAACGTAGATTCTAGTTTGAACAAAACCACTTAAAAATTTTGATGTATTATTTAAATTTCTTTTTTTATTTTTTTTAATCATAAAAATTATAAATTAATATATTTACAAATCAAAGTTTTCTACAAATGTATAATTATGTTTATACATGAATTTTTGAAAAATAATTATAATCATAAAATTAGCAAAAATATTTTAAAATCTATAATTCATCACCCTCTTGTTGGGATTCACATAATCAATTTCACTTCATATGTCTATTACCAAATTTGAATATATAATTGTAGGTAATTGTGGGCATATGTTTTGTGAATAAAACAAAAATTGCAAGGTTATGGTATTTAGCTAGATGAAAATCTAATTTATTATAGCTATGTTAATACTATTTGTCTTATTAAGAATCTAATTCAATGCTCCTACTCTAAGCATATAGACTTTAAATATCACTTTATTTAGTAACAAGTAAATCTTAGAACTATTTTTTGAATTTTGTCTTATCAAGTGTTCAATTAATAAGAATTTTCTCTAAATCTTTATGATCTTAGGTATTTATTAAGATTAAAATGTTATTAAGAGTTATCAACCTCTTTGAATGACTAATCTTTTGGATAATAACAAATTTGAGGAAAAAAGTTAGTTGCATGTATATGCCATGAATTAAAAGGGAGCTAAAATTTAAGTGAAGTAAAAGTAGTTGCATTACATCACTTTCATATATTTTCATGATCATTTCACTTAAGTACTATATTTTTATCATATACTTATAGTAATAATTTTATCATCATTAAAAAGAGAAGATTATTAACTCTATGGATATACAAGAGTTTGATGATAGCAAAACTATGTAGTTAAGTTTACTAATATGTTATTTGAGTTTAATGTCTTAAAAAATGAAGATAAATTCAAGATATGAAGGCATTAGGAATTACCATGAAACTTAATCATGGAAGTGCTTTGTACAAGTGATCAACCCATGGAGAAACTTACACTTGATTGTGTGATAGTATCATGAGTGTTTTTTATTTAATTTTGATATGCTTTAAATATTAAGATAATGCAAAATTTATTTATAGTACTTAGGATCTTATTCTTTCTCAAATCAACTTCAATTTTCACATCAACCTATCTTGCATTTCTTTCAAATAGTTTATGATATCATTTTAGGTATTGAAAATGAATTTTTATTAATTAAGACTTAATAATATAGGTGAATTTAAAAAAATATAAATTTTTAAATAGTGTTAAAGTTGCACTCATTGTATAATAAGATATATTTATCATACAATATGATCAATATTAAATCTAGTATATGAAGGTAAGTATAATAATCTGATTAAGTATAATTAAAGGAGTTTCAATTCATCATAAAGTATGATTTTTCATATCGTATAATGTGATTAGTTTATAGTATCATTAAACTCCTAAGTGGATAGTAAGAGAAATGGTTAAGTCATGTATTCATATGTTATTGTATAATCATCTTCAAATAAGATAGCAATATACAAGATAATATAGAGAGTTTTATATAATACAATAACATGTCATTGTACAATATGACCAATCATTAAAACATTAAAATATGAGTGAAATAGAAATCTCAAGAATTTTATATAATATAATAATTATCACCGCACAATACAATTAGGTTATTAAATTAAAATAAAGAAAAACCGAGAGTTATGTATGACATTGTAGTATTTTGTTGTACAGTATGGTCAAATCAAATATATAAACTTACCCATGCTATAAGTAAACCCAAGAATTTTAGAAGCTATTCATCATATAATTTGAATTGTTCATTTTCATTTCATTATGAATTACAATCTAGTCAATTGTATAATATAAAAAATACATAACTAGTTTAACTTTTTTAGAAATGAATTATAGCCATTGTCTTTATTTGATATTTTGAAAATCCTTCCCATAAAAAATGATTAAACCATGTGAGAATAATCTAATAAAAAATTTTTCGAGTTAATTGGATTAATTTCATCACTTCTTGTCATGTTGCAAAAGCTCAATCATTACAAAGTTCATAGAGATCTTCTTGTAGCTATCGCACTCTCATTCATCTTAAAGTTTTTTCAATTATTAATTGGTAACATCTTCACATATTCTTACTTACCGTGTCACTTGAGATTTGCACTAGTTATAATCATTTGTTGTGCAAGTTGCATTATTAGTAAACTATACCTTATTTTGTTTTTGTTTCTTATATTTGTTATTGTATTGTGGCTACTATAAGACACCTTTTAGATAGAATTTTTGGCTTGCTTTTCTATTCTTATAAATCTTATGCATAAGGGTGTTTCACCTACTCTTCTTTGGATATAAAAGATTGTTAGTTTTAGTAAATCTAGTCTTTTGAGACCAAGGCAATGGACAGGCACATGTGTTTATCAAACTATCTTAAAATCTTGGAGTATTTATTACAATAACACACAATCACTTTCAAAGAAAACACAAGATCTTTCTCTCAACAATACTTAACATGGTTAACATTAACAACAAAATTACAAAACTCATATTAAACATATTTTAATATTTATAGAGTATAATTTTAACTCCTTATGAGAATGATACACTTAACATAAATTCTTTAAGAATATCACTTAAGAGTTGGAACAAAAGAATCTTTCTTTTCTACTCATGCTCTAAGATTATTTTATACACACAAAATTTGTCTTCTCTTACATGATCATCTTTGAGTATAATCAGCTTTTCGTTAATCTTTTCCTTTTTTTTTCCGATCATTGTTTTTTTGTAATCTCTCAAGAGAATAGTATTGTAATCTTTTGAGAAGATAAGTTTATGATGTCAAATAAATTACAATTTTATTCAATTTGGGCTTCTTGCATAATTAAAAATATAATTTTATTTTTTTTTCTCTTTTTTTCTTATTCATTTTTTTATAAGAAAACTTTCATATGTTCTTCTTTTGTATAATTTTCTCATTGTACATCTCTTTTTCATAGATCAATAGTTCTTCACATTGTTTTTCATAGATTAGACTTATACCCACGCATGGGCTAAAATTGCTCTCAACATTGATACTAATAACATTATTTCAAAGAATCAAACCAACTTATGCACACTCCTCTCATCGTATAACTCTTTTTCATAAATCAATAATTCTTTTCACATTTTTTTTTTGTAGATTGAACTTGTACCCACACATGGGCTAACATTGCTCTCAACATATAACATTCTTTCAAAGAAAGAATCAAACCAACATATTGTTTTCAACTGAACAATACAACAAACATAATTTTTTTTTAAGAAAACATGTCATTTAATAAGCATGCTTAAATGCTTCTTTTAGTGCGAAAATGAAGTTTATTTTCAAACCAAAACAAAACAAAACAAAACAGAGTATCCTAACACTTTGGACAATGTAGATAAAAATAAAACACTCACCATACAAAAGCTCCTCTTTTAATGGATCTTCATTTTCCTTTTCTCCTTGAAATGACATGTTTTTTTAGGTTTCTCATAAAGCAAAGCATGGATTAAAATCACCATTAAAGTTTCTTAAACGTCGACGAGATCCCATACATGCAATCTTTTTAAGCAATAAGATAGGAAAAAAAGAATGCATTTACATAACAAAAACCTTCCTTTTAGTGGACCTTCTTTTTTTACTTTTATTCTTAAAACATCATGATTATTTTAGCTGATTTATAGAGCGATAAATGGATAAAAATCATCCCATTGCTAGGCGTTGAGTAGAGCCCACAAGGACCTCATATAAAAAAATGTTTCAGCAACTTAGTGTGAAAGAACAGATCGTCCCGTTAATGGGACATCCAGTGTCTTGGATTTTTATCATCACCATTCAATTGAATGATCGAATGATTTGTTTAGACTTTTTCCTGAAAGGTTGAAGAAAAACTCCAGGTTCAAATTGTCTGACCTAATCAGACCATTTGTACAATTTAATTACTTACCATACAAAGTTCAAGACTATAAGTAAGCTCAACAAATGCTTCAAAAATATAAACAAAATACAAAAAAAAAAAAAAAACTTCAAAACTTTCTATGCCAGCATTTTGCAATGCGTAGAGTTTGTATATGACAATTTGTACCAAAAGCTATATCGTTTAAATGCATCAATACTTGTACATGATTTAATTAAGCAACATGATGGATCAAATGGCAAGAAACAAATCCAAATCAAGTAAATGTTAAAACAAAACCGTGTAAAATCTTGAATAAGAAACTCTCCAAAACAAAACATTGTACGTTAGATTCATTTTGATATAGTCTCAAAGCCATTTGATCAACCACCTCAGCTTCATGCTCAATGCACAAAGATGTTATTCATCAAATCAATCATCTTTGGTTACCTATCATCATTTAAAAAAAAAGTAAAAATATTGGGTGAAATTATTAGATAACATAAATATCATCAAATTGACTTGTTCAGTGAAACATAGATGTCATGGCATCAATTGTCTTATCAAAAATATAATATTAGAAAGAAAAAAACAAACTGATGATAATAAATTGAAATAAAATAGATCTCGAATTACGAACAACAAACTTGCATTCGAGAGTATTTAAGAGAAATTAAAAAATGATGACGAAAACCTTAAGAATTGAGAAGACAAAAGCGATAGAATTTAATTTTATTCATGCATAATAACAAAACAGTAATTACAACACTTTATAAGTAAATAATCTCTTGCATATTTGCTTCTAAATTAAAATTTTGATCGTAATCTATACGAAAACTATCAACTTAAAATTTAAAATTATTTAAACATTTAAATACCTAAAAAGTACTAACAAACACTTAAAATATGTTAACTCTTGATATATGCTAACAAACACTTAAAATATGCTAACAAATACTTAAAATTTGCTAATATTAATTAATTCATAATTCTTCAAACTTCTCTACTCCAAGGAGATTTAATGAAAATAACAGCCACTTGTTCTTCAGTATTGTAATATATCAGGCTTATAGTCTCCCTCAAACTTGAAGTATTTTAAAGCGTAATTGATTTCGTAATTCTTCAAACATCTTCACCCTGAGCGATTTGGTGAAAATATCAGTCACTTGTTCTTCGGTATTATAATATATCAAACTTATAGTCTCCTTGTTGACATGATCACGAAGAAAATGATACCTTCTCTCGATATGCTTGCTTCTCCCATATTGAACTAGATTTTTTACTAATTTAATGGCTGGCATATTATTAATAAAGATAATTGTTGGCTCTTCTTGTTTATGATGTAACTCTTGTAGTAAATTTTGCAACCAAATTGCTTCACAAACTGTTAAAAAAACTGTATCTACTTCATAAGATGAAAGAGCAATAACATCATGTTTAGTTGATCTCCACATAAATACTAATCAACTTAAGAAGAAACAATAATCAGTAGCGCTCTTTCTTTCATTAATATCACCTCCCAAGTCATTGTCAAAATAACCATATAAATCTGTCCCACTTTGGTTAGTAAAATACAAATCAAAATCAAGTATTCTTTTAATATACCTTAGTATTCTTTTGCAATTATCCAATGTGTTTCCTTTGAATTTTTCATATATCAGCTAATGAGTCCAACAAAATATAGAATATCAGATTTTGTGATAGTGAGATAATGAAGACTACTAATAAGACTTTTGAATAGAGTAAATGTCTTTTCCTTCTTCTTCTCTACTTATTTTCTTTCTTACATTAAGTGATGTTATCAATGATTTGTAATCTTCTATTTTGAACTTCTTTAGAAGTTCAATAACATACCTTCTTTGAGAGATTTGGATTTCATTTGTCATTTGCTTCACTTTCAAACCAAGAAAATATGACATTTCATCATTATTTGTCATGTCAAATTCATGTTGTATAGTTTTTTGAATTCTTAAAATAATTTAAAAAAATTTCCTACATAAAACACATCTACATAAAGAAAAACTATAAAAATATCATTGTTGGTTATCTTAATATTATTTTTTGAATCTTTATTGTTGAAGATATCTATTAATCTTTGTATTTCATGCTCTTAATGCTTATTTAAATCCATATAAAACCTTATTCAAATGATAGATTTTATATGGATCACTTATTATTTTGTAACTATCAGGTTGATCAACATATACTTCTTCTAAAATACCATTTAAAAATATAGATTTAACATTAAGTTGGCATACCTTCTATCCATAATGTGCTGCAAGTGCAAAAATTAACTTCATTGTATTAAATCGAACAACTGAAGCATATACCTTGTTGTAATCTATACCATATTTTTGCTTAAAGCCTTATGTAATAAGTCTTGCCTTGTATCTATCCAATGTTCCATCTGCTTTATGCTTGATCTTATAAACCTATTTCACTCCTATTGGGTTTCTTTTGAAAGAGATCAACTAACTCTCATGTATCATTCTTTTTTATAGATGTTATTTTTTCATCCATAGCTTTTTATCAATTTATATCCTGCATTACTTCATCAAAAGAAATGAGTTCATTATCAACAAAATAACAGAATAAATTAAAATACTCAAAAGTTTGCTTATATATCTGTTGTAGACTTTTCATCTTTCTATTTGAGTCAATAAGATATACTATTTTTTGTATAATAATATTCTTGAGGGAGAGCATGTTGAAAAATTCAAATTATGTGTTTGTTGATTATGAATTTCTTCTTCTTGCCCAAGTATGATTGTTTTATCATCCTTATTTTCCTTCCACTTCCAAGTATCTTCTTCTACAAACACAATATTTCGTCTAATAATCATCTTTTTGGTTCAAAGATTATAGAGTTTGTAGGCTTTTGACTCCTCACTATACCTAATGAATATGTATTTTTTACCTTTATCTAGTTTCTTAGTGCATTAGGTACCTATGCATATGTAATACAACCAAATATACAAAAATAAGAAACACTTGATTTATATCCACTTTAAGCTTTTTATGGAGTCATATAGCCTTAGTAAGACAACAATTCAACAAGTTGAACATACAACAACTACCCAAAATTCTTTTGATATATTCCTCTCATCATTGTCTTTGTCATATCAAGGATAGTACGATTTCTTCGTTCAACCACTCCATTTTGTTGTGGAGTATAACTTGTAGTAAGTTGATGTCGTATACCTTCTTGCTTACATAATTAAATAAATTCATTCGATGTATACTCACTACCTTTATCAGATCTAAGACTTTGAATGAATAGCTCACTCTCCTTTTCAACCTTATATTTGAATATTTTAAATATAGAGATAATAGTAGATTTTTCCTTAATAAAATATGTTCATATTTTTTTATTAAAGTCATCTATGAAAGTAATAAAATACTTATTATCTCTACTAAATAATGACATCAATGGATCACAAATATCTGTATGAATAAGCTACAATGATCTTTTAGCTCTCTGAGTGTTATTTTTTGAAATGATAGACAATATTACTTTCTGAGTATACAAACTTCACATAGATGATTTAGATCAATAAAGGAAAGCTTTTCACCATTCTTTTGCCAATAACTTTAAACCTCCAAAGTTAAGGTGACCATATCTTAGATGTCATTTAAAAGAATCACTTGAAAGATGTCCAAATTAACAAGCTTCACTTGTTGACTTTAATTGAAGAGAAAACATATGACTTGCAAACATCTTCACTTTAGTAATATTCCTTCCTTTTGAATCTTGTAAAAGAAGAAAACCATTCTCCATATGTGTAATATATCCTTTCTCAATCAATTGCCCAAGGCTTAGAATAATACTTTTCATATCAGGAATAAAATATGCATCTGAAATAATAATTAAAAACTCATTCTCTTTGTAAAGTTTTATGTTATCTTTACATTCAACTTTCAAATTTGACGAGTCTCCAAGACTTACACTTGCTTGCATATTTTCAATCGTGTCAAATAGATGTATTTTTCCACACATATGATCGTTTGCTCCTGAGTCAAGAAACCATACATCTTCTCTTTTGTCACCCACTTTTTCAACTAATAACGATATTGACTCTCTTATGATGTTTCAGTATAATTTGATCGATTATTCTTATGCCAACAATCAGAAGCATAATGACCAAACTTATGACAATTGCAACATTCAACATTTCTTCCTTGTCCTCGACCTTTAGAAGCACTATTCCTTCCATGTTCGTGTTGAGGGTAAGGTTGATTAATTTTCTGTTAAGATTTGTTTTGGAAACGAACTCTTCAATGTCCTCAATATGAACCTTGTTCTCCTCCACTTGAACTTGAATTCTTATGTTTTACGGTATTGCCTTCTTTTAAATTCAGTTTTGATTCTAATGTTTAATCAATAAATGCAACTTTAGCCCTTTTCTTTAGTTGTAGCTCGTGCATTTGTAAGGAACCTATTAGCCTTTCAATAGATAATCTATCTAGATCTTTAGATTCTTCAATTGCTGTTACCACATGCTCAAACTAGAAGTTAAAGAACAAAGTACCTTGTCGATCACACGTACATAAATCTGTTCTACATTTCTCTTCATTAAGTTCACAATAGAAATTAATCATGAGACATAATAAAAGACAGTCTTATTTTTCATTCATCTTTGACTACTAAAAATTACTTCTAAAGTTTTGAAGGCGTACACGCTTCATATGTTCGACACCTTTGAAGATTATGTTGAGTTTATTTTAAACTTTTCTGCTTGTAGTCGCTTCTGCAACTTTCTAAAAAGTAACTTTGTCAAACACTTGATATATCAAGAACAATGCATTTTTGTTTTTTTTTTATTTTCTTTTAATAATTTCCTCTTCGCTTCAATAGCATTTGATTCTTCAAAGCCATCGATAACAATCTCCCAAAAGTCTTGCGAGCTAAGAATGGCTTTAAATTGAGTGCACCAATTATCATAATTGTCAATAGTCAATCTGGGAATGGTTTGTTACACAATTCCGAACATTTTAAATAAAAACACACTTCTAAACACTGTTTATGCTTTTTGCAAACACACTACCGAACATTGTGTCGCTTCTCGTTTCTACAAATAACAAACTTGCATTCGAAAGTATTTGGGAGAAATTAGAAAATCGCAACAAAAACCCTAACGTACGTGAAGACAAAAACAATAGAATTTAATTTTATTCATGCATAATAATAAAGCAATAATTACATCATTTTATAAACAAATAATCTCTCGAATATTTGCTTCTAATTCTAAAATTTGTATCTAATCTATACGATAACTATCAATTTATAATTTAAAATTATTTAAACATTTAAACACATAAAAAGTGCTAATAAACACTTCAAATATACTAACAAATATTTAAAATGTGTTAATAAATATTTAAAATATACTAACAATTACTTAAAATTTGCTAACACAAACATCTAAGACCAAACACTTGTCTTAAATTTATCTATAAAAGTATCCACAAACAAGCAATTAGATAAGACCAAAGAGCCTTCACGTCTACAAAAACTAAAAAGAATACCCTTGAAGTACTTATGCAAATGATTGCTCCCTTAAACTTGTTTTTAATAACATTAGAAATAATAACATTAAATTCCAAAGCATATATGCTCCATTATATGCATTTTCATAGTCTACAAAAACTTTGAGAAATATACCCTATGATATACATAATGTTATCACAAACTAGAACATTGAAATCCTATAGAATATCAACATGATCATTTGGCAATGCTAACACTAACAATAAAAGATGATGAAGTCACATGGCATTATTGCAAACGTTTTGGGGGCAATCTTCACCACTGAGCTTTTCAACAAAAAACATATTAAATGTACAGATTTCAACAAAAAAACATGCTTTCCAATAAGACAAGGGTATTTTCAGTCATGGACAGAAATAAAATAGACTAAATTAATAGAGAAGAATTAATAGGACAAAATTGAGACATAAGCAGCACAATGACAGATAATGTTATGAGCACTAAAAATATCAAGGCGTGAGGTGAGAAGAAAGGCTGAACAATAGAATTAATGCAATCTCACCAACACTAAATTTGTAGAACACCACAGGAAACAATCTTATGGAATGATAAGATGATCCCATTATACACAATGAGAATATTACCAGTTGAACCAAAAAGGATCCATCATTTGACATGAATAACCAAAGAACACTCCTTCGAATATAATATGCCATATCCGCTAGTCTCCAAATAGATCATCACTATCTTCGGCTGTGCTATCATTAGGTTTTCCACTATAAATCTTTTCAGTTGTGTTGATGCTTCCTTCTTTCTCATCATTTTTGAATGCCCAAGATGAACCTACCTTACCAGAGAACGATTCGCCATAGATGTCATCATAAATCCCACCTTTCGATGTGTTCTTGACTTTGTTAAAAAGCTGCTGTAACTTGTCCGTGACACCCTTTGGGGATATGTTATACTCCCTTGGGGAAGGTTGTTCCTTTCCCTTTGGAATAACCGTGACCTGCACAAGAGATTCGTATTTTCCAACCAAACTACCTTCCTTTAAGCCAATGGGACCAGGTTCAGTTTCAACATCTGCACCATCTGATATCCCCACCAATTCAACTAAGTTGCCCCCAATTTGATCCCTGAATGCAACCCTTGCTTTTCTAATTCTTTTTGAAGGCCTTGGTGAGGGAGGATTATCACGAGTTTTAGTCAATACACCTTGGGCTTTGGACAGAAGATCCGATTTTGCCACACCATAGCGGTTTAGAATAGTATTATAAGCAACCACAGCATCCTCATCTAAAGGATCTGGAGGAGAGGGCAGACTAATCTCTGCAGGAGCTGCCTGCGTGGGAAAAAGGGCAGCAGTGTTCTTTCTCAGGATATAAGTTCTCGTTGAAGCAGCGAATCTCAGAGACTGTCCAACTTCAAGCTCCACTGGGTTGTCTTTGGTTAGTCTCTCGTTGGCAACAAATGTACCATGAACAGAACCTAAATCAATAACATAAATGCTGCAAAAAGACATAGACAAATATGTAACTAAAACATACTTTGGCAAGCTGATAATGTAATATAACAAGTTGTATTAACTGAATCCTTGGTAGTTCTTAGAACTAATTGTGGAAAATATTAAGGTTCAGATTTTAATAATTTTGTAGGCCGTCAATTCTTCAAAACAGGAGGTTCTTTATCTATTTGAAGTGGGAAACAAATTACCAAAATTCAACAAGCATCATGGTAACATAAAATAAGATAAAAAAAATTCAGCCTGCTTGCATCTAATAGCAAATTTAAGAGAGAGTGACTGCCTAAATTATTTGAGTGGGCCAAGTTATTAAACAACCCTTGATTAAAACCATATAACCAACCTAGCTGCCTGCTAGATGAGACGAGCATTCTTGATGCCAATGAACTTAAATGGTAGACTTATCTCTTCCTAGGCATAAAAATTACAAAATTATCTCTTAGGGATCAATTTGACAAAACATCCTTAAGCCAAAAAAATTATCATAATGGAAATGGCAAATTGACCACAAGCGTCCGGGATTAACTCAAGTGTCAATTTATGTTGCTGTGAACACCACAAAAACCTTGAACCTCTTCAAATAATTTCCCAAAACACCGTAGGAACAAGATATAGAATATTTCCCAAAAATCTTAGAATTTATATTAGGAAAAATATCAAGTTGTTGGGTGCCATTTTTATCAACTTTAAATCTCTTAAAATTATCAAACCAATTCTAGGAATTGTACATAGTTTGTTTGGGGCTACCGTGGCTTTCAACATAGGCTCTCGTAGGTCATGAGAAAGTCAATCCAAAGTTTCTTTAGTCATTACCAAGGAAGAGGACCAATCTAAGATGCATTGTACTAAAGAAAAAGATGTTGAGCTTATCTTGAAGGAAACAATACATAGTTTGCCGTGGGCTGCCAGATTTTGAGCATAAGTAACATTAGGCCATAAGTAACTCAACCTGAAGTTCCTCAAGAAATTCCCAAGAGAGATAAAAGATGATCCAAGGGGATAAAAAAAAAAGGTTTGCTCATATCTTTTCAAGTATCCACACAGTTTGCCTATGATTGCTAAAACATTGTTCATACTTATTGCAAGTAATGAGTAACTGAACCGAAGTTCATTGAGTTGCAGTGGAGGGAAGTGTTTTGACAAAGGAAATTGCACCAAGGAAGAGGACATTAAGCTTATCTTGACAAATATCATTGGTGATTGGGCGTCTACCAATACATTGCCTGGATTTTCCTAAGCTTTGAGATAAACATACCCATGCCAAGAGGCATTAGGACTGCATACAAGATGCCCAATGCTTTGAAGGAGGCTACTGTAAACCACAAAAAGCCAACCCAAGTTTCCTTAAATTATTCCCAAAGACAGGCAATAGCTGATATAAGAGGAAATGCACAAACGAAGCAAATGCATATTCCAACAAGTATCATATATTGACACTTTATTTGCTAGGGGTGTCAAAGTTTCACTTGGATTAACTAGGGGCTTTGAAGTAGCTTACTATAGATTAGAAGTCAATCCAAAGTTCCTCAAGTCATTACCAAAGTGGGCAATGACTAGCCTAAGAAAAATGTTATAAGGAAGAAAAGGTTGAGTATACATTGCTGAGTACAATACCAAGGTGCCTAGGGCTACTAAAATGATTACACATGGTGAGAAAACATCTCGAGCATGGCTCTCAATGACCATTCCTGGTTATAAAGACATGGCTCCCATATAAGGAAGACAAGCCTTAAGGCCTTGTTCTCTCATTGAGCATCAACAACAAATGTATAGTGGGCTAGCATGATTAGGATTAATATCCAAAAAAATGATTGTTATTAATGCAAATTTAATAATCCCCACTCCATGTTCTCGATATCTCGTTATCTTTAGTAGCCCTCCCAATTTAAGGCGAGCCCTTGAAACCCTTTCTACTTGTGTGATAACTCGTAATAATGAAGAACTAAGTTGCCCCCAGAGAAGCAAAAAGTCAAATGCGAATGTTGAAGTACCTCTCAATGGATCGCTTATAGTCAAAATGCATTATGCCCACATGGAGTCTCTTTTCCATCATGATCTCCAATTTGAAGGCTCAATCTCTTCACACATGTCTAACCACTCAAAAAAGAGACTTCTAGCCTTCCATAATACCATCTAAACTCGATAAGTGGAGAGTCTAACTCCACTAAGAGTACCATTTTTTAGCAGTAGATAAGGAAAATAAGGTTTCCCAAATCAAGGCAGACAAAACGATGTAGTAGGCTCAAAGAATGATTAAGAGTTCGTTAGTAAAATCTTCTTTTCACTTATCTATTCTTTACTTGAGATTAGTGAAGACTATATGCTTGTCATTTTCCACTCACCTTCTTTATCAACATTTTGGCCAGTCAATCCAAGGAATAGAGAAGCTTGAAAAGGTAGCATTGAGAAGCTTCTTGACTTCCTCTTCAATTGTTTCTCAATACTAAATGGTATTTTCTTTGGCTAATCTAAGACAATATGTTTGCTATTCAAGTGATGCTTGGCAACATCACAACACATCCGAGATAAGTTTGAGGATTTCCAAGAAAAAACATCCAAAAATTTTACCAATAAACTAGGACAGGTGGCCCTTCATTGTCACTCAACTAGGCTATACTATATTTTGTTTATGGTGGTTCCCAGGATCAAGAGGTTCTAATGGACAATTCTCCTTATGATTGACCCTAGCACAACTCTCCCCTCGCTCTAGCTTCTCCCCAATTCTCCTATCTTTCTTCTCTGCTTCCTCTCAGGCCACCAAGTAGCACCTCACAACTAGAGCAAATCCCTACAAATAGTCACAATTCCACCAAGAATGAAAAACTTCAAGGAGATATAAGTCATCAATAGGATAGCCCAAAACTTGTTGAGGCCTAACCATTGTAAGAAACAAGCATGAAAAGTTGACTAGCATGACAAGAAGTTTGTCATGTGCAACAACATATTATTTACCAAAAGAAGCAAAAAAAATGTCACCAAATGGGATGACTAGGTCCTTTGTCACCCCCAACCTCCCGATAACATGATAAAAGAGGACATCCGCTAATCTTTCAGTGTCAAGCAAAATGCGTTGCACCTCCAAGTTGACAATACTAGTCATGATCTCGAGAACATTTCATATGGGATCTAAAAAATTAGAAGATCTATAGAGTCAATGATTATGTGATCACAAGATGTTTATGCAAGCAAGTCTTAGAAGACAATTGTTTTCTCCAGCCAATGGAGGGTAAAGGGTAGGGAGGAGACTTGGTTTCTATCAAAAATGAAATTGATGACACCATCTAACGCCTCTTACTTGTAGGGTGTAGATGGCCAAACATTGTTTGGCTTGTTAATGCTGACAAGACCAAGAGTTCCTTGTACAATGCCTACCTAGTGTTGGGAGGAGTTTCTCAAGAAAGTCCCAACAGTTTCCCTTCCTTCATTAGCTTGTTAGAAACAGCCTATAGAGCCTTGCAATCTTATGTCATGGACCAACGATTGATGATACTTGCAATAATGGCTTGGGACTTGCTAGACTTCTCAAGAGGGCCTATGGTTCATCTATTTCTCCCCCTTAAGTTCCAACTACACCTCCCTCCCTCTTATGCAATGTTAGAATTCTCCCCTAAGATGGGTACTCAAGAGTTGTCTCAAGAGGTACTAGGAAGGTGTGCATAGTTGCTCATCAAAATCCTCTTGGATTGTGGCTAAACATATGGAAACTGCCTCAATTCCACTAGTTGGTCAGCTTGCTATAGACAATGTGTCCTCTTCTTTTACCTATGACTATCCGAAATCCTTCTTTGAGGATTTGATAATGTACATCCTCCACAAAACAAGATAGGAAGAAGATAAAATTTGTGATGTCCCGAAGATAAAACCCACTAACTAGGGCTAAACATATGGAAACTGCCTCAACTCCATTAGTTGGTCAACTTGCTATAGACAATGTGTCCTCTTCTTTTACCTATGACTACCCGAAATCCTTCTTTGAGGATTTGATAATGTACATCCTCCACAAAACAAGATAGGAAGGAGATACAAGGGTTGAGGAAGAATTTGTGATGTCCCATAGACAAAACCCACTAAGGTCATCAAAATGACCTTAAAGGAGATAGATTCTAATTGATGCAACTCATCATCAAGGCATCAATGGAACTAATACATGATCACCTCTATCTAAGTCAAATGCAAAGGGGTTGAGATGGTTTTTTGGCACAACAATTACTAGAGAAGCCAATAATGAATGCTCAACAGGGATCACTATAACATGGAGATAGGTGGTAGCCTTTATAGCCACCTAAAAGTCAAGCCCTTGAGGATGGTGGTGAAGAGGCAATAACATATGTACTAAACCTGTAAATTGCCATCGCACTGCTAAAAAACATCATTGAGCAACTTTGTTCCCCTCTTGTTCATGACAAAGTTTTATCTTGGCCCAAAATAACAAAAAGAGTTATTGACATCTATAACCCCTGCATAAAGAGCTATACGAACTCTACCACCCAGTTAAGAGATGTTTATGTCCTAAAATCAATGCAGGGAGCCAATAGTTAGGCTAGAGAGAAAGAGCCCCCAACAAGATAACAAAAAGAGTTATTGACATCCATAGCTCCTAAATAAAGAGCTATACAAACTCTGCCACCCAATTAGGAGATGTTTATGCCTTAACATCAATGCAGGGAGCCAATAGTTAGGTTAAAGAGAAAGAGCCCCCAACCGATGGAACCAAAGCAAGAATCAATTGAGGTGTATCTCGACTAATGGGAGGACTCACTACAAGATTTAGGTCTCCAAAAAGAAGAGAAGCAAAGGGCAAAATGAGAGATTCGACAATTTGCATCACATTGGATTGTTCAATTATCATGGTTGGAATGGCCCAAAAGAAGTATGTTTGCCATCGTATAAGTTGCAGTAGCCCTTTTGGAACATAAAAGGGTTAAGGAAAGATAGGCTACTCAACATGTAAAGCCAAGGGAATATTATCTGGAATATGAAACACCTTCTCAAGTGCTTTAGATCCACCTTTCATGCCTTTCCAAGTGCTTTTAGATCCACCTTTCATTCTCACAAATGACATTTTGCTACAATAAAAGAGAGTGCAGAAAAATTGCATCTCCATTTCCTAATATGACAAAGGAACACCAAGTATAAGAAGAAGAGCAATAGTTAACAAACAAACTACAGAGGATAAAAATATATCAAACAATAGCAAATGAACATAGTACATAAGATAAAAATGTATCGTCAGAAGAGATAAGAGGCCCATATATCCAATATTAAGTTTCTCAAAGTATTTTGGTAGATAAAAAAGAAAGAATTTAAGGTAATTTTGAAGCTAGATGTACTCCATGTCGACCTTGCAAGGTGTAAGAATTAAGTTTTCTTAAATTTCTTCACATATTTACAATATTTACAAGATCTTGAAAGCATTCATAGGGCATCAGGACCTCACATTGACCTCCAAAGGAACAAAACAATTCCAAATAAGCCACTTTCCATGGAGGGATTTCAAAGAAGGTATTAGTTCTAAGAAGAATGAAAAAGGGAAGGCAATCCATGAGGCTCCAAGAAAAGCTTTATCCAATTCACCCAAATCAGCTTCATCATTTTGATGATAAGTGACACAAGCTTCATGATAATAATAAGGAGATGGAAAGGTTCACATGGTGAGTGTGATTGGGCCTAAGAGAAACTTGATTTGACATCACCAAATAGCATCTAGCCCAACATGCTCAAACAATAACACAAAACTCCACAATATCAATGTCAAACAAGGAGACTTAATAAGAATGAGGAAAAAGCTATGGACAAGTAGCATCATCACACCCAACCTAAAGAGAGATAATACCAAGGATTTAGCTTACCTTCATGATCATCATTCAAATGCTCATCTCAATGTCAAACATCAGCGGATTTTCAATGCAGTACATTGCAAATGGAATGCATGGTGGATGCATTTTTAATGCAACTCATAGTGATAACAAAAGGACCAAAAATTCCTGATCATGAAGAACATGCCAACATCCAACTGAAAGCATCAAAATGAAATGTCAAAAGGCCCTCATAGTCTGTCACAATGTTTTGCTCCAAAAACAAACAAAAAGCTTTCCTTGCTTCCAATTGCTGAAATGAGAGGAAGCTTGAGTGGGACCAAAATAACTCAACTTTATGGTTGATAACTTCAAAGAACAAAAAGCTAGAGAATCAATAGTTGGAAAGCACAGGTCATCTTTATCCAAACGAATATGACCATGTCTAATATCCCCAAAAAAATATTTCGTTCAAAAACTCCATTTATTCAACATCAAAAAATCCCAAAAAACAAGAAGCACAACTTAAAGGTACTTGTGGAAAGACATGACGGGATGACATTTGTTCTGTAGATTAGGTAATAGCTTCATAAGGATTTCTCTCAAAAAGTATTCAAAGCTAGAAAACAACTAAATTCACTCCATCAAAAAGTTAGAAACCCATTTCATCAAGAGATTTTCCAGTGCCTTTAAGAAAACTGCTCTTGCTAATAACATGGCTGAGAAAAGGAATATTGAATCTATCACCAAAGACATAACTTGTTGCTATATTGGTGTTAAATGCAACAATCTCTAAATAAGCCCCAAGGAGGTTCAGCTTCTTGTAACTAATATGGACAATTAAGTGACTATTCTAAGAAACCAGGCATATCGACAAATTTTGATAATATAGATGAATGTATAAAACATCATCCAACCCAACTTGAAAAGCTTTTTGAAAAGCACAAAACAAGAAAAACACCCAAACAAGGGAGGGCTGACAACAAGACAACACATTCACTTACATTGATACGCCAAAGAAAGATGCTCACAATCAATAAAACAAACACGTCTTTGGCATAGGGAATGAAGCAAATGATAGGAGGTCAATGTTTTGACTCAAAGAGAAGAAGAACAAAACTCACCTTTTCCAAAGAGAGTCAATAAGCTATTCTATAAAACCATAAAATCCAAATCATAACAGCTACAAAAGCCACAGAAACAATGAGAAAAGAATTACACTAAGATCCTAACTATTGCTCACATCATAGGATCATAGACCATCCACTGAAATACCAACAAATCTTCAATGATTAGATGTTAGCATAATCAATAACAATAAAATAATGATACTTTAAAATAATGATAATTTAAAATAAAATGATGATCAATCCGCCAAAAAAATTAACAAAAATTATAAAAGTCAACCCAATCAAGAGAGCTACAAACATAATAAGCAATGTCTTCCCTACAACACAAGAACTAAAACAACAACAAGAAGAGATATAACAAAAGACATGGAAATATTATCTTCCAAAAAAACAATGTTTAAAGGCCTTCTGAAGGGAGTCATATTTCAATTGGATTTTCAAAAAGAGATTGTGCTAATGATTCAACTTTGGAAAGTGAAAACCTTAGCTCTTTCAACAAGGAGCAAGTGAAGAAAAAGGAAAAGTTTAAAATAAAAGAAGCAAAAAAAAAAAAGTTAAATAGCAAATTGATTCCATGGACATGTAAAATGCATGATAGAGTATCACTCTCAAAAGAGATAGACTTAGACAATGGTTTGTGAGTATGAAGGGGTAGATGATAATTTTGGTGTTGGATATTATAAACATTATCATGCGAGATAGTATAGATTACGACTTAGAAGAAGAATTGAATTTTCAAGAAAGGTAAAAGAAAATAAATCAATTGTCCAAGGTTTGTGATTCTAACACTTCAAATTACAAGAATAATCTGACCACTTCTACAAATTTTGTGGCATAGATGCTATTAAAGAAAAAGTTTTGCAACCACTTCTTCTACAATCAAAAGATGACAAGGATATTGCGCATATTGAAATGAATAACACATAATCACTCATGATTGTTGTCAATGGAATTTAAAGAGGCTATAATTAATGCACTCAAGAATCCAAACAAAAGTCGAGCTCTCTTTGTTGAGGAAATCATGAGAGAGGTGATGTATTTTAGGCAAACTCCAACAATCTTCTTTGATGAAAGCTTTCACCTAAGGGGTCACATAGATCACAATAAACCTCTTTAAATCACTAATTGTAAAGTGGTTAAGATAAACAAAATTTACGTTAGTCATGCATCACCTGTGATTTTGTTGCCAATCAAAACCTTTAAAGCACCAAATTTAAAGGTGTGCCACGTAATCATTGATAAGATAATAATCCTTAGCTCAGATCAACATAGTCAAAAAGCACTAAGGGCAACCATCCTACCTATCAAGATTGGGAAATGAGAAATAGAAGTCAACTTTTATATCTTTGATGCCCAAACTTCATATAACGTCTTGAAAAAGAGGGCTTGGCTAATGACTACAAAGCAGTTCCATCCACACTACATCAGCAAATGAAGTACTTCAAACATATTAAAGAGTATAAAAGGGATACCAATCTTCTCCCATTTTATATAAATGAAGTCAAACTATATGACAACATTAGTTCTTCATGAATGCAGAAAAAAATAAATACAAAGCAGGCAACTAAAAAAGACAAAAAGGAAAAAGGAAAATAAAAATCTTGTAGCCCAAAACCAAGTTCATCACTTTGGTAACATTTTAAAGTGGTGAAAAAAGAAGAAGAAAGCAATGATGAATCCCAACTAAGGAATGGAAACTCTCTAAAATCAATACCAGGACTATTACTTCTGCCAACTCCTACAAAAGTATGGTCACAACAAATTTTGTTAATAAAAACAAGAATCATTAGCTATCATGATCCCGAAGGGTCACTCCAAAGAATTAATAACCCAAGAGTCATTATGTTGAACTGGAAACCTTCCATGGCTGGCCCAAAAAGATCATAAGGAGCATCCAATTACATGAAGATTGAAGAGCATTGACAACAAAGATTTCTAGGAATCAATGAGTTCAAATGTGAGAAAGATTATCTAATAGTTGTTATTTCTCTTCAATGTTGAAATAACTGACTTAATGCTTGGGATTCCCAAAAGAACATTACAGGAAGCCAGTTCACTCCTTTCAAAAACTTTGGTGACCAGACAGCTATTGCTTCACAAATAAAGAAGGAATCTGATGCCTAGATGACTCAATCAATCAAAGACAATTATTTGTTTCTTTGATGTTTTGTCAAGCAATATTAATTATCGAAAATGGTTGAATGGAAGTTAATGCTAATAAAGATTCTCCACTTTATAATCAAATTAAAGAAGCTTCATCTAAAAATGAAAAAAATGCCAAGCGACCATCTATGAGCTAGGGGAGAAGGATCCCAAGCTTACTTGCTTAATACCCTCTTAAGTGAACACAAGGAATATGGAATTCAAACCTTACTCCAAGAGTTCAAAGATTAGCATGCTTGGAATTACAAAGAGATGCATGTTTTAGATCCCTAGGTAGCAATACAAAATGTAACTCTATACCCACATCCATCGCCAAGCCTCGTGAAGAATGAAAATAGAGCTTGAAGAGTAAATCATGGAGAAACATATGAAATAAATGAAAGTAGATTTATTAAAGAAGAAAAACATTACAATTGGGTAGCTTACATTTCCTGGAAAGAAGATAAATCTACACAATTTCAAAACTTCCCAAAATCATTCACTAAGCAAATGGTGAAATACTAACAAATTATTACATTCATGAAAAAGTCATCAAGATTTATAATCAAATCAAGAGGCTTCCAAAGATGAGAAGCATATTATCTTCCAAAAATCAATCAAGATTTATTATCATAAAACATGCCCTTTGCCCTAAAGAATGATTGGGCAACAAATCAAAAGATCCAACACGAAGACTTTTTATAATCTTGTTCACAAGCACATTAAGTATTATGTGGATGACCTAATGATAAAGAGTAAAATTGACAAACAACACCAAAAAGTCCTAAGGGTCATCACTAAATGCATTAGAAATTTCAAGATGATAATGAACTATATCATAACTTCAACATGTCTTTTAAAAACTTCATCCAAAACCAAAACTATAATGAGGACGACCCTCCAAAAAGCCTCAAACAACTTCAATCCCTACAAGGAAGATTGGCATACATCCAATGTTTCATATCAAATCTAATTAGAAGATGTTAGACAATTTCCAAACTAAGAAGGATGCTCATTAATTTTCTTAGCAAACTTCTTTTGAAATCATTATCATCATCTTCTACAAACTCTAATGTTGGTGAATCCAATGTATAGGGGACCATTGATCTTGTAAGTAGATGCTTTGGAAGGCTCCTTAGGAGTTCTATTAGCACAAAACAATGAAGGAAAGAAATTGTCTTGTATTGCCTCAATTGAAAGTTGTTAAGAGTAAGACATATTTTAACATAGTAAAGTTGTGCCTTCAATTAATTTGTGTTTCAAAATGGAAACAATACTATCTTGCACACAAAGTTACTCTCACAACTAAAGAATAGCCCCTAAAGTTCATTGTGACAAATGTAACTTTAAAAAGTTAACTAACCAAAAGGGTTTGTATCGATGATAGAGTTCATCATCACCTATATCATGCAAGATAGGCTGCATCCAGATAATAATTTGAGCTAATCCAATAGATTATATTTATGTTTTCTTATTTATTTAGTATCTCTTTAGGAGTTTTTAACTATGTCTAAGTATTTATATTTTTTTATTATTTTATTAAGGTTACTTCTATAATTGTTCTTTTAATCTATGATTGTTCTTTATATCTATGAATACATTGCCATGGGATGAAGAAAGAAGATAATATTTGCCTAGCATACCATTTTTATTGAACTAACGATTTATTTTATCGTGCATAAATATACATCCCTAAATTGTGATCCAAGTTCCTTTAAATTACAATTCGAAGATATCCAAGTTGCGATTCAAATTTCTGTTGTAACCATTTTCCTCATTGTCATTATCTTCTACCGCAAATTTGCTACAAGGTTTTGGCTTTGATCTTCTCTATCAATTTTGTATCATAGTAAATTTGAGATCATATCATAAGAATTTTCCTCCTATCCATTCACTATCAATTTAGAATTAAAATAAATCAAGATCTAGTTTTAGGATTTTGCCATCTTAACTCCTTTCATGAACTTGGTGTCAAAGCAGCCTTTGAGGTATTCTAACCACCATGACGATTCAACACCATCGGCCACTTTGCTCCCTCAATTTACTTGGTTTTCGAGCCTCAGGTTGCCATTTTTCTACTAATCCTTAGGCATTTCTTGTGGAGTTTAAAAAACAAAATACCTCAAGTACCCCTTTTCCAGCACCCAACAACTTGATTCTAGCCACAATCATCCACCCTAGCCTTTGGCCACATACCACCATGCCCACCTATGGACGCCTCATCCTCAACTACACGATCAGCTATTGATGGTAGCCCTCCCGTGCCGCTACCTCCCATACACTTCACCTTTGGCTGCCCCACTTTAACACGCCTCTGATTGCACAACATCCACTAAAGTGAGGTCACAACCAACTTATGCAAACCTCTATACACATCGCCATCCTCGCACCCAAACCAACGCACATGTCATGCAATCCTTTCGCGAACCTTGGTCGTCGTCCACCATTGTCACACGACACTCATCTACAACAATCCACAGCTGCCTATAGCCACATGCATCTTACCATTAAGGGTGCCCACCCTCCAAAATTGTTTCCTCCCACACAATGCCACATGCAACACGAGACTACTACACACACCACACCAGACTGCCTCTTCCCCATGCGAGTGGCACTGCCACCGCCATTTTCAACCGCTCCGCCAGGTCCACGATCCCAGCAGCATCCGCACCCTATCCGTTTGTGACATTCGCTAACCCTAAATGCACGTCGTGGGCATAATGAACATTTAACAACCATACCAGCAACACAAAATAATCCCTAGTATTTGGTGTAATGGCTGTTCTACATCTAGAAATTGATATCCCTCAACTCAAGATGGTGTGCAATATGATCTTAATCAAGAAGAAAACAAATTTCAATGACCAGAGAAATTTGAAGCCTTTGATGAAGTCCATGTAAGCATGCAATGAAGTCATTAGTACCATACAATCAAAGGTCATGTATTTGCATCGCACACCAAGAACCTTTCAAGTAAGGGATATGATCCTAGTATAGCATCAACCAATCATTCCTAAGTGCTATATTGTAGTGAAGTTCGAAACAACCTAGAAATGGTCTTTCATCGTTGAAAATGTTTTGACAACAAAAAGCTTACAACCAATACATATTGAAGGATAGAGAAACATAATTCTACACCTATCATTGTGATTCGATTAGTTAGAGATCTGTATTGCTAACGACCTAGTGTGGCATAATATAAACTGGCTTATTGATCATGGCTTTAACGTCTCAACTTCTTCTCGTGGCCAATGTTTATTAATATAGATTTGAAGCTGTTGTGGTCCCTTATAGGTTTCCCTGATGCATCAAGTAACTAAGAAAGATACAACAAGATGGCCCCTTTTAGTAGGGAATCAACTTGTTGAATCATTCAGATCCATTACATGCAACGGGGTGCAGGTGACTTCCTAGTGTGGTGCAACTCGGAGGTAACAAAGGAAAACCATGCAACACTTTACAACTCTTGTCTATTGGGCATGCGCATTGAGTTCCTGGACATTGAAGTTGCATGCGCAACTGTGTGTTCAAGCTTTCTATGGCACCTATATTATAGGGCTTTGTCGACGGGCAATTGGCTAACTGCACAGGCTAAGATCCGATTGCTCTACCCATGGGGCTAATACTACAACACTAAAAGCATTCTTTACTCTACTATGCAATTATGCTACAAGTCCTCTACACAATTCTTTAGCTATACACCCTAGGGCTTTACATTACTTATTTTGAATTTATGCACATACGAGTACCAACTCGATACATGTTCAGTTATTGTGGCTGCCTCACTGTATTATTTCTAGTGCGACAGAAATTGTAAGCTTCACTCTATACATTCTATGAGACCTTTAGCATTAACTCATCATATCATCCAATCATCAACACACTTCATCTTACTCCTGGATCTAGATCATTGGGCAATGTTGGCCCTTTTCTCCTCTTTTTCTTGATGGCTTTCCCATCTCCTTGGCTGGATAAAATCAATTATGATGGAACTTCTACAATAGACAATAAAGCTGAATTGGTATTTTGATTCAACACTCAAATTTTTTTTTTCACAGTATGTAAAAGCTTGGCTAGAATCAAATTCCTTAATTTTGATGAACAGAATTACCACATTCACTTGCTAGAGAGGGCTTTGTGGTCATTTTTTGTAGGCTTTTTTAAGAATTCAATCTTTTGTAAGGTATTGATCCGATAACAAATTTTGTAATGTCCACTGATTGTATATGTGCTAAGAGAATGCCCTCGTCTACTAACTTTAATACTATTCTATCTAATAATTATCTGTAAGAATTGCCTTAAGATTACTTAATATAAGCTTTGACCACCTTTTCAAAGATAATGGATCTTTCAATGACTTTTGTATGGTGGTAGCATAGGATTCTAATCAAGATCATACCCATACCAACTTTCTCACCATTCCACAATAGGTTGCCCCTTACTTCACAAGCATGAAGGCCAACTTCAATCATAATACTCAAATTCTCATGTCTAATCGCAATCTATACATGGTGTCCTAAATATAAGAACACATGAATATATAGAAACACGAGTCCTTATAAAAATAACATAAGATACAACCATGCTTACTAACCAATTAGATGATGTTAAACGATGATTCTTTTTGGCATGTCTGAAGATTACAAAATTGGGACTAATTAAGTACATCCTTATTTCCTATCTTATTTAAGTTGTGCAATGATTCATTACTCTTACATTCAAAAGCAATTCTATTGGCAACATTTGTTCCGGTCAAATACATATATATATACCATATTTATTCAAAAAATATATTAAAAATATATGTGCCCAAAAAAAGTAAAATGATATGTTAGTTCAAATTCAATATCAATTGAATAGAAATAATCATAAGTTTAATTATCAAATCAATTATATAATATTTTGAAATTATTAATAAAAATTCATAACCTTCATAATCATTGGAGATTTAATTCAAATTTTGAATTCATTTAAGAGATCTAAACAAAAAAGAGAAAAATTTTTATAAGCATTAAAATTTAAATGTCAACCAATACAAGATAATCATCAAATTAGAAATCCACGTTGAGTTTTAAAATTAGCAAAAAAAATATACTTCAAGGCATTGAGCTTAGCAAAGAATACTATATTAAGAGACTTTCCCATGGTTTTTTTGCAAAAAGAAACAACACTTGTTATAGCCAAGAAATGTCTAGAAGATTTTGGAAAGAAGCAATAGAAACTATGGTTATCAAAACAAAGTCCTTGACATATTCTAACATCCAAGAACTAGTCTTATCAACTAGTTAGTAGTTAGAATTTTTTTACACAGCAAAAGCATATAAATATTACAAAATAAAATGCATTAAATTTTGTATTACTTTTACAACTCAATTCTTAATTAAGATTTCTATTCTTTGGTCCAATCCCTTCAACAATGGTCCTTCATGAGCAAACAAGCAAACAAGGCTTGTTTGTTACATAGAATTGTCATTACAAATGTGCATGACAATTGACTTTGACCAAATACCTTAGAAGGTGATCACCCCTTGCATCAACCTGTCCATTGCACAAACCATTATTAACTCTTCTTTGAGCCCAATGGCTTCCAAGGTACTCACCCCTTGAATGAGCTCACAAAGGGATTCACTTCATTTGGCAAAACTGAAATTTTAAGACAAACACTGACCAAAATGCTGTCAAAATTTCGTTAGTACATAGTATCATGCCAAAAAACCTTTGTAACTCTAGTTCTAACAAGAAGGTTCAAATATGCTAGACAAAAAAAAAAAAAAACCATACAACTTGAACCTAACCAAAAATATCCTCCAATTATATTTTCTAAATCATACACAATAACAATCCATCCTTCTCCCCATAACAAAAGGAAATTAATTTTGAGTCAACAACCAAACCTCATGTTTGGGCTAAAGGTGAAGTTGGTCATTTTTTTGACATCTCCCACTCAAGGGCCTAGGTATTGCCTTAAAAAGAAAGGGGAACCCCCCTAAAGACAAAATGAATTAATAGTAGCAGTTAAGCATTTATAACTATTCAAAAAATGAAGCGAATACAAAAAATTGTTATTTTCTTTAAAAAAATTGTTATTTTCTTTAAAAAAATTGTTATTTTCTTTCTTTCCATACACAGCCAAAGAATGGAAACGATTTTTCAAGGGTTTCAGGTCTTACAAATGTATGATAAAGGCCACCAAAGCCTAAGGTTAGGCTATGGAGGAAATGAAATGAAGTACTCTAGTTACAAAGTATAAAAAAATGTTGATAACTTCTTCGCTTGGACCTACTCCCCAAATTAGTATAGCTCTCCTCTTTTTTTTGCTTTATTAGAAACTCTTATCTTACCAAGCAAACCTTATCGAGTTACACATTGATCCCCATAAAAAGACTTTGGGCCAACAATGCAAACAAGAAAAATCTATTAATGATATTCAAATAAAAATAGGGCAAATATTTCGCCATCCATCGAATAAGGTGTCCCTCAAAAAGCACTTTGCCATCAATGCACAATTAAAATAACAAAACTTTCCCATAACTAAGAAGACTTTTTCACCTCAAGTTTTTATAGAATATCCAACAAGCTTGACAAATTTCTATGATTTTCACCAAAGCTTACAATAGGAGGTGACATGTCATTCATACCAACTATTAGCAAGGCCACTAACCTCAAACCAACCAACAAACTTTTTCCTCTTCTTGATGACAGTGCCAAATGAATAGTAGCATCTCAACCTACCACCAAGAAAATTCTTATTGAGACTATAATGTCATATCCTAAGATCATCAGTGAATTCCATGAATTCCAACACTTAAAACAAGTGACCCACTTTACTTGATGAGTCCCAAGATCTTTTTTCACTACAACCTCAATTGCATCTAGTTTGCAAATGAGATTCCACCCTAGATGTGACAACTACTACTATTCTTGCATATAAAACCTCCTTTATTCAAGAGTTGACTACTATTGCCACCAGAGTTGCTTCCACTTTGTTTCAAGCACTTGCATGAGAGACTTGACAATGGGAAAGAAGGAACAAAAACAATGAAAAGCAAGAAAAAAAATAAACACTTCACAAAACCCTTTAAAGCATGAGGATTTCTTAACAGATATGCAAACTAGATCTCTTAAAGTTACTAACGATGCCTCAATGGATCTGACTCGAGCAAAATTCAAATTAGACTATGATTCAACAAATATAATGTTTACTAATAGGAAATGAGAACCAAGGATCCAAATTCAACCTACAAGTTGAATTTACGAGAACATGAATTAATCCAGAATAAATCATTTTTGTGGGCCAACTTCAACAAAAATGCCCTTGATCCAAAAATTATAACATGTTATTGGTCTAAAATCCATTAAAAATATATGATGAAAAAGGCCTCTTCACTCTCCTTCATGGACAAAAATGTTGGAATTTACCCAAAGGTCTCCAAAATCTCCAAAGAATCATTTAAAATTATCGTTAGCACCTTAAAATCTCCAAGTAACGAACATGCCATCATGGCATAAGTTACCAAAATACCTTGAAGAAAAACATGTATAAATTCTCCAAACATTTTAGAATTGTCCCATGACCGTATTAAGTTGTTGGATATCCACCTTTACCAACTCTGAACATCACAATTACCAAACTAACCATGGAGACAAAAATGAAAACAACAAGGGAATATATATCATAGAAGAATAATCCTAAAGCCTCTAAAATCACTCTACAAGCAATATCAAGCTAATGAATGCATGTTTTAAGGTTCATTATCTATCAAAGCCACTCCAATTTGCTAGATTGCCCATTATATAAAAATTACCCAATTGTCCTTGTTGGCACCAAACCAGTCAACTACTCCAAATGGCTCTCCTATTTTACCAAATGCATTAACTCTTCAAATTCCTTGGAGGCCCATGTTGAGTCCTATACAAAGCACCTAGAGATACGTCTAAATGAATCACTTGCCTTCATACCCAATTAATCAAACCAATTTTAGGATGAGCTATATTCCTAACCAAACATAAAAACCAAAATAAACAGAATGACATCAAACTTCAAAGCAAACGAAATCACATAAAAATATTAAATAAGAAACCATATACCTTGCCCAATCAAATCAAATATGAAAAAATCTCATAAAATTACCAACAAGGTAAGAAACATAAACCTAAACCACATATCCAAGTTAGATCAAGAGGAATTCCATATTGTGCCTAAGAGACACATCCCAATGAATCACTTTCCTTCACACCCAATTATCAAACAAATTTTAAGATGAGATATATTCCCAATCAAACATAAAAACCACATTTAAAAAATAAACAAAATGCTATCAAACTACAAAGCAAATGAAATCTCATAAGACTACTAATTGAGAAACTATATACCTTGCCCAATCAAATCAAATCATAAAAAATCTCATAAAATTACCAACATCATAAGAAACATAAACCTAAACCACAAATCTAAATCAAATCAAATGGAATTCCATAAAATAACCAATTAGGGAGGGTGAATACAGTTAAATCACATAAATCATGTCAAGAAAAATCCAACAAGACCATCAAAGAAGGAACATACACCAAAAATATTCTAAGTTTAAATAAATAATATCTCATGAAAATACCAATCAAGTTAAACCATATGCTCTCACCCAAAACCATAATTGGCCATAACAGTACTATCCTAAGGCTTACCCACTTGAGCTTTTAAATGTGCTTGACCCTAATTATCGCATCCCAAGGTTTTCCCAAATTGCCTTAAAGTTTGCTTGTCTTCAATGATCCTTCAATGTCACCCTCAAATTGATATTTAGGCTTGCTTGAGCTTAGTTCATGTATCAAACTCCTTTAACATTTGTATATGTTATACCACATTGATCCCATCAAGGGTAACTCCATATCACCTCCATGGTCTAACTCCTTAAAATTTCAATCTAGACCATACCAAGGCATGAGATTCACTAATCTACATTTCAAAAAATATAAATAATTCTTATAAAATTCTAAAGGCTGTGTTCAGGAGTAGAACTTGTTAATTATGTAGTGGAATCATAGACATGATGGCCCACCTAATAAATGTATAGTATTTGGTCATGATGGTAGCAATAATCAATCCAAGTTGGAGAGTAAAACTTGTATAAATCTCCTTTGACCTCAAGTCAAAGTATTACAATAGGGCTAGAAAAATTCTATTTAAACATAGAAACCAAACTAAACTGACAAAAATTGGTTAGCTTGATTCGACACAAACATTAATGGTTTGCTTAATGGTTCACAATAAAGTGTTATTCAATTATTGAATTTTAAGATTTGCAAAATGGTTTCAAAACAAATTAACCAAACTACATAATTTATGTTGAACTAGGCCAGTTTAATCAACTAATTAGTTGTAGACATAAAGTAAGTTTGAGAAACTTTTACAATGGTGCAAAGGAAAAACCCAAAACCACTTATCTATATAATCATTCGCATTATCACATCACAATCTAATTTCTAAGCCCTAACCCATTATCCACATTCTTAGCATTGAGTGCTAACTGCATCTATGTGAGGCAAGGAATGGCCCTCAATCTTCTTGAATGCACTACACAGAAGTTAGAGCTTCATAGGTGAGCTTCTGTTTGCCTTCATCGTCAACACCAGCAGGAGACCAATTAACTATTAATTCTTTATCAACCTTATTCACAAATTCCTCGACCTCAGCACTCACCCCTAACCCTTAGTGTTCAGCCCTAAATTCTAGCCTCCACAATACACTCATATGCAATGGTCAAGGCACATGTGCCACTTGCAAGCTGCACCTACAAGAGAAACTTCTTAACTTGAGATCTTCTTCTCATCCCATCCTTATTATCTTTTATTTTATTTCCATCTTAGACTCTTCTATACATTTACAATAACATAATCCTAAAGTTCATAAAAGTTGAGCTCAAAAGCAATATATGGTAGAAAATCAATTATACACATATCTGAAACCTATCATTCAAGAATTTTCTTGTAAAATATCTCCAATGAGAAACACGACTGGCAGTAATTCAATGGCAATGGAAACTCCTATTTTAAGTTGTTTAACATAATTCTCAAAAATATACAAGTTAATTTGCATGTAAGATCCTATGCCTAAGTTCAAAGATGAAAACATTGATTAGTTAGCATGTGTGCTTTTAATGGATCTTTAATAGTACAATAGTGAGGATTTTAAAATATAATAATGCAATGGAGCTAAGCAAGTTTGTGATCTTTGACGGATGTCATCTAGTTGCCTTAATTTTGAATGTCACGCTCTGATTTTGTTTCTAAATTAATGAAAAAATTATCATTAATTAAATTTGATAAAAAGAATTTTATTCATTTAATTTTCTATGCATTCTATATTTTTACTAGATAATTAAAATGTGCAATAGGTCTAGACAAGTAAGGCTAAAACTATTTGCTTGTTTCTCCATGGCATTTTTGGATTAAAAAAAAAAAGATTATGCCTAATCACAGCATGCGATATTTAGAAAATTCATCTTAAACTTTTGGTTTATGGTAATCCAAACAAAGAAGTTCAAATATATCAATTTTGGTCAAAAGAAAAAATTTAATCAACTCAATTACCATTTCTAACAACCAAAACTTGATTTCTCTTATTCAGTTTGGTTCAATTTTGTAACAAGTTGCTCAACCCTAATTATCATCCTCATATCTAAACCATCTTGATTAGCTCTTTGGGAATCTTCCTTGGACAAGAAAATCCAAGACTTCTAACAAGGAAGTCTTCAAAACAAAACTAAGGCTCCCTAACAATAAAAGCTAATCATCAAACATGAATAGTTGTTCGGGGTTGAATCATGAACTTGATTGGTTTTATATTCCAAGCTTAACCAATTCTACTAGAATCTTAATTTGCAACTAATGTGTTGAGCCTTTAATTAAAAATTCTTCTTGATTTTAAGAGAATACTTAACAATAAGTATTGTCCTTTATTGAAAGTAGCAAACCCTCCAAACAAAAAGCGCTCAACAAAAAGAAAAAGATCTGAAAAACACTTTTGGGAAGTCTTAATATACATATTCAATAGATGGGATAGATTTTGATCTTGTAGATGCCTTTCTCTTCTTTAGTATTTCCCATAAAGATAGGAAGAAAATGCCTTTCTCTTCTTTAGCATTTCCCATAAAGAGGGGGAGAAGATGCCTTTCTCTTCTTTGGCATTCCCATAAAGAGGGGAAGAAGATAGGAACAAAAAATTAAGAAAAAAAGTTTCAAGCACTTCCACTTATGTCCCTTGCAATTCTATGAGATGTTTGTTAAAGAAAAAAAACAATAAAATCAAAGGTTATGTTAGTTGAAAAAATCATAGTGAAGTAGAACTACAAAAGAACATGGTGAATGACAACATACCCACAATAGATCTCACTCAATCTTTAGTATTTGTTGATCAAGGCAAAAGAATGCACATCAGTATCAAATAATATGAGCAGAACTGGTTTTACCCTTGTTTGAAATGCTACTCAAATTTTTCTAATTTCAGGTATGTCATCAAAAAATTACTTTAAAAAAGAACTTTGAGAAATGTCTATGCACCACCATTTAAAGAAATTAAATTCCAACTATTAATGGGACTGAATGTTAAAGTGAAAGCAAACACTCTAATGCTTGCTTGCTTAAAAGAAATTCTCACGATAAGCACTTTAATGCTTGCTAGACTTTGACAAACAATTATATGCTTAGCAAAGCCCTCTAAATCTTCCTTTCTTATCCAATAGTAATTTGATGCCTTTGTTCCCAATTCGTTTACCATATTTTGTTATTGTTCATTTTTGAAAGTTACTCCATTCAACACCTACCAACTTATAAACATGTCTTCAAGCTCATTATATGCCCTTTGTGATAATATTAAGTTCTATTGATTGATGATTCCAAAAAACGTTTTTGGTGATGTTAAAGGGATAATTTGCAACTTTAGAAGAGATTATAAATAACATCACATACTAAATCTCATGCCAAAAAAAAAATAATCATCAAATTTCTCCAAAATATTGTGCCCAAATTACTTCTTTTGAGTTTGGTATAAAACCTTCTAATAGATCCTAGAAAGCCACAGGAATGAAGAAAAGAAGCTGAATTGTGAGATGGACAAAAGTAAATTCCCTTTGAATGGTACATGTTCTTTTCTTGATCCCTTTCTCATTTCCTCTTAAATGTCCTTGAATATTCTTAAAATTTTCAAAATTTAACATTCAAGAACCTTTCAATTCTAATAGGGAAATGCTAGAGCATCGTATTAAAAGAATGCAATAGATAAAATATGATGCATTTATGTTCAAGCATCAACTAAATGCATATCAAAGGTCCCGTTCAAAGCATATTTCCTTTTAAATCACTTTTTTGTGCACTTGGTAATCATTTCAATTAAATGACTCAAACTTTTAAAATTTTAGGTTTTTTTCAACTAACAATCTTGATAAGGACAGAAAATGATTATCAAATGATTAATTGGAATATTCACGTGACAATGAACACCTTCTAATATTGCAAGTGAAGATGGCCAAGGATTTATATCTCCCCTATCAAAATTGAGGACAAGTTCTAAGGTACATAAGAAGGATCTGACCTAAAATTGCTGGAACACCATTTGAGGACAATGGATGAGTTCAAGTTGTGGCAAAGTGGACAATAAGTCCATTTTGTATCGAGTTGTGATGGAACATTATCAAACAGTACCTCAGAAGTATAATGTGCTTCAAGTATGCACCAATTGATAGCTCATTTCAAGCGGTAAGAGTAAAGAGCAATTACTAGTTAATTTCCTAGAACAAGACTCAATGGGCTAGAAGCACTATTATCAAGTTCCTAGATAAAGTGAATAGCCTTAAATAGTTTAGAACCATAAAAAGATGGAAACTTCTTGACCTAGATAAGTAGCACATAGGCTAAAAATGTTGACATCCTTTGACAAACCTATGGCATACAAAATCTACATAAGCATATCCCAAATGGTGGCATACAAAAGTGTGCATTTTGTAACTATATTGATAACATAATCCTCTCTCTAAGAACAGAGTGGCTTAAGCTATCAACTAAAGCAAAGAGATCACAATTTACCCCTCACAAATACCTAAAAACATATAAAAAGTAAATAAAATCTAAATTAGCATTATACTACAACATAAAATGCTTGAGAGACTTGATTCCAATAGTCAAGTCAAAATGTTCCATGAATATTACTTTGTCACTTTAAAAAGTGTTACCTTTGTATGAAGCACTATCCACAAAACATTGTAATTTCTTAAAAAAATAATAATTTGTCAAATTTTATGTAATCAATAATAAGAACTAACATTACTTAAAGTATCCAAAATAAATCAAATTTTATATTATACACCAATATGCCATTGATAAAGACAAAAACAGCTTCCACAACATATCGTTATGGCAAGAACTTCTCCAACTGCTTGACATTTTAGAAATCAATTAACATCTATACCACAAAATTATAAGTTCTTGGATAAAATTGATAGAAACAAGGAGTCTCGTAACATCTCCTTAGGTTGAAAGACCTTCAAAAAATTGGAACCAAGTCAAAGATTTTGCATAGCCAATCCCACTCATAGGACCTGTTATTGTGCCTATCACGTAAAGAATGGAAAGATAAACGGCTGTGGGTGTAATTTGATGTAGAAAAGTTTATCAATTTAAGGGATCAATTTGGTATGTTGTGTTAGCAAAAAAAAGAAAAAACAAACACTCATGATAAAGGTAAATTTTGAATATGAGTATGTAAGCCTAACGAAGCTATAGCACAAAATTCTGCCATTTATCTAATATAAATCTTGTTGAAGAAAGATTGTGAGATATATTTGTCATTGCATGTAAGTTCAATATGATGTGGGACTTAGAAGTAAAACTTGATTCAATTTGGGGTTACTCTATGTTAAATCTGAACTGAAGCAAGAATTGTAGGATCATACCCAAAACTAACCGAAAATTTCCTTTCAGTCCTAATTCAATTCTCTATCAAGACAACTGACAAAAATAAATAATTAAAGACTACTCAATTGCATGAGGCTCTTGAGCTCAAGTTTTTGGATGCCCTTAAATGATTACAGCTTGCACAATGCCCAATCATGGCTCCAAGCATCCCAAGGATAGGGTAACTTGGGAGACAATGAGGGAGGCAATGCTCGATGCCTCCATTGCCTCAGGAGTTAATGCTCAAGCATTTTTTTAAAACTAACTTGTATTGGTTTTGATTTACCCAATTACAAAAACAAGAACAGGCCTAACTTATTTCTACTCTAATAGTTTTAATAACTGCACAACCTGAATTTTTCAATTCAATTTTAGTTAGCCTTGATTCTTAGAGCATTTTTGCATAGATTACTCATTGGAGTGGCTCCAATTGAGTAAATAACTAACAAAAATGAATAAAATGGTTCAAACAAGTCAACTACAAATATTGTAAGGAATATTTGAATATAAGATTTACCTAGAGAGTATGAAGTTCACTAAAATCATTAGGAGAAGTGAACCAAAGACTTGTGAAGCGAGTATCAAGATGATTCTTTCCTAGCTAACCCTTTATGTGGAATTGATAGTTGATAAACAGCTCTAACACCAGGAAGTTGTGTAGCAAATACACATTGGAGAATTAAAACTTCTTTTGTAGAGGTTGGAGAAAACACGGTGCACTTTGTCACCTGCTTTTTATTAAACAGCTTACAAATAACTAGGTAATTGGAATAGTCGAGCTATCTATCAGATGATGATGACACTAAATCGAGAAACTAAGTTAGAAAATGCCAACTTGTTTCTTTATATCAAAAATACCTCCCAATCAACTAGAAGACTGAAGTTCACCTATGGTTGTGCAGGTAATTCACTAGTAAGCATAAGCAGTAAGCTGAAAAGCTTCTATTATTCAGTATCCAAAAACATAGGCAATACTATTACTCTTGTCGTGCACATTTGCTGTATTATCATGCAGCAAGTACACAAAAAATTTCCATTCAAATGTTATTCAATAAAAACACTACATAGCATGGGAAAAGTTATAATTGTCATTATTTTGCAAGGCTCTACGTAATAGTGTTGCATGCTATACATTCCCTGGGAATGAGAAACTGTTCTGTAGAAGAATCCAAACAAAATGAAAAACAGAATGAATGAAAATAACTATAAAGAAAAGTTCTCTATTTCATAGATCAAAAGAAATAGCTGCAGAGGAATACATTCAAAGTATTTCCTACATATTTTCTAATTTTCTGAGGAAAACCTACTTCAAATTCTTTTATGAGTATATAAAGGATTATGCATCCAAATACTTTGCAGATAATGTTTAGACTATTTTACAATCTCTATTAACTACAAACTGTGAAGAATAACAAACATTATCTGATCATTCAGGAAATAACCTCATCATACCCAACATCTATGTTTGAAAAGAAAAATTAATGGAACATAAAGTAATCCTCAAGGAGTAAAAATAATTCATACTAATGCAATTACAGGTTTAAAGGTATCAATGAAATTCATAGATAAAATCTAACCTTCCATTCTTGTGTGGTACAACAGCTGCATGTTGCCTAGAAACTGACTGATGATCTAAAACAAAGTCACAAGTATGGATCTGTCTCCCAAATATGTGCCTCTTCTTGTCTAAATTGATTCGATCAAGGAAATCACCATCTTTCAATACTTCTAGGGAATAGACACCTGAGCGGGGTTCTATTGCCCAATCCGGTGGCTGCCAAGTGGACTGACCACCACCAACCTGCGTAACCTGTGAAGCCGAAGCTACAACTTCTGATGCTACCTGCTTTGATGTGCCATTCGGTTGAAGCTCTGTTTGACTCAGATGGAGTAAGCTTTCACGATGATTAGCTTGTGCTGGCGCTTGAGCACTTATTTTAGGAGTTGCAGGAGATGAACTGATGCTCACTGAGAATGGCTCCAATGACTGGGCTTTCTTAAATCGATCAAGGCCACCTCTGTACATTTCCCTACAACCTCCTTCAAATTGATAGAGATATCCACATCACCAGCAATACACCAACTCTTTTAGCCAGAACCACAAGACTTGAAGATTTCTCGTTTAAGCCACAAGAAAGACGTGATGCCAATCCCAAACAGAAGCTGCCGTAGTGAGACAACACAAAATCAACTAAAGCAACTACATGGATTAAGTATTAGTGAAGAACTACGACAGACATAAAATACCTTGAAAGGAGTCCTATTCAGAGTGTGAAACTTGAAGCATGAAAGGGCTTCTAGGACGCAGGAAGAACCACAATCGCTACTCGTTATTCTGGAGCAAATCATCAAAAACTTCAAAATGGAGAGAACCATGGTTAACGTTAGGATAGTATAATGTCGGAGCACGGGAAGATATTCAACCATAGACAATCGAATAAAAGAAACCTGCAATAAGGTTATTTAAGCTGCATATTTAAGCGTCCACGGATTCGTTGACTTGCAAACATCTACATGATGGATTAAAACGACGACCTGAGAAAACACCATTCCTAGGTTTTTCCCTTTGGACGACGAATGGCTTCGTGGAACCGCACTACAATTCCAGCGATCAAAAACATATTATATAGAAATTTATTTGCTGCACAGAATGGAGGATAAGGCCGTATAAAAAAAAACAACTTTGACAAAAAAAATAAAATAAAATAAAAACAAAATCAATATAATAAAAAAAATTCATTATTTTAAAATATCGATGTAAGATATAACAAAATAAAAAAAAAAATTCAAGGTTTGAAAAAAACGTCAATGCAAGGTATTACAAGATTTAAGACTTGCTTCTTCAATAAAAGCATCTACGGCTTCCAAAACCAAACACGACATTGTTGCACAAATGGGTATTTATAGCCAAACCATCTCGAAACACATGAGTTGCTCACTCTTGGCATAATTGCTGAATTTTTTTTATAATTTAAATAATTGGAGAACATAATGGTCTTTTCAAATGTTGCTCCCATGCAAATACATTTTGCCAAGGGGTCAAATTTGTCTTGTATTATCAAAAAAGGTTGTTTGGAGATTGCTTATTGAAATTAGTAAGAGCTTCTCAAAATATAACTTCAAAGATTGTCAACTATGAAAGAGCTAATCATGATCTAATCAAAACATTTGTCAAGTAAATTTGAAAAATATGAAATTTTGTTTTTATGATGAGAAATGTGGTTTTTGGATACAAGCTATTATAAGGTAGTTTGACATTCATCAAATGAGGGATTAAATAATTTGATGTGTATAAGATAATTTAATAAGTTTGATAAAAATAGTTTAAAGTTTTTATTAAATAGATGGAATGATAAGGTATGAAAAGAGATCTAATGGTTGTTCTGATTGCTTAAATAAATTTGTTTGAATATTTGGTTTGATTTGTTCAAGGAACCAATAAGCATTTAGCTAATAAGAAATTGATTTTAAAATCTTAAGGATCAAAAGTGATCTAATCAATTCAAATGATTTTATTAAACAGTATGAAACTTATGAGATTAAATAACAAACATGGTACATCGATGTAACCTAATAAATGCAATACGCACAGTTTTAAGAAATAACAAAAAAAATGTTATATTGTGCATTTGTATGAAACGCAATTTAAGTGCAATATTCAATTGTATTGTACATTTGCTTATTTTTAACATAAATGATGAAATGGTTCACATGTTTTTGTCAACTATTTATCTTGCATATCTAACTGTTTGCATGTTATTATTAGTTTTTATGTTATTGATGATCAAACGCATACATGCATATTAGTTGTATATATATATATATATATATATATATATATATATATATATATATATATATATATATGTATGTATGTATGTATTTATATATGTATATGTGATGAAAAAGTATGTTATCAACATAAAAGTGAGCAAATTAGGTTCGTTTGGAATGATGAGTAATAAATTATCTAAATTTCTAATATTTAAAAAGAATGGGCTTAATGATATTCATATGATATGGTATTTCTTAGAATAGTGTTCAATTGTAGATGTGATTTATATGAATGCAGTTGTGCATAGGAACAAAAAAGTAAATAGACCTTTAATTGATGTATGACAAATTAGATCATATGAAAATATGGATTCACATGGATATTAAAAAGTTTTAAAGAAAACAAGAGACTATTTAGAAATTTACTTGGATATAAAGAAAAATTAAGGGTTCATAAGAAGGCTGAATACATTGTGTGTTATATCATAGTATTCATCTTTATAAAAAAAATGCTTATTTATCTTGATATATGATATGATGTGTTATAAATAATGTGATGCCTGCCTTAATATCACTAATTTTTTTAAAATATTTTTAACAAATTCTAATCACATGATCACCTTTTTATGTTTAAATAAAACAAATATATAATCTACCATGTTTCTTAACAAACCATTTTCATACAAAACTCTTATAGTGAAACAAAAATATAAATATTAATATATGACCTATGTTATTGTTATCCCAATGGTACAATATTAAAAAATCTCTAATATATGATTTCTAAGTCAAATGAAAAATAAACAATTGGTGAATTAATATCCACATTCTATCACTATTTTTCTAGAGCCTTGCAATATGGATAAGTTTTTATCTATTTTTGCTAATGTCAA
Source organism: Vanilla planifolia (assembly GCA_023846275.1). Taxonomy (NCBI): domain Eukaryota; kingdom Viridiplantae; phylum Streptophyta; class Magnoliopsida; order Asparagales; family Orchidaceae; genus Vanilla; species Vanilla planifolia. The sequence goes on along the minus strand of CM043874.1, from coordinate 24,679,927 downwards.
AGAAAGACTAAGTTAATTGATACTAACTCAATATAATATATTATAAATACAAATCATTACATCTTTAAGTTATGTCGCATGCTAAGTCAAATAGCACATTATACAACTTGCATGTAAACAAGCATAATAAAGAACAACCAAATACACCAATGTAATGTAGTACTACCTCTTTATTTTTTTAACATTTCCATTGATTAATTAATCTTTTTTTTCTAATCATTAATGACCTCTTGATTTTAAGATTATAATTCTTTTTATTTCTTTGATTTCACACATATACTACAAGATACATTCTTGTTAGCTTTATCCAGCTTAAGTAACAACTTACAATAAATTGATAATGTATAGAATGTATTATCATAACCCCATCTAACATGATTAACACCCACTAATCAATTTCTCATGTAAATTTACATTTCCTTGTTATGGAATCTCATGTTAAATTTAAGATACACTCTCAAGGGCCCTTATGCCATAGTAATGTCCATTTAGTTATTTTTATATATGATTTTTCTTTTCCAAAAGAATCTTATAATATTTTTTTCTTTTTTCATGATTTCATAATTATTCTAATATTAAAAATAACTCATACGATATAAAGATATGTGAGGCACCTTATGATAATTTTAAGCATGATAACACTAATCTATAAAATAAAATATGATAATCTTAACTATGATTAACAAGCATAATTTGTATCCAAGAAAACAATCACCTATGAAATTAAATGCTTAAACATAAATATATTTATTAACATGCCACTAATAGAAATGCATTATTCATGTAAAGGTGTGTAACAATATGAAGCAATTATCAACCATCAAACCAATAAACTTTTTCTTTTTTAAATTCAAACAAAAAATGGGTCACTAAACTACATCAATCAATATATTATACAGATGCACCTATGGTATATAACATTTCCTACCTTTTTTATTATAGTAGACTCAATTTGGAATAGATCTCAAATTTCATAACTTTCTCTATCTTTTTATCCTTCTATTTGTTTTATAACACTTATTATAATACTACTATAACACTTTTCTTAAAGTTCATTTAGATTCTTGCAAAACTTCTCATAGAATTCCTCCAACATCTTAGCATTGATCTCTCTCTCTCTCTTGTGCTCATAGCTAAAGAAAGATTACCTAATTCTCAAAACGTCCCAATCAGTCTTATGCCCCAATCATTGTATAACTACAAGGAGCTATTTCTCTTTCTAGTTGCTTCTAATATCACACATGATGCATATATTCAAACAAAAGACTCTTTCACTTCTCTTAACAACCACATTACTTCCCCTTCTAGTAGTTTTCTATCACTTGGGTTTGTTAAACAACTTTGTTTTCCTTACAATTATGCTATTAAGGTTTAGGGACATAGTCGATACTTTTGATTTTGCTCAGAACTTTATGTAGACTTAATTTCTTAAAAACTTTGATCTAAATGACCTCTAAAATTTTGTCAACCAATTTTTATGAATCTACTTAATAAGCTCTACTCATCATTCAATTTTTTAGGATCATTTAATATTTTTAATCAATTCCTCAACTAAAATATCTTATAAAAATTATTATACTATTATTTTCAAATGAGCTTTGAATTTTAATTTTATGATTTTCACACATTTTTTTCATGTTGAGATAATTTTATTAAGCTTATTTCATTGAGCTAGTCTCAAAAATATTTTCATAATTTTTTACGTTCAATTTGTATTTCTATTAATTTTTAAGACTTTTCTAGGCTTATAGAAAATTCTAATTTCCACAAACTTGGTATTGTTATATTTCAAATAATGTGTAGTTTTTATTTCTTAGTTCACCTCCCTTCTTTGAGATATCATGCTTCTTTTTTGTGATATTTTTTGAAAAATTATAAAATAATACTTAAAAATTCTAAACAAATATCTAAAATTTTAATTAATACCCAAATACCAATAAATATTTTTATTTTATAATTTTAGATGTTACAGGCTAGCATACTACATGATTGAAAACCTATTATAACTCGTATACGTAATTGTTTAGCCTTTGTTTATTAAGTTAGTGATAGTTGCTCAATATATACATCAATTAACCTTTTGAGTAATTTGGATACACATCAAAGAATTCTAAGACTACGATTAGGGAGACAAATAATTGAAATGTTTATTATCTTTGATTATTTTGGAGAAATAATGTATTAACACTTTGGAATATTATAATAATGAGTTATTATGACAATAGTTGGATTACACAATATTTTTTTTTCATATTATTGATGCTAACTTATAAATAAAACCTATTATTTGGCTTATCTCAACTATAATGAAAATATGATTTTATTCCAATTACTTAGTATTTTTATATGAAAAAGGAAATATTTAAATATCCATCATAGAGTGATTTAGGGGAAGGTATCATTTAATCTAATGACTTAATAATTGGTTAAATTAATAAAAACAAATAAATCAAGTGGCATTATAGAAACTATAAGGTGATACCAAAGTAATTCAAATACTTATCATTGGAAGGTGTTAACTAGATAACTGAGTAAGTTAGTTACTTGTCATAAAAAAATAACTTAGAAAGATAACACCTTATGTTACATTAGCTAAGTAGAAAATTATAGTGGGAAAACACATATACTTATCTTTGATGTTAACTATTATTGTTTATATGTTTTATATTAATTCAATCACTATGTGTGTGATATACAATTTTAAATGTGTATGCATATGTATGAGTGTTTGCATATGCCTTGAACTTTATATATTTTATAATGGAATATGAAAATCTTGAACTATATAATAAAGGGGTAATAGGTACTAAAAATTAATTGGAAATGGAATAACTTTCTTTAGAAGAAAGAGATCAAGCAATATAAGTGTGATTGTTAGGTTGCAAGCTTGATGTGGCAACTCCAATCTACCTTTCTTGATGGCGTCAAATTATTTCTTTATTTTATTCGTTTTAAAATCCATTTTTTTTATAAAACCCAAACTAAAGCACATGCTCAAATTTTAAAATCTAATTTAAAATAATATTTGAAACTAACATAACTATCATATTTCTTTTAAAACAAGCTTTATACATCATAACAAAATTATAAAGCTAACACATGTTCATACTTATGAAATTTAAAGAGCTATTGTAGTTACTTATAAAATATGATAATATGCAAAATACTAATAATAACTCATGTGTCGCCTCTCTTACTTCTCCATAGGAGTCTCATGTTATATCTCATTTTTACCTGAAATATTAAGTCATAAAATAATCTGAGTCAATCATCATTAGCTTAATGCTAAGAATATTAAAACATGTATATAATACAAGTATATAGGAGTCATGTCATATGTTAGAACAATCTCATCTAATGAATATACAAATATCATATGATACACATAAGAAGTAAAATGTCATTTTATGATTTTAAATCACCTAGACTTTATGCAAAAAGTCATATAATTTTTTTAACTCTTTCCTTTTATCTTTTTCTTAATTCAATTTTCTTTTCATTGGTTTAGGAAAATATTTTTCATAAATAGATTGATCATGTTCTCTTAGAACATATTATTTTGAATAAAAATAGTTTTAATGATAACTACTTTGGCTCATCTTTAAAACATTTCATTTCAAAATGCTAATCTCTACTTTAGACAACCATTATTATTACATATTTAAATTATTCTTTACCCTTTTTCTAACTTGCTTTCTTTCTTCCATTTTATATTTCAATTTCTTTTGAGGTTAAAATGTTATAAAATGAGTTTTTAGTACAATTTGACATTTTTTATAGTTTCATTTAACTTAATTTTACAACATGGCATTCTATGTCATATTGAATCACACAATAATAATCAAATAATATAAGTAAAGATCAAAATCATCCTTGAGATATTCAATTCCAATTTTTTTTATTCTTAATGGGGTTACTAATCAACAAACAATAATAGAACAGTCATATAAATAGATTTATATCTCACTTATCAAAACTTCAATTAATAGTGGTCTCATCTTATAATTGATCTTTTCTTGATTGACATGCTTTTCTATAAGCATGAATCATCTTTCATTCAATTGCTATTTCCTTGACTTAACCACACAAGAACTTTTCTTTAATTGCTCTTGGCTGGCTACAACACTTTCTACCTCTTCTCTTTCTTTCTTTTTCCACCAACTCGACTATTGGACTTAGAGAATTCTTTAATTTTACAAAACCTCTTGCATGATTAAGATCCCTTTTTCTATTACACATGCTTGACACTGATTATCCTACCAAGCCATCCAAATTCCTTCAAATATATGTGCCCAAAAAAATCCCCAATTGATGCCTCCTTACCTTCCTACCCTTTAGCTTTAGATGATTTCCTACATATTCAAACCATTATCAGGTTAGTACATTTGTCGTTTGCTTAGGTTAGTATCTTCTAAAATTCAAATTAATATTAAATTAAACTATAGATAATTCATTAATTTTTTACATTATTGATCAATTTGACCTCCAAAAATTTATTTGTTAACTGTTTGGCATCATTTATTACTTTTAACAATTTTTTAAACCTAAAAATATTTATGAAAATCATTTTATTATTTTACTTAAATCTATTTTGGTATTCAATTGTATGATATACTTAAACAATATTTTAATTTTTAAGCCCATTTAATATTTTAATAATATTTTGGACAATATATTGGCTTATAAATCATTAAGTTCCTTTAAATCTCTAATTTTTATCTTTATCACTTAAATAATTCAATTTCACCCAGCCTGGTGTCATTGGATTCCAATTAATTGGTATCCCTTATTATTTAGCTCACCTCTCTTTTTTGAGAAGCCATAACTCCTTTTAATGGAATAGGAGTTTGGAAAAAAATAAAATAATTCTAAAAATTCGTAAAACTTCAACAAAAATCTAGATAATTCTAACAGTAATAAAAATATATTTTATTATAAATTTGAGATTCAAATCATCTCTTACAAGAATTTTACTTGAGAATGATACTTTTTTTCATTTCATCCTTAAGCTTTCATACAACTTCATGCTCTGTTTTATTTGTCTATAGACCTTGATCCTTGCAATCTCCCTGTTGCTTAGTCTTGTAACTTCTTTTGCTAAGATCTGCATTGGTTTCTCTTCATAGTGTTGATCCCATGAGATTTAACAGTCACAAAACTAAGCTTTTATTAGCTAATTATTGCTTTAGTTGATAAGAATTTGTAGTGGCTAATTACAAAGGAGCAAGGCACATCCCTTTGCAATGGTTTGAAGTTTAGTGATTTTTCTCAAAGACTTGACTCTACTCCTTAACTTGGGAGCCATGTGGATAAGCTCTTTATGGTATGGCTAAATCATTTTAAACTCTTCATTTACTATATTATCAATTATAGAATTATTATGCCATTCCCTTTGCAAAGTGCCACTTAACATTATCTTCTCATGTGTCTTAGTTAAGACATTCTTTCATGAATAAAACTAATCATGTTTAGTGCATAAACCTAAACACCATTGATATAAAAAACTTTGGGCTCTAAATATTTCATAAGGTTGAATAAGTCAAATTGATTCAAAGCATTATTCTTTATTGTCTCATGATCATATAATATGATACCAACTATTATACTGTATAGTTTCCATTTTGTCCTACACTTTTAGTAATTATGTACAATGGCTTCACCATATAGATGTGATGGTCAATTAGGTTAAATCTAAGAAGAATGAAGTTGATTATACAAGGTATCAATCTTGTGTGATTTCATCTTGTGTTATGAGTACTAATTTTCCCATATATCTTACATATATGAAGCCTTTCTTATAATTATACATGGTGATTTCCTCTTAGAACATGTCGAACATGTAATAGGATCATATAGGTACAACTCTTGCATCCAACATGTACTACTCAACTATAACAAGTTATAAACTCTTACAACTTCATTAAATTCACCATACTTGTACAAAGAATCTATAACACGTTAACTGAAATCTTAAGTCTAATATTTATATCTTCATTTTATTATGATCTCTTTATCATACACATGAAGAAACTATTAACCCAAAGAGTCAAATACTTGTGAACAATCATTTTATTTTACACATATAATCCCTTTATCAAATATGTATTATCTCAATAACTATTAAGTAATGGATATAACTATATCATACTTCTATAATCTCTTTGAATGTCTTGTAAGAAGTCTACACAACCTAGGAATAAAACTTGAGAACATATAACCAGTGACAATCATATATTATGCTGTGGTTGATCATACTCATACGAGGTACTTTAAGTAAATTCAACTTGTTTGAAAGTTGTTTGTTGGGTGATTAACTTTTTTGTTTATCATAATAGTATAATCATCTAATTATATTAATCAAGAGATAAATTCTAAGTTTATTAAATCCAAAATTATGAAAAAACATCAGAGGAGATAAAATGAAAAAACATCAACACAGCATAAGGCAATAGGAGTTGCATGTTAAGGCTCATTATAGGCGAGCCAGAGCATGCATTGGTTAAACGTTCTATACTTAGAAGGGTGTGACACATTAGACACCTGTATGGAAGAGTTGTCACAATCAACATGACCTCAGAAAACTGTCGCACATAAGAACAATACCCATACACGTGAATATTTCCCCTAGCACAATTTTATGTAAGTAGGAGTGCTAATGAAGTGGATAAGCATAATAATAAGCCAAATTTGTAGAATTTGTAAAATTTGGAGAATTTTATATTTTTTTGTCAAAAATCACCTTTTTTGCTTTATAATTAAATATTGCATCCAAACATCTACATAAATAGGTGGAACAATCAACACTTATAAATTTTAGAATTTTAAGAATCAAAACTTCATGAATTCAAGAATCTATTAAAGAAAAACTTATTAAGGAATACAATCTTCATGGCAAAAGTCCTCTTCTTCTTCTTCTTCCTTTGTTCCTCATCATTATCACACTTCCACTTCTATAATTATTACTCTAAAAAAATTTCACTAATAAGAGCTTAGAAGTGAGAACACTTTATAGATAGATCATATTATTTTTTTATATTAGAGTGCTTTGATTTTATACCAGTGCTAAGTGCTATGAAGAAGATAGTTAAAGAGCAAATCATAAAAAAAATCAAGAGATTAACAAGGCTTCAGTCAAAGTGACTATGTTAATTATTTTACCTATAAAGATAAAGACACAGGCAGCTCTATTAACCCAACAAATAGAAATATTAATAAAGATTATGTTAAAATCTTAATCTCTTTTTATAATGTATTCAAAAGACAATATATCAAAAAAATACTCTTAATAAGAGAAATTCTTATTTAAGTAGTAATCTTAAACTAATTTAAGATGAAGATGATGATGACATCAATCTCATTTTTTTATACATAGGAATCAACAATCCTTCCAAGATAGATATTATACTTAAGTTATCAAATTATGATGATGTAATAGATGTAGAGAAATTAGATACCTAATTAAAGTAACTAGAGACATTTCTCTCTATATGATTATTCATCATCAGAAAGGTGGCATATGCTTGATTAAAAATGATGAATTATGTGTTAGACTAGTGAAATGCTCATCTAAGAAATGAAATAATTATAGAAGTAACATGTAGCCGATTTAAAAAAGTAATACAAGAAGAATTTTATCCCATGGGTATATGTAGAAAAAGTGAAGAAATTAGCATAATCTGCAACACCAATAAACAAAAATAATATAGGAATATACCATAGAATTTTAACGATAAATTGTGAACGTGGGAATGCCTATTGAAAAAATATAGATTTTTGTCAAAGTATATTATAAATTTGTACTATTTTATAACTATTAAATTATCATTTTTCTTATTTAATCTTTAAAATAAGTCAGTACATACACAATGTTATAAAAAATAAGAATGAATATGAAGAAATAAAACTAAAGGAATAAAATATTAAGAGGTCTAAATATAAGTCTAAAAATTGGTAGAAAAAGAAGTATTCTCCAACAAATTTTATTATGACTAAAATTAACAATACTCCTATCAATAGAACTCAAAAATATTATGATCAATATAATAAGATAGGACACATACAAAAAAAATACTAGAAATTACATCTACAATTATTTATAGAAAAGTTTAAAAAGAATAAAGTACTTATTATAGTTGTAATTAAAAAGATACTTAAAACTTCTTTTTAAGTTGATAAAAGCTTACCTCTTATGATGCATCCAAAGGACATGTCTAATAAAGAAAAACAAAAAAGAAGTATACTTCACTATTAAAATACAAATGAAAAAAGAGCTTATCAATGTGATTATTAATATCATAAGTAAGAACCTTATATCTTGAAGTCTTATTATACAACTAAAATTAGAGACTACATCATATCCAAAACCTTATTCCCTAGATAGATTCATAAAGACTTCAAGGTTAAAATAAAAAGATAATATAAGAAAAAGTTTTGTATTACCAAAGATTATATTAATAAAGTTATATATAAAGTGATACCTCTAGATATCTATCAAATTAAACAAAACAATTTATACTTATATGATCAAGATGTCATCTACTATCGATGAGCATAATAATATTAGTTTACAACGGATAAAAAACACTTCCTTTTGACTTGAGACAAAGAAGCATTGATAAAAGATATTATTATTGTTGACCAAATGGACAGGTTAATAAAGATTTTTTAAAGATATGTGCTATTAATTAAATCAAAGGAACCACTTAGTAGGATTAATGGAAGTCTCAATCTCCCAAAGAAGATAACCAAGTTAGAGTTTCTAGAGAATCAATTAAGAAAAGAAATTTGATAGAACTTAATCTTAAAAAAAAAGAACATATGATCATTAGATCAATTCTATGCTGATTGAATAAAAAATTAAAAAAATAAGAGAGGAGACAAAATAATAAAAAACATTGACATATCACGAAGCAACAGGAGTCACATGCTAGTTGAGAGCTTCGTGTAGAGGAGAAGCATGCATGAAGAAGAGCATGACCCACCAGATGCTCACGTATGTGGCTATTGGAGAACATACATGCATTACACATATACCATGTAAATGAGCTATCGTGCATGCATTTTACACATGCATGATAACTACACCAACCCCATTATAATGATGAATGCATGCAAGAATGATAGTCCACACGTGAGAATAGTATGCGTACATATGAATAGTCCCCTGGCATGATCATAAATAGGTGAAGAAAGGGGCATGAGTGCGCATAAGGACAGGCACGATTTGAAGCCAAATTTTTAAAATTTGGAAAAGTTTTAATATTTTATGTTAAAATCATATATTTTTTATTTTATAATTAAATATTATATCCAAACAACTATATAAAGGGATAAGAAGGATGTATGAAGCAAGTCAGAACTCGAGAAAGTAAAAATTTTAAAAATTTAGAATTTTGGAAATTAAAAATTTATTAATTCAAGAACATCTTAAAGGAAAACTTCTTAAGAAATTTAATCTTCTTATGACAAAAATCTTTTTCTCTTTTTTCTTCTTCATTTGTTCTCACCATTATCACGTTTCTAATTTGGTTATTGTTACTCTAAAAAAAGGTTTACTAATAAAGACTCAAAAGCAAGAACACCTCATTGATAGATCAGGTATTTGTGTGACTACAAACCAAAGCTATAATGATTAATTTAATCTCTTTAAAAACATAATTTTAGCCATTACAATTACTTTAATCTACCATCAATTATAGAGAAATATAAATAGAAATATATTTAAGAAAAAGCTAATGAGTTTTTTTTGTAAATACTTTGAGAGACTGAAAATTTAAATTTTCTCTTCATACTCTCTGTTGAGGCCATTGCACATTAAATGTAATATATTTAAGCTTGTTTTTTTTTTCATCCTATTTTTATTTGTATTGATAACTATAATCTTATCATTTTCATTTAATGTGTCACTTTTGATTTAATGGTTTAAGATATAGGTTATTATATTATCTAGTCATTTAGTAGCTCCATTGTGTATGCATTTGGTCCTATTGTAAAATGTGTGAAGCAAAATGAATAAGAGAAAAGTGGTAAATTGTTCGTTTAACAAAATTTTAAATTAAAAAAATTAGAAAAAAATTTGAAGTTAAAATAATTTTTTTTATAAATATTGTTAATGAAATAAAGCTACTCAATAATAAATAGAATGCACAAAAGATTTTTAAGTGATTCGACTAAAACTTGTGCGAACGTTTAATCTTGATCCTCGATCAGGCTTACACTAACCACTTCCTTTAGGGGTAAACCAAATATACACCGACACTTTAATGAGATGCCCAAATCAGAGAAATTTTGACTACATGAAAAAATATGAAATTTTATTATTTTTTGTTTAGAAAAATCCTTATATCTTTAATTCTTTAAACACGAGTGACACTACTACTGCATGAAGTAAATATTACTAAAAAATACATAAATAATTAAGAATAAAAGCACAAGAAATAAAGAATGATGAAAATTCATAGCTCCCTTAATTGCACAAAAAGTTATTGCTCATAATTTGAACTTCACTTGAACTTGTATGAAATTTTTTTCGACTTGATTTAATCATTTTAATAGTTGACAAATAAATTCTATTTATAGTTAAAATGAACAACTCAAAAAATAATCCCCTAATGACTAGAATTCGCTTTTCAAAAAGTTAGTCATTATAAACAGAGAAGATGGTGTAGTTGTTGTCTAATTAAGCGCACAGAGCAGTAACCATTGAATCAAAGGAAATACTTGTTCATACTTAATCATAGTAAGATAAGATCTGGAGTGTTTGATTGAAAAGCTGGATATATGGTGATGATGGTCATGAATATTGTTTACGAAGTAGAGAGATATCTATCATTCGATTAATCATCTCAGATGAATGACTAGATGCAAGTGAACTATTCACAAATAGGGGTGACATCTGAGCCATTCAATTACAAAAAACATGTAATCAGGTGGTACAAAAAGCCAAGCTTGGAAAATAGTTAAATAGTCCCATATTACAAAACAAGCCAAGTGTTTTGTGCATATAATACTTCTACTATGTGTTATATTTAGCCTAATGAGGTTGGTTATCCCCTATAATTCTCAAGAAGTCATGACCTGAGTCACAAGTGTGCATCTATGGGTCTGACTTGACCCAATTTACATAAACTAATTAATGAGTCCATAGTGACTCGATCTGCCTTAAGTCAATTTAGGAAGAATGCTCTGAACTGATACACACAAAAACTATAATAATAACCTTGACTTTATATTGATTCTTAGGCTTAACCCATCTCGATTTTGATTGGGCTCCTAGCCTGTGGGTCCTCAAGGCCCATGCCCAGTGCTATAAGCCACTTGACTTGAGCTATTAGGGCCTAGCGACAAGGTTAGGTGCTTAGGAAAATTTTTGTTTTATAATAATAAAAATTTTATAAAAAAATATTTGAATATTTATAAGATTTCAAAATCTCTAATGGTTTCAAAGAAAATGCAACATGAAGTAAATTTACGCATGCATGACAGATGATAACCCTATGTGTCACAATTGCAAAGAATTTAAAGGTTTAACATGCTAACTACAAAGATTTAGAAATATAATTTTTTGTGAATTAACCACTCCACAAAAGACCATTGTTCTTGGCTACAAATTCAATAGATTGAGCCATCAAATTGTATTTATTATTTATGTTATAGTTTTTACTCCAACAATAACCAAGATGATTAGAATATTTATTGAGATTTAACTAATATAACACTAAGCTCAAAAAAGTATTAGTAAATACTTAGCCTTGGTTTTGTGATCATCACATTAGAGTGTATAACAATCTCCTTCTTAAGGATTCCAAAATCAATTCTAGAAGAAAATGTAACATTAATGAACAAATCAAATAACTTAATATTCAACATATTAGCATACCTTGTTTGATAGCTTATACTCTCTTTGAATTCTAGCTTAGTCTCTCCTAGAATTCTAGTACTAAGTTCTCATCCTTTTGGAAATCATTTAAAGAGGTTAATAATACTTAAGTTTAATCTAAGTCTATTAAATATTTTGATAACTAATGACTTAATAAAAATACCAATTAATTTGGTAGAGGATGGTATAAATGACAACCAAATTACTTTCTTTTACACATGTTCTCTAATGAAGTAATATTTTAATTCTATGAGTTTTATTCTTGAGTATTGAATAGGATCTTTAACTAAACAAATTACACCTGAATTATCACAAAAGGATTAGAATTTATATAAATTCTAAGCCACAATCTAAAAATTATTGTTTAATCCATAGGACTTGAGCAACATAAAAGGCCTACAATAATTTACTTAGCCTCTATTATTGATAATGCCACATAATTTTATTTCTTATTAGCCCAAAAAAATTAGTGAATCGCCAATAAATTGGCACATACTAAAGATACTCTTTTTATTAGTCATGTTACCAGCAAAATCATCTTCTATATAGGCTATTAAATCAAATCCAGACTAACATCTAAGTTATCATAAGCCTAAAGTCTTGGTTCTAATAAGATATTTAAATATATACTTGATTTCTTATAAGTGTGATTCTTTAAGACTTACTTAAAATCTCTCACATAACCTTACACTAAATATAATATCCAACTTGTTTGTAATAAGATAAAATAATGATTTAATCATTCTCATGTATAATTTTGTGTCAATGAGTTTTTCAACTTTCTATTTATGATAATATTTATACTAATGGGAGTCTTCTTATGTTTCATATTCTCATAATCAAATTTTATAACAACTTTATCAAATACTTAGTTTGAGAAATAAATATTCTTTCACTTGTTTGTTTGACATGAAATTCCAAGAAGTATGTTAACTCTCCCATCATACTCATTTCAAACTTATTTTTTATCAAACTTACTTTCTAATGAATTTTAAATAAATAAAATATTATCTATTTTGCCTTTATAAAAACTATTTGATGCAAGAAAAAAGTACAATTTATCATAACAAGTCTTAGAGATTTCTTTAAATCATAGAGTGTCTTCTTAAGTTTATATATATGGTTTATCTTATCATGTATATTAAATCTTAGGGATTATTCTACATACACTTGTTCATTTATATATCTATTTAAAAATATATTTTTAATATCTATTTGGTATAATCTAAACCCATTATGGCATGCACAAGTAAAATTTTATTTATTTCAAGTCTAACTACATGAGCAAATGTCTCATTCACATCTACTCCAACTTGACAATAATCTTTGATTACTAATCTAACTTTATTCTTTATAACTTTGTCAATTTCATCTAACTTATTTTTGAACACTCATTTTATGTCAATGATTGTTTTATTACTTGGACTAGGTGTAAGATCTTAAAATTGATTTTTTTTAAATTATATTAATTCTTTATTCATTATAAGAATCTAAGACTCATCTTTAAAAATATTTTCTTTAGAATTTGGTTCAAAATTAGATACAAATGCTACATAATTAAAAGAGCTTTTAATCTTAACCTTCTCTTTTACATCTCTTATGATTAACTCACTAGGATAATCTTTAGAATATCTTAATTATTTCTCAATCTGATTTTTGCTTTTTATTGATTCATTACCTTCAACTATATGTTCTAATTTTTCTTCTTTTTAAAACTTAAATCTTTTAATTCATTTAGATGATCATCATGATGATGACTACTAGATAATTTAATAAGAGATTCATCAAATTTGACATAAACTATTTCTTTCACAACTAGTAATATTTTATTATATATCATAAATGCTCTACCCTAGAAAAATTCTTTCATCAAACTTAATATTAAATTTATCTAAATCTATTTTTTCATCATTTAAAATAAAATATTTGCATCTAAACATATGAAAATAAGATATCTTAGGATTCTTATCATAAAATAACTTAAAAGAAAAAATATCTAATAAAGGTCTACATGTTATTTTATTAAACATATAACAAGTAGTATTGATTATCTCCACCCAAAAATGCTTGGAAACACTATACTCATTAAGCATACAACTTATACAATTTAATAAGATTATATTCTTTCTCTCAACTATATCATTTTATTAAGAGATTCTAGGTGAAAAAAAAATATATACTTCACTCTATTTTTATCACAAAAATTATTAAATAACTCATTCTTAAATTTTCTTTTATTAGTACTCCTAATAGAGACTAACATAACTTCATATTCCTTTTCAATCATAGTAATTAGTCTTACAAATTTTTTAAATATTTTATTTTTATTTCTAACAAAAAGAACTCATATAAAATTAGTATAGTCATTTACAACTACCAAGTTATATTTGTTTTTATCAAGAATTTTTGGATTAATGGGACCAAATAGGTCTATATAAATAAGTTTTAATGATTTCTTAATTGTAATATTTTTAAGTGGTTTAAAACTCTTTGTTATTTGTTTTCTTAATAGCATGAACCACATAGTTCATTATACCAACTAAGGTTTGGTAAACCTTAACTAGATTAAAATTTTAAAACTTTTAAAAATAAGATTTTCCTAAGTGACAAAATCTTTTATACCATAATGAAGAATTTTTATCATGTATCGTAAGGCATTCTAAACCACTATCCTTAACCATATGCTGAAATAAAATATATGTATTAACTTTTTTTACTTTTAAAGATAATTAGAATATTATATTAATTAATAATGTATTTATTTTTATTAAATAAAATATTAAAATTTGAATCACATAATTGATTAATACTAAGAAGATTATACCTTAAGTCTTGTATAGAAGTGTGTGAGTTTTTTACAATTCTAATCTAATAACTTTTTTCTTGGAGTTATGATTAAGAGTAACTTTACCACTATCATAAGACTTCAAATAGATGAATAAAGAAATTCAAAATTTGATAATTTTTTATTTACAAAAGTTCTTACATTTTTAATCCTTTAAAATCAAGTGATATTACTAATAAATAAAGTAGATGTTATCAAAAAATACAAATAATAATTATAAACAAAAATAAGAGAAATAGAGACTAATGAAAATTCATAGCTCTAGTAATTGCAAAGAAATTTGTTGCTCACAATTTAAACTTCACTTGAACTAATATGAAATATTTTTAAGTTGATTTAATTATTTTTAATAGTTGGAAAATGGACTCTATTTATAGTCAAAATAAAAAACTCTAAAAATAACTCTGTTAATAACTAGAATCTACTTTTGAAAAGCTAGTTGTTAGAGATGGAGAAGATAGTACCACTGTCATCTGATTAAGCGCATAGAGCAGTAATCATCACATCAAATTAAATGATAGAGGATCTAGATAAAATTGTAACAAATAAGAGCTAGAGCATTCTATTTGAAAGTTAGATAGATGATGATGATAGACATGAATACTATTTACAACGTGAAGAGATGTTCAATTGTTCGATCAACCATCTCAGATGAATGGCTAGATGTAAGTGAACTATTCACAAATGTGAGCAACATCTAGACCATTTGATCTTAAAAAACACACGATTAGTGCTGAAAGATTAAGTTTGGAAAGTAGTTTAATAATCTCACATTATAAAACAAATCAAGTATTTTATGTATATAATACTTTCACTATACATTATATTTTGCTTAATGAGGTTGGCTACCCCCTGATGTTCTATGAGTCTGACTTAATCTAATTTACATAAACTAATTAACGAGTCTACCCTAACTCAATTCACCTGAGACAATTCAAGAGTAATGCCCTAAATCGATCAACCGAAAATGGTAACATTAACCTTGACTTAGACTGATACTTGGGCTTAATTCATCTCAGTTTTGGTTGGGTTCCTAGCTTATGGGTCCTCAAGGCTTATGCCCGATACTATGGGCCACTTAACCTAAGCCCTTTAGGCTTAACAGTGGAGTAAGGTGCTTAAGCAAAAAATATATTTTTTTTATAATAATAATATTTTTATAAAAAAATATTTCTATATTTATAATATTTTAAAAGCTTAAATAGATTTAGAGAAAATTTAACTTGAAGTAAATTAACATATACATGAAAGATGATAATCCTATGTGTCACAATTACAAATAATTTAAAGGTTTAATATGCTAATCATAAAATTTAAAAATATAGTTTTTTATAGATTAACTACTTCACAAAGACCATTATCCTTAACTCTAAAGTTAGTAGATTAAGCCATCAAATTATATTCACTATTTATATATAGTTTTTACTCCAACAAACTGAGATGACTAAAATAATCTTTAAGATTTAACTAAAATAATATTAAGCTTAATGAGACATTAGTAAATACTTAACCTTGGTTTTGTAATCATCACATCAAAAGGTATAATAGGTACAACTTTTTTAAGATTCAGAATAAATTGAGGCCTCTTCCATGTAATTTCTACACATCCTTGATAAGAACCTTTCTGACTTAGTTCAAATTATCATGTAATCTCCTTCTAAAAATTATTTATGCCAGTAGAGTGCATAAGTTAATCTCTTATACTACTCATTACTGAAATTTATTTTTTCTACAATATGCTTATGGACTTCCTTTATATGTTATGACAGGCCCAAAATCTCTTACAGATACAAGGTACTCAGAAAGGGGTAGAATAAACTTATCTTATGAAAATGAAAGAACAAGGTAAATGTTATATGGGCATAAATTAAAAGCACTAAAAGACTTTACCAAGTCTTATAAAAAACTAGAGTAGCAAAGTAATTACATACAAAGGTAGTTCAAAACACTTAAAAAATTGAATCATAAAGAGTAAGAAAATGATGAAATAAAGAAAATTGATGAAGTAAAAGAAACAACAATGTGAAAAAAAATCATTATACAGTGGTAATAGAAAGGTGATGTCATATAGTTTAGGAGAATCATTAGAATTACTAGACTTCTTAAAATAAAATTAGTTTTCCTCGAAAGGATAGTGATCTTGGTTTTAAGAAACTAGAGGATACGATGGAAGCTTTTTTATGTAAAACTCAATTAGAATTTACTAAACAGTTCTTTGTGGTCCAACAACATGGTAGGTGGATCAGTTATCGAATGCTTTAAGAATAAAATTCAAATCATTTTTTTACATGTAGAGGGCTAAAAGCTTGACTAAAAAGCATGCAAAGTGGTCTAAGTTAATAAATTCCTTGATATGTTTTTTGGTATGTGATGGGAAATTTAGCACATAGTTTACCTAGGAGAAATTGAGATCTAAAGAAGAAATTAAAAAATTTAGATGACACATATGGAGTGCCAAATGCCTTTAAAGATGTCAATCTTAATATAGAGGCTATTGAATAACTTATTATCATTCCTAAATAACCTAAGAAAACTCAACTTTTAACTTGCTTCGAAATGCCCTCATGGCCTAAATGAGTTCAATAATAAGAGAGGTTATACTCACATTGCCCATTATAATATGCTAAAACATTTAGAAAGCTAGGAATGCTAAGATTTATGATTAATTAAATTAAGTAGCAACAAATATTATCTATAATATTAAAGAGAAGTACTATTTCATTTTTAACTATTTTTCCCTCATTCAAACTTTCTAGGAAGATATCAAATAAGTGTTGTTAGAAATCTTACCTCAATTCATAATAATTCAGGAAGGAGAAGTGGAAGCAATAAGATGGTCCCCTCTATCTATGAATTGGATGGAGTTGAATATTGCTAGTAAAAATTTAAGTATCAACTATGGTGTTGCTAGAGGTGGAATTATAAAAAAACCATTTAGAAGAATTAATTATAGCTTTTTTATAATTGAAATAAATCAGACAATACTTGAAGTTGAGGCAATAGCCATTCTTAAATATTCGTAACTACAATTATAAATCAACAATTTATATATTGAAGTGGAATGTAGTATGCTTTATAATCTAATTCAAAATAGATTGAATATCAAATGGAAGTTAACAAATGACATGTTGTAAATTAGTAAGAAAACTAGTTTACTAAATGTATACTAGAGTATAATATACAAAGAAACCAATAAGGTGGTTAGAAATCTGGCTAAGTTAGCTGCAAAAACGAATTTATCTCATATATAAGATGGACATTCAATTCCAGACCAAAGCAAAGCCCTTATCAACATGGAGAAATTATAGGTTCCATACATTTGAAGATCATACAAGGAATGACATTTAAAATGTTAAAAATGTTTCCTATCTACAAGAGGTCAAAATTAAGCTATTTGAGTTTCTTTTACTTTTTGTACAATACGATTATTGCTTTCATAAGTTAGGGAAATCATTTACAACCTAGCTCACAATAGTTTATAAGGAAGTCTAACAAATTACACATTAGATAAATATGACAATTTACATCAAACAAGTACTTCTACTATTGAGAGTTACTATTTATGCATGACAAAAACCATGATAGTACAATTATACAATGTAGAATAATTAGACAACTATGATATGTCTAGCTTGGATAGTGAATGCTTTTCATCTCAAAGCATGATTATCTTTGTACGGCTTTAATAATTAGATTTGAAAAGTATGTAATAAATAAGCACTATCAACTTACAATACTATTATGATGTAGCATCCCTTCAAATCATAACACTACATCAGGAGGAATTGGATATTGTCATAATGTGTAGCCTATGGATGTTCAAACTAGTTCAAAGGACCACACAAAATAGCAAACAAATATGTTCTTACTCTTACAAGCATGCTTGGACTACTCTTGTGATGCATTCATATTAAAATGATTTAGTCACTAAGGTGAACAAACTGATACAAGATTCAAATATGAACACGAGTTAGACATTTCAAAACTAATATCAAATGGTCTCAATTAATATTCATATTGAACAAATATGATTGGTCTCTTTAGCAATGGCACAACTTAACACTCCAACGATATGAATAGGTGCATCAGATATATACAACAACTAACAACAGTGTATCAGGGCATTTCATCTTCACATCATAATTAGACCCATATAATTTTCACAAGCTTTATTAGAAAACTTCAACAATGTTTTATCTACATATACTCTTGAATAGTTAACAAAGAATTAACATAGAAAATGAGATAATTTGTAATCAAGTTATGAAATTAATAAAAATCTAGCTAATTTTTATAAAGAAAAAGAGTAGAATCATTGCTTCCAACTTTACTCATCTGCTACTTCAAGTTTTGATACCATTTATGAAAACTGTGATACAAGAAAAGAATTTCATAGTTATTTTTGTATAAAATCATTACATTAAGACTAAATCAAGATTAATAAATTAAATTGCAACAAAACAACTGATGCAAAAATAAAAATATGCATATAAGTGCTTTATTAACTGGTTAAATTACCGTCACTCCATGTAAAACTACAACAACAATAGTTGGGTTTCCCTTAATTATAATCTTTACAAATGTGCTACTTACTATAGTTAAACTAAAAAGTTTGGTATAATATAGCTTACTATCACCCATGTCTAACAAACTAATTGCACTCTAGATTCATTCCTTGGAAGAGAGATTACATGTTCGATCCATCTATTTTTAGGTTAAACTTGGTGATCTTCTGATCCTACAAAGGACTCATAAATCACTCAATCTTGATTATATAGTCTAGATTTTTGTTACTAAGTTAAATGCTCATAAATTGTATAGTAGTTGTAGTAAAGCCATTACAAATATTTCTCAAATGCTCTTAAATGTTAATTTATTATTCATTTTCTAGTAATTTGGAAAATAAAAAAATATGACAAAATAATTTAAAATAATTTTGAACCTATATTTTTTAAAAATAATTTAGAAGTAATATTTTTCTATAGAAATATTTTATGAGCACCTCTTTTTAAATTAAAAATAAACATCAAAAGGCATCCAAAAGTTAATAAAATTTCTAGTAAATTGAAGCTTTTCATTAAAATCAATCTTGTAAAAACTAAATTTAGTTTTTAACTTTTTTGATGAGCATATGACATTTTTATACCAAATTTTTATGATATTATTTTAGAAAAATTAATTTTAAATTCAAAAACCAATTGACCAAAATACTTATGCTCTTACTCAATATTGCGTTACCTTTTGAGATAATGAACTCTAAAATATCATGAATGTAAAAATTCAATTAATGTGAACCATAATTAATATAATTTAAATAAAAATTAAATAAGCTTAATACTTGTTATTGTGATATCTAAA
Organism: Vanilla planifolia; assembly: GCA_023846275.1. Classification (NCBI taxonomy): domain Eukaryota; kingdom Viridiplantae; phylum Streptophyta; class Magnoliopsida; order Asparagales; family Orchidaceae; genus Vanilla; species Vanilla planifolia. Next base: position 24,659,846 of record CM043874.1, on the reverse strand, counting down.
CCTTTTAGAAAGGACTTAATTTGTAGTCATGGCTTAAGGATTTATGAGAGAGAATGGTAAAGGCAAAAAAGACTAAATAATATTTTTATATTGAAAACTATCAATTAAGAAGAAACCATGATTTTAAGATAATTGACAGATAGTTATTATCTGGTTTGATTATAATGTGGTTCATAAAACTTTCTAAGTGGGTCACATAGCCTCGAGGCATGGAAGTAGTGAATATTATAATTAAAATATTTGATAATTGGGGGCAAAGAGCTTGACATGATGATTTTTAAGTGTTGTTAATGAATTGATAGTGGAGTAGATGCCATTCCTTGATTCAACCATACATGCCTTTTCATACTTAAGGATCAATAACAACTTCTTATCCTTTCTTTATTTAAGGTTTTTATCTTTGATCCACATTCACAACTAAGTCTTCTCAACTTTAAAAGAAGGAGTTACCATTTCATAACAATGCTTGGTCCACTTGACACGAACCTTGGGATGAACTGGTCTCTAACCTCAATATCATTATGATATGAACAAAGAAGTGGAAATTTTGAGTAGGACTTGTTTCCTTTGGAAACGAGGCCTATCCAAAAGCTAAGATGTCATGCATATGTGTTAAGTTAATATTAGAAATCTTAATGCAAATGATAAGGACCTAGTAAGCTTTTGTATGAAAAATGGACCAACAACTTTACCTAATGAACTAAATATTTATTCATAAAGAAAATGTGTGAAGAAAAGTATTGAATATTGGTAGGTTACCTTAGTAGTTAACCTTAATAGCCATAGATGTGTTATGACAAAATAAGCTCCAATGACTAAATTACAACCTCTAAAGTTTGCATTGCATTTTAATAAAGAAGCTTAGGGTAGTTGGGACTTTTGAAGTATATAAATTTGAGAAAAAGTCCAAGAATCACCTCCATTGATCTTTTTCTTAGAAATTAGTGTTCTTCTTTCCTTTAATTTCTTTGCTCTCTCTTCTTCATTACTTTATTCTACTTACTTAAAGGAAAGATGAGTAGACTTGAGAAAGCATGATGGTGAAGAAATCCAAATAATCTTTGCTTTTTTCCTCTAAAACATATGTTTCAACCTAGCTACAAATGAAGGAAAGAGAGAAGGAATCCAATGTTTCTTATGGTAGCCATACATAGGAAAGGGAGAAGAAGGAATAAGAAAGGATTTCAAGGAAACTTCAAAATAGCTCGATTCAAGGAAGATTCATGGAGAAGGTCTTATTAAGAAAATGAGGTAAGCCTTTACTGTAAATCTACCTTTGGATTAGAAGGGGGTTTAGTGAAGTTCAAGAGTTCAATGTATGAAAAGGCAATACGTGAGAGTTAAAACTTGAATCTATAACCCTTGGAATTACTGAGATAGTGTAACAAAATTCTTGTGAAGATTTTATATGGTTGTAAGTAAACTTATAGATGTAAGTAATTATTGGAAAGTCAATCAATGGATTAGATGATCTAATAAAATAGCAATGGAATCAAAGTCTCTATTGGTCACTCATTAAACGGTTTGATGGTCGATTGATGAGTATGGAAAGGTCCAATTGAAGGTAATTAGATGGTCCAATAAGAATAAGAATTAATCCTAAGTTTTTATTCGACATGAGTTACATAGTTCAACAAATGATTGTTAAGTTTTGAATGATCCAAAAAAGTGGGTGAATGGTCCAATGGGTTTCTAGCAAGAAAAAGATAATGGGAGAGGAATATGCTCCAAGCACTTGATATCTAGTAGATCATCATCAAATGATTCAATGGATGTCGATAAGACGGTCCAATGGAAACAACAAACAATCTAATAGGACCCCAAGACCCAGTGGATGGTAAGTCAAATGAAGTGATCATATAGATTAGATGCTCATCAAACATACATCAGATAGTTTGATAAGAAGGATTAGATTATCAAATAGGTTGATAGATCATCCAATTAGCCTAAAAATGCTTTAGATCTAGTTGGTTAAATAGAGCTCTACTAATGCAATTTAACATAATAGAGCACATGCATCAAATATATGAAAGAAATGTAATCTATGCTCTGTATATGCTAATAAGAAAGGAAGCACAGGAGATTGAATACAAAATTTTCTATTATATAAGTGGGCATTTTGCATAGTGTATTTTTGTGTATGTATGTTGTAATGCTATATTATTTGTATAGACTTAAACATACACGACATGATGTAATGTTGTATTACTTCAAAATATTGTACCTAGGTTACAATAATAGCTATGCATAAATTGATGATTTTTTGCATTTATTGTATGGATACATAGAAGCATTTATCTATGTATTACTTGAATGATTAGATATATATGTCATGAATGAGCAAGAGGTCTATTGACAAGTGAAATGTAAGCAAAGTAATCTAAATATAGAAATTACTAATTTACACCATTCAAATAAATTGGATGTGTAATGTGTATTGAGCTTTGATGATTAAGAAAGAAGGAAAATAGTTTGTGAGACAAATGGTAAGGTGCCATGCAAAAGAATGAACTTAGAAGCTTATATGAAAAGCAAATAACAAGGTTTGCAAATACAACATAAAGGAAATTATCATATACCTATTTGATAAGACAAAGAATTGATAAATGATTAAGAAATTATTGAAATGGCCTTAATCTTGATTGGTTACCCAAGAAGGAAGGGTGCATAAGGATGTTGATCATCATAAGGCAAACACTTGATCAAAAGGAAAGAACTCTTAAGCAAGTGTTATTAAATAAAAAGGCAGCTCAAGTAAAATGAATATGTTTTTATTTATGCTCATAAATGATACAACTTGTTGTAGATGATTATATTTAATCATGACCTTGCATGTGACATGACATAATTTATATAATGATTCGCATGTGATGATAATATTATTATGCTTACTGAGTTTATGATGGTGGATTAGCCTACATTTGGCACCAATAATTTTAGGTGTGCTAAATGAACACTTAGGAACTCAAGTAAACATGTGAGCTTCATGAAATAGGCATAAATTAGGAAGTACTTATTGTGCTAGATTATGAATATTTATAACTTCTTAGATGATATAAAGTGGTGTAATAATTTAATTATACCAAATGTAATAATTACTACATGGTCTTTTATTTTCATTGCAAGTATGTATGTAACTTTATACTTTTGAAAGTGGTATTATAAGCATTTGTTTATTTTCTTTTATATTGTATGGTATTGGAATGATCTACATATACATGAAAAGATAATAAGGTTAGTAAATATGTATATGGATTAAATAAGAAAGAAAAATTAGTGTTGATGAATGTGACACTTGGTGTGGCTATAGCAAATGTCATACTAAGTCTCATGAAAAGAGGATAGAAAGAAAGTTATTAAAATTATAATTATTTTTAGTGATGTAGGTACCATACCTGTCTAGTGTCACTATGTCATATGTGTGAGATTATAGGAAATCGATCTTTAAAATAGACATATGTCTAATATTATCTGAATAGTTGGGATAGATGTAAACTATAAGTCACTTATTGGTATAATTCTTGGATCTAAGGATGATAATGATATAAAAAGAATTTGGTTTAATAATTATATAAAATATTAATATCTAGAATGAATAAGAAAACTTGCATTTATCTAGATTATTTTTAATACAACTAAAATTTGGCAAAATTTCAAATTAATACATGTGCTTTATCATTATAGTCTAAGGTATGAATTCTATTTTATTCATTTTTCTTACCTTTTTATTATGGTATTTCTTTATTTTGGTTATCTTGTTTGATTTATCTAAAGAGATCTAAATCTTATTAGTATTTATTTTACAATTCATACATCCACTATATCATAAGTTAGGGATTCTGATGCCATCAGAGGGGATCACACTTTAGAGTTTTGAGAGTGAGTAGTGCTTGGTATAGGATGAGTAACTAAAAGTATGATAAAACTTTAGTTTAAAATTTTACATATTTTTATACATGTCTTTATATTATATTATACTAGTGATTTTGTTTATGTTTTTAAACTAGTTAATATTTGATATTTTTTCACACCATCATATCTCTATCTAAGGTTTAACATCCTCAAATGATTTTAAATTTATAGAAAATCTTTAATTTTTTTTAATTGATTAAGTATATAATTCGGTGGGGCCTTAATAAAAGGGGTCTTCTAGGCCCATTCTAGATCTCAGATTTGTGACTACATTATATCAATCAGTCAGTAACACATTTCATGTGACAAGCGAAATCACTCATATCCATTGACATTGTTAGAGAAACAATTCATGAGACCCACATAGACACACAAATCTGTTGATGTTGCATTGACCCCTAACTTGATCCATGACACATCGACCTAGATTTGACCTATGATAACCCAAACAAACCCAAATGGTACTGAACCAAAAATGTAACTTTTTAGAAAGCTATTTGGTAATAATTTTGACTACAATATTGGCAACAACTTTTTAAAAATAGAATTTTTAAACCAAAATGGAATCTTTTAAGAAAGATGTTTCGTAACAACATTTGACCAGAAATTATACATTTTTATTTTCTTTTTTTAATTTTATCTTTTATGTTTATGCTCTTTATAAAAATGAAGGCTTATGTTTTGAAAATGATGATATTTGCATGAATAAAATTTTCATTATTTTATTTAGTCTTATTAAGATTTAGAGGTTAATTATAATAAGAACTCTAAGTGCTAATTTATCAGGGCTCCGATCTATGAGGAGAGGTGCGAGGCCTAAGTAGTGAGATGTTGCGGTAGTTTACCTTCAATATCACTCCACATAAATTGGTTCATTCTCTTTTCAATCTATCATAAAATAGCATTGGGTAGGTTGCTAGCCATTAAGTACAAAATGGAATTGAGGAGAGTACATGCTTGACAAGAATGAGTCTACTCCCCATAGATAACATCTACTTTTTTCACCCAGCCAATATGTTTTGAATTTTATCAATAAATTGATGGAAGCTACTTTCTTATGACTCATGTATAGTTAATAGCCCAAATAAGTCATAGGAAGGTTTGTAAATTAAATCCTAACCTCTTGAAATTTTGATTTACTAAGACTATACTCATTTTATTATTGTAGATGACCTTGCTCTTATTTGGTTAATTAAGATGCCCATCAAAACATTGGAAAAGTTGTAAGAACTTGTTAAGATTACAATAGTTTTTAGATATCCTCTATTAAAGATAAATATATTGTCTGCATAAGCTTGGTGAATGATAAGTGAACATGATCTAGGTTGTCTATATAGTAACATTCACTTTTGAGCAAAAAATATTAAGACTTCATTGTAAAACCCAATAAATAAGATGAAAATGATAGGAGACAAAGGATTGCCTTTTTTAAGATCACTTGAAGGTTGAAAGAATGCAATTGGTGATCCATTAATAGTTATTTGATATCCATGTATTATATAGATAATTGGTAAGTACCTTAACAAGCTACTTATCAAAATTTAATTTAGAGAGTATCTTGCAAGGAAATTCTCATGATATTTTATCAAAAGGATTCCCAAGGTCTAGCTTGACACTATAATTGTCACTTTTTGTTCTTTTGTTAAAAGAATATAGTAATTTCTATGCCAATAAAATGTTAATGATAATATCTCTACCTTTTATGAAACAACTTTATATTAGAGAGATCAATCTATTTAAAATTCATTGTATTCATTCTACCATGAGCTTAATGATTGTTTTTTCTATGAAAGTATAAAGATTAATTAGTTTAAAATCAACAAATATTTCTAGATTATTAGATTTAGGAATTAGTATAATGTTTGTGTCGGAAATCCATTTAAGAATTGGAGTATCATTTAAAAAATCTATGGACACATTCAAAAAATCATTGGATACTAAATCTGAATAATAAATGAAGAATCTATCATTGAAATTGTCTGGGCCTGGAGCACTATCTAAATCCATGTTAAAACTTATCTCTTTTAGTTCATAGTGATATCTTGCATGAAACTTTTGTTTTTCTCTTTTGTTAATTGGGAAGGGATGCAATAAAGCATATTTTCATTTTCAATTATTGAAGAGGACTTCAAAAGATTTTGTTCTCTTAGTTGACCCATGTACCATATGAGTCCTTAATACATGAAATGTTTAATCTATTTCTTATGATTGTTCACTTCTAAATAGAAGAATTTTGTATGTCATTCTCATTACTTAAGACATAATTCTAGCTTTTTATTTCTCATAATTCCAGTTTGTTCAAAACTTGTATTAAACAATAATATCAAAATCTACGTCTTTCATCAAGTTCTCATTTGGGCTTTCTTAAAAGAGGACTTCTTTGTTGTTCACTTCATCATTAGCTAATTTGATAACATCAAAGATGTTTGAAAAAATAGATTTGTTCCAATCTTTGAGGAAAATCAAAGGCCTTCATCATATAATAGTTTATAGGAAAATTTTAATTATTCTTCATTGTTTACATAAATGTAAGGTGATTCAACCACATGTTTAAAAATGTAAATTATTTAGGTCTTAAAGGAGTGTCTTTGATGAAATTCAATAGAAGGGATGCTTGATCCTATCCAATTTTGGTAAGGTGATGAATTATAAAGGTTGGAAGTAGATCTATCCATTTCTGATTAACTAAAACCCTATCTAATCTTTTCCATACCTATCGACTATTTTATTTTCTTGCCCATTTAATGGAAGAACTTGAGAAAAGTAAATGTTTAAGATGATGAAGATTTATGTAATCAACAAATTCTTACATTGGTTTCAATTTAATAGTAAAAGATCCTTTGTACCCATCAAAAGATGTGATTTCATTGAAATCACCACCCACCATCCATAGACTTGAAAAGTTGTTAATAATGTGCAAAAGGCTTGACCACAATATTCTTCTATCAGATGCTATGCTTTTAGCATAAATGAAAGTACAACTAGTTTTAGAAATCCAAACTTGATATTTGACAAAGAGATGGATAAATGTTTTCTCATCATTGTCAATATTATAACTAAAGACTTATTTTTAGAGAATACATATCTTGTTTGACCAATTGGTATTACTAAAAATGGAGTTTAATTGTTAATTATTATATCTTATCCATAGAAGACATATGTTCCAACAAGGCAACTAGTCTAACATTATGCATTTTTATAATATTAACTAATCATCTTGTTAACTCTTTGCTAGTAGCCTAATATTTAAAATTAGGAAATTATTCATTAGAACTAGTGTTAACTACAATTTGTATAACACGAGAACTTCTTATGTCGTCTTTCAAGCTAGTTGGTTTTTCTTACATCATCTTCCATTTTTTCTCATCCTTCAACTTTGCACAAGAGTGAACTCCTTAGTTTGGATTTTAAATTTAGAGACCATTGCTCTCTCATGTGCTCTTCACTAAAGAGTTTTAGTGCTTAAATATCATAATGGTGTTGAAGTTTATGCTATAGTGATTCTAAATCAGAGACCATATCTTTATCAATACTTGAATGCCCTTGCCAAAATTTGCAAGTATGGTAAATTTGAAAGGGGCAGTCAATTTGGCAATTTTGGCCTTGTCAATAATCACCGCTAGTTAACCTTTGTAAATTCTTAGAGATTTAATACATATTGGAGAGCTATGTAGAGCGCATAGGACATCAATAAAGAAGCAATTAGAGAAAACTTTTCCCCCATAGGCTACCATTAGAATGGCAACACATAGATTGTAATAACTCACATGTAATAACAATTAAATAATTGTATGATCTTTCCTACTTCAGTCATTCAAGATGACCATTGTTGGTGTTTCTGTTTACATTCCTTCCTGCTTGACTCTAATTGCTTTTTTGATTGTAGCTTCTACTTCAACTAGTTTGAAATGAGGGGATATAAAGGACAAAATTTGCACACGTGTTAAACAACAATTTTTTAACTAAGTGAATGGACTTATTCACTATGTCTACCTCTTTTTAAAGGAGAATTCTACCTCCATTAGAAGAATCAATTATGTATTTGCATTAAGGGCATGCATTTAGAGTATTAAAAGATATACAAGATCTATATGAGTACTAATGAATCAAGAATTCATATATGTAATGGGCTCTAGTAGAGTAAACCATTGAGGAGAAGCACTCAATGCAATTGAAACTCAAATGTCATAAATATTTTGCATTGTGGGCTATTTGTTTCAAATTTATTAAGGGTATGATTATTAGATCAACATATACTATACAAATGTTATTTATTGTTGGTCTAGTATTTGTATGGATTTGTCAATTGCAAATGTTCTATTTGTATTATTGCTAGAATAGGATAGGTTCTATCAGGTTTTTAGTTGGATGAACTTTTTAGTGATCTTCTCACAATTGAGATGGAGTTGGCTAGTAGTAACGAAGAAAGATTAACAAATCGAGCCTTCAAAAGTTGAAGGGGCAATTTTATTAGAGACAATTGAGTCTACAAATGAGAAAGATAGTGAGATTTATGCAGTAAACTTTTTTCCTCATTTTCCCTAACATTTTCAAAGAAAAGGCCACAAAGACATTAAAGGAAGGAAAGAAGAAATAAATAGCATGTTATGAATATAATATGCTAATATGTTTAAAAAGAGTGTCCCAAACTTAAGAAATAAAAGAGAAAAGTAAATAAAAAATGAAGATAATGGAGGCCACTTAGAGTAACAAAAATGAAAGTGCATCAAGTAGAAAGGAGTCAAGTCAAGATGAGACATTCGTTTGTCAAGGCTCTTTCAACATTGTAATAGGACATGCTAAGGTATGAAATTTATTATGTTCAAAATTAATATGTTAATTTTATAAGTTATATACTAAATTTTGCATATTTGTTATTAGATAATAAAAGCATAAAAATGAATATTCTTATCATGTCTAAATTGTCTAGTTTCCAAACTTTTGTGAGACATTTAAAAATGGAAACAAGTTTTTAAAAGTGATGCAAATTTAGTTTTACTAACAAAATTGGCGGCTTTTAACAAATCTCACTAGAACTTCATAGTTAAGCATACAGTGGTGAGGTAACATTGGTATGGGTTTGAAATATAACAAATTACGAATTTGTTAAATGAACATTTTTCAATTTCAAAGTCTTTGAAAAAAGAAATTTATTTCTTAAAAATGAGAATATTGATTTGCAAAAGATACTAAACTACCTTTCTTTGATTGAAAGTGCATTGAATGACCTAAAAGTAAAGCTTTTACTTCTTCATAACCTTATTATAATGAGCTATGTTGGGTCCATTTGAGGAGTAATATCTCATTAAGAAGGAGGTTTCATGAGTTGTATCTCATACTTGTAATGCCTATTCACATAGTATATCACAAACTAGAATGCATTCAAATGATCTTTATTTTGAACCCATATTTGAAACTAGCAACATTTGAATATGAATATTGTGTAGATATCTTTATAAATTAAGACATGTACTATGAGTGTGTTGCAAAGAAAAAATTATTTGAATAAATTAAGTTTGGTTTATATCTTCATTTTTTTTTCTTTATGATTGGTATGAATTAAAAAAAAGATAACACAAATATATTACCATCAATAGTAGTTAATTTTATTTCATATTAAAGCATTTAGAGGAATGAAGACATTTTTATATTCATGGTTTTCCTTTTCTTGGTTAAGATGTATTACTTTGTTACTTATGAATGTCAAATTATATTTTGATAATAAATCAATATATTTTAATCCTATTACTTAAAAAAGAGGATTTTTGAAAAGATTACACACTAAGCAATATATTTATGATAGCAAGTAAAATATCATCATGGTTTATTATTTTATTTTTTTATGTTTTCATGATATTGAACAATAAAGAAGTTTAGGAGATGATGATAAATGAGAATGAGTTGAATAGGGAGATAAATCAATTTCAAAGTATTTTTAATGACTATATTTATTTATTTGAAATAATTTTTTCTCTTGTTATTAATTAATGCACATATTTTGGAAGAGCATTATAATTCTTTTTATATTATGAATTTTAATAAAATTATTTGCTATAGCTTATAAGGGAATAAGGGAAAAGAGACGTGAGGTAGTTAACATTGGAAATTAAGATAGAAAAAAGCTTTATTATATTTTTCTTCATCTTAATTATTTTATTTTCTAATATTTTCCTTCTAAAATTCATAATACCTTTATACTACCTCTAAAAATTACAATTGAACCACCATTGGATTAGTTTCATCATGATTTATCCTAATATATAATTATTTTCAAAATCTAAAATATTTGCATAGGGGCATGCTCTATAGGACACATCACAAAATCGTCATTTCACTTCTCAACTCTATTTTATGCACCATATTGATACCCAAGTATTAAAATCATTTAAACTCTTATTTATCATAATTATATCACTTAAACAAATATTTATGGAAAACTAAAATTCAAGTGTTATAGTCCATAATAATCACATGCTTTGAGGGAGTCCTAAAAAGGCATAGCTAAGGAAGAATTGCATATTGACTTTTTCAAATGCAAATAGAATTATAAGACTAACCAAGACCAACATCAAATCAAGCACATCTTTTAAGTTTACTTGTACTCTTAGCCTTGTGAATCTTTTTCCTTCCACAATTATTAAGAAGTTTATGATACCTACTTGATGGGTTGTGCACAAGAAAAAGAGAGTAAGAAAAAAGTGCATAGAGTGAGTGAAAATAAGAGAGATGATAAAAAAGAGATAAAAATGAAGGACAAAAGAATAAGAGTAGAATTACCAGTATAAGAGACTTGCTAGTCATGGGAATTTGGTTATGGTTTCTTAGAGATGAGATAATTATTGTAAATAAGAAGGAAAGCTAAAAATGTCATAGCTTTTTTCTATTATCCTCGATTTCTTATGCAAAATAACCATAAGAAGAATTTCTTATGAACAAATAACAAGACAAGCATAAACCCATTATAAGGAGTCAATCAAAAGTCTAATAAGAAAAAGCCTAAGTAGACATGCTATGCACTTAATTAGTCATGATGGCTCACTTCAACATCCATGAATGATATTAAGGGAATTGGAGAAAAAATAAAAAGCTTAAAAGAAAAGATTCAAAATTAAGAGAAAATTCATGAACATAGAAAGGAATAAAAAATATTGAGAGTTCTTACATTAAGTTTCTTTATGTCTTCTTTATTTACTTTTAAAAATATTTTTCAAGATCTTAAAGACTCTCTTATTAGTTCTCTTTATCTCTTTATTCATGAATGATATTATTCGTTAATCTTTCTTTTCTTGTAATGTTATTTTTGCTTTAAGTGTTAAAGATACTTTAGATCTTTCTTTTGTAAAGAAGGTATATGTTCTTAATTTACCTATTTTAGACTTGTTTCCTTTGTCATGGAAGTTTACCTTCATGAAGCACTTATTTAGTTTCAATATAATAATCTTTTTAAAAGCCATAATCTATGAAGAACTCATGTTTTAAAGATTATAAAGTATCAAGAACTCTCTCTCATAATTAATCTTGCTCATTGGCATAGTTCTTTACAAGTTCTTAATGACTTTTTAATTGTATGTGCATTTAATGGTGACTTAGTTACCCTTAAGTGTTATCCAAGAGGTGTACATTGAGATGTAGAGTATTGGACATTCGTATAGTATGATAATATATTTCATGCAATACAATGTAATCATTTAGAGGATCAGTCATGAATTGAGCTAAGAAATATTAAGTTTGTGAGTTGAAGTTCATTGTATAAGTATGATAAACTTTTCATATTTATATAATTAGTTTGTGATATGTCTGTGAGATGTTCTCCTCTTAAGTCATTAATAGTATACATTCTTTTTAGAGCAGCAATAATAGAAATTGAAGTGTAGTCATGATAATGAGCAAAAGAAGAAGAAGGAGAAAAGATTTTTGTTACAAAAAGATTAAATCCACTAAGAATTTTTTATAGGGTTCTAAATTTATGAAGTTTTAAGTTTAAAAATTCTAAAATTTTCTCACATAATATTTCCACCTATTTTATATAGAGTTTTAGATATATATTTAATTATAAAATAAAAAAATATGTTATTTTAACTAAAAATACAAAAATTTCTTAAATTTAATAAATTTTACAAGTCTCACACCCCCACATGCATATAGCTACAACAGAGGGACTGTTCACATTCATAGGTACTATTCCCATATATAGACAACCCTTTACATATGCATTGATCATAATGATTAGTATGTGTACTACCATGCTTGGTTGCATAATGCATGTGTAATAAGTCACCAAAGGGACATACAAGCAATGCATATGTGCCTGTCTCATGCGATCATGTGTGCCACACCCTTTAGCATGAGTGCCAATGCTTAGCTAGTGCAAGCTTCAACAAGATTGTAGTGAGCCTCTGAGTGCAACTTCTATTGCTTCATGCTATGTCAATAGTTTTCATCGTTGTTTCCTCTCTTGATTTTTTTCATAATTTTGGATTTAATAAGCTTATAAGTGATCTCTTGATTAGTATATTATGTATTAACAATTATAAGACAATTTATAAATGAGCTGAATTATGTCATACCTATACTATCTCATAGCTATACAAGTATGATAAAATTAATCGATTAGGTTGAGTTAAAATGTGCATTATAATATTAATATATTATATACTTCATATGAGCACAATTAATCTAATAAAATCATTACAAATGAAGCCTAGTTTAATATTTAAACAAATTTTGGATATATTTGTCCTACTAGTATGATATCACTTTAGTTCTAGTATGATACTTATTTACTTGAGAGATTCATTTAAGGACTTAGTCATTTATTAAATAAATTAATGTCATATTAATATAATTTTATTATTATATAAATATAGTCATGCCAAATCAATAATTTTAGCTTCTTGTAAAGTATATCATCTTTATTCAATACTATATTATACAACATTTTTTTTGAGAATTTAGAAATAAGGTTTAGTAATTTATTTCAGTTGTTTAATATGATGATTCATTGTATAAATATGATATCTTGAGAGATTTATTAATAATTAATTGGATAAGCATGTCATACAGATGATCTGATTGTAATGCATATAGTCATTACATAATCTAAACATTGCATTTATACAATCAACATCTCGAGTGTAACAACTAGTTTGATCATTGACCATGTTTTCTTATATGGTATAAATAAGGAGTATTTTAAGAAGAATAAGCTAATGAATTAATTTTTAAATCATTTTACAAGTGAAATAAATTTCATAGCAATAAAATGAGATTCAAAGAGAGAAACAACTTATTCCTATTAATTATTTTGAGTTTATCTGTATCATCTTTCAACTATTGCATATATGATCTTAGTATTTTGATCAGTGACATCCTTATATATTTAGATTTTGTGCAATGTATTTCACTTAAGTTAGTGTTATAAGATTTTATTGCATTATTTGTATAAGTGTTGCACATTTGTATAAGTTGTGTTGTGCTCTTTTTGAGTGATATTGACCTATACTTGGCTGAGATAAAAAAGAAGGAGATTTGTATTAGGTTGACTCCTACCTGGTTATGTGTAAAAATGTATATAAACATTATCCTTACCTGATTATGTGCAAAAAGAAAATGATTGTATTAGGTTTACCTAACATGGCTATGACAAAATGAGAATAATTTTAGTGAAAGTCTAACTATTTGGTTGAGGTTGGATATAAGCAAATGTTTAATTAAATCACCTAAAAATCTCATATATTCTCTTATGTGCTCTTATTTATTTGTAGTTGTTATTACATAGCATATACTCTTACACAAGAATTTATAAACCTAAACAACCTTTTTATAACTTAATTATTGTAATAAGCATTAAATTAACAAGAAATTTCTATTATTATGCATACTTGAGATTACTCAAATTGTTTGAAATTATACAAAATCTTTGATTGCAAAACACTTGAATTATTGATTTTGATTTAGAGAAAGCAATACACTTTTATTATTAACGACTTTAAGAGTAATCAAAGGAAAAGATTTTTGTTGTAACATTGTTTGTGATTGCTTGAATTATTACAATTTAGATTAATTTAAGAAATTAATAACTTTATTCCAATCATTTTCTAAACAAAGCTTTCATAGGTTTTAAAAGTACTATTAAGTGATTTGATTTTGCCTTAAAGTCTAAAATTTGTATAATTTACCCCCTTTTTACAGACACCGTGCTTCTTTCGATTCAACAACTATTAATTTTTTTGTTAGTTTGTATCATTTTTCTTATTATTTTACCTATTGATTTGTTTCTATAGCTATAAGCTTATCTACTGAACTTGTGAATCTTATCTCTTACATTATAAGTTAATACTTTGATGTTCATAGAGTTGGAAAACCTAATGACAACCAAACAAGTTCTCAAAAGAGTTGTGTGGAGAGTTATATGGGTTGTTTATTATTGTAATTTGTATTATTTGAGAATTATATTTTAAACTTTTTAATTGCATGATTATGGCTCATTGTTTTATTTCTAGTTTTGGGAAAAATGGATTGAAAATAATATTGTGCTTTATCACCATTGTAACTTAGTAGTTTGATAAGGTCCTCAATTTGATTACTTCTTTTGATATTTTCTCAACCTTTTCTATATTTTATGCATTATTGACTAAAAAGGATATACATTGCATGATAGTTTAACTTTCATTTATTGATCCTATAATGGAGACTCAGCCTATATTTTTGTTAACTATTTCAAAAAACATTGGATGCTTATTATGGGGCTCTTTTAGAGAAAAAAGATGAGATGATTACTTAGCATGGCACTAGTTTTGGTATTACTTTAATTTAATAATGTAATGGGGATTTGGATATTTGAATGTAATAATGAATTGTTATGCTACAAAAATAGATTCATTATTTTTTATATTTTAGCTTCAATTTTAATTATAAAAGTCTAGTTAACTTATGCATTATTACAATGAAATCTAAGGTTTAAATTTATTATCATATTTTATTTATCTGACATGTAAAAAATTAATTTAAAAACTTTATCAAATTGTAGTATAAATTAATTTACTTAATTTAATGATTTATTAATTGGGTCAAAACTTGAGTAAATTGTGTGGCACGAGCACAACCATGATAGGGTAGTGTTAAGGCAAAAAGGATAATCAGCTTGATTACTTCCTAAATTAGAGTCATACATATAGTAATTGATTAGGTCATGCTATAGGTATGGTAATAATCCAATAGATAATGCTTACGATGCTTTGATGAGGGTTCTTTAACTATGGAAATGTGGTTGATCTTACATAACATGGGTTTTATGATTGTAGGATAGGGCAAGGTTGGTAATCCTCTCTAAACATGATCCTACAATAAAAAAAAGACATGGTTATACCCATAAACCATAGGTTAAGGTAGGATCTCCTCAAACCATGATTTAATTATTCATCTCACTAATAGAGCAATTTCTTTTGGGGTCAACAAGAATTAGTCCAACTAAAGTAAAGTTTTTGGAACACTTTCTAAGATTTTCAAACATTAAGAACCATCTAATTTAGATATATAATTGAAATATTATGACCAAAATACAAGTCCTATCAAAAAGATTTAAACTAGATCTAATTATCTTATTTCATGATTCAACAATCCATTCAAAATGAAACATACAAATTTAATTTCCAAGTTTGAATTTTTCTAGTTAAGGATCATTTTAAAATTTGTCACTGTAAGAAAATTTAAATAAAGTTTTACTAATCTATAAGGATAAGAGAGCTACATTGGATGAAGGAGAGAGAGAGAGAGAGAGGAGAATGATGCAATCTTTTTTTTACATGAAAATCCCATTTGTGGTAAAAATCATAGTTGTTGATTAACAAATGATTTCACTGATAAATAGAAAAATTGTTTCACTAATAATAAGAAGGAACAAAGGGAAAGTTCTCAAAAGTTGCTAAGATAACCTTTAACGAAAAAACCATCAAATATGAATAGAAAGTCAATAAAGATGGTTGAGAAGATACTCATAGTTTTATAGAAGTAGAAGTTGTGGCTTATAAGTAAGTCTATATTGTGGATCTATGTTGTAATCATATGATGCCCTATCACTTTTTTAATATTTTTCTTTACATACAGTTGTATGATAAGAAGTATCTTCATTTTAGTAAGCAAACTTTCTCTTTAATGAAAATATTGATTGTGCAATAATATTCAATACTTTTATTTGTATATAGTCTACATCATTCTTAATTATCCAAGTCATGATTTCATATAAATGAACTTTACAAAATGTCGACAAGAAATTCCAATCCCTCCTCATTATCAAAAAGCTTTAGATTGTACTTAATAGCATTTAAGTCTCCAAGAATGTAATAGCACACACACAAAATACATTTATTAGGTGAAATTATATTGATGGCCATATTTTGGGGATGTTGCTTTTCACATGACATGGAATACATCAAGTCATGATTAGTTTATTTCATATCAATATTGTAAATCTAATTTAGTGTTCTACATAGTTTTGCATTATATTATTGAGTTGAACTTTGTCAGATGTTCAAAATAAAATTTTGAAAGTCCAATTTAGAGATAAATCTAAATTTGATAAAAAAAAAAGGATCGTGTTAGATTGAAAATGTTGCTTTTTTGTGTGTGGTTTTTATTTGTCTTAAAAAAATATTATAAAAGAATTTGTGTTATAAAAGAAAATTGTATGACATTGTGTACACCATTTATTATGAAATATTTAAGAAAAATCAATAGATAAAGGTTAGAATATTATTTGAATAAGTTAAGATTTGAAAAAAGAGAGATCCTTATGAAATTTAAGAATAGAATTTCTAGAAAAGGATATTAATCATATAATTTGATCTAAATGTTTTCTAATATTATAAAGTATTGAGAGCCAATATTGAAACAATATGATAAGAGATTTTGAAAAAGATAAATTCTAATTTAAAATTTTGGATTTAATAGGTTGAATAGGTCTTGACATTTGTTATTAATGTATTTAATATATATTCTTATAATCTGAAGAGTTAATAAAAAAAATTTTTGTTAAAAATGAATGTTTAATATATTTCCTTTTGCTTTTTTCTTAGTATTGTGATCTTAATCCAATTTCCCTTGCTATCCCCCTTAGATACCCTCACAATATTTTTTTATTACATTGTTATCCAATATGGGTCACCTCTTGTTATTGTTGGATGCTTGATCTTTTACTCAAGTAGGGATCACTAACAATACATTTTTTTTTTTTTTTTTTTTTTTTTTTTTGAATCAAAAGAAGGCATAAGCCATACATTGTTGAGGTTAATGTAAATGTGTAGAGAAATGAAGCGAATTTTTTTGAATACTTTTGTGATAATATCGCTTATTGCAAATGATACACTTAGATCCTACTTGATAATGTCTTGTAAATCTATAATTTTTTAATGGATTAAAAAAACAAATTTTGGGGAAAAAAACTTTTTTAAATTAAATTTCAAACTCTATTTTAGAAAATTACCTTAGCCGAATGCCTAAAGTGCGTTTGGGTTTTGAAGTTGGTTGTACTCCAACAAATAGTTTAATATATCACTGTTACTTTGTACAAAATGAAGCAAATTTAATTTCCCTACCTCTAACGAAGCGGACTGAACGGCAGTACGGAGGCAATGAAGGCCGGCCGGAAGAAAAGCGACACAACGGCGCCTTCTGACGCGACGCAGGTTGCTGCCGGAGACGAGATCGTCGTCTCGCAGAAAGATGATGTTAATCTTGACGACGGGGTAGAGCGGGATGACGAGTTAGAAGAAGAAGAAGAGGAAGAAATCGACGAGGATGGGGACGAAGAGGGTCAGCAGCAGCTCGAAGTCCTCCAAGAAGGGGAGGCTCCGAAGCTGGAAGAGGGATTCTACGAGATCGAGGACATCCGCAAGAAGAGAATGCGTAAAGGCGAGGTCCAATACCTCATCAAATGGTAGGCTTCCCCCTTTCTCAACGATATGCTAGGGTTTCCTCTTTCCCAATAATTTTTTTGTGACATTCCCCCAAAAAAACTACAATTCTTTGAAGGCGTGGGTGGCCGGAAGCTTCCAATACCTGGGAACCCTTCGAGAACCTCAAGTTCTGTGCCGACTTTATCGAGGCCTTCGAGGAGAAGTCACGGTCTCGCAAGTCTTCCGGACGGAAGCGCCGCCGGAGAGGAAGCGGTCTCAACAACGCTTTTGTCAAGAAGAAGCCCCGCTCGTTTCGGGGCGAGGAGATTCCTGCTCTCACTGAACACAACAGTGATGTTTGCGAAGGAGAAAGCACGGAGAAGGACCATGAAGAGGAGAACCAGGTGACAGAAGAGGTCGAATTAAATGGGTTTCAAGACATTGATGATCAGAAAGAAGACGGCAATAAGGAATCTGGGCGCATCTCTGTCCAGCTTAACGAAGAAGAAGGCTGGATGGAAGATGGGTCCTCCAAGATCGAGTGTACCCAGCCAGTGGGATCAAAGAAGAGGAAGTCTGGTTCTGTGAGGAGGTTCAAGCAAGATTTGCACATGGAAGTACAAGACGAAGCACGCGATGTTGCGCCAGGAAGTGAAAAGCTGGGAAACGAAGATGTGGACTCGAATGAGAACGAGGAGGAGATTGGAAACAAAGCCATCAAGCTTTATGGTTGTGCAAATCTGCCTCCGCCCACCATTACCAAGATTCTTAAGCCTGTTCGCTACCATGCTTCTGTCATCGATGATGTGCAGCAAGTTTCTATAACTTTCAAGGCATTGAGGTCTGATGGGCAGGAAGTACTTGTGGATGATAAGGATTTGAAACTCAACAATCCCCTGCTTTTAATCAGCTATTATGAGCAGCATCTCCGTTACAGTCCTCTTTCTTAAGATGCCACAGTGCTGTTGAATTAATTGTTGACCTGAGAGATGCCTGTAGCAGAAATTGGCTCTTGCATATCAAATTTGCAATTTAGTTGGAGTTGAACATTGCTTCAGGTATGCTCTTTTAGGAAATGACCATGTTTTAAATTGGTAAGAATGTTAGAGATCTTTTGTATTGGAATTTCATGTGCAATTCCTTTGGTTTATGTTATTACCTGTAACTTGTATGTACATTCAACAAGTAATTACATCAGACCACTTTCAGAATTGGTATGCCTGTAGGATTGGTTAAACTAGCAATTGGTTTGTTTGATTCTGTGAAATTTGAAATCTTGTCGCAACTAAAAAAGTATTAGATTTCTTTCTTGATGGAATTAAAAGCATCATTTTTCCAAATTTGGGTTACCATTGCTTTTTCCCAGGGTCTTCATCTTCTTGAATGAATGGTGGTTGATCTTGTTTGCTCTATTTAAAATGTTCAGTAGGTGTTTGCAATCTAAGTACAGTATTTGTACTCATAAGAATCTTTTTTTGTTTATTTTCTTATTTTGAATTTAGCATTCTTATTACTCTTTAAAAAACCAAATAACTAACAAAAATAAAATGCATGTGATTCCTTTAACTTTGAATGCAATTCCAAATACCTCTACATGTAAGATATAAATATTATATCAAACATTCTATGTATTTTATATTGTTGGTTGAGCTTATTCCTTTATACGAGTTTAAATTCACATCATGCAAGTTTCATCAAGCTGAACAATCCACAATAGAAATAGCCTCATGGTAATGAAGAAAAAAGACAAATATAAACTAAGGGAATGTTTTGATTTGTAATTGCTATTTAAAAATAGTTTTTTTTTGAAAGTCAAAATGTATGTTTTTTTAATAAAGGAATTAATATGAGAAAAGAATTTCATTAAATTCGTTGCACATTTCTTAAATAATTTTTAAAAGGAATTTCTTAATAAGTCATCAATTTTCTGAAAATTAGATCCTAGATTTTGCTTGTCATGGCTCTTCCATAAAATAGCATATTCTTAGCATAGCACAATAATTTTATTAAGAATTTTTTATAATAAATAAATTTGTGTAATATATGAAAGGATAATTTTTATAAATTATAAATTTCTTAAAGTTGCTTATAAACAATACACAAAAATTCAAACAGCAATTAATTGTTTTACATGTATGCATATGAAATTCTTTCAATCCATCATCCACCTTCAAGTATAGCAGAACAAACAGTAACCAAAGGTTTAGCAAATGCAACTTTGTAAAGGTTCTGTTTGCTTTCTAAATTTAAACCATCAAAACAAATAATATAAATCAAACAAATAATTGCTCTTAAGCATCAAAAGTGTTATTGTAGGCCATTCGAGAAAGTAATACTTTTTATGGTGCATGATATTACAGCATTTAAAACCTAGAGTTTTGAAAGACAATTTATGTCACACCATAAATATATAGAATAAGCCTTTTGTAGATATTTCATTTAATGGATCATACTACACAAAATATTTTTTCCTCCTTTTGTGTTTTTTTAGTATAATATATTTGTTTTAAATTTTTTAGTCTTTCAATCAAATGAAAAACTTTCTATAAAGATGTTTATGTTTTTAGTTCATATATTTTTTATGATATCATAATTAATCATTCATAGTATTCTAGCTAATTTAAAAGTTCAAATTAATAATAGTTCATTTGTCTACTTTTCTTGACAAGAGAAGACATTTTGATCTTAATATAATTGACTATCATTTTGTACATGTCTATTTTCAATTTTTTTCTCATATTGTTTGCTTTTACTGATAAAAGGAGAAATCCAAGTTTTGCATAAGCTACTTGATTTTTGTCTAGAAAAGTTCATCCCCTTCCTCTTGCTCTTTGTTCTTTGAAGGTGAATCATGATTTTTTTTTCTTAGTTTCCTACATTCTCCAACAAATATTGTTAGTAGGCCTTAACGAGATAGACACTAATTATGTACAATATGAGTGTTTTTCTCATTCATGTTGAGAAATCTATTTACAACTTTTATTCTTTTCATGGATAAATCTTTTCTTCTCCTTCAACCTCTTATCAGTTGATTAAGACTTTAAGAATTGCTTGTGCATCTTTTATGCGTAGGGTCTCCTTTTGCATTCCTCAATACTTGAAAGATGTCATTAGCTTTTATGGAATAATTTTTGCTTAATTGAATCCTAACCCAATAGCAATTATCCATCTATTTTATAAGTGGTGTAAAACCTACAATATAGACTAGAGCATTAAGCATTTTAGGAGTTTATTTAAATTCAAAAGATATGAAAAATGAATAAGAGTGGTTAACTGTTTGATAAGTAACTAATAGATTCTTGTTTTATGAAAAATCATATTCTTGTATATATTGGATGAAGAGATACTTCTTTATTACCTCCAATACAATCAAAAGATGAAAATAAAAAACAAACTAAAAAAAAAAGACTAGAAACACTTGCAATCTTGAGGGATAGAAGATTAAAAGACACAATCTTTTCAAATAAAACATACATATGTAAGAATAATAACCTGAATAAAAAATTTCATAGATTGATACTCTTTTTACCATTTATTTTCTTAAAAGATTATTAAAAAAAATTTTTGAGAAAAAATGGAGGATTAAACAAAAAAGAAGAAAATAAATCATAAAAGGTATTTTCTTAAGGAGAAGAAAAAGTTTCTCCAACCTTTTCTTAGAAAAAATATTGAAGAAGAACAACAACAAGAAAAAAATATGACTACTTAAAGCTTTTTGAGAAACATACAATTGATATTAGTAAAAAATTTTAGAAATGAAAGAAACATAAGACACATGCCAAAGCAAAGTTATTATTAAAAGATGAGGAAAAAAGAAGAGGTCCAAGAGAGCTACTAAAACTAAAAGAACAACATAAAAGTGTGCATAACACTTTGTAAATAGAGACAACTATTTTAGATTTAAATTTTCCATCATTGATCTTAATAATTCAATGATGCTAGTCAAACCATGTGTTGAATAGGATGAGTCCTTAAAAGGATACAACCTCACAAAATATAAAATTTTAAGAGATGATGAACGTTGACCAATGCACTTAGTTTAAGTCAATTACTAGTTCATCCTAATGAAATGAAGAATTAATTAACCACAAATCCCCAATATCTAGGGTCGCTCAAGTTAGTAGAGGCTGATATGGTATATGTTATACCATATCATAAACTTATAGTATTTGTTTATACTAATTTAATTTTCCTTTTCCTTTGGTTAATTTTCAAAATGCTTACTCTATTAGAATGCTATAATCAAGTTCCACAAAACCCATTTCAACTCTCTTAAGAATATCTACAACCTCATAAATGCTAAAGAGACCATAAAAATGCCAATGTTAAGCCATCTATAAAAGTAGAAGCTCGAAAACTGGACATTAATACATTGACAGTGGAAAGGATGCCCCGAAAAAGAAACTCATTAAATCCATAATAAAGAATTAAAAATTAAAGAAATTTGAAGAAGAGATGGATTTCTAAAGGAGAGAGATCACGTAATGGCCAAAAATTAAAAATATAGAAACAAAGGAGAAAAAGAAATAAAATGATTAGCTGAAAAGAAGATTTGGCTTGAGATGGCTTAATAGAGCCAAATCTATTAGGATGTCATCCAACTCCAACCAAGTTAAGGGGAAGATAGAAGTCCTAAAATATAATTTGAAAGAATTTAAAGGAGTGCTAAAACAAATAAAAAATGAAAAAAAATTGTTAGCATAATTTATAATTGAGCCTTTTAGAGAATGAAGTATAGAAAATTTCCAAGCACTAAAAAACTTCATAAACTCAAGATAATAGTTTGGTTTAAACTTAAACATAATGAATATAGGTATGAGGCTTTGAACTCCTTCCTTGTGGGAAAGAACTTAT
The DNA here is from genome assembly GCA_023846275.1 of Vanilla planifolia. NCBI lineage: Eukaryota > Viridiplantae > Streptophyta > Magnoliopsida > Asparagales > Orchidaceae > Vanilla > Vanilla planifolia. Next base: position 24,637,188 of record CM043874.1, on the reverse strand, counting down.
CTTGAAGCCACAACTGAAAGATTTAAATTCAATTTGGTTTTATCCATTCCAATTTAACACAAGAGAGCTAATAGAAAGATTTTGTTTTAAAGAGGAAAAGGATTTTAATTATATGTACAAATGAGAATAACTAAGGAGAAAATATCAACATGTAAAAGTTTTTTATAAGTACTTTACTTATTTGAAAAATGAAGTCATATTTCTAATCAATCATTTGTTATGTTTCATGCATGGTTGTTACTTATTACTTTTCTTATTATGTCATAAATTATTTGTTGTTATAATTCTAGTGCATAATACTTTAATTCTTCACATGGCATTGTAGAGTTCATAACATTCTCACATAATTGTGGGGTTTTTGTGTGTCATAAAGCTTAAACATAATTGTACATTGTATGTTTTTAGAATCATTGAAGTTTTTCACGTTATTATTGGATTTAATCTTAAAATCATTAGGGTCTTATGATTCATATTGTATACTCAATTTCTTGAAGTGCTTTTAATTTCACTCATAAAAATTATGAACCATAAATCTTAAGACTTAAACAACCTGAATCTCATAAATTTTTCTATGTTTTTTTTTACAAAGTTACTTTTGTATCCTCCCAACACTGAAAGACTAGACCTTAAACTATTTGAATCTCTTAAATTTTGCTATGTTTGTCATGTATGTGTGCATGAATGATATTCTTTCCTTTATGGTAATCAAAGAGGTTACTAAAATTTCAGCATTAAAGTGTAGTATTCTTGCATGTTGGATTCTTTTCTCATAATAGCTAGAGCTTTTAATTTGGTAGTGATTACTTAAACCTATTAGTTTTCCACTTGAACTAATTAGGGCTTTTGATTTCCTGTGATTAGTAGGGCTTGGATTACCTAAGGGAAGTATGACTTTTGCTTATAAAGGTTTAAAGAGAAATTGCCAAGGGGTTTACCAAACAAAGCCTTTGTTTGGAATAAAAAGAAAAAAGAAAAAACTCTAATGTTAGGAGTATTCCAAATTTGTAAGTAGAGCTCCCTAGACTTTGTTAAAAACCCATTGAAAATTTATTGCAAAGTTTTCATATCTTTTTGTTTTGTGATGATTGTCATGTATATATCATCAAAATAAGGAAGAAAAGTGGTTAATTTAAAGAACAAAAGTATTCTTCACCATTTTATTGTAATAAGGATATTTAAACATAGAATCTTTTTAGGTCATTGTTGCTTTATAACCATGGCAATTTTTAAATTCATGTGTTTAAAATTTGTATGTATTAACTCTTATAACTTCTTTGATCATAAAAGGTCCTCTAAAAAATTGAGATAGTTTTTCCAAGCCAATTTTTATAGTGGGATTAGATAATGGTAAGTACTAGACCTCTAATATTAAACATATGGACTCTAATATATTTGTCAAAATAATTCTTGATCCACTACGATGTTTTGCCCTTTTAATAATTGAATAATTTATTAGCAATTTGATAGGATCCAAGTTTAAATTTGAAGTCTTGTCTTGAGGACCATCCAATCATTGTTTTGATGTTTAGGAAATGTTAAGGTAGCTTCTACACATGTAGTACAAGATTTAGTTTCATGTCTTATGCTAACATGACATCCTTTAGTCAGTCTTATGCTTAACTTTAGAATGTCCATGATATATTTGTTAGCAACTTCTGCTTGGCCATTTACCTGCAAAAAGTTACAAAAAATAACCATCATATTCCATTATTAAGGCAAAAATTTTTATAATCTAATTGTTTGAATGACCATCTATTATCTATTATGATTGCAAGGGACACTCTGTATCTACGTATAATGCTAGATCGTAAGAATTTATGGTATGGTGCTCTCTCTAAGATGTTTATAGTTCAACTTCATGTTGAACTTTTGAGGTTTAATAATCACAAAACTAAGCTTGTATTAGCTAATTATTGTTTTAGTTGTTGAGAATTAACAATGAATAGTTGGTAATAGAGCAAGATACACATACATCTTGGAATGGATTGAAGCTTGATGACCTTTGCTCAAGGATGGCCCAACTTGGAGATCTTGGAGCCTTGTGTTATAAATAGTGAAGGACTCATACTACAAGAAAGAGGTAAATTGTGATATTTAAATGAAGCAATAAATAGCTATTTTGATAAAACAATATTTTTCATTTTAAATAAATAAAAATAAAATAACAACTAAGGTAAAAAAACAAAAAATTTGAAATAAAATCAACAAATAAAGATAGAAGTGCATATAGAGAATTTTTTAAGTCATTTGACTTGACTAATGCCTACATTCATCCAAAATCAACTTGATTAGGCTTCCACTAACCTCTTGTTTTCATAACAACAAATAAGGATAAATCATATTCAATAGGATACTCAGAGGATATACCAAAAATAGTAACCAATTATAACTAATGTTATAGGAATAAACTCTTTACAATTTAGCACATAAAAAGTCTCATACCTCAAATCATTTACAAAAAAACTAAATGCAAAATATATTATTAATATAAGCAAGAAAAAGTAAAGTGCTGATGAATAATAGACATTGTAAATGCAATGCAATTACTCTAATAGAAATGATAATGAATTTCTTAATTTAGCTTTTCATGTTCAAGTTCTTGAATGTGCAATGTATATCATTAGTTTATTCTTTTGAAAATCAACACCTATTTATACTAGATATAATCCTCAACTTGATTATGAAACTAGAAAAGGCTAAATCACATCAAAATGCTTCAACTAGTCATTATATTTTCAAGATTTAGATCATATTAATATGTTAATAAGATCATACAATAGTGATAGATGTTTAGATCATATTACCCTGACAATGTGTTTATCTGATCAGTTTATTTTTATTAGCACAAAGGTATCATACATATACATATGATATCATACAATACAAATAGAACAATGTCTCTTGCGACCAAATTCTAAGCTTTAAGAAAAATGTTATCTGATGAAGTAAGTATGATATATATCCAATAAATGGTTAAGCCTTCAAAGAAAACTCTTAAGTATGTATCGTATTGATACAACAATAGTATCATAATAGTGTGATAGAAATTGGTTTAAAATTTTCCTATGTCTTAAATTAGGTCTTATTTTTTTGATTGATTGTGCTAGTCTAAAGGTAGATTGTCACTATTTGTATATTTTTTTCATAGAAGTCAAGTTCTCAAAAAAAATATCATATAATGTAATCGTAATATATATATATATATATATATATATATATATATATATATATATATATAATTGAAATAATCATACACATATGATGAACCTTATTGCATTTGCATGAGGACAAGTGTTGTGAAGTCGACTATCGTACATGTTTGATACAGATTATCTTAGTATAACATATAACATTGATCGATGAATGTACTCTTATAATATAATTATTATATTAATATGATGTTAAGTCTATACTTTTAGGCTTAATAATGATTGCATAGTCTAATGCATTATCATTCATATATGTGAAATGATTTTATATATTGATTCACGTACTCATACGATACAAATAGAATATTCATACCATACAGTAAACACATCAATTAATAAATGTTCAATTACGACACAAAGACTTCATATAAAATTGAGTTTATACTTTTATGATTTAATATTAATCATATAAGTCTGATACATTAATCATCCTAATACATTTAAAAATTATATATATTGATTTATGTACTTATACGATACAAATATTATACTCATACTGTATGCAAAACAATAATATAATGAAGTCGTACTAATACAGTATAGTAATTTTATTAGTACACATAATAAGCACTTTTATTAACTTATATAAAATTTTCACTAAAATGAATAGATATGATGTAAAGACTTCGTATTGATTATATATAGCATTAGCTGATCCACACAATAGAAAATGCTCATACAAGGTGAATCCTTTAAATAAAAAATTTTACACATAACTTCAATCTAGGTGATGGTTACACCTGTATAATGGGTGCATTGTACCTGTATAATTCTAACACATGTTAAAACTATAGCTAGAAATATCATTGAGTATGACATTAAACTTCATATTGTAAGACCATTATACAATAAACAACATTACTTGAGTTAAGTAGTTTATTAGCTATATTTTCTTAACTAGAGGCTTGAGTTGAACTTATAGTAACTTATAAAAATATTAATATGATCATAATGTAATTATAAAGATCTTAATGACTTAGATGAGATTTAATAGGAGAATGCATGGGTTTAAATATGTAATGCAATTCTAATTGTGTTACTTTTGCAAAGCATAAGCGTTCAACATTTTAACTCGATAATTTAGTAGAAATGCATAGCTCCATGTGGATTAGCCATGCCATAAAGAGCTCGGATCGGAACTCTATGATTTGAAGGTTGAGCCACTAATGAGCAAGGATCTTTAATCATCTACTTCAAATACAAGATCTTTGCTCTAATCAGTAAGTTAACTTTAATAAAATGTCTTTAAACAAAATCAACTATACTCTAAAGTTTAAACTACATGTTCACAAAACTCAAATAATTATTAGTAATAAATACTTTGGTTTTGTGATCATCATCTTAAAGATATAATAATCTTCCTTTGATGATTACAAAACCAATGCTAGAAATAAATATTATAATAAGAAACGATTTAACATCTATTAGAATATCTATAATAAGATTAATTTACTATAATATACTTTTTAATTTGTTTCAATATATACAAAATTAGAATTTCACATAATAGCAGCATAATATATCGATTTATAGAACAATAATTTAATATAAGCTACACATATAAGAATTTAAATAAATAAAATTTAAACATATACAACCAACAACCAGCTCCACCTTAATGTATGCATACATATAACTCATAATCACATAAGTTTTACCTTCCAACAAACCATATAACAGCTCATAACAACTCAATTCCCTCAAAATCTACACTCCCTCTAAAACTATGCATTTAGTTCTCTTTGAATTCTAGTATCCTAAATTCTAATACTAAATTCCCTCCTTTTATAAAAAATCAAAGGGGTTAATTACACTTAAAAATAATTTGTCTTGTAAAGGCTTCTATGGACAATGGTTTAATAAAACTATGAGATAGTTGAACAAATGAAGAAATAAAAGATAATTGAATGTGTTTCTTCTCAACATGTTCTTTAATAAAAGAATATTTTATCTCAATGTGCTTAGTACGAGAATGTTTAATAGAATTTTTTGTTTGAAAAATCACACTAACATTATCACAAAATATAAGAATATTGGTAAAATCTAAATCATAATCTTTTAATTATTGTTTAATCCATAGAACTTGAATTACATAATTGTATGCAATGAAATACTCAACCTCAATATTGGATAGTGCAATACAATTTTTCTTATGATTGCCCATGAAATGAGTCAACCAAAGTCAGCTAACATATACTAGAAGTGCTCTTCTTATCAGTTCTACTACCAACAAAATTAGCATTTGTATAATTTGCTAAATCAAATCTAAATTTAGACTCGAGATACCATAGACCTAGTGATTTGGTGCTAATAAGGTATTTAAAAGCATGTTTAATAGCCTGGAAATGTGATTCATTAAGGTTTGTCTGAAATCCAACACACAAACTAACATTAAATATTATGTTTAGTCTACTTGTGTAAGGTATAAGAGTAAGCCACTCATTCCTCTAAACATTCTTATGTCAATTGGTTTTCCGATCTCATCTTTTTCTAAAAACATGTTTTTATAGGAGTTTTTCTCGCCTTCATGTCTTCAAATCCAATTTTTTTAGCAACTCTGTTAAATATCTGGTTAGTGAAATAAGAATCCCCTCACTAGTTTGCCTAACTTAGAGTCTTAAAAAACAAGTCACTGATCATGCTTATTTCAATCTCATTCTCCATTAACTTTGCAGATCTCTCACAAATGTCTTCATGTGTAACTCCAAAAATGATGTCGTTCATATATGCTTGACGAACCATCGTTCATTTGAATTTTGAATAAATAAAGTATTGTCAACCTTCATCTAATCAATTTAAAGTAAAAAAACATAATCTTTCATACCAAGCTCTTGGGACTTTTTTAGCCCATAAAGTGTCTTCTTTAACTTATAAACATGATCTAATTTATAATAAACTTTAAATCTTGGTATATATTCTACATAAACTTCTTTATTGATAAAATTATTCAAAAATACACTATTGGCATCCATTTGATATAATTTGAATCATTTATTTTATGCATATGTAAATAAAATTCTAATAGCCTTAAGTCTTGTCATGGGAGCAAGGTTTCATCCACACCCATTCTCTCAATCTGACAATAACTTTTTGCACTAATCTTGATTTATTTTGGAATACTTTTTTATTTTTAGCTATCTTATTTTTGAACACCCACTTTATACCAATGATTGATTGATCATTCATCATAAGTACAAGATCTCACACTTGATTTCTTTCAAATAGTTCTAATTCCTTGTGCATGGCAACTATCCATAATGGGCTCAAATTTTGAAACAAATACGACATGCTAGCTTATTCTCATACTTCACCGATGATCAACTTACTAAGATGATTTTTAGAGAACTTTCATTATTTCACACTTTTGGTCTCATCTTCTCTTATTTTTGTTTCTTTCTTGGCTTTTTTCATAAATTCATCCTTAAGACTTAATTCCTCTAACTTATTTAGCTAATCAAATGGTGGTTGACTACAAGAAGCTTTAATAGGAGTTTCATTAAATCTCACATTGATTTATTCTTCAACAAATCAAGTTATTTTATTATTCACTCTAAAAGCTCTACTATTAGTTGAGTAACCAAGAAAAATAACTTCATTTCATTTGGTATTAAACTTATCCAAACTACCTTTCTCATTATTTAAGATGAAACATAATAAATAAAAATGAGATATTGTTTGCTTCTTATTAAATATGAGTTCATATGTAGAGGCATTAAGAAACAACCTTTTAAGTAACATAATATTTGAGTATAGTATACTCATTTAACAAATATCTTGTTGTATTTAGCAATGATCTATTCTTTCTCTAAATAACTCCGTTTTGTTCAAGGTTTCTTAATGAAGCAAATGAATACAAAACTTCAGGTTCTTTGCAAAAATTAGCAAATAACTCATTTTTAAACTTACCCCATTATTACTTCTAATGAAACTAAGGAAAGCTCGTGTTTTTTTTCTATCTTGCCGATTAAATGTAATTTTTTTTAAAAAATCTCACTTTTCTTTCTTACAAATAATACCCAAGTAAATCTTAAAAAATTCATCTACTATCACATTCCATATCTTCTACCTCCTAGGCAATTCAGATAAATTGGACCAAACGAACCTAAATATAGAAGTTCTAATGGTCTTCCCATGTATATCTCATTTATGGGTTTAAAGCAGGACTTTATCTCTTTTCTTAGCTAGTAATGTCCACACATATGATCATTGCTCCAATGTCTATTTGTGATATACCTTTAACCAAGTCATTCTTAATGAGTTTCTTGAATAAGAATTTTCCTAAATGACATAATCTCCTATGCCATAACATTGAATTATTGTCGTAAGGAGTGAGGCATTTTAGTCCACTATACTTAACCATATACAAATACCAAACAAAAGTTGTCTTTCCCATGTATAATGATAAATATTATCTTTATTTATAATATATTTATTTTTATTCAATAAAATAGTAAAATCTAAAAAAATAATTAACTAATACTAAGAATGTTGTTTCTTAAATCTTGCATAAGAATGGCCCTTTTTATTGATGTAAAAGAGTTACGCATGGTTGTTGTTCCAATTATCTTTTTAGAATTATTGCCTAAGATAACTTCACCCCTATTATAAGCCTTTAAGTTGATGAACAATGATTCATCTTTAGTCAAGTGTCGAGAACATCTACTATCCAAATATCGCATTCCTTTCTTGGTCCTTAAAGGAAGACATACCTACAAAACAAAATCAAATATTAGATTTGGGAACCCAAACTTTTTGGACCACATATCTTAAAATAAATAAGATTTAAACTATCCTTCTTTACCCAAATAAATCTAGAAGATTTGTCATTAACAAAATTTTTAATTTTATAGTAAGATGTAATATAACCAGTCATAATGTAATAATTACATGCAATTCTTTTAGCAAGTAATGAAGAATAAGTTTTATCACAATCCAATCTATGAAAAGATGTTCTATAATGAGCATGCATATGTTTTAAATCATTTAGTTCTCTAGTTAGCATTATATTTTTAATTATTAACACAATCATATTATTTCTTACAACTATTACTTCCAAAATAACTTGCACTCTTTTCATTCAAATGCACTTAAACCTAAGTAATCTTCATTAGCCTTCCTTCAACTTTATATACTTGGCAACTGATTTATAATATTTTTACAAGCTTCAATATATTACTCTTTAGAATTAACAGTAGAAGATGATGAAGAAGTGGAGCATGCTTAATCAATAGACAAAACAACACGGTTGTCATCCATAGCCATTAGATTGACTAAACTTTTCTTCTTATCTTCTCCACTAGAAGTTGAGTTATCTCTATCATCTCATGAGATATTCATGTCCTTTTTTTCTTTTATTTTTGGAACTCATCAACTCTTTCTTTATGGATAAGGCAATTTAATTTGATGTGCTATGGTAGTTTACATTCATGATAGATAATCTTTTTAGTTTAAGTCATTTTTCCTCTCTACTTGTCATGGCCAAATCTTATACTTGCATTTCTCTTATTGTGTAATTTAGATAAGCCATTAGATACCAATGCTACCTCACTTGAGATTGATAAGTCCAAATCTAATGTTGAGTTAGCTATTAAGGTAATAGGTTCCTCCCCTTTGTTTTCTTTTTTCTTCTCCTTCTCTACTTGGAGTTTCTCATCTTTTCTCCTTGGTAGCTCTAATTCATTTGTAAGGAGCTCACCCAACTACTCATCTAATGGCATAGTTGAGATGTTCTTTGCCACCTTAATAGTTGTCACTAGAGAATTGTATTATTGAAGGAGGACATGTAAGATTTTTTTTTTACTTATTCACCAATTGAAAACTCCCTCCTAAGTTTGACAATCCACCAATAATATTTATAAATCTAGTAAATATGGATTAATACTTCCCTTTGGATTTATATGGAATAATTTATTTTCATGAATAAGCATATTAATCGTGGTCACCTTCATTTGAAATGTACATTCATAAGTTACCTCAAATTTGGACTAGATTTCATGTGTTATCTTTAAATTTATAATACAATTATATTTAAATTCACATAAAAATACATGGAAAGAGAATTCAATTATAGTTTGTGTTGTTCTTCAAGAGTGAGATCATTTAGCTATTTTTTCACTTCTTTTTGGGAAGAACAAAAAGATGCTTGACAATGTCCCAAATTTCCAAATCAAAACTCAAAAAAATAAATGCATTTTATTTTTCTAATATAAGTAATATTCACTTTTAAATAATAGTGGACTATGAGAAGGTGTTCTCTTGCATAAAATCATATTGCCTTCAATACATGGGAGAGCCATAATGATCTTGTCTTAAATATTTTCTTCTTTTGACAAAATCTTACTCTGATATCACTTGTTATAAAACTATGAAGAACTAATATTACAAGAGGATGGTTAATTATGATATTCAAATCAAGCATTAAACATTCATTTTCATGAAACAAATTTCTTCTTTCTAAACAAAAATAAAATAAAATAATAGCCAAGTAAAAATATAACAAATCTAAAATAAAATTATAAAATAAAAATAGAAATGTATATAGAGATTTTTTAGGTGGTTCAACCTTGTCAATGCCTACGTCCATCCATAATCAACCTAGTTGGGCTTTTGTTGACCACTCCCTTCTATTATTGTAGGTAATGATAATCTGTATTCAATTGGTGTTCAGATGAGACACCAAAAATAGTAACCAATTATAGGAATAAGCTCTTTATAATTTAACGCATATAAATTCTTAAACCTCAAATATTTTTTAGAAAATGTGACACAAACTTAATGCAAAAGATGTTATAAATATAAGCAACATGAAGTAAAAGGTAGATGAGCAATAGACATATTACAAAGGCTATACAATTACTCTAATTGAAATGTTAAAGAATTTATCGATTTTAGCTTCTCACTTTCAAGTTCTTGATTTTGCAGTATATACATTATTTTATTCTTCTAGAAATCATCTATTTATATTAGAAATAATTCTCAACCTAATTATAAAACTTGCAACAACTAAAATCGAATTCCTAAAAAGCTGTATCCAATCATTATGCTCTTGGGATTTAGATTACAATAATATGTTAACTAGACTATGTAGAAGCAATAAATATTTAGATTAGATCACCCTAACAATGTGTTTATCTAATCGGTTCATTTTATTAGAACAAATGTATCATACATTAGTGAAAATGGCATCATATAATACATGTAGAACAAAATCTCGCGTGACCAAATTTTGAGCTCTAAAAAAAATATTATATGATGTAAGATTATATAATATGATATGTTGTATGAGCTCACATTCAATAAATGGTTAAGTTTTCATATTAAACTCTTAAGTATGTATCATACTGATACAATAAAGTATCATACTGATATGATGATAATTGTTTCAAAGTTTGTCTAAGTCCCAAGCTAGGTCTCACTTCGTAGATTAATCATTCTAATTTAAAGGTAGATCATCACATATGATATATATTTTCATAAAAATTGAGCTCTCAAAAAATGTTATATGTTATAATTATAAACTATAAATACTTGTTAATACATAATTAATTAGTTAAGATAATCATACACATACAATAAACTTTATCTTATTACGACGACGACAAGTATTATGATGTCAACCATAATACAAGTTTGATACATATATTGTTTTAGTGAAACATGTAACATACTAATTGATGAATGTACTTTTATTACATAAATATCGTATTAATATGATGTTAAGTTTATATTGTTTATTCTTACCTATGATTGTATACATCTTATGTATTAACATTCTTATGCATGAAGAGATTTTATATATAAGTTCACATACTCATACAATACAAAAATATTACTTGTATGGTGTAATAAGTAGTTTATTAATAGATGTGTAGTTATGATATAAAGACTTTGTATTATATGATATTGAGTTTATGCTTTTATGATTTAACATTAATCATATAAGTTTTTATGCATTAATCATCTTATTTTATGAAAAAATTATATATATTGGTTCACATACTTTTATAATACTTGTATAGTATATAAAATAATAATAGAATGAAGTTGCATTTGTACGATATAATAATTATGCTAGTATGCATAATAGGTGCTTTTATTAACTAATATAAAATTTTCACTGAAACATATAGTTATTACATAAAGACATCATTATACAATATATAGTGCTTATTGATCCACCATAATAGAAAATGTTCATACAAGGATGATCTCCTATACAACCAACTTTGTACACACAACTTTATTCCAGATGATGATCACACTTATATGATGGATACATTGTACCTATATGATGGCAACATATGTTATAGCTATAAGCCAAAAATGAGATCACCCAAGTATGATATTGAATATTTTGTTGTATAACCACTAGAAATTAAATAGTATGGCTTGATTTAAGTAGTTTTTTAGTTAGATTTTCCTAACTAGAGTCTCAAATTTAATTTATAGCAACTGGTAAAGATATTACCAAGGATTTAATGAAGTTTTACAAATTTTAATAACTCAAGATAAGATTTAACAAGAGAATACATGAGTTAAAATTTGAAATGCAAACCTAATTATACCACTTTTACAAGGGATAAGGTTTTAACATTCAAACCCAATAATTGAGTAGAAATGCATAATTTCATGTGGATTAGTTGTCATTGAGAGCTTAAATCTTGACCTCATGATTTGAAGGTTAAGACACCATCAAGCAAAGAATTCTAATCTTCATCTACTTCAAATACAAGATCCTTATAGTAATCAATAAAGCAACTTTGATAAAAAAATCTCCAGACAAAATCAACTACACAGTTTAAGTTGCATGTTCACAAAACTTAAGCATCTATTAATAATAAGAAACTTTATTTTATGATCATTATTCTTAAGGGTACAACACCTTATGTAAAAACTATATGTGGAGTGGCTAACCATTAGAAGCTTCATATTTTCCTATATTACATATATTAGAATGTTAAACCTTTATTTTACATGATTGCACGAAGAATTAAATTTAAATCTCTTTACACATGCATGCATAATTATTATATAATCTCGTCATGTGCTATAACATCCTTTAGTCACATAAATTTTAATTAATATTATTTCAAAACTTATTAGACTCAAAGAAACCTAAAGAAAGTTAATTGATACTAAGTTGATCATTTTGTTGGTTATATGAATGTACAATACATTAATACTTATTTTACTTATATGAATTTCTTTATGACTTGGTGTCTCTAGTGTAACTTAGAATGGTCTACACATGATATATATACAATGGCTTCATTATATAGATATGATTTTCATTTAGGTTAAAACTAAGAAGTATAAGCTTAATTGTATAAAGTATTAGCCATGTATAGTTTCATCCTATGTTTAGAGTTCTTAGATATGACTGGCATCATACTTAAAAAAGAATGTCTTACTTGTGTAATTGTATTTCCACTCATAACACTTAAGTCAAATTGAACCTTAATTATGTCATACATATATAATTTCTATATCATACAAATGCAATTCACATATATAGACATAGTAATAAGATTTTCTAATAATATTTGTGCTCATATGATATACTTACCATAAACTTACAAAGCATTCATATCAACTTTACTTATTAGTCTAATGGGTCTTATATCTGTATTATTACAATTTTATATCACACAAGACAACTTGAGAGCTATGTAAAAATTATCATACACATATGATTCTATAATCTAATATGTACAATCTCTCGATCTCTTAGAAAACCCATTAATGTAATTGTGTTGCACTCATATGATCTTCTTGATTATCTTGTATAATATTTATAAAGCCATTAATAATGTGTTTTAAGAGACAATCATACAATATGATATACTCGATTCTACTATATGATACATTTTAAGTAAACTATGAGTGATCATTTTACTGTATGCATAAAAACCATTCATTAGACATGTAAGATCTTATGAATAATCAGTTTAACTAATAATGATTATAATTACTTCATACTTGTACAATCCTTGTGATTATATTGTACGAACTCCAAATAACCTAAGAGCAAAACTTAAGAAAATGTAATAAGCGGTAATTTTATAGTACAATGTCCTTAATCATAATATTATGATGAATCTTAAGTAAAATTAATAGATTCAATAGGTGCTTTATTTGAGTCATAACTTTTCTTTGTTTATCTCCCTAATATAATCTCTTAAATGTATTTATACAAATGCAAATTAAGACTCTAATAACTAATTTGACCTTCTTGGAAATGTGGTTTTAGCTATTGGACATGACTTAAATAATCTTTAAGTGATCGAGATGTATAAATAAGAGGACATTACAAGAAGAATAGGCTAATGATCTAAAGAGAAAAATCATTCAAAGGTTAAAAAAGATAGACTTGTTTATACATCTTAGTTGTAGAATTTTTGTACAAATTGTAACATATTTTTGCTCAATTTTACTTTATCTTTCATTCATTACTTATTGATAACATCATTCTTATTTCATTTAGATATTATGTCATTGTTTCTTAAAGGTTTAAGGAATAGGTTATTATACTAAACAATTTCAAGTGTTATATTATTTTTCTTTTAGCTATTGTAGCACCTTTAACTTGATCTTGTTAGTGGCTCTTTTGAGCATCTATGACAAAAAAAGAGTGGTTATTATAAGAATTACTACTATTTATTATTGTGAAAGGGAGTGGTTTTTTAATGGAAGCCTGGTCAAGTCAACAGGAGGTGAATGTAGGCACTGGCTTAGGTCGAACCACCTAAAAATCTTATATTAACTTTTTATATGCTTTACTTGGTTTGTTTGTTATTTTATTTTATAATAATTATTGTCATAGCAAATTTTTCTAAGCAAAGAAAAATTTATTTAAAGCTTTGAAGTTTTTTTTAAATGTTTTAATAGTTTAACTATCACATGATTCATCCTTTTCTTGAGTGATTTGCTTCTCTATAATCTAACTAAGTGGTATTATATTGGGTTGTGTCAAAGAAAGAAACTTTTAAGAGAAGATACATCATTTACTTCTTGAGAATATGATGAATTTCTTATAATTATCACTATGGATTGTTCCTTTGTTTGTAAGGAAGAACTTTTCTATTTGAAAAAATTACATTCAAAACTTTTATTTAAAACATGGATCATGGCTTATAGATTTTGTTTAAATAGCCATATATTATTTCTAATGAATTAAAGGATAGATCTAGAATGATAAAATAATTAAATATTAGATGATAAAATTATTTGCATTATGTAATATTTGATGACATATGCATGAAAAAGTTTCACCTACATACATGTTTTGAGACCATGCACAAACTAAGTAGATTGTATAATAACGAGCAATCTAAATTACTACTTAAAAAAAGAAAAAAAAGAAAAAAAAAAGGTGACTTCTCTAACACTTTTGAATGAAGTCTTTTAGATACAGGTGTGTTGTTTGCTTCTTATCTTAATGATAACTAATTCTTTGATTTTCTATATAATGCATCATCTCTACTTCACAGGAGGATCTGATACCTTAGTAGCTCAAAGTTAGCAAAAGAATATAATGTTGATGTTATGGCCTGTCTTCAAGATAGGAGCGTGTCACTTGTTGTTCTTGTTTTATGCAATGTCATAGATGTAACATCTTTATATTTTGGTCTAATTATTTTGTAACACAATAATTGTATGATTATGCATCTACTTAAATATTGATAATATATTAAAATTATTATTTCAAGATAAAATAATATTATTTAAGTTCTACCTTTTAAAGCATGTGATTTTGTATATTGCTTAGAGTGCTAAATTAAACATGTCAATAAGTAGAGCTAAATGAAAGAATTTAATGATTTTTATTTTTTTATTTTTTGAAATAAATCATATTTGTTATGAATAATGACAATAAAATTAAGATATATATATATATATATATATATATATATATATATATATATATATATATATATATATATATATATATATATATATATATATATATATATATATATATATATATATATATATATATATATATATATATATATATATATATTAAATGATTAATAAAGTATTAAAGCTTATCTTACTTCTTCCTATAACTACTTATGAGATAAGGAACAAAAAGTTTTTGGAGTCAATATAGATAATGTTTTAAAAAACAAAACATTTCTAATGGCAAAAATCTTTTTCTTAAATTAAACTAAATGAGAGGACATCAATGAAGTAGAATTTTACATGAAGATGCAATATTTTGAGTTTTTTTTTAAATTTTAGAATGAAATATCTCCAAGAGAAAAGAATGTGACATCCCTGTATTATAGGGTTTAGTTTTTTATAACATTATAATTATGTAATTGAACATATAATGAGGCACTAATAATATAATAAAATTAATATTTTAAGGCCAAAATAGCATTATTTTAGCCATGGCTCATAAAGTGTACAACATTACAAAGTTACTCAAAATGATAATTAGGCATGTGAATGATTGGAGCTTAAAAGAAATGTAATAGCTTTTAGTTTGTAATTCTCAGAACTAAATCAAATTTATTATGAATTATTGAAGTGAAATTGAAAATTAATACACACTCACACTCCACACACACACACACACATATAATGAGTAGCATGGTATTAAGACTTATATTTTTGTATATATTGCTTACAATATAAGAAACATAAAATATTTAAAGTTACCCTAGCCAAAGGTTGGGGCTAAAGAGGTTATTTATAGTAGTTGTTTCAGCAAAGAAGAAAGGTTTTGCAAAGAAACAACAATTCAAGGAGGAAGTAGAAAGAGAATAAGAATAGGAGAAAGAAAACTTATCACATGATAGAATTCTAATAGCTAGCAACAAAATTAAAGAAAGGAGTTGGAGAAGAAAGGAGGTTAAGAAAAACTAAAGGATCATTATTTCTAGTATATAAAGAATGAATAAGGTAAGGATTTGGTGTTCTAATCAAGTTGTTTCATTCTAAATCATCCTCCTTGTTATAGAACAAAATGAATAGGTTTATAAGGGATGGAGTTATTTTTTACATATGTGAGTTTTAAATATTTAGTTGGGTTTTTTATTTTAAAGGGTTTGATAGTCCTCTTCTCTTGCATTTTGGGATGAGAGTCCACAAAAATGGCTAAATTCTAGTGTTTCTTAGACTTCTGTTTGGTACATTGGCATGCACTGTATTATAAGTTAATGTCAAGGAATGAAGAAAAGAAAGTTATAAAGAAAAATAAACAATACATTTGTATTTTGGATACGACAAGTTTAATTCAAGGGCAAAAGTACTATAAGTGAGGCGTATTGTATGCTAATTAGATGTCAGGGTTTAGGGTACCTTACATAAAAGATATTGGATGCTACGAATAGTTCAAAAGAAAAGTGTGACAAAAATAAAGAATAATCTATTGAGCTAAAAATTGGATTCTCAAAATTAATGTGTAGTACGTTATGAATAACATATAGTGCATATAATATTTTTGGGAAGTTTAGGAAAAGAGAAGATAGTCTATGGTATGCTGATGAAGGAATTAACATATACAATATATGATCTATAATGTACCATTCATACAAAAAGAATTTCATAATTGATTAATTCAAGAGAGAATATTAATGTTCGTGTTTAATACATCGAAAAAAATGCACAATGTGTGAGTACTATAACAAATAAAATAAATATCATTGTAGAATATAGTAAGCAAGTAGAGAATTTTAAAATAAATTATTATTAATTAAATTGTATCTAATTTATGATGTATATACTAAAAAAATAAAGAATAGATCACAACATATCCCTAAGATTTTAGGTAGCTAAATGTCATATTGGTAGCTTTAGTAGTAAAATATAAGCATTTTTTATAAGAAATGCATTGTCATGAGCATCTGCATGATATCATAATTTATGTATTTTGTATGTCATGAAACATATTATGATATTGAAAAGAATTTTTGAAAGAATTTATTGGGGTGTGCATGTGTACCTTAAAACTTGATGATACAAAAAAGGAAAGAAAATTAATAAAAGGACAAATAGGAGAATAAATATTAAATTAAGCTAAACAAGCCTTGTTATATCATATTGCTATGTATGATACTAGGTAGTACAAGATTAGAAACAAAGTGTGATTTCTTCTAGTATACTATATTATAACTTATGATATAAAAGGAATTAACCCTTAGCATAGAATGCAAGGCATGATAAGACATTGATTGTTTTACCAGGTCATGAGTTATCATCAAAAGCCTCCCTCTCATATATCATAATTTATGTGTGACCTAAAGGTATTGATATGTTGGGATAGTTATACTCATGCATCACCCATGCTTTGTACAAGGTATGGATGCTTTAGAATCTACTATCACTAGTACTTTGTATGGTGTATTAATGTGTGGATATAATAAAATATGACAATTATTGACCAACTATGATGTGTCTTTTGACATAAGTCTAGATATGATATGATACGAAATAAAAATGATATGGTATGGAATGGATCTTGTGAAATAAGCATAGTAGTACTTGACGGAACACAAGGCCTACATAAAAATCAATATATATATATATATATATATATATATATATATATATATATATATATATATATATATATATATATATATATATATTGATACATATGCTAATATATATTAGAACGAGTATACGTATATGAGGTTATACATTATATATAAAAATTTTTAACATATTACTCTATGATATGATGACTGGTAATAAATATGTTTATGAATATGTGACACGGATTATTTTAGATTTGCTAATTGATATTGATGCCATGATGTATTTTTTGGTTTATTTTAGCATTTTGATATTACTATTTATTTAAATATTTATAATTCTTATTGTAAAAATTTATCTACTATGTTTTATGCTCATTATTTATTTTTGCTTATATTATAAGGCATGCCTAAGCACATCTAAAGGAGTAGATTAAGGTGACAATGAAGATGAGTAGTGACTCACCAGGTTACCTTGGCTATTCAACTTTCTATAATTTTGGTTATATTATATTCTTTAATATGCTTCTTGTATAAATATAGTTTTATATTTTAGTAATATTAATGTTTTTAGATATTGATGAATTAATGGATGTGTATGGTATGAATACAAAGCAAATGGAGTTAAGATTAGTTTTATCATTCTTCATCTAAGGGATGTTGTATCGTTAATTTTGGTGTTGTTACTATAAAATGAACAAATAATACTCAATTAAGTGAACCATTGGATGAGATATAGAGACAAGACATGACATGACATGTTTGCATCAGAGCATTCGATATCTTTGAGATAATAGTGAAAATCCTATAGAAGTTGAATTATTAAAAAATGATATCCTAAATATTAGAGTCCATGTGAGAAACCATTGGGGTTGGTTAAGTGAGGACATTGCCACAAGATGTGTAGCATATGCTTATATAAAATCAATAAATGTTCATTTTTTTTGTTTATCCATATATTAATAAAAATATTTGTTCAGGAAAGATTTATACAAATTTGAGTCTCATGCTTTTGATAGAGAAAAGGAAGTGAAACAATATGATGAAAATCAAAATCCTCTTAACTATAGGTTCATTTACAATACCACTGCTGAACAAAATAAGGAATGTGACGGGTAAAATTATCAATGTGTTCCATCGTATGCATCCCCCACATTTTCAAAGCGAATCTAATATCTTAGAAATAGAAAGATGAATTAAGTAGATGAACACAATTTTCAATAATATGGCTTACCCAAAGAATAAAAGGGTCTCCCTAGTTGCTCTAGTTTTGGAAGATGAGTCTTATATATTATGAGAATCTTCCTATCCAGTTTACATATTGACCTTTGTAGCATATATCTTGAAATGAATTTGTAGAGAATTTTTAAAAATGGTATACTCTTATGTTGACAAAGAGTACATAAGAGAAATTTCTCAAGCTTGACTCAAAAGGTATAAAAGTAACTAAAAATAACTAGGAATTTACCCAATTATCTACATAAGCATCAAATATGACTTGTTTTAAGCCTAAAAAATGTTTCATGTTTAAAAGAGTTTTGAGGTCTGAAATAAGATTTGCTTTAATTACAATAGAAGTTACATGATGTTCTAACTACAAGAAATTTTGTAAAGGAAATTGCTAATATAAGTGAGGAAATTAGTCAAGATTCATTACCCATCTGATTTAAGCTATATAACTAGACTTTGCCCTTAAATTGGATGTGGGTGTAAGGTAGCTTTTGGGCCTTAGAATGTTAATCAAGGAAGTGGCCAATAAGGAAGCAAGAAGTGGAAGAGGTATGACATGTATTTCAATATCAGAGGATTTAGTAGAGGTTAGAATTCAGCCAAAGGTTGTTAGCCATGAGTGCATGAGATATCTCATCAAGATGCTCTACACATCATTAATGTGATTGTAGGTATTCTATTATTAGATCATTCTCTAGTCTAAGTAGTATTTAACTATGGAGCAAAACATTCTTTCTTATCTTGTTATCTATATGACCAATCATCCTTAACATCTCATCAAATAAAAATTTTATTAATAACTAAATTACCCAATGGAAGTGAAATTAAAACTGATAAATGTAAGTCATGCCCCCACCTAAAAAAACATAACTCAATAAATTATATTTACAAAACAAGGTTATTGAATAAATGAAAAAAGTACTATAAACTAAGGACATGAGTCAACCAAAAAGAGTGAAGGTGACAAAAATATTTCATATCACTTTCAAAATATCAAGCTTAGAATAATTAATAGAAATAGCATTGCATGATAAATAATTACAAAACTAAAACTAATATAAGATCCAAAAGATAATGTACAAGTTATTCTCACGTTAATAATTTTCATCACACTAACACATAGTGCAAAGAGCTCACATCCCAAAGTCCTGAATTATTGTCGAAAGACCCTCAACTCTATAAGTACTCATGACACTAGAAAATAAAGTATCTCATTATCACTAATCTTATCCCTTAATGCCAACATCCTTTGTTGATAAGAAAATAAATTACTACAACATGTTGAAGCTACCATTATTGGGTGTCTTTGACACCTCTTCCAAGTTAACCCTTACAAAATACCCTATTTTTATATCTATCACCACACCTTACAATACAATTGTTCTTATCATATTGTATGAACTAGGCTTTTCATATAGCAATTTTTGTTAAATATAACATTAACCTAAGTCTAGTCTATCTCATACATGCATGATTGATGGCATTATACTTGGTCAGACAATGGATCAAACAAACAATCTATCTTAAGCTTCCCATAGCTAGATTCTACTATTTTGATAACCTTTTGTAATTGTATTATAGTTGTTCAATAATCTTTTCACACTTAACCCAAAAGCCCTTACCATCCCCTTCATTAGATCATACCAGATGACCAAGGTGATCATCTTTGTATGATTAATGCAACTAGAAACTCAATAGCCTCTAACCACCATAGTTCAAACCAAATTTATAGGATTTGATTTCTTTGCATTCCAAGCAACCAAAATATTATTTATGTACAATGATGCAAAGGAGATATTGTCTTGTTATGTGATTCTTGCATGTCAAAATTAATAACCCTTTCTTTTTCACAAGTTCTTCATCTACCTCTTATTCTCTTTTATTCTTCTCATAGATCTATAATTATTTTGGTTGGATTCGACTTCCCTTTCCTTCTTCACCTTCCTTCTCCCTTTCTACTTTTTTAGAAATTTTTCAAACACCACAAATATTTCTCAAGCATAAGAGATATGTTCATCCTCTTATTAAATAAGAGGATTAAATAATATATATTTATTAAATATATCTTTAAAATCTATAAAAATTCAAATGATCATTGAAAGATGTAAACCAAATACCTATGAATTTCTCACAAATAGACATCTATAATGGAATGCTCAAATATGAGATCCATCTATTATCACCTTAAGAAGAATTTCGAAGTGCTCACTAGTTAAAATATTTTCAAGTTTTTGATCTACAATGAACATATCTAATAAATTTTATTTGGGAGAATATTTTAAGGTAATTATGTGGGCTATTGAATATGTGTATTGAAATCTTAAAATCTTTAAGAAGGAATTTTTTATTTAATTATTAACACTCTTTTTAATAAGGTTTGTTATTGTGTTAGGTATTAATTAGCTCTATGAACATCAAATAAGGATTAATTATGTAGTAAAAAAAGGTTAAAAAAAACCTTAATAGTAAAAAAATAATTTATTATGGTAAATGAAGAAAAATTCTATTTTTTGTGTTGAAAATACAAAAGATGTTATAAAAAAATAGAATGATTCTTACTATGTATTGAGGTGTTGAATCAAAAGTTTGAAAAACCATAGGACATACTTCTGGTTTGTGACTACATGGACAAATTTCTTGAAAAGTTTTTAGTTCTTCCTTCAAACAAAGAAATAAAATTTGAAATTCAACTATTGCTAGGGATAGCATCGATACTAAAATCTCCATATATATTGGCTCTAATAGAACTGTAATAGAACTGTAAGAGATAAAATTGCAAATAAAAGATCTATTAGCTATTTATCCTAATGTATCTTCATTTTGAGTGCAAGTTTATTTATGAAAAAAAAAATAATAGTCTAATGAGCATTGATTAAAGAGAGCTAAACAAAATCACTATGAAAAATAAGTATCTTTTATCCAAAATTTATGATCTATTTGATTAATTATATGGTACACCTATCATCTTTAAAATTGATATGAAATTAGGGCATCATCATGTAAAGGTTAAAAATCAGATAATACTAAGACTAGTTTTAGAATAAGACATAATCTTTGTGAATTAGTAGTGTTAGCATTTACTTTAGTTAATACACTTGTAGTTAGATATCATGAATAGAGTGTTCAAAAAAACATTAAAAGATTATGCTAATCATTTACATATTGCATTATAAACATTAAAAGATTATCAATTAATGTAGGACATGTTACATCAATGAATGATTATGAGTTGATCTATTAGATCTTATTTAGCTTTTCTTTAGTTTATCCTATTTTCAAATAATTATGGGTTGTAATGAGTCATATGTAAAAGACTCATGGTGTTTTATCTTTTTATGTTTGTTTTATTATTTGTTGATATGCTTTA
This sequence comes from Vanilla planifolia, assembly GCA_023846275.1. NCBI lineage: Eukaryota > Viridiplantae > Streptophyta > Magnoliopsida > Asparagales > Orchidaceae > Vanilla > Vanilla planifolia. Next base: position 24,614,899 of record CM043874.1, on the reverse strand, counting down.
TTAAAAAGTTATTTTTCTTAGAAACCATAGTTTCTCTTTATTCATGCATGCACAACTTAGGTTGAGATTTAGAACTTTTTAAGTTTTGATTTAAACATCTTTTATCATTTGGTATTAGAACTTAGTTAAGATTTAATTATGGGACTTATTTTCTTTTATTACTATACCTCCATTATCACTATTCTTTTTGATAGCCATTAATATTTTTTTCATCAAGTTTTTTGAAAAAAATAAAAAACATTTCTTCAAGTTCAGCATTGATAATTGCCACTAGAAGTCATTGCATTTCAATCCCTCAATACCACCAATTGTGTGTGCCTCTATTTTCCCTTGACATCTTAAATGCGACTTTCGCACATGCATGATTGTGTTCATCGATGCATCATTCACACACAAACTAGCATTCAAACTCCACTTAGCCATCCTCACATGTAACCACCCATACATGATCCATCGCACATCCAAGCTATCTTTACTTCTCCTACTCAAACTTTCGAATTAAAAAAAAGAGAGCAATAACTCTGAAGTAAATTGAACTGGCCTAGTGTTTATTAAAATAGCACATGCCATTTACATGCACTAATGCTTTCTTAGCCAAACTACATCAAACTTGAACCAAATTAGTGCCATGTTGTCAATCTACATATGTCTTCTACATGCACCACACAAAGCTGACCTGTTCGACACAACCTAGGTTGACGCATGCATCTAAACCAAACAACTCAACCAACTGAATCGAGTTAACAATGCTTGAAGTAGAACTAAAGGTTCAAATTATTTCATATTAAGTTTGAAAATACTTCTTGTTGATGCAAAAAAGGAGATTTAGGAAATCTAAACAAAAGCTTACTTAAGACAAATTTGAGGAAACTTGATTAGAGTAAAGCTTCTGAATAGGTGTAGGTCAAGCATTTGAGTGATCTCCAAGATCGATTTGTATAATATAGTGAGCTTTTGATTAAGAAGCTTTATTTTTAAGTTATTTTTGTGTACAACAATATTTTGAGGCTGTTAATCACCATTTAGGATATCTTAACGATGTCAATAATGAAGGAAACATAGTTGACGTTGCAACAACATAGTCTTGTGCCATGACGATGTAGTTAAGTCCAAATAGGCACACACAAAAGTGCGCAAGGGTGCCCAGCTAGTGCGGTTGAGTGCTACATTGGTCAGAGTGGGTTGACACAAAACTAACTTGACTTAGTTCAGTTTGTAGTTATTAGGTGCGACTTGGTTTGACAATGAACTAACTCAATGCTATTTGACATGGAATAAGTGTGGGTAGGGCAGCACACATGTTCAGATGACACAGGTGAGATGATGGTGGGGAGCAAAGCTTTTTAGAGGAGAAAGAAACTTCCTTCGAAACCTAACGCCCTCGAAAGAAATAGAGATGAGTGGTCAGTGTAATGGAGAGCTCAGATGTGAAGGAAAAGTTAGAGAAGAAGAATCCCAAAGTTTGGTAAGAATGAATTTATGAGCTTTGTGTTAAAAGCTCTAAGGTTAGGACAGGAGCTTGACACATGGGCAAGATGAGTTCATGGTCCTACAATAATCTTTAATAGTAGAGCTTAGTGAATCTCTTGTGCATTTGATTGTCTTGAATCGATAGGAAGGAAGGGCTTTTATAACCTTATTTATGAATGTCGCCATGCTAGTTGAGCTTCTTTTCTTCTTCTTTATTCTTGCATTATCAAATGATTCCTCAATGGTGAACTTGATAGGTATTGTGGATTCTCTCTCTAGGTAATTTAAAATATACTCTTTCATTTAATCTTTCAACTCTTCATAACATTATTTGTAATAAAGAGTTCCCTATGAAGCTCTTAAGTTGACTTTTTAAAGGGACTTCATCTTTGATTTTTGTCTTGAAAGAACTATCATGGGTAATTATAATCCTACAAGGACCTATGTTATAACTTTATGAATGATCATTTGTTTAGTTCCCAAGTGCAACTAGTGAGTAGGTTTTTGCATTTGAGGATACAATACTATAATGAAAAATAAGGATTGTCTCTAGAATGATGGTGTGAGATGGAAATGGTCAAGATCTTTATTAGAAAGAGATCATTTATGGAAGGTTGATGTATGGGAGTAGGATGAAAGCCAATTCTTTTAGAGGTTATCGTGTACCTGAAAAATTATTAAAAGAGATAAAGAGAGGGAGGACGGTAAGGCCACCTTTATTGAGTATGTAATATAATATTATAGCGAGAGAAAAGAGTGGATGGTAAGACGATGCTTCTCAAAGCCTTAATATGATGGAGTAATGATGAAGGATGCAAAGAAGTTGAGACATTGTCTCTCATATCATTCATGTGAGAGTTATGAGGAAAAGAAAGGGTCACAATTATCTCCCTCTATACTTTTTGATTTTCTAACAAACAAAAGATGTCAAGTGTGATAATCGAGCTTCCAAATATTTGTTAAGTGGTGTTAAGATATTTTATTTGATCTTGAGAGTGTTTCTTGTCATTTTGATTAGGCAAGATAATCGATATATATATTTTTTATCGAAAACCAATAGAAAATATTAATCTATACTATCAATGATATTTACCTTTTAAGGGTAGAAATTTTTAAGGTGATCCCTACTCCAAGTCCTTGGGAGCTCATTGTTGTCTTCTCTTAAAGATTGTAAGCATTTGGTCCCATAATTCCCTTAATGAGATAAATTCCCTTCTAATTTATGGCTAACTTATCGAGCCATTTCCTATCAATCTGAGATTTTACATTTCTTGAAAACAATGTTCCCTACTTTGAGAGGACGTCTTTTAACATGCTTATCCAAATAATTTTTCATGCTTTATTTTTTGTTAAGCTATTTTAAGTGTGCTTAAAGGCCCTCTCATCAAGAAGATCTAGCTCAAGTTTTTTTAACTTCTTTATTTATTTTCTAAGCATTGACTGTGTTTTGGCATCTCTTAACATTTAAACTCGCAAAGTGTAATGATTGATTTCTATCAAGATCATGGATTTAGAGTTGTAAACTAGAGAATATGGGAATTCTCCATGATTGTAGGAGTGGTTTTATATACCCATAACATGCTAGGAAGCTCATCAATATAAGCCACATTTTTGCTAAGTCAGGCTTCAAAATCTTTAACAAGTTCTTTTTATTATCTCAGCTTGGCCATTTGCTCAAAAATGGGATACAAAGGTATACTTTAGGTGACAACCATATTTTTTTGCTTGGAACATTGTAACAATATTAGTGACTATATCTAAAGTAATTTTGAATCAAATAAATATATCATTCTAAGGAAACTTACAAACCTCTATGGTTGTCTAGCCAATAAGGAGCTTAGCTTCAATCCATTTTGAGGATTAATCAATTATGACAAGGAGAAACTTCCTCCTTCCTCTAGTTATAAGGAAAGTTTCAAGGAAATCCATACCCAAAATAAAGAAATGCCTAGAAATGTTGATAGCTTTTATTAGGGTTATAAGTTATTAAGGAAGGGGAGCATGAAGTTAGCACCATTTGCATCTTCTAACAAATATTACAATGTATTTTTGTATGGTGAGCTAGAAGAATCTTATTCTCATAATTTTTATATTCAAATTATAATTAGAGGCATAGTTATCACATTCTCCTGAATTCTCCTCCTTTACAATGTCTTCAACTTTTGATGGATGGACTCACTTAAGTAAGGGCTCTAAGTATGATTTTTGGTAGAGCATTCAAGTAAGACATATCATTGGGCATGTCTCTGGATTCTTATCGCATCTGATTTTTTATGACAAAGGGATCTTGTCTTAAGGTAGACTTTTAAAGGGAGTTATTGATCAAATAGACTAATCAAGGCTTTTTTTTCAAGAGAGGGAAAATCTTCCTTATGGCCCCCTTATTTGGCTAATAGGTCTATCTCTTGCTTTTGCTTGTATGGGATTTGGGTAGTTTGATATAACTATAAGAGAGTTTATGCCAATACCAATACCTATATTCTTTGAGAATTGGATCTTTAGTTCAAACGAGCCATTAACTTGTTTAATAACCAATATTAAATCACTGAAGATTAGTAAGTGTTTGACTCGTAAGCCCAAAGCAAATCTAAAGCTATTTTTAAATCTTCATTTTCAATTGGTTATTTATGATTAAGAAATTGATTTTGATCCTTCTTTTTAATTTAATATCTTATAGACTTAGTAGAACAAATTTGATTTTGTATGAATTTTGTCCTGAGGCTCTAAATAGCTTCTAAGTGTTTAAGAGAGGCTTAGATTTTGCTTCGAGGGAAATTCCTTTGAACAAAAAATCAACAAGTGCTTGGGATTTAAGAGAAGATTAATGTATGAAATTAATCTCAAATTTCCTATGCTTGATAACCCATTTTTACAATCTTATTAAGACTTTTATTGACTAAATGATGCATTTCAAAGGCTTTTTTGTGATAACATTGATGGGGTAGGAGTGGAAGTATCATCAAAGCCATAAGTAGACATAAGGAGTGCTAATGACATCTTTTCTAAAGGAGAATATTTTGTTTCTACATCTTTTAAAGTATAAAAGGCATAATAAAATTGCATACTTTTATTTTCTTAAACTAAAATAGAGTTGATAGCTAAGTTTGAGATTATTAAGTAGATGAATAGTGATTCTCTAAATATTGAACTACTTAAATAGGTGGATAAGATAGATAAATCTTGGGCTCTTAAAAGGTCCTTTCACAATCCTTTATCCATATTAATCTAACCTTATTACACAAGAGTTTAAAGAATGATTGAGCTTTTTTCTCTATCTTAGAGAAAATGGCTAAGCCTTGTAATGCATACAATGAGTCTTTAAAGAGGGCATATCTAAAAGTTTTTTTTTATTTTGTTAGGATTTTGTTGGATTCCCTCGTTTAATACCATATAACTAAGAAACTTTCTTAAGGATGCATTAAAATAACATTTTAAAAGGTAGAGCTTAAGATTGAATTTTCAGCAAGTCTCAAATATCACTCTTAAATCTTGTAGGTGTGCCTTAAAAGAAGTGTGTTTTATTAGAAGGTCATCCACATAAACTTCAAGATTTTTGTTTTCTAATTCTAAAATAAATTATTGATCATCCTTTGTAAGTTGCTCTAGTATCCTTGAGTTTTGAAGAGCATGATTTTATAACAAAGTATTATAAACTCAATAATAAATATAATTTTCTCTTCATCTTCTTTAGTCATCTTAATTTGATAGTAACTCAAGATTACATCTAAAAAATTGAAACATATGAAGACAACAACCAAATCTATAAGATTGTTAATTCAAGGCAAAAGACATGAGTCTTTTAAGTTGACATGATTTAGATTGGTTTAGACCATGCACATATGACATTTGTCACAGCTTTTGTTGTTGAGTACCACATTTACTAGCCATTAAAAAAAGCAAACTAGTTAGATAAAATAGTCTTCAAGGAGATTTGACTCTACATTAATTATTTTTGCTTCTAGATGCTAAATACTCATTTCTTCTGTTGAACAATTAAGACTTTCAGATCTATATGAAGAGATTGTTAGGCTATTGAGTAGTTTACCCTTGACATGTTTAAGGACTCTCATGCAAAATATCAAGGTACTTGACTAAAAGCTTGAAGGTAGTATTCCTTTATTTTTTATCTCAATTAACAAAAACAATTACAAGCTTGCTCAAGTTAGAAGAATCAAGAGAGAAGAGACACAAAAGGAGACAAAGTTAACAATATTTTTTCTAGGAGTTTGTTGGTTGGCTTAACTACCATTTTCATGTTGTTCAGATAACATCTCCTTAATTGTATAAGTTCATCCTCCACTTGGACCACCCTTGAATGGGTATTAAATTTCACACATAGGTATTTTATTAAGATAACCATCTTAAATCTATTCATTACTAACCTTTTAAGGATAATATTATGAGCAAAGGAGCTACGATGATAATGAAGTCAACCATATAGATGGCTAAGCCAAAAGAATTTCCCATTATAAGTGATAATGTGATGATTTTTCTAACTTTAGAGACTCTTTAGAGAAGCCTATGAATAACTCAATAATTATGAGGATATGATTTTGATTAATACCAATTTTATTGAAAGCATCAAGAAAAAAGATATCAATTGAACTCCCAATATTAACAAGCATATAATAAATTTTAACTCTGAAAATTATCCCTAAGATTAGTATAGTATCATCATAGGGGTTACTAAGATGCGACATGTCTTTAGACCTAAATGATATTGGAATTAATGGTTCTTTCTGACTTGCACACTGATGATCATAGTTCTTCCAAGTGATTGTAATTATTAGAGTGAGATTGGCTCCATCCTACAATGATATAAATAATTTTATAGGATCCTTGACTTTGTCTTTTAGCACCAGTTAAAGAGTATGATCATCCTTCTTGATCAAAGGTCTTTTGATGACACTTGTCCCAACAAGTTTATCACAAGTAGATTTAAGTTAAGAGAATTTCACCTAATACACATAGAGGCAACCTTTCCTCAATAGTCTCTCAATTAAGTCTTTGAAGGCAAACGTTTAGAAGTTTTTTGCCATAGTTCTTAGGATATTTGCATAACTTCATCATGTCTTGATTATTCCCCAAGAGTGGTCTCAACTTTTAATACAATTCTTCTTTTTTAATGATTGTCAAAATTTCTTTTGAGGGTGAACTTAAGGAAGTACTAAAATGTTGAACTTAGTATCCTTAAGATAACAATCATAGGGAGCCCTCTATAGGTAATCATTATTATCTTGAGACCTTTTTGTCCTAGATCAAAGGACCTTGGAGGTAGTGATGTCTTTTCTTTTGATTTATCAGACAATGCCAACTCTATATGGATAAAACAAATGGCTTTATCGAAGATTTATTGTAAGCATCTTAGTGAAAATCTGACTAGATGTTTTTAAAAATCTTATAGTTGAAGAGACTTAATGAGGGCTATTAGAATAAGTTAGGAGTCCTCTTGATCAACTTCTTTGAGGGTTTTTTTAAAAAATTAGAGGAAGCCTCAAAGCGATTTTGATTGATGTTGCTTTAGAGTAAAAAAAGATTGAGAAACATTTTTAGGCTTGACACAGTTAGCAAAAGTTGATAGGAATAACTTCTTCAACTAATTGAATGAAGAAAATGATATAGGAGTCAATTTATAGAACCACTCTAAGCCTACATCTCTAAGGTAGGTAGAGAAAATTTTACATTGAATAGGCTGTCATGTTGTGTAAGGATATAATTGTTTCAAATTCCCTTAAAAAATATAGGGATCTATATTTTTGTAATAGAAAGAAAATTTGGGTAATTGAAGTTTAAGAGGTAGAGGTGTCAAAAGGATTTCATAGGTGAAATGAAAAACTTCTTGATGAAATTTGGGTTTTGCCTATATTTCTAAAGAAAACAAGGCAAATCATAAGGGAAGAGGATGTTTGTGAGGTGAATCAAAAGCATGTACTTCTAACATTTTGACATTAGGTCGAGGATTGAAGAGAGCTTTGATTGGGTGAGAGTTGGAGAGCCTTACGCCACAAGGTATGATGGATTGATGAGTTATTTTTACAAAGGGGTGTATACTAAAAGGTTTTTAGAAGTGGATAAATTGAAGTGTAGTGAGTAGGGTCTCGAGTAGCTCTTTATTAGAAGCAGTGATATTTGATATATTTGGTATGTTCTCACTTGGTAATAAAGACAAATTTACTCTATTTTTTTTCACTTATAAGCATAAGAAGGATGGAGAAAATTTTTTTAAAATATTTTATTTATTGTTAAAATAAAAAAAGAGTACCACCAAGTAGTGGAGATGGTCCAGAAGTTTGTAAAGTTTGAGACAATGGTGGATTTCTACTTCTACTTAGTTGAGATTATTGAATTCTCCTTTTTCAAACATAAGAATCTTCTTTTTTTATTTTTTTATTTCAACTTTCTTATTTCTCCCCACAAATATTGTCAAAAAATGTTCATGTGAAAAAGGACTTAAGAAATTTAAATAAAAACTTATAACAAAGGTCAGGATGCTAGATTGAGGTAAACCTTCTGAATAAGTGTGAATAAAGAGTTTGATTGCTCTTTGGAGAGTTTTGGCATAATATGGTGAGATTTTGATTAAGAAGCTTTATTTTTAAGTTGTTTTGTGTATATTTAACACTATTTGGAGGCAATCTATCATTATTTAAGATGTCCTAGTGATATTAGGAACGAAGGAGACATAATCAATCTTACGACAATGTAGTCAGGTGCAATAATAGTGTGACCAAATATAGAGGTGCTCGGTTAGGCCCAAATAGGAGAAATTGGAGCAGTCGAGTGCTACACAAGTTAGTACGGGTTGAAGAGGGTCTATGCTTATCAACTTGGGTTAAAGTTGACCAAAGCAAGTCAGCACAGAGCTAACTCGATCGAGTTTTGTTCATAGTTATTAGACTTGGAACAATTTGATGCTAAACTGACTCAACATGGTTTGGCATGAAATATGTGCGGGTGGGGTGGCTCGCATGTTTGGATGGCAAATGTGAGACACTTGTAGGGAGCAAAGCTACTAGAAGGAGAAAAATAAAATACCTCCAAAATGGGATCTCTTGGGAAAACTTGAGAGGAGTGGTTGAGGCAACAAGGAGCACAGATGTAGAGGAAAAGTTGAAGAAGAAGAATCCCAAAGTTCAACAAAGACAAAATTAAGAGTTACTTAGATGTGGAGGAAAGGTTGAAGAAGAAGAATCCCAAAGTTTGATAAAAACAAGTTTAGGAGCTTTATGCTAAAAGCTCCAATCTTGAGAGAATCCTCCTTAAATTCAGAATCTTACAAAAATCTCTAAGGGAAGAACTTGGTGAAGTTGGTGTGCATTTGATGGCCCCAAATAGACCAAAAGAAGGGGCTTTGTAGGTGTGTTTGATGAATACCACCAAACTAGATTAGCACCTTTTCTCCTTTATTCACATGTGATCCAATTAGTGCTTGATATTGTGCTCTATAAGTATCATGGATAGTCTCTCTCTCTCTTTGTGATTAATTTAAAATCTACTCCTTCGCTTTTCAAAGTGCTCTTATAAGAATTTTAGGCCAATAGTTTTACAGATTAACAAGTAATGCCGTCATCATATTTTAAAATTTAGATAGTCAATCATTTTCAAATAATGGTTCATCTATCACTGAGTCTATAAAAGAGATCATCTTAAATTTCTTAAAGTATATTTTTACATTCTATAGAATATTTCTTAAAGTATATTTTTACAAATTCATAAAATATGTTTATGATACTTATTAAATTTTATTCTATTTGCAAACTTAGCCATAACCTTCATGAGTGGCCATTAAGAGAATGTTCTGCTTTAATTTTTTTGGTATACTTAAAATATCAATAATTTTGGTGCTTGAATTAAATTTGTAAAGAGAACAATTTAATAATTATGCTAGTTCTCTTTTGATATTATTCTTAGATTATTGCTTATGATAAAAAATTACGTAATTCAATTTTTTCATTTAATAATTATTTCATTGATTTAATTATGTTTGCATTACTTTATTTGCACTATTACTTTAGTTAAACAATGTATATAAAAAATTTAGCATCTTAATCATATCATTTTATTTATCATGCATCCTAATCATACCCAAATAAATAATTTTGAATAAATTATGATTGAAATTAATGACTTTAACATACTACAAATGAGAAACTAGATATATTAGAAACTTCAATGGCTATATGTATAAAATTTGTAAATAAAATATTGTTACACACACCACTAATTTTTAGATACCATGATAAGATATTACATGCATAATTATATATATTGAAGCAAGGTGATTTTACTATTATAAAATATTAGAATACATTCGAAGATTTAATAGCTAGAAGTAATTATCCAATAAGGATTGATAATTAACCAAGTATTTATTTGAGACATAAGCCAATGATGAAAAAGGAAAGTTGGGCTACATTATCCTTAAAGGATGCTAGTGAAATAGCTCAACAAGTCAAGAGATTCCAAACTTCGATGCCTATAAATTTCAAATGTAAATTACTAGGCTCACTAGAGAAACAATTAAGAAAATTACCAAGCCTAACTTTCCTTTTTAATATATAAATCAAACTTCTAAAAATACATTAAAATTAATCTTTAGAATGAGATTAAAATTTGTCATTAATGTAAGAAGATTTGACATAAGAGCTACAATGCAAGTACATACTAACTTTGAGAAAGAGCCACAAAAATAATTAAAACATTAAGAAGTCTGTTTTTTTTCTGATAAAAAGAGAAAAATAAAGGATAAAAAGATTGATTTAAAATAAATTAAATTGATTATTTATTTGGATTAAGATATAAAGAAAAAAATTGATTTAAAAAAACAAAATTAACCTTTGATCTAAGCCTCAAAAATTTTAAAATTATTTTGGACATATCTATATATCAAAAGAAATAATTGTATCAATAAAACAAATTTGATCTATAAGAAAATTTGATGAGAGTGGCCAATTATTAATGTGTGTTATATCCTTCTACAATTCAAAAAGTTTAATGTAAGAACTTTTAAATTATGTAGGAAAATGAGCATGTGCACAACTAGGATTACAATCTAAGGTTTTTTAGGTTGTGATTTGAACATCCTTTATCATAGTTTTGTTGAGATCTAATTGCAAGTGTTCCAATTATCCCTTCTTTATTATTCTTGGTATCATAACATGGTTGAGATCTCATTAAAGGAATTCCTCATACTTTTTCTTCATCGACTATTTGCAAAGTTCTTAAAATATGAATTTTGATTATCCTAAGTAACATGTTGAAGACAAATGATAAATAAAGAAAGAATATTTCAAATTTTAGCTATTATGAATTGACCATAACCAACAATTGTATCCAAAGTTTATAGTTTTTTAGGTTAACAAGGTATTATAAAAATTTTGTAAAAAAAATCTCTCAAATAGCCAGTTCTTCAATTAAACTAGCTCAAAAAATAATTAAATTTGAATAAGATTTAGCATATGAAAGAAGTTTCAAAATTTTGAGGAAAATTTGACAATAACCCTAATTCTTAACTTACTAAAAGGAAATGATGGGTATTAAAGTTTTAGTAACATATTATAAAAAAATGTAGTGGCTTATGGTTCTTGTCAATTAAAGTTAAATGAAAAAATTTATTTAGTTCATGATTTGGAATTGAAAACTATTGTACTTGCTTTAAGAGTTGGAGATATTATTTATTTAATATGAATTATGAAGTTTTTATAAACAATTAAAGTTTAAAATATATTTTACTTAAAAAGAGTTAAGTTTGAGATAAAAAAGATAGATACAACTTATTAAGAATTATGACCTTGAGATTATGTATCATCTTGATAGGGCAAATGTTTTAGATGATGCTCTTAATTAAAGGATAAATATTACTCTACTTTTAGCTCAAACTGATAAGTAGCAAATGTCATTGAAATTGATAAATATCAACTAGAAAAAGAAATGTATCAAAATGTAATATTATTACTCTAATTATTAAAAAGGCTTCATTAATTAGACTTTATTAAAGAGGACTAGGTGAACTGATTCATAAAGTTAAAGAAGGTTGGATTTTTTAGTTGAGTTTGAATGATAATAAAATTTCGAGATTTTATGTTTGATTATGTATTCTTACAAACAATAATTAAAATAGCTATTACAAGAGGCTCATTACTCTAAATAGTCCATCTATCAAGGATCAAGTAAAATATATCAAGAACAAAAATAAAGTTTTTGATGGCTAAGGTTGAAAAAAAGATGTGATAGAATAGACTAAGAAATATTGTGCCAATAAGTGAAGGGAGAATAACAAAAGTAAAATAAATTATTGTAGGCCTTACTAATACTTTGAAATATGGACCCTTTAAAAGAAATTTTTAAATATGAGAAAGCAAGAACATCGACACCAAAATACATTTGATATATTTCAACTTCCAAAAATGATGGGGCTTATGGTTTACTAATTGGCTATGCCTTTACCTCTAATTAGAGTTTATGATGTATTTCATGTATCTTCATTACAAAATTATATTATTGATCCCTCTTATATTATAAAATAAGATTTTGAAGACATTATGACTTAGCTAGATATGATTTAAAAATTAATTTAAATGTATGATATGTTAAAGCCAATATATGTTATGTTGAGTTAGATATACCTTATGTTGCAAATCTTTTATGAAGATGTTATGATATGCCATGATCTTAATGTGATATGGGCTATATTAGTCGTATGATAGACATCTCTGTAGTGTTGACATGACATAATATGATATGAGATGATAAGAGAAATGATATTATTCTTCTTACAATATTATCTCATAATTGATATATATATATATATATATGATGATTGTTGTTAACATTATAATTTTGAAGTTTTGCAAGTATAAGACATGAACCATGCAGAGATAATATAATAACATATATAAGATGACCTCTTTGATCATCACTAACTCTATAATGTAGAGCCTAATTAGCACTATGCAAATATATGTTACTATCATTACTAACATTATAGTGTAAGGATTAATGAGCACAAGACTTATATTATGCATTAATATGATATGGATCGTTACAACACTAAAAATGTAAGGCTTGATAAGAGCAATGCATATAGATATTTGCTAGCACTATAGTGCAGGGCTTATAATAAGAAATGAAGTTCTTTGTATCTAAAATAAACCCACAATAGGGGGTGAATTGTGGTAAATAAAATTTTGAGATTTTCCTTCAAATTTTGGTTTAAATTAAAACTTAAATTTTTAAACAAAAATAAGAAAAGTAGTAAAATAGTACACAGAAGATTTTTAAGGTAGTTCGACTCAAAATCAAGCCTACTTCCACCCCCAACCAGTGTTGGGAAAATGGCCACTAAAAATCACCAAATTACAAGCGCAGTTTTTCGTACAACTCACCTTAAACCTACTTGGGATTTTACCTACTGTTAATCCCGAACCAACTTGAGTTTTTTCCAGGCTCAACTCAAACCCGAGCTTTTGCACACTCGATATAAAAAATTGACAACAAAGTATAAACTTAAGACAATTTAGAGAAGTATGAGGTACACTCAATATAATAAAAATTCTAAAGAAAAACTAAAAGATGGAGAAATAGAAATTGAAAATAGTTGAAACAAAAACCTTCAATTTCAGGTTCCTTCTTGCAACTTTCACTTTGTGATTTTGGAAGCACCGTATGCACTTGAAATAGCTTGAAATTATGATTTGAAAGCTTTGAGAACTTAGAAAAAATAACCTTTTGGAGTTTTTCATCCTTCCTTATTTATAGAGCTCAAATTTGAGCTCTAAATCCACTCCAACAGCTCTAAAACAAACAAGCCATTTGGGTAACAAACACATAACAATCACGGTACGAGTTGGATCTTGAAATGGACGTTGCTGATTGAATCCCGATTTTACCATTTGAGATCAATCTTGGCCATTGGATCTAGTGGGCTTTGATCTGGGCCATTGGATCGTGCGTAAGTTGTACTTCATGTATTAGAATAATGTGTCTAAAAATTATTTGAATTAGAAACTTACTGCAGCAGTTTCGCATCGTCTCACAAATTTGCATCAGGTTCGAAGCTCTTGCTTGTCATTTTACTGTTTCGTTGCAGCATTTTACCTTGATTAACCTAAGCCGCCCGATCGCACCTGCCATTCCGTCTTCTTTGACAATCGGATGGGAATTTAGTCCTATATCACCCAAATTATGTTGTCATTGCTCTCTATAAGGATTGCAATTCGTATGTCTCTCGAGCCATTTGGGATTGGCTCCCCCTTCCTCGACCAAGATTTGATCACTTGGTCCAGGTTGACTTGATGTCGCACTGTTTTGTTCAACTTTTTCTGAGGGCTGATTTCGCACTATTCCGTTCAGCTTTCCTGGTGGCCTTCTTCCTTCGCCTTCGGGCTTTGCTCACCCCTTTCGAGTCGAGTCAAGTCGACCTGCCCAATGCTACAGTAAAAATCCTAAGACTAAAGTGGTTTTATAGTGTTTTATGAGAATTTTTGTGCCAACTTTTGAATACAAGTATATAAAATAAATTTATATTATGATAGTATTACAAGTGTCTTAAGAGACTATGAAAAGAAATTCATGAAAAATAATTCTTAAATAATTTTAAAAAATCAAATACCAATGTCTATACTTTTCATCAATAATGCTTAGCCCAAAAATCAAAATTTAATAATTATTAAACTTATAATATTTTCAAATATTAATATCACTAGTGTGCATCTCAAAATTTGGACATATTAAATTTAAGAAAAATAAAAAAAAATTCAAATATAAAAATTTTAGTGCATGTCTTCAATTTTCTAGAAGCTTTACATGACTCCAAGAACCTTGAAGACTACTATTTTAGACATTTAAAGTTCATGACTTGCTAAATGAAGTCACATCATGTTTGCTATTCAAAATCACATTCATACCAAAACCAAAATTTACAGTGTCTCCTTGACAAGGTTAGAATGTAATAACAAGAATGATTGAATCAAGATGAAAAGAAACTCCTATTTTGTTTTCACATACAAGACAACTATATGGACTTTTACTTAACCAGATCAATTGTGCTTGAATCAAATTTTGTGTAGGATTAAGGTATGCTTATTCCCAAACTATTAGAATTTGTTTTATTTATTGATTTTCTATATTATCCTTCATAAGGAGTGCATGTTGTAGGTTTGATTATTTATTTTATCATAGAACCAAAAAATTAGTCTGTGAAAGATCAAAATCACATAGTTAATAATGAAACTATTTTACTCAACACAGCATGAAAAAAAGTGTTCAATACCCAATTTGACCTTGTTAGAAGAGTATATGGGGGTCATCTTTCTTTCCAATGGATCGCAAGAATTCTTCAATGTTGATGGGGTCCTATGATGGGGTTTTGTGTGCTTGACTTTACAACTATTTGTTTTCTCTTACATTTTGAATTTATGGAGGATAGTAATTATGTTGGCTCGGAGGCTCATGGCAAGTGGCTAGACAAAGATGAGGTTAGATTTATGCACCCCAAAACATTTCCAACCCATTGTTCACATGTTTTATATAGGTTGTCAAACCAACCCAGGCATCACACCTCACATTATTGCACTTACTAGCATTTTTAAGCACATATGATGATGTGAATAATCTAATTCAACAACTAAACATCTATATATTTCATCCCATAAGAGAGACCCAAGCACAAATGCCATAACTTCCAAAGATGAATATTCATATTGTTTCTCATCCAACAATAATGTTCCTCACATGTTATTATGTAAAGGAGCATGATGTTAAGCCAAATTTTGGTGTGAATGTTGACTTTTAAAAGAAGGTAAGATAGGACAACAGTCATTAGGCTACAACACGATAATCCAACATATGCCAAAATATTTCCAACCCTTTGATCATAGAGAGACAAGTAATTGGTAGAGCCATTTCAGATTTGAAGTTTCGCATCATTTTACTTGTAGCATTTTCTAACACAAGATCCAAATTAGAAGCTAAAAGTCCATATAGTTTATCTCATTTATAAAAGTCAAGATTTTCTTTTCTTCATGATTTGAACATTCTTGTTATCATTTTTTCTACCTATTCATGCAATACAAAATAAAATGCAAGGGAATGGCTTATTAATCCATATTTTGGCATGAATGTTGATTTTCAATAGCAAACAGAACATGACTTTAATCAATAGCCTTCCAAATTATATGTTTCATATCATTTAATTTGTTGTCACATTTTCCAACACATGTGAATATGGGAGGAGTCCAATTTGAATGATGCGTCCAAAACCATTGGCTAATCGATGGTTCTATCATTAGTATCCACAATTATGAGTAACTCTTGAACATAGAAAAAATCTAAGTTAGTAATTGAAATTTCATGTAATTCATCCTATAAGAGAGAGACATCTAGCCATTCTTTTTCATCTATAATTGAATAGTTGTCTTTATTCTTCTAGCATTCATGCACATTAGAAATTAAAGTTTGAGGGCATGCCGCATTACTCCAAACTTTTATGGTTATGAAGGACCTTAAGTAAAAAAATTCATGCAAGAAGTAACCATAATTGTGCCACTTGAACCTAGTCTAATAATGGTTTAAATTCTAGCTACAGCCAACTAGAGCACAAGAAATACAAACAAATCAACAACTAAAAAAATTTCTAATTCAACCAACACAACAAGCTTGGTGAATTGGCCTAATCATGAGCTCACAATAACTCATAATATTATGATTAGCATGGTCCAAAAAATTGCAACACAATCTCTACAACTTACTATGATGGATGAGAGAGGTAAATAGATGTAAAGGACTTTAAAGCAATAATGAAGGAAACAATACATCCAACTGAGAACTCTAATTCAAACCGACCTCAATTATGGCACCAACCAAAGACTCATTAATGGAAATGAATACAAATAGCCAAAAAGAATACAAAGATATTCTTCCTAAAGCAGCTTCCCTTGATTCTAGTTATTTTAATTTTCCAAAGTTGATAGGAAGCAAACTTTCCCATATTCAAGCAAGATTTCTTTGTCATTAACAAGATTAATTTGCTAAGCCTTTGTCTTTATCCCGACCTGAAGGTGGGATTAGCTCATAGCTTTGAATAGTAGTTCTGGTAAGAGGCAAGTCTCGATCTACCATATCTATGTGACTTTGGAATGATTCACTAAAGTGCTACCTCCCTTACACTTTGGTGTAGCCCAATAAGTAAGGCATGTTGATTGTCCATTATTTGAGTGGCTTGTCATGTTTAATTGTTGAATTGCATTATTGGACTTCAATTTAGATACCCGTTCAGACTTATGCAACCCTCCTTTTTGCATTTCCAACCTAAAACTCGATTTTACCACTTAAAGCACATTTGAGGCATTACACTGCTTCAAAGGCTTTTCAACAACCGATCCATTGTTTTCCCTTAATGATGAAGATTTTCTCAAATAGACAATATTAATGTTGGTGTACCTTTTATGGGGTTGGACCACCATCTAAGCCCCCAATCCTTGCTTCTATTGGTTAGCTCTTTCTTCAACTAAGTTTGAAATATTGAACCTATTGTTTTCCCTGTTCATTTCCTCATTTCATATATTAATAATACCATCTTTTGTAGTTGGATGAACCATGATTCTAATAATGCACATGCTCCTAACATGCCTAACTTTCTCGCACAAAAAACAAATGTTGGCCAGTCACTTATATTTAAATCATTAAAAAGAGCGCCCAAAGGTCCATTAACCCGCATATTGGATTTGAGGGGTTTAGACAAGTCCATACGGATGCATACACTTGTATAGAATGATAGTTGCATATCTTCTTTCCAGTTGTCAATTTGGATCGACTCCCTAATATGCTTTTCCAATACATATGAGGGAGTGACAAAAAGAGAACCCAAACTAGTGCATACATGATTGCTGATGCACTTGGTTTAAATTTTGGGGTCTAAAAATCCAACCCCATGGGCCCCCTAACCAAAAATAATCCTTATACTTAGTTAATTCAAAATGAAAGCAAAAAAACCAACCATGAGGTCAAGATCATGGAACCCACTCAGATGGCCCCATCAATGCTAAAGAATTCTTGTGATCCATTAGAAAGAACAAAAACCCATACATATCCCTTTGATAAGGTCAAACATATGGTATTAAACTCTCCTTTCTCATGCCACATTAAATGGGAAAATTTTATAATTAACAATATGGGACCGAGCTTTTGAAGCAAACAATGTGACATCCACATTAGAAGGCCGCATAGTGTGGGTTACGAAACCACTTTCAAAAAATGCTTTATTATTCCTATCCATCTCATTCTTAGTAAGATCCCCCATAAAGCTAATTTTAAACTAGCTCTTTGTAGCAGAAGTAATCGAGGGACTATTTTCAATCATCTCAACTTGAGCAACAACAAAAATGCCATAAATTCATACACTAAAATCATAGCAATCAATTGCTTTAGTATTCTCATTATCTAATGAAGAGTATGGTCACAAGGCTAAAACTTAAAAGAAAATGATAGAAGGGTACTACCTAGAGTAGCCTATAGCTTAATTTGACCCAATATTGGGAAGCTAATTAGGCCCAAATAAAGCAAGGATTTATAGATAGAGAGCTCTATCTTGATTCTATGGATGGTGGTTTTTTGTCGTTCTCAGTTGGTAAAGCAATTTGTCTAATTAATTTAATTAACGAATGATACCTTAGCTTGCTAACAAGCTATGCGAGATGCAAGCCTCATGACTAGCTTCTTAAAGGGACTATGGCTGCTTAGGCCATGAAAGTTTGAGACAATAATAAGTGTTTGATGCCTGTAGACATTCTTAGTTGATTGAGTGGTGCCATGTTCCTTTAATTTTAGCTTCAAAACAGATTCAGATTTGTTCATACCCTTTCTAAGCACCTCCTGTCTAAAACTTGACCTACCACATTGTCACACCTCCAAAGGATTGTCACATTTACCCACTGCAGTCTTCGTTGTGCAGTAACATTTGAGCGTCTTCTCATTGGTTAGACCACAATCCAATGCCCATGCCCTTGCTTATGCTCATCAAATATCTCTAACTTCAACAGCAGCTTTTCAATCCCACTACAATTCTTCTAATCAATTCTTTCATTTAATGTATTATTACTCCCAACCAATGCAAATAACTGCACCATCAAGCTGGTGGTGAACATGCTAATGGTATACCCTACCCTTTCATCAATTCCCTTAAGGTTTAACTTTGTGACCATACTACCCCCAAAATCCAAAGACTTTTGTGACAGATGGACAACAGCAACGTACGGACAGTCTAACGATGACGTTACAAAGGAAGGTGATGGAAGCATAAAGATGGATAGACGTGGTGGACATTTGGTGATCATGGAGGAACATAAGCAAAGGGTTGCATTGCCCAAGAAAAGTAATACGCATAGAGTCGAGCTTGCAAATTTCACTTTTGGTTTGCTTCCAATGGCACTAGAAATGGAGGTTGAATAATTAATCATCTAACATTTCTTTGGTGTGTGGCAAATCATGGTGGGAACTAAATCCTACAAGGCTGCAAAAAAAACTAGAAACACAATGCAATTATCTCCTTCACTTATGGTCAACAACGATAATTTGAACCCAACTGGAGAGAATTCTAAGCCTAATAGCCCTAATGTAAATAATTAAGATGCTGGAATTATCCCTATAATAACTACATCATCAATTAATGAAAGTGGAATTCAAGGTAGCTTTGATAAGGGTGTTGCTCCATTTCTTGAATTTTTCTTAATCATACAAAGTTTGTTATGAGGAGAACATTTTAGATAAAGAGGAAGGTGCCTCATTAAGCTTGTTGTGCATTTTGCTAATAAGAATTGATAGGGAATTAATGTCATCATTGGAAGAAGAAAAAACTAATTTACCATTGAGTGAAATGGAGATCAATTAATGTGTAGAAATCTATAATCACACACATATGAAGAATTTAATCCCAAAAGTTGCTGATTGTGGTAAACCATGTGACAAAAACAAGGTTTTGGTGAAATTGCCAATGTGATTGGATGAAAATTGTTTGAAGGGCAATCTTGAAGCTCATAGAACTTCCAAAGTCAGCTAATGCAACCTTAGTTAGAGGTTCTGCTACTTATTGGTTTAGACATATGGACCCCAGAGTTCAAACCTAGTGCTTCTGCGATAATGTGTACACCAGTTTAGATTTCATTTTCATCTATCCTACTTATGTATTAGTACACAGAGAATATTCCACACATTACTAAAACTGTAGAAGACTTAATATAGATTGACAGGTGGATTGTGGACATGTAACGGTCTTCCTTTGCTAGGGTATATGTCCAAATAGATTTATCAAAATCGTTTAAGTCTAAGATGTGGGTCAACAAACTCTTAGGGTGATCATTTCAACATTGAGTATAACGGGCTACCTACTATGTGTTTCTCATATGGTAAGGTAAGGCCACTAGCATGTACATTGCGAGTTTGTCGATACATTTATTTGCATTGGGAGGAATACTAGCCCTTTAAAAAAAGGAATTGATTAGAAACATAATAATAGGGCTAAAAAACACAATTGAAAATAAAGTAACATAAATAACACAAGCAAGTTATTAAACCTTGGATAATGGTCCAACCAACAAAGAGACGTAGCAATATAACGACACAACTAAGGAGGGCTATAATGGATAAGAAAATAAATAAGAAGAGGGCTAAAAAACGGCAAAAATCTAATAATACATTAAAAGTATCATAACGAGGTAGGTCGAGCACTAGGTAAGAAGGGCATTGAGGTATGCACAAATTTGAGTAGGTATTGAGGCTGAAACTATAAGGAGATGGTTAACATGCAAACTTTCTAATTAATAATAAACAACATAACTCACCACTTAGTATGGATAGAGAGGTTGTCCCTGACGTTTATTCCCACACTCAGAAGTTGTTGGTGGATCAATAATTTGTAGTACCCAATTTTCAATTCAATCAATGAAATTGCCCCTCTTGATGGCCTTGATGTGGGTAAAGACATCGTCATTTAAGTTGTCATAATAATAAAAATAAAAAGTAATAAAAATAAAAGGGCTTCATAATTAGCTTAAAAAATAAAAATGAAAAGAATGTACGCTTCTATTTCTATAAGAAAAGAAGTGTTACATTTTCCTCAACTTATATCTTCGGTGACTACATCACTAGTAGTTTGTTGGGATTGAAAAGGATTCTTATTTGAGGGTGTTACAAGTAACATTTGGGCATTAATACTTATACTCATTTCTATGTCTACTATAGAGCTGCTGCTATCATTGCTACATTGGCCCAGGTTACATCATCCTATCAATTCAAAGATTTGGAGAGACTTGGGCAACTAGCTTATGGTTTATCCACCTTGAAACGTGTCAAGCTTAGCCTTCTCATGGATTCAATGACGTCACGAGGGGCTGAAAATTTAGAAATATCTGTGATGATTAAAAAGATACTGGGAATATAATTCATCACTTCGCCCGGGTGATGTTCTCAACCGCGCTTGTGGCGTGGACAAATGCGAAACACATTTTCAAAGTTGGATGAGTGGCCTTTCCTACGTCTTTAATGCATAGAATGGAGTCCGAGGAGTTGTTTCAACTACTGCACTGTGCATTGTTTGTGATGAGTAGCAGCTTTCCTTGCCGGACTTCAACAAATCATGTTATGACTGTTGTATGGGTGAAGATCATGTGCTCGAATGTAACTCATTTCTACCCATGGGGGCAAGGAAACTGCTACTTCTCTTATGCTGTAGGGAATTGCTGTTATGCTTACTGCAATACTTAAGACTGAACCAACAAAACAATTCAGAGACTTGGGGAGCTTTGGGCAACAAGCAATTAGAACAATCATGTTGTAATAATGTGTCAAATTTGGTCTGCTCATAGTTTCAATAACATCTTTGAAGGCTGGAAATCAATAAGTATCTGCGATTATAAAGGAGTTAACTGGACTGTAGTTCAGCATTTTATCCGAGGAGATGCTTTCTACTGCTGATTAATTAACACTAAGAAATGGAGCAAGTACCATTACAGAATTAAATTTGCTGCGGTGAAAAACAGAGTTAGCTGAAGTGTAATTCAAGTTTTTATCCCAGATGATGCTTTCTACTGCTTATTATTCAGATCTAAGAACTGGAACAAATATCACTATTAAATTATTGTTGCTACAAACTATGGCTGGGCCAAAAATGGAATACATTTTCAAAAAAGGATGATTAGGTATTCCCACACGTCTCACTCACGTAAAATTTTTGTAATGCACTCTCATCTGCTGCATATTGTGTTGTTTGGTTTGGGAGACTACTTCTCCTTGTAGACTTCAATGAATTATGATACAAATGCATAAGAGGAGAGGTTTATTTGCTCAAATTGGAATCTTTGCTATACCTGAGGTGTGGGAAATTACAATATTTCATCAGTGTTTGTCATGCTGGGTTGCTTATTTGTTGATAACCAACAATAGGAGAGGGGTGAGGGAAGTCTTCCTTTATCTGAAAATTGAGATTACATCTATACAATGCTTCAATACTAACAATTTTGTTGGAAGGGATCAATGAAGCAACATCACTGTTTTAATCTTGAAGGGTAAATTTTTGCGTTGGAACATCTTCTTGGGAACATTTACATGAACTTTTATGGCCAGTGTGACGGGAAGGATTGGAAGTTGTTGGGAAAAACTAATGTTAGTTTTAGATTTTATGAAACAACAGGCTGGTAGTGGAATCAGAATACTTCGGGGTGAATCTGGAAAGCTTACTATTTTACTGCTTGGAATATCTGCGAGATCAAGACCTCTAAATCTCGAGGTCACCTACAACGTATTGTCACAAGAGAACAAGGTCTTTGCAGTTGCTCTTCTTCAAACTCATGTGGAGACTTTCAATCATTGAGAGACGATATGCCATGATATTACAATGCCCCCAGATAATTCAGCCGATGATTGTATAAAATAATTCTAGTTGCTCTTCTTCAAACTCATGTGGAGACTTTCAATCATTGAGAGACAAATCGACTCTTGAGCTGCAACTAGAATTATTTTATACAATCATCGGCTGAATTATCTGGGGGCATTGTAATATCATGGCATAATTGAGTCCATCTTGAAATTGTAGATCATTCTTCTCATGTGGACAACATCCAAATGAGTTCTTGAAGTACTGAGGTTTGACAGTATTGTACTGTATACACATCAAAAGAATATATTACCCGTCAATCAATCTGGGACCAAATTAGAGATGCAACTATTTTTGATAGGCAGCTACTTGTTGTGAGATACTTCAATGCTTTGCTTACACATGAAGAGAAAAAAGAGGTAATACTAATTGAAATAGACAATCCCAACATGAATTTTTCTACCTTATTCATGATTTGGATCTAACAGATTTTGGTTTTATTGACAATAGACTCTCCTGGTGTAATAACAAACAAAAGAATGCCCATGTGTTCTACAGATTGGATAAAGCCTTTATGAACATTGAGGATATACATGCTTTTCTTGGCACTACCGTTAACACATTTACCTCACATTGGGTTAAATCATTGCCCATCACTCATTCAATTTTGATAATTACTATTGGACAAAACCGAAAGAACTTAATTAAAAAATATTTTGTTGTTATTTTCTCAATCTATCAATGTGATAAATATAACTTGAAAAATAAATGATAGAAACAATCCAATATATATTTTGTCTACTAAATTCAATGAGACTTTGATATCATTAAAGAAAAAAATGTAACAATACTTGAGAATATTCTAAAAAACCTTTACCAACTACAATAAAAAAATTAAAATCTATATCTTAAAGAGTTTATAATTGACTTAAATGACTTGGAATATAACTACTTAACACAACAAATAACATCATATCATTGAATTGAGACATTGAAAGAAACATGATGGTGGCAACGTACCAAGCTTGATTGAGCCACCATTGGAGATTGAAATACATATTTCTTTCGAGTAGCAACTAACTCTATTTTCAAGAGCAACTATATCCATCAACTACAAGATGACAATAAGCAACTAGTCACCTCTCTAACTGAGATAAAAGAAAATCTTATGTAATTTTTCCATAAGTGGTGTAACCAATAGTAGCATAGGCTTCTCCCGTCCTTCCAGTCATCTAAGACTATTAATAGTGACCATGCTATCATTCTTATGACTCATGTTAGCGACATAAGATTATATCAGGTGCGTTGTCCATCAAAAGAAACAAATCTCCTAATATAGATATTTTTGCAAAATTTGTTCATGATTGCTGGAAGATTACACATGTGGATATTGTTAAAGTGGTGAAGCAATTTTTAAGGAAAACTATATACCCAAGCGTTAGAAAGATACACTAGTCATCCTTATTTCAAAACTTCAAGCATCCAAACCTAAACAATTTAAACCCATCAACATGTGTAATATCATAAATAAAGAAGTGACACAAATTTTGGTGGCTTGACTAAATATTATTCTTCCATATATTATAGTCCGAGATCAAGTTACTGCTGTACCAAACCATGTTATCTCTGATAATATTTTTTTGGCACAAAAAATGGCTACCTGTATAAACCTTTTTACTTCCAAAAAGAGTTTGAAGCACTTATGATAAAGTGAATTAGAATTTTGGGATTATATGCTCAAGCAACTACAATTTCCTACTTTATGATGTGATTCGATAAAACTTGTATCACTGCATCGTGGTTTGCGATTATGTGCAATGCTGTTCACTTACCTTAGATTAAAGCAACTAAAGGGCTTAAACACAGGTGTCCTCTCTCACTATATCTCGTTTCCATTGTGCCAGAGTATGTATCATGGCTCATCCATTATCAACTAGAACTTGTAACAATGATCGGGTTCAAGATTTTTCCTTCTCCTTTGATCACACACTTTTTGTATGTAGATGATGTCATAATTTATGCACCTACTACTTATGTTGTAGCAAGAAACATTTGGTTTATTATGAAGTAGTATTGTCATTACTCAGGCCAAGTGGTAAATCTAAATAAATCCATGATGTTATTTAGTCATGGGATGGAGTTGAAGTGAAAAAAGATGATAGTGAGCTAATCTAATCTCATCATCACTAATAAGAACCACAAGTGTGACAACCTATTCGTTACTAATAGTCTTAAAAGAATGAAGACTAAGAGGGGCCCATATTATACTTGGCTACACCACTTACAAAATAATTGTATAAATGTATCTTTTATCTCTATTAAGGAGACTACTAATTCCCTAATTTCATTTTTTAGTTGATATATATAGTTGCTCCTATAAGTTAACCAATGCTTGAAAGAAGCGTGCCAATAAAGCTTGGCACGTTGCCACCACCACCACCATACATCTTCCAATGCAACAATTCTATGATATGATGTAATTTATTGTGCCATACGATCATGTTCCAAGTAAGTAAAATCAATTACAAACTCTTTAAATTGTAACTCTTAGATTTTCTGCTCCAATTGGCAATGTTTCTTTAAGATATTATCAAGTTTTGCTACACTCCATTTCTTTAATACAAACAAAACTCTGTTAAATTTAGTGGACAAACTATCAATCAGATTGCCTCTAATCCAATACCAAGTTACATATGCAATATTAATGGATTGAGAGAAAGATAACTAGATATTTTTAAATTGAGTTATTTTTTCAACTTTACTTAATAATAATTGTCAAAACTAAATGAGTAATAGATAGTGCTTGAAAAAGTTTGTACACTCTCAATGTTCATAAAAACTATTCAATTTTTCAAAAACATGAGCATTCCCCTTTTTATTATTATATCATATAAACAATTACCAGTAGAACCCAACTCTGTTAAGATCTAGCTCATGAATAAGGTTAAAAAATTCAAGTTAAGCCTGAATACTATTAAATTTTTTACCCCATTTTTTCTCTTCTTGAACAATCAAAGAATTAAAGCCTCTTACAACAAATAACGATACACCAAACATAACTACACCCCTAATTTGGTCCCAGGCTAAACGACAGATAATATATTCTTTTGATGCATATACGACACAACACTGGCAAACCTTGTTGCCTCCAGAACTAACTTGGATGGTAACCACCTGAGAAGAGCGATCCATAATCTCATGTTAGAACTAGTTTGCCATAAGATTACATTGCCCCTAAAATAACCCTGTTGATGATTGAACAAACTAATTCCAATTTCAACCATGAGCCACTCCGCCTCACAACAACTAATTGCTTGTTTACAACATATACAAACTAATTACTCTTATTTTATTTAGAAGTTATCATTATTTTCTAATATTTATTAATCACTTTAATAGAAAATCATGATATATTTCTTCAAAAAAAAATTAAAAAAATAATTTAAATATTCAAAGAGTTCAAAGTTTTTATAAAAAAAACAAAAATCTATAACATCAAAGAGATGAAATCAGATTATGGAGTTGACTTTACATCTAAGAAGTTTAAGTAATATTATGAAGGACCTCAACATCACCATTTTCACCTTAACAAAACGATATAATGGAGATAAGAATCAAACCATCTTGACATGGTTCAAAACATGCTAAAAACTAAAGAAACACCTAAGAAATTTTAGGCAAAGGTTATCAATTGCATGCTTTATTTGTTAAATAAATATCCAACAAAGAATTTGAAAACACTAACTATACAAAAAGCATAAAACAGATTCAAGTCAAATACACCACACTTAAAACTTAAAAAACGCATAACCTATACACATGTACCTGATAAAAAGCAGATCACATTCAATGATAAGAGCATTCCATGCAGTTTTTATTAGCAACGATACAAAATTTAAAGCATACAAACTTCAAGAACTGAAAGAGAAGAAAGTCATTAAAAGTCTTATTTTAAACTTTCATGAAAATAACATGTGAGATTAAAAAAAACAACTCAATAATAATACAAGAAAAAAAAAATTGTTGAAAAAAATGAAATTATTACATCATTATCATCTTCTATAACATCATCATCAAATAAAGATGACCTTATAATACAAAGAACTACAAATATTCATGATCCATATGAAATAATGAATATTCTTAATTTTTATTTGTACTTTTTGCTAATAAAAAAATTATTACTTTGAATGTTACAATGACAAAATAAAAAATAAATAAATACTATCGATGAAGAGATAATTTCTATTCAAAAAAATAAAAATATAAGAATTTACTAATTTACCAAAGAGATATAAACCCTTTCATATAAAATGGGTTCATAAAAATAAAAAAAAATACATAAGGAGATTAAAAAATACAACACAAGAGTTGAAGCACAAGGTTATACTCAAAAAGGCTGGAATTCATCACAATAAACTTTTTACTCTTATTACTCAAATAAAAACTATTCAATTAAAGCTAGTAATAACAACTAAAAATAAATGACAAGTTTTTCAACTTGATGTCAAATAAGCTTTTCTAAATAACTAATTAGATTAAAAGATTTATATTAAACAACTTCTAATTTATATAAAAAAATTAATAATAAAAAACTGTGTAATTAAAAAAAATACTATTAATACTCTACAATTAACTCATATTTTAAACATAATAGATTTAATATATATGTATATATACAGAATTTTTTGAATAACTTTATTTGTTTTTATGAAACAAAATATATGACACTTCCACCTTATGAAATAAACTAATCAACAACTGATAGTTATGTTAATCATATTATATTACTTAAAAGATTATAAAAAAAAACTTTAAAAAATGTAAGACTACATCACAAATTTAAACAAATAATGAATCAATTATTACTAAAAAAAGATCCAATACATCACATAAAAAAGAAAAATATTACTACTTATTTTCATTATAATCACAGATATATGAAAAACAAAAGTATAAAATTAAATTATGTACCATTAAAACAAGTTGCTCGCATTTTTTATTAAACAACTTGAAACAAAGCAAATCATCAAATTGATCATTTACTTTAAATAATAGTAAAAAGAAAAAGGTACGTCAAAAAACCAAAAAAATTATATTTTTTAAAATAAATAAGATATTTAAATTTTTAAATCAATTACAATTCATTTGATTGATCAAAATTAATTATAAATCATTAATTTATAAAAATAATAATCAAACATAATTAAATCGTTATTGATATTAAGTTAATTATAATAAAAAATATATTTAAATAATAATCAATTATAATTGTTATATTTTCTTGCAAAAAACTAGCACAATTGGACGTCTAAAAGGATCAGCTACACTCCTGTAGAGCGAGGGCACTGTCCACGAGGCATCGTCAAGAATAGAGCGAGCAGAGCCAAAGCCCACGATTAATATCCTTCCGATATTATCGATGACAACGTTGGCTTCGCTTTAAAGATTTTTTGTTATTTTGACTAAGTAAAATAACACATTAATTTAAGCCGCTAAAATTGGAGATTAAACATTTTGAATATATATTCTGATTTTAAATGACATTAAGATAAATAATATCAACTTCATTTTAGATATTTCAATATTTTGATAATGTTTACTCATTGCTTATGAAAATTCTTTTTCATAGACATGAAAATATAATGTGAATCATATACATTAAACCTTTTAATGCATATAAACATTAACCATAGAAAAACGACAAACAAAAGCCACGAGCCGACAATCTACTCGTTACAAAATTTTTCAATAAATACAGACGATGTGCAATTCATTTTGGTATTTCATTAACATGATCAAATGGAAAACAATTACACCAAAAACATAGCTTATTCAATCTTTCATTCCTAATGGATCAATCATTTACAACGTTTACATTTGAGAACAATACCACAACCATTAACAATTTTTTTAAAGGTAATAGGCAGCCGAACCAGCGATGATTCGCAGACGATAAAAAAAAACTTGTACAATCCTTACAACATCATAAAACCAACGAATATAATATAACTAATAATTCTTTTAATCTTTCAATTCCAAAAACAAAGACCAGGGCTAAACTATAGAATTAACCAGTAGTATAAAATCACAGGTAAGAACTGCTTACCTTTATTTCAAACTACAAAAGAAACATCAAATAAATACTAATATTATCGTATGCTTTCTAAAAAAAACTTACTTCTATGTTTAACTAGGCGTGGCATTTCAAAAAGCTATGGTTATTTTTTCCAACAGAAGCTTAACTATTGTTCCAAAACAAATACACAATTTGTGTTAAATTCAAAACTATGCAAGTGATAAATTCCAAAAAGAGTTGGTGAAAAAAACATGTAAGATGTGTTTCTCCTATTATGAACAACTAAAATCAGTCAAGCAAATCATGTTAGCTAAAATTAAAATGCCGCCAACAGATGGGAAAAAACACACTAAAAGCATAACACAATCGTCCATAAACCATGACATTGTCATTTTCCTTCTACTTAACATATTAAATGAAAAGGTTAACATTGAACGATCAAAAACTGCTTAAAATTGCTGCTATAGAACTAAAATACCACGAGATGCCCAAAAACATCGAGCATATAACACAAAACAATATCTCAAACTCCTTATTAAGGATTTAAGGACGGAAAGTTCTAGCAAAAATCAATACAATGAGCTATCCTCAAGGCCTACAGGAAATTCGGAGTGCGCCAACTGATCAATACAATGATCTAAGACAAAGCAATTAACAATCCCTTAGAACAGAACAGCATAAGTTCTACACACAAAACTAAAGTCTAGGAGCACAAATATTGCATAAGCTGCTACACAAGATCTAGTTCACTCAACTAGCCAATACAAAGCAATCTAAGTAGCAAAAAACAGTAGCAATTCGGCCTAAGTTATAATTCAAGGAAGCATTCTTCTAGCCATTTGCATCATCATCCGTACTAACATTAAACCTGGTACCTGAGAATCCCATCTGAACTAAAAAAAGACTTGTCCCTGAATCATCTATGGATAAGAAATGCAGCAAATAGAAGTGTAACTTATCTTGCATATGGGTGGTACCGACCAGTTGGTCCAGCACCTGCACCATAGCTTCCCCTACCACCATAAAATCCACCACCTGAGCCATAACCTGCACCTGAACCAGAGTCATAACCACCACCATAACCTGAGCCACCATAACTACCAAAGCCCTCATCGAGGCCATATCCACCAAAGCCACCACTGCCATATCCCCCTCCAAACCCGCCACCGTATGAACCGAGGCGACTAGAGTAACCAAGGGATGACTCACCTCTATAACCCCCACCTAGGCGGCCACCAAAACCTGCATATCCACTTCCTCCAAACTCATCAGCGCCACCACCATAGCCACCACCAAGCCTAGGGCCCAAGCCTCCACCACCTCTATAGGATGAAGGACCAAAGCCTCCACTAAACCCACCAAAAGAGCTTCCATATCCACCAAGGCCATCAGCATAAGGACGACCCCTAGATTCACTACCATAGGGAGGAGGTGGTGGGTTTGAGGATTTCTTTGGTTCAGCCTTCTTGATTTCCACCTACAATAAAGTAAGAATGATAAGCTATGTTCTCTTAAAATTCTCTATACTTGAATACTTAAAAAGAAAAACTATGCAACCTGCAAAATGATTGTAAAGCTAATAGAAGGTTGACAGACGCAAACACCTAACCACAGACTACTAACATAGTCATGATTAATTTGATGCACTTGAAAATAATGAAAACAGCACAACAAAAGCAACTCAAAGCTAACCACACGTCCCAAATTGCAGATTACACACAGCACAAAGCTCACCTGACTACCAGCTAGGTCTATCATATTGCCTTTAGATAATAAATCATCAACAACTTTCTCAGAGTCAAAAATTATGAACCCAAAGCCTCGTGAACGCTTCGATACATGATCACAAATGATTTCATGCTCAACAACTTTGCCAAATTTGGAGAAGAAATTCTTGAACTCGTCTATTATGACCAAAAAACCTCACATTAGATAAACTATTGCACCATAATACACAAGGTAATAAGTGAATAGAAACAAAAAACAAAGTACCTTCAGTTATAGTTGTTGGAATACCTCCAACAAAGATCTTTTTTGTTTTGATATCCTTAGACTGAGCAGAACCTTTGGGAATTGTTCTTTTAATTTCAACCTTCAAGCAGAAGGAAAAAAGGAAAAGAAAAACGAAACAGCAAACATAACAAGGAGTCAATCTTAACACATCATGATACATCCATACTAAATTTCATTATCATTACTATTAAAAACAGATGCAATCAAAGTTGATCACTTTCTGAATAATTGCAGTGATGCAGAACTTATAACTGTCAGAAACCAAGTATTCAGAAAATAAGTCACAATCTTAACACCGAATGATATATCCATGCTAAATTCCATTATCATTACTATTAAAAACAGATGCAATCAAAGTTAATCACTTTCTGAATAATTGCAGTGATGCAGAACTTATAACTGTCAGAAACCAAGTATTCAGAAAGTAAGAAGTATTAAGTTTACATAATTTATACAATAAACTAAACACAATAGAATAAATTTCCCACTATAATATGAAAACAATATATCATGACCATTTTATAGAACTGTAAACTGAGAAGCTTTAAGATTTCTGAAGACTGCAGACGAGCAGTATTTTACAGTAATAGTTAAACAAATACGACAATTAACCCAAAGCATTTTAGATCTCATCAAAATCACAAGTTTCCCATTAAATAAAAGCTGCGTTGATATGATAGGCAAAACAAAATAGAGAAGTACAGGGCATGACAAACATACTATCCTAACAATGGTTAAAGAAGAATTACGTAAGTCATGTCAAGCTAATTTCCATAAATCTCAAATAATGATTGCACTAAAATATATTCTACAACACAAAATGCTAAAGACCACAACACTATCCAATCATAACCTATGACCACCATCTACCTGTAACCAAAAAAATCCTAGAATTAATAACAATAAATGAGGAAATCCCGCAGTAAAGCACATAGTCCAATAGAAATGCAATATGCAGTATCTAGAAGCTAGCAGTTAGACATCACCTACTAATTATTTAGTCATCGAAAAAGCCCAAACATTAAATATAGTAGTTAATCCTATCAAGTAATAATTCCCAACATAAAACCCAAGACTAGGCTGTAACAGAAGTATCATAAGTAATGAGAAATATCATAAGATCTTCTTGAACAAGCTACATAAATGAGAACATAAAGTGATAACAAATCCAAAGTTTTGGAAATATCAAGAAAATACTCAAAAAAATCTTCCAGAACAAAAATAGGTAAAGCATGTTTTCATTTGCAATTACCTGCTTTCCATTGATAATATGATCATCCTCTATGACTTTATCCACGACAGCAGGATCAGAATATGTGATGAATCCAAATCCCCTAGGCTGTTGGGTGTACCGATCCTTCATGATCACAGAATCTATTATCTCACCATACTTTCCAAAATGCTTCATGAATGTAGCTGTTACACAACGTCAACAGAAATATATGATGGGCTCAAAGTACACAAAATGCACAACAAAAAGGACAACGCTAGCACACACCTCAAACAAAGAAATGGGTTTACTTGTGCATATAATACACAAGCCCATTAAAATGAAACTTGAGCAAAGCAATAGTAACTGGAAAATGCAATAATAAACAAGAAAACAGATATAAACAATGACAAGTCAGACAAATGAGTCATATGTAAACCAAAAGAACGCCAGTTCTTGAGATGGTAATAATGTTTTGAAGCAGTAGCACGCAATAAAAAAAAATTGTTAATCCCAAGAAGGTTCCAAAGTAAAATAAGTATATTCCTCATGGTTACCAAAAGGCAAAACAGTAGACGTTCAAAGCTGTTAAACCAGTAGGTTTACAAAGCAAAATTATTATTTGTAGAGATTTTTTAATAAAAGACCTACCAATAGAAACTTGCAAAGCCTACTTGAATGTCACTGCTTAATCAACAAATTTGAATGCTTTGCAAAGATTTTTTTCGTGTATATAAAAAGACTGACAAAATAAACAATTATATTTTTCAAAGAAAAAAAACTATTTTCTAAACATGACCAATCCTAAAGAAATTTACTTAAAATCAAAGATTTTCAAGCTGACACAATTTTTCAATATATCAATAATAAAAAGCCAAATTAAAAAAAATTCTTAAGATTACTGTGCAGAAAAAGTACATAAGTCAATAAATTTTTCATCTTCAATGCATGTCACCACTTGGACATGAAAATCTCAACATTCAACAAAAAAATTATAAATGCCCAAATTAAAGAGTGATGACATTGCTAGATTATGTAAATTGAATGAAAAATTAAATTGAAACAGAAAGCCTGATAGAACCTTTCAACTGAAGTGTTGAGCAACAGAGACAATTTTAAATTCCTATAATCAACACAAACAAGCTGCGTAACTATATTTTGAACATACGGATGACGACTTTTTACACACAATACATGAACTTTTCTAATGAACTTTCTACATAAGTTCCAAATATAAGAAAAAAAAAACAAATTTATGGACCTCTCCTCACCAACAATCTAATCAAATTAATATGATCAGTAAACAGCTTATACTGGTAAAAGTCATCACAAGTCAATCAGTTAAGCATTTGGGTCATAAAAACACATCTACACGTTATTTAGGATATCATCAGGACAATGAATACTAGTAAAACAACTGATCTGAGAGCAAGCAAATATTAAACCAAGAGAAAAAATTCTGAATACTGATTCTAAAGCTTGTTTAATGCAATGTTAATTTGAAACGAAGGAGACAAGCTAAACTTAAACTATCACAGAATTCTTAAGACAATGTACTTCTAAATAAATTATTCAACAGTTAAATGACGGATCTGAGAGATGGCATTCATAATTTTGATGAAAGAAATAGCATCTATCGGTTCGTAAATAGATCTAACTGGTAATTGATATGCATGAATTTTAACTACCGAACGAACAGGAGAGACAAAATAGATCCGCATAACAGCCAACAACAAATCCAATAGTCACAAAATAATCCTAAGACAACGGCCGATAGTATCTTCACGAATGTTTTGATATCAAAAAGAATCTTATTCCAGAGAGAACAAGAACCAACCCATGCTCGTGTCTTTGGGCAGACCTCCGATAAAGATCTTCCTGCACACGATCGAAAAGAACTTTTAAAAGGACAAAAGAGGCTAGTGAAAAAGATAAACGTGTAAAGAAGAACAAGAATCACCCTGGACTAGCGCCATCGTGCTCCGAGTTCTTGAGATCATCCTTCGATCTTGAAGCCATAGCTAATTATCTTCCACAAAAACAATTCAGCCGCCCAACGCGCGACGACGAGAAATTAGGGTTTGCGCCTTCATACAACCCGGTATTTATAGATCTACGGAATTAGGTTTTTTTTATTTTATGGTAATTAATTCATTGCGCTAATGCGGTGGCGTGCATGGGACGATCCGGCACCGGCATATATACATACACATAGATATATACATATATATATACATATATAATATGTATATGTATATATATACATATATATGTATATATCTATATATGTATATATGTATACATATATATATTTATATATATGTATATATATATATTTGTATATTTATATATATGTATATATATATATTTGTATATTTATATTTAATAATACTGGGTGACAAATATGTATCTCGTGAATTTTTTAAAGAGTAATCAATGAAATAATGTTCAGACTATAATATGTTCATGTTTAAAGAGTAATTCATGCAAAAAAAAAAATAATAAGCTTAACAGTTGTTTAAACAAAATAATTTTATTTTTTTATTTTTCAATCTGGACCTTTATCTTATGGAGGCTCCACAAAAATATAATTTTTATATGAAAATTTAGAAGAATTAGTTTTGCATGATAATTTTCTAACAATAAACTTTATAATATCATTAGTGCCATTGTATGCCTACTATTTGCATGTTTGCAACTCAATATTTTTTTATAAATTTG
This sequence comes from Vanilla planifolia, assembly GCA_023846275.1. Taxonomy (NCBI): domain Eukaryota; kingdom Viridiplantae; phylum Streptophyta; class Magnoliopsida; order Asparagales; family Orchidaceae; genus Vanilla; species Vanilla planifolia. The sequence goes on along the minus strand of CM043874.1, from coordinate 24,580,543 downwards.
TTATAAAAAATAAATAATAATTCATAGGAAATTTTTAATATTTTTAAGCCACGAGGTAACGCAATGCAAGTGCAATATAATTATATAAAAGAAATATGAATTTCAAAATGAATGCTATGAGTATATTTTTAAAAAATATCCATTTTATTTTATTTTAGCAAAGTAAAAAAGTCACATCATATTTATGTTGAGATTTTCATGTCAAAAAAACCATTTATCATGAGGACGTACATACATGCCACTCTAATGAATAAATTCATTAAACTGTGATTTCTTTTATCCTATGTTAAATAAATAATAAAAAGTAATATATAACATGAGTTGTAAACTCATGTTAAACTTCAAAAACGAAATCTATATACATAAGTCAATTTCTTAAATTAAAATTTAAATTTTATATAAAAATACACTAATTATAAAATAACATATTTGTATAATTCATATTAATGTCATAAACATTTAAAAACATAGTTTTATTTTTCACAACAGTTTAAATGGCTTATTTTAATTCAAAAAAGAACTCATTTCTCATATTAAAGAATATTTAAGTATTCTTAAAACCTTTAGCAATATAAAATTAAAACCCAATAATAATAATTAATGTTTCACGAATATAAAATAATAATTTTTAATATGTTTGCATTTTAAAAATAAAATAGTCAAAGGTAAAATAAGGATGCGCAATAGGCATCGCACTAGGGTTGACTTGGAGATTGGCGCAATTGTCCATCTTGAATCAATGATTGATAGTTAACATCAATGTTCTAGCATTTGTTAAATAATGATCAAATGATAAGCACGTTAAATAGTGTTATTTTTTAAGTAATTGTGAATAAGGCCCTCCAAAAACTTCAAAAGATGCATTAACTAATCAATATGATTATCCTAAAATCAATCAAAAAAATCTTTGTACCTTAGTTTCAAACCTACAACTGATCATTAAAAAATTTAAATAGATCATCAAAGATGTAAAAATTTGCACATTAAATCTTAGTTAATAATTTATTGTGAATCACATGAAAAATATCACTAATTTGTACATAAAACATTCAAGAAAACCTCTTGAAGCCAATCTCTTAAGATCAATATCTCAAAACTAGTCTCTCAAAACTAATCCCTTAAGACAATTTCTCAAGACTAGATTCTCAAGGTTGGTCTCTATATGTTAAATCTCCCAAATCAACCATTTGAAACAAATCTCTAAAGATTATTCTTTCAAAGCTAATTTATCATAAGTTAAGTTTTAGTTGATATGGATGCAACCCTTTCATTCAAATGGATGTTAAATATATGTAACTCAAATTACTTCAAGTTTTGAAAGGTTTAATAGTTGTAACACAATCATAACATTAACAATTAAAACTTTTATTTAACAATTATAACTAATTCGATTACTTCACCAAAAGACAGATCAATCTTAAATAGTTAAGCCATTATAACTAAATAATGAAATGATAGTTGTAATTTTTCATATGTAAAAATGAAGCTAATATGCATCATCTATTTTATTAGTTATAAATAGACCTCCCATTGTTTAGTTAAGAAAGACAATTCTAAAAGGTTCAATTTTATGCAACTAAAGATGGTTAACCTCAATTAAATCAAGCCCACTTTCTTATATGGAGAGTTTTTTCCTTCTCTTTCTATTCTCATTTCTTCTTCCTTAATCTCAACTTTTGAAGATCCCAAGCTCTCTCTTTACTCTAAAGTCGCCTCCTTAAACTCTTAATAAAGTAAGCTTTTTATGCATTTTCTTGGATTCGAAATTAGCTTTAATATTTTTTGATATCATCTTTAAGAGTATAGTGAAAAAAATTGAATGAGGACTAAAGAAGTTGGAACCTTTCTTTCCAAAATAGAAACTCTTGATCTACATAATCAAGAGGTTGCAAATGCATCAAAGTCTCAACTTTTGTCACCATCATCCTTTACACCTGTCACTTTATCTCTCAATCCTCTTTTTTATCTTTTTTTAGTAGTAATTAGAGTGAGTGTTGATGGATCATAGATTTTCTCAAAGATTTTCAATCAAATTAATGCAATAAAAAATTCTTATTAGTCCTTATTGACTATTTCACTAAGTGCATTAAGGATAATATAGTTGCACGTTAGAAGACCTTAGAAGTCAAGACGTTCATGTGATCAAAATTCTTCTTCCTTTTCTGAATTCCCTCAGACATAGGAAAATGCTGAGATGTTCACTTTTGTGGACATACAAATCATTCTGTTGAGTATGTTTTTTAAGCATGCCTCAATGGCAACCCTTTTATTGAGTGCTAAAGTAAAAGGAGCATATAAGAAAATTCTATGAATGATGAAATTTTGTTTGAATAAAGAAAGGAAAATGGGGTAATGAACTACCATCAATATTATAGCCTTGTTAAATAATGGCCTTGACAATCATAAGTAAGACCAACTTCTCCCTAACATATCATACAACTGTGGTAACCCATCTCTCCTTTCTCAATTTGTATTATCTTTTTTTTTGCTTTTTCATTAGTTAAAAAAATATTTCTTTCTATAAATGCAAGTGCATGCTCACAAGTTAGAAAGCCAATTTAAAACCAAAATAACCAATTATGCTTATTAAAAAGCTGACTTTTAAAGTCACAAAAAGTTATTATTGTAATATCCAGAATTCAACTTTCAATAAGATGTTATATATCTTTAAATTAAGCTATTGTGATCACAAGTGTGAGTATTTCAAGAAAATAAAGTTGTTATTTTTTGAAATATTATTATTATTGACTAAAATATTAATATTTTAATATTATATTAGAAAGTATTTTAATTATTAAATAAAATCAAAATTTTTATTTGGATATATCATTGAAAATTGCTCATTAAAAATCAAATAGTTATTATTTGTAATTTTTAAAGATATAAATATTTACTTATAAAGTTTTTAAATAAAAACAAATGTTATTTGCAAATTATCATAGCCAAATTAGTAATTTTTCTAATTAAATTTCTAACACCTTATTAAGATAGGAATAAAGTAAATTGTGACTAAGGGGTTAGAAGAGTTGGTTAAGGAACTAAGAAAAGAAAACTTAAGGGAAAAAAAAGAAAGAATAAGGAGAGAGAAAGTGAGCTATGGTTCAAAAGAAAAAGTAAGAAATAAGAGAATAGAAGTTGTTGCCTATTATAAAGAGGAGTTTAGAAACAACAAAGCGAGAAAGATATGATTATATTGTTGTGGTTAGAATGAAGAGAAAAGTAAAGAACTGTTATAATAGAAAGAATAAATGAAGGAATAATGGATTAGGAAAAGTAAGAAGAAAATAATTCTTTTAATTGATTTCATTATTTCAATTTAGAGTTAAGGATGTTTTAACTCACTTGTTAACATTAGAATGGAGTTGGTGTGTCCTTGTGCAATTTATATTAGTTTGGAGTAAAATAAAATAGATTTTTAATGTATTATTCTTATTTAAAAAGGGAATTATCATACATTAGACTTAACATATAGTATATTACAGCTTAAGCTAATTTAGATAGAAAGTAATGTAAGGTCCATTAGGTTGGTATACGATGTCTAATGTAGGCTAAATTTAGACTTCTATTAGGAGCTAATTTAGAGCTTACAATATTAAAGATATTTAATAAATTATTAAGAAATATGAAAAAAAATACTATGCACTAATTGGGGTTTGGTGATATGTGTGACAATTTAAAATTACTCAAAGATTAGCATCCAAAATTATAGTATGAATTATTAAGTAGAGTAAATAAAAAAATATTAAACATTAAGTATAGAGTACTGTAAAATAATTTTTATATCACATCCAATTTCATAAATAAAAAATTTTAAACAAACTCTATGTAGAGTACTTTAATAGAAAAAAGAATAATTCTAATTTTATATTATTATCTAAAAAAATAAAAGTTGTTAAAGATCATACTCTATGTAGAGTACTTTAATAGAAAAAAGAATAATTCTAATTTTAGATTATTATCTAAAAAATAGAAGTTGTTAAAGAGCATACATTTTTGGTAATGATGTCTTGTAGTTCCATTGACATTGGCATGTCGAGCACCAAAGATAGAAAAGGTCGATAATGTGGTGATTTGGTTAGTGAGGAAGCTTAGCTTAAAGGGTATAAAATAGTAAGTTGGGATTTGGAGTCTTGTTGATGAGGGTGATATTTTGGTGATTATATTAAGAGAGTAAAAAGAAGGGTAAAGATTTACAGATGTTGGCAAAAGTGAGAATTTTTTTGGTTATTAGCTCTCCCAATGGAAGGTCTCTCATTTTCGATTTTTATTTTTTACAAAGGATTTGGTCACCAACTCTGTCAATGAAATGTCTCTCATCTTCAATCCATATCTCTTATAAGAAAAGTTAGAATCTTACTAACTAAAGTTGGGTATATACACTTTGCTTACAAAGATGAAAGCAAACAAACAAAAGAAATTTTTATTCTAAAATTTTTTCTTTATCGTAGTGAACATCCTTATTTATGAAGACCTCTAAGGTTCATCAATAAATTTTAAAAAAATAAAAAAAAAACTATAAAATTAATTGACATTAAGCAGTTCCCAAACTAATTGTGAATTTCAGGCAATAGTAACGATGAGTGACAAAACGACAGGGTGATCAGTGTTGTGCAAGTGGATCAACGAGTTGTTTTAGGTTTCAATTTTAGCAGATGGCATAGGTGAAGAAGCCTTGAAGCTTCGGGTCTACTTTTGGGTCAATGCAAATTAGAGAGAATCAATGGGTTGATGAGTCAACAAGTTCATTAATTAGATCAAGTGGTAGTGACAACTGATGAAGGTGATAATAGTGATAGTTGGCAGAGGACGACAAAATGTTCTAAAACAGCGAAATGACTCAATTTTAAGCATTTTTAAGAAATTTTAAATCAAATTTTGTAGTGACAGACTTATGGAACTAATGTACTATTAATGAGGGTATGTTTGTGAACTAATATTAGATACTCTTACCATATTGTCTTAAATTATACATACCATATATTCACTTTAATGAATAATACATTAATTTGGACATCAATGAGGATAGGAGATTAAGGACTATCTATTAGTTAAGCATACAACATATTTACGTTATAAGCTTTGTATAATGAAACCAACATGTGATATATTAGGTTAAGCACAATAAAGGTTAAGGCATTATTATAATATGTAATACGATATGGGCATAAAGCATGGTACATTAAGATATGATATAATTATGAAAAGATTGAAGAAAGTATTATACAAAAATGGCAGAGTGATTCTAAATATAATATGTAATAATCTTAGTTTTCTCTTATTTTATCCTTCCAAGAGAAAGAGCTCTTTGAGACGAGTCCAATAGTGTTTAGTTTGTAATTTTCAGAGCTCTAAGGAATAAATTATGAATTTTTAAAGATCTGGGATAAATTCATAACGTTGAGGATAGATTTGTAATTTTGTAAATTTCGTCATAGCTCAAATTCATTTTGGTGGAAGGTATATTTATAATTTTAAAGGATGTTGGTTGCACTGGATATATGTGCAATTTTAGGAATTTCGATGTAGGTCAGTTTCTTTGGGCAGATGATCTATGCTCAAATAACAAATTCAGAGGGGGTGTTATGCAAAATAGTCAGTTCATGAGCCTTCTGGTAGTCGTTTCATGAGGGTTCAAGAAATTTTAGCCGTGGTTATAAAAGCCAACTAGGGCACGTTTGAAAAGCACTTCTGCAAAAACTAACCGGCTGCGGGGAGGTTGCCGGAATGCAAGGGAGAGTCTTCTGGGAGTTGTGCGAGATTTTTGACAGTCGTCGCCATGCTCTTAGAGGAGTTGAGCACACGACAGTGATGGCTAGTAAGGATTTCGTAAGGACATTAACGGCCGGCGAGGATTCTGTAAGGACATCAAGAAGAATCAGAAGTGGGCAAGACGATTTGTACATCAAAATCAGGTAGATAAATCCCTAACCCTGTGATGTAACACATTAATATGTGTTTGTTTTTACATGGTTTTCTTACTATCTTATGGTATTTTGGTTGTTTCATATGTTTGTTTATTGCATTTGCATAAAAACTAAAAAGAAAGAAGCAATACGGTATAATAATAAAATAAAAGGTAAGAAACAATATGGAACGAACGATCTTTTGAAATGGCACAATCATTTGGATTGATGGTTGGAAAATTGCAGTAAAAATGGGATTTCTAGAGAACATTATCCTCACCACTAGGACCAACGTTTCGTAGGGTATCAATCTTTAGATTAGATATCTGCCTAGTGTTATGTGCGATGACCCCATGATGATTTACACCAGGCCTAGCGTGTTGGATCTCATGGTATAGGTACCATACCTGCCTGGTGACACTAGGCCCAGCGTGTTAGATCGCAGGGTATCGATCTTCGGATCAAATATCTGCCTAGTGTTATGTGCTTGGTTGGATGCCAACTAGAGGTCATTTCTTGATGATGATTGGATCCATAGAGGATAATGCATCAAAGGGAATAAGGCCCAATAATAACACACCTATAATTGGAAATAATAAGGAACTGACATTTCTTTTGGTTTTTCATCTGGCATTATATATGACATCTTGTATGATTTTAGTTTTATGCATATAATTCATCTTCACTATTCATTGTATGTCTTTTCATTTGATTTCTCTTTCATACTTGGTTAATTATTATGGATTTATCTATTAAGATCTATTAAATCTTATTTAGTGCTACATCACAGGTCATGCATCCTATGCAACCAATACACTAAGAGTTGGGAAAGTTGTTGCTATAGGAGAGCCCTTTTCACTAGATGTGTGAGAGAGTGGAGGGCTTGGTGTGAGTAAACTTTTAAAAACATGTCTTTATTCATATTTTTTTTATTTTCAAGTCATTATATAAATTTTTAGTTCAGTTCCATTGTTTGTTTTTAAAATAGATTCAAATAAGAGTTGGGGTTTGTCTCACCGCCAGGTCCCCACCTTGGGTTTTGTTCCTTGTCCTCACTCGATGTTGTAGCAACGAAAAATCTCTTATGTTGATTTTGTTATCTAGTGGTAGTTTTTTGAGGTGGGGGCTTGACATAATGTTTTTTCAAAAAGATGGTTTATATTAAGATTTGTGAAGAGTACAATCTTATCTTAGCTAAGGGGAAGCCCCATGCATTTTAATTAACATTTTACTTAAACATTGAAATATTTCTTTAGAAAATCAAATATCAATATTGGTCTTAACTGGCTATGATTATGTTTCTTTCTATTATGCATATGTTAGTGCATCTCACATATCCTAATAATTGATCGTATTAGTTTTATGAGCAAAAGTGTGCACAATATATAAGACAATCACATTATATCTATTGCAAGTTAATGTATTTGTGTGACACAAGAGTTTGATAATTTATCCAATATTGGTAAACATAATACTGATAGTATTGTGCTCCACATTATTGTAGAATGAACTAAGAATCACCCAATCAAAGGACCTCACTTCATTCTAGATAGAACATATAGTATAGTTAACTCAACATACAACATGTTATATATGTTGTGCCCATGGTCATTACACTACCGGTTTGATGACAACAAATCATTATGTTTGTTTTACTAATAATTTTCTTAAGTGATTTTAAGATCATATATTTCAAGATTAAATAAGGATTAATCAATTAAAGAAATTGATTAAGTGCTTCATAGATCAATCGACATATAAAGACATGTCAAGTAGTGTTATTGGCTTTGCTTAATGTTGACTTAACTTGCAAATCATGGAACTATTGTTCTGGCTCTTGGTGGAGCTAATACCTATGTAGATCCCATCATTTATACTTTATTTGAGTTAAAATTATTAAATTTATTACTTGATATTGATATTACATATTTAAAATTACATTACATATTTAACTCGTGCATTCTCTTATTAAATACCATCTTGAGTTATTAAGTTCATTAGAACTATATTAAGATTCTTTTATTTTTACTTATTGCTATAAGTTCAACTTGAGTCTTTAGTTAGAAAAATCTAATTAGAAAATTGCTTAAATTAAGCCCTATTATTTTCTGCATATTAGCACATACAAGATTGATTAAAATTGAATTCATACATCATGTTCCATATACGTTTTTCATCATAGTTCAAATATGATAATGTATATTATATGATTATGATCCATTTACTAATTGGATTAATCAAAGTAAATTTTGAATCATACAAGTATTTGTAATTTACAATCATAATATATGATATTTTTTTAGGAGCTCAACTTTTGTGAAAACATGTATCGTACGATGGTAATATACTTTTAGACTAGTACAACCAATCTAACATGCGAGACTTAGTGCATGACAAACTATTTTATGACTGATTTATGTTATATCAGTATGATATTGTTATCATAGTAGTATAATTCATTCTTACTTTAAAGACAGTTATTTATTTTATGTGAGCATTTTACACAACATATTGTATTATGTGATCTAACATCATATATGATATCGTATAAGTATAATACATTTTTGCTAATAAAAATAAACTATTTAAACAAGTGCATCATCAAGGTAATCATTGTATGACTTTATCGACCTGATATTATATCCTTAATCTTTTATAATCTAAATCCTTAGAGTATAATGGCTAGTTGTACTTTTTAGGAATGTAATTTTAGCTATTATATCTACTTGGTTTTGCATTTAATGCACTTTCTCATATAAATAAAGATGAAAATTATAGAAGGATGATGCTTCAACTTATAATACTTTAAGTATTCTATTTGTTTAGCAATATTCTTGCTATTATGGAATTCACTTGAAATGTTATTCTAAATTTGATTTGTATTTTATTTTTTATTAGTACATATTATTAATACTTTATCTCATATATTTAGCATTTGTCTCATACTTTGTCTTGATAGATTGAGATATAAGTTCCTAAACTAATTATTTAAAGTGTCATTTGCATTTATTTTATATAATATTGAATATTAGATAATGTAAATAGGAGTTTTTTTTAGCAAAAATAGGCTCATAAAGCTTATTGAAAAACATTGAGAAGCGAAAGGAAAGTAAGGGTTATGGGTTGTTCTCTTCATAATGATCTTTCTTCCCCTTGTTGCCATCTCATCTGAGCTTTAACAGCATCATTCTTTTAATTATTACATAAGTCATTCACATACTACTTAGTAAATTCTTTCCATGTCATTTTAGATATTTTGTCACATATTCTTTATAAGTGCATGGTAAAATATCATTAAACTTTACTATAAAAATTATATTGTAATATTTGTTAAGTTATTTAATTTGTTCTATTATAAAGGTGTGCCCCTACTTACTATGATGAAAGGAATCAGCTTTATAAAGGTGTACCCTTACTTTATATAGAGAAAGAGAGTGTTAATGTAAATGTTTATATCTATCTATTGCAACAAAAGTGAATGGTTTTATAATGGAAGCATGATTGGTTTGACTAGGATGGATGTAGGCAAATGTTTTGTTAAATCACCTAAAAATCTTATGGGTTTTTTTTTATTTTACTTGTTTTTCTTACTATAAAAAGTTTTTGGAAAGCTAATGTATTTTTCTAAAACTTGATATACTAACCATTAAGATTAATAATAGATATAAGTTGCAAGAATATTTGAGACTACTTGATTCATTACTTTTATTAATATCTATCTATTTTTTATTAAGAGTAATTAATCTTATCAAAAGATTTGTATAGTTAAAGCTTTTGAATATAGTGACTAAAGATAATATTACTTGAATTATCAATTTTGATTTGGAGAAAGTAATACACTTTTGTCATTATTTTATGGCTTGAGAGTAATCAAAGTATTGAAAAGGTTCTCGTTGCAACATTATTTGTGATTGTTTGAATTGTTATAATTTAGATTGAGTTGAACAATTAACAATTCTATTCAATCATATTCTAAACAAAATTTTAAATAATTTTTAAAAAAATTAAATGTTTTAATTTTATCTTATAATTGAAATTTGCATAATTGGCTACCCTATGGACATTGCACTCACATGACTAATAAGTGATATCATAATAGACACATCAAGGGCAACAATTCCTAAGAAAAATCCTAATCTTTCCTCTTTAAGCTATAGTGAATTATTTTTGACATTTTTAATATCATGGAGTCTCCACCCATGTTTGATGGTTAGTATTCTAAAAGAATTAGATAATTGAATGCAAAAGGAATAACTCACTTATTCTTCATTTTTAAGAAATTAGTATAAACATTAATCATTTATTAACTTCTTTTAAGGTATTATAGGAACTAGATAAGTCATATAGTGACATCAATCCTAAGTCATTGATGAAAATAAGAAAGTAAAAAATGAAAGGAGTAGAAGAAGAAAAGAAAATTAAATGCTTGGAATTTTAATGCAAATTCATCAAACAAATGTATACTATCTACATCTTGTTCTAATGGACCCATATATGAATTTTCTAATGATGATTGCTCTAAGAAATTGGCATGCGAACATAGAAAGCTAATAAAAAGGAATACTAATTTTATCTTAAACGAAAAGAATATGTTCATATTCTACAAAATCAGTGCTACATGCTCAAAGAGAGGAATGAATCATTACAAGATGAAGCAAAGATGCATTCTTTTGCTTTGAGCAACTCATAATATAAATTGGATGAATGTGAATAATTATTAATAGTAAGAAACTCTTGCATTAATTCATTGAAAGCTGAAAATAAAGTGTTCAAGGATGAAAATGATGTTTTATAAAAGAAACTAATAGAGTTTTCTATGATTAAAATGGAATCAAATGATTTGAAAGCAAAGTTTGTTTGTGTAGCTTCACTCATTTTTGCTTCTTATACTTATATACATGTGCACTAATCATCGATAAGTCATGACTTGATTAATTAAGTTCACTCATTTTCTTGTTATTAAGATACTTACTTAATAGAAAGGTTGACTAAAATTTATATAAATCAAATTATCAAATTACATATTATATCAAAAGCTATTATATCTAATAGGGATCCTAAGTTTATTTAATTTTTTTAGAAATGTGTTGATGTAGGATGAAATTGTTAAAATTTATCTTTGGCTAAGAGATAAAAGGAAAATTCTTAGATTTAAGTAATAAATCTATATAAGATCCTATTCAATGTGTTATAAGTTTAGTATAGAAAATCTTAAAATCACTAGGTAAGTTAGAAATTCTTCAAAAGCTAAGGAATTGAATAAATTTTTTAACATAAAGGATCTCAACTTATAAATAGGAGTGGTTTAGCTTCCCTACACTCAGTGCATTCAAGTTGATGGTGAAGTGACAAGGAACACATAAGTTGAGTTCTTAGATTGTAAACAAAATAAATCAAACATTAACTTGCACAAAACTAGAGCAATGCATGTGACGAGTAATCCCTCTTATAAGGAAAAATAAAGAGCAGTAGAGTTAAGCACTTTTCTAAAAATTTAACATTCTTGTGTTTGTTAGATAATGGTTTGAGATCTCTCATTTTGAGCCATTTGCTCTCTTTCCCAAGGCATCATTAAAATCATATCATTAGATGATCACTGTGGCACATCTTGTATTAAGTACTCTTGGTGACAACACTTCGTCATTTCATTCAAAATTTCTTAACTTAAGACATTGTAAGCATCCTTAATTATAGATATCTTAATGGGTACAATGGTAATTTGCTAAACCTAATAATTTAAAAATACATTAAAAAATACTAAGCGTCACATTTTGGAATTCTAAAGGTCATTTAAGAAATCTAGATTTCACTACAAAATTAAAAAAAATACTTTGAATTATGCCCAAAAAATGTCTTAAAAAGCTATAAAATCGAATGCAAAATCAATTTCCAAATAGCTAGTACATCTTGAGCAATGGTGCGATGAGAAAAGCAATCGGAGCTACATGGGCAGAGAGGCATAACGATGCCTGAGGTTAGGTTCGCAAGTTGACTCAAGTTCACAAGTTAGTAAGGTTTGTGTATCAGCATGGATCAAAGTGGATCAATGTGGATCAAGCAGAAAGAGTGGTGGCGACGGACAATGCCCAACAATAGAAACTATCAAAACCTCAAATTTAAGTCATTTTGATCATATTTTGCATTACAAGAACTACAGGACCACTATAAGGATTGCTTAGACTAGATTTTAAGTTAGAATATCCAAAAAACTATCAACTAACGTTCAAAAGTTTTAAAATAAAGTGTAAATATAAATAACTAGATGAACTAATAAAAATACAAACTAAAATATATAATAAATAATGATTGATTGTAATCTATCCTCTAATGGTAATGATAATTGAGATTAATAAGGAGTATAGGAGCCAATCCTACATGACTCTGATTCTAAATAAGATTAATATACTTTTAAGTAGAGTTTGTATGTAATTTGTGAAATGCTTCTGTGTCACATGTACATTAAGCCCTTGGAATATGTCTAAAATTTAACATAATATTTCATCCTCAAATAAATAGACAGATAAAGAGAACTATTAAGGATTTAGAAGATTTATTGAGATTTTATACTCTAGATTTTGGGGATAATAGGGAAATTCATTTTTTATTTGTAAATTTGTTTAAATTAATCTAGTATTAAAATGATATAATATGAATTTTTATATTAAAGAAAGTGTTATTTGCCTTTATGCTAAAATAAACAAAAAAAGAGTTTTATTACGTTATAAATTTGTTAAGATGGCCACAAAAAGATAAGAATTATTTGAGATGGGTTGAAAAGAACTCATGATAAACAAAAAGTATTTTGACACAAAGAATTAATTCATATAATTTTAAGAAGGAATAATGCATTTATTAAAAGTTTAACAAAAAGTATTATTAAATTTAGAAAATCAGATAAGTTCAGACCAAAGTTTTTTGGTCATTTCCAAGTTTTAGAAAATGTTAGACAAATGGCATACAAGACTACATTGCCACCTTAATTTTCAGGGATTCATAACATATTTCATGTATCATCTCGAAGAAAATATAATCTAAATCCTTCCTATGTTGTCAATTATACTGACTTAGATATTAAAATTCAACTATATTTGACATATTCAAAAATAACAGTGAGAATTTTGGACAAAAGAGAGAAGATGCTAACAAATATAGCTATTCACATTGTAAAATTTTTATGAAAAGATCAAAAGAAAAGAGAATCTACTTAGAAAATAAAAGCTAACAAGATCAATTAGTGTCCATAAATCTTTTAAGTTTCAAGATTAAATTTTTATAAAGAGAAGATTGTAATAGCCTAAACTTTTAATGTATATTATATATTAAAATCAAGAAATTAAGTTAGTAATATAATAATTATATATATATATATTAAATTATTACTAAATTAAAGTGATCTTGAGAAACATATCATTGTTTTAAATGTCATAAAAAATTTTATTTAAGTATATCATTAAAAACATTTGTTCAAGAGAAATTTAATAACATTGAGTTGATAATTTTTTTTATGTCTTGATGATTAATTATAAATTTTTTAAAATAAAAGAACATATATGCCATTATCTTAATTATGAGTAGGCTTAGTGGTAGTTTTTGAACCCAAGTCTTATCTTCTCAATTAGGTTGATGGATTAAAAAAATGAGATGTCTATGTAGGCAAGGTGGTAAGAAGGGATTTAAGGAGGAAGCTCAAGTATAAAGAGAGAAATAAGATAAGAAGAACTAAACTTAGAGAACTTACTACTATAACTTAGAGAAAGGATTTGAAAGTAAGAGGTGAGATAAGGAAGTGGAAGAGAGTGGTTGAATAGTTGGAGGAGACTAGAAACAAAGCAAATGAGCAAACTAAAGATGGTATAGCTTTTGTGTTGGTATTCATTAATTTGGTTCAAGTGATTTTATACAAGACTAGATGTATTTAGATAGTGCCTAAATTTAGAAGAATTGTCACTAAATAGTGTCATGCAAGTATGATGGCTTTAATCATACTTGTATTATCGATTTAAAATTGTTAGAATTAGGGGACTAGATCAGCCCATTAGGCATCATATAAACACTAACAAGCTATTGTATTGGATGATTCAATCATAATAAATGATGGTTTGTAAGTCAGTTGGATTAAGCTTGCAGAGAAAACGTACTTATATCATAGATCTAATCATACTTGCATAATCTTTAAGTCAATTCAGATATGAGAAATCACAATAATCTAATGTGGTATCACACAAAATTTTTAAGATTGAATGCACATGTATGTTGATCCTTATCATATTACCTTATGGTTATTATGTCAACTAACAATTATTTTTATCATACATATATGATAATATTTATTATATTGTATGATCTTATGAATATTAGAATAATTAGTTTGATAGCTAAGGAAAATATTGATCATATTCTATGATGTGGGAGATCATATTATACAATCAATAAAAAATAGATGATCAAAGATTAGATTGAACATATTTATTAAACAAGCGAGATCATATTATATGATATCCAAGATCATGTTGTATGATTAGTCAAAGGTCGTTAGAGTCAAAGGATTAAATTAGTTGGATAAGGAATTTTATTGAAGTTGAAAAGTAGATTGTAGAACTACAATGTGGATGATTGTCTTGTATGATCAGTGAGGTTAAGAAAGGTCGGATCAATCAATTCTAAGAAGAGGGAAAATTTTGGATTGTATGATACAATACATATGATTGTATTGTATGACCAAATGGGGCAAATCATAATTATTAGTGCAAATTGTTCTATATGATGCAAAAAATCATACAATACTATGCATATTAAAATAAAATATCTATAAAAAATAAAAGAAAATTATTCAAATTGTTTAACTTAATACAATAATATTCAGATTATTTAAGTACATATATTTTATTGTAAGAATACAAGAGGCTAAAGATATCAAATGAGACAAATTTATCTCAAATCTAGATAAATAAATCTAGTCACTTGTAGTGTAAATACAATAGTATTTTTTATGATTTAAATTATTTTACTTAGATATTTCTAATATTTTATATAACATGATTCATGGTATTCTAGTTATATGTGATGATTCTAGTATTTGATTTAACATGAATATTATTATCATGTATTTATCTTGGTATTTTGGACACTTGACTTACATCATTGTGAAGATAATCTTATAAAAGGTTAGTTGGAAAGAATTAAAAAACATGTGCAAGTCATATTTAAAGATAAAAATTTATGATAATGTCATAAATCATGATTTGAATGATTATTAAAATAGAATAAATGATAATAGTTAGTTCCTTAATGCATTATTCTGATGGTATCAGAGTGAGAATATCCTTATATATAATATCACTATTACTTTGTATAAGGTGGCTAAGCAAGGATGCCTTTAGTTTTACCTGGATACAGATCATTGTCATATGATATTAATGATTAGTTCCAAATGATAACAATTTGAAGAGGAATTGGGCCTTATGGAATATAATACACGAAAAACTAGAAATAAAATGAATAGCCATCATAAAATCACATTTTTTATGATTTATTTGATATTATTGGTTTACTTATTATTTATTATTTTATTCTATGGTTATAAATATCATGTTCTCATGATATTATTTTATATTAATATTATATTATGATATTTTATTTTTATTATCTTATTGAATTTATCTGTTAAATTTTTTAGATTTTTACTAATATTTACATCACAAGGCATGCATTCTTAACACTAGGAGATGAAATTTGTGATACTTTGGCAGAAGACCATATGTCTTAGATGTAGGAGTGGCTAATGCACTATATGGAGTTGGGTTATGTTGTTTATCAGTCTTTTGGTTTTGTATGTATATAGTTCTTACTTTCTACTATATGGATGGTTATATATAGCTACTTTATCTACAATCTTTTATTTATTGTAATGCTTTAATTGGTTTATATTTCTCATGTGTTTGGATTTTGATTTTTTGCCTCACCATCAAGTCCTTACCTAGGATAGTATTATGTATATGACATGTTAAACTAATATGTTATTACTAATTATTGTAAATTAGATAGGTAAGACCTTGATAATATATGATTATATTTTAATGAAATGTTTAAGGACATATGATTAGTTAATACAAAATATGTTTTACATGAAAACCCCAAATTTTGCTTTATGATTTTTACATTCATCATGTTATGAACATGTCTTATTATATTGTATAAGCATGTTATAATGGGCAAACTTGTAATATTTGAGAACAAAAGAATCATAGAGTTATTATAATTAAATGATTTCATTATAAGAAGAATCTATGAAAAATGATATATGCAATATTAGATTCCTTAAAAAAATTATATCATGTTGGAAATTAAGTAAAAGGTGTTACTCAAGCTATATAAGACTCTAAAGAGTGCACACTATCATAAAAGATAAATTTAAATCATAAGAAACACTAATTAAGGATGTTATTTAAGGTACAAGAGGCTCACGAGAATGCATCCTACTATTTACCAAAGTATCACAAGGTGTTACTTAGGTTGGATGGAACCATTGAGAGTGCATCTTATGATATGTAAGGTAAAATCAAAGAAATAAGAAATAAAATATAAACTTAATTATTAAGAGATCATTTAAGATTAAAAAAAGATAAAAAAAAATAAAAAAAATTTAAATGCACAAAAAGGGACATTAATACATTACATTGGTACATCTAATGGAAGTATTTTTTTGCTATGCTTGTTTACATGATTGGCTTTAATTATTTTGTAAATGTTACAATATGTTACTTGAATTAGTATATAACATGATCCCAAAGGTATATTTTGGCCTAACAATTACAAGTAAAAAAAATACACATCATGAGACTCAAAGGAAGGAGTAAGGGGATATGGTTACTAGTTCAATCAATTAGTTAATTTTAATTCATCTTAATAATTATGTATTATGATAGTTTTTAAATTGTAATAATATCACTACAATAATTGGGACACATGTTTTATATTAATACTTTTATTTTATTTTGTTATGATAGTTATTGTATAAACTTAGTTTTCAAAAAAATATAATATCTTTTATATTTTTTTATTTTGATTCACTATTTACTCATATAATTATAAATTTAAAAGAATGGTTTGAAAAAGTTGGTGAAGTGTTAAACACCACAAAGTGGTATCAACGAGTTGAAGTCCTAAGGCAAAAAATCATAGAAAAAACGATAATTTAGGATATAAAATTTAGATAAAATGGAATATAAGTTGCAAAACTAGGTTTAAACGATCTATGAAGATATTATAGACATCTTTACAGCCTAAGATGTTAAATTTATAAAGTGGTGAGGATGGCTTGATATTCTAGAAGAAAATACAAGCATGTTACATCACTATTTAAGGGTTATTATTCCTTATTTTATATACCATGCACAATGTAAGAACACCTAGTAAATACAAAAAAATTCATAACTATAGTCATTAAAATGACCCAATGTATGGTAAACTCAATATATAAGATGTTAGGTATAAAAAAGGCATACGAGTTAGAATTAAGAATAGAGTATGATATGATTTTAATTTATATATGGTATGTTAATTATGATATACAATATGAAGGACCATTCATGCAGTATACCCAAAACAAAATAAAGAGTACATACATAAGGAGTAAACTTGTGAGAAACATATAATAAGTCAATAGATACTGTATAATTTGAGTTTAAAATGAAAAATATGTAAGTAGTAAACTGAGAAAAATGCAAAGCATTTGTAAAAATAACGCACATGTTAACTAAGTTTGACAACCTAGTTCTTCACTAAGTTGAACAATCCATTAGGGTATGTAAAAGTATAGTGAATGTATAATATGTTAGTATAACATTTAGTGCAATAAGAAGATCTGAGGATCAAAGCATCCTTTATATGCAGTACATGGAGAGTGAATGTAACATACATTAGATGAAGGAAGTATATCATACTGATGGACTGTTTGAGGATTGAGCTAAGGTGGAATGCATAGTATCCATAAAAGAACATGCAATGCATTGACTAGTGTTATTACTATTTGATGAATGGATGATTTGGAGAGAGAATAGAAATGGAGTGTACAATATTGGTTGAAAAATATATAGTACATTATGCCTTAAAAAGGATAAAATATGGGAATGATTTTAGCAGAATCAATTTAATAATGTTGAAAAATGATGTTTAAATAAATAATAAGGATTATAATATACCATTTTAGTTCTCATTAATTGGATAGTGAGACCTTAGTAAATGTTTGTGAAGGATGTTAATATTAGTTTGAGATTTACATCGACTAAGATATAAGACTTCTCTTCAAAAGGAATTTAATTCAAAAGCAAAGTAAGATGAGGAAAAAAAAAGGAATTATAGAAATGCTTGTAGTTGAGTAGCTTATACAATGTGTGGTGATATATGTAATAATTTAAACAAAGTGATGTATGATTTAAATGATATGTTACAAAATTAGAAAGGGAAAAGATGCATGATAACTTAAAAAAATTATACCAAAGAGGAATCTTTATAATAGAGTATTAACAAATCTCTAGATTAGTGGGGTCTGCTCTAGAGATGATAGACATTGAGAAGTATAAGTGTTGCATGTCTTGAAAAAGATTATTGGATTTTATTCATTATAGCATAGCTCTCATATAATTTTATACATATAGAAAAGTTGTGAAAGTAGTAAGATGTACTAAATAGAATCAAAATAATATAAAAATAAGAAAAACATGAACAAAAAGAAAAGTGACACTATCCACAAAACAAATGTGAATATAAAAAACAGAGATAAATGGGATGGAGTATCTAGTTGTGAAAGTCAAAATCAAAGAAAACCTAAGTTGTAAGATATATAAGAAAATCCATTTGACAAGATTATTATAAAAAAAGCTATAAAATATTTTGTATGTTATGAGAAGAGACACTTTGCTAAAGAATGCTCATGAGTCAAGACAAACATTAATAGTGGTGAAGACCAAAGGTCTAAACCATGAGATTTAGATAATTCAAGGTGACTTTTGATATTGATTATAATATTTATTTTGAATGTTGTTATGCCATTGAATGGGTGGAGTGGAGTAGCATATAATATTTTCTTAATTGGCTATGTGCTTGATTTATGATTTTTTTTACATATATTTCAAACAATGTGGAAGAGAAATTGGAATCAAATCAAGTCAAAAAAACCAATTAAGATCTTGGTAAGGAGAATTAAGGAGTTAAGAAACTATAAATTTTTTATGCAATAATTAATCAATGAGAGATTTTTTTGGAAACCAAAAAAGAAATGTATATACTCGATCTAAATTTTAATATAAAAAACTCATAAAAATAAAGGATTTGTAACATCCCAAAAAATAAGAGAATCCGTTAAATAATTACTTTTTATATTTAAAAAGTATTAGATTCTTAATAAAATAAAAATCATGATTTGAAGATTTATCGAACTTTTAAGGTGTAAGGAGAAAAATTACAATTGTATTGCAAGTGAATAAATAAGATAATTGATGATTTCATTATTTTTTAGATTTTTTTTTGTGAATATTATTATTAGTTTTTTTTTAAAAAAACTCATATATTAAATAAAAAAAGTTACGACTCTTAACAAATTAAATGTAAACTTAGAAAATAAGATAATGATTTGTTAAAAATTTATCCGTATCAAAATAATAAAAAATGAAAATGTATAGACATCAAAAAAAATATTATAAATTTTTAGGAATTAAATAATAACACTTTCATAAAACTAGAACACCTTAATAATTCAAAAAAATATTAAATGAGATTAGAAAATTATAAAATTAACTTATGAGATAAAGCTTATAGATAAACTTATTATAAAATTTCCTTAAAATGAAAAAAAGTGTTAAAAAAAGGCTAAACATTAAGAAGAAGAAATAGTAGAATAATTAATAAAATGATTTTGAGGATTAAAAAATGACTAAAACGACCAAATGATACCAAAAAATATGAAACTTGGTTTATAATTCATTAAGCAGATTCAAACAAAATTTGGCAACAGATTTTTTGGAGGCTATTTTAATTTTAGAAATTATTAAAATTCTACAGTATCAATTAAATAAAACATTAATATTCTAAGAATATCAAAAAAAAAAAAACATTAATATTCTAAAATAGCTAAAATCTTAAACCTTCAATGAATGACGGAGAAAATTGATGTGATAAAGAACTTAATTGATGGGAAATCATTGGATTTTAAGTAATGAGAAAGTAAGGGTGTGTCTACAAGAAATCCTGTGAGTTGTAATCATTTGGGTGGAGATGAAGAGCTAAAAAGAAGAAGAAACAATATCGAGTTGGTACAAAATGTAAGTGAAACTCAAAATAGGAGATTTTTTAAGAAATAAAAATTTTTGACATAATTGAGAACCTTAAAAAAAACATATACATAATCAATTAATATTATATAACATGATTACATTACATCACATCAAATCTCATCATAATTATTTTAAAATAAATAACAATTGATCTATTTATATTAAAATTATCTTATTTTGTCTATTTGAATTTCTAAAATACTTCTTTTATAATTTTTTCTTTCTTTTATTCTTTCCTTCAGTTGCTTACACACCATCATAATTGTCAATACACGCTTATTCTTTAATCACCAGATTTTTCACAATTCTTCACCTTGGTTTAATATTCTCTTTTCCTACATAATTTCACCATTTTTATATTTTGTTTATTAAAAACATTCACGATCAAGCTATAACAAATCCTTCAAAAACTACTAGTGAGTTGAACATATGATACATTATCTTATTTGTCCTCTCGCATCCCACTCTAAAGCTTAACCTATAGTAAATGATAAATTCATATACCGTCCATTTCTTTTGGGGATACAAGTGCCAACAATTGATTCCTCTTCTTAACCAGCATGTAACATTTGAGGGGCATCATGTATGATACATTGGCCTAACATACAACACATTTAAAATAATAACATATCATCCATTTCTTTTAGAAAATGATCAATCTTATATAAAACACTAGAAATATCATCCATTGGCATCCAACAAATGATACATTAAGCCTGATATACAGTACATTGGCCTTTAACATATAGTATAAGATACATAAATACTAAGATATAGCTAAACAAATCTCAACCAATTCTCATCCAATCCAAAACCAACTCTTGAGTAGCCCATATTACCTCACAAGAGCACTTTAAGGAAGAGACTTGGGTGGCATCAAACCATTGAAGTCAAATGTTAAAGTCCAACGCTAAACCAACATTCTAAATTGCAGGCATGCATTGACAACATTGCCAAGATAGGAACTTAAAGCTCAGAATAACTGTATCTTTCCAGAACCACATTCGATTTAACAATGTTATTGTTCATCCAATGATTCATTGTATAAAAAGTGGTTTTATGCATCAAAATGATAATTTTTATAAGACACTAAATTGAAGCCAAATTGATTCTTCTACAAAGACAAACATAAGCAAATAGTCTGTAAGCCAAAGACATGGCTACAAGAATCCATATCTCATTCCATGGGCCATTCAAATTTATGGTGTCAAACGATGGAGAGCTCTGCAAACTTTGACATCCTCCTCTGCTTTGACACGCATAGAGAAGGCCTCCTGAGTATTGCACCTTCAGAAGAAGCCTAAAGCCATAATGCATGAAGGATGTGTATTTCATCCACCTCATGAATGAGGGAAGATGCTGTTAACCAAAAAGCAAGAATTAATAAAATAAGGAAACCATTTGTAATTCAATATTCAAAAAATTTCAACATAGAGAACAATCACTAAATCATGTGTAAAAGCCATGCAAATATAGAGTTAGATTAACCATTACCTGAACATAATATCCTCCTGTGAGAAGGAACAACATCAGCACAAGTGAAGCCATAAAACCTGCTCTTTTTACATCTAAACTTGCTGCTCCAAATAATTCTCCTGCCCCCTAAATATGGTTAATATTAAACATCTGGTGACAAAGATGAGAAGCTACCAAGAAGTGCTTTATATGAGCAAACGCCCTAAGGGATGCAAACTGAACAAGCTTTATTTCACTTGTTTCAAATAATATTACATTTGTTCTACTATTTTCTCCCAATTCCTTGATATGAGTTTTATTTACATGTTTATAGTGCATGTCCTGCCTCCTATGAACAGGCTAAAACCACCTTAATTGATTTACATTACTATCTTCTAGTATAATTATTTCTTCATGTACTATTCACACATCCCATTTTAGCTCTAAACTTCCAACAAGAAACAAGTTTTCTTTGGTTCTTAACCTTCAAACAAGGTTTTCTTTTTCCTTCAAATAACTTGCACCTCAAACGTATTCAAATTCATATGTCAAGGTCATACTTGAACTAATTACTGACAAACAAAATTGATATTTATATAAGAAATTGTAGCAGTATTTAGAATATACCTGGCTAGTCACAACAATCAATAAAACAGCAATGAGTGTCAAAAAAAAATGAGCTGCTGTTCTTCTCAAATCTGCCATGAAGTACAAAATGATCATAAAAATAGTAGGGTGTAACGCATTTGCTATCACGTCACAGATAGTGCTGCACACATAGTACACGCTTAGTTTGTACATGTCAACTTTCTTTTCTTTCACCAAGTAGGCCTTCTCAAATGGAAACACATATGCTGCCCCAAATATGGAAGATGTAGTCCAAAAAATGCATATGTAGAAGATTAGCCCAACCTATAATCAAAAAAAAAAAAAAATGCTTGGGCATAAAAATCAAAATTTCCAAGTTGCTTTTATTTATCAAAGAATTCAGCATTTAGTGAACAAGTGATATTTGTGATGAAAAATAAATAAAAGGGACGCTAATTAGGCAACCAAAAAACTGCAGTGAATCCAAAGTACTACATAAGGTAAACGCCACGAAATGAGTTTTCAATTCTCAAATTTTAGGCACAAAATTTAGTACCATCACTTACTGAAACACTTTGGAACTTGTAAGGAACGTTGTGAATTCAATCATTTTGTGGAAGAAGCTTTACCTGATCCTTGAGTTGGGCCTCAGTTCCTATCCTAGATTTCCACCAAAGAAGGCCAAGGAGACCTGCCACTCCAATTGATTGAAAAATTTTCAACATATCTAAGTAATCCATGTATCTTTCCTTGAATGTTCTCTTGGATATAACAAAGAATTGTTCTAGCCATCCTATTGTCCAATCTTTGTTCACTTGAATTGCCAAGCTCAGGTGCTTCAGTACAACAATCTTGTTATGATTTTCTTTTTCCTTAGTTTCTATCTCTGATTTGTACTTCAATTGCAAAAACTACATCATGGGATCACAAACAATTGTCAGCTTTAACTTTGAAGATACCAATTAAACTTGAGACCTTCTAAACAGTAGATTAGTCACCTTAATGATCTCCACAAAGTCTTGGGGACTAGGCAAATTTTGGAGAACTTCAGGAATTATGATATCATTAACTTGCCCAGATGCTAAATCCAATAAGAATTCTGCAGGATTCATAGCAATCTCGGGTACAAATCCCAGTGAGGAGAAATATCTTATTGAGTCTCTTGCCTTTCCGTGATATATAGGATAACCATCTGATATCAGCAAAAGTTTGTCGAACTTGTAGAAAATTCGGCTTGAGGGTTGATGAATGGTAGTAATGATAGTCCTGCCAGCCTGCAATCCAGTAGTTCATATCACCATCTAAGATAAAGTGGTGGTAATCTTGGGTCTTTAAACATAATCTTAAAGAAAACTTGCACATTGTTTCGAATCTACCCTTGCCAAGCTTTGCAGAACTCCAAGAAGCTTATTTGCAGAAGTGGAATCAAGGCCAGAAGTAGGCTCATCAAGCAATAACAGAGAAGGATCAACAAGGATTTCATAACCTATGCTGGTTCGCTTTCTTTCTCCTCCTGATATTCCTCTCACAAATGCTCCACCAACCTTAGTGTGACGACATCTTCAACAAGAGCCAATGATATCAATAAGATGACTTGCTCTGATAAGATGCTATTTTTCTATGCTGTTTTATAAAGAACTAAAAGCTATATTAGATTTTGATTAAACTTCCATTATAAGTGAACTAAAAGGAAGAGAGATTTATATTCTCATCCCCTTAGTTCCTTATTAGCTTGATAATAGTAAGTATTAACACATATATATGTGTTGGTTCTCACGTTTTTTGTTTCCATTCATTCAAATTTAGTTTGCAATATGGTGTTATCTCGACTCATCAAAATGCCCACAACATAATTTCTAACCTTGCTTTGGCATTGTCAAAATCAAAACTTAGCCTAGTTTCATATTAAGATGCATGGGAATAACCTCATCATGAATATTCAACAAAATTTGATGTTAATATATAAACTAAATTTTGTTGATGTTAATATATAAAGTAATGATTATAATCCAAAAACTTAAAACTTTTGAATGGATAGGCGTTCTTTGTATATTAAACTCAATTTAGATCCCTAAAGTGTTATTTATCTGACAAATGATATTAGAATCAAGTGTCTTAATTAACTCAAGTGGTGTGAAAGAGCCTATTTATAATGTGGTACAATAGAACTGATATGATGATAGGGTCAACGGAACCAAAGATAGTTCAACAAAATCCAAGAAGTGAAGTAGAGCTAAATAAGAGGATTTTAACACAATCAATTTACAATGAAGACAAAGCTGATGATGCACGCACTTGCTGATTAGCTTATATTCTCATTGCAGAAAAACATATATCCAATGTAAATAGATTAGCATAAGACTTGGAATGTAGAAGATGAATATTCTCACATTTTATTTTAAACAATAAGCTGTGGTGTTAATATGCAAATTGATGACTTTGGATTGATGAATGCCTTTATACCATTAACAAAATCTCAACTTATGCTTGATCGTTTCAGTAATTTTACCCTTACGTAATTTTTCAGGAAAGCACAGAACCCGTCTGCCTTATATAGCTTGTTAAATATATGCACTTGGAATGCTTAGTATTCAATGATAATAATTAAGGTGCATCGCTAACAGCTTGTTAAAACATTTGTCACCCCAAATACCATCAAGATGAGGTAACCAAAAGAAGAAAAAAAAAAAAGCAAAAGAAGAAGAAGAAAGAAAAATATGTAGGAAAAACTCAAATTTAAAGATTACCTGTCCAAGTCAAGTTGTTCTATGACGGTAAATGCTCTGGCGTGCTTGTGTTCCCTGGTCATGCCCCTGGGCAGCCTCAGGAAAGCAGCAAACACTAATGTTTCCTCCACAGTTAACTGAGGAAAGAGCACATCATCTTGGGTCACGAATCCAATCCTGTGAGACAAATCATGCAGCAGGCATGAATTGTGATGATAATATCATCAAAAGAAGAGTTTACTTAAAAGACAGCTCATTTATGGGATTAGAGGAGAATGTGTTGTTTTGAAGAGTACAGAGAAGTGAGTATAAATGGACCTGCGCTTGAGAGCAGGGGTGTAAGGGGAATCGTTGTAGGTGACGGTGCCAGATGAATCAGAGCCGTCGAAGCGGCCGCCGAGGATGTTGAGGAGGGTGGTCTTGCCGCTGCCGGAGGGGCCCATGAGCGCCAGAATCTCACCAGGACCCACACTTCCGGTGATTCCCTTCAGGATGTTGCGCTTCTTGGTCCGGCTTCCTCTCACCGCCGACCGCCGCGGGAAGTTTAGGTTCGCCAATGCGCTCCGCAGTGGGTCCACGGATCCGCGACGCACCGCGCATTTTACATCGACAAACTGATTTCAACTTTTCATTTGTAAAACAAATGTATTTATTGCATTGTTTATTATTTTGCTGAAATTATTTTCTTTGAAGTGACGTCTTTTTACTCAATTAATAATTTATTTATCACAAAATAAATTAATCAAATAAATACTTTTTACAATAGATTATTAACTACATAATATTTAATAATACATAACATATATTTCAATCTTGTTTTTTTCTAATCCATTTAATAATTAAAAGCGCCGCTGTGCTATGACAAGTACTAAAACAAAAAGAACATTTGTTAATTTTATGTAGATAAAATTAACATGTAAACATTAATATATTTTATATCACGATTAGTTTTTGATTTAATGACATTGATATGTTAATATAATATTATTTAAACATATTAAGTATTTAATTTAATAATATTTTCAGATTAAATGATTAAAAGTTATAACTTTATAAATAAAAAATAAATTGGAATGCCACTCAATTTTAGTAACATCTAGATATTAATTATATTGATGTTAAGCCTAAAAACAAAGAACAAGCTTTGTAACATTAAACCAAATAATAAAAAGGATTACCAAATTTTAAATAATATTAGCTTCTAAATATTGTTATGATATAGATACAATATTATTCAAACAATACTCAATTAAATACTTAACATGTTGATATTTTTCTTATTTGATTGGGTGTCATCTAAATAATATTTCATTCTTATTTTTAGCAACGAGATATCATCAAAATAAATATCCAAGACTTATACATAATATTATCTTACAAAAAAATAAAAAAAATAAAAGAGAACCTTGAGAAGAATGGGAAGAGGGTTGTCAAATGAACCGAGAAAAAATCCTGAGTCTTGTTGATCAATTGCTTGCACACTTCTATTGCGTATTGATTGATTGGGTGTTAACTCGACGGAAAACTCTATCTCTTCTCTAATGGCACCTTCCATCTTTCTCAAAGCTAAAGCTTTTGCTCATCCAACACCTCCTTTTAACAACTTATATTTAAAAGTGCAAAACAAAACTAACATGCCAACTACACTTGACCAAACATGTTAAACTACAAACCTTTTGGGAATTTTTTCTTATTGCCAAACCAATGATTACACTTCATATGCTAGTTTGGTTGTTCACAACCTTCATGCTTGAGAAAAGCTTCTACCTACTAAAGTATCAAGATTATTTTTGAAGATATGGATGGAAGTTAATCTTGCCTTAAAGATTAAAATATGACATATTTTGATGAGTCAATACCTTAAAAAGTTAATCTAAATACCCCATAAATATAAATAAAACAACCTAAGAGTTAGTTCACAAGAAACTAGACCTATATTTTAAGATTAAAATAGGATAATAAGGTAGAATTTTAAGCTACTTTTGGCATGTTTGATCATAATACAAATATAATGATATATAAAATAAAACAACGTTAAGAAGTTATGTAGTCAACATTATTATGGTTGCATATTTTTATCTTATAATAAGCTATAGAAAAATAAAAATATTTTTATGAATTACATCAAGAAGTACAACAACTTGGAGAAAAGTGTGAGAAAAAGAGAAAAATGACTAATTCTTAGGATAAGTAGAGTAGAAAGGAAAAATTATACTGCTATAATCATTTTCTTCATATCATCATCATCTCATCATCACTTCCTCACTCATTCTTATCCATTGTCTCAGTGTCACATATAATTGATGTGCATCTTAAAGCTTTTGTTTTTGAATTGCACCAATTAATTGTATGTGTGAAATATTAATTAAAATAATCATCATAAGAATGCTATGTTTCAACAATCGACTATTCAATCCATGATACCATATATTGATCATTTGATTTAACAATCTTATTTCTCATCACAATAATTTCATGCTTCAACTACCCTTTGGTTTCTTATGCCATGTATTTCAAAATTCCTTTTAAAGATCAATTATGTGATCATTCAAGCAATCACTGTATATTTAGTTGTTAAAAAGTTTTGATCAATCTTTCATCAATAATAATGTTTTGTAATGCATGGATAATGGTTCAACAACATACTACTGATGTAATAACCCAATAAACATACCTTATGTATGTCTTATTAGTTATATATTTATGTATGATACACATAGATTTCAAACTTGAAATTTGATAATAGAGTCCAATTAGTGTTTCAAAAAATGTGTAAGCGTGATAATCATCAATTCTCAAGTTTGGGCATGTCATTTTGAAGATTTTATCACAAAGAATCTATAGATATATGATTTATATTTTTGGAGGTCATTTAGAATTTTAGCAAAAATTTTAAAAGATAAGAATTTAAAATAATGATGATAATAATAATAATATAATGGATGAATAAGCATGTAATGACTAACTTACCCTCTTATATAAAATGAGAAGATAAGATCTTGAAGGCATTTTAGGGCATTTGGAAAACAAATTAGAAAATAGGAGAGAGAGAGAGAGAGAGAGAGAGAGAGAGAGAGAGAGGAAGATCTCAAAAGAAGAAGAGAACCCTTTCTATTTATAGATCTCAAGCTTTTATTACATTGTGGTGAGATCATAAAGGAAGGGGAGAAACCTTATGGAAAGAGCAAGCTTAAATCTTAATTTGTAGAAATGATATTTAAAAGTAAGATCTCATTGAAAATTTCCCCTTAAAGCTAGTCTTCATCATTTGAAGGAGTAAATAAACAAAGTTTTGCAAGACTAGGTTGTCAACAAGGATGATGGAAACTTATTATTTTAATTATGTGGATCATACTAGATAGTTGTTTAGATCTCCAGGTACAAGCCTACAATGGGTACTAAAGAGAGATTTCTTTCCACTAGTGATCAATCAACTTAGTAATCGTATTGGTATAACTTAAATATTAAACAATATTATTGGAGAATATCCATACATACATTGTATGACCATGTTATTAAATGAATATGAAAGGGATTGGTTATTGCGCAAATATATTACTCATCATATAAGTAAGAAATTTATAATTGACTAGTATGATCAAATCACAGCATTATGTATTAAACACCTTGTCATACAAGTTCAAGACATGAATCTCCTTATATGATGTGGATCCTGATGGTCTAACAAAGATTAGTTGTATGATTTGTTACTTCAAGACTAAATTGTATAGTATGGTATTGGGTATTGTACCACATGATGTGAAATTAGAAGTATAACTAATGCATAAATTATATTATATGAAATGTGGATCAGATTAATACGACGTTTGATGAATAAGTTTATTATAGGTCCTGTCCAATCCCTATTTAGAACCATCTACTCTCTTTGGATAGTAGTAATATGATAATAATATTTGGTCGGTATGATCATAGTAATACAAATGATTTAACTATTGTAAAGCTTTAACATTCAATATGATAAAGTCGATCATACTATATAAAATAATGATAATAATTAGGAAGAGCATAGTTGTTAAATACAATTATTGGAGTGAACTTATATAATGAAAATTGTTTTTATTATTGATAAATATTCATATGAATTATTGTAGAGAATAAGAAGGATTAATAAAAAGAACGAAAAAGTATTAGAAGAGACTTCTAAATATCACTAGGTGGGTAAATAAATTAATTGTGATGTAAGAGGCATTGTTTAATATTTCTTAATATTATTATGAAATTCGTGATGTAAGCATTTCATTGCATAACTTCTTCTACATATGTTTTAAGCTTATTATAGCACTTTGTAAGTATTAATATATATATATATATATATATATATATATATATATATATATTAGTATATAATTAACATGTATAGTTGTAAGGATTATGACGTTATAAATTAAAATATATGATAAAAAAATAAAATGAAAAAAGAAAAGAAAAAAAGGTTATGACATATAGAGAAGCATGACCTTATCGAATAATGATCTGATTGATGTGATACATGCCACTCTTAATTTTATGGTACTCAGTGATGAGGTTATGACATATAGAGATCTTAACTTAGTGGTGATGAGATACTTCACTACTATATGTCAGATAC
Organism: Vanilla planifolia; assembly: GCA_023846275.1. NCBI lineage: Eukaryota > Viridiplantae > Streptophyta > Magnoliopsida > Asparagales > Orchidaceae > Vanilla > Vanilla planifolia. Next base: position 24,550,932 of record CM043874.1, on the reverse strand, counting down.
TTAGAGATGGGATGTTAGCATTTCGAGAATCTCATATAACATAAGATGTTAGTATTAAGAGGCGAGACTTAGATTTGAAAGAGGATGAAGACAAAAATAAAAGTAAAAGAAGGAGAAGAGATTAGCATCAATTGCCTAAAAATTAAAGATGTCAAGATTCACATTGAAAGGAATTATTAATAGAAGTTTTTAATCAAGAATTTAAGGCTAGAGCTTCTATGAAAAAATTTATCATTGTGCATTTGCATCTTTTATAGAACCAGTATCTATAGAAGATGCACTTAAGGATGACTATTAGGTTCAAGTAATGAATGAAGAATTAGACTAATTTGAGACAAACAAAATGCGAGAATTAGTTTCTAGGTATAATGATCAACAAGTCATTGGAACTAAATGGGTATTCAAAAATAAATTAGATGAAAATAGAGCTATCATTCGAAACAAAGCTAAACTTATTACTAAGGGTCATAACCAAGTTAAATGTATAGATTTTGAGGAGTCATTTACACTGGTAATAAGATTAGAGGCAATTAGACTTTCTTTAGATATTCTTGTCATAAAAATTTTAAATTATTTCAAATGGATGTAAAAAGTGTATTTTAAAATATAATAATAAAAGAAGGTGTATATGTAGAATAACCCCCAGTTTTGAGACCCATGTACATAATGATTATGTGTATAAGCTTAAGGAGGCACTTTATGGTCTTAAGTAAGCTTCTTATGCATGGTACCATAGATTGAGCAATTATCTAGTTAAAAGTGATTTTAGAAAAGAAAAATTAGATACTAAAGTATTCTTGAAATCTTTAAATGATCGTTTATTGATTGTACAAGTTTATGTTAATGACATAATTTTTGGAAGCACAAATAAAAATGTGTAAATAATTTAGTGACTTAATAGCACAAGAGTTTAAGATGAGTATAATGTATAAGATAGTTTTTCTTAGGATTACAAATTAAGAAATTAAAATATAAGATTTTTATTTCTCAAACTAAGTACTTAAAAGAATCATTCAAGAAATTTGATTATAAAAATATGAAACATAGAGCGATTCTTACGAATCAATCAATTTATTTAAATTTAGATGAAATTGGGAAACCTATTGATCGAAAACTTTATAGAGGTATTATTGGATCATTACTATATCTCACGATAAGTAGATCAGACATATTATTTAGTATTGGCTTATTTGCAAGGTTCTAATCAAATCCCAAGGAAAGCCATTTAAAAGTGTTTAAATCAATCTTTAGATATTTAAAAGATATAGTAAACCTAGGTTTATAACACCTTAGAAACACTCTTTCATGTGATCTTATATATTACATAGATTTAGACTTTATAGGCTCTAAGGTGGATAAGAAAAGTTCCTTTGGTACATATTAATTCCTAAGAAATTGTCTAATTTCATGGTCAAGTAACAAGAAAAATTGCATAGCTCTATTGACCACAAAAGCTGAGTATGTAGCAGTCAAAAGTTGTGTTGCCCAAGTATTATGGTTAAGACAACAGCTTCATGATTATTGTTTAGATCTCTAACATATTCTTATTAGAGTTAGCGCCTTGATCTTAGCAAAAAATTAAATTCATCATTCTAGGACCAAGCACATTTATGTAAGATACCATTTCATCAGAGATCAAGTAGCTAAAGGCTTAGTAGAATTTGAATATGTTCCTATTAGACAAGAATTGGCCGACATCTTTACTAAGTCCCTTCCAATTGAATAATTTTAAATCTTACGGTAACAATTAATGTAATAGAAATTAATATAAATTATATGTCCCTTTTGATGGTATCAAAGGAAGAGAATAATTATTATTTAGATAAGTGAGAAAAAGCATATAATAATGGGAAGCATGAAGTAAATGGGAGCATATATATATATATATATTATTTTTAATTTTTTTTTTTATTTTTTAAATATTTTTTATTTGTTATATTTTATCTAAACATTTATGTCTTACCATAATCAAAAGGGAGAGATTATTAAGTTATCCTTGTGTTTGATGAGTCAAGTCTTAAATATTTAACATATTATTCTAATAAGCTTATTTAGTATGAATAAGGTACAGTTTTGAATGAACAAGTCATGAACCTTAAAATATGATGAATTAGTGATCTTTAAAACACCTTGGAGTTTTTAACAAGTTCCAAGAATTAAAGAAATACGCAACAAGCTCTAATATGTTTTTTAGTAATTTTTTGATTTTAAAAACACTCTTATTTTGTATCAATCTCAAATTATATTCAAACATCTCTTTGATTTAGAAAATAAATAGGATTTCATTTTTGAATCCATAATTCTTTTTGTGGTTAAATTCCATATTATTAAAATTTTATGTTAATTTCTTTATCAAACCTTTATTAAATTAAAAAATTAATTATATTAAATATTTAATAATTAAAATAAAATTTTCCTTCACATCCCAACTTGCAAAGCTCTTGGGCCAAGCAAGCCTGAAAGAGGGCCAAGCAAGCCTGACTGAGCAAGCACTCTTAAGCCTCGAATCAGGAAAATTGAGTCGAGCCCATTCAGGCAAAACAACGAATTTTGAGCCAGAATGGTGTAAGGCATTGGATTGAGCCAGGCAACACTTGAAATTATACATATGGGTTAACCCATATTATAAACCTGTATGTTTTGAGTATGCAAAGCAGATGAATTCTTGAGCACATGAGGGAGAAGCCAGCCCCATTTTGGCTTTGCATTACACATCTACACGAATGATTATAAATTCCAAATACTCCTTTCCTATAATATGGAACTAATGGCTTATGCCTGTCTACATCCAAAACTGATAGTTTCATGATTGCATGATGGGAATCGTCTCTACCTTTTAATTGTGATGTTAATCGATCCAATTCATTTGATGAGCCACTCGAATGATTACTAGTTTATCTACTATAACCGATTGATCCACCAATGGTCTTGATCTTGTCTAACATTATCGAACAACTATCTTTATTTTCATCGTTTGACATAATCTATCAATGATCTAATGGCCCATATCTTTTCTATTTGAATCCTATGATCCATAATCTTAATTTTATCGTTGTTAAATCAAATGATCCAAATCTCATCTAACACAATCGAATGACCAAGGTCGAGTTTGTCTTAAACGAACTATCCATAATTCATCCACTTATTCAGCATTAGATCTAGTGGTTGATATGACCTCCGATCAGATCCAATGGCCCTGGTTCATTTTGTCTAATAGCTAATTACTTAGTTGTTGCGTTAGCTTTGAAAAATTATTTTGACATACTTTTTAAATTGTCTGGTTGTAGCTCTTAAAATAGTTTTCTATACTTTGTAAGCACTAGAATGAAAATTTTCTTTATAAATACCTAACTATTGTAAATAAAAAAAAATAAACATGTATCAATCTTTGAGATCTTAACAAAGTGTTGCTCCATATTCTACTTGCAGTATCTACAACTTCATCTCAAATCTTCAAACTTTTCCACCTAAGCCTTGCAAGTTTAGTTTTTCAAATTTTCATTTCTCTTCTTGAATTTAAGCTCATTGTGTCTTATTATATTAATCAACAAGTATAAAAACTTGTATAATTTTATTAGAATTTTTTCATCTTGTTGTATTTTTTTCTCTTGGATTAGGTGGCCTGATATTTGTGAAAGCATAAGTTTGGTTTGATCTTACAAAAAACTTAGTTATGGCTGAGCTTATAAAATCCTGGGTTTTAGTTGAAGACATAAAAGCTAGTAGGTCAGAGGTGAACTGTAAAAAAAAATCTCAAGTTGTAACACTTTACTAGTGATGCTTTTCCCGACCTCAATTAGAGGTGGACGTAGGTTCTTATTTGATCGAAACCACCTACAAATTATGGTCTCTCATTTTAATTTTTTTCTTTATTTTTTATCTTATTAAAGATAACATATACATATAATCAAAGTTTTTTTTACAAATATAAAATTATTTTTAAAAACAAAAATAACAAAAAATACTTTTAAAACCTACAATTCACCATCTTGAGAGTTTTACACACACACACACACTAGATTTTACTTCACAAGTTCTTTGGATTAGAAAAAAATTTTATTATGACTTAGAATTTACATAAATTCTAATCTTTTATGATAATTCAAGTACAATTTATTTATTTAAAGACCTTATTCAATACTAAAAAAATACAAAATTAATATATCACATTATTTAAGAGCATGTACAAGAAAAGCAATTCAACTATTTTTTTTTCATCTTCTACTTTGTTATATAATAATTTTATTAAGTCATTAGCTACTAAAGTTTTTAATAAACTTGATTGAGCTTAGATGTAATTAACCCCTTTTAATAATTATAAAAAGGAGGTGAACTTAATATTAAAATTTAGGAGGAATGTAAGCTAAATTTAAAGGGAGTATATGCTATGAAATAGAGTATGCTAAGATATTAAATATTATTTTTTTATTAATATTATATTTTCTTTGTACATTTAATTCTAGCATAAATTTTTTAATCCTCAAAAGAGAGATTTTTTTTTTACCCTTGATGTGATGATCATAAAACAAAGCTAAATAATTACTCCCTTATTAATTTTAGTATTATTTTTAGTTAAATCTCAATGAGCATTATAGCATTTTAAGTATGTTGGAGCAAATACTATAAAATATGTAGTGAATGAGATTGATGGCTTAAATTGTTACTTTTACAGCCCAAGAAATTGTCGTTATAAAGTGGCTAATCTATAAAAAATTATATTTCTAAATCTCTATGATTAACATGCTAAATCTTTATTATCTTTTCAATTATGGTACATAAGATTATTATCTTTTGTATATAATTGAGTTTGCATTAAGTTACATTTAGTTTTTAAATTAAGTATTTTGGGTTTTTAAAATCTTATAAATTTTTAATTAATTTTTTAAATAAGAGCATATATATAAAATAAAATATTAATAAATAAATAACTATTTTTTTGCCTTAGCACCTAACCCCACCGCTCCACTGTCAAGTCGGAGGGGCTCAGGTCAAGTAGCCCATTGTGTTAGGCACTGGTCTTGGAGAGCCACAAGACAGGAGCCCAATTGAAACAAAGTTGGGTTAAGCCTAAACATCTGTTTAAGGCACGTTTCATATAGCAGTTTAGGTTAGTCTGATTAAGGCATAACTCTTAAATCAACTTAGGCGTAACGAACCAGGGTAGACTCATGAGTTTTTTAAGTAATAGATTAGGTCAAGTCACACACACACACACACACACACACACACACACACACACACACACACACACACACATGCTTGTGTGTGTGTGTGCGTGTGTGCATGCATATGTGTGTGTATTGGTTACTTTGGTGATGACTTGCCAAGAGCACTAGGAGATAGCCAACTTATTAGACTGTTTATTAAGTATAGTAGAAGTAATATAAGTGTAGAATACATGCATTATTTTACAATATGAGAGTAAAAAGCTACTTTTCAAACTTAAGTTAATCTACACCAACCAATCACACATTTTAAGTGATTGAACTGTCTAGATCATGCCCACATTTATGAGCAATTTACTTTCATCTAACATTCATCTAGAATGGTTGATCAAATGAATGAATATCTCTCTACCTTTGCGAACAATAACCTGATCATCATCACCATCCATCTGACTTTTGAATCTAACATTTTAGATCTTATATTATAATAATTAGATTTGTACCTTTTATCAAATATTTTGATTGGGCATTACGTGCTCTACCTACCCAAAATCAGCTGATAGTTATACTTCATCTTCATTTTGTATCACCCATAATGACTAACTTTTTGAAAAGCTAATTCTAATAATTTAAGGAGTTATTTTTGGAGTTTTACAATTCAACTATGAATATATTTCATTAATCAATATTTATTATTATTGAATCAACATGAAAAATTTAATAAGTTCCCAAGTGAAGTTTAAAAATCATGAATAAAGAATTTTTGCACAATTTTAGGAGCTGCAGGCTCTTTCCATCTTTATTTCTTCTATTTCCATCTGTAATCCTTTTTGCATCATTCTGATAATATCTACATCATTCAATAGTTATGCTACTCTTATTTTAAAGATTTAAAGTGGTAGAACTTTTTATCTATAAAAATTTTAAAGCTTTCGATTTTTTTGTATAGCCAATTTTGTGTTTGGGCTTATTTCTCACTAGAACATCGGGTTGCATTTGGTTTACCCTTACTGGCTTGGATAAAATGGAGTGATTAGTGGAAGCTTGATCAATAATTAAGGTAGATTTAGGCATGAGTATTGGCCAAACCTCCTAATACATAATTATACATTTTGGTTATTGTTGAATAATCTCACTTCATTAATAATTTTCTTAAAAACCAAATTTTAAGAGAATTTTTTCTATTTTTTAAATAAAATAATTTGTTTGAACACATAATTCACCCTTTCTATATTGTATATTTTGCCTCACATAATCTACAACAATTATCACACTCCTACTTTTGTTATTATTATTTTAAAAAATAGGTATTTTGTCAAGGGCTTAGGTGGAGAACATGTCACAAAATAGATCATTCATGTATATATTATCAAATATCTTTAAGATTCTCGCATTAAATTTTTTATATCACTTTATTTAAGAAAGATATTCATGATTTGTTTTCTTTTAAAAATATTAATGGTAATATAGATTTTTTCTTTGGTCATGAAGTTATGCCTTCATAATTTATGTATTTAATTTCTTTATAATATGCTTATTAAAATTCCATGAGTGATGAAGAAAGCATGTCTTGGTGATTTAAATTATTGATAACTCTTTCCGACAACTAACTTCATTTAGTAGTGTGGTTCTTTGGAAGCTCATAACTTTTTCGCAATAGGTCATTTGATAGTGACTTATTAACCCTTTTCCCTTTGCCCTTACCTAGGACCCCAAATATGTCCATGACATCAACCCATTAGCTTTATTTTTTGTTAGGTTAGATCATTTCTAATTTCAACGACAAAGATAATTCAAAGATTGAGAAAAGACTTTCTTAATATGGCATAGGAAAAATCATCTAGTGGTATAGAATGTCTTTTAGGACTAAGAGTTAGATTCACTTGGTGTGACATTCACTAGTCGAGTACAATATGTAGTGAAATTTTCTGTTATTATTAGATTATATTATACATTTGTTTAATATCGTATTACGTGATATTCACTAGTCTTCATTTTATCTATGTGATTATATAATATGATATTCTTTTTTTATATTATTTTTTTTAAAGTTGATATAAAATTATATCAAAGGTGGCAAAAATCATACAAGAAACCACAAGAAGGATCCTCAAAGGGGATCAAACATGAAGTCAGACAACATGAGTTTGAGTAGGGGCATGGGGATGGAGTTTCCATAATCCCAAACGAACTTATTGAGGCATGCAGCACGAGCAACCCAGTCAGCAGGTGCGTTCCCCTCTCTGTGAATATGGGAGAACCGGACTGCCTTCAGATCCCTGGCATACTTAAGGGTCTCAGGAAAAAAACCATCCTCAAGAGGGTGGGATATCATCTCACAAACCACTTGGAGCGCCGTCATCGAGTCAGTTTGAATTTACGCAGCCCGGTTAAGGGGAAGGAAACCCCTAAGCAAGTTAAGGGTCATGAGCATAGCTTGGACCTCCATCATGTTAGTGGCTTGGGAGAACACCCTCTTGTCGACCACCAAGAGCGGCCTTCCCATGTAATCTCTGACAACCATGCCAAGACCAGCAATGGAATCACCAACCGCAGCATTGCAATTAACTTTTATCCATCCTATTGGAGGGGAAGCCAACCATGCTTTACAAGCAAGTCCAAGGAGTTGCCAGGATTCTCGTTGGACAAGGATAAGTAGAAGAGATGCCGACTGAATGCAGTGTTCACCTCGATCTTGATCATTCGAAGCAACGAGCATGGCAAATGCATCCGGTTATTGTGCCTAATCGCGTTCCTCCTTGCCCAAATGTAATACATGGTGGTGGCTAATGTGGCAACATGCCTTGCACTGTCACCATGGTGCACAGCAGGCGAGCCCACAAACCGGAGGAGCTGGTCGGTGAACTATGACCCAGCACCTGCACCCGTAGACCGACCTAGCATAGTCAAAGCCCCACGGACCTGGCGGTCAACCCAGAGATCCTGGGCACGCAGGTAGTCCCAGAATACATGTTGAAAGGACTCCTCCGCCGCGCACCCCAGCTGGCAGTTGGTATTCCAGCTTAAGCCCAAACGGGCCAGCCACGTCACCGTAGGAAGGAACTCGCCGATGACCCGCCACAAGAACATGCGTACCCTCAGCATTGCTTGGATCTTCCAGAAGCTCCTCATCACATCAGGGGACGCCGGCCACCATGCCTGACGGAAGCCTCAACACTGTAGACAATATGCGCGTAAATCTGACCACTGTCAACCCTCGCCGTCTCGGTGTGCATATGGAGCAGAACGTCCTGGGTAGACGCTCGAGCTCTCAGAAGGTGTAGAATTATGTCAATGAGCTCCTCGCCCTCCCAATTACGGATGGCATCCACATCCCAGTCCCCAGCAACCGTGATGCAGTCAACAACACTTGCCGGCCAGTGGGTGTGCATATTGACGAAGGTCGGCCAGTAGCAGAGTGGGAGGACACCCAGCCAGTTGTCCTCCACAAAACGCACTGTTCGCCCGTCGCCGATGCACCAAAAGAAGATTGAAATTGCCATAGGCATTGTCGCCAGCACCATTTTGCACACAGAAGAGGCATTTCGGAGAGCTTTCATCAGTGGATTACTCAGCGTGTATTTCATCCTCATAATGTCAACCCAGAGGCTCACTTCGCAACTGAGGATGCGTTTGCAGTTGCTCATTTTGAGCACACGATGCCAGATGCAGAAGTCCCAAAGACCAAGCCCGTCATCTGCCCTCGGCAAGGTGATGCAGTCCCATGACGCGTAATGCATCGTGTTCGCGCAGCTAGTCCCACACCTTAGGAACCTTCTCACCCTCTCCATGTCATCAAGAACCCCTACCGGCACCACACAGTGCCTCAGAACATGGTTGGGGATAGCATTGAGAACAGAGGAGGCCAAGGCGGCTCTTCCCGCAAGCAACAGCAGACGGACATGCCAATTGACCACCGTAGAATCAATTCTTTGGACAAGGAAGTTGAGGTCAGCTTTATTCAGGTGCCTCGCAGCAATGAGGACACCAAGGTACGTAAGTGTCCGGCCATGTTCCATGTGGAGCTTCCTCAGAATCAACTTGGATTTCTTCTTACTAAACTTAGTGCTGAAATAAACTCTGGACTTCATGAGGTTGACGCGCAGCACAGCAGCCTCCCCGAAAGCCTTTATGATACTGCGAACAGAGCGCGCAGCCTTGCTGGTGGTGGGAGCAAACAGCAGCACATCGTCCACGAATAAAAGATGTGAAATCCACGATGTGTGCTGCCCAAGCCTGAAACCAAGCAGCTGCCTCGACTCATAGTCCCTCACAAATCTCGAAAGGTATTCAGTGGCCAATACGTAGAGGTAGGGCGAGAGCGGGCAGCCCTGCCGGAGTCCCCACTGCACCACCACCCATGGGAGGCGAGAGCCATTGAAGAGGACCCCAAATCTCGGATGGGTGATGCGTGTAGAAATCCAATCGTGCCAGACGAGGGGAAATCCCATGACCTTCATAATCTCGAGCAGGAAATCCTAGTGGACGCTGTTGTAAGCCTGCTCTATGTCTATCTCTGCCCAGGAATGAATGCAGCTTGCTCGCGCGAGATGAGGCTCGACATCAGCAGCTTCAGCCTTCCGACATGAATGCGCGCCACCACCTTGTAGATGATGTTGTAGAGGCTGATTGGCCGGTAGTTCTCCGGCGTACATGCCCCTTGTTTCTTCGGGATAGGGACAATGAGCGTGTCCTTCCAGACCTTCGACAGCCTCCGTTCCTCCAAAAAGGCCTACAACGCACTAATGACTCGCTATGCGTGATGGCCCAGAAGCCGTGCAGGAACTCCACTGTGATCCCGTTGATGCCCGGAGCTCTGTTCCTCTTGTTTCCCAGCATGGCCAAGATAATTTCGTTTTCAGTGACCCTGCAACCAAGATTGGATGCCACATCATCGCCGACAATGCCAGATAGCGAGGAAATCTGCGACAGGGCCATCTGGTCCCCACACCGCCATTTCCGATCAAAGTAAGCTAGGATAACCCGTCTAATGTTGTCGGAAGAGTTTATCACCTTGTCATCATCGTCCCTCAGCTAGGTAATTCGATTTGTCTGAGCACGAGCCGTGGCCGCATTATGGAAGAACCTTGTGTTGCAGTCTCCAAGTTGCCTCCAGTGCACTTTAGCGTGCTGCCACCACCATTGCTCCTCATATGCGCAGCCACGATGGAAGGCCGTGACCATATGCCCAAGCCGCGTATGATCATCCTCAGTAAGTCCCTCTTGAGACTCCATTGTCTGAAGTTTGTCAATACCTCGTTCCAACTCCCTGTTCCTGTGGACAAGGTTCCCCACCTCCTCCCAGCTCCATCTCCGCAGCGCCATCAGCGATCGCTTGAACTTGGTCATGACTGCCTCCATGCGATTTCCCCTCGCCCATCTTTGCCATGCATGGTTCACCACCCAAAACGATTGTGGAAAATCTAACCACATGCTATCAAAGAGTGGCCTACCAGTTTTTAGCCAAGGGTTCCTGTCACCCAAGTCAACCAGCAACGGGCAATGGTCAACCCGAGCCGACAGAGATGGTGCATAGAGCATTCGGGGAAGGCCAGCATCCCCGTAGAATTCATGAGAGCACGATCTAAATGCTCCAGGATCCACGCGCCGCCCTGCTTCCCATTACACCATGTATTTTTAAAACGGTTGCCGAAGAAGCCCCAGTCAGCAAGCTGGAGCTCCTGTATAAAGTCAGCAAGTTCTTGCTGACCCCTGCCATAGATGAATCTTTGCCCCCCTCGTTTCTCCTCCAGAGCCATAACAAAGTTGAGGTCCCTAGCGACAATGAGGGGATCGTCCCCACAAGATGAGTGTCGGATGGCGTCCCAGATCTCCCGACGCTTATACTGGTCTTTAGGACTATAAACAAAGGAGGAATTGAGCATACAATCAGCGTGAGGTCTAACCGTGCAAGCCACAACGTGTGTTGAGGTCACTCTGATCGTAATATCAACCCGATTTTTCCATAAGAGAACGATGCCATCCGACATGCCTGTAGAAGGGTGAGCTGCGTAGTCCCAGTCCTTCTCGAGGAGCCAGTCAGCATCCTGCCGTGATAAGGTATGCACTTTCGTCTCCATCAAGGCCACGACTGCAACATTCCTTTCGCGAACCAATCTTTGCAAGTATCTTCTCGACTTCCTATTCTTAACACCCCTGATATTCCAGACTATGAACCGCATCTTAACGTAGACCATGTTATCGGTACTCCCATGCATCCATGCAGCACCTCCGCATAAAGCCATCGCCATCTTCCTCCTTGATGGCTACTGCGCCCCACGAAGCGCAACCTAGGAGACATCTCCTATTTTGATTTATTGACATGTCCATCTGGGCTTGTAGATATATCCCCCTCCCGTTCCTCCTACAACAATGGCAGTTTCCCCCTGTGCCCTCCTACGTGGAGCACGTGACCCATTCCCACAACCATCATGGGATGATCAACCAAGTTTTTCTGCATTCGGCCCTCGTGGCCCAAAGGTGGCGAAGCCCGCTTTGCTCTGCTTCTGCCACGGTCCATGGATGGGCTCCTGGTGCTGTGGGACGCCCCACTAGTTGTGGGTATCAGCTGTGCCAACCCTCCAGACCACCGCACCCGTTCCATCTCGTACACTCCGTCACCACCAGCCTTTCGTCACCACCTCCTGGGTCAAGTCCCAAACGAGCTCCTTCTCGGCATTACCGCCTGAACCCAGCCACCCGAGCGTGGCCCACACCACAGGCACTGGTCACCGGCTCCCGTCGCTAGCTCCCGTCGCTGGCTCCCGTCACTAGCTCCCGTCCCTGGCTCCCCTTGCAAGCTCCTTTCGCTAGCTCCCGTCACTAGCTAGCTCCTTCCCGGCACCGCGGCCCTAACGCAACCACCCGAGCGTGGCCCAAACCACACCCCCTTATAATTTAACCTTTTGGACAACTTTAACCCATAATAGTAATTCACTAACTACATTTATCATACTTCTACAATGTCTTAATCATACTTTGTTGTGATAATTCTATCTTATGAATTTGTTCACCAAATTGACTCTCTCTCTCAATCATGATGTTTGATCTTGTGATGTCGTGGTGTATGATACCTTAAAAATCTTAAGCATGCTTAAAAAATTTTGAAAAATTTATAAAAATTCTCAAATTATATTTAGATTAAAATCATAATTTTATAATTCTTCCCATCTTAAAATCATTGGTTATTCTTTAATATCTTCTTTTCAATTGCACATGATTTGAATTTATTAAACATTCTTGTCCCTTAATTTTAGGATTTTCAACCAAGTGCGATTATGGTGTTCCCTTTCTTCATCCGCTAGCTACACCCAAATTACATTTTAAGGAGCCACTTAAATAATTTCTTTTTACCTTTTTCTATTTGCTCACATTTTGAAAACTAGCCTAAAGTTTTTTTAAAATTATGAAAGCATACCTTTTTCAAGTTTTGTAAATTAATAACAGGAACATTATAAACCAACTATCAATAATTACTATAACATCATTTTTTTCACATTCCTTTTAAAACCACATATAAAAATATGATCTCAATGATTTTACATATACCTTTTCTCAAATAAATGAATAAATTTTACAAACAATATTTTTATTAATAAATGATCATCTTTTGTATCATATTATCATAAGTCAAATGTCATTTCTCGATTGTAGTCCCATGTGATATCTCTTTTAACCTAAAAGTATTAAGCAAAAATAAGCATGACTAATTTAATTTGATGACAAAAGCATGTAACCTAATATATAAAAAATAATTCTTGGGTAATTACATGCATAATCTACATCAATAATAATAAGAAAATTGTAAGAGACATGCATCTTACTTTCTCTTTGGATTTATTCAAAACACAATTTAACCTTTAAGAATTTATATTAATTTTTAACCTCTTATTTATTTTTTATACATCCAAAGTATTTTATTTCAAATTATCTGATTACATCTCTTTTACGATACTCCTAGAGAAATATTATGTTAGGAAATTATCTTACTTTTAAAGAAATATTATTCTTGATAAAAAAATAATTATATAAAGAAATGTTATTACAAATAACAATTTTTCTTTGTAAAATTATAACTGATACTTCTCATATTACATTATTTTGCTATATCCTTTCCCAATAAAATTATATTAATATTTTGTGAATCATCTTTTTTTGACACATATGACATGATATCATTTTGCATATAAATAATCAAAACATAAGAAAAGTCAGCATAGTAATATGTTATTTTAATAAACAATGGTGTGCATCTTTCATATCACATCTTTAAATATAACTTTAGGCCTTTAACGTAGCATTGTACACTACATCAAAATGATATACATCAAATAAAAGCACTTCCTACACATATGCCGTCGAATAGATTACATGTTTTTACAAATCAATATGATAAAGCATCTTCTAATATAACTTTTCACATAACAATTTAAGCCTTTGTGACGACCTCACACTGGTCGTTCCTAGATTTTGAAGCTATAACATCTATTTTTTTTCTCTTTTCTTTTGATATTTGAAAGCATGTAAAATAATTTTTTGAGTTTTATAAAAATCATAATAAAAGCAAACATTTATCATTTTGAAATAAAAAAAAGCATAAGCATCTTTTGGAATAAGTGGAAGTATAAAATTTTTCACATTTCTCTTTAAAACATATGAACATCAATTGCAATGTTAAAAAATACTTTATATATTATTTTTTCTCAGATAAAAGAAAAAAAAAAACAAATAACACATCTAAGGATGATAGTAATATCTTCTAAATCATTTTATTCTAGCACTTATTTTGTCCTAATAGTCTTATGAAGTATTTTTTCTTAACATAAAAATATTAAGCCGAAGTAAGCATTAATCAACTAACATTGTATTAATGGTAAATAATTATACACATATTAAACACTATAATCTTTGGATAGCTACATGTTATTTGTAATAATATAATATAAATAAAATATATGAGCATTTAAAGAAAAAAAGTAACAATATGCATATAACTTTTATACACTTGAATCTTTTGTATCTTTACATATTATTTACTTTTTTTCACCTTTTTATCCTTTTAGGTATTTAGCTTAGAAAAATGCCTTTTTTCATTTAAAAAATTAGACATATTAGATAAATCATTATTCCACACCAAAATAACATGAACCTTCATTTGGCTCTTATCTAGAGTACATTATTTTGACATAGCATTTGCCACTTTTGACAACCTCACATGCATTTGTTTTAAACATTTGCATTTCTTTGTGACTATTATTATAAAATAATTTTCTTTGTACATTCATTATCATATAACTATATCAATAAATAACTTATAATCAAAGTAATTCATCAATTGTGCTCAAGTAACACATACATATATAGAATACACTTATTTTTTTACCATCATTTATAAATTTAACTTTTAGATCTCTTTTAAATATGTAAATTTTTGTAAGCATCATACATCAATAGAATTATCTTTTATGTATATCATTACTATTTGATGTATCTATAATTTAAGCTTTTTAATAAATCAATTAAAGTGTCTATTCTAATATTTATAATGCATTCAAATAATACACATAATTATAGGTGTTATCAACCTTTTAAAGAAGTGGTCTCATAAAGGCTCAAATCTTTCTCAATTTATTATATTTTTATAATGCACAAGATTATTTTCTTCTTAAGTTTGTCTTTTTCTCTTACATAACTCTTCAAATTTCTTAAGAACACTATTACTTTCTCATCTTTCCTTTACTTATTATGGCTGATTGTTGCACATCTTAAATTCTTTAATGAAGCTCTCTAAGTCACAAACAACACTATATTATCCTTGTTTTCATAATTTTTCACATGCATGATCTTTTAAATATCTTTAATAGTTATGAACCTTCTTGTGGATGCTTTTTCACCTTATAATCTTTCTTTTACAAAAGCTTTGCAGTGATTAAAATCACCCTCATGTTAATTTTCTTGGACTTTTATTATTTCAAGTTTTAAAATTTGTTTGATTTTTATTAATCACACATGTGAAGTCTCGATATTTATGTTATGTATTTTTTTATCTTATCTAAATTTATATTTTTTTATTCTTATTATACTATTACGATCTCACTTTTATATTATACAATATGACCTATAACCTATAATCAATGATGATTCATGCTCTTATGGCTTCATCTATTGATACAATAAGCATATCATATTATATAATAACTAAAAGGTATCTTTCCTTATATGTATTTACATTAAGCCCACATCATTTTCTTATTGAATAATCGTACAATCTATCATATTGTACGATAATATACCTTTATAAATCCCTTTTTACATGATGCCATGTTGATATGTTTCTCTTGTCATATTTATACTATCAAACATTAGACTCTACACTATATCATACTTGTGTATTCATGCCCTTTATACTATATAATATTATATTATTTATTTGATCTTATTCATTAATGACCTATTATGATTTCATGATTATCTTGTATGATTTTTATCAAACTTTTGTGTACATTCATACTTGTCTTGTGTTTAATCTCTATCTTACACGATTGTACTATGTGATACTCTATGATCATATTGTATAATCAACCCCTTAACCTTTCGACTGCTCTAACCCACAGTCGATTATTCTTTATCATACTCATAGATTGACTTAATCGTATTAATATGACATAATCTCATATAATATATCTATTTATTTGATTGATACTCTTAGATAATTGTATCATATACGATACTATGCTATCATATTGTATAATGCCTTAAAATCATAAAACATTTGTAAAAATTTTTATAAAAATTCTTGAAATATATTTTGATCAATATAGTTATTTTATAACTCCTCTCTTCTTAAGATCATTAATCATTCTTTAATATTCTTTTTTTAATAACCTATAATTTAAATTTTTTAAGATTTTTTTTGCTTTTACTTTTAAGATATTATAGCTTCTAACTTAACATTATATAGTACATCAAATTAGATACATTATGTATAAGTTTTTCTTACCATTCAAATCCTTGTAATGGTTTAACCATGGCTTAAATCTTTCTTCAAGTCTTAATTATTATAATAATTATGTATTTTTTCTTAATTTTGTCTTTACTTTGCATTAATTTCTCTTCAATTTAATTTAACACTTTACAACACCTTCTTTCTCTCTTTCCCTCACGCTTGTACCAATGGTTGAAGTTAACTACATTGGTTTTTCTTCAAATACACTACCCAAGGTGAGCCTCATTTGTTTGTATAATAGAATAATGTCTCCACATTTTTTGTCTATTCATCTCCCTCCAACAATTATGTTTCTTCAATTTTGTATCTCTTAGACTTTATTTTCACTTAACTCTAATGCTTTTCCCTTAATTAAGATCTCCTTATCATAGTTCATGCAACTATTCACCATTGCGAATGTTAAATCTTTCTAGTTTTTATTGATCGCACATGTAATATCAACATAATAGTATTATACTTTTCTTAAACTTATCTAAACATGTCTTGAGTTCTTGTTATCACACTCTTATGATCCTCTTATCATACTCATATGATATGCCCATCCATCTTATGTCATGTGGACTATTTTCCTTGTATATCGTTACAATGAACTATATCGTCCTTATATAATACCTTGCTTTGTACTCTACGCTTCATTGAATCTCTTATTATGATCTACTAATCATACTTGTATGATCCATTTTCACTTAATCAACTTAAGCATTCTTCTTATCTTGTACTTATATAATTTATCATCATTACATGATATATCTTCCATCTAATGTCATGAGCCAATGATTCTTCTCTATTATATTTATTATACACATGATCATGCTTATATATTAATGCTTATTATATTATAAGATTTTTAATTTGTTACTTAACCCATTGAAGTTATAATATTATCTTTTCTTAGCTTATCAAACACACCAATTCTATAGTGCCAATGCACTAACTACACTCCATCTTACTTATATAATTTTCTGGTTATACTTAAATGATACAGATCCTATCTTATTAATTTATTCACCAAATTAATTATCTCGCTCGATTGTGCTATATGACCTTAAGATATAGTATTTTATGATACCTTATAATATTGAAAACAAACTTAAAATATTTTAAAAAAATTATAAGATTATTTTAAATATATCTAAGTCAAAATTAATATTTTATAACTCCTCTTTAAGATTATTAATAATTCTTTAATATTCTTTTTACCAATCAAATAACATATGCTTTTTTTTATTAAAATTATACTATTTCACTTCTTGGTGTTACAATCTTTCCTTATTATAATTTCATCCTTGAATTTTAGATTAATCAATTTTTTTATCTCTATCAAATTATAATTTGTTATTCAAACTTTTATCTTAAGAAATTGCTTTACTAATCATCATATGTATCTCATTCTTATTTATAAATTTCATTCATTATATAAGATGAGGATTTCTTATATACATCAAGCACACATGCATTTCCACAAAGTCTCACAAATAATACAACAAGCATTTTAACAATTTTTCTTTTTCCAGTTTATTTTTTTAATTTTTTTTGACATATATTATATAGTTCTAATATTTGAATTATATGATAACTCCTTGTTATTCTTCATCTACAAGGCCGCCGTATATTATTCGATCGCATTCTCTTTACATTTCCATTCGTCGTATTGTATGATCCCATAAGGTTATCTATATACCCTTATCAGTTTAACTCAATTTGCCAAAGCCTTAAGGAATCAAATTATTATGATATTCTTAATCATATTCAATTCTTATTATTCTGTTAATTTTTTCTTCTCTTCTAATTGTACTAGACTATAATCTATATGATTTTTCTCAATCTTAATATCTCATCATACAATATGATTTCATATACTATATTGTATGATATTTTCATTACTTCCCTCTATTCATATATCTAATTAGCTAGTACAATCCCTTTTAGTATAACCCATTCATTTAGTCATATTACGATAATGTCATATCCTATGCTACGATATTCTTAATCTACTCTCTACTTGTATTATCATTATTTACATAATTTGATTTATACTAATATTTTAATTTGATAGCTTTAGGCTGGCAAAGTTTCTCTACTCATCATATCATATTGTACAATTATGTGGAATCGTATCATATGATAAATGTTTATTGATTTACCTCTTTCTCTACTTTTCTTATCATATTGTATACTTTTATTCATCATATTATATGACATTTTGTTTTCTCAACTTTTCTCTTCATATGGTTGCATTTTTTGATATATCTATATGATAATATCATTCATAATATCATATTATATAATAATATAATATCATATTATATGATCTATCTGTATGACATAAAATCGTGTTATATGATTCATTTCATTCTAGTTTTCTATCATATGTTTTATGAATATCATATAATAAGATCATGTAAATTGTATTATATGATTAGTTAACAAAAACTTTTCAATTTTTTATCTAGCTTTTAAATTGTCTTTCCATTTATTTTAAACATAAAAAATATCAAACCTAACCATAAAAATATATAATAAGTGTGTTTTCACCTCTAGAAGGTCAAACCATACTCATCACTTAAGTTTTCAATTTTTTTCTACTTTCACACCTAGGTTATGGCTTGTCTTACTTACCATTTTACTTATTTTGCATATAATATTAATGTCTAAGTTTCCACAAATGTTTTCCCTTGGACTTTAGCTACTATAATACCATCTTTGTGCCATCCCCCTTAGTTTCAACCCAATCATTCTTGGAACAACTTTCAGGGAGTTACTTAAATAATTTCTTTTATCTTTTCCTCCTTATTCACATTTTGAATACCATGCCAATGTTTTTTTAAATAATGAAAGCTTTTCCTTTTTATGTTTTTGTAAATTGATAATGGTATAAACCAATTATCCATAATTATTGAAAATATCAATTTTATCGCATTCCTTTTAAGTCACATATAACTACAATATCAATGATTTTATATATATTTTTCTTAAATAAATAAATTTTGTAAGTAATGCTCATAATGATGAATGATAAATTTTAATGACATTTTAGTATTAGTTAGATTGTATTTCTCCTATAGTCTCATGGGTGTCTCCTTTTAACTCAAAAGTATTACGTCAAAATAGGCATGAGTCAATTGAAAATAACTTAGTGGCAAAAATATATAACATAATATAAAAATAATAATTATTAGGTAATCAAATAAATGATCTACATCAATAATAATATGAAATCAATGAGATACATATTATCTTATTTTTTATAAAATCATTTAAACCTAATTTAACATTTCAAAAATCTTATTAATTTTTTTAAACTCTTTATTAAGTTTTTTGTATATACAAAATATTTTAATTTGGATTACCCAAAGACATCTCCTTAACAATAGTTTTTAAAAATATTATGTCAAATAGTGGTTCTACGTGCAGAGAAATATTATTTCAAAAAAATATTCAACAAGTTATTGTAATAAATAATAACAAGTATCTCTCATATCAAATTTTCACATATTAATCTAGGTCTCTAATCTAGCACCACATATTATAAATCATATACATTATGTATAAGTTTTTTTTACATATCAAATATATAGTAACATGCCATTACAAATTAAGATTAGCAAGCATCTCTAAACGTAATTTTTACACATCAATTTAGGCTTTTAACTAGCATCACTCATTTCATCAAATTCGATATGTTATTTATATGTTCTTACTACTTTAAAATCTCTTTTGTGATCTTACCAAAACTTATATCTTGGCTCTAATTCTTAGTTACTATAATACTTGTGAGCTTTTCTCTTATTTTTCCTTCTTTTTTATGCACCTAACTCTTCTTATATTCCTTTTAACACTTGAGAGCACTTCGTTTCTCTCTTTTCCTCACTTTAATATCAATGAACAAAGTTAATTGCACAAGCCTTTCTAAAAAAAACTCTTTCAAAGTTTGGCCTCATTTGTTTTTGTACTTAAACAAACATCTCTTTGAATTTTTTATTTGTTCATCTCTTTCTTATGATTTTGGTCCTTTGGTTTTACATCACTTATATTTCATTTCTATTTAACTTTAATGGCTCCCCTTCAATTAAACTCTCATTGTGATAGTTCATGCAACCTTTCATCATTTTAGATCTTAAATATTTTGACTTCCTTGTTATCATATATGTACGATCAACATGATAATATTTTAAATTTCTTAATCTTGCACATAAGTTCTTTTTATAATTCTCTTACAATCTCATTGTTTTACTCATATAATATGCCCTTTATCTTATATTATAGGGATGCTTTTTCTTATATATTAATACTTTCAACTTAATTATACTTATATGGTATGTTGCTTCGTACTATGTGCTTAGCTAAATCTCCTACAATCTATGCTTGTTCACACGGATTATGTTTCTATGATCCATTAGTCATACTTGCATTATCCATTAGTCATACTTATATGATTCATTTTTACTTAGTTAGCTTAGGTATTCACCCCATCTCATATTAATATGATTCCTTATCATAGTGTACAATATATCTTCCTTCTTACATTATGATGCGATGATTTTCATGTATTATTCTCATTACACACTTGATCATATTTATACATTAATGCTCATCGTATTTCATGATTTTTTCATCTATTACTCAACCTATCAAACTTAATTAATTCTTTTTCTTTTCAATTAATCATATTTGTGTACTTTATTTTTATATTATATGATACTACATTGTTTATTTTGACCTTTATTCTTACACAGTAATAGTTTTGTATGATGGCCTAATTATCCTTGTAGAATATTCAACCAACTTTTGTCCTTATTTACATTTCTCCTATGTTCATTCTCCCTCTCTTACTTAATCATGCATATGTTATTCTTCCATAATACTATAGGTCAAATCCTTCCCTTAGCTTGTCAAACTCATCCAATCCAAAGAGCTGATGCACTAACTGCACTTTTTTGATATACTACAATTCTCATCTTATGGCATTATTTATTTGAATGATTCTTTTACTTAATCAAACTATATAATAATATGATATCATATTAAATAATATCTTAAAATCTTAAAAATAATCTTATAAAATTTCAAAAAAATTATTTAATTTTTTAAAAATATATCTAGATCAAAATTAATATTTTATAACTCTTTTCTCTTTAAGATCAAATTCTTGTTTTCAATATCTCAATTTTTTTATTAAAATTATTTGCTCCTATTTTTTGGAAATTACAATGACCTAATAAAAATAAATGAAGGAATTCAAAAAGTGTTTTGAGCATAAGGAGAAGGCAAAACCAACGAGATTTGGCCAAAGGTATTGTAGCACCAAAGATTTGAAGGAGAAATCATACAAAGATTGAAGCCTTGGCAAGACTATTACATAGGAAAATAAAAGGTAGTCAATCTTTTAGTAAGTATATATATGTTTTGGTATAATGAGTATTGTTGGCTAGAGGCTTTATTGGTTTGAGAAATATGAAATTGAATTTGTTTATATAGACAACTTTCTTATAAGTGAATATTTTTTATACATGATGTATGTTAAAAAACTAGAGATCCCTTAAAAGATGATATGAAAGGGTTATCTGGGATGTTCTGTAGCTGAGCTTGTTTGTTATAATGTTATAACTCCTAAAGGAAAAAGGAACTTGATCATTCAAATTGAGGATGTTATTCACTTGATATGTTGTCAATGTTTTTATAAATTACTTACCAATTTTAGTTGGAAATGAAATTGATGCATTAATAGAATAGGAAGAATAACTGAAGAATGGAGTAATTTATACTTATGTTGATAGTTGGTATAAGAGTAGAACCCATAGAAGATGATCTAAAAGGATAATTATTAAATATGCTTGATTCTTTCTGAATAGTAATGTTTTTATAACAATTTGATTTTCATATATTACTTGAGCATGAAATATTATGTCTCTTTATTTGCAAGCTTCATCTATCTTTATATTAGTATTTGTTAACAGATAGAGGAAAAAAACAAAAATGTTATTATTATATGACCACAAAAAAAATAAAAAGAAAGGAAGCTATTGTTGGTGATAATAGTCATAAGATAAAGGAAAAGACAAAAATGTGAAAAAGCACAAAAAGGAAAGGTAAAGAGACAAAAGAGTGTTTTGTGAAGGGAGGGCAATATTGAAAAATAAAAGAAAGAATGGCTATCCATAGTAACTAAATGAGCCTTTGTTGTAGCTATTTATGATTGAAATGATGAGTTCCAAAATTTGTTTTCCCTAACCAAACCTTAAAGAGATAAAAAATTAAAAATAACAAGCCAATGCATGAGAAATTGAAAGATAAAAGCAAGAAAAGAATTTACATGATAATTGACTTTGTTTTCATGGTTGATACATGTGCTCATATACTTTTTTTGTTATATTGTATTGCTTGAAATTGAGAATAATATTGTTTCATATATATATATATATATATATATATATATATATATATATATATATATATATATATATATTGCCATTAAGCATATGATAATTGGCTCAGCTTATTTTGGCCTAACCATTTTTTATCAAATTAAGACAACACCAAGGTATTATTGGAAAGTAATAATGACTAATGTTGAGATATGAAATAAAAGGTGCTCACGTTGCCAAAGAAGTGTTGCTTATTACTTTGTTTTATTTGATCAAACAGACAAGTAATCAAACTTCATTTAGAAGTGATGAATTTGTTATTTTAAAAGGAAATGTGAAAACATGTGATTTCTAAAAGTGTATGAATAATTGGTTTTATTCATTTCCACAATTCATTTAAAATGATTTCTTAAAAAGGTTTGGATTTGCTTATGCTACTTGATTTTAAAGATTTGAAAAGAAAGAAAATTGGTCATGGTTTTAAAATGAATAAAAGAATAAGGTAAAAAGAAATTATGAAACTCAATTTGGGAAAGATCAAGTGACGGGGAATTGACCTAAAAAAGGAGAAAGAGGAGGTAAAAACTTTAAACGAGACAAATTTTTAATAGCCAAGATCCTAAAGTAATCTCAATGCAGGAGAAGGGTGAGGGTGAATGGGTGGACAAGGAGCTTCGATTAAAAGCAGCAGAGGCTAAGGAAAAAAGCCTAGTGGGCCTCCTACTTCTGAAGACTCTAAGTTAGATAATGGACTTACTATCTCTCAAAGAGCTAACAACATTTCTTTTATGGAGGCTTTGAAAATTCCTCCAAAGAATCTTAACATGGATGAATGCTTGGTCACCCTTTCTTTCTTGAAGAATTGCTTAAGCTGATGTAACATTATGTATTATCCATATTTCTAATGAAATAAATATTTTTTTATAAAATGTCCTTTTGAATTAACATCCATTTTTCACTTGAGTCTAAACTTTTGCTTGGATGTAATTATTTGACAAGGATCTTTAACAGATGATTTAACCTCATGAATAATTTTTATATTCAAACTTAATTCTTCAACTATTAAATATTTTGAGAAACCAAAAGAGCTCAATTAACATTTTAAAATTTCTTGAGTCTAAATTGAACCCACAATCACTAGTTCTGCCAATTGGATTTTGCAAATTTGATTGCATATAAAGAAAAATTTTGGAGTAATTAATAATTCTAAATTTAAAATTAATCATGTTTTTAGTATTATACTTTAAAAAATTGAGGCTAGATAAAGGACTTCGTTTATAATTACCAATTCCTTAGTCTAGTCTCTAACATACCTCTTAGAATGGTTTACTTCTTTCATTAGTTCTCAAGACTATTGGTTCTTCATTTGTTCATGCTCTTATTTTGGACATGCATAAATATTTAGGTAGTTTCTTAAATAAGATAGGTTGTGGAACTACATGCTTTTGTTTTTCAAGATAGATCTTAAGAGTAGAGCACCCAGTAAATAGAGTCTCTCTCTATGGCCTTTTTCCTAAGATAGATCTTGAATCCAAGGAACCAATTGGATGAAGCTTCTCCTTGGGACCTTTCATTTTTTTGAGGTAGGCCTTAAGACTAGGGCAACCATTTGCTAGAATTTTGTCTTTAAGATTTTTTATTTTTCAAGATAGATCTTAGGACTAGAGGATTAGTTGACTAGAGCCCTTCTTGGGGACTTCTATTTTTTTGAGATAGACCTTAGGATGATGGCATCCATTAACCAAAGTCCCTCCCGGGGAACTTCTATTTTCATGATGTGTCTTGATTCTAATTAATTGTTTTGTAGAGCCACTCGTTGGGCCATTTATTTTTATTTTGTAATTAAAAATTTACCATAAAATTTAGCATGAAGCATAATATTACTATTCAAACTCAAAATTATATTTATACAAAGAATTATTTTTAGATCTTTTCACTCTTTGCCTTAAAATTTCCTACCCAAACAAATTGACATTGAAATTTGGATCCAACATTGATTCTATGATCCTGGGACCTTCCAATTTGGTGAAATCTTTCTTGGTCGTTCTTGCACCTTGCATTATCTTAGGACTTGGTCTAGAGGATAGAAAGCTCTTCAATGTACCTTTTTTTGAAATATTTTCAAGTCATCCTCTTTCTTTGTTTTTGCTACAGGTCTAGGTTTAATTGGATCTCTTATCACAAATCAAGGTGGAAGAGTTAAGGTTTTTCATCTTCCTTTTATCTAAGCTTTTTGGACTTTCCCTAATTGCTCTAATTGCATACTAACTTTAAAAAAATATAATTTTATTATCTTTTGAATATTTTGGATTTTTATAAATTTTTAAAAATTATTTTTTGTTTGCTTGAAAAAAATCAAACACTATTAAAATAGGTATGAAACCTTGAAGGAGGAAGGTTAGGAAAAAAAAGTATACAAATTATTTGAAATTTAATAACATGAAATTGGTTGGAATTATAATTGTCTACAAAATAAAAATGAATTTTAGTGTTTTAGAGGATTTTATAATCAATTATTTTATAAGCTTAAAGATGCCATGTAAATTATTTAAAATATCAAATGAACTGAACAAAATAACAAAATTTGAATAAAGAATAGAGTTCATATGGATTGACTTAATAGAATTTTCTTAACACAAAATAGAGGTGGGATGAAATAAAAATTAAAAGTTGAAACTTATTTAAATAAAATAATAATATAATTTGTATAATCATATGTAAGTTTTAAAAATTATAAAAAATATTAAATGACAATAGAAAGTGTGAAACATTGCTCAAGTGTAGAATGTGTCAAGAGAATCATAAAGAATTATTTGGTAAATTTTTAGAAGTCAAATTGATAAAACAATATGAGAAATATTAAACTTTCTAAAGTTTCAATTAACTTTAAATTTAGCTTCTAAAATCCCTAATTTACTAATACTAATACACAAGAGAGGAAACCAACTCAACAGTTAGCTCAATTGAAGGGAAATCATGAAAAATCAAGTGGTGAAAAGATAGGAGTCATTCATTCGAGATTTTATTGAGGTGATGCAATAGTTTGGGAAGAGAAAAGGCAAGAAAGAGATATGATGACATGAGAGCTATAAATGGAAAAGTGCTTAAGCCATGCAAGAATTTACAAATATTTGAGAAATCCTAAGTTTATCATCGAGTCAGAGGAGACAAAGAAAGGAAAAGAAAAGGACAATGAGGCATTTCAACTAAGATAAGGGGAAAACAAGAGGAATATTATAGATTTCTACTATAACCATACAAAGGATATAACAACTTGAAGAAAAGGATTCATACTTCATGGAAAAGAATGCAAATCAAGATCAATCCCAAAGTAATAAATTGACAAATTGAAATTGAGGTGGTTGGGTTTGTACTTGTATGTATCTTGTTGATGTACTACTAATTGAAGTGTAAATGACCACATTAGGAAATTGAATTGAATTGGAAAATTTAGTTGGTGCTTGCGATAAATTGCTTGTAATACCGTTGATTGTTTTTTTATTTTTTATTACAACATGATTGCATTGACAATGAATTGCTTAATTTTTAAGGTACATGGAAATGTTACAATATCATGCTAATGGCTATTAGAGCTAAAACGAAATTTTTATTAATTATTAATTATTCCTTATGTGGAATAAAAAAAAGAAAATAAAAATAAAAAAAGTAAAAAAGAAGTGCTAGCTCAAAGGTTTGAAAATAATTAAGTGGTGGTTATTTAAAGTGGCTTAACTCGATTTGAAATATCATGTTCCACAAAAGGGGCCACAATAGAACTTTATTATTATGTAGTATAAATTATGATAAATAATTTCTTGTAAAAGAATTGAAATAGTGTTTTATTTCTTTACAGTAGAACTTGATGGAACTTGATTTTAAATAATAATATAAATGCTTAGGCCCAACCTAACTTAATAATATCTAACCAAAATATCAACAAATGAAAATTCATATAATAAGAAATATATAGTAATTCATAATATACATAGTAACATGAACTAGTTTAAAGATGTCACAAACATAAAGAACATAATATCTCATAAAATTAAATTGCCTACTGAACTAAATAGTTTGTATAATCACTATCCATGCCATCATAATAATGAAATTAATATTAGATGAAGTACAAACATTAGAGTTATGCATAGTCAACTTATATAGAGTACTAATGGTTACCCAAATAATATGCATATAAGCCAAGAAAACATCTCAAAAAAAATTTATAGTTCTAATTCCATTTCAAGGTTAGACTATTGTTTACATTCACTTTCATACCAAATTCATATCTTATTTATCTTTTATTACATAAACAAATTTTATTTTATATGCCTAATATTATGCATGCATATTTGATGTAGGATTGAAGAAATTTGCTTAGTTAGAAAATTCGTGGCTGATGCACAACAAAGAGCAGGGTCGTCTCCCTAAGGGACACACATCCTAGATACGAAGAGGGTTGAACGCAAAGGGGCACCAACCAATGAATCCTAACTAAACTAGGATCGATAGCGGCTAAGAAGTCGCTAAATCGATTACGGCTACACACTTTCAAACACTCAGAAATGGGGAGTACTTAGATTGGTTAAGTACCAGTTGAAACTTAAATATAATTTATAATAGAAGTTGCACTTCGCAGAATGAAAATATATTGACGACAAATTAATAATATAGGAATTGGAAATTACTTGTAAAAAAGGAAGACGAGGAAAACGAAAACTTTAACTTGAAGATGGTTGAGCGATGAAGGAAGATGATAGACTGGAGTGGTGTCTCACCACTTGGACCTCGCGTCCCTCCTCCCAGTATCAGAGCTTTGACGAGTCGGCACGCCAAAGACACTCAGAGCACTCACGAACTCAGAATGGAAGCAAAGAACACTCAAAAAGTTTTCATTAACTGTATATCCTTACAATAGAAGAGGACTTCCCCTTATATAGGAATCCATAAGGGTACAAAAGACATTTGACTCATAATATGGGAATACTAAAGGACACATGGGTAAATTAAAAAGCACCTAAAAATAGACTCTTAAAATTCTGAGAAAATTAATGAAAATTCATGTATTTATCCCTAATTTCGGATGGTTGGAGGCGCGGCGACGTTTCGGCGGCGGTGCGGTCGGCGCGGGCTGGCGTGGGTCGGCGCGGCTGGCGTTACTCGGCGCGGGCTGGCGTTACTCGGCGCGGGCTGGCGTGGGTCGGCGCGGGTCACAGTTCGCGAGTCTGGTGTGGGTCAGCGCGGGTCACAGTTCGCGGTCTGGCGTGGGTCGGCGCGGGCTGGCGTGGGTCGGCGCGGGTCATCTGGATGGCTGGAGGCGTGGCGACGGCGGAGGTTGCGGCGGAGGCGGCTTTCGGCGGCAGGAATTTAGATTTTGGCCTTGTTTTTTTGTATAAGACCTGGTCCTTGGTCGTCGAAAGTCCTTCTCGAACATGATGTCCTCATCAATATTCCATTTATATAAATATGTAAATAAAATATTCCCTTAAAATTAAATCACATGCTGATAGAATACTAATAACCCCTTTAGAATAACCATACCATATATATCAGAGTAAATAGAAACTAAATAACATTTAAAAACATGCCAAATATGAAATATATCATATTTTAATTTATTATTTTATTCGTATCAAAATTATTAGATTTTTTTACCTAAATTTGAGATGCAACTTATTTTCCAAAATGTTTTTATTTAGATTTTCCACAAATATAATATATGTACATGAATTAAAAAATGAACCTTTTTCATATATGTAGTAAACACTTCTTATAATCGTCAGATTCAAAGAACAACCTTTGGCCTTTCTTCTCACTTTAGTGATAATGTACCATGCTTTATCCTTAATGTGTTTATTATATGTTTTATACAAGTTCTCAACCGTTGGGATTTTTTGAGTTCAATGTCCATAAGAATAGTGAATTATACAAATTTTATGACAAAATCAAAACACTTAAAGAATATTTAAAAATTGTTTAAATCTTTTTTAAAATATAATTGAATGAAGTTTTTAATAACTCAACTCAATTAAAATTGTAATAATTTTAGCAATGACAAATAACATCACAATGAAAAGTTTTTTGATACTTTAATTACCCTTGAGTCATGAGATAGTAATAGAAGCTTATTGCTTACTCCAAATCAAAATTGATAATTCAAGTAATATTACAACATATCACTTTATTCAAAAGCTTTAACCATACAAATCTTTTGATAATCTTAATTGTTCTTAATGGACACGAGATAGATATCAATAAAAGTAACGAATTAAGTAGTCTCAAATATTTTCACAGCTAATATCTATTATTAATCTTAATTTTATTATATCAAATTTTAGAAAAAGAACATTAACTTTAAAAAACTTTTTATAGAAAGTAAAGCAAAATAAAAAATGTTTACAAGATTTTTAGGTGATTCAATAAAACTTTTATATATTAAAGCTTGGTAATATTTTTTTTCGCACACTTGTAAAGAATATATGACATAATGTTTAAAATGATGTGGAAAGAATTTACAAAGTAGTATGTGAATGTCTTCTGTTATAATTGAAAGAATGATATTGTTAAAGCTTGAATGGACAATACCAGGATGAACAAAGTTTATTGTAAAAAGAACAAACAACAATTCTTACTCTCTTTTCTTTTTTGAATATTTTGTAATGTGATTCATTAGCTTAATCTTGTTGAAAACAACTCCTATTTATACTAACATCCCAAAGCATATAAAAATAAGCGCAATAGTACTTAACACTTTAAATAGTTAGTTTAATAACTTATATCTCAAGGTAAAGTGTAGGACAGATGCTAAATAAGTGAAATAAAATATTAACAATATGTATTATTAAGAAATAAAATAGAAATCAAGATTAGAATGATGTTGTAAGCAAGCTCTAAGGATAAGTTAAGCATATTACAAAGCAAATAGATCAATTATGGCACTAGAAGTTGAATTATCATCATTTTCTTACCATTTTTATCCCATTTATATGAGGAAATATATTAGATGTAAACAAAGTACAACAACTAAAATCATATTCACCAAAAAGTAGAATTGTTATTATGTTCTTAAGATTCTAATTATATTTGTGCATCAAGGACATTATATCATGATGATAAGATTTATATAGTGATCATTCTAATGATGCACTTATTCAAATAGTTTTGTTTTATTAATTCAAATATATCACACTTATACGATGATAACATCGTATAATATGAATAGAACAAAGTCCCTCACAACTAAATTCTAAGATTTTAAAAAATTTTACATGATGTAAGATTATTAATATAATATGTTGTATAATAAGCTCACATCCAATAAATAGCTAACTTTTTAAACCAAACTCTTAGGTATAATGAATCATATTAAATCAATCTAAAATTTGTCTAAATGCTGAGCTAGATGTCACAAGTTAGATTGATCATACTAATATAAAGATAATCGCCACTGTATGATATACATTTCACAAAAGCTGACTTTTTAGAAAAATGTTGTATTTTATGATTATAAACTACAAATATTTGTACGATCCAAATTTTACTTTGATTAACATGATTGAAAAATAGATCATACTCATATGATATATAACATTATATTTTGTATGATTGTGATGGAAATGTATGAAACTTAATGTATAAGTTTGATTTTAAATCATTCTTTTATGTTTGCAAAAATTTCTTCACAACTAAATGAATTAATGTGATATTAACATCTCTATAATATGACAATAATAGTTCAAAAAATTATAAATAATGATTTTAACACTAATTATATTAGTCTGATACACAGATCATCGTAATACTTTTGCCAAATTTTCCAACAATTGATAGTACTAATATGATATTAGTATTATTATAGTATGACAACAAATAAATTAAAAAATCTATAAACTAATAACTTTAACATTGATCATACTAGTCTGATGCATAAATTATTCTAGTGCTTGATGAAAAACTCTAGAGGTAGTCCATATATTTATAAGATAAAATATATATCATACACATGTAACATTAAAGTTTAATAATACAAGCACATACAAGTATGGTTCATGAACTTCTTATTATACAAAAACAAAACAAAAAATAAATTGAGTCATATTATTATGATATAATTATCATATTAGTATATACTATAAGTGCAAAATATAACGTATATTAGAATTTCCACACAAATGCATAATTATGACACATACTTCATACTGCATAAAATTTAGCACTTGTAGATTAAATATGACAGTATTAATACGAAGCAATGTATGTGTTTGTCCAATAAAAAGCTTATACACTAACCAATCCTAAGAGAAAATAAATTACATACTTGTAAATTTTTGTACTCATCGAATTCTAGTGGCAATAATACTTTTAAAGATCAGACAACACCTATACAAGGTCGATCCCTCATATGACCCCATTCTTATTTCTAGCAAATTATTAAGTTAGTGATTATAGATGTATAATGAAGACATCATACGTTAAAATGCTATATTGACCTAAAACATAAATTAAGATTTTAAGCCAAAAAGTATGTTGCCCAATATAATATTGTACATTATAATGTCTAACTAATAGATAGAAAAAAGCAAAGCTTGATTTAAGTAGTTTTTTAGTTTAATTTTTCTAACTAGTGGCTTGAGTTAAAGGTATAACAAGTAAAAATATTAAGAGGGTAATGTAATTATAGTGAACTTAATAACTTAAGATGAGATTTAATAAGAGAATACATGCATTAATTATGTAATATAATCATAATTATGCCATATCAATATCGAATGATAAGTTAAATAAAATTTTAACCTTAATAAAGTATAGATGATGAGCTCTAAATGGGTAACCACTTAACCAAAAGCTAGAATAATAGTTTCATGATTTGCAAGTTGAGCCACCTTGGCCAAATCCACCAACACACTTTGAATGTCTTTGCTTATAGATTGCTCAATGAAACTCTTGATCAAGCTTCCTAATTAATTATTTCTTATTTGATCCTAAGATACATGATCTAAAAATTATTAAAAAATTATCAATAAAACTAACACGATGATTTTGTTGTCACAAATCAAGTGGTGGAATGACTAATGATATAATAATCTCTCTATTTAATAATAACCAAATTATTAGCCAAATAATAAAATGATATAAAAATGTGCAAACGCACAAATTCTCTCTTTACATCCATGTTCACCCTTAATATATGAAACTTAAACAATTGATAATTCAAATCTGGGATGCAATAAATGTTTATCATTTCATTCACTTTTCTCTTCACCTTTTTGTCATGCATTAAATGATAAAGCAACTTAAAACTAAGTAAAAAGGGATGCAACTATAGAAAACACTTTTTTAAGCATGTAACAAAGTGAGTTAGAAAAGTGTAAATTAGAATCTTTAATTACAAAAAGTTTAACAAGTTAAAAATTAAAAATAACATAAGAACTTGGTGTATAGCTTGCAATATACATAAGAATAATAGCTATCACAATATTTTAATACATATAAACATGTCACAAAATGATAAATAATTACAAAGATAATAATTTGTTATAAGAATACACACACTATATTGAGTTTTACAATAGTAGCTTAATGTAAACTATGACATATAAGAATTCAAATAAATGTGGTTTAAACATGTGCAGCTAACTCTCCTTTCAATAAGCATACATATAACTAACAATCACATAGGTTTTAACTTTCAACAAATCATACAACTCAACTCCTACATCCAATCCATTTCTAGTTCAGTAATAATATTAAGAACAAGAATAATATTGAATTTAAGAGTCGAAATAATTACATTGTTCTTCATAGCACATATAAAATCCTAACACAATAATGGAAATTCCAAGACGTCTTCATTAATAATATTAATTTTATTTCTTTTTATAATTTTAAGCTTTAATATTTTCCCCCTTTCTAATCAATCATTAAAAGAGATACATAATAGAAACACGTGGTTATGCAATTATAAATTCTTTGCACATTAATACCAAATTCTCATTAAACTTATTGAATTCTTCCATCACCATAGTAGAAAACTTTCTAGTTATATAGCTTGCTGACATTTTGTAATCAATTAAGAATATAAAACATCAATCATGCTTAAATGTATGACTAGTTAAACGTATAAATCAATAAGTAAAAATAAATGCTATGTCAATTTCATTTATTAAAACTATGATGGATTTGGATAAAATTTTAGTAATAAATCTACATCAACTGATAGTGGTTGTGTAGTTCTCACCCATGTAATAAATTATGGTCATACACTCATT
Source organism: Vanilla planifolia (assembly GCA_023846275.1). Taxonomy (NCBI): domain Eukaryota; kingdom Viridiplantae; phylum Streptophyta; class Magnoliopsida; order Asparagales; family Orchidaceae; genus Vanilla; species Vanilla planifolia. The sequence goes on along the minus strand of CM043874.1, from coordinate 24,518,132 downwards.
CTCATTGACAAATATGCATTCAACTCACAAAACTATCTATAATTAAGAATGTATTTAAGCAACTCTTTCAATTCTTTTAAAATAGTTCACAATCTTTCTTATATAAAATGTAACCTTTCTACAAATATATGACTTCAACAACATTCTATCTTGGTTCACACCATTTTTATTTAAATAAAATATCTTTATTATAACATGTGCTCTCAACTATCAATTAATTTAATTTTAAAAAAAAACTTATTCTCCTCTTTGGTTCAATGAGTTATAGATCTAATAGTCATGCAAGTCTTAGCGAATAATTAAGCATACTACATAAAGCATAATTATTCAAAAATAGTTAAAATATTTAATCTAACTTTTCTCATCTTTTTTAACTCATCAAATGAGTGAAATTTATCATATTCTTTCTAATTAGGACCTAACATATGTAAAAATATACATTATTTAACTAATTTCCTTAGATAAAGATTATTCAATTTAAATCATATTAAAATTAATATAAGGAACAAGTACATTTTGTCAAGTGAGTCATAAGCAACTCATAATACAAGATTTATCTCTATAGATCTTAATTACAAAGACATGCCTACATAATTATCTTTGATTTGTAGGTGATAGTGTGTAGGAGAGATGATTTTTCACATGATTTATCTACTACTTTAGTACTTTTCAACCCTTATTCATTATTTTTTTTGAAATATCTTATCAACCATTAAACATTTTTAATCTTTTAATTTGCTTAGTTTACAAGTCATTGCATAACTTTATTATCATTTTAATGGTGCCATTGGACATTACTTGTATAAACACATATATGCACAAATCTTGGCATATAATTAAATCTCATGCAACAAAATATTAATGTTACACATTCTTAACCATAATATATCATTATGTCTATGCACATAGTAAATATGCTGAAAGTAATTCATTTATCACATTGTTTAGTACATCATTTTTTTATCTAAATAATGATCTTACATATGTGTCACATTAATTAACATAATAGGCTTATGACACTAAACAATTCATCTATGGTTCAACCTAAACTAGGTCATTTTTTTAATTCATCAATAAATCAAATATTTGCACATAAATGAGTAGAGGCTTTCTTTAATATTTCCTACAAATCTATTATCTCATCAATTTTCATGCCTAATTTCTAAAACATATTATTAATTACTTCCATCTCCTCATTTTAACTAATCTTTGAGATGGAAGCTATTTCTTGATTTTCGCTTCAATTTCTCTCTCCTACTTTTTAACTCTCTCCTTAGCTCTCTTATTCTCTCTCTCTCTCTCTCTCTCTCTTTATAATATATATATATATATATATATAGTTTCTCATGCATGGTTTTTTATTTTCTCCATTTCTCATTTCATCTTTTCATCATTAATGATAGTAGCCCACCTTATTGCTTTCTTAATAAGTTCAAAGAGTTATGGCATAATGATTATCACACCTGACCTTTTTAATAAAATTTTATTTTTTTAAACTATAAGGAGCCAATCACCCTATTACTCTTTGGGTTAAATACTCAAAATAAGAATCATGATTCCCCAATATGATCAACAAACTCATATTATGGCACTCACCATAAACTAAGCTCCTTTATTAGATGATCATTCATAAGACTTAAGAACTAGTTTATGCTACATTAGGTAACATTCCAATTAAAAAAATTATGCATGCAATGTACCAATACATCATGCAACATATAAGTACTCCATATGCACAAACTAAAATATCCAACATCCAGATCCATGAAGAACTAGCTTTGAAAGATAAAAAAATCTAACATCTAAGTCCATCAAATAAATCTAATATAAACCAAAATCCAACAATAAGATCAAAAAATATAAATATTCAATTATTACATAACTAAATCAAAATGAATTAATATTCTACTATTAAGAGAATGTAAAGTATTAGTATAAATTAAATACACAATTTCTCAAGTCATGGGCTTCTGTGTAATCATTGTCACCCTAATCCTAAATGTAAAAAAATGAGTAAGCAAAAGCCTAAAAAGAATCTTCAAGTCGCACTGTAAAAATCACATGTAATCTAAGGTATTATGATAATCGATATAAGTAGTATAAATTAATATCAAATCAATATTATAATTACTTATGTCATACAATAAGTATCAAAATATTAAGTCTAAATTAGACTAATATATTATGCAACCAATTGATATTTAATAACCCACCAAAATCAAGAACTATCTTTAAGCCCATACAACCTAAGTTAGAGTCTATCATCTTATAAATTAATACTCTTCTCAAAGAAATACAATAATTATGGCTATATAAACCAATGCTCTTTTACAAGAAGTATTTTAATCATATAAATCTATACTCTTTTCTAAGATATGCCATTATTAGCTTGAGAATTCCAATTATGAGATCTACTAAATCAAAATATCACCTCCTTACTAGAATTACTTTGCTTATTACATTGATATTAATTCAAGTCACTATCAGTGAAAATTTGAGAATTTTTAAGGTTTTCTTAAAATCTTTTAATCAATCATTTAAGAATCAAATTATTATATAAAATATTGTAAGTTTATCTCTAAATTTTTAATCTAACTATCTAAATGATCTAATAAATCTAAAAATTATCTTGTTGATTAGTCTTTATCTTTAGTCATATTTAGAGTCTTATTTAGAATCATTTTACTAATTTAGTTATCCTTTGAGCTCTTATTAAAATTAAATCTTAGTTTAACCCTTATACATTGCTCATTAATCTAGGTTTACATAAATTTCACCAATGACTCCTTTAACAACTAGATTATTTTGAGTTATTATGGCCATATGAAGTCTCTATTGAGCCACTCATGTAACTTTTTATATCACCATCTAAGGTACTAACTTATAACCTAAGAGACTATATAGTTACTCAATATCTTACCCAAATCAAGCTATCTATTAGAAGAACAAGCAAAGTTTCCCTTATCTAAGCTTAACATCTTTTTCTAAGGCCTAGATCAAGCCTCTACTCCTTATCCAAGGCTTTACTTAAGTAATTCTCCATCTTATGACTTTATTCCAAGCATGCACAAGATTCACTAAGTTTTATTATCCATGATCTAGTCTTAGAATCATATATAAGATTTTCTTTCATATAAATCGAGACCTAAGTCCATTTAACCTTACCTTATTTAGTCTAACATAATTCAATTCTATATTAATCTTTGATCACAAACTTTTCAAAATCTTTTATCTCTCTTAATTAATCTTTTAAGAGTATCCAATGAGAAATAGAATTTACATATAAGTATTTATCTCAAATCATATAATAATTCTTAAATTTACACTAACCTCACGTAGACCTCATTTATCCAAATCTTACTTAACTCTTATAAGCTTAATCAAATTCTCAACCCATCTTAGTCCTCTTCCAAGGCTTTCAACTAAACCCTATTTGATCCTTAACTAGAAATTAATGACTTCTTTTAATCTTAAAAGCCATCTAAGTTATTCTAAAATGTAAACTATGACTCTCTATGACTTAACCAAGTCAAGTTGCTAGTTTCCTAAGAAAAAATAAGGCAAGGGGTTTTGTCTAAGTTCAGATTTCTATCCTAGTATCCATTACCTAATTTAGGTTATTTAGCATCAAAGTGCATTCTCTACTTTTTATCTCTGATTTTTAAGTGTATTAACTTTAGTTCTCATCATTATCTCATAAATCATGATGAAAATTGATGTGATTTTGTCCAACCAAAGTTTATCTCAAAAAGAATGTCATCAAACAAAATTTAAAAATTACTTTATCTTCAATTTTAAATCAAAATTTTCCAAAGCTATCAATATCATATATCTGTATTAACATGGATTCTTATTTATAATTATCTTGTTAAACTTCATAGTGGAGCCATGACATCTTGTTCACATGAAGTTAAAAGCATTTCAAATTACAGTAAAGGAAATCATGCTATCATAATTCAGACCTCAATTTCATGATTTTGTATGAAGTTCACAATTAATTCCTAGATCTCAACATAATCATCAATACTCTTAAAACACTCATAAAAACTCTTAGTAAAAAAGAAGCATTGAATAATAATCTAGGTAATTTTTACATCTTTAATTAAGCATAATATAATTTTGGATCCAATTTAGTATACTAAAATAACAAAGTTATAACGTCTGTCTCGAATAAGGTAAGTCATGCTAACATAAGCCACTTTAAAATTCAAATCTTGAATATATTTCTTATAACAAGAAGAAATCTCAACTTTGAAAGAAATATATTCACCAAACCCTAGAATGCGTCTCTCATATATGGTAAGATTGATAAACATTCATGGCTTAAACAATATTTCAGGGAGAAATTATTCAATAAGCATTACAACTATATCAAAAATCAATCAAGAATAGATTAATCATGTTCTTAATAAATCCATAAGGTTTCAATTAGCATATTTATTCATCTTATTAAAGAGTTTCAAGAGAGGCAAGAAGATCACAAAATATGATTCTACAAAAAACACAACATTATAATAAGATAGTCGATTCATTAATTCTAAGCATATCTAGGTCTAATTGTGTAATCTTGAGGTTTATCATACCTTAATCATGTGGAAGTCTTCTCCAAGGAGTTTGCTCCTTATTCCCTTCAATTCTTATAGTTGTTTCCTTTTTCTTTTTCTTTTTCCTTAACTAAGCAAAATAGTGGTTTATCATGATGGAGATGTAACATTAAGGTTTTAATGAGGTTCACCACTAAAGCACACTATTTACTCTCTTCTTTTCATCTTTGGCTAAGCTCTACAACCAAACAATAGTGATGTGAAGTAATGGTGAGAGAGAAACTAGACTTAAGGTTTCTAATAGTGCGACTATCTTATGTAAATGAGCAGGAATGTAGAATACTAGGTTGGAGTAGAGACCAAGAAACAAGTTTAAAGTTTTAATATATATATATATATATATATATATATATATATATATATATATATATATATATATATATATATATATGAATTTTTAATTATCTTTAAACTTTAATAATTTATGATAACACTAAATAAACTTTGATTGAGATCAAATAAGTATTTTTGTCTCATCTTGATGATTTCTATTTGATAACGTATATATTTTTATATTTTGAAATATTTTATTTTTCAATCACTTTTGGTTCAAGATATTTCGTAAGCTTATAATTTGTTTCTAAATATTAATATAAATTTATTGCTTCAAAAATTTTAAGATATTATACATGACATATATTTCTTTACTTTAAACTAATATTTGATGGTAAAAATAGTTGAGGCTAAATTCCAAATTGAGATTGAATTATCGTTCATGACTTAAGGAAGCATTAAATGATAAATATAACAGAAGATAATTGCCATAAAATAATAAAATATAGAAGGTTAAGCCTTTTTATGGTTGCTTTAAGCTTTAGAAAGCATTTTGATAAGAGTTATGATAAATATATTAGTAGCACTTTGAGAAGGTAGAAAGTGATCATTAGTGAGAAAAATCATCAAATAAGGAGTGATGCTTGTATAATATTATTTAGGAGTATAAGGATCAATAATCTCATGTAAGTTATGTAGAAAAGATTTTGGACTCTACATATAATACTGTAGTCTTAAAATATTGATACTTTTTTAGAGTAAATCCCACTCAAGTTAATATAAGATGACTCAATAGAACAATATCTCAATATAATAAAATTGATTCATTACAAATAAATGATTATAATAGTCTGATATGGTTTGAAAATAAACCAAGCAAAAGTTGATAAGTTCATAGTATCAAAAGATGATAAAAGAGTGTGAGTGAATCATATGGAGAGAAATTATGAGATATTATGCAAGTCCTTTTTCAAAACTTCTAAGAGTGTAAAGATGAGAAATTTTATGTTGGTTAGTTAGAGATGATTTTGGATTTTATATATAATATCGTGATCATAGAAGTATCAATGTATCTTTTTGAGGTAAAGCCCACTTAGATGGAATAAGTTGGTTCAAGAGAACAACACCTTAACATATTGAGATTAGGTCTTTACAATATTGATATATAATTCGAAGATATTCTACTTAGGATATGAAGTAATCTATTTGGATTCATTAACTAAAAAAGGAATTGTGCAAGTGCTCTCTTTGCTAACAATTTAGGTTGTTTGAAATGCATACGAGATTGTAGCTTACAATAACTATTATGTACATCTCATAATTTAGAATAATTATTAATTACTTTTATACGAAAGGGTAAAGATTAGTTTATTTCATTAATTTAAATATGCGATATTTACAATGAATAACTTGTGCATATCATTCAATATGAACATAATGTGCATAAGATGATTGCATTCATCATATGCATTTGCACCAAAATTTATACATATTGTATTATTTTTTTATGAAATTGATTTTACATAATATAGATAGTTTTTTGACAATCGACATTGTTGGAAGTGGGTGTAAAATGGAATAATTATTTCTTAAGTGATTCATATATAAAACATGCATGTTATGTGTTTTCATATTTGAGCAATGTAAAACTTATTTGTATAATATTTTTTATACATACTACTTATTTTATATGTATATAAAAAATTATTTATATTTCACAGTTTAAAATGTGCATGCCCAATTTTTTTCATATTTATCTCTTAATTTCATTTTGTTATTGTTTTGAAACAATTTTACATGTCAAAAATGTCGGAATTTTTATATATGGTGGGTGATATTCTTTGTAATTTAAATAGAATTTTTGAAAGATGTCTTAAAAATATATTTTATATGAAAATTTATGAAAATTATTTAATGATTTTTTTATATATATCTAAGATTAAAAAAATATTAGATCAAAACGCAATTTTTGAACACCACTTGATCATAATACATATTTAATGTGCATGTAAGATCTCATTTGGGCAAGAATAATTAAAACTCTTTAAATTTAATTAATTTTTAATTTGAAATTGTGGCTTTTGATCAAATATATATTTTAAAAACCTATCATTCAAATTTAATTTACTATATTTAATTTTTATTATTTAAAAAATAATTTTTTGTAGCGACGAGGGACAAGGGAGATATATTAGTGGGACGCAGACGGAGAGTGAGCATCCATGAAGACTTCTAGTAACATTTGGTTAACAATTAAAATTAATTGTAGTTATGATGATTTGTTTCAAAGAAATAAAATCAACATTTCGAATATACTTTTAGATAATGAATTCTATTATATTTTTAAAAATGATTAAATTGTGTTAATCCTATGTCATTTCAAGCAATGAATTTAACATGCATATAGTTAAGTAAGCCTTGGAATTATTAGGTGCTCAGTAAATATGAAAAATAAAAATATGAATTTTGTTCTTTAATTTTAATAGTTAAAAGCAAATTTGGTTAAAATTTTAAGTCAAATTATTAATGTATAAAGGAATTTATTATGTCGATTGTAAGCCTTAATATTATGACGCTTAAGATTGTGCGTGCCAACTTTTTTAATTGAGATTCACATAAAAAATGCATGAACATTCAAATCTTATAAAAATTATGTGTTATATTTTATTTTATGTAGATATTAATTGTTTAATATATTATAAGAAATTATTTACTTTTGACTTTGATGCAATTCCATGGGTTAAAAAAACCTAATAGTTTCTATGGACTTTATTAGGGTTATGATGCCTAAATTAATGAACTTATAATTAACGATAATCTTCCGGTTTCGCGTCTCCCCTTCGGTCCGCAAGACAGTACATCTCCCTTCAGCTCGGCTTCTATCAATGTCTTCCTCCGGTGGCAGTCCCAGTCCGAGTCCAAAGTCAAACCCCAGTCCTTCCTCCCCTGTCGACGCTCATAAGCTCTTCAAACCCCCTAGTCCGTCTTCTAACCCGAACCCTAACCCTAATCTCAAGCCCACGAACCCCTTCCTCCCAACTCCAACCTACCAACCGTCGCCGTCTCCTGCATCACCGCCGTTGCTTTCCCACGGTGCTTTTTCGTACCCACCACCCACCCCGCCATTCCAGAATCGCCCCATCATTCAATACCCTCAGGACCCGCTCTCCATCCCCACGGCCCGCCCCCTTGTCGTCCACCACGCTGCATCGCCCATTCCTAACCCCCAAACCAGCCCGAATTCCGGTTCACGCCTAATGGCCTACCTGGGCACTGCTACACCCGCAAACATCGAGACTTCCATCTCGATGCCTTCGTCAAAGTCTCCTTCCGAGTTTACGACTACCGCAGGGAACCCTCCAGTCCTCCATCCATCACCAGACATGCTACAGAATGTTCAGACGAGGTTGCCAAGTAGTAAGTTTCCCAGGGGAAGGCTTTTGACTGGAGGACCCCGAGTGGTGTATGACGTGGACTCCAGGCTACCAGGTGAGTTGCAACCGCCGCAGCTAGAGGTCACGCCGATCACGAAGTACCAATCTGATCCAGGTCTTGTGCTCGGTCGGCAGATTGCAGTCAACCGGATGTACATCTGCTATGGGCTTAAGTTGGGAGCTATTCGCGTGCTTAACATCAACACAGCACTTCGATCATTACTTCGGGGGCATACACAGGTTTACCACGAAATTTTTCTATTTGACTTGCTGTTTTATATATTAGGTGCAGAAAAGTGAGTATACTTGCTAATTGAGTTATATTTTAATCCTGCAATATTTCGTCTTAGTTTTTGAAATAGATCTTTGATTGAAATCGTGTTCATTCCTCTTACACGATATCATCTTTTGATTAGCTCAAGTGAAGCAATTACTTGGGGAAGCTGCTTTTGAGGCGATGGTTTCAACAGAAATGTACATTTTTTAGGCTTTGTACACTTAAATTTATTTCCTCTTTTAGTTGTTAGTTCCAGAAACATCGTAGTTACGTAATTATCATCCAATTTGTAAATTGATCGAAGGGTTTTTGTTGTCTGATCAACTGACATGCTGTATCATGTGCGGTATAATGGAAGGTTATTTAGTGTTGTCCCCAAGTAGAAATACAATATAATTTGATATGCTATTACTAAACTTTTTTCTTCACCTTTTAGCATTATTATTTTATTACATTGTCAATGAACACCTAACATGAGTGCAACTAAATTGAAGGAAAATAAAGTAGGTGGTTGAATGATTGGTAATTCTTCAAACTTATCCAGGAATGTGGTATATAGTTTTACACTTTATATGTAGTAAGGTAAGAAAGTTATATATTGGTGCTTAGCATGTATTGACAATCTTTGCTTTCATGCTTTGTTTATCCTTGGTCTTTGATCACACATTCCTGGTTTGGAATACGTATGCCTAGTTGCATGATTGGTAATTCTTCAAACTTATCCAGGAATGTGATATATAGTTTTACACTTTATATGTAGTAAGGTAGGAAAGTTATATATTGGTGCTTAGCATTTTGTGACAATCTTTGCTTTCATGCTTTGTTTATCCTCGATCTTTAATGACACATTCCTGGTTTGGAATACAGTATACCTAGTTATGTGGGGTACCATGAATTTTATTAGTCTTGATTATACAACAATCAAAACTAAGGATTTTAGGGTTTGTATTGTAGCCATAGTAACAATTTAAATATTTACATGGGATATTGAAAGATTCATTTTATCCCAATTGAAAGACAAAAGAACAAGTCCAAAACTAATACTACAAAACCCAAATTATCAATTTCGACAAAATACTAGTGGAAAAAAAAATAAAATCCAACATCCTTAGCATTGCAAATTCACTGGATCGCTCTCATGATAAAGATCTCTCAATTAACCTATTTTAATCTAAAAAATATAGTACTATAGAACAAAGTTTGTAATGTAAATCGGTAAGTGAAAGCACCTATTAAAGCATAAATGATACATGAATACATAAAATTAGATAATACTTTAACATGAAATAGATAGGGTGATTATTACATGAATATATATATCTATATATCTGTGTGTGCGTGCGTGCGTGCGTGTGTGCGCGCGCGTGCGCACATATCTATGTATATATACATATACATATATGTATATGTATATATAGATGCCTTGGTACCTTTATCATACAATCTATTAAGTATGCATTGGTAGCATCATCACATCATATAATTGATATAATAATGTAATTATCATGTTGCATAATATGGTCACATTGTTATAAAAGGTTATCAACAATCTAATTCAATAGATTTGTTGTCATGTTGTAGGCTTATTAACCAAGCTAGCTAGCAATCTTTGGCCCAATACTTGCCAATTGAATTGTTCGAACACCAAGGGCTGCAGTGGAAATCGGTGCACTTTTCATTGGACCATATTGGACTCACTTAAAGCTCTCGGCAAGGCTCTCCACTCTACCTTTCTTCCGCTAGAAAGCAACTGCGGCAATGTTGGTGCTTGGGTTTGTAAACTTCAAGTACAACCAAGGGTTATGGCATTCCTTTTGTGTGTTTGCCACCTTGCCATCCCTATTAACGATTGGCTCTGTGCCCACGGGCTAGTCGCAAATAACACCTGTCTATTGTGATGTCACACTATTGAGTCACTCAATCATTTCCTTTGGTTTTACATGCATGCCATACCAATTTGGGCTAATGTGCTCCATATCAACTGTGTAGCCCCTCACTCAACTCACTTCATTCTCTTATGTTGGATGGAAAGTAACAATAGAAAGGATTGATCTTCTTAGCTAGTTGTCCACACTTCTATTATCTTTGGAGAAACAGAAACAAGGTTCATGATTACCCAACTCTGAACCATGCAGCTTTATATTGTCTCATCCTTAGTTGTGTTTTCGTTTTTTCTTCCTCCACATTGGACCTCTAGAGTCATATGGGCTCATTAGAGTCAAATGTTATCCTCCTTCTTTTGGTGGCTTCCTCTCCTTTAGGATTGGATTAAGATAAACTGTGATACAACACTCTCTATGGATGGAAAGACATAAATTGTTATTGTTATTGTTATTTGAAACAGCCAAGGCCAATTGTTTCTCATTGTGAGTCAGACACTACATTCACGATCATCTTTTTCTGTGAAAGATCTGGTACTTTATTCAAGCTATAACTATTATAACTAATTATTTGCTTTTTGGCACTAGTATCTAGTTTGAATCAAACTCACTTCTAAGCATCTCCAGCTTACATCATGCTTTGAACGACCACGATGTTCCTACCTTCCTTCAAGAAAAAGTGATTCTTAAGACTCTTCTTGGATACCAAATCACCCATGTGCTTTATGAAGGAAATTTTGTGGCTGATTGGTTGCTAATAGGGCTCTTATTTTTTACTTTTCATGGGTTTGGGATATGCCCCTGTCTCATGACCTTTTTAATTTAGTTTTATATAATCTTTTATAACCCACCTTAAACTATTAATATAGGTTTTTGTCACCTCTTCTCAAAAGTACCTTATCTCACATCTAACACCATAACATAATAGGGCATCATTGACTATATTATAACCCAAGCAAATGTGCAAGTGTAGTGTTTTTATACTTATATATATCTATCAATGACAATAATTATCATAGAAATAATTGGGATATAGTGCAACATAAATGTTAAATGAGGAATTGATAATATAATGTGCATTGAAAGCTACTTGTTGCTAGAACTTTGCTGCAAAGGCTACAAAGTATTGCTTGAAAAATAAATTGAACAAGTACAAACATGGATACTCTATATATTATTGTATGTACCCAAATGAATATTTTGTTGAAGTTATGTCACAATAATTTATAAATTCTGTCAGAGAGGAATTAAATTCTAAATAATTGAATATGATTAAGAGTTTAAGCATGTCTTATAGGTTTTAATATAATTGATAAATCAATATAACCATATGTTCTTCCAATGTGTTGAATAAATGTGTTGTACATAAAACATGCATAACAGAGTCTGGTGAGCATTTTTTTTTAATAATTTCATTTGAAATATTTCTTTTTAACAAAACTTGTATCAAATGAACCTTATTGTTGTTGTTGTGTTGTACATAATTCACTAGGGTCGTATTTAATTGCATTATTGATTTGATTAAATCCAATCTTCTTGGATATATGCAAAGTATCTCAAATGAATTACTTAGTGTCTTATTAACATGATTTTCTCATATTTATATATATATATATATGTATGTATATATATATATACATATATATCTACATATAAATATATTAAAGCTTAAATCAATCTTAACTATATGAGGCCTTGTTTTCACGCATGCATTATTCACAAACCCACATTTTAATTGACATATATATATTGTTTTGAAATGGAGTGAATCTCAAATTTAATTGGTTTAGACTTTTGAAGTATATTGTTTTGAATGCAAGTGAAGCTAAGATAAAATAAGAAAGATAGTGGCTATTAATGGTCTGACGTTACTATTGATTGTGGTACTAGTTGAGTTATTTAGAGGTCCTTGGGATGTAAATATTATGACTAAGATTCTATTTGATACCTTTATGAGCTATAAATATCGAAGTTTTTGAGATTGAAAATACCTTTTTCTCCTTATTTTGGATAAAAACTTAATTTCATATTTACAATGCAAGAGTTGAAGCCTCCTAGTTATAATATTACAGCTGTACTACAGATGGATACCAGCAATCGGCTATGTTTTTTCAGATTCCCTCTGTTGTTGGGGCTATAAATGCCAATTTAGTTAGCTTGGATCTCAATTCGTCAAACATAGCTTTCTAAGTAGCCTTAGTTAGAATATGTGTTATTTATTGATCACTAGGCATATAGACAATATAGATATTTCGTTCTTCCTTCTTTTTAATGAAATGATAGTCTATCTCTTTGTGTTTATTTGTTTATGATGAATAAGGTTCTTCATGATACTTATGGGTGCCTGTTTGTGACTTAGCATAATGTCGGAATCTTCTAAAGGATGTTTGATTTCATGAAATTGTTGCTTTAGCCTCATTTCTTCTACTAAAAAAAATAGTTTGTTTCTTACTGCACAAGGGACCAAGTTTCCCCATAAATAGGTGCAATATCTCAAGGTTAAGTGCCAATTGTTATAGAACCAAACTAATCTGCATACATAAGCATCTCACTGTTCCCCATATTAGTTTTCTTGAAAAATAGTTCTATTGGGCTTTCGTTAGGTATCTCATAATTTGGTATATACTAGTCCATGTGTTTCTTCATGGGTTGTTTATTAATTGATTGGCTACATTTACTGCAAATCAAATGTTTGGTTTTGTCTATGAGGGCTTGGTTATATGAGATTTTCAACAAGTTTTTAATGTTTCCCTTTGTAAATTGATGCATAGTCTTCTTTTTCTTTCTCTTTAACTACAATTTCTATTGGATACTTACTGATTTGTAGCCAAGCATTCCAACTTAAATAAGGGGCATACATTATGAAGCTGTAATATTGAACTTTTAAATGGCAATTTCCACACAGGAAATATTTGAGATTTCTTAGAATTTTGACCTTGAATTCATGAGCAAAGAATTTCTCAAGCATATCAATTTCTCTCATGGTTTCCAATTATAATGATGCCATCCAATTACACAATAATTAGAGAAACTCTTTGAGAGTATGCTTTACAAATAAGGTATGATTTGATTAATATTGAGAGTAACCTTATCATTAAATATTCTTGATAAACTAATCAAATCAAAATTGAGGTGATTGCTTGATGCCATAGAGAGATTTTCTTACAACTTGTAAACTTTGTTTGAGTTTTCTTGGTTCTAGAGTCCTTTAGATATTTTAATGTACATTTCTTGATCTTAATTGAGTTTTTAATTTTTAGCTAATATAATGGCTAGTCAAGATTCAGTGCAACAACAAAAAACACTTGAATAGCATTTTGTTTTACAGTAAGGGCTAAGGTCTCTTGGTCATCAATTTCATAAACTTTGTGAGGCTTTTATTTATGAGTCAATTCTTAAGTCATTCTACTTTCCCATCAATTGCATACTTGATTCTGAACATCCATTTACATTCAATAAAGTTCTTCCTGAGGGTTAAACTAATCACCTCCTCCCAAGTTCCATTATTTTCTAGGACAAATCTCTTCATCTATAGTTTTTTTTTCACTTGAGTATTTGGAGAGGAAACCTAAATATCTAGTAATGAAGGAAAGGTACCTTGGAGATAGCTTTTGTAAAACTTGCAGCTATAAATACAATGCTTTGTGTTGGAACTTGCATCATTTGTTTATGCAATTGGAAAGCCAAATCTTCCACGTTTGATACTTTAGAATTGGAAACATCATTTAATTGGTTGTGCCTTTATCTAACTAGAACTTCTTTCATCTTCATGGTTGGACTTGTGTTGCACATGTACCTCTATATTGTTTCGAGTGTTCTTCCTTCTAGAGTATGTTATTGAATGTTTTAGGAGTGATCTGGACTCAATAACCAATGGAGCCAAACCTGGAATGATGATAGGAAATGGGCTTTATGGATTCAAATTTGAAAAGCAATACTCTAGATCCTTACACTCTCTTTGAATATTTGTTTGGAGTATTAAGGTTGAGTTTTTGGGAATCTTAAAACTTTATAGTGGAAAATTTCACTTATATCCCTTCTAAATAAGAGAGTTTTCACCTTGTGTCCAAAATATGGTTCATCCCAACTATAATCGCTATCAGAGGGTACTCACTTTATACTAGAGTTTTATTATATTTACATAGTATTTTCAATATTTTTGTGTTGCATCAACTATATATGTGGTTGTGTTGTGTATCTGGCATGCAATTGAACATGTTTGTACTTATCTAGGCATATTAAGAGCATTAAGGATGTCATGCCATTATGGTTTCACTAGTCGGGAGCCTATGGGATATCAATTTTCTCTTCTCAGAGATAGTTTGAGCGTTTGTGGATGATTCTACAATGTTTCGAAACAATTACCAACATCTCAAAGTGATTGTTGGAGTTTTTAGTTGAGCTCATCATTTGTAAGGGATATCTATAGGACAAATATCTTTTGTAGAAGTTGCAGTGTCTTAGAGTTTTTTTGGCCATTGTTTAGTTTTATGTGACCTAGTGTAATGTGTTTTCAATTGTATTGAGGCACCATGGAGTTGTACGTATTTTGGAGTTTCCAAATGTTTTAGGTGATTAAGAATTTTTATTTGCACATTCTAGTAGTTTTTGAGGATTATTGTGGACCAGACATTCATCTAGATTACCCCATGCATTCCTTAGACCACCTTGTGTGGTTAGAACATGACAAACCTCGATTGGTGATTGAGTCCATGTCGACTAGGCAGTTACAGCAGAACTGCCCTAAGAGGTTTTACAACTTCATCAAGCAGTCTCTTATCTAGTTTGAGTAGTTGTCTTAATCACATGAGGTAGTTGTCCACACAATCGGTACTTTGGAAACTTCTTTCTTTGTTGCTTTTTCCTTTTCTTCATGTTAAAGCTTTTAAAAGCTTATGGAAGGCATAGAGCTAGGATAAATGCAATCTTTTACAACTTCCATGAATGAAATGGAAGTTCTTCCATAAGGTTTTAGTATTAGCTACCATAACTTGTAATAGAGTAGCTTTTTATTAATTCAAGGATTCTTCCGAGCTTGATCAACTCTTGTGAGTAGCTGCAGTGTTGTCGAAGATCATCCTTGAGTTATCTTGCTAGATTTCACATCCATCTCCAATAGAATCCCTTTATGAGTAACTTCTCTACTTGATGAATTTCTTTACTGCCTCAATTTTTCTGTTATTTTTAGAAAATTCCGAAAACATAACACTACAATTTTTCATAAGATTTCCTCCTTAAAATATTATACACATGAAGAAAATAATCACTTATTTTGGAGAATATTTGATGGTTTTCCTATAAGGCTTTACCTTTGTGCCTCATAACCATTGCTATCAAAATCTAATAAAAATATGCTTAGAGCTTGTTGTTTGTCCCTAAAGCCAAGCCAAATGAACTCAAGATGAAATGGAACTTTGCAAGGACTTAAAGCTTCCATGTTTATCATTTTTTGAGATTCATCCATTTTCTCCCCTTTCTTTGTGGGGCAGCTTTCTTTGCTTTATTGGTTTATTCTTATTACTCAGTACTATTTCTTTGTTTATTGGTTTTTTCTAACATACAATTTTACATTGGGATATGATTGTATCCACATTCTTCCTTAGCTTGGACCAATAAAACCCAGATCCAACTAAGTTAATGGTCTTGTCTTGACTTATATGATTCTATTCCTCTTGAATGTAATTCAATGATTAGAAAATCTTGTAATGAGATCTTAGGTATCCATAAAGTCTTTCCTCTAAACAAATATCCATTAATCAAAATGGAAAAAGTCATTTAAAAGTATAGACTTGTTCTTTAACTCTTCATAAATCACTTAAAAAGTTGGACAAATCCAATAATTATCTTTTGGCCTATCAAAACTTTAAATGTTGAATTCAATTGAAGACACAATTAATGTTGCTTAAGATAATGCATCGGATAGTTTGTTTTGATTCTCAAGTTTGGTTGTCTTTTAGGATAAAAGAATAGTCCTAAAAACATTCAACCCATTTCATATGCATATGATTCAATTTCTTCATATGATGATAACCCATTTTAAGGTATACTAATCTGTGATCAAAGTAAATTATTTTTAATGCAAATAATGTCTTTAATGTCTTAGAACTTGCATTATAACATAAAACTCTTTATTATATATTGAATATCTCTGTTTAAAATCATTTAATTTTTAAATAAGATAAGCTATTAGATGTCATTTGTGACTCAAAATTCCATTAATTTGGATTTTCGATGCTTTACAAGTAACTTCAGAAGTTTTAGAGAAACTGGTAATTTCAAGATGGCGATGGAGTCATTAGGACTTCAATATATCATTTGTTAGAGCTATTATTATGTTATAGTTTTTGATAAATCTTCTATAGAAAATAGTTCTCATAAAAGCTATAAATTTTTGTGAAACATCTAGATGTAGGCCAATCTACTATTGTTTTTATTTTTGCTTGATTAGGTCAAAGATCTTCAATGTTTATAACAAAAACTAAGAAATTCACTTTAATGTTCATAAACAAGTATTTTTTTTTAAATTCACAAATATTCTCTATCTTTAATTTTTCGAAGTCTTTTTTATGATGCACAGAGTATATATATATTAAAATAATATCAAAGTAAATCATAAGAAATCTTCTAATTAAATTTTTAAAATCTTTTTAATCAACCTCATAAAAGTATTAAGAATATTTTGTACTCCAAAGTGTATTACCAACTATTATATAATTTATTTGAAGTTTTAAATTCTATCTTCCATTCATTGTCAAATCTAATCCTAATTTGATGGTACTTATTTATAAGATCTTTTTTTTAAGTAGTTTAATCAGAAACTAATTAAAACATATTTTCAATTCAAGACATGAGAAACTCATAGTTGATTTTGATCTTATTAATTGTTTGGGTATCAATACACATTCTTTAACTTCAATTCATTTTAGGTTTCAATAGTGCAAGTTCAACATGCATGCTTATAGGAATCTTTTTCTAAGGAATTCATCTACTTATCTTTTAGGCTTGTCATAATTTGTAGGGTTTGTTTTTTTAATGTAGTAAATTTAGAACTTGTAAACTTGGGATGGGGTCAATAACATGCTATATATTTCTCACTGAAGGTATCTTATCTGGAGTAATATTAGCGAACTCCTTAAGTAGTTTAATGACCTTATGGGAAATATGATTCCCTAGATAATTTAATTAAAATATTTTTGATATGTAGGAGGTATAAATATTATTTATCAAAAAAGTTTTTCTTAAGACAATACAATAAAATCTAACCTTCTAATCTCAAAATACTATTCATCTTTTAGTTCACACTTTTTGTTGGATTGATTTTGTAATACCCCTAATAGAGAGAATAATAATCAATTGTAACTTTTTTTTTCGAAGTTAAGATGTCTTAATTCAACAAATGGTTTGAAAGGTTGAACATTCTCAGATGGCCTTATTGGGTATAATCTTATATGTTGGTTATTATATTTGAATATACAAGTATTCTCTCCCATAATTTACCATGCTTAGATCATACAACTATGGTTTCTCAACAAAAGATGTGCAATTTTCATAAGTAGGATATCATATCAAATTGTGTCCTCATTTATTATTTTTAGTGAAATTAGACATCTAGATGTGTTGGTAAAGAAATATGATTTATCTAATTTACATGAAATATTGGGGATGAGATTTAAGTTTTAGAGTGATCATTTTGAATGTATTTATGGAAATCATATTTATATCACTCCCATAATCTATCACCAATCTTAAGTTATTCTTGTTACAAGTCATAAATATATTGAAGATATTCTTCCTCTTCTCATGTTTTTTTTAATAGAGATAAACATCTCATGACACCTAAATGCTCATTATCTTCTTCATGACGTGTCTTCTTACTACTAGATGAAGTAAACTAAGCTTAGTGACAAATTGTTTTTGCTGTGCAAATCTTCAAGGATTTTAATCCTAATTTGGAACCACATCATGCAGTGGTTGGGGCATTACATATCTTGGCTTTGATACCAAAATGTTGACAAAATAGTGTTGGAAAAGGTTGCCCATGATAGGCACTGGTTGTCTATTGCACTAGAGCAACAAAGACATCTAGAAGTGACTTGGGCGACGCTTTGAAAAATCAGGTCTATAGTGTTAGGAGCTAGGTGGTGGTGGTGCGTATGGCTCGTGATGGTGACATCGGGTGAATCCAAACGATGGACAGAGAGGTGTCTCTCTAGTCAGGAGTCTCAGGTGAT
Source organism: Vanilla planifolia (assembly GCA_023846275.1). NCBI lineage: Eukaryota > Viridiplantae > Streptophyta > Magnoliopsida > Asparagales > Orchidaceae > Vanilla > Vanilla planifolia. The sequence goes on along the minus strand of CM043874.1, from coordinate 24,499,433 downwards.
GGTTTGGGAAGGGAAGAAAACTTGTTGTTGGTCGCTGATCGGTGTGAGATCATGGCATCAGGCACGTGGGGCTGCTTGGGATCAGTCAGAAGGTTTGATTCTCATTGGTTGAGTAGTGGCTCCGGGAGTTGACAGCAAGGTAGTGTGGCAAAGAATTGTGGTAGATAATGGAGATCATAAGATAAGAGTGCAAGATGATAAATGTAGCCTAATCATAAGAAATGTAATGCAGTCATGAGGGAGGTCAGATAAACTAATTTTTAAATTTTCTTATTGTGGTAGATAAGGGAGATCATGGAAAACTGTCGGGGGGGGGGGGTGGATTAACTTGGATCAAGTCTTATTCTCTTTTATTTTCATGCTTCTATTACAAGGTTGATTGAGAAAAATGTATTTTATGGCTCAGTTGAAATTTTTCTTAGTTTCTTGGTAGAATATGAACAAATGAGGTTCACCCAAACACGTCAATGGGAAATTTGAGGTACACCCAAACACTTCAGTGGGAAATTAAAGGCATTATTTTTCATCTTGTGCCTTTTATCACCTTGTTAAAGGAAGAAATGCAATAAGTTAAAGGACAAGTTTCAAAGAAGATCCAAAATGGATTTGAAACTTAGGAACTCAAGAAGACATATTGTTAATGACATGCAATGAGGAAAACAGCTTCTCCTAAAACATTCTTGGAATGTGTAGAAGTCATGATAACATTAGTAACATTTAACATGTCTTTTTTACTTTTGACAATCCTATTTTTTGAGGGGGTTTAATCTTAGATTTTTGGTAAACTATGCTTCTTTCCATAAGTATTACCCTAGATTGAGTTAAGGTAAGCTATGGTCTTATCAATATGTGAGGCTTGAATTTAAGTATTGAATTGAGTTTTGGATCATGGTATGAAATTTTTTGAAATGTTGGTTCATTTCTAATTTTTATTGAAAGATGAGAATGATCATCAATGAATGAAATAAAGCATTAAACATAGGTTGCTTTTTTATTTGAGGTGGCCCCAAAGATCACGGTAAACTAATGAGATAAGAGTGAAGAGCATGTTTAGATAATTTAAAATTTTCATAATGAAAATCAGGGAAATTTTTAATAAATAATAATGGAAAATTTTGTTTAAGACATAGGAAATCAGGATGTCCTAACCAAGTGTCATAACATTGTATCATTATCTTTATTGATAGTAAGAGTATAAGAAGCCCTTTATCTCCAACTGTCTTTTGCGGTCGTTCCTCAAAAGAAACAGTCAATTCAAACATTTAGAGTTAAAAATGTAACAGTACATTGCCATCATTTATCCTGTATTTTAGGTTGTGAAAACAAAATGATCAGGAAAAATTTAGTGATACATTTCTTGCTTAGTTGAGTCTTCTATTGGACAATAGATTGTGATCCAAATATTGATTGGATGGAGCAAATTTAACAGTGGGTATCAAAGATAACAATGGTTCCTCTTTCAAACTCCTTTGATAGGAAGTCATCAGCAATTTAGATGATATGATCTGCTATACATGTTGTAAATTTTGAATGACAATTGCATCACCTGTCATATGGATGAATGCTCTAGAGTTAACTATCTAAGAGCCCATATTATCTGCTTTTTAAGTTTAGGAGCATTTAAAAAAAAATTTGTGCTCCTGAGTTTATTATCATAATAGTGGCATTTGGAGTGATTGATGCATGCAGAGCTTGCGAGATCAGCTTTTTGATGTGTCTCCAGTTGTTCCTTAATGAAAGGATTGGATCAGGTTATGACAATTTTTGTTGGTAATTGTTTGGTTTGCTTCAGCTTCTTCCTTTTTAGTTTTGATCAACAAGTTTATTATAAATTTATTGACTACTATCCTTGGTTTGGTTTGTTCTTTTGCAATATTTACCCAAGGTCTACTCTTCTTTAGGCATGTCGAAATTCACATGCTACTTAACAAAGATCTCAATTGCTAAAATTTGACTGTGAACTTTGAGCAGATTCTTATTGGATCCTAAAAGAAATTTGTAGATTTATTTTGTTTTAATAATTTTCTTACATTTGCCAGCATCAATGGGACAAAACCACATACTGGTTTCATACATATTTCTAGTTGTTACCAATACCTTCTTGGCTAACTAAAATACTGTGTGAGAATGACGTCCACTGGATTAAAATCATGAAGAATGCTTTCTATATTGAATGCCTTTGTTGTATCCTCAGCATCCAAATGTTCCTTTCGAGCAGCTTCCCATGTTTCTTGAGTAGTCTTGAATGGAATTGATAAGCAATGTATGTACTTTCTTCCTATCACATGTCAATATCATAACGGATGGGGCCATAGGAGATGGCTTTTCTCATTCAGTTTGTGTCTAATGATGGGAAGAATTGCAATATTTATTCCTCCATATGTGTTTGCCATCGACTTTGAGTTAGGACACAGGAATTGGCGAGGCTTCTGAGGTGGATGAAGCCATTTGGACAACAAGCTGGGGAAATCAGAGATTCTTTGATTCCATGAATTTTTCTGGATTGAAAATACTTCTTTTGCTCTTTATTTTGAATCAGTACTTGAACCCATGTTTGTATTCCAACAATCAAATAAGGAATTTATAAAGGGAGGGAAGAATCCACCGAGATGAGAAAGTCATCAAGCTCTCTAAAAGAGAATATCTGTTGTATTACAACAGTGCTGTAATGGGAAACCAATTCCTTGTAAACAAGAAACAAAGAGTACCAAAATCAAGTCTTCTAGCTGTAATATTGTGGCTGTGTAACAGCATTTACCATGGTTTTACACACATATGGGTAATTTGTAAATGGGAAATTTAATTGAAGTAGAGGTCGTTATGCTAACTTGAACACTATAAATCGCAGCCTGAGAAGTTCTTGTGGAAACTTTTATTTAGGATGAATTGCAGGGATGAGTAGAGGTATAGGAAATAGTAAAGGTTTAATGGTAGATTTAGCAAGGCAAAAAGAATGATATAAAACAAGCAATTAAATAAATTGGAAATACGTGCTATTTCAATTGTCTGGCCAACAATAGAGATTCTATGCATGATTAGCTAATGGGGCTGTAAGTCAAAGCAAGATCTGAGAATTTTAAAGCGAAGCACAGCTTAAATATGCAAGCAACACAAACTCAAAGCTCTTGAGTTTATGTAGAAAAGCTCACACTTTTGATTTTGTGGAGTTTATGATTCTTGATCTTTCTGCTGTTATCAGTTATAATGTCATCTGACATGTTTATGTTATACTTTCTGGAGATTCAATCCATTTACATTTAGTCATAGAATTTGGAATTGCAATCCTTTTACTGGAGCATTTTCTGATATTTGGAATGAACTATTTTCCAGAAAGTTACGGACATGTCTTTCTTTGCGGAAGATGTTCCATTATTGGCCAGGTCTCTTATTCATATCTGTATCTTTTGTGTTTCTCTTCCTTTATTTTCCAATCACATTCTCGTGTTCTATTTTTGCAGTGCAAGTGTAGATGGGAGAATTTTTGTATGGAAGATAAATGAGGGAACTTATGAGGACAATAAACCTCAGATAGAAGGAAAAATTGTTTTAGCTTTACAAATTGAAGGAGCTGGGGAACCATATCATCCCCGAGTTTGTTGGCATCCTCACAAACAAGTAAATTATTGAGTAGTTTATTTTATTTGGCTTCTACTATGTTAATTTCTGCCTCTTTGGTTCCAATGTTTTGTTTTGTTCATACATTTCTCTATTTTTTGATTCCTTCTTTGCAGGAAGTTTTAGTTGTTGGAATCGGGAATATTATATTGAAAGTTGATACAATAAAAGTTGGGAAAATTGGACAGTTTTCTGCAGATGAACCTGTTAGATGCCCCATTGATAAACCAATTGATGGGGTTCAGTTGATAGGTAAACATGATGGAGAAATTACAGATTTATCGATGTCTCAGTGGATGACAACTCGTTTGGTTTCTGCATCAAAAGATGGAAAGGTGTGCTATGGAAATGTACATGTGGAATCTATGGAAGAGTTTTCTGTTATTTATATGTAATGGTTATTTATATAACTTAAATGTGTATGGTACCTAGCGGATAGATGGTATGTGCTTTACTTTTGTATTATTTATAAGAAATTTATCTAGGATGCAAAATCAACTAATCTATTTAGCTATCCAACCTCTAAGTTGTTAAAATTACAAATGTAACACAAAAATTTGTGTTCTCCTAGAAGAGTGCTAGGCTTTTAATGCATGGGTAAAGAGTATGATGGTGTAGTGCTTCATCAATATTAAATCTGATTGTGATGTAGATGATACTGAATTTCCATGCAATGTGATCATGTACAAGCTGCACTTCGGGGATATGAAGTGAGTAAGAAAAGTGAGCCAATCAGCATAGAGGAGAAAATTGCCATCCACATTAAGATTTCGCAGCTGACCTTCTTGTAGGTTGCTTGAAGGGAAGGTGTCTTTCTGACGACTCTCTTGAGAATCCTGTGAGGTGGAACCTCAGGTCATAACGGGCAAAATATCCTGTATTTGAGCTTGTGGATGCCATAGCTGGGCACACTGTAATCTTTGACTGTTGATTTTTCTTTTTCTGATAGGAATTCAATGCTGTGAAGGAATAAAAAAAAGTGCTATGCTGGGCTAGGATAGCCAATTTATGCAGGTTATGTTCATGACTTTAGCTGTATGGAATGATTTAGGTTTGATCTGCATAACATAGTAGTATTTTACTAAGCAATAGATTTTGGAATATTAAATTCGTCACGTTTGTGATTTGTGTTTTATGTTATAGGTAATCGGGTTATTTGACATGCCAGCAAAATTCCTTTTGTTATAGATATTTAGCAAATCATGCCATTTCTTTCTTATGGTTTGATCTATCCTAGATCCACCATTTTTTATGTCATTTCTACCTTAATATTTCTGTAATTTAATTTTCTTTGTAAAATGAATTTGCATTTATTACTGTGTCATTTACATATTTTATTAAATATATCGATTCATGTGTTTTATATGGATTTTAAAGTCTCTTCTGTGAAAATATGCAATTACATTTTTGGCCAAGGAACATGTTTGACAGATTTCTTTTTACTCATCATCTTTCCACCATGTTCATGTGGGTTAGTGTATTTTTATTCAATTTTTTGGGAACAAATCATTTGAAATATTAAACGAAGGACTCAATTGCACTGTAATCACCTCCGTGTTTTATGTGCTTGGATATGCTAAATTTTACAGTGGCACATTTCTTATTCTCTATTTTTTGTTTTCTAGCCTGCCATCATAGTGACATATTACCGTTTTTTCTATTTTTAGAAAGAACTTTGCATTGGTGTGATTAAAGCTTGTTATTGTTATTGTTTCTTTTGTGTTTGCTGTTGATTCTTTGTGTTTGATGGATTAGGTTTATTGGATAGTCTTGGCATAATGAATAACTTGATTGAATGATTTCAAACTACTACCTGCTGCCATTAAAACACTAAAAATATTTCTATTTAGATATAACAATATGACGTTGATCATTCAAGAATGTACAGGCTGACCTGCTACTATTATGGATGAACCAAAATGAGATAAGGATTATTTTTAATTTTATGATTATACAGTTTTCATGTGGGTAAGGTAGTCCTTTCTTATATGTAAGTATCCCTGATTAAGGATTGGTTTTAAATTTATGATTATGCAGTTTTCATGTTGGTAAGAGAGTCCTTTCTTATATGTAAGTATCCCTGATTAAGGATTAGTTTTTTAGCTTCTTATTGTTGTTGCTTCTTTTGTGTTTGTTGTTGTTGCTTAGTTTATTGATGTTGTAAGTTTATTGGACAGTCTTGGCATGATGAATAATTTGATCGAATGATTTCAAACTACTAATTGCTGCCACTAAAACATTGCAAGTATGCCTATTTGGATAACAACGATATGATATTGATCTTTCCGTCAAGACTCTGCAGGCTGACCTGCTAGTATTATGGAGCGAACAAACTATTTAAGGATTATTTTTAACATTTATGATTCTGCAGTTTTCATGTTGGTAAGAGGGTATGTAGGTATACCTGATCAAGAATGAGTTCTTTTGGGTTCAGATTGGTAATATTTTCCAATATTTTCTTCATGTAATTTAGTATGGTTATCATGTTCGTGAATAATGCATTTGTCTGCTTCTTTTTTTCTATATTAATTTAAATTTTCCTTCATATGATGATATAATGATGTTGAATGTGTTAGAATGAAATTTGCAAGCTCTTTTTTCTTAAGACCAAATCTCCTCAATTGGACTTCTGGAGTGTAATAGTTCTCTGCCCATTTTCCTTCTTCCTAACTTTTCTCAGTGAAGATTTTCACATCTGGATCCATAACTTGGATTAAGGTCACTCTTACTAGATAAATTTGTTTTTACTAGATTGCTACTGTTAAACTGCGTAGAGATTATTCTGATTTCAGGCTAACTCTTTGTCCTTTTCTTCATGCTGATTTGCGCACTTGAAGTGGAGCAATTGGCATGTTTATTGACATTATGTCCATTTCATGCTACTCAAAAAGTGTGGTTATTGACATTATTTATGAAAAAGCTGGAATGTGGATATGGTAAATTTTTTGCAGTTCATGGATGGAAGTTAAAGAAATGCAAATAACAGAGAAATAAAGCCCAAATTACATCAGTTTTATAAAAATTTGATTGGCAAATACGAACACTCTGATCGCCAATCACTCTCTCTGTCTCTCTTTGGTTTTGCTCACATTTTTGAATTGGAACCTAAAGTAGGTAAAAACCTGACTTGCCAAAAGAATTGTTTAGATGATTGAACTGAAAATTATGGTTCAATTGGATTTGAGATTTATTCTTTCAAAAGACTCCATCAAATCATAAATAAAAGAGATAAGGCTGTTTTTTGCTATTTTATTTTGATACTTTATTTCACTAGTACTTCTATAGTTTTCATATACTTTAATTTTCCCAAAAAATGATTCTAAATTGTTTCTTTTGATATCATAGATATAAAAAGTCATTTATAAATTATGTTGTCATGTTGACTTTAGTATAATTTAATTGGTTAGTCTAATCATAAATTAATGGATAGACTGGTTCTATGTATTTAAGGTCTTACAACTTTGAAGTACACATGTTAAGGCTCCTCATAATTTCATCATTCCACTAGATCATGATTTAGGGTTTTACATCTGTTAATATTAATTGTATAGAACTCCTTTTGCATTGAGGCTGATTATTTTTTTTTTGCTAGCTAAATAAACATCTCTCATACATATGACAAAATAAATAAAGGAATTATAAGATAAAGCATTTACCATAAGATAATAGTTCACATGGTTTATACACAACTAATCTTAGATTAATGTAAGATTAAAAAAAAAATACAGTAACAACTAGCTAACGTAGTACAGTAGGCATGTGATAGTAAACTATTCTTTATACGACAATTTTGGAACAATGTCCACACATTTGAAAACTAATAAAGAAATAGATATTAGCTAATTATTTGTTTAAAGACAAATCTTAATAACAATTTAATATTAAACATTCAACTTAGATAAACATGTTAAACAAGACGTGTCTAATATGTAAAACAAGCTCATTATCATAAATATATTATTTTTATTTCTTTAGTTATCTTTAGGCTTCACTTCTCTACCAAACAATCCATTACACCTCTTGAGGATCATCACCCCCCTAGGTGGCCCTATGATGACTAGCAGTGGATGTCATTACACCAATCATAATAAGTACCACTCAATACATCACAAGGGTAATTGAAGTTATCACCACTAGTAGTTGTCATCATAAACATGGATATTGTCATTCCAAATCTCAGAATAAGAGCTCGAGCTTAAGGTGGCATGTTGCATGAAGAACATATATTTCTTGTTGTTGTTTGTAATGCTAATATATGCATAATCTTTTATGATCATTTTTGTTCAACTTTGCGCATTATCCAATCCATAACATTTCTTTGTATCTTTTATTATTTAAACCATTCACATGTTCTCCCATTCAAAATAATGTAAGATATTTTAAAATAAGTTTGATTATTTATTTTATGCTAACAATTCAATGATAACATCGCATACATTTTGTCAAATCAATAGTCTATTATATATTTCTAATCATATTATAATGCACATTGTAGTATTTCATTTTAGACAATTCTTAATAGTAACATATTGAACACTATGCATTATAATCCATCCCAATTTATGCTAACTAACTACAACCTAATGCATATAACAACATTACATTTTCTTACAATTTATATTGTATTATTGATCATACCTAATGGTAAACAGTAGTACTTCAAGTTTTGCAATTCATCATATAACATATCAATTTGGCATAGAATTTACCTGCCTTGAAAGTTGAACTGTGCAAATTTTTTTTGCATCAAAATTTCACCCAGCTTTCCCCTTTTGCATACATTGCCATCAATGCTGCTCCTCAATTTAAACTTAACAAAAATGGGGAGCTTTATTATGGCTTAGAATTCAAAACAATGCCTTGGTTGAAATAAGGAGAAGAGAGCACAAGCGCAAATAAGGTTAAGAAAATTCACGAAATCATCATGCTGATAGAAAATGATTCGCCTCTTCTTCCTTGTCTTGGTCTCAATGATGGAACAACGATGTGAGGGATCGAGGATTTTGAAATCGTGTGGCTCCTTACTCTGCTTGAACACACTTGAGAGAAAGGAAGGCTAAAGGAGATGGTGTGAACTAATAAGATTTAGGGTTTCAAGTCATAAACATATTGATTAATTAATTAATTTAATTAAATTTAAATTTTTAGATTTTAAATATTCATGATAATTTTAAATAAATTCCAATTAAGACAAAACAAGTGTCTCCAGGCTCTCAAATGATTTATCCAAAAGTATTTTTCTTTTAATATTTGAAAAAAAATTTTATTTAAATTTTGACACTTTTAAAAGAGCCCTAAATTTTAAACAAACATATTCATTTATTTCCAAATTCAAACGTATTTGTTACATTATCCCACACATTTTTAACAAGATTTAACTGTATTAGCAACTTTTAAAATGTTATTACATAATTCTTTGTTGAATTGCTTGAGGCATAGAGTGGCACCTATTTGATCGTATATGGGGCAGCATGTGGCTATTTGGTGCTTGAATGCATATTTTTGTATTTAACAAACATTAATAATAGTATTAGTATTAAGACAATGTTTATAATTTATTTCATTTCTTTCTTGGGATATGTGACAATGAAGGATTCCTTCTAATGTTTTTTCTTTCAAGAAGAAACAAATTAAATTCCCTTTGACAAAAAGGGTATTGGACAGAATCCTTCATTTTTGGGAAACCAAAAATTTCTTTCTTGAAATCTTGAAAATTTCTTTTTAGGGCATTTTTTTTTTATTTCAACTAATGGTATCAATGTATACCATTTGTGCAAGTGCAAAGGCTGCTTGGTTGAATTATTCAAATAGGTTATTTTTGTGAATTTAATTTATATAGTGGATGTATGATTGCTCCAATTTGCATCTCTAACGTCCACTCACGTGCTACATGTAATGTTAGATGCTATTCGTTATTTGTTTGATCACTCATATTCTTTGTATAGAACATATATTTTAGATAAAAAATACAATATTTCATGTCAATTATGATGTTTTATTAGTTTGAATATGTTCATCATGGAAGCATCTAGAATTAAAATTACTTTTTGTGTGTGACACTTACTAGCGAGGAAACCATTTGGCTAACATTTTATTGAAGTGGTAGCAACACAACCTTGAAGTCATTGGTCCTAATATCAAAGTTGATTGGACCACGTCATCCAGGCACCATGCTTTGCAACAGTTATAGCCAACATGTTCTTGGATTGCTTCCATAACCTTGGTTTGTTGTTTCGTTCTATAATTAATTTTGTGACAACTATTGCCATGACCTCTACTTTGATTAATTCTACAACTTCAACCTTGCTCAACATGTTTGACAAAATCTTTGGCTTTATGGATTATTTGACAATTTTGCCACATCCTTGACAATTTCTACGTGGAGCCCAAGGAATGTAAAGCTTATTTGCTTGTATTCAACTCCGTCACCTTCCATCCACATTTTACGACTGCCTGGTTCTTTTTGTTGTGCTATGTGGATCACCTTCTTTGCAATCACTATTATGCTTGATAATTCCCATTCTCTATTCTTCCACCATCGAAATCAATCCCAATACATGGCATGTGGAATTCCTGTCAAGAAATTATTCCTTGATTATGCATGGTTTAGTTTTTTTCCTTTTGCGAAGGTTCATCCAATGAATTTCGTAGTTAGTTTTGCATGCAACAACTTCTAGTATTAAAGCATATGTTGTCTGGGTAATTGCACTGGCACAACTTGCATTATTTTTTGTCTCATTCCATTACATCAACATCTTTATCATATCGCCTTTCATTCAAATCATGTTCCTCTCCCTCTTCTCTTTGTGTATGCCAAGGATGCTTCATGTTGATTTAAAGTTTCCTAATATTAGTATAGTGAAACCAAACCTTCTTGTTGTTGTAGCCACAACTAGGGGACAATTTGAGCATGCATACAAATGGTGCCATGATCGTCGTGGACACTGGAAAGTTAACCTTGAAGGTATGCATAGTAAGTCTATTAAGGAGGGACTTGAGATCTTGTGCATTCCTTTGGGTTTCAATAGCACCCATTCTTATACTTAATTAGAGCGAGTTTTAGAACCTTAAGAGAGAATTATAGGAAATGTTAATGTGAAGGCTTTAATTTTTGATAGAAGGCTTGACCTATTGCCTGTGTATTGATTTGAAATAGATATGAATCATAATTTAATTGAAAATTCAAATTTTGAAGTTCATAAAGCCCTTTTCACTAAGATGGAGTTAGAAGCACTAGTTGAGATGCATTTATTTGTGGTTGAACAACAACTTAAATTGAGATGCCGAGTTCGTCCTTTATTTGGGATTTGTTCAAGGCTAAGTTAAGAGAAAAGTACATCATTAATTTGCTTTAAAAAAATACATCACTTTTGGTGCATAAGTGATTTGTGGGTAAATTACAAATACTTATTATGCACACCAGATGATTATTATCTCATTCAATTTGATATGATTCTATGATGCACTACAATGTCAAAGAATATAGTTGAGATGCTCTTTTTCCTTTCCATGTTGGACTATGAAAATAAATCCAACAGAAGTTGATTATAAAATGGATATTAGCACTTGAGATGACAAAGGTAAGTCCCAGCAACTTGCCACCACTACGACCTTAGGTCGATGAGGTAGGTTGTATTATTTTGCAGACCTTTGTTGTCAGGCCAACTTAAGAGGGGTTGTCACTTGCACATCTCAATCCTTTCACTGCCAAGGGTTTGGGCATATTATCACATCCTTCTCACTAGGTTTATTAATTTTTCATAAACCTAAAGGTTGTTAACCTCATGGACTTGGAATGGGTAGTTTGATAACATCATATTTTTTGTGATCTAATATTTTCTTCTAATTGGTTATATTGATCTTGAGTTTGAACCAAATTGGAAGTGTGTTTGGAGGTAAAGTAATTGTTGATTGGACAAAAAGAATTGGAGCATAGACATGTGATTCAAAACTATATTAGAAGGAACTTTAGAAGTGACAATTGTTAATTAGCAAAGAAGATTTTGAGTTTGACTCAAGCTTAACTACTAAGATGTTTGGGGGTGATACAACTATTGACTGGGCATATTGAGTCATTTATTTTTATATGGAATAAAATATGAAAACCTAATATGTAATTTCTTACATTATTAGGATATTCAACAAATTATATTATGAATATGTATAAAATCATAACAAACTTGACAAAAAGAGTTGCAAAATGAAATTTTTCTTACAAAGTTTTTGAACACAAACTTTTATATATTACTACGTTCATTTAGATAGGTATTGTATCATTCGATCCTTGGTCTAATAAGGCGAATTAATGAGCCTTGAATTGGGATCTTAATTAGATGACTTTTCAGTTAGCGCATAACGTTATTGGACCATGCAATGGAGCATCCTTTATTTACTTAATATGTGCCATTGGCTCATTATTACATGGGCATCTTACCATCTGTTTAGTATTTGAGGACTAGTCCAATTATGATTGAATTGTCTTTTGACTTAATCTGAGTAAATGGTCATAAAAATGGGTTTCTATTCTATGACCATTGCATCATCCAATCGACAATCTGATAGCCATCAAATTGTGTATCATTCATTCCGATAGACTATTTGTTAATTAGGAAAATTTAGGTTTTACCTAATTCGATTGTCCAACTTTATGCTCGGACTGTCCGACATGTTTGTAGAAAACTTGTCGTTGTCACTAAATTATTGGAGCTTTAGTAATATATTCCATTTTAATCGCTCAAAAGGTCATATTGCAATTGCTAAAGATTATAGTTGAACTTTACTTATAAATGGAATACATCTAAGAATAATTCTAAGCTTTTACATTTGAAAATCTTCTAAAACTCTTTTCTTAATTTGTTATATCTTTCTGTTTTTATACATGAGTTGAAAATTGTTTCAAATTTTCCATCATTGAAGAAAAATATATACATGCTAATTGGTAATATTGTTTTAATCAATTGATAGTGTTTTAGTATGTCTCCTAAATTAAATCCTTAGTTATAGGAATTTATAATTGAACTCATTCTCTTTCTCTTTGTTTCTTGTTTTTTGATTTTTTTGATATGTGATGATTGGCTTGTGTAGGACTTTTGGGTTAATATTTTGATCTATGGTGATCAACTTGTATAAGCTTCTTTGGGCCAATGATTGTGATCCATGGTGATCATTTATGTAAGCTCTTTTAAGACAATGATTTGATCTGTGGTGATCATTTGTAAAAGTTTTTCCTATCCATTTTTTTAAAGGATTATTAAATTTTGAAGGTTGGCCATTTGTAACTAGAGATGAAAGTAAGCATGTTGTTTTGTGCCAAAGTACTTAAAAGACTTTGTACATTTATTTTATAGTAGCTCATACAAAATGTTTTCAAATAATAACTAAAAATTTTCTAAATGAAATTATTTGAGACTTTTGCAAATTTACGAAGGTTTGCAATTCACTTTTTATCTTATGAGGACACCATTCTTGACAAAGATAAACCTATTGATCCCATTAATTAGCAACAAGAAGCAGGTGTGAGCTCTACAAGTCTTTGTGTTAATAGATCCCAAAGAATATATCATAGGAAAACTTGCTTGTCATATTTTGCATCCTAACTTAACCTGGAAATAATTGGGAAGGTAAATGGAGTTTGATCGTCTCCTTATTCATCTTAAGGAGGAAACGTGCAATGTTGTTGTTGAGTAGTAATTGTAATAATGCTATCTCCATTGAAATTGTTGAATGATTAGGACTTAACTCCATATCATTCATCTTTGTTCTTGTCAAGTATCTTGTATTTGTACCTTATATATCTAGATGTTGACATCATCCCCATCAAATTTAGGGCCAATCGTAATGATGTTTGATGTGATGTGTTACCTATAGAAGTTGGAAACTTTATCCTATTGTTAATGCCACCTTATATAGCCAATCAATTATGTGCTCATTTACCTATGATGAGAAAATTTCAATTCACTCTTAACCTCCAAAAAGACAAATCAGTTTGTACTAACAACTTGCTTGATATTTGTAAAAAGTATACCTAATTTACTCAAGTGGTGTAGGGGCATCCCATGTTTCTAGAGGATATCTTTAGATTTTTTTTTTTGTATTGAGTTGGCATGATTGGATTATTTCAATTGTTGTGGTTGTCCATAGGTGTACTGATTGACTTTGCTAAATTCCTTTATAGAGATCATTACTTTATTGTGTCAATTGTAACATTTTCTTATTGCTTTATTTCAATTGTTGTGGTTGTCCATAGGTGTATTGATTGACTTTGCTAAATTCCTTTATAGAGATCATTACTTTATTGTGTCAATTGTAACATTTTCTTATTGCCACATCTTTCATGTGTTGACAATAGCATTTCGTAAATAGTTTCCATTATCATACTCAATAGCAAAAAGCTTTATGGGGTTTTTAGGGTTAACTGCACCAAGTAGTTAGTCAAGCACATTGGGTGGTGGTCCCTTGGAGAATGTAATTGCATAGTTGACCTTCTACACAAAGTGATTCCATTTGCTTATTTGTGAACCTTTTTTATGTTATTTTTTTTATTTCCATGTCTTAAACGAAACTTAGTGCCACAAGTTTTGGTTTTATAAGAATTTTCATATTTTTTCCATTGACCTACTCTTACATTATGGAAATATATTTCATGTCTTGTATGAAAACGTATATATAGAGGTGCCTTAGGATTAAGTTGTAATAATTCCTTGACTTAGAAATATTATCCTCTTTTCTTCTCTAAAGTGAGGACTCTCCTTGCTTATGAGTGAAAATTCAAGTGATAACAACATCAATGATCCCCAAGAAGGGTTGGTGACAAGCTTAAAAAGGTATAGCCCCACCTCATTATTGAATTCAACATCACACTAAAGTTTCTCTTTCATTGTAGTGCTTTTGAATTCAATGTTATTCCCTTTGTTTTGGCTTTGGCAATCCTAGTTTTGACCTTATCAAACCCAAGACGGCCAAAAACTACCTTGGATAATTTTTTCCAATCAAATCGTGAGGGCCCTTAACCACCAATCCATTTCAAGATATGCATTTTATTGTCTCCTTATGTCTCTAAACTTGAAAGCACCACTTTTAGAGGTAAGTTCCTTTGTTGTAAGAAAGCCCTTCTTACATACAATGTTCATTAGTATTGGATTTTCATGAATTATGGATTTGTGAACATTCGCACTTTGCTCACATGTGCTCATGCTACCTCTTTTATGCATGATTTTTCATTTTAGTTATAAGATCATTAGTGTTTGGCTTTCGTTGCCATTTAAGTTGTATTTGATTTGTTTTGTTTATGTAAATGTATGATTCGTACCTTTTTGGTACTCTTCTTTGCTATGTCAATAGCTTGATCTTGTGACAAGTTTTAAAACGCCCTGCTTTTTTAGTGTCTGATCAGATGTACTAGTTTTATTTGAGAGAAACAGCATTAACTTATATGTGACCACACACATCGCAATTTAATTACCTTGTATTTCGAATCTTGTCTTGCATCATCGTATGTGTGTTTGGAAAAAAGTTGCATGAGGCATACTCTCTGAGCATTGATTGCATGCTCAATCTAGACCATGGAAGAACTCATTAAGTTATTTGTGGAACTTGAAGCATGATCCCATTGACCTGTCTTAAAAGAGACAATTAACATTTGTTTGATTTCATTCTCAAGTATGTTATCCTATCAACCCTATGATCAATTGAACTATACCAAGCTTGTTGAGTTATCACAATAGGCAAGAGAGTTATTAAGTAATGGGTATGTCTACGAGAGCTTAATCCCTTGTGCTATGCCAATCTTTTGATCTTAAAAAAGGATGACACATGGTATATATATATATATATATATATATAAGCATGTAATCAACAAAGTCACGATGAAGTAACATTTTAATATATCTAAACTCAATTAAATTCTCAACCAGATGTTAGGAGATATGATCTTTTCAAAGGTGGTCCCTTAGATTGGGTATATTGATTTAGGATGCAATTGTATAATAAGTAAAATATGACATTCGTGATCCAGGATGAATTTTAAAGATGGTTAGTAATGCTCTTTGTACCATCAAGAATCCAAAGCATGTTTATGTGATGCATGACAAGTATTCATGGTCATATATTGGTGATTTGTTGTCATGTATTTGTACAACCTTTGATTTATAGCTTCGCACAAGAAGTGCTTGATTACAACTTATAACACCTATGATAGCAAAGTCTTTATGTCAACAATAAGAAACTTGAGTTCTTCCAATGCATTACTATACTCCTAGAATTTGTCTTAAATAATTTGGGGATGATTCTTAACCCACTCTAAGGCTTGGGCCATAGTGAAATAGTCCATACCTCAAATTGTTCATGACATTAGCAGCTTCTATAGGCTAGCTATTTGTTATTGAAAACCCTTGTAAAGACTTTAGCACCATTGTCGTCACACTTACCAGATGCACTTAAACAAGGGTCACTCCATTGAACCAAAAGAGCTTCTTGAGCTTTTAGTGAGGTTATATCATATTTCTCAAGCCCTAGTCCTTGGGTTACTAGATGTCAACATAGTTTTTAAAGTTATGTGTGATGCATCCAAAGTTTGGATTGGATGCATCCTTAGCCACGAAATCCACCTAATTGCCTATGCAAAGATCAATTCAGCATGACAACACTCAATCTAGGCGAAAGAGATAAATGTTTTCATATAATCATTAGAGAATTTAAGTTATTTTCTCATGCTACATTACTTAATCATATGCTTCGATCTTAAATTCTTGTCTTGCTTTAACTCCTTGTATAATTAAATTCACGAAACGTCAAATTGGGTCAAATTTTCTGAACACAACTATTTGTTGAATTACCGGCTTAGTGCCAAAAATCGAGTTTTAGGGACATTAAGTCACAAACAATATTATTCATATTGCAATGAGTTGAAGTTGTGGACTTTCGCCCCATTTACGATGACCTCAATTGGCTCATACTCATACCATCAAAACTATTTTCTCCATATTTTGCAAATCATGACTTTGCATCTTATCCCGTAGAATTGTGTTAGAGAGTTTCTTATTTTTGTGTTGTGCAAAGAAGGAATATTATGTCAATTTAACTTAAACAAAACCACCACGATCTTTAAGGTCTTATTTTTTTTGCTCAACAAAAGTAAGAACGTGGCCAACGCCATTGTGAAATGTCGAACATGTGTAATTGCAAAACAAACTGAATATAGGATTTTATGCCTTGCTATTGATACCACCATGATCATGGGATCGCCCCAACTTGAATTTTGTTCTTTGTTTGAGTTATACATGTTGTAAATACAAATCCATCCTTGTAGTTGTTAACTGTTTCTTTAAAGTGGGCCACTTGTACCATACTTATGTTGCTCATCTACTTTTTGATTAAGACATAAATTTGCATTGTTTATTCAAGGCCATCATGTTACATGATTGTCTAAAATTTTCCTATAGTTTTGAAAGACACTTTGGGAGATGCTACTAAGGGCACAACTTACTTTCTAATTTAAACATTTTTAGATGGAAAATCAAATGTAAGTTGTTAGCAAGAATATGGGAATCTTTTAAGGTGTTATGTAGGTTATCTTGTCAAAAGGTGGGGCTTGCATTTAACAATAGCAAACTCTACTTATAATAGCTTAGAAAATAGGGCGATAATGGTGTATTTCTTCGAAGTGACGTGGTTTTTACCTGATAAGACCTATAGATCTCATTCCTCCTCACATGCATGCATCATCAAGTGTATTAGTGAAGTCCTTTGTATAATGCTTTTGAAATCTACACAAAAAGTCAACATATGGATGCAAATTTGCAACGAGATCCATAAAACATAAGGTGGCATTCACAATTGCAAATGCAAGTTTGCCAAAGGAATTTTTCACTTGCATAGCTCTATCGTTATAGCTTCCTTTGGGATCAACTAAAATGATTACGTGCATGAGGGTTTGGGCCCTTTTAAGTTAATGGAGAAAACTGGGTTGAATGTGTATGTTTTGGCCCTTCCACTCCAAGATGGCCGAATTCTCAAAGGACTTGTAAGGTCACTCCTTGTCGAAAGAAATCATGAAGTCTCAAGAGGTGCCAACACCCTTGTGTTATGCAGAGGTCTTGTAAGATGTTGATGTCATTCAAAAGACTTAGATGATCATGACAATAGTCAAAGTGAAGAAGAGCAAAGGTCTGGATTATCAAGAAAAAAATATTTCTAGAGTTGGTATTGATAGTTATAAGGGAGAAGAATGGCTATGTCGAGATATATGTGACATGAGATGAAAAAATTAGGGATACACAAACCCAAGTCTTGGAGATCATGATATTATTAAACAGAGAAGGCATTACATCAAATGTTCCATAGGAAGATCGTGGTACTAGTATCTGGAGAAAACTCTAGGAGTCTTCTTGAATGCAAGATAGGTGCAAGGTCTCAAAGTGTCATGGTGGCTATAATTCATGTCAAGTTCATATTTGATGACTAGCCCTTTTAGGAGATAAGGTAGATTCATTTGCAATTGGAGGAGAATGCTTCATGCAAGTGTAAGACACATGTAACCATGTAGAATAAAGCTCATAAATGAGAATTATAGATGAAACAATTCAAAATTTCTCAAAATGGAATCATCCAATCATTGGGTTCACATTGCTTATCACAAGGGTAGTTACACTTAGCCATCTTCTTGTGCAAATCTGAGGATTAGATTCTAGCATCAAAGAAATGGATTTTTGGATTTATATAGATTAGATGTTGATTGAATTATTCAATTAATTGATCAAATCATTTGTTATGGGGGTGGATTTATGGTAATTCTATATAGCAATCTACTTATTGAACCTTGGAATTTGAATTCCTTTAGTATAATCCGTTTTTTTGGATTTGATTTTATTTTAACCTGCCTATTTTAGGGGCTGTTGATGATTAGATGGAGTTTATAGTGATTTTGAACACTCTATCATTGTGATACCTTGATGAATCTGCATGTTCGTTACCCCATATAAGCTTATTAGTTTGTTAATAGAAGGAACATAGAAAAGCAATGCTATAATCATTGTGAATTTTGTTGGAATAGAAATCCAAATGGATGAATTCTACTTAAGAAGAGAGAAACTAGGCTTGAGTGGTGAAGATCTTAAGATGGAGACAAACCGTTTCTGCCAATCCCCCTTCTACATCTTTAGGGTTTAGATGCAGTTTTAGGGCTAGGATTAGGCTAGCATCTTAATAATTCCAAGGGAGAGTTATCTTAGCAGAGAAATAATAGAATAGAAAAAAGGGCCACTAGTGATCTCTTTCGTTGTGAGCGACAATGTGGAATGAAGGGGTGCTACAAGATGGTGATGATTTCAAAATTAGATATGAGATTGTGGATCTTATTTGAAATTTTTTTTGGAGATTTGATTATGACTAACCATGATCTTGTTATAGATCGTAAAACATGCTTCAACTTCCTTAAGAAGCACCTTATGCTTCTGTGATTGTACCTGTATCTTCCATGATTGCTTCATTAACTTCACTTTGTTATTTTGTCTCTGAATGTTTCCAAGACAACCATTGCCATAATCTCTTCTTCAATTCGTTTTATGAGCTCATTCTTCCTCAATTGGTTTTTGTGACATCGCCCATTTGATTGCTTCGTTAACATCACCAGTTTTCATGAATGTAGCTACAACTTTCTCTTAGCACAACAGTGATAAAATTATGACTACAGCTCTCAGCATGGACCATGACCATCAATTATGTGGACCTGAAGGAAATGCACCCAACCACAAGCTTACGTGGAGTTACCAATGGTATGCCAATGACCTGTGCACTTGCTCCAATAGTTGGCAGCATCCCTCTCCACCTACAGTACTTTTTCAATTTGTCTATTATATGCAATTGATAGATTTCAGGACATTCTGAAGTCGATTTTGAATGTTATTTGGGTTCCATATGTTGGCCATTTGAATGTAATATAATGTTCACGCTGAAATCTATCTTCATATTCGTCGTTGTTGAGATGCTTGAGAGGATCATGGTAGAGGGATGCTTGAAGCCTCAAGGAGTGCAAAGCTCTGCCAACCTAAAGGAGGGGCTAGGAAATGCTCAAAGCCTTATGGAGTGCAGAGCTCCTAACCCAGTTGAGTGGTGTAAGCCCAGTTATTGTGTTGCTTTGACCCTTATCTCAGACTCCACCATCACGCCTTTGCTATCAACATTTGCTCTTCCTCTGTTGTAGGCTTGTTCTCTGTTCCTGCTCATGTGAAACATCCTATCCGACTGCATTTACTTTGCTCAGTAATCTCCCATGCTCCTTCTTCCCATCAGAAACAGTGTGCATATTGACAAATGCGTAGTGCCTATATTCTTAGTGTTTAACTTGTGGAACTTGTCAACTGAAGGGTACTTGTTTAACTATTGTCAACTCAACCTCATCAACACCAGAACGTTCACTGGATTTTGCACCACCCTATGTTAGTTAATGTGCCAGCATCATTCAATGTATTCTTCACAGAAATCAGTCTTAGACGTGTGTTTTCTTGAAAAATTTCAGCTAAATTAATGGTTATAATGACAGCATGTGCCCTGCATCATGAAGAACACTTTTTCCATAAACAACTAACTAATTGTTTTCTGTTTATGCATCAGATAAAGTTTTGGGAAGATCGTAAGGTGATGCCCATTTTTACTCTAATTCCTCATGACGGCCAACCAGTTAACTCAGCTTCCTTTATGACATCACCGGAGCGTCCTGATCACATAGTTCTTATAACAGCGGTATGAACTTTTATATGTACTTGATTTACATTTGTTTAGGTACAGTGCACTTTCATTGTTTTGGCACATGCAAGTAGAAGGTAAAAGTGGTTTATTAATGCATGGAGAAATAACTTTGAGAAATATTAGATAGAACGCTGATGCAGATGATGCTGATTTTGTTTTTAAAGAGCACTTGCCAGTTCTAAAGGTAGCTTTCCTCTTTATCTGCAACTAAATTGTGGTGCTAATTATAATTTTAGCAAGCTTAGCCCAGAGGAGATATCTGTTGTAAATTGCATTTGACAATTGGTTGAGCATTGTTTATGTTTTGTTACCAATTAACTATCTCTTAAACATTGGGTTTGGTAAAGGGTTATAGAGGGCTTAGGTTTGAACATTCATGTTGATGTTATGCTATAGTTGAAGCATTTTTCTCCTTTTTCCTATTTTCTAATCAAACATGATGGCTTTATAGAATTAGGGATGGATTGGGAACCAATTTCCAAAAGATTTTTATTTCATTCCACTGCAGTGGCTCCCAACTTCATGCTAAGCAACTATTGTCATAAAGATCCTTTCTACTTGGATAAAAACTCTTTAAAATGCAGCTTTCAATGTCAATCCTTAAAATAGCACTTTTTTCAATAACCAACACTGCACTGCATGAAACCTTTAGGCTCCATTTGGTTAATGCTTTTCACCTTCTTTTAATTTTTTGAACCAACCATATTTTGTGCATTGTAATGAATTGACAGAAGCTCTTAACGAAGCAGGCATATTTATAAGCTTTGTAGCATGTGGATATCTTATGGTATGATAAACTAGGGTTTTTTATACATAACATAGTAGAGCACAAGAACAGGAAATTACTTGCTGAAACTTGCTGAAGCCTATGCATCTAAAGCAAAGCAGAGGAATTTTGATTCCTTTAATTCAATAAAAAAGTTAGGCTTACGCTCAAATAAAGTTCAGTAATGAATTAGAATAGTTGGTATAATAATTATGCCCTGATATTACCATTTGTTCATTTTGTTATTCATTTGATTGATACTATGCTGCTTGATTTTCAGTTACAATTTTAGTTTCCATCCTATAGCATGTGTCACAGCTCCATATTTGTTTATTATTCTTGTTGCACAATTTAACTACTTGCAATATTAATTTTAATTGTGTTTATTACTGTAATGGTTTTTTAACATTTTTATGAAGGTATGAAAATGTATAGGAAAAGAGTTATATTGGCTTACTAATCAATTCGACGATATTTTGAAGACAAAAAATGTAGTTAAGTTAGCATGGAAAAGGTATGTTGATACCTATTTATAAGCACAAAAAAATTTGGACGTGCATTACTTTTTAGGAATTATTTGACGAGTCTTAGCTTGATTTTTAAGGAGAGTGATTTAATACAAATTGTAATTTGAAACAATTATGTTTTGGAGTAAAGTGATTTGATGTCAAGAATAATGTTATTGACTTGTTAAAAGATTTAATAGACAGGTTTAAGACTAGAAAAAAATATTTTTTAATTAATTTTTATTGATCTAGAGAATTCTTATAAAAAAATACTAAGACAAGTATTCAAAAAAATTAAAGTAAAAAAAATGACATTGTATGTATTAAGGTCATTAAGAATAAATATAACAGAGTAATGGCACATGTAAACATTTATGGAATATGATCTGTCTGGAAAGTGTTTTCGTCATGAGCCTACGATAATAGATCTTTTTCGAATTGCAGCAATGGAAGTGGAAGTGTAAGAATGACGATGAGTTAAGGAAGAAACAAAAAAGAAGAAGAGTTTTTGCTACAAAGAGATTGAATTCTCTAAAAGGGTTTTCAATCGAAAGGTTTTGAATTAATTACATTCTAAATTTTAAATTTTTAAAGTACGTTATATATTATTTTTACCCATTTATATAAATGTTTGGATACAATATCTTATTATAAAATTAAAAAATATGTCATTTTAATTAAAAATACAAAATTTCGTAAATTTTGTGCCCAACCGGCTTGACCTTTCGCGTGTGCCTACACTGCCTGCTTGCATTCGTTTATGCCAAGGCAATGTTCACGTGCGCAGGTACTACTCCTTTGTGCGCAGCTGTGTGGTCCTGTGTGGTCTTGCCCTCAGCAATGGCGTCTGACATGCTGCTTCTACCCGTGTTTGTGCCTACTTTTTCGCGCGTAGCGCCTAACTAGCGCATGCTCCGGAGCACTTGTAGCAAGCTGCTATGTGTGACTCTTGCTGCTTCATGCTGCACAACGATTTTCGTTGTTTTGTATCCTTTGATTTTTTTCACAATTTTTGGGTTAATGAATATGGAAATAAGCTCTTATCAGAATATTCGCTAAAGTTTTCTTGATTGTAGTGAACTTAGTCAAGGCTTCTTTAGTTTTTTAACTTTTTGCATTAGTTTTAAGTGCTTGTTCTAGATAAATTCAATGTGAAGTTGCATTGTATAGCATTTTCTAATCCAAGAAAAATGCAATGGCATAACTTTTTGCATATGACATTACATTTGTTGATAAAACAAGGAAAGGCATATAACGAAATAGGACTTAAGTTGAACAACTTTAGAGTCCAAGGAATTCATCTTAGTATAAGCTATAATTGAGTATATGGGCATGTTTAGTTAGGTTACAAGTACTATTTCATAGGGATCATATGAGTAACAAGTAATCATGTTATTAATATTCTATCCTCCAAAGTGTAAGTAAAATTCATTGGATGTTAATAACCAAAACTATGTAGGTTGGATAAAATGGAAGAATGTTTTCTATATGGCATGTAATAAAGCATCCCACTTAAATTTAGAGTAAGTTTTATAAGAATAGTAAAGACAACAATGTTATTGTTTTGTGAATTGTAAATATACTAATAAATAATGTATTGTAAAGAAATGTTATGACAAATTGGACAAAAAAGTTATGATTACAAATAAAGGCATTTGGAAGAAAGTTTGTACAACATTGATTGAAGATAAGGTTTAGAAAACTTGTCTCTTTGATGTTTTGAAATTGTTAAATAAGTAACACTCTAGGTGTCTATTGGGTGATGTGAGTTATTGGAATTTGTTTCTATGAAAAGAGGGATGTAGACTTAAACGGCCATGGCATGAAACTATTGAAAACGACTTTGTGTGATTGGATATGAAAAAAGAGTTGTCAATAAATTTGGGTAAATGATGCTGGAGAGTTTATGTAACAAATTCAACTATTGATAAGCTGTAGTGTTGTTTACTTTTCTATTTCATTATTTTGTGCATTATCTAGAATTCTTGAATATAATAATATCACTATGTTATATTCAATTAGGACCTCATACTCGATTGATATTTTTGTCAAAATTTTGTCGAAGCCATGTGGGAAACCAAGTGTATTTCAGTTTGCCATTTCTATTAGTACGTTGTATTTTTTTGATTTCTTTAAGTCTTGCAAATTTCTATGACATGGCTTAGTATCATTTTTTGTCTATGCATGTTGCACTTGTTGGTTTCTTTATTTTGTTCCTAATGCAATTGAACTCCCAATCTTTGGGAACCCTACAATGGAAATAGTTAACAAAGAAAATGAATCGATAAATGTGAATTAACACAGTACTAAACAAGAAAATATATTGATCGACAAAAGGAAGAATTTTATCATAATAATCCGTCCAAACATGCGCAGGCAAGATAACTAGCAGTAGTTAGAGTGGGTAAATAGTATTCTGCAACCAGTAGAGACCCATCAAAGTGTGACGACCACTTCTAGCATTCAACGAGTTTGGGCTCTGCAATGGACTAAATTTTAGTCATGGCATCTAAATTTATGTTGTGTTGAAGCACAAATGCATGGACAATTCCTGTAATCGATCTAAAAAATACTGATTACGCTATCATATGACACATTACTACATAAAAGGTTTCTAAAATGTGCCTCAAAATAATAGTAACTGTAGCTCAATTGTTTTTTTGGCAGCAAGGGTAAGTTTTGCATTTAACAAAATCGCTAAGTTGAATGTTCTTAATCAGGTGGAAGCATTGTCAAGGGTGTAGAGCGGTTGCATTAATGTTGTTAAATATGGGGTTAAGATCAATTTCCACATTTCTTTTTTGTGTAGAGCTTATTTTGAGGATGTTGTGTATCTCGGGTCTCATTTACCTACTTTGGTGAATTGTTGGAATTAGGATACGTTTAGAATTTTGTGAAATTTTAGAGTTTAGGAAATCTGTCAATTTCTTGATTATTATTAGGGAGCAATTGAGCAAAGTTTCTTCTTGTAGATTACTACAATAGATGAAGGAGAATGCCAACTAGAATGAGAAACTGGGAGAAAACTAGCTTGGAAACTTGAATTCCAAGTTAGTGAACTATATGGAATGCATTTAAGGCATATGATCTTTTTAGAGTTTAAACATGTAGTGCTTTGTTGTAGGAAACGTAAGGTTAACCTTAACACAATAGGTGGTGAATTATGCTTTTTATAAACATTATAACAAGCTTAAAGCAATTGCCTTGTAGTTATTATCGAGTATATTAAATATATCTGTAGAGGAAACTCTTAATTAACTTTAAAAGATTTGTGTAATTCCAATAAGAAAACCCAGGTTTTTAGGTTGCTCGATCAACACACAAGCCTGCGTCCACCTTCAGTTACAAAAGATCAGGTTTACTAAAATCAACACCTTTTACCCAAAGATGGATAGGTAGAATATGCTTATACACAATATCCACAAGAATAAAAAAGCAGTCTAAAAGAGCTATACAAAAGATGGCTTATAGTAGCCACAGTACAAGTTCCAATATAAGGAAAAAAAAATATTGACAATACACTTTGTATAGCATATGCTTGTAATCAATGTAAATCTCTAATGACACTAGATAAGAATATGTAAGATGTTATCAATTAAAAGCTGAAGAAAATATCAAGAAATTGAGAGTAGAACAACTTTTAGAAGAAGCCTAGGAAATCTAAAATGATAAAATCTTTGCAACCTTACAAGATTGAGGAATTTGGTCTCTTAGAATGAATATTTATATATTAGATTTTTCTATCATAGTTTAATCCTTTATTTATAAACAGAAGATACACAAAAGGCTAAATATGGAAGGTGTTAATAACTAAATGGCTATAATCTATTTTTTTGAAAAGGTTAAACTAGCCGTTGCAGTTTTTTACGCTTATTGTATTATAAGATTGATAGGATCATACTGTATGATAATATGAAAATGAATTGTTTGATTTGTATTATCTTATGAAATTCTCAGGTTTAATTATAACATTGGTAAATTCATATACTTGATTTGTTCGTACCACATGATGGAATAATATTATATCATACTAAACTCACAGAGTTTTTTCTATTTCATTCTAAGAATCTGATTATCTTGTATGACGATAGTTATCGTACAATTTGAAGTACTCGAGATTTTTATTTTACTGATCTTTCCATACTCTGATTATTCATTGTATTGTATGGGGACACTCTATTGTACTATATGAAATTCTTTGGATGTATCTTTTTTCTTATAATCCTAAGTCTGAAAATGTTCATATTGTGCAACAATAGGTATAATACTTTGCAAATACATTTGTGTTATGATTTAGACTTTTTTCTTACTGTCCACTTAAAAGTGTATTTATACTACAAAGTAATCATATTATATGATATGAAAGATCATATTATATAAAAAAATATAACTTTTGTACACACTCAATCAGGTTATTTTATTCTCTTTTGTATATTAGGTTTTAGTATTAATCATATTGTATGATAAGTGTAACTTTAGCCTATTTGAAGGATCAGTTGTTTTTTATACTCTTTAATATTATTAAGTCTTATGAAAATTAACTTACAAGACTTAAAAAGATATCACAAATTATTTTATGAAATGCAAGATAGGTTAATATAGAGATTGAAGTTTATTTTATTAAAAATGAAATCTTTAGTATCACAAGTAAATATTGTATAGGTTTTAACATTATATGCATAACAAAATTAAATAAAATGTATCATGATAGTTGCCACACCAATGGTAGGTTTCTCCATGGGTTGAAAACATATATGAAGCACATCCTAAATTTAAGTCCTATGGTGATATATAATTTCATCACATCTTGAATAATCATTATCTTATACTCTTTTTAAGACATTATATTAAACAATATATCAACAAACTTAATCATATGATTTTATTATTATCAAACTCTCACCTAAGATCATGAGACTAATAGGAAACTTGACACATTTTAAGCTTTCATCCCATGCCTATGGGTGTTATGGATTGTACATTCGTAAGTCTTGTACTACAGTTTATTTCATGTCCTTAGTTTGATCGTCTATCTATGGATGACATGATGTGCTTCTACTCAATTTGATGTCCATCAATCATTATAATGCTTTCCATAGTTCCCTGGTAAGCCAACTCTCTCTCAAATATAATCAAAGATGGCATGTAAAAGTGCACCAAGAGATTTTAAGGATGTTGGGATGCTTTACTTTTCACTTCATGTTGGCATGGATTTAGTGTCACCATCTTTGAGAATCTATCAACCACCATAAATAAATAATCATGACCCTTCCTTATAGCTACTAAAACTCCAATGAAGTCAATGGGGATACTCTCAAGGGTGCTAGTAGAGAAATTGAGAGACCTTACTTTTCATTGATAGGTTTGATAATTAAACAAAGCACACATCCTCAAATGTATTTCTTGACAATAAAATTCATTCAAAACCACTATTATAAAATTTTTATAGTTTGATCATACCAAATTGGCAAACAATTTTTCTAGTATGATTTTCTCGAATTTTCCTAGGTCTCTTTAGCAAGAGATGCAAAAGTTGTTGATTCTTGAATAATACACATTTTGGAAAATGTATTTAGTTTGCTCCCCATTTTTAGTCTTCTTATGGATGATCTTGGAGTCAAAATCCTTAATATAACTTGTGAAATCCTTCTCATATTCATCCAATTGCACTTGCTTCAAAGTTAAAAAGAGAAAAGCAATTAGTGGAGTTTTAGAATGTTTGCCAATTTTTTCTACATACCTATGTATTTTTTCTCATGATTGATGTACTAGTATGCCACCACTTCATGTATTGAGATTGCTTCAATTTCAATTGTTTGGAGAAATTGTAATGGCTGATGGTTCGGATGCATTACTATCTCCTTCCCACAACAATGCTTTACAATTTGGCATGATACAAGTCGCTCTTTAGCATAGGTCAAATAGTTCTTTTGTGCACTTTGCAATGCTTCTAACTAGTAGACTATTATCTTCACCTCTTATCTCATGAACCTTTCTCTATTCAAACTTCTAGTTTTGTTGAGCAAAGCAATAAAGTAGTGTTGCTATTTTGGAGAACATTTTGATGAACTTTCTTAAATACAAATGTGCTGTTGTGAAGCTTCTAATGTATTATGCTTTTGGGTATCAACCATTCTTGAGTAGTTCCATACTTCTCTAACTCAATCTTGATTTTACAATACCCCACTCTAAGTCCTAAATTTTTAAGGGTTTGACTAAACTGACATTTCTTCACATGGACTTGAGCTTATTCTCTTGTATTGTTGTAAACTTCCATATGCTTGAGTTGCTCTTCCATTTTTCAATTTTGGAAGAGTTTATTCATTGAAATATACTATCATAAAATCTTCAATGTAAGGTCTCAAGATAGTGTTCTTTAGTCTGACAAATATAGTTGGTGCATTACATAAAGTTGATGGCATCATCGGTGACTTATAAAACCCTTGTCATGTTTTATATATTGTTATCCAAGTATTGTCTTCATGGACACTTGGTTATACCCATTCTTAGTGCAAGCTCAAATCATCAAATTTTTGGGAAGGGTGCCTTTCTTGATTGTGATTTTGTGGTGTGCTTGATAATCGGTACAAATTCTCCTCTAAGGCCTTCAATATTAGAATTATAGGTTGAATTGCTTGGCTTGATAGCTCCATCATCCAACATCTCAATTTCTTGATCTCGTCATTCTCCACTATCAAGTTTCAATACATCCCTAAGTTTTGCAAGAAGGCGTCTGTCACAAGATGATTCTCATGCAGCACAACCCTTATTGGTGGGGTATAATGTGGTTCTTATAAACAATATAGGGTATCTGTTGTTGAGACCTTGGATTGTTCTAGTCAACTTGATGAACTCCTCAACAATTCCATTCAACTTTTCTAATTGAATGAGGAAGAGTACATAGCTCTAACAAAAATTTAAGAATCTCTACACTTGTGCAATAATTAAAAGATTCTTGATCTGCTTCAATTGTTCTTGATTCACATGATATTTTTTGTCATCCTTTGTGAATTGGTATTATTGAGCTCATCAATAGAATATAACTTCTTGATGTCATAGATATGGATGACTTAATAACATTTAAACATACAGCGAGAGGGACCATTTCACATAGAATATATCGAGAGGTAGCAAATTGAGTTTGCGCTCAATCTTTTCATTGGTCTTTTTATGTTTAACCAAATGAGGGTTTCAGATGAGGTGTCTTATATAGGTTAGTCGCTTCACAAGTTTCTTGAAAATCAAATATTTCTAACTACTTTTGTCAAAGATGGCACCAATCACATCTTGATTCTTGTATACATACAATGAAAGTTCTTTTCTCTTTAATGCCTTTGAGGATTGTTGATTTATGCGTTTTCTTTTTACTATTGGTGATAAACTTGCGTCTTCTTATTGAACAGTTTTACAAACTTGTTTTACCTCAAAAGCCACCATCACTTTACCCATTCAAATATTTTTTTGTGATCCTTGATGAAGATTACAACTTTTGTACTTAGCTTTTTTCAATATATCACATATAAACTATACTTAATTTAAGAAAAGAGTTTTGGGTGAAGCTTCTAGCTTTTGGCTCAAGTGTGGCTGTTAATTTGGTAATAATCTCAAAATTTTTGCCTTAAGGTTAAGGCAAAAACTATTGTGGTTTTCTCTTGATGAGGTTTGTTCTAATTCTTCCACCTCTTGAGCTTATAATTCTATTTTCCAATTTGTTCTTCTTCTCCATGTGCTAAATTGATTGAGTAGAAATGGGAAGCAATCCGAGTTCAATAGTGATAAGATTATCTAAGCATATTGTATACAATTGCATCTTATTCAAAGGAATTTTAAGTTCAACTTTTTATTGATGCAACTCAATTGTATATTCTTGAATGGTCCATCCAGGTCAATGATGAAGGTTTCACTTCTCCATTGTTGTTCAAGAAGCCCACTAGATAAAGTTCTTGATGAATGAGTTTCTTAAATTGGCTCCAAAAAGTGTAATACACCGATTTCTCCATTTCTGCCTTGAATCGTCCTTATTGACCATCAATTAGTGATGACATGATACTCTATTCATTATCATCATCATCATTAATGGTGACTTTTTTGAGATTATAAAGTGTCATGATCTCTCTTCTATTTTTGGAATTACATTCTATGATGGAACTTGTTCTTTTTGGCTTCTCTGACATGATTTATGGAGAGCATTGGTTCTACAACATGATTTCACATGTGCTAATCAGGGAACTTGTTACTTTAGATGATTGTGTTGGTTTCATTAATTCTTCATAGTAGATTTTGGTTCCTGATATAACCAAGTTTTGTGAGTATGTTTCTTTTGGAATTTGGTGCTTGATATAACCACGTTTGTTGGTCATATTTTTGTTTTCAAGTGGATTAATTTGGAAAAGTTTGGAAAAGTGATTCCAAGTAGGTTGATTATTTTAATATGTTTCTCCGTTAAGAAATTTTAAAACCGTTTTTCATTGAGAAATAATAATTTTTCTCTCTCTAACAAACTCCAAACTATATCAAAATCACAACTTGGCTAGCCCAGGCCGTCCTCTTGTACATCTCATATTCTCTTTTAAAGATCTTGATCAAAATCCACTTGATGTTTGAACAATATCATTTTCTTTTTCAATCCTATCTTCTATTTTCACAACTTAGATTCATTATCTCCGCCATTAGTGAGATCTTCTCTACTTCATTAACTTATGTTAATCCTTGAATTGGACATTTGGTCACATGGAACATCAAAACCACTCTAGTTTATTGAACCTATTGTGATATTATATCTCATCATCTTCTCTATTATTTTGGAGTATAAAATTGAGACTGATTGCTAATTACAATCTCTATATCATGAGGATTTTTATTGTGTCTAAACTTGCATTTTGTATGTTCATTTTTCTATCTACCATGATGAAACCTCTTTGGCTTCATGGTCGCTCTCCATTACCCGAGCTTTTTCTTTGCCCTTTTGTTATTCTTTTCAATGAGTACAACAAAATCAACAAAAAAAATACACTATGCCACTTGTGATTTAACCACTGAGAAAATCTGTAGCCAATGAAACAATATAGGTGCTTAAAGAAAAGCCATAATGAAGTTCAATTGTATTAGAAAAATTTTTAATCAATTTTCCTAGGGTTTGCACATATGATAGTGTCATTTTACAATTCATTAACATTTTCAATATATGCTGTGTTAAATTTTCGTTAAGGTTCACATTTGTTACCTAAACTAAACTTCGAAATATTATATAAAAAGGAAAAAGTGACCATGTTATGATCACGTTAGGAGTGTATTTATATTCGGTATCAATTGATCTTTTCAAAATTGTCATATAGGGTCCTTTGAACAGAGAGCTTAAGGTATGGGTCCCTGCCAGTGAAGAGGGTTGGCTTTTACCAAGTGATTGTGAATCATGGAAATACAGGCAGACTGTAGATTTAAGAAGTTCTTCAGAGCCCAAGCTTGAGGAGGCATTTTTCAATCAACTTTTGGTTCTTCCTCGAGTAGGTCTCATATTGCTGGCAAATGCAAAGAAAAATGCGATTTATGCACTGCATGTAGACTATGGCCCAAACCCTACTTCAACCCATATGAACTATATTGCAGATTTTACAGTCACTATGCCCATACTGAGTTTAACAGGAACAAGTGAATGCTTTTCTGATACTGAACAGATTGTTCAACTTTATTGTGTCCAAACCCAAGCTATTCAACAGTATGCATTAGATTTATCTCAGTGCTTGCCAACAAAATTTGATAGTGTGGCACCAGAAAAGGACTTTTCAGGCACTGCTTTTGATGGGTGTATTTCTGAAGGATTGTCTGTTCCACAGTCATTTCCTGGTGCATCGACTTATGATGCAGCTGTGGTAGATTCTTCACTAAAGCCTCTTCCGTTGAACTACTCCAAAGATCGCACTCATGGAGAGACTTCCAATCCCTCCGCTGTTATTGTTGCCCAGGAACTTGTTACTTCAAATATTGAACCAGTTGGATCTGCTCCTCAACTTTTAAGCAACAGTACAGGTACTGCTCATGTTCCATTTTCTAACATCTCATTGAATCTAGATATTTCAGAGGAGATTCAGGGCTTTATAAATCCTTCAGGTGCTTTTGTGCAAGGAAATATGGTGGACAGTCATAGTGTTGAAACATGCAAGACTACAACAGATGTTACAGATGTTGTATCAAATCCACATGTGTTGTTCAAGCCAGATGGTAATTCACCACATTTAATAACACCATCTGAAATATTGTCTCACATCACAGTTCCTACAGAAATTCAATTTTCTGATCAAATAAGTGGAAGCAAGGATTTAGAGGCTCAGAAGACTGCTGAAAAAAATGTTTTGGAGCATGTAGATGTTGACAAACTTATTATTGAGAGCAGTTCGAGTGTGCTGTATAATTCTGACACTCAGCCCTATGTTGCCCAAGAAGAAAAAGGAAATGTGCCTCATACTACTGAAACTGTCAATTTTGTTGCTAAAGATGTCTTCAAAACTGAAGATCGTGATGAACAGGAAACTCATCCCCAGGAAAATAGTGTTTTTGGGATGTCAGAACTACCTTCTGGTGAAGGTAAGGAAGTTCATGACACCTTGAAAGCTGTCCCACTCAAGGATGCTTGTGCAGGTATTGGCTCAGATTCACCTTCAGATATAAATATAATGAAGCCTGAGGTAAATCAGTCTCCGTTAGGTGGTTCACGGTCACCTGCGTCTAGCCCTTTCACCTTACATTCTTCTAATGAAAGTGATACCACTTTGGGTACTGTAGATGTTTTATCCCAGCTTCAGTATATGCGGGAGATGTTGAACCAGGTGATCATTCCATGCTTTAAATAAGATGATTTTTATGAATAGTCTAAAGTTCTTAATTCTAAGCAAGAAATCTAGAATTGCATTTGATCAAAAAAAAAAAAAAAAAAAAGAACTTGCAATAACTTGATGTGTATCTTATTATTGGAAGTTGTCAATTTGACCATCTTTTGCCATCATTAATAAGGTATAAGCTTCCTTTGTTTAAAAATGATTTCCATCAATATGCCATTTGCGTATTTGAAATTTTGTTCTTGCAAGAGTGGCGTAAATGTTGTGAAAAGTATCCATTTTGATGTGCTTAGTCGTGACTCTGTATATAGGATGGTAAGTGCTGCCAAAAGTAGGAAAGACACCTTGTAGGATTGACCATTTTTGTGCTCAAAACTTCAGTTGTACCTTTTAACCAACCAAGTGCTTTGATAAAATAATGGAGCATATAGGAAAATTTGGCAAGATTTCAAAACAGTTGAGTACATATATTAAACAAGGAATGTCGTAAATGCTTTCTTCCTTTTTAAAAAGTTATCTCAGCTATCGAGTTGATGTAAATCAAATTATTGCCGTCTCCTAGTTGCAATTAAGTACTACTTTGAGATAACAAAGTT
This sequence comes from Vanilla planifolia, assembly GCA_023846275.1. Lineage (NCBI taxonomy): Eukaryota > Viridiplantae > Streptophyta > Magnoliopsida > Asparagales > Orchidaceae > Vanilla > Vanilla planifolia. Next base: position 24,466,375 of record CM043874.1, on the reverse strand, counting down.
CAGCAAAATTAAGTTTTTCCCAAAAGATCGTGAAGGAAAAATTTGGAAAACTGAATCCTTCATGAGGTGGTATAACAACTGTAATAATATTAGTCCCGCTAAGTTGTGGTGGTAAGACTGTATGAATTGCCTGTATTTATCATATTCTATTGCATAACTTCTCTTGGAAGCTCTAAGTATGCTAGGCAAGTCCAAACAATTTTTGTCACATCTATATCAATAAATTCCATAAATTTCATCATAATGACTTTTTTTTTGTGGATTTTAGGAATTTTCTTCTCATTGCTTGAGCATTTACCAATCTACATTTTACATGTCCAAGCTAGCTGAATGTTTACTTAGTTTATAATAGACCTTCTTTACTCTTCATTTTTCTCATGCATAATATTATTGTTTCAACAATTCTTTTTCTATTGGAACTGTGGTTTGAAAGCTAACATTCTGTGCTATAGTACATCCTTGCCCGAACTATTGTTTTATGAGATTAAGAGAATTTCTTTTATTAGATAACTAAGGAAATGCAATGTACTGCATCATCAATCCTTACCTAATGTGGTACTTCACTATCATTCTGTCAGATAGATTCGCGATATGTAAGCTAATCTCTTGTGATTGCATTGTTTCTAATTGTTGTCTCTATGATGTTAGGATTTCTATGTAGATTAAATTTGTCCATCATGTATTTTGATAACTTTGTAGATTTTAAGATTATACTTCACAAGTCATCCCTTCAGTTTGTCTTCCAAAAAAATTATCATCAATAAAAAACATTACGATGACATCACATCTTCAGTTTGGCTGGTTAGAACTCTACAACTAATGCAAATCTATATATTCTTAAAAGTAATTCTTGTTGTAATCCAGAGGTGTTTTAGTCCATCCTTTTTGGGTATGAAAACACATATGCTCAATTGTACATGTTTATTATTTATCATTGCCACAAATATTCCTTCATTCCCTAAATACTCGAAGATGTTCTAACTTGAGTTACTAATATTGCCTAATTTATCATATTGTTAACCTTTATTGAAAGGTTTAAGAAAAAATACTTATTTATCATGACTAAAAATCCTATTTTGTGAATAACATTTTGTTTATCATGTTTTTTAATGCACGTTTCTCTTGAAGGTAATATTTTTGGTTTTCTTCTTTCAAATTTTGGCAATTTTTTATAGATGTTTGCTTTGCTAATTTTATATTTTTCAAAATATCCAACCATTGAATGTTTATTTATATTTTACTAATTTATGTCTTTATCAAGAATTGTTTTCTAAGATTTGTGTTCTACTCATGTTTTCCAACTCTAAATATACTTGCAATTATATGAAACCATAAAAGATATTTATTTTCCTTAAATTTTGTGTTTCTTGGTTTCACCATGAATTATCTATAAATTTGGAGTACATTTAGCATAAAATTTCAAATCGTGGCAACACAAGGATAGTGTTTTCGTTTGTTGTTTAACTCATAAAACTCTTTATGAAATCTTTTCAATAAAAACTAATCTCTTTGTTTATTTCATGTCCTGTAAAATGTTAAATTTGATTTAAATAATTTTAGAAAGATTTATGCAAGTTTATAAACCTGAAAACTACAAAATAATCAAATTATTACATTCACAAGTGCTGGATAAGAATAATGTATGATAATAATAATTTGCAGATACCTCATTTTTGTAAACAATGTTTACCTTGTAATCTTAACTGTAAATTTGAAGATTTCAGATCCTCGTGTCTTGTGAAAAAATATGAATAGTGAAACATCTTGTTAGAAAGAGCCAAGAAGGAGAGCATAATAAGAGCTAAAAGAGAACATCTTTGTTTTATTTGCCAAGAGGGACGTAATGAAGGTTTGAGAGAAAGGTATAGAGTATTATCAAGAAAAAACGTCAGGGAGAGTAGGGAAAGTTTTGGTTGCCATGCAAGAGATATTTTTATGTTTGCTTTTTAATATATAGAAGATATGGAGAGAGAAATTCAAAAAAGTTAAAAATAAAACTATAAGAAAAGTTAGATTGTAGGGATCATTGGCTAAAAAGAAACTAATTGAGATATTAAACAAAGAAATTGTGAAAGAATGATGAATGTGGACAAGGACATAAGTTGATGTTGAGGAATTCTTTGATCATCAAGAAAGGTTTTTTTTTGTTTTGAAAATATGAAAATTGAATTTTTTGTGTGAGTCTCAACATGATAATTTCTTACTGAATTTTATATTCATATTTTGGTTAGGAACAATAAAAATTCTAATGTTAAACTTAAAAATTTTAAAATATAGAGATGGAATCGCGATATTATTAGCAAGCAAAACGTGATTGCAACTTATAAGAAAAGTGTTTTTTATATCTTTAAAATCAATCCCCATTTAATTACAATTGAAATTAATTTAAAATACTGAACTTTAAAATTCTAAAACAACTATTAGAAAACTGAATAATATGATTTCAGAATTTTTATTGAAAGTCCTTCATCATATGGTATAGGAAATCATTTCATTCAATCTAAAGAAACGAGCTAATCATGTGATACATTTTGTGAATCATATCTTGTAGCCTTTGTACTTGGGAATCCATATTTTATGTTTTGAGATCTGTAATATGTGACCTTCACGTAGAAACATATTTTGATCTGCTTAACATGCTTTTGACATATATCATTTTTACCAGAATTTTATTAGTAAAAGGAAATCAACAAAATAAAATCCAACTGTAGACACACAATAATAATCCAATGAACACTAAGCTCCAATGGAAATAACTGTAAAAGAAAGCTACTGATTCAATCTAATAGAAACATCGTCATTTGGCTTTAGGTGCATTCTAGGTTGGTGCTAGTGGATTATTTGGTAGTAGAACTGGTCTCTTCATGAATCCTTCTAGGATTCGAAGAACTCAAACCTATTAACAGCCAAGCTCATTTGAATACGGCTCCAACAAATCTTGTTTTTTTCCTGATTAACACCTGCCGAGTAATCCATGTATCTTTTGGAGCAAAACTACCTTTCAAGCATCCCAGATAACATTGGTAGCTTTGCTTGTGAAAGTAGCTCTGCTGTCTTAAGTTTTGGCTAATATGCTTGCTTACTTAGGTTTAGATGCACTATTGAGCGGTTGAAGGCTCAAATGAACCATTACAAACATTGCTACATCCTTTTTTACCAAGCTATAATATTTAATCAAATATACTCATGAACTATACTTGCTACCATTCATAAGCACTATCAAGCTGACCGATATGTTTAAATTTGTTCATTAATGGCAAGTTTTTCACAAAATTTTCTAGCTTGTTCACATATTAAGACAAACGAACATAAATGAACACTCTTTAAACTGAGATTTGAGTATCTTGATATGTGCATTGGTTCACTTAATGTTGGCATTTATTTGAAAAATGCAATTTGGAACCCATAAGTTTCTCTTTAGTTGCTCGATCTGAAATTATAGGCTTAGGTTCCTCATACAAATTTCTTACCTCATTTTAGGAAAATGCATAGTTATTGAGAGACATTCAATCCTTTTTTAAAAATTCATTTGACTATTTCCATGATGGAATGATGCCTTTGTAAGTTATTTTTAAACTAAGCATGAAATTCATATTAGCTCTTTGCATGGGCACTTGAGTGGAAAAACGCCTCCATATAGTACAAGAAACAATGAATTTCTTATGTTCGCTGGCCAAAGATGGTAGTTGTAGCATGGTAGCAAAGGAAACAATCATTGGTAGATATAGGCAAAACCTCGAAGACCTCGAAGCTATATTCAAGAACTTGTCCAGCAACAAGGAAAGATTGATCTAGTAGGAAGAAACGGACACCTTCTCTTGGCAAATCTAGTGAATCAACACAATCGCCATGCAAACAAGTGAATTGAACTTTGTGATACAAAAGCTCTTATAATGGACTGATTTAAGCTAATGATGAAAATTGTATCCACAGAAGCACTTATTGTGTTACTGTTGTAGCTCAATCTTACTCATTATAAAACCCTCTGTCAACTCGAGAGTATTCAAATCACCATGAAAATACTATGAATATATAACTGTGTGTTTGTTCAAATATATGGTGGCCTCAATGTTCCCTAGTAAAGCTGTGTATTTTGCAACTTCTATGTCAGCTTGAATGGCCTTGATGTAATTTGAACCAGAAGTACTAATCTGTGGGCATAATCAGTAACATTTTCGCTCCTTGTTCAATTGGTTATTGCATTTACACAATGATAAGATTTTTATGTTATGTTTGGTTGCCCTTTATGCATATTTCTACATTTGAGATTTCAATTTGGTGCCCTTGCAGCTAGCCATAAATCAAAGGGAGATGCAGAAGCAGATGGAGGTTGTTTCTGTTTCATTAGCAAAAGAAAAGGAAAGACTGGAGGTTGCTCTTGGCCAGAGCTTAGAGAAAGCCATTAAGTCCAACATAGATTTGTTTGTGGCCCAAGTTGAAGCTCAGAACGCTAAACAAGAAATTATTGAGAAGGAGAAGGAAAATGAAAACATGCTGGAATTAACAAACAGAATTACCAACTGCATGAACAGGGATTTTCCTGCTGTTGTAGAGATGACACTTAAAAAGGAAAATTCTTCAGTGGGGCAGGCATTGGCTCATGCAATCACACCTGGCATTGAAAAATGCATTTCTTCAGCCATTGCTGACTCTTTTCAGGTTTTCTATCATTTATATGATTATTTTTAATCTTCTTCTACCTATTTGTGTGCAAAATTTGTGGATTTTCATTTCCAGAAAGGGTTCAGTGACAAAGCAATCAATCAACTTGAAAAGATTATCAGCTCAAAGCTGGAAGCTACTTTGGGTAGACAAATTCAGTCACAATTCCAATCATCTGGCAAGCAATCCCTGCAGGCACGTTTTTTTCTCTGAATTTGTAATTACAGGGCTTCATTTTTTGTTTGTTTTAGTACTTGAGTCAAGCTTCTCCGAGCCTAATGCTAACAATATTTATGCTCATTTCATTTTCATTCTTTTTGGATAATACAGGAAACTCTGAAGTCTACTTTGGAATCATCAGTGATTCCTGCATTGGAGAAATGCTGTGGAGGCCTGTTTGAGAGAATAGATGAAGCTTTCCAGAAAGGTTTAACTGATCATGCAGCTGTGGCTCAGAAGCAGTACGAGTCCATGCATACAAAGCTAACTCTAACTTTGAGAGTATGTGCTGAGACAGGCTTTTTTTTTTTTTCCTTTGTTTTGAAAATTTCCATCAGTAAGTCTTCTTTTTGAATAATAGTTACGGAACCTGTTATGTGTTTCTTTTATTCAGGAAGCAGTCAACTCTGCAACGTCAATTACTCAGAATCTTGCAAATGAGTTAGCCACTGGTCAGCAAAAACTCTTAGATCTTGTCTCGAATTCTGCTCCTGTAGTCCTGCAGCAGAGCAACGGTTCTTTGGGTGGCCATCCTGATACTGTAACACTCATTTCAATTGTCATTACATACTGGCTTTTCACAACATCTGTCCCCATTTGCATACTTTGATTTTTCAGGCGTTGTCGGTCAAACATTTCGAGGCACCCATTGATCCTAAAAAGGAGCTCACAAGGCTCATATCTGAAGGCAAATTTGAGGAAGCATTCACTTCAGCTCTCCAAAGAAGTGATGTCTCCATCGTCTCCTGGTTATGCTCACAGGTATATTTCGCATGGAAAGAAAAGGATTTTAGTGTTGTGCTTACTCGGTTTTAGTTCATTTAAGAGGCATTTGATTTAAAAACGCTATTATGTACTATAGTACTATTTAGAAATTCTGAATATTTTGTTTGATGACATTTAAATAATATTTGGAAAAAATTAAGAATTTGTAACTCAAAAATGACATCTAATGTGAATTATCTTGATATCAAAACAAGAATAAAAGGTTATTTAGATTAGATTTAGCAAACAACAAAAAGGTATTGGAAAAGTTTCAGATAACCCTTACACAGATGGTATTGTAATGTACATTTCAAGTAACATGTCTCCTTAATCACAGTTTCTTAAGCTGTTATTGGACCTCATTTCCATTTACCTTTTTTGTGCGTTAAATAATAGCAGCTGAGAACACATCTTTTGCAGGTGGATCTGCATGGACTTTGTTCCATGTCACCATTGCCTCTCAGTCAGGGCGTCCTGCTTGCCCTTCTTCAGCAGCTATCCTGCGACATTGGCAAAGAAACTTCGTGTAAGCTTGGATGGATGACCGATGTTGCTGCTGCCATCTCTCCGACGGATACAATGATAGCATCACATGTGCGACCGATATTTGAGCAAGTCTATAATAGACTGCTGCATCAAAGAACACTGCAGACTACCACAGCTGCTGAAGCTTCGGCAATTCGGTTGATCATTCATGTCATAAATTCTGTGTTAATGAGCTGTAAGTGAATTACCATTCCACATATGGAGATTTCATTGGAAAGAGTGTAAGGGGAGAAGATTAAGAAGAAGATGAAGAAGAAGAAGAAGAAGAAGAGCAGCTGTATAGAGAGTGAGAGAATGTTGTTGTAAAAGCAGTTCTTGGAGCTGTCGTTTTTTGTTCTTTTCCTTTTCTATGTTTATGTTTATCTATGTTTATGTTGTTGGACTGTAACTTGTATATTACGGTTGAGTTGGAATTAATTGGGTACTGATGAGCTTATGTTCATTTGTTTTCTGTAGAGTAAACACAGCCAAAATGTACATATGTCTGCCATCTTTTGATCAGTCAAATGCTGCTTCGTTCCCAATCTTTAGTGACAAGTTTAAGAAATGTACTTTGAAAGCAACCTAATCATGTGGTCGCTATCACAGATGATTGATGGAAACAAGTGCTCAACAATGTTAAATCATTTTTTAGTTGATTGATCACTAATCTGAATCGTTCATGTATTTGGAAAAGTTGGTTTGGTAAATGAGTAAATGAATGCGTAAGTTAGGCATGCATATGTAGTAAGATGTTTTCAAAAATAACTTGGATAAATGATGGGAGAAGAGGCAAATGTCAAGCTAGAATTGGCAAGTTTTTTGGCAAATGATTAGAATAAAAAGCTTGGTTTGTCAAAAGTGGGGGATAACTTCTTTCATTATTGGAAATAAAAAAGCATGGTGTTTTAAAAATGATAGTGGTCAGCTTGAAAGTTTGCTCTTTAGTTGGATAGTAGTTATGACTTAATCTTTAGTGACAAGTTTATGGCTTAAATGGATGAGATGAGAAAGTTTCAAGTATGGTTTATCTCTTAGACATCTCATTGAACGTGTCAAAGGGAAGCTAATGAGACATCTAATTGAAAGTGTCAAAGAATAGCCAATCAACTAAATTAGATATAAGGAATGAGCTCTAACATGAGTTAGCTTATGAGAGTTTGATGAAACTTGCTTGGGAGCACATAGGTCACAACAAACAACATTTGAAGGAGAGAAATGCATGATAATAGAAGTTATTTATTTTTCAAACATTCATATTAGATCATTCTAAAAAAATTATGACAATTATTATTCTTTGAAAGGTTTGAATAAGTGAAAAAATGTAAGAAAAATTAATCCAACTTCTCCAAGTTAGTCTTTTAAATCATAGATTAATTATAAGATCTTAGTCTTCTTAGTTAAGTATTGCCTTGCTCATTGTTGAGTTATATTCTTTTCTCCTTAGAAGGTGTCTCTAGTTACCATGTCTTTTTGTTCACCCATTTTAACACTACTTCCAACCAAACTTGTTTAATTATGAAAGCCTCATATGATGGGTGCCAAAATAGAAAAACCTTTTAAGGAACCTTTTGAGAAGAAAAGTACAATTTGTACAAGCAAGACAATACATCATTAGGAATACTAAGATTTTACATGAACTAACTCATTAGTAGTAGGCAAGCATTGCTCTAGTTTATTAGAGAGAAATGAAGAGCACTCAATTACTAACTCATATTTCCTTTTTAATGATTGCCAACTAATTCCTTAGTATATCTTTTTCAATCTTTACTATGATTGAAGGGGTTAATATAGTATTTACAATGCATATGACAATTTTAAGGACATATCAATGACTCTTCTAATAGCTAATTTAGTATTTAAGACATATCTAAATTAGTTGTTACTTGACTTTTACTTCTATCCAAATTGTACAATAGGTAAATCATATTGTTTAACTTATATATAATGAACTAATCATACTGTTTGTTAGAATATTAATGTACTATATAAAGTTCTTGAGTTTTCTCATATATTGCAAATTTGTATCATTAACAAATTATATTTCATGATAGAAATTATAGTATAATTAAAATGTTTTAGGATAGTGTAAGTGAAATGCTTGATTTGAATAACATATTTATTTTACTAGTTGTACTATATAACATATTGATTCATATAAATTGATAGTATTTTCACAATTGAATATTCTAGAGTGTCCCTGATATATACCATTGAATCCATCGTACAATATCATAAATAATATTATATCATAGGAAATTCTTGTGATTCTTATACTATATAGATTGCATACTCTAACAAATTATTTGATTACTTATACATTGGTCATGTGAATGCATCGTATTATGTGATCATATGATTGTTATCATCTAATTACTCAAAGCTCTTGTAATAACCTAAAAAAGATTGTTATCTTGATCATATACTTCACAACAAGCTAATCATACTATACAAAGTAGGTTCCTTGTCATACAATAAATTGGAAATGACGAATTTATGGATCAAATTTCATTATTCTTTACTCATCATTTTCAATAAATTCACTAGATGAGTTGAGTTGATCTTAAGAACCTTAAGTGTTTGCAACTACAGGTTGGCTATTAGGGCTTGTTCTCTCAAGTGGCATGCAAGTGCTTTTGCAAGTGAAATGCTAAATCTTATGTATAAAAGACAACTTAGTTTTAATCTTTACATGTCTTAGGAATTATAAGACTTTGATTGCTTATAAGACATATGGTTTCATCTTTTTCTTCAATTACATTGCTAGATGATAGCTCCTTCCTTTTCTTGTAAGCACCTTGACTTGTTGACCCAAGGCTTCATTGATCTAAACCATAATCTACTTTTGTTTACTTATCTTTAGAATAATCTGTGACATATTAGGTAGAGATGTTAGAACATAAATAAAGTACTTAAAAGATCTATTATCATCAAAATAATATATTACATTTGGGGCAATAGATATTCAATATCTTTATTTCATTCTTTAACATGCTATGAAGTGAGTTCAAACACAAAAAATTGCATTAAGGTTAAGGAATTAATCCATTAGCAATATAAAATTCTCTTCAAGGAATCTTACCAAAAAAGTTCTTTGCTCAACAAAATGAAGTATGAGGAAGTTAGGTTAAATAAGGAGTTTTTAGGCCACTCTTTAAAAAGACTACCATATGATCCTTGTCCTTTAAAATTAGAAGACATGAAAGATCAACAATCATTTCCACTCAAATTATTCTTCAATAGCACCTAAACAAAGAAGTAAATCGAGCCTATTTTGAGAGCTACCTAGGTAGGAGGAAGTTAAAAAAGAAAAAATTGATAGATATGTAAATTTTGTTCTCAATTAGTAACAAATGTTATTTGAATGAACATGATGTCTGTTAAGGCTATCAAAGACTTACATTACTCTTTGTGTTTCTGTGACATCCTTAAGATTATAATTATTATACAATGCTATATTCATAAAACTAAATATGTAATTAGTCATTGCACAATCATGAAAAGTTTGTTGGTTCTTAAATTGCAAGTTTTGGAGATCAAAAGGATTTGTCATGAATTAAATAAAGGATATCAAGATTTTAAGAATATGTATGTGTGTGTGTGTGTGTATATATATATATATATGAGTTGAGCTTATCCAAGTTTCTTACTAAAATTAGGTATATGAACTCCTTAAAGAAACTTCAAGAACAAGGGAAAGAGGGGAGAAAATCAAAGGAAATCAAGAGAGAGAAATAGAGAAGAAAAGAGGAACTCAAGGAGGAGGATTAGAGAAAATGAGGGGGAGAATAAGGGAAGAAGAAGAAGCATTGCAATGAATAACAATAAGATGAAGGAAGGTTTCTTTCTGGTAAGCAAAAGCATAAAAAAGGGATGTTGGCATGGTTTTTTACTTCTTAAGCACCAATTGGGTTGTATTTTTTATACTTAAAGGATTTTATCAAATTTTAGTTCTACTCTTTGTGATTTTGGGTTAAAGTCTAATGAGAAAAGAGTGTATTTCAACTCAGATAATTGTATCCATGTAATCAATGTATGGTTTGTTGATATGTAAGTATCATATGTTAAGCTTAAAAGAGAAGAAACTTAATCTTCTTAAAAAAATTATATGATATGAGAATAGATAATGAATCATACAATTGACTCAATAAAACAAAGTTATATAATTCCTAAGAAAATCATACAATATAAGAATAAATAATGGATCATAAACTTAATTCAATAAAAAAATATGAAAAGAATAAAAAAAAATTATATGATTCTTAAGAAAATCATACAATTCAAGAATAAATATAGATCATACACTTAGTTCAATAAAAAAAATGACAAAGTTCTTGAGAAAAATGATACAGTACACCAATTTTATTTTTGAGCTATGTTTGAAGGTCAACATTTAGTACAATTCACTCATTATATGGTATGTTACATAAGAAAAATGAGCTAAATTTGGTATAATGTAAAATGATAAAAAAAAAGTTGAGAATAAATTGGTATTAATTAATTAAGTCTAATTTGTGATATAGGTATTTAAAGGAAAAAAAATCTTAGAACAAAGCTCATCTCTAAATAGATAAATCTAACTTAGATATATAGGTAGGAAAAAAAATTGAAGTAAAAAAATGAGGCATTGGCATAAAGCAAGAGGTAAGATATATATATATATATATATATATATATATATATCAATGCATGCAATATATTGTTTGTTTGTATTATTATACTCTTTATTATGCAGGATAAAACATGAATAAAAGAAGGTGAAAAAGAATAAAAAAAATATAAATGCAAAATAATTAAGCCATGAGGTAAAAAAAATAAGAAAGTGAAATTGTAGTTTCCTCATACGCATTATCTAATGGTGGAAAGAATAGAATAATGACTTTGATAGTAATTTGGTCCAAGAGTAAAATATTAGAATGTGTGAGCTACAAGAGAGGGGGGAGTGTGAGTTGTATCCTTTCAAACTTAAAACAAAACTTGAAAACATATGTATATGAGATAGATTGATGTTGTTGTAACAAGTTATTCAAATGATCTTTTAATGAATTATTACTTAATTTTACAAATCCTTTTGTGAGATAAATGAAGAAATTAAAAGCAATAAAAGCAAATAAAAATATAGTAGTTTTTAAGTGATTTAGCCAAAAAATCACTGTCTACATTTAAGGGTTTAATGACTAAATTATACAAACAAAACCACATCATTTTGCCACATTTGATAAGCTAAATCTTACACAAGAAGGTCCACAAGGAAATCTGTGCCATGCTCAAAGAAACCACAAAAACAAACTCAAATGTGTTACACAATAATAGCCAGTGAAAACTATTTTAGCACTTTAATAGAACATACAAAAAAATCCTACACCTTTCACTTTTAAACCAAGGTGGCGCAGATATTAAATTATATTATAAAGATATTTCCAAAAAAGTGCAATGAAATGAAGAAATTCCAAGAACCAAAATCTAGTAGTAGTGGTCAAAAGCATTTTTCCAGCAAAAGTCAACTATGCCAACAAGGTTGAACTATTGGTTTTTTCAGAGATATTCAAGTAAAATTCTCAATCAATCAATCTTATTTTATATGAATGTCTTTTTATTTTTATTCTTTGCATGATTAAACAATAATTTAAGAAGATCTAATGATTAAAAATTAGATTTTCAATAAGATTAACCAGCTATTAGAGTTAATGGATTTTGATCATACAAATATGATTAGGAGATCATAGTAGGGTGATACCAAAAATATTGATTGCCTATACAACCCGTTTAATTTGGTTAATCAAAATATATTGTACAAGTACAGCAATAGACATCAGAGTGCATAATGAATAATGCATAATTTTAAAATTGTTTTTAGGTTTTCAAAACTTCATACTGGATGATCATGAGGATCATACTATATAATATCATTAATGGTTATATGTATTCTAGGTTACCTTAGGAACATACACATCCCATAAAGAGATTATATGTGAACAATGAATTTTTGCACTTAATTTAAACACTCTCGAGTTTTCAAATTCTTCTTATGAGTATGATAACTAAATTGTATCAATATGAAGATATTTATATTTAAGGTGACTATATATTTAACACTCATAGACCTAATAAGGATCATCATATAATCACCCTTAATAAATTTTCTTGGTTATCTATGAGCATCTACTAGTTATTTATATATTTTATTATTAAAATTACTTTGTTTGACAAAATGTTTATATAATTATTAAATATAATGAGCAAAAAACTCAACAAAATTAGAAGTTAAAAAATCATGAAGTTATAAAATCAAATCAACAATTCTCCTACGATGATTTTCAAAACAAATTTTAAAAAAACTCAAACTCATTGTTTAATTAATAAATTAAATGTGTAATAATAAATAATCCCAAGTTGAAACATGTTCCTCTATTAGGCTACAAAAAAAATTGACTTAAATTTTATTTATCTACTTTTTCTTGGTATGTTTAGGGAAGATAAGTTGATAAGAATTTAACTTTTATTTGAATAGGTAAAGTTACTCGATAATGTGGTAAAATGTGATAGTGAAGTATTAGGAACCAGATCTATAAGAAAGTGAATATCTTTTAAAGATGGAAGTGTGTCTGGCAAGTCTTTGAGAGATAAATTTGTAAATTATTTTAACAGAGTTGGACTATAAATAATGCTGTTAATATACTAGTAAATGTTTTCTTAATTATTATAAACTAGATGTCTTTACCATTGATCATATCCTTCTTAATCTTGATTAGTGAAATGTTATTAAGTAAATTTTCTTTTCCTTTATTTTTTTCTTTTGGAGTATTTGGATTAGAAATTTTCTTTGAAGGAAGTGAAGGGTATAACATGATCTTCTTTCATTTATATATGAAAATACACGTATTGGATTTTCATTTTAAGAAAGCATCATGATTATATAACCAAGGTCTTCTTAAGATAAAACTATTTATTTGCATTGGAATAATATCACATCATAATTTCTCAGAATATTAACCAAACTTTAAAGAAACACAACACCTTTGTTGTATAAAATTGAGGTTTTGTCGATCCAAGATATGATGTATGGGTAGGGATGATCCTTATTAGGTTTAAGAGATTCTTATTGAGAACCCTTAGGAAATTACATTATCATGGTGCTAGATCATTTAAAATTATGAAAAAACTAAGTATCAATATGTATATTTTAGATTTATCCAAAGATTATGAAATAAGTTTTACCTTTAATATTTAGGATCTTTTACCTTATAAGGAATTACACTTAATACCTGGTGAGCCTTTTTAGCTTGTCATCATTTTCGAGTGAACTTGTCCCACCATTATAATTAATCTCTTCCAATGAGTTAAGAAATCAAGTAGAATAAATCTTAGATGATCAAACAATTTCACACAAGATCAAGCATAACAAAAATTTTTGTTATGTTGACAAGGCCATCCTGCTCTAATAACACTTGGATTATTAGAGAAGAACTTCATCACCTAAGCCTAGATATGTTAGAGAAATATTAAAAATTTCACCCTAACTCCATGGAGTTGAGATCTTTCCCTTCCTGAGGAGGAAGACGTAGAAGTGTCAAGTACATCACACAGATGTTCTATTTTAAGGCATACTAATCCTATTTGGACTTGAAGTCATACCAAGATTAGCCCTTCTATTTCTCATTAGCCTTCATTATTATCATTTTTATAAGAGTTAATTACACTTTACCCTTATTTATTATTTTTTATTAGTTTATCAAGTTATTTACATATATAGTTTAGTTTAAGTCTATTAAAGAATGATTTATAGTTTATTAAATAATTTTAGTTTTATATTCAATACAAGTCATCCCTTCAACCATCCCATAAGTCTGTCGATATAAAAGTTGGTTGAAATTTACTTTAAAAATGCTTAAAATCAAGTTTTGGGCTATTTTTGTTATTTTGCATCGTCTGTCACCATTTGTTATCATCACCACTACCATCAGTAGTGGTAGCCACAGCCAGCTCAACCCACGCCAACCCTTAATTTACTCAACCTGCACAAACCTGATCCACGAATTCGTCAACCCGTCAATCATGATGATTCTTACCAACCCACGTTGACCTAAAAGCTAGACCTGAAGTGACATGCCTACTCTTAGCTTGTGTTACACTTTTTGCATCACCTATTGGTGGCCATTATCATTGCTTAAAACGCATGACCAATTTGGTTTACGTTAATTCATTTTGCATCTTTTCAATTTAGATTTTTTTTGATAAACTCATTATTTATTTTATAACGTGATGACTTTTAGAATTTTAAAATATTCTTTAGAATTATAAAAATATTTCTTTTCATACTCTTAGTTTAGCAAAATTATACCCTTGAGTTCTCTATAAATAGGAATGTTCATCTTATTATAAATGATGATGAATTTTTTTATAAAGTAACAAAGTACTAGTACAAACTTTGTTTTATATGAGCATTTTGTGCACAAACAATCCAACAATATGATTCTATAGATGTTTTAAGAAGATAAGAAAAAAGCTCAAAATAGGAGATCTCACATTATCCAATATTCACGAGCTATCAAATCACTAGGAAAGTGCTCCACCACTTTATTTCACATTTTAGAAAATTTAATCATTGTGTCACATTTTCTCATTAATGTATGTGACCATGTGTTTTCTTGTTTGGTCTTTTACGAACTCTACTTGTGTATGTAACTTACTACTTTATCACCAATGCGAGTAATTGAGTGTGCTGTTTGAACCACTTTTCTTTTAGGTTAAAATTTCTTATGTTAAATTTCAATGCAAGTCTTTGGCTTCTGGGATAGTTATTCCTAGCCTAACAATTCTATGATTTTTTATTCTAAACCTATTACACCTTTGGATATTCCTTTGTACGAATATATTGCTAGAACCTAAGCCCTTCTCAATTATCTATGAGGTAAAATAGGTTTTAGCATATTATCATGTATCAAACTTATTTTATTAAGATCCTAAGTGGATTATAAATGAAAGAGAGGAAGAGACAACATTTGATGTTTACAGACTGATGATAACTAAGGAAAAAGAAAAAAAGAAGAGAAAGAGAAAAAAGATTTCTCCATAAAATACATGTGGTTAAAGTGGACCAGATTAGAGTTGCTTAAGTTGTGGTGATCTTATAGGTTGGAATTTATGTCTTGAAATGAACATATGGGTAGATAATGTGATTGAAATCATTTTGCACATGTATATTTACATTTATTATTCTCTTGTTTGATTATAACATTTTAACCATTTGGGGTTGATGTGTATCTCTTGTTGATTTAGACAAGATAATTATAATCAATCAATAAAAATTTGATTATTAATGATTTAACAAAATTAGTTATAACTACGAAGTAGAAGTTTAATTATTAATGATTTGACAAATGTTGTTATAACTACTAAACTCGTTATAAGTTATATCGATTAATTTGAATCTCACATGTCCATCATTAATCTAAAGAAGCTACAATTATGCCAACAAAGTGTTTGGCCTTGACAAACTAATTTCCAAGAGAATGGCTTCAAGGAACCAGTGTCAAGGAGTTGGCCAGAGGGTTCTGACGTCTAGTTACTAACCTAAAATTCTAGCCTCGAAGGTTTGTCTTCAAAAGACTTAAGTGTGATTCACCGACATTCATCATCATTTGACTATGATTTGAATTATCAACGAAAATTTAGAGGATGAATTTTTTTTGCGATGGAAATAAGAAACAAAAGAAAAAGATTCAAGGAAAAGTTGTTCTAAATTAAAAAAAAAATTGGATGGAAAAAAATTAGCATAATGAGACCCTAGGAAAACAATAATACCTATTATGAAAAAGATTTTTTTTAATTTATTACCATAAATTTGTTGCTAAAGATGGGCAGGATATACCCATATGCTTATCAAAGGCTATAGAAAACTAATAGTAAAATGAACTAGTGGAATTGCCCAAAAAAAGATTCATGTCCATATATAAATAAGCTTTTGAAAGCAAGAAAGAAAAACTAAAGCAAAATGTACCAACGAAAGATAAAAAAAATTATTATTTATAATAAGATAACATGCCCCATATTTGGATGGTTATTTTTGCAAAATTTTTTAATAGAAATTATAATAAGATTGATTAAGTAAAAGCCTTAGTTATTCATAAAAATTATAATATATAGTTCTATTATAGATTCGTAAGATCAAAATAAGAAGCTTTTAAAATTTCAAATATGAAAAATTGATTAGGAAAAAATGTTATTTCTATTAATATGTGGAAATGCATGCGAAAAGAAAGCATATTTTGGCAAAGTCATTAATGTTATTCTAAAAAATAATAGAATAAATGTGTGAAAAAGATACTTTGATACTTATTCTTTAAGAAAAGGTCTTTCCTTGATTTCATTAATTTTAAAAAAATCATATGATATAATTCAAAGAGAAGTATTTTGAAAAGTCTTAAAAACAAATAAAAAAGTATCATAGTAAAGTTATTCTTGATCTATATAATAATAAAACAATATTGTATGGATTAAAAGAAGAATTGTTAAAGATTTATTTGATCACAATTGAAGTTCTTGAAAACTTTGTATATGAGCTTTATTTATAAACATATTTATTAGTCAAACTTTCTATGCCTTTTTTTGTGATGCTATAGCCATCGATAAGGTTAAAGGAGCTATAGTCCAATTGTCGTTATGAAGATGATATTGGAGTGGTTTTTTACATTAGTAAATCTAAAATTGAATGTAAAATATAAGTATAGTCAACATAAGAATAGAAAAGATTTAAGAGATTATAATTACTGAGATTCATCCCTCTAATCTATGCTCCAAAACATAAAAAAAATTATAAGGATGAAATAGGTTACACAAAATAGTCTATATTATTAGAAGATTAATAATTTATCATGAAATTGATAGTTATATATAATATCAAATATTAATATAAAATTCAAACATACAAATAGAATAATTATTATAAAAATAAAAACATTGAGATGAATGAATAATTTAATTCAAAAAAATATGATTAAAAATAAGTATATTAAAAAAATAGATTTAATATTGATTGTGGCTATGCTTAGAGAAACATTTTAAATACCATGAACATATTAAATAAATGTCACTTAATATACTTATAAGGTACAAGATGTTTGAATTTTCATTAAGTAAATAGAGGAATTGGTTGATTAAAAATGGCAAAGATAAGAAACTACTAAAAAAATATTTGATAAACAAAACGTCACAACGTCGTATGATTCATTTAACTTGTCTTATTTAGTGTTACTAATGCTTATTGTTCTCATTCTGGTCTCTAAATCCACAAAAAAGAGTTATAAACACTGTTATATTCAGCTGATTATTGACGAACAAAGACAGCTGCTCTAAAGAATAGGAACTCTACCACCTGGTTTAATAACTTTTTACAACCACATATGCTTAAAGGCAAAGTTATGGCAAATTATGCAATCTTTGTTATAACTACAATGGTAGTAACCTCAAACCATGGATAGAAGCAAGCAAGCCAATGCACCAACACACCCACATGAAATAAATGGTGCCTATATCCGTTAAGTTTTGTTAGCTCAACGAGTAATTAGCAATCTGTTATTTTGCATTACGTGATAATATACAGATAATTGAAGACAAAACAAACAGTTAATATCATTTTATGAATGAATTACATTATCTCCAATGCACGTCAAAAAAAAAAAAAAAAATGCACGTCAAGATTTTTACAATTTCTACTATAAAGATATTATTTTATTTGCATATTTGTGCAGCTTTTCAGAAGTTATATTTTTCGAATTCAAAACCATAAAAATCTCTACAAATGCTTTTATCTAAAACTTTATTTAAAAAATATCTTTTTAAACTCACTTGTATGCCAAAAAGAACTCTGCAAGAGTACTTGTTCACTCATCCAACAGGCGTTCGAGCTCAGCAAAACCCTCAGCATCAGCGGGTACTATTTGATAGCAGGGACCCATTCCTGTGTTATGGTAAAATGCTTGCTTCTGGGCATCCCATTTGCCCACCAGCTCTTCAATCGTTTCACTTGCCGGACTTATGTTCTCTGCTATGTGTTTTATGTCTTCAACATCCATAGAATTGCTGGCTTCTGTAGAACAACAGAGGACAAGTGAGTTTATCTCATATGGTTTAACTTGTAGCATTTTATAGCAATACATCCCTCGACAAAATATAGGCAGACGACAGGATTGTTAGCTCGAACTTGGATTTCTAGAATTAACTATTTACTGATTAATGAAATGCAAATGGATGGTTCCTTTAATGCTCTGGTTTCAATTTTGGATGGAACAATAGTTGGTATAATTTTATGCATACACTTTTGATCACAAAGATACTTATTTTAAATAGTATTAAACAGTTCAACAAATTCTATTCATTTCATAAAAAAAATAAGGAATACACATACCATTATGTTATTTTAACAATTTAAAACACTTTTTTACCTGCATGATATATATATATAAATACATAACACTCTTAAATATTATTTTCTAAATAATTTTTTAATCAATTTAACTTTCAATAAAAATTATGTCAAACACAACCTAAAAAAATTGTTGTAGTGAAAGAAAACAAAATGACAAGATGACTTGAAGGCACCTACACATGTCTCAAAAAGTTGTAATAAGATTTAGAAGAGGCGTAAATAATATTTCATTTTCATGGTTTCTTGTTTTTTAGCTCTTGTTCTTAGATATCCACTACAGTAATCTTCAAGGAAATCAAATGTACTTGCTGTTTGTGTGCATGCTATTGTTGTTTACATAAACTCACATTTAGATTATTTACACTAGATAAACTACAACTTGCTGATGCACCTTCCATTCTACCTAGCTGCTACCCCAAATTTTCAGCCACCTTCCTTTCTACCTAGTTGCTATCCCAAATTTTCAGCATATGATCTGTTCAAGATGACTACAGCTGTGCTAAATGGATAAATATTCTTTTTCCGAATTGTTCTTTGGGCCCTAGGCTTCATTGATTCAAACAACGCTTCCCTATGTAAACAAGCCTGCAAAGGGCATATTTGCATCCTCATTCTTTAGCAATCTTCATCTGTTGCATTGTTTCCTAAGTCTTTATTCAAATTCTGCTTTTTCATGAATAAGAAAATTGTTACATCATCTTTGTATTTGATGAGTTAAGTCATAAATATTAAATATTTTGTTATAATAGATTTATTTAGTATAAATCAGGTTCATTTATGAAGAACAAATTATATAATTTTGAAAATAATGAATTAGTGGTCGTCAAAACATCTTGAAATGTTCAACGAACTTCAATGATTGAAGATATGCACATCAACATTAAAAGGATTTTTTTTATTATAAAATAGAATGTTAACTTGTTAATTATCAATCATAAAGAACATTTTTTATTTATATCACTTTCAAACCATACTAAGCATCTTAATTATTCAATCATTTTCTTGATTTATGAAATATATAGAATTCTATTTTCATTCACTTAACCAACCCTAATTACTTCTTTTAATCACAACTATTTGATTAAATCTTATGCATCTTTACTAAATTTCATATTAAGTTTAAATTTTGATCAAATTAGAAAAATAAAAATCTATCAAAAATAATTATATTAATTTTTTATAATTTTAAAAAAAGAAAAAAATATATCCTAAGCTACAACCCCCAACATGGCCCCAATGCAAAGCACTTGGGCCAACCAAACTCGAGTGGGCCTAGGAAGCCATGGGTCAAGAGATCAACTGGAACCAAGTTAGGTCGGAACCGAACTTGGTCAAGGTGCGCGTGCAGTCTTGAACCCGATTGGGGTAAGGCAAAGGAAGCATCGAATCGTGTAAGACTTATATGAAGTGTGCAATGGGGAGGGTAGAACCGGAAATAAAAACCCGTAATTCTACGTGTATGCGAGTGGCCTAAGTGATGAAATTCCGAGCACACAAGGGGGGAGCTAACCCCATGTACCAACTCACATAATGCGTACGCAACAAGCTTAATAAACGACAAGCTGATACATTTTAGCAATGTCAGACAAAAGTCATCGGTGCCTATATGCTCCCAAGCTACGAGAGAATTAACGAAGCCAGATCGTGCATTTTCGCAATAAAACGATAGAGATCAAATCCTCCTCTTAAACAAGGATCATGATCTGTCTTACTGTCCATTCAACAAGCCCGATCAAGCCGTCATGATTGATTCCGCCTTTGCAAATGATCTATCTTTGATCTGAAAGTCCATCTCTCTATTTTGAATCCTATGACTGAGATCATTCCCATATTTATTTTTGATAAATCGAACAATCCAGATCTCATCTGATATGATCAGATGGCCCAGATCTAATTTGTTTTGATCCAACAATCCATAATTCAACCGCTTTTATATTCGTTGATCTAATAGTCTAGATCTTCTTTGATTGGATCCAACGACTTTAGTTAATCCCGTCTAATGGCTATTTCACTAGACATTATTCGAGTCGTTGCACAAGTTGTTTGAAAAAGAGTTTTTAAGTTGTTCGACAACAGCCTCTAAGTGTGTTTTTTCCTAACTTTCTAACAATCATAATCAAAAATTTTCTATAAAAACTCAACCTTCATGAATAAAATAGCCAATAAATGTGAACCAAGCTTTGAGATCTCAATAGAACACTACGTGATATTCCATTAATATAAAATCTACTATAGCACACTATGACTTAGTATTTCTCAAAATGCCAAATTCCAGCCAAGCCTAACACTTCTAAGCTTTCATTTTCTTATTTCTCTTCATAATTTTGACTTTTTTATGTCTTACTCTATTCAACAACAAGCATAAGAAGATATACTTTGAATCAAAAATTTTCTTACTATATTTTTTTTCCTCTTTGAGTTAGGTGGCCTGACATTTGCAAGAGCTCAAGCTCAATTTGATTTCATTAAAAAACCAATGGTTTAGATCGCAGAAGCCCAAGCTATAATTGAGCCTACAAAAGCTAGTAAGTTGAAAGTTAACCATAAAGAAAACCTCAAATTATAATTTTTTTAGTAGAATTTTTCTCGACCTCGGTTAAGAATAGATGTAAATTATAGTTTGAACCAAATCACATAAAAATGTTGACATACATTTTCAATTTTTTTAATTATAAAAATTTAAAATTATATATATAAATTTAAACATCAATGTTTTTTATAAAAAAATATTTTTTCTAAAGACTTTTTTTAAAATAAATATGATCTAAAAATTTAAAAAACAACAAAAATATTTTAAAACCTACAATTCACCTCCCTCTTATGAGATTTGCACAAACTGTTATTTCTTTAAAAATGTCGAAGGACCTTTATCATCATAATTTGATAATACTCTCAAAAAGTATCAAGGAGATTTAGCAACCAATATCCTATTGTGAAGACTACCAAGCCAATGATCTTGGGTAACAAATATGAGTTCTCCAAAAAAACACTATTTAAGTGTTAAGTTAGTGCTACTAGGCAAGCCATTCTAGGTTGAACCCAAATTTGAGCAGTTTTTCCATTTGGATGTTGATGGCTTCTTATTTGTCATGCTTAAAAGGTATTTTCTTTTGTTTCACAAAAATTGACCCATGTTTTATGATGCAACAATGTTTAGCTACTTTTCTTCTAACTCCTTCCATATCTATCAATGACCACACAAAGATGTCAGAATAATCTATCAAGAGCAATATTGTGGCAACCTTATATTGTTTATTAAGATCAAATGAAGTATAGTATTAGAGGTATATTTTTGGTCAAAAAGTTTTGATATAATGCCACTCTAAGGTTCTACACTCTCCTTAACATTGCTTGTAGGCAACTCTAAATTTCCTTCTAGGATGCTAAAGTAACACCTTAAGATTAAATAAACCCACCCCCAATTGTCACAAAGCTAAAGGTTTTTGAGAACATCAATTGAAGATGCATCATGGAGAATATGATCCCAAATTGATTTGAGATTACCCTTGTCAAGATGCAATTGTAATCAAAGTTGAATCTCATGATGATGAATTCCATCCTATGCATCACTAAACTTTGCCCAATGCGAGGCACAAAAATTCCCTGGAGTCAAACTACCACCCCCAAAAAAACTAAATAAGGGACCATAAGTTCTTTCTAAGGTTCATTCTCTCAAAAGCAAGGAAAAAGAAAAGATTAGTAGAACTTCCAAGCTTAATGAGTAACTTCAAGACCTCTAACTTGGTAATGTTGATAATCATAATGATGAAATCATCACAAATACTCCAAAGTGGCAGAAGGTGAGCAAAACCTAGGGTTATGGGGAGCTTATTAGGAAAGTTAGGAGATACCAAGTAGATAGCCTCTTCAATGTGAAAGAACATGACAATGTCAAACAACTTCCCAAAATGACATAAATCATGTTAATGGGCCCTTCTCCTTGTGAACGATGAATAAGAGATTGGAAATGGTAGATTTAAAGATGCTTTACTTCTAAGGACCTCTAGTGAGATTCTAGTGCTTAGGCATCTTTTCATGACTGTCTCATTCATGCAGCTTTCCTTCTTATATAAAAGTCAACCAACTATTTCTCTAAATTTCTTGCACTCCTCCATGTCACGCTCACAATCAAAATACCATTTGCCATAACCAATCCTATCACATGATATTGAACCTATCTTTTTATTGTGAGGTTGTGTATCTGGGAGATGGAGCATCCCCTCTCCTGAATTGATACTATGACCACTCGGTTTCTCAA
Organism: Vanilla planifolia; assembly: GCA_023846275.1. NCBI lineage: Eukaryota > Viridiplantae > Streptophyta > Magnoliopsida > Asparagales > Orchidaceae > Vanilla > Vanilla planifolia. Next base: position 24,443,519 of record CM043874.1, on the reverse strand, counting down.
CACAAACAATAAATGATTGTTTGAATAAGTTAGATTAGCAAAATTACAACTTTCAGCTTCCAACTTCTAACTCAACTTTCCGTTTAATTTTCAGGACCAACTCCTGTTAAAGACCTCTAAAGCTATGACAAAAGGCTAAACATCCCTTTTTCCTTTTTCTTGCTTCCCTAGGCTTCATGGACTCCAAAAATTAGCTTGGGTTAACCTATTTAATATTCACCTCCCAATTGTTTTACCTCTAATTTCAGTTATATATTTACTCTGGATGCCGTCTTCAGTTGATTAGGATCACCCTTCCTTTTGTGCACGTGCTATGAGAACTTCCAAACTACAAAGTTCAGCTTCAAGAAACATAACAATATACATCCTATCCGCAACCCAAGCCTCCAACTACACCACCATCCTCATCGTAAACAATAACCATCCTTTTTGCAGAGTATCAAAGTGGTATCTAAGCCTCTCGATTCTATATCAACACCTGTTTTTCCCAAGCGTTAACAACTACCATGTTAAAGTTTATATATATCTATGTACCCATCAAGATTGAGACAATGTTGAACATATTCAAAGTCGTAAAATCTTGCAGAAGAATATTAATTTTCTAGTTGATTCAAGCTATAAAAAGCTTCAATATTGCCTAAATGTACATAAGATGGTTAAAAAGTTTTTGCATATGTAATCATCAACAAGCAAAAACATACTAGTTAACCTTCATACTAATAGACATCATATGCCTAATATGTCTTTTAATCCCCAAACTCAAATATCATAACAATTTTGACCTTAAATAAACAATATGTTTAACATTTATTCAACATAAGCTTCCATCATAGTTATCTGACATAATTTAAAGTACATAAATGAAATTTGAATAGAACTACCACAATTAATATTTAGTAGCTGCTAAAAAAGTATTACAGAAGTATATCATACAGCTACATTTTGATCTTCAAATGATCCTTCTACACAAACATAAGAAAAAATGACCTAATGTTCAAATTTATCTATTTCTATTACTACAAAAGTCACATTGGTCACTCAATAGCTTAACTAAAAATTATATAAGATTTATTCAAAATATTGTCATCAACAAGTTGCTGAAGTTCTCTGAATTATAAGTTCATGAAGTTCTCTAGTTTACATGCAGCCCCAACCTTTTATTTTCAATGAAACTTATTGCAGATGACAAATTACTTCTGTAACTCAATAATAGGTCAACTTTCACTCAGAGCTTAGACTCGAATACAATTATTTAATTACAGTAAATAAAATTATTCACTTCTATTTACTGCTCCAAAAATCATATTAGCCACACAACTTAGCTAAAAGACGACATACAAGCTTTACTCAAACTGTTATCAATAAGTTCAAGAACTAGTTGTGGCCCCGATGCTTTAGCTTCAAAGAAAGTTGGTAGGGATGGCAAATTGCTCCTGTAACTCAATACTCAGTCAATTTTCAGTCTAATCTTAATCATCTCATATCGAGTAGGAATGTAACCCAAGATCCAGGAAGACCCAAAAATAACCCAACTCAACTAGAATTTACACTATGATAAAAAATTAATAAAAAGAACAGAATGAGTTCAACTGAACAAACAATCTTTTGGAGTACTTCAGTAAAATAAGACTAGATTTTGTGTGGATGAGATTCACTGAAAGAATTTATCAATTCTACATTCTGAAAACATTATATGTCATGAGTTTATTTGTATATGCAACACGTTAATGCAAGCTCCATATTACATAGTGGGTTCACAACCAAGGACAACATACTTATTCAGCAGGGTTGTCTATCTTCGTGAAAGTAATGATAACTTCTTATTTCAAATAATACAGCATTGTTCAACATTGCTAGGCAAAGTCTTGATGGCAGAAGAATACATAACAGTATCGTAGTTGCATGAGAAAGTTTGATTGACAAGATATTTGCATAAATTTCATATTTAAATAAAAAAATTGTTTCTGAGTGCAGCAGATTTTGCATGAATATAAGTTGTATCTTATGTCAAAAGAAAACATATGATATCACATAAAAATTACAGTACTATGATTCTTAAGTTAAATGACTGAATGCCTTGAATGCTTCAAAATATCATTACTTTAGCTCTTGCATATACCAAGTGAAATGGAGGAAATTATTTAAAACAGATACCTATGATAGCTTCTTCCTTTGCTTTTGCATATTCCGTTGACAATCTTTTGAAGGATTCAAGATCAAGTTCCACACCCTACAAGGTATGAAGCCATTTTTCAGAAAGCTGGCAATGAAATTTATATCTCACTATCTACACCTGTAATGAAGCTTTTAATCTTATCAACTTGAAAACTTTCAGAGGTTCATGAAAGAAAATTGTTAAAATCCAAAAAAAAGGTTTTGTTTAACTTCTCTCAGTCCAGAGCAAATAAATAAAATTAGTTGAATTTTGGTCTTAATTTCCACTGATATAGAAGGCATATAATAGAACTCAGAGTAGTATTTTCAAAGGTCTTAGAAAAGAAACAAGTGATGATTACACATCTTAAAGTTACCAAAGGATGTGTAATGGAAAAACGATAATGTACAAACAAAAGAAGAATTAGCTCAAGATTTATTGATTACCGTCAATTCTTAACTTTTAAATCATCGTTCATTTGCAATAGTTGTGCAAGTTCTTATAATTAATTCAAGATATGATACCAATGATATATTGTTTATGTTAATGATATTATATTTATTATTTATTATTAGGACTAAGATGGGGGTTATATCTAATCTAAAATTATGAAAGATGACCTTCAAATCTAAGGATTTACTCCTTAGTAGATCTAAAACTGACTAAATAAAATTCGTACATACTCTAAGTAGCTATAACTATTACAATTGATAATTAAATATTGAATAACGAAATATTCATTCTCTTTTTGAAATGAAAAGATTCATTATCTTTGGATACTACCAAATTATGAAAAACAAAATGATAAGTATGTCAATAATTGAGATCCAAATATATTAGGGGAAAAAGAGCACTTCTAATTAGTTGTGTAACCAAAATATTTTTCTTAAAGATTGAGTTACAGAATATTATAATGATAACGACAATGTTATATAGTATTGAATGTTAGCATTTAAAGTACAATATACAAATAGGATACGTATTTTAAATTTGAGAATGTTAATATAAATAAGTAGTTAAGAGTGTTGTAAAGTTAAGGATGCTGCTATAGATAAGTGATTACATTTGAAAATGTATGATTAAAAACAAATGTATCCAAGAGATAGCTAGTATAGTATCGATTAAATATAATGTTAAGAAAATTTGTTTATATGATAAGATAAGAGCCAGGGAAACCCTTATCACATAAAAAAGAGATGGGAGAAAATCACAAACATAGAAAGAGTATAGAGTATAATAACATTAAATGCTTTAGTAAACTCCACTTTATGAAATTAGAATTTTTTATCATCATTGTTGTTATTGTTGACTTTATATAACAACTACACAAGACATAAAAAAAACTTAAATTTGTAAGGTCTACTATTCAAGATCAATATTATGTTTGCAGGAACAACTTCCTTTTCACATCAAAATTAAAGGACATCAAAAGATCAATTACAACTTCATGGACTCCATAGCTCATAGGTTGTCAATAGTAGATAAGGCCAATAGAGAGTGCACAAACATAATGCTAAAAATAGCAGGTCTTTCGATGAAGAACTTGAAAGACGAATCCTTGATTGCAATTGCTCTTTCATTCTTGCTCACATTCAAGCTATGATGGAGAGTGAGGCTTGATCAATTTTTGATGAGTGGCAAGATACTATATTACAAGGCAAACAATTACTAAAGCGCTTCTATCTATTAAAATAAACAACTGTATCAACTTACATGTAGAGCACACTTTCATGGTTTTCCAAGGCTAATTTACATATGTATTTCTAAAAGTTCATTGTCTTTAAGATCATACCTACCAAGATCTAACTCCAAGGTCTTCGAGAAATCTATTCTAGAATTTTAAAAAAATTATTTCATAAAAACCAACATAATTAACTGAGAAATTAGCCACAAATCAATCAAAAATTGCAAAAGAAATTTCTTTGGGAGTTGTTTTCCCATTCAATAGATATACTATAGTTTTGATCCCATTGGCACTTAATGTCATCTTTTATGTTACCTCTTGTGCTTCCATGTACCAAAATTCACAATATGCACATTCTATCTATTAAAATAATCAACTGTATCAACTTACATTTAGAGCACACTTTCATGGTTTTCCAAGGCTAATTTACATATATATTTATAAAAGTTCATTGCCTTTAAGATCATGCCTTCAAGGATCTATCTCCAAGGTCTTCTAGAAATCTATTCTAGAATTTTAAAAAAATTATTTCATAAAAACCAACATAATTAACTGAGAAATTAGCCACAAATCAATCAAAAATTGCAAAAGAAATTTCTTTGGGAGTTGTTTTCCCATTCAATAGATATACTATGGTTTTGATCCCATTGGCCCTTGGTGTCATCTTTTATGTTACCTCTTGTGCTTCCATGTACCAAAATTCACAATAAGCACATTCTTTTCATCTAATTTTGCTAATCTTCATGCCAAGAGCAAGCTTAATCCTCTTTCTTGAAGTTTATTTTGCTTTAACAACTCAAAATATAACATCTAGATCATGGGCCAACTAAAAAGAGAGGATCAATCAAATGAAACTTCATGCCCATAGTTTAGGAAACCCTAACACTTCCTCTGGTATCCTCCTTCAAATTCCTCAACTTTTGGTGCCATTTTTTTTAACATCCTTGCCCTTCTCTATCCATCTCAGTGGTTGAAAAATGTTTGTATTGGTGACAACTTCAAGTGGAGTAGAAGTTGCCACCTTTCAATAACTCTTTCTAAAACTAAAAACCTCCAAGTTCCTTCTCATTCAATATAGGTTTTGAAAGTGGGAGAATATTGATCTTCTCTTCCCGAAGGTGTGGGCAGCCTATGATACTAATAAATTAAAATAGATCATACATGATATCCTATTCCAAAATGCTAGTCGACACAATAGGAAGGGGAACGAACGTTACATTCTTCATAATTGTGTGGTCATTTATATACTTTCATTAAAAGCATTGTTTACATATGGCTTCTTGCTCTAAAATATAGTTATTTCAAAGATGATGGCACATCCAAAAGCTAATAATTACAACCATCACATTGCTATACTCCTCTGAGAGGAAAAGGTGTTGGCATTGTTTTTCCACCTCAACTTCAACTTTACATTAATCCAAACCAAAATATATGCAAGCATCTATATCATATTTCAACACAAATTTTGCATAAATCGGTTGCTCATCACAACACATGTTAAGTTCTAATAGCAAACAGCTCTTTCCTTTAGCTTTTTTTTTTGTGAAAAATCAGCATCCTTCGCTTTCATCATTGATATCAAAGAAAGGTTTTGACCCACCTCTTAGACATGCTATTGGAACGAGAAAATTAAATTGAACCACTTTCATAAGTCTTCCTCTTAGTGTAGTTTTGTTAAGGCAGCTAATCTTTTTTCCATCTAGTCTCTATCCTTCACCTCAATTTAGCATAAAATTGCTTGTTGCACTCATGGTGCATAAGTAAAAAAACTTCAATTCCTTCGCAATGAAAGAAGTGCAATACTAATGAATATTTGAAAAGGGATGACACCTTTAAATTGATCCCAATAAAAGCCTCCTATCACCTAAAATCATAGGCATATTCTTTTAATATTTGGCCTTGCTATTGTTGAAGTTTGTCCCTTCATCTCTTTTAGCATGTCTTTGTACTCCATAAGAGAAACTCTTAGTTAATAGTCCTTTGAAGTATCTATAATCATATTACTACAATGAACCCTTCTTACAACTTAAATTCAAGACGAGTAAGGCTCAAATGTACGAAGATCTTGTTATTTTTATTCTAATAATAAAGAAATTAAAATGTTTCAGTTAGCAAATCAATGGATCAAACTTCTTAGCATTAACCTCATCAGCATTGCCAGATACCTTGACTTTCAACTTTACTTTTCAAATGCTTCAATGCAGCTTTCATAGCAAGAAGTAGAAGGGTCAATGTCATCTTCACCCTCATCATTGAAGTTCATCCTTGCAGATGAAACTTATAGCCTTTCTCTATCTCTAATGTTTTATCCATTGTAAGGGGGAAATTTAGAATAAATTATCCATCTATCAGCATTGTATTCCTTCAACTTAGAGGTTTCCTCTACAAATAATACAGTGATGATTTTTAAGTTATAGTTGCTTCAGTACCACAATCACTAGTTACAGTTAGATATCAAAGTGAATAGAAAATAGTTAGTTTTCCAATGGAAACCTTTAGTTCTTACGTTAAAGTTCTCTGTCTTGAATTTTAATAAGAGTTTTTTATTGTGATTACCACTTGATAACCAAGTTCTTGGCTATGATAGAGATCTCTACAGCTCCCTTTCTTGATCACATTGAAGTAGCATTTTCATACACTCTGCCACGACGAAGGTGATGGAAATCTTGTTTCGTTTCCATCTGTCTCCCACTAATTGCTCACTCTCCAAGGATTTTGCACTCCCTTGACTTCTAAAGCAGTTTTATTGATGTCCTAGATCAGTCGGTTGGATTGATTTACAAGGTAACTAGTAAAATACTACCTTTATATATACATCTATACTAGGTTACATGCTTTAAAATCCTTTGGAAATCTATCTATAAAGCATTCTTAAGATCATGCTATAAACAATGTTGAAACAGGGGTTGGGCTGGGCCAATTTCAAGCTAAATGTGATGGCATCTCGATTTATGTTTCCCAAACGTCAAAATTGAAAAATGTGGATTGGCTTGAATACTTTTGCATTTCTTTGTCAAACTTGAACTCAATATTTCTAATTCTTTATTCAAAATCTGACATACACAAGTTAATTCTTTCTCACAAACTTTGGTAACCACATGAATCAATGTTTTCACATATATTGAAAATCTAATGTTATATTTAATTGAATAGAAAAGGTTGCATTAGTTGATCCTAGAATTGGACAATACAAAATTTGGTCAAAACTCTATAACGTTTCTTTGACAAGCTCGAGTTTGGTTACTTTTCAGTTTATTCTCTCATCTATTCTCTTACTTCCTATAACAATCTTGTACCCTACTCTCATTCCATGCTACCTCCCTCACTCCCTTTTAATCCCTCCAATTTTTCCTATCTCTCAAAATCTCTTGTTCTCTCTCTTATTTGATCTCATTCCCTCCAATTCTCTAGCATTAATACTCTCTTCTACACTTCTCCACCTCCCTTATTCTCTTATTCTTACTCCTTGCCAACCTCTTATTCTCTCTTTTTAGGCCTCCCCCCACACTCCTAAAACTAGGATTTAACTCTATGTTTAGCTATCATTACTCCTGAACATCTATTTACTAGGAGCTATTCAATAATCTTGTGGATACATTTATTTGTTGTTCTTCCAATTCAAGAGTAACCATTGATCTATTTTATTATCACTTTCTTTATTTGTAGCAACAAAAGACTTCCATTTCACCACTCATTTTCATCAAACAAAAGGATAAAAAATTCATCACAATCTACCTATCGTCCAAAAATAAACTATAGATCACAATAGCAAATGGGTCTCAATCTATCATCAGATAGCATTATAAAACACCAAATGGTCTATGTCAAGGCAAATACCAAAAAATTTCAAACCAAGGATCGAGCTCTATAAGCTGAAGCATCTTCAGATCCTTGTTTATATGACCATAAGGTAGAGAAAAAAAGTATGATATATTATCCATTCATTGCAAAAAAGATACTTACAAGGTTCATATGAACATAGCCCTCAATCCCACTGTTACCAAGTAATCTGTAAGTCAAAAAAAACCATTTTAGTGCCATGAAGAAGATTTCCAAATCTTTCAAAATGAACAATAGACAAATGTTGTGCTGAACATTTAAAATTTATTTCAAATTGTTTATGCATGATATAATGCTGAAGATGAAGAAAAGATTGAGAATGGGACACAGGATAATACTTCTCGTATGCACTTTGAAGATGCTTATCTTGCAACTTCTTAATTTCACTAGCTCTTTGTATAGCTGAAACATGTGAAATATCACTATAACCAAATAGAAACATGTTTTGATCAAGCATCCTTTTCACAAGAGCTGGTACAACGTGGATCCCATGTGCTTTTGCATCAGCAACCAGTGACTTGAGCACCTTTAGCTCTCCTGACACAATAACAGCACAATAAAAAAACATTAATATGTGAAAATCGTATGGCTTTTGCTGATCACAACCACAAACATTCAATAGGCAATATGTGAGAATCAAAAAGCAATATGCATGATATTCTGAGCAAGTAATACCTAGAGATAAGTATATCTTGAAGCAAGGTTTGTACGGTTGAGTGCAATAGAGACAATAAAGGCAGTACAATCCCCCCAATCTCTGAGACAGAGAAACTGATGAGCACATATGACCTGCAAAAGTTCTCAAAAATCGATAAAACCAACACAAATTTATATGATAGAAAAAGGAAAGATAGAGATATGATAATTTCTTTAAACTGTTGATTATTGAATACACACCAACTGTGCTTGACCTAGAATGAAAAGAACAACAAAAGCTAAGAGATTTAGAGCAAACCAATTGAATGGGAAAAAAGGGATTGCATGAAGAACGCTGAATTGGATTTAGGCCTTGCTTCATAAATATAAGAGAACTTTTTAGCCAACCACAGCCTTTTCATGTCTGACAACGTCTTTAAGTTTGCCTGCCAGTTAAAAACAATTATTTGATTTTCATGTGAATCGTCACAGGATATTGTTGCCATATTAAAGAACTAAAAAAACCTAGAAACTTCACCTGGCTAAAGTCATCCACGAGCTCATCAATGTCCAATTTGAAAGAGCTAAGGTCCATCTTTATACACGAAAATTAAACTCTTTTCTCTCATAAACTCTGCAACCAAATCTTTCTTATATAGTTGTGCTTGCATGCATGTTAACATTTAAAATGAAAGCCCACAAAATTTCATGAAATCTTAATAATTTCAAGTTATGCTCACTACAATGGAAGGAAATAAACAAAAATGTTGGAAGTTAGAAGAAAACCAGGCCAAGGAGATGGAAATCAGTATGAGAGAAGGAACATTGCACAATGATTATCTGCAGCAGTAGTGTCAGAAGGTAATAAAGCATCCACAGACCAACCAAATTCCATGTAGGAGGTGAAGGGTTAGGAGATCGAGGGCTCAATGAAGCAAAAAGGCATAAGAGAATGTTCTAAAAATCTGCAATAACAACCATACAACTGATGCAGTATGAAGAGCTAACAGGTCCATTCCACATTCAATAAAAGTTTCCTTGAATTTTTTTTTAAACTTAAATATTCTATATTCATTTACTTCAATATCAAAAAATGCTAAAGTTTAGGTTTTTTTAAACAAGTTCATGGAAAAGCACAAAAAGTATGTAAGCACAAACAAATTCACAACATTGATAATAACTTTCAAGGTCATTACCAAATGAACTACCTGGGGTTGCTAATATTTTAGTTTTTTTCACTAAGTCAGAAGATGCATAGGTCTGTTTAATGATGCTGAGTTTGGGCATGCAATTAATAGAAGTAGATTAAAATAAGTTCATGAATTCTATTTATCAATATTTTTTACTGAAGGTAAACTAAAAATAATAAATCTTTTTTCAAGTTTAGAATTGAATCAGAACAGCATTTGAGAGTAATCAAATTCAAAATATATATAATTACCTTCAAAACATTTATCGACAAAATTATTAAGAACCAAAAATACAATAAAGTTATCTTTTTGTTGTGAAGTTAAAGTGGAAGTATTCCAAGAATTAATAAGGATAATATTATCTATTGTATATATATAATAAACAAATTATAACACTATCCTCACGTTTTAACAGAAAAATAAACTAGCTTTAAATCAAATCTAATGCATCAAGAAAAACAAAGTACTATTTCAAAACCAAAGATTAGAAGTTTCCAACAGTCTTTTCTTATTATGGTACTATCAATTTTGACATAACCCCATTTTAGCTAAATATCATATTGATCTTTTTATTTTGATCCTATGTGCGAATAGTTCTCTCAAATTTCAAAATAATCAAATAGATCTATGGTCTCATTATCATAGTAATCAAATTCCTACCCTTCTTTTGTACCTAAATTATTTCGCAAAATAAGTTATAGAAGTTCTTATTATTTCTATAATTATACAAGTAGAACCCTATATTCCTATAAGGTTTTATAGAAAAAAGATAATTTAAGAACAAAAAAAATGTTAGAGGCCCAATTATTATATTAGCAAAACTACAAGGGCATAATTGACCATTCTAAAGACACGAGAGATCATTTGTGCATATGACAAAGTTAGATGGACATATATACGATTTACTACCTCCTCCCATCAAAGCTCCACACAAATTTTCTTATCTATTAATTATAATAAAACCCCATGACCAACTCAAAAGATAAGAACTTTAACATAATTCTATATCAAAATACCCTAACTTTTTTTAAGGAATAATTGAAACTTGGCAAGCAATTAATCATGAAATATTAGAGTTTTAATAAACATAAAGATACACATATGTTGCATAAAGTATGATATCAATCTCAACCCTTAATTTGTCCTTAGGCATATTTTCGTTTGTCCTAATTTCACAAGTAGATCCCCTAAGTAGAAATATCCCCATGAGGAATTTTTCATCAATCAATTATGCAATAATAAATAGGTCATTAAATTTAATATACATAACACATTTCCATAAAGTATTAAATACTTTGACAACCATTTTACAAGCATTCTTCATTACAACTATATTAGTCACATATCACAACAAAGAAATACCTTTAGTTATTACAGTTTTATTTTATCTCTTTGAAAAAGTCAAAAAAAAATTGTTTCAATACATCTTTTATTTCCAGTATCACATCCCAAACTCTGTTTACCAAAAGTTAATATGTTCCAACCGTACTTTTCCACCTCACAATTATATTCACCTCTCCTTTTTCGCACTGCAACCGTAAAAATAAATGATGCCCAGATTTACATTTTAAAAACTACCGACAATGTTAGAATACTTACTAAGAGAGCTTGGATCGACTTCTACAACTCCGAACATACTCCTTGTGCATCCTCTCAGGTCAAGCTCCAGCTTGAGAGCCTTCGAAAATTCGAAGAAAAACCTCACACAGATGAAAGAAACCAAAGGCACACCCAAGCCAGCGTCACCAGTCTTCCAACAATTACCTCAAACCACCGCAAATTTACGGCTGCTAACCTTTCTCTATTTTCTTCACCGGCTTCTCCTCACGACTCTGTAAATACAACTGCCATGCCTCTCACCATCGATGTCTCCCCTTTGCTGCTCTCCCTCCGATCTTTCGTTTCCTCTATCTCTAGCGCCATCGCCTTCTCCTACCCTCTCAATCGGCGCTCTGAACGGGTTCGACTTCGAGAAGGACCCCGCTCAACCAGTTATGTTGGAAAATTTTTAAAATAAATAATATTTTAGATTAAATTTTGTCAAAAATTTAAAAATATATATATTTTAAATTGTAAATAGAATAAATAGAAAATTATTAAATAATGATATTTAATTAAAGCTGTCACGAAGATATTTTCTATCACTAATTGATCCTTCTTGTTCTACAAGGCATAGACTCATAAGACATGTAAGTTAATAAATTAATATAAATTAAAAATATAATTTTTTTCTCAAAATTAATTAAATTAAAATTATAATAATTATAAATATAAAATACCAAAAAAAAATATTTTAATATTTTTTAAAAACTTAACAATAGAGATGATAATGTTTATGTGAGCTCACTGTCTATAATCAGAATATGATCTTATTTGAGAAAAAAAATATTATATTTAAATACAATAAACTAGGTTTATAATGTAATAAAAGAATCCTATAATAAATCTTTTTTTTTTTTTTTTTTTGCATGAATCAATCAACTATTACAATAGGCATTACGTTAATTTATTTTATTTAACAAAGTAAATTAGCATTCACTCGTAAGTTAAATAAATAATTTAGAAAAGATGTCGTTGATTCCCTTTTTACTAATGAGATATTAACAATTATGATATTCGATTAACTAATATTTTTAATTTTAATAAAAAAAATTTAGATGAATAACTCTGTCAAGAAAAAAAAAATGAGACTTTACAAATCGCAAGCACACATGTTAAAATATTGTGATTGCTCTCCAAAGAATAAAAAATATATAGATATACGAAAGTGAAATATAATATATATATATTTTAACATGTGTATATATTTATAAATTTGTATATATACATGTGAATTTTTTTATGCACATAAAAACAGTGAGCTTGCAATTATATGCTCATAGAATTGCACAAATATTATTATTTCATACACATATCTCGTCCAAATTATAAAATCTAATATTCATATTTGGTGCATTCCTTTATATGCATTATGATACAATGTTTATGTCACATTATAATGTCATACTATAAACTTTTCGTATAGTTAACATATTCTAAAGAAGAAAGTTTTTGTCATATTGTTTGAAGAGTTTAGGGTTTAATTAATATTATTATTGTCTTATTTTTGTATTATTATCTATCATAACAAATACAAATGTGATCATGAAAACATTAATATTTATCATATGATAGAAGATATTATTATTTTTAATTTTGATATTTAAAACTTTGTCTTAAGTCGTACTTGCTGTTATTTTCTATTAAGCATGTTATTATTTTTAATTTTTATATTCAAAGCATTATGTTTTAAACAATCATATAATGATATTTTTTATTCTATCTCATTCATTGATTTTTTAATAATTTTTTGGTTTAATGAACATGGAATTAAACTCCTGATCATATGTTTCCTTTTTTAAAGTTTATCAAATCTTTTTTTTTGAATTGATTATTTTTAAAATCTAGTTAATTATCTTCTTTTAGAATGATTTCAGGAGTTTAAAACTTCTATTATCCATATTAAATAGTTTTTTTTTTACTTTATTACTAACAACACATAACTTTGACAAGTGTTCAGTAGTTTATTTATTTGGTCATCACTAATAATACATTTTATCAATGCTTATTGTCCTGTGTTAGAAGAAAATATTTTTCAATCTTCATAAATTGATGGCGTTGTGCCCATTGATAGTAAATAATATCTTGATCTCGTAAATATAAATTTTCTAATATAATTTGACAAACATCTAAAAGTACAACTTCACAAATAACCTTATCAGTATAGTCTTTGATAAAGACAAATTTTATCTTGTATTATTTTTCAACTCTCATCTCAAAGTCTTTATGAATCTATCTTAGAGAATAGAGTCATTATTTTTTAGATGTACTATAGATATTGACTTTAACCTTTTCACAAAACTTTTAAATATTATGGTCTTTTTGCATTCAAAGTTGATAATAGCACTCACAAGCTCTTGCTTCACTTGCGTTCTCATGGTGAAGAATTTTTTTCTTTGATTTATTTCATAAGATATGTCTTTTGGAGTTATCATAAAAGATAAGATTTCATTAACTTGTAACGAAGTTTCTCATGTGTCTTTTTTATCTCTAATTTAATAAGTACTTTATCATTTTTAAATTTTTCTAGAAATAGTTTAGGATATAATTTTTTTATTATATGTCTTATCTTCTTACCATGAGCATAATACTTTAGGATTTTGTTAATAGAAAGAGTGTTATTAGTTGTGGCTGCAATAAATTTTATTGGACAAATATATACTTAGACTTCTTGGTATGTCTTATGGTTTTATCTCATAATGTTCTTTTTTTAGTAGCCATTATAAATCTACTAGCTTACTTTAAAGATTAAATAAGAAAAAATAATTCAATGGTAATAAGATAGTACAGACCTGTAATACACTTTGATAATGTTTGCATCGCTTCAATAGGTATTCTCAAGCTCACGATTTAACACCAAAATTCTGTAGTATATTCCTACACCATTTGTCATTATTAATTTCATATATTATATCACTCTCTTTATATTTTTCTTATGTAACTCATAGGATAAAATTTTTCTTATATTAATTTTTTAAGTTAGCTCTATGTCTGATGCAGGATGATATGCCAAAATCTATTTTAGCTTATAGATAATTGAAAAGAGTTTAGATTCTAGTAATATATTCATACAAGAGCCTACTCAAATGTGTCATAGGCTTAGAATATAAAATCATAGAATTGTAAAGTAAGAACTTTCTTATAAGTGAAGATTTGTACTTATTTTAACATAGGAGATATCAACCTAAAAGAAAAATAGTTTTATCAACACACACATAAGCGCTCACGTTGGTAATGAAGTGGTAAGGTATACACTCAAATGGAGTTCATAGAAAGCCAAATAAGAAATCACACGGTCACATGCACTAATAAGAAAATTAGATATGAAGATTACATTTCTCGAAAGTTGAAATAAAATAATGAAGAACTTCCCTAGTGGTTTGACGCTTTTGTGAATGTTGGATAACAGGTTAAGATCTCTCCTTTTGAGCATCTCGCTTGTCTTCTTAGGATACATCCAAAATCACTCCATCATATTGTTTGCACACAACACACTTATAGCAAAAAGTTTAGCGACAACATTTCGTTACTTTATTAAAAAAAATTCATCATGTATAACATGGTAAGCATCCCTATTTATAGAGAATTCAAAGTTATAATAGTAATTTGTTAACCTCAAAATATGAAATAATATTTAAGAATACTAAAGGACAAAATTTTAGAATTTTAAAAGATATTTCAAATTTTAAAAGTCTCCACAAATTACAAAATAAATATTCTAGAAGAAAACTGACTTAAAAAACTTTAAAATTAATTAATATAAGTAATTTCCAAGAAGAATTATGCATTTTGGGAGATAACGATGAGCAACGAGTTGGCATGGTGTGCGATTGGTGTGGCACAGGTGAGAAGCACATGACATTTTCTATAGGTGTGGCGGTTAATGTGGCATGGATGGAGAGGTGTGAGATGTTTTGGGCCTTTCGGTGGGCGACACGAATGGTGCCACACAGGCGAAGAGGTACATGATGCTTCGGATCAGTGCGGGTCAAATTAAATCAGTGCAGATGATGGTTTAATGCATGTTATTGGGTCTAGCGTGATCGTGGATAAGGTTTACATAGGTCAAGGGGGTTATCGAGTTTAGAGGGTTTGTGCTGGTCGAGCAGGGCTTTTAAGTCAAGGCAATGGACAACGATGGCTACTAATGGTAGCAATAATGTTGATAGATGGTAGCAGATGACAGCAAACAATAGACGATAGTAGAAACAGCCCAAAACTTAATTTTAAGCCTTTTTTAATTAATTTTTAACCATATTTTATACTGATCAAATTGCGAGATAGTCGAAGGTATCTTTTGTACTAAAAATAAAGCTAAAAATATTTTAAAATTTGTCAATTGATCTTCAAATGACTTAAACTAAAGTATTGATAAAAATAACTTAATTAGCTAATAAAAAATAAATTAAAATACATAATAAATAAGGGTTAGTTATAATTGAACTATATAATAATGATGATAATAGAGACTAATGAAATGTAGATAAGTCAATTCTGACATGGCTCTGAGTCCAAATAAGATTAATATGCCTCCAAGTGAACCTCTACATGATATTCTAAATGTTATCGCATCATCCTCCCTAAGTAGGAAAGAGTTCAATTGTGTGGAGCTTGGGTGAAATCTTTGATACTGGTCTAACATTATTTGGTTTAAGTGATGAAGCTTCTCCTTAGTAATTGAAGTGTCATCGAAAGTAAAATGGCCTTGCTAACATATCAAAATTCTTTTTTGTGCTTGATCCTGTGTGAAAACTATTTGATCATCTAAGATTTGTTTCATTGGATCTCTTAACTCACCAGATGAAGCTAAATGTATCAGTGAGACAAATGCACTTAATAAATGATGGTGAAGGCTCAAAAAACTTATTAGATATTTGGTGTAATTTGTTATAAGATAAAAAATATTGAATATTAAAGGTAACACTTATTTTATAATCTTTAAGTAAATCTAAAACAAATGAATTGATACTTAATTTTTCATAATTCTAAATGATTTAACATCACGAGCATAGAATTTTCTAAGGATTCTCGGTAGAAATCTCTCAGACCTTACAATGATCATCACATAATCACCATTAGCAAATTCTTTAAATTATCTATGAGCATCTAATAATCATTTATATATTTTAATATTTAAATTAATTTTTTATGTAATGATAAAATATAGTGAGTAAAAGACTTAATAAACTCAAAAGTACAAAAATCATGAGATAAGGGAATCAAATTAATAGGACACTAAAAAAGATTTTCAAAACAAATTTTAGAAGAACTCAAATCTATTGTTCTATTAAATAAAATTATTATAAGCAAATTTAGCATGTGGGAATAAAAAGATCCAAAGTTGGAACATGTTCCTTTATTAGGCTATGAAGGAAATTACTTAAGCTTCGATTGACTAACTTTTTTTACTTGTTTGTCTATGGATGATAAGTTGATAAGAATTTAAGTTTGGTTCTCATTAAGTGCCAGAGTATTTTTTAAAAGTAGCTAGTAAATCTCACGTCATGATCTGACACAATTGTTAAAGGTAAGTAATGTAGTTTCATAACTTTATCAAGAAATAACTTAGCAATATAGGAGGTGTCTAATGTCTCATGGAAAGTTATGAAATGAACCATTTTAAAAGACCTATCAATAACTATAAATACAAAATCATGTTGGGTAATCTTAATACAAAGTTTATACTTATATCTTCTCAAGATTATTGTGGTATAAGTAATGGTGTATATACATCTTAGGCATAATTACCTAATTTAACTATGACTTAAGTTCTACATTGGAAAACTATTGATATAGATTGTTAAGATAATTTTGGCTAATAAAATAGAATAGCCACATCCCTTATGGTTTTATCAAGACCTCCATCATGTATTTCCCGAACAAGAAAATTCCTAAAAGATGTGTGTGAAATGCAAAGTCAAGATCCACAAAATAAAAACCCGTCTTTTAAATAATCATCATCATAAACTTTAGTGGTTAAAGTATTGACTTCGTGATAAATGTCATTTAAGTTAGGGCAATCGCCATATAAATTTTGGATGTGTTTAAATCCAAGAAAACGTACAATCATTCTTGATAATAAACAAATTTGACGACTTAATGCATCTGTTACTTTATTCTCCACTTTTGGCTTATGTTTTTAAATAAAAGTAAATTATTGTAAATAATTAAACCATTTAGTATGTTGAATATCTTTTAAAGGTGAAAGCATTTATAGCATGTCATTCAAAAATATATATACAAATTTTCTTAACAAGGGTTAGAGTATAGGTGATGGTGTGTGTAAACAATAAAGGTTTTCTTAATTTCACAAACTAGATAATCTCACCACTAACTATATCCCTCTCAATCTTGACTAGTAAAATGATACTAAGTAATTTTCTTATTCCTTTATCTTTTTTTGAAGTATTTGAGTTAGAAATTTTTTTCAAGAGAGATGATGGGTATAATGTGATCTTTTTTTATATAAAAATAGATGTATTGGCTCTTCTATTTAAGATATCATCTTGATCATATAACTAAGGTCTTCTTCAGATAAAATTATCTATTTGTATTGAGAAAACACCATATAATAATTTCTCAGAATATTGATAAAACTTTAATAGAACACAACACCTTTAATGTACGAAATTTAAGGTTTTGTTGATCAAGATGTGGTGTATGCATAGGGATGGTCTATGAGTATTAAACATATCCTTTTGGTAATGTTATTTCATTAATACAACTATCACTATTTATAATGATCTTATAAGGTCGTTCTTTAATTCTATGAAGGTACTAAAGATGTTAATTTGTCACTAATGTTTAGATAATCTTAGTGCAACTAAAGTACATCTCAAAATAGTTATGAGAAGCCCAATAAAGTAAAGATTTTTATCTAGTACTTATAATTCTTCTTTAGCTTCTTCATCTAGCTATATAATCTCCTCTTTCTTAACTTCAATGCTACCTTCTAATTCTTCTTCTATGTTTATGTGTAGAGCTTTCTTAAGACATGATACTACAACATGCCTCTCCTGTGATAATGATAACACTCAACTTTGAAACTAATAGATGGTTGGTGTGAGGGTTGGATTTAATGGACTAGTGGTATCAGTGGATGGGCATGAGTTTCTTATGGAATATAAGTAATAGAAATAATGAAAATTGTGATACAAGTTTGATGACAAAACGTGGATGAAGGAATCTCACTCTTAAGGGCAATCGATCCTCCAAATTTTTCTATATTATTGACTACTTTATGTATTTTCTAAATAAGTAACATTTTTTAAGTATAACTTAGCATGAATAGATTCTCTAAGCTCAACTCAAAATCAAGACAATACTATTCGATCCAACTCTTATACGTTACATCTAAGTAGTCCTCAAATTTAGTAATATATTCATCAATACTCTTTAAACCTTGGGATAAATATTTTCATTCATCTAAAAGTTCAGCTAAATAAGAGGTGGATACATATTTAGCTTGTAGATAAATCTTGAGTTCTTCCTATGATGGTGGTAATATGTGATCTTTGTCAAAACATTACTTTTCTAATATGTGAATAAATAATATAGCATATGATATGAGCTTAATTTTTATAAATTAATACTTTTGATGCTTACTAAGATAATACTAATCAAAATAATGCTCTATTCCTATTTCTTAATCTTGATATACTCTAGGGTCTAAATTATCATCAAATATAAATGCTTCTATTTTAACCTTATTAACCTAGTGATCGTCATCTCTACTATGTCTTTTATCATGAGTATATGAAGTATCTTAACTCCTTGGTCAATATTTTAGTTTGTTAGATTCATTTTTAAGAAATATTTTCTCAACTTCAAAGTCACTTGTTATATACCAACTTAATTTATGGGTTCTACCCCTATCTACTATCTCTATATTATTTTGATCAGTCTAAGTATGTTTCTAAGATTGTTCTTAGTTCTTGTATTGAATGAGTTAGTTATAAAATTATATATTATATTATTATGTCTATGAGTGATTATGTAGGTTGAGAATCATATATTTTATATTATTTTTTAGACTTAAAAATCAAAACTATTAGGTTGAAAATAAAGTTTTTAATTTAAGATCATAAAAAAACAAATAAATCTCAAAATATAATAATAAGAGATCATATAAATAAAAAAATATTATAACATCAAACATGAAAACAAGATATATATATATATATATAATAACTTTTAGCAATTAAAAACAACTATACAAAATTAAAAGATACTTGTTTGGCAATAAATTAAAATTATGCAAGTTCTTAATATTAACCATGCTTTGATACCAAAGTTAATGTAAGATGATATGTTGTAATCTATTTTATCTCATAGATAATTAAAAAGGGCATAAGTTAAAGTAATATATTTGTATAAAGTCCTATGCAAATATGTTATAGGTTTAGAATTAGAAATCTTTAGTTCACTAGGTAAAAATTTTCTCAAAAAGCTAAGACTTACACTGATTTCTACATATGAGACCTCATGTTAAAGGAAAAGTGGTTTTATCAAAACATGCAAATACTTATATTAGTAATGAAGTGATAAGGTACAAACACAAGTGAAGTTCTTAGAAGGACAAATAATAAATCATATGGTCATATGCACTAATACGAAACTTGGACGTGACGATTAAGTTTTCTAAAAGTTGAAATAAAATGGTAAAAAGCTTCCCTGGTGGTTTGCTGCTCTTGTGAATGTAAAATAATGGGTCAGGATCTCTCTTTTTGAGCCACTCGCTTATCGTCCCAAACACCTCCTGAATCATATCAAATTATTCTCACACGATAACTCGTAGCAAATAAGCTTAATGACAACACTTCTTTACTTCATTAAAAAAATTCATCATGTACAATATGGTCAGTATCTTTATTTATAGAGATATTAAGGGTTTACTAACATAAAAATATGAAATGGCATTTAAGAATACTAAAGGATATAATTTTGAAAATTTAAAAGATATTTTAGAATTACAAAAGTCATCATAAATTATAAAAGAAATATTTTTAAAAAAATTGACTTAAAATTATAAAATTAATTAAAATAAGTAGTTATCATACATACTTGTGTGTTTAGAGTACTAATAGCAAGCGTCAAGGCGATAGGTAGAGCAATTTGTGAGGCACAAGTGAAGTGCATGATGCTTTGGGTTTGATTTCAGTAGGAGGGTCAATTGGTGTGGTGCAGGTAGAGAGGTGCATGACACTTTATGTCCAACTTTTGAATGATAGCATGATTGATGTGATGAGGGCAAAGAGGTGCATGATGCTTTGGGTCCAATTTTTGGGTTATCGTGGGTCAAATCAAATAAGTTAGGCTGACAAGTTGACATGTGTTGTTTGGTATGACATTATTGTGGATCAGGTATATGCTGATCGAGTAGGTTAGTAAGTTCGAAGGGTAAGCACAGGTTGAGCAGGCCATGTAGGTCGAAATGAGTGATGGCTACAATTGCTGAGCAATAATGTTAATAAAGGTGATGTGCAGTGGTAGACAACGACAAATGGCAACAAAAATAACCCAAAACTCAATTTTAAGACTTTTTGAAATAATTTTCAACAAAATTTTGCAACGATAGAATTATAAAAAGACTGAACGAATGTATTGTATTGAATATAAAGCTAAAATATCTAAAAAGATATCATGATCTTCAAATCACTTAAATTAAAGTGTTGATATGAATAACTTGACGAACTCATGAAAAACAAATTAAAATATACAATAAACAAAAGTTAACTATAATTGATCCCTATAATAATAATGATAACATAAACTAATAAGAAATAAAAGAATCAATCTTATAACAACTTAAAGACCAAATATGAATAATATACCTTCAAGTAGAATCTCCACATGATATTCTTGACTTTATTATATCAATATCACTTTTGTAACTATATTAATTTTTAAGAAAATATTTCACTATGCTAATACATGACTCATTAGCTTTAATTAAGCATATGTCATTTTATTAGAAAATAATAGTCATATAAAGAAAAATATCTCTAGTTGTTTTAACAAGGAATCTAATTTCTCATCTATTATACCATCATAAATAATAAATCAAGTATAATATCTATCTTAAAAAATATTACTAATTCTCATGCTTTAAAAGCGTAA
This sequence comes from Vanilla planifolia, assembly GCA_023846275.1. Lineage (NCBI taxonomy): Eukaryota > Viridiplantae > Streptophyta > Magnoliopsida > Asparagales > Orchidaceae > Vanilla > Vanilla planifolia. The sequence goes on along the minus strand of CM043874.1, from coordinate 24,422,296 downwards.
TATTAATGTCATCTTTATCTTTATCTTTAATTATTTTGTAATTATTACTTAATCTAGAATTCTTTTGATTAAGAGTGCTTTCTTTTAACAGATTGTCTTTTAGATCTATTATAAAAAGGGATAAGATTTTAGCACCATCCTTATTAACACTTATGTTTATTAAGTTAATATAATTACTTATGTCTCCAAGCTTAATGGTAAAATAGTTGACAACAACCTTGATTGAAGCCTCTTCAATCTCTTGATTCTTTTTTGTGACTTACTCTTTAATTACCTTCTTTTTTGGACTCGTCATCGACATCAAATCGAAACTCTGATATAAAAAATAATATAATATGTCATAAGGTGTTCTCATCCTGAGCCATCGACAATAAACTTTCTTTTTTGAGTCACTACAACAAAAGTTGAAGCATGAGAAATGATGAGAAGCTATGAAAGAAAGGAAGAGAAGAGGGTAACAGCCTTACTTTTTCTTTATTTTATTTTTGTTGAAAGAGCTCTTTGAGACGAGTCTAACGGTGTTTAGTTTGTAATTTTTAGAGTTCTAAGGAATAAATTATGAATTTTTAAAAATTTGTGTTAGATTTGTAATATTAAGGATACGTTTGTAATTTTGTAAATGTCGGCATAGTTCAATTCGTTTTGGCGGAAGGTATATTTGTAATTGTAAAATTTGTTGGCTGCGCTGGCTAAATTTATGCAATTTTAAGAATTTCGGCACAGGTTTATTTCTCTGGGCGGAGGATATATGTTCAAATAAAAAACTGAAAAATTGTGTTATGCAAAATGCGGTTCACACAAGTCGATTTCGACCGTGGTTATAAAAGCCGAAGCAAGGTGCGTTTGAAAAGCACTTCTGCTAATACCGACTATGGGGAGGTTGTCGGAGTTGCGAAGGCAAGATTTCTGATAGCTGCTGCCTTGCTTCGCATAGTTCCGGTAAGCGACAGTAATAGCCGACGAGGATTTCGTGAGTTCCGACACGCTACAGTAACAGTCAGCGATGATTTCTGTAAGGTAAGAAATAATTTCTTTGTCGTCAAGGTTGTGTAAAGCTTTCCGGTGAGTGGCGGAGATCGAGAGGGCGGAAGCTGAGCCTGATTCGATTGATTCACCGCGTGAAATGGCCGATCCAGCGCCGACGAAAGGTTTTGGTTTCGTCGGACGCACAGGAGAAGAATAGGAACCAGTTCAGTTGGACCGGGTTTGCACTGTTGAACCAAACGTGCTGGGCCCAGGCGGTCCAGCGCCAGTAGAAGCCAAACAATCGAAATTAAGACTTTTGGGATTTTAAATGTTTGGGATTATTTTAGTTGTTTAGGAAAGCTTTTAGAAAGCAAGATTTTTAATTGTTTGAAAAGAGATTTTAGAAAGAATTTTTGGCTAATAAATATATTTTAAATTGATTATGTTTGCATTTATGGGCTTGTAGGACATTAAGAAGAATAAGAAGTGGGCAAGAAAATTTAGTACAGCAAATCCAGGTAGATAAATTCCTAACCCTGTGATGTAGTACATTATTATGTATTTTTACATGCTTTTTTCACTGTCACAATATTTTGATTATTGTATATGTTATACATTAATATTGTTGTATATGGTAAAGAAAGAAAAAAAGTGATACAATAATGCTAAAACAAAAAGAGAAGAAGCAATATGGAACGAAAGGTCTTTTGATATGAATACTTATTTGGATTGATGTTTGGAAAATGGAAAATAAAAATAGGATTCCCAGAGAACATTATCCTCACACTAGGCCCAGTATGTGTTACAGGGTATCGATCTTCGGATTAGATATCTACCTAGTGTCTACACTAGGCCCAGGGTGTGTCGCAGGGTATCGATCTTCGGATTAGTATTTGCTTGGTATTATGTGCTATGACTCCATGATGATTTACACCAGGCCCAGCATGTGTTGTAGGGTATGATACTATACCTGCCTGGTGGCACTAGGCCCAGCATGTGTTGCAGGGTATCGATCTTCGAATCAAATATCTATCTAGCGTGTTATATGTTTGGTTGGATGCCGGTTGGAGGTCATTTTATTGATGATGATTGGATCCAGAGGATAATACGTCAAAGAGAATTGGGCCCAATAATAACACACTATATAAGGAACTAGCATTTCTTTTGTGGTTTTTCATCTGGCATTATATATGACATCTAGTATGTTTTATCTTTATGCATATGATTCATCTTACTATTCATGATAATTTGATCTCTTTTTTATAATTGGTTAGATATTGTGATTTATCTACTGAGATATATAAAATCTCATTTAGTACTTACATCACAGGTCATGTAACCACTGCATCGAGAGATGAGAATAGTGCTGCTACAGAAGAGCCATTTTCACGAGATGTGTGAGAGAGGGAGATTGTGGTGTGATTAAACTTTTAAAAACATGCATTTATATATATACTTTGGATTTTGGAGTTGGTGTTTGTCTCACCGTTGGGTCCCCACCTTGGGTTTGTTTCTTGTCCTCACTTAGATGTTGTATCAGGCAACTCTGATATTAATTTTATGATCTAATGTTACTAGTTTATGTGGGGGCTTGACAAAGAGGGTCTTTTTCATAAGAAAATTGAATTTTCTAAGAAGTTTTCTTTTAAGGGATTTTGAATTCATGAAGTTTTATTTTTTAAAATTTTGAATTACTTCATACATCATTCTTACTTATTTATATAGAGGTTTGGATATATTATTTTATTACAAAATAAACTATATATAATTTTGGCCAAAAATATAAAATTTGACAAATTCTACACCCAATCGCTTGACTCTACATGTGTACACCAACACTAGGGCATTATTCACGTTTGCAAGTATTGTTCCCTCGTGCAAGCAGGCCCTTTGCACCATTTTGACCACTTCAAATGTGGTAGGTGGCCGACAAAACATGCGTGCCCCCATCTCATGATTGTGTCACCAGTGTGGGAGTTTGATATGCTATGTCTTCCTTCTTGCACACCTACTACTCTACTCACGATGCCTGAACAATGCGCCTACAGAGAGTCGTAATGCACGGCTCTTACTACTTCATGCTGTAATGATGTTTTTTATTATTTTGTCTCCTCTCTTGATTGTTTTCATAATTTTTGGGTTTAATAAATTTAGAATTAATCTCATAATCAATTAAGATATGTTTTGATGTAAAATCATAAAGTGATTACATGTGTCTCTTAATAACAAAAGAAGCATCAAGGGAACTATACCATAGATGATTTAGAGTTAATTTTAATGGCAAGAAATATATTCATGGAATTAAACATAAGCTATTCATCAATCACAAGTCTCACATACATCTTCACATGGATAGAGTAAACCACAAATAAAAAAGGTAGTAAGGAATGCTACATATATTTAATACTATACAAGAACAAATAATGTTGTAGCTTAGGCACTTAAATGAATATCTTCAAGGCTTAACCAAAATGATTTAAAATAATAAAGAGAATGTGTTAAAGAAATGGAATAATTACAATTAGAAATTATTATAAAGTGAGATGGAGAAGATAATGCCCATCTCATCCTTTAATCTAATTTATTTAAGAAGGATCAAATCAATGAAACAAGAGGATGCTAAGCTTTAAAGATCACATAAGAAATTAGAAAGCAGTAACATAGTTTCACTATCCATTAAGATGGTGCACTACATTTTGAATCTTTAAATAAGAAATTTTGTTAAAATTTATGTCATAACATATTCATTCAAGCCAAGAGGAACAAAGATATATCAAGATTTTAGGTTCATTTAATGTCCTTGAATGAAACAATATTTTGCCAAATGCCTTTCCAAAAGAACCTCATATAATAGATGTCATACATCTTTTGGTCCTCTTGGAAAGAAACAAGAGGAACCTCAATACTAAAAGTTCAAGGTAGAAAATTAGAGACAAGAAAACGTTTTTATCTAATTGACATCCTATAACATGGATATGCAAACATACAACTAAGAATTTCATATGCTAATTACCAATCACAAAACTACATGATGCAATATTTATAATTATTCATAAAGTAATTAAGTTTGAACACTTGTCATAGATCCTATTGGACCACTAAGCTCAATTATATGTTGACAAAATCATCAACCATGTAGAGATACAAAATAATCATTTCCAATAAAGATATCTAATTTTTCTTTAAACTTTGAATTGTTCTACAAAACATAATGGGCACAAAGCTAAGTTGTAGCATTGCATCCTACCCATAAGAAAAGGATAAATATAGTGAATAATTCAAACACTAAAAGAATATATATAGAGCATGTATCATGTATTTTGGAGTCTATTAGAAGAAGTATCTCTCTCTAATAAAGTCCAAGTATAATAATAAGAACTAATTCAACAAGCAAATGGCATATTATCAAGCTGTGTAAGGAAGGAAATACTGATTTTCATTCTATTGAAGGACATAAGAAAAGAAAGTTGTTAAAACTCAAGATATTAAGATCACCACCTAAAATATAAAGATGATCTATAAACAACTCTTAATCTCTTAAAGTCATCTAAATGTTATAACAATCGGAGGGGATGAGAATAATACAAATAATAACATCAAATTAGGTTAAATCAGAGCTTATACATAATATAGAAGCAACAAAAATAATCATCAAAGATGATGATAAAATTGAATTTAAAATTTATTTTTATAAAACAAAATAATTGTTAAATATCACATGTATATCTATTAAAATAAAATCTCATTACCATCATATTAGTAGAATACTAAAATATACAAGATATAACATTTCTAAAAAACAACTACTTATATAAGATCACTTAGCTTACCCTCTCTTTATTCATTAACAACATGGCCTATAATATAAGAAAATAAGATTTTCAAAGATTAATAAGTAAATTTTATACAAAAAATATGTCAATATAAACTAATAATAATGAGTAATAATAAAAATAAATATAAATTTTCAGTAAATTTATAAGTAAATATGTCATAACTGAATAATGAATAATGTGTTTTATGTCATCTAGATGTAAAAGTGAATAATTTATATATTTATATAATTAATCAAACTGTTATCTTTTATAATCATAAGCTAATTATTTTCTTTCATCATTCTCTTTTTCTTTTCATATTTTTAACATATCACAATTTATCTCCATCTGACATCTTATCATATCATTTTTATACCTTAGTCAATAATATATTACAGTTGATCAATCATATCATGTCCTATACAAAATACTTTTTGTTAAGCCCATAAATTTGATAATCATAAAACAAAGCATAAGTTAACTAATGATTGATATAGTTAACAAGAATCTATAATTACAAATGTGTAATAAGAAAATGAATTTTTATTGGAGTAAGTCATGTACTAGTAAGATAAATTAAAGATGTATCTTTTCTCTCAAGGATATTAGCTCAACTTGCAAATCTTTGAGTCATCTAAGTTTACTACTTATGACATAGCTAAACTACTTAGAGAACCTCATTTATTACATTCCTCATTGTTAGATTATTAAAGCTTTCTTTAAGCTTAAGTAACACTTAAGTTTGAATTTAATCTTACTATTACATGCATTATTATTAAATCATTCATTCTTAAGCTTAATTAATATACATACCATTAAATAGATAAATCTTATAGTTAAAATATTTACTGAAGATGATGAAATAAAATTTAAAATTAGCTTTGTTTTTGTTATACCTGGTAAAAATTATATGTTTAATCTTCAATAATTAAATTGTGGCTTGGATGATTTCAGATCGACAGTAGGATGAGCCAGGAGCTCAATTGGAGGCTATTGGAATTTCTGAAATTTTCTGGGGATTTTTCGGAGCACCGAGGAAATTTTTAAGTAATTTTCCCTGTTTAATTGGATTTATTGGATTTTTGGAAATTCGAAAATCTATTTAAATCGGTCCATTAGATTTTTAAACCGGAATTTGGTTTTTACCGCACGTGAACCGGACCGGAGCGGTTCAGCGAAGGCGGGGGACGGTTCGCCGAGTGCGTTTGCGCGTGCGGTTGGATAAGCCACGGATAAGCGGATCGGACGGACGAGATCAGCGGTGGAGATTAACCGGCTGATCGGGTTTAAGCGGCGTTATTAGAAGGTCAACCGGCGCTTAATGGGTTCTTAACGGGTTATTACCGGTTTAAGCTGGGTATTTAACCGGATTTGTTCGACTGTTAGGGTTTCGAGCGGTGGCCGGAGACGGGGTGTTCGCGGCGAACGGCGATACTTTTCGGCAGCCTTTCAAGGGGCTTTTTGTACCTGGAGGTTCGCGGGACCGAGGAGAATCGATTGGTACCGGTTTCGTTCGGCGAAGAGCAGCGGTTGGTCGCGTGCGAGCTTCGCCGTCGCCGGAGAAGAAAGGTAGGAAATACAGATTTTAAATTAGTTATTTAGCAAATTAAAATATGGATTATTTTGCAAATAGCTACCGGAGCATGCAAATTGTGGTTTTTGGAATTGATTAATGCAAATTATTGATTTTAGCATTTTAGGGTTTTTCTTCGGAAAATTATAATCGCCGAATTTGGAAATTTTACCAAACATGTGTTGATTCGATTATGTGCTTTAATCATGTTGAGATAGTATCAAATGCTGAAAATTGTTTAATTTCATAGATTGTTAAAAGGGGGATCGGATGAAACTTTGGCGGAAATTTTGATTGAACCTTAGAAATTAGTGGCAATTATTGAAACATTAGGATAGTATGAACATTGAATTTTGTTTCTCTTGATCTCAGTCGCCGGAAATCGACGGGGGAAACGGAATTTTCCCTGAGGAATCGTCGGCTAGGGTTTCGCGGGCGCCGGGCGGAGGAAGGAGATGGATTAGATTAATTTCGGTTTAGTTAATTAAGTAATTGTAATTATTCAAGATTTATTAATAAATTAAATGTTAAACGTCGGCTGGAAATTTGATTAATCATTCGGCCGGTGGGTTCTCGGTTCAGCGCGAAAGCCGAACCGGCAGCGAAAACCGGTTCAGCGGGATTCGACGCGGACGAATGGCGCGAAAGCCGAACCGGAAGCGAAAACCGGTTCAGCGGGATTCGGCGCGGATGAACTGCGCGAAAGCCGAACCGGCAGCGAAAACCCGGTTCAGCGGGATTCGGCGCGGACGAACGGGCGGAGGAAAATTAATTCGGAAATTTATCCGAATTTTCGGAAAATGGATATATGTGAATTTAAATTTTAATTCGGAAATTTATTCCGAATTTCGGAAAATTGAGAAAGGGCAGAATTTGATTTTTTTGGAATTTGAAAAAAATGCAGTAATTAGAATTTCGGGATTTTAAATTCTGAAAAAAATTCAGAAAAAGAGAAATTGGGATTTGAGCGATCTCGAAAATTCTGGAGATCCGTATGTAGAGAAAAATTTCCTGAAGTAGGGAAAAATGTTGTCAGTGATGACAGTACAGTTGAAACAGTCAGATAGAGGTATGATACATGGATGCTACCAAAACAGTCAGTAACTGTTACAGTTGTGTTGCTTGGACGGCAATGGCATGGATTGAGTCAGTTTACTCAATGTTGGCATATTTCACGGATTGGCATAATGGACCGGACTACTATAGACCCTATATGATGTTTTAGGGTAGTTGTGGTAGGTAACTGTGCGGTTCAGACTTAGCTTCCACAGTATACATGTGACTGGTAGGTGCCATGCGTGTTTCGAGTGGGCGTATCCCACTGGCATGCTACCTGGAACCCCAGGCTAGGTTGTGATGCGTGTTTCGAGATGGGCAATCCCACTGGCATGCTTTGCCTAGGCGCCATGCGTGTTTCGAGATGGGCAATCCCACTGGCATGCTACATAGACGCTGCGGTGTCGGGTGCTAGGCGTTATGATGCGTGTTTCGAGATGGGCGTATCCCACTGGCATGCTTTGCCTAAGCGCCATGCATGTTTCGAGATGGGCGATCCCACTGGCATGCTACCTGGAAGCCCAGAGGAGAGCTACTCTGGTGTGATTGGGGTGACTGTGGTTGGTCGGAGTTTGGAACTGAGAGTGCCTTTCCACCTTACATTGTTATGCTGTATTCCTATACTCTTGCTATTATCCTTCTCTTGCATGTGAGTTTTACTAGTTATCTTTCCTACTGGGCGTAGCTCATTCCTTTATTATCTATATTTTCCAGCGGCTCGGCAGACTTGACGCCACCCAGATTAGGTGGGATCGTGGTCAGCAGGCTAGTGGAGGATATCTGATCTGTGATTTTTGAGACATTTTGGTTAGTGTGATTAATACTATTGGATGTATTCAGTGTGACTATTATTCTTATGTCAGGTATTGTGTGAGGATGAATCTGACTTATGTATCTGGTTGGATGATGTTGCACTTGTTGGACTTGGATCTTATTCTTGTGATGTAGTTTCCATTCACTGTCTTACTTCTTGTTTTGGTGCTATGGTGTGTGGAGTGCCATATTTATATATTTATTATGTGGATGTTATATATCTTTTTTTGATGGTGAGGTCATTACATGACTATGGAACTTATCATGGGGGTTCAGACTTCTATTAGATCGGTTCTCCTATCGGTATGGGATAGGAGTATTGGGTCTAGTAGGAGTAACATTGCGCGAGTCCATCTGTTAATTCAGGAGTCATGAATCCTGAGTTGACGGTGTACCCGGGAGATGGGATCCACATTGTTAAGGAAAGTAGGTGTGTAATGATGTGTTATATCCTATGTTTTTCGTAGGCTACTCAGGTTGGTATGGGACGATCTGAGCTGTCTATATGTAAAAAAAAAAAATGTATGCCAAAAATCAGCCTAGGAAAAATGGGGTGTAACAGTTTTTCACTACCTTATGATCGTATAATACAATGACTATTATCATATTTGTATGATTTTGTTTTTGGCTTATATTTCTAGAAGTTAAAATTATAAAGGCTTCATATACGTATGATGGTCTTATCGTGCAAATGCAATGATCATTTAATTTAAAAATGTGAAGTGTGAGCTTGGTTATATAAAGTATCAAGCTTTTATGATTTCTATATGTATTTTGAGAGTTGAGCTCTCATATGTGCGGTATTTATATCTTATCCATATATGTATGAATATTATTTTCTCTCGTAATTCAAGTTTTGATTAAACCATAATTTGGCTAAACATATACAATGTCTTTCATTGTGTTGATATAACAATATGTTTAACTTAAAATAATCAATTATTGTTTGGTTGTACATTGTATCATATATGTATGAGTTCAACTTCTATTTTTTGTATTCTTATAACTTGTATATCATATAATAATAAGAAGTATGTTGTATCTATGTGATTTATTTCTTTTCTTTTCACAAATAGTCTAAAGGACATAAGGTATGTTATAATATTATCATACAAATATTATATTATTTATCATATAAGTATGATTCTTTTGTTAAGATACAATGTGTCAACTAAAATACTATCGTACTGTTATGATCATGTTTCATACAAAAAAATCCCAAGAGCTAGCTTAATGTGTAAAAATTAATTATACGATAAAGATCTACTTATCAGACTCATATAATCATTTGGAACATGAATAATGAATATATTATACTTGTAAGATCTTAATGATTGTCTAGTATAAAGATCTGAAAACCAACAAAATGTGTTAAAATTCTATTTCATATAATAAGTTCATTTGTATCATAATTTTATTATAAAAAAATTATGTAACTAAAATGTAAGAGTCAGATAAATTGTGTGTTAAAATTTTATTGATCATATTTGTATAAATAGTCAGCATAATTTGTAACAACTAGTCTAATTACTTTAAAAAGCAAATATAACTATTACTCTTACTTTATTCAATAAGATGTTATCTAAGGATATAAATAGAAGTATATTCCAAATAGAACAAACTAATTATTCAATAGAAAAATCATTGATTGGCTCAAACTCTCAATAATCTCTATTCATTTTTTTATCATAACATTAATGCATAACTACAACATCTTTCTTCCTTAGTTTAACATCACTTTCTCAAATATTGTTTATTGGTAATTTCTTATTTAATTCATTTAGCCATTGTGCCACTATTTTTTAAAGATATAAAGCATAAGTTATTATATTAAAAGATTTCAAGTATTACATGTTATCTTATTTTAGCTATTGTGATTTATTCAAGCTGTTAGCTTTGTTGTGGCCATGATTGGCCTGTGTTTGTAAGCTTGTGTGAGTATCAATTGATTAATGTTGATCAAAGTGTTATTAGAGTGTGTAACCTACTTGTTGTGTGCCAAAAGGTAATGATTTAATGGAAGCCTAATTGAGTTTGTAGATCTCATGTTGGTAGTCAAATTATTTAAAATTATCATGTGCATTATTTACTTGTTCTTATTTATTTTACTTATTCTCATTTATTTTAAGTGTTTTTTATTCAATAATATCATGCTTTAAATTCTAAGTAATGATTTCAAAAGATCAATTAGTTGAATAATTGTTGGTTTACAAAACTCATTTATTAAAAGGCATATTCATCTCTTTTTTATAACTTGTCTAGTCCTTACACTAATAATATCTTAGAATATCTCAATTATATTAATTTTGTATATCAAGTTATATACAAATTACTAACAATATGGAGAAGGTCTCTGATATTAACTCATAGCATAACATATGACCAATTCTAATCAAGACCAACATCATGTGCCAATAACTCATCATATGTAATGGAAAATCATAAGATAATGTTTTAAAAAAATCACATTTTACTATTCTTTTTTTTTCATATCACGATATCTAATAATGTTATATGACATATCATAACATTATACCATTATAAGTGTTGTGCACATGAGACTCATGTAGTCTATCATAATATTTATTCATTTTTCTCTTTTATTCTCTAGCATTTTTCTTGCTTCTTATATTCTAATAATTATAGTTTATAGAATATTTTATATACATACACACACACACACACACACACACACACACATATATATATATATCAATTATACTCCACATTTATCATCAAAACATAAATACATTTGTAAAGAATGTCATGATAACATGCTTGAATATACATTTTCATAATTATCAACAAAAGTTACATTATAATTAATTAAAATTCATTTACTAGTTTTTTAAGGATTGTGTTGATTAAATTATTTTTCCGTTTATTTTCTCACAAAAGAAAAATTATGTAGAACTTAATATAATTTTATTAATTTAATATTATTTTTCCTTAATTAGATTTGTTTGATTAGCAAAACACTCAAAATTTCTCAAATCTTGTATTTCTTATTTTTTCACAAATTAACTATAATGTACCATACATTAGCTTAAGCATTGTGCACATTAGATTGTCATTTAACTCAACAAAATATCCATTTAGGTTCCCAAGTATCATAATCTTAAACTTGATGTACCATCTATTAGAACATATGCATCATAAATCTTTGTATCATAAGTAATCCATAAGATAGAGGCGAGAAACAATAAAATTCTCTCTATTTATTACTCAATTGACCTTTAAGCTTCAAATAAATAGTAATGTTATAATCTTCCACCACCTATATAACATAAAATCTCTAATTTAAGTAAAAAAACACCATGCTTTGCTAGTACACTAAATCAAAATTCTCTTAATTCTCTAACAAAGCTTCTCCGTTACTTGATTATTGAAATATATAGTGCCAAATTTGAAGCTAAAGGAGCATGTAAATCTCTTGGAGAAGCATACATTACTATGTTTCTCCACCCCATCTACAAGGATTTAATCAAAGTTGAACTTCTTTGTCGACACAAGCCTCCTTTCAATCTTGCTCTTCTTTGTTTTTTCCTTTTTTTTAAATACTTCTTATTCCTTCTTTGTTGAACTTAGTCGTTTCTCTAGCTATCATACTATAACATCCCAAATGGAAAAAATAAAATTCATTTTATTTATTGGAAATTTTTAATTTATTAATTTTTTTTAGAATTTTTTAATATTAATTTTAAATTTTGGGATGAATCATAGATCTCTAAAATGAGCTACATTACTTGAAGGAGGGGAATGAGCTGAAAATTTTAAGTATATAAATTAACTAATAGTTAATAAAACAAAGTTAAAGAAAATTTAAATTTTTTAAGAACTAATATGAGTTTATTTAAAGGTTTAAAAATATATAAAAAAATTAATAAAATATTAAATGGACTTAAAATATTATGAAAATTTATTATGACTTAGTGCTTGATAATAATTATTTTTGCATAAAAAAGAAGTGTGATGACCAAGGAATTAAAAATTGAAGATGATTTTAATTATTAAATAATTATTTTTAAGGATTTAAATTTATAAAATTATTATAAATACTAAATGTTGTAAAAAATTGTAAAATTTGATTGATGAGTGAAAATTTAAACAAAATTAGCTAGTGAATTTTTGGAGATTGAATTCATTAAAAATATAAAGAATTTAGGTTTTCTAGGTTTAATTGAATTGGAAATTTAATTAATTCATTAAAACCCCTAATTTTTAACTTATTTGCATCAATTGAGGACTCTAAGTAATGATAGCTTAATCAATGGGGAATCATTGGCAATCAAAATGTGGAAGGTGAGAAGTTGTCTAAATGAAGAGGTGTGATTATTTAGAGAGGGATGATGCATTGGAATTTGTATAAATAAGAAAGCAATATTTGATGAGTAAATTTTTTAAAATTTGAGAGAAGTAAATAACTTGATCAAGAGATTAGAGGATAGAGAGAGAGAGAGAGGAGTTGCTTCTAAGTCTTTAGATGAAATTCGTAAGAAGTAGATTGAGAATTGAGTGGAATTGAGAGTAGTATAGCAAGTATTGTAGTGTGTATTATAGCATTGGAGAAGGAAAAAAAAGAATAATGGCATGACTTTTGAAATCTATTTTAGGGCAAGCCTACTATAATTAAGAATTAAGATAGGCTTGTACATCTATGCATCTATTTGATATAATATTATTTGAAGCTTATATAAAAAATAAATCAAAATAATCAACTTAAGGATGATTACTGTGTTTGTTAATTTTTTATTTAACATGAGATGTACTTTATTTGACTCAACATATTATTATTTTAACTTTTTTCAATATTAATTGATAACATATAATAAAAAAATGCTAACTTATGATGATGATCATTTAATTGAATTGATTTAGAATTAGAAAGGAATAGTGAAAAGAAAGGACAATAAAAACAAAAATTATTAAACAAAAAGTATGATTCTAAATATGAAATAATGAATTATTGTTTAAAGTGATAATTTCTATTTTAGAATGATGTGATTTAGAGATGAATCAAATGAGTGATCCATTATGGTTGTTTTACTCGAAATGTGTGTGTTGGGAAAGCATAGTCAATATGTTATGAAAAAGACCTTAATCTAACTAAAAGAAATTTGAAAAAGATAAATAAAAGATAATTAGAGGAGCTTATATGTTATTATAACTGGAGACTAAGTAATTTGAAACATAAATAATATTTTATTCTATAGCTCATCACTTGTTATATTTATTTTTATTATATTGAATTATCCTAGTATGTGATATGACTTAAACATTGCTTATTTTCTATATATATACATGAGTTTACTATTAAGCTAATGAAAGTTGACTTAACCTATTTATGTCTTAAAACTTAATGTCAAGATGAGACATAACATGGGGCTATTGGAGAATAATGAGAATAGTTCATATGTTTGTGTTTACTATAAACATATTGTTATGCCTTATGTGTCTATTATGGAATTGACTTGATTAGTATTTTGATTTAGTTGTCTAAACTTATGGTTTTATTAAGAAATATGAACTTGTTTTACTTTGTTCATATTGGTTTTCCTTAAAAAGAAATTAAATTACTTCTATTATGGTTTTAAAGTAGGTTTCAAACTTTGAGCATGCAAATGGTTTTGAAATTATATTTGATTTCAAAAGAAGTTCTCAAAACAAAAGGATTAAGGGAAGTAAAAAGAATTAGATGGTGTGGCATCAAACTCAAGAAGGGTAATGAGGGTTGTTATAAGAAGCATATTAGAGTAGCTAAAGTCATAGGGTGAAAAAAATAAGAAATTGACAACTTAAAATATCAAATTTAAAAAGAATAGAATACATGATAAAAAAATAGGTTTGAAAGCCTATGAAAACATTCCAAACATGTGTATCACATAGGAAGTAAAACTTAGGAAAATTAAATAACTTAGGCAATGAGCATGAGTAGATATTTTAAAAAAACACACACATGTTGTACTATTGTTTGATTCTATTTGTTACTTATTTTATACATAATACTTATTATAAGAAGTCTTGATTGAATATAAAAATTTTTAAAATTATGACCATTAAAATAGTCTTAACATATGATAGATAAACCCATCATACAATACATTAGGTGTAGGAAAATAACACTTGAACTAGAATTGAGGATATTAGTACAATATAGTGAAATGTTACGCATATCACGTTGACCTGAACATGTAATGTGATAGACTATCTATAAACTGCAATTGAACCAAATGAAAAGACATATGAAAACTTGAGAAAAATTTATAGTACATTAATAAATAATGTACAATATGTTAACATAAGAAGAAATAATGCTTATGATGAATAAACCAAGATGAATCATATGATGTGTTTAAAACTAATCACAACATAATGACTTAATATAATAATCCAATACTTCAATGACTTACATGATCCATTAAACTATGTGAGGTTTATACACTATAATGTGCCAAGTTATAACAAAAAGAAAGATGTGTTTTTCTTATGATATTATTTCTTAGCTTGAGTGTTGTACCCAAACACATGGTATATTTGTTACTATAACTCTATGTAAGATGATTGAGTATAGTTTTAAACCATATTATAATATAAGATAATACTAGATGATATGATAAGTTATGCCTATAAGACCCTAGGGCCGCTTAAAGAGTTGTCACTGGTTAACATAGTAGTGCCTAGTATATCATGTAGAGTTTCTACTTAGAGGCATACTAGTCTTATTTGAACTCTAAATTGTGCCAAGATTAGCCTCTCTTATTCTTATTAGTCTCTATTATCATTGTTATTGTGAGGGTCAATTATAGTTGACCCTTATTTATTATATATTTTAGTTTGCTTTCAATAGTTTATTAAGTTATTTGTTTTTATAGTTTTGTTTTAGTTATTTGAAGAATAATTGATAATATTTTAGATATTTTTAGCTTTATATTTAGTACTAATAATCCTTTCAATAGTCCCACAATTTTGTTTATGCAAATTTTAGTAAAAATGACTTCAAAAGAGCTAAAAATTTAGTTAGGACTATTCCCGTCACTGTCCGATGTCTTTGTCATTGTTTGCCACTATCCCATCACTGTTAGCTTCGATGTTGTTGCCTGCACCGACCTACGCACCTCATGTCAATCGCATTGACCTACATGACCCCTTAGCCTGTGTCAACCCACTCTGCCTACTTGATCTGTGCCTGACCCAAAACGCATATGCCGACTCGTTAACCTACGCTAATTAACTTCGACCCACGTCAACCCAGAAAACTGGACTCAAGGTGTCACGTGCCTCTCCATCTACATTGTTCTTGTTGCTCGCCACCTCGTCATTTGTCATTATCGTCACTCTAAACGCATACTATTTATGAACCGCTTAATTTAATTAATTTTGTAGCTTTTAAGTTAGTTTTTTTATATTTTTGGGCAAAATTTAAAATATTTATTTGTAATTTTGGTGAATTTTTGAATTCTGAAATCTTTTTTAGAACTCTATAAATATATCTTTTTGTATTTCAAATGTCATTTTGTATTTTTAAATTAATAAATTATTATTACATCATTGAGATCTCTATAAATAGAGATGCTTATCATGTGATAAATGATAAACTTTTGAATGAGATAACAAAGTACTGTCACTAAGCTTATGTTATACAAATGTGTTAAATGTGCGATATTCGATGATGTAATTCTACAGGTGTCTTTGGAAGGCGAGCGAGAGGCTTAAAAGAAAAGATCTCGATCCATTATCCAACATCTACAAAAGTATTAAATTACCAAGAAGTCTATAGTTGCTTTATTTCATATTTCAAAAATTTTATTCGTCGCATCAAACTCTCTTGTTAGTACATGTGATAATGTGAATTCTTGTTTGTTCTTCTATAAACTTTACTTGTATGTATATCTTATTACTTTAATACTAATATGAGTACTTGGGTGTGTTGTTTAAAACCAAATTTCTTTTAAGCTAAGATTCTTTTTGTTAAAATTTGTGCAAGTATTTAGCTTTTGGAAAAATTCTTACTTGCCCGACGATCATAAGAATTTTAATTCTAAATTTACAATACCTTTATGTATCCCTATGTAAATATATATTCTTGAACCTAAGTCTTTCTTGATTATTTATGAACTAAAATAGGTTTTAGCATATTATCGTACATCACCAATTGTCTTCACATTAATAAGGTGGCTAAGTGTGGTTTGTATGGCTTATGCTGGAGATATTATTATTTACTTACCTTTGTGATTGTAGTAGATGGGTGTGATTTCTAAAGCTATATTAATGAGGATGATATGATGTCAATATATTGATATATGTTTGAGTGAATGTTTACCTATTAAAAATCTTCTAATGGATATTGATACAGATATAAATTTATATTTGAGCAAAATTATTAGTGAAATAGGGCCCTAATTGAGAAAAGAAATTAGTTGAGAAAAAAAAAACTAAATAAATATTAAAAAAGAATAAAATGAAGAATAAAAGTGAAGTAAGTGAGATCATTTTTTTTTACTATTTATAACCGATATGGCTTATTAAACTTATGTCATTTATTACTTGAGCTATTATGTCAATATTGCTTGCATTTATTATTATGTTATCTGCTTATTTATAATTTATCTATTAAATTTTATTAAGACTTATTTTCTATATTTATATCATAAGTCAATTAGGTTCACTACACTAAGATATGGATCAAAGTAGGAATAATGATTCGACTATACCTTGAGTATATGTATAATATCTTAATTTAATGTTGTGATTTAACATATGAGTATATGGTATAATTATAATATATCATTTCCTTGTTAGATGTATCAACACCTATTATATTCGAGAGAGAGCATATGTAATGTATTTTATGGATTGGTTAACTATGGATTACGTAGACTTAATTATTATGATTTATGATTTTGATGTTGTTCTTAGTTTACATGTTTATATGGTTAGTGAATATTATTGCATATGTTATGTAAATTATGAAGCTATATTATTATTATGAATATTGCATATGAAAAATAAATAATTTATAATAAAGATTATATTCGTTTAATTTATGAATTTTAATTTAATTTTGATAAAAAATAGATTAATGTTATGTTGTAGTGTATTTAAATGTCATTTTCTCACATTGGTGTGGGTGAAGGCATGACAAGAAAACTTTAATAAGTAGATGTTATTGTTGTTGACAACTAATGAGAGAAATCAAAAGGTTCAATTAGTTATAATTTTGGTAGAAAAATAATGTTTTACAAACTGAGCAAAATATAGTTAGCTTAAAATGAAGAATATTTTTTTTTTGAAAATGATATATCATTATATCAAAGGTGACAATGCCACACAGGTTTTACAGTAAGATCCTCAAGGGGGATCAAACAAAAAATCAGACAACATAAGTTTGAGGAGAGGTTGGGGAAGAGATCCCCCAGGAACCCAAACAAACTCATGAAGACAAGCATCACGGGGAACCCAGTCAGCAGGCTCGTTCCCCTCCCTGTGGATGTGAGAAAACCGGAGAGCCTCCATATCCCTAACATACTGAAGAGTAACAGCTAACACCCCCTCCCCATTGGGGTTGGTAACCATATCCCGAGCCACCTGAAGTGTAGTCATCGAATCAGACTGGATCTCCACGGCGCGATACTGGGGAAGGGATCCCCTAAGAAGGTCGAATGCCAAAAGAATGACCTAGACCTCCATCATGTCAGCAGCCACTGAGATCGTCCTCTTACCTGCCACCATGAGAGGTCTACCCAAGCAGTCTCTCACAACTACACCAAAATCAACTATTGAGTCACCAACCGCAGCATCACAATTGACTAAAATGAAGAATATGTTAATAATGAAAGCACCTTTATCAATAATTATCTTTATGTTGGAAATCAAAGAGAAATAAAAGTAAAAAAAACAAATACTCTCAAGAAAATCAAATGGATAAATTAAACTAATTATCTTTCAAATATAATATTATTATGTATCTATAAAAATATATTTATTTTAGTATAATTACATTTATTATTATATAAATATATATATATATATATATATATATTCTGATTTAATATGATATTATGAAGTTCATATTATATATATTATGTGAATGAAATGTATATATGAATGTGATATATTTTATTTTTTTAAATAAATTATAATATAAGAAAGACATGAGCTATGATTTGAATATAACATAATAAAATAATATAATATACAAAATGATAAAAACAAAATTAAAAAACACATGATATGAAATTAAGTTATAGAATTTCAATAATATATATGTGCTATGATTTGAATATAAGATAATAAAATAATATAATATAAAAAATTAGGAATTTTTTTTATTATCTTATCATTCGTAATTAATACTTTATGTAAGATTTGAGGGGCTGATGAGCTAATATGGTATGATTTGTTTGTAAGACTTGGTTTTAGACGCCTCAAACATTTTATGTATGGCCTAAACTAAAATAAAAACCCTAAACTTAAAATTAAGCATGTTGCATTCCGTTACATAAAAAAATTACCGGCTCCACGGCACGCTGTTCTCGATTATTACCGGCGCTAAAACTCCCTCGCCGGACATTGTTATCCACATCTCCAAACCTGTCGTCTGTTCCCCATCGTAGACGGAGACCTCCGTTAATGAAATCTGCCTCTCCTGCCACCGTTCTTCACATTTCCGACGCTGGCCGCCGTTCTCTATCGTCCATGCCAGTCTCCGTTTGCGAAAGCATCCTCTCTGGTCACCTTCCTAAGCACCTCGGACGCTGAAACCATTCTCCATTGTCGAAGCCGGCAATCGTTCGCGAAGTCCCCATCGCCGGCCATCGGTCTCCACATCTCCTTCGGAGGACGCCGGCCGAGGTAGAAGTTCGCCTCCACATATCATCGAAAGCTTCCCGTCATCATAGCCAAGGTCGTCGACTTCTTCGCCTCCAGAGTGCCCATTGCCAGGGCTGATTTGATTTGCAGTTTTTATTCTTATTATTACTAATTATTCTAACACAGTTTATATTTAACTGAAAGAGGTTTTATCAAATAATATCCTAATTTCTTAGCACACATTATTTTTCACTACATTCTTAAAAAGAAAAGTTGTAATAAAAAATATTTTTTTTGTATTTCAGTAACGCTAAAAAATATGATATTAAATGTGTTAATCAATTATTTTTGTAATGGAAGTATAGTAATTATTGCATTGGTTTTAAAAAATTTTGAAAATAAGGTAACATATAGATAATTACAGATTAATTTTTTAATTAACTAAGGTAGTCATTTTGTAATATTTTAAAATTGAAGCGGTGTACAATTAACATTAACATCAGGGTGTTCTATAGGTGAATATACAGTTTTTACGGGTAAACGCACACCCATTAGATTAGTCGGCGTCGCATTTGCGAGTCTCTTCCACAGCAACTTGCATGAGATCAATTTGTTCCGTGCGAAGAACGACCTCAGTCTAAGCTTAGGCGATGGAGGAGACGCCTGTTAACTTCAAAAATCTTTCCAGCAAAGAGTATCAGGGCCACAAGAAGAAGGTGGAGTAGCTCTGAACCCTGTACTTTCCTCTGTCCGCGCGTTGAAACACTACGTCTTAGTTCCTTTTAATTCCACTCTAGTAATTGCCTTGTTCATATTTTGGTATCTAGCACTCATTATTTTTCATGTGATGTGGATTGAAGTTTTGCTTATACTCAATGTAAGGTGCATTCTGTGGCGTGGAATTGCACGGGTACAAAGCTAGCCTCGGGCTCCGTTGATCACACTGCCCGCATTTGGAATATCGATGTTCATGGCCATGTACTTTCTCTGTCCATGCTATTTCAATTAGCTTATTTGGTGCTTATGCAACAGTGTTTGCAAAGCCTTTTCATTGGCAGTTTTCTTATTCATTGTATTTGCAGTCCCATGAATTTTTATGATGCTACTCAATTCGATTTTTGCTATCTTTGTAACTTAATGAATGAAATTCTAAGAGAGATCATGAGATTTTTGAAGAGGAACATTTCTAAAAAGTAGGATATACATGGAATGAAACTTCAGGAAAGCCAAGCGGATGATGTTTAAGGGCTTGTTGTGCTGCTTATATTTCCCAAAAAATCTGCTACAATTAAACTTTTCTGTTTACAGCATTTTGATACAACCTTGAAGCCACTTTTTGTGGGTGGGTGATAGGTAGAGCTCTGACCAGTGTTTTGCAAAGAGAGTGCTGAGGTGTCATGTCAAATATTGCAGCAGTGAAAACCAAAAGTTGTTTAATGTGATGCTAGATGCATCAATTTTTAAATTTATATTGTGTAACTCAACCATGGTTCTCTCTTGTCTTTGACAAATCTCCACTTTGGTAAGAATTTGCCATGTGGACCAAGGGACTCGACTTCCCAACAATTTAAATCTTCTGTCATACACGATTGGGCTTGCTCTATTATGCCCTTCCTTAAAATCATGCAGTTACTCAAATTGTCTTATCATTAGTTGCAAACCAAATTAGGTGAAATTTGGATTGATTTAAACTACAAAAACAATGCAAAGTATTCTTTTCATTATTATCAATTATTGCATACATCAAGAGTTTGTCAAATGTGATGTTTTATGGAGCCATCTTGTCGTTGAGTCTCCAATCTTGTGGACCTTTCAAGAACCATGTAATCAAGGCTTGGAAGAAAAATCTGTACACAATTGAACCAACAATCATATGAACCTTACAAGCACAAGAAGCAAAGTCTGAAAGAAAAATCTCTACAGAATTGAATCAACAATCTATATTGTCATAAGTTAGGAGTTTGGGTCATTATTATACCAAGTTATATCTAATATACATGTGTGTGGAGACCAATGAAATGAGACATCTATGGGCAAATGTCGCTATTGTTTGTTAAACACCATCTCCTTATTTCTAGAACTACTTGATCTATTCTTGTTTGATTTTACTAGTTTACCCTTACATGAGAATCTCATTAACATTTTCTTTGTTTATCTGTCAAATTAATTCTCATGAATTAAGTATTGAACAATTAGTCTTTGTACCACTTATTTGATGACAATAAAACTATTACATTATTAGTATTAATTTTGTTCCTTTTATGTTTGTTAAATCATACATCTTAAAAGTAAATAGACTAATCATAGAGAGCTTGATCAATTGACTCAAGAAGCTTAATAGTGGTGTTTGTGGTGTAAACTGTAACTGATGTTAAGGGAAACGAGTTTGAGCAGTACAAGGAGAAGATTTTTATCGAGTCATTTTTATTAATATTAGAATATTAAAATGTATAATAATTTTTTTGAGACACTAGGATTCAGTAAATTTTGAGTGAGTATTAAATATTTTAAGATAATCTTTTCACTCATTTTACATTAGTTTTTAAGGCATGCATCTCATTTAAATTAATTTTCATATAATATGCTTTAGAGACATTGTGAAGTGTATAGGTTTCATCATTCTTTGTTGCTCATTTAAGTAGGAATTGAAAGACGGGTGAATTGAGTGAGGAATGCATTGTTTGAATTAATCAGTATGTATACAATTATCTCATTGTACAACATAACTAGTTAATTATTGAATTAGACAGAGAATTTTCATGTGTGATCTTAGGTTAAGTTGATTGGATATATAGGGCATACATATATGATATTCCAATCGTACAAGTATACTAATGGATTACTTAAGAGACAATTGTTGAGTTTTAGAGTTAATGAGCATTGTATAAAACGATATACCCAATCGTCTTTGTACGATTAATTCTTTAGTAGGATTAGACATGGGATTAGATTGAGCAATATTAATTATGAATTGGAAATTGCATTGTCATACAAGCACGATCTAACTTTCGTAGAAGTATGATCATTTTATTAAGATATTTTGTGAGTGGACTGAAATCCGTTGTATTTGTACGATGTCACCTTTGATACAACACTTTTTTTGAGAAGGCCTTGTTTTGGAGTTAGACACCTAATGAGTGGATTTACTTTGTGCTAGTATGATTGCCTATTATATGAATACGATTTATGATTAGTGAAAGTGAGCTAGACGTAGAGCTCATTGTAATACATCATATATTTTATTGAAAAATTTTGAGAAATTAGAAATTAGACTTAAGAGAAATTATGCTATTTGTATATATACGATGTCCTCATCGTATAAGTGCGATACTTTGTGTGCTAAGAAATAAACTAGTCGAATAGATTTGATAGATCGGATGATGTGCTGATGATCTCATTGTACTTATTTGATCTTCCGAATTAAACAATATTATTAATTTAAAATAGTGAGTAACGACTAGTTTGACTACTTTTTTGGGAAATATTGATATGGCCGTTTGTGAGAGTTTAGTGTCATTAGAGAGCATTCAAAAGCCTATTTAAAGGTATTCAAACATATGAGAAAGGGTTAATGTTTAACTTGTTTTTTTTTTTTTTGTAAAAGAACTATTCATTAAAATCATCATTCGATGAGAGCAAGGCTATGGTTGCATACTTTGATCTCATGTTAACAAGCCTTTTTTCTTCATCGAGTTAAGTTGTATATTGTTTTTCCTTTAAGCTACATTGTATATCTCTTTACATTGCTTTAACATTGTATTAGTGTGTCTTTTGTTTAATTGAACTTAGGTTATGAGATTTTTGTATTGAGGTTTGTATTTGGTTTTTGTCTTGTTTTTGGGACTATACTTATTTCTTTTATTGGTCTTTTGGTTATGATTGTAGGGTCATTTGCATCGATGCTTTATGCTTATTTAAGTTAGTATTTTGGGCTTTTCTAAGCGGGTGTTATAGGCTTTTCTAATTTTGGTATTGTAGGATTTTCTAAGCTAGTGTTGTAGGTTTTTCTAAACCGTTTTTTATAGTCTTTTGGTTTAGTATTTTTGCTTAATTGTTTTGTTGAGGTTAGATGTGAATCCAATTTTGAGTTACATCATTTGAAATTTTTGTACTGTTACCTTTCTTTCATTTTCATACAAAGTACTTTTAAAGTCAAACAAGATTTTGTAAAATTTGTTTATAAGAGTAATTAAGATTTGTAAAAGACTTTCATTGTGAAATTATTTGAGATTTGAATTTGGATTAAATTTGCTATTTTCATAATTTATCCCATCTTGTGGACATCATGCTTTTACAATCTTAACATCAAGATGTCATTGAACCATATCGTGCTGACATAATTGGTTGCTATTGAATTTTACACAAATATGGTAGAAACATTACAAACTAGTAGATAGGAATTGCATTAGTCTTTAGATTTTGATGTGTGAGGAGGAGAAGATAATATTTTACCATAGAAAGGTCTAGTAAATTCTTTGTTTGTTATGCTGTTTTTCATTTCCAAAAATTTGAGTTCATAATGTTACTTTGTGTGTTATTATGCTTCATGATAAAACCCATAGAAATCTTACAACCATGTTGACAAACTAAGAAATTTAAGCCCAACTACAAATTTAATTTAATGTAAATCTATTCAAAGCCTTCAACTTCTTAGCTTTCTTTCATTAACAACAAATTATTAGACAAAGATCAATTGGCTTAATTGAATGTTTGCTCAAATATAAGCAATTTTTTCATAAATAAGTATTTTGTATATGTCAGTTAACAATTTTAATTTTTCAAATCCAAATTATCTCTCATGGCCTTGAAAAATGAACATGTTGACTGGGTTTTTGTGAGGTTAGTTTGATAAACTATCTTTTTTGTGATATAACATTTTTTTAAGTGTTTCAATGCTTCATAAATTTGCTTGGTAAAGTATTGATTTTTGACTCATTGTGGTTATTGGTAATACGTTCAAAGCTATCATAATTGGCCTAGATATGAAGATTAAATATCATTGGTTATGCAATTGAAATGATATAATAGTCATCTAAGTGTACTTTATGGAGTTTTATTTATTTGTATTAGGTTGTGAACTAATGATAATAATCACGAGGTATTAGAAACTAATGGGTGAGATTATAAGTTCGTGAAATAATATTAGAAGTTTTTTAAAAATATCAAGAGTTTTCTTGTATAAGACTTATAGTTAATTGCATTTTACATTACTAAGGTTAACTCAAAATTATATCTATCACATTCATGCTTGAAAATCCTTAGAATACATTTTTCAAATTCTCTAGAAATGAAAAAGCATGCAGGGTGGTGCATGTGTGTGCGCTTTGCACTCTGCTCCCTTTGTGTGTGCCTATGTTGTGCTATCCATGCTAGCTACCCTTGCACCTACGCTACACCCTGCTGTGCGTGCCAGTCGTGCCTCCGTGCATGCCAACATTGCACACGTCTGTGCTACTTCTTCATGTGCGCTAATGCTAGGCCCTCTATGCGAGTGCCGTGCTGTGCAACTCTGTTGAGATTTATTGCATGCCAATATAATGTATGATATGTCTAGTTCATAGAACCTAAAATGACTAGGTTGACCAAAATTAGAAAATAAACTTATAAGTGTTATAGAGCTATTGAGGGAGTTTTTGAGCTATTTAGGAAGGATTAAAATGCCTATAAATAAATATTCTGACATAGAGAAAATTCTAATGAACTATTGAAAATCATTTTGTGAACGTTTCTTTTTAAAAATCAACTTCGTTGGTGATGTTTTGCAATGTTTTGGGGCAAATTTCAGAAGCAATGTGCATTTATCCTTTCTTAGTCATTTAAGTAAGAATTATATTGAGCTAAGTGGAATATCCTTCGTTAACTTTTAGACATCAAATTATCATACATTTTAAATTAATTGTTAGTTTATACAGGTTGAGTTTTACTTTATTTTCTTATACCAATTGTGAAACTTTGTATTTAGATTATCCTTTGTTTAGTTTTTTTTTTTCACTTTTTGTAGTGTCCTTTAACCTACTAATATATAAACTAATTTGGGTTGATGTTGTAGGCATTTTCTGTTAGTATTGTAGACTCATTTGGATAGATGTAGGGTCCTTTGACCTAGTATTGTATTCTCTTCTGTGCTATCATGAAGGTTTTGCTCACCTATATCTACAAAAAGTGATTGATGTTGAAAGCCTAGTCTTGTAGGATTTGGGGTAAATGTAAATCTAATATTTAGAATCAGACTATCTAAAATTTTTATATATTTATTTTATGGTATTTTTTATACTAAGGGTTTCTAAAGTAAACTAAAGCTTTTAAAATAAGATTTTAGAGTACTTATATTCAAGAATTTTACCAGATTTTTTTTGTTTTTTTTTCTATTCTTTAATTTGCTATTGTTACAATTCAACCTTTTTCCAATCTTGTGTAGACATCCTAATTCTCCTATTCTAACACTATGTCTTAACTTGGCATTATCTATTATAATGGTGTTTCAATAATTGTTGAGTAATTATAGTAAAAGATGGTCATCAATCCATCCAAAAATTTAATTTTATACACAAGTACCATCAATAGTGTAAAAGTCGTAGCTATTTGTTATCTTTTGGATGTAGGACTATTTGATTATCCTCAGTTTTATCTAATACCTTTCCCACATGAGTCTCATCCAAATTGTTCATTAGATACTCTTAATTAGAGGCTTTTAGCCATCACATGCTACTCACTAAGAGGATACTCAACCATCACTTTTGGGTGTCGCCGTGCGTTTAACTTGCTTGTCTATGCTTGCATCACGCTTTTAAGAAGTGTTGCATCACTAGTTGTCTCACTTGCATATCCTTATATTTATATAAAGCATTGCATGTTGTCATTTATGGAAGCACTCATTATGTGTTACACCTTTTGAAGATTTGTGAAACAAATAAATCTGCATAATCGCATGCATGCAAAGATTTGTCCATAACATTCATCTGTTCATTGCATTCATCGGCAAGATCTAAGCATGCATCACCTTTTGGGTGATTGACAAGGACAACAATGCTTCCTTAGGTGATAAAAAATGGATAAGCATACATTCATGTGGGTATACAATTGCTAATGTTAGATGTGTGATTCATTAAGGAGATGTTGTACAATTGCCAATGATAGATGTGTGATTCATTTAGGAGATGGTGGAGGAAAGGTGCTATGTGGGAAGCCAAACATTGGCAAAACTTTTGAACGTGGAGAGGAATGTGGTTGAGTTCATACCAAAAAAATTGTAAGAGAATGATATTAGAAAGGTCATGTTGGGGAAAGTATAATGAGCATGGGCAATTCCAACTTTTGTGCAATAACGATGTCATGCCCAAATGAACTTTGTTGAATTTTAGCCTATATGGACCCAATTGCATATTTTTCAAAACCAATGAACCTATATGAGAAATATCTCAAATCCAGGGACCTATATGCAACTTGCATTAATTTTATTGTTGAAGCTTATGAATTGACTGTGAGATTGTACAGATATATGTCACTTGATCTTCATTTCTACATTGCTTAATTGTGTCATAGTGGAAATGCAATGACTTAAGCTTTCATAATTTTTTGTTAAACATGCATAAGATAAATATTCCCTTGGTTTACATGTTTTGTTGGAGTTTCCCATGAGTTCTAAAGACATCTTGAGATAATTAATATGCTCTTTCTTTCTTGTATCTTACTCGATATGTATTTGATTGTGAACCATGTTCCTTGTTTAAATTCTTTTTTTGCAGAGCAAAGTTAAAGATATTGAACTGAAAGGGCATACTGATAGCGTTGATCAGCTTTGTTGGGATCCTAAGCATACTGACTTGCTTGCAACTGCTGCAGGGGATAAGACCGTTCGTCTTTGGGATGCTCGCAGTAATTGAAATGCATCACTATCCTACTAGTTGGCAAATCATTTTGTTTGTTGCCTTTAATATTGTTTCTTATGGTAATGCATGTAATCTTATTGTTTATTATGCTTTGTGGAATACAGAGGTTTGATTTCATATTTAATTTTCACATGAGAATTTTGCTGCAATGGTATATATATTTCCCATAATTAATAGAATTAGATAACATGCTTATGGGAATGGAGGACTTCTGCAACGATTACATACTGTGTCTAGATGCATAGGTGGTCCATAGTATGATGATTGGATTGTTTCTTTTTATTATGTTTTCTCTTTAGAAAGTCATTCTCTCCCTATCAGGAAATTCTAATTCCATCTTGGGTATCCACTCTCCCTAATAACACTAGCAGTCATCCTTAATTTCATTTAGTATTTGTATTTGTCTTTGTTATTTGCAGGAGTATCTTTATTTGATATTGTATATCTTATCTCTAGACCTAAATGGAGCAATAATCGTTCTCCTAGAGGTTTTCTTTGTGCATTCTAGCTTTACATTTTGTTGTTCTTGTTACAGTGGGTTTAATCTTATACAGGCAATTGTATTTCTTTCATGCTTGGGATATTTTGATTTAGTATAGCTGTGTTTCGTATGGTCAATGATTTTGATGATGATTAGCCATGTGTGGCTTTGGTTAATTTGGCTGCTCTATATGTTTTTTATGTTACACATTTATTTATTTCTATCTTAATTTGGCAAACGAGTTTAAGATTTTTTAGTTCCAGTAACTTCCAGAATCTTAACATACCCAAAATTCTTTCTTTCTCTACTTCTCTTAATCTTAAAAGAATGCTAAATCCAATCATCATGGCATTTTTTATTAATATTTGTGTTATGTGATTTATTTTCCTTTTTATTCCTCATTTCATTGATAAGTTCTTTAATTCTTGTGCATTTGGGATTGGTGAATAAAATTGCGTTACAACTTGTATTATATCTAGTATAATATGGCACTTGTAAATGGAATGAAATGATATCTTGTACCTCATGGTATCAGGTTATATTTGCATTTGGGTACCCTCGACTGTTTACGATGTTCAATTCACCATCTTTGTTGGGGATTGCTTTTCACGTTGACCACTTAATTGTTGTCCTTTTAGGACGGTCTCCTTTTGCAACTCTCTTAATTTGGAAAATTCCCTTTAACAACCTTTTAATTAGTATCTCCATCTGTTTCATAAAACAGGATGATTTTTTGTATCTAAATTATTGTAGCAGATTTTACCTTTGTTTGGCTTATGGTTTACCCAATGTTTTTATGTGATGATTTTATCCTAGACACCATTTCCATCTTTGTTTGGTCCTATGTTCATATCACATCACAATAACACTCCATTGTTGCAGGAGCTTGTTGTGCAAGCTTGTTGCATCCCATATAGTCTTTCCTACAATTGCTACTCTAGTATTACCTTTCTCTCAATCTACAACAATCTCATCGTCACCGGCACTTGTAGTTTGCTGCATCCCAAATAGTCGTTCCTACAATAAATACTCAAATATTACCTTAAAATCTCCTCTAATTCATTTAGTGTTCTGTCAAAGATGAGGGAATATAGTTTTGATGGAAACAGTTACATGTAGTGGTCTCAATTTGTGAATACACACTTGAAAAGGGAGAGGAAAGCTTAACTGCTTCAGAAGAACTAGAACTTGGTGAATAAGGCTCCAAGTTTCAAGCTTGGGATGAGGAAGATGTCATGGCAATTCTATGGTTGTGGTGCTCCATTCATCCTGAAAATAGAAAGTTTGGATGTTCTTTTACTGCTCGAGGGATCTCAAAAGTCGTTTGCCAGCCTAGTTGAACATTCAGGACGCAACTTTGATGTCTAAATTGTTTCGTGATGATGCTAGGTAATGTTTGAACAATTAAAGTGAACGTTGTCTTGATCTAGACTACTATCAGGACAAGGACAAGCATATGCTAAAACTTTGAAAAACCCTCATGTTTGAGACATGACAAATATAAGTGTCAAGCCACAGCATCATAGGTATCAGAGATATCTGCGTTCTTGGACCAGATTGATTGTTAGATTCAATAGTAATCAAGCCAAGATGGATTATAACAATTGCATTAAGCCAATACATTATAGAGAATTGCTTCCTCTCACACTAGGAAGAGATCAATTATAAGAACAGAATTGCTTCCTCAGAATAGGAACCAATGCAAAATCTAGGAAGTGGTAAAAGATATTCTTAATTTGAAGTTCACCTTCAAGGAACCATTGTGAGGAGGACTTGTTAAATTAGGACAATTGAATTCGCCTAAATTTTCCAATTTGTTTTCATTATCTCAATTAGTTGGGTGCCTAATACAAAAAGTTTAGTGTTTTTATTTTCATTACCCATGGGATCTTGATTAGAGCAACAACAATATAACTCGTAACCCAAATTATTTTGGTTCCTATAAACCTTTACCTTGCCATAGAAGAATGATCATACTGATGGATCTCTTGCCATATAGCTAGAGAAGGGCACACTAACTTAAGCACTCATCTCACTGTGAAAGATGTTTTTTTTAGTTACCTTAGTTTTACTCACAAATTATTTAAAACATAATGCAGTTTTTCTAGGTAATAATTGTGGTTTTTAAGAACTTGTAACAGCAGTTGATTGTCTTTATTCAGGAATGGAATCGATTATTAGCATGAGGATTCAAGTAACTTTGATTAGTTGATGCTTGGTTTGTGCCTTATAAAGCTTATGAGGTTACCTTTTAATACTTCTGTCAAAATTATATAAAATTTGCCTTCAACATTTAAGCTAAGGACATTGTTCTTTTTGTTTACTCAACAGCACGTAAATTGTTTTTGTATTTCTTTTGTAGTTTTTATTGTGATATTTTTTTAACTTGGATTGTGTCATCAAGTTTGCCTTAAAAAAACGGTAATTCATACTATGAAAGCTCCTTCATAATGAAGTTCATGGATAATTATAACTAAATGATCTTTTTTTTAATGTAGACTTACCATACAATTTGATAGAGATTGGTACCATTAAACCACACGATCTCGTCACAAGATAACACAACAATTTTAACATAAAGGCCATTATCATGTTTCTTTCAAATAATAAAAGATGGTACTATACTTTTTTCTTAATCCATATTGATATGTGGGGATCATAGTAAATCTTATATTACTAAAGTCTTATTTGCAAAATAAGTTTCAAATCAATTTTTTAAAAGTCTTTTTTTTCAAACTCAAAAGCTCCAAAAGTTTAATAAACATTTGTCACCAAAATTCTATTTCCTTTCACATAAATCTGTTTTTCTAAAAGCCTCATTTTCAATACATCTTTTTGAAACCTTGTTTCTATGCCTACAAATTATACAAAAATAGTCTAAATGATTTGTGTTATTCATTGATAATTATAATCAACCTATATGTTTCACGAAAGAAAATTCTAAGATTGGTTCTAATTTCTAGAATTTCCTTATAGATAAGGTTAATTTGTGATTTTTTTAAAGAAATTGATTAAATGTAAATGATGAGTATTTTATTTGAGCTCCTGCAACCTTTTTAATTAATAGAATTGCTCATGAATATTCTTGTGTTTATAATCCACCGAAGTGAGAATGCTGAAAGAGAAAAACTCAACACCTCTTGGTTGTTGCAAATACTCCTATACCCTTTTTGGGAAGTGGTTAACTCAATTGTCACCTGTCTCACCAATCTGGCTCCGCTCCCTAACTATTGATCAACAAGAGCCCCTCCAAGTTGTTATCTATTAACCCATGCTAGTCTCTATTAGTTCATAAAATTTCTGTTCAAGTCTTTGGGTATTTTGTGATCATTTACATTGTCAAAACCCAGTCAAACTTGACTGAGATTGTCGACTTATCTTTATTGGGTACTGAAACATCTGAATCGGTGATAAATATTCCACCTACTCCAATCATTACTGAAACTTCTAATGCAAACCATGCATGGATTTAGGCTTCAGATTGGCACTTGAGAATGAAATTGCTGAGCCACCTTCATTTGTTGAGAAAGATGAAATTTGTAATGCACTGAGAAAAGCTAGTGTCCTCCGTCCCAGCTCTTAAATTTTTATCACTTCATAAACGTGAATCTCAACTCAAACTTTTGTCACTGCTCTTGCTTTATTTACTTGTCCCACTTGAGTAAGTGAGGTTCTAGAGAACAAGAATTGAGTGCAAATTTGAAATAGGAGATAAAGCAGTAAAGAAAACAACAAAAGGGAAATGGTGAATTTACCAATGGAGAAGAAGTTGGTAAGAATCAAATGAGTCTACAACTACCGTATGAGGCATATGGAACTCTTTAGAATTATTAGACAAGGTTGGTTGCCAATGTTTAGGCTTACATCGATTCAATTGATTATTAGAAAACATTTTTGTTGATATAAAAGTGATTAAAATAATATCGTTGTCTCTTATAGCTATCTTTGTTCACCATTGATTTTGTGGAATGCATAATTATGTGAAAACTTGGGAGATGAGGTCTTCATGGAACCTTCACAAGGTTTTAAAAGTTTGTAGCCAAACAAGTTGTAGACTAGCAAAGGCTTTGCATGCTAGTAAACAGTCTTCAATTGCAAGGTGTGGGAGGTTCACAACAGCAATGGTTGGAATGATATCGAGCAATAAAGAGATCAAACATTGTTTATTGAGTATTCAAGATGATATATGTTTGCAGCCCTTTTTGTGTATGCTGATATCATATTGTGTTTATTTGAGAGGAAAATTGTTGACAAGCTGTAGGATTCTCTTGACATTGAGGTGGCATATTAAATCAAAGACATTTCAATCACTGAGTATGTTATGCACTTCCTTAAAGAAGCTGTTACTTTAAGTTGGAAGGTAACAAACACTTCTGTCAGTCTAAATTATAAATAGGAGGGAAAAGAAAATTTAGTGTGATTGATTTGGAAAAATGTCATAGACTTGTGGGTTGACTTGTACATCTATCAGATATTTAAGGTCAGGAATAGACTAGGATGTAGACTTTGCATATCTATCTCATACAGCACCAGTTGTTTTCTGTGCACTTGGGATGCTAAGTTTCTTCAAGATCTTCGAGATGGAGACATTGAAGCAGCTTTTAAAATTCTGTGATGTTAAGGCATCACTTCGGAATGGTTAAGAGACGTTTTAAGTTCACTAACCTAGGATGTGGACTTTGCTGTAAGTATTATGGATATGGCTTATATCAAGTTATTGCTTAATTTTAGAAGGAAATTTTATTATTTGGAGTAAGAGAAAGTGGTTTTTACGTATGGTGTAAATGCTAAATTCATTAATAATGGAAAGTGAAATATAATAATTTATGCTCTACTTGTACACTTGTGAATTTGGAAACCAGATTTTGAAAAGAAGTTTTTCAAAATAGGTATTTATATGATAAGAGTAAAAGGAGTTTTGATAAAAACTGTTTTTTAGAATTTTGATATTTTTGAGTTTTTTTTAAAAAAGAAGCTTTTAAAAATTTGATTTAAAATTTGTTCTGCAAATAGAGCCTTATATGGCTTAAACTCATTGTTGAGGACATGAAAGTGAAGCAAGAGAGGTTCATACAACTCTTTTGTAATACTAAGCCAACAATCATCATTACACAACTCTATTCATCAGCATGATCAAACCAAGCAAACTTAGCTAGTTAAGATTTTGACCCAAGGTTTATAGGTGCTAAGATTTCATGAGATGGTTAGTAAGTTGAAAATATAAGATGTTCTCTCATTTGTTCGAGTGTTAAAGTAAAAATTTTGCCTTCAAGTTTGTATTCTCATGTGTTTTCTTTTATCTATATTATTTGTCATCTTATTTATTTGTAGATATTTCCTTTGCATTAAAGAATATACTTGAAAAACGATATAGAAGTTGATAAGACAAATGATATTATTCAAATAGATTTGGATGAAATGGATGTCTGTTTTAATGTTTTGTGTTACATAAATATCCACTTATGGTTAAAGACATTGATGTTTTGTGTTACATAGATGTCTACTTATAGTTAAAGACAAGCTTAGTAAGACACAACAATGCTAAAATGTTATTTGATAATAATTGTTGTTTGGTGGATATTGAAATACAAATAGAATGACTATTGTAGAGATGAGAATATTTAGTAGATATACTAAGAAAGATAGGACCAATGGCATTTGAGAAAAGATATATGTAATATTGATTGAAGATAAGCTTAGTGATAGATAGTTTAGGTGGTTCAAATGTGTTAAAAGTGGGTTAGTTTTTGTGCCAATTGATGGATACAAGTTAATGAATTTTCACCAATGATTAAGAAAATATTTAGAAATGACTAGGCATGCTTGGATATTAAGAAAAAGATGGTAATTGATAGAGCATAATATCAAAGAATTTCTATGGTTGACCTTAGTTGTATTAAGATTTGTTATTTTTATTATTATATGCATATGTAGGTTTTTTAACTTAGTTAGAAAATCGAACTTTGGTCAAAGGTAAGATTTGTATTTTGACTTGTTTCTTACTTGTCATAATAGTTTAACTTGATTATAATTTGGTTTGACTTAGATCAAAGTATTTTGAGATAAGCCTATATGTCTAACTAGCATGAAGTTAGATAGTAATAATTATTCTTTTGTATATATTAGTAGTATTTTTATGCATATAAATGAATAAATTAACATAATTATATAAACACATATGTATATCTTTGACACAATTCAATGCTTAAAAATTTATTTGAAATATTGAATTTAATTGAAAGTCAAATCGACAACTAACAATTACTGTGTGGCTTTATATATATATATATCTATGTATACAGAATAGATAGATTTATACATAATACTTATATACATATATACATGTGTATATGTATATGTGTGCATACCTTTGTAAAGATAGAGGAAGAGGATAGTCTTTCTTTGTTGATAAATACAATTTTTATGTGATAACTTATCCAAACTTGCTATTTAAGTTAATGATCGGTATGAAATGGTGAAGTGTGGATAATGCTATTTCACCAACTGCCTTCATTTGCACAAAATACTACTATCTTATTGTCATAAAGTAAATCTAATAGGTGTCCACAATTAAACTTAAGTGCTACTGCAAATTACTATTAAGTTGGACTATCCCTTAGTTGCTTTGGCAGATAATGGATACATGCTATCTTCCTTTGGCCCAGCTAGTTTCATTTTTTTGGTTACCATTTCTTCAAAGAAGTTAAAATATTTGTATGCACTTTGTTTTAAGTTGATCCTATTTATAGCAATTATTATTTGTAATTTTTTTAAGAAGTGTTGTTCTTCAACTATTCCTATTTTGTAGGCGGAAAATGCTCTCAACAGGTTGAACTCAGTGGAGAAAATATCAATATTACATACAAACCTGATGGGACACACCTGGCAGTTGGAAACAAGGTAAATGGGAAGAAAGTTGAAAGTTTTGTATTAGTTATTAAGGGTGTAGTCATGGTAACGGGCTGCTTCTTTCTTGATCTTGTCCAATTGTAAGATGGGAAGGAAAAAATTAACATTATTGAATTGGGTAAATGGTACATACACAAAAAATTCTTAAAGTGATATATTAGTCTTGTTTAAACGTGCAACAATGAATCTGCTGTCCTCAATCCATAATATCTGTTTTTGTCTGTAAAGCACTTGAGATGAAGACGCATTGTAGATTTATAAGTTTTCTTTGATTTTTTTCCTCCTTTTCTATAAAATCAAAATGGAGTAAGAATATCTACTTGCAAAGCAAGATAAAATTTTTCATTAGAACTATCAACAAAGACAAATTTCTAAAAGATTTATTTCGTGTTGGTTTGCCAAGTTTTACATGTTATCATGAGCTACTTAACCTTCCACATTATGTCATTTGGGTTTGGGACCAGCTACGAAAATGCCAAATCATTTCAATTACAATATTACCGAGGGAAAGAAGTCCTCCATTTGCATCATAAACTTTTATGAAAGGATAACAATGGCTATGGCTGAAACTGAATGCTTTCATTGAAAGCCTTGGGGTAACATTGAATGCTTTCATTCAAGGGGTGCTGATGGGTTTACATAAGTTTTCTAACACAATTAGGGGATAAACTTTGGCAAGCATTCATTTAACAGAAACTAGATCTGTAGTGCATAGATGTCAACCCAACCTTAGTTTTCACAAGTCAACTAAAACTTCTCAGCCTTTTTGTCTACAGCATATGGTATGCAACATGATAAGGTTCAGTTATCTAACAGCCACAAAATCGATACTCTTGAGTGTATGATACATTTTGTACAGCCTCAAAATCCTTAAGATGGTCTCCTGGTGAAAATGAAAAACATACCTTAATACAATCATATCTGGGATACCAATGGGAACTCAAATGTGCAAGTGCAACTCCAATGACATAATAATACGTGAAAATGCAGAGTACATGGTATATGTAATGAAGCATGTGGAAGAGTGCACTTGTGCTGCTTCACCTTCCATACATTAAGATTGCTACTGGCAGAGGTAACTATTGCAAATTTCATTTATCATAATCAACCAATAATCTAAGACAGTTATGAGGCCTAGCTATAGCTATGAAGTTTTAATCCTAGAAGTAGAATGTACCAAAAATGTCTTAAATAAATAAAATGCTATATAATGTCTTAAAAATTATAACATGAAAATGAAACTTCAAAAATAGCAACATGTTTTTAATTACTATTACATCACTCATCTTATATAATGCTATATTCCTAACAACTACATAACTGAATCAAGCAAACTGAGTTTGACAATGTTTGTTCCATGAATAATATTTTTATCAAAATTACAAAGCTGTTAGAAACTTGATTAAAATGGCCATGATGTTCATTTTTGATATTAATTGTCCAAATCAAAAAATCAAGTCTAGCTCATTTGATTTGAAGTAGGATGACTTGCAAATTGTTAGGTTTGTAGTTGGCTATTTTGAGATAGCTCCAAGGAGTGTATAAGTGTGCAAATCATTATGAATTCATTATCCCAAATTATCTGATAAAATTTAACTAGAAAGGGTAGGCCGCCACGTGTTAAATTGTGGGGGTTTGGGCTTGGGAGGGATTTCTTGCACCCTTAATAGCATGTGATGCATCAGTTAAATTAATTTTTAGGTTTAAAAATTTCATTAGCCCTTGGTTTGAAGTGTGCAGGTGAGCAAATTTCTAATCTTGCTTGGTCAGTACACCTTGGGTTGAAATTTCATATAAACGCTATTAAGTGATGCACACTTCTACAATTTGAGATCAAAGGGAAATGCGAAATCCTTCCAATTTATCTTTGAAATAAGATTTGCAAAACCATTACATATTACTTCATGTAATACAAAAAATCTTTTATTATCATTTACAAATATACACAATTTTTTACATTTATTGATTCTTTAATTTTCAAATATACTTAAAAAATAGCGGAAATAGAAACTAAATATAAAAGCTACTAAACCAGCTTAAAACTATGGAAAGAAATGTTAAAGTGCTCAACCGAATTCTAAAACGAAACTGAAAAAGAACTTGTTTTAAACCTCTTTGGAAAGATGGTCTACTACATCACTGTTAGGAGAAACATTGATACCATTTGTGGTGAAAGCTTGTGGATTGACTTATGATTTAATTTGCCTCATTCAATTTGAATGTGGTGCTTCAAAGGTAAGGGCTCGTCCTTTGTTATCTCTAACTTACTGTCTGGATGTTTTGCAGGAGGATGAGCTAACCATATTAGATGTTAGGAAGTTTAAGCCAATACACCGCCGCAAGTTCAATTATGAGGTGATGGTCACTTGGACCTTTCCTTATTTAGGCTTGGCTTGAATTGTTTTTTTCTTGTTGATTCATTCTTCTTTGGTTAATGCATAGTTACATCTTAATTTGCTTGTTTTTTCTTGTGATTTGTATTATAAATTTGTTGGTGTGGTTCTATAAAATTGTAATACCTTAGCCAATAAGCCATGTACCTCAAAATTTTTTATGCATCTTCTTCATTGATGAGGCCGTGCAAGAGTATTCTGTATAAAATGCTGAATAGTTGATTAGGTTCCACGTGTGATGGCAAGAACATGAAGTTTGAGTAAAGCTTGATGTCTGTTACCAGAGGATATCCAAATTCTACTGCTATTGTCATTGTTTACATGTTTGATAGGTTAATGAGATTGCTTGGAATACAACTGGAGAGGTATTCTTTCTTACCACTGGA
Organism: Vanilla planifolia; assembly: GCA_023846275.1. Classification (NCBI taxonomy): domain Eukaryota; kingdom Viridiplantae; phylum Streptophyta; class Magnoliopsida; order Asparagales; family Orchidaceae; genus Vanilla; species Vanilla planifolia. Next base: position 24,385,206 of record CM043874.1, on the reverse strand, counting down.
AATGGTGAATATTTCTTCTTTCCACATTTTCCTGATTACATATTTTTCATTAATGTGGAATATCTCTATAATATGGATCAACAATTATCTTCTTCTCTTTACTTGATTCTCACCTTTTCAGGCACTGTTGAGGTGCTGGCGTATCCCTCATTGAAAGTCCTCCACACTCTAATGGCTCACACAGCCGGATGCTATTGCATTGCAATTGATCCAGTTGGAAGGTACTTGGCAACTACGTGATGTCTTTTCAGAATTCACCTTAACACAAAAATTCAAACCATAAAATCTTTGTAGTCCTGTGCCTTTTCGTATCAAAAGGCTGTTTTGCAGCATTAATGTATCCGTGAATGTCAGCTGTGATTGTGTTTCTATGCACTAAAAAGTTTTGCCAATGTCTTAAGTTCCAGGTTTAGCTTTGGAATTTTCTTGGTTTGTTCTGATAAATTGTTTTTTGGGTCGTTTTTATTTTCCTTCACTTTTTTTATTTATATGGATTTTAAATATCCCTTTATCAAAAACAATAATATGTATAGTATTCATGTTTTCAAGTTATCCTTGTTGTTTGCATTTATTCCCATTTCTTTGCTGGTTTGTAGTTCAACATTTGCTCTTATTTTTGTCGTGTAATGGCAAATGTGCTACATCTGTGATCAATGATCCAGTTGCCAATGAAGTTTTTGTTGTCTGTTTCTTTAGGAAGCATTTGCTGCTCCCTTTTATTAAACATCCTAAAATCCAATTGACCTGGATGCTCTAAAATTTTAATCTATACAAAAAATTGTATTTCTCAATAATATCTGAAATTCCTGTAATCTAGTTGCCATTTTACCTTTTTTTCAGTATTTTATCCTCAAATCATCCCTTGTTCAATAGTTAAATTACCTGATGATGACAGTCCCTTGATTGGTTCTTGCGTCAGCCAGATTTTGAAATACAGACGTTGGCATCAACACCATCACCTTCTATGTTTTGCATTTTTTAATGTTCACTGATGTTATTAACATATTTGCTTTATAAATATTTCTTTACTTTGATGTCTGATTTTAAACCACTGCTTGAAAATGATATTTTTCTTAATTAAGGAAAGTTAATTAGAACTTATATGATGGTATGCTCACAAATGTGTTTTTTATAAGCTGAAAATTTTTTTGATGGTGGATGTATTTAATCCATTCTGCTTCTTTGGCTAGCTTGCTTTAAAGATCCGATGAATTTATTCTCTCAAGTGGGAATTGCATCAACCATATGAACTTGAGTATTACTTATAGCGATTGTTTTTTTATGAACAGGATTCTCTTTCCAAGACATAGTGTATTGTCATTATAGTAACAAAAACAATAAATTTCTGTTATGACTATTTTTAGCTTTATTCCATTGCACTAGACAGAAGATCTTAATGGAAAGTTATGCAAAATGATTGTTTTAGTTCCTAGATGTTCTTATCTTCTGTTAATCTATGTTCAGTGTGAAGACTATTTTGTGGCTTTCAAGATGGAAATGATGAACTAAAAAGTTTGAGTTTGTCAAAGACACAATCCTCTTTTATAGTTTAGTGGATACTTTGGAAATCTCAAATTTTATGAATGGTTTTTGTTGCAATATTATTTATTTGCTGAGATCTAATGCTGGGTGGCATGCCATGTCAGGTATTTGGTTTGTCTTTGTTACAAATAATGGAATACTGATGTCACTTCACAATGTCGGACTACTTTTCAGATTTGTTTAAATAAGTTGTAAAACTTAGGCTTTGTCTGGCAACTCTTTCTTCTGTTTCTCTTGCTACAGAAGCTGAAAATAGAAGTTTTATTTTCATTCCAACATAATCTAATCAAGTGATTTCTAAAAATTTTATTTATATCTCAACATATTCTAAAATATTTGATGTTACATTTATATGGCTTCACAATTTGTTGAACTGTTAGTCACAAAAGTTTTAAACATGCATCATCCTTATGTTTTTCAATTCTTTTTTAATTCTCTATATTCTGTACTTTGTCAATGGCTACACCTGCATCTTTTCGTTAACTTCTATGTATTGAGTTTTGGAGCTTTTTCGACAGTCAACGCTACAAACGTTCGTTCTGTTGGTACATAATCTAAAATGGTTGAAAGCAAATTCCCTAAACCATCAAGATGTTGTTATGTGGCATGATATTTTTTTTTTTAATTTTTTGGTTGGATTGAAAAAATCATTTCCTATTGTTTCTTTTGAACTTCTATGTATTGTCACTAATAGTGCCATTTATTAATATTTCTATGAACAGGTATATATCCTCCTTTCTGCTTCATCGAATATACAGTATTAGTTGAGGAAAACTGTTGCGTTCATCTATGGTAATGGAAACACTATTGTTGCCATCATTGTCATCATTGCAGATATTTTGCTGTGGGAAGTGCTGATTCTTTGGTTAGCCTTTGGGACATTTCAGAAATGCTGTGTGTTCGGACATTCACAAAGCTCGAGTAAGAATTTTTGATTCCTCATTTTGTTACGATTTTCTGTTAAGCTTCATATCAATGTTACTCAGTTCAATAAACTTTTGGGAACTTACTCGGGATGCAATGTGCAATTTCCTAAGAAAGTGTTTTTTAAATATTTTATATAAGTTGGTCTAACTTGGATAAAGCAATAGATCAGTTGAAATGACTCCCAACCCTATTAAGGTGTCAACAATTTGATTAGGCATGTACTTAAGATTGAGTTGAAGCCTGTTGCAACCTTTGGATGTGAGGATTTGATTAGAGTTTGGCCAGGCTTAGGCTCGTTGATTCTTGTCTCAGATCATGGGTTGAGTAAAAAGTGAACTAAAATGAGCTTTGGTTAATTTTTGATCTTTGGACACGAGGAAGTATACTTATGTTCTCAATGCATCTACATTTATTCCTCTGAATATATTGATGGATGTATGCGTACATGTGTGCGTATACACGCAAGGACTCGAAGCCTAGAAAAATGTTTATATTTACATTTTATTTGACTTATTGATTATGATTAATGCCGCAAATTGTGATACCAAAAGCATTATGGTGCCAAATATTATTATATTGCATAATAATTTGGTGAACTATCAAAGAAGGACAACATTTTATTAAAAATTGGCCCACGTATTAGAGAAGTAAATTCATATTTTTAATATAAAAATTGCTATGACAATTAAGATTTTGTGTGTAATGAACTTTTATGTGTGGATAATCACCTCAGGTTTCAGTTTCTTGAAAAATTGCATTTAACATATAGCTTTTCAGTATAGTTGATCAAATTCTTTTTATTTTTATTCAGATGGCTGCCCAAATAAACAATTACGAAATTTAGTTTCCAACTAATTTTTAATGTTTTAAAGCAAAACTAGTGTTTGTGGTTTTGGTTTTCAATACTAGAAGATTGAAATTAGTGTATAGGAAATTTGTAGCGTAGGAGCCAAAATAATGGAAAAGTCTTTGATAATTTCTCACCATATCTACTCCCCAACTTTAAATAGTTAAGTGCGAAGGTTAAATGAAAGTTCGTTCATAAATAGGTTTCTTTGGTTTGAAGTGGGGTTGGTTTGTTGCTCCTGCTTAGATACAATGAATCCCATGCAATGTATGTGAGCTCATGTAGTTGACTAAAAACATATATCAATCTGAATTCCTGCGCCAACATAAAATTGATGAATTCTTGTTACCAACAGCTAAGACTAAGCCCTAATAAAGTGTGTTTCATGTGGGATTGTAAGGTTTTCATGGGGATGATCCTTGGCCTCCATCCTGGCAAAAATATCAATCATTGAAAAGTGATATATTGGTGCAAGAAGCTTCATATAAAGGATCTTTTACTGCATGGAATTCTTGGAAAGCTAAGTCACTAAATATTCAGAGTTAGAAGAACATCCCAATAACAATCTATTATAACTTGCTACTGAGACAACTAGCATAACATAAATAATGTTATCAATGCTTATTGGAGAAATGACGTGAAAGATTTTTGATTAGTTAGCAGTGATCCTGTGGAGTATTAGAAAGAAAAAAGTGCATACAAGGTTCATAAGAAACAAAGTCACTAATATGTTAAGAATTTGGAAGACTATCACTTACTACACTCAACTATGATCTTGTTATTGTCACAAAAGTATAACATAAATAATGTTAAAACAACCTCTAAGATTTGGATTGGTTCCTGATGATCATTAAAGAAGTCACTTATGCCTTGAAAAGCAAGAAATGTATTTTCACTTTCACCATATTCGATCAAACTAGGTTTTCTATGGTTATAGAAGGGCACCTCTTATCACTCTAACAACAATTTACATCTTATAAAATAAAAATTACGAAAACTTTGAAAAGAAGGATGAATGCCACTACAGAACACTTTGTAATAACTTAAAACCATTCTAAAAAGTTTCTCCTTTGTACATGGCTAAAGATGAGTTGCGTATGATCCTTGGAAAACATCTAATGGCTTGTTGACTTTATCTTGTGAAGCTTTGGGCAAAACTTTTTAAATGACTCCATCACAATTGGGCTATGAACAATCTGAGTAGACCTAATCTTGAAATTGAGTTGAAACTTGGTGTGATCTTTGGATATGAGGGATTGATTACACCTTGGTTAGGCTCAATGATTCTCCTCTTTGATCTTGAGCTAGATCAACAAGTGAAAATCAAAATGAACTTCAATCAATTTGTGATCTATGTATTAGTTTGTTGGACTTACACATACGTCTTTGGAGTGGGTGAAGTACACTTTGTGCATAATGAATATGTCTATATCTATTCCTTGAATATATTGATGGGTTTGTGTAAATACATCATATATATATGCACACAGATTATTCTATTCCTAGAAAATGAAGTTCACATATCCATTTTGTTTGACTTGTTGGTTTTGATTAAAACCATAAGTTGTGATAACACGTGTTATGCTGTGAGGTTTCATAATATTGTACAATATTTAGTGGACCATCAAGAAAGGCCAATATTTTATTAAAAAAGATGGCTCATATATTAGGAAAGCAAAGTCCTTACGTTTAATATAAGATTACCAGGATAATAAAGTTTTTTGAGTGTGATCGATTCATTTGTGTGGTTAATGACATCAGGTTTTAATTTTTGAAAAAAAGGTTTTGAAACATAACGCTTTCCAACGTAATTGATCAAATTTTGTTTATTTTTATTCAGATTAAGACATTAATAAACAGAAACAGTTGTGAAATTTAGTTTCCAACCAATTTTTAACTTGTTAAATCAAAACTAGTGGCGCTGATTCTGGTTTACAGTGCTTGAAGGTTTAAATCAATGTATTGGAAAAATACTATTTTTTATTCATATCAAAAGAGCCAAAATTATAGTGATGTTATTATATTTTCATACCTACTCCCCAGCCTCATGTAATTAGGTGCAAAGGTTAAATCAAACTTACTTTTCATACATGGGTCTCTTTGGCATGGTTTTTGCTCCTACTTAGATACAATGAATCCAATGCAAGCTATGTGAGTCCCAAGTAGCTGACTGAAAAAAAAAATATACTAATCTGAATTCGTGGCTCACAAACTAAAATTAATGAATTCTTGTCAACAATAACTAAGACTAAGACCCATTGAAGTGTGTTTTCATGTAGTCAAACTCTAGAAATTATAAGGTTTTCATGAAAATGATCCTCAATATCCATCAAAGCTTGAATGCCATCATTTAGGAGAAAACTTTTGGTGCAAAGTTTCAAATTAAGGATCCTTTGATGCGTGGAATTCTTTTGAAAGAAAGTCACTAATATGTTCAGTGTTAGAACACTGAGAATTGAAGTAAATAGTAATCCTATAACTAATACAAATAACACAACATAAATGAATGTTATCAATGTTGATAAGAAAACAAAGTTGTTGGAGATTTTGGATTGGTTGGTAGTGACATTAAAGAAGGCGCTTTAGAATTGAAATGAAAGAAATTAATTTGAAAGTTTTGTGAAACAAAGTCACAAATATGTTCAGAGTTTGAAGACAATTTCTATAAGCACTCAATTATTGTTGTGTTATTTACACAATAGCATAACCTAAATGAATGTTATCAATGTTAATTGGAAAAAAGTGACCTCAAAGATTTTTATTGGTTAGCAAAGACCACTAAAGAAGTTGCTTAAGCATTGAAAAGAAAGTGATGTATGTTCATTGTAACCAAATGCAAGTTAGGTTTTTTATAGTTATAGACATGTATTGTGTAAGACTCCAACAACTCAAATAATATAAAATAAGAATTATAAAACCTTGGAAAAGAAGGATGAATGCCATTACACAAAAAATTTGCATAATAGCTAAAAGCCCTTCTAAAAAGTTTCTCTTGAATACATGACTAATTTTGAGTTACATTTCATTCTTGAGCAACATATGAATCTAGGTTTTTGATGGTTTGGTGATTCAATCTTGTGTATTACTTATAACAAAAATGAAACTACAACACAATGAGATTATTGACAATCTGACTAATGATTGGCATCATTGGCTTGACTTGAGTAATAGGGCATTTAATTCTACCTTCACATTTCTTAGATCTAACGTATGAGCAGTATTTCTTCTAAAAGCATCCTAGAGGTTTATTATTCTTACTACTTATACAACAGTTAATGTCAAAAGCAATGTTAAAACTAGAGTCACACAATTGATTAATACCTAATAAATTATACTTTAAACCATCAACTAATAGGACCTTAATAATCGATGTAAAGGAATATTAATGATTCTAATATTGATAACCCTTGTTTTAGAGTTGTCTCTCAAAGTAACTTCTCTACTATCAATTGCTTTTAATAAGGTGAACAAATTTGAGTTTTCGATCATGTGTCTTGAACATCCACCATTTAAGTATTAGATGCCCTTCTCAGTCCTATTATGGAGGTATCCCTACAAATAAAAATCAAAATATTAGTTGTTGGAGCCCAAAACCATTTTGGGTCCACTACTACTAAAGGTAGTCCTAATGGTTGAGGAAATTATATTTTTTGTTATTCACATGTACTCAAAAAATCTAGAATATATATTAGTTCTTGTTCTACAAAATTGAGAAATATGTTCTAAGTCTCATGTAGTAATTATAACAAAATTTACTTCAATAAGATGGAAGATTATCATAAGTAAATAAAGTGCTTCTAGATAAATTGTGATGATGATGAATAGGACAATGCGAGTGCATTTTTTTTATCATCATTAAACTCTTTAACAATAGACATGCAAAACTATTGAATTACCAAGCTCATCCTTACAATATTTTAGATCAATTGAGTATCTTTCAAGTTTGTCATTTATGTATTCACATAGTCCTAGATAATTAGCAGACATTCCTTTATTTTCTTGTATTTATTTAGCAAGTTATCATATTTTTGGCAAACAAATATTGTTGCTCTTCTAGTTCATATTGAGTTAAAGGACACATCTCTCCATCCTAAAAAAAATTTTCAACTTCAGTATAATGGGCAATGAAACATATTAGCCCCTCATTTTGCTCATCATCACTTGAGGAAGATTCCTTGAAATCACTCCATGTTGCTTTTGTTGTTTTCTTTGTTTTGCTATTTTGTATTTTTCCAAACGTTCCAACTATTCGGCAAGAGGGACGAATGGGCCCTAATTGTCTACACTCACGAAAAACACTTTTCTTCTTTCCTTTAGCTTTTCTCCTCGATCTCCATTCTCTTTTTACTGATTTACTTGCATCACCATGCTTGAACAAACAGGTTTGTCCTTAGTAATCAAAGCTACCTCATCTTCTCTTGATGTGTCTATTTAAGAAGGTTCGTCAACTCTGAAAGCAATTGCATCTTCTTTCTTTTTGTTCTTGCGCTTATCTACAACAATCATCTCTTCTTTTCTTTTCTCAATATCTAGCTCAAAGGGAATTGTATACATTATGGGATGAGTATACAATGGTACAACGAATAAATGACCACTAGAATTTACAGTAAGCATCTCTTCTTTAGCTTTGGTATTTTCTTTTTGGTCTTAGGGCCTTTGGGCATTGGAGGATAGTCATCAATGGCAAGCTCAGGTGATTTTTCTTCCTTGAATTGCTCCTTTGTGGAGGCAATGGGGGCAAAAATATCATCTTCCTCTATTAAAGTGAAATTTGTTTCTTTGCACAAAAGGAGCAAGAAGTCTTCTTTGATGAGGATGAGATTCTAAAAATGCATCCCTTCTCAAATTTATGTTAATTGGAAAATTTTTGCGTGGTCACTCAAATATGAAATCATTAATTGCTGAATTCAAAATAATTAGTTCTTTGGGATATTCAGTTGGTCATTTGGATATTCATCATATCTTAATTTGCTTTTCCTTGGAAAAGGATTACATTTAATGTTGGTTGTATTGTGTGTAGTCTATTGTTGGATTTGAGATGAGGATTTCAAAATGGACGTTTGAGTTTCAGTTAAATGCAGAGCTATTTTTTTCCTTAGTTTGGATTTCTTTCGAATACTTACTGATTCCATTATTCAATAAACCAGCTTTGTACTTGATTGCATCTACTGTTGGATCTCCACTAAAAATTTATGCAGCTATTATGAAGCTTTCTTGGCCTCATGTTGCATGAGTTTGCTTAGAGGTAGACCTAGGCAAGGAACTACCTTTAAGAATTAGAATTTTGAAAAAAACAAGGTAGCAATGCAAGTTTTCTATAGGAAATTTCTTATGATAACCTCCTTAGCTACAATGTTGTTTGTTGTAAGGTCATTTCTCTTTACAATGCAAACAAAATAGAGGTTAATAAAATTGGAGAAACTCAAGCTAAAGGTGCTAAGTAGAAGAATTCACAAACTGTTGTTTAACAATAATCAGAAACTCATATAGAAATAGGGAAACTAAACATGGAAATTGAGAGGGTCTTAGCAATGCATAATTCACTAGAGAAAATAAGTAGTGTAGAGACGAGCTCTCATAATAAAATCATAATTCAGGAGAAAGTGGTTGCTGATAAGGTTTTGGTCATACAATTGAACAAAGATTAGGTTCTAGAAACTAGCAGACCAATTTTTCAAATATTTGATGACTATAAGATTCTAAGGTCTAGGATAAATTTGGCAAAAAGGTGGATTTGTTAGATTTAGATGCCTCTAAAGTTAACTATTGTTATAATCTACAACACCATAGCATCCTACAATCCCTCAAACATTTTAGTGAATACTAGAAGAAGTAGCTTTTGAGTTAGGAGTTTTATTAAAGAATATTGAATATTTTTTTGATTTCACATTAGTTACCTCAAAAAATTATAGAAGTAGAAAAAATATGTATCTCAACAACCCAGTCTAAGGAACACAAAAAAATGCTTGAAAAATATTCAAATAATAGAATCATCTCATTATGACTGGCATGCTAATTTGAAAAAAAATTACTCAATCGTATTAAATGTATGATGAACAATATTATATGATGAGGTACATTTAATGGTCATAAATATCACTGGTCAAGTTGGAAGAATATTAGCTTTCCAATTGAAGAGAATAGGTTGGGATTGAAGAATTTAAGATGAAATGATGTATACATTCAACATTAAGCTATTTTGGTAGGTGGTCACCTCAAATTCTCTTTGAGCTAAATTTATGAGAGCCAAAAATATCCAAATTAAGAAAATTAGAGTCTTTTGTACCTAAAAACATATTGAAAAGTTAAATAGTAATACAGTATATTTAGGTTTCAAAACCAAATGATATATACTGTTGGGCACCAAATAATAATAGAAAATTCAATTTAAAGTTGGCATGAAATGTAATTAGAGTAAAGAGGCTAATCCTTAAATCTAGACAATAAATTTGGTCATCCAAAATATCTTTGAAAATCACAGTACTTATTTAGAGAATTCTAAACAACTTACTCCCATTTTCGAAACAAATACTAAATTTAATTTGCATCCAAGTGTCCATTTTATCCTCAAGAAGGCACTATTGATCATGCTTTTTGTGAGTGTAGCAAAGTTAATCAAGTTTGGTCTTATTTTGTTATAATACTCAGAATTAAGAAAATGAACACACATATTTCATCTTTGATCTAAAATTGGTGGAAATAGTCAACTGTGGATAAGGTCTATAAGGAATTTGCATATTTAAAAGCTTCCCATTAACTCAGACAGATATATTGAACAGTATGTTGGTACAATGTGGTTTGCTTGTACCATGCTTCATTATTTGAAGTAAATGATGCAGATAGTCAGTTGGAGTCTCCCTCTCAAAAACAGCTTAAAGTTGAATATCTTTGGAATGTATCAAAGACAATTTTGAGCTGCAAGTTGTAGTGGTATAATAAAGGATCAGTTGGATAGAATGCTAAGGCATTTGCAACTCCAATTGTTGGATAAAATGGTTAAGGCATTTGCAACTTCAATTGTTGGAGAGAATAGTTAAGGCCATTTGTAACTCCAATTGATGCTACAACATATGTGGAGGTTAGTGTTATTGTTCTCTTATTAAGTCTTCAACTTTGCAATAATCTGGGTCTATGCCAAATAAACATCAACGTGGAGCTTAACCATAGGTCAATTTTAGATATGATCATCGATAAATTATCTATACTTTGAAATATTAGAGATTAAATAAAAGTAATAAATTAGATGGTAGTGAATCTGAATGTTCAAATATATACTTTTAATGAAAATGATGCAGTTGCAAATTAATTTGCTAACTTTGTTTGCTTAGCAACACAAAATATTCAGTTCGATTATCAACTTCTTAGGTATTGTAAGAGATTAAGTAAAATAGATATGTTAAAAGTCACTCATGTTAGAGTTTTGACAAGAATGTTGATAGTCAATTGGAAAGGTTTCTATTGGACTATATAAGTTTTCAATCTAGAACCCAAGAACCTGAGCAATTACCACAAGCTGGTTTGGATCCTCACAATCATTTTGGTGCTACTATTTCGCATGAAGAAAACAAGCTTTGGAGATTAACTGATAACATGTTTGAGCCTAAGAAGGATCTTGTCTTGATCTTTAGGTTTGATGCTTAGTTCTTCCCAATAGCAAGGATCTCTTCACAAACAATTATTGTAAATCATTTAGTCTTTTCAACATACATATTGTTCACAATCAGTCTCTCTCGAAAAACTTGGTTCGTTTCCTTTGTTCAAATGTTACATAGGACATCAAACCGTTTCGTTCGATATGTCATTAGTTTTAATTATGATATATTCTGTAGTACAATATGTTGCTACTTACCATACTGTTTGACGGCTTATTCTGATCTCAAACACATGTTTTCATTCTATGCCCCTTACTGTTTATATTTGGACATCTTCGTACTGTGATAGTGCCTCCCATTACCATATCGGATAAGTACACTCAGTGAATATAAATTTAAGGAGATTGTGTTGTCGCTCTTGCACATCCCACTAGATTGGACCACATCAGTAATCAAATGTAACATTCAAGACATAGTGTAATCTTTTTAATAGAATAAATTTCTTTTATAAAAAAAATTCTTATAAAGAGTATTACTAACCAAAATTCTATTATGATTATTGCTTGGTGCCGAAACTTGAGTCCTAGATTATCAATTTCATTTGTTTTCTTCCCCATCCACTTATTTCCTTGAATCTTTTGAAAAATCATGATATGCACTAGTTCCATCAATTTGTAGGTTAAAAGTAATTATATTTGAAGTTCTTGTTTTAATTCCAGGTCTTAGACTAACTTCTTTACTTGCATCTGTTCTAGGAAATGTTAAAAACCTTGCCCATTTAGCACAAAACCTAGGCATCGTTGTAGTGGCTTTTGTTTGTTTGTCTCTTTATTAAGCCAATACAACATGATACTCTCAAGCAACGCCCTAGCATTAATGCAATTTTATAGAAGATTTATGTCATAGTTGTTGCGATAATTTTTATGTTGCATGTTTGGCTACCTAACATAACCTTCTACTTTATGTTAATTGAACTATTTAATCATGCAATTAGGTGTGTTTGTACATATGCATGCATATCTGCATTCTTAATTTGGTCAACTTTTGATTTAGTTCAGTTTAATGTAGACATCATTCAATTTTGTTTTATTTCAGTCAATTTTGGTTGATAGTTGACTTATAATACTTTCACTTACAATACCCTACTTATAGCAAAAGGTAATATGAATTCAGCAAAGTCCATGCTACAGTAGTGTGCAACCACTACTTAGTTGTTTCCATTAGTAAATTTAGGTTGGGCGTGCAAGAAAGGCAGGAATCTCTAGCATGCTCCTTTCAGGTGATTTATGATAGTGCATTTGAGGAATAGCCACTTCCTTTATGAAATTGCAGTGCTGGAAACATTAGTATTCGTTGATCTTTGTTTCGATAAATGACTACCTTAATAGAGGGTGGTGGCCTGCATAAATGGGTGGTAGTTTCCAAATGGCTTTAACTTTCAACAATTATTAAGCATTATCCATATCCCTTCAAGAGTCGATGTATTTTGACTGAGTTATAACTTTTTCCAGGTGGCCTGTCAGAACCATCAGCTTTAATTACACAGGAGAATTTATTGCTTCTGCTAGCGAGGATCCATTCATTGACATTGTATGTAATATTATTTTAAATCCTTGTTTCGTTTCTCTCATAATTACATTGTTTGACTGTTAGCATCTTGCTGCTGTTAGTCAAACGTGAAGACTGGGCGATCTGTTCATCAGATTCCTTGCAAAGCGGCAATGAATAGTGTGGAGTGGAATCCTAAGCACAACCTGCTCGCTTATGCTGGAGATGACAAGAATAAGTATCAAGCTGATGAAGGTGGTTATTTATTCTCCTGTTTCACATTTTACTTTGTTAGGTTTGCATCAAATAAAAAACAAGTAAAATATACTTTTTTTGAACACGTGAAATGGAAAGTTGCATTTTTCATGCCTGTTTTCTGATATGGATGGTATAAGAATAATCTTAGGGAAAAGGAAGATAGTAGCAAAGAAAGAATGATCTTAGGGAAAAGGAAGATAGTAGCAAAGACCAACCGGAAAAGCATTGAAGGACTAGTATTATTTAGGGATTAGGGATTAGGGAGTGGAAAAGACCAATTTCCCTAATCCCTAATTTAGTTTCTTAGAATTGGTCCTTTTCTGGTGCTTCACACTTTAACGTGTGCAGATAAGAGAACAAACATGGTTTCCCCAATTGGACTAGTTCAGTTATATCTTGAAATCGTTTCTAACTCACTACAAGGAACACCAAACATTGGGTGTCCAATGGACCATTCAGCTTGTGAGTTAGAAAAATCTCCATCAGAAATTCCCCCGAAGGGGCCCTTTTCTTGGATTCCTTCACAGAAAACCCTGAACCCAAAAGAGAGTGGCCGGGGAACTCACCCAGCTCGAACTGAATGCGATGTAATCAAACTGTACTTGCAAATGCCTATGGGGAACTTCTTGACTTTCTCAAGTCCCTCAACTGTTCAAATAGCTGATTGAATTTCCTCTCGAGTTGCTAGTGCGCATTCCTATCCTATATGCAGACCAAGAGTACTGCTTACACAGCGAATCAACAAGGTCCTTTCTGCAACTCAAACCTCACTTCTATTAGATGGCTATTTCTTTGATAGAATCAAATCCGCCGAGCTATTTAGATGCAAATCAATCAACCGGTATCTAATTGTATGGATGGATTATGGCACTGTGACTTGAATTATTGATTGGGTCACGCAGATATATGATCCTTGCTTTGGCCTCTGATTTGATGGTTCTATGTGCTAAAACTCTCATGGTCTATGAGGGCTTGGCATGAGTGTGTATAGTCCTCCTTCCCTACTTGTACCTCACATATTTGAATTAGAAAAAAAATCTGCAATTTGCAGTGAATCCTTATGTTGAAGTGTGGTGGAGCCATTTGTTGCCTACTTACCATGTGTTGAGCAATTGTTGATTGGGCCTGTGGACTTTAATGCACAAGCATGGTGGTCATTGGTTTTAGAGACCACTCAGCTTCTCTTCTAATTGCCTGACCATTGAACTACTGGAGAGGTGATGTCTGTACCTGTTATGCATTTTGTGGATGCTCAGTTGAACTGAATTCCAGGGAACAGAGGATTATGGTTATTGCTAACAAAGCTGAAAACTCGTTTGATTGTTAAGCAAGTTGACAGAAGGAACTTATTTGTGATAACCTTCTGGAAATCCTAACAGTTCTATGCAGGTTGTGTTTATTTTATGGTGGAAGTTAAGCTATAACTTGTATAAAGGTTATAAATTAGTGAATTTATTGGATAAATTATAATTACAAAGTTTTAAATGACATACTTTCAACTGGAAAGTTTATATATCTCAGTGTGGTATTCATTTAGGTCGTATATGCAAAAATGATACTATCTTATTTGTTTCTAATGTTGTACCTTAGTAATAGCTTAGAGAAAAATTAGATCAATGTTGTGACACATTTCTATTTGTACTTCAAAATATATTTACATTTTGGTGACTGCAACGAGTTTATTAACAGAAAACAAACTGTGCCAGCACAGATAAACTAGAGGGAGCAAAATCTTTCACATGCAAACCATGGTTACCACCACAACGTAGGAAGGGGGATCTTGGAAGAGAGCCAAATTGTCATTACGTGCTTTCAAGTAATCTCATCGGTCAATCCATTTGATTCCTGAAACACATGCTTACAACCCAATCTTTTAATAGCAGGCTTAGGATATGTTGGATGAGATTCATAAAGGGTGACATCTTGGTGCTTTCAAGGCATAGTTTGCTATTTCATTTGCTGCTCCGTTGGTTTCCCAAAAGACATGCTTTAGCACAATAGCTCAATCATTTTGTCACAGGCTTAGGATACGTTGGATGAGATTCATGGGAGGAAAAATATTGTTCTTGCTTTTAAGGATATGAATTAGGTCTTTTGATCTTGATCACCCATCAACCTGTATCGTTTTTGTTATGCAATTTTCTGTCTGGCCTTGATTGCCCACATTTCTACATCAAAGATGCTTCGTGCTCCCTGCTTTTTTGAGTAAGCAGCATGGCAACCGCTGATAATCTCATAATATCCAATTAATTGCAGCGATACTGTCTACTCTTGCTGTGGTATCAGTCTTTGAGTAATCAGGTTCCAAGAGTTCCTGCGTGAGATCAACTTAGGTAATCACTATGATAAAGTTCTCCAGGACAAAAGATTTTCCACTTCCATCTTATAACCTCTGCTCCGTTGATCAACCTTCTAAAATGAGGATCACACCTTCGTTTGGCCCTTTTCATAGCTTAATAATAAACTGGTTGTACCAATCCAAACATACAAATTTAAACACTAGCATTCATTGAAATTTCTGGTTAGGTTGATTATAATCCATTTCATCTAATGGAAAGCAAAAAAATTCTTGGTTAGCTATTATTATAGTTAGCCCTTCATTAATTTGCAATCTTTCAACATGTGCCTGTGTTTCTTCTTGTTTTTCACCTAAGGAGCAACTAGAATGTGTTTCTTTATTCAGACTTAGCTATGTTGGTGTTTATTGCGAGTGATCTACAAGTCTCTATCAAAGAAAAATGTTGCATCCTTTCTTCAATACTGCTTCTCTATATCAATTTCCACATATCCATACTTGGCTGTTCATTACAAGAAAGCCATAAGCCAATCCAATACTAATTTGACCATTACTTTGAAATCTTCAACATGACCTTATTGTGATATTTTTCTTTCATTGGATTCGTTTGATTGGAAACAAATGGACAAATCTTGCATAGTAGAAGACTAAGATTCCTATTCAAGACTCATGATTGTTCCTAAAATTTTAAACCTTTGTTGTCAAGCTTGCAAGATTGCATGGACAAGTAGTTGGCTCATTTCTTTCAACCAATAGCCCTTCCAAATCCTTGCCTCATTTCCATTTCTTGAGCCAAATTTTGATAAATTTCTATCGTGGGGTGTCATTGTGTTTTCCTTTAATTGTTTTATCCATTTATTGGTATCCAAGTGATGCATAGTTGTCATGAAGAGGTGGGTGATTTTTAATGTGGGTGATCTTTGTGGAGAGTTGCAGTGGTGGTAGTGATGGAAAAGATTGGAGAAAACAAACATGAAAAACTATTAATAACAATGAAACCAGGGTAGATTTTAGGAGAGTTGGAACTTAATCAAGTTGGTCAAATAAAAGAAAATGTTCAACATGAGAGTTTGAGTCCTATGTGATTAAAATGCTTTGAAAATTTCAGCTTAATTAGACAAACATTGATGTTGTTCCCTACCCAAATAGTAAACTCATGTAAAGAAAAGCTTAAATCCAGACAGCAATAGGTTCATGCAATTGGAAATTCCATTAAGTGACCTCAAAATTAAAATTCATGGACATCAAAATTGTAGAGGAGGTCTTGAGCTGTTATCTTATGAACGTTAAGTTTTGAAACAATTTGCATAGGTAAATGTTCAAATTACAACAACAAAAGGATTTATCTGTTCTTTTTGTAGTTGAAACTAGGGATTTTTTGCCCAAAACTTATTTAAATTTAGTGATTCTGTTTTGTGAAATGGTGAAATTGCAAGCACAAGAAGACTGCAAAAATATTCATAGGTTATATTTTTAGTTTTCCTTAAAGTGGCTAAATGGTGAGACGATAAAGGTTCTACAAGCGAAAGAAGATGCTTGCGGAGGGGATTTTAGGTGGAAATGGATGCTGAACTTACTAGACAACTTAGGGTATGTCTTTTGCAGTACTGAAATAACACAACATCAGATTTTGGTGTCACACCATATGGTCTTTAGATGAAGCATCTCACAACTTTCATGACTAGCCCTCTTGGATATTATACACCAAGGGGGAAGAATCTCTTTTTCTCAAAGCTAAAACCTTTCCAAAATGCATCCTACTCATCTTACATTCATTGTCATGGTTAAAGGCCTTTTATATTGGGTCTAGATAGCTTGGGAAACAAAAAAACTTTTTTAATACAAGATTGCTTAAAGCTTAAGCTATGATGACATCCATGCTTATATCATGGTGATATCATGATGACCTCATGGTTGATTTCCTAATGATCAAATAAATGATGTCATCATGATATTATTTAATTCATCCTATAAAAAAGTATAGGTATCCACTAAAAATAACAACTAGATCTAGAATGTAAATAAAATGATTCTAGATTAAGGATTTTCTTCATTATTGTCATTTAGTTGTTAAGTTTATTGATGTGATTATTACTTATCCTTATATTTCCTCTTGTTGTTGTATGATAAGTCAGCATACGTAAAATCTAAATGAGAAGTGTTGTACTGTTTTCTTAAGAATTTTAAGATAAACTTATTTTGCAAGAAAAGGATTTGTGTATCAAAAATACAAACACCAATAAATTGAAGCTTATTCTAATTTGACTACATTGGATCTCTGGAATATTGAAAGTCTACTTTCTGATATCATGTTTCTATGAGTGAAAATCTTGTCATAAAAAAGCAAATAGTAGACAACTATTGTTACTTCTAGTGTTGGAGCCAAATATAGAGTGTTGGCACATTTCTCTTGATAAATTTCTCTTGAGAAATGATATAGATAAAAAATCTTAATTGATGAATTTTAATTTTTTGTTATTCAATCAATGACTTTTAAGTGTGATAATTAAGTAGTTATTTATATTATAAGCATTCTTATTTTTCCATGAATAAGCAAAACAATATTAGAGTAGATCGTTATTTCATTAAAGATGTTTTTTCAAAATAGATTATCACATCTCACTTTTCTAGTGAAGAACTAAAAAGTTAGATAGTTCTATGGAAGTTCTAATACCACTATGATTCAATAATTTTAAATTAAGAATAGATTTCTATTTCTCTATTTTCTATCTTTTGTATTTGTTCTATTTGGCTATTAAATGTTATTATTCTTAGTCAATAAGATATATTTATATTCCCGTCTTCAACAATTTTAAATTACTTAATGGATTTAACGATTTGATTAAGATTCCCAGTAGAAGTTGAAGACATTCTTTCATAATTTTTTTTGTTTGGACTCATGTAAATACTATCAAGAAAAATAATTGAAATATCACATGTTTGAGCTATTTAGATTAAATATGCATTTTATTCTTTTATAATTTTTTTATTTGGATTCATATCTTACTGCAGTTTGTTCAATTTAGTAAACTGGCCACATGATATCTGTTGTAAAATTTTGGAAGTGTTTAGCTTCCATTCTTCTGGAACTTATATGATCTGCAGCAATTTAACTTTCATGTGTTATGAATATTGTAGGTGTCTTTCGCATTTTTGGTTTTGAGAGTGCTTAGCTGCCCTTGAAATCCTGCTGCTGTACTATTTCTACTTTGTGGGCTGCGTCCGTAGCTGTTTAATAGTAAATGGATTCTGTATGGGAACAATCTTCAAATTATGAACAGGTGCACTCATTGTTGAGTAAATTAGTGATTCTTGTTTGTATTAGCAACACACCAAGTTCTTGCTATCGATTCTACTCATATACTATTCGAGAATTGTTCTCATAGAAAAAAATAGTCAATTCTTATGCAGCTTTGGAAATTTCTGTTGCTTTGAGCTGTATCACAATTTGTGCATCACTCCACAAAACAAGTAATTTTTCTACCTCGTATTCTAAGATCAGTCCCATATTTGAAAAATATTTTTCCATATTATGGCTTATGTAATCTTTTTTAATTTATTGGGTTGAGTATGTTAGTCTTATTGCCTTGCATGTATAATAGAGTAACATTGCAGAGTTTGTAGCATAATATGTTGCTATCTCACTTGCAGGCTTATCTTAAATATTTGTAATTTTTTTCTCATAGATGAAGAAGCGTATCTGCCTAATGGGACCGTTGATACTATCATTTTGCGGTTATATCTTTGTGTGGATTTGAATGGTTGGGTTCGAAAAGATCAACTTGTAAATATAAATGCAGAAAAAAAATATTTGTAGGTATAAATGCTCTAATTTTGCTTTGTTTTGCTAATGTTCAACTTGATGGTAAAACATTTTTATTGCAGTTTTGATGTGAGGTATGATTTGCTTAGTTTCGTTTTGGCACGTGGTCCTTAATCTAGTGTGATTTACTAATGAAGAGACAAATTTCTTTTTAGTAGGATTGTCTACACTTTAGTAGCTGCGATTTTGATTTTTTTTATCATGCAAAGATTCATTATTTTGTGAATTAACAACATATTGGATTTATTATTAGTTCCCCCATGTCATTTGTTTTGTATCGTCTTGAATTATTGTTGTGCTGAAATTATGCAATTATGTCCACTAAAATATAGCTCTAAAACAAGTTGAGGATAGAATATTTGATAGTCATGATATTAACTACATGCCCTTAATGTGGTCTAATTGATGATGTGTCATGTTGAGACAAACATTGTCAAGTATAGTTGGCATCTTTAGAGGTGGGTTTTTTTTGATAGCCTTTGTATCTCCTTTCTTGACTAAATTTATGTAGTGTACAAGCTTCGTATTGGTTAATTTTGGCCATTTTTGACTTGCAACTTTCTATGTTTTTTTTTTATTTAGTCATTTGAAGTTGTTTTTGACAAGAAACTCTCAAGGCCACTTCCCAACTAGATCATCGTGAATCTAGTGCTACATCAATCAGACCATTGGTTTCTAGTAATCGACCATTCATTTAGTTTTGATAGTTGTTCTATTTGTCATAATTTTCTTGACAAATCTAGTTGATCATAATTATCTAATCTTAGTCGCATGCAAGGATTTGGCATGAGTATTTTAATGTTGGTTTATGTAGTTTTCAAAGAGATTCACTTGTGTGTCAATAATTTGTACATGTAGTCGTTTCATTTTTTTTGGTGAAGTTTTCTGTGTCTATCATTTTCTTTTCTCTCCTGTTCAATAAATTATTGTTTTCTTTTTCAATTTTCATATCAACATTCTTTAGCATCATGATTGAAAGATAATTGGGGAAAGAGATTTTTGGCTCACCTTTTGCTCAAAAAATCCCAACTTAGTTGGCACTTAGTGCTGCTCCCGATCAACCATTGAACTATGTGATGCTAAAGGTTGTGGATGGGCCATGCCATCTTCTAGGATAACATGGTCTTAATTGTGACCAGTTTTTATTTTTTATTTTTTTTGGCTTTTGTTAATCCATTGCTCATCAGGGAATCTAACCTTGATGTCCCTTGTTTAGGACCCCCTAGTGAAACGGTGCCCTCCATCTAGTTTGGCCTTTCCATACCTTTACGGTTACAATGCCGACATCTTCATCTTGCAGTCAACTGAAGTTTGACTTCAACTTAAGCCTCTTCTCGAGGGATTGGGAAAAGAAAATTGAAAGAAGTTTTATTGAAGAAGGCCTAAAATGTAGTTGACAAGAATCCCATTGTTTAGCATATCATTGACGAGGAAATTTCTTCACAATACAAAATACACCAGTGATGAATTATCGAAGAATTTTAGTTTCATATGCACTTTTGACATTTAGCATTGCTTTAATCATCTAATAGTGTTATGAGAAGGCTAATGCAAGCTCTTCATTAGATTTGTAAAGGGAACTTCTCTAGGTGGTTTGGCACTTGCTAGATTAATTGATCATTTGCTTCGACAATTTCAGACTAGTTTTCCCGTTAACCATTGTCTCTACTCAAAAAATACCCATAGAGATTCAACAAGGTAGTTTGCAATGTCTTTGATATAGAAGAAAATTTGGTAATGGCAACTTGGTTAAGTGTTTTGCTCCATTTGAATATCGTGAACGAGATCCTTGAGTGGGCTAAGAGATGAAGGAAAAACTATAAATAAAGTTGAGAAAAGAAGAAAATTTGCCAAGTTGGCATCTTTGACTCTTTAACTAAAAATCAAGAAGAAAAATGGTTTTTCGATCCCAAAGCTACCTTGTAGTACCTTAGCTAGAAGAGCAATTCACCTCTTTGGCTCATACTCTGCTTGAGATCCTATCTGTTTAATGGAGAAGGGATATTACTGAGTCCTGATCTAGTGAAAATTCTCTAGCTAAAAGGCACTTGAAAGAATATTGTTAGTATCATGAGGATCGTGAGTATGGTTGGTAATTGAAGAAGCTAATTGAAAATCTTTTGAAAGAATGAAAGTTGTAGGAGTTTATTCAAAACATAACTCTGATTGAGGGCTTGACCTAAGTAATCCATCTCTTAACCTTGGTATTGAGGTTGTGTTCTTGCTTAGCCTCCAACCAAGGATGACAAAGGAAAAAAATTGATGAGTATTGTCTGCATCATCCCTAGTGAAAGGACCTTTGTTTTAAAAAAATATTCTTTAAACATTATCAGAATTATCTCAATCATTAGACCCATAAAAATGCAAGTAATATCTCTTGTATTTACTGTTGGAGATTTCTCAGGAATTCAATAAACAACTTTATTGTAATATTTGCTACATTAGTATGGTCATTGTGGATTTTAGAAGTTTTGCAATTGTGTTGTTTGTTGAGGTATTTTTGATGCTTGTCAAGTAATCTACTTTGATGTTTGATGTCTCCTTGAACTTTTTAGCAAATTTGTGTACTCTAAGGGAATATGAATCATATTTTTAACATTGGGGACTAAAGACCAAGTGCCACATGAATGATTTTGTGGTCATGAAGATGCCTTTGGAACAAATTTAGAGTGCTCACTTTTATCATCCACCAAATCAAATTTTCGATTCCATCTACAATTACCATTATCAAGGCTAATATTTTACAACCATAGAAGTGCTACCTACCCACTCTTGAAGAAACTAAGGTGAAGGCAAAGCACAAAGCAAAAAAGGAGGTTGAAATTGTCATACTTAAGTCAAATATTTCTTGTATTCTAAATGTAAAAGACTCAAAAAAAAAATTATAATTGAATGAATTTGTAAGAGATGCTACCCTAAAGGTCCTTTGAGTATTTCTATATGTTTGCCTTGTCTTGATAATAAAAAGTATTATCATTTGAATTTCAATTATAGAATTCTCTCATTCAATAGTATAAAGCGTCCTTTTATCCTCCAAAACAAAAATCACTCAAGAACTCTACAAGTTGCTCAAGGCCAATTCATCTAAGTAGCTCAGTATCTTGAGTAGATCTCCAATGTTGTTATTGTAAAATGCTAAATGAGAAATAAATGATGCATATTGATTATACACATCTTAACAATGCATGCCTTCAAGATTCATTTCTACTTCCAATAGTTGATCTCACATAGACTTTGTTGATGTCCAATGATATTCAAAGTTTTCAATGCCTTCTTGGGTCATCATAAAACTAAGATGATAGAATTCATCGATGAGAAGACTACTTTTATTGTTTATTTTGGAACTTACTATCACACTCTCATGTACTTTCCACTGCACAATGTGGGAATTACTTACCAATAAATGATGGACAATGATTTTTGAAGCCAAAAAGGGGGAGAAATTTTAAGGTATATGTTGATGATATAATGGCGAAAAACAAGTACTTCACTGATCATATTGAACATCTTTGAAAAGCAGTTGAAATTGTTAGGAGAAATAATATATGACTGAATCACTTGAAGTGTATTTTTAGAGCTTCTTTGGGAAGTTCCTTGAATTTGTTATATCAAAAGAAGGGAATGAAAGTAGATTTTGAGAAGATAACCATCTCTAAGGATGATTCATGAAGTTTTAACGCCTCAACGGGAAAATGCGTGGCCTCAACAGATGTACTTCTCAATTGGAGATAATTAAAAGAAGTTGGAAACTCGATCAGACTAAAAATCAATTGAGAAAAGTCTTTCCTTCAGCTAAACAAGAGCTCATCATCACTTCTAAGTTTATGCAGTTCTCAGGTTGAAGAATCATTTTTCCTTCATTTTTGAATCAGTTTCTAGTTTTGTTCTTGTCTGACACGAGGATAGAATTGAAAAGCCTGTTATCTATAACAATGTGATAACTCTTCTTGATGTCCTTAATTTTTTGCTTGCTGAAAACATAGTAGCATTTCTTCTCATATTTAGAACTTTTCAAAAATTTTATTGAAATATGTTGTTTAACTACAATTGAAATTAAAACTCATCTCAGATAGAGGTTTCTTTTCCCAACTGGAAGAAACTTCTCTTTCTCACTTACAATCTCCAAGGCAATCTCTTCTCTGCATAGAGAGTCATAGAATTTCTTAACAATAGCAATTAAAACCCTACCTTAGCAACAGCTTGTACAACACAACTTTTGATGGCTCTTTTTTTTTTTTCTTGTTCTTAAAACAAATCTCATGGTAAATCTTCCTTGGCAGCAAGAGAAAAACCATTTGCTCGCTTTGCTATGTTTAGCACAGAACCCATGGCAAGAATCTCTCCAGCCTGCACTCAAGTCTCCCTCATCCCTTCTCCGGTCACCCTCTTACTCGGCCACAAAAAACTCATGTCTCACCCCTTTTTTGGTCCTATTTCTTCTGCCCTAGCTCCGTCTTCTTGTTTCTGCTTCCTGTGTAATATCTCCCTCGATTTCTTCCGTCGGCTCACTGTCGATACACTTTCGAGCGTTTTCTCAAGCAAATTTGCAAAGCTTCAAGAATCTCCTTTGGCAGCTAGAGAAATTTTTTTTATAAAAATACCTTAATTAATTAATTCAAATAAAATTAGTTTTTTAATCTCAATAACTTTGAAAATTAGCTAAAATTTTTAACTTAATGGGTTCTACTCAAAATTATATAATATACATATCTAATCATCTCATAATAATTATGAAAATTAGGATATTATGATCTCTTATCTTTCAAGAAATTTCATCTTAAAATTTTAAAATAAATTTAGATATAGGTCTTTTGTTATCACTACTTATGATAGTTTTATATTAATATTATTTTATCATAATATTTTAATCATAGAAATTATTTTATTTTTTAATATTTTCTTTTTTTTTAATTTAGAATCATAATTGGGTTTTCTTGATAAGTCGTATTTGGTTAAATTTTAATTACTTCTATATCATATCGAATAATATGTGATGGATTAGAGATAATTTTGTAAAAAAAGAAACATAAAACACATTATGAATTCTAATCAATTGTATCAATAAAGCAATTTTGTAGCTCATTGGTTATATTCTTTTTATAATTTAGAAGATATCAACACATTTGGGTTTCAGTTTTCTTGTTTTATAGAATTTGAATACAGTTTTCAAATGACTAACTTTATAAACACATGCTTTTCTTTCAGAAATTCAAAATTGTTATGCTTATTATCAACATAATCTTTCTATTAATCTTATATAATTCAAATTTTTTAGCTAGTTTTACTTATTTATTTTTGACATAATCAAGAAAATAGGCTCATTAAGTTGACTTTCTCTACTTTTAAATTAACATAACAGATATTGATATTTTTTTCATAAAAAGCTTTATAAGGAACATCTTAATACTAGTTTTATAGTTGTTATTATATGCAAATTCAACTAAAAGTATATAACTCGCCTAATTTTCTCCAAAAATCAAAAGACAATCTCAATAAATATTTTAAAACTTTATTTATCTTATTTGTTTAGTCATCGAGTTGTGGGTGAAATATTATACTAAGTTTTAGTTGCATATAAAAACTTGATATACCTTTTTCCAAAATTAAGATATTAACTTTGGATCTCTATGTGATATAAATTTTTTTCAACACTTTATATAATTTCACAATTTGTTGTAAATAAATTTGTGTTAGTCGTTCTACTAAATATTATTTTTATTACTAAGAAATATATAAATTTTATTAATATATAAATCATCACCTATATATAATCATGTTTTGTTGGTGATATAAGTAATCCAATAATAAAATTCATGACTATATTTTCTCATTTTCACTTAAGGATGAGCAAATGTTATAATAACTCATTGGATTTTCGTTATTTTCTTTTCACTTATTAATAGATCATATACTTTTTAATCTATTCTATTGTATCTCTTTTAAGACTAAGTCACAAATATCTCTATTTTAATTTTTGATATAATTGTCTTTTTAAGATAAATAATAAATTCAGAATTACTAGTTTTTTTAATAATAGTTGCTTCAACTATTGATTACAAAAGAAACGAAATTGATGATAATTAGGCAAATGGTTAGAATTATTGTATGGTAGAGAGAGATATTATAATGATTACATAAAACCTAATCAAGGCAATCATTACAAAATAATCAATATTATACACTAAGTACCTAGACTAGTCCTTATATAAGTTCTTTGTGTTTGCTCACATTAGTCTTTATACAATGCTAAAGGATAATAAACAATAGCTTTGTATATCAATCGGTAGCTAATCCCATATGTAGTTATTTATTTACATAATTGCTATATAATATTGACTTCTTATGGTGGCTAACTTAAGTCATTATAAAAAAATACACCATTTAATAAAAATAATATTTAATAACATTTTTTTATTTTAACCATTGTTAAATACATGTATAGTATAAAGTTTTTACTAGTGTTTGAAATGTGAATCTTGTTTTGCATAGCACATTGATTATATTTGGATATACAATAAGTTTTAGAATTACACTAAACTTTAAAAGCTTAAAACTTGATAAATTATTACAATACAAATTATAAATGTCCAAATAATGAAATTTTTAAGGGCAAAAAGCATTACTTAGTAGGCCACTTTGTGTAATTACTAGAAATCTATGAGGAATAAAATGGCAAATGATAGATTGTTGGAAAGCAAATCCAAGATAATCTACAAGTCCTATTGAATTTAATATAGAGTAGATCAAAATTTAAAAAATTTTAAGCTCAAAGATGCAAAAAATTCACTATTTTTAGTACAAAGAAAATTTTATGAGTATTTTGAAAACTAAATTTTAGGCATTCTTGAGAGATTTAAAAAACTACGATAAGATTTCCTAGATCCCTATACAAAAGCTATTGATACAAAGTTTGATCAAAGGATGACATTTATAGCTTAACTAAACTCAGAAACAATAGATGCAAATCCTACAAAGTGCTAAAAGTTGGAACTATACTAGAAAAGCAATAATTATCCTAGCAATCTAAGAGAGGAAATTAATGAAAATTGTATGAAAAGGAGAAATGATGTTACTTTCAACTTAACATTTCGTAGAACATCCATGCTAAATCTATATCTTATAGAAATGAATCTTGATATGCCTCCAAGTATCAAGTAGTGATCTCTTATGCAAGGTAAGGAATGGGATCTTCAAACTATATAAAAATTTGAAAATCTCCATTACAATAATGAGTTAATATGTGATAACCTTCTCTCAACATGAATCTAAGAATTAAATTAGGTACCTAATAAGATAGGATGAGTAACAAAGATAAAGGCTTAGGTGGTTGAAAGGCATAGTGGGTGGTCCTAGGTGGCTTGTAGATTTCTTAGGGTGTTTGACATACTTAACTCCTTAAAACTTGTTATAATCATTGAAAGTTACCATGGATTATCTAATTATTAGGTGTGAACCATCAATTGTCTAGGTTGCTCCATGCAATCTTATAAAATAATGAACTAAACTTGAAATGCATGAAAAGTGCCCATAATTTATTTAGACATGTCTTAGGGTAATAAGGCTATATAGAATAAAGTGCAAAAATAAAACATCAAATATCTAACAAAATATCATTTTCATCAAATAAAAATATTAATTTCACAAACTAAACTAGTGATTTTTCATATTGTTACTCTCAAAATGCATTGTATCAATTTAGAGTAAAAAATGTGATGCTGGACAAGTGATGCAAATGTTATAAGCAGTTTAGGGATTGACCTACACATATTATGAATAAAAAATGAAAGATAAACACAAGAAACTTGAAAAGCTTACATGCAAAAGGTATATGTCTAAGACAATATGTTACACCCTTGTGTTTGATGAGTCAAGCATAAATGTGTATATTTTATTTGGGCTTGATTTTAAGTAAAATTGTTAATAATTAATTAAATCAAGCCATGTATTTTAGATGTCTAAAATAATGGTCTCTAAGGGCCTTGAGGTCATGGCATACTTCAAGGAATTTTGAGACATGCGCAAGATTTTTTATAATTGAATTTCTTTTTATTTTTCTTGAATTTGATATGTCCAAACTTTGAGATTATGAGGCACACTAGTAGTATTAACATTTAAAAATATTATAAAATTATTTAATACTGAATTTTGATTTTTGGGCCAAGCATATTTGACAAAATGTATAGACATGGGTATTTGATTTTTTAATATTATTTTGGAATCGTTTTCTACGAATTTCTTTTCATAGCCACTTAATTAACTTATAATACTATAAGAATACAAAATTATTTTTATACACTTATAGTCAAATTTTTGGCTAAAAAATTCGTCAAAAATACCCTAAAACAGCCGAAGTCTCGGGAAAATGTACTGTAGCAATGGGCGGGTCGACCCGGCGCCAAAACAGCCCGTCCAGGTCTTTTAGAAATTAAAAATTTAATTTAAAAAATAAAAATTTGGTTGACCCGAAAAGGCTAAACCTAGCCTGGACCCAAAGCACGCCGAGAGGAGCTCGGCTAGAGCTGGTCAACAGTCAAATGAACAGTGCCTGGCTAAGCCAAGACCGCCCAAAGGAGCTCGGCTAGGTCAAACTGCAGCGCGGTCAACAGTCAATGAACAAATGCTTGGCTAAGTCAACCCGAACCAGGTGATGAAATCCCGGTCAAGGAAGGGGGGAGCCGGCCCCAAAGTGGCTCGAACGTTAAACGGCGAAAGTTCGTTATAAAGAGGTGCGCTGAATTCGCTTCTGCAGTGTGGGACTAAAAAATCCCACCTTATAACTTCGGCCGGATCCAAAGGCGCAGATCAAGCCCGCCTAGATCAATGGGCGAGAGTAAATTCTAACGGCTGTTTCGCGAGGCTAATCAGCGTCGTTCGTTCAGCGCGCAATCCAATGGCGCAGATCAAGCCCGCCCAGATCCAACGGGCGAGAGTAAATCCGAACGGCTGTTTCGCGAGGTCAATCAACGCCGTTCGTTCAGCGCGCGGGATCTAATGGCTCAGATCAAGTCCGCCCGGATCCAACGCTCTGGATTAAGCCCGAACGGTAAAATGCGTAAACAATCTGCGCCGTTCGTTTTTGGGCCCGGATCGGACGGTGGCTGCTTTCCGTCCGTTGCCCAAACGGCTAATTAATTTTTGGAGCCGTTGGGGGTGTTTTTAGAGCTCAAATCTGAGCTCTATAAATATAGAAAAATTATGTATTTTTAGTTTTAACCTTTGCTAAATTGTTTAAAAAGATTTTCAGATCTCAAACACAAGCATCCGAGCAAAATCGGCGCATTCGAGCTCTAGAAGCAAAGCGGCAAGAAAGCTAGTGGAATTAGAGGTTTTTCAATCATTTCTAAATCTCTATCCCTCTAATTCGACGATTGTGTGTGCCTCCTCTTTTCTCCAATTTTTCTTAAGTCATTTGCCAATTTTTCGTATTTTTGTTTTGGGGCAAGGGCGTCCCGACGTTTGTGCTAAAGCCCCGGGTTTGAGTTGAGCCCGGTAAAAACTCAAGTAGGTTTGGGATTAGCCATAATAAAAATCCCAAGTAGGTTCGAGGTGAACCGTAAGAAAAACCTCACTTGTAATCGGAGAATTTAGTGGATTTTTCCCAACACCGGTTGGGGGTGGACGTAGACTCGGTTTTGAGTCGAACCACTTGAAAATTTGTGTGTTCAATGTTCTTTACTTTTGCTTAAAGTCTTTTAAATTTAATTTCGGAAATTATAAGAATTTAAATACACAATTCACCCCCCCCCCCCCTCTTGTGGGATTTCTTTAGCACGAATCACTTCACAATATTAGCTAAGAGGGGACCAAAAGTTACATAAAGGCCAAAACTCCATATATTAAGTCCACAATCTCTTCAAATACATAAATATAAGATACTCAAAAAGAAATTTGATAAATTAATGTCACAATAAAAAAAGAACAAGTAAATGTCACATATGTGCATATTGAAAGTACTAAAAAACCTTATTAAGCTTTATGAAAAAAATTGATAACTGATCCAAACACTTGCAAAAACTAAATCAAAAGAGTAGGAAAAAACAATAATACACAAAAGTGATAACCTAAGTAAACTTAAGAGTGAAGTTAAAGGAGAAACAATGTTGTGAAGGAGAAAGAGGAAGTAAGAGGAACCATTAATCAATGAAGTAAGAGGAACCATTAAGTGGTGATAACAGGAATGTGATGTGATAGGGTTGTAGATAAACTGACATCTCACTGCTTGAGCTTTGCACTCTTTCTCCAAATACCAAAACCTCGATGAATCAACAAGTCAGAGTTCTTACCATAATCAACTCAGTACCTCAACTAGATGTAAAGTAAAAGTGAAAATTTTACTCATCTAAATATCATCATTTCAAAAGATAGGTCTTCCCTTTTTATAGAGAATTTAAGCACAAAAGATAAAATATAAAATAAAAAAGAAAATTACAAAAGTTGTGGTCAAAAGCTACTACTAAATAGCTTTTTGAATAATTGGTTTTTTAGTTTATGGAAATTGTTTATTAAAAAAGCTATTACCAAAGTTGTGGCTAAAGTTGGTACTAAACAACTTTTGAATAGCAGTCATTTTGTTCCAAAAGTTCTACGATCAAAGCGATTACCAAACAACTTTATGAAATGCTTTTAGTTTTGTATTAGTCTGGTTCACAAGGGTTATTGTAGGTCACCTCTGGATTGGTAAGTATGAACAACATTAGCAGTTTTAAGGGTCAAATCTGATGTCATGTGTTGTGGATTAGGTATGTAGGGATGATGTAGTGTCAACATGTTACATATTGGGTTAGTGGATAGATGCGACATTGACATTGTTGTGAATTGATGTGTCATTGTGCGGGTTATTGGTTGACATGATGCCACAATTCAGAGTTGAGCCAATTTGTCGCAAATTCTGTCAGCTAGTTAGTGCCACATGACAGATAGCTTGGGGTTGCATAAACTTACAATCCAAATTAGAGACCCATTCGCCAATCTATTTTTACCAAATGGAGTTTAGGTAGAACAATTGAGTCAAGTTAGGTCTAGTTAGGCCAACTATGAGTGTCAGAGGCAATAGCTGGTCTCAAAGTTGGGGAACATGGCACATTGGGACATTTTTTGACCTTTTTATGTTTGTCACAAATTTTGAGCACTAAGTGTAATTTTATGTCTCGTCTAGACTCTACACATGAAGATTAGATGTCTTAATTATCCAGAGGTATTGATGCATGTCTATTTGACTCCTAGGCATAAAAAACTTGACTAGTGTTCTTACCAAAATGTCTTCTTATTCATCTAATTAAAATTTTCTTCCTAAGGCAATCCATTGTCTAAGAGATGTCATGTGTGGAAGAATAAGACAAAGTAAATATCTTAAATGTTGATCAACTCTTTTAAGTAGTTGGACTTAAACTATTTTTCATTCTTAATGAAATGAAAACACATCTAAACTAGTTTAAGAACCACTTAAGATTTTTTTTTGAAATGATGCAAATTAAAGCAATAAATCTTGGCAAAATAGTTTAGGGCAGGCTTTGTAGAGCTAATTCCATGTTACTCAAATGGTTGTTTTGATGAGTTGTGTTGTGCTGGAAAACTAGAAGTTAAATGTTCACACAGGAGGTGGCATGGCGTTTATTGGAAAAAATCATAATCTCGATAACATAAAGTAAAACAATTGAAGTCTATTAAGGTTCTTAGGCATTAGTAAATTCATAAAATAAAATAATAAAAATTCATAAAATTGTTCAAAACATTTTGTTTTGATGAGTTGTCTTGTATTGGAAAAATGTAAGTTAGATGTTCATATAAGAGAAAGGTGAATTGTAAAAATCATAATCTCATTAACACAAGATAAAATAATAAAAGTTTTTTTAGATTCTTGATTATAATTATTATAGTTTAGAATCTTATTTTAAAAAATCTTGTTAATTGTAAAATCCTTTACATAAAGAATGCTATAAAGTAAATAGAATAGATTTTTAGGTAATTTAAATAAAACCAAAATGATGCTTACCCCTAATAAAAAGACTAAAAAATACTAACAAATATTTTTTTAAATGTGGATAAGCAAAACCTCATACATTGTTACAAAGGAGCCTACAAATGCTAAAGTTAGAAGACCTTGCAAATCATTAACCTAAATGAGCCTGTATTAGGTTGGAGGACCCTATAATACCTACCACACTTTGCTTGACATCATATTATGATATTTTCTTTAATAACTTTATTATTAAAAAAATTCAAATTTTAAAGGTTGTTAGAGAATATTAACAACCTAAGTGAAGAATGATACTTAAAACCAACTTCTACTCATGTTAAAAACTTTTATTCTTTGAATTTTAACTAAAAGATTTTAAAATTTTAAAAATCAAATAAATAGAGTCTCCCATAAAAATACCCATCATTCTTAATATAAAAAGTATCATTTCACCATAATTAGTTCACAAATATAATATCTAAATCCAATAACATTCAATATTTTAAATCATAATATGAGAAATCACATCATAAATTCACTAACACAAAAGAAATCATGACAAAAAACTATAGAAATCTCTAACAAAACTATATATATGGCTCATATGAGATAACATCATATGTATCTATATTCCAAAAATATCTTACTATCCACTCTCAAGAACTTAACTTATGTACTATTAGATTCTCTTACTTAATGAGTACCTATGTTATTTATTATAATATAAGTAGAATAATGAGCATAATATACCTAATAGGTAAATTAACAACTAAAGAAGATGGAGTAATATAAATATAATAAAAGAAAAATAACATGGACTTCAAAAACTATATCAAATGCATGGTATCCAGGAAATGCTCATGACTAATCATTTCTTTATAGTATTGTGTGAATATCGTGAGATATTATTGATGTATATGTGCATAATCATCTTTTATGTTAACATGTAATAGCACTACTTTTTCAAATTATTTCAAACATATTCTTTACTTAACATCTTATGCTTTATTCATAATATTCTTATTAATGTAAAAAATTTGGACCCTATTTTCCTAAATAACTATTATCCTTGGGATTCTCATCTCATTTCATCTGACATCTCATCATACCATGTTTTTAGACCTCAAGATTAACCAACATATAGTAATCATGATTATTTCATATCAATCCACCTATGAACTTAGCAGGTTATGGTTATCCCTACACCTAGCAAATGGTGGCTGCCTC
Organism: Vanilla planifolia; assembly: GCA_023846275.1. Taxonomy (NCBI): domain Eukaryota; kingdom Viridiplantae; phylum Streptophyta; class Magnoliopsida; order Asparagales; family Orchidaceae; genus Vanilla; species Vanilla planifolia. Next base: position 24,353,190 of record CM043874.1, on the reverse strand, counting down.
AATACTTATCAAGTGATAGCTAAACAAAATGAGGTCTAATGTTAGAGTTACCATCTTATATCCATGTTTACCCAAATACTTAGCAGTCACAACTATCTCATATCAACTCCATCTTAACACCTAGCAAGTGGTAATTTTGGGATAAGATCATAAGGATAATTCTACTGTCATCCTAATTTATGTATATCATATAATATTAGAATTAATAAGCATACATTATTCCACTTATGTATATATATATATATATATATATATATATATATATATATATATATATATATATATATATATATATATATATATATACACACACACACACACACCTATTTTTAAGAACATACAATACCATCACATCATTAATATGCATGCATGACCATCAAGTTCTATGTCATACCACATAAGTGTTGATTTGCATGCTAATTATTTAAGATATATGCATATGTCAATGATGTCATGCAATCTATTCTAGTCCATGCAATGCACCTTTCATATAATAATAGCTACTTATATTATAATAATTATAATTTATCTACCTAGATCATTGAGGTTGACTCTCTTTATAACTTACGTGAGAGCCTAAGATAGCCAAATATGAAAAATGGTTTTGGATAGAACTCCAAATAAGGAAAAATGCAAAGCATAATCAATAGAAAAACTTATGAATTTATTAGATTATCCAAGTTGGGTTTAGGGTTTAGAAGTAACTCTTGAACTTTTCATATAATTGTAAAATTCTATATGATTGATTTAGAGATTCTAAGAAATCTTAGAAATAGTTAGATATTGAATTTTAGCGATTTAAATTTATAGCCAATAAATAAGTAAACTTAATAAGAGATAGTATTTTGAAGTGAACCATAACATTAGAAACCTCATGTCAGTGTCAACACTTCTTCAAAAAGTGTCCTAGTTTATATGTCAAAGTCATATCTTGAAAAAGAAATAATGGTTTATTTGGTTATGGCAATGTCTTAAAAAATAAATGTTAGTTTATATGTCTATTCCAATGTATTAGAAAAGAAATGTTGGTTATTTATTATGACAATATTTTGAAAAAGAAGTGTTAATTTATATGGTTATGTCACATCTTTAAAAAAAGTACTTATTTATTTGGTGAAAGATCATAACTTGGATTGTATAGGCTTGAAGGTAGTTTCTAATCTCAATGAGTCACTGAACGACTGAGCATGAAATTCGTTACATCATGAATTTTTCTAGTTAGACTTAACAATTTAGTTGCTTGATGAATAACATGTATAATTATGATACTAATTTAATCTTAATTTATAATGTTTATATATTATTATTAATATACATTGGATCTCATATAATTTTTATAATATGAATTGAGGGTTTCTTATTGGGCTTTAGCTTGCTCCTTATTTTTATATGTAGGATTAAGGAGGTAAGAGACTATATAGTAGCCCATCATTAGATAGCTATTAATCATTTAGTATTTTTAGTTATTTACTTTTTCTTAGTAGTAAGATATTGATCCTTTGATTTAATGATGTAATATTTAGAATTTTGTATTATATTAAACTTTATTGATCGAGTCTGGTTGTATCATATTTATTTGATGGGTTGTTATTATTGAATACTTCATTTCATTTATGTTATTTTTTATTGGTTTGAATGATGGATACTTAGTTTGTGCATTATTTTATATATTATATTAGTATCTTGTATACATCATTATAGTGAAGAAGTTATCCTAGTCTTAGATAAACTAATTCTTAAGTCATGTAGATGACCATCTAGTAAGAGAGCTTAGTTCATTATGGGCGATACAACATGAGCTTAGTGATCAAATTAAGGGATCACACCTCCTAATTTGAATATCAAGCCCAGTGAATGAAAGAGTGATTAGTCAAATATAATGATCGGTATAAGAGTTGTATCAAATGGTCTAAAAATTGATTTGGTTAAAAATGTTGGGTGTGACAATTTTTAAGTCTGAACATTAGAATAACACATACATAACACAAGGAATTTTAAGTGATAGTACTAAAATAGCACACATATGACTTTATTTTTGATATTAAATGCTACCCTTTGTTAAAAGTTAGATATTTGATTGTTAAAAGAACAAACATTGTTCTAAATCAAGAAAGAAGAACAATAAGGGATTCAAAAAGAGTAGAATCACATGTAAAGACAAGAAGGAGAAGAGAGATTAAGAGAGAATATGAGGAGGAGAGTCCTCTAATCCATATGAAATCTTCTTCTCCAGGACCTCAGTGGAGTTCTAGGGAGAGATTTTTTGCTAATACATTGGCAACCTTCTTGCATTTTGGAAGGATCTAATCTTCTAACAATAGATAGCTAATTAAGTTAAAGTAGAATTGTTTATGAGAAGTATGAAAATAGTACAAAAAAGAGTCACTTGTTTTATTAGTTCTTCATGGGGTGATTATTTTGTGTTGGAAATCTTATTACCATCTACATTTCAAAAATTGTTTAATAAGAGAGATCTCAGAAGAAGAATTTGTTAAATACTTTGAAAAGTGGTTTGTGCCCTTACTTATTAGAGAAAATATAAGAAAAGAATTAAGAGTCTTGGAATAAGGGGATATTTTAGTGATAAATTATGAAAGGTGGTTTTTCTTTTTGGCTTGATATGCATTGTAAGTGGTGAGCTTAAAAGTTCAAAGATGCTTTGTTTTTTGGCCATAAGTTAAGCAAATTCATCAGAGCTATTTTGATCACTTATAAAACTGATGATTATGTGAAGAAAGAACTAGAAATATTGAAGCTTGTAAGGTAGCAATAGAGAAAAAAGGAGGTAATTGTGTCAATGAATGGTTCAAATCTTTTCAAGAAAGTGTCTCATAAAAAAATGGACAAAAATTTGGCCTCTTTTAATGCAGTTGGTAGGACTCTAGTGTTAGTTTTAGGAGGATGCATATTATGTTATAGAAAAATACCAAGTTTACTGCACGTGACAAATTTTTACTGAGGGTTTTGATGGGCAAAGTAAGGAGACTAACTAAGGTGCTTTAATTATGGAGAGTTGGGCCATCTTTTTAGAGCCTATCCTAAGAATGAATAAAGATATCATTTTTCTTATAGAGTTTTATTTATGATGTTGGCAAAAGAGGTACTGGTAGAGGTAATGTTACACCCCATTTTTCCTAGGCTGATTTTTGGCATACATTTTTTTTTTTTTACATATTGACAGCTCAGATCGTCCCATACCAACCTGAGTAGCCTACGAAAAACATAGGATATAACACATCATTACACACCTACTGTCCTTAACAATGTGGATCCCATCTCCCGGCTACACCGTCAAATCAGGATTCATGACTCCTGAATTAACAGATGGACTCGCGCAATGTTACTCCTACTAGACCCAATACTCCTATCCCATACCGATAGGAGAACCGATCTAATAGAAGTCTGAACCCCCATGGTAAGTTCCATAGTCATGTAATGACCTCACCATCAAAAAAAGATATATAACATCCACAGAATAAATATATAAATATGGCACTCCACACACCATAGCACCAAAACAATAAGTAAGACAGTGAATGGAAACTACATCACAAGAATAAGATCCAAGTCCAACAAGTGCAACATCATCCAACCAGATACATAAGTCAGATTCATCCTCACACAATACCTAATATAAGAATAATAGTCACACTGAATACATCCAATAGCATCAATCACACTAACCAAAATGTCTCAGAAATCACAGATCAGATATCCTCCACTAGCCTGCTGACCACGATCCCACCTAATCTGGGTGGCGTCAAGTCTGCCGAGCCGCTGGAAAAATATAAATAATAAAGGAATGAGCTACGCCCAATAGGAAAGATAGCTAGTAAAACTCACATGCAAGAGAAGGATAATAGCAAGAGTATAGGAATACAGCATAACAATATAAGGTGGAAAGGCACTCTCAGTCCCAGACTCCGACCAACCACAGTCACCCCAGTCACACCAGAGTAGCTCTCCTCTGGGCTTCCAGGTAGCATGCCAGTGGGATCGCCCATCTCGAAACATGCATGGCGCTTAGGCAAAGCATGCCAGTGGGATTGCCCATCTCGAAACATGCATCATAATGCCTAGCACCCGACACCGCAGCGTCTATGTAGCATGCCAGTGGGATTGCCCATCTCGAAACACACATGGCGCCTAGGCATAGCATGCCAGTGGGATTGCCCATCTCGAAACACGCATCACAACCTAGCCTGGGGTTCCAGGTAGCATGCCAGTGGGATTGCCCACTCGAAACACGCATAGCGCCTACCAGTCACATGTATACTGTGGAAGCTTAGTCTGAACCGCACAGTTACCTACCACAACTACCCTAAAACATCATATAGGGTCTATAGTAGTCCGGTCCATTATGCCAATCCGTGAAATATGCCAACATTAAGTAAACTGACTCAATCCATGCTATTGCCGTCCAAGCAACAAATGTACCAGTTACTGACTGTTTTGGTAGCATCCATGTACCATACCTCTGTCTGACTGTTTCAACTGTACTGTCATCACTGATAACATTTTTTCCTACTTCAGGAAATTTTTCTCTATATACGGATCTCCAGAATTTTCGAGATCGCTCAAATCCCAATTTCTCTTTTTCTGAATTTTTTTCAGAATTTAAAATCCCGAAATTCTAATTACTGCATTTTTTTTCAAATTCCAAAAAATCAAATTCTGCCCTTTCTCAATTTTCCGAAATTCGGAATAAATTTCCGAATTAAAATTTAAATTCACATATATCCATTTTCCGAAAATTCGGATTAATTCCTAAATTAATTTTCCTCCGCCCGTTCGTCCGCGCCGAATCCCGCTGAACCGGGTTTTCGCTGCCGGTTCGGCTTTCGCGCCGTTCGTCCGCGCTGAATCCCGCTGAACCGGTTTTCGCTGCCGGTTCGGCTTTCGCGCTGAACCGAGAACCCACCGGCCGAATGATTAATCAAATTTCCAGCCGACGTTTAACATTTAATTTATTAATAAATATTGAATAATTACAATTACTTAATTAACTAAACCGAAATTAGTCTAATCCATCTCCTTCCTCCGCCCGGCGCCCGCGAAACCCTAGCCGACGATTCCTCCAGGAAAATTCCGTTTCCCCCGTCGATTTCCGACGACCGAGATCAAGGAAAAACAAAATCCGATGTTTGTACTATCCTAATATTTCAATAATTGCAACTAATTTCTAATGTTCAATCAAAATTTTCCGCCGAAATTTCATCCGATCCCCATTTTAACAATCTATGAAATTAAACATATTTCAGCATTTGATACTATCTCAACATGATTAAAGCACATAATCGAATCAACACATGCTTGGTAAAATTTCCAAATTCGGAGGTTATAATTTTCCGAAGAAAAACCCTAACATGCTAAAATCAATAATTTGCATTAATCAATTCCAAAAACCACAATTCGCATGCTCCGGTAGCTATTTGCAAAATAATCCATATTTTAATTTGCTAAATAACTAATTTAAAATCTGAATTTCCTACCTTTCTTCTCCGGCGACGGCGAAGCTCGCACGCGACCAACCGCTGCTCCTCGCCGAACGAAACCAGTACCAATCGATTCTCCTCGGTCCCGCGAACCTCCAGGTACAAAAAGCCCCTTGAAAGGCTGCCGGAAAGTATCGCCGTTCGCCGCGAACACCCCGTCTCCGGCCACCGCTCGAAACCCTAACAGCAGAATAAATCGGGTTAAATACCCAGCTTAAACCGGTAATAACCCGTTAAGAACCCATTAAGCGCCGGTTGACCTTCTAATAACGCCGCTTAAACCCGATCAGCCGGTTAATCTCCACCGCTGATCTCGTCCGTCCGATCCGCTTATCCGTGGCTTATCCAACCACACGCGCAAACGCACTCGGCGAACCGTCCCCCGCCTTCGCTGAACCACTCCGGTCCGGTTCACACGCGGTAAAAACCAAATTCCGGTTTAAAATCTAATAGACCGATTTAACTAGATTTTCGAATTTCCAAAAATCCAATAAATCCAATTAAACAGGGAAAATTACTTAAAAATTTCCTCGGTGCTCCGAAAATCCCCAGAAAATTTCAGAAATTACAATAGCCTCCAATTGAGCTCCTGGCTCATCCTACTGTCGATCTGAAATCATCCAAGCCACAATTGAATTATTGAAGATTAAACGTATAATATTTTACCGGGTATAACAGGTAAAAAAAGTTCTTTTTATACATGTAGGAGTGTAGGTTGAGATTAGTCTATAGGATGAGTTGGCCAACTTAGAGTGTATGTGATTACTCAAAAGGATGCCTCTCACTTGTAGTGATAATAGGTATGATTTTCTTTTAAAAGATACTAGTAACTATCTTATTTGATAGTTGTGCTCACATTCATTTATATCTCATCGTCTACTTGACATATTAATATTGATTTGAAACAAATGAGTAGCCCTTTATGTGTGAAATTTCTTGATGAGAGTTAATTTGAAGTAGATATGTTTGTTAAGGAAGAACAACAATGAGAAGAAAGAAATTTGTTATTAAATACTTATTTTTCCTTCATTTGAATTTGATGTTATTTGGGTATTGGTTATGCAAACATCAAGCATTAATTGTATAGAAAAGAGAATTCTTTTAATAGCTTCAAATGGTGTGGAAGTAGCTTTATTTAGAAAAAGGAGGAGAATCTCATCTGTTTCTTCGTTGAAGGTTCAAGAGCTATTAAGAAAAGGCATAAAGGATTTCTATTATTTTTTGTAGCTATTGATTAGAAATTTTTAGGACTAATGGATGTGCTAGTAATTTGTGAGTCTTTAGATGTCTTTTTAGAGGATTTACCTAGTCTCTCTCTTGATAAACTTTGAGGTTTAGTTAGTAATAATAACTAAGCTTATATCCACAACTCTGCATAGAATGACATTTGTATAGTTGCTAAAGGCGAAACTTTAATTCTAAGAATTATTTGACAAGAGTTTTATCTACCTTAATGTGTCTCCACAGGGAGCACCAATTCTCTTCATTAAAAAGAAGAATGATAGCTTAAGGATGTGTATGTACTTTTTTTTTTTTTTATTTTTTTTTTATTTTTTTTTTTAGAACTGATTGGAAGGATGATGTCTCCTCAGTTCAGGTCTCCAAAAATATGTGTATGTACTTTGGTGAGTTAAAGAAGCAAATTATTAATAACAAACTTCTCTTTCCAAGAATTGATAAATTGTATGACTAGCTATAAGGTGCTAAATGTTTTCAAGATAGATCAAATATCTGGGTGCCAGCAATTGAAAGTCAAAGCAGTTATAGCTATGTCTACTTTCATAGCTCGTTATAGATTTGAGTTCTTGGTGTTATCCTTTGGTCTCGCAAATACATTTACATCTTTTATTTATTTAAAAATTTATAAGATTTTCAAAAGGTTTTTAGATAATTTTGTGATCATCTTTATTAAAAACATTTCTGAGTATTCAAAATCCCCAAAAGATCATACTCCATATTTGCATATTGCATTGCAAACCTTGAGAGAAAATCAGTTGTATACAAAAATTTTTAATTAAAAATTCTTATTGTCTTAGGTGGTATTGTTAAGATAATTGATTACTATAGTATAGATATCAATTGATCCTAAAAAAATTTGATTATCATGCATTAGCATAGGCCTATATTTATTTCAAAAATTTGATGTTTCTTGGGTCTAGTTGGTTACTACTTGAAATTTGTGTCAAAAAGTTCTTAGCTAACATCACCACATATAAGATCAACTCAAAACATGAGGAAGCTTGAGGAAGATGTTAATTATGAGGCCCAATCTACTTTGTGAGTTAGATTTTGGTAATGATTAGGAGAGCCACTTATGCTTGATAATGCTTCATTATAATAATAGTTTTTAGATTAGTATTAAAATGATTCTTTACGTAGCCTTATATGAAAGCAAATGTCAAGCTCCTCTGTGTTGATTTAAGGGTAAGAAAAAATAAAACTATTTTTTTAGAAAGTCATAGAAAAGATAAGAATAATTAGATATAGAATATGAATTGTTCAAGACCACTAAAAGTACTTTGATGAGAAGCATAAGAATATTGAATTTTACAAAGGTGAGAATGTCTTTCTAAAAGTGTCATATTAATTCATTTTTCTTTATTATCTATTTTTTTGATACTTATACCATTGTATATATTTTACTTGTGAAATTAGCATGTAGCTGCAATTGACATAAATAGGCTATGTGTTTAGTTGTATGTCGCATTAACTTGCCAATCTAAAAGAAACACAACCTATTTTAAGCCCTTGAGAGAAAATTAAGGGAGTGATCGTATTAATTTATGCTCACATAGAATATTAACTATATATATAATATCTTGAATTTTGTTCATGATCAAGACTACTTTTCTTATTGCATCGATAAATTCAAGTTCATTATTATAAAAATAGTGAATTAAATAATTATTATTCAATTATTGTCTAAAATAAATATATTTTTCATATTGATATCACTTTTGCTTCTTACCTTAAATCATTGCGCCACAAATATAACATTAAATTAAAAACTTAAAAATGTTTTAGGAATAAGATAAACACAATCCCTATTGAAATCTCAATCTAACACCTTCAATTGTTCTTTAAAACCTTCAATCCTCTTACACTATAGTTTCTTTCTACAAACACACTTGTAGCCGACCTCTACCACAATGCCTCCTACTATATGCACTACATCATATTGCTAGCCTTCCCATGGTCAATTACAAACATTATTGAGTTCAAAATTATAATTTTAGATGCAAATTTACAAATTTTGAAATATTCCCTTTTTATATAGTTTTAGAATTGTTTTACCAATTTTTTTATTCATTCTTTATTAAAAATAATTGTGAATTTTGGCAATTGTATACCATGCAACATGTTTTTTATCTTTTGACCACAAAACTAAATAAGAAAATTATATTATATCATTTAGTCACAAAATCTTAATTATTTTCATACATGCATATTTTTTTCAGTCATTTGTGGAATTCATGAATAATCCCAAATAATAACAATGAAAGGAGGTTGAAGTTTTTTAATTTTATGCATAAAAATTTTTGAGGAAATAAATTTTAATTTTTTGTTACAATTTCATGTTTTCTTGCATAATTTAGAGTATCTAACATGTTAAATATCATTGTTATCATGAACAATATTCATAAACTTTTTTTAGAAATTTTTATTTTATTGTATTGAATTCTTACATAAATAATAGTATATGCCTTATCCACATTTTGATAATTTGAGAAATACATCAAATTATTGAACATTAAGGTCCACTTGATGATATCAACCAAATCTATCATGTTATCATCAAACATGCCAATTAGTGTTACACTATTAGTAGTAGAGCTTGTACTTAAGAAATACATCAATAAAATAAAATAAAATCGCTAATGCACAAGCCTATTATAGAGAAGTCAATCAAAACACATATACACACACACACACATAAATATGTTCTATTTGTATTAATCTTACCATATGATGTGTATAATTATACTTTATGAAATCACTGTTATTTCAATCTAGGTAGAAAAATATGATAATGAAAAATAATCATATTATATGAAAAGTGAGACTGTATTGTATGATAAGTTGTAACTCCTTCAAATTCTAAATAAGATTTTTCTATCACCCTATGTATATTGACACATGAATTAATCGTATTATATAATATGACATTCCTTATTCAAACCCAAGGTCTAGTATTCTAAATGAATTGACCACATCAAGTTAATCCAAACACATGATGTTTTATCTTTATTAAGGCATATTGATATGTTAGAAAAATAATAAACAATGCATGCCTTAAGCTTACCTAAATGAGTGGATAAGTGATTTGAAAACTTTAACACACTCTTTCAAAACTTTATCATAATCTTAGTGCCTCAAGTATAATGTTATAAGCCTTATATTAATTCAGAGATCAATTATAGGTTCATTAAATCATGAAAAAAATCTATAACATTGATAAAAAAAATCAAAGGAAACAAAACAGTGAAAATTATTGAGCAACACAAAGCGATGAGAATCGTGCATGTATCCATGAATAGGTCACACACACACGGCATGTTGACATTCTAACATGCTAACAGGAATGCACTATGTGCCATAAAATTCAGTGGATATACCCACCATGTACATGTGTTGCATGTGTATGTGCTATTGCATTACCTTCACATGTGGTCTAAGCAAGCAGTAGGTAAACTTATTGCACCACATCGTTCACATGTGCAAAGCAAGGCATTATCTGAGTGTTGTAATAGTACTTGTGTGCATGAACATTACCAACAATATGGTCATCTACAAACATGTAGCAGCTCAAGTGTGCATGGATAACCCCTGACAGCATAGATTTTGTAAAATTTGTAATTTTTGGCCAAAATCTCATGTTTTTTTTGTGAAAATTAAAATAATATGTATTATGTAATAAAATATTATATCTAAACTCCTATATAAAGAGATAAGAAAGATAAATGAAGCAACTCTATCTTCTTTTAACTTTATTTTTTTGTAACAAAAGTTTTCTCTTCTTAGTTTTTTTCCATTCACACACTTCAATTTTCATTATTATGATTCTAAAAGTAAGATCTATTATCAAGGGCTCAATATGAGCACACCTCATAGATAGATCATGCATGCTAATACCACAATAAAGAGACTCAAAAAAAATCTTGTCCAAGTATGCTCAAATTTTATTTCCTTAGTGTTAGTTACAATTTGCACTTAACACTGATAATAAATCTTTTGAGTAAAGACCAAGCTATTTTAATTGATTCACCTATTTATTCTTAAAATGAATGAATGAAAACATTTAGGAAAAATTATTAATAAAATAATTTAATGATTTATTGCTATTAAATTAATGGCACATGTACCAAGGGTTCAACATGAACATCTTATGTAATAAACAAACTAAGTCATATCAACAAATGACATAATGAACCCTTGATGGTTAGGTCATTATAATTAAATAATAGAATGAAAATAAGAATTCCCCATTTGTAGAGTAAAGTTAACATACATTATCTATTTTTGTTAGTTATAAACAAACTCCCAAGGATCTAGTCTAGGATCTTATATTCATTCTTCAATTAGAATCCAACCCTTTAAGTCAATTTCTATAAGCTACTTGCTTTTTTCTTGTGGAAACTTCTTACCTTCTTTTTCTTGTTCTTCTTTCTTGATCTTCTTTAGCTATGAAGAACCAAAGTTCTCTCTTTCAAATCTTTAAACCATCTAAAGATCACAATAAAATTTGCAATACATTCTCATGAATCTAAAATCATCATTACCATTGATATTAACTTGGACATACCTTAAGTAGTAGTAGGAGGACCATTATTTCAAGGGAGCTAAAGAGAAGAATATCATTGAAATGCTGTTCAAATACATTACAATTTTAATTAATAAAATTGACATAGCTTATGTTTTTTTACTTAATTGATTTATACATTTATTGCATACTCCTTGATTAATTAGAAAAATGCTAACAACTTATATATATCAAGAAAGTCATCTGGTATTGTGATGGGAGAATTTAGTAAGTTCAATGACAATTAAGTGCTTCTATGTTGAGAACTTATAATTGCATAGTTATGTTTCTATTATGTATCCATTTGAATGATTGAACAAGAATGAAAAAACAACCCTTTCGAAGAATGCTATTAATTTTATTTGTTTTAAATTGACTCCTCATAGGAACTGTTAAATACAAATATATAGGGAGAGGAAAAAATTGAATCTCTTAACTTTATTGTTCTAAAATACTAATAATTTTTGCTCTTTATTATTAAAACTTTCAACAATTGGATTAGAGAAAACATTTATTTAGGAGGAGGATTAGAATGTTGAAATTAGTTATAAGAAATTTAGAGTGTTGAAATTATTATTATTTTGCTAGACTATGAACATCATGTTGAGAGTATAAATATGTAATTACAATAGTAATTCATTATGTATTATACCTATTTTTCTATTGTATCTATTTTGTATTTAACTATTGCTTTTAAATGCATTGGTGTAGGAGGTTAATTGATGTGCTAACTAGTTGTAAATATTCCCTTATTAACACTTACTATAATGTTTGTTATTAATATTAGAACTTCTTATAATCTTTTAGTACAACTTGATACTTATTTTAGTACATTGTTATCAATTGATACTTATTTTAGTTTGTACCCTTGATTATTCCTTGTTAAATTCTTAACAATTGTATCGAATTGTATCCCTTATTTGTTTGGTTTTTATCTTTGTTTATCTTTTAATGTATAACAAAAAAAGGATAGAAATATAAGAAATGAAAAGCATTCATTGCAACCCTAGCTGGATTAGCATAGTTTAAATTACATACATTGAGGAGAAATACGAATATAGGGAGAGCATTTATGTGTTTGCATGTTTTCATATCTTTTTATTTCAATATTTATCAATTATTTTGTCTTCATTAAAAGAAGTTGATCATTGTATCCTTAGTCAATGCATCACTTATTTGATTGTAACAAAATAATTATATTAGTTTTATTAATTATATTTTTAGTAATATTTAGATTATACATCTCAAGATCAAATAAGGATTAATCAATGGAAAGTATAATCAAGTGTTTCATGAAGTAATTTATATGTAGAAATATGTAAAAGAGTATTGGAGGCTTTGCTTAAGCTTGGCTCAACTAGTAAATCATAGAGTCATTTGTTTCTATTTTTGGAGGAGCAGTTGCCCAGCAGGAGTAATTCATCGTGACTTTATTTTGGTTTCATTGGTTAGCCAATCACTTGTTTTTTATATGACATAATTATGAATATATTATATATTTAACTAATGCATTCTTTTATTAAACCATTTCTTGAGTTATTGAGTACCTTATAACTATATTAGGATGCTTATAATATCACAACATATTATTCTAAGTTCATTTTAGGATTAAGATATTAAAATCAAGCTTAAAACATGTTTTATTTAAGCCAGATTATTCATTACATGTTGGTTGTATAGTATAGTATTTAGTATCATTCTTAAACAATCTATTTTTTGACTTAAAATGTCAAATGAAATCTAAAGTCATCATTGTATTGTAAGGTATAATGTCTTCATCGTATAATTGTTGACCAAACAAATTGTTATAAACATAAATGGGGTTGTGCGAGGTATTGGCCTTGTATGTGTATTGTTTAATCTTTGATAGTAAAGTTTTTTTTAGCATCGTTTGAGTATGAAGATCTCTTTATATGAGTACAACATTTATTTTCTCTCGTAATTAGTTAATTGTATAGGATTAGTAGTGGTTGGACGGTGTAATTTCTATATCATATTGTTATGACTATATTTTATTTTGAGTGGATCAAGAAAATTCTATATATTGTATAATAAAAGTTTTTATGTTATAATTATATATTTCAGTGAAATTATTATATAAGTTAATAATGTATTTATTATTTTGCACATTATACAAGTATAAAGTGTTTGTGTTGTAATTTTTCTTTTATTGAAGATGTGGTTACTACACCTTATGAGAAAGTGAACTAAGTCTCTTCACATCTATGAACATTGATGCATGAGACTCATACGATTACTATCAAACATAAAAGCATAGACTTGACATATTATGTGTATGATAGTAATACTGTAAGAGTATACTTATCACTCAATATATGTTACATGTGATACTATCATAATCTATGTTTCAAACTTGTATGATAATTTATTTCATAACACTTACCATTGTACTAATATGAAGTTTATTGTTTGCATATGATTATCTCAATTAATGTGTATTATTTAAGCAATCATAGTTTATGATAATAATGTATAATATTTTTTGGAAAGCTCTACTTTTATAAAAATGTGTATCATATAATAACAATCTACCTTCAAAATTATATGATCAATCTAACAAGTAAGTCAGCTCAAAAATTAAACAAATTTTGGACCAATGTCTGTTGTATCATTATGATATTACTATTGTATAAATATGATATATACTTACTTGAGAGTTTCATTTGAAGACTTAACCATTTATTGGATATGATCTTCTTTTCCATCATATCATATTATATAATCTTACATCATACAATATTTTCTTGAGAGTAAAAATTAGACATAAGAGATTTTGTTTTATTTGTACTAAATGATATTATCATCTTACATGTATGAAACATTTGTGCTAATAGAATTGAACTGATCAAATAGATGCATCATCAGGACGATCACTATATGGTCACATGATAAAATGTCTTCAATGTATTATTATGATTTAAATCCTAAGATCATAACAACTAGTTAAAGCTTTTTAAGAATTCATTTTTAGCCATTGCACTTAACTTTATCTTCTTTGGGAACTTAGAATAAATAGGAGTGGTGTTATTTGAGAATTAGTTGATGTTCATTACTAAATCTTTTTTATATGGGTTAAAAAGTAAGATCATTTATAGTTAGGTTATGTATAAAAGAAAAATAGAGATTTCACTTGATGCATCCTATTTTGATAATTCTCTACATTGAATTAAACTTTATTTTTGCTTGGTAACATCTTGTATATCATTTTAGCTTTGTGTCATAAAGTTTCTTCAAGCTTTTGGTAAAACATTATTGAGTTTTACTATATAAATCAAGCTTTATTATTATAAGTTGCTATACCTATTTTTTATAGAGGTGTACCATTGCTTTTTATGACCAAAGAGGGTGTCTTTATAATGATTTTTCTCTACCTATTATTGTAAAAGAAAGATTTATTTAGTGGAAGCCTGATTGAATTGATTGAGGCTAAAATTAGGAAAAAGATTTTTTGAACTACCTAAAATCTTGTGTGCTCTTTACTTTATTTGTAATAAAAATATTTTGGAAAGCTCATGAACCTTTTTTAAATCTTGATATAATAACCATTAAGATTATCAAAGATCTCATACATTGGAACTCATGGTTAGGGTTAGCAAAAAAATTTTTATTGTGATATTATTTGAATTGGCAAAAATATTTAATTTGGTTTATTATAGAGCCATTACAATAAGCAAGTGTTAAAGATTATTGTTAGTTATCATACTCATACAAAGATTTTAAAAACTAATCAACTATTTTTATAAACAATATGTAGTCACATTTATAATCATATTAAGACAAAATGCATAAATTACTCTAGTTCTTTGAAGTGATTTGTTCGTGATTTTAAAAGTTTATTATAATTATTTAATATTATTGAAGTTACTTGTTTTATTTTAAAAAGCTCATAACTCATAATTTACTTGAGTAGTCGATTTAGTTTGTAAAAGTTAAAGAATTCTATTGATACTTAATGTTTTGTTTCAAATTAAATTAAGTTTGCATTTATACAATTTATCCTTCTCTTGAGGATATCACCTCATACACATTTCCAATACAATATATTATTTTTTTTCAATAATCTTCTTAATATAAAGCTAATTGTATTATCAAAAGTGAATTTTATACTTTACAATTAGTACAAATTTTCATTATGTTTAGATTTAATCATCAGTTCAAATTTTATCATACTTAACTCATCAATCCTTAATAATTGTATAGTGGTATTATATGATTAGTTATATTAATCTTAATAACCCTTAGTCATATGAAGCAAGAGCTATTAAGGTATGATTTTCTAAATATAAAATAAGTGCATATTGAGTAAACAATATACTTTCATAAATGGTAATCCTTACATATATCCCAAAACTTATAACCCTTGAAAGCATGAGAAACATATGATTCTAACTTCTTTAACTTCTATTGAATAATATCCTTCTCCCTTGCCCTAAGTATCTTACACAAGGTTGCTCAAGACTCTTATCATCCAACTAAGATTAAATCACTATTTTATCTACTATATTTTGGTTCAACTTATATCACACAAAGTAGATAAATTAGATCATAGGAGAAACACTTAAATGATTTGGTAACATCAAAATATTATAAATGCCTAGGGCTTATCAATAGTTTTGGCACAAGACTTGTCATCCTTCAAAATATTGATGTAGGAAATATGGCCATTATGGTGTTTGCTAAAAACTTTCTTTTTATCTGTCTCCTCTTCTTTATATAAAGATAAAATTGGGCACTGGACTCACCTCTACCGCTTATACATTATCTTTTATACAAAAGATAACTTTTTTATTTTGTATTGATGCATCAACTAACAATTAAGAAGTTCCAGCCAAAATTGTTCTATCACATAATTTGAGAAATACATCAAATAAATATCATTTTTTTTTGTTTTCCTTTATTGCATATAAGCAATAATTTCATTTGAGAATTGAGGATGAATTGGTCAAGGTCTAGAAATGTGCAACTTGTTATCCATCTTTTCTTTACTATACATAAAGGTCTAACATTCCATGCTTTAGACCCAAACATATTATATGTTGAGAGCCACCTATGGCTAGTGCATGGATGGTGCATATGATATGTTATTTTTGAATGTACCATATGGCTAGTGCATGGATCAAGACTTTAAGGGCTATGGATGGTGCATTTGATCCTTAAGGTATGGTGCATTAAGCTTACTGCACCATACACTAGGTCAATGTATCATATGTTAACTCTATTGGAGGAAATATTGTTGAGGTGGTTTACTTAACTATGCTAATGTATGGCAAAAAAGAGATTTTATTATATATTAATGTGAATGTACTTATGTTGAGCTTAACTTATGTTATGATAAAAGGAATGGATGGTACGCTAAAAGGGAAATGAACAATATTTTTATTAAAATTTTAGAATGACCTCATGGACTTCTTAATAGCTATATTTGTAAGTGTTTTTGCTATTAGAAACATGCAATTTTGAGAATTGATGAAAGTAAAAAAAATATTAAAACAAAGTTAAGAATTTTTAAACTTTTTTACTAAAATTATAAGCAATAGATATTTGTGTACGAAATGAAAGAGAGAGAAAGAAAAAAAGAAAAATAATAGATGAGATCTCCATCTTAGACCCAATAGGTAAAATACTAAATAACTACAATATTAGTTGGTTAATTATTAATTTTTTTGAGATATTATTATGAAATAATATGTAATGTGATGTAAGCATATTATATGATATAAATATATTAGTATTTATTTTGATCTATAAAATAACATGATATATATATTAATCATATAAAAAATTATAATTGAGATTTTCATAGGTTTACATCTTTGAGTAGCTCTTCTAATTAATGGTCCATTTAACTTCTAAGCCCATGTTTGTTAAATCCTTTTTGAGGTGGTAAAATCTTTTGAATTATTAAAGTTTCTTCAAAACATCGTATATCGTTGTGATGGATGAGATATAACAAAGCCTTGCCTTGATACCACTAATGGTGGTATGTGTTTCTAAAAAGGGAAAGGTCTTAAAGAGATAGAAAATGACCACAAGGTAGAGAAAAGGAAAGAATTTCTTACAGAGAGAAGGATCAATAGTGAAGGCAAGGGAGAGTTAAGTAAAGAAAGAACTTAGCCAAGAGAGAGAGAGAGAGAGAGATAGAGAGAGAGAGAGAGAAAGAGAGAGAAGATAAAATAAAAAAGGAGAAGAAAGTTCTAAATTTTTAAAAAAAATTGAGCTATTGACTTTCGTATCAAAAATTGAAGAGGGAGTCGGAATCAATCTAAAAGACAATCTTCCTCTAATTGTGGATATAATGGCTCCTCTTTATGTTCCAAATTATCGAAGAGAGGAGGAAAATATGATATCTGAGGAAGATAATTTCATTCCAAGCATTTTGATTCTTCCTTATGTTGATCTTGTTAATGATTTGGTAGTAGTCACAAATGGCTTAATTGAGAGGCTTTAAAATAGAATCTCAAGGAGGTTCATTTAACATCCTTTATGTAGTAAGAAATTATTATAATTATTTTGAATTATTTGAGCATTTTTTAAAAATTATTATATTTTATTTTCAAAAAATCATATAGTATTAAAAAAGAGATATAGTATTATAGAGGAAATGAATTGGAAAGTAGGAACACAAATTAGTTGAAATTCAAAGATGTCAAATTAAGCAAAATGGAAATAGTTTAAGTAATAGAACAAAAGAATGGAGATTTATAAGATTAAATAATCAAATAAATTATAACTCTAGAGAAGTAAAAAAATATTTAAAATATTAAATATAATTAAAAAATAATTAAATTTAATTGAGGCATTGAGTTTACAAATATAATTATAATAAAATTCTATTTTTGTTCTTTTGTTATTTAATTAAATAAAGAGTTTTAGGACAAGCATAATAAAATTTCAATTTGATGTAAAGCCAAATAATGGTTCATTATTTTTCTTAACTATGTAGAGGTTTGCTCTTTGATTAGCCCAATGCTAGTCTCATGTGGGTCTTCTTTTTGTGGTTGTTGTGATAAGACTAGAACCAACACTTTATTGTTCTATTTGTGATCTAAAACTTTCTTGATTTCATGCATTTAATCTTTTTCATTATTGTACTCAACGAACTTTTTATGTTCTATATCACAATTTATCGTCATAAAATTAGTTTTTAAAATATTAAAATTTAAATATAACAAATTAAATAATAGATTTTAAATTATTGTGACAAATACATTCAACTAAATAATAAAATATAAATTATTATTTCATCATTTGTAAATTCATTAATACAAAATTTACACAAAATTCAATAAGGGGAGAATGAGAGTGTTTGTTAATATTTTTAATAAGTCTTCTTTACAGCTAATTTTATAATTTTTCTTTTTTTAGTAGTAAAATAAAAATATGCCATTTGGTTTTCAAAAAAATGTTTATCTAATTGAGCAAATAATCCTTTCATTAATAATTTTCTTAAAAAATCGTTAAAGTTAGCCGTAACAATCTAAACCTCCGGTTTGGACCAATCCGAGCCTTGCAAAACCCTAAACACCATTTGGCCGGGTGTTGGAGATTGGGTGGTCATTCCAACCAACCCTGAGTACTGCAAGATGTGTGAAATGTGACCTTTTGTGGACCATAACAGGTTCATAACCATATACTAAGCGGCCTAAATAGTTGGTGATCCCACCACAAATGTGCACCAGTCTCGTCATGTCCATCCAGTGGAATTCCTAATTTATTTTCCTCACTTAAATAAGTTTATATTTAGTTTTTATTTTTTTTTAATTTTGTTATAATGTTTTTTGCATTTTATATTGTAAGATATTTATTCATCAAACTTTTATTCTTATATAAAAAATTTTTTTCAAGTTTTGGCTTACTTTTAAGTTAAAGTTTTGTTTATGATTTAGATTCTAGTGAAGGAATATTATTTTTATTTGATATTAAAGTTTTATGTTATAGATTAATTAAAATTAATTTTTTTATTTAAAATAAATTTTTACTCATCTTTTATTTAATTGACTTGACAATTTTTTAACCCATATTTATTCATGATAATTACTTTTTATAGGTAATAATATACACAAAATATATAAATAAAATATTAACTAAATCTTATAAGAATAAAATATCTTTCATAAATTTCACAAGATAAATTATTATTATCAATATAGAATAAGATTCCATTATAAAACAATTATCATGAATTGTACGAGTACTAATAATAATAACTAAACAATCAATATTGAATATTGACATTGTTATAGAGCGTGAATTATTCAATATCTATGAATAATTCAATGATAAATAAAACTTTTCTTATGATTCTTAAATAATCAACATAATTATTTAATAATTTATCATCTAATGAAATGAAGTAAGATTTTTAATATAGATCTAAACTTAAGTTTGAACCACTCCGAGTCTTGCAAAACCCCAAGCAGCATCCAATCTAACTTGTTTGCCGGCTTTGGGAGATTGGGTTACGTGTTCCCAACCAACCTTGACACCTGTTTGATTTGAAATATAATAATGCATGATGTGTGAACCACAAGTTCTTCATAAACCAAACGGACTACATTTGGTGACCCCGTCATAAAAAGTGCGCCGATCATGTCTTGTCCTTCAACTGCAAGTTATAATTTACTATGCTCACTTAAATAATATTATTTTTTTAAGTTTTATTTTAAAAATTTTCTTATGACTTTTTCCCAATTTCCATTCAAAAAGATACTCATTTATCAAAGTTTTATTTTTTACTTATAAAATTTTGTTTGTTATTTTTTTATATTTTAATTTTCTTTTGAACTAAAAAAATTATTATCAAATAGAACCTCACAATAGTTTAAGAAAATAATGTATTATTATAAGGATAGAATATGACATTATAATTTTTTTTATGATATACTTATTTGATTTTGCCAACTTATTAAAAGTAAAATAGAGATTTATTGGTATCTATTGGAGTAGCTTATCATTGTAATTACTTGCATGCTCTCACAAGGAACCCATGGTGAATTGTCAACATTTGATTGTTTTCAATCGTTAGGCGCAATGTACTTAGGGAGTAGTGTAATATTCAATATTTAATAAACTATGATATTAGAATAAAAAATGATAACTTATATTTTGTTTAATACATTATTTTTAAATATAAATTTTTATAAGTGCACTTTCAAAAAAGGATTGGACATTATATCATTATTTTTCTCTTTAAAAACACACTTTCAACCCAAAAAAGTAAAGAATTAATATTTAAAAAAAATTAAAATAATATTAAAATACTCTTAACTTCTTTATCAAAAAATTTAATATTATATTTATCATTTCATAATACTAATTATTTCATTCTATTCTCATAAAATAATATACTAATCTAATACACAACTTTTAATATTACTTAATAATAATAATAATATGTTTTTGATTATTTTTTTATTAATCAAATTAATAGCAAACAATAATTGTATTTTATATCATCATAGACTTAATAATTTAAGATTTTGGGTTTAAAGATGTCATTGGTGTTAACCCTTTTTAGGATATTATGATATTGCTTTCTTACAAGTGTAGTCAACTGGGATAAATTGGTATGTTCAAATGGCCAATATAGCAAAGCCAAAATGACTTCAATAGAATTGATAGAAAAGTGAAGTTAAAGAAGACTAATAGGTAGAGTAATTCAGGTAATATAGATAATATGATACAAAAAATCTAATAAGATGACAAAATTGATAAGAAAAAGAGTTTACTAGGTGGCACATTCAAAGACATTGGTTCAATAGAATCCAAGGAATGATAGAGCTAAGAAGATAAAGAAGAGATTATAGGATGATGATGTTGGAGGTGATTGTTTAATAAAGCTAACATGGAGACAAAATGAATATGTTTAATTTATAGGATAGCACAATCAATATAATGCAATAGCATCAAAGTGATAATTCAACATATTAGCCAAGTGGTAGACATAATATACATTACAGAATTCATAGAGAGACTATTAAAAGTGAGCATTTGAGTTACTAGAAAAGAATAATCAAAGGGGATGTTTTGATAGCATTAACAAAGTAATTGAGTTGATATGTTGGAACAGAATTAATATAGTGTAATAAGGTCTTGGTATAATCAATAAGACAATATAGCTAACATGATGTGATAGAACTGAAGAAGGTTGTCTCACAAGAGCCAACAAGGCAACAAAGCAAAACATAAGACATAATAGTTAGATTTTGATAATCTTTGATGCATTCACTTGATATTTATCAGATAATTATGTTAGTAGGAAGTCAAAATCATGTATATTACTTCTCATTTGATGTTACACACAAAAAATGGTGTCACATAAAATATTCAACAAGTCATGAAATTAATATACTGAGTTATGGCATAATCCTAATGCTCGGAGAGGGGAACGCACCTGCTGACTGGGTTGCTCGGGCTGCATGCCTCAATGAGTTCGTCTGGGTTCCTGAGGACTCCCTCCCCAAGCCCCTACTCAAACTTATGTTGTCTGATTTCATGTTCGATCCTTCCTGAGGATCCATCTTGTAACACTTGTATGGCTTGGCCATTTTGATATAATATATATCATATCCATTTCAAAAAAAATGCTCACCTTTTTGGGTTAGTGGATGTCGATTTTGAATTAGCCTTGACTTCGGTCTCATGGCATTATTATAATTAACAAAAATATGTTTAAATAGTTATTGTTGAAAAATGTTACAAAAATTATATGTTTATTAGCTAATAAAAAATTATTTATTTGGAGAATTTATTATTCATTTACTAATTTACCTTTGATATTTTAAACAAACTCAACAAATGGAACTTACACCATAGGAAATGTAATAAGTGATATAAGTTGGGTATTATATTGTATGACTTAATTGTTATTAAAGTGGTCATAAACGAATATGCCATTGTTACAAAAGAAGTGCTTTTGTCAATATAGGTGTTGGTGTTGATTTTGGATTCGCAAGAATGTAGCAATAACTTATTGAGAGCTTTATGAGGCTACAAAGTTGAAGAAGAGAGTTTGAGATCCTCATAGGTTGAAGATGAAAAAGAAAAGAAGGTAATGAAATTCCATAAGAAAAGAGAAAGTGACTTCTTGAGATTGGCTTAATTGGTTGGAAGCTAATAAAAAAATAAATTTGACCCACTTGGATTGGACCCTTGGGGGTCTAGTTATTATTGATGAATGGATGACCAATGAAGATAAAAGGATAAAAGAAAATAATTATATAATACATGTATGAATGTTTTAAGAAAAATAATATAAGAAAGAGCGAGAGAGAGAGAGATGAAATGTTTCACTATCTCTTGACCATATCCTCCTTAGATTCCTAAATTTTAGGAGCTAGATATGGCTAGCAAAAAGGACTAATTAGGCGAAGTTTAATTGAATAGGTGAATTATGGCTTAATCCAATCATAGCATATTTTCTTAAGAAAACCCGTTGATTAAGGAGATGTGATCAAGGTTATCTAATCTCTTAACATGTGCTTGTATGGATTTTAGAAAACCTAGCTAAAACCAAATTAAGGCCAACCAAGAGAATACCAAAGAGGAAAGCAACCCAGGTTTTGATGAAGAAGAAAAAGAAGAGTCCAAGTTTTAAAGCAAGAAAAAATATAATAAAAGAGAAGCTCTTTACACAAACTTTCAAGTAAGATGATCCTTCAGTACATACAATAAAGTTAGCTATGATATAAGAAAGAATGAAAAAGAAGTTTCTTATTAAAATGCATGTGAAACCCTTAAAAAATGATAGTCAATCTTATTTCATGAACTTTGCTTAGAAAGGAGAAAACCTCTTATACTCATGGCTAAAGAGAATTTATTTAGCATATATAAAGGTTTTTGTTATTCCTTTCTTGTACAAGTTTTTAAAAGAAACCATGCAAGAATGTATGGTATTAATTAAATTATGAGTGCAAGTAAATTTTATGTTCACATTCTTAGCCTTGATAATCGAAATAAGAGGAATATCAACTTGGAATTTTTATTTATGGATACAAACTATCTCTAACTGAGATATATTCATAAACATGTTAATAATATTGCTTTGTTTGATAGTCTAAACTTGTATGCTATATGCATATTTTTTGGATGATTTATGTTAGATATTTTTAAACCATACAAAAGAATATTTATTGTGTATGGCTCTCATAACTCAGATATGTTCCTTATTTTCTTATTATTTATTTATTAGATATTAAATTTCATTCTTGTATATAGTGCTTTTCTAAGTAACAATTCATAAAAAATAGAAAATCCTGGTTAAATAAGATGATGCATGCTATATCACTTTTTGACATTATATGAATGTGCATTTGTATTATAAACCTATGCATGGAAGTATGAAAAAAAGTTGTATAAACCATTTGAACTATATTTTAGAAGATGAACCATGGTTTGAAATTTAGAAATTTAGTAATAAACTTAAGGTTTATTGTAGCCAAGTATCCCATTATCTTATGTGCTTGGGAAGCATTGAGCCATAGCTTAGTTGAGTTATGCGAGGCATAGATTCAACCCTTAAAGAAATCTAAATTGTTTTTAAGATGTGTGTGGCCCTTTGTTTTTAGTTGAAAAATTTTGAAGTTCTTAGTTTGGTGTCTTAGAAGAATGTTAAGTTGGGTAGAGATATGGTTGGCCAACAAAGGGTTTGGTTGTGACTAAAATGTTAAGGCTAATATTAAACTTTAAGGCCTTATGAATAATCTTAGAAGGGTTTAAAAAGGATATTTTGATGTTTGAACACTACTATGTAAGATAAGTATAACTTTGGAATTAAGCTTAAAGGTTTAGAAATAATCCAAAAAAAAGAACCCTCAATAGAAGGTCCTAATGATGGATTAAGGACATACAATTGATGAAGCTGTATGCATATTATAAATAAAGCATCAAAAAGTTAAGCTCTCAGTCAAGACCTTAAGAGGAGGTAGAAGAGCTTGGTGTAAAACTTAGATATGTGCTAAGTTTGGCCAAAGAAACAATAAGATAAAGAAGTTGGTAAGACCCTTGAGTTGATCAAGTTCTCTAAAAAAAATCATGAGTGATCCTAATTGGGCTCTTAGATCATGTGATGACACCTTGGATGGTGATTGAGAGACGTGTGATGGCTTAAGAGAGGCTTTATAATGGATATTATGACTTAAGGTCACCTTGGAAGCATATAGGTCACTAGCGAAATTTGTACGAATCTAAACTTAGTTATAATAGAAACTAACTCTACATTAAACCTAAGGAAAAAAAAACTAAAACTATATAAATACTAAGGTTAATCTAAATAAGTAAGGTGTAATATGAAATTATGATAAGACTAAATATAAGAAAAATAAGTAAAAATATTCTAATAGTTGAACAAAGATTTAATTAAAACCTTTAGATATTTAGATGATAATAATCTTGGATAATTGAAATATGAGTTAGGGTTAAAACCATAAATTGACTTAATTAAGGAATAAAAATTTATAAATAATATATTTAAGATAAAAGAAAATCCTTGACCTATTAAGTTATTATTTATAATGAGAACTCCTTACATGTTAGATCTAAACTAAAAAAATTAACTAATACTAAGTAATGATGGATTAGAATTGGTAAGATACTTCAAGTTAAGAATATGATTTTAATTAGATGAGGATCAGATATAGTGAACCCTTAATCATGCAAAATAGAAAATAAACAAATTAGTTACTCTACTCTCCTAACCTAAATATAGTTACATGTGGTTGGTTGAGTCTATAGGGCGAGTGTCATATCACATGGTAAAAATCTCTAGGATAAAAATATTCATCACTATTTAATTTCAAAATGATAAAATTTTTCTTTCATTGTGATTTTTATAAAAAAAATAAAATAATTTTATACATTTTCAAAATATTGATAAAAGAAAAAATAAATATCATGACACCAATATTTAGTAATAGCACTCGTTACAATCTACTGACATTATTGTATTAAAGAAATACTTGCTACATTATAATACACATAGATGAATCTCGTAAAAACTAGTGATCCTATAACACTAAAGATTGAAGAATGTAAGGAATTACTAAGTGATATAACAAATGTGAAATAATTAAATAGGAAGTGGCTTATGATAGATTTTTAAAAGCATAAAAATAAATAGTCTCACATTAGTTATGAAGAAAACAATTTTAGACTATACATGCAAGATATTATTCTTTCTATATTAAGTTATTTTTTTAGTACAAAATTTTCTTTAGATAATATGAGAAGATTAAAAGAAGATAATACATTGATATAATAAAGCTAAAACATAATAATAGTATTGTCATATCTAAGAAAGAGAGCTCTACTTGTTAATTCTCTCCATTTTGCTTGCAGTAACATCTTTAACCATCCGTTTCATTTTTTCAACTTCAATTCTTTTTTTTTCTTTTGGTACTTTCTTTGTGACATTTAACATTGTTGAATTTTAATTATTTCTTAGGTTTTGGAATACAATTGTTTTCTTGATTTTCTATCAAATTTAAATCTTAAAAATATATTATCTCACTTTTTTGTTTATTTATTTTGTCTTTAACTTTTTAAGCCTCCAAGTAATAGAAAAACATTATAGCAAATCTTTTGTGCAAAATAGATATTAATGTTATCCCTATTTGAATACTTTGTTTATCAATTAAATTTTTTATAAATAATTTCAATTATAAATCTCTTCTTTCAATCATTAGTTTTTCAAGCAAAATATTACTTGTAATAGTTGTTTTCCATAAAATTTTAAGAAATTATAAAATTTATTCATTATTTTAAGTTCATTAAGTTCTAAAAAAACCAAAAACAAAGTTAGAGTAAGCAATAAGAAATGTAGAGTATCCGAGGAAAGTTGGAAACAGGCGAGAATAAAGGAGGAGAGATGAGGAAAAGAAGTAACCGGGGAAAACCTTTTGTCTAAAGTTCTATCCCCGAAGCTATAGAAGGAAGATAACGAATGCAGGAAGAGAAGAGAAGATTGGCAGGCAATGGGCGGCGGTGCGTCCTCGTTGTACAGTAGTGTAGCTGATAAGATCCGCTTCCCATGCGCTTCCTTTGCTGATGGAGACCATCCTTCTCGCCAAACTCCCTCAACAGTAACTCTCTCTTTCTCCTCTGCTCTCCATTCTCTCTTGACGTTCATGTAATTGTTGTAATTTCCGACAGAAATGGTTTTTTCAGCACTTGTTTCTCTTCTATCAAAGTGTTTGAGGTTTTGTGTTTTCAACTCTTATATTTTGTTCATCACACTTTTTTCACTGGTTATTTTGTCCAAATTCATAGCTTTCTTCGCATCCTTTTTTGGGTTTTTTTTATTTCTTATGGATATGAGAATGCAGATCCTGAACTCTTTAGCTCCTGGATCCTTAGAGATTGAAGGAAGGGGTCAGGTGAAAGAGAATAGTAACTTGTCCGCTAAGGTATTAAATTATTGCATCCTTTTTTCTGGTGCTATTTTCTGTTTCATAGCATAACCAATGCTCAATGTTGTTGTAAATCCATCCATGGATCCACGCCTCCATCCTTGGAAGGTTCGAATACATTTTAAATTTTGGTAGTAAACTGAAAAAAGGCTGGTAGAATTCAAGCACAGTTCAATTTACTTGTCTTCAATTCTTCTACTTCATTTTAAATCAATTCTTTACAGTATTTTTAATAATTCAATTTGGAACCGATAACAGTTTTTGGCTTCATGGTATTGTGTTGCTTCTCTATTCACGACAATATCTCAATTTAAGTTTTATGAGGGAAGAGTGCGGTATCTTTCCATCCATGTTGGGGTGCACAAGGATTGTTTGGTTTCGACTTGGCTTGGAAATGGAAGATAAAGAGGATTTTATTGAAAATAATTGGTTCGTTTAGTTTGGTTCTAAATCAGTTTGGGTTTTGTCAATCACCTCGTCTTATTGTCTTATCAGGTGTTTTTTTCCTAAACGCAATCGAAATCTAACCCAATTTATGCAACATTATAAATTGAATTTGAGCCAAAGAAAATTGTGCCAAATTGATCAATTTTGCAAGTTTGATTTGATTTTTGGTTTGGCCACTACATGCATGTGCACATATGCATAATTAGGTTCCCTCCTTGATTCATTGAAGTAGGAATTTGTCAAAAATCTCATCCATCTGCAGAGGTGTGAAGGCTCTCTTTATTTCCACAATCTTGGAGAAATAGAAAATTTGTATAATGGGATTGAGTCCCAATAAGAATCAAATATTTGCTATTTATTATATCCTGGAAAGATAAATGTTGCTTTTTGTACTGAGTAATCATCCCATATACAACTGTTCTTGATTTAGTTCTCATGACCGGGATAGCCACAATATAATTTCTTATCATGTATGGAACATATACCACAATTGCAATCTGTTCCCAGTCCATGGAACATTATATTCAAACGATTAGCCTATTAGAATTTCCTCAACAGAATACAAGAATTAAAAATTCATCATCTTTTTTTTTTTTCCTTTATTGCCATAGTAAAACAACAGAGTTATTCGTGAATGAAGAATCCTGTGAACAGATTGCATTAAACTTGAACACTAATTGTTATCCATTTCAATTTCCTGCAGAACCTATGCACCATTTGCTTGGAGCCTCTTGGCATTAGTGCTGATAGAAGAGAAATATCTGACATATTTACTGCCAACTGCTCCCATTCTTTCCATCTTGTTTGCATTGCTTCAAACGTTCGACATGGTAGTGTGACATGTCCCATCTGTCGCAGTCATTGGCACAATCTTCCTCATAGCCTTCTTCTTGCCTCCCGACCCCAGCCGTCCATTTCCAGTGATCCCATCCTCCGCATCCTTGATGACTCCATTGCCACCTCTCGAGTAAACCGCCGCTCTTCTCTCCGCCTCGCTCGCTACGACGATGATGACCCAACCGACCCTCATGCATTTTCCTCCATTCTTTGCCACCATCGTCTTCATCTATCATTATCCCAACCCTTTGTTGGACCGTCGGTCCCAGCTTCTGCAAGCCTCTTTGTTCGCCTTGCACCGCAACTTCCCACTGACCTTGTGCTCGTGGCAACCCCAAATGGCTCTCACTTACGACTTCTTAAGCAAGCAATTGCCCTTGCAGTCTTCTCACTTCGTCCCATGGACAGATTAGCACTTGTTACATGCTCTCCAACCGTGGCCACCCGGGCCTTTGCACTCCGTCGCATGTCCTCCCATGGAAAGCGCATGGCTCTCCAGGTGATCGATCGACTCTTCCACCTTGGTGAGGCTCACCCAGGAGAAGGCATCGAGAAGGCTTTCAGGATACTAGAGGATCGTACACACCGCAATCCAATATCATGCGTTCTACATCTTTCGGATAGCCCGGTGCCCAGAGCCGAAGAGCAACAATCACCCTTTAAGGTGCATTTCTTCCACGTTGGTTTTGGTTTTGGGGGATCAAGTGGGTTTGTCATGCACGAGTTTGAGGAGTTCTTGGCAAGGTTACTTGGCGGAGAGGTCAACGATGTGCAGCTGAGGATCGGAGAGGAAAGAAGTGTTGTGAGGCTTGAAGATCTGAGGTGTTACGAGGAGAGGAGGATTCCAGTAGAAGTGCCTTGTAACTCTAAGTTTGTTTACATTAGCTATAGCTACAAAGAAGGCCTTCACCAGGAGAGGGTGGTGACGGGGGACGCTGTGGTGGCATATGGGGAGAAGGGTGACAATTGCAGCGAAGATGGGGATTGGAGCAGCAGAGTCTGTCCAAGGAGGAGAAGCTGTGCAGAGAGATGGGATTATCTTGATCCCTTCATGGCCAGGCGATGGGCTAAACACTTGCATGGGTGTAGAACCTAAGATGTAATTGATTCTGTGATTTCCTACGGCTTTAGCACCTCAGAATTAAAAATGTGGAGTTAATTTTTGCTTGGTCTCTTGAACTGTAGTTTTTCTCATTCCAAGTTGTTCTTTTGTCAGAGCTTTCTGCTTTCATTTGATGCTGTACAGTACAAATGTTCCTTCTCAAGGTTATTTCAAATCACTATCCTCAGTCGTCTTGAATCATAAAGTTGTGACTGACCTTCATAAAGGTATGGTTGGCTTAGACTCATTACTAGCATCTACAATCATGGGTGTTCTTTATTTTCATGTTTTCATCCCCTTGATAATATTGTTTGGTTTTTATTATGTCATTGTTAATAATCACATTAGTGAAGTTGTAGAATAAGACATACACTCATATTACAAAATTCTGTCTATAAAAATTGATAATATTATATTACTTTCTTGAATCTTGGAAATGGCCATTAATTGAAAATAGTATGACAAGGAATTTGTTGATTCATCAGCTCATAATGGGTGTTTGATCATAATAAACTTAATAATGAGACATTTCATACCAATATTAGTGTGATTTTTAGGTTTCATGAGAATCTTGTTATAAAAAAGATATGGAAAAAACTTAACCTAATAATTGCTTGAAAGATAGTGCTATAACAAACAGAGCTTCACATTCAATATCACAGATCATTAGATCACATTTTAAAAGTAGAATATGAAACTTAACATAATTAAATATTGAAAATATCTAAACTTGTCTTATTCTTAAAATATTAGAAATAAGAGGTTAAGCATGTTCATGAAAGAAGGGGGGTTTAATAAATAAAAAATAAGAATATAAATTTAGTGAAAACCTTTTATTATAATTGTTCTTGACTAATACTTCAAAGGTTTTTCTCAGTTTTGAAATTTAGTTTGTGTAAGGAGTATAATAAAGTAAAAGCATTGATACGTTTACGTGGTTTGATCTCAAACACCCTTGGCTACAAAAGCTTGGCCTTACACTCTCACAAAAGCTTAGGTTTACACTTTCAAAGTATTTTGCAAAGGTAGGTAAGCAAAGTCCTCACATCAAGAAAAAAAAAACCCATAATTATAAGCCAAAAGCCCTTACATTCATCAAACCAAAAAAGCTTACAATATCACACCAAAGGATCGTATAAAGTTTGGCCAAAAGACAAAATGGTCACAAGGGCTCAATTATAAAAATAAAAGAGGTACAAAAACATGAATAAAAGTTTAAGATACAAATTCTTACAACCAATCAAATAATCCCATAATAAATCAATATATACTTGCTTTGAAGGTTATTATCATTGAGCTTAAAGAAATAATCTTGATAGAAGTTAAGATATAATGGATTGAGTAGTTTCTCAAATTTAATACAACACTTTGGAATAGATCTTTGTTAGACCTCATAAGCTCAAAGGATATATTTAATTTTGAAAATAACAAACCTTTTAAGTATCTTTTCTGGTGATCTAATATATTTATTTAACATGTTTCATAAGTAACATTTAAGAAAAGTAGACTTTGTGATCACTTATCACGAAGTGGCTAAGAAAGTGCTCAACTTGTCTAATATTCACAACGTTTTAAAGATATGAAGGATGAAGAAACAACTCCAATGATGTATATGCACCCAATTCTTTAAGAGATGATTTTATATAAGGATTTATGAGAAAAATTATTTTGATATTTATCTTAATTATTAAGAGTTTTCATACAAAAATTTTGGCATTCATATATATCATATTTAAGATTTGATCTTATGTTGAATTGCATATAGCATGACTAAGCAAATATAATTCATAAAATTAATTCAAGTCATGGAAAGAATTGAAAGTCTTTGATTATCCTTTTAATTCATATCTTAGAATTATAATCAAACTAACATTAGGAAGCAAGACATAAATGTTTTGATTGCAAAACTTTACAAATCTTAAAGTGAATGCTAGGCTTAAATTAACTTAACCTATAACATTCATAATGTTCATCTTGATTCACTTGAATTCTTCACATATTGAAGTTTGAAGTTATGAAAGTATTTAAAATACATTATTTTAATTCTTAAAAAATTGAACTTATTGTATTGTATGTTGTTATCATGTATAATACGTTTCGACTCTATATATTGTACATGGACTTTGAACTATAGTACATAATGAACACTACATTCACATATCAACGTATTTGAGGAAAATGCATAGTTCATTAATTGTTAATGTATGGTATGTCATAGTATAATTTGCAAGGTATTCATGATTTCATTCATATGTTCTACTTGTGTGAGCAATGTGCCTAACATCTACATGCATTGGCTTATTATGAGTGCAAATATGTTGCACACACAACGTATAAGTCTAGTATCACAAATATGCAACTTTGACTTAGCCATTTAAGAGAGATATTGGAGGTATTTTAGGGGATGTTTTAGGATTCTTTGCTTATAAATAGTTGTTGCTCTTACCAAATCACTTTTAGATCTTTTGGGAGACTAATTGATTTGAATTACATATATAGAAAGCTGATTGAGTGGACTATAAGTCAAAAGTATTTCAAGATAATCTAAACACATTTAAGATGGACCTTACAAGGCATTAAACACTTATATATAAGTGTTTTTATAATTTCTACATCTATCCACCTTTATTTCACAATGTCTCAATTATATTTGGTAACACATTTACTTAATATTTTAGAGAATTATATATATATATATATATATATCCAATTGTAGTTTGAGTTTTTTATTGTTCATAAGCTTTTGTGATTTGTTGTTAACCCATCTCTAGGCTATTTAATATGATGGGATTTGTCTCCTCTCTAAGCTATTTAAATTGGAGGGATTTGGCTTAAGTTTGAGTTTTTTAATGTGTATGGTTGTGCCTAATATGTAAAAAGGCTCACTTGTGTTGAGATTCTCCACGTATCTATGATATAGTAGAATTTATGATAGTGCTCAAGTTTATAGGCTTAGAGGTAGATATTATTGTACCTTTTGATGTGAGGATCACAAAATTAAGGCTAAATATTTATTAATATCTTGTTAAGCTTAGTATTATTTCAGTTAAATCTAAATAAGTATTCTAGTGATCCAAATTTGTTAAAGCAAAAGCTGTTGTAATATAAATAGTGAATTTAATTTGATAGCTTAGCCTACTATGGAGTCAAGGACAATGGTCTTCGTGGAGTGGCAAATTCATAATAAATTTTATTTTTAAATCTTTATAATTAACATGTTAAACCTTTAAATTTTTTTATAATTATGACATATAGGATTATTATTCTTCATGCATATGTGAAATTTGTTTAAGTTGCATTTTATTTAAAAGCCTTTGAGTTTTTAAATTTTCAAATCTCTTTTTATAAAACTTTTTATTATGAAAAAAGAAAAAATATTTTTACCTAAGCACACCCACCACTAAGCCCGAAGGGCTCAAGTTAAATGGCCCGAAGGGGACGTGGGCCTTGGAGACCCGTGGGCCAGAAACCCAATCAAAACTGAGATGGGTTAAGCCAGTGTATCAATTAACTAGAGTTATTATTATAGTCTTCGAAGTGGTCAGGGCAGACTCGTTATTTAATTTATGAAAATCAGGTCTTGTCAAATCCATAGGCGTGCGCTCACAACTCAGGTCCTGACTTCTCGAAAAGACCAGGGGATAGCCAACTCCATTATGCTGATAATAATACACAAAGTAGATGTATTATAAGCTTTGTCAAATTTGAGATTTCTACACCGATCGATCGCACATTTTTGTGATCAAACGGTTCAAATCATGCCCATATTTTTTAACAGTCTTCTATTTTCAACCGTTCATCCGTAATGCTTGATTGAACGGCTAAGAGTCTCTTCGCCTATGTGAATAGTAATGTCATCATCATTGTCATCCATCCGACTTTCAAATCCAATGCTACATATCTTATCTCACTGTGATTAGATCTAGACCTTTTATCATTAAAGATGATCTGATGATTATCTTGTTTCGTTCGTTTAATCATACAGCAGTTGTATCATCTTCTCTACCTGTAATGGCTAGCTTTTCGAAAAGCAGATTTTAGCCGTCAAGAGAGTTATTTTTGGAGTTTTTCATTTCAACTATAAATAATGATACTTTATCTATCAAAAAAATTATTAAATCAAACTTGAAAATTTTCATACAAGTCCAAGGAAGTCCAAATTGTGACCAACAAATTTCTATGTAATTACAGGAGCTACAAATTTCCATTAATCTCTATTTCTTTATTTTTATTCATAATTATTTCTATATTTTCTAGTAGCATCTACTTTATTCATTAGTAGTGTCAGTTATGTTTAAAGAATTAAAAGTGTAGGTATTTTCTAAGTAAAAAATTATAAAGTTTTAAATTTTTTTGAATAGCTTGAATTTTTTTTTATTTTGGTATCTTATTAGAGCACCAATGTGTATTTTTTTTTACCCCTACTAGCTTTGATAAAAGAGAGTGGCTAGTAGAAAGCTGATTGAGGATTGAGAGTGAATGTAGGCACTAGTTTAAGTTGAATCACCTAAAATCTTTTGTACATTTTATTTATTATTGAGAAATTTTATTTCCTAGATAAAAAAAATATTTTTAAGCTAAAATTTTTTCTTCTAATTTTTGGAATAAAAAAATGGTTAAATGCATAATTCACCCCTCCCTTCTTATTCATTTTCCTTCACATGTTTTACAACAAATGGTATCAGAGCGAGGTTATCAAAAGAAAGAAATTTTTAAGATAAGATCTTCATGGCTCTACCTTATGTTGAGAATAATATGTTTTTATCTGAGGGAGCTTCATCACATCGACAGTTGTTTTTTAAAGGTGAGTTTTGTCTCTATTTGAAAAATCGTATGCATTTATTTTTAGAATCTATTGATTTAAAAATTTGGAATATTATTGAAAATATGTTTGAGATTTTGATTAAGATTATTGATGAAAAAAAAGTGAGAACTTTTAAGTGAATTCAACCCCAAAAAAACATAGAGTAGAACTTAATTCTTGTGTTATGAATATTTTTATGTTGTGGTTTGGGTGCCTCTAAAATTACTTTGTAGAAAAAACAAATGAGGCTAAGAGACTTTCCAAATATCTAAAGAGATAAATGAACCCCTAAAATCCTAAATTTTAGTTGCATTAATTGAAAAAAGGAAACCAAGTAATTTTAGAAACACAACCACCTTAGTTTTACAACATAACTAGTTTTCACATACAAATTTATATAGAAATAGAGAACTAACTACAAATATTTGTAAGAAAAAGACATAAATCTCCTAAAAGATTCTCAATGATGCTAACACATATTATCTCATTATTCAAACCTTGCTACCATGTACGATTCAGAGCCATTTGCATCATTCTTGTGTTATTAATAAAAAAAATTCCACAATATTAGAGAATTTTGCATAGAATTTCACATTCTGTGATGTTGGAATAGTTCCACCCATATTATGGTTCATCAAAGCATTCAAATATGGAGTTACAAAAAGTTTTGAACTACAAGAACACAAAATGTTGTTAAAAACTCATCTAAAACTGTCTATATACTGAATGCCTTAAGTGGTTGATTAAGTACACAAACAATTCATACTAATTCTCCCATGTAATCAATAGAGTAAGAGACTTTTTTCATATTTAAAATCACATTTATACAGTGTTGCCATTCAAAGTTATTTGAAAAACTCATAAGAAATGACGCTTTCAAAAGCTGCTAACAAACATTCCTATTTTTCGTTCAAGTCAATTCCAGAACACTTCGAAGGTGGGGACAATTTGCAAGTAATGAAAGGCCAACCAAATTCCCATGGATAAAGACACAAAATAGAGTTATATTATACCCAATGCCCCTTAGCTCATCAATAATGCTATAAAAGTTTATAAAATTCGAACCTTTCCCTTTCAGAAGAGAAACAAGATTCTTATGTCGATCGTCCATTAAGCTAAACGGGTTTTTGTCCTACATATGAAAAAATTCCTTCTCCCTTAAAATAGCTTCACCTCTTCATAGGAATTCAGTCTACCCTATCCTTTGGTGTGAGGATCCAGGATTCTCCAGCTATTCCATAGCAGTTCACAGGTCAAAACTTTTCCCTTTATGATTCTCTTCTTTTGGTAGACAGTTATTTAGGTTTTTTATTCAACTTTTGGGTGCTTCTTGCAAGCATATATAGATTGAGAAGAAGCAATGGCATCTTTTGTGATGGAGGAATTTCTTGGAGAAGGAGTTCTAAAGGGGCTCATCCATCAATTTGTGGCTGCAGGTTGGCATGATGTACCCACTTTGAAAATTGTGACAGCAGAGGACTTGGATTTGCTTAAACTGACACAGCAACAGAAGGTTGATGTTTCATTTTCTTAACCAACTAAAACCTAGTTAGGTTATTTCAGCACATCTTGATGGCTTTGCTGCACCATGAATGATTTCCTTTTGCACATCTAATAAGATTAGGGATTTCATGTTGCATTACTCTCATCTATAGATTATTGTAACCCAAAACGCATGAGTGATTGCTTTAGTAAGATTCTTCCCTGATCAGAATTCTCTACTGTGATACAACTAGACCCACAATTACTCAACTTAAGCTTAATACAAATCTTTAGGATGCATTGGAGCTTAGAAAATACCTGCATGACCGATCCTTGATGCAATATGCCGATAAGATGGAAGATGCGGGCTTGACTGTGTCGAAGCTTCTTAAAATGAGAGCCATTGCCCTCTCCTCGCAGTTCAGCATGAGAAGAGCACATGTAGCCATTGTTTTCAAAAGGGAAAGTACAAATTCCTCCACTACAAACGTCGATCAAGAATTGAAGTTTAAAGAGGGGCATGTCTTCAAGGGAATTGTAGCAGGCAAAACAACTGGTCATCATCTATGTAGTTGTTTTGATCCCTCTCCCATTTTGGATGATGTAGCTCCGTACCCCTCACTAGCAAATATCTCTATAAGAAAGCTCACTACAGAGTACAAAGCTTGTGTTGAATGTCAATTGGCAACAAAAGCTCCACTTCTTAAAGCTTCAGAACTGTGGAACGAGAAGCCAACGGTTCTATTGTGCATTCGCCGCCCCGGGTAAAGATCTCGAGACTTTGCGTCACCAAAACTTTGGGCTCCATACGTTTTTCTCTGATGAGGTTTGGTTTGTAGGTGCATTATCTGTCGAGCAGAGGCTCATCGGCTATATTCAAGGAAACCGGTGTTTGATGCATTAGGGTTTCAGCTTGTTGTTGTTCTTCATGAACTAATAGAGTCACAGGTGAAAGAATTCTGGCCGAGGTATTGGGGTGGGATGGTTGTTATTGATCAAAGCATGGGATTTTTCAAGGCGCTTGGAAGCGGGAAGCTACTCAAAGAGAGGTTTTTAACAGATATTGTTCTGAACTCGCGTGCAAACTATAAGGCTGCAAAGGCTTCTGGATTCAAGGGCAACCACATAGGAGAAGGTGAAATCAAAGGTGGGCTGTTTGTTATCAGGAGAGGAAGGGGAGGAGTTGCATATCAGTTTATTGAAAGGAAGCTCGGTGATTGGGCTCCCATTGTTGAAGTAATAGAGATCTGCAGTAGAGTTCAGGTGTTAACTAAACTCAACCTTTAAAAAAATTATGCTCAAGTAGTTCAAAGTAATGATACATGACTTACAATTTTTGTTAACAGAATGAATCTTAACTTCTTGGAGAACAGATCACCATATGAGCGAACGAGTTTTGGAGACTGGAAAGAGCTTTAATATGATTTACTGATCTTATTTCTTCTGTTGCTTAAGTTGTGTAAGCCACTGCGTTTTATTGCAGACAGTTGTTGTAAATATTACATTGCTGTCATTAGGCTGTTTGTATTATTTTAAGAAACTTAGTCGCTCTAATGTGAATCTCTCCGCTTTCTACGACAAAGAACATCTGCTGCTTGAATTATTATTCCGCTGCTGCAGCTTTAGTTACTGTTTGCATTATAGTTTTTTGGTCTGAGAGGAAGTGTAAAGCATCCAAATGACGAAAGATCTTTACCGGGAAAAAGTTAAACACAATAGAATCAAATAATGTTTTGATGCGAGCTGTAAAGACTACTGAGTCATCTTACCTATCACAACATTTCTCCATTACAGCATTTAATAAAATGAGATGTAAAACAAGAAACCTATTTCGGTTTATTGTGCATCTTCAACATTTTGGAAGAACAGAATAACCCTTGAATGTTACAACGGTCACAATCAAACCATTCATCTGTTTCTTGACGCAATGGTTTAACATCTTGACTTCTTAAACATTATGATTATTATTCATCTTAATTGATAGCTTCTAAATTAAACAAAATAAAGGTAATGACTTAAAAGGATCAAAGAATCTTATTTATTTTTAGAATCGAATCACTTTGAACATTTGGTACACCGAACAACACGGGATGAATGCTACCAATTTCAAGGTGCGATCATGTAGGTTTTGAAGTAATCTGTGCGCCGAGATTAGCCTTTCATCAATGGAGTCAACAATCTATACACTGCAAAGAATTAGAGAGCTCTTATGAAGGAGAGCAGACACCAATTGGGCAGAAGTCACATGGGATTTGCCTAAGTGGCGACTAGAGAGCCCTTGCAAAAGGAGGTTTAAAATTGATTAGAATATAAAAAATACTCTGGAAGTTTCAAGCTAAGAAAACGGAAACATGAAGAAAGCAATTGAATTGTAACCCATGCTCAACAAACATGCTACATGTCGACGAAGGAAAAGGAACAACTGCAGATATCGATCTCATTAGCTGCTTAAATTTATTTTCCAATGAGCTCAACAACTGAGATTGTTTTCAAAAAATACAAAAAAAACTTACCACAGAAAAGGTTATTCCCTAAGAACCCCAGATTAAAACATTCAGTCCATCCGGAGCCACAAAAAATAAAGATCTACACTCTGAACTCAGTGGAAGGAGAAGTCGTATTATTGATGTAAAAGGCTCACGGCGACTAATCTCGCCACTGCCCGCACCAAGTTCCCAACCTCATCATCGCATGACATGCAAATCTTACAAAGAAACAGTACGACCTTCGATACTAAAAGCTTAAGATACGAGAATTTCAACTGAAACACAAATACTCGTGAACAGAAATCAAAAGAAAGGCTTCAGTGTGTGTAACAACAAAATCGATCATAGACTCGAAAGTCTCACAGAAATCCGCTAGATCCTTAAGATCAATCATCACCAGCCAAGTAGTAAATGTAGGCATCAAAACAAAATCACAGATATACGACAAAACCTTGCATTGGAAAGGCGTAGAGAGAGAGAGGGAGAGAGAGAGAGAGTCGCAGCTCGAAGCGATATTATATACAAGTTCAGGGGAGAGGATGCAGCGCTATAGGGTTTTATGGGTTGTGTACAGCGGCGACGGGGAAAGAGGCGTTCGATGTAAGAAATGGTCAAATGGGATAATCTTGCCCGTCCATATGACTGGGATAAATCCTGCTCCTCCGTTAATAAAGTTTTTTTATGTTCATTAAAAAAACAGAAACTAAATATCATGGCCAACGTCAACAATGGATTTATCGATACATTTTGTTTTAAAATATTATTAAATTTGTTGTTTCAAAATAATTAAAAAATTATACAAAAAAAATCAACAAGTTTTCTCACAATTTAAGTTTGTCCTTTAAAGCCTTATTTCAAAATTTAGACATTGTTCTATAAAAATAATAAAATAAAGACTAGTATTATTAGATTTAAATAAAAAAAGTCAAATAAAATAGACAATTGATAATTTTCGGTTTGATTTTAAAAATTCAGTATTTTTCTAATTGAATTATCTTAAAACACGTCTTTAATTACTTGATGACATGTTATCTTAAACATCAACATAAAATATGAGAATTAGAGTCTGTTCAAAATATTAGTACAAAATATAGGTTAATATTTGAGTTATATTGGAAATGTAAAGTTGCGAGAATATTAGTGTGAATCGGCCAAAACCATGTCTCGCATGATTACTTAGAACGGGTATTTCAATTAATATTGTGAAAACAATATAAGCTATTTGTCTTTTTAGTTAAAAGGAATTACATTTGGAATATAAAATTGTGAAATACTAATGGTTAAAAGATCATGGGTTAAGAGATATTTGTGGTTTTTTTTACTAGAGTTTGTTTAGAATTATCTTTTAAAAAAATTCATAATAAATTTTTTAAAAAACATTTCACATGATTGTAATCTTTTTTATTTTAACTATAAAAATCAATCATCAAAAATATTTATCAATAAATTTTAAAATAACTATTATCAAACGCAAACTTTATGATATATTAATACAAAATATAGGTGAATAAAACTTGATTAAAATATTGCTTCTATTTTTTGTTCCCCTATCAGGAGAATCAACTTCTAATGCCTCTTATTGTCTTTGCTTAAGTAATTGATTAATTATGAAATGTACTATTATGATCAAGAAATTGACTTTGACCATTAATGATGTGAAGTTTTAGTGATCTTATCAAAGCCGTTAGTTGATTAATAGCTTCATACATTGATTACTAACATGTCTTGTAATCCTCATAACACAATAGAGTTTATATCAATGAACTTTACTTATTTCTAATATTATTATCAATATTTTTAATTGATTTATTATTTTTCTCAAACTCTTCAAGCTTGACCAATGTATACTATTTGAAATTTTGTTAATCAAATTGGACAAAAAAAATTTGGAATCCCTTTAGGGTTTTTAGATATTCACCACATGATATGAAATAAATTTGTACTCATCTAAATATT
The DNA here is from genome assembly GCA_023846275.1 of Vanilla planifolia. Lineage (NCBI taxonomy): Eukaryota > Viridiplantae > Streptophyta > Magnoliopsida > Asparagales > Orchidaceae > Vanilla > Vanilla planifolia. The sequence continues at coordinate 24,313,356 of CM043874.1, read as the reverse complement.
TGTTGTTCTTTACCTTCCATGATACATTTTGAACATAATTTAAGATTTTACCAAGCTTTAGGGTTTCACTTAAATAGCCTTATATACTTCTCAAATCATCTTGGGTGATTAAGTAATGACATGCCACAATTAATAATCAACCTCACATAATATGGTGCATGACTTAAATAATGCAACACATGATTACACAACCACCCTTAACAATTTGAAACACCATCACCATATATTTGTACTAGCTTTCTAAGCGATTATCTAAGTATACAAGGTTGTTTGGTGTAGATTTTTTTTAGATTTTTCTTTTTTTCTTATTTCTTGACTATATTATGTTATTTTAGCTCTATTTAACATAGATTTATTAGGCCCATAAGCTTAATAGCTCAAGATTAAGTTTTGATGGTCATAATATCAATTAAGTGAGCTACTAACATCATTATATAATACACATATATTATTCTAAGCTATGTAATCCAAGAAGAACCTGAGAACTTCAATAAGCTTAAGAGAAGTGCTCGAGCAAAATAAAATCATAGCTAAAGGTGAAATTCAAATAATTACTTCATAGGGGAGCTTAAGAAAATTAGTGATTGTAAAGTTATTCTAAGCTTGCAAGCTCAAAATTGAAGTCAATAATAGCACTTGAAGTTTGGAGAAAAGGTGAACACTTCACAAAGGAAAGAATCAAGATCAAGTTTGAGAAACATTTGTAAAAGTATATGTTTGTAAAAATCGATCATATATTACTTAAATTGCATATATCAAGCTTTCAAAAATAAATGAAAAATTATCATTTATAGGCATTTAAACTTTACTCAAAATTGGTTTTAAAAAAATGTTTTTAAAATCCATGCATAATGGCGAACACACATGTGGACCTAAGGAAAGCTATTGCTACATGCACAAAGTCACATGATTACTCCAATTTTCTACTATGTGCTTGCAATTCCAAACAAAAAGTCACTTCATGCAAGTAGGACAAACGTTTGCAGATACATAAGGCAAATTCACTCATTTTAGAGAATCATAAGAAACATATAATGTTTTCTTTATAATATATTTAATTCATTGACAATTAGCAATGACCACTCTATTTTACTATTTGGGTTAAGATAAACTTATCAAGCCAGTTGTGAATTTTTCTAAATATTTTTAAGGCCATTTTTTTACCTTATTTAAGCATGTTTAATAATATAATGCAACTTGAAAATGCAACTTGGAACCTTTTTTTGATTAAATCTAAAAAAATTTTAAGTAATTATATATATTATATATATATATATATATATAAGCTTAGCTTTAAAAGTTTTGAAATTTAATTTTTTTAATTGATGTTGTAATCAACCAAGCACTTCTAAAAGTCTCACTGTGATCTTTTTTTACTTCATTATCTTACCTTTACATTTTTTTCAAACATCATTAACCTGTTTCCATTTGTTGGAAGGATTCTGGAAAAGGTAAAGAAGCATATCTGCAATTTACTTCTGCATCTTTTACATGCTTCATAACATGTGTGAGGAAATTTCATTCTTTTGCATATTCATTCTATTTATCATAAGTCATTTCTTGATTCAATTGTAAAATATTTGTAACTTGCTAAAAATAAAAGAGAATTATTTTTTTTTTATTATCAAGCCTTCTTTAAGCTATTAATATTGTAGAGGAAAGAGGCCTACTTCAAATTATTATGGTATAAAGAGAAATACCCATCTCTAGATGTTAGAAGTCTAGACACAAGTTGGGATTTTAGTTTTTGAAAAGATTTAAGAATTGTTTGAGGTTGTGTGTTAGCCTTAGGAAAAATGCATATAATGGTTTCTTAAAAAACTACAAGAAAAGATGTATAAATAAAGAAATTTGGCCCATATCCAAGTTAGACTAGGGACAAATGTAAGTCATTCAATTAGAAATTGAATCATCTAGAAACCTTAGTGTGAAATATAAATATGTTGCAAGTTTTTAATTTATTTGAGAACTTATATATTTGATTTTTCTAAAAGAATTCCATACTCAATTTAACCATTCTTAAGTGTACATTTGGGACAAATAGGACTATATAGAATTTATTTGGGTATTCTCTCCTTTAACATTGGATCATTATTTTACTTGTATATGAAGATTATTAGAATAATGGCACACTTCATCTCTCTCCAATTTCTCATTTAAATAGTACATTCTTGCCTTCTCATTTGCACCAAATTGTGACTGTTCACCTTGAAATATTTGGTGTAATTTTATTTTGGCATGCTAATTTCCTACACATCTTTGATTTCTTAATGCCTTTGCTCAATCCACTATAAAAACATTTTAAACCATTCTAAGGCATTATTCTTCTTCAGTTGTTATAGAACTTTAGCAAAGCACGTAAGGTTCTTGCATTTGAATTCCCATGCATGATGTTAGCTTTATTTAAATTTGTTTCATCATCACAATATATAAAAGTATTTAAACCTTGATAGAATTAGATACTATATAATGAAAAACTAAAACTACCTAAATCTATTTTTTAAGGTCTTATGCTTTAATCTCCAAATCAATATATTTTAAAAATCAAAGTAAAATTTGTGGTAAAAGAATCATTTTAGATATCAATTAAATTGTTGAATCAAAATTTAGAAGAAACACGATGGCAAAGTCTTGCTTACAACATTAAAACTTAATGGCTAGGTATATTGATGTAACATCAAAATGGTATTAAAGCTATAGGTTAGTAAACAAATGATGGCTTACAATAGTTATTTATCATTCTATATGCTCATGGTGGGCAACAAGAAGATCCTTGTTGGAAGATTCAAGAATGACTAGATGAATTAGCATACCAATAATGACAAACTAATTATATGTTATACCAATTATATGAGCTAGTTAAGATGTTTTAGTTGGTTCAAAAAATAATTGCTCTTAATTTCAAACTTTCTCAAGAAAAATACCAATAATATATGAGGTAATATGCGAAAAGAACTATTTTGGGTGAAAAAATTTTGATGGGATTACAATTGATTATCTTGGAAATATTACATGAGATTATAATTGAACTTCAAACTTAAAATCCACTCTATTTATCTCATCCTAGGTTATACAAGAGTAGTTTGGGGATCATTAATAAATTAGCCACATTCACAAGGTGATTTCTACCTATTAGCCTACCTTCTTTTGTAAGCCATGATCACCAATAGGTTTATATAAAAGCTAACACCACTAATACATTTTTAAGGAAAAGAAATGATGACATGACATTACTAAAAAGTTGATTGTTGATGTTTGCTCTATTGATGAAAGCCGTGATGCAAGAGGATCCTAGTAGCTCACCACATTCATTTTGGCCCAACAAGGACCCAAAGCTAAGCCCAATTAGTCCTTATCTTGCTAGACTAGCTTCTCTTATTTTTATAGCTACTTAATTAACCACAACGCTACTTAGCTTACAGCTTATCAGGTCTTCTTAGTGGTGCTCATCAGTTACAGGTCAACTACAATATATGTACATTCTCATAGCCAATGTACATCCAAACCATTAAAGATAATAATAAATCAACTACAACATGCATACCCCTTAAACAATGACTCACATAATAATTAGATGATTATTTCTTGTAATTTATACAGTAGTTTTTTAGTTGTTTAATTTAAGACTCATTAGTTCATAACTACTTGTATTTATCTTATGATAATATCTTGATTTAGGTTATTTATGTTTTTAAAGAGCATTTAATTTGTGGGATGAACTCCATAAAGGGCCTTTTTTAACTCTTGTGTCATGGCTTTTCATACTTCAGTCCTATATATTATATAAGTCATCTCTAGTTTCATAAAAATCTATAAAATTTGAAGATTTTAGAGATTTTATATGCTAATCAATAATTGTGAAAGTTTTACCATCACTTAATCCATTTATCTAATATTTAATTTGTTTACTAAGGTAAAAGAATAAATGAATATAATATTTGATATCACAAATATTGAAAACAATTTTAACCATTTCATTGTAATAAAAATAAACTAAACAAAATTATTCTTCAAATGCTCATAGTGGAGATATAAAAGATATACTAAGAAATCATGATGTTATCATAGAAGCATATTGTTATAATATTCTAAACATTTTTAAATCCTATTACATTATTATACTAACATAATAACAAAACTAATAATCATACTGAGTATTTATCTCTTCTCATTATTTCTTGAAATCTCATGATCTATATCAATATTACTTAAATAGTTAGCCAAAATAAGTTGAGCACAATCACATAGTAGGTTAAAACAAAAAAACTTTACATACATAATATTACAATTTTTTGATCATATCACATGTAAAGTGTATAGCACATTCTATTTAGAAGTATAATAAGAAGCATTGTAATAATTAAATATAAGTAACCAAAATAGGTCATATGATGCTTTTAAACCTTTTATGAATCATTTTATTTTTTTCTTTATATATGATTAATTTCATATAGTCTAATTATCCTTACGCTCATTTATTATAAAAGTAAATATATATTTTCTATACTATTCCCACATTCAATTACACCAATATAGTTTGCATCATTCTTGGAATACACTTTTATGTGTGTTTTCTAAAGAGTTTGACCCTTTGATGACCACTGTTAAAGCTTCCAAAGACTGGAATATCTCTCCTTGAAGAAATCTTGACCAATAGATAAAGATGAGAAAAAGAAGAGAAGAATCTCAACCTAAGCAAAAGAAGAAAGAAGATCTATCCTTAAAGGATGCATCATGAGGATGAATCTTCAAGTAGTAATGAGGTTGTATTGATTACTAAATTACTAACAAAAATAATTAAGAAGTGTGCTACATGTAAGGCTAAAAAAAAGAAGATTCACAAAGTGAAAATTAGAAAGACTGAGGTATAATGTTATGAGTGTAGTGGTATTGGACATTATCATCTTAAAAGTCCAAAATTATTAAAGAATAAGAATAAGTACAAAAAAGAAAAGAAAAAGAAGAAGAAGGTCATGGTTACTACTTGGAGTGATTCAGACCCATCTTCTACCTTTACAAGCCATAACAAGAAGACTTTGTCTTGTCTATCAACCAAGGATGTTTCATGTTCAAATAATGTGGAAGGAAGAAGACAATATCTTATTTGTCTTATAGGTCATCATTAAGCATCATTTGGGGGGGAGTGTAAGATATCAGAACTTTCCCAAAATAAAATAGTTTATTTGATTGAATTAGTTGATGCATTTAATTCTCTTTCTAAGAAATATAAAAGTCTAAAGAAAAAGAATAAATAATGTTTGCTTCTTTGTTTTGAATTAAATGAGAAGAATGAAAAATGCTTGTATGATTTATGATCTAACAATGATAAACTTGTTAGATTTATAACCTTGAATGCAAATGACAAACTTTTGTTTGATCAATTCAAAATGTTGCATTCAAATTGTACTAGTTCTCATCATATTCATAGAAATATTATTTTCCAAAACAATAAGCTCATGGGATTCACTATCCAACTTACAAGATACAAAGGGAAGACCAAGGGAGCTAGCAACGGGAGACAGTGAAGGGAGCTAGCGATGGGAGCTAGCAACGAGAGCGACGGGAGCTAGCAACGGGAGATAGTGAAGGAGATCCGAGTAGGAAGATCACGTCGCGAGCCAGCGCCTGGGGCCTGCTATGGGAGGCGAGCTAGGAGTGGTGGTGCGAGCCACATCTGGGGGCTTGCACTCTGGTGCGGGAGCGGCGATTCGGGCTAGCATTACCATCACTTGGCTCTAGAGGGACGGTTTAATCGGTGGAAGGACACGGTGGAGCGGCGGTGGCAGATAGCTCACAGTGGCTAGGGACCAACGGTTAATGGTCGCACGTGCGAAGGTCACGTGAAACTCGAACATTGTTGATTGTTTACTGGTGGGTCTGAGAAATTCGAATTTGAATATGGACCTGGCAAGCGTGGGGGTGCTTGGACAAGATTAATAACTTACCTATTCTGCGGAGTACCACACTGCTTCATCCCTATGTTTGGTTTGCTTCACCTGCAGCCCTGGCTGAACAGAAGATGGTGGGAAGCAAGACCCAGAGAAGTAATAGGAAGATGCAGACTTCTGGGAGTAATTCCCCAATGTGGGAGTGCTCCTCCTCCATGTCCGGGGGAGGCATATTGGCTGGTGAAACTTTACCTCCTCCCCAAAAATCCGAGGTTGATGGGGACACACCTTGGGCCAGCGGAGCACGCAGGATAGTGGGGATGCTCCGAGGATTGTGGCGGAGCTTATTACTTCAGGGCTGTTCCCTGCTCTTCAAGCTCAGGGAGTAGCTGCAGTGGTTGACCTGGAGGGCTGTTCAGCGAGCACAGCTCTGCGGGTGCCATAAGACATGGAGCACAGGAGGCGGAGCCCGTGATGTTCAAACTAAATGAAGGGAAACTAGTGCAAGGGGATGTCGGGAATCGTGCAGCTTTCACAACCAAGGTGAGCTTCAGAGAAGCCTTAACCGCAAACAATAATACCAACAACAGCAGTCTAGTGACCTCGCATGTGCGGCCAGTGAACATCGACGTCAAGGAGCGTGTCGCAGGCATTCCTGATTACGTGGAAGGAGGCGATGTACTCATGTCATCGGATTCTTGCCAACGACATATCGAATTTCATAAATTCGATTTGGTTGGCCGAGTCTACGGGAATACCCTTCCCTTTCTCATCATTGTGCGGGTGTTGCTCAAGTGATGGGGCCACTACAAGAACTTCAAGGTCTTCAACTTATCCTCTAACTACTTCTGCTTGCATTTTGAATCCATCAATGATAGGAATGAAGTTTGGCTCGGTGGCCAGTGGCAGATCGCCGCCCAAGCCATGGGACTCGACATTTGGACGCACGAGTTTGGACCAAATTCTGCCTCTGTGGTGCTAGCACCGGTCTGGGCGCGTCTCCCGGGTCTCCCGCTTATCTACTAGGATGTTGACAACATACTACGCATTGCCAAGGCAATTGGAGAACCTTTCCTTCTCAATGGCTGGACTGCCGAAATGGAGCGCTCCTCCTACGCTCGGGTGTGCGTCCTGATGGATCTTTCAAAGCCATTGAAACAGGGCATATGGCTCAATGGAGAATTCAAGAGAACCTATTAGAGCTTCGAGTATAAGGGACTGTTGTGGATCTGCTTCACTTGCGGCCATGTTGGACACCTGGCGAGCCACTGTAACAAGCATAAGGATGTGGGGTTTGTCCGTTCTGGCTTTCCCTCGTGTACGGTCGTAGGTCGGGAACAATGGACAGTGGAGGGGGACACGTCCCTTGGTGAGGACAACCCTACAGAGGCGGGTGGCACCTGTGGCTCTCAGAAGCAGGAACTGAACTCAAGTGTTACACATGGAGAGTCGCAATGACTGGGGCCATGGATGCTTGTTCATTCTAGGCATAGGAGATAGGGCCACAAAGGCCTCGTTGTCATGGCAAGCCTACCTCCCAGGAAGGACGCCAGCCGCAGAACTCGTGGCCGCAATATTTCCAGTACGTCTCAAGGCACCAGAAGCCCATCCACGGAACGTGGCAGAAGCAGAGCAAAGTGGGTTCCGCAGACTAGGGACTACAAGGATCAGAAGCAGACAAGCTTGGATAGTCATCCCTTGATGGCTGTGAGCACGAGCCATGTGCCCCAAGCAGATGGGCGTAAGAGGAAATTGCCCTTGGTGTAGGAGGAACGAGTGGGGGATAAACTTACTAGCCCAAATGGGTATGGCACTAAATAGGAGACGATCCACGGGTTGTGCTTCGTGGAGCGGAGTGGCCATCAAGGAAGTTGATGGTGGAAGCTTGATCCAGAGCTGATGCACGATTGCATGGAAGTACTGATAATACTGCTCAAGTCAAAATGCGGATTATAATCTGGAATATTAGAGGTGCTAAGAAAGGGAAGTCGAGGATTTATTTGCAACGTCTGGCTCGCGAGGGGAATGCGACAGTAGTGGTGCTAATGGAAACGAAAGCGCAGTCCTTCTCCCGGCACGATGCGGACTGGCTACTTGGAAGGGACTGGGAATTTGCAGCCCAACCCTCGATGGGCATGTCTGCTGGCATTGTCCTCTTGTGGAAGAAGTTGGTTGATCTTTCAATCACAGCGCCTCGACACACGTGGTGGCGTGCTTGATTACCTCTCACGCGGACTGCAACCTCAACTGCTTCTTTATTTATGGGCCTAAAGATCACCATAAACGGTGGGAGATTTGGGACGCCATCCGGCTCTCTCACTGTGGAAACGACCCCCTCATCGTTGCAGGGGACCTTAACCTGGTCATGGTCCAGAAGGAGAACGTGGCGGGCCCAGATTCATCTACGATAGGGATCAGCAAGACTTCGCTAACTTCATGCAGGACCTCTAGCTTGCTGATTTGGGTTTCTCCGGCAACCGCTTTACGTGGTGCAACGGGAAGCAGGGCAGCGCGTCGATCCTGCAGCGGCTTGATCGGGCTCTCATGAATTCTACAGGGATGCTTGCTTTTCCCGAGTGCTCTGTGAATCATCTCAGCCAACTTGGTTCGGACCACTGCTCGCTGCTGGTTAACTTGGGTGACAGGAACCCGTAGCCGAACTCCAGCATGCTGCTCTTTGAGAGCGTATGGCTTCACTTCCCACAATCCTTCCAAGTGGTGCACCATGCATGGCAAAGACAGGCGGAAGGAAATCGCATGGAGATTGTCACGACCAAGTTCAAGCGTTCGTTGATGGCGCTGCATAGATGGAGCCGAGAGGAGGTGGGGAATTTTGTTAACCGAAATAAGGAGCTGGAGCGAGGTATCGATGAGCTTCAGACTAGGGACTCAAGGAATGGTCTCACTGAGGAGGACCATGTGCAGCTCGGGAACATGGTAACTGCCTTCCATCGAGACTGCGCTAATGAGGAGCAATGGTGGTGGCAGCGCAACAAAGTGCACTGGGTGCATCTTGGGGACGGCAACACGAGATTCTTCCACAATGCAGCTACCACTCGGGCCCGGACGAATCGGATTACCATGCTGCAGGGCGACGATGACAAGGTGGCAGACTCTCCGGATAGCATTGGTCGGGTCATCTTGGATTACTTCGAACACAAATGGCGGTGCAGGGACCCCGGGACCTTGCCACAAATTACCTCGCTTCCTGGCATCGACGGGATCACAGCGGAGTTCCTGCATTACTATTGAGCCATTATGCGTAGCGACGTTATCAGTGCCGTACAGGCATTCTTTGAGGAGCGTAAGCTCCTGGAGGGCTGGAAGGACACACTTGTCATTCTCATCCCGAAGAAGCAGGGGGCGTGTAGACCGGAGCACTACCGGCCTATCAGCCTCTGCAACACCATCTACAAGGTGGTGGCGCACGTTCTCCTCGGGAGGCTGAAGTCGCTAATACCGGGACTCATCTCGCGTGAGCAAGCCGCATTCATCCCTGGGCGTAGCATCTTCAATAACATCAACATTGCGTAGGAAATGGCTGCGAAGATGAGCACATGCACCGCCGCTTCGGGTCTCATGGCCGTGAAGCTTGACATGGAGCAGGCTTACAATAGCGTATGCTGGGAATTCCTGCTCGAGATGATGATAGCCATGGGATTCCCTCTTATTTGTCGTGACTAGATCGCTGCATGCATCACCTACCCGAGATTCAGGGTCCTCATCAATGGAGCTCGTCTCCCGTGGGTGGTGTTGCAGTGGGGTCTCCGACAGGGCTGCCCGCTCTCGCCCTATCTCTACGTCCTGGCCATCGAGTACTTTTCGTGCTTGGTGAGGAACTACGAGTCAAGGCAGCTTCTTGGGTTAAGGTCGGGGCAGCACGTGCCGCAAATTTTGCATCTTCTATTCGCTGTCATCAGCATCATGCTGGCTTTCGAGGCGGCCACTGGGTTGCGGGTCAGTCTCGTGAAGTCCAGGGTCTTCTTTAGCCCCAAGTTTAGTAGAAAGAAGTCCAAGCTGATCCTAAGAAAGCTCCGCATGGAGCATGGCCGGATGTTTACATACATTGGGATCCCCATCGCCGCGAGGCGCCTGACCAAGGCGGATCTCAGCTTCCTTGTCCAAAGAATGGATGCTATGGTGGTCAACTGGCACATCCGGCTGCTATCGCTTGCGGGCAGGGCTGCCTTGGCCTCTTGTGTCCTCAATGCCATTCCCTGTCATGTCCTGAGACACTGCGTCGTGTCGGCGGGGGTCCTTGATGACATGGAGAGGCACATCAGGAAATTCCTTTAGGGAGGGACCAACTGTGCGAATGCCATACATTACGCGCCTTGGGATCGCATCACTCTGTCGAAGCCCGCGGGCGGGCTTGGCCTTCGTGACCTCCGCGTTTGGCACCAGGTGCTCCAAATGGACAATTGCAAACGTATCCTCAATCGTGATGCCAACCTCTGGATTGGCACCATGAGGAGGAAGTACTCTCTGAGTGATCTGCTAATGAAGGCCCCCCACAATGCATCCTCTGTGTGCAAAATGGTGTTGGGGGCGATGTCGGAGGCAATTTCCTTCTTCGTCTGGCGCATAGGCTACGGGCAGACGACGTGGTTCACAAAGGACAACTGGCTTGGCGTCCTCCCCCTTTGCTGCTGGCCGACCTTCATCAATATGCATTCACATTGGCAGGCCAGCGTTGCTGAATGCATCACGGTTGCCGGGATCTGGAATATGGATGTTATCCGCACTTGGGCGAGCGAGGAGCTCACTGACAGGATCTTGCACCTTTCGAGAGCCCAGGAGTCTGCCCAGGAGGTTCTGCTCTAGACGCACACCGAGAAGACGCGGGTTGACTGTGGCAAGATTTACATGAGCATTGTTTGCAATGCTGTGAATTTTGACAGGCGTGGTGGCAGGGGGCCCTTGGAGGAGATGAGCAAAATCTGGGAGATTAAAGCGATGCCCAGGGTTCGTATTTTCATGTGGAGGGTCGCCAACGAGTTCCTCCCTACGGCGGCGTAGTTGGCCTGCAGGGGGTTATGTCGGGACTCCATCTATCAGCTGTGCTACGCAGCGGAGGAGACCCTACAGCACACATTCTGGGATTGCCTGTGTGCCCAAGACCTCTGGGATGACCGCCAGGCTCGCAAGGCGTTGACTGTGCTGGGCCAGTCCACGGGCATGGGCACCGGGACACTGTTCATTGACCGGCTCCTCCGATTCGTTGGCTCGCCCAATGCCCAACGCGGTGACGGAGAGGCATGCCGCCACGTTAGCCACCACTATGTACTATATCTAGAAAAGGAGGAATGCTACCTGGCACAACAACCCAGTGCCTTTGCCGAGCTCGCTGATCCAGACGATCAATATCGAGGTGAATATTGCACTTAACCGACATACCTTCTACTCATCCCTATCTAGCAGGAATCCTGACAACTCTTCGGACTTACTTGTAACACATGGTTGGCTTCCCCCCCAACAGGATGGATAAAAGTTAATTGCGATGCTGCGGTTGGTGATTCTATTGCTGGTCTTGGCATGGTCGTTAGAGATTGCATGTGAAGGCCTCTTTTGGTGGCTGGCAAGAGGATGTTCTCACAGGTCGTGGACATGATGAAAGCCCATGCTATACTACTAGCCCTTAATATGCTGAGGGAATCCCTTCCCTTGTACCGGGCTATGGAATTCCAAACTGACTCGATGACGGTGCTCCAGGTGGTGCGCGAGATGATCTCCCACCCCCCCAGTGGAGGGGGCTTTTGCTGAGACTCTTCAGTTTGCCAGGGGTCTGGAGGTTGTCCGGTTCACCCACATCCACAGAGAAGGGAACATGCCAGCTAACTAGGTTGCTCGTGCTGCATGCCTCAATGAGTTTGTCTGGGCTCCTATGGACTCCCTCCCCAAGCCCCTACTGAAGCTTATATTGTCTGATTTTATGTTGGATCCTTCTTGAGGATCCATCTTGTAACACGTGTATAGCTTGGCCTTTTTGATATAATATATATTATATCCACTTAAAAAAAACAATAAGCTCATGAATGTTGATGCTTCTTCTTATGCTTCTTTAATTAATTGTAACTATTGTATGAAAAAGGATTATGTTTCTAAGAATTACAAAGTTAGATTGAATGTGTTATAAGTACCTTTTTATTTTTAGATAGAAAAGAAAAATAATGTACATGAAGATAAATCGAATGAGTATAGATTGGCTAGACCTAAATCTATTTGGGTTCTTAAAATCTAAGTTCTAAAATGGTATGCTTGTTTGTATGCTTTCAAGATTGAATTAGAAAGAGAGAGCATCCTCTAGAAGCATGTAGATTAATTTTATGCTTTTTGGATTTTATTTGTGTTTAATTGATTCCTTATATTTGTTATATGCTTACATATAATTGGAGAAAAAAAATTTAATGAACTCCTTAAATGTAATTTGCATCTTCATATATTTATTAGTGTTTTAGTTTGCAATGATTTTAGTATCTTTTGGTTCCTTGTTCTTTATTATTGAGATTTTTGGTAATTGTAGAGATGTGTAACACTTGTTTACTTGGTTTTAATTTTGTTTTATTATTTGAATCTTGTCAAAAAGTGGAAGGAAAGTGAGTAAAATGAAAGCATTCATTACATCCCAAGTGTGACTCGTCAATTATTTAAATTACATACATTGAGAGAGAGCATGAATGTGAAGAGAACATTTCTTTACTTTTATATTTTTACACCTTTTTATATCATTATTTGTTCAATGATTTTTTTATCATCAAAAGGGGGAGATTGTTATACTCATGGTGATTCAACCACTTGTTTAATAATGACAAAATTATTATATTATTTTTATTAATATCTTTTTGAGTTTTTATTAGATCATGCACCTTAAATATTTAATAAGATTAATCCAACAAAGAGCTTGATCAGTAAATTTATGAAACATTTCACAAGTGAAGTCATATCAAGGAGTATTAACAGCTTTTCTTATGCACAGCTTGACTTGTAAATCACGAAACTATTTGTTCTAACTCTTGGTTTAGTTTTTATCCATCTGGAGCTTATCTTATACACTTTATTTTGGGTTAAAATTTTTAAACTTACCAATTGATAATGATAATATGCATAAGTTTGCATTTATCCATTTATGCTTGGTTCACATGACTATATATTTTCTCTTGAGTCAAATGGTTGATAAATTTCTTAATATTTATGAAGCAATTATGTCTAGAAAGTTAAATTAACCTTAACACAAATGTGAAATCAATAGGAATTGAAATCACCAAGAAACAAGCTTTGAATTCAAAACTACATAAATACCATGCATTACAATATCATTCATCATACTTTTATGTCATGTTGTCACTGCTCAATGTCTCAGGTCATATATGATTACATGTCATGCAATTACGATGCTTCATTGTACTTTTATGATCGTTTTCCATCTATGGTTGACTTTGTCATACAATGCTATTCCTTCTTTCTATTATGTATGCGCCTAAAAAAATTAGTTTAAGAACTATATTGTGTACATGTATTATATTATTTTCATTAACATATTATCACTTTATCAATGTATTAGATAATTGATGGTACACTTCCCATTTGGATAACCAAGGTTTTTTTATTTCAATTTGATTTTTTTCAATTAAATACCTATAATTTTGAGTGATTAAGTTAGATCACTACTAATCATGTTTGATAAGAATCATGCAGTACTATGATTGAAGATTATATGGTACCATAAGAAAAGAAACTTGTTAGATGGCTTAGCTATGAATATTGAATACTATAGTATTAGTTAATCATATAATATGATTAGAGAAGTGAAGTAATCGAGATGCAAGTGTTAACAGACTGTTAAGCAAGTTGTAGATGTATTAGTATGACTCGATGATTGTATAAATACTATTATGTCCTGAACATTAATAATCAGATGTGTCTGATAGTTTAAATAAGAGGTTTTAATATTATATATTATGACCACAACAGATCATAAGATGTGATATAATACAAGAAAAAGAGAAATGAGAATAAGCACAAGACTTGGCTGGTGACAATCGCATCAACATTCAAAAGTATTATGTGGGAAATGAAAATGATATTTTGATTGATTGTATTAGTAAGAAGTCATGGATCATTGTGGTATTATAATAAGAGAAGAAAAATCCTCTTTGTTTGACAAGTTGAGTATCAAAAGAGCTAATAGATCATATAATAATTAGCATAGTCATATAAGTACAATCATGTTAAAAGAGCCATCAAATACAAGAATCATTAGGTTATGATGTGAGAAGTAGTATATAAGTGTGTCATACCTATAAAAATGGAGGTGTTGTACAATTATAATTAATGGGATTAATAATTAGTATAAAGAGATTTAGCTCATTATAGTACACAATAATTATATTACTAATATGATATAGATAAACTAAATAAAATAAGTCTTTTAAAGTTACTTTTGATCCCAACAAGTTAAATTAAAATGTCTTATATATAAGGGTTGGAAGTGACGTGGATAAAGCTAGTTAACAAAAAATAAAATTAATGTTAAATCAAACCTTTAGTGCATGACCTTAAGATAAGGATATGGTGAAGGAATTTTAACAAATTTAACAAGATATGTTTTGATTAAAAGATTATTTGACCAACTATATAAGATTTTAATATGTGGTTAAGATAGGGATTTGTTTTAGCAAAATTTAACAATGAGCTGTCAAAGGAAATCTAGTTGAGAGAAGCAAAGGGAGAGGTGAAGTTTTCAGTAAGAAAGAAGGGAAGATCTCAAGCTTGGTCCAATGACAAAAAAACCTTTTGGTGTAGAACTCTACTTAGTTTTTAAGGTTAGGAACCTCTTGTCTTACATATGAATCTAAAAGTATGCTAGGATAACAACATGAAGTAATTTACTAGTATATATGTAAAATGAATTTTAGCTAAGATCTATATTACTTCCTCTCTTAAAATTTAGATTTTACATGTTAAGTTTAGCCTATAATGATGATAACTAAGCCATGATGTTGCAATTTGTGGTGGTAAAATGCACGCTCATGTTTACATGAAATTGCCTTAATGATTCAATCATGAATTTAGCCAATTAGAAATTGTGTAACATGCTTGATGAAACTTTATGATGTTGTTGTGAAATTGTACATGCAACAACTTTATCTTATTTTAATAGAAATTATGGTAATGATTTTAATACATGCTTAAGTGAAAACATTGAATTGATGTAACTATTTTATATTGGCATAAAAAAAATCCTTATGGCCAAACTTGCTATGTTATTATGAATTATTTAATGGCTTTGATTGTTAGGCATGTAATGAAAACTCATGCATATGATAAGATTGATTGATGATAAGTCAAATTATTGGTTTCTTATGATAGTTGTAATCATATATTGGATAAAATTGAGATTTATCATGATTGAAGAACATGAAAAAGGGCTTGGTCAAATGGGGGTGTGTTATGTGTACTTATCGCATGTGAGTAGAATGTTTGCATGGCAACAAAAAATACAGCAAATGAATTCTTGTCTTAAGCAATTGAGTGCACCGGTTTACACAGACATTTGATGCATTGCTCCCTCCATGGGCATGCTTATTGTTTCATGCACAACACCTGGCCAATACATTGTAGTGCATGCTCTAACACACTTGCATTGAGCCATCATGTACGATTCTACTACCTAGTACTGCAATAATGATTTTTATTATTTTCTCTCCTCTAACTTTTTTTCGCATAATCTTACATTCAATGAGCTTAGAATTGATCTCTCAATTATAGGTATTTTCTTTTTCAAATTTGAGTCTCATTGAATCTTCTTTTTTAAACTAATTCTCTGACAAATCAAGGTCGATTGTCTGTTTTGGGAGGTTGAGACTTTCATCAACCTCATCAAAGTAATTTCTTTGATTTTGTTATTGGCATAATATATCTTTAAACAAGTGTTCACTACATTCTTTATTTGGTCAATACTAATAATATTTTTTATCAATGCTTCTTTATCTCAACTTAAAAAAGTGTTATCCATCGTTTATAATTCAATATCATTGTACTCATTGATAATAAGAGACATCTAAATATCATAAATATGTATCTTCTAGTATAATTGGGTAAATATCTAGAATTATCACTTCATAGATAACCCCATCAATGTGGTCTTTGATAATGAAAACTTTACTTTATATTATTTTTTAACTCTCACCTTAAAATATTAATGAATCCATCATAGATAATAAGGTATTGAATATGTAGTCTCCAACTTTAACCTTTTTATAAGACTCTTTTATATTACGTTCTTTAATCTTTAAATATTAATAATCGCAATGATAAGCTCTTTCTTTACTTATATTTTGATGGTGAAGAGTTTTTCTATTTGTTTTATTTCATGAGAGATCTCTTTTGGACTCACTATAAGTGATAACCTTTCAACTTATGGAGGAGTTTCAAATACTTTTTTGTCTCTAGTATAATAGTTTTAAAAATAGTTTATAGGTAATGTTTAGCATTTTTATCATATGTGATCTATCTTGTTATAGTAATCATAATACTTTTAATTTCTATTAGTAAAAAGAATATTGTTAGTTATGGTCATAATATATTTTGTAGGATAATATTCTTTCTTTTATTTTCAATATTTGGATTTATACTCACCTCAAGGTATATTATTCTTCTTATTTTATCTTTTTGTATTTATTCTTCTTTTTAATAACCATCATAAAGGTGCTAGCTTACTTTAAAGATTAAAATAGATAAATAATTTAGTAGAAATAAGATAGTACAACCTATAATTAACTTTTATAATATCTACGTCTCTTCAATCAATATTTCCAAACTAATGGCTTATCGTTAGAATTTTGCGATATATTCCTACATAGTTTGTCTTTTAATTTTTTTTATCTTTCCTCTAAATAACCTATGGGATAAAATTGTTCTCAAATTAATTTCTTAAATTGTTCCTATATTTTTTGTAACTATGTCAATTGTTAGGTGAGAATTCCACCAGATTAATGCATGATCCATTATTTTCAATTGAGCACATGCTACTTTATTTGATGATGAAAAATTATTCAAAGAAAAATATATCTCTAATTAACCCAACTAGATATCTAATTTTTTTACGTCCATTGTATCATAAATTGATAAATCTAGTATAACATCTATCGTAAAAAAATATTGTCGTTCCCACTAAATAAAAAATATGAGATTAATGTCATCCTTATTTTTATCTCTAACTATCTTTATATTACTATTTCATCTAAAATTTCTCTATTTAAAAGTATTTTTTAGTAGGTTATCTTTTAGATCTATTGTAAGAAAGGACTATAATTTTTATAAGATCATTATTAACACTTATATTTGTTAGGTTAATAAAGCTACTTGTGTCTTCAAAGTTATTGGTGAAAATAGATGGTGTAGTCATCTCAATTAAAATCTCCTTAATCTTTTGATTTTCTTTTACAACTTACTTTTTAACTACCTTTTTTGTAACTATCATCAACATTGAATTGTAGTGTATTAATACTAAATATAATATGATCTATCTATGAGGTATTTTTGTCCCGAGCCATCAATAGTAGACCATCTTTTTTAGTCATAGCATTGAAAATGGAAGCATGATAATGGTAATGAGCTAAAAAGAAATGAAAAAAGAAAAAGGTTTTTTAGGAGATTGAATTTTCTAAGAAGTTTCTCTTCAAAGGGTTTTGAAATTATGAAGTTCTATTTTTTATAATTTTGAATTATTTTATACATCTTTTTTATCTCTTTATTTGGATATAACATTTAATTATTAAAAGAAAAAAACATATGATTTTGACCACAAATATAAAATTCTATAAGTTTTGTAAAATTTTGGCTTAATCCAAAGTGCAATCCTCCATCACTCACATGTGTACAGATGCATCAGGAAGCTTTTCATGTGTATTGGTATTATTCCTTGCACATGCGTTGATTATAACTACACTATAGGTGTCCATCAGGGTGTACGTGTGGTCATCCCACTTAATCATGCACACCAATGTGAGTTGATGTCTAGTAATCCATGAAATCACTTAGCTAACCACCTTAATTTTTTTTCTTTTTTTCATTTAATTTTTTATGACTTACTTATCATAGTTCTAATTATCATCTCATAGATAGGGATTTATATATATATATATATATATATATATATATATATATATATATATATATATATATATATGTGTGTGTGTGTGTGTGTGTGTGTGTGTGTGGTGTGGAGCAATAATAATAAAGTATTAACATAATTAGGACACATTCAAATAAATTATATTGTCATATAAATGCTTACTTCACAATATATTCTATAATAATAATAATAAAATTTTATAAAATAATCTATCATAATTAATTAATGTACTTATACTAATAATCTTAAGATACCTCTTCAACAACTTTTTTATGTTGTCTTTGAGTTTTCTTTTTGTTTGTTTCATTTTTTGTTGGATTTTTTTATCTTTTTTTGACTTTGTTGTTTACATATTTTGTTTTCAAGTATCTTTTAAAATTTTGGAGCATGAAAGCCAACCATTCAAAAAAAATCATGCCAAAATAGTTTTTTATAAGAGAGACTAGCAGTTGAGTATGCTTTTTAACTGTCTTATAAACATCTTGAAAGCATTGAAAGAAATATCTCAAAATATGACATCAAAAGTTTAGGTAAGGTGATAGCACAATAGTCACTGGCTATATAAATGCAAAAGGATCACCCTTAGGTTTCTCAAATTTGGCTACCCAATCCTTAAGATCTATAGTTTCCTTCGATCTCTTAAGTGCCTCTTTTTAACCACCAAAGAATAAAGAAAACTATTAGCAAACTTTAAGTGTTTAAATAATTTTAAATTTTAAGTTGATAGTTATCGTATGGATTAGGAACAAATTTTTTGATTAGATGAAAATATTTGAAAGATTGTTTGCCTATAAAATAGTATAATTACTACTTAGTTCTTAGGGTGAATAAAATATATTTTATTGCTTTGTCTTCCTATGTTGAAGGGTTTCTACAGTCATTTTTCAATTTCTTATAAATAATCTCTAATGCAAGATTAATGTTTGCAACTTGAGATCTATTTTATTTTAGTTTATTTTCATCAAAGTGGTATCAGAGCTTAGAGAAGAAGAATGTCAAAAAACTCTGTTTGGAACTACCGACTAAGAAAACAGAAAAGTAGAAAAGAGAAAGTAGAAGTTGTTTTTGTGTTTTTTAGAAAGAAAAAAATTTAGAATTATTTTTGTATTTTTTAAAAACTAGAAAACTGAAGCATCATTTGGAAGTGCGATTTGTAGAAAGTGCAGTATGCAGAAACAAGAAGCTAAGAAGTGTTTGGAAGTGCGTTGGTAGAAAGTAAAAATAGTGTTTTGAAGTGTGCTTTTTATTTAAAATGTTCAAATTATGCAACATACCATTCTCATATTGATTAACAAAAATTATGATAATTGCTGCATTCAATTTAAAGCCATTATCGGTTTGTAAGATCTTTGGGAGATTATTACTAATGACTTTGAAGAATCAAATGCTACTGATGTAGAGAGAAAAATATTAAAAGAAAATAAAAAAAAGACAAAGAAGGCATTATTCTTGATATATCAAGGGTTTAATGAAGTCACTTTTGAGAAAATTATAGAAGCGAATATAAGTAGAGAAGTTTGAAATAAACTCAACAAAATCTTCAAAGATATTGAGCATGTGAAATGTATACATCTTCAAATCCTTAGAAATGATTTTAAGTAGTCAAAGATGAATGAAAATGAGAGAATCTCTAATTATGTCTCATGATTAATTGTTATTGTGAACTTGGTGAAGAGAAATGGAGAACAAATTGATGATGTATATGTGATCGAACAGGTACTTCAATCTTTAACTCCTATGTTTAAGCATGTGGGAATAGTAATTAAAGTATCTAAAAATATAGTTAAATTATCTATTGAAGAACTAATGGATTCCTTACAAGCACATGAGTAATGACTAAAAAATGGGTTTTAAGTTGCACTTATTGATTAAGCATTAGAGTCAAAACTAAATTTGAAAGAAGAAATACATTGAAGAAAAAGATTCATATCATGGATGCAAAGGAGGTCGTTTCCAAAACAAATCTCAATAAAAAATTAATCAACCTTACACTTAACATGGGCATCAAAGGAATGGTGCTTCTCAAGGTCAAGAACAAGGAAGAAATGTTGAATATTATAATTGTCATAAATTTGGTCATTATGCTTCTAATTATTAATGTAAGAATAACTAATCAAACTATACTGAAACATTATAAGAAGACTCAATATCATTATTAGTTGAAAAAAGATGATGATAAAAGAGAAGATGTATGGTTCCTTAACTCAGTAGCAAGCAACGATATATGTGAAAAAAGACATCTATTTTGATACAATTCAAAATGTGCAAGCAAGTGTGAGTCTTGGAGACTCATCAAAGTTGAAGTTGAAGACAAATGTAACATAACTTTACAAAGAGAATGAGTTTCTAATTATTATTTCAGATGCATATTTTATTCTTGATAGGAAAAGTTATATTCTAAGTATTAGGTAATTGATTAAAAAAGAATGTATTATAAATATAAAGAATGATTATCTTTTATTGTAAGACTCAAAAGAAGAATATTATTAAAGTGAAGATGTTTGTAAGTCATATGTTTTCTCTTCAATTAAAGTCAACAAGTGAAACTTCTTATCTTGGGCATCTTTTAAATGATTCTTTTAAATGACATCTAAGGTATGGTCACCTTAACTTTGGAGGTTTGATGTTATTGGCAAAGGAAGGAATGGTGAAATGCCTTCCTTTATTAGATGATCTAAATCATATATGTGAAACTTGTATACTTGGAAAGCAACTTTGTCTATCATTTCAAAAAAATAACTCTTGGAGAGTTAAAAGACCATTATAACTTATTCATACGAATATTTGTGATCAATTGGTATCATTATCTAATGAAGGTAATAATTATTTTATTACTTTCATAGATGATTTTGGTAGAAAAAATATATACACATTTTATTAAAAAATATATTATTATCTCTATATTTAAAAAATTCAAATGTAAAGTTAAAAAAAAGGAGAGTGAGTTGTTCATTCAAATCCTTAAGTCTGATAGAGGTTACGAGTATACATCAAATGAATTAATTCAATTATGTAAAGAAGGTATGTGATATCAACTCACCACAAATTATACTCTATAACAAAATAGAGTGGCTGAACAAAGAAATTGTACTATCTTTGATATGATAAGGACAATGATGAGAGAGATGAATATGCCAAAAGAATTTTGGATAGAAGTAGTTGTTTGTTTAACTTTGAGTCGTTGTCCTACTAAACCTATGCTTTATATGACTTCATAGGAAGATTGGAGTGAATATATACCAAGTGTTTCTTATTTTTGCATATTTAATTGTATTATATATGCACAGATACCTAATGCATTAAGGAAAAAACTAGATGATAAAGGTGAAAAATACATATTCATTAAGTATAATAAAGAGTCAAAAGTCTACAAACTCTATAACCTTTTAACCAAAAAGGTGATTATTATTTATGATGTTATGTTTGTAGAAGAAGATACTTTGAAGTGAAAATAAGAGAAGGATGATAAAGCAATCATACTTAGGCAATAAGAAGAAATTCAAAATAAACAAACATATAATTTAAATTCTACAACACACTCCCTCAAGAACTACTATTATGCAAAAGACAATACATCCTACTAACTCAAACAAGAAGATGAAAATTCTATAAGAGATATATAAGCAAACTTGTAAGTATTCTAACTTATTCTATTATTTTTCTAATAACAAAGCCATTTCTTATGATGAGATAATGCAAGATATAACTTGACAAAATGTTATAGATGAAGAAATAACACATATAGAATAAAATAATACATAAAAGTTAGTTGATTTTTTTTCTCAAAAGAAACTCATAAGAGTAAAATGGATCTACAAGATCAATCATAAAATAGATGAAATAATGGATAGATACATGACAAGACTTGTGATAAATGGCTTTAAGTAAAAATATGGTATAGACTACAACAAGGTATTTACTCGAGTTGCTTGCTTGATTTTATACAATGAAGTTGATCTTAGTATTTGTAGCACATCATGGATGAAGGGTATGCCAACTTGATGTTAAATCTATATTTTTGAATAAATTTTTAGAAAAAGAAGTATATATTGATCAATTTGAATGTTACAAAATAGTAAGTGATTCACATAAAGTCGATCATTTGAAGAATGTTTTATATAGATTAAAACAGACACCAAGAGTATGGAATATCAAGATTAATAGATAACTTCAATAAGAAAAATTTAAAAAATATTCATTTGAACATGCACTTTATACTAAGATAATTAACAATGATATTCTTATGGTTGTCTTTATATACATGATATGCTTTATACAAAAAATTCTTTTAAATTATTTCAAGAATTTAAAAGAATCATGCAACATGAATTTGAGATGACTGATAATAATGAAATGTCATACTTCTTATACTTAGAAGTGAAGCAAATGACAAATAAAAATAAAATCTCTCAAAGAAGGTGTATTATTGAACTTTTAAAGAAGTTTAGAATAGAAGATTACAAATCAATAACAACACCACTTGATGTGAGAATGAAAATAAGTAGGAAAGAAGAAGGAAAAGATAGCAACTCTATTTTGTTAGAAAGTCTTATTGGTAGTTTTTGTTACCTCACTATCACAAAACTTGATATTCTATATTATGTTGGACTCATTAATTGATATATAAAAAATTCGAAGAAAACACATTGTGTAACAGTCCTAGTTTTCTTTATTTTATTTATTTTATTTGCTTAAAAGAAAGAGCTTTTTGAGATGAATTCAACTATGTTAAATTTGTAATTTTTGGAGTTCTAATGAATAAATTATGAATTTTTAAAGATTTGGGATAAATTTGTAACGTTGATGACAGATTTGTAATTGTTAAATGTCGGCTTAGTTCAAAGTCGATTTGGCGGAGGATATATTTGTAAATACCGAATGTAGAAGGGGTTTTATGCAAAAATGCAGTGGCGGTTCTGACCGCGTTATAAAACTCGACCCACTTGCTTTTTAAACGTAATTATGCGAACACGACGGCGAGGCACGGCGGCGAGGAATTTTTATGATTTCTGGCACGCGACGGCGACGACCGACGAATGTGAGAATTTTGTTTGCTTTGTCGTCGGGTTGTATAAGTTTTTCCGGTGAGCGGCTGTCAATTGGCCGGCGAGAGACGCAAGAGATTTCGAGTTCGCTGGCGAAATATTTCGGTTTCGCCGGACATACAGGAGAGAGAGCGAAAATCAGTCCACGCCTTCGGACCGGGTTACGCTGCTGAACCGGGCTGCTAAGCGCCAGTGGTCCAGCGTGTCGAGAGCGCGCGGTCCAGTGCGTTGAGAGCACGTGGTCCAGCGTCGAACGCGGGCGCGGTCCAGCGCGCCGAGCGCTCGTGGTCCAGCGGGCGGTTCAGTGTCGCGTAAGCTGATTTTGGGATTATTTCGAGATTTTGGATTTTTCATGTTTAGGAAAGCTTTCAAAAAAGCAATTTTAGCTACAGTACCAACGGAAGCCAAAATATCGGAAATTTTGGGATTTTTGGGGAAGCGTCTGGGAACAGCGTTTAGAAAGTAATTTTAGCTAGTAAGTATATTTTAAATTGATTATGTTTGCATTCATGACCTTGTAGGACATCAAGAAAATTTGGTACAACAAATCCAGGTAGATAGATTTCTAACCCTGTGATGTAGCACACTACTATGTGTTTGCTTTACATGATTTTCTTTCAGTTACATGGTGTTTTGGTTGTTCTATATGTTGATGTTTATTTCATTTGCATGACAACTAAAAAGAAAAGAAATAATATGGTACAATATGCTAAGGAAAGAGACGAAACAATATGGCATGAAAGGTCTTTTGATATGACATGGATTGATGTTTGGGAAATGACAAATATAAAAAATGAGATTCTAAGAGAACATTATCTTCACCACTAGGCCCAGTGTGTTGGATCACAGGGTATCGATTTTTGGATCAGATATCTGCCTAGTGTTAGGTGCTATGACTCCATGATGATTACATCAGGCCCAGCGTGTTGGATCGCAGGGTATCGATCTTCGGGTCAGATATCTGCCTAGTGTTATATGTTTGGTTGTATGCCGGTTGGAGGTAATTTGCTTGATTGGATCCAGAGGATAATGCGTCAAAGGGAATTGGGCCCAATTATAACACACCTATAAGGAACTGGCATTTCTTTTGATTTTTCTTTGGTTTTTTATTTGATATTATATATGACATCAGTATGGTTTGAGCTTTATGCATATGATTCATCTGCACTATTCATTGTATTTATTTTCATTGGGTTAACTATGTGGATTTATCTACTGAGATTTGTAAATCTCATTAGTGCTTACATCACAGGTCATGCAACCACTGTATCGAGAATTGGGAATGATGCTGTTACAGGAGAGCCCTTTCCAAGAGATGTGTGAGAGAGAATATATACTTTGGATTTTGAGTTAGTGTTTGTCTTACTGTCGGGTCCCCACATTGGGTTTATTTATTTGTCCTCACTATATATTATAACAGCAGAACAACTGATGCTAATTTTGTTATTTAGAGGTACTGGTTTAGGTGGGGGCTTAACACATTGGATGATTACAAAAATAATACTAAGATATATTAAAGATACATTTGATTATGGTTTGTATTTTACTAATCAAAGTAGGACAAATTTATGTGGTTATTCCAACAATGACTACGGAGGTGATATATATGAAATGAAGAATACAACTGGCTATTGTTTCTTCTTAAGTTCATCGGCATTTATGTGAAGATCAGCTAAACAAAATGTCGTTGCTCTTTCATCTCGTGAAGTAGATTATATTACACTTCATCAATAATTTGTGAAGCATTTTGGTTGCAAAATTTACTGCAAAAGTTACATCATCAACAAGAAGAGTCAATAACTACCTTAATTGATAATATGCTAGTAATTAAATTAGCAAAAAATCCAGTTCAATATGGGAGAAGCAAGCATATTGAGACAAGATATCATTTTCTTCATGATCGTGTCAATAATGAGATTATAAGCCTGATATATCACAATACTGAAGAACAAGTGACTGATATTTTCATCAAATCACTTGGAGTGAAGATGTTTGAAGAATTACAAAATCAATTAGGCTTTAATTTACTTCAAATTTGAGGGGGACTAATATTAGCAAATTTTAAGTATTTAAATAATTTTAAATTGATAGTCAATGTATGGATCAAGAACAAATTTTCAGATTAGAAGAAAATATTTGGAAAATTATTTGCCTATAAAATGTTGTAATTGATATTTAGTTATTAAGGTGAATAAAATAAATTCTATTGCTTTGTCTTTCTATGTCTTAGGATTTTCGTTGTTATTTTTTAATTTCTTCCAAATAATCTCAAACACAAATTTACTGTTTGTTAATTGTAATTCGTGATCTATTTTATTTTAATTTATTTTCATCAAAACCATATGTTCAATATTCTTGTAACCAAGATCATAAATATATGATATGCTCAGAAGTTAATAACCCACATCACCAATAGGAGAAATATCCAATGTTTATCAAGCACAAGGGAGCTAGTGGTTTCCCAGCAATGGCTTCAGAATGGTGTTTGTTGGTCAAGGAGAGTATTGCTTAAAAGGTACGAGCATTGCATTAGTATATTCAATTATTTTAGCTATTTGACTTAGCACATGATATGGTATGACTTGTATTTCTAATACTTTATATTCTTTTTATATATATTTTTATTCATAGAGTGTGTGATAATTTTCGTAACCTATTTTATTAATTAACATTATAAATATTGTAGATGCTCCTCGCCAATTTTTTGGGAGCAATGAGAGAGACGCTTAGCTTTAATTTTATTTCAATGACATGGATGAATGGACTATAATTTGGTTTATATGAGATATATTTGACGCTAGTTTTTGAGCAACACATGTTATTTTGAAAATTAAAAGTGTTATTACTTTGACTTATTTATATATATTATATTTTTTTTACAAAAGAAATTTATATTTATTGTTACTGAGCATTTATCTAATTAAAAAGGTTTTCAAAACAAAGAAGAATTCTTAAACTAAAATTTTTATAAATGAAAAGAAAAAAATATTAGATAAATAATTAGGTGACAACAAAAGAAGTGGCACATTTTGCTTAAGGGTGATTTAATTAGATGTATTATATATAAGATTTTATATACTATTTGTCAATACTTGGATGTATTGTACTTAAAAAATGACATATCACATGCTAGTTTTTATTTCAATGAAAATTGGGTATAATAAACCAAGTATTATATGTAAGAACCCATGTATATTATATAGATCTCGAGTACTATATTTGATACTTTTTGTGTTGTACATTTTGACAAGAAATGTTTAGCTTTAAAAGAATGTATTTTTATTATTCTTGCATGTTTAAAATGTTTGCATGTTGAAGACTACGTTGTGAATAAATCTACTTCTAATTAAAATCATTCACTTCTCTTTAAACACTAAATTCAAAATACTTAAGTCGTAGGTCAATATAGTCAATGAATATTACTGATGACATACATGATGTATTTTATTGTAGACTACATTATTGTAATTATGAAACAAACATAATCTACATCTATCCATTATAATGTAAATATTAATATATAATCAAATTAATCTAGCCTCTTTTAAAAATAAAATCAAATTAAGATAATAATGCTAATTTGAACATTGTCAAAATAGTATTAAATAGAAATATATTATGACTCACTTGATTTGTTATAATGATTTAAATTATAAGTTGACATTAAATTATTAAGTTATAAATGATGAGATTGTAATTATATATTATTTTATTTATATTCAGATATTTATTATAATAAAAAAGTATTATTTTTTATATTATAATTATTATTATTTGTTTTAAAACTTAATTTACATTAATAAATTATAATGATTTGGGTCATAAAAATTGGTCATTACAATGAAGAATCATTCATTATAATTGAAAATATAATAATAAGAAGAAACATAATTTTGTTCACTTTTAATTTTTTAATAGAAAATAGAAGACATGATTTTGAGTATATTTAATTCCAAAATTTCTATTTGATTTATATATCCAATTAACTAACAAATTGAATTATATTGATGCGACCATTTTTTCTAACATACATATAAACAACTTGTAAACAAATAGGTATTTCATCATATAAAATTAATGGAATTATATTATGCAATAAATTTTCTTAAAACATTGCAATTAAGAAGGATTAAAACTTGAATAGATCTTATCTTTTGTTCCGATCTATTCTTACTTTCAAGTTAGTTCAATACAATTTACATCTAATTCATCATATTACTTATAAGCTACCACAATTTAAAATAAGAAAATACATTTGTGATACACATGCATCCAATCTCAAATGACATTCAATCTTTAAATTAACATATGATTTATAATTTTAAAAATAATATTCTTAAAATAAGTTTTGATTAAAATTATTTATTTAAAATATGATATTTTTAGGTTTAAAAGAAAAAAAATAAAATTAAATTTATTTTAAAAAGAAGATTATAAATGCAAAACACCTAAAATCTTAGTAAAAATGTATATTTCAAAGCATAAGAAAAATGAAAGTTGGAAGTAGGTGAATTATGGTTGGTAGTTACACGAGGACAGCTCAAGTAGTTTGTTTCCGCAGAAAGCTCCAACAATCCACGATAGTGAACTTTCAGTGCTACATATGCCTCCGTTTCCTATCCCATGGCCTCTTTTCCCAGACAACATAAAAAAAATTACTATTATTATTGCAAAATCTCAATCCGACAGCTGCTTCTAGAGAAAAAACCAAGTCTTCGAGTGAAAAAAAAAAAAAAAAAACAATAAAAAGCTCAACTTTCTTCAGCCTACTGGGCCATGGTTCCAATGTACCACACACTGAAGAAATTATAAAGGAGAAAAAGCAGCAAAGAAAGGAGTGTCACAAGGCTATTTGCTTTCCGGTTTATGTTTGTCTTTCTTTCTCTTCCTATTGGTGCAGGGAAAGCTCTCCGAAGTGTGTTTTGCATCCTGTTTATCTTGGAATTTCTTTATTCTTCTCCTTTCTCAGTCTTTTGTGAGCTTTTCAACCTTCCTTTTTGCTCCCAAAAGGAGATGTTCCCTGGCTTGATTCACCGCCAGGAAGCATCGATTCCACAGGAAGAGATCCACGGCCCCAGCCTGGTACTCACTGCGGATCCCAAGCCCCGGCTTCGATGGACGGCAGATCTACACGAACGTTTCGTCGATGCTGTTGCCCAGCTCGGAGGCCCAGAAAGTTTGTTGATTTCCTCTTCCTATTCTTCTTCTCTTGGATGGTCTACGAATTGGTCTACATTGTTCTTGTTTTTATTTTGTTGTTTTCGTCATTTTTCTTTTACTTCATAAGTAGTGGCTGCGTTTTTCTGTTTCCTTTGTCTTCATATTTAGCTTTTGCGTTATTAGTTTGAATCTGCAATTTCATATGGAATTTGTTTATTGCACTTTAATTGTAAGAGAACGATGATACTATTCTGCGTCCTGATGACCATTGGTCCTTCTATTTGTGAGTAGTGCTTGCGTACAGCTGAGGTTCTGTTGAATCCTTTGATGGGTGAACTCAGTCTTTTGTTAATTGAAATTGTGTTAAGTTTAATCAGAAGTAAGTTTTTCATACTCCACCCTTCTTTGTCTGCCTTTTGTTTTGCTGCATATTTTAGATTGGAAGTTAGCAAAATTCATGGTTGCTTTACTTAAATGTGTTTTCCTTATGTTTCCACTGCTGTAATTTGAATAATAATGTATGCTTCATGGATCTTTTAATCCTGATATTTGATTTGAATATATATGGGGTATGTGCAATTTGTAGTCAACTTTGGTGTTGTTCGATGTTCGACCATTGTCATTTGAAAGAACTTTTCAGAGGATGCTGTTCAAATTATTTTGCCTTTGAAGTCACTTGTTTTGAGAATAAGTGTGGCACATACAATTTGGTTAATTAGTGGTCCTTTGTACCCTGTGAAGTTTCATTACTATTCTTTGGGTTTCCTTCCAATTTTCTTTTGTATTTAAAGTCATTGAATAGATTGGTAGATCAAGAATCCTCTCCTCATTCCTACACTAGCACAATTTGTTTTTGTTGATATAAAAAGACTTCCGATCATGGTTGATCTCTATATCTGAACTTGGTGGGAGATGAAATGCTGAAGGCAGTTTATCTTTTATAAATATAGAAATAACTAAAATCATGATTCAATATATTTTAATTTTTTGGATGGTTTTATTTTGTAGGTAAAAGAGGGTTATGTCCTTATTTTAAGACATGGACAATAAACATCTCATTGCAGCAAATCAACTGGTTCAAAACCTCATATAACCATCCTTATAAGTTGTGACTTTTGGACTCTTTCACAAATAATGCTTGTAAAATTTGGTCATATGACAAAACAAATTTGAGTTTATTATAGAGGGAGTGGAAATAAATACCATAATGATTTCACAATCTCCATTACTATTGATGAAGTAAAGGTTCAATTTTTAACAGTAACCATAGAAAAATTTGACTATTGCGTGATATTTGCATCACATGTTTAAGGAGGTTTCCATTATAATAGATGGACAATATTGGAGAAGAAGTTGATAATGCATTTTTGACGGTGGAACATAGAAATAATGTTGGGGCATATGCTCCACCAATGCCTACTAGTTTCATGTGGACCTTTGAAATTGTTTTTATTTGTACTTTGTTTGTGTTTTGTTTAGTATATTGTGCTTGATTGATATAGTAGAACTAAATTTTTTTGCCAAATATGATATAGGAATATTTCATGTATTTTAATGTGATTAGTTGGGATGCACAAAGACGTAACAAAAAATATCCTATGATCATAATTTAGTCTATACAATGGTGTCGCAAATCTAAAGTTTCCTAAGAATATGTATTACAACAAAACATAAACAATACTATTTGGTGACTATGAAGAAACAATCTTATCTACTTGATCGCATTGGGCATGAAGTGATCATACCAATTGATATCAAACCATATTTCTAGCACTTAATCACAAAGAAAATATCAAGAAATGATGATAAGAAAAATTTTCATAAAGAAACCTAAGTCAAGATTGAAGGAAAATGTATAGAAACTGAACCATGAGGGAATAGTTATTGTGCATATAATCAGATGAATAACAAAGTAAAGGCATAAGGAGTGATGTTTTGGGAATGATGATGATGTGCTTACAAAGCAAATGAGATGGAGGACAAAGTTTTCGGTGAAGGTAGTGATGATGTAGGGACAATTGTTAAGCAATTCTCTCTTTGGGCTTATGTTCCCTCTTCTTAGAGACCTTTAAACCTCCTCAACATAGGATTTTAGTTGTGAACAATAACATGATGTTACCTAATGATGGTTTGGCTATAGCAATACAAGCAAAGTGGATAATAAATTCAATATTGAAATTAAATTAAAAGAGGTAAATATTCTAACCTAGGTTTTATATGATTTTTTTGTAATTTGAAGGATATCCTTGCCATAAAGCTTCGGTGAAGGCAGTGATGATGTAGGGACAATTGTCAAGGAATTCTCTCTTTTGGCTTTTGTTCTCTCTTCTTTTAGACCTTGAAACCTCCTTAATATAGGATTTTAGTTGTGAACAATAACATGATGCTACATAATGATGGCATGGCTATATGTAGCAATACAAGCAAGGTGGAGAATAGATTCAATATTGAAATTAAATTAAAAGAGGTAAATATTCTAACCTAGGTTATATATAAGAGTTTCCCATAATTTGAAGGATCTCTTTGCCATCAAGTTTCAAAAATCCCTTAGTGTTTTACACAAAATCTGTCGAAAAACCTTGCAAATTTGATAATAAATGAAAAAGTTAGGTTCCCACAATTTTTTGGAAGTAGCCACTTGGGGGAGTTTCGGATCACCTTGGATGGTTTCTACAAACTTTTGGGGTTTATTAACTTGGGGGAACTTAGTCTTGGGTGGCAGCCTAACATACTCCTATGTTAACTATGGTTAAAATCTCATGATGTCAATGATCATTTCAAATTGGACTGAAATTGATTGAAAATTAATTATGAGCAACAAGAATTGAAGTAAACCTTAGTAAAGTTGGAACTACAAACTAAGAATTAGAAGAAACAACTGAACCAAATTTGAATAAAAATGCAATTGCATTGATTAGAACTAAAAAATGAAGTTGAAATTGCAAATGATGGCAATTTCTTAAAAGATATGAAGTTGTAGGTTATGGTGACTTTAGTCATCCAACTAATGGATGCTCTTTTTGCTTCACTCCTAGCATGCAACTTGATTGTGTGTTGTTCCTTTTTGGAGTCATCTATTCATGTGTCATCTCATTTTTCTTTGTTTAGTGCATTAGAATTTGAGTTTGTGTAGATTTGCATTGGACTTTAATATCAATGCAACTCATTTTGCCATTTGCTAAAAAAAAAATCAGTTTTCAGTCTATTGGTGATTTTCAAGTCATTCTTTTCTTTTCAATTTGTATTTTTATTCACAACAAAATATTAGCAAGACTTGTAATCTTATTTAAAGTTGATTTTGTGGAGAATTGGTAAGTATGATGTCCACACAATGAGAGTTAAATTGTGCAAATTATAAATTTAAGCCAATTTGAAGTCAAGTAATATGAAAGTGGAAGTCTTTTATAAACATAATGGCTCTTATATTTTAGAATATTTGTTTAGCTTTGTACAACTTGTGTGGAAACACAAATAAAAGCAAAACTTTTATTTATTGATATATGAAAAGTAAAATCACTTATTGATAAATAGAACTTAAAGTGGTTTAATTTCTTTTCTCTCCTTATATTTATGCACACAAAAGCTTGAACATATATAAATTTAAAAAACCCAAATAATCATATAAAATATATTAAAACAAATTAAACATTCTTTCAAAGAATTTTTTCTCTTTCTAATTTAAATAAAGGAAGCATGCACATGGGTATCACAATTTTAAATTTAGATTTTGAAACCCAAACAACGTTGGGTCCCATCCATTTTGAATAAAACATATTAACATATCTAGTTATATTATGATTTTTCTTTTAATTCTACATAAAAGTAAGATATCTAAAGTTAACATTTAACCTATTTTATAATCTTTAAACATATTATCTTTTTTAAACAATAATTACAAGTAATAAAAGAATTATAAAAATAATTTTAAACATGAATAAATTTAGAATTTTGAAGTGAATCATTCTTGTACACATGATATGAATTATAATTGGAATGTTGCTTCTATAAATGTTAAAAAACAACTTTATTATTTACATTTGTGCTAATAGTTTTAACAAGTTCATCTCCAATAAGTTATTAGTCTTGTAAATATTTTTTATTTTTTTCATTATGTCATTGCAAAAAATTAAGCATTCTTTATGCTCTTTTATCAAACATTTATATTTCTTTGCAAGTAATTAAAAAACATCAATTAATTCAAGGAAATTACTTTCTATTTCTTTATTGGAGAGTTTAGATATCTCATTGTTTTCGCTTTCGAATAGGTGATGAGCATAAGACAAATTGCTTCTTTCTCTTTTTTAGTCTTTTTTTATTTTAAGGTGGTCTTCGTGTTCATTGATCAAAAGCTCAATTCTAGGTTTATTAAACCCAAAAAATTATGAAAAATTCAAGGGAGGCAATAAAACGACAAAAGCTGTCGTAGTAGCACTATGCAGCAAGAATTGCACGTACCCGCAGGAAGGCTCAGTGCGTTGGCTGCCAGTATGGGGTCGCATAATTACATCGCACGTGCACGCGTTGTAGCTAAACCTATTGGGTCGATGTGGTCAATGTTCATGCAACAAGGTCTGTTTGCACATGGGAACAGTATCCATGCACGTGAACAGTGCCCTAGTATGGTTCTCTTGAGTGCATAGCAACTTGTGTATGTGCGGACGGGCTTGGCAGCATAGAATTTGTGAAATTTTCTATTTTTTGTAAAAATCACACGTTTCTTGTGATAATTAAAATATTATGTATTTTTTAATGAAATATTATACTTCTATATAAAGAGATAAGAATGATGAATAAAACAATTCAAAATTTTTTGAAGGGGAATTTTTTGAGAAATTCAACCTTGTGGCAAAAATATTCTCTTTTTTCTTTCTTAGTTCTTCGTAATTCGTATGCTTCAACTTTTGCTGCTGCAAGTCTAATAAAAGAAAGTTTGTTGTCGAGGGCTTGGAGTGAGAACACTTGCAGATAGATCATATTATTTTTAGTATCAGAGAGCTTCGATTCGATGCCGATGGCTAGAGCAGAGAAGAAGGTAGTTGAAGAACAAACTATAAAATGGAATTGAGAGATTGAGAAGGCTTCAGTTGAGGTGACTGTCGATTATTTCATCATCAAGTTTGGAGGCATAGATGGCTTAGTTAACCTAACAAATGTAAGTGTTAATGATGATGGTGTTAAAATCTCAATACTTTTTAATGATGAATTTAAAAGATAATTTGTTAAAAGAAAATACTCTTAATTAAAAGAATTTTGGATTAAGTAATAATCCAAAGATAATTAGAGATAAAGATGAGGATAGCATCAATCTCACCTTTTTGACTTGCATGAATTAGTAATGTCTTTTTAAGGTTAGATGTTATATTTGATTTATCAATTTATGATGGTACAATATTTGTAAAGAAATTATATACATGCTTGGAGCAATTAGAGACATTTTTCATAATACAACTATTTATTAACTAATAAGGTGACATGTTTGATTGAAAACGACGAGTCTTGCGCTAGCTTTGATGAAATGCTCATTTAATAATTTGATAGTTACAAAAGTGATATGGAGTTCATTTAAAAAGTTAATTAAAGAATTTCACTTAATGGATTACATTGAACAAAGATAAAGAAATTGACGTAGTTTATAACACTGACAAGGATAAATGGTGCTATAATATACCACAAAATTCCGATGATAAGTCGTGAGATTGGTAATGCTTATTGATGAGATGCAGACATTGTCAAAGTATATTGCAGGTCTATATCATCATATTGCCATTGAATTATCTTTTTTTCCTTATTCAAGTTTTAAAATAAGTTGGTAATTTGTAATAACTATTGAAAAGAAAAATGAATACGGATAGATAATACAAAAAGGACAAAATACCAAGAAGGTTGAGTATAAGTTCGATCATTTTTGGCAAAAGAAAGAATATCTTCTAACAACGTATGTTGTAACAATGATTACAAGTAGAACTTAGAAGTATTGTAATCATTACAAGATGATATGGCATATATGACAAATACATTGGAAATTGCATTTTGAATTATTTTCAAAAGAGTTCAAGAAGGATAAAATACTTAATATAGTTGACTAAAAAGATACTTGAAACTCTTCTACAAGTTGATAAAAGTTTATTGTTTATGGTGAGTACAAAAGACATCTCTAATAAAACAAAACAAATAGAGAAATTTTTTATTTTCCAAATTTAAGTTAAGAAAGAGCTTATCAATGCTATCATTGACACTTTAAGCAAAAAATCCTAATATCAGAAAGTCTTGTAAATAGATTAAATTTAGAGAGTACACCACATTTAAGATCCTATATTTTGTGGCAGATTCTTAAAGATTTCAAGACGAATTGACAAGTAATGCAAGATAAAATTTTTTATCACTAAAGATTATACTAATGAGATTATTTATGGGATATTGTAAGAAGTAAAATTCTTAAGTATGGATTTTTATTACTAATATTACAATAAAATCATAATATGGTAGCATATTGTAAGGATGTAAAACCACTATAGATGAGAATGACAAAAATAATAAAACATCATCCTTGATATCCAAGCTAGTTTTATTACATCAAAATATAGTATATACATATCTGTTTTTTTTAGATATTATTAATATGTATAAGATATCATACTCACAAACTTTAAATGTTACATTAAGCATTTTATTTTTGTGAATTTGTGACATGTTTTGTAATATAAGTAGGGGATGGGCATACATTGCTCAGTATATACTGCTCAGTAAGGAGATTTTATATGAATAAATAATAAGGTATGATGAAAGGATAACATGAAATGCGATAAGCATAATATCATTATGACATATTAACAATGTTTATAATAAATAATATATTAGATATATCACGGTGTACACATATTTTTGTTTTTTTTCATATGTTGCATATCTTTTTTTTTTTTTTCATTTTTTTAATATTTTTTTTCGTTTTTTTTAATTGGATTCAGATGTTTCCGTTATGTCTATTCCCCATATTCTAATCATATCTCATGTCATCTCTTGCATATTCTCACATCATTTTTAATCCTTTGCTTGTGAGCATATCATAACTGACTAGCTATATTAATCACATATCTCTATATATCGACTTTGCACCAATTGTTAGTGGTAAAGAAAATCTTTGATGCTATCTCATGATTTGGTATAAAACTAGTGCCTATAATGCCTAGCATCTTGTGCTGGGGCTCATCGTAGAATCATGGGAACAAGTTTAAGAAAATTTCACTTTCTATTATCTTTTCATTTTTAGTAGGTCTTTAATCATTTTATTTTTATCTCATATCATGTCATATGTTTATTTTTTATTTTCTTTTTCATTGTATTTCATAATATATCAAGATATGCAATCATGCATCATAAATATCATGTCATATTTAAAATAATATATATATATTTATATCACTAGTGGTTGAATTTGAAAGTGCGGTTCCTGTTTTCCATTATTAACATCAGTGATGTTTGAATTTGACGTTTTGCATTTAAATTTTGGTCACTAACCACCCAAATTTCTGCTTTTGATGTTGGTCAAGAAACCATTTCAACTAAGGGAGGGTTTGCACTTGGTCCAAGCAAACCCCTCTTTTGTCATGGATGCTGTTTCAACTAAGCTTAAGACTTCTAAAGCTATGGTTTTCTAGGTTTAGATGTTCGGTCTTGATTACAATTTGTTTGGGTGCTAGGTTAACTTATGCAAGTCAATTAAGATAAGTTAAACATAGCTTTCTTGACATTGTATGTACAACACTACAGGGGCCTCGTTCTACGTGAATAATACATGCAACACACATAGTAAACTTGTGGATGAAGGGGCCTTGGTGCATATGACAGCAAAATGGATGATGTGGGGTGTCTATGAGATCTAATAGAGCTGTCAAGCAAAAGCAAGGTTCTCCAAGTTTGAAATTAAGGTCAAACTTGCTCTTGAGCTATTTCAAACATTAAACCATGCTAGTTCACTATGGTTACTCTTCAAGTTGTAGAAACTACAAAGTTAACTTTATGACCTCTAAAGCTAAACAATCGTGAGTTATCCAAACAATCACTAAAAGATCAATTGAGAAAAGTTTGTCTAAGCAAATTAGCATGATAAAAGCCATTCGTAAGCTCTATGGCCAAAAATAACATATTGGAGCACTCTCAGTAAGAAAATAATATGCATTGTACAAAATGTGTACAAGCACAAAGGAAGAAGGCAAAAGGAAATTTCTACAAAATCATGAAGAAAACACATTATTATTATTTCCAATATCAAAGAGAGTTTTGCAAAAGGTAAAAAACACAAGCCATTGGAGGTATTTATAAACCTACAATAGATAAGTTGTTTGAAGAACAAGGCAACTAGGCATTATTAAAGAGAATTGATTTGTAAATGAAAGTAAAATCATATCAAAAATATGGCAAGTTGTTTAGAAATGAACTAAGTATATGATAAGCTCCATCTTATCATATGGTATGTTTGGGCATATGTATTAGGTGTTTCTACAATATGTACTATTTCATTCATTGCAACATACATAGAAGGTTGATAACAAATTTAATAATGTTGAAGTTAAATAATTTTTGATTGCATTATCTTGTGGTACATTCCATGCAATGTATGGTATATTGTAAGAATGTATAATATACTCTTAAAGTATAAGATTAGCATGTGGTGTTTTAGATCCCCATAGAATTTAAACAATGTATTGTAATAATTTAAGTTTTAAATATTATTTATTGCAACATTAGTCATATGATAAATTATTTGAAATTATGCAAAGATTGACATTTAACATAACATTTTTCAAGCATAACATAGCACACGCAAATAATCTTATTCTATTGGAAACATAAAAAATACATGTTGATGAGCTTATGTGCATTGAGGAGCCTCTGAACCGACTTTGAAAATGCTAAGCCTATGATTTGGTAAGTGTTGGATTCAGTGAGATCAACCCAGATCTACATCAAGTCTTCTAACCTTGAGAGATTTCATTCTTGGAGAATGTTTGTAGGTGTAACTCTTGTAGCATGTCTCTTAAAGATGCTTATTCAAGGATCCTTAGATGTGCATGCCATTTTTTTTGATGATGTCTTCATCAAGGACTTGTTCTACTTGTTAAGATGTGGTTGGTATAAAGGCTAAATTGTAATCAGAGAAGCTATAGATGACATTAAAGTAGAGGAAGGAATTTTCAGAAGGGTGGTAATATTTGGCATGGATGAGGAAAGTGAAATGGATATAACCTATAATATGTTAAATGAGAGTTAGTGTATGAAGAATATATGATTGGTTACAAAAATGATCAGGATAAGAAATATTATGGTCTTTCCTTTGTTATATTGTCAAGTCATAAACATTAAAGGCAAAACATGCATATATCTTTGGTTTATTGTATTGTCTCCAATCTTCCTAATCCTGAATGAACACAATTTTTTGGCTGTTATTTTTAAGAGCCTATAGGGGGAGTTTTTCAGGATTTACCAAACCTTGCCAACTTCATTATATTGTATAAATCTTCAAATCAATTTGACATAAACTTTATATATATACTTAATAACTTGGAACAATGTTCTAACTTTTGCTTGGAGATCATAAAATAGGTCTTTCAAGTGATGTAAAAACTTCCTAAAATAATTTTTTATTAAGAATTTTAATCAAATTTGTTGGCCCATCTAGGTTTGTATTTATATGAGAGATTTAATCATGTGGACTTATTAATAGAACTATCTTTTGTAAACTCCACAAAATGGTCAACCATAAATCCATTCTAAAGGATGACTTGTGATAATGTACTTAGGGAGATTTCTTAAATTTTTATTCTTGTATTTTGTTTGTCCTTTTTTTTGAGGATGCAAGTCATTGTTTTCTAATGGTTCATTCGGTTTGGTATTTTGCATTTTTTTTTCTTATTTGTTTGGCAAATTCAACATGTAGTTATTACTTTGGTTATGTCTCCTTAGTAGTAAGAGGCAATCTAGAACAAAATCTATCCTAATGTTTCCAATGGTTCATACAAATTGGTAATTGGGTTTTTGTCCTTTAGTTGTTTGGTAGATGCAACATGTAGGTTTTACTTAAGATGTGCCCCATTAGAGAAATGGCTAATAAAAATGGTCCTTAATCATCAGAATCAATTCTCTCAATTACTTCCAAAGGTTCTTCTTGAATGAAATCCTTTATCAATTTTTAATGCAATGCTTTGATCTTTTGGATAAAATTTCAACTTTAAAAATATATTGGGTAAGATCCAATGATGGGCCAATGGACAGGTAGTCATAAATCTTGCTAAAAGTAGAACTAATGGGAATGAAACGTATCTTACTCAACACATTAGTTCGTTTGTTTAAGTTGCCAATTTATGTTTAAAGAAAAAAAGATATAATTATCGGAACTCTACCCATTTTACTTTTTGGGCTCTTAATTTCTTGTAATTGGTGAAAGATAATCTCATGGCTTAATGATCTAAACACAAGGTAAACTCATTTGGGAGTATGTCTAATAGTAAAATTTGTGTAGTTGGACAAAATTCACTATCATAATTGAAGTACTTTGTTTAACCATTTTTAAATTTTCACTTAAACAAGTTATTGGATGTCTTTGTTGGCTTAGTACTCCTATTCCAATTCTCAAATTATCACAGGCTTCTTTAAATACCTTAGTAAATTATGCAACAATAGTAGTGTTGCATGTGTATGATGATGTTTAGTCTTATTAATTACTTGGTTAGCATTAGTTCATTTGGAATCCCTTTCACTTCTAAGAAAATGTCTTTGGTCATAGTATAATTAAAGCCTTAGATAAATCATCGATAAGATCTTTTTAACCCGCGAAAGCTTTTAATATCATTGGTAGTAGTTAGGGTAGACCATTCCTTATAACGTGACTTTATCTAGATTGATTTGAAGTGTTTAATCATTAGAATGCCCAAAAGACATGATTCATATTCTGCATGTTTTGTTTTGACCACAAGTTCTCACTAAACTCCTTATATCCTAATTTGATCACACCCACTCTTTTAGATCATTCCTTGAGAAAATTTGTGCCTTAGCTATCATATGATTCATGATCAAGTATAGGAATAGAAAATTTGTACTTGTGCCTTTGCCATCAACATGTAAGCAACAAATTCTCATCTTCTTTTTGAGCTAAAAAATGCAAGAATAGCACATGGTAATGTGCTCCTTAGGACATTCTCTTAATTAAATTGTCTTGTTTTATTTCATCTTTGTTTAGTTTGGTTCACTCTATTGATATATTTGGTAGAAGTTGAACTCAATAATATTTATGATATATGGTATGTATGTGATTGGAAATAGTAACTTATCACCTTTTCTAAGAGGATATCTTTTCTTCAAAATATAGGTAGATTTTAGATGGAATGCTAGGAAATTTTTAAGAACCAATTCATTGGTAAGAACAAATGATAATCTCTTTATGATAATGGATTTAGGTTTAATGATGGCCAAATTGATTCTCTAGAAGCTTAAAATGATATGAAGCCAATATTCATATTTAATAATATGAAGGATGGATGACTTAAAATAACATGGCCTACATTGGTTGATGCCCAGTCACAATTTGTGTGCACATTTATATAAGCATTTGAGAATGTTAGATTACATTTATGTTAGTGTTATTGTTTTAGGCTACTTTATATGATAATGTGTATGTTTTAGCTTTTAGATTCATCCTTTTTGAGTTAGACTACATTACATTCATGTATTTAACATCATTTAATAATTAATTTGTGAGATTTTTTTTCTTACCTTCAAATTGCATTAGAAGATTCTATCTCTTCCAATTTTATTTTTCTTGAGAGAGGACCAATACATCTCACAACATTAAGAGGGAAACATCGAAGGGCCTCTTCAGAATCACTTGGGCCTTTAATTGGCTCAATAACTTGTCACTCTTATGTTCGTCTGCCTTTTATTCTATTTGTATCATGGAAAAATCTCTATTATGCATAATGCCCAATTTCTAACATTACAGTAGTGAACTTGTTGATTTAGAAATTGGTGGACCTTTGGAATCTCTACTTGTGATCGTTATTATCATTAGTATATTACATTTGTTTGACATCTTTAGTTGGAGATTGTCAAACTAGGATAACACGATAAATTCTCCTTCACTTTAAGGAAAAAAACTAAGCCAAAATCACATAAGAATTTTTCACAATGATAATAGTAAGAAGCTTTAGTACCATTAAGTGGTGTTAGCTACTTGAATCTACTAATGTTATTGCACATTATCTATTAACAACTCTTTTTAATTCTCAAGCATTTTAAACTTTTAGTTTTGTCTTGGTTGTTAGTATCTAAAGAAAATTATAACAACTCTATCTCCTGATAAAAGTTTCAAGTAACCATACTTAACATTCTCCCTTTTGAGCAAACTCTTTATGGGCTTTTTTTTAGTTGTTGCTATGCTAACTTACCCCAAAATAATACTTTCTCCAAGTTCGTTAAGAATAAAGCATTAATTGAAGTGAAAGGTATTACTTTACTTATAGGACTTCAATTGTATGGAAAAATAGATTTACATAATCTAATAATTGAAATGGATTGTCAAGAAATTTCGAGATTCGTGTAAGGTCAATAAGGGATTTCTTGGAATTTGTTGAATATTATCTAGCAAATTAGATGGAAAAAGGAATTGATAAACATTTAGTAGAACTTCTTACACAAAGAAGGAAATAAAGTGGCAAGATTTCTTGCAAAATCGGCTGCATAGTCTACAACATTTGCAATCCAAGATGCACAAACCATTCTTAACTACTAAAAGGCTCTAGTCAAGCTCCAAGAACTCCAGTATTCATGTATCTGCACATTGTACAAGGTACAAAACATCGATGCTCAAAACTAATTCTAGTATGATGGGAAAAATATTTAATTAACTGTAATGTGGGAACATCATACAATATGTAACAATGCTTTTTACTGTACAAAACACTACCTGTTGACATGGCTATAACATCATATTATATCAATTTGGGTAGGCGAGGTGATAGCTATGTATGTCAATTCACTAATCACATTGAGGATTGATTGTATCAGTACGACAATTTTTGATCATTGATTGGACAAGTATGTTCACATTGAGGATTGATTGTATCAGTATGACAATTTTTGATCATTGATTAGACAAGTATGTTCGTCGACCAACACATTCTACTCGCACTACTACTATGGCGGCGTGCTCTTACAAATTGCCCCAATATGATTAATAGAGTTTTCAGAACAGCTATCATATTGTCGCTCTAACATCTTTTATAAAATCAGACATGTACACTAAATGCAGGATTTTTCTCAACAAACAATTACGATCATAATCCGTCTTTATATCAGGCGAGTTTTCCCAACCTTTGTGTTTACTGTTTATCAAAGGACATCATTATATTTCGACCAAAAATCGGCATCGCACGCTAGACCAGCATGCAGTTTGAATGCATGCATTGTTCACTTTGGCATATCATCATACCAAAGAGATTTTATTAGAAAATGCTTCGGGGTAATTTGTTCAACAAAGTTAAGAGTGGCATCAGTATACTTTTTCGTCAGAGTGCCTTTGTAAATTAGATTAATGCGGTTTCTCATTAATTGACAGATTAATTTGACGTGTTTTCGTACTACAATAGATATTGTTTGATTATTTTCAAATTGATGTGATCCTTGGTTCTAGCGGTGGCTCCCTGGTTTACATGTTAGGAAAGGGAGGAATTGATTATAGGCTTGATTATCAAATATTTCTAGCCAAAGTGACAATATATATATATATATATATATGTTACATAAAAAAAACTCTATTCAACTTAAAAAACAAAAAAATGATTTGACTTCCTTCAATATGAAACGACCATCAATTCTTATTTTTATGCAATCAACTTATTCTTTATATTCGATTTTAGATCTACTATGATAAAACCCTTTAATCTTTAAAATCATTCTTTATTAATAAAAAACTATATTCCTTGATGTTTAATTTTGAATTTAACAAATAAGAACATTTATAACTAATGTAAATAGATGAGTCAAAGCATAACCTTGATGAAGTTCAATTGTTATAAGAAATATTTTTGATGAAGCCTCTTTGATTGCATATACATATTGTTCCAATTTTTTTACTATTGTGAAGTTGAGGACTATTCTTGAATTTGAGCAATGATTAATTGGTGTCATTGCTCCATTATATATCTCTTTATTTGATTTTATACATGTGTTGACACTTTTCTTTTTTATTACCTTTCAAATTAAATCTCTTGGTACTTTATCTTATCTTTTCTCTAGATCAATTAAATTTAAGACTTTTATTGTGTTAATTTATCTATGATATCTCTTAGTATCTTTGTACAACACTATCAATCATGATTAGTATGTTGGAAGAAACATTTTAGATGTTTTGCTTAAAAAAATACATTTTATTATTCTTATTTACTTCTAACTCATGTCTTAACTATAAGTTTGTCTCTACACATTAAGACAATAGATTTGGGTTTCTCGTGAGAGTTTTGGTTTGCAGATCTTTCTTGTCATTCTTTTGATATAGGATATCATATGAAATAATTATATGTTTTGGGCTACAAAATTCAAGGGACCATCAAAGAAACTTTGATTTGCCCTTCTTCACATATCATCCTTGTCATTTTGTTCATGATGCCTTATTTGATATCCATATAAGGATGAATAACCAAAAAATGATTACCTTTGAGCTTGGCCATGATCTTGATATGCATCAATCATATCACTACTATAAAGAGGCAATATTTCTTGTTGAGGGGATGGAATTGACCTCTACAATATGTTTAGTAAAGAAAATGGAATATTCCACATCACAACTTGCATCGAAGTCTATAAGTTAAATAAAGGCCAGCTTATATATAGCCATATGGTACATTTCATATAGCTTTTGGTGTGTTCTCACAAAGTGTAAGATAAAATAAGACTAATGTGCTATATATCATGTTGAATTTCTACGTAAATGAAATAAAGCTTTATCTATTCATTGATAACATGGTATAGTATAAGATAGAACTAGGGAAAGATCAATGTAAACATAAATGAGTTGTAGGTATATCATAGTGTCTCTAAATTGATGATGATGTATCC
Organism: Vanilla planifolia; assembly: GCA_023846275.1. Classification (NCBI taxonomy): domain Eukaryota; kingdom Viridiplantae; phylum Streptophyta; class Magnoliopsida; order Asparagales; family Orchidaceae; genus Vanilla; species Vanilla planifolia. The sequence continues at coordinate 24,270,022 of CM043874.1, read as the reverse complement.
TTAATCATTGTACCATTCGTTTGGTGATAATAAGACAATCGTGTTTTTATTATTAATTTTTTTCTTAAATATTTTCAGATTATTCATCTTAATGATATATAATTTAATTATGTAGAGACTTTAATCAATTGACTCAATAATTTTGATAGAGGTATTTGGGTGTTAGCTGCAATTGACATTAAGAAAAATATAAGTTCGAGCAACATCAGGAGATCTTTATTGAGAAATATTTTGATAATTAGAATATATCAAAACCTATAACAATTTATTTGAGATATTTAGGATTTATTTAAGGTATACATTTCATTTTGTTTTATATATATATTATGTCTTAGAATATTATATTCATAGTAAATTATATAATGTGTTAATGCTAAATCAAGTTAAATTTGAAAAGAGATTGAATTTAGTAAGGTTTGCAATGATTGAATTAATCTTATATGATGAACCCATCAAACAATATTATTAGTTAATATTTGGATAAGGTAGAACTTCAGTTAAGGACGATTTTGAATCATATGATTGTTTTATATTTCGTATACTAGTATAATATATATATATATATGGTATAGTATGATGATCATTTACTCAAGAAATTTGATTTGAGCTTAGTCTTCTTGATTTTTTTATAATATGATATTACCTTACATACTAGTACGATATGTTCATTAGTATGATCAGACAAGGGATTGAACTGAATGATGAGAGAAATTAGAATTTGTTGTGTTATTTTACAAGTATGGTAATGGCATCGTACTAATACATTATCTATTATCTCGAGTGATATTAGGAGTTGATGTGCTTCGTACAGTATGATGATATTTATCATAAGTGTACGATCAAGTTATTTGTTTGGGGAGAGTTATCTACGTACTAATACGATACTTTTTTACTTGGGAACCTGGATTTGCGACTTAGTCATAGATTGAGTAGATTTACATTATATCAGTAAAAATGAATTAGTCAGACAGTAGCGATTGTTAGGATTATGTTGTTAGTGGTGCATTGTATTTGTATGATATAATGAAATTTATGACTTGAATAAATCCATGTTAATTTTTTCTATGTTCTAGATGATTTCCATAAAGCTTTGCTTATATTGGTGCTGCCTTCCATGTCTTTATGTGGCACAAAACTGCACTCGAGGATGGCTAAGTTTTTCATCTTCTTGCTTGCATTGCTCTTCTGTGGTCGGCTTGTTGTAGGTGTTGCTCAAGAATGATGCATACATGGAAGTCCCAAATGTAGGATTTTAAAGTAGCCTCTTGGATTATTGCCTTATGGAATCGCATATCCTGAGGCATTGGAGTTTTCACTTCCATTGGCTAAATACCCATCTTGTGGCTTGCCTCTTATTGCTCTTTTTGGGTTTTCTTTGGAGTTGGGATGGTCACGACTCTTGTCTTTGGCCTACAAAAGGTGTTAATAATAGAATTTTTGCTCTTAGCTAGTTATTTAGAAGATGCTTACACTTAGTATTTGGGTTTAGTTGGAGTAGAGTCTTTCCATTGCTGTAATTCATGGTGAGTGGTGGTAGTAGGTAGCAGTTATACTCCACTATAAGCATTCCTTAATATTACTTACAAGTGACACGACGTTGAATACCATGTATTAAAATACTCTTCAGTAATGGCAAAGCAGAATCAAAATTACCGCTTCAATTTGACTTTTATTATCACGAATCTACCATGTTAAGAGAATCGGGATATGGTTTCATCTTTTTTCCATGTGTTGTCACCATACTAACTGCAACCATGCTATTACAGTGACCTGTTTGAAAATAACAATGATGACTGCCTGCTTGATTTGAATGAGTGGCGAATAATTCTTTCCTTCGGTGAGGGTTTAATGATTTCTTATCTTTCCGTTTCAGCATTGCCTTAAGAAGCTTGGATTGAGATTTTGAACTAAATCACTTGGTGCCTTATTCAGCTCTTCTTACTGCATTCTTCCTTGGAGAATTTTCCACTTCAATTTCGCCAATAGCTAGCACGGTTTAATCATATCTTGTGTGTTATAATTTAAAACTATAACTGTTTTAAATACAAACTTATAAATATGAATGCTTATTGGCTACAAATATTTTTGAAAGATAAATTGGATATGCCATGGGGTATTTGTAATATTGTACTTGGAGAATCCAAGTCCCAAAAGTTTTTCCACATGGATACCTCATATCCCTCAGAAATGTTTAATGATTAATTAGTTTTAATTAAAACTAGGATGTGCATGATGCTGTCGATAGATAAGTGAATTACAGGTCTAAAGCATCATAATTTGTTGGCCTGTGTAATGAAGCATTTACTAGATAAAGAATTGTTAAGCATTTACTTTGTCTGATCTCTCATTTTTATGATATTTATATGTTCGTGCATGCTTTTGTGTTTTCTAAAATTATTCTTGCTTCCTAAAGAATATCACATGATTGTATTGTATAAGTTAAATTTCAATTGCAGAAGCCACGCCAAAGACCATTATGCGAACAATGGGTGTGAAAGGGCTTACTCTTTTTCATCTTAAGAGTCACCTTCAGGTACTTCTTGCTAGGTTTTGCATTATGTGAACATGAGTGTTTTGTTGACCACACCCCATTTGGTACTGCAATGCCGCTCTTGCTTTGTATCCCGATTCTCTTAATGCACTAGGCCCTCACATTTCCTTCAAAATATAAAAAGGGTTTGCTAATAGTCACAATAAATTCCTGTTTTGCCTTGACTTTTCCCCAATGATTGAAATTAATCCTTCTATTTAGTTTTGGACAACTGAGAAGTTCAATAAGTTGTTTGAAACATATCTGATAAAGATGATGCTTACCCTTCTGTCTATTTTGTTGTCAGAAATACAGATTAGGAAAGCAATCTGGCAAAGAAATGGCAGAGCAACCTAAAGATGGTAACATATGCATCAAATTTCTCCAGATGTTCTGCATAAAGTTTTTTTTACTACTTCAACGTGTTTGTTTATTTCCACTCTCAAGCACTAGACTATGCACAATGAATTGTTATTTATTTGCTATAATTGCACAAACACTGATAAAACTTTGTAGTTCCTCCAGAACTTCAAACCCTTTCGTGTGGAGAAGTATTGCATGAACACTTGAGCTTAACTACTTGCTCTTAGTTTGCATTTGCTAGGTGCATGAACCCAAAAAATTCTTACCAGGTAGATAGTACAGCCAATGTAATAACTATGGATTAATAAAATAATTGATAGATGAGAAAATTTAGATGTGTTTCTTTCAGAAACAAGACCATGCATTTAATTTTTCTGGGTTAATTGTTTCTTGTAATTTGGGCTCTTCTATATGACCCCAGTAAATTGTGAAAAGTTATTTTAGCAAGGTTGATGAAATCCTTAAAACTAGCTGGTAGTACATGTAAGTTGGTTTCTCAAAACATTGGCCAACTGTTGAGTCACGAGGTATGCTTTAAGATGTAAACTTCTCTGTGGAAAGTAAACTGTACATTAGTATGTACAACTGTTATTCGTTTACTTTTGCGTTGAAAGAGCAATGATAAGATCATATGTACACTTAAATTGTACTCTTTCACTTGTTACTAGATGCTAGTTTTGTTTGTTAAATCAGCTAGAGTATAGTTGAGGTTATTCTTATTTCTCTCATAGATTTTAAACTTTTGATTCTACCATGTGGAAGTTCCAGGAAGCAGTTCTTTGGCTCCAAGAGTGCAGGCTCCTGATGTGACTGAGTAAGATGAATCTTCCCCTTTCTATTGGATTATTAGGTTGCCATAGAATGTCGGGAGAGATAGCTTATTCATAAGACATCAATTATAAGCGTTTTTTATTTTTGTTTATCTAATGGTATTGCATGCAGGAATCAAGAAGTCAAAGAGGCCCTAAGAGTGCAGATGGAAGTGCAGAGAAGACTACATGAGCAAGTTGAGGTATTTCTCTGGCAGCCTTCTTAGGTTCTTTTTTGTGCTTTCCATGATATATCCCAGAGATACAGTTCCTCTGCAATATTTTCTCTTCTCAAAAAAAATGTACTTGTATGACCTAGCTCAACTACAATCTTTTATGTGCTATAATGTGAATTGCTTATATATTCTTAAGGGTCAGTCTACCTCACAATAAGTTCCATCTTGTACATTACAGGGAAGCTGATATTAGCCTCTATGATTTGGTGGTTGAATACTCGTTATAATCTTTTTTTCGAGTCAATCATATGGCTCATACTTTACCTTTATCAAATTCTTGGAGAAACATATGAACCAATAGTATTAAATAAAAAAAAGATGGATATTATTCATCACTAGAGAAGTCATTGTTTTCTAACGTTTGTCTAAGAGAGAGATTGGTCATGAAGGTTGAGGCTAAATGTTTGAAAACAATCAAAATAGATTAATTTGGTCTTATGAAGCGTGACAATTATATGTGAATGCACATATAATATGACATGAACACAGAGCTACCACAAATGTTAAAAAAATGGGATATGAATATATTAAGCTATAATAAGAAATTTAATAAAATTGTTAAATATAAATGTAAAAAAAGTAATTTTATCATATATTATATATAAAAGAAACATTTCTTTTTGTGAGCAAGAGATAATGGTTGTATTATCATATTTTAGTTCATAATATATTTTGATTATTTATAGGTATTATAATCAAAATTCATATTGTTAAGTTGCCATCATTTTACTTATAATAATAATAATATAAATTTTAAATTTTTTGAAATTATTCTAATATAAATATTATAATATAAAATATAATAATATTGTTAATTATTTCTAATTAAAGAAATGTGTTAAAAAACAAAGGTTTTATCACATTAAGTCTTATATTGAAAAATAATTTTTTTGAACAATGTTGAAAAAACTTAATTCTTTATATCATTTGTTTCCTTTGTTCGAATAATTGATTGTATTTGCTTTTTCAATCACAATAGAACATATCATACACAGTATGAAGGCATAGAATAATAACGTTTGGTAAATATTGGTTTAGTATTAGGATTGGAGAGAATATTGGTCTGATTTTTTTTCTCTAAATCCAATACATCATATGTCACATTGGATATCATATGTCACATTGGATATGTATCAACCAAACGTCAAGAAGTACCAATATTGGATGTATGTATTCGATATGAATGTATAATCCTTAAAGAAGGATCAATGTTTCATTGGTTTTGTGTGAAACATTAGTACTTATTTTAATTAGTAAGGTAATGAAAGCCTTTGAAACATACGCTCCATTTGAGCATTGTTTTCGTCAACATGACTTCCTAAGCACTTGATTTTTCATGATTTAGTTTTTCCATGCAACCGTTTGTTGAAAGATTAACATTGCATGTGAACCAATTCTTAAATTTCACACATATGACCACACATTTGCAGAACAGATTTTCAATCTCTATCATTTTTTTAATTATTTGAACGCATCAATCGAAGGTATGGTGTATAAGTTGTAGGCTTTGGAAAGATGCTGAGCTAAGTTTGACTGTAATATCAATGATCTATGAGGGATGTAACTTTGTCTGTTTTGATAACCTCAATACTATTTGAAGGAATGTTTCGTGAGAAAATTCATTGCATATGCTACATTGCCCATTGTTATATAAACCCAACTTGTGATGTACCATGTCTGACCTATTCACTCATGTTATCTCATCGATGATTCATGCGTACGAAATGTATCCTTGATTGAAACTTAAACATCTACAATTTTTTGTTGCATGGCTCTGTAATTGATGCTTCCATGTCTTTTCTTCTTTGTTCAAGCAATTGTCCTTGCAAATGCAATGCTTTGCAATCTTTTTTACATCAATATGCTACCAAAGTCCCGTTCTGCGTTAAATGCTTTCGAAATTTGGATGAACTTATGCTGCTGTTAAAGCAGGTTCAGAAGCACATCCAAATTCGGATGGAAGCCTATCACAAGTACGTCAACTCTTTGTTGGAGAAGGCATGCAAGATTGCGTCGGAGCAGATCGCTTCAGCAGGTTTCGGAGGTCAGGTCTGTCCATCGCCTGATCCCCTTAGCCATTCTGTGTTTCAGCAGCTCCCTATGGGTGCCATTAGCTTGCACAGCCCTGAAGACAAGTCATCACCTCGCTTCAGCCATTGAAGGAAGCTGTTTTTTTTTTTTTTTTTGCAAGATACATGCTTAGCTTCAAGCAAAGCGCAATTTTAGGCTGTTGATAGGCAAGGTTTTAGCCGTTTGCTGACGATTAAACGATCCCTGTCTTCTGATGTTTATTGAACTCCACAGATGAATTCTAAATCCAATTTCATTTGAAACTTTTTGTTAAGGATGTCCTTTGCAGATATGCTTGATTTCCTATGTCAAATTCTTCTTATCCCTCTATTGTTGTGATGTGAGTTGTTTATTCGAAATTGACCTTTGTTGGTAGATTATTTTTTGTTGGTTGGTATACCAGTGTTTGTTACTACAGGTAGAAGTTGATCTGTTGTCTATTCTACTGCTTTAACATCCTTTTCTTTATTGTTTCAGCGGTATTTATATGCCTTCTGTGTTTTAAGAAGAATGTTATGTTAAGGAATCAGTTGATCTTTTATGTAATTTTTTTAATGAAGTATAATTCATGCAGTATCTGTGTTGTCAATCAATGAAAAGATGAGTTTAAATTCAAGCGTCAAAAAAAAAAAAAAAAAAAAAAAAAAAAAAAAAAGAATAAAAGAAGAAGAGAGAGAGAGCAAAAATGCTAAAATGAATTATTCTTATTAGTGTGGCAAAATCTTGTCATATTTTTAAATAAAAACTTAGTTTATGGTATGCATTAAGAGTGTATTTAACTTTATGTGAATATTACCTACATATTGTTGTATGCAGTTTATTTATTTATTTTTTTGAAGTATTATTATACAATTCTAAAATATTTTATTAAAACGTTTGTGCCAAAGATGTTCATTCTCCTAGGATGAACCAAAGGTTAACATGAGGGACAAGATTGCTATAAGGGATTTACATGAAAAGCTTCCAAAACGAGTAAGGAAGATCTATCATGAATCAACAGCAAAGTACATGTTCTTTTTTACATCAAATTTCAATGACAAAAGGTTACAACTTGGTAATCCGTAGAGAAAAAAAGGAGTAATAGAGGTTATAGGGATTGTAAGTAATTGTGTTAAAAGAATTAGGAGTGTATCGAGCTTTAGTATGTAGTTGTAGGACTCTATTTTAATAAGATTGCATAATTTCTCACCAACAATTATAGTAATTTTTGAAGTTATAGGCATTTTTAGATTTGCATACAAATGATAATCTCATTGTTAATTCAAATAAGTATACAAAATGATTTTAGAAAAACACGATGAAAATTTTTGTTATCAAAGAGCTGATTTTATCTAATAACATCTACAATTATGAAGCCAAATCAATGGCAAAAGACTCTAGTGAATTTTAAGCACACAAATGACGCAAAACTGAGAGGAAAAGGTAAGTTGGAAGCACCTAGCATCCCACCTCTACTTGTTATCGCATGATGGTTGTTACATGAAGTTACCATTTTAGAGATAATGGAATCACCATGAAAACCAAGAAAAAAAGGCTTTAAACAAATAGAGTACATAAAATCCTAAAATCACATAGGTGATGCCTTTAAATAAGCCTAAATAGGAGGGAAAATGTCAACTTGGGGCACCAAAATTGGAAAACCACCATGGAAAAAAGAAAGTTGGTTAGAAATTGAAGTGTGGTTTAATAAGAGGAATGTTGAATTACTAGAAATAAAATTTTAATTTATTAAAAAATATTTTAAGAAAATATTTAAAGTAAATTTTAATAAAGTTTAACAAATATATGAAAGTACATTTTCATAAATTTCAATTTTATTTTGAAACATATTAATTTTTATAGAAGTTTTGTAATTGAAAAATCAACAATAATTACAAATATACATAATCGATTTTTAGGTTATTCAACTTATAAAACAAGCCTATCCACCTTCGGTAAAACTTAGACAAAAATAAACACAATATAAGCCTTTCTTCAAAAGGTAGATAAGCTAAACCCTCACAACAAAGAAACAAACGAGACAGACTACTATGGCCTTACAATAAAATAAACAGAACATGCTACTACGATTTTATATGAAATAAAATGACAATAGAAGAAAAAAATTTTGCGACATAAAATCAAAATCAATATAACTAAAATCCTATGCTTGATGAACTCATTAAAGAGACACAAGTAACTTAGTTAAATGAATTAAGGATAAAAAAAATTAATAACTTAATTGATTTGAAAATGAAAAGAATTTCAAGAGTTTGATGAGTGAATGATGCAACAACGTATGGAAGTAACGATTAGAACGAGCTGCTAATGGCTTGAATATTTTTGTTTGAAACTTTTCTTTGGATCACATAAAAATTCATTTTTAATTTTGTACAAAAATTCTCTTATTTATAGGCAATTTGTAATGACTAAAAACACTTACCAAACACTCAATTTAGTTGTCACAATTTTTGTAATTTTACAATATTTAAATTAGGAAATTAATAATTAAAAAATAAAAAATGGTTCAAAACAACGACTAAAAGAGCCATTGCGCAGGATCCATTCAATTGGAACGGTCCGTGACCGTTCGATCGCGAATTGAATAATTAATTGAGGGTCACGATTTGGGTCGTTAGATTTGAATCACGATCTGATAATAGGATTTTGATCATACTGCGGAATAAACAAGGACCATGCAACCACAAAATAGCATGATCAAGCGAAGGATATAATATGGTATTATATAAATGCATATAAGATTAAGATCATTAGATTGTGAAATTATGAGATAGATGACTTGGGTTACTCCTACAAATTAGAAACAAATGGCACAAAAACAATGTTTTGTTTAGTCTTATATTGTAAATAGGAACAAATAAATTTCCTTTTTAAAGCTTTATGTTATTCACTTAGGTAGCTTGTTCTGGGTTGGCTGCCCCCTGAATCGCTCGGGACGTCATTACCCTTGCAACCCTCAATTAATTATTTAATTTACAAAAATAGGATTAATAATCGATTCGTGTCTAGGATTTGAGTTGTTGACCAATTCGTTGTATTGAATGGGTTCAGACTTAATTGCCTTAACCTGAAATGACATTATTAGCTTCTAGTATAGATCTAGTTCGATAATTTTGAATTTTTTACTAATTAATTAAAATAATTGTAACATATTTGTTATTATTTTTTTGCAAATATTATTTAAAAATTTTAAAGATATTATTAAAATCAAATGATGATCAGATGATCAAGAAGATGAATAAAAAATATTAGAAATCTAAATATTATTTTAAGATTAATTTTAATTTAATTTATGTGCCTAAAATTTTAATTAAAATTAATATTATAATTAAAATAAAATTAAAATACCTAAAATTAAGTTCAAAATATATCCCTTGATAGTTTGTCACTCCAATCAAGATGATCTTCATGAGATTTATCATTTGTGCATCTTCTTCTTTAAGTTATCCCAATAAATATGAGTATCGGCATCTAAAATTTGAAATTTTACTTAAACAAATTTATTAAAAATATTTAGGATTTGTTATCATAAAACAAAACATCATAACTAGGGGTCAACAATATAATAATCTCCTTCTTTTGATGATAACAAAACTTTTAATGAAATTGATAAAAGTATAAAAAATTTATAAAAAGAATATGTAAAATAATTAAAGATAAACTCTCCATATATGTATGTCATTATTGGATTAATGCTTCCCTTTAATTTATGCTTATTCTTTCAATTTATATTCTCTTCTTTATTTTGTTATCACTTAAAGGGGTACAATCTAAATTTTATAAATTATTTATAACTTTAAAATTTTATTAAATTATCAATCAATTAATCATCTAAAATTTTTTTAAATAAATATTTTATTTTAATTATAATTCTATCCAATGGTCTAGCGATTAACTCAATCGATCCATTTCAAATTGATTTAATTAATTTTTCTATAAATATTACGTAAAACATATTTTATTAATATTAATTTAAAATTTTCTACAAAAGATTAATTCTAAAATCAATTAAAGTTTTACATACAACTTATTTTTTAGGATGATTCTAAATTATTTTTAAAGGTTTAGGATCTTCTTCAAATGTCTTTTTTTATTTATTTTATTTAAATCATTTAAACTTAATTTCTCAAATATTATTTATTTTTCAAATATTTTTATACTAATTTTTGTTGAAATTTACTTATCAAAGTTTACATGCACAATATTTGATTTTAATTATTAGATTTGAAACCCAAAGCCATTTTTGATTCAACACATTTATCTATAATTGAGCTACTATTTCCTTTTATTGTCCATGCAAAAGTAGAAAATTTTGAATAAATATTTGCTCTAATCCTACATGCATGTGAAATATGTTTAGGTTGAATGCAATAATGGCATGTAAACTTATGATTAAAACCATGTAAAATATCAACATGTCTATGAATATAAAATCTTCTAGCATATATAATAAAAAATTGTCTACTTGGTGGTTTTATATTTGAAATTGAGCAAGTAGAGTACAAGGATTTAAATTCACTAAATTCCTTAATTAAGAATGCATGCTCTTTAAAATTTTGCTTTAAATCATCATTAGCCTTTTTCATGTTCTTTAAATAAAGGTTGATATTTTCTCTAATTTGTTCATAATGATCTAGGTATTCACTATATTCTTTTAATTTCTTATATTTTTTATTCAAAATTTTAAATTTTTTACAAAAATAAAGTAATTTTTTAACCAATTTTTTCTTGGAATAATTTACTTCCTCACTTGAAGATATATTCTCTTCTTCTTCATCTTCTTCTCTAGCCATGATACAAAAGAGCACTTCATTATTATCTTTCTCTTCACTTATATTGATATCTTCTGAATCACTCTAAGTTACTTTCAAGACTTTCTTCTTCTTCTTTTTCTTATTCTTTTCATTTTCAAATCTTTCTTGTATGATAGGACATGTTGGTTTGATATGTCCTAATTTACCAAATTCATGACAAAATATTTTCTTTTTTTCTTACTCTTTTATTAGACCTTTCATTTTTGTGTTTACCTGTAATATCAATAATTTTAGACAAATCTTTAGCGATTAAAATTATACTATCTTCATCAGTGGATATCTCTGCTAAAATTTCTTCTTCCATATTCGATGCTATTGATTATTCCTTTTTTTGTTTTATTTGGCACAATTAATTCTTCTTTTCTCCTTTCCATTTCTAGCTTATTAGTCATGAGCTCACCTATCAAGTCATCTAATGTCACAATGAAAATATTCTTAGCATCTTGATGGTAATGGTCAATGGATCATACTCAGATAAAATTCTAAGAATTTTCTTCACCTATTCATTCACAAATTGACTTTCCCAAACTATCAAGTGCATTAGTAATATTAGTAAATCTTACAAACATGCTTTCAATAAATTCATTTGAAAACATCTTAAATAACTCTTAAACATGTATGATCATGTTTATTTTATTTTCTTTAACTAAAGAGGTTCCTTCATATATTACCTCTAATTTATGTCAAATTTCATAAGTCATTTTTAAATTCATAATTCTATTAAATTCAATAACATTTAATGTATAATGTAAATATTTATGGCTCTATCATTTAAATGCATTTTATATATTTCATTATTATCCATTTCATAAAAACCTTTAAGTCAAAAGTACATTGTACAATTTTTTAGTAGAAAAATCAAATGAAACTTGCATGAATTCTTACATTTCTCTAATAATGGATTTTAAATGACTAGCCACCCTAATTTTTCAATAAAGATAATAACTGTCACAAAAGAGTAGCAGCCTATTCGAAGACGTACCTTCACCCAAACTCATTGAAGCATCAATTTGAGTCATGGATCTGCCCCAAGAATTTCTTCACGAAAGAAAGGGGGGTCTCTTTGATATCTATTGAAGTGTTGTTCAACAAGAGTTGCGGAGATGAATTGCTAGAAATAAAATTTTGATTTATTACAAAATATTTTAAGAAAATATTTAATTTAATTTTTAATAATATTTAACAAATATATAAAAGTGATTTTTCACAAATTTTAATTTTATTTTAAAACATATTAAGTTTTATAAAAATTATGTAATTAAAAAATCAATAATAATTAAAAATATACACAATCAATTTTTAGGTGATTTGGCTTATAAAAAACCGTACATCCACTCATGATAAAAACTAGGCAAAAGACGGTTAGGTTAAACCTCACAACAAAGAAATAAATAAGACAGGCTACTCTAGTCTTACAACAAAATAAATCAGACATGTTACTGTGCCTTGTATCCAAATAAAATGATAATAGAAGAAAAACATTTGACGACATAAAATTGAAATCAATACAACTAAAATCTTATGCTTGATTAAATCATTAATGATGCATAAGTATCTTAATTAAATGAATTAAAGATTAAAAAAATTAATAACTTAGCTGATTTAAGAAAGAAAAGAATTTCAAGAGTTTAACATGTGAATGATTCAATAACATATGAAAGCGATGATGGGAACGAGCTGTTAATGACTTAAATATTTTTGTTTGAAACTTTTCTTTAGATCACATTAAAATTCCTTTTTAATTTTGTACAAAAATTTTTCTATTTATATGTAATTTGTAACAGCTAAAAACACTTACAAATACCTAATTTAGTATTTGCAATTTTTGCAGCTTTTGCAATATTTTAATTAAAAAATTAATAATTAGAAAATCATCGATGGTTTGAAATAATGGCTAAACTAGCCATTGCATAGGATCTGTTCCATTGGAATGATTCGTGGTTTTTTTATCACAAAAATTATGCAATTGGATGAATGACAATAAATTGGTGTTTAGAAATGTGAAATTGATTTGGGTTGTTAAATTTGAATCACAATTTGATGATAAGATTTTGATCCTACGTGCATAATAAACAAGGACCATGCGATCACATAATAGCAGTATCGAAGAGAGAATATAATAAGGTATTATAATAAAGTAAATGAGACTAGGATTATTCGATCACAAAATTGCATGATTAGACAGTTCGAGTTACTCTTGTGAATTAGAAACAGGAGGTGTAAAAACAAGATTTTGTTTAGTTCCATATTGTATATTGGAACAAATATGTTTCCTTTTAAAGCTTTTCTTTGTTCACTTAGGCAACATATTTTGGGTTGACTACCCCTTAGATTACTCGGGACATCATTATCCTTGCTCCCAGTGATTAATTACTTAATTTACAAAATGGGGATTAATAATCTGATTTGTGTTCAAGATTTGGGTAGTTGACCCGTTCACTGTACCGAATAGGATCATGCTTAATTGCTTTGACTTAAAACGACGTTAGTAGCTTCTAGTATGGAACGGGTTTGATAATTTTAAATTTTTAATAATTAATTAAAACAATTATAACATATTTATTATTATTGTTTGTAAATATTATTTAAAGATTTTAAAGATATTATTAAAATAAAATGATGGTTAAGATAATCAAGAAAAATGGATAAAAAATATTTAAAATATAAATATTATTTTAAGATTAATTTTAATTTGATTTATGTGCTTAAATATTTCAATCAAACTTAACATTCTAATTAAAATAAAATTAAAATATCTAAAATTAAGTTCAAAATGTATTCCTTGATGGTTTGCCACTCCAACCAAGATGATCTTCATGGGATTTAACATTTGTGCATCTTCTTTTAATTCTCCCAAGAATATGAGTATTGGCTACCTAAAATTTGAAAATTTACTAAAATAAATTAATTAAAAATATTTATGATTTGTTATCATCAAACAAAGTACCATGACTAGGGCTCAATAATACAATAAAAATATCATGTAAACTATTACATTTTGGTCTACCAATGACTAGCTGCTTAAGACTATCAAAGCTTGTTTTTATTAATAGGTAACTAATGGCCTTCTAGACTATTACTTTTGTGTAGCTAATTATATTGAGGTCTTTGTTATATGATTTTTCTAGGATTTCACTAATAATGAATAGAGCTTGAACAACAAGGCTTTAATACCTAAGAGGCATTAGTAATTAATTGAACAAGGGCTAAGGTTTAAAAGAAGAGTGCACGGGGTTGTTAGGACTTTGCATAGTCATTGAATATATGCATATGAGAAATATAAAAATTGAGCTAGATGCTTCAAAGTTCTAAGGGCTAAAGATGTCTAGAATTTGGTAAAATTCTTATCACATTAATCCTTATTCACAAGATATTAAATCAGGATACTTTAAGCTTTAGTCAAATATGGTTAGGGTTGAGCTTAAACACCTTACATCCCATAAGTTGGAATATGAGTTTGCCCATACAAATATAGTAAAAAAAGGTTATGAACTTGAATTATTCCTTTTTCTATGCTTTAACAAGTCATTAAGCCACCAAATTGGGATTGTAGTTTGAGAATTGAATGCATGTGATGTAAGAGAAGTTGGTATTTTAATACTACATCTCTGTGCTCTCATAAATAACATTTTATCTTTTTTTTACTCTTGTTTACTATTATGTTTTCAATATTCTAGTTACATTTATGATATTAACATATGTTTATATATACCTGAATGAGTCCAAACATATATCTATGATGTGTGATGTATCTAAAGAATATGGAGTTTCTTGTAATAGTTTTTGCAACTTGATGATTCCATGATGAGATATTATTTAGTTATTATAGATGACCATTCAATAATATTGTATGCACATTCAAAGGTTCCTACACAATTCCATGTTGATTTCCATCCATTAGAGTTCAATAGGGGCCATTTCACATCATCAAGTTGTCCTTTTTAGGAATACTCATAATTTGGAAGTATTTGTCATTTATATTTTTGGAATATCTATGTAATAAGACCATAGTGTACTAGGTTATCTAGGATCTTAGATATGTTTCATACATTCAAATTTATATTTTCATGTTTCTACAACTATTTGGGTGCATTAGGTTAGCTATTTGTAGATTCTTACAAACCTATCATAGGTATTTCAACAATTTGTATGGAATTTTTGTATTTGTTAATTAATTTTCTAAATTAATTAGTTTAGGTGATCCAACTCACATGAAATGGTTTTTAGCTTGCCTAATAGCCCGAGAAAATTGCATAAGCCCTTAGATGATTGACAAATCACTTGGGGTGGTAGTCCCACATCCAAGGTGGTGGAGCACTATTCAACTAGTAGGATTTTTTTAATGCTTTCCAAGGTATGTAATTTCAACAAAATGTCATATTATATATGTTTAATTCATGTTAAATGAAGTTCATGGAAGTTTTTGTTGCTTAATTTTGAATGAAATAATGTAATGAAAGTTTTTTCTCTATCTAAGTGTATTCAATTAAGGAGATCAAGGCTAGATAGTGTGTGTGATTCCATCTGTTGACCATATGGCCGTAGCATGAATCCATTAGGGAGTTGTGGCATTGTGCATGTAGTCTACCTTACCATAACAATTTTTAGTATCTATATTTCTCTATATTAGTTATGTACTTTTGTTATATTATGTTTTTTGACATTATATTTGCATGCATGTTCCATTTTATGTGCCATAATCACCTTGGGACATGTCTAACATGATTATGGGTTTATTTTGGTCAATTCACTTGGTTTGGATTCATGGCTTCATTTCACTATACCTTATGGATGTATAGGACACAAGAACTATCAATGGTATAAGCCATATAAGACTATTGATTTTAGCACAATGGTCCCTCCTAATGTAGTGAATACAAAAAACCTTATCATAATAGTTTTCAGCACATGTGTTTTTCTACATTAGTCCCTATACTTTTTGCTGCAAAAGATTTGTCTTTTATCTCATTATGTATAATAATTATTAAGTTAATGTCCAATACAAGAGAGAGGTGAATTTTAAATCTTTCATAATTTTAGTATAGTAATAATTAAACTTTACAAAACTCTTGAATTATGATTTTAGGAAAACTCTTTATGTGGTATGTAAAAAAGTAAAGACAAATAATTCTTCATGAGTTTTGGCTCCAATCAACAAGCCCATATCCATCTCAAGTTATAAAAGACCAAACATCCTAAATTTTGTACCTTTTGCAAATTTAGGTATTACAAATCTTTACAAAGATTTAGAGGGATCACAGTAGCCTAAATGAGCTAGCAAAAATGATACAAAAGGATTAAGCAAAAGCAATCGAAAGAAGCTTATTACAAGGTGATGTAAAGATGAATGAAAGAAAAATAAAATTGTACTCTTGATAATATACAATTACCAAATTCAACCCAAAGAGACACAATTCTATCACAAAATTATGAATTAATACAAAGTTACCAATTGCTAAAAATTAAAACTTCCTCATGTATAGTTGAGAGAATTCAATTCCTACTCTTGCTTTTTCTTTATTTAAGAGTTTATAATAATTTGAGGTCATATTTTATGTTGCACCTCAGGTATAATTTCCTTGATTTGGCACATTTTCTTCTTAATGTAATATTTAAATTTTAAATAAAGATTTGAAATTATCCAAATATTGAATTCATATCAAGTTTAAATTTTGAATTAAAGTTTTGGAATAGAACATTTGATTTATCATATGAATAACTTATGAAAATGCTTAAAGGGTTAAATGCTAAAAGAACCCTTATGGATAGGATTTAGGACCAGCTAGAATATGAAAAATGAAAAAAAGAGGGCAAGGTGCCATAGCCATGATGAGAGGAATAGATAACTCTAATCTAATCGATCTAACTAATTTTAAGGGATTGGTTAGCTATAGAAAAGCATGATATACTAGGGTTGGACATTTTTCTTGAACTTAGTCATGATTAAACAAAGGAGGTCCAAATTTTGAAGAACATGGAAGACAAAATTAAGAGCAAAGAGGAGGAAGAAAGAAAATTGCAAGATAAAACAATGAAGAGGAAAAAAAAATCCAAAGTGGTGTAGACCTCTACTTGACTCAAGAGGTAGGAACATCATGCCTTTCACTTAAATGTAGATGCATGTCAAAAAGTTAAAATCAAGTTTCTCGTTATAAATTGCATGTTATTATTCTCAGTTTGAGCAAGAATATGAGGAATGTGCAATATTTTGTATGTCATGGCTCTTAGGTTGATGAAAATTGTGAAGGTCTACATTATGTTGCTTGAATTTTCATGTTAAGCTTTCAATTAAGGAGAAAAAATTTAGATGTATGCAACCCTATGTTTGTTTTGCCAAAATATTACATTGCATTGTCATGCAAAATTGAATGGACGTGTTGAAGATAAGGAGATACTATCATGTTAGGATTGTTTTTATGTGATTTCTTAAAACATTGGATGTTTGTATAATGTTAAACGTATGCTAGCCAAAAGTGTTATTTATGATTTTGTGATAAATTCATTAGTTAATGCATGATTTATATTGGTGATCTTTTAAGGCTTGTCAGAGATAAAAATATTAAATTATGAGTACCCTTAAAGCATGAATTGTGTTTAAGATTTTTTGGCACATGCTTGAATGTTATTAATGTTCTTTATCATAGATGGTTTGCTAAATTTTTATGTTAAAATGAATATTCATGATATCATTCTTTTGGAATTATTATCATGTCTACAAATTGAGAAAACAATAACTTGTGAAGCAATGAAAATATGGTATCATGCTTACAAATTGAAAAGCTCATGACTTGTGCAATAAAAAAATATTCTATCATGCTTTTATGATTGAAAGCATGATATAATATTTTTTTGAAAGTATTATTATGAATATGTAATTGATATAGTCTAAAAGAATTCAAGTTATGACATATGGTGGTATAGAATGTAGTTAGGAATAATTATAATTAATAAAGAAAACCTAATATGATAACTTAGAAATATTCTTATTTAACTATACCATAAAATCATATTAGAACCTAAGCAAGTCTTCTTTCTATATAAAAGCAAACCTAAGATTGAATTTTTGTAGCCAAATGGGCCTTATTGCCTTGGGTAATGCCTTAAGGTTGAGTAGAATGGCTCAACTATAAGCTGGTAATGCATGAGAGGCCTTAAAAGAAATCTTGGATGGCTTTAGCATGAGGGAAATCTCTTATGTTTCTTGTAAGATGGTATTAGGAGTCTGAGCCAAGCCTTAAAATAAGGTTATGGTTATTGATGGTCTTAATTAAGTTTGGTTAGAAGAAGAGTTTAACTTAAAAACCTTCAGATAAGTATTTTAGATTTTACTATTAATCATTACCTAAGACTTGTAGATTTATTCCTACTTGAAAAGCCAAGAATAAATAGACATTTGGTTGTCAAAAGGGGTTGGAATCCTTGAATTAGTCCAAGGGGTTGAGTTTAAGGCTCAATCATGTACATATAAAGCAAGGAAAGAGTTAAGAAAGGACTTTAAATGGCTTCCAAGGTAAGTAAGCTCTTGGTTTTTCTTGTGGAGAGCTTTAAAAGGTTTGAGTTGACCTTGGAAGAATGTTAAAGGAGGTTTAGGTCTTAGTTGAGTGCAACAAATGCATTGAGTTTCGTTGAGTAAGAGTAAGAAACTAGGAAAGAACTTGCTCTAGGCAATAGGCTTGGTTCGCTTAGATTAGACTTGTGAAATTATAAGATTGATAAAAAAAAGCTTAGAATTTGTAACTTAAAATATTGACAATTTGAAATTTAAAGTCTTAAATTTGAAATTTGAATATATTAGGTTTAAAATTAAAATATTTAGGATTTAAATTTTAAATATCTTAGGTTTGATAGTTAAACCTAAGTTTAAGTTAAGAACCCAAGAATCTTAATTAGGGTCAAAGGGAAGTTAAGACTTAAAAGAATGTTGGATAAGGTTAAGAATATCTTAGGAGTTAGGTAGATGAAATTTCTAATGATTAAGGTTCTGCATGAGGCAAAACCTAAGATAAGAATTAAGGTTGGATTGGGGATATTAAGCATGTGGCATGACTTTGAACACACTTAGAATAAGGCCATGAGTTGATGAGACTCTTAGTTAGAGCTTAGGTGAGGGTTTATTGAGATAGAGAGCTTGGGTTTATCCTTAGGAGTAATGTTAGGCTTAGGCAAAATACTCAAAATTTGGCTAAATCTTAATATAGTTTGGTTTGATTAGTAATATCATGAGTAGCCATGAATTAAGCTCTTAAGCCATAAATTCATAACCCAGATGATGGTTCAGGGGGTGTATATGGCTTAAGAGAAGTCTTTAAGAAGGGAGGAGAGACTTAGGTTGTCCTACAAAGTAAAAGAGAGTTATTAGCAAAACTCATGTGAACCCAAGATTAAGATCAGTGATCATGACTTAAAGGGTTTGAGCATTGGACTTATAACTTGAGTAATTACTCAAGTAGTAGCTTAAATATGTCAAAGGATTCTATTAATACTTTTAGATTAAAAAATAGGAAAGAACTAGACTCAAACATATAAAATTTTAAAAAAAAGATATCTTAAATAGTAGATTAGAGTTTAATAAAAATCCTAGGTTAGCTCAAGTAGCTAAGTAAGGTTTTGAGGAAACCTAAATTATTGTTTAATAGATTAGAATTCTGAAGAAATCTTAAGTAACAAATTAGTGTTTGATAATTCTAAATAAATACAAATAAAACAATACTAATATTGAATAAGCAAGTCTATTTGATTATGACATAAACTAAGAAATAATTAATCATAGTTAATGAACTCCTTAATCAGAATGAGGCAAGTCAAATATACCAGATAGTAGGACTCCCATCAGATATGAAGGTTGTGTACCTCATTGTTAAGATGTCATGAGAAACTATGGGTGTGCTTGAGTTGTGGTGGTTGAGCATTATGCATGATAGGAGTTTTATAAGGTCATCAATGTGATTGATAGAGCTCAGGTTGAGACTATTAGATCATATGTAGAGGATTTTAAGTTGGCTAAATGCCATTATAGGATATTATTGATGTGTCAGGGTAATTGTTAGAGTGTCACATGATTGATGATGACTCTCATAGCCCTCAAGGTGATTCATGTGATTAATAGAGCCCAAGTTGTAGACTATTAGATAATGTGATAAGATAAGAGTGCTAAACTTGTATCGAGTATCTGAGGGCTTGGAGGGAGTGTTAGATTATTAGTGGATCACTATGCATCCTATAAGATTAATACTCTTTTGAGACTTACTAAGTATTAATGGATTTGTGACTCAATGACTATGACTTACTAGTCATTTATTATAACTCAATAGTTATGGTGTTATGCATTGCTTTAATTTATTAGGTTATGTCCTTTATTTGATTTCTCTTATATATTGATGATTATACACTATTATTATATTATTTTATGGATACTTTTTAAAGCAAGATAAGGATTTTTATTGATCTTAGCTTACTCCCCTTATATCATCTATAAGTACAAGGAGTTAATAGTGGATATAATAATATATGATGGACTTTAGAGTCAATATCATAAGGGATTACTCTGTAATCATCATCCAATCATGTCCTAGTTTTTGTCTTATTTATTCTCAATATTGATTTTTTATATTGGACATTAGTCTGTTTAAGATATTTTATATTAGACTTTAAATGGTATGAGACATTTTATTTGGATGTAGTTTTTATAATTTATATTCATGTGATAGTCATGGTTTGCAACTTATGGTTATTTATGCATATGGATTGTGTGGATGTGATCATTTGTAAGTTACATGTTGCTTTGATACCATTTACATGTTAGTGTACGTGGTTACTTAGCCTAGAGTGAACTAGTTCTTAACCCAACTAAGCAATTACCTAAAGCTGAGACATGGTTCATTTTAGACTACACATTACAAGTTTGATAATTAGATTGGGGGATCATGACTAGAAGTTTGAATGTCAAGCCTAAGAAGTGGAAGGTGGTTAGCCAAATACATTGATTAGTGCATATGATTGGTTACATCCAAGGAAAAAATTACTGCAAAAATAGAGTGTGAAATTTTAATCCATATTAATGTCTTAATTATAGCCTTAAGTGATTTAGTTATTAAAAAATGGCTATATGACTATTGAAACGATTAAAAATAGATAAATTTATATTTTTGGGAATTTAGATGATTGTTGTAGGTTTCTTTAAAAAGGCACAAGAACATCTAACTGCATCATTGAATAGTCAAATTAAGTCATGCCAAATATTCTAGAATTGTCAAAAGGTATATTAGATTATTAATTGACCAATCTTACCAATATCAGATGATCCATTGGTTGGTTTAATGATCATTAGATTGTACGATAGTTTTATGTCCAAAATAATGAGATAGTCAAACCTATCGATAAATGGTTTATTGAATGGTTTGATAGTTTTTCATTAAAACAACAATTTTGGAGTCAATGATGTGAGCAATGGACTAAGAACTAGATGATTTGATCATTAAATATTAATTGGAAGGTTTGATGCCCATGCTACACAATGACAATGCTATGGATCCTTTTATGCATCTCAATAAATCCACTGTCTGATGGATTGACACCCATTAGACACTCATTAGACAGATTGTCAGGTGGTTCAATGATCATCCTATAGAGATCCTATTTTTGGCTTCAAATTATGTATTATAATGAATTTGGATGCTCTAATACTCATCAAATATCACATTTTTGACAAAATCATTTTAGGAAGTTCAAGTCTCTACCTTATTATACCAAGACTGAATGGTTTGATACTTGTCTAATAGAACTAAATATTATTTTTCACTCATCAGACATACATTGGACAATCTGATGTATTTTCTAGTAATAAGCACTTATGAATTTTCTTAAGTGCATTCAAATCATCTAGTTAAGATGCTCAACAAACAATTTAGTAATCACATCAAATGACCTAATCAGTATCAAGGCTTGAGTTAATAGGCTTGTAGAAGAGCTTTTTTGAAAACTTAATGTGAGAATCAATTTAGAAATCTTATTTTAAAATTTCACACTCATAATCTCACTTATTAAAGATCTAGTCTCTTAAAAGATTATATCATAGCTTTTGACATGCTATTACCATAACATGAAAAATGACTCAATTCTTCATGTTTGTACAATAGCTTAGTTACTAAATGTCTTTTCAATTTGGCTTGAGTCCAAGAAATTTGCTCTAATTATTCTTATCCAAAGAATCATTATGTCACATCCAAATGATCTTCCAAACTAACTTAAAATTAATGCCTAAAAAGTTTCTTAGAGAAGAGAATTAAAAAAATGTTGATATTATTTCATTGTCATTAAACAACCTGTATTGGATCATGGGGTCAACAACTCCCTTTCTTATTATGACAAAGCCATAGCTATAAGTATAAAACAAAAATTTAGAACATAAGAAATTTAAAGTATAAAACAAAATTTTGAAACATTAGATATTTAAAGCATGAGAAATAGATGCTCCTCTTAACCTATGCTCCACTAAAGGATGAGATGCACATATAACCATCATTATTACATCTAAGTTTTTAGTTTATCTTTATCTTTTCCCCTTTTTGTTATCAATAAAAAATTAGATTTATTCAAATGGATTTGTGACACTTAAGGTTCTTATAATTCTAATGAATTTTTTTAAAGGAAACATTTTTGTAAAAACAACAACCAATTAATCTTGTGAGGATACAAATTCCATTGTTAAAGTTTTTCAATTAATTTGGCTATGAATGAAATGATTTATGATACCATTGTGTTTGGCTAATGAGTTTTGAATTAGATTTCTTGTTAAGAAAATTGCTTTTGAATTATCAAAGTAAATTGAGGTTGCTTCTAATAAAATACTATAGTGAGCTAGTTGTTGTTTGATCAAAAATGAACAACACAACTGCTAGCTGCACCACAAATCTTCCTCGATTGTTATTAAAGCTATTGATTTTTTTACTAGACCAAAAGGTGAGAAAGTTTTTAAAATATAATAAGATATACTTTTTATTTGTTTTATATCCAAAAACATTTGCATTAATATGCACCAAGTTAAATCCTAAGTCATTTTTAAAGTACCAAAGTCCTAGTGATTGTGTACTTATAAGTTATTTGAAAACATAATTAGTGATATGCAAGTGGGATTCCATTCGTTTTTCTTGAAAGTATGCACATAAGCATGTTGTGTCCTTGAGATTGATGATCACAAAACTAAATTTATGGTTACTAATAAATATTTGAAAGTGCCATGTAGTTATAGAATTTGATAGTAAATTACTACATCGAGCAAGATTCATGCATTTGGTGATTTGAAGAAATTGAAAACCTTTGCTCAAGGATTAGTTGTCTCAACTTGAAAATCATGGATCCATCAACATAAGCTCTTTGTGATGTGGCTAATCGATATAGAGATAATGTTACCTACAATAACTATAATGTGAAATATTATCCTTTGTAGAAGTGACACTTCAAATTCATGTATGAATGACTAAATCATGATTTCAAGCTCATAATGTCTTCTATAATTGCATTTGATCAACAGATCAATTCCAAACTCATTAAATCCAAAATAAATAAAGAAGTAAAAAGAGGAGATAAAACGACAAAAATCATCGACCTATCACAAAGCAACAAGTGCCACATACGAAGGATCATTGCAAGCATGTCAAAGTGCATGCTATAGCATGTTGACCAAGCATCACACACTAAGGCATGGATGCACACCTAGAAGGGTGCAGTGCATTGGGCAATCACAAACACAATCAAGCAAACTAATCACACATGCAACATGTGCTCTTTAACAGTCACTTATTACACTATCCTTGTCAATGAATGCTTGAAGGGTTATCTATGCATAAGAATAGTATTTGTGGGCATGAATAGTCCCCTTAGCACTAATAAATGCATGCAAAGCATGGGTGCATGCATGGAGACACATGTAGGATCAAGCTAAATTTTGTAGAATTTGTAAAATTTTAATTTTTTTGGTCAAATCACATATTTTTTATAATTAAATATTGTATCTAAATCTCTATATAAAAAGGTGAGAATGATGCATAAAATAATTCAAAACTTCAAAATTTAGAATTTTGGAAATAATGACTTCGTGAATTCAAAACTCCTCAAAGGAAAACTTTTTAGGGAATTTAATCTCGTTGTGATAATGCCCTCTTCTTTTTCTCATTTTTTTTTATTTTTCATCATTATCACATTTTCATTTTTTCTATTGCTACTCTAAAAAGAAGGTCCACTATCGAAGGTTCAAGTTGAGAGCACCTCATATACAATTCAGTACAGTTTACTTGATCATTACATATTACTTTGGAGTTATTTTAGCTCTTAAGCTAATGAATTTAGTTCTAAAATAAACTATATTCTTCACTATCTAATGATTGTAAGATACAATGTCTCTTATCATATTTGTATGATCTACATTTAGGTTTAAAGCTAAAATTTAATCTTGAGTTAGTCATGGCATTGTATAAGTATGATGGGTTTATCATACTGATGCAATTAATATCTAGAGTTAAGATTAGTAGTGCAAACATGAATTTATAAATTATTAGCCTTATACAAGGTCTATGTTTTGTGAGTTACATTTCTATTAGCACTGTATGAGTGTGAAACTTCCTTCATACTCATTATAATATATTTCTTCTTAGAGTTTATCCTATGTCAAATTTTGTAGTGGTTAGAGAAGTACAATTACTATATCATATAGGTAAAACCTTATCTTATTTTTTATAAGCTTAATCATACTCATAAAAGTCTTATTATGATCACCAAGTTTTTGTTTTATGTGTTTATAAGGACTATATCATACAATACAAAGTAAAGTATCATGCTGATGTAATCCATGTTTCATCACAGTCAACTCAAATTACTTAAGTAAGAATTGCATTCATCGTATTGTATGAATACAATAATTGTGTCATATGTGTAAAATAATCATCTAATAAGACTAAATTTGAACATTTATATTATCATATAATAATGATTTATATATCACTCTTGTACGATGTTCTCCTTTATAACACTTAGAAAAAGTTCAAAACAAAGTTGTCATACTACTATGATAGGTGTGTTTTATGTGTGTGACTATCTCTTTAAGTATATGTAAACTAATTTCTATATGATCGTACAAGCATTCATTCCTTTATAATAACCTTAAAATTCATTTTCTTAAGAGCTCTATTCTTTGCGAAAAGAAGTATTATAAGGTTGTGATACACTAGCAGACATGCACAATCCTTAATTTCTTCTCATTCAGATCATATTAAAAGTATCATACATTTATTTAGTTTGGTGCCACATTTGTTCATAAAATAATTAAAGGTGTAATTCTTTGTATATGCCATTTTTATAAGAGTTCTCTTTTGTCAACTAAAATTATTGTATTATTTTAATGCCTCTTTTGCGACCTTTTGTGATAAAAAGTAGTAGTTTAATGGAATGCCAATTAGAATACTTGGAAGAAGATGCATATAAAAGTCAAGTAAAATCACCTAAAAATATCGTATGAATTTTCTATTTATTTATTTTATTATTCCTATTTTATGTTGATATAGTTTGTAGCAACTATTTTCTCTAAACAAAAATTTTGCTTCCTTGTCAAAACTTGATTTTTTTTAAATAAATACCACAATTCACCCCGCTTTTATAATATTTATTCGTTGCTAATTATAAGTAGTGATAATAAAGGCAAGCTCTATCAAAGGAAGAAATTTCTACAATAAGATCTATATGGCTCATTCTTTTGTTAAGAGCAATGCCATTCTATGTGATTGGATAACCTATCATTGAACACCTTTATTCAAAGTTGAATATTATTTGTAATGCAAAAATCAAATGCATTTGTTTTTGGAATCTATTAATCTAGAAATTTAGGATATGGTAGAACATCCACTTATATTTTAGACTAATTAGTAAATGATGAAAAAGTGAGGAAGAAACTTTGCAATCTCACTCATGAGGAAAAGCACAAAGTACAACTAAACTCTATGGCCAAGAATATTTTATATTATGGATTGTTTGCATTTAAATATAATTGTATCTTAAGTCTGAATACTATGCATGAGATCTGATCTAAACACGAGGTTACTTACAAAGGTACATCATAAATGCAAGAGACTAAGATCAACATGCTAATTCATGAGTATGAGTTAAAATTAATCATAATAAATTTGCCAAATTTATGTTTACTCACTATATAACTATTATCAATGGCTTACTCAACCTTAGTAAGGTTGAGTAACCTTAGTAAGGTTACTATGCCTGAATAGGTTCATAAATTTTGCATGTGCTCCTACAATAATGTAATCCATTATTGATGGCTTTAAATACAACAAAAAAATTTCAATTATGTTACTTGATGAGTTTCTTGGTGAACCTCTAATATGGAGCTCACAAGAAAGAACAATGAAGAATTTCAAGTAGAAAATGAGAAAAAAAAAAGAGGAATCTCTTTAGTGGATGGGTCTACCTTATATTCTAACTCATCAATTTCTAGTAAGGTAACTTTTATTTTTAAAGCTCTAACTAGATTATATAACATGCACAATTACAGAAGGTCTAGCTAGGACAAGAATCCAAAGGCAAAGATGACAAAACCCACAAAGAAAGTATCATGAGTGCAAATTGCCTAGTCACATTAAGCAAAATTGCTCTTTATATAAGGAAAGACTAGAGAAGTTTCAAATAAAAGAGAGAAAGAAGAAGAAGAAGAAGAAAGTAATAAAAATCTCATGGAGTAATTGAAACTACTCAACTCTTATGAAGAAGATAAGAAGGAGAGCTTGACTTGTCTTATAACTAGGTATGACAAGTGCGATATTTCATCTTTTGAAGAGGAATGCTCCACCTCTTCTTCTTCGTCTTTGAATGTTGATTATGAAGAATAGTACATTCAAGTTTGCATCAAGTATAAATAATTGGCTTCAAAATATAGCAAGCTAAAAGAAAAGCAAGAAGATTATTTGGGACTTGTTGAGCACTTATATGAAACAATGCTAATCACCTGCAAGAAGTAAAAGCTATAAGGAACGAAGTGATAGTCATGACAGTTAACAACATAATGTCGACCAAAGAATTGAATGAATAAAAAAACATAGATTCACATTATAATACATCCTGTCAAAGATCACTTGATGATTACTCATATTTTGTTTCATATGCCAAAGGCATTAAGTGTAATTATTGCATGAAGATTAATCATATTGCACCTCATTATAAAATTAAAAATAATTTTAATTTCAAGTTTCTTAGATTGTTTTAATATCAAGACATGTGAATCCAAAAAGATATGGGTCCCCAAAACTAATGCTTGATTTTATTTTGTAGGCACGCCTTCAAGAACCAAGGAAAATATGTGCTACCTAGATAGTAGATTGTTTAGACATATGATTGGAAATGCTTCATTATTCTTCTTTGTAAAAGAATATGATGGAGATAAAATTATTCTTGGTGATAATTCCCAAAAAAAGGTCATTAGAATAGGAACCAAGAGAAACTCTTACACCATAATACCAAAGGTCATTCTTATGCAAGATATGAGATATAATCTTTTAATAATTAATCAATTATGTGATTAAGGTTTTTTATTATGTTTAATTCAAATGAGTATATTATTAATAGAGACAACATGCCATTAGGAAAGATACTACTTTTGTATTGTATTTGTACATGAATAGGTGTAGTGGATTAGAATATCTTATATCTCATGATAATACTTCAAATCTATAGCATAGGAGATTATGTCATCTAGATAATTCTTCACTAAATAAGATGATTATGATTTAGTTAGATGTCTATCTAGTATTCATAAGGGTGATGATCATATGTTTGGACCTTACCAATTTGGAAAACAAAGTACTAATTCAAACCTAAAAGGGAAATAACTACTAGATGATTATTAACACTCTTTGACCTAGAATTATTTGGTCCAATTTATCCTCAAGGCATAAGAGATAGGAAATATAGATTTATTGTAGTACAAAACTTTTCAAGATTCACTTGGATGTTGTTTTTAGGAAATAAGAATGAGATTTTTGAGAAGTTTGTGCATTTAGTTGTTAAGTTAGAAAAGAAACATGATTTTCCTTTAGTATTAATTTGATGGGATAATGGTGATGAATTTAGAAATGAACTACTTTGTAGATTTTTGTAATGATCAGGGAATTTTTTAATACATTTTCTTCATCTAGGACCTCACAATAGAATAAGGTTGTTGAAAGAAATAATATGGCATTGTTGGAGGTGGCTAGATTCATGTTGAATGAGTATCATATACTAAAACATTTTTGGACCAAAGTTAGATGAGACTATTACTTAATATTTTATCTTATGAACTTTAAAAAAAAAATAAGTCAAAGATTTTATATCTTCATGTGTTTGGGTGCAACTATTTTATTTTAAATAATGGGAAGAATAGCTTAGATAAATTTGATACAAAATTAATAAAGGTATCTTTCTATGTTACTCAATGAATAGTAAATCTTATAGATTATATAACAAAAAACCTTTGTTGTAGAAGAAACAATTGATGCAAAATTTGATGAAAATCCTTCTAAAACTACTAGTAGCCAATCCTCATTTGACTAGTTAGATAAATTAGAGTAAAGTCTTAAGGATGAATCTATAAAAAAACCAAAAAAGAAAAGAAAGATGAAAGTAAAAATGTGAAAGAATAAAAATTTTCTAAGGATCATTCTTGTGAATTGATCTTAGGTGAAATAAGAGAAAGAGTTAAAATGGTTGATGAAGTTTTTAGTGATGAATTATGGATAATTGCAATGAATGAGGAATTAGAGTAGTTAGAAAGGAATGAAGGGTGAAACCTTATGCATAGACTAAAAGATAAAGCAAAAAATGAGTGTTTAGAAATAAGCTAGAAGAGAATGGAGAAGTTATATAAAGAAGGAAAGATTAGTTACAAAGGGATATAATCAAGTTAAGAGAGTTGATGTAGAAGAAACCTTTCCATGGCATGACTTAAGGCAATAAAAATCCTATTAGCACGTGCATGCCATAATGGTTTCAAGTTGTATCAAATGGATGCCAAAAGTGCATTTCTAAATGGGTTCATTATGAAGAACTTTATGTAGAAAAACTTTCTAAATTTGAAGCCCATGATAAATTGGAATATGTGTGCAAATTAATGAAAGCTCTTTATGGACTAAAGCAAGCACCATGTGCATGGTTTGAGAGGCTATGCACTTTTCTTATTTCAAATGGATTAATTAATGGCAAAGTTGTGAATAACTTGTTTATTCTAACTTCTAGTGGTGGTTAATTAGTTTGGAACTACTCTTGATGTAATGTATGACAAGTTTATTAAAAAAATGAAAGAAGAGTTTGAAATAAATATGATGGGCAAGTTAACCTTCTTTTTAGGATTCCAAGTTAAGTAAACTAGAAAAGGAATATTCATTTCATAAACCAAACACTTAGTGGGGTGACTTAAAAGATTTGGATTTGAAATATGAAAGCAAGGAAGACCCCAAAAAATTCAAGTACTTCTTTAAGTAAGGATGAAGCTAGAAGAATAGTTAACATAAGCATGTATAGAGATATGATTGGTTTATTACTATACCTTATTGTTAATAAACTTGATATTATGTTTAATGCCAATTTGTGTGTTCAATTCCATTCAAATCCTAAGGAATCTCATTTCCAAGTTGTAAAACACATTTTTAAAAATCTTATTAAGACCAAATCACTAGGATTATGATATCCCAAGTGTGAAGAAGGTATGATTTGATTGTTTACATAGATGCTAAATTGGCCAAGAGCCAAGCAAATAGAAAGGGCACATGTAGAATGTATCAATTGATTGGTGGTTATGCTATCTCTTAAGCCCATTATAAACAAAATTGTGTTGCATTATCCATAATCAAGGCTAAGCATATTGCTACAGGAAGTTGTGTAAGCCAAGTTTTGTGGATTAAATAGTACTTCATAGACTAGGGTTTACATTTTACATTCTAGTATATTGTGATAATACTAATGTAATTTGTCTAATAAAGAATCTTATTCAATACTCTTACATGAAGTACATTGATATTAGATATCATTTTATTAAACAACATGCTAAAAGAATTATATTTAGCTACTTTTATTCCTTCTTCTGATCAATTAACTAACATCTTTACAAAACCAATACCTTCTAAAATGTTCACTATACTCAGGTTGACTTTAGTAGTAATTAACACTTTTGAGTGATTTGAAAAAGAGGGAGAGCATAGTGCTAGAACTTAGGAATTTAGGTAGAGCATGTTAGAAATTAGGTTGTTATACTATTATACTATTGCATCTCTTGTCAGAAGTAAAATCTTTTGAGAATGTGAGTCCTTTCTAGTTCTAGTGGACATGTAAATGTAAGGGGAGCTTAATAGTATTGTTATTTTTATTGAAAAGCTATATTATATGTTGTTACTATTATGAATGCATACATGTAAGAGGAACAACTCTATAATGCTATAGCTACATTTATATTTATATCTATCTATTATAGTGTATGCTGTTAACATAATTAGATTTATTGGAGTGTATGTTGCTTATAGAATTAGATTGCTATTACAAATTTATCATACTAATAATTTCATTTTAGTTTCATACTATTTTATATTAATATATGATTTATAGTAATATCTTCCTTCTAACATTAGTTTTGTAATCATCAAAAGAGAGATTGTTATAATCTGGAGGATGATGATCACAAAATAGATCTTATTATTATTAATGAATGTTTAAAAGAGTTGTGTAGTTCTAGAGTTTGATAGTAAATTATTATATGGAGCAAGGTTCAAGCATTTGGTAATTGAAAGAAAATTGAAGACCTTTGGATTAGTTGGCTAAATCTATAATTCCTAGAACTATGAAGATAAACTCTCTATAATATAGCTAATTCACATGGACTTGAGCATTACCTATATTACTCCATTTATAATGTAAAACCTTTATCCATTGTAAAAATGACACATAAGAATTCATGTAGGCATTACTAAATCATGATTTTAAGATTATAATGTCTTTTAGAATTGCAATAGTTTATAATAACATCATTACATATTGCTCTAAAATTATTTCAACTCTTATGTTAATGAATTTAGTTTTAAAGTAGGTCATATTCTTCACTATCTAAGATTATGTGATATAATGTCTTGTATCATACTTGTACAGTTTGTATTTAGGCTTAAAGTTATAATTGAAGCTTGAGTTGGTTATGGCATCATAGAGACATCATGGGTTCATTGTAATGATGTTGTTGTCATTTGGATTTAAGATTAGTAGTGTAAACATGATCATAAAAGGTATCAATCTTGTACATGTATTATTGATTCTTTAAAAGTAGAGTTTTCATTAACATTGTATGAGTACAAAGCTTCTTTTATATGAGTATGCAAGTTATTTCCTCTCAAAGTCTATTATATGTATAAATTTAGTAGTGGTTGGAGAAGTACGATTACTATATTGTACATATATGGCCTATCTTGTTACTCTTAGTCATATGCACAATAGTCATAATATGTTCACCAAGTTTTTTGATCTGTGTGCTTATAACAACTATATCTATAATACAAGGTGAAAATATCATATCTATATGGTCCATTCTTTATCATTACTAACTCAAATCACTTAAGTAAGAATTACATTAATCGTATCATATGAATATAATAACAATATCTATGTATATGATAATTATCTAATATGACTTAATTTTGAACTGCCTACACTATTATACAATAATGATCTATATATTTTTCTTGTATGATATTTTTATTTATAACATTTAGAACAATTTTAGAATAAAGCAGTTATATTATTATGATAGGTGTGTTGTATGTGTCTCTTTAAGTATAGTTAAACAAATTTCTACATGATTGTATAAGTGTTTGTTCATATAGAATCATATCATATAATATTTTCTAGAGAGTTCAAATCTTGGTGAAAATAAGTGTCATATGGTGGCGATCTATTATCAAACATATATGATTCATTTAAACTATAAATATGAAATAAAATCTACTAGTATGATCCATGTAATTACCTGATATGATATATATAAAAAATATTAAGTATTGCACAATGAATTAATGCCATACAATATAAGGACCTCTCTCTCAAACTTGTATGATAAGTCATTTTGTTTACATAATGCTAGTCATATGATTAGATTACTAGAGTGATCCTTCTTCAATTCTCATTGTTCTAATACGATATCAATAACATACTAATATGAAAGAAATCACAAAGTAATAACATTACTGTAATCATTTTTGGAAGCATAATTAGCAATTGGGAAGTTCATAACCAAAGTTAGAACTAACTTTAATATAAATAAGGATTAATTTTGAAGAGAAGAAGCTAAATTATATGTTACATAATCTAAAGTTTAAAAGAAGAGAAAAACATGAACCTTCTTCATTCCAACTAGAACAACTAATTAATTCTTGAAATACATCTCTTACTTTATTCCATTTCTTCTCATTAAGATCACATTGGCAAAATCACTTTTATTTAGTTTGGATCCATATTTATCCATAAAAGGATTAAAGGTATAGGTCTTTATATGTGTTATTTTTTTAACAATTATTTTTATTTGTTTAGTTGAAACTATTGTATTATTTTGATATCTCTAGTGATACTATTGTATTTAGTTTATCCCTACCTATTGTAGCAAAAGAGAGTGGTTTGTGGACACTTAATCAAGTTGATTGAGATTAAATGTAGACATAAGTCAAGTAGAACTATCTAAAAATCTTTTGTGTCTTTTTTATATGTTTGATTTCTTATTCATATTCCATGATGAGAATTAGCAATAATTGTTTTCTTTAGAAATGAAGTTTAAAGCTTTGTCAAAACTTGGTTTCTTATTAAAAGTTATAACAATTCACTCCCTTGTAGTATTAGTTCCTAACTAATTCTAATAAGAAAAATATTAAACATAATATCTAATTTAGTTGTAATCAAATATAATAATGACCTTATTATTCTTATATATAATTTCACATTTACAAATTTTTATTCTTCATCTTCATCAAAATTCACACTAGTAGTCATTGGACAATTTTTTGTTTTTAGATTTTAATATGCAAAAATCTTTTTAATAATTTCTTAGTGTATTTTACTTGTGATGTGAAGGTTATTATTTTTTTTGTTTTTCTTGAAGTACTAAAAAGAAGGTTAGTTCATCCATTATACTAATTTTAAATTTATTTTTTTTATTATTTGAATAAAATTATCATATTTTTCAATATTAAAGCAATTCGTCAAATGCCACATGAATTGATTCCTCAACAACTAATGTTCTTTTGTTATACACTCTATAGGCTTTGTTACTTGACAATATCTTAAGGATATTCTTTTATTTAATTTAGAATCAAACATATGTAATTCATTCTTACCGTGGTTATAAACATAACATCTATAATCGAATTCATGTAAGAGTGAAATTTGTTAAATTTTAGGTTTCCTTCCTTTTATTAATACATAGAGGTAGTTTTTAGATTCAGACGTAATAACACAAGATTAATTGCATAATATGCGATATTTGTTCCTTTGGCCCAAAAATACATTAGTAAATCTTATTTATTAAGCATTGATTTAGCTATATTTAATAGGGTTCTATTATTCCTTTCAACTATAACATTTTGTTATGGTATAGTGGGTCTAAAAATGTGTGTTTAATTCAATTGTTATTACAAAATTGTATAAGATTTTATTCTTGAATTCTCTACAATGGTCACTTTGAATTGAGATGACTGTGATGTTTTCTCATTATGAATTTAAATGACAATTTTGTAAACTTTTTTTTAGAAAGTTTCCTTTTGAAAACTTTTAAGAAAGATTACCTAAGTAAATTGATATAAATCATCTACAATTACTAGTTCATACCATTTATAACCTAGGCTTACAAGTTGAATAGGTCCAAAAAGTTTTGGAAGAAGAAATCCAAGTTATCAACTAATTGAGATTTCATTTTTTGGGTTTGAATGATGTTTTAACTTGTTTGCCCATTTGACATGGTCCAAGAATATGGTCATATTTAATTTTTAAGAGAGGCAATCCTCTAACTAAAGCTTTATAATTTTCTTAATCATGGATGCACTATCTTAAAAAGTCTTCATTATCAAAGGTTGACATTGTTACCTTGTGATGCAAGGAATTTTAAGCCACATTGTTCTAAACCTTTTAAATTAAGTGCACAGGTATTATTCTTTCTTAAATAAATAATTAGTTTTTTTATTATTTTTACTAATTTTGCATTGTTTGGTATTCAAATCTACATTATGTTCGAAGTCATAAAGTTGACTAGTGTTAAGATGTATTTTAATCCATCAACTAGAAGAACCTTAATAATTAATATGGAGTTACTAAAAAGTCCAATGTTGATGACTCAATACTTAGAGTTGTCTCCAAAGTGATTACTTCCCAATGATAAGTGTCACATCCCACCTAACTAAACATTAAAATAACTCAATAAAAAATACCAACAACATCAAAACATTTGGTAAGATATAAAGCAAGTAGAAAATCTAAAGGACACAATCCCAAAATCAAGCAAATAACTTCAAAAATCCCATATAACATCTCGCATAAAATAATAGTACAGAAAGCAATACACATGGTCTCAAGTTGTCATAAAAACACAAGCTAAAAACTATACAAATATAAAGTCTCTCACAGAGCTCACAAAATAACATATTATCAAACTTAAGATCTTAAAATATCTTATAAGAACCCTACACTCTATTTATATTTGCACCCTGGGCTGTAATATACGTAGGTAATATGTACAACATATTTAGTAAGTGAACCACTAACTACAAGTAAATAAAATAATATGAATATGTTATGTAGTAGACAAATAAAGATAGAATAGTAAATAAGAATAATGCATAGCATTAGTAAAAGATATAAAATGTTGAATAATTGTATTTATGCTTATAATGTGCATAATCATCATATAGTAATAATATCATATGATACTTATATTATATCATTTTTATTACATTTATATTCATATTCTTTTCATATTTTTGTTTCTTTCTCATTTCTTTATAAATTCTTTCCTTAGGATCATAATGTTTTCACATGATCATTATCTTCATTCCTCAGAATCTCATATCATCATGTATTATAGAACCATCATTCACATTCTTAGTACCTTATACTCATGATGATAAGTTCTCTACAGTATTATGATACATAATCCAGGTACCAATAATAGTAAAGGTGATTTTCTTATATTAAATAGTTGTGAGATAGGGTCATAAAGGAAAATTTTTATCACATTCTTATTTCATCACTTTCATGATCTAATAGTTTGACAAGCTTATTCAAAAAATTATTCTCTTTCTTTTCTTTCTTTTTATTTTCATATATTTCTCTTTTTATTATATATTCTGATACTCATAGTATATATATATATATATATATATATATATATATATATATATATATATATATATATATATATATATATATATATATATATATATATATATTATCATAGCATGTCATCAGATAGATAAGAATGTATGTAGTTGAATCTATGTCATGTAATACGCTCACATCGCATTTTATAATAATATTTCAAGATAATTTAATAATTTAATTTACATCATAATTATTTAATTTATTTACATAATAGATCTAACATGCCTTTATTATTACCAATTTTTTCCTTCGTCTCTTTCTTTTATTTCTTGCATAATTTTCATTACATTCTATCAAATAATTACTTATATTTCATTCATATGGCTTTTAAATTCATAAACATTATTTAAGCTTTCTTTTCTATCATCATTTCTTTAAATTACTCATTGTCTATATAATAAGCATTCATAAAAATAATTACAAAAAACCTCTAAATTCTTTTAAACCTTTTGTTGCAATTAACTGTTTAATCCTTCTCATCGTATTGTCAACCTCCCTTTTTGAACTATACAATAAGTATTATATCACTATACATATGCTAGATGGAATAGATCAAACTTTTGCTTTAACCTCATTCTTGAAGATGATCATATGATAAAATAGACATATAATATGATGTTATTCATAAAGCATTGTATGATGGTCTGATTGAACTATCAACACTCACCATATTTATACAAATTATATAGTATAACAATATTAAATATAATTTATGATTTTCTAAAGGAATTGATCTACAACACTACTATTAAAGTCTGATCATAAATTACAATTGGAAATTATCATACCATTTGATCTACTTAAGAAATGGTCAATCCAAAATCCTCAATGGATCATCCAAATTCACTCATTTATAGTATATTTAGGTCTATCCTATATATTTTGTTGAGGACTATTCTATAATGCACAAGACATGAATTTCTATAATGACAACCAAATTTGACCTTATCTTTGACCAACCCAAAACCAAATATTAAGAACTAAAATAGTAGCATGATAGTAACCTAAGGAAAAAAAACTCAAATAGCATCATTCCTTAGAACAAATATTTGCTAAAAAATGGATCTAGATTATCATGAGATATTATTCTTTCATAAGTTCACAACTCCTACCATAGCTTCCTTAAACAAAGCCCAACTAAAGTAGATATCGATGCCAAAATTCCACTAGTTGACCTCTGTCTTCCTTTCCAAGCTCTTCCTTCCCTTTTGGATTCCTTCTCTCACACTCTTGTGTAATTGAATGAGAAAGGAGAACTCTTATCCTTTCATAAAAAATTTAAGAATTGAATAAAATATTTTTTATTTTTAATTTATAAAAATTATAAGAAATTTAAATAACTTTCAAATTTATAAACCACATATTAACAAATCCCTTACGTTAAGATATTCTCAATGGCATGCTCAAATCTCAGTCTTGGCATGAATAATGTGACACACTTATTGAGGTGCATTGAAATATATCCATTTCTTAATTTTAAATCAACATATCCCATATCCAATATTGAATTATAAGTAGAATATATTCATAATTAAATAAGTTAGGCTATCACAATCTCCTTATTTTATAGAAATATCATCCCAAAGTTTGAAAATTTTGGGATATTGAAGCATGATATAATCTTTAACTTTTTAGATTACTTCTCTTTTAATTTAATTATGTTAGAGAACTTTCACGTTTAGAATAAATTTGTTTTATAAGCTCTTTCGTTAATTAACTTGAATCTTAACTCATTATTCCCAAATGACAAATTGGGCTATTTTTTTAATTTTTTTTAAATCAAAACAAATAATATAAGATAGATTAGGGACATATCTTTTTAAAGAGGAAACATTAAAAATTTTATGTACTCCAACCATCTGTAGAGGCAATACTATTTTATAAGAAAAAGATCCAACCCTTTCCATATTCAAAAAATTCTAAATCTAATTATCCATTTTAAGAGATTCACTTTGAGGAATATATGCACTCTTTTTTAGAATTTAACATTCTTATATTTCACATTGAAGTATTTCTTTTAGCTATCATAAGAATTTTGGAATCTATCTCTAATTACTCTTATCTTTCTATGGCTTCCTTAACAAAATTGGGCCAAACCAAGCCCTTTTTCTTACCATAAAACTAACATAGAGAAAATTAGTATTTTCATCCATACAAAGTTTCATAAGGAGTCATTATAATATTATCTTAGAAGCTATTATTGTAAGAAAACTCTATCAAGATTAAGTAGCTCTCTCGATCACTCTCAAAATCTAGCACATATAGTCTAATCAAATCTTTCCTTGTTTTAGTTTATATATTCCTTTGAGGGTAAAAAGCTATGTTTCTTTATATATATAAATATATATTAATATATTAATGAAAACTAGTGCAAAACAATATTTAGGAATGGATGTTTAACCCAACCACAAAATCAAAGATTTGATCATGTAGGGGAATAGCATACCATAACCCCCAACGTACTAGCCTAAGCTGTCAAAAGTCAAGCATTGTACTTCGACAACAACTAGTAGCTAGACACCTACAAACATAACTTTCTAAAGCAAATATTAATCTATTGAAATATCAACATGATTATGCATTGATTTGAATTGTACCAAATGGATATCATTGCATAATGAATGAAATTTCATCTTGTTATGTGGGTGCGACTTGATGAACAATACTTAAATGATGTACTGAGTCGACACCAGATCATCTGTAGGTGATACACTAGTAAGAATTATTGGGCTGATTGTGTTTGACAAGCGGCATGAGACAAAACATATGAGTTCAATGAGGTGTATAATGAATAGTAATCATATAAATGCATATAAGGTTGAAGAGGGAATATAATCATATAATTTGTCACATATGTAATAGTGTTAGATGTTATACCTACATAATGAGATGATACACCGACGTAGAAGTACAAAGAGAATTGTGACCCAAAGTGAGGTGACTAGAATTGAAAAATTGTCTGGTACAATGAGAAATAACATATTGTACATTTCAAAGAAGGAATGTTCCCGATCATTGATTTTTAGTATCATCATTCTATCCATGTATAATCAAACTAAGAGTTTTGAATGATAAGAAAATGTAAGGCAATTTGACTTTTTCCATAGATATAATGGTCCTATATTTCTTTGTTATGTAAATTGCTTCTCTTTTTTATTCTTCTTTCAATTTTCTCACTACATTGAAAAGGAAGTGGACACCTATTTTTCTTATTGCATGCAATCTGCAATATATAAATACAACTATAAGCTAACTTATAACATTGTTATTAAAGCAATGTAGTTAGGATTAATTGTGTATTGACAATTGATGCACCACTACAAACCTTTTTTAATGCTTAACAATGTAGCCTTCAGTGTAGAAACCTATAGGATAAGAAAAAGCATGTAAAACATTTGCATCATGATCTCTAATGATGCTATCTATCATAAAGAAAGTTTCCTTATTGGTTTTATGTATGTTTATTTTAACAAAGTGAGCAAGAGAACGATTTTTGTGTACCATTTCATAATATATAAGTTCCATCTATTTGAAGGGGGAATTAGGCCTATTTGCATAAGCATAATGTTCTTTTACAATATTTTCATTATTAAAAAACACTATGCTGGAATTGATAATCTATATTGTGTAAAATATCCAATTATGATTCATTGACATCCTCATATACTTTTCCGTTTCTATCCTTCCAAATGTTCCAACATATTATGAGGGATATAAATTGCATTCATGGTAAGTAATACCTTTAGTCACCTGTCACCAACAATAGTGAAGAGCACTTATATTTTGCTTTACCTACACTTAAATATCTAAAGTTGTGCCATAAAAAAGCTAAATATTATGTGTAAGATAACAATGAGCAAACACAATCAATGGAGTCTTCATTAAGGCAATGCAAACATCTAAATGCAAGGTGAATATTGAGTCTTTTCAACCATTCAAAGAAGGATAGCAATTTGTTCAACATATTTTAGACCAATATTGATATCTTTGTGAGATGTTTCTCATGCCAAATGCTCTTGCTTAAATTCGTTTCAAAGATTCTATTTTTAATTTCATTCCATGCTAATTATAAATTAATCTCTCATTATTGCTTGGTGTCTAGTAACACCTTTCAGTTATAGAAGATCTGAAGGTGAAGGCTAACACTAAATCTTAAGTCT
This sequence comes from Vanilla planifolia, assembly GCA_023846275.1. Classification (NCBI taxonomy): domain Eukaryota; kingdom Viridiplantae; phylum Streptophyta; class Magnoliopsida; order Asparagales; family Orchidaceae; genus Vanilla; species Vanilla planifolia. Next base: position 24,230,614 of record CM043874.1, on the reverse strand, counting down.
CTTTCATATTAATTCATATATCCAATTGGTGCTCTTTCAGATTTCTATTCAAATGTTTTACTTTCATGAACTAAACCTAAAGGGATTGATCAATTAATAATATCTAATTTTATTTTGTTGAATATGTTGGTATGATATATTTTAATTTCCTAATGTCTAATTTGTTTTCCTCTAGTGGCACACATATCCATTTCTATTTCATCCAATAATGTTTATGATTATTTTCTATATCTCCCCATAGGTGGTCATACACATTCTTTTTATATCTATTGATGATTTGCATTATAAAACTTATTGTTAATAAAACATAAGTTAGGATTAAGTTTAATATATGTTTTACTAGTATAAGTTTGCAATTCATAAATAGAACCTTGTTCTTCCAACCAGCTACTTTGTTTTGTAGCTTTTCAATTAAGTGCTGAAAGTATAGTGATCTCTTTCTATCATTAAAAATTGGGCACCCTAAGTATGTGAAGGTAAGAAATCCTTCCTTAAAGCCCAATATCTTTCTTATTCTTTTAATTGTAATTGACTTCACACTTCAAACAATACAAAATTTGTACTTTTGCATGTTTAGTTGCAACTTGACATGTGTTGAAATCTTTTAAGAAAGTTGATAATATGTTTTAAGGGACTTATGTCTTCTTTGCTAAAGAAAATAATATTACCAACGTGACTAAGATGAGTTATCATAGGACATCTTATTGTAATGGCATAATGTAGTATTTTTTTCTTCATAAAATGTAGTTTTAAAGCTCGAATGAAAGCCTCCATTGCAATAATGAAAAGTAATTGAGAGATTGGGTTACCTAGCTCTAAATACTAACTGGAATTACCTATAAGGGGAACCATTAATTAAGATGGATAACCATAAGCAACTTATGATATTACTAACCAGACCTTAGAACCTAGTTAAGAATTGAAATTTTTCTTAAATTTTAAAGAGAATTTTCCAAGACAAATTTTCAAATGCATTCTTTATATTTAGCTTAATGATGCAATTTCTACCTCTAATTTTCCAATTAAGCGAACTCATAAGTTCTTGAGTAATGTGTACATTATCAATAATCTCTCTTCCTTTTATGAATCTTATTTATTTAGGGAAATAATATTAGGGATGATTGTTTGTAGTCTTTTGGCCAGCAGCTTGCTTAGTATCATTTCAACAAAGTTGCACACATATATTAGTCTAAATTCTTGAAACACTGTAGACTTATGAGTCTTTGGGATAAGCACTAAGTTTGAACTAACAATCCTCTTAAGGATTAGATTGCTAGCAATGAAGTTAGCTACAACATCTAGAACATTTGAAGCTATAATATGACAATATATTGTGAAAGAAAACATCATCGAACCCATAAGGTCTTGATGCACTTTCTTTGTCCAACTAAAAAACTACTTTTCTAACCTTTAACTCCACCTTTTTAATAAAGAAGTGTTTCACTTCCTCTATGATTATCTAAGATATGTTATTTAAACTTTTACATCACAGATAACCTTTTTTTCTCTAATAGAAGATCTTCAAAATACTGTACTACAACAAGTTGTATCTAATCTTGATTAGACACCTTTAAATCATTTGAATCTTTAATCTCATTAATATTGAGTTGTGCTTCTTTATCTTTCACTAATGTTTGAAAGAATTTTATGTTTCCCTCTCCTTCCTTTAACCATTTTTCTCTATCTTTTTGGTTTTAGTGGATTTCTTTCTTATTTAGTTCTTTCATGAGTTGTTGATTTACTTTATTTAAGTTAATCCTATCTTCGTTTATGTAGCTCTCCAAGAACTTTTTTCCCTATACTTTGCCACTTCTACTCTTTTGATAGCTTGAAAGATACCACCAACTATATTTTTATTCCACTATTTTAAGGCATTCTTTTAGTCTTCTCAACTTGAATGCTAAAGCTAACATATCTGATTAATGTGTTAGAATTGCCCAATTATTGTCCATTATGTAAAAGCTTATATGTGTTTTCTATATATTTTGAAATCTAAACTATTTTGCACCAAAGTCCTACTCTTTAGAATGTTGTAGCAAAAAGAGGGCAATAATCAAACTTCATTTTATAGAGGTGCTAAATAATTACAATTGGGTTGAGATCCATTCAGTCTTTGTTTACTAGCATCCTATTTAACCTTTTCTAAACTCATTTTCCTTTTCAATATGCCATCCAGGTAAAAGATGAACTCAAGAAAAGGTCTATTTGGCTACATTGAGTTAAATAATCTATGAATGCATTTGGTGTTGCCTTTAAAGGGGTTGAAGATTCCTTGTATTCATTTATATATGCAATTACATTAAAGTCTCCCCTACTAACCATTGGTCCTTTGGATTTATCATAATCTCTATTAGTCTACTCAACAATGCTCTTCTATGAGCCCTTATACACTCGGAATATACAAATGTATAGTTTGAAGCTAACTAACTTCCATCTCTTACAACAAACAAATGAATACATTAGTCATCCACATGTAAACTATCACAATGGATACTATTATTCTATAGTATCCATATTTTGTTGGATGGATTACCAATAAAGTGAGAACAAAACTAAAAATAGTTATTAGACAAGGTAATTTTCCTTCTTGAACCATTTGTTCAAATAATTCTACTAATGATATGTTATGAATTATGTGCTTAAAGAAGAAAATTGATTTGACATTCAAAGCTCCCTAATATTCCATATGTATTATCCATTTATTAGAGTGTGGTCTACAATTTTTACTATTATTACACTTCTAAAATTTCCTTTTGGATTAGTGTGATGCTTAATGCCTTTCTTGGCTCTCTTTTTTATCTTTTTGTTTACACAGGGGTGAAGTCATCTTGTTCAAGAAAAATTAGTCTTAAATTGATGACTCTTTCATGAAATTCATTACTTAAGTCCTTTAACACTTGAAGGCCTAATATGCTATGGTTTTTTTGTTGTAGGATTGCTTCAAAATCTTTCATTGACCTATTTTTTCTTATCATAATCCTTTGTTCATAATTGTAGGATCTTTAGACAATTTTGTTGACATAATTCTTATCTCATTACCTACCATTTGAATTTACCTTTATCCTTGTCCAAATTCCTCCTTTGCTCAACCAATATAGCCTAATCATAATACTCATGTTCAAATTGAGAAAGGTCCTAAGATTAGGAACCATTCTCCAACTCCCTTGAAAACATGTGACCCTCGATCTTGAATGATGATTTATTCAAAATTTTTCAAGAGTTCTTATTTTCTTTTAGTTGGTCCTTCTGACTAATAAAATGGTCTGGGTTTTCTATGTTTGTTTGTTTATAAATTTTTATTGCAAGAAATTACAAGTTGAAGGAGCATGTCACTATTTGCAACAATAAGTATAATAAAGTGATAAATTATCATCCTAAATGTTTTGCCAAAATATATTAGAAATACTACTTTTCTATTTGATTTATTTTTTTTTAGGTAGTTTTACTAAATCAACTTCCATGAATACTTAAGCATCACCTAGTTGAACTAATCTTAACCACACCTTAAAGGTTGATTATGTTGAAAGCTTTTCTAATGGATTCCATATTAGGTCTCCCATATGAGAATTTTTCTATCACTGTTAGTTTAAAAGATTCATTCGTTTTCTTGATTTCATTTTTCTCAGAAATGATTTATGATTCCCTTTTATAAATGAACAATGACTTAAGTTTGATTAGTAATCACACAATTGGACCACCCAACATCTCAATAAATGAGAGATTAAGGGAAGGTGTTCCCCTGTGCCCATTATTACACACAATCAATCAACAAGAAGGAATAACTAGCAGATGTTAAGTTGTGAACGTTCTTGTGTAAAAGATTCATGTTGTGATCAGTTGATGAAGCAAAAGATATTAATCCCTTTTGATATGTTTCATTATTTTAAGCTAATTGATGTCTAACATCCTTGTTGGATCTAACACCTGACTCTATTAGAGATTATTTCTGAACATTCAACACTTTTCTTCTAGCAATTGTTCCATCATCTGATGTTCTACCACAATCACCCATCGCATTGTTGCTAATGTCCCATCATATGTTTTGGAGAGTAGGTTAATCGTCTAACAATGGTTAAAGTTTTCTCTTAAAATGTTATTAGTTCTATTAAGTATTAGCTAATTATTAAAAGCTTTGAGCACCTTTTTTTCCAAAATTGAGATACAAATTTAAAACCTTTAAAAATAATCACTTTTGATGCTCCATGTGATAATGCAATCTATTGAACATACAATAGAGCTAACTCTTCTAAAAAAAGCTATTCTAATATTTAAGAAATGTGTAAACATAATCAACCAATCTACAACTACCTATACAAAATTATATCATGTAGTAGTCTTAAGTGGTCTAAAAATAAATTCCATAACCACACATTTCCATTTTTATCAGAGTTTAACATGATTCTCACAATCAACTTCACTCAAATTTCATGGCTTTTTAAATAAATCTTGTTAATTGGAATGCTATCTAAGAAATTTCTTACATAAACTTTCAATAATATCCAATTAAACTCAAGAAACTTTGAATTTCTAAAATAAAAATAGGTCTAGTACAATTCACAATAGTAGAAATTTTTTGTGGGTCAATTGATTTCCGTACTACACTAATCACATATCTTAGAAATATTACCTATGACAACAAAATTTCACATTTAGAAATTTTTGCATATAGTAGATACTTAGAATTTGTAATATAATATATGAGTATAGAATATGATCTCCTAGAGATTTAAAATATACAAAAATATTATCAATAAAAAAGATTAAAAATTGGTCAAAATTTTCTTTAAAATTTTATTCATTAAGTCAATAAAAGCTATAGGTATGTTACTAAGGTCAAAAGGTAACATCAAAAACTTGTAATGCCTATAATGAGTTCTGAAAGTAGTCTTAACTATTATTTGATTATTTAATTTTCAACTGACGATATCTAGATCTCAAATCAATCTTAAAAAATATTTCTAACTATTGAAATAAATCACCAATTGGTGTCAATAGACATTTGTTCTTAATAATCAACTTATTCAATTCATTTTATGCACATTGATAAATCATTATCTTTCTTTTTAACAAAGAGGATAAGTGCTTCATATGGAGACTTATTGGAGGGAATAAGCCCCATGTCTAGTAATTCTTGAATTTGAGGTTTCATCTCTACTAATTCTATAAACGTTATCTTATTTGGAGCTGTGGATGTATATTCAACTCTAGGTATTCCTTAGATTTCAAACTCAATCTCCTTATCAGAAAGAGATCATGTAACCATTTTAAGAATAAATCCAAATACTTACAAATCTTTGTTTGATCTTATGGTCCACAAATTTTTTTTATTAATAGATACAATAGATAACAAAAATTCCACACTATCTATTACACATCTTAGATTAGCTAGTCTATATAGAACCTTTGTAAGCTTTAGGCCAACCTAAGGTATGTCCTTTCTTCTAGTTGATTATTTGAAATTTAAATATTTAATCAACCATTTAAAATATAAATTATTTTAATTGAATTCTTAGTATATTTATAAAAAAATTTAAAAATTAAATCATGATTATAAAATTTAAGTGGTTTGGATATAAGGCTAGATTTAATCATTCATATCTTTAGTCATGATGTATACATGAATTCTCCTTGATGCTTAAAGAATAAGATTGAGGACTACCTATATAAAAGAATTAAAATTTAAACCTTCTTAATTCCATCAAGATTTAAAATTGGATTAAGTATATCTATAACCTAGATTATCCTAATCATCATATCTATAAGGGATATGGTTGATCTTGTTATATAAAGTGATAAGAGATGGTTTTTGAAAGTTTTTAAAAAAACCTAGCCATAAGGTTAAGGAGAGAAAATTAAGAGCAAAAGAAGTAATCGTAGTAGAGGAGAGCAAGGAAGAGGAAGAGGAAACCTAAGAGCTTGGAAGAGAAGAATCTCAATTCCTTGGTTAAGTCCTCTATTCACTTCAAGATAGGATGACCCTTAAGCTATATAATTAAATTAGCTACATATTCATTGTTAAAACCAAGTATTTTGATGTATATGCATGCTTCTAGTGCTAAGTTTTTCGTAAGAAATTGTTGGTATGAACATAAAAGGAAGCCAAGATTATTTAAGAGAATGACATGATTTTGTTTGTCATGGCCTATTTCATGCTCAGATGAGTCTTACCATGCTTAAATTCATGTCTTGTTGAGATATATCTTAAATTTTTACATGTTGAACATTGCATTTATATTTCTTGTGAAAATACAAATAGCTAAGTCTAGATGCTCTAACCTTATGCCTTATTGAGATTAGGCCCATGATGAAATGAATGCTTCCATAACTAAGATCATGTTTTGATAAAATAATTTACAAAGATTTATTAAGGTCAACATTACAATTATATTTTATGTTGAAACAAGGACTATCATAGACTTGTGCTAACCATGATTGAGCAATGATTTGATGATGTAATTTTGAATAACATAACTTAGCAATAATTTTTAATTTTTTCTATGAAACACAATCATGCATATATGCAAATTTTCCTTGCAAAATTTCAAACCTATATGTTGATTTTTATGACCAAGAGAGGCTTGTATCCATAAGTAAGCCTTGGGCTAAGTGATTACGCTTAACCAAGGGCTTTGGATGCATTAATGAGACCATGAAGCACTATAGATGACTTTTAGGACAAATCATGCTCTCAAGTTCCTTGTGGAGAGGCTTAAGAATCTTGTCATTGGCTTTTAAGAAGGCTAAGGTTGAGTGAGGTTCTCAAGTAGGCTTAGCAAGAGGATATGGGTTCAACAAAGTATGATTTTAGGCTTTATGATATGTAGAATTATCTAATAAGGTTTGGTAACCTTAGGTTAGATCTTAAGGCTAATTGAAACTAATAAAAGAACATAGAGTTTATAATTTAAATATATAGGATTTGAAATCTAAATACTATAGGATTTGAAAGTTAAAAATTCTATGGTTTGTAATTTAAAGGTCTTAAGATTTGAAATTTAGACATGCTAGGGTTTGAAATTTAAAGACCTTGCATTTAAAATTCAAAAGCTTAAGGTTTCAAATTTGGAAGCCTTAGGATTTGAAATTTATAGTTACTAGGGTTTGAAATTTTAAGTTAGTTAGGGCGAAAGGTAACTCTAAGAAGAGAGGTCTAGAGTGAGAAGCCTTGTGATAAACTATGGAAGAGAATGATGATGATTTGAAGTTGTGAATTGTGAGAATGCTTATGATTTTATATGGTATGTAATATGACTTAAGGTTATAATTAAGAGCTAAAACCACCTGGTAAGACTCTCGAGTTAAACCGTAGATGAGATTAGGGTTGAGAGAGAGCTAATGGTTCTTATATATTTTGTCTAAACATTTGGTCTGGCTTAGAATAAGGGTAAGACCATGAGTTGTCCCTTTAAGACTCTTAAGCCATAGGTTGGAAACCCTAAATAATGGTTTGGGTTTGAGAGTGGTATAAGAGAAACTTTGGAAAGAGGCCAATGGCTCAAGTTAGCTTGATGGGCATGCAAAGTCATTGATAAGACTCAAGTGAACTTAGGTTTAAAAAGATATGACTTGAATGAGAGCCAAAGAACAAATTAAACTTATATAGTAAGTCTAAGGTTAAAGTCAGGTCCCTAGTTTTAAGGAAGAAGTTTATATGGAGCCTTAAATAAGGTTAAAGAAACCTAATAAGGAGACTAAATACTAAATACTAATTAGGGTTAATGGCTAATCATTGATGAGGAATTTGGAAAGTTATGATAATATTAGATAAGACATTTAAGATTTAGAAAAACTCTAAGGTATCTTAGATAAGAAAATAAGATTTTGAAGAAACCCTAAAGTATCATAAATAGTTAATTAAGGTTTAAAAGAAACACTAAGATACCTTAAATAAGATTAAAATTTTGAAAAAACCCTAAAATGCTCAGATTAGATACCCAAATAGACTAGTTAAAGTTTGGAGGATATTCTACAACACTCAAATTGATTGATTAAAATATACAATATCCCAAACATGCCAATAAGTAGTACTAACCCTAGGTCAAATTTCAGATAAGTTGATATGGACCCAGATGCAGTTAGGGTTATGTTATATAGGCCATATTGGATTCAAAATAAAGAATAAGATACTTTTAGCTATGCTTGGAGAAAAAGGGGTGCTTGGAGTGGTGCCCAAGGAGAAATGATAAATTAAAAAAGAATTAGACAAGAGAATCTTAACAATATTTATGTATGATTCCTAGAGTTAGGAAGCACAAGATAATGATGCAAGGGACTTTAAAGTAAAGACTCCCAAAAAAATATAGACTATCAGATCATTTAGAACAACCCAAAGAACTATAGATGTTTTTAGATTATTTAGGACATCTTGAAGGAGTGTGGACGTGTCAAATTTTGCAATTGTACTTCAAAAGAACCACAGAGTTTTGGTTGATTTTGAGGACATCCCAAAAGATTGTGACTATGTTTGTTTATGTGAAGGACGTGTAATAGACCATTGGTTGGATATTAGTCACTAGAACAATTACATAATAGAATCATGATGTTCTAGGAATTAGAGGAGTCTTGATAGTTTATGATGAGCTAAGGTTCTCTAAGTTATGTTAAGAGACAAGTGACTAGTGTATCTTTACTATGTTGTATCCCAGTTTATGATTAACTCATTTTAATAGGCGAGTCCCCTCTACATGACATTACAAATCAAATTTTACATTTTGCCTAGTTATATTGTATATGACTACTATTTATTTTATAGGATATCTTGAGGATTTCCTATTGAGCTCCTTAGCTTACCACCCTTACCATTACATAAAGGTTCAATAAGAAATCCTTTAATGCAAGTACCCAACTCTTTGAATTTTAAGGGTTGCTAGGCATGTGATTATTAATAGTTTGGGCATCCATCATTTCATTTGCTGAATTATTTAGTCTATAATGGACATGTTTTATTTGTGTTAAAGATAATTATATCTGTTGATTATTATAGATTAGAATTGAAATTATTAGACCTTATTAGATTATTATAATAGATGATTGAGTGTGAAACCCAAGTATGGAATATTAAAGCTACATACAAAGTATTCCAACAAAGTTCATTTTACTTAGAGAATATCCAAAATTCAAACCAAAATCAATAAAATTCATTGTAAATATGGGTTCAATACAAGTGCATAAACAATAAATTTAGTAAAAACAATATTCTAAAAATGATCTAATTATGCTTGTTGAAAGAAAGTATGAAACAATATAATGGAATGTGAAAACATTGAGATAAATGTGAAATGCAATTTATTTGTAGAAAATATAGTTAACATACACTTGAAAACATAAAAGTACATTTTTTGGAGCAGAAGTACACTTGGGCTAAAAATATGTTTTGATAAGCAAAATATACTATAATTAATTATGTTTTTAATTTTTAAATAATTAAGCTTGATAATTCATTTAAAAAACATGAATTTTTACCTACACTTTTAGAAATATAATATTTAACAATTATGACAAAAATTTAAAATTTAATCTTGAAATATATGATATAAGGCTTAGATTGTTAAGTTAACATTTTTAAAAGTTCATCCAATCAACTTAAGTATGTAAATCATTAAAATGCAGTTCAAATCAAGTGGGATTAATGCCATATATTATAAAAATATTTGAAATAAATCTGATATCTTGAATTGTAGGATAAATTATGAATATGACAAAACATTCATGTGTGCACTATACGTGATACCTTAAGGCAATTTATAAACCTGAGTGAGATGATATTTAATTGAATCTAATCATTCTTTTCTTTGAGCTCATTACATTAATTTTCTAAAGAATGAACATATTATTCTTATTTGTTAGATTTCACTTTAAACTTTATATACATATTGACCAATTTCTTTTGCTCAACTAGAAGGTCATTAAAACTAACTGATAAAACATCATCACATCCATTTGATGAAACAATATTAAAGCTAGACTTACTTGATAAGGCTCCAACATTTCACTTTGAAATGCATTGTATCAACTTTTTTATTTTTCGCTATTCCTTCTTCTTGTTGTTCTTCACCTTCTTCTTATCTTCATTAAAAACATGGGACTAGTTTTCACTATGCAAAATATATAGATCCTACATTGCTTCAAACCAAGTTGTTAAGGTAGAAATTTTTATGCTACTTTATTGAGACAAAGCATAAGACAAGTAAGTTTGTCCTCTTACATTCAATTAAATCAATATTTTTGTTATGTCACTCTCCTATCTTGAAGGATAGTACAAGGATGAACAAAGATATCTCATAAATTATAATCATTTTTTTAATAAAATTTTAAATTCATTTTTTAGATAGAATAGCAGTGTTCATCTACAAACAAAGATGGACAATCCATTGAATTAAAGAAAATGAAAGTAATTCACACACTATAAGAGCAAGTTATGGATTTTATCTTAGAAAGTTTTTCTCTTAATTGAACTCTTCTTTAATACTGATTGAAGGAAACTTTGTTATACACAAGAAGGGAAGTGAATTATGAATATTTAATTTTTTTTATAAAAATAATGATTAATTTCTTCAATTTCAAGGTTAGGCCATTAATATTATAACAAATTTATTATTATTTATTCAAAGATTAACACAATTCAACCAAATAGTTTTTAAAATACTTTGTTATTGATTAAGAAGCAAGTGAAAATATGTAAGTGTAAATAATAAATCATACTAAGATTTGAAATGGTTTAATAAAGCCTCTATCTACATTCACCCATAGTTGATCGAACCGAGCTTCCACTACAAATGCCTTTTGCCCAACCTATGAGTAAGCTACAAAACCCTCAAAGTAGTTGATATATGTAGATCAAACACAAGTTTCACCGAGCTTCCAATAGCATCAGCAACTCTAAGCTTATAGCAATAGCCTAACTAAGGATATACTTAATAATACACCTCAAATAATTACTCGGTTATAATAACTAATAGCATTAATCCTCAATGCAAAACATCACAATAATTAGATATATTAGATGAGATGTTACAAAAAAATTAATGAATGAAAGAATAATATGAATCCAAGTCTAAATGATGTTGTAGTGGAACACAAATTTTTTAGTCATAGTTATAAAGTGCTTGTCAATCAAGTTAAGGTATTATAAATTGAATCATCTCTTATTCATAGATCACTCCTTTTTATATATCATAAGCTTTGGAATAAGTTAAAGCAAATATAATGCCTAGATTTGGTTTTCCAAAAGTGAATAAATTAACTGTTAAAGCTTTCTAGAACACATAGTATTAGTACGTCAAAGATGTCGTGTTAGGATGATAAAGATAGAACTAAGATTGTCTCAATGATAAAGTGATATGTCTAGCATTATTATGCTAAAAATAAATTATTATACAAGTTCAAGACATTCCTCATATTGTATGATGTCACTCTTAGTCTAGTATTTACATTCATATATATAACATACCAAACAATCACACATATTATACTAGTATATAAACATTCATCTTAATAACTTAAATAGATCGTACATGTTTGATGTTTGATAGTGGATCATCATCATACGATATTTATTTTCACGAAAAGTTGAGCTCTCAAGAAAATATTGTATGATGTGACCATATAAGAATTTAAGCTTGTACGATCATATTGTAATAAACTTAATTCGACCTGTATAATCGTACATGTCTAATAAGACTATTGTGTGGTACAACATCTTTGTAACAAAACTTGTTTTAGGTACAAGTTTGATGCATTGATCATAGTAGTATGATAATGTAGATAATAACACTTTTGGGGTTGTATGAGTTGATGTTTGTTCTCATATGATACAAAAATTGATTCATATAGTATAATAAACATATTTCTTTCCTAAGTAGTTTAAGTTATCTATGTAAGAAAATAGATAGTACATTTATGATATTTTACTCTATATTATACAATATAGTAGTTAAGATTAAATAAAGTACAATTGCAAATGATGATACAATCAAGTGGCTACAATCATATTGGTACGATACACCAAATGTACATGTCCAAATGTAACTAAACTTTAATATATGAACTGTACTGAGAAAAAATAACTTATCTACACATATGAAAGAGATTTTACAATTACGATGCTGGTAGTAAATAAACTCTCAGAAATAGACTATGCTTATATATTGCTGATATCGTATACAATCAGTTAGAACTTTTAATTCTTTGTTCTGACAATAATTGCAACTACATGATGAAACCATCATATTAATACGATCCAATACTAGATCTCAAAATCAATTGATATTAAGTCAAAACATAAACTAACACATATAATATAATATATCATATTTTGCAGTCATAAAGTAGTGACAAAATGGCTTATTTTTATCTTGATTTCATTAAGATTTAAATTGACTCTAGATAATCCAATGTAGCTTTAAAAAATATTATAAACTTGAAATTCTAAGTGATTATAAACCTAAAAATGATTTAGTTAATGCATATATGAATGAATGCAATCTAGATGCACTTAAGCATAAGAGAAAGAGGCTTGACATTACTAACTATAATAATGTTACAAGTGAATGTCTACAAGTAATTTAGCCATGCCACAAAGAGCAAACCTAATCAACCCCAAGATTTGAAGGTTGAGCCAAACATACTTGAGCAAAGGTCTTCTCAATTCATTCCACTCTGATATCTTCATACTTTGCTCCTTACATTCAATTCTTACATTCATTATGTATAAATTTGGGAACTTAAACTATCTTGGGTTCACAAGTGAAAGTGTGTGAATAATGTGATCTTAATTTTTTTTTCATAAGAAATGCTTTCTATAGGAATCCAAACATAATTGTTTGTTTTTAAATTTATAGATTTTCTAAAAGGGTAATCAATAAAAACATGACTTAATATACAATAATAGTTGTATATAAAATTTGGTGGTTCATGTGAATAGTAATCATGTAAAGATGGCATAAAACAATGTGCATGCATGTCATTTATTTTCCTCTTAATAGGTCACATGATTATGTGATGAAGCATGAGCAATTGCATGTGAAGAAGTATTATCCAATTTTATGTTCAAAATATTAAATTCATTATGAATGGTAGCATAGACATTTAATTTTTTTAGTTCAAAAGTCTATCTTTTGTGCATACCATTTTCATTTTTCAAGGTGTTAATATAATAACAAGCTCTAAGGACAAAGATTCAAATTCAAAAAAATTTGATTTGATATTCACTTAAGGAAGATAATTTTAACATGAGAAGTAAGATCTTCATCATACTTTCTTAGTGATTCACACTTCTTTTCTAGGTCAAATATATATTTAGCATACTTTGAACACATTCATTTAAGATGATCATATTTTTCAATAAGCTTATCATGCTTCACAATGAATTCATCATAAGAATTAAATAACTCTTCATTAATAGATGTAAAAGAGCTTATCTTATGACATGAGGAGGTACCTTCATAAATAGTTGTCATTGATGTAATAGAAATCATTGAGTTTTTAGATGATTTTTTCTTCCTTTTTTCTCTTTTATTTTTTAATTTCTCTTTTTTCTCTCTTCAAAAGTTTGAGCTTGCTTTTCATCATATGACTTATCTAGCTCTTACATTACCTCAAGGCAAGTGTTAATCATAAAAATTTTAATACTAATTTCTTCACTTAAAGCACAAAATAGTACATGTAAGCCCCTAGTATTTTGTTGAGATAATTTTATAAATTTATCATCATTTTAAAAAGTGCAAATAAGGACAGCATGCAAGGTTTCAAATAATAGCCATACTTCAAAGTCCACTCTTTTAACAAAAGATTTAAAACTCATTTTCATGTTAACAATCTCCTTCAAATAATAATGGAGAGTCAATGGTTTGAAAATAGCCTTTTCAAAATAAACCTTTAAAGCAAATCAAAATAACAAATAACAACAGTGATATGCATAACGATCTACTCAAGAATGTGACACCTTTTTTGTAAGAATCTTAATCTAAAGTGCTAAGGAGGCATACCAATAAAGAAGTGAATTAGTGTTGCACAAATTAATAAAATACTTTAGGTAACAAAAGAACAATTAAATCCTTTCTTAAAACTTTGCTTTAAAGTATCACACCTCTTATTCAATTCATTGTAGATTATACCAAATAACCATAATGAGTTACTTCTAAAGCTATAATAAAGTAATCAAACAAGCTTGAATAAAAGACAAGGTAACTAAATGCAAAGGAAATAATATTTTTAGATGTTTCGACTTAATCTCAAGCCTATATCCACACAAAAATTATCCATTGAGCACCACTATAATAATTACTTCTTTGCCACAACCACTTGAAGAAATTGAAATACAAGCTAAGGTTTTTCACGAATCAATCAACACCCAAATCCATTCAATATTATCCATTTATGAGCTTAGCCAATCCTCTTTACATTAAGTAGCTTGAAGCTATATAAAGCCAAGATAAAAAATCAAAAAAGTTGGTATAAAGCACAAAGTCACATATATAAATACAAGTACTTAACTATAGATTGAACAATATTATTATCAAAATTTTCAAGAGTTTTATGATTTAATGTGCAAAAATGGAGCAGCTTTTTATTTCTTCAATTCTGAAGCAATCCAATTGATGTTGCTTTGAAATCTCCTTCTCACAAGCTTTCTTCAAAGGATTTTGCAAATTAAAATGCACCTTACTGAACAACTCTCAAAAGGATCTAATGATGGAAACTTGAGTTGTTTAGGCTTAGCAATTCCCTCCTTAATTTTCTTTTTAAACATTTATTTATCAATTCTTTTTATTTTTATCATTATTTGTAGTGTTTCAATGTTTTGGATTGTTTATGGAAGGTTGCAACAACTCTTTTAACGACTAGATAAATAAATTTTTAGGACTAGACTAGTTGTTAAACATTTTTTGTTCTACATGTACTGCCATATATTATGCATGTTTTGAATTATTCATATAGTTCTTCAATAAAAATAACTTGTCATATGATTTTCTCAATTTTTTCAAACCTATGTTATATAGTTTAACCCTAACAAAAATGTACCATATGACATAAATTCATATACCATATAATTTTATCAGGTTTGTATTAATGCAAGTCCTAGTTAAACATAATATTAATATTAAATTAAAGTATCATAAATACTAGCATTATGTACTACATGGTACAATAAATGTCAATTATCTATCATTTATATTCTCACTATTATATTTAGAGGACATGAATATATAGTCTGTTATGGACTAACATATCATCTACTGTCACATATATATTTCAGTTATCTTAACTAAATGGCATGAACCAAGGTATGTTGCTCAACTTAATCTAAACATATCATATGTTGATAATACCATATTGTATGATAATGTAAGGCATCATTTTAATAGTAAGTTGGATAGTCTTATTCCCCCTTCAAATTTCCAAAAATTTATTAAATATATTATACATTGTGAATAACATAGAATATGTTCAGTATAAATTTAACTAGTTTTACACATTGTATTAAACGACATTTCAATTCCTCCCTTCCCGCCTCCTAAAAGATATATCTTTGACTACATCAAACTAATACAGTCGAAGATCATTTTAAGATGAATGAACCTTACTTGGTATGTTCACAAACATGGCTTCTTTGACTTGAATAACTATTGCTCATCATAGTTGAACGATCTACCTACTCTAATAATTAGGCAAATATGTTCAAATATTGCAAGTTGGATAGCATATTACATCAAACTAGTACGGCTCTGATACTAACTTATGAAAAGAGGAGCGACGGGTGCGACGACGGGAGCGACGGGTGCCGAAGATGGGAGTCGGCGAAGGGATTGACGGTGACCAGTGCCTAGTGCCAGTGACGGGAGCTAGTGAAGGAGGCCTGTGTCGGGAGCTTGCGACGTGTGCCAACGCTGGGAGTCTATGACGGGAGCCAGAGACGGGAGCTAGCTCCGGTGACGTTGACCTGTGCCCGTGGTGTGGGCCACACCTGGGTGACTGCACTCCGGTGACGGGGCCGAGAGGTGCTTATTGGGTGGCTCGGCCAGGTGGTGGTGATGGTAGACTGGTGGTGACGATGTGCTCGGAACAGTACGGGTGCGGTGACTCGGTGGGCCGACGTAGCTGATATCCTCAACTGGTGGGGCGGCGCAATCGGTGGTGCGTCACAGCAGAGCGGCAGCGGTGGATAGCACGCAACTGGTAGTGTTCAACGGCTAACGATCGCACATGCGAAGGTCACGTGAAGCTCTCGACCGTTGTAGATTTTTTTCGGATCACGTGGATCCGTGAACTTTGAATTTGAATTTCTGGACCCGGCTACCGCAGGGGTGCAGGGACAGAATTAAATAGCTTGACTATCCTACGGGGCACCACACCGCATCATCCCTGTTCTTGGTTTGTGCCACCTGCAGCCCTTGTTGACGAAAGATGGCGGGAAGTAAGACTCGGAGGAGCAATAGGAAGGCGCGGACTTCTGGGAGCAACTCCCCAGTGAGGGAGAGTCTCTCCTCTACGTCTGGGGGAGGAACAACGCCCGCCGATGGAACTCTCCCTCCTCCCCAAAACTTCGACGCTGAGGGGGACATACTCATGTGCCAGAGGAGCACGCTGGAAGGTGGGGATGATCTGGTGATCGCGGTGGAACAGATGGACACTACTGGTCTGCTCCCTGACTTTTAGGTTCAGGGGGTTGCTGGAGGGGACGCCCTGGAGGGCCGCTCAGTGAAGGCTGCTAGGCGGGAGCTGTAGGACACGACGCACAAGGAGGCGAAGCCCATGGTGAGCAAATTCATTGGAGAAGCAACCAAACCTGTGCACGGGGATGCTGGGAATCGAGCGGCTCTCGCAACTAAAGTCAGCTTCAGAGATGCCCTGACCGTAAACAACAACATCAATAACTACAACAACAGTAGTATGGTGACCTCGTATATGCGGCCATCCAACATCGACGTCAAGGAATGTGCCACGGGAATTCCTGATTACGTTGAGGGTGGCGACGTACTCATGTCATCGAATGCTTGCCAGCGGCTTGTCGAATTTCATAAATTCAATTTGGTTGGCCGAGTCTACGGGAATACACTTTCCTTTCCCGTCATCGCACGGGTGTTGCTCAAGAGATGGGGTCACTACATGAATTTTAAGGTCTTCGACTTGTCCTCCAGCTGTTTTTGCTTGCACTTTGATTCCATCAATGACAGAAACGAGGTTTGGCTATGTAGCACATGGCAGATCGCTGGCCAAGCCATGGGGCTTGATATCTGGACGCACGAGTTTGGACCAAACACTGCAACCGCGATGCGTGCACCGTATGGGTGTGCCTCCCGGGTCTCTCACTCATTTACTGGTACGTTGACAACATATTACAAATTGCTAAGGCGATCGGAGAACCCTTCCTCCTTGATGGTTGGACTGCCGAAATGGAACGTTCTTCCTACGCTCGGGTGTGCGTCCGGACGGATCTTTCGAAGCCGTTGAAGCCGAGCATATGGCTCAATGGAGAATTTGGGAGAACTTATCAGGGTTTTTAGTATGAGGGGCTGCCGCAGATCTGCTTCACATGCGGCCATGTTGGTGACCTAGCGAGCCACTGTAACACGCAAAAGGAGGCGGGGCTTGCCCGCTCTGGCTCCCCTTCATCTACTGATGCGGGTCGTAATGGGCTGACAGTGGCGGGGACACATCCTTTGGTGATGGCAAACCTACAGAGGCGGGTGGCACCAGTGGCCTCCAGAAGCGGGAGGAGAACACACGAATTATAGATGGAGAGGCACGTGGGCTGGGGCCATAGATGCTCGTCCAACCACGACGCAGGAGACAGGGCACTGCTGACCACAAAGGCTCGGCTGCCTCCCCGAAAGGATGCCAGCTGCAGAATTCGTGGTCGGGATACTGCAAGCATGTCCCACGGTATCAGAAGCCCATCCACGGACCGTGGCAGAAGCAGAGCAAAGAAGACTCCGCAACCTGGGGGCTGCGAGGATCGGATACAGACAAGCTCGGGTGGTCATCCCTTGATGGCTGTGGGCACGGGCCATGCGCCCCATGTAGGAGGGCACAAAGGGAAACTACCCTTGGTGCAGGAGGAACGGGAGGGGGATATACTCACAAGCCTAGATGGGTATGATACTAAATAGGAGACGTTCCCGGGCTGCACTTCGTGGGGCACAGTAGCCATTAATGAAGATGATGGTGGTGGCTCTATGCAGAGGTGATGCATGGTTACATGGGAGCATTGATAACATGGCCTACGTCAATATGCGGCTTACAATTTGGAACATTAGAGGTGTCAAGAAGAGGAAGTCAAAGAGTTACCTGCAAAGGTTGGTTCGCGAGGGAAATGCTGCAGTCGTGGCATTAATGGAGACGAAAGTGTAGAACTTTTCACTACGGGATGCGGACTGGCTCCTCGGAAGGGACTGGGACTTCGTGGCTCACCCTACCGCGGGCATGTTGACTGGCATTATTCTCTTGTGGAAGAACTGGGTTGATCTTACGATCATGACGGCGTGGCACAGACGGTGGCGTGCACGGTTACCCCTCACACTGACTGCATACTTCACTGTTTCTTTGTTTATGGGCCTAAAGACCACCATAAGCACCAGGAGATTTGGGACACCATCCGGCACTCTTCTTGCAGGGACACCCCTCTCATTGTCCTTGGGGACCTCAACCTAGTTATGGCCCAGGAGGAGAAATGTGGCGGGCGAAGATTCATCTATGGCAGGGGTCAGCAAAAACTTGCTGACTTCATGCAAGACCTCCAGCTTGCTGATTTGGGCTTCTCCGACAACCGCTTTACATGATGCAACGGGAAGCAGGGCGGTGCACGAATCCTGGAGCAGTTAGACCGGGTTCTAATGAATTCTGCAGGGATGCTTGCCTTTCCCGAATGTTCTGTGCATCATCTTAGCCGACTCGAGTCGGACCACTGCCCGCTGCTAGTTAACATGAGAGGCAGGAACCCGTGGCCAAACACCAGCAGGCCGCTTTTTGATAGCGTGTGGTTAGACTTCCTACAATCATTCCAGGTGGTGCACCATGCATGGCAAAGACGGGTGGGGGGAAATCACATGGAGGTAGTCATGACCAAGTTCAAGCACTCACTAATGGCACTGCGAAGATGGAGCCAGGAGGAGGTGGGGAACCTTGTTAATCGAAACAGGGAGCTGGAACGAGGTATTGATGAGCTTCAGACAAGGGAGTCTAGGGAGGGTCTTACTGAGGAGGACCATGCGTGGCTCGAGAATATGATCACGGCCTTCCACCACAGCTGCGCACACGAGGAGCAATGGTGGTGGCAGCGGGCCAAAGTGCACTGGGTGCAACTTGGAGACTGCAACATGAGGTTTTTCCATAATGCGGCTACGGCTCGGGCTCTGACGAATCGAATTACACAGCTGAAGGACGACGATGACAAGGTGGCGAACTCTCCCGACAACATCAAACGGGTCATCCTAGATTACTTCGAACGGAAATGGCGGTGCGGGGATCAGGGGGCCTTGCCGCATATTACCTCGCTTTCTGGCATCGTCGGCAATGAGGTGGCATCCAATCTTGGCTGCAGGGTTACTGAAAATGAAATTATGGTGATAATGCTGGGAATCAAGAGGAACAGAGCCTCGGGCATCGACGGGATCACGACGGAGTTCCTGCATGGCTACTGGGCCATCACGCGTAGCAACGTCATCAATGTGGTCCAGGCCTTCTTTGAGGAACAGAGGCTACCGTAGGGCCAGAAGGACACGCTCATTGTCCTTATCTCGAAGAAACAGGGGGCGTGTAAGCCGGAGCACTACCGACCAATCAACCTCTACAACACCATCTACAAGGTGGTGGCGCGCATTCTAGTCGGGAGGCTGAAGCCATTGATGCCGAGCCTCATCTCGCACGAGCAAGCTGCATTCATCCCCGGAGCATCTCTGATAACATCCACATCGCACAGGAAATGGCCGCGAAGATGCGCACCTGCACCACTGCTTCAAGCCTCATGGCTGTGAAGATAGACATGAAGCAGGCCTATGACAGCGTGCGCTGGGACTTCCTGCTCGAGCTTATGAAGGTCATGGGATTCCCTCTCGTCTGGCGTAATTGGATCGCTGCGTGCATCACCTGTCAAAGATTTGGTGTCCTCATCAATGGTTCTCATCTCCCGTGGGTAGTGGCGCAGCGGGGACTACGGCAGGGCTGCCCGCTCTCCCTACCTCTACTTCTTGGCCACTGAGTACCTTTCGAGCTTGGTAAGGGATTATGAGTCAAGGCAGTTGCTTGGGTTAAGGCCTGGGTAGCACGCGCCACGAATTTCGCACCTTTTGTTCGCGGACGATGTGTTGTTGTTTGCTCCTGCCTCCCGCTTGGCTGCGCGCGCTGTCCGCAGTATCATGCTGGCCTTCGGGGAGGCTGCTGGGCTACGGGTCAATCTCGCGAAGTCTAAGGTCTACTTCAGCACTAAGTTTAGTAGGAAGAAATCCAAGCTGATCCTGAGGAAGCTCCGCATGGAACATGGCCGGAC
Organism: Vanilla planifolia; assembly: GCA_023846275.1. Classification (NCBI taxonomy): domain Eukaryota; kingdom Viridiplantae; phylum Streptophyta; class Magnoliopsida; order Asparagales; family Orchidaceae; genus Vanilla; species Vanilla planifolia. The sequence goes on along the minus strand of CM043874.1, from coordinate 24,210,129 downwards.
GTTTACGTACCTTGGTGTTCCCATCGCTGCGAGACGCCTGACTATGGTCGATCTCAATTTCCTTGTCCAAAGAATGGATGCCACGGTGGTCAATTGGCGCATTTGCCTGCTGTCGCTTGCGGGCAGAGCCGCCTTGGCCTCCGCTGTTCTTAGTGCTATTCCCAGCCACGTCCTGAGACATTGTGTGGTGTCGGCGGAGGTCCTTGATGTCATGGAGCGGCGTGTTAGAAGATTCCTCTGGTGCGGGATAAGCTGCACAAACATGATGCATTCACGCCATAGGAATGCATCACCTTGCCGAAGGCCGCTGGCGTGGTCTTCAGGACTTTCGCGTTTGGCATCGGGTTCTCCAAATGAGCAACTGCAAACGCATCCTCAGTCGTGAAGCCAGTCTCTGGGTTGACATCATGAGAAGGAAGTATTCGCTTAGTGATCCGCTGATGAAAGCTCCCTGGAATGCCTCCTCTGTGTGCAAAATGGTGCTGGAGACGATGCCTGTGGCAATTTCATTCTTCGTCTAGTGCATCGACGATAGGCGGACAGTGCGGTTTGCAGAGGACAACTGGCTGTGCGTCCTCCCACTTTGTTGCTGGCCGACTTTAGTCAATATGCACACCCACTGGCCAGCTAGTGTCACTGACTGCATCACGGCTACCGAGGACTGGGATGTGGAAGCTATCCGCATCTGAGCGGGCGAGGAGCTCACTGACAGGATCCTGCACCTTCCGAGAGCTCGGGAGTCTGTCCAGGACGTTCTGCTCCAGACACACACCGAGACGGTATGGGTTGATAGTGGCCGGATTTACACGCAAATTGTCTGCAATGCTGTGAATTCCGGCATGCGTGGTGGCCGATGCCCCACGGAGGTGATGAGGGGAATCTGGAAGATCAAAGCGATGCCAAGGGTTCGCATGTTCTTGTGGAGGGTCGCTGGCGAATTCCTTCCTACGCCGGCATGGTTGGCCCTCAGGGGTTTAAGCCGGGATTCCAGTTGCCAGCTGGGCTGCGTGGCGGAGGAGTCCCTACAACAAGTGTTTTGGGACTACCCGCGTTCCCAGGATCTCTGGGTTGACCGCCAGGCCCGTGGGGCTCTAACCGAGCTCGGCCAGTCCACGGGTGCGGGCACCGGGTCACTGTTCACAGACCGGCTCCTCCGATTTGTGGGCTCGCCCGCTACGCGTTGTGGTGACAGTGCAAGGCATGCTGCCACGTTAGCCACCACCATGTACTACATCTGGACAAGGAGGAACGCGATCAGGCAAACAACCCGGTGCCTCTGCCTTGCTCGTTGCTTCGGACAATCAAGATCGAGGTGAACACTGTACTCAATCGGAATCTCTTCTATTCATCCCTGTCCAACGGGAATCCTGGCAACTCTTCGGACTTGCTTGTAACGCACGGTTGGCTTCCCCCCCCCCCCCCAACAGAATGGATAAAAGTTAATTGCAATGTTGCGGTTGGTGACTCTATTGCCGGTCTTGGCATGGTTGTCAGAGATTGTATGGGAAGGCCACTCTTGGTAGTCGGCAAGAGAATGTTCTCCCAGGCCACTGACATGATGGAGGTTTAGGCTATACTCTTGGCTCTCAACCTGCTAAGGGGATCCCTTCCCCTTTACCGGGCTGTGGAAATTCAAACTGACTCCATGGTGGCACTCCAGGTGGTGCGCAGATGATCTCCCACCCTCCTGTGGAGGTGGTTTTTGCTGAGACTCTTCAGTATGCCAGGGGTCTGGAGGTTGTCCGATTCTCCCATATTCACAGAGAGGGGAACGTTCCTGCTAACTGGGTTGCTCGTGATGCATGCCTCAATGAGTTCGTTTGGGTTTTTGGAGACTCCTTCCCCAAGCCTCTACTCAAACTCATGTTGTCTGACTTCATGTTTGATCCTCCCTGAGGATCCCTCTTGTGACACTTGTATGGTTTTGCCACTTTTGATATAATATATTTATATCCATTTAAAAAAAAAACTAGTACAAATATATTAATATACATCAGATTTGGTGTGATCACTTTAAGATGTTGCCAAGCTCAAATTTATTGGACAATTACGATCACCAAACTGATATGCATGGTGTATCATCCAATTGGAAACAAAACTAGACATTCGCACGTCATCACAATACGCTTTACCTTCACTAATGTACATTGTAAGATCTTCATGTGTGTGACATTTCGTAAGCTAATGTGGGATTTACTATTTAAAAATAATAATATAAAATTAGCTCTTAAGCTAAAAAATTAGTTTTATACTATCATTTTTTAACATATTATAAACATTTTAGTGAATATTTATATAGATTATATCATTTATATTCACAGGATCAAATGAAAATGACTCAACTACTTATTTTCATATTTTACCATTTAAGCTTGACTCTCCTAAATGATATGCATATAAAGTATTTTGTTAACTCCTAGATTAATTAGTAATTTTACTTTTCAATCCTTATATATGTCCTAACAAATAAAATCTTTTAAGAAACGTCTTACACATGGATCTTGAAGGTGGATGAACATCTTCTTTTTGCTTTCTCTTATTTTGTTTTGTTATTGTTAAGGCATCATTCATCTACACCATGACGAGTCATCTTCTTTATCTAAATAGACATATTAGATTGCAAAAAAAGCACTTAAATGATTCATTATAATCAAAACATTATATTGTCTTTAAAATTTATGAAGTTTAGTAGTTACAAATATTGGTAGTTTTTCATCAAAACTTGAGATTTAAATTTATTTGGATTAATTTCAATAAAGACTAGTTTTTAATTAGGAAAAAATTAGTTTTAACTATAAAACCATGTTTTAATAGTTTTTATAACTTTTTCGAAATAGCAAAGAACATCTTCTATTTTGTTAGTTATGCAAATATCTTTTAGCAAAATTGGTTTAAGAATCAAACCTCAATGCATCAAATCTGTCTTTTAAAATTTTTTTTAATAAAATTAATCAAATTTTAAAGGTTTTGAATTCACATGTTTATTTAATTTTAAAAAAATAGTACAATTCCATATTTTTATTGCAACTATTTTAAACCATAGTGTTAATATTTAGTCCTTTACTTAATCCAAGACAAAAAAAACTTTAAACTAAGTTCTTACTTCATAAAATTTGATTGCTTTAGCAAATCGATTTTTTCATCTTAAAATAATTTACAGCAATATCAATTACAAGCTTTTTTATTTAATATATCAAAATCAAACTTTTTTAATTTTAATTTATTTTTAAATAAAACTAATTTAAATTTATATAGTTTATTATTTTTCAAGAATAATAGTAAAATAGATATTTAAACATATATTGTTTTTTCACAATAAAAATAAATTAAATAACTAATCGAAACTAATACCAAAATCAACTAAAACTAGTCTTTCTTCCAAATTAAAAAAAAGGGCACCAAAAATCACAATTAAACACTGAGTATGATCTAATAGAGCTTACGAAGAAACAAAACAATGATTTTAAGGATTGATTGATCATAAAAGTAATAAATTGCATGCTGACAAAATTCAGTTAATGTTTAAAAAAAATGCTATAATATTTAACCGATTTATCCAAAATATTAATTTAAATTTAAAAAAACATTTTTCATCCCTTCATAATGCAAAAAAATATTCTTCAATTTATCGAGATGAAAATATCTTTTTAAAGTTTAAATCAATATCTTTAATAAATTGATTAAGTTTTATAATAAAATCTTTTTTATAAGGCTGAGGAACTGGTTAAGAAAACGATGATTTTGCATAAATTAAAAAAAGATTAGAATTATATTGATAGTTTTGTTTCTTCTTTCAAGGTTATGGTTACCATACATTTAAGGAATATTGTAAATCTAATTATATAAGAATAGAAATGTATGAAAGAAATGACCTCACAGTTTCCACCAATAAATCGAAGAATTAAAGTAGGTATTTAAGGCTATATTGGAATTTATATCATTATAGTTTTCATTTTAAATGCTCAGATATCCTTCATAAAAGTAATTAGTTAGAGTAAATTAATTGAACAAACCAAATAATAAAAGAATCATAATTTTTTACTCTACAATAGTTATTTATCATAACAGTATTGAGAAAAAGATTTTAATAATAAACTTTTTTTTAAAAAAAAAAAGCTGCATTTGTTTATGAATTTTAACACGAGATTTTGAACTCACTTCATTGTATAACTCTCCAAAAGGAACTTCATTTCAACTACAAATGGTGAACCCCAAATGGGATCATTAAGATATTTTTAAATATTAAGAAATATTAAAATATCACTTAATCAATATGATTATTATATTTTTTATTTTACTTAATTATTAAAAAATCAAAACATAATTTTATCTTCATACAATTATTTCATTTCAAATATCAAATTCCTACAACAATTTACCAAACATTACAATATTGCTTTTGTACATTCCAAGTTGCTTACCTCAATGTGTTTTTATTTATTGTATTCCTAACAAAAACACAAACAAATAGAACCAAGCCTATGGTTAAAAACACGACAAATTTAATTTAAAGTTGTAATCAAATATTTGTTATGTATATTTTTTGTGGCTTTAGTCATTGCTTTTGTGGATAATGCTATTTACTATTAGCTATGAAGGAAATTGGGTGCTATGAGCTTTAGAGAGCACAACTTGCTTTGGATGTGTTTTTGGGGTTTCAAACAAATTTAAATCAAACATTAAAGACAATTCAAAATATTTAGAAATCTATGACATTCTTACAAATTATTCCTCAACATTTTATCACATGAATGATCCTTAAACCACCCTAAAAATTATCAACTCAATCTTTCCAAATCTTAGCTTTTAATTATCTAGGATAAACCAATACAATTAATTCATCGCTTACTTACAATGTTAATCAACTTGCGTGATCTATACATTCCCAAGGTGTTACTCATCACATGAATGATCCTCAAACCACTCTAAAGAGTCACATGCCACAAAATGCACTATCATAATCTTTTCAAAATTTAGTTAGTTCCCCAAGATTACCCGAGACAATTATTTCATCATTTGTTATAAGTGATCTTCAAGAATTGCCCTCCACAAATAGGGCAAAGAATTTTTTGAAAGTTTTAGTATTTGCCTACTATCTTAGCAACACCAATTCAAATATAGAGATTCTTCTGATACATTTACTAACCCAAATGATACTTTAATATCCTTGGTGTGACAATAATCCACAAAAGTTATCTTTTAGCGTTGGAGTTTGTTAGGGTTGTGTTAAATTACATACTCGAAGCTAGATCTTCTTTTTTCATTGTGTTTTATTAAGCTTGTAACTTTGCTTTGACTCAAGTTAATTGAGCATTGGATGAAATTAGGTGCTCCATCTTGATGGATTTTCCCACGTACGTTGCAAGTTTTGAGAGATAAGCTAGAATCCTAAACTATTGTGACCCCCCATTGACCAAAACAATTGCTTGTACCATATAGCCAAGGCCTTCCAAAAAAAAAAAAAAAAGATCATTCAAACAAGAAGCCTTTGTGTAGAGTAAAATAAAACTAAACCCTTCAACTTTTTCATATGTGACAGTTGGCTTCAACCATCAATCAGGTTCCTTATCTATACAATATCCCACCAAAGATTTTGTTAATTAAGTCTTTGCTTTGGCAACCTCAACGACAAAGCCAAATTAGACCATTAACATAAGGAATATAATTTAAAAGTTATGTCGTAACATAATTCAAGAAGAAGACCTTCCAATCCATGGCCACTAACCCAACATGAATCTGGACATAACAAACAAAAGGTGAATGCAAGGGGAAGCCACCGTATCAACATTTATGCAGTTGAGTATGGTGTGAGAGGGCACAACTGTAATGGGTCAAGGGTGGCATGAATGGGTACTCCTATAAGATTGTTTAATAATACATTCAAATATGTTTGAAACAAATTTTAGAAAGCACACATGCTTCTAGAATTTAGAAGGATTACATTACCTATTAGATCGACTTATATAGGTTATCCATTCAGTCTCACTTAAAATCATCGTAACATAAAACCTACTAATCACCTTTAACTATTGATCATCTTTATTTAAATTATCCATTTATATCTAAATGAACATAAACGAAAGCAATAATCTAATCTTATGAGAGTTTATCAATCTAAGCTTATATGTAATTGATTTTGTCTAAAATAGACTTCAATTGAATAAACTAGCAAGACCAATTGGAAACCCAACTCAACTAGCATCCAATTTTCCCAAGTTAAATACCATTGGTAATTGACCTTGGCAATGTATAAAAAGCCATATAATTTACCAAACACATTAGAGAAATCATATAATTGACCTTGCCAAAAGCCATGTTTTTTAAGATATAAAGCTCACTAATTTGGCAGATTAAAAATTTTTAAGTTTTAATAAATGACGAAAAAAACTGTTACACATGGTATTGCTTCACATCACCATTCATTTAAAAGCCCAATAATCTACTTGACCTTAATACATGAAGTTAGACCTGCACTTGACCAACTAAAGCGACACTTAACATTCCGATCCTGTAAAGGCAGGATGGATGGCAAACTTATATTTCTGGACAAGGTTTATGGAGATCATACGCTTTGTTTGTTCATGTAGATAAATTATACACACTACAAGTATAAATGGCATTAATTACTTCTACGCTAGAAAAGGAAGCAAGCAGAATGAACAAAGCTGTCTTAACGTGCCCAATTCTTGGTTAAAAAAGAACAGCTACAGAACTCTGCCAAAGGCCATATATAGATCAAGATCCACCAATGCAAGATAAATAAAATCAAACACTTCAATGGATCAAGACCCTCATCTAGATCAAGTGATTGGTAAATAATGGCTGAATTTATTTTCAATACTAACCAACCTTGCATGAAGGGAAGTAAAAGGGCAGCAGCTTATTACCTGTATGACATGCGCAGGAATACAAAAGCAGAAGATATTTGCACACGAATGTCGGCAATATCAACATCATGACCACCTTCAACAAGACCCCATCGATTGACCTGCAAAGAAACCAAATATAATTAACTAGATTTATGTAATCTATAAACCAGAAATCTTAATAATAACAAAAACCTGTAAGTCTTCTTCAAGCCTAATCAGTTCAACAGCTTCCTTGATTCCGAACCTCTCATAGAATATTGCAAGAGGTATAACCAAAGAATGTGAAGCAGCAGCCAATGCATCAATGGCTGCTAACTCGCAATCAGTAGTATTCTTGAGAACATTTTCTACAGCCTTGACAAGGCCATCCTCCTGTTTGCAACCGAAAAAGGTATAGAACACTTTGGGTTTAAACCCAAACTTTGATTGTACCCACTCAAGTATAGGGCCGATTTTCTCTACCTGTTTTTCTGCCAGCCAAGGGAGAAGGTTAGTACACAATGCATCCAAATACATGACAAAAGGATGCCAAAACATGTCAAGAGATCGCATACATACAACATTAAAATAATGCATTAAACAATAATCTGAAAATGCAATTTTAGATGATTATTGATAAGTTTGGTCTCACAGTTGCTAGTTCTGTTTTGAAAAGCACATACTTCAATTCAAAAAAAATGTTAAAAATTGATGCAATCCCTAAGCTAAGAAATAAAATTATTTTTCGGATGGTTGATTGAGGATCTGAATAGCAATTTAGAAATTCAGATTACAACATTAAAAATCCTGATCGCAACCCAAGTTGTGCAGACATATACGAAGAGAAATTGCAGTCTCTAGAAAACAAAATTCTAAGCCAAAAAGATCTTTTGTCTTTCATTCAACAACAATACATAAAGAACATAAACTCTAAAGCAAAATAAAAAGATTAAAACACATCTAAATAACTAAGACACTAAATAGGTCTATAGGTTTCATATATGACCTATTACAACTCAAGTGTACTTCTCTATATTCTTTCCACCCAAAACTTATAAATATCATGTCCCATAAAATAAATAGTTCTATAATTCCATGAATGTGTCTTTTTCTGAAAACCAACCTTATCAACCAAAATTGATGTTCAATGAGTTAAAAAATCTAAATGGCAATCAAAAATATTAATTTAGGGCATTATGACTCCACCTCACTTATAATCTCGACCCGCCATTACTATTAAGCCAAATGCATAAATTTTCAATACAAAATGATAAACTTTAGCAAATTTGAGCTCAATTGTGCCCCCTGAGGAGATTCAATCAAGAAGGAAAACAAAAACAGATACTTCCAAAATTTGATAAAGAATATGACAATATAAAATGATAAACTTTAGCAAATTTGAGCTCAACTATACTCCCAGAGGAGATTCAATCAAGAAGGAAAACAAAAACAGATATTTCCCAAATCTGATAAAGAATATGAAACTAGAAAGTGAAAGTAATTATAAACCCAATCCACTTGATGATGATCTAAACTGACCAACAGCACTAAGACAGGGCGTTAGATCATGCAAATACCACCCAATCAGGAACAACACTCAGATAATATTCTCTCACTCAGTTTTCAAGATTTTGTGACAAGTTTGAAATATAAGTTGATTCCTAAAAGCTTAAAGCCCTGAAATGACCTGAGTAGAATAAGGTGATTTAAAAGAAATTAAAGCTTTAAAGAAAAATGGGTCTTAGGAAATAACAAAACTTAGAAAACCATGTGGACTACAAATGGATATTCACGTTTAAATATAAAGAATATAAGCAAATTGAAAGATACAAGGCCCATTTTGTGGCAAAGGCTTAACTCAAAGATATGGTCTTAAGTATAAAAGATGTTCACTCCAATTGCTAAACTAACCCACACTACTTTCTCTTACATTTAATCTACATTAGCCTCTTCAAAAGCTCGAATTTATGTTTCCCAACAAAAATACATGTTAGACCTCCTAAAAGATAAGGATGATGGGTTCCAAGCAAACTAACACAATAATGGATTCCACAATAAAACTTAACAAACAATGGAGAATGCACCAATTGACAAAAGACAATAGCAATTTATTTATGCATTAATTTATTGTAAAATTATTTTTCTGCACTTCTCAATTATCTACCATGTTAGGTGCGGTATAATGTATTCTTATTTGGAGGATTTGCTTATTATCTCTAGTAATAAAATCTTTGCCATAAACAGGTCATGTAAGTCTTCATTTTAAATCAAGTGAAAAAAGACTTCACAATTCTCCAAATAATATATAGTCTTATAGTGGATTTTCCATAAGTGGCAATTCATATGATCTTCTTCCCATTAGGATTTTCCATTCTTGCAAAAAAATAACCAATAATTTGTTTTTCTAACTATTTTTTGACTTCATATATACATCTAACATCAGATAAAAAACCCAGTGAATTCTATGTTCTATCACTATGGGCCAATCAAAAAATTAGACAATCCAATATATACAGCCAAAATAAACCAATAAAGCTGGCTTATTTTGTTATGATCCAGTTTTAGATTAAACCATTTAATATGCTTAAAAAAAATATCTTCTAATCTTTGAATAAACAATAACCTGAACTACTTGAAATATGATCAAATTGTATAATTTAAATCCAACAGCATCTAATTTGTGTCAATATCAAAATTATTAATTATGTAAAAACAATTTTTAATGTAAAATTATTTTGTAAGACTTGAAATTTGGAACATACAAATTTTAAAATATAATATGAATATGATAAACATTTTGTAATTTAAAATCATTATGCTAATCAAAGGTTCATTATTAGACATCAAATTTGTTTCTTCAAGTTTACAAATAATTCAACTTTTGTGCAAATGTGAGATCATTCATTATGATGAATTTTTACAACATATCCTTGAAAACAACACTTTGTACCTGATTTGCAAATCAGCTGGTGACCTTCAGTCCATTTTCAAGACATATGAGATGTCAAACAGTTCATTCATCTTACATCAAACAATTCACTCATCTAAGGATATTGTCTTTATAAATAAAAGCCTAAAAACACTAGGCAAGACATTCAAAGATTTGTTATCAAAGTAACCCAAGATGTAATTTCTAAGGCTCGTAAGTTTTTCAAATATGTATTTTATCATTATGCAAAATAAATTTTACATAGTTTAAAATTGAGAGGTTAATATAAATTTGAATATAACTAATTAAGCAGTAAATTTTGATTTTTTACACATAATTTTTGAAGCCCTCATTAAATTTGAATTATTTTTTAAAGTTATTAAAAAATAATTAAATAAATAAATTTGAAAGTTTTATTTATTTATTCATTCATTCTTTTCCAATAACTAAACGGCTCCTGAAACTTCCTGACTCGAGTGAAGCGGTGTCCCAACGAGCATCCTTAAGGAGATTTAATTAAGGCGGTTCGGTAGAATCCCATCACCAAAAGGTTATGAAAAGCTAAAGGGGAGACTAAGCTAGGGCAGAAGAAACTAGAAGGATGTGATCAAAGATAGAGGAAAAGCAACGTCGTTGCCATGATTTCGAAGCATGGAAAGGATGAGATCGAGAAAGGTAAGGTTCCACAATGTCTTTTATTCCATCTCCTCATTTCCTGGCATGTATGAAGACCATCCATTTCTTGAAAAGTATTCCTTGTCAAGGACTTGTGAAGGAAAAGAAAATTAAGTTAAGTAGAAAGCAAAGTAGGTAAAGGGAAAATCACTGCTAGTTCTAAGTGGAATTTTTGTTATGACTATTAATATTGTGCAACTACTATTACTAGAATGAGAAATAATGGTGTTATTGGATTTTGATTGTAGTGCTACTAAAGAACTACTAGAAAAGTTTGGTTTTGTCGAAACTGCACCAAATTAAACAATAAAGATCCAAATGAAATGAGCTTTAGTTTCAATTTTTAATTAATAAAGTATTTAGATATAACTTCTTTAAAGAAAGCTATTGTTATATTTATAGCAAGTAAAAAATTGAAAAAATAAAAAAAAATTATTGAACTGTTAACAAAAGTTAGAAAAAAGGTAAAAAAAGGTTATTAGCTAAATATGGTTTCTTTTGTTCCTAGTGTTTGCACATTGTTTTGAATTACAAAGATAATTAAAATAATTGAAAAAAAATATTAAATAATAAAATATGATTAATTTTCTTGTAGAAAATGAAAGGAAAAAGAAAAGACTAGGAAATTGAGAGGTCGCCAAGAACCCTGGTAAGTGAATTCAACTAAATTATAATGTAAGTATGATTAGTTTAATATAGTATAACATCTATTGTGTATAACTACATATTCTAATATATAATGAAATAAAATAAAATAAAAGACAAAAAAAATAAGTACATAACATTATATGAGATAATGATAATAAAGTTAAATATCCTGCTTAAAAAAAAGATAATAAAAAGTGAAATTTTTGTAGACCTATCTTCATGATTCCATGATATATAATGAAATCCAACATATGATGCTAGGTATAATAGACACTGGTTTTATATCAAACCAAGAGATGATATCAGAGACCTTTTTTATCATCATTAACATTTGGTGCAAGATCAATGTACGAAGATGATACATGAATGATATGACTAACTATAATATACTTATGGACAGAAGTCTAGAAATAATGTAATGAAATTTCATACAAAGATGAGATGATATATGATAAGAATACAGAGTGTGGTCGTATGAAAAAATCTGGGCACAAATAAAAATAGAATAAAAAAAAGAGAGAAAAAACTAAAAAAAATGAAAAAAAATATCAATTATAAATATAAATATATGTGCACACTTATGTATCAAGTATATTGCTCATTTCTATTTTAAATTCATTGTGTTGAGTATTATTGATATGTCGTGTTTTTATTTACAGCATTTTGATGTTACATATTTTATGATATTATGTTTTTCATTTATGTAAAATTCATTTGTTTAGCATTATATGTTCACTTTTTTACTTACATTACCGACATATCACAAATTCATAGGGAGAAGATGCATAATGTGGAATATGAGGTTTATAAGTATAGTGTTTTGTACATATTAGTAATGTTTATATGATATCTTTGAGTAGAGCTAGAATAGATATACATGTAATATATTTTGTTATAATTTTAGTAATAAAAATCATTTGAATATAAAGATAATTAATTATTTATTTTTGTCACTTTCGTCTATTGTAATATTGATGTCCTCAAATTATGCTGACATGCTCTGAAGTTACTATATTGTTAGACAGTATTTATAGAAAAAAAATAAGATGTGACACAAGTGGTCTTATAAGACTAATGTTAACTAGTACATAAAGCTTGTGCAAGACTTGGCAAGCAATAGAGCTAAAAAAAGTATAGATGCCAATTATATCTAGATGTTTTTGCGATGGTCTCAGATTTAATTCACAATCAAAAAAGAATTGTTCTATCCACAACATATCTTAAAGAAAGAGTTGCAAATATATTTTGTTCTTCTTTTGTTTTTTGGTAATCTGTTTTCTTTTATTCTTCATATCATTTTCTTGGCATACCCATGCATTAATCTTCCTAATGTTTTCTTGCTATTCTACAAAAGTTTTCATATTCCTCGTTATTGTATGCTTTTAACCACCAGTTGTCATTAATGAGTCAAAATTGATAAGCATGGACTTTTCTGTTGTTGTTGATATTGATTTAGCTTGTACACTATATCAACAATATTGACTTACATTGGAATCTCCATGGCCACTCTCTTAACCCAATCAACATTAAACTTCACCTTGAAGGGGAAAGTCACTTCAGTCACACAAGTGATGTAATAGAAAGTTAAGATCAACTACAACTATATTATGCTCAACTCTACTAAATAAATTGAACACGAATAAATAGGGATCTAAAATAGGCAAACAAAAATAGAAACTGGGAAATTTCAAAGCATTCACAATGCTTATGATGAAAAGAAAATTAATTGATTATTTTTTATCTTAATTAAACAAAGAAACTTTACCAACTAATACAATTAATGCTCTCCACGTCACTTATTAGGAGAATAAAGCAGCAAAACATCCATAAATTTCATGGTGAAACCTTAAAATAAACGGAAGTTTTTCCTCAGTTTGTGCATTGTCCATTTGGCTTGCCAACCAATAAAATAATTAGCTTCAATCTAATGAAGGTATACACTCAACTGGCTTATCTCTGACCCAAAACAAACAGCACTTTCATCAAAAAGATGAAGTAATCTCATTGAAATGAACATATTCAAAATCTAGAAAATTCAAGTTGCAAAATAAAAGAATATAGATTCTGGATTAAAGGCCACAAACTGCAAGCAACTCCTTTTTTAGAAGGATCTCGATCAGGTTTCTTCCCTAACTTGAATCGAATCATCTAACAACCATTTCAAGCATTTTCTGCAGAGCCTTCTAAGGAATATTACTACAATTAAGGGGTCTTTGAAACCCAAGGTATTCTGTAGGAATTTTTCTTTTTCCCAAAATCAAAAAAATAGCACACAAACAATTGTAACTATGGAAGCCTTTTTATCATGCTTTCATAAGGATCTCAGAAAAGGATCACAGATTGTGCTCTCCCACAACAAATACCGATCATTCTATACATATATTAATTACTTTTTCTTTAATATTTTCTAGGATCCTTAGCTTCTGATTTCCCAATTCAAGCATAAACGTTTTATGGTTCATCTTATCATGCTCATAGCAAGCTAATCTAGGAATCTATACAGCCAATTGTTCCATCACCTTCTCAGATGGCCAAGATTCACCATCAATCCATCAAGTAATCTATGTAAAATTATAGCCTTAGTTTTTTGCATGTTGATATTCAGGATGACTAGCCTGCATTGTCTGTCTTATCATGCCTCTTCTTTTGTAAACTGATTCCCTCATATATTAGCTATGCCAACTGCAGTGAACTAATTTGCTGAGCTAGGCATTAAATGTTGGGGCGTATGAACTTGATGGAGATTATATTATAATAAAAAACTAGTCCACTGCATATACAAGTACTTGAATATGTTTCTGTGGATAATCACTTCCATGCAAGCCCAAGGCATGCCTTCAAATTCAATGGAAATTGATGTGGGATATTTCAATTCAGTAAAATAATATCTTAGGCTTTGTTGTGAATGTGTATATATCTTTTGTTCATCAATTTGTATATAGCTTGTTAAACTCGATAAATTGCCTTGTTGTTATAACCATTTTATGATGACATGGTGGATGCATACAGAACTGTCAATAAGGTAAGGAAAAGCCCAATTTATGGAAAATGACCCTAAGAGTCAACAAGGTCCTGCCTTATTAATCAAGAATTTGAATGTTACATGCATGATTTATCTAAGGCAAAAGTTCTAATACTCTGGAAAAAAAAACTATTGATTTGCCACCATAGGCCATGCTGGTTTCCGATCTAGCAAAATCAAGTGAGGTGCTAGGATGTCTTCGTTCAGACTATCTAGTTTTGCCATAGGAATGAATTCTTTGCCTCAGTTCAGCCAGTTTTTCTAGTGGCCCAACAACATATAGATGACTATTCAGTACTGAGATAGAATCACTATTGTTGAATGCGGATGCCAATAAATCAAATGTTATACAAGAAAGGATAGGAACAGAAAATACTGCATTGAAGAGAATATTATAGTAATTCTAATTAAGAAAAGAAATTTATATACACATATATACATACTTAAATTAATAATCTAATATGATTTTTATTTAGCCAAGGATCACATTCGTGTAATTAAGTTCAATCAATTTGATTATTTTGAAGAAAAGTTAACCATTAGATAAACGTGAAACAATAATGGTCATAATACCCATGAAAAAAAGGTTTACTCCAAAACAATTATGATCTAAATTTTATATATTTTATAGCAAACAAGTTCATATATTAGCATTTAATTAAACTACATTAATATTAGACTACCTTAAGTAAAGTGATGATGCCCTTTAAATCTACTTTCTAAATAGAGCGGCAATTGTAACCTAGTTGATAATCTAGCTATCCTTTGCTTTTGTTTTAGTGAGAAAAATTGTTTTCTAGACAGCTGCTCAAAATAACAAAGGACAGGAAATATATACAAAGCAGCATTAACACAACAATCTATTTATTAGGTGTACTTCTTTTCGAGTTAAAAATGCAAATCTGGAGGCCTTTTCTAAATTTTTGTTTGCAAGGGAATAAACAGCAAATGGAAAAACCTCGCTTTAGCAATATTCCACTATAAATACTTAAACATCCTCCTAGAAATTTCCTTGCACCATAAACTACTCAAAGAACTGGATATGTCAATCAGTTTGGGATGTATTCAAACAACAAGCCAAATTTATGGTTCCAGAGCACAAAAGAAAATATATTCTGGCTCTTACTCTTCCATTGAAGTAACTGAACATAGGACTACAAGCTCAATTGGAAGGTTTCGTTGTCAACAATGTAGAGTAGATATACACAAGGCTAATAATAACATCATTATAAATTCCATCTTAGGTTCGCAACAGGAAATTGGCATCAATGCTTAGATGTCAATTTTGTCCCTTAACAAAAGATTCTAAAGTTACTTTTGAGTTCAAATGCAGCCATTAAAGAAATTTCTGAAGCAAAAAGTTTCATGGCTGGAGAACACAAAAACGTTCAAACCCTTTACACCCTAAACCAAATTTCAGCATATATTCTTAGAGAACACTAGAATAACAAGAGGTGGAAACAGAAGTTCCTTAATAAATTTTGATTCAAAGAAAAACATTTATGGGCAAATAGATCATAAAATCATAATACATAAGTCAAGGATTGCCACTGAAGTGGAGATAGGTGCACACGAAAAAGCAAAATCAGCAGTGTATGATATCACTATTCAAAACGCAGTTAAGGAAAATGTAAGATAAAAAGCAAAACAGAAGTTGATTCCATGGTAGCACAAATAATCTAATAAATTTTGTTGTAGATCTGATATTAATCAATATCTTCAAACAATATTGCAGGAAAGATATTCTATTCTATGTAGTGAAATGCCTCAATAAGTTTTGGAAGAGTTGCCAGTATATTCAAACAGCTATCTACATCAAATTATATTTTGGTAACAAATATTAAGTGAATGAAAGAGTATTACCTTGAACTCCTTTATTTATATCAGTATCACCTGGCGACTGGCAAAAAACCAAATCTTGATGAAACTTATTCAACAGATTTTCCATTATCGTTATCCGTGTAAGGGGAACTCTTTCGAGAGCAGTACACGCAAGCTTCATTAAAGGCATTGTGAAAGGCCTGATTCCATCTGCTTGCTACAATACTAAAGAAATGAATGTTAAGGGAAATGTCCTTCGAAAGAAAAGAAACATATTAAAACTCCAAAAAGCAATATGCAAACGATTGGATGAGGAAAAATACAGAAGCAAACCACAAAATCGTGTCCTTAGTTGGTTTGAGGGTTTCATTGGAAGAGGATTCTTGGGATGCATATGCTACTCAATCATAAAATATCTCAAATCCAAAAGCGAAAAAAATGTCATATATATAGATTTTACAACAATACATTTTCAAATAATTAACAAATAACTCATTAGAGATAGATCACAAAAAAGCAGAAGTTTGGATATTAGATAAAAAGATATCATTTAATCATTAGCTTGGAGATGAGCTACAGCCACGAGAACAACCTAAGTTGGATCATTCACCATGGAATACCCATTCTAGGAATATAGATGAACAAATTGTGAATTTATTAGCCTTTAGAGAGCTTTCAATTTTTCATGTAGAGAAAAATAAGGGACAAAATATTATGATAATCAAGAATAAAATAGACAAGAAAAAGTGTAAGAAACCTAGAAAAAAACTAAGCAAAAGATCGGGAGATTAGTAGGTGTCCGATAATTAATTAACGAAAAGAAGCAATGATTTGTAGGATAGTGCTCAAATCTATCACCAGTACAATCGATTAACTAAGGCTAAATAAATCTGCCCAAATCAACTCGACTGAAAGCCAAACAAGGGGGGCAAGATTTTCCAAAACAATTGTTCAAGAAAATTTAGATAATATTACAAACATTTAATGTAGGTGAAATCAAGAAACACATAATAAGAAAGAACACAAACTTATTGTGGTTTGACTCTAGACCAGCCGAGACATCCACACCCAAGCTCCCCCTTCAAGCATTTCACCATACAAGGTTGTTTAAACAAGATCAAGCTTAATCTTATACAAGCAACAAGAAAGCAAGTTTTTTTATTGCTCAAGGCTTTGAACTTGTAAACAATCAACAACACAGCAAATTCACTAAGGCTAGAAGCCAACCTGCTCACTCCTTTAAGGGAGCACAAGCACAATCCTAATGTAGTAAATACAATGAGTAGGGTACAGGCCAAGAGGCCAACACAAGTAAGAAGACTTAATGTAAAAGATATTGCACTGAAAGCTCTATGCAAGCAATTAAAAGGCCATGCAAAGTATATTCTTTGAGTTTCACTATGTATTTTGCTTGAAGAACTAAAGGAAAACTTTACCATGCGAAACATTAAAAAAAAATGCACAAGTGAGGAAGTTGACAAAGAGAAGTAAAGAGTAACACTTTCAAGCCTCTTCACAAATCTTAAGAACCAAGCCAAGAAAGTTCTCTTTTCAAAAAAAAAATTCAAAAATGGAACTTATAAGAATAAAACAGGTTGTGCAGTTGAAGTTACCTAGGTGAGGAAAGTTTAGAACCATGGCATTCTATGGGTTTTGCATAGAAAAGCATCCACGTGGCAAGCATCGATGACAAAATGCTCAAGTTTAGACCCTCAAGACCCAAATGATCAAGGCTTAACCCTCAAAACCCAGGTGCTCACGGTCAAACCTTTGACAACCAAGCGTTCAAGGCCAAACTGTCGAGACCCTACCCCTCATGCCAAGCCCTTGAGGCTCAGTCACTCAATTCCAGACCCACATGCTCAAATCAAGACTATCAATGTTCAACCACTTGAGGTCAACTCTGTGAAAGTTACATTAGCAAAAGTTCAACTCGCACATGTAGGTTGATTTAACGGTGGGCTTATGCCTCGAGCTACCATTGTACATCAACATCATATCCTAACACAAAATCAAGGGTAGTTGCCACGTGTGATGCCATCCTTTGCCCATATGTTGTCCAAAAAATCAATAGTCATTGTCATTGACAATACCATCCTTTCTCTATATCGAGTACCAAAATCAGAAGTTGTTGTCACACACATAAGGAGATAAAACAAGAATGGTGAGATCAAGCTGCCTTGGGCCCATAGTCTAGCTCCGCTATAAATAGACCCCTGAAATCCTTTTGAGGACAACTCATTCAACACTCTCGAAGCCAATTTGCACACTCAAAGGTGAGATCCTTCCTAAAGAGATTTCCTTAGTTTTTTTCTAGGAGTTTGAACATTTAACACACCCCTAAAATCTAGCCTTTCTTCTTCTCTTTCTCTCATTTATCTCGATTGTATTGTTTGAACAACGTCAATATTCAAATCTCTTGCTTCCCTTTCCTTTTCCTCAACTATATCACCCATACTCTTGGATCAAGAGGCAATAAATTAAAAGTCCTTTTGGTCTTCGCATTTTCCTTCTCTTAACCCTCAAGTTGAAGCCTTGCTCTTAAGACAAGTGAACTCACACATCGCCATCAATCTCGAGCCATTCTCTCAGACAATTCACCTAAGAAGTTGCAACAGAAACTTCTTCAATATACAATTGTTGGCACTAAATTCAAAAATATCCATCACTATCAATTTCTTCTAAGAAACATCTTCAATAAAAAACCCTTTTTCACTTAAAAGATATATCACCTTTTATTGGATTCCAAAACACCCATGTAGCATGGAAGTAGCCCATATTCATAGTTCCTCTCCCCAAAACTAAAACAAGTTGATAAGAGTCTGGACCCTAATTGGCTTAATTTAAAGAGGAAAATATGGCATAATAAAAAAGTTATTTGTTCACAAGTTTAAAAACGCAAGTTATGTCCCCTTGTTAACTTTTTTTACAAATTCTTATAGGTAGCACTATATTACAACATAAATGATGATATAAAAAATTTGAAAACCAAATGAATATGCAAAAGTTCTGAAAATTAAATACCAACCATCAATCTAAAAAACAATCAAGTGGCAAGCATCAACACAAGGTGCTTAAGATCTGACCTCGAGACCCAGTCGCTGGAGATTGGACCCTAAGACCAACGTCCACGAGGCCAAACCCTCGAGACCTACACACTTAAAATCAAAACCTTGAGACCCAGGAGTTCAAAATGGAACCTTCGAGATCCTAAAGCTTGAAGCTATAACTTAAAGATCCATGCTAAACCCTCAAGGCCCCAGCACTCAAGACCAGACCTTTGAGATCCAAGCACTCGAGGTAGAGCCCTCAGAAACCCACCTCTCATTCAAATCAAGGCCATGGATTCTTGGTTACTCGAATCAAGACTCTTAAAGCTCAACCACTTGAGGTCAACTCCGCAAGGTCTACTCATGTCAACAATGTTCAGCTCTTACGTGTGAGATGATTTATTGGCAAGACTATTCCTCAACTTAGCAACTATACATCATAGCCAAATCCTGCCTCAAAATTAAGGGACGTCATACACAATACCATTCAGCTCTAAAATCTGGAACCACTGTCTCACATGAAATGAGATAAATCAAGATGATGCAAAACAAGGAATGGTAATTAAGCATTAATATAAAAAACATGAAATACATGAAAAGCAAGTGTAATTTGGGTCAAAATTTAAAAATAAAATATCTACCATATCATATGAATAATGACAAAGAAAGCCAATCATGATCCAAAAGGAGCTAACATTAAACAAATTAACATCCAAGCAACCAAGGGCAATAAAGGTCCAATACTTTTCACATTAAAATTAACCAAGTAAAATTGTTATATATTTATGGAATCCAAGAGTTAATCCTTGAGAAGTGAAAGGTAACTGATTATATCTACTTTTGACCATGAAAAGCTAATAATACACTACTAACTTAAAATCAACCTTGGCTTTTATACTCTCTTGATCATCACAATAAATGAAAAACTACAATGCTAACCTCTAATACAAATAATAGAAAAGAGAATGCTCTGATGCCAACCAATGAAGGACAACTTTAGCTCTAATACCAAATCATATAGTTAAAGGGATCAAGAGGAGTCAGTCTAAAAAGTTGAAGGACCAAACCCCGACAATGGTCATTTTGCAAAGTTCTAATTGACACATAGAGTGGTGCAAGAGGTTCGATTTACAGTGTAGAATTAGTAAAAAGGCAATAATGCAAAACATGAGAGACTACTATAGTGGACGTGTGTAGGATGTGTAATGTAAGAAGGTGTTGTTTAAGCATTTGTGTGAGAAATGAACAGCTTGAATGAGCATTGTTCAAGCAGGTAGACATAGGTTGGCTGAGTGGTACAAAGTTGTAGTTGCAATTGCAACAATACCCGACAATGAGAATGTAAGAAAATTTTCAAAAGACATAAAGAGGAAGGAATGTAAGTAATAAATAAATAATGTTGATGGAGAATGGTGTAAATGGAAAGAGAAAGGGTAAAAAAGAGAAAAAGAAGATAAATGTAGAAGATAAAATATCATCCACTAAAGTAAACACAAAGAGAAAACTATTAAGCCCCTCCACTCAAGCCATTAAGTAATAATAAAACTAATTCAAAAGCCAAATAAAAATTCTTTCTATTCAATATTTTAAATATACAAGTCTATTCATTATATTAATAATATCTTAAAAGTCTTAAAACTAGATATAACCAACTACTTATTTGACTTTCTAATAAGTGACTATTAAATTCCACCAACTATATAACAATTATAGAAATTTTATTTTAATATAAAAAATATTAACCTATTATTATCCTTATTTGTTTAAATGTTACTTTTTTAGTTGGCCCAAAACTAATTCCCTTTCAATCATGCCTAACTCTCTTTGTAATAATTCATGTGATGAGCCTATAACAAACCTTTTGTTCTTGAATATTTTACACAAATTATACTTGCTTTTTACATTCATATTCAATTACCACTTCTTGTCTTACATCACAAGGACAGTGAGATTTAGCTATCCTAGGCCCACACTATAGCACAACCATAAATGAACCACTAAAGTCCAATGGAGAACAACTCATTCAGCATGCCTAGGGCAAATTTGCACACAAGATGTATGATCCTTTTTAGAAAAATTGCCTTAGTATTCTTCCAAGGTTCTTCTCTTCTCCCTTGGTGATCCTCAGCCTATAATGAATCGAGCTCTCTCTCTCCAACTCTATAATCCATTCGTTAAATTCTCAACTAAATAAGCTTCTATTAATCCCCTTGAATCCAAATTCTACGTCAACATAATGCTAGTTGGATGGTCGAAACAAATGAAACTAAGGTCATTAATGGTTATCTTTTTACTTTTGTGGCAATGCAATGTCATGTAAATCCACTAAATAAAGTTTTATTTTTAAATATATTATAAAAGCATAATTTATTGTTATTGATCTTGTACTACTAAAGCTAAATTGATTGAAAGTATATTATCATGTTTATCATTTATTAAAAAAACGTGCTTCTTAGTTTGATTAATTGTAATAACCAAACTATTATATAGAAAGCAAAGATTTCAAAGTGTAATGATAAAAAGAGATAGCTGAGAATAAGGTATCATTCTTTGTATGAATTTCATAGAAGTGACATTGTTACTAATCATTTTATTTTCTCTAAGAACAATATCATAAATCCATTAAAAAAAGCTTTCGCAAAGAATGTTATACTAAGATCATTGAAGGGGATAGTTTAAAAGCATTCAAATGATCATCATACGATACCCAAGCTTGAAATTGGAAATCCAATGACCAAAGTTCCAATGTGGTAACAATGAAGCTCATCAAATGACAAGAGCATGAATTCAAATAATCATGTACACCATCCCTATATAAACATGTGCTAAGTTGCAATGAAAGAGAGGATGAGTCATAGCTCTTAATGAGATCAAAGGCATAGTGTTCAAGAAATTATAATTACAGTGTATCTTGGAGATCTCAACTAGATAAGTGTTCCAATATAAGGCCATTGCTATGATATCTTGGCCAGACCTTAAAACACTTATTAATCGAGAAGAAGGTACATGGCCTTTAAATAGACCTTTGATTGTAATTTGTAGTTAGTCTCATATCATGTATGTATGAATTAAGACAAAACTATAAATACTTAGCTCAAAACTTCAATTACTATAGATATTAATATTACTAAATTTGGTTATAATAAATAAAGATTCAAATTCAAAAGAGACATAAATCAAATATGATAAAAGTTACTCAAACCTTTTTTATTAATACCTTTTATTCTATGCATTATTTTACTAGATTTTGAACCAAGAGAATAATATTTTATTTCAAAAAAGATAAAAATAATAATATTTTAAAATTGATTAATCACCAAAATGAATGGGGTGTTTTCTTTTCATACAAAAAGATGCATTTCCCTTTTATCATTTAAAATATTAAAATTTTAATTTTATAGTAAATGAATCTAATTTTTCATTTGGTTAACTGAAAAAGTATTTTTCAATTCAAATTTTAGACAACCAAACATAAATGATTGGTTCAAAATTATATCAATCATTTGTAGTGCACAAATGATCAAGGCAAAGGAATGGGCCATATCTCGAGAGATAGAAGAGAGAGTTGCAAATAGATGCACCCAACGCTAAATCTATTCTAATAGAGTTATGGCCATGCCTCTCACCTAGTTTATTTGTATCTCGTTTTCTTTATCTTAATTACTTATTTTTTGATGTTCACAACTAAAGTTTGATTTAATTATTTCATCTTCATTTAATAAGTTTGTAATGATTAAAGAAATCAATAATTCATGGAACAAAGCCAACTTGCAATCGTTTTTACTCCCCATCCGCCAAGAGAGAAATCTAGAAAGCAGGATGAAACGGAGATCGCTAAACAATGACCTTCAATAAAATTAACAAAATGAATCAAATAGATAGCCACGGAAACGGCAGGCGGACCTGGTACTCCCACTCGGCAGCGATGGCCTTTGCGAGGGCATGGTTCGGGAGCTTAAGCGGGCGTTTTGAAGGGGTCTTGAGGGTCCGGTAATCAAGCATCACCGTCCAACCGTTTCCATCGTCCGCCAACCGAGTGGTTACCTCCTTGTAGAAGCGTTTCCCGACCACTGAACCCGTCATGAATGACATCGGCATCGTCACTGATTCTTCATCCCTGGTCAGCGACGATAAAGACGTCGAGGAGTTCGCTCGCTTCAAATATATCCTATCGTCCTTCTCAACCGGCTCTTCCTCTTGTGCAGAAGATAAGGAAGGAGAGAAAGACGAGGCACTGGCGGCCACGGTTGATGAAAGCCGCCGTGCAGCGGAGTGAAATAGAGATCGCCTGAGGGAAATGAGATTCATCAGCTGCTTCAACGGAGACGCCTGTTGAATACGCCGTTTCTCTCCCCGAAGGAGTATTTCTGGCTTCGGCCGGAATGAGGCTATTTTAAATTAGATTGTGCTTGTTTTAAGTTTTTTTCCTTTTTGTTTTTTTTTTTTTTTCAATCAGCATCCATGTTGATGTTTTTGGAAAATATTTTTGTGGTATGAAAAAAAAAATGATTAATTAATTTGACCGAACAACGACGTTTTACGAGACACTAGTGAGAAATGAGTAGAACACACAAGTTCATATTAAACAAAAGTGAAATAAATTAAATAGGTGTCTAATAAATTTAAGTGAAATGAAACACAAATATACCTTGTGCAAAGAAAGGAGCTATTGAAACTATGAAGGGACGAAAACTGGCTAAAAAAATAATAAAAGTTTTTGAAAAGATAATAGATGTTGAGATTGGGTCAATATAAACTCTCATAGTGAGAAATAGATATCGTTCATCTCAACCCAATGTCTCTCTTTATAGATAATTTTTTATGAGAAAATTCTCCATTTTGACAATTATTTGCTTGCCCATAACGAGACATAATTATGTAGTGATTATGAGGATCGATTAGTCATGACTTTATTTAGTGATATGTTTTTTAAAGCTCTTTACTCTTTAACAAAAAAAATTACTTACGTAACCCATACAGGGGTTGGATAGCAATGTGTGATAATGAGTATGTCAAAAAACTTGATTATGAGTTATCATAGATAAATCTTTGATAATATCACAAATCTTTAAGGTGCTTAACAATGGGATTATGTTAAGAAACATGTGTAAAAGTATCTCGATTCTATGGTGCCTCGAAGTTTATCAAATATCACTGTTTCATTAAGTTTTAAATCTCTCAATTAAATGCACTATTGCTAATAAGTGATACACCCGATTTGAACTTATTATTATAGTCTTTTTGGACACATTTTGTGAAAATGTCAAGTCAAACAAGAAATATAAAAAAAAAGTATAAAATATAATGATCAGAGAGAAAAAAGCCCATAATGTTGAAAAGATTAATGAATGTGGAAGATATTAGTTCCCTAATTTGTATTTCAATCACATATGATTAAGGGAAAAATTAAGAGGTATTTAAAAGTCGCAACTATTGACTTACTCTAAATCAATAACTCCTATTAACCATAGGCTCAAGGCAAAATGTTAATAATTAAAATATACCTCTAGTGTGTTTACCACCTTTGAGTAGTTGATTTGTCTTTAGTCATGCACATGAGCCATGTAATATGCTTGCCTCCTTATCTTAAAATTATTTATCTCATTGAGTTGATTCTCATTAGTTTCTTGTGTTACAAAAAAATGTCTTGTTTACCTTTATTTAAGAAGATATCATCCAACGTCAAAAATCTATAAAAACTATCGATATTAATGAATGATATTATGACTTAAAAACTATTTGGAGCGTAAACCTAATTCATTACTAGAGGAAACAAAATGAGTGAAACAAAATGAAAATATTCTTTGTTGATTGAAGAAAAAAATAGCAAAGTTAAAGCAACCAATCGATGATGTTAATGGAAGTCTCAATCTTTCAAGATCTCTCAAGAAGACAAAATAACTTAATCTTTCAAATAATCAATTTATCTTTAAAAAAAGAATATTTGATAGTACTTGCATCATAAAAAGAATAGACCTATGATTAAGAGATCAATTATAGGGTCACTAAATCATCAAAAAATCTATAATTAAAAAAAAATCAAGGAATGAGATAAAATGACAAAAATCAAAAGAGATACGAAGTAGCATGACCTGCATGTGCAACTACATGTAGAGGCATTGGCATGCATGCAAGATGACGATGTATAAGAAGTCTGTGTGTGCAATATAGCACAAGACCACTGCATGTTCATAGCACATGTCGTGATGGGTATACCCATGATTCATGTCACTATACCTATCATTGCATGCTAATGGAACATATACCCATCATACCACATGGAATGTACACATGTTACATGGCACTATCGATGCAAGTGAATAGTGTCATAGCTATCGTCAGACACATATAGTAGTGCACTCATATGGATGGGCCTTTATAGTGCAGAATTTTGTGATGATAATTTTTTTTGTGAAACCTTATGTATCATATGGAGAATAAAATAGTATATATTTTATAATAAAATATTATATCAAATCATTATATAAAAAGAGAAGAATAATGAATGAAGACAATTCTTAACATTTAACAAAGACTCTCTCATTGTTTTTTTTTAGTTCCTTTGTCATTCTCAGGCTTCAATTCTATTATTATAACTTTAAAACAAGGTTTATTATCAAGATCTTAGTGTGAGATGTCTCATAGATATATTATTAGAAGAAGAAATTGCTCTCAATAGAAGGTAGATTAGTATTAGTAAGGCATGTCCTCCAATCAATGATATTCTACTCTTTAATAATGTATTGGCCCCCACTAAGATTATTAACACAATTAAAAATATGATGAATGGTTTCCTATGTGGGGATTATCATTACGTGAGCAAGCACCATTTGCTAGGTAGAAAAGATTAGATTCCTTCAAGAATAAAAGAAATCAAGGGTTAAAAAATTAAAAGAACTTAAGGAAGCATATAGTTCATGCTGGAAGGTCTACACCTCAAAAACTCTTTGGGTTAGATAAATAAGTGATAAATACCTCAACAAAATACATGGTAGAACATGCTCAAGTACTTGAAATCATATATAAAAAACCAAGCCCTATATATTACAATTTATGAAAAAAATTGAAATGGATGGTTTTAGTTACTGGACTCTTACCAAGAATAGTAGATTCTCTATCAACCCAACTTGAGATCAACTCAATAGCAAAATCTTTATTCAAAAGTTATGAAAAAATTTAGAATAGCTACATACCTTTCAAATTTTCTATACTAATTTAGAGGCTCCTAAATAATTTATTACCTTTATCAGATAACTTGAGAAAATTGAATTTTAAATTTATAAACAAATGCCCTTTTCACAAATGTGAGGACTTTCAAATTCATGCTTTTGAGAGATTTCTTAGGTTTGCACATTTATGGAACCATTTAATGAAGCTTTGCAAACATAACCAACTTGACATAATTCTTCAAATGCTCTTATACTAATAAAATTAAAGTGTTACAAACTCTATAACCATTGATGTATCAAGGTTCTTTCTTTTTCTCATATGTTAGATGATGTAGACAGAGAGAGGATTGGGCCATGAGATAGAATGAAATAATTATTTGGGTTAAATGAAGTGCAAAATATGACGAAATGGCTTATTTGAAGAAAAAATATAGCTGAGAGGATAAAGAAGAAAATAAAGATTCATTAACCAAAATAAACATAAAAGAATGCAATTTTTTTGGTAGCCTTATAAATAGTGTTCAACATGATAGCTATGTCATTTTCACATATACTCCAATCCCATAATTTAGTTAAGTTGTTCTTCAATTGGTTAATTATGGGCTACTTGTCCCATTTTCTAAGATCAAATATATAATCATAAAAGTAATTCAATGAAATTCTTTAGTGGAATTTGTCAAATTAAACACCAATAGGTTAGCTAAAGGGAACCCCAACCCTACATTTTGTGATCGTATGATTAGAGGACATTTGTATAAAGCCATCAAAACTTTCTTAATTTACATATGGTAAAAAAAATATATAGAGGTTGAAGCCTAGGTATTGTTTAGTTTAAACTCATGAAACATGTTAGGCTAACAGAACATCATTGTAGAATCAAATAATAGATCAATCCTAGCAATGATCCAGAGAAGCATGGGTATCCCTTAGCACATGCTAAGTACATTAAATCAAATTAATCAATTCTACTTCAAAGAGATCTAATTCCAACACATATTCAAAGATGTAATGTTATGGCAAACCATTCAGCCAAATTAGCCAATAACATGACCCATTTAGAGGTGTTGGATTTGCAAAAAATTCCCAAAGTTTGTAAATCTTTTAATTAAATTGCATGAAGCGAGACATCAATATATTTATAAAGTGATCAAAGAGAAAATTTTCCAATATGTGCCCCTTCACCCAAATGGATGAATGGCCTTTAAATGGCCATAAGGGCTATCTTGAGCTGATGGAATAGTCATCAACTTCATATTAGTTCTCTAGTTCTAGTTTTACACTAAATTTGTGCAAAATGAGGTGGTGCATTGCTCTAAACTAGTTGTTCGACCATTTTTTATAGTTTCCTTCATCAATTCTCTTTGATAAACATATGAAAATTCCTATAAGCTTTATTATCTAGTAAGTCATAACTGATCATCTAATATGCTTCTCAAGCTATCCCAAGAAAAGATAAGTTGCATGGCATTTTTTATGTATGATAGTCTTCATCAAACAATACATTAGGATCTTTATTCAATTAGAATCACCAAGGGCTTCATCAAGATTTGTCACACCTTTGTCATGGCTTGGTATTATACTTTTATGGTTAACAAGGTTTAGATAATTGTGATAGTACCCATTATTCATTTTTACGTTGTAAGGATACAAAATTCATCATTGTATTGCACTATATCTTAGTTCAAAGTAAGTTTATCATCAACTAAGTTTGTTGCAAGCATGGACCTTTTAGATTTGTTTGATGTGCTTTTAAATGGTGTATAGTTTGTTCAATTACTATAATATATCAATATATAGATCTTGAATGATGTAGTATAGTTTCTCAATCAAATTAGTATAATATTTAAAATCAATACAATCAATATTTTAGTATACTATCAACATTGTATAATCAAATCTATTTATTATGTCACTAATTTGTGTCTTAATCATTCTAGTAGGGCTACTTGCTTCCATGTATCAGACAAATATGTTGACACTCATTGGTCCTCCCTGCATTGTAAAGTTACAAAACCCATTATCATACAGCACTAATCATCTTTTTAGCTTGACTATCATCGACTAAGTATGCTGCCTGGCGTGGAGCATTGGAAATTGATTCATGCACTTTCAATTTGTATCCAAATTATTTAGTTATGATAACACATTTATTCCCAAATTAGATAATGATGATAGGGCACATGCTTTCAAATGAGTGGTAATGAGCATCCTTATTCTTCTTATGGTCCACTCATTCAATATGACAGCTCCTTAGAACAAGGCTAGTCATAAACTCCTTAATGCATTAATACTATCTCGATGCATAATTTATGTCGAATCGATAATGGTCATTATGGACTCTTCCAAGCATCTCACTCATACAAACCCACTGATTGGTTGAGTTATACAAGTACTTTAGTAAGACTCTTCAAAGTGCTCAATATTAGCCAAATATCATACAATGTTCTCATGGATCAGCATATTAGAAGAATAAGGATGCTCATTACCACTCATCATCTTAATCGTAGTCTTTTCAAGGCTTGATTGTGTCACTAATGCTTGGTCAAGTATAAAACTACACCTATTGTAAACTCCATTATGGAATAATAATTCTTTTTTTATAAAAAAATAAAAATTAGGATGTGATGGATCCCAAGTTTAAACACTCAAGCTAATGATTAGTAGGTTAGATTATTAAGACTTTTACTAGATAAAAAGGTAACCATTTTGTATGATTAACATTACCAAGTTGTGCAGTACCATATCACATGGTAAAAGCTCTAGAGTGATTGCATGCCACTTGGTTGATAGAAAGCTACCATTTTAGAGACACCCAATATAATTGAGTGCCATTAAGACATTTTATAAGGAGATGTGTCAGATTATATGATGTGCTTGAGTGCCACTAAGATATTTTATTAATTAGGGGATGTACTGAATTATATGGTGTGGTTTTCTATCACTAGTGCTTTATGTTGATTAGGGGAAGTCTCATATTATATGGGGTGGTTGAGTGTCACTAACTTACTTTGGACATAATAAGAGAACATGGGTGTGGTTAAGCTTATGGTGGTGAAGTGTCACATGCTTATTAAGGACTTGTAGAGCTATGCTACATGATTGGACTTCCTTATTTGAGAGTATTAGATCATGTGATGAGATAAGAGCACAAGATCTTATGCCATGGATTTTTGGGGCTTGAAGGGAGTGACAAATCGCTAGAGGGAAACTGATCTTCCAACTAGATATATTATAAGATTATGATTATGATAGAGATTGAGAGGTCTCCCATGAATATTAAATAAATAATATTTCTCTGAATCATTATAGCCAATGATTGATATAGTTGTTATATAAGTTTATAGCTTGGTAGGTTGAGATAGTCCTAGATGATGTTCTTATTCATAATATTTGTTATGCTCTAATTGTTCCATATTGATATATTTTCCTTTTATTATATTATTATGTTTTAAAAATGACTTGAGGATTCCTTATTAAGCTCCTAGTCACTCTCGCTTATTTTTACATATAGTTCAAAGGATTTAGGAGTTTACTTAGGAGCTAGAGTTGGAAGCATCGTGTTGTTCATTTAGTAGTCTCAATATTTTTTTTCCATTCTTGATTTTTGTAGTTGTTATATTAGTTATGACTCAGATATTGATGAACTTAAGTTGTATCAAACATGTATAAATGGACTTTGATATTGTCATCCTAGGACATTGTTTTTATATGTTGGATTATAGATTATGTGTAAATTATGATGTTTTAGCGACATAACAGATATAGATTTAATACATGTTTATAAGTTTGCTTTGATATTATGTACATGCTAATGTAGTTGATGGTTTATCCCAACTTAGTATGAACTAGTTTAGAATCACCTAAGTGATTAGATGGTAAATGACATGATTCATTTTGGGTGACACACTTCAATCATAATGATCAAATTAGGGAATCATAACTCTCAACTTGAATGTTAAGCTTAGGAAGACAAAGGTGGTTAACTAAGTACATTGACTAGTATATGGGCTTTATTACATCCAATAAATTTAGAAAAAAATGTTTTGGTACTAAAAAAGTTGGGTCTTGCTTTCTAGTAAGTTAAAGATGAATTGTAAAAGTTTAGTGGTTGATTACAACCTTTATAATTATGGAATGGAAGTAGGAATGTATAACTATAAATTTTATTATTAGATTAGGAATTAAGGAGTAAGGACATGATTTTTTTATAGGTATTTATGAATAGATAAACTAAGTTTATGTATTTTCTTACTATTAGAATAATCTTTTATGTAGAAATGTTAGCTAAGTTATACATTTAGTATATTATGAAATTACATAAGATATCAAAAGTGATTATTTTTTATAAAGTCATAAATTCACCTCCTAATTTTAAATGAATGTGCATAAAGTTTTTGCCAGAGCCAATTGAGGTCCAACATAGCTTTTCACCCTCAAATTGAAAAAACTATTAAAACACTTAAAGGGTTATGTAACTTTATGTGTTTTAAGAGTGATTAGTAGAGCCACATACCATTGATAGAATTTGTTTACAATAACAACTTTTATGCTTATATTAAAATATCTTTTTATGAAGTATTATAAGAAAGAAAGTGTCAATCCCATTTATATTGGTTTGAGAGTAAAAGAAACTAGTTGAATAGGTCTAATTTTATTAAGGAAGTCATAAAAAAGACAAGAATATTTAGATATAGAATATCGACTTCTCAAGATTGTTAGAAAAACTATTTTGATGAGAAGCATAAAAATATTTAAGTTCTTGAGAGAGCTTCTTTAAAATAACTCTTTTGAAAGGATAGTCAAATTTAATAGAGTAAGAAAATTAAGACTAAAATATATTGAGCCTTTATAAATATATTAAGAGTTGAATATGTTTCTAATAGTGTGACTTTGCCTCCATAGATGGGCGGAGTGCAAAATATTTTCTATGTTTCTTTCTTAAAAAGACGTGTTCCTAATTCATCCCATGTGATTTCACAAGGTTCGAAAGAAATTAAAATCTGGTCCAAGATATGATATCATAAACAGCTTATTAAAATTTTAGAAAAGAAAGAAAAGAGATTAATAAATGAAGTTATTCCCATAGTCAAAATGCTCTAAAATAATTAGATAGAATGAGAAGCTACTTATGAAATTAAAATTGATATAATGCTTCAGTATCCTAAGTAATTCTAAATTTTGGGATGAAACTCTTGTAAGATTGGGAGATTGCAACGGCCCAAATATTTAATTAAGGAATACTCAACTAATTTTTCATTTAACATAGATTTTTTGTGTTATGTGTAGAATTAATTTAAAGAAATTGATTAGTTTGGATGTGCTTTGAAAAGTGTCCATGTCTCTAATAACATGATTTAAGCAAAATAATAAGAATGTTTTAAATTTGTTAGTGTTTTCTTTGTAATTTTTGAAAGCCCTTCATATTTTCAATAACTTTTCTAAATCAAAAAGAAAAATAAGGATAACAATTTATTTTAATCCATTTCTTATTATATTAAAGGATAAAAAACCCATCCTCAGGTTTGTTCGACCAAGAGTGAGTATGAGAAGAAGATTTGAAGGAAAAAGAAGAGTTATTGAGAGGAAAAGGGAATAAAGCTATTAAAAAGGGAAAACCAAGAGCAAAGAAAAGCTTAAAAAAGAAGTTGTCATGAAATCTTATTAGAGTACATGAAGAGGAGAATCTTAATAGAGAGTTGGATCTCAAATCCTACAAAAAAAGCTATTAAAAGAATGATTTTATCCAAGTTTCTCTTTCCATAGATTGCTAATGTGTCGCATTTTTTGTTACTTAAGATTTGGCTTAGGATTAGTTTAGAGTTGGGTTAAATTTTTATTAGGATATTTTATTATTTTCCCTTCACATTCTATACATTAGGGTTTAGCATATAATTTATTTAACTTAAACAAACAATACTATGAGACCAAAAATAATACTATAGATAAAGGAGAAAGACTAACCCTTGTTATGAGAGAAATGGATGATACATTGTACATTAACATGACATATATTTAGGTGAAGAAACAAGAGCAACTATTGGCACTCATTTTCCCAAAAAAAAACTACATGATATGATATTATTTAAACATGTCGTAAGTTAAGCTCATTGGAGGGGTGTGTATAGTGTAGAAGAGTCTATTTGAATGCACCAACACATAATGCAAGTGTGAAGAACATATTGTATGTTAAGGAGAACATATCATATATTTAGTTCAACATAAAATATAGTGAAGAAATTGAACAATATTTTAGTGAAACTTCAGAATGACTTTAGAGACTATTTGTAACAGTAAGTGCAAGTTCTTGTGATACGAGAAAGTATGCAATTTTGTAGAATGTGAAAAAATAAAAAGCTTAAATATAATTATATAGATTTTGAAAGCTTTGTAAATGTAATATGAACAAGTATTGATAGAATGAAATGGGTATTATGTAAGAAATAAAAGGAATAGATAAAAAGAGAAAATATAATAAAATAAGCATCTTAAAGCCATTAAGTAATAAAATTATATAAATGTGTTATAAATAAGTTAATTTTTAATTACCTTCAAATATTATTATGAAATATGATATGATATGATGTGATGTGATGTGATGTAAATGTGAGCATAGTGTACGATGTTGATATATCTATATATGTTCTAATCAATGAGACAATATATTATTATAAGCTATATATATATATACACACACACATACACACACACACACACGCACATATATATATATATATATATATATATATATATATATATATATATGATATAAGTATCGAGACATAAAATGAGAAAAAAATAAAAAAATAAAAGAAAAAAAAATGATTGGCATTGACATTTGGATTGAGGATCATAATAGGCGTAAGCCCCATCATCATGAGTACTTTGTACTAGGCAATACTAGTAATAGTTCCATGATAAATATTGATATCTAAACTCATGCCTATTATTTTGTGCCCTTTAGTGCTAAGAAATGAAGACTAGTTTCTATGTAGTACTTTGATATAGGCTAATGAGGGTAAGGTAGATGGCTATGGTGCCATAGATAACTATCAATAGAGATTCAAATATAAGGTGATGTTATAGAGATATCATATAATATGATATATGATATGATGGAGTGGGGATATTAGTCATATTGTAAAATCTAGACCCTAAAAAAAGAAATGTAAAAAAATAAAAGAAAGAAAAAAAATATGATTATAAAAGCAAGAAAAGAAAAGATATAAAACGAGTCTTATATGATATTAATACTATATAATAATTATGAGCATATATGTTATGATTTAACACTTTGATATATTTTATTAATATTATGTATTGTATTTATTTATTAATCTATATCTATTTATCTCTACATATTGTTTATTCATATTATTTTATCTATTTGGATCTAGTAGTTTGCTTATTAAGCATTTTAAGTAAGAGTGTTTAAGGCACAAAAGAGAGTGAATTATGTCTTAGAGAAAATTCTTAATTATTTTTGAAAGTTTTTGTCTAAAGTAAATAAACAAAGTAAATATATAAATAAAATAATACCAAGATTTTTAGATGATTCGATCCAAACTTGGATTGACATCCACCATAAGCATAAGATTATGGTTACTCCATAACAAACATCTTGCATCACATGATTGATATGTGAATACTCTTACAAAGAAGGATTTATAAAAATATTGATAGTTCTTACACCACTAATTTCATGACAAAAAAATTATTATATTATTTTATTAATATTTTTTACATCTCAATATTGAACAAGTTAACTAATTAGAGAGATTGGTTATTGACTTAATGAGCTTATTAATAATATCTAGTATTAATCATAATTAAAACTAAGAGAAACATAAAGTTAGAGCAAAAAAGTAGAAGATTATTTTTTAGTCAACTTTATTTTGATAGTAAAATATAAGACCTATAGTAATATTCTTAAGACATTAAGATTTAGTAAGGATTCATGTAGGAGTATTAAATGCTTTTAAAATTATCCTTTCACTCAGATAAATTTTATCTTAAGTCATGTATTTTATTTAGATTCTTTACTTGTAAATATGTCTTATAATAACGTTAATATGATTGACTATATCACTTATCAAAGATTAATAAAATAAATAAAATTATACTAATTATATAATATGATATTCTTATCATACTTATACAATTAATCCATTTAGAGGATTGAATAAAGAGTATGACTTAGCAAACTAGCTTAAGTTTATATTTTGGATGTTTGTATAGTACGATCTATATTTTCTTGAGAGTATTAAATCAATGTGTTTGCTTTGAACTTCACTATGCAATATGATGCACTATAATAGACTTGTATGATATCCTTTAAGTAGGATTATAAGGATGATTGGACATGCATTCAAGCAAGGTGATTTTGGTCTAAGTAGAAATCTTTAATTGATCATACAATACAATAACTTATATCATATTCGTAAGATGTCATTTTATAGAGAAATGAAAGTTTGACTTAGGCAATTGTGAGAGTTGAAAGCTTCATATAATATAATATTTCTAATTATACTTATATTATTTTATGTTAATAAAGAGGGTATTAATTATAAAGGACTACTAATAAGTATTATTTTGGTTATCATCTAATTTTGTCCTTACAAAATTAAAAGCATAATTTGAATGAGAATAGAGGAGATCTATGTGCTTTTATGTGCACGACGTCTCGTTATACTGATACGCTCATTCATTATTACAAAATAACATAATAAAAAATTTTCAAAAGTTAGATGATTTGCTCATTTGTAAATATTATACTTGTATAATCTTTGGATTAGTCAGTATGATTAATACAAAATTGTGCATAATAACTAGTTTGACAAAATTTTAAGAAATATTATTCTAGTATTTGGGAGTTGATTGGAGCCATTAAATAGCATATAAATACATATATAAAGGGGTATAAACATAATATAAAGGTTAAATATCTATTGCATGTCTTTAAAGGAAAGTTACACTTGAAGATCATATCCAATCCAAGAGAAAAATCAAGGATGCATCACTAAAAGCTTTCTCATCCTTCATTGCTTTACTTAAATTCATATTCATTTTGAGCTAAGTTATATATCATTCTTAGAACATTCTTACTGGAACAATGAGCTAAATTACATATCTCTTCTATATTTCTTTAATTTTGATTTAGTGTGCCTCTTATTTTACTTGCATTAGGTTATAGGTCATTATAATTTTAACTTTTTATAATAGTTCTTTGTCCCATTGCTAGAACTTTATATTATAACTTTATTGGCCATTTGGCCACTATTATATAAGTGATTTGTAAGATCCTTATGCTCAGTATTGTAAATTCTATTAGGTTGGTGTTGTAGGGTCTTCTAGCTCATTGTGAGATTTTGTGAGATTTTGCCTACCCACATTTGTGAATAGCATGTTTAAAACAAGATTAGCCTTTTGGTTAAGAGTGATTATAGATCAACTATTGGATCAAACTATTTAAAATTTTTATTGTATTTTTTTTATTTTCACTGACACAAAAAATTTATACAAAATTTTTTTAATGACAATGATATTTTTAAAACTAGTTTTATAAGAGCTATTAAAATTATTAAAATTCTTTTATTATTAATCTTGTGTTTGTTTGAATTAATGATTTTCATAATTCATCCACCCTGTTGTGTGGACATCACAATCTCGATTATGAAAAACCTTAACTTGTGAGTTTCATCACTTGGTTATGATAAAGGAGTGTTTTGGGTTATTAGTTCTTAAACATTTGGCTTTTAAATGGATGTAAGCTTGATGTTAAGTTGAACTATCAAAAAATTTTGTGTCATCTTAGCACATGGCGATTTTTATATTCATTCTTACCTTACATAATTATCTTATTATAACCTTAAATAGATTTTCTTATTTGATTATCATACAACATCAATAAGGATTTATAAAGTGATGTAGTACTTCAAAGCAAGTTGTTAAAAGCTTTAACATATTTCTTTGATTTGTTAGAGGTTCCTTTAATTTGTGCATCACCAATTCACCTCTCTTATGAAGTGACTCCTTATGACTAACAAAACTACAACTTTATATTAGGGTTATGTCATATTTCATGATAAAACTATATTTAAGTTTAGTGTACCATTTGATTATTACACTACTTATTTGATAAAAAAAATAAATTTATTATGTTATATTTATTTATATATATTTTTAAGATTGATTTTAGATCATATATCTCAAAAGTATTTGGGTTAATCATATGAAGGACTTGATGATATGACTCAAAGAACTTAATAAAAATATTTAGGTGTTAACTATAATTAATACTAAAAGAAACATAAGCTTAAGAAATATTAGGAAAGATCATTATTAGGTTTTTTTATTTTAAAAATTATAATTTCAAAACCTATAAAAATTCACTTGAGTCACTTAGAATTTACTTAAGACATATATTTTATCTTATTTTTATATATTATTGGCTTTAAAATTAAGTGAGATTTGTATTAATTGAACTAATTATTTTTGTATGATGAATCCCTCATATAGCATGATAAATTAATAGTTGGATCAAATAGATCATTGATTAATAGTGATCCTTAGTAATATGATTGTACACATTTTGTATTAGTATGATAATCATAACATACAATACATTGATCATTTACCTAAAAAGATTGATATGAGGTATAGTATTCTTAATTTTTATATAAAATAATATTACCTTTCATATTAATATGATATATTTATTAAGAGGATCAGACTGGGAGATAAATTTTTTATATTATTATGTAAGTATGATCCTCAGGTTGTTTGAGTACATTATTATGTGAGGACTTGATTATTATCATATAGTATGATGATATTCAATATAGACATACAATCAATTTATCTATTCAACGGGAGTTCAAAACTTAGGTTGTAACCACACCATATTTTTATCATATGTTCAATATTAGTTTCATATAATAGGATATGGGTTTTCATGAGAACCTTATTTTAGGAGTTAGTTATAAATTAGGGGAGTTTTGTAACATAATACTATGATCTCCTTATCATAATAATTTATTCTTTATTATTAGTATAAATAAGATTGATATATAATCTATTATAGTGTAGGATCATGTATTTAATAATATTTTTTCATGAGATCAAATTTAGATTTGTCTAGTTTTATTCTTGTTGTACCGTATAATATTTATATCATATTTGTATGATTCATATTTTATAAAGAAAATGAACTAATCAAACATTAGTGATTAACTATATAATACTATTAGTAATGCATCATACTCGTACAATCCCTTGAATCGTATGGTAAAATTAGTTCAAAATGTGAGTAATAATTAGTTTGAATAGTTTTTTGCATGGTTATTTGAGAGAATTTTGGAGTTATTTATAAGCATTGTTAATAGCATATAAAGGCACCTAATCATGATTGAATAAACTAATGCTTGATCAAAAAATTTATTGTGAGAAATATTAATTGGATACAACATTTTAAAGAGGAGAAAAGGGCACGATTATGGCATTTAGCTTGGAGCACTCATCTTTGCTTTCCTTTTCATCCTTTAGGCACACTCTCTCTTGAATGAACATTGAGCTTTATTACATATCTTTCATTAATTCAAGTTGTGTTTTCCTTTCTTAATTATTCTTTAGTCATAAGAATTATTGTATTAAGCTTTTACTTAACTTATTTTTTTTTATTATTGAGACTTTTACTTATTCTTTTATTTACTTTTATTAAGTCATGATTGTAGGATTTTATTAAGCTAGTGTATTAGATTTCATTAAGATAGTTGTAGGCTTTCATTAAGTTAATGTGTTAGCTTTTATTAAGTAATTGTGTAGGTTTTTATTGAACTAGTGTTATAGGCTTTTAATAATTCTATGTTGTAGGTTTTTATTAAGCCATTATTTTTAGTAAATTCTCTAGCCTTTTGGTTGAGTGAATGTGATCTAAGTTTAGATTAAATCACTTGAAACTTATTCTATACTTGAACTTGAACATAATAAGTTTTTTAATAATATTTTTATAAAAGTAAGTATTATAATAACTAGCAAGATAAAGAATAGTACAGTCTTTTATAATAAAGACAATTGAATTATTTGAGTTAACTTAAAGATTTGAATTTGCATAATTTATCCCTCCCTCTTTTGTGGACATAGTAGTCTTAATAATTTATAACAAGATTTATCTATTTACTTGGTTATTTTGCTCTCACAAAGATCATAGAAGCATGATACCCTAACATTATACTACATGAAAATTTATATTGGTCTTTTTACTCACTATGAATGATCCTACAATAAGGTTGTACTATATGATGGAAAATATTATATTATATGATGAGTCTAATACTTCTCTTTAGGGTTTAGATTGTATTATTAAATCATCACTATGATATATTAATTGAGCTAGTTGTATTATATGATAATGTTATCATATTATACGATGAATATGTTTTTCATATTTTTAAGACTTTCTTTGTTTTCATTTCAATTAAAGCTTGGTTAAAATAAGAAGCAAGTTACTTTTAAAGCATTTTAGCTAATGTGTAAATCAAATTTTCTTATTAAATTAGGCAAACTCTTGAGATTGAACTAAAACCAAGCAAGCATGAATAAGTAACATCAATGACGGGTGTGAAAGAGTAAAGGGATACATGAACTTAAGTGTCACATGATTCTTACTATAGATTTTAACATTTTACCAAAATAAAGTAAAGAAATGCTTTAGACAAATGCCACCCCATTAAGAACAATGTCTACATGGCTAAACCCTTCTGAAATTTAAGCCAACCAACATCCTTGACTATCAATAATTCTTACTAATCATGTTCATCAAATTTTCACAGCATACATTAGTAAAACAAGTTTATGATTTTGTCATTATCAAATCATCACACAAGAGTATATGGTTAATAATATCCCCTTAATGATGATGACAAAACCAATTTTAGGCATAAAAGTTAACCAAATTTGAATAGGTTTGAAAAAGCTTAAGCAAATTTAAAGGCACTCTCATTAATTCTAAGATCCATCTAAATCCTAGCATATTCTTCTCCCTTTTCTGTGATCATTCAAAAGAATTATTCTCTTGAGGTGTAAGTTACCCTATTTTATGAGGATAGTGCATGTCAACCCATAGTGCATTTAACACATGACATTACAACATGAGACAAAATATATAGTAATTGGTGAATACTTGAATACCATTTGCATTGCGATCAACATAAATAAAAAAACTTGTAAAGATATAAATAAATGATTCCATTGATTCATTAAAAACATTGCAACATCTTTGTTGAAATTATAAGATAAAATCTATAGTAATATAGGGTTTTTTCACAAGTTTTCCATTCTAGCAACTAACAAAGTAATTGGCCCAACAAAAGAACTAAATTATATTTGTTATTGTATTTGTTGCTCCTTAATCTTGTCCTGTAACTTTATGATTATTATATTATCTATTTTTATAATAAGTTATTAAATTAGATTATTATTTTCTTTGATCCCTACCTCTAATGTTGCAATCCTAGTAAGCATGATGGGGTCAAGAGAAGATTGATGAGATCATCCTCTTGCTTGAGGAAGCGATTTAATTATAACTATGGTAAGCTATTTTTAAGGTACCTCTACCTCATCTTCAAAGAAATCACATGCAAAATGTTATAACTTTTTCATATGCTCATCTTTGAAGAACCTTAAGACACTTAAATATCTAGTCATAATATTATATTTGAAGTCTAGAATAGGGATATGATGCCTTGTTAGCTCAAATTCATTGTTTTCTTATTTGTGGGACTTTTCAGTATAGTAATTTTCTTAATTAGTATAAATATTATCTCTACATAATTGAAAGATTCTCCTTTCATGAAATAGTAGATTGCCATAGTGATCCATGGAGTGATGCATTTCCTATCACATCATTGCCTAAATGATGTGTTGTTAGCTTAAATTTATTGCATTCTTATATGTGAGACTTTAAAGCATAATATTTTATCAATCTATATATTGTCTCTCCTAAATCAATATATTCTCCTTTCATGTAGTACCTTGGTGAACAACACTTTATTATGACATATCTCAAGTATGTAAATGTCATTGAGAATTTAATGATCTAAAATTGGTTAATTATCTTAGATAAGAAACCACTAATCATATGAAAAAAATAAACTCAATAACATATCAAAACTGTGGGATGATGTAATAATCAATTAAGAGGCATGGATAAAATTCACACTCTAATCAAATGTCGATGAATAAATTTGCATAGAAAATGAGCATAGCATAATCATAAACAAGGGTTGCACACCATTTGCCAAATGACTGCTCACCTAACACAAATCGAAGTTTTTGATTCCTAAGTGAATGAATCCCTAGAAGCTCAATAGTTATATATATAACCCACTGTGATTGTATTGTGTGATTGTTAAATTCATATTATGTAATGGAAATTGGATATTTTAAGCCTATAAATTAATACTTATTATGTATCTTAATCATATTGTATGAAAGGAAATATTGTATTGTATAATTGAAACTATAGAATCTAAGCCTAAAGATAAAAACAACTCATTCTAATTATACTTTATGATAGATAATATCATATTAAATAATATATTCTTACCAATTTGATTGTAAGGGGCAAAACATCACACACTAACGATATTTTATAATAAGTGATATCATATTATACAATGAATCCTAACTCATCTAATATGGTCACCATTTTCCAAAAATGTTTGTAATATATGATAGGTCAAATCATACTGTATGATGGGACTTACTCTACATTCCTTTTGTTTATTTAAACAATTTTATTAATCATGGTTTTGATTGATAAGTATCACGTTTAAATTTTAGGCTCCTTTCTATCACCCAATACCTTCAATGTTGAGCTAAAAAATGTTATATTATATAGCACTTACTTTATTAAGAAGCATTTGTTTGATCATAGTGGTCATTATTGAGTAGGATTTTAAATAAGAATCTAAGTAATTTGATGTTTATTTCATCTAAAAAAAGATTTCAACCTTCATCTATGGTTAAGGACCAAGAATAAATACCTTGATAGACTCATACTTTGATAAGTCAACCAAAAAATAATACTCAAAGTCAAGGTTTTCCTCTATATGTCTTACTATTGAAATACACCTTCATAGCTACCCAAGTTAGCTTATTGGGTTCACTAGTAATTTTGTGATAATTAGATAATTTAACCTCTTACATGTACCAAGAAAATCTTAAGTATGTATTTGTCCTAATTATATAATAACTTGTGGTATGGCTAGATCTCAAACAATAATTGTATGTGAGTGCATTCAATTGAGATACAAGTGAATGAGTGAAAAAATTATAAGCATGATAACTATGATGTGATAAATGATAATAAGTATGAATTCTCCAAAACTCATCCAATAATCAACTTTTTATTTTGCAATATTGAACATACAAGTTTATCTCTTACTATTTTTAAGTCATGTAAATCTATAACATTCTATCATTTAGAGATTCATATAATCTTAAATAGCTAACATGATCTTCCTTTATTTTGTTTGTATTTATTTGCTAATTTTACATACTTATGACTCAATGATGTATTATACTTATAATCAACATAAGAAAAAGAAGTACTTAACTCATTTTCATTAAAAGTTGGAGCGAAGCCACCACTTTTGGCAATCCATCATATTAAGCTTTCTTTCTTCTCTTCAAAGTTTGAGGACTCATTGGAATACTCCAAGCAACTTTCATGTCTTTTTTCTTTCTCTTGTAATTGTTGAGATTCTCCAACCTTTCTGAAGACATGATGTTTACAATCCTAAAATTTAATTATATGGTGTGCTTTTCATATGGGTTTTCTAGTTAATTCATTATTTAAAATTCTTGTGGGAAAAACAAATGGATGTTCTACGATATCCTAAATATCTAGGTCTACTTATTGCAAGAAATTTCTCCTTTAATTTTTTTAATATAAATAATATTCACCTTTTAACAAAGATGAACAATGCAATGATATTCCCACATTAATGTTGTTGATTCCTCCATCAAATTATGAGTCATCTCATTCTTGTCTTAAGATTTTCTTCCTTTTGATACAACTATGGTCTAATACAACTTTTGGAAATATTTAAGTTAGAAGTGAGGGATGAATTGTATCTTTTAAAGAAAATTATTAATTACTTTTCAAAGCTTCTGTGATGTAAACAAATAAAAAAATATTGTAAACTAAACCAACCAAACTTTTTAGGTAATTCAATGGTAACTCGAATCTACATCTACCTCTAATCTAATGACAAAGCTTACTCCATAATAATCACATTTCATCAAATGAAAAATAGGTGAACTTTACAAAAGTTGGTCTACAAAGGGATCAATGAGGAACCTAAAAGAGCCATAAATAATCAAGACTAAAAAAAGTCAATTACAAGAATGGCTGAAATAAAATACAAGCACTTTACATTAAAATATTTACCAAAAACCTACAAACATAACCAAGTTTTCATAACACAAGCTATATGAAATCAAATATAGAAATACATTACCAAACAATTGAAATGTGAGAGAATAAAAGACTTGAAATCAACTTTGAAGTTGCTTTAAAAATACTACAAGCTTAAGGATAAAGGTGAACAGTGAATAACCTTACCACAACACCTCACTTAATCAATGTATGAAAATAGCATTAATTCTTATCCTATTTATAATGTAACAATGGCTAACAAGTCTCTTAAAGCAACCTCAACATTACTCGATAACTTATTTTTATTTTTGAGGTAATTAAGTAGCTATCACATGATTTTGCTTTCATTCATACTATGTGATCACGAAAATCATATTATATGACTTAGTTGTCCAATATTCAAATTATTCAGTTGGTTCTCCTCTTATTTTATAAAAGATCAAATTAAGTTAGTGTTCCTTGACTTACTCATTCCATTCTCCTAGCAATTACATATGAAATAATGCATATCATAAAACTCCAAGAGAGCAATAAAAGAACATGATTATTAGAATTCATTTGTTTTGTTTAAACTAGTAATCAAGTATTAAAAATTGCTTTTGTGTAGCATCCAAAATAAAATAAAATTAACCTTCTAAAATTATTTTGAATCATATGAAATTCTGCATAATGTTTTTGGTAATCTTTAGAATTATTTTATATTTTCCTAAAAAAATCACACATTGCTAAAATGAGGTACGATATATCAAATAAGAAAATAAGTCATGAAATAAAATGCACAAATTATTTGGTCTTAAATAATACTAAGTTAATAAAAATTGTAATTTTTAAGTATTAAATGAAAGATTAAAGATCTATATAAGCTTAGAAAAATGTTAAAAATTAATGAAGATATTAATAGACTTGAAAATGTTTTAAATTTTATTAAGACATGGAGTTCATAAATATAAGATTCATAAACTCTTTTTTAGATATAAAAATGATGTGTCCCAAGGGCTAAACTTTAAGAAAAATGGAAAAAATTAAATAATAATTAGAAAAAAATTTAAATTGAGAAAATATTAAAAATAGTAAACTATGTAAAAAAAATATGTAAGTTTGATAACTGGTAGAATTCATTTAAAAAAATCTAATAAAATTTGTTAACAAATTTCTATAAGTCATTTTGATGGGAAAATTCAAAAAATACAAAAAAAAATTAAAACAAAACATAAAATACTAAATTTTAATTTTAAAATTTTAATAATTATTATTATTTCTTAATCTTTAAACCTAAAAAGTGGGAGAGCATTTGAAGGGATGTCAATTTTGTTGAAAAAAGAGAGCTAGATGTCTACATGGAAGGAGGATAAAATATCAAAATTAAAATTTCAAAATAATTAAGTTAGTCATAACAAAAGTCTTTTAAGATTTTTAAGTTCTCTTAATAATCTTATTCTAAAACTTTTGTATATTTTAAAACCTTTGTACGAAGAATGCATTAAAAAAGTGTACAAGAAATTTTCAAGTGATTCAAATAAATCAAAATCTACATTTATCCTTCAATAAAATGCTATGCTTACTTTAAAATGTCTTTTGTAAGTGTAAGTAAGAAAAAACCCACATTAGGCAAAAGAATCCTGCAAATCATCAAGTAAAAGAACTCTAACATCCCAAAAGTTGGAGCAAAATAATTTTAATAGGTTTAAATCCTTGAGATGTTGAAATAAATAATGTTAAAAATGATTGATGACTTTATGGATGAATGATTAGTAGAAAATGAATAAAATAACCAGGATTGTGATGAGAAATATGTTCAAAATTTTTGAAAACTTTATATAATTATTTGAGAATTTTTTAAGATTAAGAGAATATGGATCATATAATATGATACAGTAGATTATATAGTATAATGAAGATAGAAGTAAGAATAAAAGCTTAGTTAAGTGCATCGTATACAAAATAAGCTAAATGATGTTATGGTATGGTAGAATCACTATACAAAATCAGCTAAACAAGATTGTTTGATACATATGGATCATCATATTAGTATGATCAAGATAAATAGTACATCATTTTAAGGCATTGAACAGGTTTGATAGGGTAAGAAAAGTGATAATAGAATCATGTAATATGGTAGCAATAATTATACAAAAAAATTAAGAGATCATGTGAGATCAAAGTGAAAAACCTTAATGGATGGTAGCAAGACTTGATTGTATAAGTATGATTAAAAAAATATATTAGTATGACCAAATAAAAAAGTTTAACCAAGTTAAATGGG
Source organism: Vanilla planifolia (assembly GCA_023846275.1). Lineage (NCBI taxonomy): Eukaryota > Viridiplantae > Streptophyta > Magnoliopsida > Asparagales > Orchidaceae > Vanilla > Vanilla planifolia. The sequence continues at coordinate 24,165,266 of CM043874.1, read as the reverse complement.
ATTAGTAACATCCTAAACTGATTGTATAGTATAATAAAATAGTTGTAGAAGTATGATCAAGATAAAAGACATAATTTATAAGATAATCATTGATTACTACTTAATAAAGTAACTAATTAGAACATATGAGTACAAATTCAAGGATTCAACCAAGTGTGTTAAAAAAAAAAGTAAAAAATTAACTAAGTCTTTTCAAGGGACAAACTAATCGTACAATATGATTGTACAAGTATGTTAAGGTGAGGTAATACATCATACATGAAATCATTTACTAAGACATAAAAGAGATGTACATATCATACAAGTATAACAATAAAACTATATTAGTAAATAAAAGTAAACTAATAGATTAAGGAAAATATGAGCATCATAAACTACAAAATTTTATATCATATTAGCATGATCAATAAAAACTAAACATATTTTAAAACCTTAAATGGTAAACAACATAAAAAAATTGACTTGGATAAGTTTAAACATAAAAAAACCTTAGAAATTAGATGATAAAAGGTGAAAAAGGCATCCACATAATTGGACACAACTATTAGAAATATTTGAAAGGTCGAGAATATGGAAAATCATAAGGGTAAATATAAAAGAAGGGTTGGTCGTGACTAAGAAAGGTTTTTGGGAGAAAAACTAACAGAGCTAGTTTTGCTAAGGAAGTGAAATAAAGAAGAAAGAAGGGAGAAGAAATTCCAAGGGATTGGAAGAGTTTTGTACAATATTTTAAGCAAAAGTGAGAGTAAGAAGTATTGGGCATGACCACTACATTGGAAATGGGATAAACAATCTTGTATCTTTGTGTGTATGTTTGATGTAAGTTGTAATGCAGGCTAAAAGTCTTAACAAAGTGGAACATGTTGGAGATGATTGTGTAGAAAATCTTGTACATATGTATATATTTGATGTAATGTGTAATATAGGTTAGAAGTCTTAATAATATAGAATATGTTAGAGATGATTTTCTAAGCAACTTATGCATGTGTATTTAATTGTTTGTTTAATGTATTATAAGATAGAAGCCCTTAAATGATGTAGAACATGAAAAATAATTTGAGGATGCTTGCATAGGTAAGTTGTGCTTGAGAGTGCATGCTTGATATATGTGTTTGTAAAAATATAGATTTTTAAGACATGAAGAGATATTCTTACAGCATAATATTGTGGATGTTTAATGATCTATCCACAAAAAATCTGGCTTTGATCCCTCAACAATAGATGTTATTTTTTTGTGATTGCAATAATATAATTAAAGTGTGAGAATGATAAAGAACTAAGAAAGAAAAAAAGAAATGAGAGTTTGTGATATATTGGGAATTAGGAATTTCTTTAATTCACCATTTTTTCCTCTTTATATAAGGGTTTAGATATAATATTTTACTAAAAATTATATATTACTTTATTTTTCATATGATACATGTGGTTTTGATAAAAAACTAATCCATATTGTAAAATTCACATAATAAGGGTCCATCTGCTTATGTGCAACTTGTTACATATAAGCAAACAACCATGTCTTTGGCATTGTTCACTAGCATATATACTACTTATGCATGTGGATAATGCCTAGCTATGTGCTCTTGGATTACATGTAGAGGTAGGTGCCATGACATGTATAAAACACAACAATGGTAGGTGCTACGATGTGTAAGAATGTGTCCCACTTGCACAAAAGGCATGTGCTCCACACATGTTATGGTCTCGTGCGATCACATGTCCACAAATGCATGTGGGTGTCAAGCAACTCACATCTTTGTGATGTCCATCAATGCCTCCGCATGTAGTCATGCAACTTGTGTATTGTCCCCAATCTCTAGCATGCAAGCAATGGCCTCCATGTATAACTACACACATGACTCTCTCTACATTATGTCACTTGACAATTTTTGTTATTTTTCTAATTTCTTGATTTTTATTAGTTGTGAATTTCTTGATGATTTAATGAATCTATAATTGAGCCTGATCATTAAACTTTTATGAAATCTTTAGTGGATCTTACATGAAAATATTGATAGAGATTTATATATATTAATTGAAATACATTTACCCCATAAATGATTCTTGTTTGGTGTTAGAGCATGATATAAGTTTATTGATTTTTTGTTAGTTTTCACAATGAGAAAAAAGAGATGGAAAAGTAAAATATTACTTGTGAATGGATAAAATTATAAGTGAGGAATCTCATTGAGTTCCATGAGAATGATTGTTTATTTTATGTTACTATGTCTCAATAACATGCTTTTTATCATATGTTTAAATTAAGCATGATTTATTATGCTAATTCATTTATTCATTTATTTATTCATGTTATTGTCATAATGTGATCTAAAAGAAAAAAATAATATAAAATGTCATATTGTGATAATTATCACAAAAGATAAAATATGAAAAAGTGAAAAGAGTAAAAGAAAAATGAAAAAAAATATGAATAAGTTGACAAAGGGATAAAGATGTTTTAAATAAAAGTGCATAAATATTGATTATTCAAAGTGAGAACTATCATTCATTAGTAATAAGTTTCAAAGATGAGCTAAATGAGCCTAATATTTGGTTATCTAAAATTGTGACTATTATTCTAGAACAATATATTTTGAAGACAAGCCAAAAAAAAACACAACAAAAAGGTTGTCCAAAATAGAGACAACTATTCCAAAATAATGTAACTTGGAGATAAGCAAAAGAAACCATCATTTAGGGTTATTCTTATTGGAATATATACAATTTGTTTGCTTTAAAATAAGAGGGCTTTTCTTAAGCCAATCCTTAAGAAAAAGAAATGATAAAGGAAATGAGAAAATTAATGAAAATGATAAAAAGTCAAAGAGTTAGTTAAATATGATGTGCCATGACTCATTTACTTGTCTTTTTATTTCGTTTTACATGCAATTGACCCATGTATACAATTTCCTAAATATTATGTTTTTTTACATATATGTATATACGTTTGTCATTGAGCTAGTGTCAATTGGCTCATGTCTACTTTATCATAATTTTCAGACTAGAGATGACACTAAATTAAATTATGGGAAGAAATGAGTACAAGAATAGTCAATCGCATGACTTCGAAGATACTAAATTCAATACTATATGTGATGAATTCTACTTTTGTTGCATATGATCAATAAACATGTCATTAAATTTTATTTAATTATGTTGTATGAAACATATGATTTCTTGAAAAGAAATGTGGCATATAAAAGTAGTACAAAAGTTGATTTCAATCGCTTTTATTATACATTTAAAAGGTTTGATTGTAAAATTCAAAATGTTTTTCCTTAATTTTTGAAAATATTTAAAGATTCTTTTGTTATTTAATGTTTAAATAATTTTGAAAATGAAGTGAAGGAAAAAAGAAAAATAAAAGTTAATGGTACCTAAAGATAGAGCAAGACTAGGTGATAAAAAGGAGATACCACAAGAACCTTACACATTAAGCTAAATGACCTTATAACATCAAGCCAAAAAAAATTATAAAGTGTCAAATAGATTAATAAAATATCAAAGATAAAGTCTCAATAACTAGATAAAAGATCACTAATATAGTGCTTTCATATCTCAACCACGAACATTTAATCTGCTTGAAGAATTACAATTTGCTCAAATGTCACTTGGTTGTGTGCCAAATGCATCATCCATTTCAACTAAGTCTAATTGGGTAATTTTCATTCAATAAATCATGTGTATTACACATATTGTGATATTTCTCTTATGTAATAAAATTTAAATTCTTAAAAAAACTAGTCAAAAGATGTAACATTTCAAATTTATATTAAAATATATTATTATTATTATTTAAAAATTCTAAGAATTTTTAAAATTTATTTTATTTTTCTTAAAAATTCATATACCATTAAAAGGAAGTATAACACCTCAAAGAATGTGAGTTGAGAAATAAAGAATATCAATTATCTAGATTCTTAAAAGACCACATTCATAGAAATCAAAATTTTTAAGATATAAAATGGAAGAATCGAGATTAATAAGGATTAATTTATAAATTTAAAAACTCAAAAAATATTAAAATATTAAATAGACTCAACAATTTATAAAAATTTATTAAGATAAAGTATAAAAGAATAAATTTAATAAACTTTTCTCAATAAGAAAGGTGCTACAATGATCACATAATTAATAGTCAAATATGACTTAAGGAAAAGGATTTTTAGGTTTAAAAATGATTAAAAATATTTAATGATGCTAAATAATTTGAATATTTGTTAACAGTAGAGTTTATCAAGAGGAGTCATATGGTGTTTGTTGATGAATTTTTTGACATTAAATTGATACAAAATATCAAAAATATTTGAAGTATTTAAGTTTTATTTTAATTTAATTTCCAAAATCTTATGATTCCTAAGCTTAAATGACAAAAGGGGATTCAAAGGGACTCTAAGTGGGTACTAGGGCTCAATCATTAGCAACAAAAAACTTAGAATGTGAAGGGTGGTGTATGTGCAAATTCTAGCCTTCTCAAGAGAACGAAGTGACATAGGGATGCAAAGAGTTAGTAAATAGGTTATAAAAAGTGATGATTGACTATGTAGAAATTTTAAAAAAATTAGGTAATTTAAGAGTAATTAAGTAAAGGAAAGATGGAAAGAAAGAGAGTTTTGGCCATGAGAAAGGAAAGAAGTAATCTTTTGGGACTATTGTGAAAAATTTGGAAATCTCTAATATAATAGTCATAATAATGAACTGAAGGAAAAAGATTGTGTTTGTGGAGTGACATGCAACCCAAGATCAACAAAGCTGAGACTACAACAAAAGGGAAACAAAGGTAGGCACTCCTATATAGGTTCATATGACTGATATAATGTTATTTGGAGTTTAGTGATCAAGTAGGAATTTTACGTTAATCATAAAATTAAGAAGTTGAATTATAAATAACATGTTTTATAGTTTGTTATGTATTGCGAATTGTTATTTTTTCTATGATATATGAATATGTTGTAAGGGTATGTTTAAAAACATTTGATTGGTTACTATAAATCATGCTTTACGTTTGTTTAATCACCATTTGACAAACTAAATGCTTGATTTATGATTTACTTTATCATCCTATGGGCATGCCTTAATGGATTATAAAAGCATAATATAGTTGGCCAACTTGTAAGACTTAGAACAAAGGAATTTCAAACTTCTTATAAATTAAATGATTTTATTATAAGAAAATTCTATAAAAATGGTTTATGTAATATTAGGTTCCTTAAAAATGAAATTTAAATCATATTAAAAATTGTTTAAAGCAAGAGTGCATTTGAGACATTTTGGTCTCACTTTGTGAAATTATTACACCATTGGTCATTTGCCGTAAAAACGTGCATCGATATCTTAAGAGGATTGCATCTCATATAAATATAATAATTAGTGGATAATTCATTATTATATCTCTTTATCCAGAAGTTTATTAAAAGCTGATCACTTTTTGTGTAATGATTCTCTCTCGAGACATAACTCAATACTTACTCTCTACCTTCTTTGATCTAAGGTGTTTCATGCCCACTAAGTTTTATTTGGTTCATTTTCAAATTTCATTGTATTAATAGAGGGCTTACTTTAATATCAAATGATACATCTTGGTCTTATTATAATGTGGATATCATTCAATTGGGTTGCCCCTTCTTGACCTAAGTGAGTTTTGCTCTCAAATGACATCTCAACATCTTAGGATGATGGTATGTCATATAAAAACTAGAAATACTTCCATAGTATCCAATGTGAGATAATTCATATTAGTATACCTCCACCTAAAAGCTTACTAGAAGCCACTGCTTGTTTCGTTATTCCTTTCTCGAGACATATATAAGTTTTACAAGGCTTACTTAAAGCCAAATCAGACTAAATTGCAAAAGCTACCTTAACACCAAACTCTTTAATAATTAAAATTCAAAAATAATTTGTAATAAATTTTGCATGTTAAAAAATGTTATTGTAATAAGGGATGAATTTTTTTTTAACAACATTAACATCTTGTTAATATTAATAAATTATGCATTCAACAACATTAACATCTTGTTAATATTAATATAGCCATACATCAAATGAAGGTTGTATTTACAAGTTCATTGACACCTTAAAATATATCAAAAACCATGGGATAGATTAAATGTTTATTGGTGTTCAATGTTATAATGATAGTTAAAATAAATTACTAAACACACTAAAAAACACAATGCAAGTGTAATTACACAGGTATAATAAGTATTATAGTTGCTATAACAATAAGCATGTAATAATGATTATTCACTTAAATCATTTCTTACATTAACAAAGGATTTTATATGCTAAAAACAATCAAAATTTGTAAGTGATGAATTTTGAGAACAAAAAAACAACATGAAAAATCACAATATATTAAAAGCAAAAACTAGATTTTGTTAACTTGATAACTCCTATAAGAAAGTTTAACGATAACAAAATCATATGATTATATTTATTAATGTATTGTTTGAATTGAGGAAGAGCATAAGATGAAGACCACTTAAGATGTGATGACATTAAGAATTATCATGGGACTTAATCATGTACTTCATACAAATGGAAAAAGCTATTGTTGTTGGTGTACAACCATCATGAGTATAATTTATTTAATTTTTAGTATGCTTAGAATGTTAAAATCTATGTAATATTTTCTTGTGAAACTTAAGATCTCATTCTTGTTCAAACTAATATATGTTTCATCTATATGACACTTGGGACTCAAAAGTATGAGTAAATGCTTGGTCATGTCTTGAGAAGGAAATCACTAAATAAAGAGTGATCTTTGAAAGCTTTTAAGTGGAGTGATATAGGAATGAATTATCCAACATTAGTTGGTGAGATTTTGATCTTGATGTTTATATGATATGCCATGATCTTAAGATGTTAAAGTATCTTTTAATAGCAAAAATCATAGGTTGGTATGTCACAATCCAAAGGGATAAATCTTGAGATAGTGAGACAAGAATATCACATGTAATATCAAAGTAGTACCCTATATTAATCTGATGTGGTTTCAAGATAAACTAGGGGAAAGTTGATAAGCCTATGACACCAAAGATCAAAGACAATATAAAGTTAACATCGGGTGATATCTTGAAAGAAAAATCACTGAACAAGAAGTAACTCCTAGCATGCTTTTAGGTGAAGAGGGATGAATTATTCCACATTGGTTACTAAGGGATTAATCCTTGTATTTATATGAGTTATCATGACCTTAAAATGATAAGATATTTTTTTAGAGCAAAACTCACTTATTTTACATAGGATAACTCAATATAATAAAATCTCAACATAATGAATTATGATGTCATAATAAAAAACCATCTTTTGTGTTAGTTTGTATTTTCATCATGTAATTATGATTTTATTCTAAGTATTATAAGTAAATTTTCATTAATCAATACTTAGTTATATAAGCGAGTATAAAAAATGTGAATTTTTAAATAGGATAAACTTACACTTATCATATAATATGACATACCTATTATATAATGTGAATCAATATTAAAACATAATATAGAAAGGAGAATAAAACAATTTGATTGAGTGTGTAGAAGAGTTCCAACTCAATGTATGTCATAATCCTTCTTATCATACAATACCTTTGGTTTGTATTATCAATAAACTCCTATATAGATATAAAAAATGGCTAAGTTATAATACAAAAATATTTATATGATATGATATATATTATTATACAATATGATCATCTTTGAACATAAGATAATATGAGAAAATATAAAAATTAAGATTTTTGTATCATACAATAGCATGTCGTCATACAATATGACTAATATTAAAGTAAGAAAAGATTACTGAAATAAAAATCTCAAAAAGTTTGCATAATATGATAATTATCATTGTTAAGCAAAAGTAAAAGAAACTCAAGAATTTTGTATTTATTAATTTTATTCAATTATATAGTAAGATCAAGTCAAGTATATGAATTTTTTCTTGTTATAAATAAACTAAAAAATTTTGAAATGTATAATAATATTCATCATACAGTCTAAGTAGTTCATTTTTATGTCATTGTACATTATAATCTCATTGATCATATAATATGGTTAGCATCAAAAACCTATAATAGCTACTTCAAATTTTTTGAAAATTAATTATAAACATTGTTTAGTAGTTAGTATTGTCATATTCAACCCTTTGAGAATCCATATATTATGACCTTGCTCGAGTTTAGGTTATGTTGTTTCTCTTTTTATCTTTCTTTTATGTAAAAACATTTTTTATAAGTAAAATCACACAAAAATAATTTCAAAACCTAATGCTAAACTTTAAAATCCATTTTCAAGCATCAAAAGCGATAACAAATCTTTACCATGTGGAAATCATAATAGAAGAAATATTTGATACCTTTTCATATTCCTTTTAATATATGTTCTCAAATCACAGTAAAACATTTAACTAAAATATGTACTATGTCATGCTCAATTAATACAAATACATACTAGTGAAATATAAATAATTATTGTAGGAGCATCATGATGGCAAAAATAAATTGTTAGTTAAGGTAATCCATAAGCTACCTTCTTAATATTCTCATAAAGTCTTATTTTATGTATCATCTTGACTTGGAATATTATATCATAAAATAAATTGAATCAATCATTATTAGGTTAGTGAAAAAATAATATAAACATAAAATACAAAAGATTCAATTCTTAGATTATGTTGAATATTAGTTTATATCATATAGTGAGAATATGATTAACATAGAATAAACAATAAACAACATATTATATTTTCTTTTATATTTTTTAAAAATATTTTTTTCTCTTTTAAGAAATCTTATAATTTTTCTTTAACTATTTTTACATATCTTTTCTCAATTTCATTTCACATTTTTAGTTAGATTTTAGGTCTCGCATTTTCTTTTTTTTAAAATCAAATTTGGCATATTCAAAACATATTATTTTTTATAGATCTAACGATATCTCTTTTAGGGCTACTCCTAAAAATATATTTTATTAGGAGGTGATTTTATTTTTGGAGATATAGTATTATAGATAGCAAGCCATTTATTTCTAATAATATATTATTCATAATAGCAAGTTAGTCTTTTTAAATAATCATTAATGATTCTTTTTTCAAAATCATATCTAAACTTATTTTATTATTTTTTTTATTTTTACTATATCACTTCACTATTTTATTTTTCAAATTTAATTAAAAAATATAATTTATTAGACAAAATTTTGCATTTCTTTCTAAATCACATATGTACTAATTAAAGCACATTCTTACAATTTTATAATAGAAAATAATTAATCATCTACATGACATGATTCATCAAACATTTTATTTCATATCAATACATGCAAAAACAATTATAACATCAAATATCATTATCAAGCACATAAATCTATGGTACATGGCCTGTCTACCTTTTTTTCCTTATCACTTTAAAATAGATCTTAAAATGCATGCTTTTTCATCATTCTTCCTTCTCTTCTATTGTTACAATACTTGCTATAATGTTGCTATTATAACACCACTATAACACTTACAAAAAATTCTTCAATTCTTTGCTTCGTTTCTTATGGATTCCTTCTTGTACTTTGGTAACACCACCTTTCTCTCACCCTCCCTCTTTCTCTCTCTTTCTTCTTCTTTTTAATGCTCTTGATCAAGGTCTCACTTCTCTTTATTTTTTTTTCCAAAAAATCATCGCTAGTCTTGCACTTCTTTTTTATACTAGTCTCACATGGTTTCTTTTTCTAATTGCTTTGAATCCTTCATTGATTGCATCTTTTCTTTTTTTGACCTTTCTTCTCATCAAAACTGATGCTCTGTCTCATCATCTAATAGTTTTTGTTGCTTCATTTTATTATCATTTGTGCATTAGGATGTATGAAAAACAAGGTTTTTAGGGATTAATTAAATCAAAACTTAAAAAAATTTAATATTACTTATATTTTTTAATTAATTTGTTCTAAAAATGTTTGTGGACTAATTTTGTTTAACTTTTCCTCAGTGAGATTTACTTGATGCCAATTTTTACATTTTTTTAATACATTTGGTATTTTTTAATAATTTTTAAAACTTAAAATATTTTAAAAAAATTAATTTAATTTTTTCTTTAAATCTTTTATCTTTTAATTTCATGAACATCACACCTCTTTTTTGTAAAAAAAAATATTAAACTCATTAATATGATTTCTAGGTTTCAAAAAATTTTCATAATTTCCCTTATCCATTTAATATTTTTATTAATTTTTTAAACTAGTAAATAAATTCTTATAAATTCAAAATCTTTCATTTTAACTTAGAAAATAATTAAACCTTTATTAATTTGGTGTCATGGACTTTTAGATAATTTATTTTTATAATTTTTTCATTCATGTCGTTCATTTGAAGTGTTGTATATTCTTTTTACGTTGCTTGATTTTTCAAAATTTAAAATAAATATAAAAAAATTCTTAAATATTTGGATAATGTAAAATAATTATAAAAGTTTATTTAATTATGTTTGTGATATTAAAATTTCTCCCACTTTATCAAACCTCTAATTAACCCTTAGGTCCTGAAGTTTTTATTTAATTAAAGCATTTATCTATTTAAAATCCTTAAAATATTGACTATAAATAGAAGGTTATGCCATGAGAGAATAATGTAATCTAAAAATATTCAAGTTAAGAAGTAATTTTTATCAATATTGGTGGGTTACAAAAATAAGATTTCTTATAAAAATTATAGCACCCTTAAATCTTTCATCTTTTCTTTAGTTTTTTATTAGTAATTTCTTTTTATATTCTTATTTTGTATGTCACTTAGGATGTGTACTATATTTAGGTATTTGGAGTATAAATTATATTTTCAATAAGTTATATTTATCTTATATTTGATTGTTATATCCAATAATTTTATATTGTGATTGTTATAAACTACTATTTGTTTAGCATTTTTGGGATTGTTTTTGATCATTGTGGATCTCTTTCATAATTATGTTTCATCTACCCATCTTTGGATAAAGTGTGATGGTTTATTAATAAGTTTAGTTTTTTATGATTGATTATAGATATATGTATGTATGTTTATTGAATTATCTAAAAACCTTTGAATTTTATTATTTATTATAATCATATATAATATCTTTCAAAGTTTGATAAGAAATTTTTTTGAAAAAATACTTTAGTTAATTTTAATAAGAAGATTACACAATATGGCTTAAACTTATTCAAACTTTATAAACTACAATTCATCATATTGTTGTAGAATTATTATCCTTATAAATTAGTAAAAGCAATCCACATAACATATTTAGAAAAGCATAAAATCTAATAAAAAAAATGTCTAAATTCATTGATTGATTTGAAAATACATAATGAAGGGATAACAAAATTGATAAATGATTACATTTATTGAGTCCAATTATATTAAACTTAATATAACTTGGGTCCAACCACTAACATTTTCAAAAACACCACAAAAGGACTCGATCAATCATATCTATGGTGTAACAATCTTGATCAAGACTAACAAAAGTGGGTCATGCACCTGGTAAAAATCTAAACAAGATTTTATTTATAATTGTTGAAAAATCTTTATTAAGTAAATATATGTAAATGAGAAGCTTTCATGTAGAATTCAAATAAAAAAAATGGTGAACTCCCAAGCATGGTTATTATTGCATCATCATGGTTACAAACATAACCATCTCCTATGTGGGATTTCCTTGTGGTTCTCTTTGCCAAAAGTCATTGAACAAGAATTTAAGGCTTTTGTTGAGTTTTTATAGGTTATTAAAATTTGAACCACGAGATGAAACCAAAGGGTTATAATTATCATTTTTAAAATAACATAACCTTATTTTCAATATTAATATTATTGACAAGAACCTACATTACTCTCAAACTTAAAAACATTATTTGTTAAAAATATCACATAAAGTAATAAATAATAAAAATAATATAAAATATTGAAAGAATTTAAAAGATGACTTCAAGAAATCATTTATTAGGTGTCGATGAACATAAATACGATTTAAGTCCTAAATGGTATTTGAGTAAATGCCTTAAATTTTAGACTTGATTATCATCTATATGTTAACTATTATTAAGTGATTGACCCATTATTAAAAATGATGAACTTATTCATGCCATCAAAGAGTTTCAATTAAAAATATGTTAATAATTATGAATATATATTTTTTAATTTTTTTCATAAATATCTTTTTAATCTCCTTGTATAAATGTAAAGAAGAAAGCAAGGGTAAATCCTCCACTGTAATAAATAATGTACCAAATACTCGTTTATATTTTCGCATTGCGCCGCGGAGTTTTAGCTTTGATCGTGACCAATCGAAAGTAAACCATGCGACAAGTTCCCCGGTTCTACCCTCCCACCACCAAAATTGCTTTACTAGGGCAACTTCTTCATTAGTTTTTGTTATTTATTTTTTTTCAGAAGCAAGTTTTGGAGTCCTATTTGCTCTTTACCTCTCTTGTTAAAATAAAAGTGAAAATATGTCGCACGATAGTGGACAGCCTCTCCCTATAACCTCCCCGCCATTAGCGGCGGTCCCAGCTGAAACCTCGCCTACTTCTGTACCCTCTATTGCTAGCTATCAAGATGTAGTATTGAATGAGAACCTATTCATGGAAACACTCAAGGCCCTGCACATTTCTAGTGGCACCAAATTTATGTAAGTGGGTTTTGATTAGTTTTGGGTTTTAATCTACTTGTCAAGCGTGTTAATTTTTGTACGGGAATGCTTCAACTGTTCTTCGTGATTTGTTCTCTTCTTGGTAAAATCTTCGGAAGTTTTTGTTAGATTATGATTCGACATTAGTATTTGACTTGATTTGGTTGTTTAGTAAAATGAGACTATTTTATTGTGTTATTCTAATTTGCTGCGCTGAGTTGTTCACGTTGTCTCCCAAGCCTGACTCATCTAATCAGTTCGTTGGTTTCCATTTTGCGGCGATCCTAAAGAGGAAGCATTAATCATACCCTTCAATTTGATTTGTGTTTGCACTTCAATTCCCGACTTAACATTTTCCCCCCTATTTGATTAGTTCCTGTGATCTTTCCATCCGTGCGCCCCATCCTTGGATTGGTATGTTGCCTTTATCCTGAGGTTTTTGGCTTTCTTTGTTGGTAGGCTCATTTCGCTTTGCAGCTGTCATGCATGGTGGGATTCGAGGCTTCAGTACCTGCTGATTCGAGATATTGCAACCTGTTTGTTACTATCTGTGTTATCTACAGCGGCTGTATGAGATTTTGTTGGACTAGAATTTTCCAAAAATGGTGTTTTACTGCTGGCTTGTTTATGCTGACATTTTCTTCTGATTTTATTTATAATCATCTGTACAGCAATTTTTTTTACAAACTAATTAGGTATTTTTAAACAAGGGATATTATTATATTGGTGCATATATTATAAGTTATAACAAGGTCAAGAACATAGCATTCTATTTATGGTTTTGTTTGTCTGATTCTTTGGTTGAACTTGTTAAATTCAATTGAAATTTTACTTTGTCTTGTTAATTGATGATGCATTTCATAGGTTTGTAAGAGAGATATGGATGAACTTAGGGTTTGATCTTCCAAGCTTCATTTTATGTATTAAATTAAAGAATAGGTTATGGATAATATTTGGAATAGAATTCATCTATTGGCACTAGCATATTCTACCTGAGATCACCTTCCACCATCGTTGATTGAAACCATCCAACCTTGGACATTTTCCAATTATAAGATTGAGAAGACAACATCATATCATAAAAAATTGAATCATGACTGCCATTGAAAACAAATTGCAGCTTTGAAATAATTTTCCATAGACGTACATGAAAATCATTATCATTTATAGTTTTTAAAAAACAGGAATATAATGTTAAAGGCTTATTAGACATAATTAGCAATGAAGTTGCTCAATTTATGTGAGAATTATTTATATATGTGTGTGTGTGTTGATATATATATTTATATATACATATATATATATATACATACACACACACACACACACACACACACACACATATATATATATCTATATATATACATACATACACACATACATATATGTATACATACATACACATATACATATATGTATACATACATACACACATACATATATATATATACATACATATATGTATACATATATACACACATACATATATATATATACATACATATATGTATACATACATATACACATATATATATATATATGCATACATATATGTACACACACACACACACACACACACACACATATATATATATACATACACACATATATATATACATAAATATACATACATACATACATACATCTATACATATACACATACATACATACATCTATACATAAAATATATATATATATACACACACACACACACATATATATATGTTTGTATATGTATATGTATGTGTGTGTGTATATATACATATATGAACACACACACACATACACACACACACACACATATATATATATCTGTATATATATATATATGTGTGTGTGTGTATGTTTGTGTGTGTGTATATATATATATATATGTATATATGTATGTATATATGTATGTATGTATGTATATATGTTTGTATATGTATGCACACATATATACAGACACACATACGCACACACATACACACACACACACACACACATGTATATGTATGTGTGTGTGTGTGTGTATTTGTGCATGTATGCGTGCATTATTATTTATAAAATGTGTACAAATCAAGGTTACTGTTAGGGTATATATAAATTTGTTTAAACTAACTAAATCACATTGATACAATATTGATTTTGTTTAGATAAATGCATAGTTGCGCACTCTTACATTATGTTGGTGCTAAGAAATTTACTATTGTTGCTCATAGTATTCAAATCATTGATATATGATTAAAGAACAAGTTGATCCTTATTTCGACAATTTGGTTGAAATATTTCAATTCCAACTCATTTTATGGTAGCAACATATTGGTTGACTGTTGGCTTCTAAGAGGATTATAAGAGGATTTGACTTGTTATTGGTTGTAAATCACATGAACTTTAAGGTAGACTGATGAAAGGAAGCTCTTCTTTCAATAAATAGTCTATGAAAAATTTATCACTTTAGATATTAGAAGTTGCTTTCATTTGTTGAGGTGTTTTCTAGGTATATCATTTCTCTTGAATCATAGCATAACGATTGCACCTCTGGCTAGGTATCTACCATACATTTATAATTTTAGTATTAGTTTTTGGTGCAATTTATTTTCTTCTTGCTTATTTTATGATAAGGTAATGTGGGATTTTTATTGTTGTGGGATCTTGTTTGATTTATGATAAACTTAACATGGCAAAGTCATATCTAAATGCATAATTGCAAAATGATGTATTAGAATAAATGTAACTTGATCCTAGAAATAAAGTAATGGCTTAAAGGATCTAGGATTATGGAATGCACAATAGTTGCAACTTAGTAGGAAATTACTTCATGTTGGGGTTGCAGGAATGCATAATAATGTATTTTCTTTAAAATTTCCAATAAATTTACTCGTTAAATCATAAAATGATGTTCACCAAGCATTATTAAACAATTATTTTAATTAAAAAATGAACTTACGAAACTTTTCCCATGAGTGCCCCACTCATGCAATAACTTTTTTAATATAAATTTGTGGAAACTAATCTATTTAAATTGCCTTATTTGTATTTATAAAAGAATTTGATTCTTCTTAATTTCAGTATGCTATTCTTGAGGCCATCATCTCATTTAGATTGCCTAATTGGCCATAGACCCACTAAAAAGTAACTGATGAACCTTAGTTCGCCAATATATGTTGGGCGAACATTTTGGAGATTGATATGCATCTCTTGTTAGTCAAATAATAATTAGGTTGATGTGTTAGGAGTTGCTTGAGAGGTTGTTTTTTTTGGTATTAAATATGAACCCAATAAAAGTTGCAATATAATTTCTAGGTTTATATGAAATTTTTCGAAGTTATTTTTTTAAAAGGAAATAGTTGTATAAATAAGTTCTCTAGTGATCATGAAATCGCTTGTAGATTGTAATAATTCTCAATCATATTCAATCAGTTGTCTTATCTTTAGTTTTTTTTTATTTATGTTATCTTGATTATGAGTCAGTTTATGCTTAATGATTTTCAATCAAGTCTATATTAGAAGATTGTACAAAAATTACAACAAAATTAGGGTGAAAAAATTCCAAAAAAATTTATAATTAAGATTAATACATTTGATCACTTAATTGGTTAGTTAAATTGTGGGGTTGAAAGTTGGTATCAAAGTAGAAATTTATGAAGTTGGGATTGGAAGACCATTTGGTTAGATCGTATAATGGTTTAGTCAGAGTGAGTTTAGAAATGATTGGGTGAATGGATGGATAAGGATTAAATAGTTTGATTTGATGGTTTGATGAAGCCAATCAAATTTTTTCATTTGTCATGGACAGCATCATGCAAATTTCTATGTTTTTTTGAATTAGATATTTCCATTGCCCTTATTTATTCAAATACTCAAATATACTTTTATATGGTTCAATTTATCCTCTAGTTTATGCAACAACTAATTGGGGGAGATTTGCAAGAGATTTTGATTCAAGATTTGGATTTTTTTTTATTTCAAACCCATAATATCCTAAGGAACTGCACTTATTTTTATTTTGATTTGATTTGTTGGTGTAATCTATTGGGGTCCTAAATGTACAAAAAGGGATCTTTTAAGGTTTAGAGGAAGATTAGAGATGATCATCTCCTAATTACCTGTTTTTTGTGAAAAGAGCATCCCTTTAGGATTTGTCTAATTTCTTTATTTTGAGTATTTTTGTAGTATAAGTCTAATTTCTTGATCTCTTAAGCAAGACGAGTGCTTGAGTTTTTTAATCTTGTTATATAAAATTTTTTTAACGTTATGAAGGGTTTTTATGCAAGGGTTTTCATCATACAAGAGGTTGTAGAACTTGTTTTCCTTGATATGTGATGAATATCTTCTGATTCCAGATTTTCAAATCCTAAATCTGTTCTCCTTGACATTATTCAATAGTGATTTTATCTCTCAAAGGGGTTTAAGGTTAGGGCAGGAATCACGTTTTGATGTCAAAGACACCTTTGTAATGTTTGTGAAGGTGTTCCTGTACATGATTGCATGATATAGTTGTATAGTGATAGAGATCTAGATCATTGTTCAAGTAGTAAAACTAAAGAGGGAGAAGGAGCAATAACTTAAAGAGTAGATATATTGTTACATGAGAAGCTTCTTTTGTAGTGCTTACCTAGCCAGTGCAATCATTGATGGAGATTTTGAAGCAACAACTTTCAGTGGTAGCTCTTGTGGTTTACCAACAAGAGGAGCTTCTTTACTATGTGTTAGGGAACGTAAATGATGACCAAGGCTTGGGTTCATCTCGAGGCTCTCATTTTGGAGATAGTAGCTTCAACATCTCTATTCATATTGGAGAATGTCATGCCAAATCTTTTAAATTGGAATTAGATATTTAATTGTGACTTTTGATGAGAAGATTGAAATTGAGTTGTTGGATTCTTAGCTTGATTAAGGAGAGGTGTTGGTGACTCAATGCTGAATTGAAAAACGAGAGAAAGGAGAAGAGAACCAATATTGTAATTGAAGGAGAAGTGACTTAGTAATTATTTAAAGTTGAAGGAGAAATGACTCTAGAGTTATTTAAAGCCATAGATCTTAGTCTTTCTTTGGTGGCAATGTTGAGGGGAAAAGAGCAAACTCTTGTTAAATAGTGAATGAAGATTTTTCATATCATAGTCCAAATAAAGCATAAAGTGGTGGGATTATTCTTTGATACAAGATATCCAAATAACGTAATTTCTATAAATTTGGTGAAGGAATTGAACTTGGCAACAAAAAAACACTAAAGATCATATATACTTTTGTGAATTTTTTATGATATGCAGTATATGATGACAATATACACCTTCAAATTTACAATCTCGAGAGGTTCTATTGATAAGGTCACTTTTGATGTGATACCCCTTGATGCCTATAGTATTACACTTGATAGTCCTTATTTGTGGGATAGAGTTGTCATTAATTAGTCAGGACCATAGGCATTGCTGTATGAAGGATAATGTTTGATGTCTTGTCATACATAGCTCTTATGGGTATGAAGTTAAAGGAGTAAATTATTTTTAAACTGATTGAACAATCTAATTTACCAAATTGGATCATTCTATTTGTCTAGCACAACACCATCCAAATTTTCAATTTTTTGTTGACTTGGATCTCTCCATTGTTAGTATTGATTCAAATATTGAAATATGCATCAATTATGATGAAATTTATCCTCCAAGATGTTAAGAAATTGATTTGGGAGATCGTAAGGTTTTTAATATCTAGTTTGAATTTTAGCAGATTTTAAGCTCCAGATATTTTAAAACTTGTGCCTATTTGTATTTTGATTTTACAGTCTAATGTGAATCTCTTGTGGTTCCAAAATAAGAAGGGGTCTCCAATTGGTTAAGGGGAGATGAGATGAGATTGGCTCATAGTTATCTAGCCTTTGTATAAGGTGCACCCCTTTGTTACTTTGTATTAACTTTTTCAATAAAAGTTCAGTTGCTCTACATCTTTCCTTCTCCATCATGTTCTTAAAAATCTTAAAGCATTCTTTGCTAGAGGATTGTTTGAAGGCCTTAGTCTTGGTGGACTAAGATTTTTTTTTTAGCAACAAGAAGAGCTATTTGGGCAAGGGTTTTAGTTATGAAGGGGCTGTAAATTTTTTGTTACTTTTAATTTTTGTAGTTCTTTTGGTTCTAGTTTTTCGCATCTTAAACTTGTTCTTTTTGACATTAGTCAACATGTAGTTTATCTTCTAAATGGTTCATGACAAACAAAGATCAGATCCCATGTGAATGCAATATATCATCGATATCGAGATGTTACGTAGTATGGGTGAATTTATCTTTGGTTATTATTTTAATCCTTTTTTATGTTTTAAGTCATGTAGTAATATGTTCTAATTGTTTTTTTTTTTAGCACATTAGTATTTGAGTTTATCTTGGTTTAGTTGAGCACCTTAAGTTTTTTATGTTGTGAAAGTTTGATCGATTTTTGAGATTCTTTCCCATTCCAAAATTTATCAAAATATCAGAAATCAAAATTGCAACATTCCATATCATTCATTATGATTCATTATGATTCATAGCATATTATTTGTGAATATTACATGTTGTCTAATGTAGAAAGCATGTGGTGACTTTTTATTGGTTACCTACTTGGACATTGGTCCCAAGGATTGGCCCAACTTACAATTAGTTTGCTTTTGTTATTGTATTATGCAAGGTTGTGTGATACAGTTTGAGTTGATTCTATTATAATCCTTTGTGTTTACTTAAGATTATTGCTTATATAAAGACATAAGAAGTCATTTACATTTATTATTTCATGTTTTGAGTGACATTTGGTGCTTTGATACATATTTGAATGTAGAAATTTTGTGTAATCTAGCTTAACTCCCCTTTGCCAAATACCATGTTTTCACAAGTGACTCAATGCTAGCTATTCTATGTGAAAGCTAAACTATTCTATGCAAAAAAGTGAAAAGAAGCAATCTGTAGAAAGATTTGGTGCTGCTCATTAAATTTTGTTGGAGTTCACTTTCGATGCTTTGTCTCAATGAATCTTATTACTTTTATTATTTCATTTTTTGACTTGATTGTGGAGTGGAAGTTTGGGTGCAAAATTCTTTCTACCTATATTTGGGCTTGCCTCAAGTACCTTATGGTTTTAGAGTTCTATAACTTCTTGGGTTTGATTGATTGGTTACTTGTGATTTGGAGCAAAATCTATCATTCTATTGGTTGTTTACTAGAGCACATAGGTGCAAATTTTTGAAGGAAATGATATTTTCAGCTTTTCTAAATCAACCCTTTACTTGGTTCTTTTGTCTGTGCGAGTCATGTGCATTCTAACTTTTCAGCCAACTTTTAAATCAACTTAGCAGATATCCCAAACATATTTCAACCCTTACCTTCGTATTTGTCAAATTCCCACTTAAAAATCCACTTGCATAAGTTTACTTACATATTTCCACATCCTGGCCATTCCTCTACAGCTGCTTCTACTTCCCTTGGCCTTTCAAAATTCATTTTTAAAATCACTTACACTTAGTTAAGCTTAAAAAGTTGGTTATATGACTTAGTATTTTAGATTAGATCTAGAATCAATTTGGAGCCCAATTAATGTTAAATTATATGAAAAAAGATCTCTAATGCATATAATAGGTCAATTTAGGTTCTAATAGGTTGATAATAAGACTTGTTATAATGTTTAAAAGTTATCTTAATAATTCTAGATTAGTTATATATCTACTTAATTTAAAAAATCAAGATTTAAAGAATGAGGATCATTGAAATTCAAAAAGGTGGGATTTTATCTTTAATAAATCAATAAGTCAAATTCAAAATTTCAAGATTTTTCAAATTTAGAAATTTAGAAAGATATTTATGTTTGTTAGTTTTTTATCCTCTGTTTTCAAATTTAAGCTTAAATAGATTTTGTTAGGATTTGGATTAGTTTTAAGTTATTGATGTTCATCTTTTATTTTATTTTTTTGTATATTTTGTTGTTTTATGAAGATAGATTTAGAATTATAAAAGCTATTTAAACCTTGTATGGAATGAATGGTGGACAATTACTTTTGGGTGATCTAATTTTATTTTGGATTTATATGTGCATTGGTATTAAAGGAAGACATAGGTGACCAACTCATTTATTTCTCAAGGAGTGTATAAGTGGTCCTCTTCTTTTTTTCTATTCTTTCAAATGATCCATCCTCCAAAAAATTGATATGAGAACTTCTTTATCACTGACATTTTTATTGTCTTAATGTTTAATGTTTAGCTATTGCTTATATTTTTCTATGTTCTTCATCAAGAGGGCATTGTAGATGGAACATTTGAATAAGCAATGAAAATTAATAGTTTGAACAATTGCAAATGATCAAATTGTATGTAGAAAGGATTGGTTGAATATGAAATTGAAGTTGGATGTTTTTGAAAACTACTCACTAATCACACGAAGGGAGTGAATTGTGTATATTTGAAACACTTTTTTGTAATAAAAAGAACAATAAAACTTAAAAGGAATCTTACAGATTTTATTTTAGAAAATATTTCTTTGATTTTCAAAGTACTTGTTGATAGATAAGAATTAAGTAATACACAACAGTTTTAAGCATTTCGACAAAACCTTTGTCTATGTCTACCCCTAGTTGACTTAACTAGGTTTTCACTACAAAATGTGTTTTGAATAATTGGCGAGTAGATTACAAAACTCGTACAAGAATTGATCTATACAAATCAAGCATAAGCTCCATTAAGCTTATAATAGTTTTAGCTCTACTAAGCTTACAGTAGTAACCTAACTAAGATTACACATAATAATAAATTTTATTAGTTACTTGGCTACAATAATTACGCAATACTTTTATAAGAAATTTTCTTACAATTGACTTACAACCAGGCAAATCTACAAGTGACTTAAAAACTAAATGAAGTTAAGATGTTACTAGTGATTGATTCAACTGGGAAAAGTAAATGATGTGACTACAACACAGAAGTAGCAACATTGATTTCAGGAATTAGTTTTCGAGTTGAATGCATATGGCTTCTCACATCAAGTTATTTATTGTCAAAAATCCTTTTATTTATACTCAAGATTGACTACATTACATTTTAGCATATAATAGCTTTATTTGCATTTTTGAAATGGTTAAACTAGCTGTTAAAGCTTTTGGCAACATGCCATATTAATATATTGAGGACATTGTATTAGGATAACAAGAATAGAATGAGGATCATCTCGATGATTTAGTGATATGTCTAGCATCAATTGAAGGAAAAAGACTTATTGTATAATTATGAAATAGGTTCTCGTATAGTATGACGCCAATTCATAGTAAAACATTTGAGTTCGTATGTATAACTTACTAGATGATCACATGGATTGTACTAGTGCAAAACCGTTAATCTTAAAAAAGTTGATTGTACAGGTTTGATAGTGGATCGCTATCGTAAGATAATTATTTTCACTAAGAGCTGAGCTCTTGGGAAAATGTTGTATGATGTGGTCATATAAGGATGAGTGTTTGTATGATCATGTAATCTACTTAATTAGACCAAATTGAATAGCTGTACATATACGATAAGACTATCGTAATAAACAATAACTTTGTAACAAAACTTGTTCTAAGCATTAGACAATAAACAATTGTATAAGTGCAACACATTGATCATAGTAGCACAACAGTGTAGATAATACCAATTTATATCGTATTAGTTGATGGTGGTACTCATACGATGTAGTCATTCGTACGGTACAATGAGCCAATTTCTTTCCCTTAAGTTACTTTTGTTAGGTAATTGATTCTATAACTATGATACTTCTTACTACTCAATGTAGCAGTTATGCAATACCCAAAATAAGACTCGAACAATGTAGGAATAATGGTGATACGATCAAATACCTATATTATGAATACGACCATATCAACATGATACCTTAAATTGATGTGTCCGAAAACAACCAAGCCTTTATATATGAAGCATTCTTAGAGGAAATAAATTATGTATACTTATGAAGTAGATTTCGTACTCATGGTATTGGTGGTAACTCAACTCTTAGAAAATAGACTACACTCGTACAAGACTGATATCTTGTACGATTAAGTTAGCGCTTCTAATCCTTTGTTATGATGGTGGTTGCCGCTATACAATGAAATCATTGTACTAGTACAATCTCATATCATATCTTAAAATCAATTGATACTTTGAGCTAGAGCATCGATTATAGACATATGATATAAGACATTATATTATACGATTGTAAGACAGTAACAAACATTGCTATTTTAATCTTGATCTCTTATCTTAAAATTTAAATTGATTTCAGACCAGCATGTATTGATATTACCAATAACTTAATGCAGTTCTAGAAAGGATTATAAACTTGAAATCTTAAGTGATTTTAAACTTAAGAATGATTTAGCCAATGCATACATGAATGAATACAAATCAAAGTGTGTTATGAAAGAATGTTGTAGGTTTTAACAATTTAATCCTTAGAAGGAAGTTAAAATAACCATGATGATTTGTTACACTATCAAGAGGCAAATTCTTCATTGGTATTCCAATGTTTAAAGCCTTTAATTTTCAAAGTTTCCATGAGTAACAATCAAACTCTAATTTGTCTTGTTTGTACTCCACTTGATTCAATCTCTATCTGAAATAACCACTTAAACAAACCATTATAAACATAATACATAATTTTGATATTCTCAAACTCCTTAAAGGGCCATGGGATTAACACTTTCTTGTGAAAATTTTCAACTACAGTGCTTGATGATAAGAGAATGTGTATTTATGTGAATTTTTAGTGCTGGAC
Source organism: Vanilla planifolia (assembly GCA_023846275.1). Classification (NCBI taxonomy): domain Eukaryota; kingdom Viridiplantae; phylum Streptophyta; class Magnoliopsida; order Asparagales; family Orchidaceae; genus Vanilla; species Vanilla planifolia. The sequence goes on along the minus strand of CM043874.1, from coordinate 24,141,883 downwards.
AATTCACTTTCCATTGTTAAGAAGTTGGTGTATTCATTGATGCTTGAGACATTGGTGTTTCGATTCTAAAAGATCAATTTACGTAATCAGTAGTGCATAAGATATGGTAGTTTGGCATGCAAAAAGAGTCGTGGAAAGGAAGCAGGTGTTACTTTCAAAGGGCAGACATGCAAGAGTAATAGACAAAGGCATTATTTGAGGACATTCTGAAAATAATAGCTAATCATGGAATCCAAATGTAACTTTATTATGGTAGTGAAGGCTAAGGAAAACTTGCATATGGCATTGACTTAGACAATGGATTTTATGATAAACTTTATTGCCTCTTTTTGATGCAGGAATTAGAATCTGCAAAAGCTTGGGAAGAAAAGGTGATAGAGGTGGTCGTAGAGTTTAAACAACCCATTCCAATGATGAATGCTTGAACTAACCCATTTTGATGGACCATTTTTTCAAACGCCTTTTTATTCTTTTCTAAGCAAGCTTGATTTTTTTAATTTTACATTTATTGATCTGAAAGCATCATTTGAAGCCTATCATGGGAGTGTGTGGTTGAACTACAAATTGAATACACATTTGATACTTTTAGACTTGCTCCTTTTGTATTCCAGCTCTTTTTCTTGCTTGCTTGAACCTGACTTCTATAATATTTTGAAACTCAGATAACATTTGATTTCTGTTGAAGCAAATTAGCTTTGGTTAAAACATTGAGTCATAGTTAGATGACAACAAACGAACCTTGAGTAAGCACTTTTTGTTATCATTGTCAGTAGTGCAATTGAGAAGTTTGCTTTATTTCAATTAGCGGAATTGAAACTCGGATTATGTTTGCATGCAGATGGAAAAGTTTACCCCTCAAATTAAACAGCTTAAAACAGTTAGCAAGAAAACTGACAAAACTTATTTTTTGCTTATTTACACTAAATTGATTGACTTTAAAAAAGCACATCTTTTTTGTCTGATGCAGAAGCACTAAAATGTGGAAACGAGGTAAATGGGGCATCAAATGATTTTAAATAAGCTTGATTTTTGTGCATTTCTAAAAATGCTAAAAAAATATTAGTTTGTCGTTTTTATTTAAGGATTCTTCATATAATGGTATAAATTATTATCATGCAACTTGGATTATTTATTTTTTGTTATAGAAACGATGTCTAACTAATATAAGTGTTGTTTATAATAAATTGGTCTTTGTCATGGTCCTCTTGCACACAATAGATTTATATTGCGAGTTGTCATTGGAAATATAGTATTTTCTAATTATAGCATTTGTGAAAATTAAAAATACAGTTTGAAGGGCATTGCTCGTAAAGAGATTCAACAAAATAGCCACTTAATATGTTTAAGATTTGTGCAAAATTGTTTCTTGTGTTTTATTGTGGGTATGTATGGTACTTATGTGCTCTTGTATTTGTTCTTGTTATTCTTTATTTTTATCATCCTTTATGTAGCCTTTTTGTTCTTCCTTAAGGTAAGCGGTTTAGAACTATCTAAAAATATTTAGTTAAGTGATCATATTTTTGAATGTTTTTTGAATGCCATAATAATAGGTTAGGGATGTGGATCAATTGGCTTGCCCAAAAATTTAACATGCTCTAACAAGTGTTATTCATTTCTTTCTTAATAAACAATGATCTAACTATGCCCAGTCTTGAGGTGTACCTTAGGTATCAGGTTGGCATCTTTTGGGGTGAGATCCAGCCTAATTTTCTGATTTGGATTATAAGCACATGGACCAATTTGACCCCACCAGAACTTGATGCATTCTACTAGCTATTAGCTCAATCTTTGCAATACAACATTAGGACCATATTGTGGATTAAAAGTTTACTTTTGTGTAGTTACATTTATTTTACTAGTTGATAAGACAAAATATGCTAAAACAAAATTGTAGTTATGAAGAACGACTATAGAGGTTAAAAGATTGAGATCGCTCTTGTTCTTCAATTATGTTTTGCTGTAGAGTTTGTGTAAGCAAAAAGTTATACCTTATGCCATGATTTTTGCAAAATTCCATGGAAAGTTGGTTTTCAAATTCTCCACCATGGTCACCTATGATACATGGAAGTTCCTCTTTCATTTTGAGTCAAACATGTTAGATTTGTAAAGGCTAGAAAGGAATCATTCTTATTTTTTAAAAAAAACTAGCAATTCCTATAGCAATTGTCTTTTATTATGAGCTTATATTGTTTTCTACCTTGGTTTGTAGGTTTAGGTGGTTCAAACAAGTCAATGTTTAGAAGCTCCAATGGTTTAGTTGTAGAAATTGTTTGTTTGGCTTTGAAGGATGATTTTTGACTACTTTCCCTTTTTATGCATCACTAACATGATCTTAGTCAAACTCTAGTTTATATAAGTCTTTGACTAAATCTAGTTCATATAAGTCTTTTTTTAAACCTAGTTTATTCATCTTACGTAAAGTATGCACGCTAACATGACATGCTCTTCAATGTCACAACCGTGCAACATTCGGAAGGAACTGCATACATACGTTAATCTTCTCATTTATAGAGTTTAACTCAAACAGACTAGCATTTGCAACAATAGAACATTTAGCATCTTTTACCTTCTTTATTATATTAAGTAATGCTTTTTATAATAATGACACTTGCATTAGAAAGTTGATTGATTCTTAGAAGATTGTCTCAAACCTTATACTAGTTGAACCTTATACATAGAAGTAAGAGGACTATTATTGATTGTGTTGATTCCTATTTGCTTTCACTTGAAGTTGGTTATTTTATTCTTCTTCGTCCCCTCTCCCCCGTTGTGATTCTTTCTTTTGGTAAACTTCTTGTTTACTTGCTTCTTTTTCTTCATCCTTTTATCAAGCCTATGAGACAATGAGCTAATTTTCTTACCAAGATCATCTTCACCCTTAGTTATGTTCTTAGCTAGAGGAGCTAAAGATTTTTTTTTGTTCTTTGCTTCTTGCTCCTCCATCTCCAATCTTTTGGCCATTATCATTTCATTTGCAAGGAAATCCCTAAAAAATTTGTCCATGTGGGGTGTAGCCAAGTTCTTTGTCTCTTGGTTACCTTGTCAAATGGTCGAACTCTTTTGGGAGCAACCTTAGATGGTTTCTCATCAGTTCATCATTAGATAACACCTTATAAAGATTAGCTAAATCATTGTTGTGAACAAATATATCCATTGTGGTCTTATTAAACTTCATAAGAAATAACAAATAATCATGCATTGACATGTTAAAATTTGATGCTTATACTTGAGTTATGTTGTCATATGTGACCTTTAATTTCTTTCACGTGTCATAAGCAATTCTTAGCATGCAAACTCAGTTGTTTTTCTTTTGACTGAATGTGTTGATGGATGTTCATGGCTTTTGATTTCAATTATGCATAGTGTTTCTCTTCATCATTTAGCATGGCATAGGTCTTAGGAAAACATATTAAGTTCCTACCTTTTTTCTCGGAAATTTATAAGGAAACTAGACTATTTTTAATAGTTTTTTATCTACACCAATAAAAGCCCCTATTAAATTTTTATAATATAAACATAATTCTCTTTTAAACAAAAGAGGTCGATGTGAATAGTGTTGCTTGCTAAGCAAGGCTTGATTATATAAAGATCGATTGTGTTATGTGAATCTACTCAAGGTAGTTACGTCTAGGGAAGTGAGAGTGAGTCTCTAATACTTAAAAGTCTTTTGAACAGATTTTGTTAGCCTACTCTAGAGTTGATGATCACTTATTTGGTGGTGTTTAGTAATTGTCTCTTCTAACGGCGATGTGTAAAGGTTTCTTTTTCTTGCATTTGTGTAACAATGTATGTGAGGGAAGTCCAATTAGTTAATTGGTAGTGGATCTAGAAGCCATTAGTGGATCAAAGCACCAAAAGTGTTTCTTTAATTTTTGGCTTTTCATATTTTGTTGTTTTTATGCTTCTCTGACTACGTGTGTTTTGGTGACAATTTTTGAAACACAATTTACATCTCGTGTTCTTGAAACACATAATTGACCTTTCCATTGCTGGGATATACATATTCTAAGTGTTCTTTAAGGAACTGATGTAATTGTTGTAAAAGGAACTTTATATATCCTCTAGATAACATTCACCTTATGATCTTCTAAAAAATCCATATACTTCAATAAACAATTGTAAAAATCGATTTAAGAATAAAGGACTCATTTAAGACTAACAAGAATCAAATTGTTGATGATGAAGGGGTAGGAGTTTTGACGGGATTTGAGATGGAAGGTGATGATGACGATAGTTGAAATAAATCCAAATTGTAATTCAGATGTTGGATTGCTATCCGAAAATCCTTGGATAGTAACTTAGGTTATGTATGTATGTACGAAAACAAATAGTAATATCTTCCACACGTCATAAGCAATTCTTAGCGTCCAAACTCTGTTGTTTTTTTCTGTTGACAAATTGTGGTGATGGATGTTCATGGTTTTTGATTTCAATTATGCAGTGTTTCTCTTCATCATTTAACATAGCATAGGTGTTAGGCAAACATATTAAGTTCCTCCCTTTTTTCTTGGAAATTTATAAGGAAACTAGACTTAATAGTTTCATATCTACTCCAATAAAAGTCCTTATTAAAGTTTTATAATATAAACATAATTCTATTTTAAACAAAGAGGTCGATGTGAATGGTGTTGCTCCTTATGCAAGGCTTGAGTATATAAGATTGATTGTTTTATGTGAATCTACTCAAGATAGTTACATCTAAACAAGTGAGAGTGAGTCTCCAATACTTAAAAATGTTTTCAGTAGATCTTGTTAGCTTAATATGGAGTTTGATGATCACTTATTTAGTGGTGTTTAGTAATTGTCTCTTCTAAGGGCAATATGTAAAGGTTTCTTTTTCTTACATTTGCATAACGACATATATGAGGGACATCCAATTAGTTAAGTGGTAGTGGATCTAGAAGCCGATAGTGGATCAAAGCACCAAAAGGGTTTTCTTTAATTTTTGGCTTTTCATATTTTGTTGTTTTCATGCTTCTCTAACTATGTGGTGTTGTTTTGGTGACTATTTTTGAAACACAATTTATATCTCTTGTATTCTTGAAACACACAATTGACCTTCTCCATTAATGTGACATACATATTCTCTGTGTTCTTTAAGGAATTGATGTGATTGTTGTAAAAGCTACTTTATATAATCCTTTAGATAACGTTCACCTTATGATCTTTTACAAAATTCATATACTTCGATAAACAATTGTGAAAATTGATTTAAGAATAAAGGAGTCATTTAACTTAACTAACAAGGATCAAATCGTTGATGATGAAGGGGTAGGAGTTTTGACGGAATTCGAGGTGGAAGGCGATGATGACGATAGTGGAAATAAATCCAAATTGTAATTCAGATGTTGGATCGCCATTCAAAAATCCTTGGATGTTAACTCAGGTTATGCACATATGTACGAAAAGAAATTATAATTTCTTCAACATGTCATAAGTAGTTCTTAGTGTGCAAACTTGGTTGTGTTTTTCTATTGACAAATTGTGGTGATGGATGTTCATGGCTTTTGATTTCAATTATGTAGTGTTTTTATTCATCATTTAGCATAGCATACGTGTTTGGAAAACATATTATGTTCTTCCCTTTTTTCTTGGAAATTTATAAGGAAACTAGACTATTTTTAATAGTTTCATATCTACTCCAATGAAAGTCCTTATTAAATTTTTATAATATAAACATATATCTCTTTTATACAAAAGATGTCGACTTGAATAATGTTGCTCCCTATGCATGGCTTGATTATATAAGATTGATTGTGTCATGTGAATCTACTCGAGGTAGTTACATCTAGGCAAGTGAGAGTGAGTCTCTAATACTTAAACATGTTTTCAGTAGATCTTGTTAGCCTAATTTGGAGTTGATGATCACTTATTTGGTGGTGTTTAGTAATCGTCTCTTCTAAGGGATATATGTAAAGGTTTCTTTTTCTTGCATTTTCATAACAATGTATGTGAAGGCATAACAATGTGAGAGACATCTAATTAGTTAAGTGGTAGTGGATCTAGACGTCGACAGTGGATCGAAGCACCAAAAGGGTTTCTTTAATTTTTGGCTTTTCATATTTTGTTATTTTCATGCTTCTCTAACTACATGTTTTGGTGACAATTTTTGAAACGCAATTTACATCTTTTGTGTTCTCGAAACACATAATTGACCTTCCCATTATACATATTCTAAGTGTTCTTTAAGGAATTGATGTGATTGTTATAAAAGGAACTTTATATAATGCTCTAGATAACATTCAGATGATGATCTTCTAAAAACTTCATACACTTCAATAAACAATTGTAGAAGTTGATTTAAAAATAAAGGAGTCATTTAACTTAACTAACAAGGATCAAATCGTTGATGATGAAGGGGTAGCAGTTTTGATGGGATTTGAGGATGAAGGTGATGATGAAGGTAGTGGAAATAAATCCAAATTGTAATTTAGATGTTGGATTGCCATCCAAAAATCTTTGGATAGTAACTCAGGTTATGCACATATGTACAGAAAGAAATTGCAATTTTTTCCATATGTCATAAGCAATTCTTAGCGTGCAAATTTGGTTGTGTTTTTCTGTTGACAAATTTTGGTGATGGATGTTCATGGCTTTTGATTTCAATTATGCAGTGTTTCTCTTCATCATTTAGCATATCATAGGTCTTAAGCAAACATATTAAGTTCCTCCCTTTTTTCTTGGAAATTTATAAGGAAACTAGAATATTTTTAATAGTTTCATATCTATTCCAATAAAAGTTCTTATTAGATTTTTTTTAAGATAAACATAATTCTCTTTTAAACAAAAATGGCCGATGTGAATAGTGTTGCTCCCTAAGCAAGGCTTGATTATAGAAGATCGATTGTGTTATGTGAATCTACTCAAGATAGTTATATCTAGGCAAGTGTGTCTCTAATACTTAAAAATGTTTTCAACAGATCTTGTTAGCCTAATTTGGAGTTGATCACTTATTTGGTGGTGTTTAGTAATTGTCTCTTCTAAGGGCAATATGTAAAGGTTTCTTTTTCTTGCATTTGCATAACAATGTATGTGAGAGACATCCAATTAGTTAAGTGGTAGTGAATCTAGAAGTTGATAGTGGATCAAAACACCTAAAGGGTTTCTTTCTTTTTTTTGCTTTTCATATTTTTTTCTTTTCATGCTTCTCTGACTACGTGTTGTTTTGGTGACAATTTTTGAAAAACAATGTACATCTCTTGTGTTTTTGAAACACACAATGGACCTTCCCATTGTTGTGACATGCATATTCTAAGTGTTCTTTAAGGAATTGATGTAATTGTTATAAAAGGAACTTTATATAATCCTCTAGATAACATTCACCTTATGAACTTCTAAAAAATCATAAACAATTGTAAAAATTGATTTAAGAATAAAGGAGTCATTTAACTTAACTAACAAGGATCAAATCATTGATGATAAAGGGGTAGGAGTTCCGACGGGGTTTGTGATGGAAGGTGATGATGACGATAGTGGAGATAAATTCAAATTGTAATTCATATTTTGGAACGCCATACAATCATCCTAGGATCTTAACTCAGGTTATGCATGTATGTACGAAAAGAAACTATAATTTTTGAAGGTAAGATGTTAAGTCAAAATATTATTTTTCTCATTCCATAACAAAGTCTTGAGTAAATTATAATGCTAAATCCAACCTCAGAAATAAAATAACAAAAATATTCTTCCTAATAAAAATATCCAAAAATAATAATTTGAAAGGAATAAAAATATCACGTGAGTTTTATAAATATAATTGATTATAAAGCATAATAAAATAAAAATATAATAAACTAAATAAAAGATATATATGATCTATTATATGAGCTCAATCATCTTTCTGTTACAGTTTGTTCTGCATTAGTTCACCTCGTCAAGAGAAATTATGTCTTGTAAAGTTGTGCTTTAAGTGAATTTATATCAAGCTCAGTATCAACCTTTATAGATCCTTCTTAGGAATAAAGATATCGGGTGGATAATGATCTTTCTAATACATTGGAAAACCCTTTTTGTAGACTTATTGATAGCTAATCTCTCACATTTCTCACCCAACATTTGAAAATGATCTATAAATGAACTTTTAAAAATGTTGTGGTAAAGATGTTGGTTGATCTATACTAATTCTGGCCAAAATCTTTTGAAAAATACTTTGAAAAGTTTTACCAATTAATCGTAAAATAAATTGAATTTCTTGCAGTTCATTGTTGGAGGTTGGTCCGGGGCGGCTTGGTCAATGCTCTGGAGTCTTAAATGTAAAACATGTGCAAAACACTGTTTGCTTTTGTTCAACATGGTCGTTTAGGTGTAGCGTGCATGATGTGGAGGACTGATGTGGCTCAATTGTTAGACCGATGCATGTGAATAAGCAGAGACGTGAGCACACGGCTTTGGACATGCATGCGAATTTGAGGCTAGGTAGGGGTCGAGGCCTTTTGTAGTAGGTGTACATGGTTGGTTGTAGTGGTCGGTAGCACAATGCTCGGGGCCAACTTTTTTTTTTCTCTTAATTAACTTGATGGAGGCAAAAGTGAAAGGAATTGAAAGAACTAAACCTGACAAAAGTGCAGAAATTGAAGAATGAAAAATATTAAGTCGTAATCCGTGAAGTGGAATTGAAGGAAGCTTCTAATGGAAGGCAATGGAGGATTGTCAAAGTGGTTGGAACACCATGCTGGAGGCTCTGATACCAAAAATTATGGAAACCGGATCACGAAAGTTCTAATACCAAAAATAAGGAGGAACTTGGCTTTGATACTGAAATGATGGAGAATGTGATCAAAGCCCCGATACCAAAATGGAGAGGGAACATGAATAACTTCTACAATGGGATTTGAGATCAAAGGCAATGATGATGAGGATGACTACGATGGTGAAGATAAATGCGAATTGCAATTTATATGTTTGATCGTAATCCAAAAATCCCTGGATCATATCCGAAGTTATGCACGCTTGCAAGAGGAAACCTACCGTTTTTGAAAGCAAAATGTCAAGCTAAAAGGTTATTTTTTTATTTCATAATAATGTTTTAAATAGATTATAATGTTAAACTTAGGCTAAAAAATAAAATGACAAACATTCTTCGTAATAAAAATATAAAAAAATAATAGAATATATAGAAAATAATGAAAATATTATATAAGTCTTATTGATATGATCCATTATAAATCATAATGAAATAAAAATATAATCAATTAAATAAAAAATAAATAGAATTTATTAAATGAGTATAATCATCATTTTAATGTTGTTTGTTCTACATCAGCTCTGCACTTTATTACTCAAACCATTCAATCAAATTGTTGAATGGTTTAGTAAACCTGAAGCTAACCAGGTTGCTTCAATGATGGATGACCAGATTATTTGGATGGATTCTTCGATGTCAGTTTTGGAACAAAATTGTTTCTTTTCAATGTGCATTCAATTTATGTGCTTGTTATCTTATAACACATGGTAAGTAATAATATAAGATTTTTCTATTAGGTTTTTAAGAATAGATACAAAGTTAATGGTTTTTATGATTTACATATTGCAAGTGATCACAATTTAGAGAAGATAGAGTTGAGCCTTGTGATATGCACATGCTTATTGGAATTTAAGTGCATCTTCAAAACCTGTTGAGTTCATTAACAAGTCTTTATAAAGTTTAACTTTTAAAACAACCTATACATACTAGTTTAGTTATTAATGATCACTGATTTAGTTTGTCGTCTTCAAGCATACTTATATCTTGATGGCTTAAGAGGCTATCAAACCTGTGATACATTAGGGGTCATCACTTAAGGTTTGGACCATGAACAATTTTGAATCACTTTTGGCCATCTCCCTGTTGAAAAAATCTGAAAAAATCCAGTTTGGAGTGAAACCCTTCTAGGATCAAGTTGGCTTTGGTTGAAATTTGCCAATTTGAATGTTAATTTTTACCATGTTAACTTTTTTATGCAAGGAAGTGCATATGCTGGTCTGAACCATGCAAGGGCTTGGCTTGAGGCATTTACAATTGTTGAACCTAGTGCTTAAGCATTGGATCCAAGGCTTTTGGTAAATTGATATTTTTTTTTTAAATTTCAAAAACTTCTCTAATCAGACAAAACTTTTTTGAGTTAGTTTGTTTAGATTTTCTTTTTTTTTTTAACGTTCTAAGATGATTAAAAATGAAATGCAACAAAATGAACTATTTGATTTGAGATTCAAAGTTTAAATCTTTACACACACAAATGTATTATTATGTTTTTTAATTTTTAAATTAATTATGAAATTAGCTTAATCTGGATCTAAAAGAGTACTGAAACTGTAGAATCAAAACAAAAATAACTTCACTGAAACTGGCAAAATACCTGGAGTCTTTATCTATGTTGCATTGGACTACACTAATGGAGATATCAACTGCTGTGCTTGTTTGGAATCTTCTTCTAAGCATAAGTGTGAACCTATGATTAATTGCAGATCATCAGATAATGTTTGTAGAAGCAAAAAATTATATTGTTGAATCATCCAATTGATTGAAAGAATGATCTGATTGATTGAAATAAGTTAGTGTTACAGCAGTTACACAGGGTCTCTATCTAGCAGCTTTTGACTGTAATGGATCCGAAGTCTTCCTTTGTTTAGAATCTCCTAATCTGTTTGCTATTATTTATGTTGGATATCTATGTGTGTATACGGTTTTGGTTGGATATTTCATTTGATAATCAGGGACATTCATACAAGTAGCTATCAATGGTTAAATTTTTTTTTGTTCCAAAAAGTTTAGTAGAGATTTTGAGATTGAGCAGGATGTCTAATTGAAGTTTGTTTGAAATTATGAGGAATACAACTTTCTTGAATTAATATATAGTTACTTTAGCATCCACTGTTCTGGAGTCATTGTATTATTTTATTTTATTTCAGGGTACCCAAGGTGGGAGGAAAGCCTCTTAATCTGCATCGCCTATTTGTGGAAGTTACTGTCCGAGGTGGACTTCAAAGGGTATGTTTTTGCTATCTGATTGCAAATTTGTGAGGTCAACTTAGGAAAAGTTGACCCTATATTTGGGAATAGAAAATTAACTACTTCGTACATGTTTCATGTTTTTTTGAGCCTTCCACATTTGTCTAAATCTTTTTTGTTCATGTTTTGTCCAATATCTTCGTACAAACTATTTGTGCATGTTTTGTTTAGTATCTTTGTAGAATCTATTTTGTTCATGTTTTGTCTGGTATCTTTGTAAGTTGCTTATAATGATAATACTCTAAAACCTATGAAGCAGATTGCCAGGAAAGGATATCACAATATGATGCCATAATATAACATTTGTATTTCTAAAATTGCTCGTGTATGAACAAAAAAAATAACACCAAATAAAAATTTATATAAATACACATGCACTTCGCTATATTTTTAATTGAGAAGCAAGAAAATTAGCGTGGAAAATTAATATTTTTGTGTTATCGCACTTGATTTGGAGACAGTCAAGGATAATTTTGAAATCCTTCAATTCTTGTTTTAACCACAAGACTTGAGCTACACAGTTTTTGAATCAACGTATTCTGTATCTATTGTTGAAAGAGCACCTCAATTTTTCTTTTGACTTGATCATAATGCTATTGCACTCCCTGAGATTGGACACGTCCCAACTTTGCAATTGGCAAAGTCAGCATTGGAGTATGCTACTTGGCTACATGCCACACTATTCTTTGGGTACCACAAAGCTAATGTAGTTGTGCCTATACAATATCTAAAAGGATGTTTTATTTTTGTGTAATGTAATTTAGGGCTAGCCTGAATTTACGTATATATATAGACAGTAAACATGGTTTTAGGTCTATTTGTGTTAAGATGCAAAAGTTAATTGATTATTCTTTGATACAACTTTTGATCAAATTGCTTTCCACCATTCTTGTTTGGTTTGATAGTGGAGTTCATAAGGTTATTTGTAGGTTTTAACCCTTCAAATCCAAATTATTTTAGCAACTCTCAACTCTCATATGTTTGATCTGAGAAATGAATATTTTTTTTCATATTGCTTGACTTGAACAAGGAAATAGTTTATTTCTCCCATCATTCTCTTCTTGAATTCCTTGTCATATTGTTTTTAAGCTTTTAACAAATTTTTAATAATTGATCCAAATATAATATCATCAACATGTCTGTGTATGTGTGTGTGTATGCACAATAAGAGTATTTTCTTCAAGAATACAAAAAAATTTGAATTATCTAACTTGCCATTTTGAAACCCGTTTTCCTTTTTGAAAGAACTCAACTGCTCATGATAAGCTTTAAGAGTCTACTTCAAGTCATAGAGCTTCTTTCTCAATTTAAATCTGCAGTTGTTCTTCTTATAATCCTCATAACTTGGATGCTATTCAATATAAATATCCTCATTAACGCACTCATTTAAAAATTTGCTTTTAATGCCCATTTGTTATAGAGCTTGAAGCTCTTGTCGCAAGAGAATATAAAAGCTGAATGATCTCAAACCTTACCATTGATGCAAAGGTTTCGTCATAGCCAATCCCTTCAATTTTATTATACTCTTTGCAACTAAACACACTTTGTTTGTCATAATGACTGTATTCTTATCTAACTTGTTCTTGAATATTGGTGTCAACTATGGGTTAATCTTTTGGCTTTGAAACCAAGCTCCAGACATCATCTCTATGCTCTAGCTCTTTATTGATGGTTTGAATCCATGATTTGTTGTCTAAGGCCTTTACGTTTTTTTAGTTCAATGTTTGAAATAAATACTGTAGTTTATCTCTTGAAAAGGAATTGATTTTCACTCATTTGGAATGATTATCAATAATCATTTCTTGAGATTGATCTTTGGTTAGCCATTTTTTCCTCAGAAAGTTAGACTCTTCTTCATGAACCTCTTCTACACACTTCATGCTAGGTTCTACTTTCTTTTATCTTAAGCTTATCCATTTGATCAATGTCATCATTTAGAATTGCTTCAAGGGATCAATTTGTGACTCCTTGAATATGTCACCAATGGATTCCTCAATTATTTGTATTCTTTTATTGTATGTTCTACTCTCAAGTGAATATTCTATACCCTAATTGTTCTATGTGCTCTATGCTATATGCTTTACTCGTAAATGAATATCCCAAAATGATTGTCTCATTCAATTTTGAATTGAATTTTCCCAAAAGGCTTTTGCGATTTCTTAAGATGATACATTTACAAAAAAAATTGGAAGGGTATAATATTAGGCTTCATATTTTGCCATAACTCATAAGGGTTATTCTTTAAGTTGCAAGGAGTCTACAACTTATTCAAAATATGGCATGTGTTATTCATTCAGTTGGCCCAAAAATATTTAGGCAAATCACACTCACCAAGTATGGTTTGTGCCATCTCTTCTAATAACTTATTCTTGTTCCATATTGGCCCATTTTGTTATGGATTGCAAAGTAATGAAGATTGGTACTTAATGTCATAAGTCACACAAAATGTATCGAAGGACTTATTCTTAAATTTGCATTTCTGATCACTTTATATGGAGATTTTGTTCATTTTGAAGTTCAATTGCTAATTTAGAAAATTTCTCAAAGATTCCTTATTTATGAAGCATAGGACTAATGTAAATTTAGAAAAATCATCTATTATCATATGTCCATGCTATTAGTTTGAGAGATGAAAACCATGCATTAGATATTAATTTTATGTTCCCTTGGGCTTTTGTATCCAAAGGCATTCAAAGGAACCAAAATAATAGTCTTTATACCAATTTCTATACCTTAACTTTATTTGGTCATCAATTACAAGTAAACTAGTTGTTTACAACTTCTTGATATAAATAAGACAATCAGTTTGTAACATTGGATCGTCCAGTTAGTTTACAACAATAAATATTTATTTTATGTTCCCTTAGGTTCTTTGTAGCCATCTAATGTGCACCAAAAACTATTGATCTTTAGGATCATGCATGGCTGTTCATCAAACCATCTAATGCTCTAATTTGATTGTTCGATCAAATTGATTGGTCATTCAATGGGTTTGGCTTCACATGGCTCACCAAATGCAATTTTGTACCTTCATTTGTTGAGGAGTCATTGGATCATCTAATCCCTTCTCAGTGATCAGATTCTTTAATGGGAATCAAGATTATGGTTTCAAAAGCGTGTCTTTTGTCAAATTGTCCATTAGCCACATTTTAGATAGCTTAATCTCTTCAATTGTCCATTTGATTTCTATAGTAATTTAAAAAAGATTTTTTAACCTATTTTAAACATAATTTTTGAAATATTTAAGTATTACTTCTGTGTTTGAATATTATCATATGGCATTTTTATGAAAAAATATATTTTAAAATGTTTAAATGATATATATATATATATATATATATATATATATATATAGACTATAATTTTAAAATAATTTGTTATGATTTTAAACATAATTTTTGAACTACTTATCTCTGCATATTAGAATACTCATATATGACGTTTTTATGATAATATATTTTAAAATGTTTAAATGAATGTATTTATATATATATATAGACATATGTATATACATGCATGTGTATATACATGCATATATATATATATGAGGAATAGTTTAGAATTATCTTTTTTAAATTCAAGTAAATTAATATGGTTTTTTTAGATTTGTTGAAGTTGATTATGTCCTCAAATACGAAAATTTATATTTGTTGTACGTTAAGACTTGACTTATTGTTCTTGAAGCTCTTCTTTGTGAAATGCCATACTCAAAGTCTTGAGTGGTCATTTCTATGCATTAAATATTTGATTTATGTCAAAACTTTATAAGACTTGAAAAGCACTTCATGATATATATTAATAATCTTATTGTTAAGTTTGTTAACATTAAATACTCTTAAAGGGCTCATGGTACCAACACTTTAAAACCTTAGACGACTCAAATGAAATTTGCTGAGGTACTCCTAATGCAATTTTGCAAGAGCAATAGTACTTATGAAATAAAATAACAACAAATTTTGAAAATTAAACAACACTTTGAACTTATGGTTTTCATAATAATTAAATTTTATTTTTGAATAAAATTGAGAATCAAATATGAATTAAAATTTGAATAAATGTATATCCAAATAAATTTCAATATAAATTCAAATAATTTTGAATTACCATGTTCATTACGATTGTTTTGATCAATGGTTGATGCTTTTACTTCAATCCACACACCTACATTTGAGTTTGTGTTTTTGTGCTATTATCTCCATAATTCTATTTGGTTATTGGTTTGATTGAATGTTGTAATTTAGCTTGGAAATGTTTTTGATTGAATAAATGTAGTAGTTTAATCGGAAGATTTGTCATGGCTTGACGAAATTATTGGAGAAATAGGTTGATTGTTACGAAATTTCGATAATGGTTGTGTTTTGACTTGAAATAACAAAATGGTGTATGAATGGAGGAAAATAGATTGTTTATTCCATATAGATAAACTTTAACATACCTGATTGTTTGATTGGGGAATCAGGTTTGGATTTGGTTTGAAGAGATGTAAAGTGCACCTTAAGGAGACTACTTAGGTTGTAGAAAAATTGAACATTTGATTGCCAATTAAATGAGGCGATTTAGTTTAGAATGAATTGAGTGGATTATTAAATTGGTTATTGGATCATCCAGTTTTCATTTCTTACAAGCAATTAGACGATTAAATGGAACTGATCGAACTATCTAATTTGTTCACCAAAGATTGAGTACAATGCTTCGGTTGGAGGGAGCATAAGCTAATTGAATCAACCAGATAGGGTAAGGCTATGATGAACCGACTTAAAGTTGATTTTTTGGATTTTAGTTTTAGATGCCATTGACTGAAATTTGTTGGAGCATAAATTTGGATTAAATTGGAGCATAAATTTGGATTAAATTCATTTGGATTAGATGCGATTTATTGAAGTATCTAGGTTTTTAGGTATTTTTATTATAAAAAATTGTAACAAGGGCCCTTTTGATTATAAAGTTATTCTTGAGAAAATGTGAAGATCATCTCATCTAGCAAAAGGATTTTGAAGAAAATCTCATCCAAGTAATCTTCTTAAAGATTGGAGTCTGAAATTTAGCGAGGTAGGCCATGATCTTACAAGAGATACATTGTTTTGAGGTCTTTGGGTGTCGAGATATGGAGTCTTGCTTTGTGAAGATTGATTTTGAAAATCCTTGTGAGTTCAAGTGTTGGGATCAAGAATCTAATAATTTGAGAAATGTTGGGGAAGAGCTTGAGAGCTTTGAAGAGGCAAGAGTATTTGTTACTAAGTTATGTTAGAGTAAAGTTTGTATCTAAAGAGTTTGTTAGGTTTTTCTCTTATAAAAATTGGAGATTTTAGTTATTGTTCTACATGATTTCTCTATATGTGTGCTATGTTGTTGTTATCTGTTCTTGTTATGTCTTTTTTGTAAAAAGAGGGCACTAGGAAGGTCGTTGAATTCTGTTGAGTTTTGATGAAGGTATCCTCATTTAGGATTTGCTATAGGAGTATCTTTTTATTCCCTTCTTTTCTTTCCATCTGATTTTAGTTCACTTTGAAACTTGCTGATGTGGGATGATTTTTTTGAAAGAAACTGGTGAAGGATACATATTATTATTTGTTCTTGTGTCAGGCAATTTTGGTTCTTTGTGTTTCTATGTATCTAAGTAAGAGGAAGCTATCTTTTCATGAGTATTGGTACCAAAAATAAACAAGAGAAATTTGTGAACCAGTAACCTTACTAGTTTGGATGGTTTGTTCAAGCAAACAGAGCCCACGATGGAAATTTTTTTTGGCATTAGCTTTGACTTCCATTTTTTACTAAAATTCTTTTAAAGTGTACCAGATCATTGAAACGGTAAAGAAGACATTTATATTGGTTGGTTAAATTTATATCTTCATAATTGGACCAGGTTATTAGTGATCGGGTATGGAAAGATGTTATTTCTGCCTTCAACTTTCCATCAACAATTACAAATGGATCATTTATTTTAAGAAAGTACTATATTTCCTTGCTTCAGCATTATGAAGAAGTATACTTCTTTCGTAGTAAAGACTTAGCAACAAAAGGTACTGTTTTTAGCACCTTTATTTGTTATTGTTAGCAGTCACTATGTAGCCTCTCCAACCTTATCCATCTTTGCTCACTGAGGTTATATTTGCTCACTGAGGTTATATTTTTCAGGTACTAATTGTGCTAATTCTAATTCATTGCCAAAAACAAGTCAGCTGCAAACAGTTATTGCCCATGGAAACAGTGGGGGCAATTTAGCAGGTTTGTTGAAAGCTGGTTATTTTTCATTTGCCTTTCAGTTTGCATAACCAATGTCATTTAGTGTTTAGAGCATTCATGTAGGTACTCCAAGCCCCCCCCCCCCTGCACCCCCACAAACACACACACACCCTTTCTTCTATTGTATGGTCATTATTGTTTTGCATTTAGTCTTACACTTTCCTTATCAGCAAGAGGAGAGGAGGATTTATAGCTTCAAGAGTCAAATGTTCACTCCAATTACCACAAACAATATGCTACTGCATATACACAAGCATGCCCTCCATGATCTGCACTCTTTCAATTGGGGATATTGTTTAGCATTAAGAGATCTGCAAATCGAATTTGCTGGTTATCTGATGGATAAGGAAATATTTAGTCACCGTCTGATATGCAGGGAATCCGCCATTGCAAATAGGTTCTTTGTTGAGAGGGGTAATTAAGGGGAAGTTTGAGGATGGATATCTAGTAACTGCATTACATGGTTCTGAGACGTTATCTGGTGTTCTCTATCACATTCCTGAGCATAGTTCTTCTGGTCAGGCCTTACCTTCTTCCTCTTTTGGTCAACTTAAAAGGAAAAGGTCTTTGCGCTCCATGGAAGGTAATTGAGTTGTTAGTTTAAATAGCTTGAACCATTATGCCTATTGTGTTGTAATTTGAATTTTCTTTTTTTTTTTTTTCTACAAATGAAGAGAAAATAAGCAAGCAACTTGAGGATTTATGGAATGGTCTCACTCAACCAAAAAATAAGGTATGATAAAGGCACAAACCTTAACTATTCCTTTTTCCCTTAAATCAATGCAAATTCATCTCATGTTTCGAACAAAAATCTCCATATTGATGTGGTATGAACAAGATCCACGTCAAGAGGTTTTTATTAAATGATATTTTTAGTGTCATTCTTCTTTTTTTTTTGTTTGTCTCACATGCTAATTAAGAAGAAAAATGATATGGAATAAATTGATTGCAATAGGTATCATAGTAATATAGAAGTTAAAAAACCCACTAAAAGATCATTTGATTTGCTCATTATTTTGTACTAAAATTTATAATGCATTTAGCCACAATCATATTCATTCAAGTGTGATAGTATTTATTTATTTGATTGAAAAATGCTTAACTTAAAGTTTAGACCTCTTAGTTATACTTTGGGTATGTCTTTTCTATTTTAACAAACTTATTGAGGCGAAAGGTGGTGTTGCCAAAATTGACCTAGTTATATAAACAATTTGCTATTCTCGAGTAATGTAATATTTTATTAAAGTTATGCTTTTGAGATGCGAATACGTAGATAATTAATGAATTAGCATTTACAATTGTTCAACTCAAAGGACTAGATATTCATTAGAAATTGATTCTCTATCGAGCAAAATACTAATGATTAATTTCATGCAATGACATTAAAGAAGTAATATCGAAAATCTTTATATTTATCATTTACAAGTTTATGCTCTTGTTTGAATCATTAAGTGAATTTAGTGATAAATTCCTTTATTTTGACCTTTTTAAGGATGTAATCCCTGGTATCTTATATTCCCTAAGTTGGATTGTGAACCTTGGGATTGGTGAGGATGATTCCTAGGTCATTATTGTGGTCTCTTGAGGGACTAAGGAACCTTGAAGCTAGTGAGACTTTAGGCTAAATTGGTTTTTGAACAAAACCATATGTAATAAAATTAAAGAGAATTAGGAAGTGTATAACTGTTCTCACAATTAATTGGATTTTGTACTCCCCTAAGTTCATGACCCAACACATCAGCAAAGTGGAGCATCTATTACAGGGGCTTGTTTATCACGACCTTGACCTTGTGGCTTGGAAGTAAGGCCAAATTTTGACAAGACTTCATGACCATGGCAAGAGCCAACCTTTCTAAAGGCCATAAATTTGGTTTTTGTGCGCTTTAAGACATGACTAGTATACCAAGTGAGCCTCTAAGCATCGATCTTCTTGAATTGCAACCGCATTATTAGCATTGGTGGTGGCTACATTGATGAGGAGCACCTTCCAATGATGTGGGCTTTTGAGAACAAGAGGAGTCTTGAGAAATGGGTGGATAGATCCCCCGATAGAGAGAGGAAGTACTTGAAATCGACAATCTTACCAACAAACATCTAGACTTCACCCCTAGTCCTTGCTGAAGATATGTTGATGAAGGTTGATTCTTTTTGGGATTCACTTCAATCCGTTTTTCCAACACCAGGAAGCTCAATAATTTCTCAAATAAAGCTTTGAATGTGCATTTGAGGGGGTTAAGGTGCACTTGGTTACAATGGAAGGCCTCATGCTTTTCCCTAAGGTCTACTTGTGATCTTTGTATGTATGGCTCTTGCTTCCACATATGCTTCCAATCTTCACCCAATTTGGTCGCAAAAGATGGTGCTGATCATCCCATGGTAGGTAGCATCCTCATTCTTTAGTCTAGAAGGCATAACATTTCGCCAAAATGCATTGACATTGGCGATGAATGTTTTCTTCTTTTCATTCTTTAGTCTAGAAGGAATCTATGAAGCAAAGATTTGTTGTTCTGGTAGTCGAATCTATGAGCTCATCGATATGAGGGAGCCAATATGAGTCCTTGAGATAGACAATGTTGATATAGGTGAAGTAGCTACATACCACTTTGGGCTTGCTTTCTTTACTAGGATCACAATTGATGGCCATTTGGGTATTGGATGGTCTTGTTGCACCTGACCTTATGGAGTTTCTTGACCTTGGCTTTGATTGACCCTTATGAACTACTAAAAGGTCTCTTCTTTTGGCAAATGATTTTTTGACTTTCAAATGATTTCTTGACCATCACAATGCATAGTCAACAAGTTAGAGAGCTTTCTTACATAAACGTTCTTATATTTGACCAATGAATTGCGAGTGACAACTTTTTTATTCTCAATTAGTTGAGTTGAAACAGTAACATATTTATTTGGCCCTTGAAGGTTAAAAGTACTATCTTGGAACTTTCTTTAGTTTCAGTCCCACCATTACCCTTTTCTCATGTTGGCTTTTCTCTAGTTTTCTTTTCCTTTATTTTTACTTATAAGGTTAATAAATAGCACTATTTTGATTGAAGTTCATAATGCATGGTCAAAATATTGTCATGTGTAAGGTTCTTTAAGGAGAGATGGTTGGTTTACAAGAGGGCCCAAAACTTGTTGAGAGTACTCTATTTAAAATTGCAATTGTAGGAGGAATTGGCCTACGTATTAAGAATTCTATCATGTGCATTGCAATCAATGGTCAACAATAGAGTGATATTGCCCTTGGAATGAGCTAACTTGATGGAGAAGTCAAGGTGAGCATTGTCAAATGGGATGACCAAATCTTGCTTCCACCCAATTTGATTGAAGACATGGTAGAAAAAGACATTTGTGAGCTCCCGATGTTGAAAAAGAAGTGTTATGCATCTAAGTCGGTGAAATAGATCTCGATAATGAATGCATCATAGTACGAGTTGTTGAGTGCTTGAAGATTTTGTAGAAGCAAAGATGATAGGATCAAGTAGGATTGTATGAGAGATATCAAGCAATGATGCCTCTTCCAGTTAGTGAAAGGTAGAGCATCTAGAGAAGATCATCTAGTTGTTGTCAGAGATGATGTACATAAAATTGTTCAATGTCTTCTTTCTGTCAGATCCTTGTTTATCAATCCTTACTATTGTTTGTTTGAATTGTGGGTCTACAATTAGGGCTAACCTAGTACCCAAAAGTGTTTCCTTTCAAATGCTTAGTTATTTTCCTCAATAAGCCCTCTGAAGAGACCTTAAATGGCATTGCAATCTTTTGTATTGTGACTCAAGGGCTGGTGGTACTTGTACAAGTGACTCTAGTTATCAATTTCTTATGATCAAGGAATATGATAATGTCTCTCTTAAGCTTCGTCAATATCTCTTTTTGAGATAAAAGCATTTTAGAATTGTCTTGAGAGAGCCTAAGGGGTCATGCGTCACCCTTTTAGGTCCCATAAGTAACAAATGTGTTGATGGATGCTTCTTCTTTGCTAACTGGTTGGCTTGGTCTAGTTAGTGCATCCTCTTCATTTTTGCCATGGACTTCTTGAAGTTTTCAAAAGCAGTGTACTTTTGGATTCGATTGAGCATGTTTTTAAGGTGGATTGGAGGACTAAGGGAGAAGGATTTTATAATCTTGTATTGAAAGTGTAGAGGGTCTCTCCCCTTGAGTCATGTGGAAAAGGTGATGAATTGGTTTCTTGAGGCCACAACTATGAAGAAGCTACCAGGAGTGCTCGATGGAGATTGTTGAATGGATAAGATTAGAAACAGCCTTCAAAACCATTTAAGGGCTAGATTCTAAAGGGTGGTAAAAAGGTGGCTATACACTACATTAGAAATCTTGTGCATCGCTGTTGTCATCTTAAGACTCTCATAGAGGTGTTATGGCATAGGGCTTTATGTTGGCAGTTGGATCTTGAAGGATGTTGTTGAAGAGAGGGGGTAGAGGCACTGATGCTTGTAGGCATGGCGATAGGTGCTAAGTGGGCTCCATTTCTCCTTTTAAGGGGTGGCTGTGGTTGATACTAACATGGGAAATATGGCAATCAAGCAAGAGAGAGAAGGCTTGACAATTGAGGTAAAACTAGAACTACTCGAGGTGGAGAAGGCTCAATGGAAACACAACTAGTGGTAGGATCTCTTTTAGGAGCCATTAATTAGAAGGTGGAACGATTGGGGGGGGGGGAGGGGGGGCGGCGACAACATGCGGTGACTAAAGCAGGTTCGAAATCATTCTATGGATGGCTTGAAAGAACTCAATTTTTTGTTTCATGAATTAGTGCAAGTGATTCTAAACTAAGGAGACTTTGTCTAGACAATTTGCTTTATAGTTGGGTATGAGGAAACTTTTATTTAGGTAGCAAGATGTCTTCACTTAATTCTCTTTGATTCTCCCTTCAATCTTATAGGTTTATTGTGGCCACAATCTTTCGCCAAATATGGTGGTTTCATCGACATCATCCCTTGGGTCAATCAATTTCTCTCATTTATTTAATTTATTGGTCCAATAACTTGAGTGTTGGTTGAGATATTTGCTAAATATGATGTGAAAAATCAATTATCATGTCATGTTTCAGGAGGTTCACATGTGCCAAAACTTTTAATAGATACTCCACAGCCATCTCATAAGTTGAGAGGTCCTCGATGACTATATGGTGAATATTTTTCACCACTTGGGTTATAATCTTTATTTCTGAATGACTTATCTCTCCTCGTCCCGTTCTCTTGTCAAGTATTGTTTTTCACGATGCACTCCATGGTCTCTAGATCGATAAGTTGATTCTTTATATTCTACAACTTTTGAATGAAATCCTCATTTTGCAACCCTAGTTCTACATTCTCCTTTTGTTGAGTCATTGGTTTCTTCTAGCTTTATGACAACCTTTTCTACCTTCTTGAGTTATTCAAACTACTTCTTGAATGTCGGTGAGATCTCTCGAATATACTTCGAATTCAAATTGTTTATCATTTGATTATATATTTGTTTTAGTTTCTCCCCCAAGAAGACCTTCATTATAATTAGTCTTGTTAGTTTTGTGAAGGCATTATAAAGGTTTTAGACTTGGTTTGTCATCTTTGCACTTGCTCCAGTGTGGTCCTAGTTAGATATAGACAATTTAAACTAGTTGATGCTGGAACTAAAGTTCTTGATGGGGCATACATGGTGGTGGAATCCTCTGTAAATGAGTTTTGGCCATGAATTCAAACTCAAATGAATCATTGGATGTGTCAACAATGTCATCCTCTGGATGGACTACGCAATGGAACTGCAACAAGATAACATCCACCAAAACTTTGGTGGTTTCTTCCTCTCTCACCACCTTAGGAAGCTTGGTAACATGGCTCATAGAGTTCTGTAGTTGCCATTGCTTATGCATCAAGTTATTAGAGTGGAGAAAGGAAAAATGGTAGGACAAGGCATTTTGTTTCTAGGGACTTTCTAATAAGATGATGCTTGGAGCGGAAGGAAGAGTACTGGTTTTAAAAAGCGGCTAGTTAGCCCAATATCATATGCTAGTTTGATGACCTAGATTGATTTTCTGCCTTCATATCATATGCTAGTTTACATTTACTATGATGTCACTTTTGTCTTTCATAAATGAAGTATTGGGTTATCATAGGAACAATGAAGACATAAATTTTTGTGCTCACCTGTAGAGTCTCATTGGGTCACTCAAGTCTTACAGCAGATTTGATGTGTTCCTTGTATCCTATAGGTTTGCCTCCACAATTTGTTGATTTTTTTGCATATTGTTATCCAGTCTTGCATCTCCCGTTCGGCTTCCAAAAACACCTTTATTGACCAGGTCACATACCCTCCTTATTGTGCCCAACTTGTTTAAGTACTGTGAAGTGTTGCACTCTTCATACCTTTTATGGTGATCATGCTTTAAGTAGTAACTACAGTATTCTGAGACATTGCCAGCATCCAATGACCATGAAATGAACCACTCTTTCCTGCAAGAGTTTTTTCCTGCTATTTGTCATTTATTATGGAGGCAATGGTTGGTGAGCACATGCTATAAAGAGCAGTCAGAGCCACTCAGCCCTATAATAAACAAGACAATTCAGTCTTCTCTGTTCTCTCCCTCAAGGAAACAGCAGAGACTGCCCTCTTCCATAGTCATTGTCCTCTTTCAACTATGAACCTGAGGCCAATCTTGTAATGCAAACAGAATAGGGAATTATATTTGTGCTCTCTTTTTACTACAGTCGTGAGTCCCCAATCTTGTAACGCAAAAAGATTAGGAAATCATCTATTAAACTGACAATAATAGTGAGTTCCTCCTAATGCTGTGGCCATGGATTTTTCCTTGTTCTGAGTTTTTTTACGGTAAAAATCCTGGGTTTGCTCTCTCTCTCTTTATCTTTCTCTTCCTTAATTCTTGAATTGGGTATGACTGGTGCTGCCTTTATCTGAGTGTAAGCAAATCTTTGTTAGTCTCATTCAAAGATATTCTGAAATGGAAGATTATATCAACAATTTATGATCAAATTCCTATAACCTTAAATTTGAACTTTTAAACCCATTGTATTCTACACTAGATAGATTTTATGATATGATCAGTTCAGTTGGTATTGTGTGACCATGCCATTATAATATATGAAGTCGATGGCATTTTTGTAGTGATCCCTAAGCAACCAAATTGTGCGTTTGTTTGCATTGTATGACCATCTTTTCATGCGGTGCAATCTTCGCCCAAAACTTGGCTTATGTTCAGCAATCTTTTGGCATTCCAATTGCATATTCACCATTTCTGGTCCTTGTCTATGAAATTTCTAAACCCAAGTTTTCCAAGCCTGCATCTTCTGACAGCGAGCTGGATATATATGATCAAAGATATTGGTAGTAAGTGCCTACTTTTGATCTTCTGAAATATAGTGATTTTGTTCTCACCACTAAAAATTCATAGCTTATCTGTCGATATGCTTCCCCCTCCAAAGACAACACAAAATCTATTGTTTTGAAATTAGTTTTGCTTCTTGGATCTGGTTTGTTTGATAACAGATCTAATCTAACTGTTAATATGAACATTATATATCCTTTTTATGGCACATCGTTGTTACAGCACTACATACAATTTTCTAAGGTAGATGTGTTCATCATAGTTTGAGGATGTACTTTTGTGGTGGTCTGCAGATATCTGATGATTGCCTTCCCTTGTAACTATAGCATTTTGGAACTAGTTCTTCTTTAGACGTGGGATATGATCGAGGTTCGAACCAAGGGCTGGGATCAAGACTGAGAAAATGTTATTGATTTAATAATTAAATTCATTTAAGTTTATTACAGTTTCATTGGTTTGAGTTTTTATTTCATTAGAAATTTGTTATTTATGAATACTTAATGAAAGATAAATTTCTTTTATCTTGTTTATTATGAACGAACATCTAACCTGTAAAGGGACTCTTATAAATCCCCTTGGGTTGTGTTTTGATATTCCATTAGAAATAAATAGGTTCCTTAGGTTTTTTAAAATATTTTGGTTGCTAATAATTGCAGCTGAAAAAATTCACATTTTGGGTGGTGGCACGAGGCTGTGGGCTGTGAAAGGATAGAAAAAAGAGTTCCAGAGACTGAGAGGCGAGACACCAGCACGGTTATAAGAATGAATTTTTACCTTACAAAAATATATCAATGTTAAATTAGAGTAGTTAATTGCATATCATACTACGACGAATAACAGTGTAAGATCCTATGTTTCTTATATTATACAAGTTACTTATGTGTAAATGCTGCCATAAAGAAACTGAATAATATTATATTTGATCTATTAGATAATATATGATTCATAATTCTGTCATATAATGATTCCTAAGTTGTTTATCAACCAGATACCGTCATGTGTTTATCTAAAAGGCATGAACAGTCAAAAAGAAATGTATCAACTAATTCTTGAGATCTATATCCCAAAAAATGAGTGAAAAAAATACGACTCAATATCAACTACATTAACGCGAAGGCTGCTGCTTTATGCAAATTTTCCTTGTTATTAAGAATCAATGCCTAGAGTTTAGGCTTTTAGAGCAAAAGTAGAGCAACCTTTTAAATAGTACTATCTTTGATAAAAACAAATGGTTCAATTCCAATATCTTTTAGTCTTGTGGAGTGCTCCAGGACAGAAGTTGGAGATTATTATATGCAAACACTAGATTTTCCATAGACATTGAGGGGAAGGAGAACAATCCTCGGATAAGGAGAGTGTGTTACTGTTGCTTTTAGGATTGGCATCTTTGTTGAGACTAAGGTTATCTTTTGTATATAGAGGGTGTTTCCTAATTGAGGCTGGACAAATGATGGAGCAGGGAATAGGCGTCGATTTAGGGTTATTGTGAAGGCACTTAGTTGAAAATGTGTCGAGTAGATGTGAGTGATGATTTTTTAATTAATGATGATTAAGGAGTAAATATGAGGGTTAAATTGGAGTTAAGTGTCTTCATTTTCTTTTCTACATATGATGAACTTTTGAAGATTATTCATTATTATGATTTTGAATTTTGAATAATATTTGTATTATCCTCAATGATTTTAGTCTCATATGCCTCTATGTTAAGTGTTGTAAAACGCAACCCTTTTCTTTTGGTTACCTTTTATCGTCATTGCTACCACTTTGGTCTGTTTTTTTTATTCTTGAATGTACACCTTGTGCCCGCCTGGGATATCCAATGCATCAATCAAGGGATCTAAAACGTAGAACATGTCATTGAAACACATAAATGAGCCATAACGGCAACATTTGTTCCTAACAAGTACAGGACAGTAGGATGCTAGATTAAACCTGATTTTTTCTTGGCATTAGCTGCAATTTAGAAAATGAACTAAACTATTTTTTGGTTGCCTTTCTAGGATCTTGTTAGATCAGCCAGTTGAGCTGTCTCTTGAGGTTCCTTCAATGTATTCTTTGGTGAAAATAAAAGTAAAAGCATTTCATTCTTTCCCTTTTTGTCTGGAGCTTGTGAGAATTTCACTGTGAATTTTAAGTTATACATTATTGTTGCTGATGATAAACTTACATTCCGAACTTAAACGTAATCCTATTTAGTGTCTTAACTATAAATTATTTAATAAAAAATGTGGTGCATGCATAATCTAACAGGCCTCTCAAATTTTAAAGATCAGCTAATTGAAGCTTATGAACTAAAAATACAAATAATGTGCCAATACATAGTAGCATATTCAGATTGAACATATGCTGGAAAATAGATGATTTTATACAGTTCTGAATCTTGTGTTCTATCTGTTATAGTATCTCAATTCTTCCATACTTAATGCCCAGTATGGCCAAAGCTACAATTACATATCAGAAACTTGCTGATTTTGTACAGTTCAGCAGTTGTTCCGGAAATTATTATTTTCAGATGGATCCTTGTGCAACTAAAGAATTGGCATTTGTTCATTTTTTATTCAAAGGGGTAGAGCTACACTAGTAATGGCTAAGGATCAGTATCATACAATAATATTAAGGATGTAGTGTTAATATGGAGAATATGTAGTGCTTGAAAATTTGAAAAAGATCATTCTTGCATATTCATAATAAATTAATTTACTGATAGCAATGTAATCTCTTTCAACGACTGCATTAGGAAGATGATTTGATGACCTTTGAAATAGCAGTTGTGTAAATGTTAAAGATACAGCATTGAAGAACTTCCAAGATGGTGTCTTGTTCCACCAATTTGCTACAAAAATTTTACATTTTTTAATAATGATGGATTTATATTATTCTTTTAATAGTACATTGTCTTCTGACAAAACTTTTTCTTCATTCATATCGAACAACATTTTTCAAATGCTTTATTTAAAATCGCAGCTACCATAGGAATTTTGGAAATGATTGACTAATCATTCTTTTTGGTAATAATCATCTCTTTTGTAAATGTAAACTTTTGCATCTTGTTTGTTCCATTTCTATCCCCATGTTATATTTAACCTAATTGTGAATGTCATTTCACTTAATTGTTATTTTTATTTATTTATCTATACATCTTTTATTTGTTACTATTCTTTTGATGAGTCTTCTTCCTTAATGCTAATTGCAGGATGTGCAGGAGACTCCAGAGAATACAACCCAACCTTGACAAGATCTCGTTCTGTGCTTTTAGATTTAAGCATCAACTGTAGAAATGCTCCAGATATCATACTAACTTCTTGCAGACAGAGTGGCCATCTTGAATCGTTTCGAGTCCACTGAATTTTGTCTTACTACAGCATTTGTTTCATACTACCAAATGGAAGGGATAGTTATAAATTATGCTAAGCTTTTAGAATAACAATTAATCACTTTTGTAATATATAATATAATTTAGTGCTTTTCTAATACCAATGGCTTGTCAAGCTTGTTTTAGTCTTACAACTATAATGGTCACCAAAGATTGCATTGTAGAAAATTCTCAATTGGTCTTGGTAGCTTGATCAGTACATCTTTTGCTCCTTAATAAAGCCCTTGAATGATGAGACCTCTTTCTTTGAGCTTTTATCTTTTGCTCTTATTATCTCTCATATTCAACTCTCTTTATCCCCTATATTTGAAGTGGAATCATATCAGCACATAACACGTGTTTGGAATTCTATTTTGCATGCATGTTTGGTTTTATATATTTAACATTTTTTTTTTTGTGCTTTATTGAGACAGCTAAAGTGCATGGGTATTTTGAAGTATGAAAAGAAATATCTTTGAATGTTGAGTTATTTCATTTAGGTTTAATGGTTATTGTATTCTCTATCTATTAACATGTAATTTTATTTAGATAGAATTCTTGAGTGTTAGGTTGTTAATGTTTTTATTGATGTGTTATTTTCTAAGATAGAGAGTTAAGAGGAATTTTGATTCAAAGATGGTTTGTATGTAATGTAAATCTTATTATTTGTGTTGTGTTGTTGATATTTAGTTATGGTGTTTTATTTGAGAATGATAAATTTAAAATATTTTTAATAAATTTGTATGAGTTAATTTTAAGAGAGGTTTTTTTCTTGTGAAGAAATTCTTTAGGTAATTTATGACTCAAATTGATGTTTTAACGAGTTTAGGTGGTATTTCTTTTAATAGGTCACAATTCTTTTTATGGTGATTATTTCTATTAAAAAAATTAAGATTGCTAGTTATTTAAAATCAATTGATAAATAAATGTAGAAATTAATACAAATTTTTGTTAATTTTTGTTTTATGAAATCTAAATCTTTTAATGATATTAATGAAAATGAAAAATAAAAAAAATATATAATTAAATGATAAAATAGTAAATATTTTATATTGTGTTTTGAATGTCATTGAATTTAATTGAATTATGAGTTTAAAAATAGTTTATGAAATTTAGCATGAGTTACAGAATCGATCATTTGAGAAAAATGATACAAAGAAGAACAAGAAGAAGACATTGAAAATAACTTTTGAGCGAGTCAAATGAAGTGGAACCGTGTTGAAATCTCCTTATGTTGAAGGTTTCAAATTAGATCATGTTAAAAGTTTAATTTATTCTACATCATCTTTGATATTAGAGTTCATTATTTTTTTTACTTAATATTAAAGACAAAAGAAGAAAATATCCCATCTTATGTTTCTTTCTTAATATCCATCCTGTGTGCCAACTTATTATATGATCACAAGGATTGGTAAGTCTCATGAAATAATTGATTAAAATCATGAACTCAACCAAATTCAAGGACAAAACATAAACCAAGAACTTATGTTAGAAATAGCTTGATCAGTAGCATAATTCATTGAGATGGTTTTATAAATCCTCTTAAACCAATATGTGAATAAAAATAAAATTCTAAGAGATAAAAAATAATAAGAGAACAAGCGTCATTAAATGATTTAAAAGAAAAGAATCCTAGGAGATATAAGAACTATATAAGATATGATGATCATTCTATTGAATTTAACTAAAATATTCATGGGAGAAATCATGATTGTAAAAGAAGAAATGAACCTTCTAATAAGTCGAACCTAGATGATGGCTTAGATATGTCTAGTGAAGAGAAAAGTTCTAGGAGGCATCAAGAGAAAAAGTATATCTCCAATGTAAAATTGGATGTTTCAACTTTTCGTGGTATTTTAGACCCCTAAGGAATACATAAACTAACAAGCTAGTGTGATTGATTACTTTGACTGATACCAAATGAGTGAGTAAGAAAGTATCAATTTATTAAGACCAAACTTATCAATACTATCTATAGGTTTCTTAGAAACTTAATGTTATAATATGTAAAAATGATGAAGAGATATTTCAAACTTAGAGAAATTTTAATGTTAAGTTGTACACAAGTTTATTTTAATAATCAATAATATCAAATAATTAGATAAATGACAAAGGTTTTCCAAAGATGGTAAGTCTATTGAGAAGTACATTAATAGATTCAAGAAATATAAACTTAAGTGTGACATAGATAAACCTGAGTGAGTAGTACTTTCTCATTTTATGATAGGTTTAAAACAATACATATAGGTTGGGCTAAATTTAAGAAATATTATTATCTTAGAGAAAATCTATCTTATAGTTAAAGATGTGGATAAAAGTAGGACTTTTTATTTTAAAGAAATTGACTAGCCAACCACTCTAAAGGTCGCACCAACATTTCCCAACTCACTAATACTTGTACCACTTCATTTATCCATATTACCATCTATTTTTTCAACTCTTTTTCAAGACAACCCACTAAGATCCAAACCACTAAACCTAGAATTGCCTATTTTAAGTGCCATGAATAAGAAATATAGCTTTTAACTAACTAAAGACATATAAATATGAACATAGATAATGATAATAAATAAGAAAAATCAAAAGAAGAAAAACATGTAATGCCTATTAAGGAAGCTAAGCAAGAAATAAAAAAAAAATCCAAAATTCTCTAATTTTAATGGTTAGGTGCACCCTCACAACTCCACAACCACACAACTACTAGAGGTGCACCAACACCTTTAGCATTAGCATAAAAATTAAGAAATAACCATATAGTGGTAGTTGCATCAATATAATATTCTTTGAGGTTATCAAGCAAATATGAGCTTCTCTATTAGAACACCCAAACTCCTACTCCTGATATGGATAAATAAACCTCTATATCTATTGAGAAATGATGTTATATATCCTTGAAATTAGGTAGGTATGGTGATGAGGTTTTATTTGAAGTCATATCTATGTAAGTAGTTCACCTTATCCTAGGAAGTTCATGATTTTTGATAGGGACGTGACTTTGAAGGGTATGACTAATACTTTTTTTTGTTAATGAAGGAAAGACCATCATATTACACTTTATCGCATCTCAAAAGAAACCACAAGCACTTAAGCCTAACAAATTTGATGACCTAAATTCTAAGACCATATTAAGGACAATTTATCGTAATATATTTTGATGACATTTTTATAAATAACAAGTCTATTAAGAATCACCTAGACTAGTTGCACAAATTATGTAGCACTCTTTAGAAAAAAAACACTTATTTACTAATTTTAAAAAATATGAATCCTTCACACCTGAGGTTATTTCTTAGGATACATTATTTTTTCTAATTGGTTGCCTGAAAACTCTAATGTCATGGAAATTATGGAATGACCTATCACAAAAATAATTCATGATATTAGAAGATTCCATGATTTGACCACTTTTTATGAATGATTTCAATATTATTATCTCATTGATTATTGATTGTATTAAGTCTAGTAAATTTATTGGACCAAATCTATAGATCTAGCTTTTATAAAGTTAGAAGAGGTTATGATCAAGAACCCATTATAACATTTCTTAATTTTTATTACTTTTGAGGTTGTGTGTGATGCATCAGAAGCAAGGATAGGTGGTGTCTTTAGTCAAGGTAAATATCTTTTAACTTATTTAGTGAGAAGCTTAATGATGTTAAAAAAGTATTCTATCTATGAAAAAGATCTGGATGTTATAGTTCAATTTTTATTATGTTAGAAGAATTAGTTGTTTTCTAAAGAACTCATCTTATGTTCTGATCATAAGGAACTTAGGTTTTTAAATTCCTAATAAAACCTTAGTCATAGGAATGTGAAATGGTTTGAATTTTATTTGAGTCAAGAATACTTATGATGTTGAATCTGATTGAGTTATTAATTTGGATTGAGTTAAATTTTCATAATTAAGCCCCTCTTTTATAGAAATCATGCTTTTTAATCTAAACACCCATCATTTACGAAACTTTTTCTCTTCCTCAATGGCCACGACGTCTCTTTTTTTTTTTTTTTTTTGACATTTTCTAACCCGTACACTCACTACCCATTCATTTTCATTACTATTTTTTAGAAATAAAATAAAAATTATGTTTTATTTAGAACTTAGGTGTCCTATTTTATTCTTAAATATTTTGATGCAAATAACCTTGACAAATTTGTTGACTGATTTTGTGTTTGTTTTTAAAAAGTTTTACTCATCATCCAATTTTCATATTTTTTTAGTATTATTTAAATTTTTTAAATAGTTTTTCTAAACTAAAATATTTTTACAAGAATTATTTTATTATTTTCCATTAAAATTATTTGAATAGTTATTCTATAAACTTGACAATACCTTCAAATGCCTTGAAAAATTTACGTTAAACTTCTACATCGCAATCTACATTTATAATTTTTTATTCTATTTAACATTTTTTAATAATTTCATAAATATCCAAATTTTATTACTTAATTAATTATTTAATCATATAAAGCTCTAATTTTCCATTTCATAGTTTACAAAACTTCGATTTCAACTAACATGGTTTTTTTGCGTTCTTAGTAAATTATATGCTTATTTTAATAATCAGCTCACTCATTTTAGGTATTCTACCCTCTTTTTGAGGACGTATGATTTTTTTAAAAGAATCAAATAATTTTTTAATAATTGATATAATATAAGAATAATTTAAAAAGTGTTAATTTCATACATTTGGGATGTCACTAAGAGGAAAGCATGAGAAGACTACAATATATCTCCATCAACATTCCACTCCCTTCTCCCCAAGCTCATCAAGTTAAGAAAAATATGAGAAAACCTCATGCATGAAAGAGAAGATTAAAGGATACATCAAGTTTTCTGGATTTTATGTTATGATCTATGTACTTCACTCATCCTTTTCCCCCTCTATCAATTTTTTGTATCAGAGTAAAGTTGTGGGATTTTTTCTCGTGCCCATTGTCTAATTAGATAATACAATTTTTAAAAGGACACTACAAAGCACACTTCTATTATTGATTTCTTAATAATAGAAAATGATTTACTTAAAAAAAGAAAATAGATTCAAGTGATGCTTGAAAAATAGTTTTCAAATGCAAAACTTGATTTATTTTCACATATTTGCTCCTATACTTAAATACATACTCATGAGAACTCTTTATTTAGGTAGAAATTCATTAATACACATCAAGCTAGTAGTAGGACTAACACATTATTGTCACATGATCATGTTAAATCATATCCTTAGGGTAGAATACATTTTAAAACACATACATATGCTATGCACAATGATAATTTGTTTGCACATTCTTAAAGTTGAATAAATGGTGTATTTTTCTTTCTTGAATATTCACTTTCTCATGATGCATTAGGCAAGCTATCATTATTGTAACCAACTAACACATAAAAGTCATGAGTTCAAAATTAAGAGAAATATCAATTATAAATATCAAAAGTATGTGTGATTTTCTAACAAAACAAGATTTGAACCTTCACTTGTACATTTTTCACATTCTTCATATTCTAATATCTTTAACCAAAATTCATTTAAATTCATAAGGAGGTGTGTAGGAATGTCACTATGATAAAGTCCAATGAAGAACAACTTGATTATATGAGCTTACCTCTCAAGTCACCCTTTTTGTTGTTTAATATGGTCAAAATTTTGTTTTGAAAATATTGGAACATTGTTTCTCTTGAAATAGTTGTAAGTTTTCTTTCGATCTTTATTTATACATATCCATAAAATGTACACATATTCATTCAAATGTTTACACCTAAATAATCTTATGAGCTTTTATATTTATGGATATGTATAAATAAAGATCGAAAGAAAACTTACAACTATTTCAAGAGAAACAATGTTCCAATATTTTCAAAACAAAATTTTGACCATATTAAACAACAAAAAGGGTGACTTGAGAGGTAAGCTCATATAATCAAGTTGTTCTTCATTGGACTTTATCATAGTGACATTCCTACACACCTCCTTATGAATTTAAATGAATTTTGGTTAAAGATATTAGAATATGAAGAATGTGAAAAATGTACAAGTGAAGGTTCAAATCTTGTTTTGTTAGAAAATCACACATACTTTTGATATTTATAATTGATATTTCTCTTAATTTTGAACTCATGACTTTTATGTGTTAGTTGGTTACAATAATGATAGCTTGCCTAATGCATCATGAGAAAGTGAATATTCAAGAAAGAAAAATACACCATTTATTCAACTTTAAGAATGTGCAAACAAATTATCATTGTGCATAGCATATGTATGTGTTTTAAAATGTATTCTACCCTAAGGATATGATTTAACATGATCATGTGACAATAATGTGTTAGTCCTACTACTAGCTTGATGTGTATTAATGAATTTCTACCTAAATAAAGAGTTCTCATGAGTATGTATTTAAGTATAGGAGCAAATATGTGAAAATAAATCAAGTTTTGCATTTGAAAACTATTTTTCAAGCATCACTTGAATCTATTTTCTTTTCCAACAAATTATTTTCTTTTTTTAAGTAAATCATTTTCTATTATTAAGAAATCAATAATAGAAGTGTGCTTTGTAGTGTCCTTTTTAAAATTGTATTATCTAATTAGACAATGGGCAAGAGAAAAAATCCTATAGCTTTACTCTGATACAAAAAATTGATAAAGGGGGAAAAGGATGAGTGAAGTACATAGATCATAACATAAAATCCAAGAAATTTGATGTATCCTTTAATCTTCTCTTTCATGCATGAGGTTTTCTCATATTTTCCTTTACTTGATGAGCTTGGGGAGATGGGAGTGGAAAGTTGATGTAGATATATTGTGGTCTTCTCATGCTTTCCTCTTAGTGACATCCCAAATGTATGAAATTAATAGTTTTTATAATTATTCTTGTATTATATGAATTATTAAAAATTTATTTGATTCTTTTAAAAATATCATACATCATCAACAAGAGGATAGAATACATAAAATGAGTGAGCTGATTATTAAAATAAGCATATAATTTATTAAGAACTCAAAAAAAAAAACCAAGTTAGTTGAAATCAAAGTTTTGTAAACTATGAAATGGAAAATTAGAGTTTTAAATGATTAAATAATTAATTAAGAAATAAAAATTTGGATATTTATGAAATTATTAAAAATATTAAATAGATTAAAAAATTATAAATGTAGAATGGGATGTAGAGTTTATAAAGAAGTTTAATATAAAATTTTCGAGGCATTTGAAGGGATAGTCAAGTTTATGAAATAACTATTTAAAAAATTTTAAAGGAAAATAATAAAATAATTATTATAAAAATCTTTTAGTTTAGAAAAAAATATTTAAAAAATCTAAATAATACTAAAAAAATATGAAAATTGGATGATGGGTAAAACTTTTTAAAAAGAAAAACATAATAGGATACTTAAGTTCTAAATAAAACATAATTTTTATTTTATTTCTAAAAAGTATTGATGAAAATGAATGAGTAGTGACCGTAAGGGTTGGAAAATGTCAAAAAAAAAAAAAAAAAAAAAAAAAAAAAAAAAAAAAAAGGAGAAGGCGTGGCCATTGAGGAAGAGAAAAAGTTTTGTAAATGATGAGTGTTTGGATTAAAAAGCATGAGTTCCATAAGAGGGGGCTTAATTATGCAAATTTAACTCAATCCAAATGAATAACTCAAGTTAATTCAACATCATAACTATTCTTGAGTCAAATAAAATTAAACTAAAAGATATAGTTTCGATAGAAACCTTTTACTTTCTTAAAGTAATTTCGATCAACTCAAGTTATATACCAAGGTATCAAATGAGATTTGTTACCTTAAAATACACAAGTCAAGAACCAAATTCATTCAACTCAAATGCTCAAATATTTACAATGTTTAATGTTGAAAAATCCAAGTAACCTCAAATATTCTCATAGAAAAAATCCTTTCCCCAACTTAATGGCTATTATACATTTTTTTACAAAAGGTTTATTAGCATTTCAATTTTTTTTGTAGCACTGATGTTTGTTGTGAAGCAACAAAACAAGTAAAAAAAAATAATACAAATATTTTTTGTACGATCATAATAGCCTCTCGATTTTGTTTTGTTGTTGTGAAGGCTTAGCTAACCCATCTTTTAATGAAAAGTTTATGTCAATTTTTTTATATTTTTTTGTTTTGTTAAGAGTGGATGTAGGTTTGATTTTAATTCAAATCATATAAAAATCTTTAGTGTATAATTTTATTTTTATTAATTTTTTTATTTCATAATTTTCTTAAAATTTTACTATTAATCAAAAAATAATGTATTTTAAAATAAAATTATAATTTACATAAAATTACTTTTAGAGATTTGCTCAAACTTATTAAAAATACTTTAAAATATTTTTTAAAATATTTTCTAAAAAAACCAAAATTTTTATTCACCCTCTTATTAAACCGCACTTCAACCACTTCTTTTTTTCCTCATTATAAGTGACATTTGAGAAGTTTTATAAGCTCTTTTCTTATTTGTTCATACCTAGGCCGGAAAAGATGTCTTCTCTACCACCTATTTAAAGCTTAGATGTTGGCAACTCACTCTTTCATGCAAAAATCTTATTTGAATGCCTTTTTTTATTCAAAAAATAGACTATTAAATCAATGTTCTCATCAAATGAGCATTTTGATTAGGTGATGACATTATCAAAGATTGATTTTGTTCAATTAAGAAGAGAGATTAAGTGGTCTTAGCTAGCCATGAGACATATTTTAGAGGTATTAAAAGAAAGAGAAATTAAGTTCTTAAGAAGTTTGTACCCTTTAAGAGGAAGTATCAATCATGAAAGAAGCAAAACTTAACCACTTTTAGGTTTAAGCCTGCATAAAGGAAGTATAAATACTCATTCAGAGAAATTTGTCCTCAATGTTGGTGAATAAAAAGATATCAAGAACAAAGAAGAGTAGTTCTAAAGGTCCTTTGAGAGTTCACCTTTAAAGAGCTTGCAAGATAGATCCTTAATTGTTACCCAACAAGGTAGCCAAAGAAAGTCCTTACAAAATTATTTAGACCTCTAAAATGATAACATAGTTGAACTCGTAACCAAGAAGGCATCAAGATGAGTGTCGCAAAACCTACAGGACCAATCTAAGGCCTTAAGGATTCCTGATAAGCGCTTAAAATATCTCAAGGAGAAATGGAGATCACATAAGACTCGAGTAACAAGATGTAGTTACAGATGCTCAAGTCGAGGTGTCAACTCTATAAGGAAGAAGCCATGAAACTTGACCTCAAGCATATCCCTTTTGGTTATTCTACATGCTTGGAGGATTTGAGGATCCCATAAGCACAGGAATAAATCTAGGAAATGTTCCTTTAGGAAGGATCCAACAATGCAATATTATAGTAATACATTAAATCACCTTGTAGATTAAAGAAAAGAGGTTTGATGGTAATTGGAATTTCATATTTTAGGTAGACAATTACCATTAGCTTTTGTAACTTATGACTTTATCAAGGCTCAAAGTGGAGGCATATACAAACTAATTTCATATACAAGTTGTAACACTTGAATTACTAGTAAATGATGTATCGATAGTGATGAAATATATAACAAAATTGTATTATATGATTGTAGTAAAATTTTGATTGTTCACTTTTGCTACCCGTACTCTAGCTAACTATTATGCTTTGATGATAGAGAACAATACATTGAAAATTGAAAGAACTAATGATGGCCCCAAAGTCTAAAGCGATTACCAAAAATTAAGAGAAAAGAAAACCTAAAGGGTGGTGGTGGTGACAACTGCTTTGAAAAACATCTATCTTAAGCATTATAAAATGGAAGATATAACAACCACTTGCAAATGTAATATATGTTAAGTGTTGGTAGATGCATCCAAAATTGCATCATAGATGTAAGAATGAAGTTCAAGGCAAGTAGGAGATAACTATTATTGATCAAATTCAAACAAATGATGCAAAAAAAAATTGCTACTCCCAATCCTTTCTTTAATGATGAAACACCAATTGGATCTAAAAAAGCTTGTGAGAGAAAATGGTGTGGAGCCTTTTGACTTTTGATTCAATAGGATTACTTATTGGCACAAGTAATTAAAAGAATCTCATCTAGACTAACCTCATCTAACAATTGGGGCTCATGATTACTACTCAATCTTAATTATATTACCATTGGTGGTTTCAAAAAGTTGTTAAAAATAAAAACATTAAGTGAATCTCAAGATTACCATGGATTCTGTTAGCAAGGTAGTACAAGAAGTTGATTATCTCAATATGCATCAAATTATATAAAACACCCATTTATGGTAATGATATATGGAGTGGATAAGAAGCTACCTTTTTATAAAGATTTAGAATTACACCCCATGGATTTGATAACTATGGTAAAAGTGAAGCAATTAGTCAATGGTTATTATGGTTTCTTTTTATTAGTAGTTCAACTTGGAAATCTAGATGATCATGTAGCTACTAATATAAAAGTAAAAGAGCATAAAGTACTCTTAAAGAAGCACTTTATCACATTAAAGAGCCTTGAGGATTACCTATGAGAACTATTGTTGACCAAAAGATCACCTTCATTTTAGATGCACCTTACTAAATATAAGTATGTATCAATACTTAATCTTTAAAGCTATAAAAATCAAACTAGATGGAGATCATAGAGATAAAATCTTTGATACTTAGTCATTCACTCTTCAAATAACTACTCATAATGGTACAACATTAAGATAGAAAATTGAACAATCAACCAAATATGGAACTTTGTTTCTCATCTTCTCACACTTTCAATTTTGCATAAATGAAATTCCTCATGACTTTTTTAGAAAAGGTAAATTTCATGTAACATTGCTTTTTATATTCTTATGTCTTCAATTGCTTAACTTGTGAGCTCTATTTTGAAAACATCATTAGTAGTTGATAAGATTATGTCAAATGTTACTTTAATTTGAATGAAGTGATTAACAACATGCAATTTGTGATGAGTTTTGTGGGGCAAATTCATAAACATTATAAGCATTAATGTGTACAATAAACTTTCAAGACTTGAGTGAAGTCTTTTATAAAGATGGTGAAACTATCTACCAACTTACTCATTTTATGATTGGACAACCTTCAACCATAACTCCAGGAGCTGTGGGACAAGAAGCAAGTGGGCAATAATCATCAGCAACACCTCCCCACCAATTTATACCAACATTTTTATTCAATTGTAATGCAAAGAAGATGAGTACTCCCATGAAAGCTACCCCAGCATCCAATGCTGCAGACATCACATAGGTATGCCTTGCCCACCAATTCTTGTGTCTTCTGTAAATATAGTAGTTAAAAAAAATGCCCACTGCACCCCACATGGTGTAATTCACAGCATGTATTGGAGGAACTCCAGATCCACCAGAGAGGAGCAGAGGAATGTGAATGTATTTTAGCCACTTGTACCTAGGGAAGGCTTTGGAAAGAAACCAAAAGGGAATAGGAAGCACAATTCCTACAAGGAAAAATATGTTAAGAGCAGAGTAATGGCCAAGCTTGCCAAACATTCGCATAGGACCTACAAGACCCCATATGATGGATGCGTTGTAGAAGACATCATAACCAGGACAAGTCCATGGGCTCCCTGGGGGAAGTTTGCTTGGGTCACAAATATGTGTTATTGAGTTAAGAAGTAGCCATGCTGCTGCAAATGAGACTGAAGAATTTATAATTGTTCCTGCAAGCTATGATTTTGTAGCAAAAAATTGTTAGTTTTTTGAAAAAAAAGAAAATAACTTCTTTTTGATGAGTTTGGTCCATTTTTTTATTTTTATCAAATCCAATATTTTAAAAAAGGACTTAAGATTTTAATGAACTTTTTTTTAACGATTAGATGTGTTCTAAATAAGCTTACATTGTTTATTTTAGACATTTCATTTAATTGAAGTGTTTGTAAAGCATCTCCCTACACTTTCATGTTAAAAAATAATTAATTACATAAAATTTAAACAAAATGAAGAAAACTAAGTTGTTAGAATTTCTCATTAAATCTGGCATCATTTTGATCCATGACAAACATAAGCATATGAATTGAGACGGCAAAACAATAAAACAATAATTTATAGTTTCATAGATTTTTGTTGACACCAAACTCATTTTGGATCAAATATTTAGTTATGACATTTGTAGATTTACGTATAAATCGGCGACTATAAATTATTTGGAAGCATTAACAAAGATTAAGCGTGTCCTACTTTGGCCATGTAGACCTCAAATTGTAAAGACTTGACTCATAATTTCAACTTTACTCTAACTAAAATTAGGGTTCTACTATCAAAAGGTATTTTGAATTTAAAGTTTTAATCTTATACCCATAGCTTTCATATTTTTCTCTTTTCATTATGAAATTTCTAATCTTTTTCATTCCATTTAGAAGCCTATTTTTCCATATCATGAAAATCCTTAGGATAATAACTTGATGGCACCATGTGCCATATTAATTACCATTATCACAATTTAATAGCTTTGATAAGGCACATCCTAGAGCCACATTATACTATAATAATTACCATTCTTGGACAATTATAACATGAATTGACCAAAAAATCGAAGTCTTAATAGTCACTTTAGTTTAATGGGTCTTATGGTTTTGTTTGCATAAAAGCTCTTAACATATTAATGATATGGGCTGATAAAATTTCTTCTATTTTTGATGTGAAACTAACTGTCCATATGAGGTTGAATTAAAAAATGTGTCACGAATTGCCATTTTTCATGTCAATCCCTTTAGGTAAACATCTAACATCCACTCATCCTTATGGATCTAATATCTCACAAAATAAGGCTTTAGAACTGCTTTAAATTGATTGACATTATTCATCATAAGTTTTGTATGTGTTGTATTTTAGGAACAGTTGAAAACTCCCGATTAGATCATGATTAAAATATACTTTGTGAAAAAACATTTTTATATATAAAATCCAACTTATTATGTAATGCATATTTGTTAAATTTATATTATGAAATATCAAATGATAAGATTTGGATATTTAAGTACTGCATATGGTCTATGTTTGATGTCAAGTAGATTTGAATATTAATTAAAATTTTTTGCCTATAAGTTTGAATTTTTTACCTTTATAATAATGTTTATAATGGAATAAGCTCTATGATTATATATATATATATATATATTGAGAAGTTAAGTTATAGGTTGTGTGACATGATCTTAACAAATTGATGCTCCTTCAATTAAAACATTTTTCAACTACAAATTTTTGTGAGAGCAAAAAAGGTATTTTTTTCTTTAATTTATTTCGAAGTAAAAAGACATTTCATGAAAATAAATAAGATTTATTAACATTTTAGAGTATTTGCTTGCACCATTGTGCTTAGATTATTCATATCATGTTCTTTCTTATACTAAACTAAAAAAAGTAGACAAATATCTTTGTTGGTTATGTAAGTTTGGTTGAACTAGAATATTTTCTTTCTTCTAATTCATTTTTGTATTACCAATACGTTTGTTTTTGGATAGTCAATTTTTCCTCAAGATTTGTATTGGGAGCCTTTTCTTGAGTTTTTGTTGGAGTGATCACCCCAAGTGCTAGCATTATATTAAACAAGTTTTTTCTTAAATCATGCAATTTTTGAAAGGTTGTAAAATATTATTGCTCAATGATTTGTAGACCAAAGGATATGATTATTGAAATCTTAAGATTTTTTTCGTATAAATTAGATTTAGCTTGGTTCTAAATTATAACTTATATAATATTAAAACCTTTGTATTATGGTAAAAGCATAATATAATACTAATATGGCTCTTAATAGGGGCTTAAGTTTTAGGGTTATTGGATATCTACATAAATATATATTGGGCCTCCATTTTGTATAACTTCGCATAACAAGTGGTATCAAAGTGGTTTACATATGTTATGGTTCCCATAGGTCTATGACTCATTAAATATGATTAAGCAGAGTTTTTAAAACTCACATAGTGACTTCATGTGTTCTAGTTGATTTTGGTGTGCTTAATAATTAACAACATTGATTGTCTTTCTAGAGTCATATAGGTTTTGTTTAGTGACCAAAACATGACTCTTCATGGTTTGGTGATATGTGTTGGAGTAATATTTGTAATCGTTAGGCAAACAGGAATGAAAAAATCAGGCAGCATCTTTAATGTTCATGTTGAAACTTAATATGATTAGTAGAAAGATTTTATAGATGAAGGCTTTTCAATAATATAAATGAAATTTTCACTTGAGTGAGAGATTTGTTTAATGTAAAAAGATTTCATTTAGTGCTTTTTTGTGAGTTGAATTTAATAGCAGAGCTAATGCAATAAATGTAGTTCTTATTTTATAGCATTGTGCTTACATAAAAGATATATTTAGTTCAGTTTATGTTGTCATGTAGCATAACTCTCTTTAATCTACATGTAACATTACTCTAATCGATAAGTTTGAGCTTTTTGAGTTATTGAGTTTTCACCTAATATTATATTGAGACCAACTAGGTCCACTTAACAGAGCCTCTTTAACAAGTGTTATAGGAATCAAAGGTTCTGATGCAATCAAGTGATTCTCTCAGAGCTTTTGGTTTATCGTGACTGAGAAAAGCTTTAATGAACTCATATAATGACTCTAATGATTTATAGCTCTTGATAAGAATAACACTTGATGGTGTTAATAAGTTTTTCTAGAGTTACATATTTTTTATTTGAGTGATCTATGTGTGATTCTTATGGTTTGGCCATCTAGATAGAGAAATTGCTAGATCCAAACATTATATAGAAGGTATGGTGGAACACATGGCTTCCTTGATGTTTGATATGCTACTTGATTTGGTTAATCAAAAGATTTTTATCTTAAAGGTGGGAATGATGGGCAATATGTATGAAATTCTTGAGAAAGATTTGTTAGGTACAAATCAAATTTGTTTTAGTGGCATATTGTAAATTAAGTATAATATTATAGCCTTAATATATAATTAATATTTTTTCTAACCATAGATCTACACCTTTGGATGTTAGGTTACCAGCTAAGAGTATATTAGGCATAATTTGATTCTATATTGAATAAAAATCCCTTAATAGTACTCATGGGTGTGAATGCCTTGAACACTAAGCCATTTAGGAATTTTTATTTTATATTTTGACCCTTTTTATTTAACATTTACCTCCTAAAACTTTACTGCTTTGCAATCCTTTTAAATTTCTTGAAAGATTATAACACCAATATAAACAAAATCACTCGAAGTTAAAATATATAACCCAATTCACCAATTAGCAAATGCTGTCAAAATTAAAAACTTAAGAGTTGGGTTTCTATTTTCTCGAGGAATTTACCTGTGAGATGAACATCGCTTTTGGAGGAATCTTCATATAATGCCCTAAGTTTAAATCACTAAGAAGATAGAGTGCTGAGCCCATGCTAATTGTTCCATATGCCTTGAATGCCACATTTGCTAGAGGCTTTCCAGGTAAAATGAGTCCAACAATATATTCTGTGATAACATTAATTCCATTTCCCTGCATCACTTGCAAAGTAAAGAGACAAGAATGCATGAATACTTGTAAGTGTTGTTTTCCATTTTCAATTTCTATAAAATTGAATAAAGCTGTGAAATGTAAAAGAACAAAAACCTGATTTGTTGTTGCCAAGATCACTCCTATTGGCAATGTGAAGAGCAAAGCAATTCCAGCAGCAAATAATACTCCCCACCATGGAAGCTGTAATTGTCCATTAAATCCCTCGCATGTGAATATGGAAAGTCCAATCACCAAAAATAAAAGTAGATAAAACCACCATTGCGGTACAGGCTCATAATTTCTTTTCATCAATCTCATATGGACATCATCAACTTTCTCTTCCCCGTATTCTTTGGTATTTTGCCACATCTTCCATATGTCCCTAACAAAGTTTGTTTTTAAACAAAAGCTAAGGATCTTATTGTTGGCTAATTCTAACTAAATAGAGCAAGATGTGTAAACTTGTTTTTATTTTGAAGTTATTCTTACTTTCCATTATGTAGAGCAACATGTGTAAAGGATGCTGTTAGGCTTGCAAAGCTGAGGGCATAAACCAACGCAAATGATAGACTCAAGTTCATTCTGCCATATCGTTCTTCTTCGTGGATATTTAACGTAAATGAGTTGGCATTTATGATACGAGTGGTGTTGTATATTTGGCCAGAAGAGTCAAAAAGGTTTGCAGATATCAATGGGAAGTGTTTGGCTTTATAAGTATTAGTCCAGTAACCGAGTGGGAGAACCACGTAAATGATCAAGAAGAAGCTAATCATTGTGTTGATAATTGCCGATGCAGGTGAGGCAAATGGGCTGCCCAAGAATCCAGCAACAGTGGACCAGTCAAGTCCGAAAGAGGCAATGCCGAGCCCATGTAGTCCAGATCCAATTTGTTGCATGGTGACCGACTTCTTATATACTAAGCAGAGAACAGAGATTGTGGAGATGGCTGGGAAGAGGAAGCCGGGCACCGCATAGTATGCAAAGCTTGCGATGAAGACTGTGAGGAAGAATTGTAACCTTGTTAGAGTACCCTTCTTCCTCTTTTCTTTTTGATTAAGTGCTCTGCAAGAAAAAGCATGATTTAATAAGCGACTGTTAAGAAGTCATGAAATTAAACTAGTGTGATCAGGAGCTTGTTTCAATACTTGAAGAGAGAGACTTGCACAAGGTTTCCTGGCCACCACATGTATGGAGAATCCACGAGATATTTTCTGAAAATACCAGCCAAGCCATAACCAAGTAGCTGCCATGGGAACCAAATCGTACCTTGCTCATTCACCATAAACAAAAATGGTGCTGCTTTACAACTATTTCATATTTAGTAAACCTTAATGTCCTTCTCACCTGTGTTGTCTGTACCAATAGGAAGGCTGCCATGAGATTGATCCCTCTATGATAAAAAGCATGAATAATGGTTAGAATTGCAACTCCCAAGGGGCTGCCTGCTCCTGTTCCTGCAAAAATGGAGATGAGGCAGTGCTCCTTGATGGAGAATGGCCCTGGATTAAGCGAGAAGGACCATTTGGTGAATGGTAATCT
This sequence comes from Vanilla planifolia, assembly GCA_023846275.1. Taxonomy (NCBI): domain Eukaryota; kingdom Viridiplantae; phylum Streptophyta; class Magnoliopsida; order Asparagales; family Orchidaceae; genus Vanilla; species Vanilla planifolia. The sequence goes on along the minus strand of CM043874.1, from coordinate 24,096,980 downwards.
TATATTCTTCTCGGGGAGAGATGCTGCAAGAAACCTTCCAATGGGCAGGGAGATGATTTGGATACAGACGGAGCCCACACCGAGCTGGTTTGTTCTGTATCCAAAGAAAGTGTTTGTGAAGGACAACAACACGCATGAACTTACTCCGAGCAACCATGTGCGAAACGTCAAGACAGGGAGATTTGGGTTGTCAGTTGGATTCACCGTTAGCCTCACCTCTTCAATGGGATGATCATTCTCTTCTACTGTCAATCGATCAAACAGCTAAGTGTTCACATTTTCTTTCATATGAGAAGACAACATCTAATGAAAAATACTTTTATTCTTTTTAATTTAGTATACATGTTCCTACGAATTTAGAAAAGTTGAAAGAGAAATTAGGTACTCTGCCATCCTTCAGAGGGATCAACGCCATATTTAAGTGGATTTGAGGGAAGCCATTGTGCTGCAGCTCCTGTTGACGGCTCTTCTTCCATTCCTGTTCTATGCCACGCTCAGATATGTAAAGAAGTTTTCTCTTGCATTTATAAAGCAAGAATGCGGTAGAAATTAATTAATTAGTGGTGTAAATTTTATTATTCTCTCTTCTTAGCCGGCAACATGAAAGCTGCCTGACGTTGTCTTCAAGGAATGGCTGCCATTTAAGGAATGGCTGTCATTTAAGGAATGGTTGCATTCAATTATTGCAGAGACGGTTAATTAATTGTCACAGAAGATTTTTTAATGAATGCTTGTTTTCAAGTCTCAAGTTGCAGAGACGGTTAATTAACCGTTCCTTAATTAATTGTCATTTATGGAACGGTTAATTAATTATTGGTGCTTGTCAGGCAAGCCACAAAACTTAGACAATCGTCTTATGGCTATTGGGAATTATCATTCTTGGAATGGATGACAATTAGAGAGGCGGGATTAGTAAAAGCCCACTTCTCTCCCCTTCATATTATAACGCGTCCATTCACCTATATATATATATATATATATATATATATATATATATATATATATATATATATATAGATGTTTTAGTGCATTCCTCGATTTGTTTTGCACTCCACCTATATGTTTCAACACAAAAAGCATAGTCCTAAAGAAGATTAATCCATTTAATGCATTGCATTAAGTTTCTTTTGCAAAGTTCAATACTTTTTGGAATGTTGGTTAGAATACAATATAAACCATTTTAGTAGAAAATAATGACACCAATGGTTTCAATCTTGCACTATCACGTTGAACTCCCAAACATAATTTCAATTCTCTTATTTTTCATTTAATTTTCTCTAAAATATGTCACAAAATGCCATCTTGGCTCAACATTGCCTCTATACTCATGTTAGAAGCATTATGCATGTTAAATATCTTCGTACATTTAGTGAGGTATAGTTGTATTTGAGTTAAAGCAACTTTGATCTCACCAAAAACCTTGTTTGTTGCAGTATCTATCTAAACTCACCTTTTTCACACATTCTTCTACTAGTGACATGAACATGTCAAGACCTCTAATAAATTAATGATAAAATTTGACAATTCGTGAGAACTTCAAATTTCATGAAAATTAGTAGCCATGACCTTCTCTAAATCTAGTAATTTCATTTCCCTAAGAAACATACAAAAGGAATGTAGTAGTAGATGTCATAATCACATTTAGTATTATACTTATTTCTTCCAAAATCCACCAATACTTGTCTTAAACTAACTAATGCTCTTTCATATTTTGAGGCTATATAAGTATATCATCAAGATATGCCACAAAACTTATCAATGAATGGCTGAAATAAATAATTCATTATATGAGTAAATGTGCTAAGTATATTTAAAAATCCAAAGTTCATAACTATCCATTGCTAGAGTCCATCCTTTAACTTAAATATGTTTATGCATTCATCTCCTTATCTATTTAGGGCCCACCTATACAAACATGAAATTGGGCATAAAACAAAGCTTAAAATATATTTGAGGACACACAACCCTAGGTGGAGATTTAATGGTAAGACTAAAATCAATAATCATAAATCATAACCTAAATAATATAATAAAATCCAAAAATAATTAATTCAACAAAAATTATTATATTTTCTTAACCATATTTAGTTTCATGCAAAAAAAGTATAATTCAAAAACACAAAATACTAAAATACAGATACAGATAAATTATACTTCGTGCATAACATCTATCCACTCTTATATGATTGGAGTATAATACTCTTCCATAATGTTTATTCCTTTATCTCACGATATTATAAATACATGATCTGTGATATAAATATTAGTAAAACTTTAATAAGCTCAATAGATAATACGTATAAAGGAAACGATATAAATATAAAAATAGAAGCATGATGATAAACCATATGAATAAGTCAAAATAATATAAAAATTCATATTGTACTATGCAAACTAAATGAAATGTAAGTACCAATTTATTACTTTTAATTCATTTATTCTTAATTTTTAGTGATTATTAAGCCTAATTTCTTTTGAATCATTATCCTTTTTAGATCTAATAATAACCATATCCATCACTAACCTCCTACAATACATCTATCTAAACAAAATGCTAGATATGCATGGTTCGAGAACTTATAGCTTGTGATCTAACACATTGGGTCTAATGCCATTAGACAAGTATGTTTTGAAGACTTATACCTTATGATCCAACGTGTTAAGCTTAATGTCATCCATATCTACATATCTTGAGGCTATGACAATCACATTAGGAAAGTATAATCCAAAAACCATTACTGTACAATCCAACATGTTTGATATATTATTGAAGATAATATCTCTAAGAATCTATTTTTATTTCCAAATTTTACAAACTATATAGATAATATTATGTGAACTAAACATACCAATCACGATGTCATTTTTAAACTCATATACATTCCATTCTATCTTAATTATTATTCATATCAATATATAATCAATAAAGCCAAATATTAAAAAAATCTTATCAGACCATATAAAGAAAGCTATAATATTATGAATATAATAATATAAATAGTAAAAAAATTATATAAAATATACTATTATATTATATTATATTATAAGTTATCAAATTTATTTACCTAAATTTGAGGTCAGAATTTATTTTTCAACCTAGTCTTTATTGATTTCCTATAATGAAATGTATGAAAATTATTATTTAATCTCTTTTTGTTAAATACTAATATTTTTCCATCTAACCATACTAAATCTAAATCTCATGCCAATTATCATACTAAATATGTGTTAAAAGCAGAGTAATGGCCAAGCTTGCCAAAACATTCGCATAAGGCCAACAAGGCCCCATATGATGAATGCTTTGCAGAAGACATCATAACTAAGACAAGTCTATGAGATCCCTAGAAAAAGTTATCTTGGGTCACAAATATTTGTTATTGAGTCAAGAAGTAGCCATGTTGCAATAAATGAAATTATAGAATTTATAATTATTCTGGTAAGCTATGATTTTATAGCAAAACAAATGTTAGTGTATAGCAACAAAAATAACTTCTTTTTGATGAGTTTGATTCATTTTTTATTTGTTATCAAATTGAACATTTAAAAAAGATCTTAAGACTTTAATCAACTTTTTAATGATTAGATGTGTTCTAAATGAACCTACATTATTCATTTGACATTTCATTTAAATGAAGTGTTTTAAAGCAACTACCATACATTATGATTTTAAAATGCAATTTAATTGCCTAAAATTTAAGAAAAATGTAGGAAACTATGATTTTATAATTTCTATTTAAATCTTGCATAATTTTTATCCATGATGAACATAAGCATATGAAATGATATTGCAAAATAATAAAACAAAAATTTATAATTTTATAGATTTTTGTTGATCCAATGATAAGACAAATTCGTTTTGGATCAAAAACTTAATTAGTACGCTTATAGATTTTCATATACATAGGTGACTATAAAATGTTTGGAAGCATTAACAGAGATAAAGTGTGCCCCACTTCACCCATGTAGACCTAAAATTGTAATGACTTCACCCATAATTTCAACTTTAGTCTAATTAACATTAGGGTTCTATTATTAAAAGATATTTTGACTTTAAAGTTTTAATCTTATAACCATAACTATCATTTTGAGTTTAAACTTCATATGTTTGCTCTTTTTCATTCCATTTAGAAGCCTATTTTTTATATCATGAAAATCTCTTGGGTAATGAGCTAATAGCATCACTTGTTATTGATCCCCATATTACAATTCTAATTTCTTTGATATGACACATCCTAGAGTCATATTATACTATAATAATTACCATTGTTGAACCATTTTATCATAAATTGATCAAAACAATCAAAGTGTTAATATCCACTTTAGTCTAATGGGTCTTATGGTTTTATTTGCATAAAAACTCTTAACATATTAAAGATATAATCCAATAAAATTTCTTCTACTTTTGATGTGAGATTAATGGTACATACTAGCTTGAATTAAAAAATGTGTCATGAATTTCACTTTTCAAGTCAATCCCTTTAGGTAAACATCTAGCATCCATTCATCATCATGGATCTAATATCTCACAAAACTAAAGCTTAAGAAGAGCTTCAAATTGATTAGCATTATTCATCATAAGATTGTATGTGTTGTACTTTAAGAATAGTTGAAAGCTTTAGATTAGATAATGACTAAAATATACTTTGTGAAAAACATTTATATATATAAAATTACATTTATTTTATAATGTAGATTTATTCAATTTATGTTATGAAAAACTACATGATAACATTAGGATATCTAAGTAATGCATATAGTAAATGTCTGATGTTAAGTAGATTTGAATAACTTTTTTATAATTATCATTTTTTTTGCCTTTATAACATTATTTACAATGGCAAAGGCTCTATGGTTATATATATATATATATATATATATATATATATATATATATATATATATATGTATGTATGTATATATAAGTAATAAGTTGTGTGACATGATCTTAACAAACCTTAATTAAAACATTTTTTAATTGCAAATCTTTGTAAGAGCAAGAGTGCATTTTCTTTAAGTTATTTCAAAATAAGAAGAATTTCTATGAAATTCAATAATATTTATTAACATTTTAATTATTTGCTTGCATCATCATACCTAGTTTGTTTGTATCATGGTCTCTCTTACACTAAATCACAAAAGTAGACTATTATCTTTTTTGAATATGTAAGTTTGGTTGAACTCGAAGGATTTTCTTTCTTCTAATTCATTCTTTTATTGCCAATACCATTTTTTTATAGTCATTTTTTCCTCAAGATTTTGTATCAGGTAGTCGTTTCTTGAGTTTGTTGGAGACCCCAAGTGCTAGCATTGTATTGGACAAGTTTTTGCTAGAAACATTCATCCTTTGAAAGGCTTTAGAACATTATTGCCCACTAATTTGTTGACCAAAGGATATGATTATTGAAATCTTAAGATAATTTTTATTTAGCTTTGTTCTAATTATAAGTTAAGTATAATATTAAAACCTTTGTATACAATATTTAATACAAGTTAAATTTAGTTTTGTCTTATTTTTGGAGTTGATTATAATGGTAAATCCATAATATAAGACTAATATGACTCTTAATAAGGGCTTAATTTTTAGTGTTACTGAGAATTTACATAAGTATATATTGGGCCTCATTTGGTATAACGGCTAGCTAAGACCACTTAATCTCTCTTCTTGATTGAACAAAATCAATCTTTGATAATGTCATCACCTAATCAAAATGCTCATTTGATGAAAACATTGATTTAATAGTCTATTTTTTGAATCAAAAAAAGGCATTCAAATAAGATTTGTGTATGAAAGAGTGAGTTGCCAACATCTAAGCTTTAAATGGTAGAGAAGACATATTTTTTGGCCTAGGTATGAACAAATAAGGAAATAGTTTATAAAACTTCTCAAATGTCTCTTATAATGAGGAAAAAAAGAAGTGGTTGAAGTGCGGTTTAATAAGAGGGTGAATAAAAATTTTGGTTTTTTAGAAAATATTTTAAAAAGTATTTTAAAGTATTTTTAATAAGTTTGAGCAAATCTCTAAAAGTAATTTTATATAAATTATAATTTTATTTTAAAATACATTATTTTTTGATTAATAGTAAAATTTTAAGAAAATTATGAAATAAAAAAAATTAATAAAAATAAAATTATACACTAACGATTTTTATATGATTTGAACTAAAATCAAGCCTACATCTACTCTTAAGAAAAACAAAAAAAAAAAAAATATAACACAATTCATATAAACTTTTCATTAAAAGATGGGTTAGCTAAGCCTTCACAACGACAAAACAAAATCGAGAGGCTATTACGACCATACAAAAAAAATAAACTTAGCAACAAAAGAAAATAATTCGACAAGACAAAATTAAAATTAATTTAAACAAAAATCTCATGTTGATGAAACACTTCATGAGACATAAGTATTTTAATTAAATCAATTAGGAATAATGAAAATTAAGAACTTAACTAATTTAAGGAAAGAGGAACTCCGAGTTTGATGACTGAATAATACAGTGAATAGATGTAGTGACGAACACTATATGCTTATGGTTTGAAGGACTCGAAAATTTCTTCCAATTTAACCATGATTTTATCAAAAATTTTATCAATCAATTTTGTTCATAAAGTTTCTTATTTATTGATATTTCCTAACTAACTAAAAGCACTTATCAAACTGACCAATTAGTCTTTGCTATTTTAAGTAGAAAACTTTCCTTTCATTTTTAATTAATAAATATAAAAATCCCAACTACTTGAAATAATAGCTAGAGTTATTGCACTGGAACCGCTTGATTGGAATGCTTTTGGACCATTGAGCGAAAATTGAGCGATCCAATGACTGGGATTAAATAAGTACTGTTAAAAAATTAGAATTTGATTTAGACCATTACATCTGAATTATAATTTGAAGGTTAGATTTAGATCTTATGTGACGATAAAACATGGACCATGCTATCGCAAAATTGTGAGATTATCACAATGGATACAATTAAGTTTTTTTAAAAGACGAATAAAATTATGATCATTTTATCATGAAATTGCACAATTGAACTACTAAGTCACTCATGCAATTCGAATTCAACCACATGATAAAAAGTTTATATTTATTCCCACTTTGTATGCACATGATTTGTGCATACAAAGCCTGTTACATATTTGTATGTAGTAAGCTTTGTATGCACATGATGCAAATGGGAACTCAACTAAGTGAGTGGACAATGCCCACACTATGTCGATGCCTTGTACGACTAATTCTTTTGCACTTAACATAAATTCAAGTTGTGTATGCACCTGTATGTTGAATATATCAATCTCGTGTAATGCTTAAATAGTTGACTTTGTCATAACACATTTAACTAAAATAAAGGTCATAAATGTATTATATTGAATTATACAACCAATAAGAACATGGTTTAACTCAACATTTTTTAAACATCATTTTAAAGTTAATGCATGATTTTGACTTAAAAAATGTAAAATGATATTTTTGCTTTTCTAAGACATGGTGCATGAAATGAATTGATAATCATAAGTGCCAAATCCTTAAAAGATAAGGATTAAACATACTAACCAAGATCTTGAGTAGGATAGCTCAGTGTCTTGTGGTTTAGCCACTCCATAAAGAGTATCATGAGTTCATGGTTCAAGAATTAAGGCACCAAGCATAAAGCTCCTCGTTATTCATCTTCTTTAAGATAGCTTTGAATCATTGTTCTAATTTTTAACCAACATTTATCAAATACTCAAAATTGCATTTGCACAAATCTCAACCATGAACTAATAATACATAACTTGGTTTTGTGATTAGCATCTTTGCTAGTATAACAAAAAATACATAGTAAGTGTAATAGATAATATGATCCAATTATATTATATTATGAATAGAATAAAAGTATTGAAACGACTAGTTAAAACATGTAAATACAAAACTAGCTATTGTAACTTTTCATTGAGGGTTCTAAGCATTGTATTGTATACATAAAACTTAAAAACATAAAAAAAAATATGCGATGAAGTAAAGATAAGAATATTGTAGGCTTAGAGAGCAAAATTGCTGTAATAACTTGCATAATTTCTAAGAGTACAACCTACAAAAGGGAAAAATCTTCATTGCAATATTCATTAAGTAAAGGGAAATATAAAAAGAATTCAAAGATAGATTTCTTTCAACATTTTTCATGATAATCTCTTAAATTATATGGTATCATTGACTTAATAATCCATTAGATTAGTAATAACTTTAATTATATATTTTTTTTTCATAACTAAGTAAGCTAGTATTCAAATTTGGTCCTTGTAAGTTTGTAATTGCTTGTTGTTCATAGCTGTCAGAGATTTTGTTGAGCTCATGGTTGTATAATGTTGAGAAAATTAGGGATGTAGCTGATCCCTAAAAAGCCTTGGTTTGTATTTAGATTTCTCCACCTAGATGTGATGAAGGAGTGGGTAGGCTTAAAGTTAAGCTGAACCACCTAAAAATCATGTGTCTCCTACTATTAGTTGTCTTGTACTTAACTCTTAGCTTTCTTGATTTCTTTGTTGTAGCTCTAGGAATTGATTTAGCTTAAAAATATTGGTATACCTTATCAAATATGGAAATGGGGTAAAATAAACTTGATGCAAGTTACAAAAGAACACTTAAACTTTATTTCCTAGTCCCATAAAGCTCAATAATCACCTATTTTTTATAACAAAAAATTTGTTGAATAATAAACGAATGCATTATTCATAAGAATTTGCAACATCATATTTTCAAAAAAGTAAATTTTAATAAACTAATTATTAACAAAATTAGGCATATAATGAATAACTTCAAGCTTCCATTGAATTTATAAACTTGTAACATTTGACTTAATTCTTAAGCTCATTAGGCTTATTAAGTATAAATATAAAAGCTCATAAGATTATTTAGGTGTAAGCTTAAGCTCATATAATTATACCACTAAAATTTTTTATAATACCATTCTAATTACCTCTTCCTTTTGTATATAAAGATAGGATGTGAAATATAGATTCACAGGACAAAGTTCATATTTATAAGCCTTATTCATAATTATATCATTTCTCACCTTAGAATAGAGTTTATATAAGATGTGAGAAATTATATTGAAAATTGGAATATGATTCTAACAAATATGTATTCCATCTAAGGTTTATTCATGCATAAATGCCTTTGAGATAGAATACTTATGATTTGAATTATTCTCTCTTTATTCATGTCTTTCTTAAGAAAAGCAACTTACATATTTTAATATATAAAGATCTCAAATGAATACCAACAAGTACAATATATCTTTAAATGAAAATCTAAGTAAATTAATGTAAAATATTTTATAAATAAATATCATATTTCACACACTATAAATACATCTCCAATATGTAATCAACATCACAACATCTTCTGATAAAACACATATAATATAATACAACCATATATCTTCAACTAGTTGATGTATAGAAAAAAAGTATATAAAATAAATCATACAAGACATCATATGATCTCTAATCAATAAGGAATTAGAAAACCACTTTGATTGCCTGACAATCCTCCAACAAAGTCTTTCCACAACTTATAAGAATTAGTATGATTCTCAATTTGACAAAGGAACTCATAAAACTAGTTAAAGTAGAAGTCAATATGATAGCAAATCTTTCTAATAAAGTCAGTAGTTGCAGGAGGTTAGGTTGTGGATGAGGATGATGAGAAACAACTATGCAATTGAGTGTGAAAGATATACATCTCATGAACCACAAGTAGGTTGAGGCTAAAAATAGCTATCTTAAGGAGTCCATAACTATGAGACTATGAAAGTTGAGGATTAAAGTAATGAACATCATGGTATATTGGATCCTAATGTAGTTTTATTTGCTCATCATGTCTTGGTCAAGTTGCATCTACGTATTGTGAGGCAATAGATCTAGTTTAATTTGCTGTGGATGAGCATGAACTAAATCTCCAAGTCTAGATAAGTCGAACATAAAGAAAGGTATGACCTCAAGAATCGAAATATCAATGTCAATGCAATTTATGATGTGAACATATTTGAGGTTTACACATCTCTTGTGCTTATTCAACCTCAAGCATGTCAATTTGTGCATATTACATTGAGTCATGACATAGAATGTTCCAAGAAAAATTGGTGTAATGTGATTCTTTTTCTAAGTTTTGTGTATAAGAAAAGATATGAGTGCATTTTGCATGAGATTGGCTTAATGATCAAAGTATTTCACATCAATAGAATGTTAGTTCTACACACATATTTTGATGGTTTAATTTACTTTGGTCAAGAAGAAGAAGAAGAAGAAGACAATAAAAAACACGAAATTAGTAGCTAAGCTATGGATCTTTGAACCAATCTTGGACATGCCAGTTGACAAGGAAAGATAAAAGGAGATTATTAGCAAAGCTAAGGATCTATAGATAATCCTCAAGAATTTTGATAAATGTGCAAAGATAATTAATAATTAGAAAAAATGTATCCAAGCAAGATTTTAGAGATGTTTTTACCATGAATATTTTGCATAAAAGTGGATATGCTTTGAAAGATATTAAATTAAAAATATACAAGATTTCACACGTGTTCCTTCAAAAAATGAATAAATTTAAGATTTTTAATTTATATCCCTATTTAGATACTTTGGAGTATGACAACACAACGACAAACAAGAGCAAACAGGAAAGCTAGAATATAACGATTACTTCATCAATACCTATGAAATAGCAAGGAATTCTTGGTTCTAAGGTATATGAAAGGCACCAATAACACTTATATTAGCATTAAAACATAGATTAATACCAAACCAATAGTGAAACATTAGGAATCCCAAGCAATACTTGACTAATAGAACTAAAAAACCAATTCTATTTAAGCAAAGCAAGGAGAAGATAGCACAAGATGAAGCTTGAATCGATTCAAAGGACTACAGGAGAAGTAGGAAAAAAAATTCTTGCAAAGATAATACCAATGTTTTTACTTGTTAGGAGGATAAAAAAGAAACAGATTCAATAGTTTGTACAAAAAAATCTATCCAACAAAGCTGCAAAAACGTGCAGGTGAACATCATGATTAAGAGAGTGAGACCTAGAAAATTAAAGGGAAAAGAGGAATATAACCATGATTTTGCACATTTGATCTTGCAATCCACTCTTTGCACAAGTTGATTTTCGTCAAGAATGACTTTTAGTTTGGCAACTTTCCCTTAAGATCATTGAAGAAAAAAAAAGTAAAACTTTCACTTCCGTTAGGTTTCTTCGAATACTTAAACACTCTAAGGGAATATAGACTGTCCAGTTACCAAATCAAATACATTTTCTTGGCTGAATATTCATATAAGGTGGCCGAACAATCAAAGAATGATCAGCCACTTGATATATCTATATATATATGTGTGTGTTTATAAGATTGTTACATAGAAAATGTATAGTTCAAACAATTTAAGACCATATTGAATATTTGTTTGATTGATCGTTCAATGGATATTGTTATTATTAATCTAATAACATTTTTGACTGTTATTAGTTTCAAAAATAGCCATTGGAAGAATTTAATAGAAGTTTAAAGCAAAGGGTATGTAACATTTTGATTACTACTATATAAATGGTTTTGATCTCTTATATGTATATACCTTTATTTTTTAGTTCTTCATTTTATTTAAAACTTCAATGTTTTGATCAAGACTCATTTGAACAGGCCTTCAAAAAGAAGCGAATGACATTTCGAAATTATTATTATTGATTTTATACAATCTTTATCTGACATTATTTTCAAGGAAACTTTAATCTTAATCCTTTTATTTCATCTTCCTTTAATCACTGTGATTGTCAAGATGTTATAGTTTTCATTAGAGTTTTTAATGAACCATAATGACCAAATTATTTGAATCTATGGTTAGTGCATATATTTTAGGAGTTAAGTCTTTTAACCATGATTTTCTTTGACATCGAAATGTTATGTTGTACTATAAAGGGCTTTGATTAACTCATCTTCCTCAAAATCTGCATAATGAAATGGATAAATTGAAGATAGTGGTATGGTAGTCATGTTTATTGTTAGAGAACCCGAATTACAATCATAATACCTTGAATCTTTTATAAGGTTTATGACTATTACCATTATATTTTCAAATCTATTATTTCCTATAAGCTCATTGTTTTTTTTACCATTATAAAAACAAAGCTAGCTATAATGATTATTACTTAATTCAAAATGAAATGAATGAATATGTGTACATTTATAGATATGTATAGATAAAGATTGAAAGAAAACTTACAACTATTTCAAGAGAAACAATTTTCCAACATTTTCAAAACAAAATTTTGACCATATTAAACAACAAGAAGGGTGACTTGAGGGGTAAGCTCATAAAGTCAAGGCATTTCTCCATTGGACTTTATCATGGTAACATTCCTATACACTTTCATATGAATTTAAATGAATTTTGGTTAAAGATATTAGAATATGAAGAATGTGAAAATGTACAAGTGAAGGTTCAAATCTAGTTTTTTTTAGGAAATCACACATACTTGTGATATTTATAATTGATATTTCTCTTAATTTTGAACTCATTAGTTGTATGTGTTAGTTGGTTACAATAATGATAGCTTGACTAATGCATCATGACAAAGTGAATATTCAAGAAAGAAAAATACACTATTTATCCATCTTTAAGAATGTGCAAACAAATTATCATTGTGCATAGCATATGTATTGTGTTTTAAAATATATTCTACCCTAAGGATATGATTTAACATGATCATGTGACAATAATGTGTTAGTCCAACTACTAGCGTGATGTGTATTAATGAATTTCTATCTAAATAAGAGTTCACATGAGTATGTATTTAAGTATAGGAGCAAATATGTGAAAATAAATCAAGTTTTGCATTTGAAAACTTTTTTTTCAAGCATCACTTGAATGTATTTTCTTTTTTTAAGTAAATCATTTTCTATTATTAAGAAATCAATAATAGAAGTGTGCTTTGTAGTGTCCTTTTTAAAATTGTATTCTCTAATTAAAGAATGGGCAAGAGAAAAAATCCTATAGCTTTACTCTGACACAAAAATTGATAAAGGGGGAAAAGGATGAGTGAAGTACATAGAACATAACATAAAATCCAAGAAATTTGATGTATCCTTTAATGTTCTCTTTCATGCATGAGGTTTTCTCATATTTTCCTTAACTTGATGAGCTTGGGGAGATGGGAGTGGAATGTTGATGTAGATATATTGCGGTCTTCTCATGCTTTCCTCTTAGTGACATCCCAAATGTATGAAATTAATACTTTTTATAATTATTCCTGAATTATATGAATTATTAAAAATTTATTTGTTCTCTTAAAAATACAATACATCATCAACAAGAGGATATAATACATAAAATGAGTGAGCTGATTATTAAAATAAGCATATAATTTATTAAGAACTCAAAAAAAAAAAAAAAAAACCAAGTTAGTTGAAATCAAAGTTTTGTAAACTATGAAATGGAAAATTAGAGTTTTAAATGATTAAATAATTAATTAAGAAATAAAAATTTGGATATTTATGAAATAATTAAAAATATTAAATAGATTAAAAAATTATAAATGTAGAATGGGATGTAGAGTTTATAAAGAAGTTTAATATAAAATTTTCGAGGCATTTGAAGGGATAGTCAAGTTTATGAAATAACTATTTAAAAAATTTTAAAGGAAAATAATAAAATAATTATTATAAAAATCTTTTAGTTTAGAAAAAAATATTTAAAAAATCTAAATAATACTAAAAAAAATGAAAATTGGATGATGGGTAAAACTTTTTAAAAAGAAAAACATAATAAGATACTTAAGTTCTAAATAAAACATAATTTTTATTTTATTTCTAAAAAGTATTGATGAAAATGAATGAGTAGTGACCGTAAGGGTTGGAAAATGTCAACAAAAAAAAAAAAAAAAAAGAGAGATGGCGTGGCCATTGAGGAAGAGAAAAAGTTTTGTAAATGATGAGTGTTTGGATTAAAAAGCATGAGTTCCATAAGAGGGGGCTTAATTATGCAAATTTAACTCAATCTAAATGAATAACTCAAGTTAATTCAACATCATAACTATTCTTGAGTTAAATAAAATTAAACTAAAAGATATAGTTTCGATAGAAACCTTTTACTTTCTTAAAGTAATTTCGATCAACTCAAGTTATATACCAAGGTATCAAATGAGATTTGTTTCCTTAAAATACACAAGTCAAGAACCAAATTCATTCAACTCAAATGCTCAAATATTTACAATGTTTAATCTTGAAAAATCCAAGTAACCTCAAATATTCTCATAGAAAAAAATCCTTTCTCCAACTTAATGGCTATTATACATTTTTTTACAAAAGGTTCATTAGCTTTTCAAATTTTTTTGTAGCACTGATGTTTGTTGTGAAGCAACAAAACAAGTAAAAAAAAGTAATACAAATATTTTTTGTACGATCGTAATAGCCTCTCGATTTTGTTTTGTTGTTGTGAAGGCTTAGCTAACCCATCTTTTAATGAAAAGTTTATGTCAATTTTTTTATATTTTTTTGTTTTGTTAAGAGTGGATGTATGTTTGATTTTAATTCAAATCATATAAAAATTTTTAGTTTATAATTTTATTTTTATTAATTTTTTAATTTCATAATTTTCTTAAAATTTTATTATTAATCAAAAAATAGTGTATTTTAAAATAAAATTATAATTTACATAAAATTACTTTTAGAGATTTGCTCAAACTTATTAAAAATGCTTTAAAATATTTTTTAAAATATTTTCTAAAAAAACCAAAATTTTTATTCACCCTGTTATTAAACCGCACTTCAACTACTTCTTTTTTTCCTCATTATAAGTGACATTTGAGAAGTTTTATAAGCTCTTTTCTTATTTGTTCATACCTAGGCCAGAAAAGATGTCTTCTCTACCACCTATTTAAAGCTTAGATGTTGGCAACTCACTCTTTCATGCAAAAATCTTATTTGAATGCCTTTTTTTATTCAAAAAATAGACTATTAAATCAATGTTCTCATCAAATGAGCATTTTGATTAGGTGATGACATTATCAAAGATTGATTTTGTTCAATCAAGAAGAGAGATTAAGTGGTCTTAGCTAGCCATGAGACCTATTTTAGAGGTATTAAAAGAAAGAGAAATTAAGTTCTTAAGAAGTTTGTACCCTTTAAGAGGAAGTATCAATCATGAAAGAAGCAAAACTTACCCACTTTTAGGTTTAAGCCTACATAAAGGAAGTATAAATACTCATTCAGAGAAATTTGTCATCAATGTTGGTGAATAAAAAAATATCAAGAACAAAGAAGAGTAGTTCTAAAGGTCCTTTGAGAGTTTACCTTTAAAGAGCTTGCAAGATAGATCCTTAATTGTTACCCAACAAGGTAGCCAAAGAAAGTCCTTACAAAATTATTTAGACCTCTAAAATGATAACATAGTTGAACTCGCAACCAAGAAGGCATCAAGATGAGTGTCGCAAAACCTACAGGACCAATCTAAGGCCTTAAGGATTCCTGATAAGCGCTTAAAATATCTCAAGGAGAAATGGAGATCACATAAGACTCGAGTAACAAGATGTAGTTACAGATGCTCAAGTCGAGGTGTCAACTCTATAAGGAAGAAGCCATGAAACTTGACCTCAAGCATATCCCTTTTGGTTATTCTACATGCTTGGAGGATTTGAGGATCCCATAAGCACAGGAATAAATCTAGGAAATGTTACTTTAGGAAGGATCCAACAATGCAATATTATAGTAATACATTAAATCACCTTGTAGATTAAAGAAAAGAGGTTTGATGGTGATTGGAATTTCATATTTTAGGTAGACGATTACCATTAGCTTTTGTAACTTATGACTTTATCAAGGCTCAAAGTGGAGGCATATACAAACTAATTTCATAAACAAGTTGTAACACTTGAATTACTAGTAAATGATGTATCGATAGTGATGAAATATATAACAAAATTGTATTATATGATTGTAATAAAATTTTGATTGTTCACTTTTGCTACCCTTACTCTAGCTAACTATTATGCTTTGATGATAGAGAACAATACATTGAAAATTGAAAGAACTAATGATGGCCCCAAAGTCTAAAGCGATTACCAAAAATTAAGAGAAAAGAAAACCTAAAGGGTGGTGGTGGTGACAACTGCTTTGAAAAACATCTATCTTAAGCATTATAAAATGGAAGATATAACAACCACTTGCAAATGTAATATATGTTAAGTGTTGGTGGATGCATCCAAAATTGCATCATAGATGAAAGAATGAAGTTCAAGGCAAGTAGGAGATAACTATTATTGATCAAATTCAAACAAATGATGCAAAAAAAATTTGCTACTCCCAATCCTTTCTTTAATGATGAAACACCAATTGGATCTGAAAAAGCTTGTGAGAGAAAATGGTGTGGAGCCTTTTGACTTTTGATTCAATAGGATTACTTATTGGCAAAATTAATTAAAAGAATCTCATCTAGACCAACCTCATCTAACAATTGGGGCTCATGATTACCACTCAATCTTAACTATATTACCATTGGTAGTTTCAAGAAGTTGTTAAAAATAAAAACATTAAGTGAATCTCAAGATTACCATGGATTCTGTTAGCAAGGTAGTACAAGAAGTCGATTCTCTCAATATGCATCAAATTATATAAAACACCCATTTATGGTAATGATATATGGAGTGGATAAGAAACTACCTTTTTATAAAGATTTAGAATTACACCCCATGGATTTGATAACTATGGTAAAAGTGAAGCAATTAGTCAATGGTTATTATGGTTTCTTTTTATTAGTAGTTCAACTTGGAAATCTAGATGATCATGTAGCTACTAATATAAAAGTAAAAGAGCATAAAGTACTCTTAAAGAAGCACTTTATCACATTAAAGAGCCTTGAGGATTACCTATGAGAACTATTGTTGACCAAAAGATCACCTTCATTTTAGATGCACCTTACTAAATATAAGTATGTATCAATACTTAATCTTTAAAGCTATAAAAATCAAACTAGATGGAGATCATAGAGATAAAATCTTTGATACTTAGTCATTCACTCTTCAAATAACTACTCATAATGGTACAACATTAAGATAGAGAATTGAACAATCAACCAAATATGGAACTTTGTTTCTCATCTTCTCACACTTTCAATTTTGCATAAATGAAATTCCTCATGACTTTTTTAGAAAAGGTAAATTTCATGTAACATTGCTTTTTATATTCTTATGTCTTCAATTGCTTAACTTGTGAGCTCTATTTTGAAAACATCATTAGTAGTTGATAAGATTATGTCAAATGTTACTTTAATTTGAATGAAGTGATTAACAACATGCAATTTGTGATGAGTTTTGTGGGGCAAATTCATAAGCATTATAAGCATTAATGTGTACAATAAACTTACAAGACTTGAGTGAAGTCTTTTATAAAGATGGTGAAACTATCTACCAACTTACTCATTTTATGATTGGACAACCTTCAACCATAACTCCAGGAGCTGTGGGACAAGAAGCAAGTGGGCAATAATCATCAGCAACACCTCCCCACCAATTTATACCAACATTTTTATTCAATTGTAATGCAAAGAAGATGAGTACTCCCATGAAAGCTACCCCAGCATCCAATGCTGCAGACATCACATAGGTATGCCTTGCCCACCAATTCTTGTGTCTTCTGTAAATATAGTAGTTAAAAAAAATGCCCACTGCACCCCACATGGTGTAATTCACAGCATGTATTGGAGGAACTCCAGATCCACCAGAGAGGAGCAGAGGAATGTGAATGTATTTTAGCCACTTGTACCTAGGGAAGGCTTTGGAAAGAAACCAAAAGGGAATAGGAAGCACAATTCCTACAAGGAAAAATATGTTAAGAGCAGAGTAATGGCCAAGCTTGCCAAACATTCGCATAGGACCTACAAGACCCCATATGATGGATGCATTGTAGAAGACATCATAACCAGGACAAGTCCATGGGCTCCCTGGGGGAAGTTTGCTTGGGTCACAAATATGTGTTATTGAGTTAAGAAGTAGCCATGCTGCTGCAAATGAGACTGAAGAATTTATAATTGTTCCTGCAAGCTATGATTTTGTAACAAAAAAATGTTAGTTTTTTGCAAAAAAAGAAAATAACTTCTTTTTGATGAGTTTGGTCCATTTTTTTATTTTTATCAAATCCAATATTTTAAAAAAGGTCTTAAGATTTTAATGAACTTTTTTTTAACTATTAGATGTGTTCTAAATAAGCTTACATTGTTTATTTTAGACATTTCATTTAATTGAAGTGTTTGTAAAGCATCTCCCTACACTTTGATGTTAAAAAATAATTAATTACATAAAATTTAAACAAAATGAAGGAAACTAAGTTGTTAGAATTTCTCATTAAATCTGGCATCATTTTGATCCATGACAAACATAAGCATATGAATTGAGACGGCAAAACAATAAAACAACAATTTATAGTTTCATAGATTTTTGTTGACACCATGATTAGAACAAACGCATTTTGAATCAAATATTTAGTTATTACACTTGTAGATTTAAGTATAAATCGGTGACTATAAAAAGATTTAGAAGCATTAACAAAGATAAAGTGTGTCCTACTTTGGCCATGTAGACCTCAAATTGTAAAGACTTGACTTATAATTTCAACTTTACTCTAACTATAATTAGGGTTCTACTATCAAAAGGTATTTTGAATTTAAAGTTTTAATCTTATACCCATAGCTTTCATATTTTTCTCTTTTCATTATGAAATTTCTAATCTTTTTCATTCCATTTAGAAGCCTATTTTTCCATATCATGAAAATCCTTAGGATAATAACTTGATGGCATCACTTGCCATATTAGTGACCATTATCACAATTTTAATAGCTTTGATAAGGCACATCCTAGGGCCACATTTTGACCAAAAAATCAAAGTCTTAATAGTCACTTTAGTCTAATGGGTCTTATGGTTTTGTTTGCATAAAAGCTCTTAACATATTAATGATATGGGCTGATAAAATTTCTTCTATTTTTGATGTGAAACTAACTGTCCATATGAGGTTGAATTAAAAAATGTGTCATGAATTGCCATTTTTCAAGTCAATCCCTTTAGGTAAACATCTAACATCCACTCATCCTTATGGATCTAATATCTCACAAAATAAGGTTTTAGAAGTGCTTTAAATTGATTGACATTATTCATAATAAGTTTTGTATGTGTTGTATTTTAGGAACAGTTGAAAACTCTCGATTAGATCATGATTAAAATATACTTTGTGAAAAAATATTTTTATATATAAAATCCAACTTATTATGTAATGCATATTTGTTTAATTTATATTATGAAATATCAAATGATAAGATTTGGATATTTAAGTACTGCATATGGTCTATGTTTGATGTCAAGTAGATTTGAATATTAATTAGAATTTTTTGCCTATAAGTTTGAATTTTTTACCTTTATAATAATGTTTATAATGGAATAAGCTCTATGAATATATATATATATATATATATATATATATATATATATATATATTGAGAAGTTAAGTTATAGGTTGTGTGACATGATCTTAACAAATTGATGCTCCTTCAATTAAAACATTTTTCAACTACAAATTTTTGTGAGAGCAAAAAAAGTATTTTTTTCTTTAATTTATTTCGAAGTAAAAAGACATTTCATGAAAATAAATAAGATTTATTAACATTTTAGAGTATTTGCTTGTACCATCGTGCTTAGATTATTCATATCATGTTCTTTCTTATACTAAACTAAAAAAAGTAGACAAATATCTTTGTTGGTTATGTAAGTTTGGTTGAACTAGAATATTTTCTTTCTTCTAATTCATTTTTGTATTACCAATACGTTTGTTTTTGGATAGTCAATTTTTCCCCAAGATTTGTATTGGGAGTCTTTTCTTGAGTTTTTGTTGGAGTGATCACCCCAAGTGCTAGCATTATATTAGACAAGTTTTTTCTTAAACCATGCATCCTTTGAAAGGTTGTAAAATATTATTGCTCAATGATTTGTAGACCAAAGGATATGA
The DNA here is from genome assembly GCA_023846275.1 of Vanilla planifolia. NCBI lineage: Eukaryota > Viridiplantae > Streptophyta > Magnoliopsida > Asparagales > Orchidaceae > Vanilla > Vanilla planifolia. The sequence goes on along the minus strand of CM043874.1, from coordinate 24,076,960 downwards.
TTATTGAAATCTTAAGATTTTTTTCGTATAAATTAGATTTAGCTTTGTTCTAAATTATAAGTTATATAATATTACAACCTTTGTATTATGGTAAAAGCATAATATAATACTAATATGGCTCTTAATAGGGGCTTAAGTTTTAGGGTTATTGGATATCTACATAAATATATATTGGGCCTCCATTTTGTATAACTTCGCATAACAAGTGGTATCAAAGTGGTTTACATATGTTATGGTTCCCATAGGTCTATGACTCATTAAATATGATTAAGCAGAGTTTTTAAAACTCACATAGTGACTTCATGTGTTCTAGTTGATTTTGGTGTGCTTAATAATTAACAACATTGATAGTCTTTCTAGAGTCATATAGGTTTTGTTTAGTGACCAAAGCATGACTCTTCATGGTTTGGTGATATGTGTTGGAGTAATATTTGTAATCGTTAGGCAAACAGGAATGAAAAAATCATGCAGCATCTTTAATGTTCATGTTGAAACTTAATTTGATTAGTAGAAAGATTTTATAGATGAAGGCTTTTCGATAACATAAATGAAATTTTCACTTGAGTGAGAGATTTGTTTAATGTAAGAAGATTTCATTTAGTGCTTTTTTGTGAGTTGAATTTAATAGCAGAGCTAATGCAATAAATGTAGTTCTTACTTTATAGCATTGTGCTTACATAAAAGATATATTTAGTTCAGTTTATGTTGTCATGTAGCATAACTCTCTTTAATCTACATGTAACATAACTCTTATCGATAAGTTTGAACTTTTTGAGTTATTGAGTTTTCACCTAATATTATATTGAGACCAACTAGGTCCACTTAACAGAGCCTCCTTAACAAGTGTTATAGGAATCAAAGATTATGATGTAATCAAGTGATTCTCTCAGATCTTTGGTTTATCGTGACTGAGAAAAGCTTTAATGAACTCATATAATGACTCTAATGATTTATAGCTCTTGATGAGAATAACACTTGATGTGTTAATAAGTTTTTCTAGAGTTACATATTTTTTATTTGAGTGATCTATGCGTGATTCTTATGGTTTGGCCATCTAGATGGAACAATTGCTAGATCCAAACATTATATAGAAGGTATGGTGGAACACGTGGCTTCCTTGATGTTTGATATGCTACTTGATTTGGTTATTCAAAAGATTTTTATCTTAAAGGAGGGAATGATGGACAATATGTATGAAATTCTTGAGAAAGATTTGTTAGGTACAAATCAAATTTGTTTTAGTGGCATATTGTAAATTAAGTATAATATTATAGCCTTAATATATAATTAATATGTTTTCTAACCATAGATCTACACCTTTGGATGTTAGGTTACCAGCTAAGAGTATATTAGGCATAATTTGATTCTATATGGAATAAAAATCCCTTAATAGTACTCATGGGTGTGAATGCCTTGAACACTAAGCCATTTAGGAATTTTTATTTTTTATTTTGACCCTTTTTATTTAATATTTACCTCCTAAAACTTTACTGCTTTGCAATCCTTTTAAATTTCTTGAAAGATTATAACACCAATACAAACAAAACCACTCGAAATTAAAATATATAACCCAATTCACCAATTAGCAAATGCTGTCAAAATTAAAAACTTAAGAGTTGGGTTTCTATTTTCTCGAGGAATTTACCTGTGAGATGAACATCGCTTTTGGAGGAATCTTCATATAATGCCCTAAGTTTAAATCACTAAGAAGATAGAGTGCTGAGCCCATGCTAATTGTTCCATATGCCTTGAATGCCACATTTGCTAGAGGCTTTCCAGGTAAAATGAGTCCAACAATATATTCTGTGATAACATTAATTCCATTTCCCTGCATCACTTGCAAAGTAAAGAGACAAGAATGCATGAATACTTGTAAGTGTTGTTTTCCATTTTCAATTTCTATAAAATTGAATAAAGCTGTGAAATGTAAAAGAACAAAAACCTGATTTGTTGTTGCCAAGATCACTCCTATTGGCAATGTGAAGAGCAAAGCAATTCCAGCAGCAAATAATACTCCCCACCATGGAAGCTGTAATTGTCCATTAAATCCCTCGCATGTGAATATGGAAAGTCCAATCACCAAAAATAAAAGTAGATAAAACCACCATTGCGGTACAGGCTCATAATTTCTTTTCATCAATCTCATATGGACATCATCAACTTTCTCTTCCCCGTATTCTTTGGTATTTTGCCACATCTTCCATATGTCCCTAACAAAGTTTGTTTTTAAACAAAAGCTAAGGATCTTATTGTTGGCTAATTCTAACTAAATAGAGCAAGATGTGTAAACTTGTTTTTATTTTGAAGTTATTCTTACTTTCCATTATGTAGAGCAACATGTGTAAAGGATGCTGTTAGGCTTGCAAAGCTGAGGGCATAAACCAACGCAAATGATAGACTCAAGTTCATTCTGCCATATCGTTCTTCTTCGTGGATATTTAACGTAAATGAGTTGGCATTTATGATACGAGTGGTGTTGTATATTTGGCCAGAAGAGTCAAAAAGGTTTGCAGATATCAATGGGAAGTGTTTGGCTTTATAAGTATTAGTCCAGTAACCGAGTGGGAGAACCACGTAAATGATCAAGAAGAAGCTAATCATTGTGTTGATAATTGCCGATGCAGGTGAGGCAAATGGGCTGCCCAAGAATCCAGCAACAGTGGACCAGTCAAGTCCGAAAGAGGCAATGCCGAGCCCATGTAGTCCAGATCCAATTTGTTGCATGGTGACCGACTTCTTATATACTAAGCAGAGAACAGAGATTGTGGAGATGGCTGGGAAGAGGAAGCCGGGCACCGCATAGTATGCAAAGCTTGCGATGAAGACTGTGAGGAAGAATTGTAACCTTGTTAGAGTACCCTTCTTCCTCTTTTCTTTTTGATTAAGTGCTCTGCAAGAAAAAGCATGATTTAATAAGCGACTGTTAAGAAGTCATGAAATTAAACTAGTGTGATCAGGAGCTTGTTTCAATACTTGAAGAGAGAGACTTGCACAAGGTTTCCTGGCCACCACATGTATGGAGAATCCACGAGATATTTTCTGAAAATACCAGCCAAGCCATAACCAAGTAGCTGCCATGGGAACCAAATCGTACCTTGCTCATTCACCATAAACAAACATGGTGCTGCTTTACAACTATTTCATATTTAGTAAACCTTAATGTCCTTCTCACCTGTGTTGTCTGTACCAATAGGAAGGCTGCCATGAGATTGATCCCTCTATGATAAAAAGCATGAATAATGGTTAGAATTGCAACTCCCAAGGGGCTGCCTGCTCCTGTTCCTGCAAAAATGGAGATGAGGCAGTGCTCCTTGATGGAGAATGGCCCTGGATTAAGCGAGAAGGACCATTTGGTGAATGGTAATCTTATATTCTTCTCGGGGAGAGATGCTGCAAGAAACCTTCCAATGGGCAGGGAGATGATTTGGATACAGACGGAGCCCACACCGAGCTGGTTTGTTCTGTATCCAAAGAAAGTGTTTGTGAAGGACAACAACACGCATGAACTTACTCCGAGCAACCATGTGCGAAACGTCAAGACAGGGAGATTTGGGTTGTCAGTTGGATTCACCGTTAGCCTCACCTCTTCAATGGGATGATCATTCTCTTCTACTGTCAATCGATCAAACAGCTAAGTGTTCACATTTTCTTTCATATGAGAAGACAACATCTTATGAAAAATACTTTTATTCTTTTTAATTTAGTATAAATGTTCGTATGAATTTAGAAAACAAATATAGTGGCTAAGCATTCTTGGACGTTAAAAAGTTGAAAGAGAAATTAGTTACTCTGCCATCCTTCAGAGGGATCAACGTCATATTTAAGTAGATTTGAGGGAAGCTGTTGTGCTGTAGCGCCGGTTGACGACTCTTCTTCCATCCCTGTCCTATGCCACGCTCAGATATGGAAAGACGTTTTCTCTTGCATTTATAAAGCAAGAAAGCGGTAGAAATTAATTAATTAGCGATGTAAATTTCATTATTATCTCTTCTTAGCCGTGGGTGCGACGTGAAAGCTACCTGACGTCGTCGCCCTTCGAGGAATGGCTGCCATTTAAGGAATAGTTGCATTCAATTACTGCAGATACGGTTTTTTATGAACGTTTGTTTTCAATTTTATTTTTAAACTCAAAATATATTTGCAAAATGAGCCAAGTGATAGCTTGGTGAGATATTTTTTTAAGAAATGGCTTAATTTTAATGATTTGGGTAAATAGTTCAATTATCTATTTGAGAGAATAAATAACTTCCACGTATTATCTCTCAAAGGGCAACAATGTTTGTAATTTTTGATAATTAATATTGGTGCTTGTCAGACAAATTACAAAACATAGACAATCATCTTATGACCATTGTGAATTATCTTTCTTTGAATTGATGACAATTAGAGAGGCGGGGTTAGTAAAAGCCCACTTTTCTCGCTCTTCATATTCTTAGTCATCCAACCACATGCTCTACCTTTATGTTATCTTCCATTCTCTTGTTGAATTTTTCGAGGTGATCTGAAGAAAACTCTATGTACTAAACATGTTCTTATCCTATAATTATATGAAAGGAATTGAATCCAATTGACCAATTTATGCTACCATTTTATGCAAACTAAACCTTAGGTAATAAATACCACAACACACATTTTATATTCTTGCTTTTGTCTCCATTGTTGTTTGGCAAACTCTATAGTGAGATGTAGTATTAACAAAATTAAATTTCATGTATAACTAATGGAATCAATCTTTAACCATTATTATAATTTTGTTTCAACAAAAAATTTCACACTTCTATTGAAATGCATTTTTTTATGATAAAATCTCTCAAAGAAGAACTAGATACACACAATTTTGACTTTATGCAAGTATTCATCATTGATTCTAAAATTCTTATCATGAATATTTGGGTTTCTATTAAATTTTTAATAATTCTCTTTGAAATCTACATACTATATATCTCCATCTTTCTATCACTTCCAAAGCCATTATACTCAACAATATATATATATATATATATATATATATATATGAGTGCATTCCTTAATTTTTTTGCACTCCACATATATGTTTCAACACAAAAAGCATAGTTCTAAAGAATATTAATCTATTTAATGTATTGCATTAAGTTTCTTTTGCAAAGTTCAATATTTTATGAAATGTTAGTTAGAATACAATATAAACTCTTTTAGTAGAAAATAATGACACCAATGGTTTAGATCTTCCACTATTACATTGAACTCCCAAACATAATTTAAATTTTCTTATTTTAATTTAATTTTCCCTAAAATATGTCACAAGATGCCATCTTGGCTTAACATTACCTCCTATACTCATGTTAGAAGCATTATGCATGTTAGATACCTTGGTACATTTAGTAAACGTATAGTTGTATTTGACTTATAGCACCTTTGATCTCACCAAAAGCCTTTTTTATGGCATTATCTATCTAAACCCACCTTTTTCACACATTCTTCCACTAGTGACATGAACATGTCAAGACCTCTAATGAATTAAAGATAAAATTTGACAATTCATGAGAACTTCAAATTTCATGAAAATTAGTAGCCATGACCTTCTCTAAATCTACTAAATTTCTTTTTCTTAAGAAACATACAAAAGGAATGTAGTAGTAGATGTCAAAAACACACTTGGTATAATGCTTATTTCTTCTAAAAACCTCCAATTCTTGTCTCAAACTATCTAAATGCTCTTTCATATTTTGAGACTATACAAGTCTATCATCAAGATATACCATAAAACTTATCAATGAATGGTTGAAATAAATAATTCATCATATGAATAAATGTGCTAAGTATATTTAAAAATCCTAAGTTCATAAGTACCCATTGCTAGAGTCTATTATTTAACTTAAACATGTTTATGTATTCAACTCCTTACCTATTTAGGGCCCATCTACACAAACATGAAATTGGTAATGAAACAAAGCTTAACATATATGTGAGGACACGCAACCCAAGTTGGAGATTTAATAATAAGACAAAAATTATTAACTATAAAATTGCAACTTAAATAACATTATAAAATCCAAAAATCATTAAGCCAATAAAAACTATTATATTTTCCTAGCCATATTTAGTTTTCAAACAAAAAAAGTGTAAACCAAATACACAAAATACACAAATGTAGATACAAATAAATTATATTGCATGCATAACATGTATCCAATCTAATATGATTGGAGTATAATACTCTTTCATAATGTCTATTCCTTTATCTCATGATATTATAAATGCATGATTTATGATATATAATATTAATAAAATTTTAATAAGCTTAATAGGTAATTCATATAAAGGAAACACAATATAAAAGAAATATCAATGTAAAAAAAATATAAGCATGATGATAAACTATGTGAATAAGTCAAAATAATCTTAAAAGTCATACTATATTATACAAACTAAAAGAAATGTAAGTATCAATTTTTACTTTTATTTCACTTATTCCTAATTTTTAGTGATTAGTAAGCCTAATTTCTTTTGAATCATTATTCTTTTTAGATTTAGTAATAACCCTATCCATCACTAACTTCCTGCATACATCTATCCAAATAAAATGCTGGATATGCATGGTTTGAGAACCTATACCTTGTAATCTAACAAATTAGGTCTAATGCCACTAAACAAGTATGTTTTGAAGACTTATACCTTACAATCCAACATGTTATGCTTGATGTCATCCATATATACATATCTTGAGGTTATGACAATCACACTAGGAAAGTATAATCCAAAAACCATTACTATACAATCTAGAATGTTTGACCTATTGTTGAAGATAATATCTTATGAATCTATTTTTATTTTTAAATTTCAAATATTTAATTATAGATAATATTATGTGAACTAAATATGCCAATCAAGATGTCATTTTCAAACCTATATACATTCCATTCTATTTTAATTATTCTTTATATCAACATATAATCAGTAATATCAAATATTACAAAATCATGTCAAATCATATAAAAAAGCTATAATATTATAAATATAATAATATAAATATAGTAAAAAAAATTATATAAAAATATACTTTTGTATTATATTACAGGTTATTAGATTTATTTACCTAAATATGAGACTAGAATTTGTTCTTCAACTTATAGTCTTTATTGATTTCTTATAAAGAAATGCATGTACATTATTGTTTAATCTCTTTTTGTTAATTACTAATATTTTTTCATCTAACCATACTAAATCTCATGCCAATTATCATACTAAATATGTGCTAAAAGTAGAGTAATGGCCAAGCTTGCTAAACATTAGCATAAGACCAACAAGGCCCCATATGATGAATGCATTGCATAAGACATCACAACCAAGACAACCCCACGAGGTCCCTCAAAGAAATTATCTTTGGTCACAAATATGCGTTATTGAGTCAAGAAGTAGCCATGTTACTGCAAATGAGATAATAGAATTTTACCTGTAAGCTATGATTTTGTAGCAAAACAAATGTTAGTGTACAGCAATGAAAATAACTTCTTTTTTATGAGTTTGATCAATTTTTTATTTGTTATCAAATCAAACATTTAAAAAAATATCTTAAGACTTTAATAAAATTTTTTTAATGATTAGGTGTGTTCTAAAACACATAGGGAAGGATAATCGAGTGAGCTCTTATATACTTAGCTTAAGATGGTAGTTATGCTAATTTAAAGTTTAATCCATCACCTAATTTTAAAATAATATTATTTTATATTTATATTAACTATAGTCATATATATGTATGTATAGTATAATCTTTATATGGCCCTAACAATGTTTTTTATTTCCAAGTCTATCTTTTGCAAAATCAATTATTATTGTGCTAAAATTAGAAAAGTATAGTTTGACCCTTCCAAAAGTCAAAAAATAACAAATATACGCTAATTTTAATTCGTTAAATTACATCCACATCCTTATTCTTTAAAAAATAAAAAATAATTATTTATTCATTCAAAAATCACAAGCACAAAGTCATTGGATTTATCATGAAGGCCTTTTTATTACTATATCAAATAAGAGCTTTTGACTAGATTTGAGGTGTGGCATACTTCCAATGATAATATCAATATTTTTATTATTTTATGTTCAATCATTATATTTCAAGAATTTAACTTTATCACATAAAACCAAGTCTTTTTATAATTACATTGACCAAATTTTAAGATTTATCATATATTAAAATTTATAAAAATGAGGATTGTTAAATTACCACATCCTTATCTAATGATATCCACTGTTCAAATCTATTTCAAAAAGAATTTGTGCATTTAAGATCATGTCCATCATAATGCCTAAGCCTTATATTGAAAAATGATGCTAGGTTGTTAACTTGTTGACAACCCTTAAATCAACATATATGCATCATAACTTATTCTTCTTTGGAGTAAATGTCATTTGTGCATTGTATGGTGATACTATCATGAATGAGTCATTTTTCTAAAAGTTCATCTAGTTGTTATTTCAATTCTTCTAACTAAGTAAGATTTATTTTATACCTGGCAAGTTTTGTAGAGTTGTCCTAATAATAAATTAATGGCATGTCAAGTGTCGATCTATTGCACACTAAAAGAGTGCGATGGGGTGGAATTTTGAATTCAAACTTTGTAAACCAAAAGCAATAAATAAATTCTACAAGATTTCAATAATTGAATGTTCAATAAAAAAATAGAAATGAAATATCAGTGAATATTTTAGGTGATTTGTCTCATACACATTAAACTTATATTAATCCAAATCTACTAAAACTTTGTTTTAGCCTTTCCTTTCACTCCTCTACTATAGTTGGTGGAAAAACCATTATATTCTATCTTTTCTTAGAGGCTATAATACAATCTTCTTTCTTGAGTTTTTAAGGTTTTAAAGGCTAACTCACAAACACCTTGAGTTTTTCTCTATTCCTTAGCTCAAATTATCTCTATAATTCTTTTTATAGGGCTTAAACCCAATATAACTCTATTTTGTAGAAGGCTCAAACCTACACTCACTTTGGTTTTTAAATGCTGAAACCAAGCATCTTACAACTTTCAAAAAAAAATAGAGAGTTCATTATTCTCTCTTTAGAGTAGGATTAAAAAATTATCTTAATTTGTCGCCATATGGTTCATGATATGATATGAAAGCAAAAAGATAAAGATTACAAACTTTTGAAGCTAAAGATGATGATGGAAATGAACTTTAGGAAGTAATAATGGCTTCAACAAAATGAGGATGTTGGAATGAAGAATTTAGCTTTTACAAATGAAGAGTACTAGATTTTCAATGATTATAGAAAATATAAGTTTAATTCTCAATGATGCCTATTGTTCTCAAGGGATTAAGGATTATTTATACTAACTATAGGTGGTTAACAACTCTTAAAATCATTCAATTAAGTATGACATGTGTCTAAGGTTATTTGGACCCTTTCTTATCCATAAAAAAGCATGTACAATACATTTAATTCACGAAGCTTCCTAGAGTTTCTTTGATTGAATTTCATCATTGTATTTCACTTAGGTTTTGATTAGTCATTTTGAGTTAATGAGCTTCTTGCTTCTTACTTATATATGTCTTTTAACTTGAAGCTCCTCTTGATCACCTATCTAGATAAAATATGTTCACATTAGATGATCATATTAGTACCTTTCTTGTTTGAGTTGTATCATCAAAATCTCTATCAAGTGTAATGGGCTCATGGGGCTAACAAATTTTCCCATTTTTAAGATGTCAAATTAGTAAAGATAATAATAAAAAATAATGTGAAAAACTAAAAGAATTAGCATTGAACAATTATAAAGATACCAAGTGTTGAAGTGTTGATAATTATAAACATTCCAAATGTTGGATAAAAAAGGATACCACTTGATGAAATATGAAATCATTTATTGCTAAAAAAATAATTTCACAAGTGGTTAAAGATTATACCACATGTTTTAAATAAAGAATTGTACCATATTTTGTAAATCCAAAAATTTTTTATAACTAATGAAAAATATTTTTATACCTCCCCATTAATCTATGCTTAATTCTCTTCTTAGTTTTTGTCTTGTAATGTGTTTACAAAAATTTTCTTAAATGTTATTCTCCCCTTCAACATTTCTTGAAATCCATACTAATTCTTCTCCTCTTGTAAACTCTTTTATCTTTAATTTGCTACTTTTACAATTAATAAAAAAGTCTTCTAATTAGAGGGAACAAGCATTTTTAATTCTTTTCTAATTCCATAAAGCCTATCTTGCTTTATGCACTTTGTAAGTGTATCTACAAGCTAATTTCTTGTTTCAATAAATTGAATATAAATTTCATTCACTATTTCTAATAAAATGAAGCTTAATTTTGATAGCTTTTGTCCTAAAATATTGTATAAGGGTTTTAGTTGAATAAATTACACTAGTATTATCACATTGAATTGGAATATTTTGTAATGTTAAACATTAGTCTTCTAATTGTCTCTATAATATTTAGGCTATACATCCACCAAGAGAAATATACTCCACTTTGGGTGTGGAAAGTGCAATTCTACTTTGCTTTCTATTAAACCATGAAGTTAGCAATTTTTAAAGGAATAACATGTTTTGGCCGTGCTTTCATCAATTCTGCAATCTCATAATCAACATCAATGTAAACTATAAATTCATGTGAAAGATTATCCTTAGGGTGCTTACTTCCTAAAGATTTAATGCCAATTCAATTCCTAAAAGTTCTTTGATAACTTTTAAATGCTATTCTTTTGGATTTTGTTAAAATCTTACATAAAATCCTACATTAAATAATATATCTAGACTCCTAGTCAATAGATATAGAAGGGCCAATCATTTCTTGATATAATTTTGGATTTATGGTTTTTCTATTTTATCATTATCTAGCATAATAATTGGGGTCGTGAGGGTAGTAATGAGTTTAAGAATTTCCATCTCAAATTTCTCATTCAAGTGCTTTTGCCATTTAAGAATTCCAATTGATTAATATTTTATTTGCAATGTTAAAAACAAATCTAACATAGCCATGGGGCTCATTTCAAATTTAGAATTCATTAATTTGAGAAACTCATCACATAAATCTTGATTCCAAAAATAATGTCATCTAGATTATGCACTAGGAGTAATTATCCCTTTGTTTCTAATGAATAGTGTATTTTATATTTACATTCCCTTTCCTAATGTCTTTTTAAATCAAGTATCTACTTAAATAGTTATACATGCTTGAGAGGCTTGTTTCAAACCATATAAGGCAACCTTAGTCGAACAAAATATGGTTTGTATACTCAAAAATTTTTAATCCTTTTGTTAAATCTACATGGATTTCCTTTTGGTAATTTCTTTCAAAATACACTTTTAGCATCCATTTGGATTGATATAAACACCTTGAACAAAGAAAATATTAGTAGGAGTCTAATTGCAAATGAGGAATGTGTGTAAATTTGTATCCAAAGTCAATTCCTTCCACTTCGTTATATCATTTTGCTACAAGCATTGCCTTGTTACTAATGATTACTCCACGATCACTTATCTTGTTCTAAATACCCATCTAGTTCTATTATGGTCTTTTGGTCTTTCAATTGCTTCCCAAACATAATTTTTAATGAATTTGTTCGATTTTCTTGCATTTCCAAGAGCCAAAATTCATATTCTAAGGCTTCTGCTATAGTTTTAAGTTTTTGTCTTGGATAAGAAGGCCAAATATGTTATTTGTTTTCTTGAAAATTATCTTTCTTGGATTGTACTTCAAGGTTCTCCAATGGTCAACTCCTTTGGAAGGGATTTATTATAAACTAGTTTGTTTGGTATTTCATTTGATTGTTCATTTCAATGTTGACTTTTATCTTGAGTTCCTTCTTAATCATCTACAAGCACATCTCTAAGCTAAAGTTTTCAAAATGTTAATTAGCTCTTCTACTTCTTTAGAATAAAAGTCTATTTTCTTCTTAGCTTCTTGGAAATGTGAAACCAACTTTAATGAAATTCCATCTAAAGCCATTTCTTTTGAAACAACAAGGTTTGTTCTTTTCTGTGGTAGTTTGTCCCACTTTAGTTAATCACTTGTGGATTTCTAGGCATTTTTTAATGTCATGAGCGTAATTAAATCTCTTATAATAGAATAAATATGTTATATGATATTCCATCCATCTATCTATTATCATTATTTTTGTTATCGTTGTTGTTGTTGTGGGATTACTTTTTTCCTTAATCTTACTTATGTTTTTCATCTACAATGGCATTAAAAATATGACCACATGATATAAAAATATTTCCCTTGAATAGAAGAATGATTGAGATTCATGCAACCATTATTTCTTGTCAATGAAACTTTGTGATTATCTTATACTAATTGTATTTATCATTACCTCAAATTGTTATTACAAACTTTTGCATGTCATTTGATAGAATTGTTCATGCACAAGTGTCTTGATATTTTTCTATCTAAATCCATGTATTTCTTCATAATTAGAAAGTCATTCCATTATGGTAAATCATGAAGGTCAAATTTAGGACTTACAAACGCAACTTTATCAATAATAGAAAAGATAAATACAAAAATAAGTTCCAATTTTTCTAACCATAAATCAAACTTCATGGTGTTAATGTTATCATCATTGTTGAAAATTCAACTTTGTCTTCCACACTAAATGGTTTAAATTATCCGTCATCTTATCAAAGAGTAGCATTGTTAACATCATGATCTAGATGAGGGCCTCAACAGGGATTGACAACTTAGCCACAATTCAAGTTCTCTTTCATTCAATAAGAAAGCATCTCCTCATTTTGCACAACAACCTCCATCATCTGGTATCACTTCACTATCTCCATCCAAGCCTATACTTTCTAAACAAGTTCTATGAATGGCACATCATACTTGTATAAGTCTCTTCTCTTTGAGTCATTTATTTTTCCGCTTAGTAGTTCTAATACTCGAATGATAGTCTAATTCTCTATAATTGTGTAGTTGAACCACATGGCTGCAACACTCTAAGTTGATCCTACTGTGATAAAATCTATGTACAAACACCTTTTCATCTAGATCCCATTGCTACATGTTCATTTACAAGAAAACCAATGCTTATGAGAACTTGCTAATAAGTAATTTCTTGAAATTTGAATGTAAAATTAACAAAAAATAAATAAATAAAAGAATCATTAAAATAGATTTCTTATTTTTTTAGCATCCTTAATCCATTAAGATCAAGCAACTAAAAAACATTTATGTTGTAGTAATAAATTAGATACATACAAATTCAAAGAATATGATAAAAGAAGCATAGAAGTAGATACAAAAGTACTATTTATTACTTTGTTTACTTTAATAAGAAATTAAAAGTTGCAAAAGTTTAATGAATGAAGCTTGTTTACCAAACAAGGACAACAAAAGAAAAATGATCATGATGTCTTGAGAATTTTACACCTCAAAATCCACAAATGTTAATCTTAACAAATAAATCTATCTAATAACAAGTATAGTTTAAAAGATGAATAAAGAAAATTTTTATTAAATATGAATTATGGTACAAAGTCTTGTTGGATGTATCCTAATTTTTTTTTTGGATAAGATTGAGATCTATGCCTTTATAAAAAATTAATTTAGCATGTAATCCCATCTTAATATCTCTAAAATCAAAGTCAACAAACAAAGAACTCGAGAATCGATCAACACTTTAGTTAATACATCCTAATCAGATGATCTTATTAGATTTGCTCCTAGGAATCAGACTATTTTATTTCTTGATTAGATGGTTGACTCAGTCCTTTCCCTGAGCCTAAAAAGTATTCCCTCTCTTAGATGAATTAATGCTTTGATACATGACATAAGATATTCTAGTAAGTCAGTTGTACTATTTGATCAAATGTGATCTTTTGTAAGACATGTAATCTAGATATCATGATAATGGATCAAATGATTTGATTCATAAATAAGAAAATTAGTTAAATTGAGAAAAAATTCGTATAATTTATTAGTCTCAAGAGCCCAACTTGGTTAATGAAGTTATAACTTGAAAAGTAAGACAAGGAAAAAAAAACCCTTGAAAAATGTAAGATTATTACAGGAGGAGCACCATGTTAGTTGTATAGAAATTATTAAATGAAATGTCCTTCAATGTGTAATATATTATCAACCGTAAATAAGGATTGTCTTATGTTTCACAACTAAACAAAATAACAATTAATATTTACTCTTAATTGCTCATATCATTGATGGGTTACCACATCATCCACTTGCACTTGATATTAAAAAAATAATAATAATTAATATTTCTTCGTATGACAACTAACATGTGGACATGTCATTCTCATATTTTGCTAAAAAATAACGTTTGAAACGTAGGTTACTAATGCAGGAAGAACCTGTATTATACATATTACAATTTCAAAAGAAGATTGTCATTAACGTATAAACCAAAAGAAGAAAATATAATTTTTGCCGCAACTTAGTCATTTTCTTTAAATAAAGTTATGCTAAAATTTTATTTACAGGAATTTAAATTGTTAATTTATTTTTTTCTGAAAATAAAATATTATAAAATTGCAATTTTCAAGACAGTTTTGTTTTCTTATGCCTAAGCTCAATCAATAGAGAGATGAAGTCAAGATAATAATTTTTTTTTGTTAATTAAAGGCTTATTTTTTGATATTCTATTAAAAAGATTAAGCTAAATAAAATTAATGTAAACAAATACATATTAGATTTTTAAATGATTTAGTTTCAATCATGGCAACTACATCCATCTCTATGAACTTGCATGAGCCATACTACTATTACTTGTCATTTATCAAAACTATAGTAGAGAATAAAAGTTTAAAATCTCTAAAATATAAGGCGTCTAAATAGGAACTAATTCTCACTCTAAGATAAATCATAGCTATTGGCTATTCACCAATATTAGCAATATTAAGCATAGATGCAAGTAATATTTTGTCAACACTAAATACTAAGATAGTTTTCTTTAGCTCAAAAAACAATTGAAGTTGGATACTCAAGAAGAAGTTTATAAATGATAACTTAAGGTGGTGGTTCCTATTATTTTCAATGATTACCAAAAGATTGTACAATACATCGGGCCATCTAGTGATCATTATATTTTTTATGTGTATTTTTATATGTTTTGGTTGTGCAAGCTACTCGTTGGCAACAAGTTTTGTTGATAGGTCTAGAAATGGCCAAGATGCAAGAGATCTACATTTGTTATAGGGCATATATAAGATCATATGCTAGGTCAAAAGATAGGATTTTGTTAAGTTTATTTGTATTGTTAGTTTGTAATTCATTATTTATAAAAATACATGAACTATTTTTGTTCATTTTTATGCACCAATTTTTTATGTTATTTTTATTCTTTTTTTAGTCTTGACAATTGTTATAGGTTAATGGTATTTATTTTTGTTTTACTTTGACATGTTCTTGTGATCTTTAGATTTACTATGGAATGAAAAAAAAGACATTTAGTTTGATGTCATTTTTTAACTAAGAAGGTTTTAAGAGGTGCATGTAGATATATGAGAGTTTCCCTATGAAGGAATATGCTAACTACTTCTCATTCAAGTTGTTATCAAGATTCATGCCATCCTCCATCATCACTCCAATTATTAAATTACTCTCCTTCCCCTTCATTTGTCATCATCATTCTAATCACACTAGTTGCCATCTTAAACCTCATTGATGACCACTAACTTCTACTCCACCTTGGTTGTCTCATCTTGATCTCATTGCCACTAAGCAAGCCCATCTTACATGGCTTGATCCATTAACAAATATCGTAGTTTTCTTGATCCATTAACATTGACTTGGATTTGTTTGTATGTTGTTGGTTTCACATGCATCTTATGTAATCATCTTGGTTGTGGTGTTTGCCATCCTGTAAGACTTTGTAGTCCAATGTTGTGGCACGATTGAGCTATGATCTTTCCAATTCATAGCTACATGACTTCTTCCTCTCTCTTATTACCATTGCCTTGAAGCCTTTTCTAACCTACCAATCTACACCATTGATCATGACTATGGCCTATCACAATGCTTATTGGCCTACTTCATTGCCTCCTTCAACTTTTATCTAAGCCGCCATTGCCACAATTGTAGTATCTAATGTCCATTATTGGCCAACCTTCCCATTGGCCAAGAACAAGTTGCCTCAAATTTGTTTTTACCAATACTTATCAATTACATACCAAATGTTGTATTTTTTTATATTATTTAACACTAGGTGTGTCAAGGATTACTAGGATATAAATGAGCATCACATGCTTTTACATGTGTTTTGGATACATCAAACCTATTTTGAATTAAACTTTTCATAACTAACAATATCTATGATTTTTATGAGGATCTAGTACTTAAACAACTCTGGGCATTCCTCATATCATCCTAAGTGGTTTGGATGATGATGGGATAGCTAGCTGATCCATAGGGGTGGCTGCGTAATTACCCAAGGAGATTATACCACAAGATCAAGTAATCCATCTTTGGTAAGATGACTATTTGGCCCTATTCTTCTTTCACTTATTAAGAAAGCAAATCCCTTTGGAGCTCTAGAATAGGAATCCTTTGGCTATAAGAATAGTATTGAATGCATTCACTTGTGAAAATAAGTTGTTCCTCCTCGATGTGATAATCCAAGGACATTCATGGTGCATCTAAGGTCAACATAATGCAATATTAGTTGTTCTATGTTTGTAACATATCTAAAATTTTCTTTTGATGGTGAGAGTGGTAATTCCATGTTGTTATGACACATCCTTTACCTATATTCCTTTATCGCAATATCCTTGTAGCTTTATAGCTTTTATGAACAATTTTGATCATCACTTATTAACATTTTTATGAAATTTATAAAAATGAAGCCATGTTATTTTTTCATTTTTGTGAACCTATTTTTTTATTCTATTGTGATTTCCATTGAATTTTATTTATTTACATCTTATGTTTGTTTCTGAATTGCATTGAATTCTTGCTCAATGCAAACATATGATTTTATTATTGTTATACTAGTCACCTTTTATTCAACCAAAAATATTTTGAATTTTATGAAATTCTAGATGATATTAATGTAAGAAATTTTCAAAATTTTTATATTCAAGGCCTTTAAGTAGCTCTAAGGTTCCTCATTGGTATCCTTATCCAAGAGTTTCTTAATAATGTAAGGTCTCTTACATTCCTCCATAACTCAGAATCATTGTCTCCTCTACCCTCCAACTACCTTATATGATCATGTAATTTCAATTGGTACTTTAATGTTTATTTCCTTGTATTTACCCACTAACATCTCAACCACTATCACTAATTCACCTCCCATTGAACTACTTTCTAGTAGAGCTTATCAAGTAACATCCTTCACTTTATCAAATTAGCAAAAAAGAGATGAAGGAAAATGGACTAATAGTCTCATTGATTTGAAATGTGGGATATTCTTGTCACACACAATTTTTTTAAAACTGAAAGTGTAACAAAATTCAAAGATCTCAATATCAAATATACCTACAATTTATCATATAGTTTTATGCAAATAACATCATGCTAGAAATCAAATAATTTCCAAATAATAAATAATTATCCATGAAGTCAATAAATAAGATGAATCTAATCCAATCCAGAGTAACACCATGAATGACTATCAATGATCAATAAAAAAAACTTAATAAACAACTACTAAGTCTAAATAGATAATTCAATACAGTCCTACATCTAATAAATATAACTAATGATAATTAAATATCAAATTCATTACTATTTATGATGAAATAAAGAGAATAAATCATTCAACTACTGTATTAACTCTAATAATCTCTAGCTTTTCTCTTACACAACTCCTAACTCCTTGATCTCATAAAAATATCAGGTGAGTGAGTTGAGAGGCTTAATAAAGAAATCTTTGAGTATACTATAAAACTAATATATAGTAATCAAGTTATATGTATAAAGAAAACTGAGCAAATTATGTAAATGAGTGGCATCAATTACTAACTACTTTAAGAAATCATCATCTATTATCTAAGTCAATATATATCTTTATATTATGAGTAATTAGATTCTCAATATCTTTTTTTAATCTAATACACTATCTTATCTAAGAGAATCATGACAGATTTTATCAATCCTATCATATCTTATAATCCAACACTCTATTTGACAATGTTGATCACTTAGACCAACCGTATAAGAATCTAAGAGTTCTCAATAATCACATGTATTTTATTTCATAACATAACACAATATAATTTCTTATAAGACTAAATAAGAAATTGTTTTTTCATGAGACTATTTATTTAATGACTTTCAAATAACTCTAGAGTTTCTTAGTATGCAATCTAATACTCCTTCTATAGGTTAAACCATCTACATGTAATTATTCCCAAGTTAAGAGAATAGGATAACTAATCTATTTACTCCTGAGTGAGTGTGTATGATCAAAGGTTCAGTATATTTTATTACCTTAGGGTACTCACTAAATCTTAATTTTAATTATTTAGAATAACTTAATTATTTTTTATAGATTTAGTATTGCCTTAATTTTATTAAAGACCTTGCCTATCTAAGTTAACTTTAGTATTCACAAAGTATTGGCATTTATCTTTAGGTTTCATATATAGCTAATTATTATTACGAGTCTATGTTTATAGAAGTACCTCTAATTACAAGGAAACCTCGATTCACCATAACCATTCTAAGGCTTCTCTTGAGCCACCACATATCCTTTATATCATCATCTAGGGTTCCATCACATGACTTAAGAGCCTAAATAGAATCATTGATGATCTTACTTAAAGAACTTGGTCAACCCAAGAGACAAACCTTCATCTTTACTTTTTTATTTTCATTTGTTTTATCTAGCACATCCATAAGTCACGTCCCATATTTTCTACCTTCATCTAAGGTCTTGGCCAAGAGCTAAACTATTCAATATTAAATTTACGATGTGCATAGAGGTTTACTAATATTATTTTTATAGCCCATCACTAAGGCCTTCTATTATAGCCACATCATCTTAAACTAAGAATTGATAAAAGATAAATTAGCTTTGATGATGTTAAGACATGATTCATACTTTTAGACCAACCCTCTTTATATCAACCTTATTATGACTGGCCAAATCAAACTCCTAAAAATTAAGAAACTAAGAAAATTATGATTAGTAGATATATTTAATCTTTATTCTTCTTATATTATAGTTATTTTTTCTTAAGATATTTCTACAAGTATCACATATATATTACTTTTTTTAATCCTCTTATCTTTAACCCCTAACACTTCATTTTTAAAAATCTTATACATATCTTATCATGCACTCATTTTGGATAACAATAAGATAAGAGATGAAATTTCAAAATTATAAGCTCATTTTTCAACATTAAGCCTAATTAAAGCTCATGTGATACAACTCAAATCTTGTTATTTCACTATACTTTCAACTCTAAAATTTCAAACTAAAAATTCAATTTATCCATATTCAAACTTTAAATATACTCAATTTAAATTTTAAATTTTAATTCATAAGAAAGCAAATATCTTAATCTCTAAATTATAATAATATGCTCAAGAATTTGAGTATAGTATCCTCTCTATCTTAATTTTTATTGTCATGAAAATCTAGAAAAATATTTCTAACCATTTGCGATGTAATTCAAACTTAACTTCCCAAGTGGCTCCATGCTCTTCTTGTTCCCTCCAAAAGACCTTAACCATAAGCATTTTTTATTTCTTTATTGCCTAACATCAAACTCTAGAATATGCACTAGTTGCTCATGTTATGATGCGTTTGACTACAATTGAAAGTCCTTAATCTCCCTTTGAAGAATGTATGATGGATCTAGAATGTATTTGGTTAAATTTAACACATGAAAAATAACATACATTCTTACCAGACTATTGGGTAACTTCAGTGTATAATCTATTAACCTAATTTTCTTTGCAACATAATAAGATCCAATGTATATTGGCTGTAATCTAAAAGCTTTTCTAAATCAATATAATTATTTCATAAGACTAACTTTAAGAAATACCTAATCACCAACTCTAAAATTAATAAGTCTATATTTCCTATCAAAATATTACTTTTGATGGTCTTGAACTACCTATAACCTTTATGTAACTTGCACATATCATCTTAATCTCCTTAATAATCTAAAGTATAAATGTTTGCCTAGCCTTAACATCTATCCAACATTAAGAACATCTATAACATTAGCTATAAAGGGCTTCTTATGATGCTATGCTAATAGTTGACTAATAGTTATTATTATATACATACTCTACCTATGCTAGTTTTTTGAAATAATCTATTGTGTAAGATTGCATACTTAGTCTTAAGAGATCCTCTAAGGTTTGAATAGTCATCTCAGATTAATCATCAATCTGAGGGTAGTAGGTAGTGCTAAATTTCAATGTCTTGTCTAAGGAAATAAACTTTACATTTCTATCAGAAATAATTACATAAGGTATTCTGTGTAATTATATCTATTAAACATATAAATTAGTCAACTTAACTATTAAATTGATCTTTCTTACTGTTAAGAAACGAGCCAATTTAGTCAATTGATCTGCCACCACACAAATCATATCATAACCAAGTTTAGTCTTTGGTAAACCAAAAAATAAATCAATAGAAATATTTTTTTTATTTCCACTCTTGTACAGTCAGATTCTAGAGAAAATCATTACACTTTTGAAGTTTTTCTATAACATTTTGACAAATTAAATATTGTTTTAACATATTAAGCCACATATTTCTTTAAACGCCTCTACTAAATATATGGTCTAAGGTTTTAGTATATTTTAGTCTCTCCTGGGTGTACTATTAGCTTACTATCATGAGCTTATTTTAAGATATTATTCTTAAACTCATAATGTTAGAGAATACATAATTGACTATGATAGGTCAATATGCCATCCTTCAAAGAAACATTTGAAGTCTCATTGGTCTATAACTAAGAAATTTTAGCCAAAAGCTCTGGATCCTTTTATTTTAGTGACTTTAATTCATTTACCTAATTAACATGAATGGTAAGTGAGTTGACTCAAGCTACTAAAAATTATATTATCAACTCCAAGTCATGAGTACAGTAATTGCATTCATGATCACACGATTACCTAAATGTATAGGCCACAACTTGTCCCACCTATATAAGCATAGCCCCTAAATTAATAAGTGACACATCTTTGTATATCTAATAGGGCTTGACTTGCATCAATAAGGTAAAAATGGGAGCTGAACTCCAAGTTTTTTCTTTAAACTCTATGTAGCCCCATTCAAACTAGTTTGACCATAAGATTGCCTCCTTTATTAAATGGGTAAGTTGTGCTGCGATCTTGGAGAAATTAGTCATAAACTTGTGGTAAGTAAGGCCTTATAAACTATGGATCTCAAATATGATAACAGACATTCTATTCAATAATAGCTTGTATATTACTAAGCTCTACTAAATAATATGTCTAAAAAATCCCTAAGTGACTACATCACAATCTATAAATGCTTAGCATATAGCTTTCTACTTCAAATTTATGGAACTCAATCTCTACTCTAGGCTGATCTTGGCACTTCATCTAGTAAAATGTTAGGATTATCCTGCACAAACACAATCAAGGTATCCCATAGTGCTAAAATCCCCTTCTATGAATCAACTATAAAAGAAAACCCAAACAATCAGTCTTGTTTATTCAACTATGTAGCCTAAAGCACCAAAATCATAAAGATTTTTCTATTATCTCAAAAACATAAGCCAACTGAGCTTACTACTCAAATCTAAACCTTTTCTTAAAATCATCACCACACTATTTTGGGTCATCCAATCTATGCCTACACACAATAAAAATTGGCTCATGGCCACGATAAAGAATACCTATAAGACCACGAATCATAGATCTAGTAGGGAAAGGCAATTTAACATCACTTGGGATTATAGCTAATTATTGCTGCCTCATTTCAGTCAAGTAACTCAACAATAAAATAGCATGATGAACTAATGTGGAAGAGAAAAAAAAATCAAATAATACTAGATAAAGGCATACCAGATATTGCATTAGATGCCTCAACTAAATCTCAGTATCTAGTAAAATGGGTCATTCCAAAATATCTCTAAAGAAAATATCTAAGTCCCTCCATGAATTGCTCACATCAGTTCCCCTCTAATGTGATCAATTATGAGGCCTATTTGGTCAAATTTTAATTAGGATTCTTAATATATAATTAGCATTTGCCATTGTCTAATATGGGTTAGTTCTTTTTTGATCTAGGCCTCAAATGACTTTCGCAAATGTAATTTATGTATGCAGCTACAAAATCATTCCAAGATAATGCATCACTATTATGGATAACCTTAAACATACTCTAGTACTAACTTTATCATCAAGTATCTACCTTTTCATTTAAAACCAAGGTTGTAAGTGCAACCTTCTACTTAGCTATGCACCCAATGCATCCAACAATTATTAGAAATGTGCTAGCCAATCATGACTAATAAGTAAGTTAAGTTCATAAATATTTACAATCATAATCATATAAAGCCTCCCACTGGTATTTCTCTAGGGACCCAAGCTGTGCTTGACGTGTCCTGGCTATCATAAGTTGGTCAACCATGGGTTTTCTTTTACCAGACTCATTTCCTCTAAACTTCTCAAAGTACCACTATGGGACCTAACCATCTTAGACAAAAAATACCATACTTAGGTTATATAAGACAAGATTGATTCAATATTAGTAACATATTTATTCTTTAATTTTTTTTGTCCTTTTATGTTTTTCTTTGAACTTAACATGGCTAGGTATGTCCCAACTCTAAACATAGGTTCTAATACCATGTATATCATGCCCATTTTTTTTAAAATTACTAGTGTAATCAAACAAAAAATTATAATATCAAAAAACATATAATTTGTCATTTTGTTTTGAGAAAATACTATTATGAAAGGAAAGAAAAAATTTTTCAAAGCAAAAATAATTATCCATGATGTCAATAAATCACATGAATTTAATGTAATCTGATGTACCACAATGAATGATTGCCAAAGTTTGGTAAAAAAACATAGTATATTACTACCAAGTCTAAATAGATAATCATAGTCTCATATCCGATTGATATAAATAATGATAATTAAATATCAAATCCACTAATATTATTGATAAAATAAAGAAGATAAATCATCTAACTACTAGATTAACCCTAATAATCTTCATCTTGACTTTTACTAACCCAACTCTAATCATTTAAAAATATAAAGGAGGTGAGCTAAAAGGCTTAATAGAGAATCTTAAATCATAATATAAAACTAACATGTAATAGATAAAAAGTATATATATAACAAATGATTAAATCTTATAAATAAATGATATTAAATACTAACTATCATAAGACATCACCATATGCTATCTAAGTCAATATATATGTTACACCCCATTTTTCCTAGGCTGATTTTTGGCATACATTTTTTTTTTCTTTACATATTGACAGCTCAGATCGTCCCATACCAACCTGAGTAGCCTACGAAAAACATAGGATATAACACATCATTACACACCTACTTCCCTTAACAATGTGGATCCCATCTCCCGGGTACACCGTCAACTCAGAATTCATGACTCCTGAATTAACAGATGGACTCGCGCAATGTTACTCCTATTAGACCCAATACTCCTATCCCATACCGATAGGAGAACCGATCTAATAGAAGTCTGAACCCCCACGGTAAGTTCCATAGTCATGTAATGACCTCACCATCAAAAGAAAATATATAACATCCACAGAAAAAATATATAAATATAGCACTCAACACACTATAGCACCAAAACAATAAGTAAGACAGTGAATGGAAAACTACATCACAAGAATAAGATCCGAATCCAACAAGTGCAACATCATCCAACCAGATACATAAGTCAGATTCATCCTCGCACAATACTTGACATAAGAATAATAGTATCACTGAATACATCCAATACATCAATCACACTAACCAAGCTGTCTCAGAAATCACAGATCAGATATCCTCCACTAGCCTGCTGACCACGATCCCATCTAATCTGGGTGGCGTCAAGTCTGCCGAGCCGCTGGAAAAATATAGATAATAAAGGAATGAGCTACGCCCAGTAGGAAAGACAGCTAGTAAGAATTCACATGCAAGAGAAGGATAATAGCAAGAGTATAGGAATACAGCATAACAATGTATGGTGGGAAGGCACTCTCAGTCCCAGACTCCGACCAACCACAGTCAACCCCAGTCACACCATAGTAGCTCTCCTCTGGGCTTCCAGGTAGCATGCCAATGGGATCGCCCATCTCGAAACACGCATGGCGCCTAGGCAAGCATGCCAGTGGGAATGCCCAACTCGAAACACGCATCACAACGCCTAGCACCCGACACCGCATAGCATGCCAGTGGGTGTGCCCACTCGAAACACGCATGGCGCCTAGGCAAAGCATGCCAGTGGGAATGCCCACTCGAAACACGCATCACAACGCCTAGCACCAACACCGCAGCGTCTCTCCTCAATCAATCTTCTGGAGACTCTTATGGACCAGAAGAGATCGACTCAGCCACCGTCCCAAGGAGTCCTCTCCCAACAATTTCCATAGAAGCCACGCCCCTACAGTCATTGCCAAGCTTTAAATCCAAGATTCGGCAACATGTGTCCAGATACAACAAGGCGCATACCAGTCCACATTTATTCTGTGGAAGCTAAGTCTGTACCGCACAGTTACCTACCACAACTACCCTAAAACATCATATAGGGCCTATAGTAGTCCGATCCAATATGCCAATCCGTGAAATATGCCAACACTGAGTAAACTGACTCAATCCATGCCATCGCCATCCAAGCAATACAAACTGTACCAGTTACTGACTGTTCTGGTAACATCCATGTACCATACCTCTGTCTGACTGTTTCAACTGTACTGTCATCACTGATAACATTTTTCCCTACTTCAGGAAATTTTTAAATCCCAATTTCAATTTCCGCCCTTTATCCATTTTTTTTTCGAAATTCGGAATAAATTTCCGAATAAAATTTAAATTCCACATATATATCCTTTTTCCAAAAATTCGGATTAATTTCCGAATTAAATTTTTCGCTTATCCTTTTTTTTTTTTTCAAAAATTCGAAATAATTTCCGAATTAAATTTCCGCATATTTTTATTTCCGAAAATTCGGATTAATAATAAATTTCCGAATTTTTCCTTCCGCTTCTCTCTCCTCCGCGCCGCGCCGTTCGTCCGCGCCGAATCCCGTTGAACCGGATCTCGCCACCGGTTCGGGCCTTCGCGCTGAACCGCGACACCGCCGAACCGAATTAATTAATAATCCGTTAATAATATTATATAAATACCATTAAATTAAATTTACAATTACTTAATTAAATATAATTAACCTAATTCATCTCCTTCCTCGGTCCGACGCCCGCGAAACCCTAGCCGACGCAATCGCCGACCAAATCCAATTCTTCCGCCGATTTCCGGCGACCGCGAACAAGAAGAAACAAAATCCGATGTTCATACTATCCTAATGTTTCAATAATGTCACTAATTCCTAATGTTCAATCAGAATTTCCGCCAAAGGAATTTCATCCGATCCCCAATTTGACAATTTACGAAATTAAACAATTCCAGCATTTGTTACTACCTTAACATGAATAAAGCACATAATTGAATCATCGCATGCTTGGTAAAATTTCCGAATTCGACGGGTATAATTTTCCGAAAACCCTAAAAATGCTAAAATCAATAATTTGCATTAATCAATTCCAAAAACCATAATTCGCATGCTCCGGTAGCTATTTGCAAAATAATCCATATTTTTAATTAGCTAAATAACTAATTTAAGACTGAAATTCCTACCTTTCTTCTCCGGCGACGGTGAAGCTCGCACGCGACCAACCGCTGCTCCTCGTCGAACGAAACCGGTACCAATCGATTCTCCTCGGTCCCGCGAACCTCCAGGTACAAAAAGCCCCTTGAAAGGCTGCCGGAAAATATCGCCGTTCGCCGCGAACACCTCGTCTCCGGCCACCGTTCGAAACCCTAACGGTCGAACAAATCAGGTTAAATACCCAGCTTAAACCGGTAATAACCCGTTAAGAACCCATTAAGCGCCGGTTGACCTTCTAATAACGCCGCTTAAACCCGATCAGCCGGTTAATCTCCACCGCTGATCTCGTCTGTCCGATCCGCTTATCCGCGGCTTATCCAACCGCACGCGCAAACGCACTCGGCGAACCGCCCCCCGCCTTCGCTGAACCGCTCCGGTCTTGTTCACGCGCGGTAAAAACCAAATTTCCGGTTTAAAGATTTAATGGACCGATTTAAATAGATTTTCGAATTTCCAAAAAATCCAATAACTCCAATTAAACAGGGAAAATTACTTAAAAATTTCCTCGGTGCTCCGAAAAATCCCCAGAAAATTTCAAAAATTCCAATAGCCTCCAATTGAGCTCCTGGCTCATCCTACTGTCGATCTGAAATCATTCAAGCCACAATTGAATTATTGAAGATTAAATATATAATATTTTACCGGGTATAACAATCTCCCCACCTTATCAGGAATTTCGCCCTCGAAATTCAGCAAGAAGTTCCGGCCACTTTTCCGCAATATCCTGCTCCCAAACCTCTCCGCCAGAAAACACTCCTCAAATTCCTGTACATCTTGACTTATCCAGGGTACATAGCCAAAGTTCCATAATGAGCCTCTCGAAGGATCCTCTTCTTGAACTCCTGATGTGATGGCACACACCAGCGACCCCTGAAAGTCAAAATGTCGTTTCTGAGAGCAAAGTCTCCTCCCAATCCCTGCGATGCCAACTCAAACTTCTTCTTCAACTCTTCATCACAAAGCTGAAGATCACGCATCTCAGATAACCAGTCAGCCCGAATAGTCAACGAGCTGAGTCTGTGAACCAGTCTCTGAACAGACAATTGTTCTTGACATCTTTCAACATCCCAATCCAAGTCTAGTATAGAGTCACAGACTAACATAGTATGCATAACTGCGTGCCTGCTCAAAGCATCAGCAACAGGATTAGCCTTACCCTCGCAGTAATTTATCACCAGCTCATAGTCTTTTATCAATTCAACCATCTCCTTTGCCTAAAATTCAGTTCCTTCTGAACAGCGGGAATCTCTTTCCCATCAGGAAGCCTAACCAATAAGGGTTCTTTTAAATAACCCTTGGATCCTGATATCTGATTCCAAATCCTCTCAGCAACAAAAGAATGAGATGCACCAGTATCAAACAAAGTCACACACTGCACGTTGCCAAAATAAAGCATACCTGTGATCACCTCTGGTGACTCTGAAGCCTGCTGCTGAGTCAATGCAAATACTCTGGGCTGTCCCCCAGATGAACCAACCGGTCCTGTGATCCTCTGTTTCTTCCATTCCGGGCAGTCGTACCTTATGTGTCCTGGCTGCTGACAGTGGTAGCAAATAATCCCCCCAGTCTGAGTACCTGTCTGCGTATAAGGTCCCTCCTGAACTGAGACATGGCAGAAGCCGGAATGTAGCACTCCCTGAATGCCTCAACAAAGTCCTCCCAAGCTATCTCGCTGTTCTGGACCTCCCCAAACACAGCGCGCCGCTGGCCTCTCCACCAGGTAGCAGCCTCTCCCTCCAATACTAGAGCAGCAAGTACTACCCTCCTGCCAAGTGGACATCCCAAGGCATCAAACAGCTCAAGCATATGAGCCATCCAGTCATCAGCCACCGCTGGGTCAGCCGACCCACTGTAGCTCCGCGGACGCAACCGCATAAAGGCATCGATCCAACGATCCACGGCTGGCTCTACTGGCAATGCTGGGATCGTCTCCGGGGTAGGAGTAGCAGATACAGGTCTGTCTCTAGCTGCTCCACGAAAGGGAAGTCTCCTGGTACCAGCCATACTGTCAAAAGCAACTAATCTGGCATTAGAGTCGTCATTTGGCATTTGGCATACGGACTACCATAGTATAATAAAATGACCAACAGTTCTCCCCACCTTAGGTTGAACTTCTATATATGTCTAGCCTCACTATCCTAACCTAGGGCTGAACTTCTATACATGTCTAGCCCCACTATCCTAACCTAGGGCTCTGATACCACTCTTGTTACACCCCATTTTTCCTAGGCTGATTTTTGGCATACATTTTTTTTTTCTTTACATATAGACAGCTCAGATCGTCCCATACCAACCTGAGTAGCCTACGAAAAACATAGGATATAACACATCATTACACACCTACTTCCCTTAACAATGTGGATCCCATCTCCCGGGTACACCGTCAGCTCAGAATTCATGACTCCTGAATTAACAGATGGACACGCGCAATGTTACTCCTACTAGACCCAATACTCCTATCCCATACCGATAGGAGAACCGATCTAATAGAAGTCTGAACCCCCACGGTAAGTTCCATAGTCATGTAATGACCTCACCATCAAAAGAAAATATATAGCATCCACAGAAGAAATATATAAATATAGCACTCCACACACTATAGTACCAAAACAATAAGTAAGACAGTGAATGGAAAACTACATCACAAGAATAAGATCCGAATCCAACAAGTGCAACATCATCCAACCAGATACATAAGTCAGATTCATCCTCGCACAATACTTGACATAAGAATAATAGTATCACTGAATACATCCAATACATCAATCACACTAACCAAGCTGTCTCAGAAATCACAGATCAGATATCCTCCACTAGCCTGCTGACCACGATCCCATCTAATCTGGGTGGCGTCAAGTCTGCCGAGCCGCTGGAAAAATATAGATAATAAAAGAATGAGCTACGCCCAGTAGGAAAGACAGCTAGTAAGAATTCACATGCAAGAGAAGGATAATAGCAAGAGTATAGGAATACAGCATAACAATGTATGGTGGGAAGGCACTCTCAGTCCCAGACTCCGACCAACCACAGTCAACCCCAGTCACACCAAAGTAGCTCTCCTTTGGGCTTCCAGGTAGCATGCCAGTGGGATCGCCCATCTCGAAACACGCATGGCGCCTAGGCAAGCATGCCAGTGGGAATGCCCAACTCGAAACACGCATCACAACGCCTAGCACCCGACACCGCATAGCATGCCAGTGGGTGTGCCCACTCGAAACACGCATGGCGCCTAGGCAAAGCATGCCAGTGGGAATGCTCACTCGAAACACGCATCACAACGCCTAGCACCAACACCGCAGCGTCTCTCGTCAATCAATCTTCTGGAGACTCTTATGGACCAGAAGAGATCGACTCAGCCACCGTCCCAAGGAGTCCTCTCCCAACAATTTCCATAGAAGCCACGCCCCTATAGTCATTGCCAAGCTTTAAATCCAAGATTCGGCAACATGTGTCCAGATACAACAAGGCGCATACCAGTCCACATTTATTCTGTGGAAGCTAAGTCTGTACCGCACAGTTACCTACCACAACTACCCTAAAACATCATATAGGGCCTATAGTAGTCCGGTCCAGTATGCCAATCCGTGAAATATGCCAACACTGAGTAAACTGACTCAATCCATGCCATCGCCATCCAAGCAATACAAACTGTACCAGTTACTGACTGTTCTGGTAACATCCATGTACCATACCTCTGTCTGACTGTTTCAACTGTACTGTCATCACTGATAACATTTTTCCCTACTTCAGGAAATTTTTAAATCCCAATTTCAATTTCCGCCCTTTATCCATTTTTTTTTCGAAATTCGGAATAAATTTCCGAATAAAATTTAAATTCCACATATATATCCTTTTTCCGAAAATTCGGATTAATTTCCGAATTAAATTTTTCGCTTATCCTTTTTTTTTTTTTCAAAAATTCGAAATAATTTCCGAATTAAATTTCCGCATATTTTTATTTCCGAAAATTCGGATTAATAATAAATTTCCGAATTTTTCCTTCCGCTTCTCTCTCCTCCGCGCCGCGCCGTTCGTCCGCGCCGAATCCCGTTGAACCGGATCTCGCCACCGGTTCGGGCCTTCGCGCTGAACCGCGACACCGCCGAACCGAATTAATTAATAATCCGTTAATAATATTATATAAATACCATTAAATTAAATTTACAATTACTTAATTAAATATAATTAACCTAATTCATCTCCTTCCTCGGTCCGACGCCCGCGAAACCCTAGCCGACGCAATCGCCGACCAAATCCAATTCTTCCGCCGATTTCCGGCGACCGCGAACAAGAAGAAACAAAATCCGATGTTCATACTATCCTAATGTTTCAATAATGTCACTAATTCCTAATGTTCAATCAGAATTTCCGCCAAAGGAATTTCATCCGATCCCCAATTTGACAATTTACGAAATTAAACAATTCCAGCATTTGTTACTACCTTAACATGAATAAAGCACATAATTGAATCATCGCATGCTTGGTAAAATTTCCGAATTCGACGGGTATAATTTTCCGAAAACCCTAAAAATGCTAAAATCAATAATTTGCATTAATCAATTCCAAAAACCATAATTCGCATGCTCCGGTAGCTATTTGCAAAATAATCCATATTTTTAATTAGCTAAATAACTAATTTAAGACTGAAATTCCTACCTTTCTTCTCCGGCGACGGTGAAGCTCGCACGCGACCAACCGCTGCTCCTCGTCGAACGAAACCGGTACCAATCGATTCTCCTCGGTCCCGCGAACCTCCAGGTACAAAAAGCCCCTTGAAAGGCTGCCGGAAAATATCGCCGTTCGCCGCGAACACCTCGTCTCCGGCCACCGTTCGAAACCCTAACGGTCGAACAAATCAGGTTAAATACCCAGCTTAAACCGGTAATAACCCGTTAAGAACCCATTAAGCGCCGGTTGACCTTCTAATAACGCCGCTTAAACCCGATCAGCCGGTTAATCTCCACCGCTGATCTCGTCTGTCCGATCCGCTTATCCGCGGCTTATCCAACCGCACGCGCAAACGCACTCGGCGAACCGCCCCCCGCCTTCGCTGAACCGCTCCGGTCTTGTTCACGCGCGGTAAAAACCAAATTTCCGGTTTAAAGATTTAATGGACCGATTTAAATAGATTTTCGAATTTCCAAAAAATCCAATAACTCCAATTAAACAGGGAAAATTACTTAAAAATTTCCTCGGTGCTCCGAAAAATCCCCAGAAAATTTCAAAAATTCCAATAGCCTCCAATTGAGCTCCTGGCTCATCCTACTGTCGATCTGAAATCATTCAAGCCACAATTGAATTATTGAAGATTAAATATATAATATTTTACCGGGTATAACAATCTCCCCACCTTATCAGGAATTTCGCCCTCGAAATTCAGCAAGAAGTTCCGGCCACTTTTCCGCAATATCCTGCTCCCAAACCTCTCCGCCAGAAAACACTCCTCAAATTCCTGTACATCTTGACTTATCCAGGGTACATAGCCAAAGTTCCATAATGAGCCTCTCGAAGGATCCTCTTCTTGAACTCCTGATGTGATGGCACACACCAGCGACCCCTGAAAGTCAAAATGTCGTTTCTGAGAGCAAAGTCTCCTCCCAATCCCTGCGATGCCAACTCAAACTTCTTCTTCAACTCTTCATCACAAAGCTGAAGATCACGCATCTCAGATAACCAGTCAGCCCGAATAGTCAACGAGCTGAGTCTGTGAACCAGTCTCTGAATAGACAATTGTTCTTGACATCTTTCAACATCCCAATCCAAGTCTAGTATAGAGTCACAGACTAACATAGTATGCATAACTGCGTGCCTGCTCAAAGCATCAGCAACAGGATTAGCCTTACCCTCGCAGTAATTTATCACCAGCTCATAGTCTTTTATCAATTCAACCATCTCCTTTGCCTAAAATTCAGTTCCTTCTGAACAGCGGGAATCTCTTTCCCATCAGGAAGCCTAACCAATAAGGGTTCTTTTAAATAACCCTTGGATCCTGATATCTGATTCCAAATCCTCTCAGCAACAAAAGAATGAGATGCACCAGTATCAAACAAAGTCACACACTGCACGTTGCCAAAATAAAGCATACCTGTGATCACCTCTGGTGACTCTGAAGCCTGCTGCTGAGTCAATGCAAATACTCTGGGCTGTCCCCCAGATGAACCAACCGGTCCTGTGATCCTCTGTTTCTTCCATTCCGGGCAGTCGTACCTTATGTGTCCTGGCTGCTGACAGTGGTAGCAAATAATCCCCCCAGTCTGAGTACCTGTCTGCGTATAAGGTCCCTCCTGAACTGAGACATGGCAGAAGCCGGAATGTAGCACTCCCTGAATGCCTCAACAAAGTCCTCCCAAGCTATCTCGCTGTTCTGGACCTCCCCAAACACAGCGCGCCGCTGGCCTCTCCACCAGGTAGCAGCCTCTCCCTCCAATACTAGAGCAGCAAGTACTACCCTCCTGCCAAGTGGACATCCCAAGGCATCAAACAGCTCAAGCATATGAGCCATCCAGTCATCAGCCACCGCTGGGTCAGCCGACCCACTGTAGCTCCGCGGACGCAACCGCATAAAGGCATCGATCCAACGATCCACGGCTGGCTCTACTGGCAATGCTGGGATCGTCTCCGGGGTAGGAGTAGCAGATACAGGTCTGTCTCTAGCTGCTCCACGAAAGGGAAGTCTCCTGGTACCAGCCATACTGTCAAAAGCAACTAATCTGGCATTAGAGTCGTCATTTGGCATTTGGCATACGGACTACCATAGTATAATAAAATGACCAACAGTTCTCCCCACCTTAGGTTGAACTTCTATATATGTCTAGCCTCACTATCCTAACCTAGGGCTGAACTTCTATACATGTCTAGCCCCACTATCCTAACCTAGGGCTCTGATACCACTCTTGTTACACCCCATTTTTCCTAGGCTGATTTTTGGCATACATTTTTTTTTTCTTTACATATAGACAGCTCAGATCGTCCCATACCAACCTGAGTAGCCTACGAAAAACATAGGATATAACACATCATTACACACCTACTTCCCTTAACAATGTGGATCCCATCTCCCGGGTACACCGTCAGCTCAGAATTCATGACTCCTGAATTAACAGATGGACACGCGCAATGTTACTCCTACTAGACCCAATACTCCTATCCCATACCGATAGGAGAACCGATCTAATAGAAGTCTGAACCCCCACGGTAAGTTCCATAGTCATGTAATGACCTCACCATCAAAAGAAAATATATAGCATCCACAGAAGAAATATATAAATATAGCACTCCACACACTATAGTACCAAAACAATAAGTAAGACAGTGAATGGAAAACTACATCACAAGAATAAGATCCGAATCCAACAAGTGCAACATCATCCAACCAGATACATAAGTCAGATTCATCCTCGCACAATACTTGACATAAGAATAATAGTATCACTGAATACATCCAATACATCAATCACACTAACCAAGCTGTCTCAGAAATCACAGATCAGATATCCTCCACTAGCCTGCTGACCACGATCCCATCTAATCTGGGTGGCGTCAAGTCTGCCGAGCCGCTGGAAAAATATAGATAATAAAAGAATGAGCTACGCCCAGTAGGAAAGACAGCTAGTAAGAATTCACATGCAAGAGAAGGATAATAGCAAGAGTATAGGAATACAGCATAACAATGTATGGTGGGAAGGCACTCTCAGTCCCAGACTCCGACCAACCACAGTCAACCCCAGTCACACCAAAGTAGCTCTCCTTTGGGCTTCCAGGTAGCATGCCAGTGGGATCGCCCATCTCGAAACACGCATGGCGCCTAGGCAAGCATGCCAGTGGGAATGCCCAACTCGAAACACGCATCACAACGCCTAGCACCCGACACCGCATAGCATGCCAGTGGGTGTGCCCACTCGAAACACGCATGGCGCCTAGGCAAAGCATGCCAGTGGGAATGCTCACTCGAAACACGCATCACAACGCCTAGCACCAACACCGCAGCGTCTCTCGTCAATCAATCTTCTGGAGACTCTTATGGACCAGAAGAGATCGACTCAGCCACCGTCCCAAGGAGTCCTCTCCCAACAATTTCCATAGAAGCCACGCCCCTATAGTCATTGCCAAGCTTTAAATCCAAGATTCGGCAACATGTGTCCAGATACAACAAGGCGCATACCAGTCCACATTTATTCTGTGGAAGCTAAGTCTGTACCGCACAGTTACCTACCACAACTACCCTAAAACATCATATAGGGCCTATAGTAGTCCGGTCCAGTATGCCAATCCGTGAAATATGCCAACACTGAGTAAACTGACTCAATCCATGCCATCGCCATCCAAGCAATACAAACTGTACCAGTTACTGACTGTTCTGGTAACATCCATGTACCATACCTCTGTCTGACTGTTTCAACTGTACTGTCATCACTGATAACATTTTTCCCTACTTCAGGAAATTTTTAAATCCCAATTTCAATTTCCGCCCTTTATCCATTTTTTTTTCGAAATTCGGAATAAATTTCTGAATAAAATTTAAATTCCACATATATATCCTTTTTCCGAAAATTCGGATTAATTTCCGAATTAAATTTTTCGCTTATCCTTTTTTTTTTTTTCAAAAATTCGAAATAATTTCCGAATTAAATTTCCGCATATTTTTATTTCCGAAAATTCGGATTAATAATAAATTTCCGAATTTTTCCTTCCGCTTCTCTCTCCTCCGCGCCGCGCCGTTCGTCCGCACCGAATCCCGTTGAACCGGATCTCGCCACCGGTTCGGGCCTTCGCGCTGAACCGCGACACCGCCGAACCGAATTAATTAATAATCCGTTAATAATATTATATAAATACCATTAAATTAAATTTACAATTACTTAATTAAATATAATTAACCTAATTCATCTCCTTCCTCGGTCCGACGCCCGCGAAACCCTAGCCGACGCAATCGCCGACCAAATCCAATTCTTCCGCCGATTTCCGGCGACCGCGAACAAGAAGAAACAAAATCCGATGTTCATACTATCCTAATGTTTCAATAATGTCACTAATTCCTAATGTTCAATCAGAATTTCCGCCAAAGGAATTTCATCCGATCCCCAATTTGACAATTTACGAAATTAAACAATTCCAGCATTTGTTACTACCTTAACATGAATAAAGCACATAATTGAATCATCGCATGCTTGGTAAAATTTCCGAATTCGACGGGTATAATTTTCCGAAAACCCTAAAAATGCTAAAATCAATAATTTGCATTAATCAATTCCAAAAACCATAATTCGCATGCTCCGGTAGCTATTTGCAAAATAATCCATATTTTTAATTAGCTAAATAACTAATTTAAGACTGAAATTCCTACCTTTCTTCTCCGGCGACGGTGAAGCTCGCACGCGACCAACCGCTGCTCCTCGTCGAACAAAATCGGTACCAATCGATTCTCCTCGGTCCCGCGAACCTCCAGGTACAAAAAGCCCCTTGAAAGGCTGCCGGAAAATATCGCCGTTCGCCGCGAACACCTCGTCTCCGGCCACCGTTCGAAACCCTAACGGTCGAACAAATCAGGTTAAATACCCAGCTTAAACCGGTAATAACCCGTTAAGAACCCATTAAGCGCCGGTTGACCTTCTAATAACGCCGCTTAAACCCGATCAGCCGGTTAATCTCCACCGCTGATCTCGTCCGTCCGATCCGCTTATCCGCGGCTTATCCAACCGCACGCGCAAACGCACTCGGCGAACCGCCCCCCGCCTTCGCTGAACCGCTCCGGTCTGGTTCACGCGCGGTAAAAACCAAATTTCCGGTTTAAAGATTTAATGGACCGATTTAAATAGATTTTCGAATTTCCAAAAAATCCAATAACTCCAATTAAACAGGGAAAATTACTTAAAAATTTCCTCGGTGCTCCGAAAAATCCCCAGAAAATTTCAAAAATTCCAATAGCCTCCAATTGAGCTCCTGGCTCATCCTACTGTCGATCTGAAATCATTCAAGCCACAATTGAATTATTGAAGATTAAATATATAATATTTTACCGGGTATAACAATCTCCCCACCTTATCAGGAATTTCGCCCTCGAAATTCAGCAAGAAGTTCCGGCCACTTTTCCGCAATATCCTGCTCCCAAACCTCTCCGCCAGAAAACACTCCTCAAATTCCTGTACATCTTGACTTATCCAGGGTACATAGCCAAAGTTCCATAATGAGCCTCTCGAAGGATCCTCTTCTTGAACTCCTGATGTGATGGCACACACCAGCGACCCCTGAAAGTCAAAATGTCGTTTCTGAGAGCAAAGTCTCCTCCCAATCCCTGCGATGCCAACTCAAACTTCTTCTTCAACTCTTCATCACAAAGCTGAAGATCACGCATCTCAGATAACCAGTCAGCCCGAATAGTCAACGAGCTGAGTCTGTGAACCAGTCTCTGAACAGACAATTGTTCTTGACATCTTTCAACATCCCAATCCAAGTCTAGTATAGAGTCACAGACTAACATAGTATGCATAACTGCGTGCCTGCTCAAAGCATCAGCAACAGGATTAGCCTTACCCTCGCAGTAATTTATCACCAGCTCATAGTCTTTTATCAATTCAACCATCTCCTTTGCCTAAAATTCAGTTCCTTCTGAACAGCGGGAATCTCTTTCCCATCAGGAAGCCTAACCAATAAGGGTTCTTTTAAATAACCCTTGGATCCTGATATCTGATTCCAAATCCTCTCAGCAACAAAAGAATGAGATGCACCAGTATCAAACAAAGTCACACACTGCACGTTGCCAAAATAAAGCATACCTGTGATCACCTCTGGTGACTCTGAAGCCTGCTGCTGAGTCAATGCAAATACTCTGGGCTGTCCCCCAGATGAACCAACCGGTCCTGTGATCCTCTGTTTCTTCCATTCCGGGCAGTCGTACCTTATGTGTCCTGGCTGCTGACAGTGGTAGCAAATAATCCCCCCAGTCTGAGTACCTGTCTGCGTATAAGGTCCCTCCTGAACTGAGACATGGCAGAAGCCGGAATGTAGCACTCCCTGAATGCCTCAACAAAGTCCTCCCAAGCTATCTCGCTGTTCTGGACCTCCCCAAACACAGCGCGCCGCTGGCCTCTCCACCAGGTAGCAGCCTCTCCCTCCAATACTAGAGCAGCAAGTACTACCCTCCTGCCAAGTGGACATCCCAAGGCATCAAACAGCTCAAGCATATGAGCCATCCAGTCATCAGCCACCGCTGGGTCAGCCGACCCACTGTAGCTCCGCGGACGCAACCGCATAAAGGCATCGATCCAACGATCCACGGCTGGCTCTACTGGCAATGCTGGGATCGTCTCCGGGGTAGGAGTAGCAGATACAGGTCTGTCTCTAGCTGCTCCACGAAAGGGAAGTCTCCTGGTACCAGCCATACTGTCAAAAGCAACTAATCTGGCATTAGAGTCGTCATTTGGCATTTGGCATACGGACTACCATAGTATAATAAAATGACCAACAGTTCTCCCCACCTTAGGTTGAACTTCTATATATGTCTAGCCTCACTATCCTAACCTAGGGCTGAACTTCTATACATGTCTAGCCCCACTATCCTAACCTAGGGCTCTGATACCACTCTTGTTACACCCCATTTTTCCTAGGCTGATTTTTGGCATACATTTTTTTTTTCTTTACATATAGACAGCTCAGATCGTCCCATACCAACCTGAGTAGCCTACGAAAAACATAGGATATAACACATCATTACACACCTACTTCCCTTAACAATGTGGATCCCATCTCCCGGGTACACCGTCAGCTCAGAATTCATGACTCCTGAATTAACAGATGGACACGCGCAATGTTACTCCTACTAGACCCAATACTCCTATCCCATACCGATAGGAGAACCGATCTAATAGAAGTCTGAACCCCCACGGTAAGTTCCA
Source organism: Vanilla planifolia (assembly GCA_023846275.1). Lineage (NCBI taxonomy): Eukaryota > Viridiplantae > Streptophyta > Magnoliopsida > Asparagales > Orchidaceae > Vanilla > Vanilla planifolia. Next base: position 24,039,256 of record CM043874.1, on the reverse strand, counting down.
TAGTCATGTAATGACCTCACCATCAAAAGAAAATATATAGCATCCACAGAAGAAATATATAAATATAGCACTCCACACACTATAGTACCAAAACAATAAGTAAGACAGTGAATGGAAAACTACATCACAAGAATAAGATCCGAATCCAACAAGTGCAACATCATCCAACCAGATACATAAGTCAGATTCATCCTCGCACAATACTTGACATAAGAATAATAGTATCACTGAATACATCCAATACATCAATCACACTAACCAAGCTGTCTCAGAAATCACAGATCAGATATCCTCCACTAGCCTGCTGACCACGATCCCATCTAATCTGGGTGGCGTCAAGTCTGCCGAGCCGCTGGAAAAATATAGATAATAAAAGAATGAGCTACGCCCAGTAGGAAAGACAGCTAGTAAGAATTCACATGCAAGAGAAGGATAATAGCAAGAGTATAGGAATACAGCATAACAATGTATGGTGGGAAGGCACTCTCAGTCCCAGACTCCGACCAACCACAGTCAACCCCAGTCACACCAAAGTAGCTCTCCTTTGGGCTTCCAGGTAGCATGCCAGTGGGATCGCCCATCTCGAAACACGCATGGCGCCTAGGCAAGCATGCCAGTGGGAATGCCCAACTCGAAACACGCATCACAACGCCTAGCACCCGACACCGCATAGCATGCCAGTGGGTGTGCCCACTCGAAACACGCATGGCGCCTAGGCAAAGCATGCCAGTGGGAATGCTCACTCGAAACACGCATCACAACGCCTAGCACCAACACCGCAGCGTCTCTCGTCAATCAATCTTCTGGAGACTCTTATGGACCAGAAGAGATCGACTCAGCCACCGTCCCAAGGAGTCCTCTCCCAACAATTTCCATAGAAGCCACGCCCCTATAGTCATTGCCAAGCTTTAAATCCAAGATTCGGCAACATGTGTCCAGATACAACAAGGCGCATACCAGTCCACATTTATTCTGTGGAAGCTAAGTCTGTACCGCACAGTTACCTACCACAACTACCCTAAAACATCATATAGGGCCTATAGTAGTCCGGTCCAGTATGCCAATCCGTGAAATATGCCAACACTGAGTAAACTGACTCAATCCATGCCATCGCCATCCAAGCAATACAAACTGTACCAGTTACTGACTGTTCTGGTAACATCCATGTACCATACCTCTGTCTGACTGTTTCAACTGTACTGTCATCACTGATAACATTTTTCCCTACTTCAGGAAATTTTTAAATCCCAATTTCAATTTCCGCCCTTTATCCATTTTTTTTTCGAAATTCGGAATAAATTTCCGAATAAAATTTAAATTCCACATATATATCCTTTTTCCGAAAATTCGGATTAATTTCCGAATTAAATTTTTCGCTTATCCTTTTTTTTTTTTTCAAAAATTCGAAATAATTTCCGAATTAAATTTCCGCATATTTTTATTTCCGAAAATTCGGATTAATAATAAATTTCCGAATTTTTCCTTCCGCTTCTCTCTCCTCCGCGCCGCGCCGTTCGTCCGCGCCGAATCCCGTTGAACCGGATCTCGCCACCGGTTCGGGCCTTCGCGCTGAACCGCGACACCGCCGAACCGAATTAATTAATAATCCGTTAATAATATTATATAAATACCATTAAATTAAATTTACAATTACTTAATTAAATATAATTAACCTAATTCATCTCCTTCCTCGGTCCGACGCCCGCGAAACCCTAGCCGACGCAATCGCCGACCAAATCCAATTCTTCCGCCGATTTCCGGCGACCGCGAACAAGAAGAAACAAAATCCGATGTTCATACTATCCTAATGTTTCAATAATGTCACTAATTCCTAATGTTCAATCAGAATTTCCGCCAAAGGAATTTCATCCGATCCCCAATTTGACAATTTACGAAATTAAACAATTCCAGCATTTGTTACTACCTTAACATGAATAAAGCACATAATTGAATCATCGCATGCTTGGTAAAATTTCCGAATTCGACGGGTATAATTTTCCGAAAACCCTAAAAATGCTAAAATCAATAATTTGCATTAATCAATTCCAAAAACCATAATTCGCATGCTCCGGTAGCTATTTGCAAAATAATCCATATTTTTAATTAGCTAAATAACTAATTTAAGACTGAAATTCCTACCTTTCTTCTCCGGCGACGGTGAAGCTCGCACGCGACCAACCGCTGCTCCTCGTCGAACGAAACCGGTACCAATCGATTCTCCTCGGTCCCGCGAACCTCCAGGTACAAAAAGCCCCTTGAAAGGCTGCCGGAAAATATCGCCGTTCGCCGCGAACACCTCGTCTCCGGCCACCGTTCGAAACCCTAACGGTCGAACAAATCAGGTTAAATACCCAGCTTAAACCGGTAATAACCCGTTAAGAACCCATTAAGCGCCGGTTGACCTTCTAATAACGCCGCTTAAACCCGATCAGCCGGTTAATCTCCACCGCTGATCTCGTCCGTCCGATCCGCTTATCCGCGGCTTATCCAACCGCACGCGCAAACGCACTCGGCGAACCGCCCCCCGCCTTCGCTGAACCGCTCCGGTCTGGTTCACGCGCGGTAAAAACCAAATTTCCGGTTTAAAGATTTAATGGACCGATTTAAATAGATTTTCGAATTTCCAAAAAATCCAATAACTCCAATTAAACAGGGAAAATTACTTAAAAATTTCCTCGGTGCTCCGAAAAATCCCCAGAAAATTTCAAAAATTCCAATAGCCTCCAATTGAGCTCCTGGCTCATCCTACTGTCGATATGAAATCATTCAAGCCACAATTGAATTATTGAAGATTAAATATATAATATTTTACCGGGTATAACAATATATCCTTATATCTTTGCCAACCAGATATTTTGTGTCTTTCCTTAATCTAAAAGAATCCCTTGATTGATTTGAGTTTGAGATCTTATTATTGCTCAATGTTGTTGTTGCACTATCATTTCTTTCACTTGCATTGCATCAATAAAAGTAAAAAATATGATCATTCACAAAAGCATGATTTATATGATAATTAATATCATAATTCTTGATTTAGAGTTTTTATTACATGAACATTTATATACTATTTTGATGACTTGATGAATTGTGATATTGAACAACAATTTTATGATGCAATTGTACTAAAATTGAAAATGTTACTAATAGAGAAGATTATGACTTTACACAAGAAAAAATATGTATTCAAGCTGACATTGTTGATATAACCTCATGGAAGGGTTATCATATAGATATGCAATTAATATTGATTTAAATAACCAATGTTTTGTAAAAATGAAGGTATAAAATTCAACTAGAAATGATCTAAAATTAATTAAGAAAATCTAGTAGGTTAGTCTGTGAGTGTTTTTATTTAATTATATCATTAGATGCTAGTTTGACTTAAGCAAGATTTCTTTTAAGAACCAAACATAGGATTGGAAATTTGTAACCAATGAAGATGATTGGCTCAAGTTAACCGTGAAATTAACTAGAAGGCATTGGCTGTAGTCCTGTGATGTAAAAAGATGCCTTAAAGGAGACCTTGGATGGTTTTAGGGTATGAGAGAGCTCTCAGGTTGTTTGCAAAGAGGGCTTGGAATTCTTGAGCCCTAAAAGAAGGCTCAAGTCATGTGATGATATTTTCTAAGTTTTGTTAGTGAAGGAGTTTAACTTTAAAATCTTATGATTAGTATTTGGATTTTTTTATTAATCATTACTTAGGGTTTGAAGAGTTTCCCCTATACTTGAAAGGACAAAACTTAATGGACTTTGTGTTACTAAAAAGAGGCTTGAAACCAAGGGTCAGTCCAAGGGGTTGAAAGTAAGGCTTAGTCATGGACTTTGAAATGCAAGGAAAGAACTAAAAATGGACCTTAAATGGCTTTCAAGGGAAGTGATCTCTTAGGTTTTCTTGTCAAGAGTCTTGAGGGGCTTGCTTTCACTTTGGGAAAAGGCTAAAGGAGTTTTTGGTCTTAGTTAAGTGCAACAAAAAGGATTGTGCATGGATGAGTAAGAATATGAAACAATAAAAGAATTTAACAAAACTAAAAGACTATTTTGGCTCAGATGAGGCTTATGAAATTATTGAATTGATTAGTAGAGCTTAGAGTTTGAAATTTAAAATGTTGTTGGTTTAAAATTTTAAGGCCTTAACTTTAAAACTTGAATATTTGGATTCAAATTCTAAATACCATAGGTTTGATATTTGAACCAAGGTTAACATTGAAAGTAAGTTAAGACTTCATAAGGACCTTGGATAAGATTAGGGTTAGCTTAAAAATTAGGTATATATATTTTCTTAGGATTACTACTTTTCATGAAGAAAGCCCAATGAGTAGATTTGGATTGAACTAAGGTTATCAAGTACTTGGTGAGACCTTAAGCTTGGAATGATGGTACATTATCATAAGGATCTCAATTGGATCTTAGATAAGGATTAGTTAAGATTAAGAAATGGGTATTGGCTTTAGGAATGGTGTTAGGCTTGACCAAGGAACTTAATAAACACTTAGATTATTGGTTAAACCATTATTTTGTATAATTTAATGGGTAAGATAATGAATAGCCTTGAATTATGCTCTCAGGATATGGATTAATGTCTAAGATGATGCTCTAAGAGGTGTATGTGACTCAAGAGAGGCTTTAAGATAAGGAGAGTGCCTCAAATTAGCCAACAAGCTCTTTAGGATATAAATTTAGGCATAGATTATGACTTTTAAGGTTCGAGCTAAGTACTTATAACTTGAGTGAATACTAAAGTGATAGTCTAGATAGGTTAATAGACTTAATTAGGCTCTTAAATTAAGAAAAGGATATGAACTAGACATGTACATAGAAAAACCTTAGAGGGAAAGAAAACTTCAAATAGATTGATTAGTGTTTTAAAGAAACCCTAGGTTAGTGAGATAGTAGAATAGGATTTAAGGAGATCCTATATTGTTTAGTTAATGGATTATGATTTAGGAGAAATGATAGGATCCTTCAAAGGACATATCACCTTTATGTAACTCTAGATATTTGTGAATAAAATCATACAAATAACATGTAAGTAAGTCTATTTGATGATGACATAGATGAGGTTGTAGTGAACCCAATTGATGTACTCTTCAACCAAAGTAAGGTGGTTGAATATACTGGATGTTAAGACTCCCACTAAGTATGAAGGTTGTATTTCTTATATTTACATCATAGGATACTATGAGTGCACCTGAGCTTCAGCTAGTTGAGCACTATACTTTGTTAGGAATCATTGATGAAGTATGACTCAATAAAAGGAATGAATTGTTAGGAATAAAAATTTTTATTTCTTAAAAAATATTTAAAATATATATTTTAAATTATTTTTAATAAGCTTCAATAAATCTCTAAAATAAAGTTTATACAAATTTTATTTTTTTCTAAAATACATTAATTTACTTTCAATAATAAATTTTTATGAAATATATGAAACAAAAAAAATCAACAAAATTAAAACTATATACTAGCAATTTTTAGATGATTTAGCTTCAAACAATGCTATGTCCATCCTTAGAAAAAATTAGGTACAAAAAAAAAACTAATATAATCATTTCACCAAAAGATAGGTAAGCTAAATTCTCATGATACTAAAACAAAAAACATAGGTTACAATGACCTTGCAACATAATAAGATCAACAAAAAAAGTGATAATAAAAATCCATACAAACTAATTCTTATGCTTGGCAAAATGATCAACAAGGCATAAGTATTTTAATTTCATCCATTAAAAAATGATAACTTAGTTGATTTGAAGAAGAAAGAGGAATTCAGAGTTTGATAAATATAGTGTAAGGAGGTGAAATTGAGCATTGTTACTAATAACATCATTATCATGACTTGAAATATTTTTTTTAGATTTTTGTAAAAATTTTATCAATCAATTTTGTTTAAAAATTATCTCATTTATGAACATTTTCAAATAGCTAAAAGCACTAAGCAAACTAACCTATTAGTCATTACTGGTTAAAAAATATTCTTTAACTAAAATTTAATATTATTTAAATAAAAGTTAAAACAGCTAAAATAGTCAATGTGTAATAGCTACATGATTGAAACCATGCTATAACATCAATTATAAAAGCTATGTAATCAAACCCCTCAGACTAAACTTGTGTTATTTAGAAATTAGGATTTGATCTTTGAAGACTATTAGAATTAGCATTTAAAAAGGGTAGATAAGATGATGATTGTTTGATCATGAAATTATACGATTGGATTGCTCACATCACTCTTACAACTCAAAAGTTAGCTACACAAAAAAAATTAAGTTTTAATCCTACATGGTCTATTTTTTCTTTTTTATTCTTATAAGACATTCCATGTGCTTTAGAAGAAGCCTAATTTTGGGGTTGGTTGTCTCTTGCTTTATTTAGAATTTAGTCACTCACATTATTAGCAGCTTGATTAATTGATTTATAGATGTGGGGAGTATTGCCTTGATCCAATCTAAGTTTAGGTGTAATGCCTTGACCTGAATATTATAGTAATGGGTCCATGTGTAAAAGTTTTTAAAGATAAGAAACATGATTCTTAAGATGATCTAGATATGATGATGAAAGAAATTAGAAACCTAAATTTTATTAAGATTGTATCTTGCATGAATGGTTTCAATCAATCTTTAACATTCTAATAAAAAATAAAATTAAAATACTTAAAATTAAATTCAAAATATATCTCTTAATAATCTTTTACTTTAACTAAGAAGATCTTCATTGGATTTTATCTTCTTCTTCTTTAGTTTCTCTCATGAACAAACATATCAGTTATTTGAAAATGTACTCAATCAAATTTATTAAAAATACTTAGAAGTATTTATCATCAAATAAAATATCATGACTAAGGGTGAATAGTATAAAAATCTTTCCCTTTTGATGATAATAAAATATTCAATAAAATTGATAAAAAAAATAAGTTATTTATAAAAGGATTATACAAAATAACCAAAGATAAGCTCCTCTTACATGTATGTCAAGAATAGATTAATGTTTCTTCTTGATTTATTCTTTAAAACTTTTTATTTTATTTTAATATCTATATTCTCCCCTTTTTTATCACTCAAATGGATTTAATACTCCTACACTTAATATAAGTTTTGAAAATTATTCACTATCTAAGGGGTTTGTAAAAATATCAACCACTTAGTCATTAATAGGTATAAATTCTAAAAAATATGATTAAGTTTAATATGCTTTCTTAAAAATATCTTTACACAAGTTTTCATTGCTAACTATAAGCATTATGTCATCTACATATATTTGACATATAAGTTAATTTTCTCCTTTTTTAATAAATAATGCATAATTTATTTTTTTTATTATGAAATCATTTGAAAGTAAAAAACTACATATTGTATCATTGAATGTTAAAGGTGCTTGCTTAAGTTCATATAAAATTTTATTTTGATTTATATATGTGATCTAATTAATTATAAATTTCAAATCTTCAAGATTGTTCTACATGAACTTATTTATTTATATAACTATTCAAAATATACTTTTAGTATCCATTTGATATAGTTTAAAGTTTTTATAGAAAGCCTAAGCTAACAAAATTATTATTGCTTTAAGCTTTCTTGTGAATGCAGAAATTTCTTCAAGGTTGTTCTATATATACCTTCAATTTAATAATAACCTTTTATAACTAATCTTGTTTTTTGCTTAATTATATTTTTATTTTTAGTTAGTTTACTTTTAAAGAACCAAATTATACTTTTATCTAATGGATTTAAGGCTAACTTTTACACATAATTACTTTTAAATTGATTTAATTTTTCTTCATCATTATTACCAAAAATTCATTAATTAAGTCATCTTTTAATTTGAAATTTGTTACAAAGGTAGAATAATTATGATAAGATCTAGCTCTAACACCATCCATAATTTTACTTACCAATTCATCTTTAGGATAATCCTTATTAAATTTTAGGGTTTTAGAAATTAAATTTTCTTCAACTATTTCCTTTACCTTATTTACTTCGCTTGAGTCTTTTAAACTCACTTTTTCAAATTCTATTTATTCATCATCTATGTTTACACTATTTAGTTTGGTTTTTAAATTGATTCATCAAAGTTTATATGTATGGATTCTTTTATTTGTTAATAATTTTGTTATAAATTCTATAAGTTCTATCACTAAAAATGTATCTTAAAAAGATTCTATCATCTAATTTTAGATCAAAATTTATTAATTCTTACTTCCCATTATCTAAAATATAACATTTATAATTCCATACATGTAAATGAGCAAAATTTAACTTCTTATCAAATACTAGTTCATACGATAATTTATTTAATTTAGTCCTAAAAAGTATACAATTTGAAAGATAGCAAACTGTAAGCATAGCTTCAGCCTAAAAAAATTTAGGTGTATCATACTCATTCAATATACTTTTAATTAAATTAATAAGATTCTATTTTTTCTCTTTATGATACCATTTTGTTATAGAGTTCTAAGTGCCAAAAATATGTGAGAAATTTTATTATTATTCAATACTTAATAAATTGCTTATTTCTAAATTTTTCTCTATTATCACTTCTAATGACAATTAAGATGTAACCAAACTCATTTTGTAATGTGATATCAATATTTAAAAATGTTTACATGATTCACTCAATTTTTTTTAATATGACATATGTATACTTAGAATAATAATCTACTATTACTAATCTATATTTTTATCACCTAAGCTCATGTGATGTACCTATCCAAATAAGGTCATGTGTAAAAGCTCTAAAATCTATTTAGAAGTTACATCTTTCTTAGTTTTAAAACTTAATTTTGTTACTTTACCTAAATTACATTGTTCAAAAACAAAATAATCTATAAAGGTCAATTCAAGAAAGCCTTATTCTAAGTTATATATAATCTTTTTTCTTAATATATGTGTATTAGCATGACAAAATCTCCTTTGCTATAAGTTTGAGTTACCAGCATGTGATTCAAGATGTTTTAATTGAGAATTGTTTATAATTTTTAAGTCAAGTGAATAGGTATTATTTTTTCTAGGTGTAATAATTACTAAATCTTTATTTTTTTCTAATTTTAAATGTAATGGTATTAAATAAAATACTAAAACCATTATAACAAAATTGATGTATACTAAATAAATTATATTTAAGTCTTAAATAAATAAAACTTTAGCAATTGAAAATATAGAGTTTTTAATGGTACCTATTCCTTTGATAAAATTCTTTGAATTATAAATAAGCATAACGTTTCTTTCATTTTAAGCCATTACTTGGGTGAATAGCTTGATATTTCTTATCATGTATCATAAACACCAATTATCCAAGAACCACATGTCTTTCATGGCCTTGAAAAGAAGACATTCCTATACTCATAATTATTTGATAGATTTAAGAACCCAAGCCATTTTGGGTCCAACATATTTAAGAGTATTTGAACTATCATTGACCTTCACTACCCATGCATCAGTAGAAAATTTTGAATGAATATTATTTCTCATCCTATATGCATGTAAAGTGTGATCAGCAAGCATGCAATAATGGCATGTATGTTTATTATTATATCTATGTAAGATGTTAAAATTGCCATTAAACTTATGCATATGAAAATTATTTGTAACAAAGATTTCTTTACTAATTGTTTTTCCCTTTTGAAAGTGAGCATGTAGTAAAGATTTAAAATTATTGAATTTTTTAACTAATGATGGATGCCCTAACTTTTTGTATTAAATTGTCATTAGTCTCTTTCATATTCTCTAAATAAGTGTTGACCTTATTTTTAATTGATTATTAAAAAAACTTAATATTAATAATATTTTATTTTTATTTCTTATATTTTTTTATTTATTTAAATAATTTTTATTTGAGTAATTTACTATCTCCTCACTTAAAGATGAACTCTCTTCTTCTTCTTCTTCTTCTCTAGTTAATATGAAAAAGAACTCTTTATTGTTTTCTTTTTCACCTATACATGTTACTTTTGACTCTCTCTAAGTTTCTTTCATTATTTTCCTCTTATTATTCTTCTTCTTCTTACTTTTTTTCTTCTCTTTCTTTTTTTTTTCAATTCTTTTTCAATTCTTCTCTGTTCTTCTTAATCTTCTCTTGGACCTTTGATTTCTATATTTTTCTACAACCCAAAGAACTTTAAACAAACGTTTAGAAATTAAAGTGATACCATCATCATTAGTGGGGTCCTCTACTAAAGTGCCTTCCTCTATCTTATATGCTATTGTTAGTTCCTTTCTCTTTATTTTATTCTTCTCAATTAATTCTTCTTCCACTTTTTTTCTCTCTATTTCTAGCTCATTTATCATGAGCTCACTCAACAAGTCATCTAATATCATAATGGAAATGTTTTTTGTTGTCTTTATTATGATGGTCAATAAATTATACTCTTTTGATAATATTCTAAGTATCTTCTTTACTTATTAATTCATAAAAATTAGATTTTTCAAACTAACAAGTTTTTTAGTAATATTGGTAAATATTATAAATATAATTTTAATGGCCTTATTTGAAAGTATCTTAAATAACTCAAACATACATCATGTTTATTTTATTTGTCTTAACTAAGAAGTATTTTTATATGTTGCCTCTACTTTATGACAAATGTTATAAGAAATTTCTAAAATTATAATTCTGCTAAATTTGATAGCATTCAAAGCACAACATAAAAAATTATGGCCTTATTATTTAATTATATTTTATATTTTTCAATTTCATCTATCACATGAAAAGGTTTAGTACCAAAACTCCTTATGTGTTTTTGTCAATAAAAAAATCAAATAGAGCTTGAATTAATTTTCACATTTTTCTAATAATAAATTTCAATTTACTAGCCATCCCACTCTTTTAATAGAGATAATAACTATCACAAAAGAGTGGTGGCCTATTGAAAGATGCACATACTCTAATCTTGTTGAAATATCAATTTAAGCCATAGATCTATCAAAGATTTCTTCTCACTAGAAAAGGAACCTGCTCTAACACTAATTGAAATATAATTTAATAATAGAAGTAAATTTTTAGAAATAAAACTTTTGATTTCTTAGAAAATATTTTAAAAAATGTTCTAAAGTAATTTTAATAAACTTGGCAATTCTTTAAAAGAAATTTTATCCAAATTTTACTTTTATCTTAAAAAAAGGTTAAATTACTTTTAAAAATATTTTTTATGAAAATTATGAAATAAAAAATCAATAAAAGTTAAAAATATATACCTATAACTTTTAAATGATTGAGCTTAAAATTAAGCCTATGTCCAACTCTAGTAAAAACCAAAAACAAAGAAAAATAATTAATGTAAGCTTTTTGTTAAAAGATGGGTAGGTTAAATCAACACAATAAGAAAACAAAAATAAAGATAAACTATAATAGCCTTATAATAAAATAAGATTGGCTAAAAGAGGAATGGAATGTGTTGATAAAAATCTATATAAACTAATTCCTTTGCTTGATAAAATGCTCAAAAAGCCAAATATTTTAATTTAATTCATTAAAAAAATAAAAAAAATGAGAGCTAAGGTAATTTGAAGAAGAGAAAAAAATTTAGAGTTTGAGAAAGAAGGACACAGTATACGGAAGTGATGATTAGCACTAGCTACTGATGACTTCAATGTGGTGACTTGACTAAAAGTACCTACAAAATTGGTAATTTTCATCAATCAATTTTGTTTAAAAATTTTCTTATTTATAAACATTTTATAATATTAAAAGTACCTACAAAATTGACTAATTAGCTATTATTAAGCTATAAATATTTTCTAATTAAAAATTAATATTATTTAAATGAAAATTATAATGACTTTGTAAATAATAACTAAAATAGCTATTACATAAGAGTCACATGATTGAAAGCATTCTAGACCATTAAATTATGAAAATTCTACTATTAGATGGCTCAAATTAAAATAGTATTTTTTAAAAATTAGGATTTCATCTAGACTATTAGAAAGAAATGAATCATGAACTAACAACTTGATTTAATTTTACACAAAGATTAAATACTAACCATGTGATTATGAAATTAAGTGATAATACAGCTATGAACTTAGCAGTTAAAAAGGGAGGATTAGATGATGACTATTTGATCATGAAATTGTATGATTGGATGACTTACATCACTCCCATAATTTGAAAGTTAGCTATGCATAAAAAGATTTAAATTTTAGTCCCACATGGTTTACTTGCTCTTCTTTTTTCACCTTATAAGACATCTCTTATGCTTTAGATGTAGCCTAGTTTTGACATCAACTGCCCCTACTTTATTCAAGATTTAGTCACCTACACTATAAGCAACTTGGTTAATTAGTTTATAGATGTGGGGAGTAATGTCTCTATCCAATATGATCCAAGATTGGGAGTGATGCCTTAACTTGATTTCCATAGTGAATGATTTCATGTGTAATGCCCTAGCTCAAAAATTTGGTATGTAAGTTTAAGATAGTTAACTTAAGTAGAATTAGATTTTATTTCTTTTATTTAATTAATTATTATTGGAACAAAAATTTTGAAAGATAAAAAAAATGATTCTTAAAATGATTAAGGATGATGATCAAAGATATTAAAAATTTAAATATTTTTTAAAATGATTAATTTAAATTTAAATTTACTTTTTGGTCCTTACATAAATGGTTTTAATAAGCTTTAACATTCTAATAAAAAGTAAAATTAAAATATTTTAAACTAAATTCAAAATATATCTCTTTATAATTTATCACTCTAACCAAAATGATATTCATAAGATTTAATATGAACTCTTTTTCTTTTTTAATTTCTCTCATGAATAATCACATTAGCTATCTAATAATTTACTCAACTAAATGCATTAAACATATTTAAAATTTTTTATCATCAAATAAAGTATTATAGTTAGGGATGAATAACATAATATTTAAGTCCTATAGGGTGTTTTATGTGATTAACAAAGCTCAAGTTATGACTATCAAATCATTGTATAGGATTTTAGATTGGCAGAATGCCATTATAATATATTGTGAGAGGCTATGGATGTGCCAAAGCACTTTTTAAGACATTTAACCCTTATGATTGAGTAGAGCTTAGGTTGTGCATTATCAAGTTCAAGTGATGAGATTAAATTTCTTTACTTGTACTAAATATCTCTAGGTCTTAGAGGGAGAGCCAAATTATTAATGAGTCACTAAGCATTTTATAGGCTTGATTATGATTTTGTTAGGACTTGTTAAGACTTAATGGATATATAAGAGCTAATAATATGGATTTATATATTGAATCAATTTTTTAGGCTATCTTGTTCATCTAATTTCTCTAATATGTTGATAATTATACTCTACTATTATACCATTACATGTACATTTTGTTAGTAGGATATGAATTTTTTGACTAAACTTGGCGTACTCTAATTATTTTTTGGTATAGAAAGTTAGTTATTGATACAACATAGAGTAGGGATTAGAGTTAACATCCTAGAAGATCCTTCATTAAATAATGGTTTGGCATGTCTTAGTCATAATTTTTCATTTTCAACATTAAAATGTATTAATTGGGCTTGAATTGTATGTATTGTTAGATTGATTATATTAGACATTATTTAGATATGGTTATATAGTTATTTAAGATTATTATATTATGTGAATATAATTATTTATAGGTATAGATTGCCTTGGTACCATATCCATGTTAGTGTATTGGGCAGGTTATCTAACCTGAGATGGACCAATTCTTAGCTCAACTAAGATCCAAATTGAACAAGAATATGATTCATTTTGGGTAGTATATTGTGAAATTCATGATCAAATTATATGATGTGACTCCTAGTTTGAATTTTAAGCTAAGTGAGTGAAAGGTGATTAGTTGAATACATTAATCTGTGCATAGGTTTGATTACATACCAAGGAAAAAAACTAACTGCAAAAATAAGGTGTGATAGATATGTAGACATGTTGTTCCTTCTTTTGAAGATCTTAATGCCCAAATACTTGAATGGTAAAGTTTCTTTAAGAAAACTACTTAACGTCTTAATTGAATTACATTTCTACTTCAGTAAGACATTATAAACACTCATTTGATAGTTCTTGCTTTGACTTGAACCTTGTTGACACATAAACAAAGATTTTATAAGATTTCTAAGTGAGAACTTTCTTATTTAAGTGAATATTACTATATCATCTATAAAATACAAGTGATTAATAGATAGGGAGCCTCTTAATGTAGAGAAATTGTTAATTTTTTCTTATGAGTACTATATCTAGATTCCATGGCTTAAAGCACTTACTACCATAATTAAAAGAGCAAGGGAAAGGTGGTCACCTCTCTTTATCAACATAGAAAACCTGCTAATTTGAAGATAATTTTTTTTCCTTATAATATGAAGTTCTTAGGGAACCAAAACACATCCACAACCTAAAAAGGAAATCCTAATTGAGCTTGTCAAAAGCTATTTGCATATCCAATTTTATAATGAAATTGTAACCTCTATTATTATGACTGATACAATTGAACAATTCTTGCACCATGATAGTGTTGTCAAATATATTTTTTCATTAACAAAAGTTATCGATTTAAGGGAAATTATTTCCTAAAAAATTGTGGTGAGCTTGTTGGCAAAAATGTTAGTAAAAGTCTTTCTTACAAAATTACACAAGTTTATGGACCTAAAATCCTTAAAAGTGTGAGCTAAATCTTATTTAAGGATTGGAACTATCCAAGTTCTTATAATAGACTAAATAATTGAGCCCCCAACCCTACTCCCCTCCCCCCAAGAAATCCTGAGTGTCATCCAACAAATCCTAAGCAATGATGTTCTAGCATTGCCTATAGAATTGATATGTACATTTATATGAACTTGATAAGCCATCATAATTAAATCGTTTCATTGCTCCCACAATTTTCACCATGGCAACCTTTTGAAAGAGAGAATTGTTTTTATTCAAATCTATAAGATAGGGAATGTTTTGAATTAGAGTTTGAAGGGCCTCCTCATTGTTGGTCTCATTAGGGTCAAATAGAAGATATTGATAGTATTGAACAACCTTGGAACTTATCTAATCTTTATCTTCCATCTAGTTGCTTTCACTATTTTGTATGTTTTTAAGTGATAGCTTATCTCTTTTAGCCATAACTTAAGAATGAAAAAATTTGGTGTTTGACTCACCTTATCTTATGCACTTCACTCCTTTGTGTTTCCAATACTAGTCTTATTATTCCTAACATTTAATTACATTTACTTACTCTTTTGACCACTTCATTTTGTTATCTTCAAAATAAAATTTGTTATATTGCTTTTTCATTGATCTAACATCCTATTTTGCTGCTTTGTGATTGTCAAGGGAATTACCAAAAATTTCTTTACTCCATTGATTTAGACACAATTACAATCTTCTTAATTTAGCTCCAAATCTAAACATGCTTAATGTAGTTATAGGAAGCTTCAAATCCTCTTTGATAGTGTCTCTAAAGATTTTGTGTCAAAACCACATGTGCATACACCTAAACTGACATGGCTTACTTTGTTAAGAATTATGTACATTAAGTAGAATTGACACATGATCTTATGTCAACTTGTTGAGGTTACATTATAAAATTAGGAAATAAAAGTAATCAAATTTTCTTACATAACAATCAATCTAAATGCTTCCAAATAAGAGCTTTATTGCTTTTACCATGTTATGTAAAGGAACTTCCTATAACTTGTGGTTGAATTAGAGATGAATTCTCAATGAATAATTGAAAGTCTTCTATTGCTTTAATGTCTTAAGTAGCTGGACCCATGTAATCTAAGATCTTCTTTAATATATTGCAACAAACCCAAGCTCATGTCTCTTCCCAACAATGTTTTGTTAACTTTCTTTAGTGATTGAAGATCATATTGTTGATGAGATTTATCATGTGATACTTTGGAATCAGACATTGAGACCTCCTGTTTACTTTTTCTTTGAGATTTTCTTAATATGCTAAAATCATTCATAATATGATTGAAGTGAATGTTTGGTTTTATGTCTTATATTAGAGCCTTAATTGATATCTTTATACTCTCATCTATTTCTACCTATCATATTAATGTTTTCCACTAATTTTGAGAGGGAGGTGGGAATTGGATTTGGGGTTCAATTACTTTGTGTGTAGAATCTCCTTGTTTTGTTGATTTATCTGAATGTAGAGGATTTTACTTATTTGATGTTATTTGAACTTTCTACCTTTCAACGATTTGTTGTTGATTTGATATCATTTTATATGCATGCAATGCAAAATTCCATGGCCCTATTTGCAATAGCTTCAATAGTACCTAAGAAGGTTATCATGATTTTCAACTAAAAGCTATTATTTCTTCCTCCTTTATTTCAAATCTTTATTTTTTTTGGGTAAATGTTTTGCCAAATCAACCTCTATGCAAACCCTTACAACATTAGGCTAGGTTAAGTTGATCGACATAGTGTTTGCTTTGAGAGTTCCAATTATTGAAGTTAGAGAGTAATAACCTACTTTGTTAAAGAAATAGATTAAAAGAAGCTCCATTGAAAAAAAACTAGCAATAGAGAGGGTTTAGAGTTTAGATGAAAGTCAAGGTGTCATTTGAGCACTCTCATTTGGAATTATGCAATATTCCAAGCTTTGTGAAGCTAGTAGCATACATAGTAGTCCTTTTTAATGAATCTAAAATGATGGTTGTTTAGAAACTCCACTATAAACAATCTTAAAAAATTGATTTTGTTAAAGGTAGCACAAATTGTCTCCATATTTGGCTATTTATGCTAGAATTTCCCAATTAGTGTGAACATGAAAGGGGTTACCATTTTTTAAATCTTATCTTCTTCAAAGGCCACCTTAGTTCTTCTTTAAAAAAGGAAGGCAAAATGATACAAACTAGTAATTGGTTTGCAAACTCACCTAAAATGTAACAGTCCTAGTTTTCTCTTATTTGTATTTTTATATTTTTTATAGAAAGAGCTCTGTGAGACGAATCCAACGATGTTTAATTTGTAATTTTCTGAGCTCTAATGAATAAATTATGAATTTTTGAAGATTTGGGATAAATTTGTAACGTAGAGGATAGATCTGTAAATTTTAAATGTCGGCTTAGTTCAAATCCGATTGGCGGAGGATATATTTGCAAATAGAAAATTTAGAGGGGGTTTTCTGCAAAAAAAAATGCGGTTCACGATCCTTCCATTTAGTCGGTTTCGGCCGCGGCTATAAAAGCCGATTCTGCGCTTTTGAACCGCAGTTCTGCGCACACGGCGGCGAAGCACGATGGCGAGGCACGGCGGCGACGAACTTCCGTGATTTTTGGCAAGCGACGACAACGGTCAACGAAGGTTAGAATTTTATTTGCGTTGTCACTTTTATAAGCTTTTTGGTGAGCGGCGGTCAGTTGGCCTGCGAGAGACGCAAGAAATTCCTAGGTTCGTCGGCGAAATATTTCGGTTTCGCCAGACACGAGAGAGAGAGAGAGAGAGGGGGGGCGGCGTGAACCGGTCCAGGCTTTGGACCGGGTTACGCTGCTGAACCGGATGCCAAGCGCGCGCAGTCCAGTGCCGAGCACGCGCGGTCCAGCGCCGAGCGGGCGGTCCAGCGACGGCGTAAGAATTTGGGAATTTAGAAAGCTGTTTGGAAAAGCTTTTAGAAAGTTTTTCTGCGCGGGCGGTTCAGCGACGGGCGCGGGCGGTCCAGCGCAGACCGTGGCCGGTCTAGCGTCTTTTGGGATTTATTTTGGGGTGTGTTTGGGAAAGCTTTTAGAAAACTGTTTTTATGACTTAAAACCTTTTTATTTATTTTAATTATTTTGTACGTGTGACCTTGTAGGGACTCCAGAAATTGAGAATAGAGGTCCTGCAATAATAGATCCAGGTAGATAAATTCGTAACCTGTGATATAGCACAATAGTATTTATTTATATTTCGATACATGGTTTCTTATGGGCTGCATTACAGTTTTTCTTTACATGACTTTTATCTCATGGCTTGATATATGTTTTATGGTGTTATTTTCTAATTGAACTGAAAGCATAAAAGATGACAAAAAGGAAATTGAAACAAAAAGCATAATATGAGATAAAATATAATTGGTTGGACATATTGATATGGTTTTGGCATATTTATCACATGTGTGACATGGTTGGAAAATAAAAATAAAAATTGGATTCCTGGAGACATTATCCTCACCACTAGGCCTAGCGGATGAGATCGCAGGGTATCGATCTTCGGATCAGATATCTGCCTAGTGTGTATGTGTACCATGACCTCCGTATATATTGATGACACCAGGCCTAGCAGATGTGATCGCAGGGTATCAGTACTATACCTGCCTGGTGGCACTAGGCCTAGCGGATGAGATCGCAGGGTATCGGTCTTCGGATCAGATATCTGCCTAGTGTTATGTACTGGATGGATGCCGGCTGGAGGGTCATTTGATATGATGATTGGATCCAGAGGATAATGATTCAAAGGGAATCAGGCCCAGTATGTATATAACATATAAAATAATGGAAATGGAAATTTGGTATACATGTTTATCTGGTTTACTTTTGATACTGCATGACATTTGATATGAAGGTATTCATATGGTTTATTTTTCACCGCTTATGAGATGGATTTTGTTTTATCATGTTTCACGGCTTGTCTTTTATATCTGGAGATTTATTTTACTTGGTTACATAACGGATTTATCTGCTGAGATATATATGTCTCATTAGTGCTTCATCACAGGTCATGTATCCACTACACCGAGAGCTGGGGATTATAATGGTACAGGAGAGGACTATACTCCTGACATGTGAGAGGGGATAGATTTTTGGTGGGAGTGGATTTGGTTTCATTTTGGTACTTTTTGGTACTTCAGTTTTGTGGTTTATTGTATATATATATAGTTTAATATACACATGTTTTTATTTCAGCTCCATGGTTTGGATTTGGTTAAAATGTTTTAAAAATATATGGGATTGGTTAGAGGGTTAGAATTGTCTCACCGTCGGGTCCCCACCTAGGCATGGTTTGTCCTCACTCGAGATTATTTCTTATGCAGCATCCTTAATTTACTGTAGTTGGTAAGGTGGGGTGCCTGACATAAAAACTCAGAAAAGGACCTATTGAGGGAGGTAAGACCCCTAAAACTTGACGTCATTAGATGGTGATTCTATAAGCTATGAGGCCTAGGAAAATAATAGAAAACCATAAATAGAAGGAGAATGAGCTTACTTGACTTGGTACAATGAGTGAAAAAATTTGTCTTGCATGTCATCATTGGCCTTTTTTTGCCTTCCACTTCCACTTAGGAATAAGCCAGCTTAATAGAGTAAGAACTAGAAATCTTCAAAGACAATGTCTCATTATGACTAGTGTACTTCAGTCACTAAGAGTATCATACAATTATGAAAATTCGCATTGTTCTATATGGTAAATGTGTTACACACTTTGCTCAAGTTTTTAGATCATTGTACTAGATGATAACCTAAATCATAACAACAACAAATTATTGAGAATCGTTCCTCGCCAATGACATTGGAATGTTTAACAAGTGTTCCTTATTTACCAAATGTCCTCCTTACAAAATGCTAATGAAAACTTCTATGCTCTTGGTTCTCTATTCCCATAATTGCTTATTTCCCAAATCACTATAATTCAATAATTTCTCTAAACTTGTTGCACCAATTTACATTTTGATTGCCACATGTTTATAAGTTGGAAAAAATGTTCTTAAGGTCAAGTAGGGCATTGTTATTGCAATCTCCTACATGAGACTTGATGAGTGCATGTAGTCATAAGGAATGTTAGAAACAAAAACTCTATTTTTGATTCTCTTTATATATGTTCCACTCTATAAAAGTATGTTCAGCCTATTTCTTAACTATAAAAGATATGTACAAGCTCGTCAGGGGATTATCATTGTACAATAATTTATTTTTCAAAGTATTAAGATCCAAGATTTTTCTACATGAGCAATTGCATATGACAAAAGGATAGTATGACTATGTTATAATTAAATTGTTAAGGCTTGATAAGAAGGTCGTACACATGCGATAAGATTATTACTGTTGTACAATAATATTATAATAGTTTTGTCTTAAATCGTTTTATTTATCTATGAGGAATGAATCATAGTATAATATATTTCTTCATAATGTATAATGTGAAAG
This sequence comes from Vanilla planifolia, assembly GCA_023846275.1. Lineage (NCBI taxonomy): Eukaryota > Viridiplantae > Streptophyta > Magnoliopsida > Asparagales > Orchidaceae > Vanilla > Vanilla planifolia. The sequence continues at coordinate 24,019,179 of CM043874.1, read as the reverse complement.
TTATACAAATATGCATAATTGATAAAACACTCCTACATGAACAATATCAAGTATGACTAGGTAATAATTGGTCATACTTAAAAGAAAGAGTTCCATTAGTATGATGAAGGACATTATACATTTTTAATTCAATTACAAATTAGGTATTACTAAGAGAAAATAACAATTATACACATTTCAAATTGAAACTTGTATTAGTATGATACTTGTATTAACTCAACTCCCGACTTATAAACAGAAATTGCACAAGCTCGATACCCTATTTGGAATAAGTTCACACTGATACCACTTTAATGGTATATGTTCCTTGCTCCATATAATCATTGATACTTTTGTTAACTACTTTTGTACATTCACTAAAACACATCCAACCATTAGTAACTAAAAGCTTGTTTTGAAATTATCAACCTCATAGGTACAAAATACTAAACATTTTATGCTCAATGATTAAGTATATCAAACAAGATCATGTACATATGAAGGATGATATTTTATTGTATGAAAAAACATATCAATTTGGACCCAATGGGTTAAAAAATGCAAGCAAATCATATTATTTAATCAGCAATATTATATGATATGATGCATTCTTAACAATATAAGTCTAAGGGCCATAAGTGTCATTGTAATTTCTGATGAATCTTAATAAGCTAGCAAATTAGTAAAAGTGTTTGTACTATACAATGAGCCAAATTAGACTATATGAAGTAACTTGTACTATATTATTTTTATTTAATTAATTATATTTTAATTTAATCTAATTTTTGTTGGTAAGTAATAATTATAGTAGAAATCCAAAAAAATAGCTTCTATGGATCCATCATTATGGGGCTATTGGACAATAAGCATGTTCTATTGTGATTCTCATAGAAATTAAACTACATTAGATAGTGGATTAATAGAATTTAGAAAACCATAAATTTTCATACAAGGGTCATGATGCCATGACTTTTGGGCTAGTATCGAACCATTACAAGCTTTTGTGTCAATTTCATTCATGCACCTTCTAATTCACCTATTCAACAAGTAGGCCATATTCTCAATTGTGTCTATAGTTAGCAACCCATTAAAAGTAGATGATACAAAAATCAATTTAACTAGTTGTCATGTGACTGAAGTTTGTGTTGAAGTCATTCTTTCTAAAGTGCTCCCTTCAAGGATTAGAACTTTTAAAAAGATAGGGAGCAACAATGGATTCCAGCAAAAAATTTAATATAAAAGCCTTTAAAACTACTATCTAAGGTATTGTAAACAAAGGACTTAATACTCTAATACAAAAAAGCAAAAATCTCTATCCCTTAAATATAAGAAATGGAGAAGTTAAGACTACTTTAGCAAGTTAGCTGGTAAACAATATAAGCAACTGCTTCACCCAAAAGTCAATGGTAACACCCAGAAGATAGACAAGTGTTTTGATTCTATAGTGAATATAATTTTTTATTTCTTACTACATAAAACTAGAAATTTTCCTAAAAATTAGTATATTCCATTTACATTTTTTCTATCTATTCTACTTCCAACAAAATCTATATCTAAGAATACTATTAATTAAAAATTTAGATCTTCTTTTGGATACTAAAATATATGTTTTATAATTATCAGATGAGATTCTTTGGGACAAGTTTTAAACTGAGCACATACACAAATATTATAGACTATATCTAGTTTACTTCCTATAAGATATAAAATTGAATCAATTAGACCTCTATATATTTCACTATCTAATTATTTTATTTTTTTTATCTTTATCTAAATGTGTGATTGTAATCATGGGCATGTTTCTAGTTTAACATTCATGAAATTATATTTCTTTAATAATTTTAAAATATATTTAGTTTGTGATATAAAAATATTATTTATAGTTTATTTAATTAGAAGATCTAAAAAATTTTAACTCACTCATTAAAAACATTTCAAATTTAAAAATTTAAAAAAATTAATGCATAACTCTTTATTGCTAACTCTAAACACTATGTCATCTATGTAGTTGACATATAAATTGATCTTCTCTTTTATTTTTAACAAATAATATGTTATCTATTTTTTCTTTTATAAACCTATTTAAAGCTAAAAAATTATATAGTCTATCACATCATGCTCTAGATGCTTACTTAATTCTATATAAAATTTTATTTAATTTATATACATATCTTAGAGATTGTTCTATATGAATACCTTTATTTACATAATCATCTAAAAAATATATTTTTAACATCTATTGTAGATAGTTTGAAGTTCTTGTAGCAAGCATAAGTTAATAAAATTCTTATTATCTCAAGCTTTGTTATAGATGTAAAGGTTTCTTAAATATCTAGACCTTTAATTTGATTATAACATTTTATAAAAAATCTTATTTTATTATTAGTTATAATTCCTTTTTTATCTAATTTCTTTTAAAATACCTATTTTATTCTAAGCATATTTTTATCCAATTGCCTAAAGTTTTTAACTCCTACACGTATATCTTTAAAATTGATTTAATTCTTCATTCATGACTATTATCCAAAATTTATTATTTAAGGTATCTTTTATTAAGATTAATTTAAAATTTGATAAAAATACTAAATGATTATGGTAAGATCTAGTTCTAACATCGTCCATAATTTCACTTACTATTTGATCTTTAGGATGATCTTTATCAAATTTTAATGTTTTGATAATTATATTTTCTTCAACTACTTCTTTTTCTTTATTTCTTTTACTTATGTCTTTTAAACTTAATTTTTTAAATCTGGTTTGCTTATTATTTATCATTACACTATTTTGGTTGATTAGAATTAATTTATCAAAGTTTATATGTATAGATTTTTCTACTTAATTAGTTTTGTTGTAAACTATATAGGCACTACCACTAAATGAGTATACTAAGAAGATTTTCTCATCCAATTTTTGATCAAATTTTCCTTTTTTCTTTATTTAAAATATAACATTTATAACCACATATATATAAATGAGTAATATTTAATTTCTTATAAATATTAGTTAATATGATGACTTGTTTAATTTGGGTCTAAAACATATCTTATTTGAAACATAATAAGTTGTAAGAAAAGCTTCTGGCCAAAAGAATTTAGGTGTGTCATACTTATTCAACATAATTTTAATTAAATCTAATATGGTTCTATTTTTTCTCTCAATTATACCATTTTATTATAGAGTTTTAAGTGGCAAAGATGTGTGAGAAATTTTGTTATTATTATAATACTTAATGAGTTCCTTCTTTTTTAAAATTTCTTTCATTGTTACTTCTAATAGAAATTAAATATGACCTAACTCATTTTGTAATTTGGTTATTAATATTTGAGATTGTTTACATGATTCACTCTTTTTTCTTAATAAAATGACCAATGTATACTTGAAATAAGTATCTACGATAACTAATCCATATTTTATATCTCCTAAGCTCATGGGATGTTTAAGTCCAAACAAGTTTATATGTAAAAGTTTCAAAATCTTTTTAGAGGTTACATCTTTCTTAGTTTTAAAGCTTGCTTTTATTACTATGCCTAAACTACATGATCTACAAATAAAATCGTCTACAAAGGTCAATTCAAGTAAGCCTCTTACTAAGCTATATTTAATTATTTTTCTTAATGTATGTGTGCTAGTATGATAAAATCTCTTATATTATAATTTTGATTTATTATTATATAATGAAAAATATTTTATTTGAGAATTATTTATGATTTTTAAATCAAGTAAATAGGTATTGTTTTTTCTAGGTCTAATAATTATTATATCTTTATTCTTGCTTGTTTTACATAGAATAATATCAAATAAAATATCAAAATTATTATCTTAAAATTGACTAATAGTAAATAAATTATATTTGAATTCTTAAATAAATAAAACTTTAGTAATTAAAAATATAGAATTTCTAATAGTACTAATTTCTTTGAATTATCACCATTCACAACTTTTTCTCCATAATTGGCGTTTAATTAAGTGAATAGCTTGATATTTCTCATCGCGTGTCTTGAACAACTATTATCCAAGAAACACATATCTTCCTTAGCCTTAGAAACAAGACAATACCACACTTATAAATTAATTATTAGATTTAAGAACCTAAATTATTTTGGGTCTAACACATTTAAAAATAGCTATATTATTATTGGTCTATATTAATCATGAATAAGTCAAAAATTTTGAATAAATATTATTTGTAATCCTACATGTATATGAAGTGTGTGTGACAAACATGCAATAATGGCATGTAAATCAAATATAACCATATAACATGTTAACATGGCCATTAAGTATATGATATGAATTCTATTTGTTTTCCTTTTGAAAGCGAGCTTGTCGTGTGCAAAGATTTAAAATTATTGAATTCCTTAACTAAGGATGCATGCTCATAAATTTTTTATACTAATTTATCATTGGCATTTTCATATTGTCTAAATCATCATTGAACTTATTTTTAATTTAATCACAAAGAATTACATATTCATAATGTTTCACTTTTAATTTCTTATATCTTTTACTCAAAGTTTCATATTTTTTTACAAACATAAAGTAATTTTTAGCTAATTTTTTAATTGAATAATTTACCACTTCCTCACTCAAGCATGTACTCTCTTTTTCTTCTTCTTCTTCTCTAGGCATCATGTAAAAGAACACTTCATTATTGGCTTTCTCTTTACTTGTACATGTTTATTTTGAATTACTTCAAGCTACTTTCAATGCTTTCTTCTTTTTCTTCTTACTTTTCTTTATCTCTTTTTTTTTCTTTTTCAACTCTTTCTTATATGATAGGACATGTTGGTCTAATATGCCCTAGTTTTACACATTTGTGATAAATAATTTTCTCTTTCTTTCTTGCTCTTCTCTGAGACTTTTGATTTCTATATTTCTTGTAACACTAAGAACTTTTGATAAACCTTTAGAAATTAAAGCAATATCATCATCATCAGTTGAATCCTCTTCTAAAGTGCCTTTATTTATCTTCAATTCTATTATTTGTTCCTCTTTCTTTGTTTTGTTCCTCTTAATTAATTCTTTTTCTTTTTTCACTCCATTTCTAAGTCATTAGTCATAAGCTCATCCATCAAGTCTAATATCATTGTGAAAATATTTTTAACCGACTTAATGGTGCTGGTCAATGGATCATACTCTTTTGGTAAGATTTTGAGCATCTTTTTCACCTATTCATGCATAAAAGTTAACTTTTTAAAACTAATAAGTGTGTTAATAATATTAATAAATATTGTAAACATTCCTTTAAATTTAAAAGCATCTTAAATAACTTATAGTCATACATCATCATATTTATTTTATTTTCTTTAACTAAAGAGATACCTTCATATGTTACCTTTAATTCTTATAAAATTTCATAAGCTACTTTTAAATTCATAATTCTATTAAATTCGATAGCATTCAAAGTATAATATAAAATATTTATGACCTTATCATTTAATTGTAGTTTACGTTTTTCACATTCATCTATTTCATAAAAAGATTTAAGTACAAAAGTATCTTATATATTTTTATTAATAAAAAATCAAATAGAGTTAACATTAATTCGTAATTTTTCTATCAATGAATTTTAAATGACTAGCTATCAAAGTCTTCTAGTAATGATAATAATTATTATAAAAGAGTGGTTGCCTATTGGAAGACACACCTTCATCTAATCTAGCTAAAGCATCAATTTGAGTCATAAATCTCTAAAAATATTTCTTTTCATTAAACGAAAACTCACTCTAATACCAATTGAAATATATTAAGTATAAGAGCGAGCTCAATTTCCAAGAATAAAAAGTTTAATTTCTTAAAAAATATTTTAAAAAATAGTTTAAAAGTAATTTTGAAAGGCTTGAATAAATCTCTAAAAGATTTAATATAATTTTAATTTTATTTTAAAATATATTAATTTTTATTTAATAATAATTTTTTTATAAAATTATCAAATAGAAAGATATAAAAGTTTAAAAATATACTCAAATTATATTTAGGTATATCAATTTAAAATCAAGCTTACATTTACTCCTGAAAAAACCAAGTATAAAAAGAAATTATATAAGTTTTTTGTCAAAAGGTAATTAGGTTAAACCCTCATAATGATGAAACAAACAACAGGATATAATGGTCTTATAACAAAATAAAATTAGCCAAAAGAAGAAAGAAAAATAATGATAAAAATTTGTACAAACTAATTCAAATGCTTGGTGAAATGCTCAATAATATACAATTATTTTAATTTAATTAATTAAAAAATAAGAAAATAAGACCTTAACTGATTTGAGAAAAAAAGAGAAATTCAGAGTTCAATGAAGGACATAGTGTAAGGAGGTGACGACGAGCATTGGCTGGTAATGGTTTCAAGGTTGTGACTTGAAAATTGTTAAAAATTTTCCTATTTATAAACATTTTCTAATGATTAGAATCATTTACCAAATAACAAAATTAGTCATTACTAGTTGACAAAAAATTTTAATTAAAAAAATTAATAATATTAAAATAAAAAGTCTAACAACTCAAAATTAATGACTCAAATAATTGTTGCATAAGAGCTTAATGATTGCAGCGATCCTAGACCATTAGATCATGAAAATTGTACAATTAAATTATTAGGATTAAATTGGTGTTGTTTTAAAATTTTGAATTGATCTAGGTCGTTAGATCTAAATCCTGATCAGATGATAGGATTTAGCTTTTCACACGAATGAAGTGAAAATCGTGCAATCTCAAAAATGCGTGGTCGAATGACTGATGGAATTCGTGATTAAAAAAAAGCAAATGAGAGAGTGACCGTTAGATTACAAAATTGAGAGATAGGAGGGTTCACGTGACTCTCAATATTCTGAAGTCAACTGCATAGTAAAAGTTTATGTTTTAATCCTACATGTTGTACTTGTGTTTTATGTTCCCTATTACAAGCCTTTGAGAAGTAACCTAATTCGAGATTAGCTACCCACTCGTTTGTTATGGATTTGGTCACCTGTGCTAGTAGTACTATATGATTTATTGATTATCGACTTAAGGAGTAATGATCCCAATCCAAAATATTTTTCAATAGGATCCAGGAATGATGTCTCGACCTAATTACTATAGTGAACAAGTTCCATAAGTTTAAGATAATTTAGGAGACTTAGAATAGGTATATTTATATATATACAAATTAATTATTACTGAGACAAAATTTTTGAAAAGATTAGAAAGTGATTGTTAAGATGTTAAGGTATAATAATCAAGGATATTAAAAACTAAAATTTTTTAAGATAATTAATTCATATGAAACATAATTTTTTATGTGCCTTGAAGGAATACTTTCAATCAAGATTAACATACTAATTAAAAATAAAATTAAAATATCTAAAAGTAAAGTAAAAATATATCTGTCGGTAGTTTGTCACTCCAACCAAGATGATTTTTAAGGGATTTAATATTTTCTTCTTTTCTTTTCTAATTTCTCTTATGAACAAACACATCAACTATTTAAAATCTAAAAATATTAAATCAAATTTATTAGAAATACATAAGATTTGTTATCAACAAACAAAGTATCATAGTTAAAAAACAACACCACAAGTTGGAGAACAATTGTTTGAATTTTTGTGTAGAGTGTGCAGGTAAAATAGATAATGACAAGTTTTATAATAGAAAAATAAGAGGTTGAAGAAGTTTTTCAAATAAATTAAGATTAGCTCATTTAAAGGTACATTATGGAATCGATCAATTCAATTGAACTCTCATACTTGAAGGGTCCCTAGTTGAAGTAATATATTTTAGGGCCACTTTATATAAGCCATCAAGTCATTAATGATGACCACTAGGTCACCATCATCTATTACATTTCACGTTAATTATCAATTAATGAACTCTAAACTCTGAATATCACTCCAATTGTAGGTGAGATCCAATGTAATTAACATTTTGTCTATTTTAAGTGATCTAATGTAAATAGATGGGTTTAAGGGTAACTTGTAGACCATAAAGGTAGATCTTTATTAAGCTCTCAATCAATATACTAATCTATGGGTTTGGGGGAACATGTCAAGCTTGTTGTATTAGTTTGAAGCCCATTTGATTTGACACCAAGGACAAGGAATCATTTATAAAGCTAAATGTATAATCCAATTTCACACATGCAACAAACCAATTGGTAATAGTTGGGAAAAAATGATAAGTTGTTAAATATAACTATCTTTAAGTAAAGGTTATTATAATAGCTAAAAGCTAATTGTCTCTATAGAAGGAATACAAATTGTAACAAGAGGATTGTTGAGACCTATGAGTCCTATAGGTAATAATATATTTTGATGATAATAAACTACTCAAATTCTTATCTTGTAATCTAATATGTATACTTAGTGTGCTCTATAGGTTATTTTGAGATAAGCAAACGAAGTGATCGCCTATCATGGTGTGAAATGATGAAGCCTATAAAGCAATAAGTAAAGATATACTTAGAGGCAAAAAGAAAATAAAATGTCACCACAGAATCTTATGTTCAAGATGCACTTCAAGTGTAAGGATTGAAAATCAATTTATTAAGTTTATTCAAGAGCTTACATTACATCTCACTTAAGCACTCATGATTTGTACTTAAATTGCATACACAAAGAACCTAAATGTTTTGGAAAATAAAAATGAGTTTTTTTTAAGAATATTCATAAAAGAATGAGGATAATTAGGTTTAAAAAGTAAAGTGAAAATTTTAGTTAAAGTGAACTAAATGCACAATACTTTGCTCACAACATACATTATTCTAATGTATTTATGAGAGTACATAGAAAGTGAACTATCCATCCAAGTGTTATAAGTAGTGCCCAAGGTTTGTGTATGGTACATTGATCTCTAGGAATTGTATGTTTAGTTGGAATAGGCAAAATACTCTAACAACAAATAATGCATTAAGTTATATGAAGGAAATCCAAAACTAACATATGGAATGTTATTTTATTATGTACGTTATATCTAATGTATTGAGTAGCCTATAATAGTTTGTGAGCTTAAAAGGAAAAAACCTTGAGACTTATATACAACACATTATTTATAAACATACAACATGTTTGGGTCAATCAATTAGGTACACTGGTGAAAAAGATAGTTCTTAGAATAATATATTTAATCTAAAAAAGATATTTCTTAGAATAATATATTAGATCTACTAACAAACAATATGCAACCTTCTTGCTTATACTATATAAAATATAAAATGAATAAAAATGTTTAATTAGGAACTACATTACACAAATCCAAGACTTTCATATAATGAGTTATTTATTAAAATACAATATGAGTGATAACTTTAAATAAAATCAAGCAAGATTTTATTTTAAATGTAACTAAACAATGATTTTGCAAAGAAAAGAATAATTTTGTTATTTTAAATAACTTAATTGTTTAGAAATGAAAACAATTATTTTATCAAAAAAGAAAGTTAGTGCCATGTTGTGTACTAAACATCATATCAAAAAAGAAAAATAAGTAGAGTTGATAAGAAGGATACACAACTTTTAAGTGGTTTAGCCAATTATTGCTTACATCTATCCTCTACCATGAAGTTCGAACTTTCATATTATATTGTCCTTCAAAAAATGGGTGGAACAAACCTGCACATTGATTTCATGGGGGGCATATACATAACTCTAGCTCAAAGACTTCAAATTTAGGCCATAAAAATGGTTTGCACTAACACACAACACAATTGTTCACTCGAAGGAGTAAATATACATAAAAGAAATGGAAGAGACACAAATTTATGATAAAAATGTAAAATAAAATAACACAACTGATCTTTCGATTCTAATAAAAAAACATAACAAATTTTGGGCAAAGCATGGAAAATTGTGTGATGTTTTGTCCTTGAGAAACAAAAAGAAGATGTTTAACACAATGTTTTGATTTCTAACACAACAATCTTTTTTGCCATAGACTAGACAATGTTAAAAGTCTTTGATTCTTAGAATATTGTTTTTTATATTCTAAGTGTATGATAAGAATAATAAAACATTTCTTTGCATTAATCTTTTCCAAATTCTGCTTGATTTCAAAATATTTTAAAAAGAAACTCGATCATTTAATCATTCATGCTTTCCTTTTGTAAGATTGAACATCCATTTGGTGCAAATCGACTATCCAATTAGCTTTAAATTATTTAAACCTACTTATAGTAGCTACAATGCCTAGGTTCACTTAAGGGATCAAAGGACAAATCCACTCCAAATTGCCTATGCTAGCTACCTTTCTAATGGAAGATCGTTTTTTGGTTCCTTTAGAGGGATCACCCACAAAGACATCATTGGAATGATCTTGGGTAAAGTTCTACTCCTTTGGAAGAACACCTTTCAGTTCTTCCTTAACCAAAACCTCAATGCTCTCTACGTCCTTATTCATTTTCGTTTTTAGTCTAACTTCATTCCCTTAAAGTTCTTTGCATCCTTATATCATTGATCCTCTCTAGGTTTAATTGTTTGGGATTCATCAACCACAGCTTGCATTGGCTCATTAGTATTATTCAATTGTTGTAAGTCTATATGCTCCAATAGAGAAATAATATCTCAAAAAGATGTATTATTTTAATTTGAAATTAATCATAGCTTGAGTATCATTACCGTAATTCAACACATAACAACAATATCCAAAAGCTCTAAAGTGTGACATTATAAGTTTTACTCCATAACTCATATGGTGTCACCCTCAACATTGGGCATACTATGACAATTGAGAATATAGAAAGAAGTATTCATTGCATTAGCTCAAAAATATTTGGGTATATCAAACTCATTAAATATGATCCTTGCCATATTTAAAAGTGATCTATTCTTTGTTTCTATTGCCCATTTTATTGGGCGTGCATGATGGAGAATAAATGTGTCTAATCCCTTAAGTGTGGCGAAATGACTCCGAAGATTCATTTTGAAATTCATCTTTGTGATCATTTAAATTTTGGTTGTTGAAGTTGCTCGTTCATATTTGATTGAAAAATCCAATTAGAAAAATTTTCAAATGACTTACTCATATGGTTAAGAAAGTGCACCAAAATAAATCATGAATATATGAAACTAATGCTTATACACATATATGAGACTTAATGCTTGTATACATCTTGAGGATTATTTACTATGTCAATTATTTTTTTATTCTTGTTGAGGGTTTTTCTCTCAACAAGAATCTGGACAATGATCATGCTATTGAAACAGCATTGTTTGCTATGATAGGCGAGGGAACTCGATCTACCAAGTGGAGTTTAAGAATCTTGCTAGTGAGATGACAGATCAGATGTGCCTCCTAAAAAAAATCTTTAAACTCTCTTTGCTAAGACCAAATGAATTCTTCAGTCATTTACCCATCGTTCATTACAGCAGTGCTATCTCCTATGTCCATTTACTAGCTTTTCTGATCATTATAGCAGCAGTGCCTCCTCAGTTTGTTGTTGTCGGAGTCCCAGCGATTCCACTTGCACTAATGTTCTTCAGCCAATATAGTTGCAGGTGGGCCTTGTGTTGGTGCATTGGACCCAAATGCACCTGGGTAGGGGAAAGCTGCTCCCCTTTGGCGCCTTCTTCTTTGGTCGTCCAACATTCTTAGCAAAATCTATTGTAACTCGTCCAAGAAGTCACCTAGCGTCACTTGTATGATCTCCATTGGTGTCAACTTAACCAGATGAGAATTGCAAGAGCATCTCCGCTAATGACACATCAACTTATGGCCCTCTCTATCTGCTGATCTGTGAGTAAATCACCTCCCAATTGACTATAATCCTTCTACTCTTTGAACTTTCAACTAATCTTAATGATCATCTCATTAAACTAGAGGTTGTCATCAGTTTGTTCACCAACGTTAGGACATTTAGTGCAGGCTTATCATAGGAAGTTATAACCTACGACCAGTTTTTAGCAGAATTGATCCAATCCTTTAACCAGCTTTAGCTAAAATTTCTAACGTATTTTACCTTGACAACTTGTGTTCATCAACTTAAGGACCATATTAGAACTTTCGTGATATTATGGTCTAAGTTTAGCATTGCAATTACTACATGGCATATATTGTTTTGAGAAGTAGTTGCGCTTAAGGCCTCTCAGTCACCATCTAGCTTGTTGACCTCTTGGTAGGATCGCCTGGGAGTACATCGGCATTGAGGACACTTGGTTTGTGCAGTAGCCCCCTCTTTGGGAGCTACTAGAAGCCATGTCCAAGCACCAAGATGGAGTAGAGCCATCCTTCTCTCATGATCCTGTGCATGGGATTTATTCTACTTAGTCAACAGTGAAGGCAACACCGATTCAAAGTGATAATATTCATTTTTCAAGAACCACAGCTCAAAAAAATTTGTTGGGTACTCCTTTAGATCATGGATGATCTTATCTAATCTAGCCACTCACATATGTTTGTGGCCCATGACAATTGTTGTTCGACACCCAATTTAAGTGTGACACATAGCTGTAATCGGTCAGCAAGCCAAGGCCAGCTTTAACAGCCTCATGGTCCTTTGTGAGAAGGCCAAAACAACTGCCAAAACCAATTGTCTAAGAATATTGTCCTAATACCAATTCCCTGACCAAACTAGTGTCTTCGAGTAGGCTCTATCAAGAACACAACAAGATGAGCTAATTTGATTGTTTGACCAAGATTAAAACAAATATTCTTGCATCGAGTTGATCCTATCCTTAGGGTACCCGAACTCAGTTCTAGCTCCCCTTAGAACCTTCCTGTATTGGCTTGGTCATTTAATCCTTTGGGTTGTTCATCTATTTCCTTTCCTCCTCTAATCATGTCAAACAGGATTCCTTCATCCAGGCTAAGCAAAGTTGTTAATGACTTTTCTTAGTCATGTAAGCCCACATGGCAGATGCTTGTAGGAACTAAGGAGCACCACTTAGATCTCATATCACCCTTCTTTCAATGATTCTTAGCATTATGTATAGGTGAAGACAAAATAAATGAAAGTACAAGCTTTTGGAAAACTGACCTGCTTTGGCTATTTGTCTAAAGCTCTCAGTGGTTTCATCCTTGTCAAAGCTCTTTATTGTCCTCATCTTCAACGTCTTGAGAAGTATTCATTGTGGCCAAATACTGACTGGTCTACACTTCAATAGGTTGCAAGCCAGGCTTCAGCCAGGTAGCATTAATCGGTAGGAGCCTCAGTCAAATCAATCTTGCCCAGGTCCTCATCAGTGACGTTTTTTCATCTACTTTGAGAAAGAAGTGGTGCACTCTTGCAATCATAGTTGGTAGAGCAAAGTGGCAAACTCTTAGGACTTCCTATATCAATTAACTACCTCCTCAGCTCCTCAAGCCTCCAAAGCTATTAGTCTAGCCATGTAGCTCTTGGTGATAAGCTTGCTGTTAACAGGTTGGAGAATGACCATTCTAATTGGCTAACCATTTAGCTTCATCTTCTACAACCTTTTTATTCTCTTGGGATGCCTAGATCTAATCATCAATCTGATAAATTTTGATGTTAGTCATTGAGGTTCGTGACACAATCACATCTCATTTAGCCTTAGCTTTATTAATGTATTCCTTCATTGAGACACCAGGCTCTGGAGTTACTGAAGCTTCTAACCTTGCTTGTTGGTCGATTCTAAACTGATCTCGTGGTAGGTGTCTAGTTGCTCCATTAACTCCTCTATGAGCACTATGATGTAGGCATTTCTAAAGGCCTCCAACAACCCATAAGTTGAGGTCCCTTTCTCAAGCCCTCTCGATAAGAGACTTGATATCTATTTGTAATCTTTGAATTATAAATGAAGTCACTAGTGAACTAAATATAAGGTCATTGATATTCATAAGAGGGTTAAATAACAGATAACAATAGAGGTGTATGCTTTCTCCAAATCAAATTCTATAATTCAAGTGATATCACAAATTGGTTACTCAAATATTTTTGTAATAGTACTTCATACAACTCAAGTGAAATTGCAATAGAAGTCTTTTGATTATCTTAATTGGGTTTTAATGGTTGATATAAACATGTTTAGAAAAGTTTGGTTTTTTAAATTGTTAAGTGAGAGTGCAAGAAAGATAAGAACAAAATGTGATTTAGTAGGTGGTTTGGCAAAATCTTTGTCCATATCTACCTCCAAACAACCCAAACAAGCTTCCACTATAACAACACTATTTTGCAATGGACAGTAAGTGCTAACTTTACAAAACTATTCCCTTTTTGCTATAATCAGATGGAAGTCAATCTCTCATAAATCTACTCTCTGTATGTTGCAGCCAAGAGAGAGTCAATCTCATATAGAAAAACAAGAACAACGAATTTACAAGCATTACAACCTAATCTATACAATATAAGACAAATAATATACCATAAATTTGTAGAAATTAATGACACTGACCTAAAATGATGTAAAAGATGTTACTAAGTAAGAATAGATTTTGATGCAATGTTGAAGATGATCAAATTGATAATGCTATGTATGCAATAATAGGAATATTCTAGTTTTTTTGTTGTACATAACCTATATTCATTGGTCTTGCTTTTTTTCTTTTGTCAAAAGATCTTGCAATCATATTATTAACAAATTATCAATTCATCAATCAATTATTTCTGATATTCTATCCTATTTATATGCAAGAGTTAGATACAAATAAAGAAATTGCAATGACTATAATGATATTTTTATGACAAAACAACTAGTTGTTATATGTTCCAATAACATATTGTATTAGTACACCATAACCAATGTATTAAGCAATTATAATAGAAGCAGGATCATCTTGGTAAACCAATGATATAACTAGCAATATTAAAAAAAACTTATCATATAAGTCTAAGAAGACTCTTCATACTATACAATACCAATTTTCATCGTAGCAAATGATTACAAGGATTGTATTAGTGTCATGTAGTTCTTGCTTGTAGATTGCACATATCAGGTGGTAAATCATCACTATATAATTTTTATTTTCACCAAGATTCAAGCCCTTAGGAAAATGTTGTATGATGCGATTGTATAAGTAAGAATGCTTGTATGATCATAAAGTAAATACTTTAACTAAATTTGAAGAGATAATTATACCTATATAATAATCCTATCATAATAATAAAATAACTTTGTTCTAAACTAATTCTAAGTGTTGTATAGGTGTGATATATAGACTGTCATACGAAAATTTAGACAATTCAAAATTCAATCTTATTAGACGATTATCATGCACATAAGATATAATTATCTTATTATACAATATAATGAATGCATTTCTTCCTTTAATAGCTCAAGTTGTTTGTGATAGAAAATGGATTATACAGTAATGATACTTTACTTTGTACTATACATTGTAGCAAGTACACATTAAACAAGGTTTTAACATTGTACAAGGACTAATAATGAGACTACCAAGCTTATAATATAAGATAAAATTATACATATATGACATAACGATTATACATATCTAACTACTACTAAGCTTATACATCTGATAGATTCTTAGAGGAAATAGTTTACTTGTACAAATAAAGTTTCATACTCATATGATACTAGTGAAAACTTGATTTTAGATAATAGATAGCACTAATAAAATGTTGATACATGAACAATCTAGTTTTCTCTTTTGTGCCTTTGTCTAGGCGGCAGGTATAATGAAGCCATCGAACTTATATAATGTCATGACTATCGCAAACTTCCATTGCAGTTATTAGCCTTAATATGGACCATACAAGTATGAGTTTAGGCATTGTGTTGTATGATCATTATGTAGTAACAAACATGACTTGTTTTAATCTTGAATTCATTAACTTAATACTTGTATAACCCTAGAAAAAATTTTAATAAATGAATAATAACTTAATGTAATTATTGATAACATTTAGCTAAGGATTTTTTAATGAGTACATGAGTAAAAATACAATGCAATTCTAGTTGTGTTATATAAAATCCAAGTGATGATTTTAACAACCAAAATGATGTCTTATAGATTAACTTTTAATAAGCAACCACTTTATTAAAAGCTAAAATGTGGTTCCAAATTATTCAAGTCTTATCAACTAATCCTTGAGCAAAGATTTTTCCAATCACCAATTGTATGAACCTTACTCATAATAAGTCATTATCACATTTTGCAACTAAATAGCATTATTAAACATTTAGTATTAATCACAACCTTGTTGTTTAATCATCAACCTCAAAAGATATAATAACTAATCCTCTAAATAAGGTTTCTCTTAAGGTTAGGATGAGATGTTGTAGGTCGACTCTCTTACCTCTATAAATAGCATAGACAATTATGCCTTCTCTTAATAGATGTAAAAAAGGCTAACACCAAGGCAATCACTCTCACCCTCATAGGACCTCCATTAGTGAAGCCTTGGTGCCCCTATTGTTCTCACTGTGCTTGTTGAAGTTTGTTGTTGTTGTGCTTGCTTCTACTTGATGCCCTTAACTAGGTCGAGAAGCCACTTTAATATAGTCATGCAAGAATCAGTGATTACTTCTTGTCCTCTTCTTTTTCCTAAGTCTCTCGATTGCACTAATGGTCTCCACTCTAATCGGTTATGGCTTTGCAATAATGTTTGCAAGAATGATGTCTAGAGGCTTTTGATAAGAATCTAAGATTTAAGGATCCTTTTGGTCTAATTAAGTTTTGTTCTGACCTTTTTCCTCCTTGTTTTTTAGCACTTTTCTTCATCATTTTCAGCCACTTGGGCATGGAGTGGCACCTGCTTTACTCTAATTACAACTTAAAGGTTATACCAAATTCTCTTAGTTGCAAACAAATTAATCCTCTAAAGTTTCTCATTTAAGCTCATTGTTGATCTATCTACAAGATGGTCTCACCCTTGACTATAGACCTTTTCTTAAGAGTTATAATAATAGAAATTGAAGCATCAGAATGAGAAGGAACTAAGATAGTGAGGAAGATGAAGAAAGTTTTTATCACAATAAGATGAATTCCCAAGAAGTTACCCTTTTCTTCATTCATTTTTATATAAAGATTTAGATATAATATTTTATTATAATATATATATATATATAATTCTCATAATAAACATGTGATTTTGGCTAAAATATTAAGTTCTATAAAACTCGCATTACACTAAGCTTGTTTGGGTTCCTACGAGCTATTATAGCTCATGGGTGATCGTGTCAGGGGACTATTCATATGTGTAGGCACTATTCACATGTGTAGATGTGCCATGTTATGCATACATTAACCACATCAGCATAATAAGTTCACATACTGTGCACAAGGACCGCATGCACGATGATTGATCAACACGTGCACATGGTCCATGTCATCGTGCCTGCTAGAGCATCATGCCTTTTGTTACTTGTGCTAACACCTCTACCATAAAATAAGCTTCAACGCACTTACAATGAGCCTCTGTGTGTGTAGTTCTTATTATATAGTTTTATGACAAGAAGTTTTGCCATTTTTGTTTGCTCTCGTGCTTTTTTCACTATTTTGGATTTAATGAACTTAGAATTAAACTTTTAATCAATAGGTTGGCATCCACTATTTATGCTCAACTCTAATTTTGATTAGTATTTGAAAGAAAACTAGTTGAACTTCAATTATTATACCAAATTGATGTAGGTATCTCAACAACTTTGATTCCTCCTTTGTGCTTGAGAAGACATTTTCCTTGAAAATACATTGATACTAGTCCTCTAGTCATTGAAATTGAATTAGATTCTTTACAATGACAACCTCATCAACCTAATCTAAATAGGAACTAAGTCATAAAACTAGAGGATGTGCTCTCGATGCTCCTAGAAGTGTAATTTATGATGTAAAACATGTGACGCAAAAAGAACAAGAGGGGATGGGTGAATTATATGTTTAACAAATTTTTTTATTCCAAAAATTAGAAAAAATTTTTAACTTAAAATAAAATTTTTTTTTATAAAATTATCAACAAAATAAAACTTTTTAACAATAAAAATGCACAAAAGATTTTTAGGTGGTTCAACCAAAACTTATGCCTGCATCCACCCAATCCTTGATCGGGCTTCCACTAACCACTCCCTTTTGTCGAAGCTAAAATATACATCGGTACTCCAATGATACATCAAAATTAGAGAAATTTAGGCTACACAAAAAAATTCAAAACCTTATAATTTTTGTTTATAAAAATCCCTACAATTTGAATTCTTTAAACAATAGTTATACTACTAATGAATGAAGTAGATATTACTAAAAAATATAGAAATGATTATGAACGAAAATAAGAGAAATAGAGATAAACAAAAATATACAACTCTGGTAATTACATAGAAATTTGTTGCTCATAGTTTGAACTTCACTTGGACTCGAATGAAAATTTTCAAGTTTGATTCAATAGTTTTTATATTTAGTAAATGATCCATATTTATAGTTGAAATAAAAACTCCAAAAATAACTCTCTCAACAACTAGAATCTGCTTTTCAAAAAGCTAACCATTATAAGTGGAGAAGATAGTATAGCTATCGTCTGATTAAGTGAATGGAGCAATAGCTATTAGATTGTCTTAAATGATAAAGGATCCAAATCTAATCACAATAAGATAAGATATAAAGTGTTGGATTTAAAAACTGGATGAACGATAATGATGATGAAGTACTTTCATATAGATAGAGAGACTCTCAATTGTTCGATCAGGTATTCTCGATGAACAGCTAAAGAATGAAAACTGTTCACAAATATGAGCACAATCTAGACCATTTGATTGCAAAAATATCTTCTGGATCAGTGCAAAAATCTCAACTTCGGCAACAACTTATGTTTAATCTGACATTGCAAAACTGTTTAAGTGTTTTGTGTTTATAATACATCTATTACATATTATAATTAACCTAATGGGGTTGGCTACCCATTAGTATTCTCAAGAAGTCATGATCGGGTCTCCAATGCATCTACGGATCAAACCTAACCTAATTTACATAAATTAAATAAGGAGTCCATCCTTACTCATTTTGTCTAAGACAATTTAGAAGTAATGTCTTGAATCAAATAACCCAAAGGCCCTAATAATAACCTGAGTTGATTGATACTCGGGCTTGACCCCTCTCAGCATCAGTCAAGTTTCCGGTCTATGGTTCCCAAGGCCCATGTCCCCCAGTACATAAATTAAGTGGCATACATGGCACTTAACCTGAGTCCTTTGGCCTTAATATTAAGGGGGGTGTTCTTAGGTAATTTTTTGTTTTATTTATAATAAAATTTTTATAAAAAAATATTTGAATATTGAAAAACTTAAATATCTTCAAATAAAATACAACTCAAACTAAATTCACATATGCATAAAGGATGATATTATATGTGCCATAATTATAAAGAATTTAAGGGTTTAACATGCTGACCATAAACATTTAGAAATAAAGTTTTTTGTGCATTAGCCACATCAACAAGATCACTGTCCTTGGCTCCAAAGTTAGTAGGCTGAGCCATCAAATTGTATTTGCTATTTATGTTATAGTCCTTGTTCTAATAAATTTAGATCACTAAAATACTCTTTAAGATTTTACTAAAACAACATTAAGCTTAACATAACATTAGTAAATACTTAGCCTTTATTTTGTAATCATCACATCAAATAGTATAATAATTTAGACCCATTTTACTAAGAATGTTTAAGTAGTAGGAAGTGTCCTTTCATCATGGTGTTTACTCCCCAACTTCAACATTTTATCTTTAATTTGGGGAAGAACTCCTTATAGTGTTCTAAATTGTCATTGAAGACAAAGTAAATCAACAAATTTAGTCTAAGGTAAGCCAAACATGATTGGTGGTCTAAGTAGCCATTATTGTTGTAGAAGATAGGGTCCATAGAATGTTCGGAGGTCAATGGACTTATAGATGAAGATTGAGAGCCTCAATGGTCTAGCATCCATCATTGTCCTTCACTAGTCCCTTGCTTAGGTTGGCTTGCTACTCATAACGTAGGCACAATAGTGTCCTCCCATGGAACAAGAAAATATCAAGGTGACAAATCCTTGCTCATACAATGCCTCAAGCATAGTCATAGTACCTTCCATAATAGACCAAGGTAATTAAGAGCTCTGTATGAAGCATCATCTCCATTACTAATGTAATTGTAATATTGGTGACTTCATAAACTTCTTTGCACCATTTTTCCATTGTATTGGCTATCATTTCCATTAGATCTTTGGCTAGACAATGCCTCCTTTTAGCATCATTAGCCCAAATGTATTGCTTCTTAACCTTAAGTTTCTTCTTTTGAGACTCTTCTTTGGCCATGACCAACAATTCTCGAAGGGTGTCCTCCACTAATGATGATTGTTGATTATATAATCTTCTCTTTATTTCATCTCTATCAATCTAATCTTGACTTGCTTTACGGTGTGCCTCAGCCTCATTCAACTTTTATTTTAGCTCAGTTTTCAATTCCTTAGCTTGTTCTCAAAAGACAATGAAGTCCTACTCCTTTGAGTCCAATGTGCCAACCAGGTTCTCCACCTACTTGGCCATACCTTGCAAGCTTGTTGTGTATCTTAGTTCCCATCATTACATTTTCTTTAGATTAGTGATGGGGCCTCCTATTGGCTTGGGCTACCTAACCATCACCTATTAGATAGCCTCCATCCTAGCCTGAATGGCCTCTTTGTGAGGTTGCTCCTTTTCCTTGGAGAAAATGTTGGTGGAGAGCTTTGTGCCTCCAAGTTGAAATTCTATATCTTCTCTTAGCCATAGATCTTTACTAGGACCTCATTGTTGGGTTAAGACTATTTTGTGCCTTAGGTCCCTTTAAATGACACCCATTCTAAGTCTACCTACTTTCTTATCTTATGCACTTTTTTGTGGATTGACTTGGGTTTGGGTATCCTATATGAGTAGTAGCCCTTCCCATAGTGGTTGTAATATCAATTGCCTCTCCAATCTACCCCTTTTGTCCCATGCATTGGGAGGTGATGGCTGCCTCTCCAAGACATGTTTGCTTGCCACTCCAACTAATAGTTCCTTATAAGTGCCAGAGTGGGAAGTCTTCTTTTATTAAAGTTTCTTTTCAATAAGCACTTTTGTCATTAAATTTAGATCCATCAATATTGATTAAAGAAGTTTGGTTATTGCAAATGTTATTTCAATTAGAGTAATGTACTTCTCTTTTCTCTTTTTAAGTATTTTTTTAAAAACAATAATAGGAGTAGTTACATTTTGGTAAATCCACATATATGTTCTTGCCAACAAAAATAGAAAACTTTTATTATCCCAATAATCAACAATTTTTTACATATGTCATTCATGTGTCCTTGTTTCTAGTTGACTTGGTCTCCTTTGAATGATACTTGTTTGCTTAATCCTACTTGTTACTAGCTATGTTGCCCAGGTGTCATAATTAGGTTTGTCTGATCATCATGATCATTGGTTAAATTGACTTCTCACCTCTATTAAGGCAAGGGTTTGTCACTCGGCAAACTCAAGTATATTTAAGTCCTTATTCTTAAGTTTGTCTTTTAATGATGTTGGTCATGCTTATTCTTTGGCCGACCAATTCTTATTCTTACCCAGGAGCCTTGTTCGTTTTTCTTGTTTGATCATTCTCATATTTGTTTCCAAATGATTAAATACTCATTTGGTATTGATAGATATCTTATTTATTCATTTCTTATGGGCCTAGTTTTTAACATAATACTTATCAAACTTATTTGCTAACTTGCATGACAAGACTCATCATTCTTCTTTATCTTTATAAAAGTTAATTTCCATTTGAAAAATTATATAGAATGCATGATATACTTTGGGCATTCTTGGATGCACTTTTTTTCTTATTGTAGATATGCACTTGGTTTGCTATGGTTCTCTACTAAGATTTGTTCAATTTCTTAATCTCTTTAATTATCTTGTCCTTAGCTAACATGAAATATTTTAACATGTGACCCCATGTAATTTAAAGAGATAGTGAAAACTATTTTTTTTATTTGTGGCCACAAGTTTTGTCCCCTCAATGGTTCTCCATATTATCAGTTCTGATTGTATTGTTTCGTTACTCTTGCACTTTTATCCTGTCTTTCATAGTTTGCAAATTTATCATGAAACATTCCTATATGTTTATATAGAATTAGCACATGTACATATGTAAAAGATTTTTTTTAATGACAACATTTGGAATGTCATAATAATAGAGTGCTTATAATCAAAAAAATATTTTTAGAATTGAAATTACTTAAGGAAGGTAGGTATAAGACAACTGGGGATAAACTTAGCAAAAACTGATTTAGATGGTTTAAATTTGTTGAACATTGGCTAATTAATTATACTAAGAGATGTGAATTAATTGTTACCCTTATGATTAGAGGAAGAGGTGAACCCAAAATAATGTAAATAGGCTATTAAAGAGGATTTTGTATATTTAAATATTAAGAGTTGTTAATGCATTGAAAAGGATGGTATTTTAAAGTAAAAGAAATATTGAGCACTCAAATAACTTGTTTCAATACATGTACATTATTCCATTACAGATATTTTGAAGAGGAAATAAACCATTAACAAATCTTGAGAAGTGTTTGTGCAGCATAGCAAAAGCATATTTCTCAAGTACCTTCTATTGTTTAATTTGTTTATTCTCATTATCAAATAATATTATATAAGTGATTTTTTTATCATTGAGAATAACTCTTGAAACTGTAAAAACAAAAACAGCTTTTTTGGCATTGGTAGAATGATTAAATACTTATTTAATATTGATACATGTCTTGTTGATTTGTTCCCATGAGCTTATTTTAACATCATACCTATCAAACTTATTTGCCAACTTATTTGAGAAGACTAATCATTGTCCTTTATCTTTATAAAAATCAAATTTGATTTGAAAAACTATACAGAATGCACAATATTCTTTGGGCATTCTTGGATGCACTTTTTCACTTATTGCATATATGCTACTTGATTTTCTATGGTTCTCTAATTTCTTTATTAATAGCTCTACTCAAATTTGTTAAATTTCTTTTTTTTTTAATTATCTTGTCCTTAGCCAAAAGGATATATTTTAACAAGCCATGTAATTTAAAAAGATCGTGAAAAACTTTTACTTCTTGTTTGTGGCCATGGATTTTGTCCGTTTAATGGTTCTTATATTATCGGTTGTAGTTGAATTGTATTACTCTTTCTTTTTCACCCTCTTCTATAGTTTGTAAATTTAACAAGAAATATTTTTACATATGTACATGGAATTAGCACATATACATATGTCAAGGATCTTCTTTAATGTCAACATTTGGAATGTCACAATGGTAGAGAGGTTAAAATCAAGAAAATATAATTAGAATTGAGCTTATTTAAAAGAAGGTAGGTATAAGACCAACAAGGAATAAGCTTAGTGACAACTGATTAAGATAGTTTAAATTGTTTAACATCGGCTAATTAATACTTCTACTAGGAGATGCAAGTTGATTGTTTCCCTTATGATTAGAGGAAGAGGTGAACCCCAAAAGAACCTAAATAGACTATTAGAGAGGATTTTGTATGCTTAAATGTTAAGAAAGACTTGTTAATGAATTGAGTAGGATGGTATTTTAAAGCAAGAGAAATATTGAGCACTCAAATAACTTATTATTCCATTGCTGATATTTTTAAGAGGGAACAAGTTGTAAACAAACCTTAAGTAGTGCTTGTACAGCATACCAAAAGCATGTATCTCAAGAAGCTTCTATTTCTTAATTTGTTTATTTTCACCATCCAATAATATTATATAATTGATTTTTTTGATTAGTGAGAATAACTTCTTGAAATTGTAAAAACAAAAACATCTTGCTTGGCTTTGACAAAATGATGGTTTACACTATTGTAGGATTTGCCTCTAAAGCATAAATGAAGTTGATATGCTTTATAATTTTTTTTGGGAGAATGATATGCTTCATAGATGGTTTACTTAATGTTCTCTTTTCTTTATGCTTCAACTTTTTAGGCCATGTTTAATTCATATAACGCATGCCAAGCCTTTCCTTGTAATGTTTTTTAAATGTCTTAACATTAGCCAGTGTATGGAGCAAACTGATGCATTAGTTAATCCTCCACAGCTTAACTAATGTATTAGGAGCCTTGTTCGTTTTTATTGTTTGATTGTTCTTGTATTTGGATCCAAATGATTAAATACTCATTTAGTACTGAAAGATGTCTTGTTGATTCGTGTCTTATGGGCCTATTTTTTAACATAATGCCTGTCAAACTTATTTGCTAGCTTGTATGACAAGACACATCATTCTTCTTTATCTTTATAAAAGTTCATTTCTAATTGAAAAATTATATAGAATGCATGATATACTTTAGACATTCTTGGAGGCATTTTTTTCCTTATTATAAATATGCACTTTGTTTGTTATGGTTCTCTATTTTTTTGGTTGGTAACTCTACTAAGATTTGTTCGATTTCTTTATCTCTTTAATTATCTTGTCCTTAGCTAACATGATATATTTTAACAAGTGGCCCCATGTGATATAAAGAAATAGTAAAAACTATTTTTTTTATTTGTGGCGATTAGTTTTGTCCCTTAAATGGTTCTCCATATTATCAATTGTGGTTGTATTGTTTTGTTACTCTTACTTTTTTACCTTCTCTTTCATAGGTTGCAAATTTAACATGGAACATTCCTATATGATTATATGGAATTAACAAATGCAAATATGTAAATGATTTTTTTTAATGTCAACATTTGGAATGTCATAACAGTATAGTGGTTATAATCAAGAGGATATATTTAGAATTGAGCTTATTTAAGAGAAGGTAGGTATAATACCAACTAGAGATAAACTTAGCAACAAGTGATTTAGATGGTTTAAATTTGTTGAACATTGGCTAATTAATACTACAAGAAGATGTAAATTAATTGTTTTCCCTATGATTAAAGGAAGAGGTGAACCCAAAATAATGTAAATAGGCTATTAGAGAAGATTTTGTATATTTAAATATTAAGAGTCGTTAATGCATTGAGAAGGATGGTATTTTAAAGCAAAAAAAATATTAAACACTCAAATAACTTGTTTCAATACATGTACATTATTCCATTGCAGATATTTTGAAGAGGAAACAAACCATTAACAAATCTTAAGAAGTGTTTGTACAGCATAGCAAAAACATAATTCTGAAGCAGCTTCTATTGCTTAATTTGTTTATTTTCACTATCCAATAATATTATATAAGTGATTTTTCTGATCATTGAGAATAACTCTTGAAACTATAATAACAAAAACAACTTTTTTGGCTTTGGTAGAACAATTAAATGCTTATTTAATATTGATAGATGTCTTGTTGATTTGTTCCCATGAGCTTATTTTAACAGTAGACCTATCGAACTTATTTGCCAATTTGCTTGACAAGACTTATTATTCTCCTTCATCTTTATAAAAACAAATTTTCATTTGAAAGACTATACAATATGTACGATATTCTTTGGACATTCTTGGATGCATTTTTTTACTTATTGCACATATTCTCTTGGTTTGCTATGGTTCTCTAGTTTTTTGGTTGGTAGCTTAGATTGGTTGAATTTCTTTTTCTTTTTAATTATCTTGTCCTCAGCCAAAAGGATATATTTTAACAAGCCATGTAATTTAAAAAGATAGTGGAAACCTTTACTTTTTGTTTATGGCCATGGATTTTGTCCCTTTAATGGTTCTTATATTGTCAGTTGTAGTATTGTATTGCTTTTGCCTTTTTGCACTCTTCTATAGACTGCAAATTTAACAAGAAACATTCCTACATATGCATATGGAATTAGCACATGTACATATGTCAAGGATCTTCTTTAATGTCAACATTTGGAATATCACAATGAAAGAGTAGTTAAAATCAAACAGATATAATTAGAATTGAGCATATTTAAAAGAAGATAGGTATTAGACCAACTAGGGATAAAATTAATGACAATTAGTTAAGATGATTTAAATTTGTTAAATATTGATTAATTATTACTTGTACTACGTGATGTGAGTTAATTGTTTCCCCTATGATTAGGGGAAGAGGTGAATCCCAAAAGAATGTAAATAGATTATTAGAGAGAATTTTGTATGCTTAAATATTAGGAAAGAGTTGTTAATGCATTGGGAAGGATGGTATATTAGAGCAAGAGAAATATTGAGCACTCAAATAACTTGCTTCAATACATGTACATTTTTCCATTACCGATATTTCGAAGAGGGAACAAACCGTTAACAAATCTTGGTAAGTGTTTGTGCAGCATAGCAAAAGCATATATCTCAAGCACATTCTTTTGCTCAATTTGTTTATTTTCATTAACCCATAATATTATATAATTGATTTTTCTGATCATTGAGAATAACTCTTGAAACTGTAAAAACAAAAACAGCTTGCTTGGCTTTGACAGAATGATGGCTTACGCTGTTGCAGGATTTGCCTCTAAAGCAAAAAAGTAGTTGATATGCTTTATAGTTTTTTATTTTTTTATTTTTGAATTTTTTTGGGGAGCATGATATGCTTCATAGATAGTTTACTTAACGTTCACTTATGCTTCACTTTTTTAGGCCATGGTTAATTCTAATAACGCATGCCAAGCCTTAACAGTAGCCATTGTATGGAGCAAACTGATACATTAGTTAATCCTGCACGGCAATCCTTTATGTGCATCTTAACATTCACGTATCTTTTGGTTTGTTTACAAACTCTGCTTGAAATGGAAACACAATTTCAGATGCCAGCACTCTGCTGAGAACTGGTTGTGCCTAAGCTGTAAAGATGTGCTGTGCAGCCGCTTCATTAATAAACACATGCTCGATCATCATCAGAAGACTGGCCATTGTTTAGTTCTCAGTTTAAGTTGCCATCAAGTTTTTTTCCCTTGTCTTAAATGAGTAGTTTGATGTACTAAAATTGTAAGAATGTTGTGAGTGGATTTTTTAACTTTTGGCAGTGATTTATCAGTTTGGTGCTTTGCCTGTGAAGCTTATCTAAATGTTCAGAAGATTCAGCCATTGCAGCCAGCTTACGAAGTTGTCCATCTGCTCAAATTTGGCGAAAGACCTCCTTTTCTGCCCATCAACAGCAGCGAGTGATCCTTGTTTACATTATTTACAACAAAGCATACGATGCCAGAATTGTCTTGAGATGCTCATCAAGCTCAGGATAAGAAAGGATTGTTCAGTGCTGGTTATACAAGGAGTTTTATGTGATGCATCCTTATAAAATATAATAATAATAATAATGATAATTTGTTTCGTAAAACTGAGTTAGAGTTTGCTTGACTTTTTTAATGCTATTTAAAAAATGATTTTAGAAAATTAAAAAACTAGCTATTGATCAAATTGTTTTGAATGAATGATTCAAATTGTGTTTCAATTTTAGAAATAGAAAAAATTTAAGAAAACAGTGGTTTGGCACCACTAAGGGTATGCAAGCATTAATCAGTTAACTTAAAAAAAATAGAATTGAATAAAAAAAATGACAAATTTGATTCAATTTATTTTTGATATTGGTAGAAAACTTAATTATTATTTATTCTTAATTTTGTTTTATTTCTTAATCCAAAAAAATTTTAAAATCCAAAAAAAAAAAAAATAAACAAATCTCCCTTAAAATTTTAGATTTTGATTTGATTTTGTGTTTTGGTTTTAAATGTTGCCTTAAATATAGTAACTGAATTTCACAGCCAAGTCCAATAAAGAAAGCCGTTAGATATGAATTTAGAAATAATTTCTTGTTAAATAAACTTCAGTTCGAATGGATCTTCAACTTTACCTAATAAATCCAAGCATTTTGAATGAGATGTTATTTACAGCGTTGTCGAATCAAATTGAATGGGAGAAACCTGAACACATTTTATTCTTGAAAAATATCTAAACAACTAGAATGTTTTAGAAGTTTTGACAACTACGTTATTTGAAGAAAAGAAGTCACAATTGCATTAATTTTTTGTTTAGCATTTGTTTGTTTAGAGTTTATAAGTTTAAAAATAATTTAAAAAAATATTTTAAAAAGAGCTTTATACAAATAAAAAATACAATTTTACAGAATTTTTTTTTATTAAGATTTGAAGTTTTGAAGTTTAAAAAAAGATTGATCAAAATGTGATGTACAAACAGTGACATATTTTTTTGACAAAATTATCTTTAAAAAATAATCTTATTAGGTCATGATCTGGGTCGGCAATGATCATGTAATAATGTATTATTGAGATCTTTTTATAATACGCTATAATCCAATATAATCATGTTGGAGGAAACGTGGAAAGAAGATGTGTGCGACCCACTATTACATATATTTTTTTATATATATAGACATATATAATAAAGTAAAATATCCCGAAAATGAAAAAGTAAACTATTTCTTAGCAAGTTGCTTGTTTTTTTATAATGTATTTGAAATAGTTGTTTGTATTCCTTATGAGTGGTTTATATTGCAAAATGTCATTCATTTTCTAATAAAGCAAGAGAAAATTTATTAACTACATGCAACTTGATTTTCTCAACAGTCAATAAGGCCAGTCTAGCCAAGCGTTTATTAACTTGATTTTTGGGCATCAACCAATGATATGTAAAGTTTGTAAGTAATTTAACCATAGATTAGTTGAACGTGGAGCAATCCCGACGGATGTTACCCTGTGAGCGGCTGGTCTTAGCACCAACACGGCCGAGGCGGGTAATGGCGGCGACGAAGGCACTGTTGAAAACGCCGGAGTTGCCGGCCCAGTTGTCTACTGTGGGGCGAGAGCGAGCATCGTCGTGAAGAACCTGGTCCGAGGTGAAGAGGCCCATTCCCAACTGCAGGTTACGGAAGTATTGGTTGTCGAAGGTTCGCGGCGTCACGGGGTCCATATTAATGGCCACGTCCGCGTCCACGTTCCGTGGGCACATCGCCTGCAGCTGCGTCACGTAGGTTCTATTTAGACTCGGGTCCACCGCTCCGCTTCGGCCGCCGAAGTCGTAGATCCGGTTCGCAAACCTTGTGCAGTGCGAAAAACCCAACGTGTGTGCCGCTGCACAACGATGAAGTATACGATCAACAATAATGTGAACAAGAAGTGCCCAAGTCGGTCGAGCCCTGTGTTCTTACCGGATAGCGCGATCATGTCCGTCTGCGACAACCCGTTGGACGCAAACAAGGAGGTGAGCTGGTTAACGTTGAAGTTCGGTTGGGGCAGCTTACCACCGACGCTTGCCGCTGTAGAAACTAGCCCGTCAAGCCTCCCCAGCTCCACGGCATATGATGGTCCGCCAGCCTACGTTAACGGGCGAGTTCGAGAGAAATGAGAACGAAAGGGAGATCGAGAGGTAACTAATTGTTAACGAATTAATTACGAGGGAGATGACGTCACGGGTGGCCATGGCGAGGACATCAGCGCAGGAGACTTTGTTACGGCAACTCGGCACGGCGTCAACGGCGGCTTTGGCCTTGATGACAGTGTCGAAGCCGTCGCCGGCGAGAGACAGGTTGTCCGCGTGGTCCTTTTCCGCCTTGTTCGTGGCGTTGGAGGAGATGATCACCGAAGCATCGCAGCCCTTCATCAACCAAGCCATCCAACGGTCGAAAAGTGTTTTTCTTGAAAAGAGATTTCTATTGCATTAACGGATTAAAATAGGCGTGTTTTGAAATAGGTACGTTGACGAAGCAGTCGTGGAAGAAGAGGCGGAGGGTGCCGGGAACGGTGACAAAGGTCTGCTGAAACTTCTGTTTGACGGCTTTGCGGACAATGCTTTCGACTTTGGGGCAAACTTTGGAGTAGTAGTTCTGCCGGAGTTGGGCGGAGGTCGGCCGGAGGAAGAAGATGCTCAGAAGACTCAAGGCAAGGACGAACTGCATCAAAACTCTGACCATATTGAACCCTACTTTTCTCTCTTTATGTATCTGTATTTGATCTATAAATATGAACTATTCGTGAACTACTCAAAATGGCGCTCTCAGTTGCAGAGGCCTAAAAGTTGGGTGCGTGTTCTATATAAGGCGGCGTAGCACGGTCGGCCGAGGTGGGGTCAGCCAGCTGGCTGGACATTGATGTGGATTAGTATACCAAGGAAGGATGGAAGAACAAGTCTCGTTTGTGCGATGAAGGTAGAAGCTCTTTATCCCTTTTTAACTTTTAGCTTTGGAAATGTCTTCTAGTTCTGAAATTTAGTTAAAATTATATTTTATAAGATTTTTGGCCAAAGAAAATCCTTCGGTATAAGAAATCTTAAAAAGGTGATATTAATAGTAACAAATAATTGATGAGGTTTTTGAATCAAATAAGACAAATGTCTAAGCATCGGGAACGTGGAAGCCACTTGGGTGAACTTAGAGCCCCGTAGGTGTTCTTCTAATTTTTTTTTTCGGTTGACATGTTGGAGAGAATCCAAAGTAGATACTTGAATAAGTCCAATCATAATAATTCAACACTAAAGGCAAATA
The DNA here is from genome assembly GCA_023846275.1 of Vanilla planifolia. NCBI lineage: Eukaryota > Viridiplantae > Streptophyta > Magnoliopsida > Asparagales > Orchidaceae > Vanilla > Vanilla planifolia. The sequence goes on along the minus strand of CM043874.1, from coordinate 23,988,950 downwards.
TAGATTTCCTATTGAATCAAAGAGTGAATATGCTACATCTCTATTGTGCAATATTATTTTTTCTTATGATACAATTATATCTATACATTAATCAATGCATTTTGTTTATCATTTTTTATTTCTTAGACTTAACATTCAAATTGGGAACCACAATAACTAACTTTGATCAACAAGCGCACGATGTGCCACCAAAAAATCAACCATATTGCTATTGTAATTAAGACTTTAGTTTAGCCAAGAATTGATTCATCTCAAGTTAAGTAATCTATCTAGTACACCAAAATATGTGTTGTATCAAAACGATCTATATTTATAAATAATCATATCTATATAATATAATATCATAAATAATCATATAAATTATCAAAATAAGAATTTAGTATAGTCCATATCTAATATAGATAATACATATAATGTAAGTCTAATAAATACATATTAATATTAACGATGATTAAAGCTATGATTAGAATATATCAAAACACTACCACATAAAAAGATTTATTATGATAATAGCTTTGGTTACCACTCTAATATTGCAATAATAAATACTTATAAATAATATAAAGAAGATGAGTTATGTTTAATAACCAAACTCATATTCTACTAATAAAACATTTATGTAATAGTATAATAACAAAGTGTAATTATTAACATGTGAAAGAAATTAGAAAAAAACATATCGTACAAAGCTAAGTCAATTTATAAAACCATATCACTAGCCTTCACATATCCATATGGGCCTAACAAGTATTAACAAAATCATAATCAATCCCATAAGGTGTATAGTAACAATAATCTGACACTCTCCAAAGCCCTTAAGATACTCAATGCAAGTCTAATACTTCTATCTCATCTTATGATATGGCAATCCATAACCTAAGTTCTACCAATCATATGGACCATCTTATAAGGCTATAAGAGTTCTCATCAACCAGTGACACTCTAAAAAGCACTCTAGAACATCCACGATCTCACGCAATGTCTATAGTGGCACTCGACCAACCTTAAATCCTCTATACATGATTTGATAATTTTAACTTGAGCTTATCAATCACATGAACCATCTCATAGGGCTCAAGGACTCCTAACAATGCATGGTGCTTAACCACTATAAGCTTAAGCTTACAAATGGTCACCCATGATCTTCTATTAATGAGACATTTAATTCTATTGTATTATTAATCCTTAATCATAGTCTTTTGTTTGATGGTAATAAATCTTAAGTATTTTTAATGAACTTATTTTAGTAAAATTTTAAATTTTAGATAGTAGATGCTCGTATTCATGAGAGAATTTTAAAAATAAAAGTAAATATGAAATCTCATGAATGTTATCTTGGTTGGAATAATAAACTACAAAGAGAAGTATTTTGAATTTAATTTTAAATATTTATATTTTTTATTAAAATGTTAAGCTTAACTAAAATCATTTTTGTAAGATACAAAAATTAAATTTCACTTAAATTAGATATTTAAAAAAATAATCTCAAGACTAAGTATGGATCACGTTATTTTGAATCATTTGATCTTTGATGGTATTGTAAAAATCTTCTTTCATAAACTTATTACAAAAAGCATATAATAATAATATTATTATTATTATTATTAATAACAAATAAAATTAAAAAAAATAAGATACTTATCATTTATACTCATTCTATCATCAAGTTAAAAAAGTATATCCTAAATATGATTGGTTGTGATTGTTAAGACAGGAACGTAAATCTCATTAGCCAATTTGGATAAGGGGTATAGAGTTTGGCTAATTAGGTTAAGGTGATGTATTAGTTAGGATGTTAGCCAAAGTTGTGACCTTGTGATAAAAACCTAGATTGGTTTATCTTAAAAGGCATCTCTTTGTTGAATTAATTAGAAATGATTGAGGCTTAGTATTAAGCCTTGGAAGAAGACCCAGTTGTCTAATATCATAGTTTGCACTAATAAGAAGGGTTGGAGTTACACATTTTTAAGAATGAAAATATATTAAATATATCTTGGTGGTATGATCATAATTGTTTTGTGTTATCTATGAAAGATTATTGATATCATACCCATGAATAATTAGAGTAGAAGATTTCCTTGACTATACTTCATTTTAGTTTAAATATGATGATCTTGTTATGCATGACTAGAGCTTGGAAGAGGAATGATTTAGGCAACTCATAATTTTTAAGGATAAGGGGTTAGAAAAGTGTGACAATTAAATTTTACGTGCTAAGATAAGAGGATGGATCGTAGTAGATGATGAGATTAAGTTTAAGTAAAGTAATAAGTTAACTTTAATTATACTTGGAAATATGTGGTAGCTTTAGGAAGAATCTTAGGACTTAACGATTAGTATATATGTGAAAATTCATGTGTTAACCCTTGGACATAGGTCAGAAATACAGTTAAGCCAATTCCAATGGTAATCTTTTGTAGCCAAAAGTTGCTTGTTTTCTCAGATTAAGCATTGAGGTTGAGTTGAAAGGCTTGACCAAGGACTTTAGAAACATGAAGAGCCCTTAGAAATGATCTTAGATGGCATTTAGGACAAGAAAAGCTCTTAGATTTCTTATAGAGTTGCTTGAGAGGTTTAAGTTTGGAGAATTTAAGGTTAACTCTTAAATACAATTAGCTTTAAGTTAAGACTAAGACAAGTTAAGATTTTAATAAACTTAGACTTTTTAAATTGAATGCTAGAATAGAGATTTATAAACATAGGATTTGAATGTGAGAACATTTATGTTTGGAATGTAAACCAAGCTAAGGTCAAAGGAAACCATAGAAATAAAGGTATAGGATAAGTAATCTTGTGATGTAAAAAATGAATGGGATGATGATTGTCATACTTGACTTTTTGTAGCATTGTTTTCTCTTCAATGTAATTGGAGCTATGCATCAGTCAAAGTACTTGGCTAACCACATTTTACTTCCTAAGATTGACATTTAAACTAAGAGCATGATCTCTCAATTTGATCATAATGCTTATGAAATATCTAAAATGAACCATGTCTTCATCTCAACTAGTCACCTAGTTGATTCAAAGATGGCTTCAACCCAAGTTAAGTAATCACTAAAACCATACTAGTATATATATGATATCAAAGAAACTTATAACATGTATAGAAACATGTTCACACAAGCTATAATATGTTTAAATAGTCACATGATCCAAATTCCATCCAAAGTTAAAATTTATCACAATAAATTAAATTATAATATTGTAAACCTAACATAAACTATCATATATCATTCAATGTTCAATATGATTATCAATGATGATAAATGAGTTAAGAAAGATGAAAGGAAGAAGGGTAACACTCATCAAATGTAATTGTAACAGAGTTGCATTATGAAAAAAAAGCCACCAAGCTTCACCAACACTCAAACCACTAAGTACAAAAAGAGGATAACTCAAATAATCAAATTATATAATTTTATTTTAAATTTTGATGCTATTTATACATGTTTATTTATTATAAACACCACCTATTAACATATACTTTTACAAAAGTAAAAAATTATTTGCTAACTTGCATGACAAGACTCATCATTCTTCTTTATCTTTATAAAAGTTAATTTCCATTTGAAAAATTATATAGAATGCATGATATACTTTGGGCATTCTTGGATGCACTTTTTTTCTTATTGTAGATATGCACTTGGTTTGCTATGGTTCTCTACTAAGATTTGTTCAATTTCTTAATCTCTTTAATTATCTTGTCCTTAGCTAACATGAAATATTTTAACATGTGACCCCATGTAATTTAAAGAGATAGTGAAAACTATTTTTTTTATTTGTGGCCACAAGTTTTGTCCCCTCAATGGTTCTCCATATTATCAGTTCTGATTGTATTGTTTCGTTACTCTTGCACTTTTATCCTGTCTTTCATAGTTTGCAAATTTATCATGAAACATTCCTATATGTTTATATAGAATTAGCACATGTACATATGTAAAAGATTTTTTTTAATGACAACATTTGGAATGTCATAATAATAGAGTGCTTATAATCAAAAAAATATTTTTAGAATTGAAATTACTTAAGGAAGGTAGGTATAAGACCACTGGGGATAAACTTAGCAAAAACTGATTTAGATGGTTTAAATTTGTTGAACATTGGCTAATTAATTATACTAAGAGATGTGAATTAATTGTTACCCTTATGATTAGAGGAAGAGGTGAACCCAAAATAATGTAAATAGGCTATTAAAGAGGATTTTGTATATTTAAATATTAAGAGTTGTTAATGCATTGAGAAGGATGGTATTTTAAAGTAAAAGAAATATTGAGCACTCAAATAACTTGTTTCAATACATGTACATTATTCCATTACAGATATTTTGAAGAGGAAATAAACCATTAACAAATCTTGAGAAGTGTTTGTGCAGCATAGCAAAAGCATATTTCTCAAGTACCTTCTATTGTTTAATTTGTTTATTCTCATTATCAAATAATATTATATAAGTGATTTTTTTATCATTGAGAATAACTCTTGAAACTATAAAAACAAAAACAGCTTTTTTGGCATTGGTAGAATGATTAAATACTTATTTAATATTGATACATGTCTTGTTGATTTGTTCCCATGAGCTTATTTTAACATCATACCTATCAAACTTATTTGCCAACTTATTTGAGAAGACTAATCATTGTCCTTTATCTTTATAAAAATCAAATTTGATTTGAAAAACTATACAGAATGCACAATATTCTTTGGGCATTCTTGGATGCACTTTTTCACTTATTGCATATATGCTACTTGATTTTCTATGGTTCTCTAATTTCTTTATTAATAGCTCTACTCAAATTTGTTAAATTTCTTTTTTTTTTAATTATCTTGTCCTTAGCCAAAAGGATATATTTTAACAAGCCATGTAATTTAAAAAGATCGTGAAAAACTTTTACTTCTTGTTTGTGGCCATGGATTTTGTCCGTTTAATGGTTCTTATATTATCGGTTGTAGTTGAATTGTATTACTCTTTCTTTTTCACCCTCTTCTATAGTTTGTAAATTTAACAAGAAATATTTTTACATATGTACATGGAATTAGCACATATACATATGTCAAGGATCTTCTTTAATGTCAACATTTGGAATGTCACAATGGTAGAGAGGTTAAAATCAAGAAAATATAATTAGAATTGAGCTTATTTAAAAGAAGGTAGGTATAAGACCAACAAGGAATAAGCTTAGTGACAACTGATTAAGATAGTTTAAATTGTTTAACATCGGCTAATTAATACTTCTACTAGGAGATGCAAGTTGATTGTTTCCCTTATGATTAGAGGAAGAGGTGAACCCCAAAAGAACCTAAATAGACTATTAGAGAGGATTTTGTATGCTTAAATGTTAAGAAAGACTTGTTAATGAATTGAGTAGGATGGTATTTTAAAGCAAGAGAAATATTGAGCACTCAAATAACTTATTATTCCATTGCTGATATTTTTAAGAGGGAACAAGTTGTAAACAAACCTTAAGTAGTGCTTGTACAGCATACCAAAAGCATGTATCTCAAGAAGCTTCTATTTCTTAATTTGTTTATTTTCACCATCCAATAATATTATATAATTGATTTTTTTGATTAGTGAGAATAACTTCTTGAAATTGTAAAAACAAAAACATCTTGCTTGGCTTTGACAAAATGATGGTTTACACTATTGTAGGATTTGCCTCTAAAGCATAAATGAAGTTGATATGCTTTATAATTTTTTTTGGGAGAATGATATGCTTCATAGATGGTTTACTTAATGTTCTCTTTTCTTTATGCTTCAACTTTTTAGGCCATGTTTAATTCATATAACGCATGCCAAGCCTTTCCTTGTAATGTTTTTTAAATGTCTTAACATTAGCCAGTGTATGGAGCAAACTGATGCATTAGTTAATCCTCCACAGCTTAACTAATGTATTAGGAGCCTTGTTCGTTTTTATTGTTTGATTGTTCTTGTATTTGGATCCAAATGATTAAATACTCATTTAGTACTGAAAGATGTCTTGTTGATTCGTGTCTTATGGGCCTATTTTTTAACATAATGCCTGTCAAACTTATTTGCTAGCTTGTATGACAAGACACATCATTCTTCTTTATCTTTATAAAAGTTCATTTCTAATTGAAAAATTATATAGAATGCATGATATACTTTAGACATTCTTGGAGGCATTTTTTTCCTTATTATAAATATGCACTTTGTTTGTTATGGTTCTCTATTTTTTTGGTTGGTAACTCTACTAAGATTTGTTCGATTTCTTTATCTCTTTAATTATCTTGTCCTTAGCTAACATGATATATTTTAACAAGTGGCCCCATGTGATATAAAGAAATAGTAAAAACTATTTTTTTTATTTGTGGCGATTAGTTTTGTCCCTTAAATGGTTCTCCATATTATCAATTGTGGTTGTATTGTTTTGTTACTCTTACTTTTTTACCTTCTCTTTCATAGGTTGCAAATTTAACATGGAACATTCCTATATGATTATATGGAATTAACAAATGCAAATATGTAAATGATTTTTTTTAATGTCAACATTTGGAATGTCATAACAGTATAGTGGTTATAATCAAGAGGATATATTTAGAATTGAGCTTATTTAAGAGAAGGTAGGTATAATACCAACTAGAGATAAACTTAGCAACAAGTGATTTAGATGGTTTAAATTTGTTGAACATTGGCTAATTAATACTACAAGAAGATGTAAATTAATTGTTTTCCCTATTATTAAAGGAAGAGGTGAACCCAAAATAATGTAAATAGGCTATTAGAGAAGATTTTGTATATTTAAATATTAAGAGTCGTTAATGCATTGAGAAGGATGGTATTTTAAAGCAAAAAAAATATTAAACACTCAAATAACTTGTTTCAATACATGTACATTATTCCATTGCAGATATTTTGAAGAGGAAACAAACCATTAACAAATCTTAAGAAGTGTTTGTACAGCATAGCAAAAACATAATTCTGAAGCAGCTTCTATTGCTTAATTTGTTTATTTTCACTATCCAATAATATTATATAAGTGATTTTTCTGATCATTGAGAATAACTCTTGAAACTATAATAACAAAAACAACTTTTTTGGCTTTGGTAGAACAATTAAATGCTTATTTAATATTGATAGATGTCTTGTTGATTTGTTCCCATGAGCTTATTTTAACAGTAGACCTATCGAACTTATTTGCCAATTTGCTTGACAAGACTTATTATTCTCCTTCATCTTTATAAAAACAAATTTTCATTTGAAAGACTATACAATATGTACGATATTCTTTGGACATTCTTGGATGCATTTTTTTACTTATTGCACATATTCTCTTGGTTTGCTATGGTTCTCTAGTTTTTTGGTTGGTAGCTTAGATTGGTTGAATTTCTTTTTCTTTTTAATTATCTTGTCCTCAGCCAAAAGGATATATTTTAACAAGCCATGTAATTTAAAAAGATAGTGGAAACCTTTACTTTTTGTTTATGGCCATGGATTTTGTCCCTTTAATGGTTCTTATATTGTCAGTTGTAGTATTGTATTGCTTTTGCCTTTTTGCACTCTTCTATAGACTGCAAATTTAACAAGAAACATTCCTACATATGCATATGGAATTAGCACATGTACATATGTCAAGGATCTTCTTTAATGTCAACATTTGGAATATCACAATGAAAGAGTAGTTAAAATCAAACAGATATAATTAGAATTGAGCATATTTAAAAGAAGATAGGTATTAGACCAACTAGGGATAAAATTAATGACAATTAGTTAAGATGATTTAAATTTGTTAAATATTGATTAATTATTACTTGTACTACGTGATGTGAGTTAATTGTTTCCCCTATGATTAGGGGAAGAGGTGAATCCCAAAAGAATGTAAATAGATTATTAGAGAGAATTTTGTATGCTTAAATATTAGGAAAGAGTTGTTAATGCATTGGGAAGGATGGTATATTAGAGCAAGAGAAATATTGAGCACTCAAATAACTTGCTTCAATACATGTACATTTTTCCATTACCGATATTTCGAAGAGGGAACAAACCGTTAACAAATCTTGGTAAGTGTTTGTGCAGCATAGCAAAAGCATATATCTCAAGCACATTCTTTTGCTCAATTTGTTTATTTTCATTAACCCATAATATTATATAATTGATTTTTCTGATCATTGAGAATAACTCTTGAAACTGTAAAAACAAAAACAGCTTGCTTGGCTTTGACAGAATGATGGCTTACGCTGTTGCAGGATTTGCCTCTAAAGCAAAAAAGTAGTTGATATGCTTTATAGTTTTTTATTTTTTTATTTTTGAATTTTTTTGAGGAGCATGATATGCTTCATAGATAGTTTACTTAACGTTCACTTATGCTTCACTTTTTTAGGCCATGGTTAATTCTAATAACGCATGCCAAGCCTTAACAGTAGCCATTGTATGGAGCAAACTGATACATTAGTTAATCCTGCACGGCAATCCTTTATGTGCATCTTAACATTCACGTATCTTTTGGTTTGTTTACAAACTCTGCTTGAAATGGAAACACAATTTCAGATGCCAGCACTCTGCTGAGAACTGGTTGTGCCTAAGCTGTAAAGATGTGCTGTGCAGCCGCTTCATTAATAAACACATGCTCGATCATCATCAGAAGACTGGCCATTGTTTAGTTCTCAGTTTAAGTTGCCATCAAGTTTTTTTCCCTTGTCTTAAATGAGTAGTTTGATGTACTAAAATTGTAAGAATGTTGTGAGTGGATTTTTTAACTTTTGGCAGTGATTTATCAGTTTGGTGCTTTGCCTGTGAAGCTTATCTAAATGTTTAGAAGATTCAGCCATTGCAGCCAGCTTACGAAGTTGTCCATCTGCTCAAATTTGGCGAAAGACCTCCTTTTCTGCCCATCAACAGCAGCGAGTGATCCTTGTTTACATTATTTACAACAAAGCATACGATGCCAGAATTGTCTTGAGATGCTCATCAAGCTCAGGATAAGAAAGGATTGTTCAGTGCTGGTTATACAAGGAGTTTTATGTGATGCATCCTTATAAAATATAATAATAATAATAATGATAATTTGTTTCGTAAAACTGAGTTAGAGTTTGCTTGACTTTTTTAATGCTATTTAAAAAATGATTTTAGAAAATTAAAAAACTAGCTATTGATCAAATTGTTTTGAATGAATGATTCAAATTGTGTTTCAATTTTAGAAATAGAAAAAATTTAAGAAAACAGTGGTTTGGCACCACTAAGGGTATGCAAGCATTAATCAGTTAACTTAAAAAAAATAGAATTGAATAAAAAAAATGACAAATTTGATTCAATTTATTTTTGATATTGGTAGAAAACTTAATTATTATTTATTCTTAATTTTGTTTTATTTCTTAATCCAAAAAAATTTTAAAATCCAAAAAAAAAAAAAATAAACAAATCTCCCTTAAAATTTTAGATTTTGATTTGATTTTGTGTTTTGGTTTTAAATGTTGCCTTAAATATAGTAACTGAATTTCACAGCCAAGTCCAATAAAGAAAGCCGTTAGATATGAATTTAGAAATAATTTCTTGTTAAATAAACTTCAGTTCGAATGGATCTTCAACTTTACCTAATAAATCCAAGCATTTTGAATGAGATGTTATTTACAGCGTTGTCGAATCAAATTGAATGGGAGAAACCTGAACACATTTTATTCTTGAAAAATATCTAAACAACTAGAATGTTTTAGAAGTTTTGACAACTACGTTATTTGAAGAAAAGAAGTCACAATTGCATTAATTTTTTGTTTAGCATTTGTTTGTTTAGAGTTTATAAGTTTAAAAATAATTTAAAAAAATATTTTAAAAAGAGCTTTATACAAATAAAAAATACAATTTTACAGAATTTTTTTTTATTAAGATTTGAAGTTTTGAAGTTTAAAAAAAGATTGATCAAAATGTGATGTACAAACAGTGACATATTTTTTTGACAAAATTATCTTTAAAAAATAATCTTATTAGGTCATGATCTGGGTCGGCAATGATCATGTAATAATGTATTATTGAGATCTTTTTATAATACGCTATAATCCAATATAATCATGTTGGAGGAAACGTGGAAAGAAGATGTGTGCGACCCACTATTACATATATTTTTTTATATATATAGACATATATAATAAAGTAAAATATCCCGAAAATGAAAAAGTAAACTATTTCTTAGCAAGTTGCTTGTTTTTTTATAATGTATTTGAAATAGTTGTTTGTATTCCTTATGAGTGGTTTATATTGCAAAATGTCATTCATTTTCTAATAAAGCAAGAGAAAATTTATTAACTACATGCAACTTGATTTTCTCAACTGTCAATAAGGCCAGTCTAGCCAAGCGTTTATTAACTTGATTTTTGGGCATCAACCAATGATATGTAAAGTTTGTAAGTAATTTATGATGGAAATAAAAGAGAAGGGAGAAATTGGGAAATTGCAAAGAAAGACTTAAGGAAGAAGAAGAGAATAGCTAAGAAACTTTTATTCATCAAAATTGCATAATAACAAAACAACACTTACATCTATTTATAGCAAAAAAACATATCTAATCTCCCAAATCTTTTCTCATAATTCAAAAGTTTGTTTTTAATCCCTAAAAATCTTCAAGATACTTAAAATCCCTAAAAATCCTCAAAATACTTAAAAGATACTAACCATGTTTAAAAAGTACTAACAACTCCTTAAAAAATGCTAATAAGCACTTAAAAAGTGCTAACCAAACATTTAAAAAACTTAAAGTTTGCTAACATTACTCCCTCTCAAACTTGAAGTATCTTCAACCCTAATTGATCTCGTAATTCTTCAAACTTCTTCACTCCAAGCGATTTAGTGAAAATATCAGCTACTTGTTCTTCAGTATTGCAATGTACCAATCTTATAGTCTCCTTGTTGACATGATCACGAAGAAAATGATACCTTGTCTCGATATGCTTGCTTCTCCCATGTTGTACTGGATTTTTTGCTAATTTTATGGCTGACATATTATCAATAAATATAGTTGTTGGCTCTTCTTGTTGATGTTGTAACTCCTGTAATAAATTTCGTAACCAAATTGCTTCACAAACTGTTGATGAAGCTGCAATATACTCTGCTTCACAAGACGAAAGAGCAATGACATCTTGTTTAGTTGATCTCCACATAAATGCTGATGATCCGAAGAAGAAACAATAACCAGTTGTACTCTTCCTTTCATCTATATCACCTCCCCAATCACTATCAGAGTAGCCACATAAATCTGTCCCACTTTGGTTAGTGAAATACAAACCATAATCAAGTGTTCCTTTAATATATCTTAGTATTCTTTTTGCAACCATCCAATGTGTTTCCTTTGGATTTTCCATATATCGACTAATGAGTCCAACAGAATATAAAATATCAGGTCTTGTGATAGTGAGGTAACGAAGACTACCTACAAGACTTTTAAATAAAGTAGAGTCAACATCTTTTCCTTCTCCTTCTCTACTTAGTTTCATTCTTACATCAAGTGGTGTTGCCACTGATTTACAATCTTCCATTCTAAACTTCTTTAGAAGTTCAGTAGCGTATCTTCTTTGAGAGATTTGGATTCCAATTTTCATTTGCTTTACTTCCAAACCAAGGAAGTATGACATTTCACCATTATCTGTCATTTCAAATTCATACTGCATAGTTCTTTTGAATTCTTGAAACAATTCAAAAGAATTTCCTGTATAAAGCAAATCATCTACATAAAGACAAACTATAAGAATATTATTTTGAGTTGTCTTAATGTAAAGTGCATGCTCAAATGGACATTTTTTGAATCCTTGTTGTTGAAGATATCCATCAATCTTGGTATTCCATGCTCTTGGTGCTTGTTTCAATCCATATAAAGCCTTTTTCAAACGATAGACTTTATGTGGATTATTCACAATTTTGTAACCTTCAGGTTGATCAATATAAACTTCTTCTTCTAAAACTCCATTCAAAAATGCCGATTTAACATCAAGTTGACATACCTTCCATCCATGATGTGCATATTTTTGTTTAAAACCTTTTGCCACAAGTCTTGCCTTGTATCGATCCACTGTTCCATCTGCTTTATGCTTGATCTTGTAAACCCATTTAACTCCTATGGGTTTCTTTTGAGGAGGGAGTTCAACCAACTCCCATGTATTATTCTTTTCTATAGATGCTATTTCTTCATCCATAGCTTTTTGCCAATTTATATCTTGCACTGCTTCATCAAAAGAAATAGGTTCATAATCAGCAAAATAACAGAATAAGTTAGAATATTGGGACGTTTGCTCATATATCTCTTGTAAACTTTTCATCTTTTTGCTTGAGTCAATAGGATGTGTTTTCTTTTGCATAATAGTTGATCTTGAGGGAGAACTTGTTGGAGAATTCAAATCATGAGTTTGTTGATTTTGAATTTCTTCTTCTTGCCCAAGCGTGATAGTTTTATCATCATTCTCTTCCGTCCACTTCCAAGTATCTTCTTCTACAAACACAACATCACGACTAATGAATACCTTTTTGGTTAAAGGATTGTAGAGTTTGTAGGCTTTTGACTCCTCGCTGTACCCAATGAATATGTATTTTTCACCTTTATCATCTAATTTCTTCCTTGTTGCATTAGGTACCTGTGCATATGCAATACAACCAAATATTCGAAAATGAGAAACACTTGGTGTATATCCACTCCAAGCTTCTTGTGGAGTCATATAACGCACAGCTTTAGTAGGACATCGATTCAACAGATAAGTTGAACATGCAACTGCTTCTGCCCAAAATTCTTTTGGCATATTCCTCTCTCTCATCATTGTCCTTGTCATATCAAGGATAGTACGATTTCTTCTTTCAGCTACTCCATTTTGTTGTGGAGTATAACTAGTGGTAAATTGATGTCGTATGCCTTCTTGCTTACATAATTGAATAAATTCATTTGAAGTGTATTCACCACCTCTATCAGATCTAAGGCATTGAATAAATAACCCACTCTCTTTTTCAACCTTGCATTTGAACTCTTTAAATATGGAGATAGCAGCAGATTTCTCCTTAATAAAATATGTCCACATTTTTCTACTGAAATCATCTATGAAAGTAATAAAATACTTGTTACCTCCATTTGATAATGGCACCAATGGACCACAAATATCTGTATGAATAAGCTGTAATGGCCTTTTAGCTCTCCAAGTGTTATTCTTCGAAAATGGTAGACGATGTTGCTTTCCAAGTATACAAGCTTCACATATATGGTTTGGATCATCCAATAAAGGAAGACCTTTCACCATTCCTTCTTTTGCCAATAATTTTAAACCTCCAAAGTTAAGATGACCATACCTTAGATGCCATTTCAAAGAATCATTTGAAAGATGCCCAAGATAACAAACTTCACTTGTTGATTTTAATTGAAGAGGAAACATGCGATTTGTCGACATCTTCACTTTGGTAATATTCCTTCCCTTTGAATCTTGCAAAAGAAGATAACCATTCTCCATATGTATAATATATCCTTTCTCAATTAATTGCCCAAGGCTAAGGATATTACTTTTCATATCAGGAATAAAATATGCATCTGAAATAATAATTGGAAACCCATTCTCTTTGTAAAGTTTTATATTACCTTTGCCTTCAACTTTCAACTTTGATGAGTCTCCAAGACTCACACTTGCTTGCATATTTTCAATTGACTCAAATAGATGTCTTTTTCCACACATATGGTTGCTTGTTCCTGAATCAAGAAACCATACATCTTCTTTTTCGTTGCCCTCTTTTTCAGCCAATAAAGATATTGACTCTTCTTTCGATGTTTCAACATAATTTGATTGACTATTCTTATGCCAACAATCAGAAGCATAATGACCAAATTTATGACAATTGTAACATTCAATATTTCTACCTTGTCCTCGACCTCGAGAAGAATTATTTCTTCCATGCCCGTGTTGAGTGTAAGATTGATTAAATTTCTGTTGAGATCTGTTTTGGAAACGACCTCTTCCACGTCCTCTATATGAACCTTGTCCTCTTCCTCTTGAATTTGAATTCTCTTTCTTCAATGTATTGTCTTCCTTCAAATTTAGTTTTGACTCTAATGCTTGATCAATAGGTGTAACTTCAGCTTTTTTCTTTAGTCTTTGCTCATGCACTTGTAAAGAACCCATTAGCTCTTCAATAGATAAACTACATATATCTTTAGATTCTTCAATTGCGGTTACCACATGCTCAAACATAGGAGTTAAAGAACGAAGTACCTTTTCAATGACACGTACGTCGTCAATTTGTTCTCCATTTCTCTTCATCAAATTCACAATAGCAATCAATCGTGAGATATAATCTGAGATAGTCTCATTTTCATTCATCTTTGCTTGCTCAAAATCACCCCTAAGGATTTGAAGCCGTACACGCTTCACCCGTTCAACACCTTTGAAGATTGTGTTGAGTTTACTCCAAACCTCTTTGCTTGTAGTCGCTTCTACAACTTTCTCAAAAGTGACTTCATCAAGTCCTTGATATATCAAGAACAATGCCTTTTTGTCTTTTCTCTGATTTTCTTTCAACAATTTCTTCTCCGCTTCAGTAGCATCTGATTCATCAAAGCCATCGATAACAATCTCCCAAAGGTCTTGCGAGCCAAGAAGGGCCTTAAATTGGATGCACCAATTATCATAGTTGTCGTTCATCAATCTGGGAATGACTTGTTGCATAATTCCCGACATTGTAAATGAACAACACTCTTTAAAGAAAACTTTGCTCTTCTCCCTTCGACGCTGCGGCGTTCGATCTACTTCCTTAGCTCTGATACCACTTTGATGGAAATAAAAGAGAAGGGAGAAATTGGGAAATTGCAAAGAAAGACTTAAGGAAGAAGAAGAGAATAGCTAAGAAACTTTTATTCATCAAAATTGCATAATAACAAAACAACACTTACATCTATTTATAGCAAAAAAACATATCTAATCTCCCAAATCTTTTCTCATAATTCAAAAGTTTGTTTCTAATCCCTAAAAATCTTCAAGATACTTAAAATCCCTAAAAATCCTCAAAATACTTAAAAGATACTAACCATGTTTAAAAAGTACTAACAACTCCTTAAAAAATGCTAATAAGCACTTAAAAAGTGCTAACCAAACATTTAAAAAACTTAAAGTTTGCTAACAATTTAACCATAGATTAGTTGAACGTGGAGCAATCCCGACGGATGTTACCCTGTGAGCGGCTGGTCTTAGCACCAACACGGCCGAGGCGGGTAATGGCGGCGACGAAGGCACTGTTGAAAACGCCGGAGTTGCCGGCCCAGTTGTCTACTGTGGGGCGAGAGCGAGCATCGTCGTGAAGAACCTGGTCCGAGGTGAAGAGGCCCATTCCCAACTGCAGGTTACGGAAGTATTGGTTGTCGAAGGTTCGCGGCGTCACGGGGTCCATATTAATGGCCACGTCCGCGTCCACGTTCCGTGGGCACATCGCCTGCAGCTGCGTCACGTAGGTTCTATTTAGACTCGGGTCCACCGCTCCGCTTCGGCCGCCGAAGTCGTAGATCCGGTTCGCAAACCTTGTGCAGTGCGAAAAACCCAACGTGTGTGCCGCTGCACAACGATGAAGTATACGATCAACAATAATGTGAACAAGAAGTGCCCAAGTCGGTCGAGCCCTGTGTTCTTACCGGATAGCGCGATCATGTCCGTCTGCGACAACCCGTTGGACGCAAACAAGGAGGTGAGCTGGTTAACGTTGAAGTTCGGTTGGGGCAGCTTACCACCGACGCTTGCCGCTGTAGAAACTAGCCCGTCAAGCCTCCCCAGCTCCACGGCATATGATGGTCCGCCAGCCTACGTTAACGGGCGAGTTCGAGAGAAATGAGAACGAAAGGGAGATCGAGAGGTAACTAATTGTTAACGAATTAATTACGAGGGAGATGACGTCACGGGTGGCCATGGCGAGGACATCAGCGCAGGAGACTTTGTTACGGCAACTCGGCACGGCGTCAACGGCGGCTTTGGCCTTGATGACAGTGTCGAAGCCGTCGCCGGCGAGAGACAGGTTGTCCGCGTGGTCCTTTTCCGCCTTGTTCGTGGCGTTGGAGGAGATGATCACCGAAGCATCGCAGCCCTTCATCAACCAAGCCATCCAACGGTCGAAAAGTGTTTTTCTTGAAAAGAGATTTCTATTGCATTAACGGATTAAAATAGGCGTGTTTTGAAATAGGTACGTTGACGAAGCAGTCGTGGAAGAAGAGGCGGAGGGTGCCGGGAACGGTGACAAAGGTCTGCTGAAACTTCTGTTTGACGGCTTTGCGGACAATGCTTTCGACTTTGGGGCAAACTTTGGAGTAGTAGTTCTGCCGGAGTTGGGCGGAGGTCGGCCGGAGGAAGAAGATGCTCAGAAGACTCAAGGCAAGGACGAACTGCATCAAAACTCTGACCATATTGAACCCTACTTTTCTCTCTTTATGTATCTGTATTTGATCTATAAATATGAACTATTCGTGAACTACTCAAAATGGCGCTCTCAGTTGCAGAGGCCTAAAAGTTGGGTGCGTGTTCTATATAAGGCGGCGTAGCACGGTCGGCCGAGGTGGGGTCAG
Organism: Vanilla planifolia; assembly: GCA_023846275.1. Lineage (NCBI taxonomy): Eukaryota > Viridiplantae > Streptophyta > Magnoliopsida > Asparagales > Orchidaceae > Vanilla > Vanilla planifolia. Next base: position 23,972,442 of record CM043874.1, on the reverse strand, counting down.
CCAGCTGGCTGGACATTGATGTGGATTAGTATACCAAGGAAGGATGGAAGAACAAGTCTCGTTTGTGCGATGAAGGTAGAAGCTCTTTATCCCTTTTTAACTTTTAGCTTTGGAAATGTCTTCTAGTTCTGAAATTTAGTTAAAATTATATTTTATAAGATTTTTGGCCAAAGAAAATCCTTCGGTATAAGAAATCTTAAAAAGGTGATATTAATAGTAACAAATAATTGATGAGGTTTTTGAATCAAATAAGACAAATGTCTAAGCATCGGGAACGTGGAAGCCACTTGGGTGAACTTAGAGCCCCGTAGGTGTTCTTCTAATTTTTTTTTTCGGTTGACATGTTGGAGAGAATCCAAAGTAGATACTTGAATAAGTCCAATCATAATAATTCAACACTAAAGGCAAATATAGATTTCCTATTGAATCAAAGAGTGAATATGCTACATCTCTATTGTGCAATATTATTTTTTCTTATGATACAATTATATCTATACATTAATCAATGCATTTTGTTTATCATTTTTTATTTCTTAGACTTAACATTCAAATTGGGAACCACAATAACTAACTTTGATCAACAAGCGCACGATGTGCCACCAAAAAATCAACCATATTGCTATTGTAATTAAGACTTTAGTTTAGCCAAGAATTGATTCATCTCAAGTTAAGTAATCTATCTAGTACACCAAAATATGTGTTGTATCAAAACGATCTATATTTATAAATAATCATATCTATATAATATAATATCATAAATAATCATATAAATTATCAAAATAAGAATTTAGTATAGTCCATATCTAATATAGATAATACATATAATGTAAGTCTAATAAATACATATTAATATTAACGATGATTAAAGCTATGATTAGAATATATCAAAACACTACCACATAAAAAGATTTATTATGATAATAGCTTTGGTTACCACTCTAATATTGCAATAATAAATACTTATAAATAATATAAAGAAGATGAGTTATGTTTAATAACCAAACTCATATTCTACTAATAAAACATTTATGTAATAGTATAATAACAAAGTGTAATTATTAACATGTGAAAGAAATTAGAAAAAAACATATCGTACAAAGCTAAGTCAATTTATAAAACCATATCACTAGCCTTCACATATCCATATGGGCCTAACAAGTATTAACAAAATCATAATCAATCCCATAAGGTGTATAGTAACAATAATCTGACACTCTCCAAAGCCCTTAAGATACTCAATGCAAGTCTAATACTTCTATCTCATCTTATGATATGACAATCCATAACCTAAGTTCTACCAATCATATGGACCATCTTATAAGGCTATAAGAGTTCTCATCAACCAGTGACACTCTAAAAAGCACTCTAGAACATCCACGATCTCACGCAATGTCTATAGTGGCACTCGACCAACCTTAAATCCTCTATACATGATTTGATAATTTTAACTTGAGCTTATCAATCACATGAACCATCTCATAGGGCTCAAGGACTCCTAACAATGCATGGTGCTTAACCACTATAAGCTTAAGCTTACAAATGGTCACCCATGATCTTCTATTAATGAGACATTTAATTCTATTGTATTATTAATCCTTAATCATAGTCTTTTGTTTGATGGTAATAAATCTTAAGTATTTTTAATGAACTTATTTTAGTAAAATTTTAAATTTTAGATAGTAGATGCTCGTATTCATGAGAGAATTTTAAAAATAAAAGTAAATATGAAATCTCATGAATGTTATCTTGGTTGGAATAATAAACTACAAAGAGAAGTATTTTGAATTTAATTTTAAATATTTATATTTTTTATTAAAATGTTAAGCTTAACTAAAATCATTTTTGTAAGATACAAAAATTAAATTTCACTTAAATTAGATATTTAAAAAAATAATCTCAAGACTAAGTATGGATCACGTTATTTTGAATCATTTGATCTTTGATGGTATTGTAAAAATCTTCTTTCATAAACTTATTACAAAAAGCATATAATAATAATATTATTATTATTATTATTAATAACAAATAAAATTAAAAAAAATAAGATACTTATCATTTATACTCATTCTATCATCAAGTTAAAAAAGTATATCCTAAATATGATTGGTTGTGATTGTTAAGACAGGAACGTAAATCTCATTAGCCAATTTGGATAAGGGGTATAGAGTTTGGCTAATTAGGTTAAGGTGATGTATTAGTTAGGATGTTAGCCAAAGTTGTGACCTTGTGATAAAAACCTAGATTGGTTTATCTTAAAAGGCATCTCTTTGTTGAATTAATTAGAAATGATTGAGGCTTAGTATTAAGCCTTGGAAGAAGACCCAGTTGTCTAATATCATAGTTTGCACTAATAAGAAGGGTTGGAGTTACACATTTTTAAGAATGAAAATATATTAAATATATCTTGGTGGTATGATCATAATTGTTTTGTGTTATCTATGAAAGATTATTGATATCATACCCATGAATAATTAGAGTAGAAGATTTCCTTGACTATACTTCATTTTAGTTTAAATATGATGATCTTGTTATGCATGACTAGAGCTTGGAAGAGGAATGATTTAGGCAACTCATAATTTTTAAGGATAAGGGGTTAGAAAAGTGTGACAATTAAATTTTACGTGCTAAGATAAGAGGATGGATCGTAGTAGATGATGAGATTAAGTTTAAGTAAAGTAATAAGTTAACTTTAATTATACTTGGAAATATGTGGTAGCTTTAGGAAGAATCTTAGGACTTAACGATTAGTATATATGTGAAAATTCATGTGTTAACCCTTGGACATAGGTCAGAAATACAGTTAAGCCAATTCCAATGGTAATCTTTTGTAGCCAAAAGTTGCTTGTTTTCTCAGATTAAGCATTGAGGTTGAGTTGAAAGGCTTGACCAAGGACTTTAGAAACATGAAGAGCCCTTAGAAATGATCTTAGATGGCATTTAGGACAAGAAAAGCTCTTAGATTTCTTATAGAGTTGCTTGAGAGGTTTAAGTTTGGAGAATTTAAGGTTAACTCTTAAATACAATTAGCTTTAAGTTAAGACTAAGACAAGTTAAGATTTTAATAAACTTAGACTTTTTAAATTGAATGCTAGAATAGAGATTTATAAACATAGGATTTGAATGTGAGAACATTTATGTTTGGAATGTAAACCAAGCTAAGGTCAAAGGAAACCATAGAAATAAAGGTATAGGATAAGTAATCTTGTGATGTAAAAAATGAATGGGATGATGATTGTCATACTTGACTTTTTGTAGCATTGTTTTCTCTTCAATGTAATTGGAGCTATGCATCAGTCAAAGTACTTGGCTAACCACATTTTACTTCCTAAGATTGACATTTAAACTAAGAGCATGATCTCTCAATTTGATCATAATGCTTATGAAATATCTAAAATGAACCATGTCTTCATCTCAACTAGTCACCTAGTTGATTCAAAGATGGCTTCAACCCAAGTTAAGTAATCACTAAAACCATACTAGTATATATATGATATCAAAGAAACTTATAACATGTATAGAAACATGTTCACACAAGCTATAATATGTTTAAATAGTCACATGATCCAAATTCCATCCAAAGTTAAAATTTATCACAATAAATTAAATTATAATATTGTAAACCTAACATAAACTATCATATATCATTCAATGTTCAATATGATTATCAATGATGATAAATGAGTTAAGAAAGATGAAAGGAAGAAGGGTAACACTCATCAAATGTAATTGTAACAGAGTTGCATTATGAAAAAAAAGCCACCAAGCTTCACCAACACTCAAACCACTAAGTACAAAAAGAGGATAACTCAAATAATCAAATTATATAATTTTATTTTAAATTTTGATGCTATTTATACATGTTTATTTATTATAAACACCACCTATTAACATATACTTTTACAAAAGTAAAAAATTATTTGCTAACTTGCATGACAAGACTCATCATTCTTCTTTATCTTTATAAAAGTTAATTTCCATTTGAAAAATTATATAGAATGCATGATATACTTTGGGCATTCTTGGATGCACTTTTTTTCTTATTGTAGATATGCACTTGGTTTGCTATGGTTCTCTACTAAGATTTGTTCAATTTCTTAATCTCTTTAATTATCTTGTCCTTAGCTAACATGAAATATTTTAACATGTGACCCCATGTAATTTAAAGAGATAGTGAAAACTATTTTTTTTATTTGTGGCCACAAGTTTTGTCCCCTCAATGGTTCTCCATATTATCAGTTCTGATTGTATTGTTTCGTTACTCTTGCACTTTTATCCTGTCTTTCATAGTTTGCAAATTTATCATGAAACATTCCTATATGTTTATATAGAATTAGCACATGTACATATGTAAAAGATTTTTTTTAATGACAACATTTGGAATGTCATAATAATAGAGTGCTTATAATCAAAAAAATATTTTTAGAATTGAAATTACTTAAGGAAGGTAGGTATAAGACCACTGGGGATAAACTTAGCAAAAACTGATTTAGATGGTTTAAATTTGTTGAACATTGGCTAATTAATTATACTAAGAGATGTGAATTAATTGTTACCCTTATGATTAGAGGAAGAGGTGAACCCAAAATAATGTAAATAGGCTATTAAAGAGGATTTTGTATATTTAAATATTAAGAGTTGTTAATGCATTGAGAAGGATGGTATTTTAAAGTAAAAGAAATATTGAGCACTCAAATAACTTGTTTCAATACATGTACATTATTCCATTACAGATATTTTGAAGAGGAAATAAACCATTAACAAATCTTGAGAAGTGTTTGTGCAGCATAGCAAAAGCATATTTCTCAAGTACCTTCTATTGTTTAATTTGTTTATTCTCATTATCAAATAATATTATATAAGTGATTTTTTTATCATTGAGAATAACTCTTGAAACTGTAAAAACAAAAACAGCTTTTTTGGCATTGGTAGAATGATTAAATACTTATTTAATATTGATACATGTCTTGTTGATTTGTTCCCATGAGCTTATTTTAACATCATACCTATCAAACTTATTTGCCAACTTATTTGAGAAGACTAATCATTGTCCTTTATCTTTATAAAAATCAAATTTGATTTGAAAAACTATACAGAATGCACAATATTCTTTGGGCATTCTTGGATGCACTTTTTCACTTATTGCATATATGCTACTTGATTTTCTATGGTTCTCTAATTTCTTTATTAATAGCTCTACTCAAATTTGTTAAATTTCTTTTTTTTTTAATTATCTTGTCCTTAGCCAAAAGGATATATTTTAACAAGCCATGTAATTTAAAAAGATCGTGAAAAACTTTTACTTCTTGTTTGTGACCATGGATTTTGTCCGTTTAATGGTTCTTATATTATCGGTTGTAGTTGAATTGTATTACTCTTTCTTTTTCACCCTCTTCTATAGTTTGTAAATTTAACAAGAAATATTTTTACATATGTACATGGAATTAGCACATATACATATGTCAAGGATCTTCTTTAATGTCAACATTTGGAATGTCACAATGGTAGAGAGGTTAAAATCAAGAAAATATAATTAGAATTGAGCTTATTTAAAAGAAGGTAGGTATAAGACCAACAAGGAATAAGCTTAGTGACAACTGATTAAGATAGTTTAAATTGTTTAACATCGGCTAATTAATACTTCTACTAGGAGATGCAAGTTGATTGTTTCCCTTATGATTAGAGGAAGAGGTGAACCCCAAAAGAACCTAAATAGACTATTAGAGAGGATTTTGTATGCTTAAATGTTAAGAAAGACTTGTTAATGAATTGAGTAGGATGGTATTTTAAAGCAAGAGAAATATTGAGCACTCAAATAACTTATTATTCCATTGCTGATATTTTTAAGAGGGAACAAGTTGTAAACAAACCTTAAGTAGTGCTTGTACAGCATACCAAAAGCATGTATCTCAAGAAGCTTCTATTTCTTAATTTGTTTATTTTCACCATCCAATAATATTATATAATTGATTTTTTTGATTAGTGAGAATAACTTCTTGAAATTGTAAAAACAAAAACATCTTGCTTGGCTTTGACAAAATGATGGTTTACACTATTGTAGGATTTGCCTCTAAAGCATAAATGAAGTTGATATGCTTTATAATTTTTTTTGGGAGAATGATATGCTTCATAGATGGTTTACTTAATGTTCTCTTTTCTTTATGCTTCAACTTTTTAGGCCATGTTTAATTCATATAACGCATGCCAAGCCTTTCCTTGTAATGTTTTTTAAATGTCTTAACATTAGCCAGTGTATGGAGCAAACTGATGCATTAGTTAATCCTCCACAGCTTAACTAATGTATTAGGAGCCTTGTTCGTTTTTATTGTTTGATTGTTCTTGTATTTGGATCCAAATGATTAAATACTCATTTAGTACTGAAAGATGTCTTGTTGATTCGTGTCTTATGGGCCTATTTTTTAACATAATGCCTGTCAAACTTATTTGCTAGCTTGTATGACAAGACACATCATTCTTCTTTATCTTTATAAAAGTTCATTTCTAATTGAAAAATTATATAGAATGCATGATATACTTTAGACATTCTTGGAGGCATTTTTTTCCTTATTATAAATATGCACTTTGTTTGTTATGGTTCTCTATTTTTTTGGTTGGTAACTCTACTAAGATTTGTTCGATTTCTTTATCTCTTTAATTATCTTATCCTTAGCTAACATGATATATTTTAACAAGTGGCCCCATGTGATATAAAGAAATAGTAAAAACTATTTTTTTTATTTGTGGCGATTAGTTTTGTCCCTTAAATGGTTCTCCATATTATCAATTGTGGTTGTATTGTTTTGTTACTCTTACTTTTTTACCTTCTCTTTCATAGGTTGCAAATTTAACATGGAACATTCTTATATGATTATATGGAATTAACAAATGCAAATATGTAAAGGATTTTTTTTAATGTCAACATTTGGAATGTCATAACAGTATAGTGGTTATAATCAAGAGGATATATTTAGAATTGAGCTTATTTAAGAGAAGGTAGGTATAATACCAACTAGAGATAAACTTAGCAACAAGTGATTTAGATGGTTTAAATTTGTTGAACATTGGCTAATTAATACTACAAGAAGATGTAAATTAATTGTTTTCCCTATGATTAAAGGAAGAGGTGAACCCAAAATAATGTAAATAGGCTATTAGAGAAGATTTTGTATATTTAAATATTAAGAGTCGTTAATGCATTGAGAAGGATGGTATTTTAAAGCAAAAAAAATATTAAACACTCAAATAACTTGTTTCAATACATGTACATTATTCCATTGCAGATATTTTGAAGAGGAAACAAACCATTAACAAATCTTAAGAAGTGTTTGTACAGCATAGCAAAAACATAATTCTGAAACAGCTTCTATTGCTTAATTTGTTTATTTTCACTATCCAATAATATTATATAAGTGATTTTTCTGATCATTGAGAATAACTCTTGAAACTATAATAACAAAAACAACTTTTTTGGCTTTGGTAGAACAATTAAATGCTTATTTAATATTGATAGATGTCTTGTTGATTTGTTCCCATGAGCTTATTTTAACAGTAGACCTATCGAACTTATTTGCCAATTTGCTTGACAAGACTTATTATTCTCCTTCATCTTTATAAAAACAAATTTTCATTTGAAAGACTATACAATATGTACGATATTCTTTGGACATTCTTGGATGCATTTTTTTACTTATTGCACATATTCTCTTGGTTTGCTATGGTTCTCTAGTTTTTTGGTTGGTAGCTTAGATTGGTTGAATTTCTTTTTCTTTTTAATTATCTTGTCCTCAGCCAAAAGGATATATTTTAACAAGCCATGTAATTTAAAAAGATAGTGGAAACCTTTACTTTTTGTTTATGGCCATGGATTTTGTCCCTTTAATGGTTCTTATATTGTCAGTTGTAGTATTGTATTGCTTTTACCTTTTTGCACTCTTCTATAGACTGCAAATTTAACAAGAAACATGCCTACATATGCATATGGAATTAGCACATGTACATATGTCAAGGATCTTCTTTAATGTCAACATTTGGAATATCACAATGAAAGAGTAGTTAAAATCAAACAGATATAATTAGAATTGAGCATATTTAAAAGAAGATAGGTATTAGACCAACTAGGGATAAAATTAATGACAATTAGTTAAGATGATTTAAATTTGTTAAATATTGATTAATTATTACTTGTACTACGTGATGTGAGTTAATTGTTTCCCCTATGATTAGGGGAAGAGGTGAATCCCAAAAGAATGTAAATAGATTATTAGAGAGAATTTTGTATGCTTAAATATTAGGAAAGAGTTGTTAATGCATTGGGAAGGATGGTATATTAGAGCAAGAGAAATATTGAGCACTCAAATAACTTGCTTCAATACATGTACATTTTTCCATTACCGATATTTCGAAGAGGGAACAAACCGTTAACAAATCTTGGTAAGTGTTTGTGCAGCATAGCAAAAGCATATATCTCAAGCACATTCTTTTGCTCAATTTGTTTATTTTCATTAACCCATAATATTATATAATTGATTTTTCTGATCATTGAGAATAACTCTTGAAACTGTAAAAACAAAAACAGCTTGCTTGGCTTTGACAGAATGATGGCTTACGCTGTTGCAGGATTTGCCTCTAAAGCAAAAAAGTAGTTGATATGCTTTATAGTTTTTTATTTTTTTATTTTTGAATTTTTTTGGGGAGCATGATATGCTTCATAGATAGTTTACTTAACGTTCACTTATGCTTCACTTTTTTAGGCCATGGTTAATTCTAATAACGCATGCCAAGCCTTAACAGTAGCCATTGTATGGAGCAAACTGATACATTAGTTAATCCTGCACGGCAATCCTTTATGTGCATCTTAACATTCACGTATCTTTTGGTTTGTTTACAAACTCTGCTTGAAATGGAAACACAATTTCAGATGCCAGCACTCTGCTGAGAACTGGTTGTGCCTAAGCTGTAAAGATGTGCTGTGCAGCCGCTTCATTAATAAACACATGCTCGATCATCATCAGAAGACTGGCCATTGTTTAGTTCTCAGTTTAAGTTGCCATCAAGTTTTTTTCCCTTGTCTTAAATGAGTAGTTTGATGTACTAAAATTGTAAGAATGTTGTGAGTGGATTTTTTAACTTTTGGCAGTGATTTATCAGTTTGGTGCTTTGCCTGTGAAGCTTATCTAAATGTTTAGAAGATTCAGCCATTGCAGCCAGCTTACGAAGTTGTCCATCTGCTCAAATTTGGCGAAAGACCTCCTTTTCTGCCCATCAACAGCAGCGAGTGATCCTTGTTTACATTATTTACAACAAAGCATACGATGCCAGAATTGTCTTGAGATGCTCATCAAGCTCAGGATAAGAAAGGATTGTTCAGTGCTGGTTATACAAGGAGTTTTATGTGATGCATCCTTATAAAATATAATAATAATAATAATGATAATTTGTTTCGTAAAACTGAGTTAGAGTTTGCTTGACTTTTTTAATGCTATTTAAAAAATGATTTTAGAAAATTAAAAAACTAGCTATTGATCAAATTGTTTTGAATGAATGATTCAAATTGTGTTTCAATTTTAGAAATAGAAAAAATTTAAGAAAACAGTGGTTTGGCACCACTAAGGGTATGCAAGCATTAATCAGTTAACTTAAAAAAAATAGAATTGAATAAAAAAAATGACAAATTTGATTCAATTTATTTTTGATATTGGTAGAAAACTTAATTATTATTTATTCTTAATTTTGTTTTATTTCTTAATCCAAAAAAATTTTAAAATCCAAAAAAAAAAAAAATAAACAAATCTCCCTTAAAATTTTAGATTTTGATTTGATTTTGTGTTTTGGTTTTAAATGTTGCCTTAAATATAGTAACTGAATTTCACAGCCAAGTCCAATAAAGAAAGCCGTTAGATATGAATTTAGAAATAATTTCTTGTTAAATAAACTTCAGTTCGAATGGATCTTCAACTTTACCTAATAAATCCAAGCATTTTGAATGAGATGTTATTTACAGCGTTGTCGAATCAAATTGAATGGGAGAAACCTGAACACATTTTATTCTTGAAAAATATCTAAACAACTAGAATGTTTTAGAAGTTTTGACAACTACGTTATTTGAAGAAAAGAAGTCACAATTGCATTAATTTTTTGTTTAGCATTTGTTTGTTTAGAGTTTATAAGTTTAAAAATAATTTAAAAAAATATTTTAAAAAGAGCTTTATACAAATAAAAAATACAATTTTACAGAATTTTTTTTTATTAAGATTTGAAGTTTTGAAGTTTAAAAAAAGATTGATCAAAATGTGATGTACAAACAGTGACATATTTTTTTGACAAAATTATCTTTAAAAAATAATCTTATTAGGTCATGATCTGGGTCGGCAATGATCATGTAATAATGTATTATTGAGATCTTTTTATAATACGCTATAATCCAATATAATCATGTTGGAGGAAACGTGGAAAGAAGATGTGTGCGACCCACTATTACATATATTTTTTTATATATATAGACATATATAATAAAGTAAAATATCCCGAAAATGAAAAAGTAAACTATTTCTTAGCAAGTTGCTTGTTTTTTTATAATGTATTTGAAATAGTTGTTTGTATTCCTTATGAGTGGTTTATATTGCAAAATGTCATTCATTTTCTAATAAAGCAAGAGAAAATTTATTAACTACATGCAACTTGATTTTCTCAACTGTCAATAAGGCCAGTCTAGCCAAGCGTTTATTAACTTGATTTTTGGGCATCAACCAATGATATGTAAAGTTTGTAAGTAATTTAACCATAGATTAGTTGAACGTGGAGCAATCCCGACGGATGTTACCCTGTGAGCGGCTGGTCTTAGCACCAACACGGCCGAGGCGGGTAATGGCGGCGACGAAGGCACTGTTGAAAACGCCGGAGTTGCCGGCCCAGTTGTCTACTGTGGGGCGAGAGCGAGCATCGTCGTGAAGAACCTGGTCCGAGGTGAAGAGGCCCATTCCCAACTGCAGGTTACGGAAGTATTGGTTGTCGAAGGTTCGCGGCGTCACGGGGTCCATATTAATGGCCACGTCCGCGTCCACGTTCCGTGGGCACATCGCCTGCAGCTGCGTCACGTAGGTTCTATTTAGACTCGGGTCCACCGCTCCGCTTCGGCCGCCGAAGTCGTAGATCCGGTTCGCAAACCTTGTGCAGTGCGAAAAACCCAACGTGTGTGCCGCTGCACAACGATGAAGTATACGATCAACAATAATGTGAACAAGAAGTGCCCAAGTCGGTCGAGCCCTGTGTTCTTACCGGATAGCGCGATCATGTCCGTCTGCGACAACCCGTTGGACGCAAACAAGGAGGTGAGCTGGTTAACGTTGAAGTTCGGTTGGGGCAGCTTACCACCGACGCTTGCCGCTGTAGAAACTAGCCCGTCAAGCCTCCCCAGCTCCACGGCATATGATGGTCCGCCAGCCTACGTTAACGGGCGAGTTCGAGAGAAATGAGAACGAAAGGGAGATCGAGAGGTAACTAATTGTTAACGAATTAATTACGAGGGAGATGACGTCACGGGTGGCCATGGCGAGGACATCAGCGCAGGAGACTTTGTTACGGCAACTCGGCACGGCGTCAACGGCGGCTTTGGCCTTGATGACAGTGTCGAAGCCGTCGCCGGCGAGAGACAGGTTGTCCGAGTGGTCCTTTTCCGCCTTGTTCGTGGCGTTGGAGGAGATGATCACCGAAGCATCGCAGCCCTTCATCAACCAAGCCATCCAACGGTCGAAAAGTGTTTTTCTTGAAAAGAGATTTCTATTGCATTAACGGATTAAAATAGGCGTGTTTTGAAATAGGTACGTTGACGAAGCAGTCGTGGAAGAAGAGGCGGAGGGTGCCGGGAACGGTGACAAAGGTCTGCTGAAACTTCTGTTTGACGGCTTTGCGGACAATGCTTTCGACTTTGGGGCAAACTTTGGAGTAGTAGTTCTGCCGGAGTTGGGCGTGTTAGCAAACTTTAAGTTTTTTAAATGTTTGGTTAGCACTTTTTAAGTGCTTATTAGCATTTTTTAAGGAGTTGTTAGTACTTTTTAAACATGGTTAGTATCTTTTAAGTATTTTGAGGACTTTTAGGGATTTTAAGTATCTTGAAGATTTTTAGGGATTAGAAACAAACTTTTGAATTATGAGAAAAGATTTGGGAGATTAGATATGTTTTTTTGCTATAAATAGATGTAAGTGTTGTTTTGTTATTATACAATTTTGATGAATAAAAGTTTCTTAGCTATTCTCTTCTTCTTCCTTAAGTCTTTCTTTGCAATTTCCCAATTTCTCCCTTCCCTTTTATTTCCATCAAAGTGGTATCAGAGCTAAGGAAGTAGATCGAACGCCGCAGCGTCGAAGGGAGAAGAGCAAAGTTTTCTTTAAAGAGTGTTGTTCATTTACAATGTCGGGAATTATGCAACAAGTCATTCCCAGATTGATGAACGACAACTATGATAATTGGTGCATCCAATTTAAGGCCCTTCTTGGCTCGCAAGACCTTTGGGAGATTGTTATCGATGGCTTTGATGAATCAGATGCTACTGAAGCGGAGAAGAAATTGTTGAAAGAAAATCAGAGAAAAGACAAAAAGGCATTGTTCTTGATATATCAAGGACTTGATGAAGTCACTTTTGAGAAAGTTGTAGAAGCGACTACAAGCAAAGAGGTTTGGAGTAAACTCAACACAATCTTCAAAGGTGTTGAACGGGTGAAGCGTGTACGGCTTCAAATCCTTAGGGGTGATTTTGAGCAAGCAAAGATGAATGAAAATGAGACTATCTCAGATTATATCTCACGATTGATTGCTATTGTGAATTTGATGAAGAGAAATGGAGAACAAATTGACGACGTACGTGTCATTGAAAAGGTACTTCGTTCTTTAACTCCTATGTTTGAGCATGTGGTAACCGCAATTGAAGAATCTAAAGATATATGTAGTTTATCTATTGAAGAGCTAATGGGTTCTTTACAAGTGCATGAGCAAAGACTAAAGAAAAAAGCTGAAGTTACACCTATTGATCAAGCATTAGAGTCAAAACTAAATTTGAAGGAAGACAATACATTGAAGAAAGAGAATTCAAATTCAAGAGGAAGAGGACAAGGTTCATATAGAGGACGTGGAAGAGGTCGTTTCCAAAACAGATCTCAACAGAAATTTAATCAATCTTACACTCAACACGGGCATGGAAGAAATAATTCTTCTCGAGGTCGAGGACAAGGTAGAAATATTGAATGTTACAATTGTCATAAATTTGGTCATTATGCTTCTGATTGTTGGCATAAGAATAGTCAATCAAATTATGTTGAAACATCGAAAGAAGAGTCAATATCTTTATTGGCTGAAAAAGAGGGCAACGAAAAAGAAGATGTATGGTTTCTTGATTCAGGAGCAAGCAACCATATGTGTGGAAAAAGACATCTATTTGAGTCAATTGAAAATATGCAAGCAAGTGTGAGTCTTGGAGACTCATCAAAGTTGAAAGTTGAAGGCAAAGGTAATATAAAACTTTACAAAGAGAATGGGTTTCCAATTATTATTTCAGATGCATATTTTATTCCTGATATGAAAAGTAATATCCTTAGCCTTGGGCAATTAATTGAGAAAGGATATATTATACATATGGAGAATGGTTATCTTCTTTTGCAAGATTCAAAGGGAAGGAATATTACCAAAGTGAAGATGTCGACAAATCGCATGTTTCCTCTTCAATTAAAATCAACAAGTGAAGTTTGTTATCTTGGGCATCTTTCAAATGATTCTTTGAAATGGCATCTAAGGTATGGTCACCTTAACTTTGGAGGTTTAAAATTATTGGCAAAAGAAGGAATGGTGAAAGGTCTTCCTTTATTGGATGATCCAAACCATATATGTGAAGCTTGTATACTTGGAAAGCAACATCGTCTACCATTTTCGAAGAATAACACTTGGAGAGCTAAAAGGCCATTACAGCTTATTCATACAGATATTTGTGGTCCATTGGTGCCATTATCAAATGGAGGTAACAAGTATTTTATTACTTTCATAGATGATTTCAGTAGAAAAATGTGGACATATTTTATTAAGGAGAAATCTGCTGCTATCTCCATATTTAAAGAGTTCAAATGCAAGGTTGAAAAAGAGAGTGGGTTATTTATTCAATGCCTTAGATCTGATAGAGGTGGTGAATACACTTCAAATGAATTTATTCAATTATGTAAGCAAGAAGGCATACGACATCAATTTACCACTAGTTATACTCCACAACAAAATGGAGTAGCTGAAAGAAGAAATCGTACTATCCTTGATATGACAAGGACAATGATGAGAGAGAGGAATATGCCAAAAGAATTTTGGGCAGAAGCAGTTGCATGTTCAACTTATCTGTTGAATCGATGTCCTACTAAAGCTGTGCGTTATATGACTCCACAAGAAGCTTGGAGTGGATATACACCAAGTGTTTCTCATTTTCAAATATTTGGTTGTATTGCATATGCACAGGTACCTAATGCAACAAGGAAGAAATTAGATGATAAAGGTGAAAAATACATATTCATTGGGTACAGCGAGGAGTCAAAAGCCTACAAACTCTACAATCCTTTAACCAAAAAGGTATTCATTAGTCGTGATGTTGTGTTTGTAGAAGAAGATACTTGGAAGTGGACGGAAGAGAATGATGATAAAACTATCACGCTTGGGCAAGAAGAAGAAATTCAAAATCAACAAACTCATGATTTGAATTCTCCAACAAGTTCTCCCTCAAGATCAACTATTATGCAAAAGAAAACACATCCTATTGACTCAAGCAAAAAGATGAAAAGTTTACAAGAGATATATGAGCAAACGTCCCAATATTCTAACTTATTCTGTTATTTTGCTGATTATGAACCTATTTCTTTTGATGAAGCAGTGCAAGATATAAATTGGCAAAAAGCTATGGATGAAGAAATAGCATCTATAGAAAAGAATAATACATGGGAGTTGGTTGAACTCCCTCCTCAAAAGAAACCCATAGGAGTTAAATGGGTTTACAAGATCAAGCATAAAGCAGATGGAACAGTGGATCGATACAAGGCAAGACTTGTGGCAAAAGGTTTTAAACAAAAATATGCACATCATGGATGGAAGGTATGTCAACTTGATGTTAAATCGGCATTTTTGAATGGAGTTTTAGAAGAAGAAGTTTATATTGATCAACCTGAAGGTTACAAAATTGTGAATAATCCACATAAAGTCTATCGTTTGAAAAAGGCTTTATATGGATTGAAACAAGCACCAAGAGCATGGAATACCAAGATTGATGGATATCTTCAACAACAAGGATTCCAAAAATGTCCATTTGAGCATGCACTTTACATTAAGACAACTCAAAATAATATTCTTATAGTTTGTCTTTATGTAGATGATTTGCTTTATACAGGAAATTCTTTTGAATTGTTTCAAGAATTCAAAAGAACTATGCAGTATGAATTTGAAATGACAGATAATGGTGAAATGTCATACTTCCTTGGTTTGGAAGTAAAGCAAATGAAAAATTGGAATCCAAATCTCTCAAAGAAGATACGCTACTGAACTTCTAAAGAAGTTTAGAATGGAAGATTGTAAATCAGTGGCAACACCACTTGATGTAAGAATGAAACTAAGTAGAGAAGGAGAAGGAAAAGATGTTGACTCTACTTTATTTAAAAGTCTTGTAGGTAGTCTTCGTTACCTCACTATCACAAGACCTGATATTTTATATTCTGTTGGACTCATTAGTCGATATATGGAAAATCCAAAGGAAACACATTGGATGGTTGCAAAAAGAATACTAAGATATATTAAAGGAACACTTGATTATGGTTTGTATTTCACTAACCAAAGTGGGACAGATTTATGTGGCTACTCTGATAGTGATTGGGGAGGTGATATAGATGAAAGGAAGAGTACAACTGGTTATTGTTTCTTCTTCGGATCATCAGCATTTATGTGGAGATCAACTAAACAAGATGTCATTGCTCTTTCGTCTTGTGAAGCAGAGTATATTGCAGCTTCATCAACAGTTTGTGAAGCAATTTGGTTACGAAATTTATTACAGGAGTTACAACATCAACAAGAAGAGCCAACAACTATATTTATTGATAATATGTCAGCCATAAAATTAGCAAAAAATCCAGTACAACATGGGAGAAGCAAGCATATCGAGACAAGGTATCATTTTCTTCGTGATCATGTCAACAAGGAGACTATAAGATTGGTACATTGCAATACTGAAGAACAAGTAGCTGATATTTTC
The DNA here is from genome assembly GCA_023846275.1 of Vanilla planifolia. Classification (NCBI taxonomy): domain Eukaryota; kingdom Viridiplantae; phylum Streptophyta; class Magnoliopsida; order Asparagales; family Orchidaceae; genus Vanilla; species Vanilla planifolia. The sequence goes on along the minus strand of CM043874.1, from coordinate 23,956,189 downwards.
ACTAAATCGCTTGGAGTGAAGAAGTTTGAAGAATTACGAGATCAATTAGGGTTGAAGATACTTCAAGTTTGAGAGGGAGTAATGTTAGCAAACTTTAAGTTTTTTAAATGTTTGGTTAGCACTTTTTAAGTGCTTATTAGCATTTTTTAAGGAGTTGTTAGTACTTTTTAAACATGGTTAGTATCTTTTAAGTATTTTGAGGATTTTTAGGGATTTTAAGTATCTTGAAGATTTTTAGGGATTAGAAACAAACTTTTGAATTATGAGAAAAGATTTGGGAGATTAGATATGTTTTTTTGCTATAAATAGATGTAAGTGTTGTTTTGTTATTATACAATTTTGATGAATAAAAGTTTCTTAGCTATTCTCTTCTTCTTCCTTAAGTCTTTCTTTGCAATTTCCCAATTTCTCCCTTCCCTTTTATTTCCATCAGGGCGGAGGTCGGCCGGAAGAAGAAGATGCTCAGAAGACTCAAGGCAAGGACGAACTGCATCAAAACTCTGACCATATTGAACCCTACTTTTCTCTCTTTATGTATCTGTATTTGATCTATAAATATGAACTATTCGTGAACTACTCAAAATGGCGCTCTCAGTTGCAGAGGCCTAAAAGTTGGGTGCGTGTTCTATATAAGGCGGCGTAGCACGGTCGGCCGAGGTGGGGTCAGCCAGCTGGCTGGACATTGATGTGGATTAGTATACCAAGGAAGGATGGAAGAACAAGTCTCGTTTGTGCGATGAAGGTAGAAGCTCTTTATCCCTTTTTAACTTTTAGCTTTGGAAATGTCTTCTAGTTCTGAAATTTAGTTAAAATTATATTTTATAAGATTTTTGGCCAAAGAAAATCCTTCGGTATAAGAAATCTTAAAAAGGTGATATTAATAGTAACAAATAATTGATGAGGTTTTTGAATCAAATAAGACAAATGTCTAAGCATCGGGAACGTGGAAGCCACTTGGGTGAACTTAGAGCCCCGTAGGTGTTCTTCTAATTTTTTTTTTCGGTTGACATGTTGGAGAGAATCCAAAGTAGATACTTGAATAAGTCCAATCATAATAATTCAACACTAAAGGCAAATATAGATTTCCTATTGAATCAAAGAGTGAATATGCTACATCTCTATTGTGCAATATTATTTTTTCTTATGATACAATTATATCTATACATTAATCAATGCATTTTGTTTATCATTTTTTATTTCTTAGACTTAACATTCAAATTGGGAACCACAATAACTAACTTTGATCAACAAGCGCACGATGTGCCACCAAAAAATCAACCATATTGCTATTGTAATTAAGACTTTAGTTTAGCCAAGAATTGATTCATCTCAAGTTAAGTAATCTATCTAGTACACCAAAATATGTGTTGTATCAAAACGATCTATATTTATAAATAATCATATCTATATAATATAATATCATAAATAATCATATAAATTATCAAAATAAGAATTTAGTATAGTCCATATCTAATATAGATAATACATATAATGTAAGTCTAATAAATACATATTAATATTAACGATGATTAAAGCTATGATTAGAATATATCAAAACACTACCACATAAAAAGATTTATTATGATAATAGCTTTGGTTACCACTCTAATATTGCAATAATAAATACTTATAAATAATATAAAGAAGATGAGTTATGTTTAATAACCAAACTCATATTCTACTAATAAAACATTTATGTAATAGTATAATAACAAAGTGTAATTATTAACATGTGAAAGAAATTAGAAAAAAACATATCGTACAAAGCTAAGTCAATTTATAAAACCATATCACTAGCCTTCACATATCCATATGGGCCTAACAAGTATTAACAAAATCATAATCAATCCCATAAGGTGTATAGTAACAATAATCTGACACTCTCCAAAGCCCTTAAGATACTCAATGCAAGTCTAATACTTCTATCTCATCTTATGATATGGCAATCCATAACCTAAGTTCTACCAATCATATGGACCATCTTATAAGGCTATAAGAGTTCTCATCAACCAGTGACACTCTAAAAAGCACTCTAGAACATCCACGATCTCACGCAATGTCTATAGTGGCACTCGACCAACCTTAAATCCTCTATACATGATTTGACAATTTTAACTTGAGCTTATCAATCACATGAACCATCTCATAGGGCTCAAGGACTCCTAACAATGCATGGTGCTTAACCACTATAAGCTTAAGCTTACAAATGGTCACCCATGATCTTCTATTAATGAGACATTTAATTCTATTGTATTATTAATCCTTAATCATAGTCTTTTGTTTGATGGTAATAAATCTTAAGTATTTTTAATGAACTTATTTTAGTAAAATTTTAAATTTTAGATAGTAGATGCTCGTATTCATGAGAGAATTTTAAAAATAAAAGTAAATATGAAATCTCATGAATGTTATCTTGGTTGGAATAATAAACTACAAAGAGAAGTATTTTGAATTTAATTTTAAATATTTATATTTTTTATTAAAATGTTAAGCTTAACTAAAATCATTTTTGTAAGATACAAAAATTAAATTTCACTTAAATTAGATATTTAAAAAAATAATCTCAAGACTAAGTATGGATCACGTTATTTTGAATCATTTGATCTTTGATGGTATTGTAAAAATCTTCTTTCATAAACTTATTACAAAAAGCATATAATAATAATATTATTATTATTATTATTAATAACAAATAAAATTAAAAAAAATAAGATACTTATCATTTATACTCATTCTATCATCAAGTTAAAAAAGTATATCCTAAATATGATTGGTTGTGATTGTTAAGACAGGAACGTAAATCTCATTAGCCAATTTGGATAAGGGGTATAGAGTTTGGCTAATTAGGTTAAGGTGATGTATTAGTTAGGATGTTAGCCAAAGTTGTGACCTTGTGATAAAAACCTAGATTGGTTTATCTTAAAAGGCATCTCTTTATTGAATTAATTAGAAATGATTGAGGCTTAGTATTAAGCCTTGGAAGAAGACCCAGTTGTCTAATATCATAGTTTGCACTAATAAGAAGGGTTGGAGTTACACATTTTTAAGAATGAAAATATATTAAATATATCTTGGTGGTATGATCATAATTGTTTTGTGTTATCTATGAAAGATTATTGATATCATACCCATGAATAATTAGAGTAGAAGATTTCCTTGACTATACTTCATTTTAGTTTAAATATGATGATCTTGTTATGCATGACTAGAGCTTGGAAGAGGAATGATTTAGGCAACTCATAATTTTTAAGGATAAGGGGTTAGAAAAGTGTGACAATTAAATTTTACGTGCTAAGATAAGAGGATGGATCGTAGTAGATGATGAGATTAAGTTTAAGTAAAGTAATAAGTTAACTTTAATTATACTTGGAAATATGTGGTAGCTTTAGGAAGAATCTTAGGACTTAACGATTAGTATATATGTGAAAATTCATGTGTTAACCCTTGGACATAGGTCAGAAATACAGTTAAGCCAATTCCAATGGTAATCTTTTGTAGCCAAAAGTTGCTTGTTTTCTCAGATTAAGCATTGAGGTTGAGTTGAAAGGCTTGACCAAGGACTTTAGAAACATGAAGAGCCCTTATAAATGATCTTAGATGGCATTTAGGACAAGAAAAGCTCTTAGATTTCTTATAGAGTTGCTTGAGAGGTTTAAGTTTGGAGAATTTAAGGTTAACTCTTAAATACAATTAGCTTTAAGTTAAGACTAAGACAAGTTAAGATTTTAATAAACTTAGACTTTTTAAATTGAATGCTAGAATAGAGATTTATAAACATAGGATTTGAATGTGAGAACATTTATGTTTGGAATGTAAACCAAGCTAAGGTCAAAGGAAACCATAGAAATAAAGGTATAGGATAAGTAATCTTGTGATGTAAAAAATGAATGGGATGATGATTGTCATACTTGACTTTTTGTAGCATTGTTTTCTCTTCAATGTAATTGGAGCTATGCATCAGTCAAAGTACTTGGCTAACCACATTTTACTTCCTAAGATTGACATTTAAACTAAGAGCATGATCTCTCAATTTGATCATAATGCTTATAAAATATCTAAAATGAACCATGTCTTCATCTCAACTAGTCACCTAGTTGATTCAAAGATGGCTTCAACCCAAGTTAAGTAATCAATAAAACCATACTAGTATATATATGATATCAAAGAAACTTATAACATGTATAGAAACATGTTCACACAAGCTATAATATGTTTAAATAGTCACATGATCTAAATTCCATCCAAAGTTAAAATTTATCACAATAAATTAAATTATAATATTGTAAACCTAACATAAACTATCATATATCATTCAATGTTCAATATGATTATCAATGATGATAAATGAGTTAAGAAAGATGAAAGGAAGAAGGGTAACACTCATCAAATGTAATTGTAACAGAGTTGCATTATGAAAAAAAAGCCACCAAGCTTCACCAACACTCAAACCACTAAGTACAAAAAGAGGATAACTCAAATAATCAAATTATATAATTTTATTTTAAATTTTGATGCTATTTATACATGTTTATTTATTATAAACACCACCTATTAACATATACTTTTACAAAAGTAAAAAATTATTTGCTAACTTGCATGACAAGACTCATCATTCTTCTTTATCTTTATAAAAGTTAATTTCCATTTGAAAAATTATATAGAATGCATGATATACTTTGGGCATTCTTGGATGCACTTTTTTTCTTATTGTAGATATGCACTTGGTTTGCTATGGTTCTCTACTAAGATTTGTTCAATTTCTTAATCTCTTTAATTATCTTGTCCTTAGCTAACATGAAATATTTTAACATGTGACCCCATGTAATTTAAAGAGATAGTGAAAACTATTTTTTTTATTTGTGGCCACAAGTTTTGTCCCCTCAATGGTTCTCCATATTATCAGTTCTGATTGTATTGTTTCGTTACTCTTGCACTTTTATCCTGTCTTTCATAGTTTGCAAATTTATCATGAAACATTCCTATATGTTTATATAGAATTAGCACATGTACATATGTAAAAGATTTTTTTTAATGACAACATTTGGAATGTCATAATAATAGAGTGCTTATAATCAAAAAAATATTTTTAGAATTGAAATTACTTAAGGAAGGTAGGTATAAGACCACTGGGGATAAACTTAGCAAAAACTGATTTAGATGGTTTAAATTTGTTGAACATTGGCTAATTAATTATACTAAGAGATGTGAATTAATTGTTACCCTTATGATTAGAGGAAGAGGTGAACCCAAAATAATGTAAATAGGCTATTAAAGAGGATTTTGTATATTTAAATATTAAGAGTTGTTAATGCATTGAGAAGGATGGTATTTTAAAGTAAAAGAAATATTGAGCACTCAAATAACTTGTTTCAATACATGTACATTATTCCATTACAGATATTTTGAAGAGGAAATAAACCATTAACAAATCTTGAGAAGTGTTTGTGCAGCATAGCAAAAGCATATTTCTCAAGTACCTTCTATTGTTTAATTTGTTTATTCTCATTATCAAATAATATTATATAAGTGATTTTTTTATCATTGAGAATAACTCTTGAAACTGTAAAAACAAAAACAGCTTTTTTGGCATTGGTAGAATGATTAAATACTTATTTAATATTGATACATGTCTTGTTGATTTGTTCCCATGAGCTTATTTTAACATCATACCTATCAAACTTATTTGCCAACTTATTTGAGAAGACTAATCATTGTCCTTTATCTTTATAAAAATCAAATTTGATTTGAAAAACTATACAGAATGCACAATATTCTTTGGGCATTCTTGGATGCACTTTTTCACTTATTGCATATATGCTACTTGATTTTCTATGGTTCTCTAATTTCTTTATTAATAGCTCTACTCAAATTTGTTAAATTTCTTTTTTTTTTAATTATCTTGTCCTTAGCCAAAAGGATATATTTTAACAAGCCATGTAATTTAAAAAGATCGTGAAAAACTTTTACTTCTTGTTTGTGGCCATGGATTTTGTCCGTTTAATGGTTCTTATATTATCGGTTGTAGTTGAATTGTATTACTCTTTCTTTTTCACCCTCTTCTATAGTTTGTAAATTTAACAAGAAATATTTTTACATATGTACATGGAATTAGCACATATACATATGTCAAGGATCTTCTTTAATGTCAACATTTGGAATGTCACAATGGTAGAGAGGTTAAAATCAAGAAAATATAATTAGAATTGAGCTTATTTAAAAGAAGGTAGGTATAAGACCAACAAGGAATAAGCTTAGTGACAACTGATTAAGATAGTTTAAATTGTTTAACATCGGCTAATTAATACTTCTACTAGGAGATGCAAGTTGATTGTTTCCCTTATGATTAGAGGAAGAGGTGAACCCCAAAAGAACCTAAATAGACTATTAGAGAGGATTTTGTATGCTTAAATGTTAAGAAAGACTTGTTAATGAATTGAGTAGGATGGTATTTTAAAGCAAGAGAAATATTGAGCACTCAAATAACTTATTATTCCATTGCTGATATTTTTAAGAGGGAACAAGTTGTAAACAAACCTTAAGTAGTGCTTGTACAGCATACCAAAAGCATGTATCTCAAGAAGCTTCTATTTCTTAATTTGTTTATTTTCACCATCCAATAATATTATATAATTGATTTTTTTGATTAGTGAGAATAACTTCTTGAAATTGTAAAAACAAAAACATCTTGCTTGGCTTTGACAAAATGATGGTTTACACTATTGTAGGATTTGCCTCTAAAGCATAAATGAAGTTGATATGCTTTATAATTTTTTTTGGGAGAATGATATGCTTCATAGATGGTTTACTTAATGTTCTCTTTTCTTTATGCTTCAACTTTTTAGGCCATGTTTAATTCATATAACGCATGCCAAGCCTTTCCTTGTAATGTTTTTTAAATGTCTTAACATTAGCCAGTGTATGGAGCAAACTGATGCATTAGTTAATCCTCCACAGCTTAACTAATGTATTAGGAGCCTTGTTCGTTTTTATTGTTTGATTGTTCTTGTATTTGGATCCAAATGATTAAATACTCATTTAGTACTGAAAGATGTCTTGTTGATTCGTGTCTTATGGGCCTATTTTTTAACATAATGCCTGTCAAACTTATTTGCTAGCTTGTATGACAAGACACATCATTCTTCTTTATCTTTATAAAAGTTCATTTCTAATTGAAAAATTATATAGAATGCATGATATACTTTAGACATTCTTGGAGGCATTTTTTTCCTTATTATAAATATGCACTTTGTTTGTTATGGTTCTCTATTTTTTTGGTTGGTAACTCTACTAAGATTTGTTCGATTTCTTTATCTCTTTAATTATCTTGTCCTTAGCTAACATGATATATTTTAACAAGTGGCCCCATGTGATATAAAGAAATAGTAAAAACTATTTTTTTTATTTGTGGCGATTAGTTTTGTCCCTTAAATGGTTCTCCATATTATCAATTGTGGTTGTATTGTTTTGTTACTCTTACTTTTTTACCTTCTCTTTCATAGGTTGCAAATTTAACATGGAACATTCCTATATGATTATATGGAATTAACAAATGCAAATATGTAAATGATTTTTTTTAATGTCAACATTTGGAATGTCATAACAGTATAGTGGTTATAATCAAGAGGATATATTTAGAATTGAGCTTATTTAAGAGAAGGTAGGTATAATACCAACTAGAGATAAACTTAGCAACAAGTGATTTAGATGGTTTAAATTTGTTGAACATTGGCTAATTAATACTACAAGAAGATGTAAATTAATTGTTTTCCCTATGATTAAAGGAAGAGGTGAACCCAAAATAATGTAAATAGGCTATTAGAGAAGATTTTGTATATTTAAATATTAAGAGTCGTTAATGCATTGAGAAGGATGGTATTTTAAAGCAAAAAAAATATTAAACACTCAAATAACTTGTTTCAATACATGTACATTATTCCATTGCAGATATTTTGAAGAGGAAACAAACCATTAACAAATCTTAAGAAGTGTTTGTACAGCATAGCAAAAACATAATTCTGAAGCAGCTTCTATTGCTTAATTTGTTTATTTTCACTATCCAATAATATTATATAAGTGATTTTTCTGATCATTGAGAATAACTCTTGAAACTATAATAACAAAAACAACTTTTTTGGCTTTGGTAGAACAATTAAATGCTTATTTAATATTGATAGATGTCTTGTTGATTTGTTCCCATGAGCTTATTTTAACAGTAGACCTATCGAACTTATTTGCCAATTTGCTTGACAAGACTTATTATTCTCCTTCATCTTTATAAAAACAAATTTTCATTTGAAAGACTATACAATATGTACGATATTCTTTGGACATTCTTGGATGCATTTTTTTACTTATTGCACATATTCTCTTGGTTTGCTATGGTTCTCTAGTTTTTTGGTTGGTAGCTTAGATTGGTTGAATTTCTTTTTCTTTTTAATTATCTTGTCCTCAGCCAAAAGGATATATTTTAACAAGCCATGTAATTTAAAAAGATAGTGGAAACCTTTACTTTTTGTTTATGGCCATGGATTTTGTCCCTTTAATGGTTCTTATATTGTCAGTTGTAGTATTGTATTGCTTTTGCCTTTTTGCACTCTTCTATAGACTGCAAATTTAACAAGAAACATTCCTACATATGCATATGGAATTAGCACATGTACATATGTCAAGGATCTTCTTTAATGTCAACATTTGGAATATCACAATGAAAGAGTAGTTAAAATCAAACAGATATAATTAGAATTGAGCATATTTAAAAGAAGATAGGTATTAGACCAACTAGGGATAAAATTAATGACAATTAGTTAAGATGATTTAAATTTGTTAAATATTGATTAATTATTACTTGTACTACGTGATGTGAGTTAATTGTTTCCCCTATGATTAGGGGAAGAGGTGAATCCCAAAAGAATGTAAATAGATTATTAGAGAGAATTTTGTATGCTTAAATATTAGGAAAGAGTTGTTAATGCATTGGGAAGGATGGTATATTAGAGCAAGAGAAATATTGAGCACTCAAATAACTTGCTTCAATACATGTACATTTTTCCATTACCGATATTTCGAAGAGGGAACAAACCGTTAACAAATCTTGGTAAGTGTTTGTGCAGCATAGCAAAAGCATATATCTCAAGCACATTCTTTTGCTCAATTTGTTTATTTTCATTAACCCATAATATTATATAATTGATTTTTCTGATCATTGAGAATAACTCTTGAAACTGTAAAAACAAAAACAGCTTGCTTGGCTTTGACAGAATGATGGCTTACGCTGTTGCAGGATTTGCCTCTAAAGCAAAAAAGTAGTTGATATGCTTTATAGTTTTTTATTTTTTTATTTTTGAATTTTTTTGGGGAGCATGATATGCTTCATAGATAGTTTACTTAACGTTCACTTATGCTTCACTTTTTTAGGCCATGGTTAATTCTAATAACGCATGCCAAGCCTTAACAGTAGCCATTGTATGGAGCAAACTGATACATTAGTTAATCCTGCACGGCAATCCTTTATGTGCATCTTAACATTCACGTATCTTTTGGTTTGTTTACAAACTCTGCTTGAAATGGAAACACAATTTCAGATGCCAGCACTCTGCTGAGAACTGGTTGTGCCTAAGCTGTAAAGATGTGCTGTGCAGCCGCTTCATTAATAAACACATGCTCGATCATCATCAGAAGACTGGCCATTGTTTAGTTCTCAGTTTAAGTTGCCATCAAGTTTTTTTCCCTTGTCTTAAATGAGTAGTTTGATGTACTAAAATTGTAAGAATGTTGTGAGTGGATTTTTTAACTTTTGGCAGTGATTTATCAGTTTGGTGCTTTGCCTGTGAAGCTTATCTAAATGTTCAGAAGATTCAGCCATTGCAGCCAGCTTACGAAGTTGTCCATCTGCTCAAATTTGGCGAAAGACCTCCTTTTCTGCCCATCAACAGCAGCGAGTGATCCTTGTTTACATTATTTACAACAAAGCATACGATGCCAGAATTGTCTTGAGATGCTCATCAAGCTCAGGATAAGAAAGGATTGTTCAGTGCTGGTTATACAAGGAGTTTTATGTGATGCATCCTTATAAAATATAATAATAATAATAATGATAATTTGTTTCGTAAAACTGAGTTAGAGTTTGCTTGACTTTTTTAATGCTATTTAAAAAATGATTTTAGAAAATTAAAAAACTAGCTATTGATCAAATTGTTTTGAATGAATGATTCAAATTGTGTTTCAATTTTAGAAATAGAAAAAATTTAAGAAAACAGTGGTTTGGCACCACTAAGGGTATGCAAGCATTAATCAGTTAACTTAAAAAAAATAGAATTGAATAAAAAAAATGACAAATTTGATTCAATTTATTTTTGATATTGGTAGAAAACTTAATTATTATTTATTCTTAATTTTGTTTTATTTCTTAATCCAAAAAAATTTTAAAATCCAAAAAAAAAAAAAATAAACAAATCTCCCTTAAAATTTTAGATTTTGATTTGATTTTGTGTTTTGGTTTTAAATGTTGCCTTAAATATAGTAACTGAATTTCACAGCCAAGTCCAATAAAGAAAGCCGTTAGATATGAATTTAGAAATAATTTCTTGTTAAATAAACTTCAGTTCGAATGGATCTTCAACTTTACCTAATAAATCCAAGCATTTTGAATGAGATGTTATTTACAGCGTTGTCGAATCAAATTGAATGGGAGAAACCTGAACACATTTTATTCTTGAAAAATATCTAAACAACTAGAATGTTTTAGAAGTTTTGACAACTACGTTATTTGAAGAAAAGAAGTCACAATTGCATTAATTTTTTGTTTAGCATTTGTTTGTTTAGAGTTTATAAGTTTAAAAATAATTTAAAAAAATATTTTAAAAAGAGCTTTATACAAATAAAAAATACAATTTTACAGAATTTTTTTTTATTAAGATTTGAAGTTTTGAAGTTTAAAAAAAGATTGATCAAAATGTGATGTACAAACAGTGACATATTTTTTTGACAAAATTATCTTTAAAAAATAATCTTATTAGGTCATGATCTGGGTCGGCAATGATCATGTAATAATGTATTATTGAGATCTTTTTATAATACGCTATAATCCAATATAATCATGTTGGAGGAAACGTGGAAAGAAGATGTGTGCGACCCACTATTACATATATTTTTTTATATATATAGACATATATAATAAAGTAAAATATCCCGAAAATGAAAAAGTAAACTATTTCTTAGCAAGTTGCTTGTTTTTTTATAATGTATTTGAAATAGTTGTTTGTATTCCTTATGAGTGGTTTATATTGCAAAATGTCATTCATTTTCTAATAAAGCAAGAGAAAATTTATTAACTACATGCAACTTGATTTTCTCAACTGTCAATAAGGCCAGTCTAGCCAAGCGTTTATTAACTTGATTTTTGGGCATCAACCAATGATATGTAAAGTTTGTAAGTAATTTAACCATAGATTAGTTGAACGTGGAGCAATCCCGACGGATGTTACCCTGTGAGCGGCTGGTCTTAGCACCAACACGGCCGAGGCGGGTAATGGCGGCGACGAAGGCACTGTTGAAAACGCCGGAGTTGCCGGCCCAGTTGTCTACTGTGGGGCGAGAGCGAGCATCGTCGTGAAGAACCTGGTCCGAGGTGAAGAGGCCCATTCCCAACTGCACGTTACGGAAGTATTGGTTGTCGAAGGTTCGCGGCGTCACGGGGTCCATATTAATGGCCACGTCCGCGTCCACGTTCCGTGGGCACATCGCCTGCAGCTGCGTCACGTAGGTTCTATTTAGACTCGGGTCCACCGCTCCGCTTCGGCCGCCGAAGTCGTAGATCCGGTTCGCAAACCTTGTGCAGTGCGAAAAACCCAACGTGTGTGCCGCTGCACAACGATGAAGTATACGATCAACAATAATGTGAACAAGAAGTGCCCAAGTCGGTCGAGCCCTGTGTTCTTACCGGATAGCGCGATCATGTCCGTCTGCGACAACCCGTTGGACGCAAACAAGGAGGTGAGCTGGTTAACGTTGAAGTTCGGTTGGGGCAGCTTACCACCGACGCTTGCCGCTGTAGAAACTAGCCCGTCAAGCCTCCCCAGCTCCACGGCATATGATGGTCCGCCAGCCTACGTTAACGGGCGAGTTCGAGAGAAATGAGAACGAAAGGGAGATCGAGAGGTAACTAATTGTTAACGAATTAATTACGAGGGAGATGACGTCACGGGTGGCCATGGCGAGGACATCAGCGCAGGAGACTTTGTTACGGCAACTCGGCACGGCGTCAACGGCGGCTTTGGCCTTGATGACAGTGTCGAAGCCGTCGCCGGCGAGAGACAGGTTGTCCGCGTGGTCCTTTTCCGCCTTGTTCGTGGCGTTGGAGGAGATGATCACCGAAGCATCGCAGCCCTTCATCAACCAAGCCATCCAACGGTCGAAAAGTGTTTTTCTTGAAAAGAGATTTCTATTGCATTAACGGATTAAAATAGGCGTGTTTTGAAATAGGTACGTTGACGAAGCAGTCGTGGAAGAAGAGGCGGAGGGTGCCGGGAACGGTGACAAAGGTCTGCTGAAACTTCTGTTTGACGGCTTTGCGGACAATGCTTTCGACTTTGGGGCAAACTTTGGAGTAGTAGTTCTGCCGGAGTTGGGCGGAGGTCGGCCGGAGGAAGAAGATGCTCAGAAGACTCAAGGCAAGGACGAACTGCATCAAAACTCTGACCATATTGAACCCTACTTTTCTCTCTTTATGTATCTGTATTTGATCTATAAATATGAACTATTCGTGAACTACTCAAAATGGCGCTCTCAGTTGCAGAGGCCTAAAAGTTGGGTGCGTGTTCTATATAAGGCGGCGTAGCACGGTCGGCCGAGGTGGGGTCAGCCAGCTGGCTGGACATTGATGTGGATTAGTATACCAAGGAAGGATGGAAGAACAAGTCTCGTTTGTGCGATGAAGGTAGAAGCTCTTTATCCCTTTTTAACTTTTAGCTTTGGAAATGTCTTCTAGTTCTGAAATTTAGTTAAAATTATATTTTATAAGATTTTTGGCCAAAGAAAATCCTTCGGTATAAGAAATCTTAAAAAGGTGATATTAATAGTAACAAATAATTGATGAGGTTTTTGAATCAAATAAGACAAATGTCTAAGCATCGGGAACGTGGAAGGCACTTGGGTGAACTTAGAGCCCCGTAGGTGTTCTTCTAATTTTTTTTTTCGGTTGACATGTTGGAGAGAATCCAAAGTAGATACTTGAATAAGTCCAATCATAATAATTCAACACTAAAGGCAAATATAGATTTCCTATTGAATCAAAGAGTGAATATGCTACATCTCTATTGTGCAATATTATTTTTTCTTATGATACAATTATATCTATACATTAATCAATGCATTTTGTTTATCATTTTTTATTTCTTAGACTTAACATTCAAATTGGGAACCACAATAACTAACTTTGATCAACAAGCGCACGATGTGCCACCAAAAAATCAACCATATTGCTATTGTAATTAAGACTTTAGTTTAGCCAAGAATTGATTCATCTCAAGTTAAGTAATCTATCTAGTACACCAAAATATGTGTTGTATCAAAACGATCTATATTTATAAATAATCATATCTATATAATATAATATCATAAATAATCATATAAATTATCAAAATAAGAATTTAGTATAGTCCATATCTAATATAGATAATACATATAATGTAAGTCTAATAAATACATATTAATATTAACGATGATTAAAGCTATGATTAGAATATATCAAAACACTACCACATAAAAAGATTTATTATGATAATAGCTTTGGTTACCACTCTAATATTGCAATAATAAATACTTATAAATAATATAAAGAAGATGAGTTATGTTTAATAACCAAACTCATATTCTACTAATAAAACATTTATGTAATAGTATAATAACAAAGTGTAATTATTAACATGTGAAAGAAATTAGAAAAAAACATATCGTACAAAGCTAAGTCAATTTATAAAACCATATCACTAGCCTTCACATATCCATATGGGCCTAACAAGTATTAACAAAATCATAATCAATCCCATAAGGTGTATAGTAACAATAATCTGACACTCTCCAAAGCCCTTAAGATACTCAATGCAAGTCTAATACTTCTATCTCATCTTATGATATGGCAATCCATAACCTAAGTTCTACCAATCATATGGACCATCTTATAAGGCTATAAGAGTTCTCATCAACCAGTGACACTCTAAAAAGCACTCTAGAACATCCACGATCTCACGCAATGTCTATAGTGGCACTCGACCAACCTTAAATCCTCTATACATGATTTGACAATTTTAACTTGAGCTTATCAATCACATGAACCATCTCATAGGGCTCAAGGACTCCTAACAATGCATGGTGCTTAACCACTATAAGCTTAAGCTTACAAATGGTCACCCATGATCTTCTATTAATGAGACATTTAATTCTATTGTATTATTAATCCTTAATCATAGTCTTTTGTTTGATGGTAATAAATCTTAAGTATTTTTAATGAACTTATTTTAGTAAAATTTTAAATTTTAGATAGTAGATGCTCGTATTCATGAGAGAATTTTAAAAATAAAAGTAAATATGAAATCTCATGAATGTTATCTTGGTTGGAATAATAAACTACAAAGAGAAGTATTTTGAATTTAATTTTAAATATTTATATTTTTTATTAAAATGTTAAGCTTAACTAAAATCATTTTTGTAAGATACAAAAATTAAATTTCACTTAAATTAGATATTTAAAAAAATAATCTCAAGACTAAGTATGGATCACGTTATTTTGAATCATTTGATCTTTGATGGTATTGTAAAAATCTTCTTTCATAAACTTATTACAAAAAGCATATAATAATAATATTATTATTATTATTATTAATAACAAATAAAATTAAAAAAAATAAGATACGTATCATTTATACTCATTCTATCATCAAGTTAAAAAAGTATATCCTAAATATGATTGGTTGTGATTGTTAAGACAGGAACGTAAATCTCATTAGCCAATTTGGATAAGGGGTATAGAGTTTGGCTAATTAGGTTAAGGTGATGTATTAGTTAGGATGTTAGCCAAAGTTGTGACCTTGTGATAAAAACCTAGATTGGTTTATCTTAAAAGGCATCTCTTTGTTGAATTAATTAGAAATGATTGAGGCTTAGTATTAAGCCTTGGAAGAAGACCCAGTTGTCTAATATCATAGTTTGCACTAATAAGAAGGGTTGGAGTTACACATTTTTAAGAATGAAAATATATTAAATATATCTTGGTGGTATGATCATAATTGTTTTGTGTTATCTATGAAAGATTATTGATATCATACCCATGAATAATTAGAGTAGAAGATTTCCTTGACTATACTTCATTTTAGTTTAAATATGATGATCTTGTTATGCATGACTAGAGCTTGGAAGAGGAATGATTTAGGCAACTCATAATTTTTAAGGATAAGGGGTTAGAAAAGTGTGACAATTAAATTTTACGTGCTAAGATAAGAGGATGGATCGTAGTAGATGATGAGATTAAGTTTAAGTAAAGTAATAAGTTAACTTTAATTATACTTGGAAATATGTGGTAGCTTTAGGAAGAATCTTAGGACTTAACGATTAGTATATATGTGAAAATTCATGTGTTAACCCTTGGACATAGGTCAGAAATACAGTTAAGCCAATTCCAATGGTAATCTTTTGTAGCCAAAAGTTGCTTGTTTTCTCAGATTAAGCATTGAGGTTGAGTTGAAAGGCTTGACCAAGGACTTTAGAAACATGAAGAGCCCTTAGAAATGATCTTAGATGGCATTTAGGACAAGAAAAGCTCTTAGATTTCTTATAGAGTTGCTTGAGAGGTTTAAGTTTGGAGAATTTAAGGTTAACTCTTAAATACAATTAGCTTTAAGTTAAGACTAAGACAAGTTAAGATTTTAATAAACTTAAACTTTTTAAATTGAATGCTAGAATAGAGATTTATAAACATAGGATTTGAATGTGAGAACATTTATGTTTGGAATGTAAACCAAGCTAAGGTCAAAGGAAACCATAGAAATAAAGGTATAGGATAAGTAATCTTGTGATGTAAAAAATGAATGGGATGATGATTGTCATACTTGACTTTTTGTAGCATTGTTTTCTCTTCAATGTAATTGGAGCTATGCATCAGTCAAAGTACTTGGCTAACCACATTTTACTTCCTAAGATTGACATTTAAACTAAGAGCATGATCTCTCAATTTGATCATAATGCTTATGAAATATCTAAAATGAACCATGTCTTCATCTCAACTAGTCACCTAGTTGATTCAAAGATGGCTTCAACCCAAGTTAAGTAATCAATAAAACCATACTAGTATATATATGATATCAAAGAAACTTATAACATGTATAGAAACATGTTCACACAAGCTATAATATGTTTAAATAGTCACATGATCCAAATTCCATCCAAAGTTAAAATTTATCACAATAAATTAAATTATAATATTGTAAACCTAACATAAACTATCATATATCATTCAATGTTCAATATGATTATCAATGATGATAAATGAGTTAAGAAAGATGAAAGGAAGAAGGGTAACACTCATCAAATGTAATTGTAACAGAGTTGCATTATGAAAAAAAAGCCACCAAGCTTCACCAACACTCAAACCACTAAGTACAAAAAGAGGATAACTCAAATAATCAAATTATATAATTTTATTTTAAATTTTGATGCTATTTATACATGTTTATTTATTATAAACACCACCTATTAACATATACTTTTACAAAAGTAAAAAATTATTTGCTAACTTGCATGACAAGACTCATCATTCTTCTTTATCTTTATAAAAGTTAATTTCCATTTGAAAAATTATATAGAATGCATGATATACTTTGGGCATTCTTGGATGCACTTTTTTTCTTATTGTAGATATGCACTTGGTTTGCTATGGTTCTCTACTAAGATTTGTTCAATTTCTTAATCTCTTTAATTATCTTGTCCTTAGCTAACATGAAATATTTTAACATGTGACCCCATGTAATTTAAAGAGATAGTGAAAACTATTTTTTTTATTTGTGGCCACAAGTTTTGTCCCCTCAATGGTTCTCCATATTATCAGTTCTGATTGTATTGTTTCGTTACTCTTGCACTTTTATCCTGTCTTTCATAGTTTGCAAATTTATCATGAAACATTCCTATATGTTTATATAGAATTAGCACATGTACATATGTAAAAGATTTTTTTTAATGACAACATTTGGAATGTCATAATAATAGAGTGCTTATAATCAAAAAAATATTTTTAGAATTGAAATTACTTAAGGAAGGTAGGTATAAGACCACTGGGGATAAACTTAGCAAAAACTGATTTAGATGGTTTAAATTTGTTGAACATTGGCTAATTAATTATACTAAGAGATGTGAATTAATTGTTACCCTTATGATTAGAGGAAGAGGTGAACCCAAAATAATGTAAATAGGCTATTAAAGAGGATTTTGTATATTTAAATATTAAGAGTTGTTAATGCATTGAGAAGGATGGTATTTTAAAGTAAAAGAAATATTGAGCACTCAAATAACTTGTTTCAATACATGTACATTATTCCATTACAGATATTTTGAAGAGGAAATAAACCATTAACAAATCTTGAGAAGTGTTTGTGCAGCATAGCAAAAGCATATTTCTCAAGTACCTTCTATTGTTTAATTTGTTTATTCTCATTATCAAATAATATTATATAAGTGATTTTTTTATCATTGAGAATAACTCTTGAAACTGTAAAAACAAAAACAGCTTTTTTGGCATTGGTAGAATGATTAAATACTTATTTAATATTGATACATGTCTTGTTGATTTGTTCCCATGAGCTTATTTTAACATCATACCTATCAAACTTATTTGCCAACTTATTTGAGAAGACTAATCATTGTCCTTTATCTTTATAAAAATCAAATTTGATTTGAAAAACTATACAGAATGCACAATATTCTTTGGGCATTCTTGGATGCACTTTTTCACTTATTGCATATATGCTACTTGATTTTCTATGGTTCTCTAATTTCTTTATTAATAGCTCTACTCAAATTTGTTAAATTTCTTTTTTTTTTAATTATCTTGTCCTTAGCCAAAAGGATATATTTTAACAAGCCATGTAATTTAAAAAGATCGTGAAAAACTTTTACTTCTTGTTTGTGGCCATGGATTTTGTCCGTTTAATGGTTCTTATATTATCGGTTGTAGTTGAATTGTATTACTCTTTCTTTTTCACCCTCTTCTATAGTTTGTAAATTTAACAAGAAATATTTTTACATATGTACATGGAATTAGCACATATACATATGTCAAGGATCTTCTTTAATGTCAACATTTGGAATGTCACAATGGTAGAGAGGTTAAAATCAAGAAAATATAATTAGAATTGAGCTTATTTAAAAGAAGGTAGGTATAAGACCAACAAGGAATAAGCTTAGTGACAACTGATTAAGATAGTTTAAATTGTTTAACATCGGCTAATTAATACTTCTACTAGGAGATGCAAGTTGATTGTTTCCCTTATGATTAGAGGAAGAGGTGAACCCCAAAAGAACCTAAATAGACTATTAGAGAGGATTTTGTATGCTTAAATGTTAAGAAAGACTTGTTAATGAATTGAGTAGGATGGTATTTTAAAGCAAGAGAAATATTGAGCACTCAAATAACTTATTATTCCATTGCTGATATTTTTAAGAGGGAACAAGTTGTAAACAAACCTTAAGTAGTGCTTGTACAGCATACCAAAAGCATGTATCTCAAGAAGCTTCTATTTCTTAATTTGTTTATTTTCACCATCCAATAATATTATATAATTGATTTTTTTGATTAGTGAGAATAACTTCTTGAAATTGTAAAAACAAAAACATCTTGCTTGGCTTTGACAAAATGATGGTTTACACTATTGTAGGATTTGCCTCTAAAGCATAAATGAAGTTGATATGCTTTATAATTTTTTTTGGGAGAATGATATGCTTCATAGATGGTTTACTTAATGTTCTCTTTTCTTTATGCTTCAACTTTTTAGGCCATGTTTAATTCATATAACGCATGCCAAGCCTTTCCTTGTAATGTTTTTTAAATGTCTTAACATTAGCCAGTGTATGGAGCAAACTGATGCATTAGTTAATCCTCCACAGCTTAACTAATGTATTAGGAGCCTTGTTCGTTTTTATTGTTTGATTGTTCTTGTATTTGGATCCAAATGATTAAATACTCATTTAGTACTGAAAGATGTCTTGTTGATTCGTGTCTTATGGGCCTATTTTTTAACATAATGCCTGTCAAACTTATTTGCTAGCTTGTATGACAAGACACATCATTCTTCTTTATCTTTATAAAAGTTCATTTCTAATTGAAAAATTATATAGAATGCATGATATACTTTAGACATTCTTGGAGGCATTTTTTTCCTTATTATAAATATGCACTTTGTTTGTTATGGTTCTCTATTTTTTTGGTTGGTAACTCTACTAAGATTTGTTCGATTTCTTTATCTCTTTAATTATCTTGTCCTTAGCTAACATGATATATTTTAACAAGTGGCCCCATGTGATATAAAGAAATAGTAAAAACTATTTTTTTTATTTGTGGCGATTAGTTTTGTCCCTTAAATGGTTCTCCATATTATCAATTGTGGTTGTATTGTTTTGTTACTCTTACTTTTTTACCTTCTCTTTCATAGGTTGCAAATTTAACATGGAACATTCCTATATGATTATATGGAATTAACAAATGCAAATATGTAAATGATTTTTTTTAATGTCAACATTTGGAATGTCATAACAGTATAGTGGTTATAATACCAACTAGAGATAAACTTAGCAACAAGTGATTTAGATGGTTTAAATTTGTTGAACATTGGCTAATTAATACTACAAGAAGATGTAAATTAATTGTTTTCCCTATGATTAAAGGAAGAGGTGAACCCAAAATAATGTAAATAGGCTATTAGAGAAGATTTTGTATATTTAAATATTAAGAGTCGTTAATGCATTGAGAAGGATGGTATTTTAAAGCAAAAAAAATATTAAACACTCAAATAACTTGTTTCAATACATGTACATTATTCCATTGCAGATATTTTGAAGAGGAAACAAACCATTAACAAATCTTAAGAAGTGTTTGTACAGCATAGCAAAAACATAATTCTGAAGCAGCTTCTATTGCTTAATTTGTTTATTTTCACTATCCAATAATATTATATAAGTGATTTTTCTGATCATTGAGAATAACTCTTGAAACTATAATAACAAAAACAACTTTTTTGGCTTTGGTAGAACAATTAAATGCTTATTTAATATTGATAGATGTCTTGTTGATTTGTTCCCATGAGCTTATTTTAACAGTAGACCTATCGAACTTATTTGCCAATTTGCTTGACAAGACTTATTATTCTCCTTCATCTTTATAAAAACAAATTTTCATTTGAAAGACTATACAATATGTACGATATTCTTTGGACATTCTTGGATGCATTTTTTTACTTATTGCACATATTCTCTTGGTTTGCTATGGTTCTCTAGTTTTTTGGTTGGTAGCTTAGATTGGTTGAATTTCTTTTTCTTTTTAATTATCTTGTCCTCAGCCAAAAGGATATATTTTAACAAGCCATGTAATTTAAAAAGATAGTGGAAACCTTTACTTTTTGTTTATGGCCATGGATTTTGTCCCTTTAATGGTTCTTATATTGTCAGTTGTAGTATTGTATTGCTTTTGCCTTTTTGCACTCTTCTATAGACTGCAAATTTAACAAGAAACATTCCTACATATGCATATGGAATTAGCACATGTACATATGTCAAGGATCTTCTTTAATGTCAACATTTGGAATATCACAATGAAAGAGTAGTTAAAATCAAACAGATATAATTAGAATTGAGCATATTTAAAAGAAGATAGGTATTAGACCAACTAGGGATAAAATTAATGACAATTAGTTAAGATGATTTAAATTTGTTAAATATTGATTAATTATTACTTGTACTACGTGATGTGAGTTAATTGTTTCCCCTATGATTAGGGGAAGAGGTGAATCCCAAAAGAATGTAAATAGATTATTAGAGAGAATTTTGTATGCTTAAATATTAGGAAAGAGTTGTTAATGCATTGGGAAGGATGGTATATTAGAGCAAGAGAAATATTGAGCACTCAAATAACTTGCTTCAATACATGTACATTTTTCCATTACCGATATTTCGAAGAGGGAACAAACCGTTAACAAATCTTGGTAAGTGTTTGTGCAGCATAGCAAAAGCATATATCTCAAGCACATTCTTTTGCTCAATTTGTTTATTTTCATTAACCCATAATATTATATAATTGATTTTTCTGATCATTGAGAATAACTCTTGAAACTGTAAAAACAAAAACAGCTTGCTTGGCTTTGACAGAATGATGGCTTACGCTGTTGCAGGATTTGCCTCTAAAGCAAAAAAGTAGTTGATATGCTTTATAGTTTTTTATTTTTTTATTTTTGAATTTTTTTGGGGAGCATGATATGCTTCATAGATAGTTTACTTAACGTTCACTTATGCTTCACTTTTTTAGGCCATGGTTAATTCTAATAACGCATGCCAAGCCTTAACAGTAGCCATTGTATGGAGCAAACTGATACATTAGTTAATCCTGCACGGCAATCCTTTATGTGCATCTTAACATTCACGTATCTTTTGGTTTGTTTACAAACTCTGCTTGAAATGGAAACACAATTTCAGATGCCAGCACTCTGCTGAGAACTGGTTGTGCCTAAGCTGTAAAGATGTGCTGTGCAGCCGCTTCATTAATAAACACATGCTCGATCATCATCAGAAGACTGGCCATTGTTTAGTTCTCAGTTTAAGTTGCCATCAAGTTTTTTTCCCTTGTCTTAAATGAGTAGTTTGATGTACTAAAATTGTAAGAATGTTGTGAGTGGATTTTTTAACTTTTGGCAGTGATTTATCAGTTTGGTGCTTTGCCTGTGAAGCTTATCTAAATGTTCAGAAGATTCAGCCATTGCAGCCAGCTTACGAAGTTGTCCATCTGCTCAAATTTGGCGAAAGACCTCCTTTTCTGCCCATCAACAGCAGCGAGTGATCCTTGTTTACATTATTTACAACAAAGCATACGATGCCAGAATTGTCTTGAGATGCTCATCAAGCTCAGGATAAGAAAGGATTGTTCAGTGCTGGTTATACAAGGAGTTTTATGTGATGCATCCTTATAAAATATAATAATAATAATAATGATAATTTGTTTCGTAAAACTGAGTTAGAGTTTGCTTGACTTTTTTAATGCTATTTAAAAAATGATTTTAGAAAATTAAAAAACTAGCTATTGATCAAATTGTTTTGAATGAATGATTCAAATTGTGTTTCAATTTTAGAAATAGAAAAAATTTAAGAAAACAGTGGTTTGGCACCACTAAGGGTATGCAAGCATTAATCAGTTAACTTAAAAAAAATAGAATTGAATAAAAAAAATGACAAATTTGATTCAATTTATTTTTGATATTGGTAGAAAACTTAATTATTATTTATTCTTAATTTTGTTTTATTTCTTAATCCAAAAAAATTTTAAAATCCAAAAAAAAAAAAAATAAACAAATCTCCCTTAAAATTTTAGATTTTGATTTGATTTTGTGTTTTGGTTTTAAATGTTGCCTTAAATATAGTAACTGAATTTCACAGCCAAGTCCAATAAAGAAAGCCGTTAGATATGAATTTAGAAATAATTTCTTGTTAAATAAACTTCAGTTCGAATGGATCTTCAACTTTACCTAATAAATCCAAGCATTTTGAATGAGATGTTATTTACAGCGTTGTCGAATCAAATTGAATGGGAGAAACCTGAACACATTTTATTCTTGAAAAATATCTAAACAACTAGAATGTTTTAGAAGTTTTGACAACTACGTTATTTGAAGAAAAGAAGTCACAATTGCATTAATTTTTTGTTTAGCATTTGTTTGTTTAGAGTTTATAAGTTTAAAAATAATTTAAAAAAATATTTTAAAAAGAGCTTTATACAAATAAAAAATACAATTTTACAGAATTTTTTTTTATTAAGATTTGAAGTTTTGAAGTTTAAAAAAAGATTGATCAAAATGTGATGTACAAACAGTGACATATTTTTTTGACAAAATTATCTTTAAAAAATAATCTTATTAGGTCATGATCTGGGTCGGCAATGATCATGTAATAATGTATTATTGAGATCTTTTTATAATACGCTATAATCCAATATAATCATGTTGGAGGAAACGTGGAAAGAAGATGTGTGCGACCCACTATTACATATATTTTTTTATATATATAGACATATATAATAAAGTAAAATATCCCGAAAATGAAAAAGTAAACTATTTCTTAGCAAGTTGCTTGTTTTTTTATAATGTATTTGAAATAGTTGTTTGTATTCCTTATGAGTGGTTTATATTGCAAAATGTCATTCATTTTCTAATAAAGCAAGAGAAAATTTATTAACTACATGCAACTTGATTTTCTCAACTGTCAATAAGGCCAGTCTAGCCAAGCGTTTATTAACTTGATTTTTGGGCATCAACCAATGATATGTAAAGTTTGTAAGTAATTTAACCATAGATTAGTTGAACGTGGAGCAATCCCGACGGATGTTACCCTGTGAGCGGCTGGTCTTAGCACCAACACGGCCGAGGCGGGTAATGGCGGCGACGAAGGCACTGTTGAAAACGCCGGAGTTGCCGGCCCAGTTGTCTACTGTGGGGCGAGAGCGAGCATCGTCGTGAAGAACCTGGTCCGAGGTGAAGAGGCCCATTCCCAACTGCAGGTTACGGAAGTATTGGTTGTCGAAGGTTCGCGGCGTCACGGGGTCCATATTAATGGCCACGTCCGCGTCCACGTTCCGTGGGCACATCGCCTGCAGCTGCGTCACGTAGGTTCTATTTAGACTCGGGTCCACCGCTCCGCTTCGGCCGCCGAAGTCGTAGATCCGGTTCGCAAACCTTGTGCAGTGCGAAAAACCCAACGTGTGTGCCGCTGCACAACGATGAAGTATACGATCAACAATAATGTGAACAAGAAGTGCCCAAGTCGGTCGAGCCCTGTGTTCTTACCGGATAGCGCGATCATGTCCGTCTGCGACAACCCGTTGGACGCAAACAAGGAGGTGAGCTGGTTAACGTTGAAGTTCGGTTGGGGCAGCTTACCACCGACGCTTGCCGCTGTAGAAACTAGCCCGTCAAGCCTCCCCAGCTCCACGGCATATGATGGTCCGCCAGCCTACGTTAACGGGCGAGTTCGAGAGAAATGAGAACGAAAGGGAGATCGAGAGGTAACTAATTGTTAACGAATTAATTACGAGGGAGATGACGTCACGGGTGGCCATGGCGAGGACATCAGCGCAGGAGACTTTGTTACGGCAACTCGGCACGGCGTCAACGGCGGCTTTGGCCTTGATGACAGTGTCGAAGCCGTCGCCGGCGAGAGACAGGTTGTCCGCGTGGTCCTTTTCCGCCTTGTTCGTGGCGTTGGAGGAGATGATCACCGAAGCATCGCAGCCCTTCATCAACCAAGCCATCCAACGGTCGAAAAGTGTTTTTCTTGAAAAGAGATTTCTATTGCATTAACGGATTAAAATAGGCGTGTTTTGAAATAGGTACGTTGACGAAGCAGTCGTGGAAGAAGAGGCGGAGGGTGCCGGGAACGGTGACAAAGGTCTGCTGAAACTTCTGTTTGACGGCTTTGCGGACAATGCTTTCGACTTTGGGGCAAACTTTGGAGTAGTAGTTCTGCCGGAGTTGGGCGGAGGTCGGCCGGAGGAAGAAGATGCTCAGAAGACTCAAGGCAAGGACGAACTGCATCAAAACTCTGACCATATTGAACCCTACTTTTCTCTCTTTATGTATCTGTATTTGATCTATAAATATGAACTATTCGTGAACTACTCAAAATGGCGCTCTCAGTTGCAGAGGCCTAAAAGTTGGGTGCGTGTTCTATATAAGGCGGCGTAGCACGGTCGGCCGAGGTGGGGTCAGCCAGCTGGCTGGACATTGATGTGGATTAGTATACCAAGGAAGGATGGAAGAACAAGTCTCGTTTGTGCGATGAAGGTAGAAGCTCTTTATCCCTTTTTAACTTTTAGCTTTGGAAATGTCTTCTAGTTCTGAAATTTAGTTAAAATTATATTTTATAAGATTTTTGGCCAAAGAAAATCCTTCGGTATAAGAAATCTTAAAAAGGTGATATTAATAGTAACAAATAATTGATGAGGTTTTTGAATCAAATAAGACAAATGTCTAAGCATCGGGAACGTGGAAGCCACTTGGGTGAACTTAGAGCCCCGTAGGTGTTCTTCTAATTTTTTTTTTCGGTTGACATGTTGGAGAGAATCCAAAGTAGATACTTGAATAAGTCCAATCATAATAATTCAACACTAAAGGCAAATATAGATTTCCTATTGAATCAAAGAGTGAATATGCTACATCTCTATTGTGCAATATTATTTTTTCTTATGATACAATTATATCTATACATTAATCAATGCATTTTGTTTATCATTTTTTATTTCTTAGACTTAACATTCAAATTGGGAACCACAATAACTAACTTTGATCAACAAGCGCACGATGTGCCACCAAAAAATCAACCATATTGCTATTGTAATTAAGACTTTAGTTTAGCCAAGAATTGATTCATCTCAAGTTAAGTAATCTATCTAGTACACCAAAATATGTGTTGTATCAAAACGATCTATATTTATAAATAATCATATCTATATAATATAATATCATAAATAATCATATAAATTATCAAAATAAGAATTTAGTATAGTCCATATCTAATATAGATAATACATATAATGTAAGTCTAATAAATACATATTAATATTAACGATGATTAAAGCTATGATTAGAATATATCAAAACACTACCACATAAAAAGATTTATTATGATAATAGCTTTGGTTACCACTCTAATATTGCAATAATAAATACTTATAAATAATATAAAGAAGATGAGTTATGTTTAATAACCAAACTCATATTCTACTAATAAAACATTTATGTAATAGTATAATAACAAAGTGTAATTATTAACATGTGAAAGAAATTAGAAAAAAACATATCGTACAAAGCTAAGTCAATTTATAAAACCATATCACTAGCCTTCACATATCCATATGGGCCTAACAAGTATTAACAAAATCATAATCAATCCCATAAGGTGTATAGTAACAATAATCTGACACTCTCCAAAGCCCTTAAGATACTCAATGCAAGTCTAATACTTCTATCTCATCTTATGATATGGCAATCCATAACCTAAGTTCTACCAATCATATGGACCATCTTATAAGGCTATAAGAGTTCTCATCAACCAGTGACACTCTAAAAAGCACTCTAGAACATCCACGATCTCACGCAATGTCTATAGTGGCACTCGACCAACCTTAAATCCTCTATACATGATTTGACAATTTTAACTTGAGCTTATCAATCACATGAACCATCTCATAGGGCTCAAGGACTCCTAACAATGCATGGTGCTTAACCACTATAAGCTTAAGCTTACAAATGGTCACCCATGATCTTCTATTAATGAGACATTTAATTCTATTGTATTATTAATCCTTAATCATAGTCTTTTGTTTGATGGTAATAAATCTTAAGTATTTTTAATGAACTTATTTTAGTAAAATTTTAAATTTTAGATAGTAGATGCTCGTATTCATGAGAGAATTTTAAAAATAAAAGTAAATATGAAATCTCATGAATGTTATCTTGGTTGGAATAATAAACTACAAAGAGAAGTATTTTGAATTTAATTTTAAATATTTATATTTTTTATTAAAATGTTAAGCTTAACTAAAATCATTTTTGTAAGATACAAAAATTAAATTTCACTTAAATTAGATATTTAAAAAAATAATCTCAAGACTAAGTATGGATCACGTTATTTTGAATCATTTGATCTTTGATGGTATTGTAAAAATCTTCTTTCATAAACTTATTACAAAAAGCATATAATAATAATATTATTATTATTATTATTAATAATAACAAATAAAATTAAAAAAAATAAGATACTTATCATTTATACTCATTCTATCATCAAGTTAAAAAAGTATATCCTAAATATGATTGGTTGTGATTGTTAAGACAGGAACGTAAATCTCATTAGCCAATTTGGATAAGGGGTATAGAGTTTGGCTAATTAGGTTAAGGTGATGTATTAGTTAGGATGTTAGCCAAAGTTGTGACCTTGTGATAAAAACCTAGATTGGTTTATCTTAAAAGGCATCTCTTTGTTGAATTAATTAGAAATGATTGAGGCTTAGTATTAAGCCTTGGAAGAAGACCCAGTTGTCTAATATCATAGTTTGCACTAATAAGAAGGGTTGGAGTTACACATTTTTAAGAATGAAAATATATTAAATATATCTTGGTGGTATGATCATAATTGTTTTGTGTTATCTATGAAAGATTATTGATATCATACCCATGAATAATTAGAGTAGAAGATTTCCTTGACTATACTTCATTTTAGTTTAAATATGATGATCTTGTTATGCATGACTAGAGCTTGGAAGAGGAATGATTTAGGCAACTCATAATTTTTAAGGATAAGGGGTTAGAAAAGTGTGACAATTAAATTTTACGTGCTAAGATAAGAGGATGGATCGTAGTAGATGATGAGATTAAGTTTAAGTAAAGTAATAAGTTAACTTTAATTATACTTGGAAATATGTGGTAGCTTTAGGAAGAATCTTAGGACTTAACGATTAGTATATATGTGAAAATTCATGTGTTAACCCTTGGACATAGGTCAGAAATACAGTTAAGCCAATTCCAATGGTAATCTTTTGTAGCCAAAAGTTGCTTGTTTTCTCAGATTAAGCATTGAGGTTGAGTTGAAAGGCTTGACCAAGGACTTTAAAAACATGAAGAGCCCTTAGAAATGATCTTAGATGGCATTTAGGACAAGAAAAGCTCTTAGATTTCTTATAGAGTTGCTTGAGAGGTTTAAGTTTGGAGAATTTAAGGTTAACTCTTAAATACAATTAGCTTTAAGTTAAGACTAAGACAAGTTAAGATTTTAATAAACTTAGACTTTTTAAATTGAATGCTAGAATAGAGATTTATAAACATAGGATTTGAATGTGAGAACATTTATGTTTGGAATGTAAACCAAGCTAAGGTCAAAGGAAACCATAGAAATAAAGGTATAGGATAAGTAATCTTGTGATGTAAAAAATGAATGGGATGATGATTGTCATACTTGACTTTTTGTAGCATTGTTTTCTCTTCAATGTAATTGGAACTATGCATCAGTCAAAGTACTTGGCTAACCACATTTTACTTCCTAAGATTGACATTTAAACTAAGAGCATGATCTCTCAATTTGATCATAATGCTTATGAAATATCTAAAATGAACCATGTCTTCATCTCAACTAGTCACCTAGTTGATTCAAAGATGGCTTCAACCCAAGTTAAGTAATCACTAAAACCATACTAGTATATATATGATATCAAAGAAACTTATAACATGTATAGAAACATGTTCACACAAGCTATAATATGTTTAAATAGTCACATGATCCAAATTCCATCCAAAGTTAAAATTTATCACAATAAATTAAATTATAATATTGTAAACCTAACATAAACTATCATATATCATTCAATGTTCAATATGATTATCAATGATGATAAATGAGTTAAGAAAGATGAAAGGAAGAAGGGTAACACTCATCAAATGTAATTGTAACAGAGTTGCATTATGAAAAAAAAGCCACCAAGCTTCACCAACACTCAAACCACTAAGTACAAAAAGAGGATAACTCAAATAATCAAATTATATAATTTTATTTTAAATTTTGATGCTATTTATACATGTTTATTTATTATAAACACCACCTATTAACATATACTTTTACAAAAGTAAAAAATTATTTGCTAACTTGCATGACAAGACTCATCATTCTTCTTTATCTTTATAAAAGTTAATTTCCATTTGAAAAATTATATAGAATGCATGATATACTTTGGGCATTCTTGGATGCACTTTTTTTCTTATTGTAGATATGCACTTGGTTTGCTATGGTTCTCTACTAAGATTTGTTCAATTTCTTAATCTCTTTAATTATCTTGTCCTTAGCTAACATGAAATATTTTAACATGTGACCCCATGTAATTTAAAGAGATAGTGAAAACTATTTTTTTTATTTGTGGCCACAAGTTTTGTCCCCTCAATGGTTCTCCATATTATCAGTTCTGATTGTATTGTTTCGTTACTCTTGCACTTTTATCCTGTCTTTCATAGTTTGCAAATTTATCATGAAACATTCCTATATGTTTATATAGAATTAGCACATGTACATATGTAAAAGATTTTTTTTAATGACAACATTTGGAATGTCATAATAATAGAGTGCTTATAATCAAAAAAATATTTTTAGAATTGAAATTACTTAAGGAAGGTAGGTATAAGACCACTGGGGATAAACTTAGCAAAAACTGATTTAGATGGTTTAAATTTGTTGAACATTGGCTAATTAATTATACTAAGAGATGTGAATTAATTGTTACCCTTATGATTAGAGGAAGAGGTGAACCCAAAATAATGTAAATAGGCTATTAAAGAGGATTTTGTATATTTAAATATTAAGAGTTGTTAATGCATTGAGAAGGATGGTATTTTAAAGTAAAAGAAATATTGAGCACTCAAATAACTTGTTTCAATACATGTACATTATTCCATTACAGATATTTTGAAGAGGAAATAAACCATTAACAAATCTTGAGAAGTGTTTGTGCAGCATAGCAAAAGCATATTTCTCAAGTACCTTCTATTGTTTAATTTGTTTATTCTCATTATCAAATAATATTATATAAGTGATTTTTTTATCATTGAGAATAACTCTTGAAACTATAAAAACAAAAACAGCTTTTTTGGCATTGGTAGAATGATTAAATACTTATTTAATATTGATACATGTCTTGTTGATTTGTTCCCATGAGCTTATTTTAACATCATACCTATCAAACTTATTTGCCAACTTATTTGAGAAGACTAATCATTGTCCTTTATCTTTATAAAAATCAAATTTGATTTGAAAAACTATACAGAATGCACAATATTCTTTGGGCATTCTTGGATGCACTTTTTCACTTATTGCATATATGCTACTTGATTTTCTATGGTTCTCTAATTTCTTTATTAATAGCTCTACTCAAATTTGTTAAATTTCTTTTTTTTTTAATTATCTTGTCCTTAGCCAAAAGGATATATTTTAACAAGCCATGTAATTTAAAAAGATCGTGAAAAACTTTTACTTCTTGTTTGTGGCCATGGATTTTGTCCGTTTAATGGTTCTTATATTATCGGTTGTAGTTGAATTGTATTACTCTTTCTTTTTCACCCTCTTCTATAGTTTGTAAATTTAACAAGAAATATTTTTACATATGTACATGGAATTAGCACATATACATATGTCAAGGATCTTCTTTAATGTCAACATTTGGAATGTCACAATGGTAGAGAGGTTAAAATCAAGAAAATATAATTAGAATTGAGCTTATTTAAAAGAAGGTAGGTATAAGACCAACAAGGAATAAGCTTAGTGACAACTGATTAAGATAGTTTAAATTGTTTAACATCGGCTAATTAATACTTCTACTAGGAGATGCAAGTTGATTGTTTCCCTTATGATTAGAGGAAGAGGTGAACCCCAAAAGAACCTAAATAGACTATTAGAGAGGATTTTGTATGCTTAAATGTTAAGAAAGACTTGTTAATGAATTGAGTAGGATGGTATTTTAAAGCAAGAGAAATATTGAGCACTCAAATAACTTATTATTCCATTGCTGATATTTTTAAGAGGGAACAAGTTGTAAACAAACCTTAAGTAGTGCTTGTACAGCATACCAAAAGCATGTATCTCAAGAAGCTTCTATTTCTTAATTTGTTTATTTTCACCATCCAATAATATTATATAATTGATTTTTTTGATTAGTGAGAATAACTTCTTGAAATTGTAAAAACAAAAACATCTTGCTTGGCTTTGACAAAATGATGGTTTACACTATTGTAGGATTTGCCTCTAAAGCATAAATGAAGTTGATATGCTTTATAATTTTTTTTGGGAGAATGATATGCTTCATAGATGGTTTACTTAATGTTCTCTTTTCTTTATGCTTCAACTTTTTAGGCCATGTTTAATTCATATAACGCATGCCAAGCCTTTCCTTGTAATGTTTTTTAAATGTCTTAACATTAGCCAGTGTATGGAGCAAACTGATGCATTAGTTAATCCTCCACAGCTTAACTAATGTATTAGGAGCCTTGTTCGTTTTTATTGTTTGATTGTTCTTGTATTTGGATCCAAATGATTAAATACTCATTTAGTACTGAAAGATGTCTTGTTGATTCGTGTCTTATGGGCCTATTTTTTAACATAATGCCTGTCAAACTTATTTGCTAGCTTGTATGACAAGACACATCATTCTTCTTTATCTTTATAAAAGTTCATTTCTAATTGAAAAATTATATAGAATGCATGATATACTTTAGACATTCTTGGAGGCATTTTTTTCCTTATTATAAATATGCACTTTGTTTGTTATGGTTCTCTATTTTTTTGGTTGGTAACTCTACTAAGATTTGTTCGATTTCTTTATCTCTTTAATTATCTTGTCCTTAGCTAACATGATATATTTTAACAAGTGGCCCCATGTGATATAAAGAAATAGTAAAAACTATTTTTTTTATTTGTGGCGATTAGTTTTGTCCCTTAAATGGTTCTCCATATTATCAATTGTGGTTGTATTGTTTTGTTACTCTTACTTTTTTACCTTCTCTTTCATAGGTTGCAAATTTAACATGGAACATTCCTATATGATTATATGGAATTAACAAATGCAAATATGTAAATGATTTTTTTTAATGTCAACATTTGGAATGTCATAACAGTATAGTGGTTATAATCAAGAGGATATATTTAGAATTGAGCTTATTTAAGAGAAGGTAGGTATAATACCAACTAGAGATAAACTTAGCAACAAGTGATTTAGATGGTTTAAATTTGTTGAACATTGGCTAATTAATACTACAAGAAGATGTAAATTAATTGTTTTCCCTATTATTAAAGGAAGAGGTGAACCCAAAATAATGTAAATAGGCTATTAGAGAAGATTTTGTATATTTAAATATTAAGAGTCGTTAATGCATTGAGAAGGATGGTATTTTAAAGCAAAAAAAATATTAAACACTCAAATAACTTGTTTCAATACATGTACATTATTCCATTGCAGATATTTTGAAGAGGAAACAAACCATTAACAAATCTTAAGAAGTGTTTGTACAGCATAGCAAAAACATAATTCTGAAGCAGCTTCTATTGCTTAATTTGTTTATTTTCACTATCCAATAATATTATATAAGTGATTTTTCTGATCATTGAGAATAACTCTTGAAACTATAATAACAAAAACAACTTTTTTGGCTTTGGTAGAACAATTAAATGCTTATTTAATATTGATAGATGTCTTGTTGATTTGTTCCCATGAGCTTATTTTAACAGTAGACCTATCGAACTTATTTGCCAATTTGCTTGACAAGACTTATTATTCTCCTTCATCTTTATAAAAACAAATTTTCATTTGAAAGACTATACAATATGTACGATATTCTTTGGACATTCTTGGATGCATTTTTTTACTTATTGCACATATTCTCTTGGTTTGCTATGGTTCTCTAGTTTTTTGGTTGGTAGCTTAGATTGGTTGAATTTCTTTTTCTTTTTAATTATCTTGTCCTCAGCCAAAAGGATATATTTTAACAAGCCATGTAATTTAAAAAGATAGTGGAAACCTTTACTTTTTGTTTATGGCCATGGATTTTGTCCCTTTAATGGTTCTTATATTGTCAGTTGTAGTATTGTATTGCTTTTGCCTTTTTGCACTCTTCTATAGACTGCAAATTTAACAAGAAACATTCCTACATATGCATATGGAATTAGCACATGTACATATGTCAAGGATCTTCTTTAATGTCAACATTTGGAATATCACAATGAAAGAGTAGTTAAAATCAAACAGATATAATTAGAATTGAGCATATTTAAAAGAAGATAGGTATTAGACCAACTAGGGATAAAATTAATGACAATTAGTTAAGATGATTTAAATTTGTTAAATATTGATTAATTATTACTTGTACTACGTGATGTGAGTTAATTGTTTCCCCTATGATTAGGGGAAGAGGTGAATCCCAAAAGAATGTAAATAGATTATTAGAGAGAATTTTGTATGCTTAAATATTAGGAAAGAGTTGTTAATGCATTGGGAAGGATGGTATATTAGAGCAAGAGAAATATTGAGCACTCAAATAACTTGCTTCAATACATGTACATTTTTCCATTACCGATATTTCGAAGAGGGAACAAACCGTTAACAAATCTTGGTAAGTGTTTGTGCAGCATAGCAAAAGCATATATCTCAAGCACATTCTTTTGCTCAATTTGTTTATTTTCATTAACCCATAATATTATATAATTGATTTTTCTGATCATTGAGAATAACTCTTGAAACTGTAAAAACAAAAACAGCTTGCTTGGCTTTGACAGAATGATGGCTTACGCTGTTGCAGGATTTGCCTCTAAAGCAAAAAAGTAGTTGATATGCTTTATAGTTTTTTATTTTTTTATTTTTGAATTTTTTTGGGGAGCATGATATGCTTCATAGATAGTTTACTTAACGTTCACTTATGCTTCACTTTTTTAGGCCATGGTTAATTCTAATAACGCATGCCAAGCCTTAACAGTAGCCATTGTATGGAGCAAACTGATACATTAGTTAATCCTGCACGGCAATCCTTTATGTGCATCTTAACATTCACGTATCTTTTGGTTTGTTTACAAACTCTGCTTGAAATGGAAACACAATTTCAGATGCCAGCACTCTGCTGAGAACTGGTTGTGCCTAAGCTGTAAAGATGTGCTGTGCAGCCGCTTCATTAATAAACACATGCTCGATCATCATCAGAAGACTGGCCATTGTTTAGTTCTCAGTTTAAGTTGCCATCAAGTTTTTTTCCCTTGTCTTAAATGAGTAGTTTGATGTACTAAAATTGTAAGAATGTTGTGAGTGGATTTTT
This sequence comes from Vanilla planifolia, assembly GCA_023846275.1. Taxonomy (NCBI): domain Eukaryota; kingdom Viridiplantae; phylum Streptophyta; class Magnoliopsida; order Asparagales; family Orchidaceae; genus Vanilla; species Vanilla planifolia. The sequence goes on along the minus strand of CM043874.1, from coordinate 23,922,065 downwards.
TAACTTTTGGCAGTGATTTATCAGTTTGGTGCTTTGCCTGTGAAGCTTATCTAAATGTTCAGAAGATTCAGCCATTGCAGCCAGCTTACGAAGTTGTCCATCTGCTCAAATTTGGCGAAAGACCTCCTTTTCTGCCCATCAACAGCAGCGAGTGATCCTTGTTTACATTATTTACAACAAAGCATACGATGCCAGAATTGTCTTGAGATGCTCATCAAGCTCAGGATAAGAAAGGATTGTTCAGTGCTGGTTATACAAGGAGTTTTATGTGATGCATCCTTATAAAATATAATAATAATAATAATGATAATTTGTTTCGTAAAACTGAGTTAGAGTTTGCTTGACTTTTTTAATGCTATTTAAAAAATGATTTTAGAAAATTAAAAAACTAGCTATTGATCAAATTGTTTTGAATGAATGATTCAAATTGTGTTTCAATTTTAGAAATAGAAAAAATTTAAGAAAACAGTGGTTTGGCACCACTAAGGGTATGCAAGCATTAATCAGTTAACTTAAAAAAAATAGAATTGAATAAAAAAAATGACAAATTTGATTCAATTTATTTTTGATATTGGTAGAAAACTTAATTATTATTTATTCTTAATTTTGTTTTATTTCTTAATCCAAAAAAATTTTAAAATCCAAAAAAAAAAAAAATAAACAAATCTCCCTTAAAATTTTAGATTTTGATTTGATTTTGTGTTTTGGTTTTAAATGTTGCCTTAAATATAGTAACTGAATTTCACAGCCAAGTCCAATAAAGAAAGCCGTTAGATATGAATTTAGAAATAATTTCTTGTTAAATAAACTTCAGTTCGAATGGATCTTCAACTTTACCTAATAAATCCAAGCATTTTGAATGAGATGTTATTTACAGCGTTGTCGAATCAAATTGAATGGGAGAAACCTGAACACATTTTATTCTTGAAAAATATCTAAACAACTAGAATGTTTTAGAAGTTTTGACAACTACGTTATTTGAAGAAAAGAAGTCACAATTGCATTAATTTTTTGTTTAGCATTTGTTTGTTTAGAGTTTATAAGTTTAAAAATAATTTAAAAAAATATTTTAAAAAGAGCTTTATACAAATAAAAAATACAATTTTACAGAATTTTTTTTTATTAAGATTTGAAGTTTTGAAGTTTAAAAAAAGATTGATCAAAATGTGATGTACAAACAGTGACATATTTTTTTGACAAAATTATCTTTAAAAAATAATCTTATTAGGTCATGATCTGGGTCGGCAATGATCATGTAATAATGTATTATTGAGATCTTTTTATAATACGCTATAATCCAATATAATCATGTTGGAGGAAACGTGGAAAGAAGATGTGTGCGACCCACTATTACATATATTTTTTTATATATATAGACATATATAATAAAGTAAAATATCCCGAAAATGAAAAAGTAAACTATTTCTTAGCAAGTTGCTTGTTTTTTTATAATGTATTTGAAATAGTTGTTTGTATTCCTTATGAGTGGTTTATATTGCAAAATGTCATTCATTTTCTAATAAAGCAAGAGAAAATTTATTAACTACATGCAACTTGATTTTCTCAACTGTCAATAAGGCCAGTCTAGCCAAGCGTTTATTAACTTGATTTTTGGGCATCAACCAATGATATGTAAAGTTTGTAAGTAATTTAACCATAGATTAGTTGAACGTGGAGCAATCCCGACGGATGTTACCCTGTGAGCGGCTGGTCTTAGCACCAACACGGCCGAGGCGGGTAATGGCGGCGACGAAGGCACTGTTGAAAACGCCGGAGTTGCCGGCCCAGTTGTCTACTGTGGGGCGAGAGCGAGCATCGTCGTGAAGAACCTGGTCCGAGGTGAAGAGGCCCATTCCCAACTGCACGTTACGGAAGTATTGGTTGTCGAAGGTTCGCGGCGTCACGGGGTCCATATTAATGGCCACGTCCGCGTCCACGTTCCGTGGGCACATCGCCTGCAGCTGCGTCACGTAGGTTCTATTTAGACTCGGGTCCACCGCTCCGCTTCGGCCGCCGAAGTCGTAGATCCGGTTCGCAAACCTTGTGCAGTGCGAAAAACCCAACGTGTGTGCCGCTGCACAACGATGAAGTATACGATCAACAATAATGTGAACAAGAAGTGCCCAAGTCGGTCGAGCCCTGTGTTCTTACCGGATAGCGCGATCATGTCCGTCTGCGACAACCCGTTGGACGCAAACAAGGAGGTGAGCTGGTTAACGTTGAAGTTCGGTTGGGGCAGCTTACCACCGACGCTTGCCGCTGTAGAAACTAGCCCGTCAAGCCTCCCCAGCTCCACGGCATATGATGGTCCGCCAGCCTACGTTAACGGGCGAGTTCGAGAGAAATGAGAACGAAAGGGAGATCGAGAGGTAACTAATTGTTAACGAATTAATTACGAGGGAGATGACGTCACGGGTGGCCATGGCGAGGACATCAGCGCAGGAGACTTTGTTACGGCAACTCGGCACGGCGTCAACGGCGGCTTTGGCCTTGATGACAGTGTCGAAGCCGTCGCCGGCGAGAGACAGGTTGTCCGCGTGGTCCTTTTCCGCCTTGTTCGTGGCGTTGGAGGAGATGATCACCGAAGCATCGCAGCCCTTCATCAACCAAGCCATCCAACGGTCGAAAAGTGTTTTTCTTGAAAAGAGATTTCTATTGCATTAACGGATTAAAATAGGCGTGTTTTGAAATAGGTACGTTGACGAAGCAGTCGTGGAAGAAGAGGCGGAGGGTGCCGGGAACGGTGACAAAGGTCTGCTGAAACTTCTGTTTGACGGCTTTGCGGACAATGCTTTCGACTTTGGGGCAAACTTTGGAGTAGTAGTTCTGCCGGAGTTGGGCGGAGGTCGGCCGGAGGAAGAAGATGCTCAGAAGACTCAAGGCAAGGACGAACTGCATCAAAACTCTGACCATATTGAACCCTACTTTTCTCTCTTTATGTATCTGTATTTGATCTATAAATATGAACTATTCGTGAACTACTCAAAATGGCGCTCTCAGTTGCAGAGGCCTAAAAGTTGGGTGCGTGTTCTATATAAGGCGGCGTAGCACGGTCGGCCGAGGTGGGGTCAGCCAGCTGGCTGGACATTGATGTGGATTAGTATACCAAGGAAGGATGGAAGAACAAGTCTCGTTTGTGCGATGAAGGTAGAAGCTCTTTATCCCTTTTTAACTTTTAGCTTTGGAAATGTCTTCTAGTTCTGAAATTTAGTTAAAATTATATTTTATAAGATTTTTGGCCAAAGAAAATCCTTCGGTATAAGAAATCTTAAAAAGGTGATATTAATAGTAACAAATAATTGATGAGGTTTTTGAATCAAATAAGACAAATGTCTAAGCATCGGGAACGTGGAAGGCACTTGGGTGAACTTAGAGCCCCGTAGGTGTTCTTCTAATTTTTTTTTTCGGTTGACATGTTGGAGAGAATCCAAAGTAGATACTTGAATAAGTCCAATCATAATAATTCAACACTAAAGGCAAATATAGATTTCCTATTGAATCAAAGAGTGAATATGCTACATCTCTATTGTGCAATATTATTTTTTCTTATGATACAATTATATCTATACATTAATCAATGCATTTTGTTTATCATTTTTTATTTCTTAGACTTAACATTCAAATTGGGAACCACAATAACTAACTTTGATCAACAAGCGCACGATGTGCCACCAAAAAATCAACCATATTGCTATTGTAATTAAGACTTTAGTTTAGCCAAGAATTGATTCATCTCAAGTTAAGTAATCTATCTAGTACACCAAAATATGTGTTGTATCAAAACGATCTATATTTATAAATAATCATATCTATATAATATAATATCATAAATAATCATATAAATTATCAAAATAAGAATTTAGTATAGTCCATATCTAATATAGATAATACATATAATGTAAGTCTAATAAATACATATTAATATTAACGATGATTAAAGCTATGATTAGAATATATCAAAACACTACCACATAAAAAGATTTATTATGATAATAGCTTTGGTTACCACTCTAATATTGCAATAATAAATACTTATAAATAATATAAAGAAGATGAGTTATGTTTAATAACCAAACTCATATTCTACTAATAAAACATTTATGTAATAGTATAATAACAAAGTGTAATTATTAACATGTGAAAGAAATTAGAAAAAAACATATCGTACAAAGCTAAGTCAATTTATAAAACCATATCACTAGCCTTCACATATCCATATGGGCCTAACAAGTATTAACAAAATCATAATCAATCCCATAAGGTGTATAGTAACAATAATCTGACACTCTCCAAAGCCCTTAAGATACTCAATGCAAGTCTAATACTTCTATCTCATCTTATGATATGGCAATCCATAACCTAAGTTCTACCAATCATATGGACCATCTTATAAGGCTATAAGAGTTCTCATCAACCAGTGACACTCTAAAAAGCACTCTAGAACATCCACGATCTCACGCAATGTCTATAGTGGCACTCGACCAACCTTAAATCCTCTATACATGATTTGACAATTTTAACTTGAGCTTATCAATCACATGAACCATCTCATAGGGCTCAAGGACTCCTAACAATGCATGGTGCTTAACCACTATAAGCTTAAGCTTACAAATGGTCACCCATGATCTTCTATTAATGAGACATTTAATTCTATTGTATTATTAATCCTTAATCATAGTCTTTTGTTTGATGGTAATAAATCTTAAGTATTTTTAATGAACTTATTTTAGTAAAATTTTAAATTTTAGATAGTAGATGCTCGTATTCATGAGAGAATTTTAAAAATAAAAGTAAATATGAAATCTCATGAATGTTATCTTGGTTGGAATAATAAACTACAAAGAGAAGTATTTTGAATTTAATTTTAAATATTTATATTTTTTATTAAAATGTTAAGCTTAACTAAAATCATTTTTGTAAGATACAAAAATTAAATTTCACTTAAATTAGATATTTAAAAAAATAATCTCAAGACTAAGTATGGATCACGTTATTTTGAATCATTTGATCTTTGATGGTATTGTAAAAATCTTCTTTCATAAACTTACTACAAAAAGCATATTATAATAATAATATTATTATTATTAATAGCAAATAAAATTAAAAAAATAATATACTTATCATTTATACACATTCTATCATCAAGTTAAAAAATTATATCCTAAATATGATTGGTTGTGATTGTTAAGATAGGAACGTAAATCTCATTAGCCAATTTGGATAAGGGGTATAACTCAGAAAATGCCTTATGAAGTTGTTAGATCAGTACCATATTTGTATATTAAGTACCTAATGCTTGACTGGCAACTCAAGCAATCAACTACCGAGTGAACCAAAGTGTGGCTAAAAATAGGTCAATTAGAAAGTGTTGCCAAACTATTATAAAGTTATAAGAATTCTTCATATATAACATTTTGAACTAAAATGCAAAGCACATGATTAACTTCTAAATTATGATAGTAATCGAAATTGTCTAATCGTGCAATTTCATGATCAAATGATCCCATTCTCATTCATTTTTTTGTAATGTATGATTATACCCTCTATTCGATCATACCATTTTAGGATTACATGATCCATGTTCTATCCACACATAAGATCTAAATCTAGTCTTCAGATCACAATTTAGATTTAATGGTCTTAATCAAATCTAATTTCTAAATAGTGCCTATTGAATCTCATCCATCCGATCACAAAATTTTTTGTGATCAAATGGTCCCAAATCAGTCTAATCGAGTGGCTCCTACATAACAACTCTTTTAGCCATTATTTCAAGTGGTTAAAAATTTTAATTAAATAATAACTTTTTTATTAAATTCACATATGCAGAAGAAAACTGTAATGACTAATTTGTTTGTTTGGCAAATTATTTTACATGTTAGAAATATTTATAAATTGTAGAATTCTTGAACAAAATTGATTTATGAATTTTTGCACAATCTAAACAACTTTTCAAGCTATAACATTTAAGCCATTATTAGCCCATGCTCTTCGTTAATTCTATACGTTGCATCATTTAGTTATCAAACTCCAAAATTTGGCTTTTTTTTTTCAAATTAACTAAGTTATCAATTTTCTCTATTTCTAATTGATTTGATTAAAATATTTATGCCTCATTAATCATTTTTTTCAAACCTAAAGTTTTGATTGTGTTAATTTTGATTTTATGTTATTGAATGTTTTTCTTCTATTATCATTTTATTTTATTATAAGGTCATAGTAATCTGTCCTTTTTATTTCATTGTTATGAGAGTTAAGCTTATCTATCTTTTTACAAAAGTCTCTTATTGAGTGTTTTGTTTTTACCTTATTTTTATCGCGGTGGACGTAAGCTTACTTTTTAGGTGAATCACATAGAATTGTTAGAGTATTTTTTTAATTTTTGTTGATTTTTTGTTTCACAAATTCTATAAAAATCTATTATTAAAAGAGAATTAAAATGTTTTAAACTATAATTAGAATTTATACAAAATCACTTTTAAAGATTTACTCAAGTTTATTAAAATCTATTTTAAAATTGTTACTTTTAATATATTTTAAGAAATTAAAATGTTTATTCTTAGTATTCACTTCATCTTACTAAACCATACTTCAACCTCCATATATAATAGGAGTCTTATCATCTAGTATATCTAACTTATTTTTCTCTATTTGAGAAGTCTATTAATCGAGGTCAATTATATTCTAATTTATGTCATTATCAAATAGACTAGCTTATATTGTATTTGTGTAGTTTTAATCATAAATATTTAGAGTTATCAAATCTTAATCCATCCTTTAAAGGATCTTAAGATTTCTTACAAACTCTGATCTATTAACTAAACTATCTAAGATCTCTTTAAATCATATTCTACTATCTAGGCTAACCTAAGATTTCTTTCAAATCCTAATTAATCTATCTAGGGTAACCCTTTCTTACTAGTTTTCTTTATACACATGTTTAGTTCATGTCCTTTTTTTAATATGGGAGTCAAAATAAGTCTATTTTTCTATCTAAATTATCATTAGAGTACTCATACAAGTTACATATTCTTGTCTCAAACCCTCAAATTTATAGTCTATAAACTTTAGCTTAAGTTCACATGAATTCCATTAGTACATTTTAAAGACCTCTCTTGAGTCACAAACACCTCTTCAAACATCATATGAGATGTTAATCTATGGACTAAGAGCTTAATTTAGTGACTCATGATCTCAATCATCAAACCAAACTAAATCAGAGTTTAACCAATAATCCAAGTGTTTATTGAACACCTTAGTTGAATTTAGCATCACTCCTAAGCCCAATACCTAGTTCTTTATCTCAACCAACTCTTATCAAAGATCTAATTAAGAGTCTCATCATAATCTAACCTCGCTCTAAGTGTACATAAGGTTTGAGCAAGTCCTCAATAACCTTAGTCTAATCCTAATATATCATGAGAGTTTTGTTCATCAAAAGGGATAGATTATAATAGTATTGACTCCTAGTTATAGTACTTTGTTTAATAATAATAAATCTTAAATATTTTTAATAAATTTAGTTAAATAAATTTTTAGATTTTTGATAACTAATGTATTGGTTCATGGGATAACTTAAAGAAGAAGATGAGAAAAGATGAAATATTATGAAAATCATCTTAATTAAAGTAAAAAATCATGAGGATGATCTTTATAAGATTCACATTTACTTCTCTTCTTCTTTTAAGTTCTCTCATGAATATGAGCATCAGCTATTTAAAATCTAAAAATTTATTTAAATAAATTTATTAAAAATATTTATGATTTATTAACATCAGATAAAGTATAATGATTAGAGATTCATATTATAATAATCTTTCTCTTTTGATGATAACAAAAGGGAAAGATAAGATATCTTCTATTAAGGTTGATTCAAAATTTGTTACAAAGGCATAATAATTGTGATAAGCTCCAATCACAAACCATCTTTCATCCATGCATAAGATTTAAACTTTATCATTAGAGCATGTTTCAGATTTTACAATCCTTATCAAATCTTATTTCTACATAGTACTATTTGATTGTCATCCATCTGATTGCACAGTTTTCACTATCAAATGTTCCTGAACACTTATAGTCAATTGACACCTACACAACGACTCTTTTAATTATTATTTCAAGTCATTAGAATATTTTATTTAATTAATAATTCTTCAATTGAAAAGTACAGAAGTTGAAAAAAATAGTAATGACTATTTTAGTTATTTAATAAGTGCTTTTAGTTATTAAAAAATATCTATAAATAAGAGAAATTTTTAACAAAATAAATTGATAACTTTTTATGCAATCTAAAGAAATTTTTTTAAAGATAAGATTAAGATAAAATAATAGTCAAGATAAGACAGATCAAGGATATTAAAAATCTTAAATATTTTTTTAAGATGATTAATTTTAAATTAATTTATATTTATTATCATAAATATTTTAATTAATTTTAATATTCTAATTAAAGTAAAATTAAAATATTTTAAATTAAATTTATAATATATCTCTTGATAATTTTTCACTCCAACCAGGATGATCTTTATGAGATTTTATCTTTGCTTATCATTTTTTTAAGTTATCGAATGAATATGAGCATTAACTATCTAAAATTTAAAAATTTGTTTAAATAAATTGATTAAAAATATTTATGATTTGTTATCATCAAATAAAGTACTATGACAATAGGTAAATAATACAACAAAAATAACATACCTTAACTAGTTGAAAGAGAAATGTAATATAAATCATGATTCGAAGAATACTTATATGGATATGAATATGTTCTTTGCTTGAAGTTTGAATTCAAGTCCATTGAAGATATGTAAGTAATCAAAACCAAGATATATTGTTATGATTTTGTGATTTAAGCATACTAAATTGAATCCAAATTTATACTATGTTCAATTGCATACACGATGAATGTTCAACGCTTCTTCTTAACTAAGAAAATCATTTTAGGGTTTTAGGTTTATTGCATGGTATTTTGAAATTTAGTCTTAAGTAATATACTACATACAAACTTATTAATTTGTAATGAAATATGATATCAAAATCTTCTTTACTATGATTGAGATTCATTTAAATTTATGCAAACATTACGTGCTTTAGAGATGCAAATTGACATGATGATAATGAATAAAAAGCCAAGTTTGTAAACAAGGCATGATGTTGCTTGGTTTCCTTATTTGGGATAAACCATAATATGAAATTAAGGTAAAGAATATGTGAATTCCTTACAATTTTGCTAGACATCATGCTAGGTGAATCAAATCCTATAATAAAATTTGTGATTTGCTGATATAAAATCGCATGCTTAATGATGAAAATTTTGGCTGGATAAGATTACCTTAAATTTTAAATTAATTTATTACATGATGATAAAAGTTTGTGATATACTAATAAAACAAAGGTTAGGACATTGAGAACAAAGCCTTGATCCAAATTAACCTAGACTATGTAATGAACTCTACAATGAAACTTAAAAACATAGCTAAAAACCTTTGGGCTTTTTGTGGCCAAGCATTCTGTGTCTATTTTGCTTGTGTAGATAGAAATAAGGCTTGGTTAAGCCATAGGATGCTTGACTTAGACTTTGGATGAACCTAAATGGTATCTAAGACGAGAAATAACCCTTGTGTTCTTGTTAAGGAACCTTGAAGGGAATGGTTTAAGGCTTTAGAAGAAAGCTAGGTTTGTTGAGAGTTTGGCTAATTAGGTTAAGGTGATGTATTAGTTAGGATGTTAGCCAAAGTTGTGACATTGTGATAAAAACCTAGATTGGTTTATCTTAAAAGGCATCTCTTTGTTGAAATAATTAGAAATGATTGAGGCTTAGTATTAAGCCTTGAAAGAAGACCCAGTTGTCTAATATCATAGTTTGCACTAATAAGAAGGGTTGGAGTTACACATGCTTAAGAATGAAAATATATTAAAAATATCTTGGTGGTATGATCATAATTGTTTTGTGTTATCTATGAAAGATTATTGATATCATACCCATGAATAATTAGAGTAGAAGATTTCCTTGACTATACTTCATTTTAGTTTAAATATGATGATCTTGTTATGCATGACTAGAGCTTGGAAGAGGAATGATTTAGGCAACTCATAATTTTTAAGGATAAGGGGTTAGAAAAATGTGACAATTAAATTTTACGTGCTAAAATAAGAGGATGGATCGTAGTAGATGATGAGATTAAGTTTAAGTAAAGTAATAAGTTAACTTTAATTATACTTGGAAATATGTGGTAGCTTTAGAAAGAATCTTAGGACATAACCATTAGTATATATGTGAAAATTCATGTGTTAACCCTTGGACATAGGTCAGAAATATAGTTAAGCCAATTCCAATGGTAATCTTTTGTAGCCAAAAGTTGCTTGTTTTCTCAGATTAAGCATTGAGGTTGAGTTGAAAGGCTTGACCAAGGACTTTAGAAACATGAAGAGCCCTTAGAAATGATCTTAGATGGCATTTAGGACAAGAAAAGCTCTTAGATTTCTTATAGAGTTGCTTGAGAGGTTTAAGTTTGGAGAATTTAAGGTTAACTCTTAAATACAATTAGCTTTAAGTTAATACTAAGACAAGTTAAGATTTTAATAAACTTAGACTTTTTAAATTGAATGCTAGAATAGAGATTTATAAACATAGGATTTGAATGTGAGAACATTTATGTTTGGAATGTAAACCAAGCTAAGGTCAAAGGAAACCATAGAAATAATTGTATAGGATAAGTAATCTTGTGATGTAAAAAATGAATGGGATAATGATTGTCATACTTGACTTTTTGTAGCATTGTTTTCTCTTCAATGCAATTGGAGCTATGCATCAGTCAAAGTACTTGGCTAACCACATTTTACTTCCTAAGATTGACATTTAAACTAAGAGCATGATCTCTCAATTTGATCATAATGCTTAGACATGTTGTCTAAAATGAACCATGTCTTCATCTCAACTAGTCACCTAGTTGATTCAAAGATGGCTTCAACCCAAGTTAAGTAATCAATAAAACCATACTAGTATATATATGATATCAAAGAAACTTATAACATGTATAGAAACATGTTCACACAAGCTATAATATGTTTAAATAGTCACATGATCCAAATTCCATCCAAAGTTAAAATTTATCACAATAAATTAAATTATAATATTGTAAACCTAACATAAACTATCATATATCATTCAATGTTCAATATGATTATCAATGATGATAAATGAGTTAAGAAAGATGAAAGGAAGAAGGGTAACACTCATCAAATGTACTTGTAACAGAGTTGCATTATGAAAAAAAAGCCACCAAGCTTCACCAACACTCAAACCATTAAGTACAAAAAGAGGATAACTCAAATAATCAAATTATATAATTTTATTTTAAATTTTGATGCTATTTATACATGTTTATTTATTATAACCACTAGCACCCATTAACATATATTTTTACAAAAGTAAAAAATTATTAACACCCACTTCATAAAATAACCAATGACAACACTATTTTGAAATCCAAATAGAATCTCTAGATGCTTCACATATTTGCACAAACTTTTTTTTTCATAATATTCATGATTATTTGAAGTGAACTTCATGTGTTGGTCTAAAATTTTCTTATGTGAGTTTTCATTTTATGCTCCATGATAATACCTAAAACTTTAATTTGATTATCTGTATGTGAGACTTTATCATAAGTCTATGTCATCATTATGTTATGATATGATTAGTTGGTGCTGTAGCTCATCTTAAGGTTTGTTTCAAAACCCTAATCCATTAAATTAGTCATCTAAGGTTCTCTTCAAACCCTACTCTACTATTTAGGGTAATCTATAGTTTCTACAAAATTTTAATTAGCTTATCTATGGTTTCTAGAATACCCTACTATGTATTTAGGATAACATTAGATTCTTACCACAACCTAATTACCTTATTTTGGTTGTCTTCTCTCATCAAGTTTTTAATATCTATATATAATTCTTGCACTTTTTTAATTAAGGGAGTATCATTAGAATCTTTTAGCATATTTAGGTTATCACTTGAGCACTCACTCGAGTTTTAAATTTTCGACTCAAGCTCTTAAAGTCATAGCATTTTTTCTCCAACCATGATTCACATGAGTTTCATTAATGACTCTTTTTTATCTCACATAATAACTTGAGTCATTTCACTCTTTCTAAAGGTTTCTCCTTAGTTACATGCACCTCTCAGACCATCATGTAGGGCATTAATCCATGGCTTAAGAGCCTAATTTAGGCCTACGCATGATCTTACCCATTAAGCCAAGAAACGTTAGGGTTTACCAGCCCTCATCCAAGCTCTGATTGAAAGACTCCTTAAATCATGCCCTTATCCCAAGTTTGCTTAAGGTAAGTACTTATGTCATCAATTTAACCTCATTTTTTAGCTTAGGGTTTCCTCATGCAAAAAACATTACTCTTAGGAATTATTTAATCATAATATATACTTAATTCCTATGCTATCTTTAACCTCACCCAAGGTTTATTCAAGTCACAACTTATTATCAATTTTGACTATGGTTACTTGAGTACTTAACCTTATCTAATATTCAAATTTCAAACCTTAGGTATTTAAATTTTAAATCTAAAAAATTTAAATTTCAAACATAAGATAGTTAAATATTAAATTCTTACTATTAAAATTTCAAATCCTAGGTTCTCTTAGTCAAATCAATAATTCTATTAACCTAATCCAAGCCAATCAAGCCTATTAATTAATCTAAGTATTTTCTTAATGACATATACCAATTCAACCAAAACCATCCTTTTTGTTGCACTTGAGACCAACATAGCCCTTTGCCTTTTTTCAAAGCCAACCCAAGCCTCTTAAAACTCATAATACGGAAGCATAATAGTTTTGTTTTTCTTAAAAGCCATTTAGGGTCCTTTTTTCATAATATCACCTAAAAATATTCATCACTAAGTTTTGAGCTAGATTCATCATCATTATACTCTTATTATATTTTTAATAAGTAGTAATTTTTTTGATAAATCATAGTTTTTTTTAAATATAGATGGCAAAATCAGAAGGTTTATAATAATATCATCTAAAACATAAACTTACATTATGTCATAAATTTTAGGCTTAACGATAATTTGGAATACATCTACATCATTCCATATAATTTCAAATTTTATCAAGATATTAAACTTGAAAGGTGCCATGAAGATGCAAATTTTAAGTGTGGATATAAATATAAGTTCTCATGACTTGCTACATATAAAAAGCTAAAATGTAATTTCATTACATCAACATTCAAGGAATCTATTTAAAATAAATTCAACATTGAAATCAAAATACACATCATTTTATCCTTTTCCTGACTTCCACATAAATACACAATGATAACAATCAACTCAAGCATAAGATAAGATTTTATTAAAACTTGCTATAATTATAAATAAATCATCACATATACAATTTATTTTTATTCAATTATCTAATCTCCTTCACATGAATATATTCTCAAATTTTTTAAGAATATTTTAGAATTTGTGGCTTACATTTTATTCACCTAAATAGTAAATTCATAACTAAATTTTAACATGAAAAAACTTAATTTAAAAGATATAAATAACATAAGTTCTTAGTTGAAATATCATTTATGAGCATGCTTATAAATTACTTCATTTTATTACATAACATGCTTTTAAGTTTATATTCAAAATAAGAGAATCTCCTAACTTTTTAATCAATTAGAGGTCTACACTAGAAATAAAGTTTCTCTTCTTCTTAAACCAAGCTTAGAAATCCTCTTATTTCTTCTTTACTTTTGACTTATCTTCCTTGGCTTCCCCTATTAGATCACCTTAGATAAAACATGGCTAGAAGTTACTGAAAATATCCAACCACAGAGCATCTTAAATCTTATATATTTGACCAACCCTACCTTAAATCATGCTAGGTTGGTTAAGATAATTTATCTTATTTTTTTCTTCTATTTTTACATTTTGTATTCTTAACCTATGAAGATCCTAACTTTTTTGTTCTTCTTTTATATAATATCTTTCCAATGAATATATAATTCACATCAATAAAAGGAAAAACAAAATCTTAATAGAAATAAGATAGTAAAAATTATGAATATCCCTATAAAAGTCCTAATATATTGGTCTTTTCTTATGAACATAATTAGTGAGATTACATCCGTTTAATGGTTTCCAAAAGTCATAAGAGTTTAAACTACTTTCTTTGAACTTGATACGTCTCTCAAACTCCAAACTCAAGCTTCTAGTTTAACTAGAAATGAAGTAAAAAGAAAAAAAATATACCTAATAAGATAAAGTTAGGTAAAAAGTTGAGAATAAGAAAAAATGTACTTATTTAAGACCTTAGTAAGATGCCCTAGTGTTTTAACAATTTAATCTAACTTTGCATCAATGACCCTAATACCTCATATATGGTTTTTTAGTTTTTGAAAAAGACTATCATTTACAAACAATTCAATACCTGTTTGATGTCACCCTTAGTTATGTTACTAGTCATCTATTTTCATGCATATATATATATATATATTTCTCCTTAGATAAGACTCTTAGTCATTAGAATTTAACTTGAAGCTAAATTTACAATGCATAAGCAAAAAGTCTTAGTATCCAAACCTAGAAATTAAAAAGCAAAGTATACCATAAATTTGGAGTAAAAAAAGAAGACATAATTCTATAAATTCATATTAAGTTATAGTTCTAAAGCTAGACAATAAGGGGACAAAAAAAGTAAAGTATATAACTTATTTCTAACTACTTCTATCATTTTGATTTGCTTTGTAGTTAAGCATCATAGAATCAAGCTTTGGACTCCAGATATTGCTTTCCCTACCACTCCAATGCTTATTAATCTTGTTGTTATTCTTATGAGTGATGTAGCTCCAACTTAATTGATGGCTAACATATCAAATGCATGATTTTTTAATGAGTCTCAATTAATTAGGTTTGTATGTATATCTTCATAAGTAGTAAGACATATTTGACAATCCCAAACTCTTCAACTTAGGATTTGTTTTAGCACTTTTATAACAAATTTATTTATACCCTCTTAGAGGTTATCAAGGCAAGCCCATGGTTCATCCACAAGTTGTTTAACTATCTCATTTTTAATGTTACTCAATTAAAGATCATCTTAGGTGTTTTATAAATACTACAATGAGTCCTCATTATTGGACAAAAGAATCTCCACATCCCTCTACATGCACACAATCTTACCAAAGGTGTTCTCCTTTGCCTTCATCATTGTTGCACACTAGAGACCATCTTAGCTACTAAATACTTTGGTAGTTTAGCCATATAAGCTACCTACTTCTTGCATGAATCTATAACGGAATTGAATTATTCCTTTTAGTTCTTCCATTGAATGCATCATGCTTTATTTTATCACCACCTTCACCATTACTTGGGCATTTCATAACTAGAAACTATATATTACTTCCACTTCATCCTTAACCTTTTTCTTAATCATCAAAATTGAACTGTGGTGGGTGATGGCCACCATTCCAAGGTTGTACAAGAAATTCTTTAGTTTTTTGGATAAATAAAATTATTTCATTGAGTATTCCAAAAATCAATTTGTATAAACTCCCATTGAAATCATAGCTGAAGTCATGGAAGTGCTCACAACCTCTTGATCTTGCCTATAGTTATTCATAGTGACCTTTTATTGATCTTGTGTGCCTTAATTACCATTAAGATTATATAAATTACTAAAGGTTACTCGCTAGATCTTGAAAGGATTCAAGTCTTCTATATCTCATGAGAAATTCCTCTTACTAAAGCTTTCATCAATTTTTATAGTACTTCTTTCACTCTGTCTTAAGGAAATTTTTAGTTGTAAAATGCACCATTTGTTTTAGCTATTATTTGGGCAATTTCATCACCTTAATGACCCCCTTATCTTAGGAAATACTATTTTGGGTCCTTTTGTTTATCTTTTACATGTTCTTAAAAAGATGTTGTCTTTTCTTCATCTTAGGAAAAATAAACTTAAATACACTCAAGATAAAATTACTCTAAGATTTTATTAAACTAGATGCTTCCTCCCTAGTAGTCATTAATTGTTAAATATCTTTATTATTCCTCACAAGATCCTCAATTCAAGATTCAAGTCAATCACATATATTTTTGTGCCCCTGTAGTTCTTCATAAATAAAAAAAATTAGGCTACCAAGGAAAAGTATGATTCACATAAGATTTTCTATTTGGTTAATCTTAAGCCAATCATGTTTATGTAACATGATATTGGTTGGTCTAACTTGATATGTACATAATGACATTCTACTAGATCAAATGTAAAAGACAGTCTAATTGTATTTGTACCCTCCAAACTGTTTGGATAGTTATGACATTGCTATCCACTTAATAAATCAAATAATTTATGTCCCTACATATTATCAACAAACCATGTTCTCTGATGTGACAGTTCAACCATTATTTAGCCTTTAGAACTACTTGATTTTAACTTTATTTATCAAAACATCCATTTGTGATGACAATCAACTTTATGTGAAAATAAAGCAAGAGACCCAACATTATTATTTAGTTTTAAGTAGGAACTCGTCATCTTTAGTCAAAGTATGAGATCATGACCTAGCGTTTTCATGCCCTAAACAACTTAGCATGACTAGAAGAACAACTCTACTCCTCAAAAAGTCCTGTGAAAAATTTTAGACTCTTATGAATTAAAGTCCTCATATTTTTCTTTATTTCACGATACTTGTAACATATTCTAACTATCTCTTTTTAAGTCCTATTTTTCTTTTTTTTTCATATTTTTCTTTTCGTAAGAGTTCTTCAGCTTTCGAAAGCTTTAAGTAATTCGCTATAAACTCTCTCAAGTTTGTCTTAAATTTCTAAAAAATACAAATTCTCACATTTACTCTAGCAGTAATTTCTAGGTTCTTGAGTAGAAAAACGTCAAATCTATATTCTTTCCTTAAATAAGTTATAAATTATACAATTAAAAAAATAATTTTTAATTTTGATTTTAAATTTGCCTATTCATAATAGTAAGATCAGAAAGGATTCGGCTCGCTGTTGGGACCAATTCCTTTGATAGTTTTAACTTAATTGGCAGCCAAGGTTTCCAAATATACCTTTGCATCCTAATTTTGATTAATATCATCTAGAACCTTAGAACAATTCTTAGTTTTTTAAAACATGTATATATATATATATATATATATTCTCGTTGTTATTGTTTTTATCATTTGTTTATGGTTATCTAGACGGGTCAGGGAGTTGGTGAGGGTTGCGTGCCAAGTAAACGAGCTGTCCCACAAAAGATAACGTGCGCAAACATTTTTCTAATTGTTAATATTATATAAATATAGAGTTGGTAGTTTATTCATCATGCTCATCCATTCCAGCTGAACTCATCGATTTCACTATTAACCAGTTCAAATCGAATCTAGAAATGTTAGGAACCGGTTCAAGTTATCATTGAAAATTTGGTTTAGAATGCTATAGCAGTTTTTTATTAGCTTTGGTTGAGGTGTCAGTTTCGATTTTTATTGAAATTATTTTTTAATTTTCATTATATTTTAAACTTCATTATTTTTAATATTTTTTAAAAGCAATAAAAAATTAAATATAATTAAAAATAAATAAAAAAAAACCCAAAGTATCAATATTATAAAAACTATATAAACCAAATCTTGAGATACATGACCAAAACTGAATCAAAACAACAATTTTAAAACTTGTCTAGGAGCTACATGATGAGAATGATGGTAAGTTTGCTTTAAATGAGAGAAAAAAATGTTATAAAAATTGAACAAAAAAAGAAAAACAATTTTTTGAAATAATTTATGAAGCTTAAAATTCAATTAATCAAAGTTTAAAATATTTCATCATTTCTTAAATCATATTTCAAAACATGCGTTTGGCCTTAGATGGCAAAGTTTAGCTTGAGATACCGCATGGAATTGCATAAATAAAAACGGTGTTAAGTCAATATTTACCAACGAGAATAAAAAGGATATTTTAAACAAATTGTAACATCATTTGACATTACTAATTTAATAGTTAATAGGTTTAACAGTAAAGAAAATGACTTCACATCTATGTAGGCCAGCAAATGACATGTCAAAAATACTAATGTTAGGAATCTTAAGAAGGCTTCTATCAATATAAAATATTTAGAACATTGAAAGTGAAAAGATAGAATTTAGCACATTTTATGGTTTGATAATGATGAAAGTAAAGTTGATGTATTAAAGCTTGATCTGTTTTATAGGAGTATAGTTAGGGTAAAACTAATTAAGTGAGGTTTATATATACTAAATTTGTTGGATGATCATATAAAATGTAATTCTATATGAAAAATCATAAAATCATAATAGTATATCATATGAATGAAAATTATTAAATAATAGCATCTTGTATGTATAGTAAATACTTAAAAATAACATGCCCATAAATTTACTTACATTAAATTTTTTAAGATCATTTATAAAGGTTCACACTCTCATCTAGCAGAAGATCTATTACTTAAGATGGTTACTCTACTTATCATGTATACATAGACAATTTGTACTAATATAAATTAAATTGATATTAACCAACCATTGACTAAGAAAAAAATAATGCGATATAAAGCATATTTCAATAATAAAAATAGAATGTAATTAAATCACTCTCATCCTACTAAATAATATAACATAAGAAATCTATGTAATAGAAACTTATAACACAATTCATTTATACAATTTCATTTAAAGTTTTATGTAGTTTTTTATACAAAATTCTATTTTCAATATATCATTATTACATGCTATAATCACATTCACTTGAGGGTGCTCACCCACACAATGAGTTTTATCCCTTACCTGGAAGGTTAACAATTCATTATTTTCTCATAAACATGTCTAAAGACAAAAACCACATATTTACGGAGTGTTATACTTGTCATGCCTCCTCATACTATGATATGTCACATCTTATTCATTGGAGATATGTTTTTTTATCCAACTATTCAATCATCTCTCATACAAACACTACAAATATTGTATTAGCACAATGACTAATAGTGATTATTACTATTTGGTTAAAGCCATAACATATACCATTTATCATCACAATATTTCGAGTTTGAGATTTTAACCATAGTTTGAAAATTAACATAATACCATTGTTATCACATTTATATTAAGCAAAATAGAATGCCATGGACTTGATTTCATATGCTTTCCCTCACATCACAACTTTTCGTATCACACCATATTGCTAGTAAGCAATTTGCCACATTTACATTGTTTTTAGATCAATAATATGCTATAACATCAACATAGACATTACAACATTCCTTTGTATAACCATAATAATTAAATGACAAAATGATGATGACAAGCTATCATCATAAGGAACATAACTAATAATGCATATCCATATCACATATAAAAGCACAATCTCTATAAGTTACAATCGAAGTAAGATTATAATATGACTAAAAGAACAAAAAATTTCATTAACAACAAATAAAAATTTACAAACAACATAAACAACAACATATATATTTGTTTAGTTTATCTATCTTAATTTTTTAACTTAATTTCCATTCTTTTCTTGCCAACCACCTAAAATTCATATTTTGATTTATCACTTAGCTTTCTAATTTGTTAAATTTTCAAACATAAATTCCACTTTTACAAATTTATTTTATTATAATTTTTTTAGAATTTTCAAAATTTCTAAAATATGCATTTTATTGCCTTAGATTATATCATTTTACATGCAGATTAGATTATATAATCCCAAAGATCAAATTACCTAAACCTTAGTTGGGTAATCGAATCAATACAAAGAGTGTTGAACTCTTGGTCCTTATACCATTAGTTTGATTCTAATAAAATAATTGTGTTTTTTATTAATACTTTTCTATAAGTGTTTCAAAAACATATATTTTATGATCAAATAAGTAAATCATGTAAAAAGTTTAATCACTTGACTCAAGAAGATTAACATGTTAATTATAATTGATACTAGGAGAAACACAAACTTAAACAAAATAAAAAAAAATACCTTTAATGAGTATCTTTTTTTAGTTTTTAATTATAAGCTTATAATAATTTATCTTGAGACATTAGGATTTAGTTTGGTTTTGAGTGTGAGAGATAAATATTTTTAAAAATTATTCATGGACTCATTTATGGATTAATTTAAGGAATGTATTTCATACATATTTACTTACATATAAATATATCTTAATGCACACTAATTATATAGGTTTGCATATGCATGACATGATCAACTTTTACAACTTTCAAAAACTCTAAGTGAAGATATTTGTACTAATAGTACTTTTATGATATCTTCATTGTATAATATGACTTATTATTCTTGGGGTCAAACAAAGACTTTGTAAAGGGCAACCCTAGGTTAAGAAAGTTGAATGTGCCATTCATACTACGATGCTCTTATCATATAACTATTATTTATTGAGAAGTGTTAATTGAGTTTTTGAGGTTATGCTCTTCAACGATATAATAATAACCATCATATTTGTATGACTTGTTTTCCAATAAGATCAAACATGGTGATCATCAGACAATGTTAATTTGATTTAAAATTTGTATTTTTGTATAAGCATAATATATATTTTATACAAGTATAATAAATTTAATTGATTATTGATAGTTAAGGACATAAGCTATGAGCAAGCTATGTCGTATCAGTATGATATATATTTTGTGCTAATACGATGCCATTTTTTTTATAGATATACAATTTGAGACTTAGGCTTTGAGTAAGTTGATTTGCTTCATATAAATATGATCTCCTTTTCATATGAATATAATTATTTATATACAAAGAGGGTGTATGCTAATAAGTTATTATACAATAATGATCAATGTCATTATATTATACAATCTTATAAAACCTGAGAGATAAAAAAGTAGACATGAAAGAGTTATATTATTCATATATTTATGATGTACTCATCATATAAGTTCAAGCGTTTATGAGTTGATAAATGAAGTAATCTATTGAATTATACATTACAATCAATTCAGAATAATGAGTAACAACTAGTTTTATTAGTTTTTAAGAAAGAGTAATATATACATTTAAGTGTTATTTAAGAGAGCTTACAAATGCTTATATAAAGGGATCTAAACATTAGATTAAATTTTAATTTTTATTTACATATCTTTGTGAAGAACTACACATTAAGAACATCATTTTAAAGAGAAGTAAATTGAAAGCTTGTGAGATTCAAGCATAGATCACATTCCTAACCTTCATATGTTCTGTATTCATTGAGATTAGTAAGAATTTACTTTTCATTTTTTTACTACATCACTAGTGTGCCCCTTTTTTAAATAATATTTGGGTTATAAGATCTTGTAATTAAATTTTGCAATTTTTTTGTTTTATTATAGGTCTTTGCATTTGATCTTTGTGTTGATTTTTTGTCATAGTATAAGGTCTTTTAGCCCATTGATCTATAAGACCTTTTCATTCAATATTATGGACATTATTGGGCTAATATTATAAGATCTTTTGACCAGGTGATTGTAGGCTCTTTGGGTAATGTGTAGGATCTTCTAGCATCATACTTGTAGAGTCTTTTGGTTTGATGTAGAATTTTTATCTACCTACTTTTACAAAAGACATTCAGTGTTTTTGTTTAAACTTTTAGTTAGATGTAAATTTAAGTTTGGATAAAACTACATAAAAGTATTAGTGTATATTATTTTTTTTCTTTCACACAAAGCATTTTCAATGCTAACATTATTTTTTAAAAAAGGTTTTACAAGAGTCATTAAGAGTATAAAAGACTTCTATTTAAATATAGTTGAGGTTGTTTAAATTTTTTATTTGAATAATTGATCTGTTTCTTATATGGACATCACACCATTAGTTTGATTCTAATAAAATCATTATGTTTTTTATTAATATTTTGCTATAAGTGTTTCAAAACATATATTTTATGATCAAATAAGTCAATCATGTAAAAAGTTTAATCATTTGACTCAATAAGCTTAACATATTAATTATAATTGATACTAGAAAAAACACAAACTTGAACAAAATAAAAAAAACCTTTAATGAGTATCTGTTTTTAGTTTTTAAAAATAAGCTTATAACAATTTATCTTAAGTGTTTCAAAACATACATTTTATGATCAAATAAGTCAGTTATATGAAAAGTTTAATAACTTAACTCAAGGAGCATAACAATACATTAATTATAATTGATACTAAGAGAAACACAAGCTAGAACAAAATAAGAAGATCTTTAATGAGTATTTTTCTTAGTTTTTAAATATAAGCTTATAACAATTTATCTTAAGACATTAGGATTTAGTTTAGTTTTGAGTGTGAGATAAATATTTTTAAAAATTATTTATGTACACATTTATGGATTAGTTTAAGGAATGTATTTCATACATATTTACTTACATGTAAATATATCTTAATGAATACTAACAATATAGGTTTGCATGTGTATGACATAATCAACTTTTATAATTTTCAAAAACTCTAAGTGAAGATATTTGTACCAATAGTACTTGTATGATATCTTCATTATATAATATGACATATTATTCTTAGGGTCAAACAAAGAGTTTGTAATGGGCAACCCTAGGTTAAGATGGTTGAATGTGCTATTTATATTACGATGCCTTTATCATATAACTATTATTTCTTGAGTAGTGCTAATTGAGTTTTTGACCTTGCTCTTCAACAATATGATAATAATCATTATATTTGTATGATTTGTTTTTTAGTAAGATCAGACATGGTGATTGTCTAAGAAATGTTAATTCTATTTAAAATTTGTATTATTACATAAGTCTAATATATATTTTATACAAGTATAATAAATTTAATTGGTTATTGATAGTTGAGTACATAAGCTATGAGCAAGCTGTGTCGTATCAGTATGATAATTATTTTGTACTAGTATGATGCCATTTTTTTATAGACATATAATTTAAGACTTAGGCTTTGAGTGAGTTGATTTGCTTCATAAGAATGATCTCCTTTTCATATGAATATAATTATTTATGTACAAAGAGGGTGTATGCTAATAAGTCCTTATACGATAATTGTTAATGTCATCATATTATACAATCCTATAAAATTTGAGAGATGAAAAAGTAGACATGAAAGAGTTATATTATTCATACATTTATGATATACTCATCATATAAGTTCAAGCATTTATGAGTTGATAAATGAACTAATCCATTGAATTGTACATTACAATCAATTAGAATAATAAGTAATAACTAGTTTTATTAGTTTATAGGAAAGAGTAATATATACCTTTAAGTGTTATTTAGGAGAGCTTGCAAATGCTTATATAAAGGGATCCAAACATTAGATTAAAGTTTAATCTTTATTTACATATCTTTGTGAAGAACTACATATCAAAAACATCATTTTTAAGAGAAGTAAATTGAAAGCTTATGAGATTCAAGCATAAATCACATTCCTTACCTTCATATGTTCTATATTCATTGAGATTAGTAATTATTTACTTTTCATTTTTTTAGTACATCAGTAGTGTGCCCCTTTTTTAAACTATGTTTGGGTTATAAAACATTTAATTAAGCTTTGTATTTTTTGTCTTATTATGGGACTTTGCATTTGATCTTTGTATTAATCTTTTTGTCATAGTGTAGGGTCTTTTAGCCCATTGATTTGTAGGATCTTTTGACCTAATATTATGGACATTATTGGGCCAATATTATAAAGTCTTTTGACCAGGTGATTGTATGCTTTTTGGGTAATGTGTAGGATCTTCTAGTCTCATATTTGTAAAGTCTTTTGGTCTGATGTAGAATTTTTTTTATCTACTGTTATAGAAGACATTCAATGTTTTTGTTTAAACTTTTAGTTAGGAAGATGTAAATTTGAGTTTGGTTAAAAATACATAAAAGTATCAGTTTATATTATTTTTATTCTTTCACACAAAACATTTTCAAAGCTAACATTATTTTTTAAAATAAGTTTTACAAGAGTCATTAAGAGTATAAAAGACTTCTATTTTAATATAATTGAGGTTGTTTAAATTTTTGATTTGAATAATTCATCTCTCTTATATGGACATCATATTCCCACATTACACAAATAGGATCGTCATGTCTTTAGCTTTCGTATTGTCCATACCTAGCATATTGATGATTAATCAAATCATCCAATCAATTATTCCTTCTTCTTTCATGAGTGCATAGCTTGATCAGGTTGTTTGATACAATCTACTGGGTCATTTGATATAGTCAATTGTATTAGATGATTAAGTTACAAGAATCTTAAGAATAGTAACAATGGTAGATTATAAGCTTCAAATCCTCATAAAGCTAGGCTTATAGGTTGAAGACAAGTAAAAGTCATAGAAATAACTCAAAATTATTTTAAAACCAAATCTAAGAATAACGTTTGGTCTAAAATCAACGGAAATAACAATTTCATGTTAAAATTTTAAGAGCTCGCTTTTTCCATTCTCTTTCCTTTGATCTCTTATGAAACAATTGCTCTTAATTAGGATCTCTTCTCCTTCTCCACTGTTGGAATTCTTTTCAATCTCTATCAAACTTTCTTTGTCAATTTAACTACAAATAAGAACAAGAGCCTAATCCTTTCTCACAACATCTCGTACATACAAATTGTCTTATTTTTATTAAAAATTAGGATTTGATAATCACATATTGCTTACATCATTGTTAAAATAAATGGCCTCAAATAATCATCATACTTCTTTTTTATAAAGTCCACCTGTTCACACTCTTCTTAACTAAACCTCACTTCAACTTTTAAATTTCATTTGATAATTTTAAAATTTTTTCACTATAGCATTTTTGTTACTAACATTTTGTTATCTCTATTATTCTTTCAATAATTTATTTAGTTATTAAATAACATTTCATTTTAATGAACTAGCAATCATTAAATTCAACTCAACAAGTGCTCTCATAAATTACTCTTATTTGAAATATTTGAAAAACTTCAAAGTATTGCATCAAATACATGACATAACATAAAATAAAAAGGCACTTAGATAAAAGCATGTCTTGAGTAACCTAGAAATATTATATTTTGTCCACTTCTATTAAAGTTTTATTCTCAAAATTTACAATAGCTTTGAAATTTCTAAATTTCACTTTCATTTTCTCTTGTTGATTCACTTTTGAAGTGGTTATTCATTGAACTACACTAATGCAATTCCCTCTTTTTAAACCATTTTAATCTAAGAAGCAATTTTAATCCTTCAACTTTACTTTACCAAATTACAATTCCAATTGGACTAAATTTTAAAACATAACTCCCTCATTTGGAAAGATTGTGTTCTTAGGCTTGACATCAAAATACATTTTTAAAAAACTGATGCAACATGCAAATTATTATTACAAACTTAATATTATTTTGATTACATCAATTTCCTTACTTTAAACCCAAATGAATTATTCCATGACACTTATGCCCACACATTGGAGAATGATGCTTTTTTTTAATAAGGCTTCTTATAGAACCATTCTAATATTATATCAATAACTAATTCATAATAAATACAAAAATGATATATGATTCACCCAATTGCTATGAAGAATTAACACACACAATCTTAACAATTCTTTGAAATTATGATAGCTCCCTTTAATTAATTATCAAATTAATATTAACATCCAAATAAAGTTCTTAATAGATTTAAATTATTGGACTACAAAATCTTTAGTGATATTTTTATTATTTTATGAAAAAAAGATAAAAGTTATAAAATAATTCACTTTGTCACTAATGTTCACTTCGAACTTGTTAATAAAACTAAGCCTCAGCTTTGTTTTTAACTAATTGATTAGGAGATCAAATCCAAGCTTATTGAATTCAAAATGGAGAAAACAATTAAGGAGACAAAATAACAAAAATTGTCAACATAACATGAAGCAGTAGGAGCTATGTACTAGGTCGAGTGTGGAGGCTTGTTGCAAGCACTTTGGAGCATGTCCTGTAGTGCACTGACTAAGCCCAACATATAGAGGCTCAAGCTATAGGGGACAAGTGTGACATCAAGCCAGATTTTTTAAAATTTGTAAAATTTAAAAAATTGAAGAATTTTTATATTTTTATCAAAATTACATGTTTTTGATTTATGATAAGATATTGTATCCAAACCTTTAGGAGTAAAAAAATGTATGAAAAATTTAGAATTTTAGGAATTAGAACTTAATGAATTTAGAACCATTTGAAGAAAAGCTTCTTAGAAAATTCAATCTTATCACAAAAGTCCTATTCTCCTTTTCCTTCTTTCATATTTCCTAGCCATTATCATAATTTTACTTCCATTATAGCTACTTTGAAAAGGTCTAATATTAATGGCTCGAGGTGAGAACATCATGTAGATAGATCACTAATCCTCCAAGGTAGTACTTGACTAAAAATTCATTTTATTTTCTTAAGAAGAATGCATACATTGAATCACAAACCTTTGTTGATAATAATTACTTTAATAAAAACACATTAGAATCACTTACCTTACTCTTTATTTAAGGAATTCCTTTATCAAAACAAATATCTAATACTTTAAGTATTCAATACTTTTAGGAAATTGGAATTAAAACACCATTGGTTTCAATTTCCATCTAATTTAAGATAATTGCAATAAAAGCCAAATCTCTCTTTTTTTTATAGAACTATTCTTATTATTGCATGAATACAAGAAGTGTGTTATAAAATGCAAGGAACAAGTTGACTTGAATTTGTAAGTTTAATATCCAAAGAAATTTCATTGTTTTCTCTATTCTCATAAAAAGTCTATGCATCATTCCAACCAACCATCATGAGCAATATTAAAAATTAGAATACATTAAAATTCAACTTTTTGGTAATCCACAATGAATTATATTTGAAGCACAATAATTAAGTTACATATGCCATTTTTCTTCAAGTGACATCCAAGGACTTTTTAAAAAACCTATTACCAAGCTTTTTACAAGGAAAAACAAAATCTTTTTAAAAAATATTGCATAATTCAATATCAATTGTTTCAATAAAATATGCATTTGATTTTTGCAATACAAAATAAAGTTTCCCATCAAACAAGGGATGATAATGTGAAGGCACCCCTCACTCAAAGAAGCACACTCATCACTCAAAGAGGATCTTATCTATGTTAATTAGACATTAGAAGACACATTTTAATACCAATTAATGGAAATGTAAGAGCATGATATCCACACAAACGGGGAGGTGAAAACCACAAACTTTACCATTCTTAGATGTATTGTAATCAAAGTCTTTTTCTTTTCTTAAAGGCTTTTAAAAAAACTTTTCTAGAATATTTGTTAACTTTAGAAACATTTGTGTAACGATGAAATAATGAAAGATAAATAAAAGATTTTTATGTGATTCAATTCAAACTTGAATAGATTCACCCTCAGCAAAAAAGATAAAAAAATAATAATGAATGCCTTTTTGCAAAAGTGGGTTGGCCAAAATCATAATTTGAGCTAAAGGACCCTACACGTTAGCCCAAAAGTGCCTACAATCATCCAATCAAAAGTCACTATGCATTGGCTCAAAGGATCGTACAATCACCAAGCCAAAGGACATAAGACATTTGCATAAAAGCTCTTACAACAATGGGTCGAAGGACCCTACAAAACATTGAGCTAAAAAACCTTACATTTGATTAAAAAACTAATACAAAGAGAAAATACAAATTCCTAATACTCAAACAAACAAGCCAAGTTCAAAATCCTAATTATAAGGTCCTTTAATACAATATTAATTAATTCAAGAGGCACATTAAACATGATTATAATAATGTAAAGAAAAGATATGTAATTTACGTATCAATGAATGTACTTTGTAATAACATGCAATAAAACTCAATGTGAAATAAAGGTTATAATGGCTATTATTAATGGTTATAACCCATAACCTTGTTGTTATCATTTCTATAGTAATGATTATTTTAAAGTGTTGGTCTTCACAAAGATTTGTATGTGAACATAGTCTTTGGCAAATAAATTTGGATCACATTTTGCAAGGCTTATAACGTTTTCCAATGACTCAAAATAGTCCAAAATTACTAAAGCAAAGTTTTTTAAATATTAGTTAAATTAGTCATTACTAACATTTTTGAACTAATCATATTAATTATTGCAAGGAACATACAAGCACGATGACACAATATATCGATCATGCATTCCATCAGACAGGTCTAATTAATTCATTTCTCAAATTGACAAATCATATTTATATGGTGATACCATTATAGATGTATGAACATTATAGCTCCTTAAATCCTAATTTTCATCTCGTAAATTCTTTCACAAGATTATAAAATGAGATGACAAGAATGGTATGTGTACAATGCCATTCTCATATACTACTTTCACAAAAAATAAAGGATCATATGACTAAAATAATGGAATTTTACTTATATAATGACCTTTGACACTCTTAATACCTAAGTCCCTAAATATCATTCTTTAAAAAAAATATAATCTTACTAGTACAATCATAGATCATATAGGTACAAAATTGTAAGCCTCATATCATACATATATCACTCAACCCTATCCCTATCTAATCTACTATGACATAGATCATACAAGTTTGATATGTAAATCGTATTATACAAATCATATTGTTCAAAGCCCAAGTAAATGCCTCTCTAGAAAATCATATATTTTATTTGTGTGATAAGTGTATCATACTTGTATGAACATCATATTAAGTCAACATAATTTATGATTACATATTTCCAAGTCTGTCTTATTCAAGAAATATTTAATCATATTGTGCAATAACGATATCATACAAATATAATTAATATAGATATGTTTTAGTTAAAGTTTTTAAAAGCTATTAATTTTGATCATGTCATGAACATGAAAACCTTTATTTTTACTATTCATTAAGGCATAGTTATGTGTATATTTATGAAAGGCGTGTCTTAGGAAAAGCTTTAACTCTCATGCTTAAAACTCACCAAATCTTAGTATTTTAAGTAAATCATTGGTTTTACATTCTAATATCAAAATAAGATGACTTATAAAGATCTTCTCTTTATAATTTTCAAGCTTATGTTTTTCTTAGTACTAGTTATGATTCATATTAAAATATCTCTATTAAGCTACTTGAGTTAAATAATCAAGCTCTCTACATGATTGACCTATTAGTTCTTAAAAATGATCTAAAATACTTAAAAAAGGTATTATCAAAATAATATATTAGTTCTCTTATCATTGAACAAATGGTTCGATAAATAAGGGTTCAATAATAGGGATGGGTAGGAGTGGGAGAAAAATGAAAAAAGGAGAACATAAGAGCAAGAGGAGAATCTAGACTCATTAGAAAGGGATTTTAGAAAGATTAATGATTTGTAAACTTTAAAGTTTAGTGAAAGGATGCTAAGAGCCTTACATAAAAGAATATAGATACTAATATAATGGAAGATTCTAAGAGAAGAGGAACATAAACAAAAGTTTGAGGGTGAGATTGGCTAAATATACTACATAATTAGGTAAGGGGAGATCTTTATTGGAAAGAAGAGGGACCTTTGGTCTATTATACCCTTTATAATCTTACAAGTCAACAAAGGGCCTTCGGTCATTGTTCCTACTACTAATGATGAATCTATGAGTAGACAATTTTAAGAGGCATAATTATAATAAGATTATGGTGCCTAGGAAAATTATTTCAAGTGGCCTAGTTGCATACTTGGGCATTAATTTTGTAGGTTGCAAGGTGAACCAAATGAGTACATTTGGTATTAGTCAATTATTAAAAAAGCCATTGGTATTCTGGTCAAGTCAAAAATGAATTTTGATTGTTCCTTTCATAGTGAAGGAAGAATATGTTGCCACAAAACTATGTATCTCAAGCACATTAGCTAATACAACAATTAAAAAATTCTAGAATTGAGCATGATTACAACACAATTTAAAGAAATAACATAAGTGTCATTTGTCTTATAGATAATCCTATTCAAAGCTCAATGATCTAATATTTAACATTCATTATAACTACATCCTTGACACATTACAATAAGTGATGTTTAAATAGAATTAATGAAAAATTTGTAGACATTTTTAACAAATAACTACAAATTGAACCAGATATGAATATTAAAGAAAATCTAGCAATTATTGATTCATTTGATTGACATAATAATACATTAGTTACAAACCTAAAGAATTTTATTCTATTTAAATTAAATATTATAATGAATGATTTAAATTAATTATAAATTTGTGAAAAATTAAAAAACTTATTTTGGGCTACATGATCACTAGATCTTAGCTAATGAAGAATATATATTCAATTTCCTAAAAAATAACTTTTAAATTATATTGTTTAATTCTTGTTGTTTAATATATAAAATCAGACATTTTAATGACACCAAAAGGTCTAATAGAATTGAATGTCCTATTTGACAATTTCCTTGAAGCATTAAAATCTAATGGAAATGATGAACCATTTAACAAACCTAGAAGGCAATACCTAAAGGAAAGAGGAATTTTTCAAAATTAGAAGAAATCTATGGAGGAACTCACTTTTTGAGATTGATCACTTTTTCAAGAAGTGATCTTTCTTCTTTATCTCTCATCTTTAAGTCAGTTTTCACTTGATATAGTTTTTTCTTTCCCTTTTCATTTTCATTCCTAGATTTGAGCTTTTAGCCTGATTTTCAAATATTTTTGTGCATTTATCTTTTCAAAATGTTGAATTGGGTGACCATATATTGTTAAACATAGTAACAACAAATCATCTAGTCACATAGGCTTTCATGCTCTTAAAAATGTTCTCCTCTACCTAAGGAACACTCATAAGATACTTTAATCTTTTCATTCTTATATTATAGAAATTATTTTGATAGAATTACCTTAAAAAATCTTATTCACAAGACCAAATTTGGAATTAAAGATATCTATTTAACTTAATTAACCAGTTTTCTAATACTTACATAAGTTCCTTGGTGTATTTTACCTTTGAAATTCAGAAATTTGTTGTTTGTTATTTTAATGCCAATGTCAAGTGTAGTGCATCATATGACTATTAATTTCTATATTGTAAGAGGTGTTGCC
Source organism: Vanilla planifolia (assembly GCA_023846275.1). Taxonomy (NCBI): domain Eukaryota; kingdom Viridiplantae; phylum Streptophyta; class Magnoliopsida; order Asparagales; family Orchidaceae; genus Vanilla; species Vanilla planifolia. Next base: position 23,891,038 of record CM043874.1, on the reverse strand, counting down.
AAAATTGTCTAAGAAGATCTTCATGAACTGTTAGATATTCCATGTATTAGGCTTAAGATATGGAACATTGTTGAGGATAATCAATAAGATAGGACCCTTATGGATGGTTTCCCCAACTTAGAGGTTAGAATCTAACAACATCAAGAGACAAAAGCTCCTTCGTTTATATTTTACCTTATTGTGTATGTTCTTTGGTATGTCCTCATTCAAAAATTAAGTAACAAAAACTACAATGTGATTCCTCCATTGCATATTACAACTAATATATCCTTCTTAAATAGGCATTCAATTTCACTCAATCCATCTTATGGTGCAAGCTCAAAACTCCCTTGTCCATGTAAAAGGAATTGTAAGAAGATTTATGACTATGACATAGGCATTCTTTTAACTTTTAGAACATCCTTAAGTTTGTCATCATAAATAGAGAAGATTAGTGATAACTAACTTACGAATAAAGGCTATTTACATTTGAACTCAAGTTGAATTTAGGTTCTGTTTTAAATACACTATAGAAGGATTAAATGAGAAGCTTCAAAAATTTCTTGTAGGACTATCATCTTTTATCTTATAAGCTTACTAAGTTTAGCTTCGTGTATGATAATGTTGATATATATTATGATTTCAGTTCATTCAATAAGGCTAAGTTAAATAATTCAAAAAAACAAAATGATTTCAAGCATCCAATTAAAACTCTATTTTAAAACTATTTGCTTAATTAGATGTACAATGTAACTAAGTATCTATTTTTATTCATTTGAAGTAAATCATAATCATTTTTTATTATTATTATGTTTGTTATACATATTCATATCATATGTTAAATGTTTTAAAAAAAATAATTTGTGAACTTAGTTTTTTAGATAGCAATAACAAATGACTTGTTGCAAGGATTGGACAAAATGATGCTTCTAGAGAATGGTCCTCTAATCAATAGAAATGTTATTTTAGGACCCTACAATATGGTCTAGATTAGATGGGCTGATAACTTTATGAAACAATTTAATAAGTCTACACAAGAAATCCTTCTTTAATCTAATGCCAAGATGATTTTAGGGCCTAACATCAAATAGTTTGATGCTCATGATGGGATGGTCTAATGAAGTGTACTCAAATGGCCTAATGGATATATTTAAATGATCAATACAACTTTTCTCTTCTAAAATTTCAATAACACTAGATATATTTTCATTTAAATCTTTTTCATGATTCTAGAATTATTATATACATGTATTTTATGCATTTATCTTGTTGTCATCATTTCATTTTCTTCTTTTTTCCAAAGTTTTGGTACTTCTAAACAAAATATTTTTGAGTCTTTTTTGGTTGATTTGGCTTTTTTGATCTCTTATAAAATCATTGTGTGGGATTCCTTTGAACTTAGTGTTTTAATGGTTTTAGCTCTCTTATTTTATAAAGAGTTGGTGATAATGTAAGGTTAGCTTTCACAGTTTTGGGTAGATATGTGCTATTATTAGGAAAAATGCCCAAAATAGCTACATCATATGCTTTATACTTTTTTTCTATTGTGTGTCTATATAACATTGCACATATGTGATTTTGTAAATTAATTTAGATGTTTTAAAAAAATTTATAAATCTCACTATTGACTACCTTCTTGTAGTAATGCAGCCTTCTCAAATTATATGAATCTTATGAATCAAACATCAAAGAATCCATCTATATTGATTTGTACATCTTCCTTTTCCTTAACACCTGAGGACCTCTTCTTTTAATGGATTAAAAGCTATTTTCTATTTACAACTTTGTGGTGCTAAGACACATTATTACATTTGAAACATACTGGTAAGTTCTCAAGATAATTTATGTATATAATCTACCGAAAGTTGATGTTGAAAATTCTCCCATATTCATTCATATAATAATTAAAGTTTTCTCAAGATCAAACCTTCCATTAGTTCCATCAACTTCAATTTAGCATCCTTCTTCGCCTTGATGTTTTTCTTTTTTCTCTCCTTGGATGTTACTAAGTATCAAAAATGAGATTAGAGTAACACTCCATGAACTATCATGATAACTCTTAAGATTAAAAGCTTGATGGAGATGTACATTATGTATGCCATTGCTTAGAACTTGCTTGACTTTTTTGGCCAATTGTGTGATTATGAAATGAAGAAATAAGAGGCAAAAAAATGGTCATATGTGAGTTCATTATTCTACCTTATGGTCTAAGGAAGAGTGATAGTCCCTCTACATGTGTGATTCCATCAAAAATTTGATCAATGCTTTGCTAAAATGTTTAAGGTAGGGTTTTTTGAATCATCATCCTTTCAAAGGTATGATAGGACATTGACATAGCTCCTAGTGTATATGATAATGTGACTCACCTATAAGTTAGCATTGTATACAATGATGGCTAACATGTCATCAGTTGGGACCTTATGATAGCATATTCACATAAGTAAAAGTAATTGATCAAGAAGAGAATTAATAGGAATTTCTTGACAAATGAAAACCATCATGGGCTAATAAAAAGAAGACTACTATCATAAACTTGATTATCACCAAACATTATGCATACAATGTTGCAGTCCTTCAAAGCTTTCTCTTTGTCTAAGGCAAACATAAATGGGCCCAATAGAATTTAGACTTACCACTACAATGGAGGATCTAATGTAGCCTTAGAAAATATGCCTTTAACTTCAAAATCTAGCTTACAATGAAGCCTAGAGATTTTACCCTCGTTTAGGAGGCTTTTTATGAGTGTTCAAAGGAAACATCAATCCTCAATGTTATGGCTATGAAATTGATGACACCAACAACAATGGCTTAGGTCATTCTCATCTTCACCTTCATAAATGTCGAGGATATAATAATGTCTCTTTTATTTTGTTGTTCATCATATCTATAAAAATCCTTAGGTTGTTTGTGTTGTTATTATTGTTGTTGATGTTAAGGATAAGTTAAAAAGTCATTAAATTTAAGTTTCTTCTAGTTGAAGGGATAAATTACCCATAACATGCATTAACACTCCATAAGCCTCTTCTTGCAACCTTCGAAATGTTTTGAAACATGATGATACATTCATGGATTAAATGATAAGTCAATAGAGGCTTTAAAGGGATGTCTTAAGTAAGTTCACTTATATAAAAGCTACCCACACAAGCAGTTTAGAGGGCCTTGTCAATTATTAATTAAATAAGATAAACCTTGGCATGAAATCTATTAAGATATGTTTAAGAGCTTTGAAATTTTGTTGGATGATGTAAAAAAGGTTTTACGTTATTTTTTGTGGGCAATAATGTTTAGTGAATACCATTAAGAAGGTATGAAAAAAAATTAAAATATTATAGAATGGTTGGTAGTGGAATTTAGTAGAACTATTCAAAGTTCTAACCACTGAAAAAACTATAGAAGATTTGACACATGGTGACATTTGAAATAATATGTATCTCTGTCATTATTTTACACTCCTACAAATGAAAATTGAGATACTCCACCCTATGAAAAGTAGTCATCAAATACAGCTTCCCCTTAGGTACTTACAAGAGCATCATAAGAGTGAAAAGTGAAGATTTGCTCTCACTATTGCTCACCTACTTAATGGGAGGAAGAGGAAAGTTAGTTGTTTTGATAGATTGGCTTATTTAACTTTTGTTAATGTAATGGCTAATAACAATCTCACAAATAATTTAGAAGCAATACCACTTGAAGATCATTATTGTTCTTAAGGATTTGGATGAAAACCAAAGATAAATATATTTTCCAATCTAAATATTTGGTGGTGAATTATTTTGATTTAAAAGATTTTTTTTGTTTGAACTATGTCTAATTTGATTCAAGTGGTATGGATGAAGCAAAAGGCTCTCATTTGTTTCTATTGGTTAAGTCAAACCTTTTGTGTGAGATGTCTTTGTCTAATCAAATAAGGTATTAAAGAGCTACAGTACAAAAACACTATAGCAAGGTTTTAAGTGCATCACTTTTTCTAATTCAAAAGTGGGTGATTTCATCTCAAAATGATGATGCCATTGTGAAACAATAATAGCACACTGGCAACATTTTTTTCCATAACAGAGTGTGAAAAGTGTTGTAGCTTGCTAATGCATCATCTCCAAATTGGAATATCATACTAATTTGTCTAGTAGAGTGCACAATTACAACTATATGATTACGCTATCCTTAAGTTCGTTGATGTACATGTTTGATGCTAAGTTAGGAGCTAATGTTATAGTACAATAATGTGTCAAAAGAAATAATGCAAGCCATGAACAATTGTACTTCTCCAATGCAAAGAGATGTGCCATTGTGATAGTATGTTTGCATTAACTTAGAGTTTACTAAGTGTACTTATTTGACACTAAGCTAGGAGGCAATGTTTTATACAAAAGTGTCTAGAGATGAATAGTGTAAGCCTTCAAGAAGTATACTTATTTGATGTTATATTAGGAGACTCTCTTATGATGTCTAAATGTGAATAATAAGACTGATGGTAGAATGTATCTATCTAATGTGATTACTGAAAATGTCATTGTTATATGATGATGCCCTTTTTGAATGGAAAATGTTATTGGTAGACTTGTCCAATTTGATGGATGGATCTATTCGTCATTGTCCAATAGCTATGTCCTAATTTCTTTAGCATACTTGGCTTAACTTTTGAAGAATATTGGAGTGGTCGTTTGATTCTTATCTTGTTGTGAATATTGAGCATATTTGGTTATTGCCAAGGAAAACTTAATCATCTTGGTGAGAAGTTGTGGTAACATGAATAATAGATTCTTTGCATAGTATAATGATGATTATCATATTATATGATTCATGCATTATGAAAGTATCCAATTTCTTCATATTGTACCAAAACTCATACTCAGTATTGATGCTTGAAACCTCATATAACTTTATAATATATGTATACTAAATTTCATTGAGTTTAATTAGATCCTTATAATATTTCAAAATATGTTGTTAATTCGTAATAGCTAATGTTTTAGGTTTTTGCTAAAGTTTTTTTAGATAATTCACTACTTCGCTGCCTTCTTATGAATGTGCTCCAATAGATGATCATCATTCTTACTTCTCAATTGATTTGATAGATGATGATTATTAGCTTCCAGAGTTTTCTCTCTTGATCATGTGCCATTTTTTGAATGTCCTTATAGTCCATTTCCATAATAAGATTAGGTAAATTCTTACTATTACACATTTGAAGACTAAGAGCAATGACTTTCCTTTTGCTTCTAACAATGTTTTATTACCAATGATTTTAAAGAAAGCTTTCACTATTTTGCTTTTATGATTATAAATAATTCCTCCATAAATAACCTACTTATTAGCACCTTACATGGATCAATCAATGTTTAATTTAAGTATTTGATCTAGAAAAGGAGACCATTTAACAACTTTGCATGTTTTATACTTCAAGAATGACAATGGTAGGACCAAATCGAGATGAACAAATTGGAATTCTTCTTCAGATATTTAAGTACATGGAAGTGGCAAAATATGTTATAGTTGTTAAATATAACATTATTGATGATTGTATTTACTAAATAGTTGATTTTCTCATGGATTCCAATTTCTAGCCTTTCATATTTTCCAACATATAATTGAAGAAAGGATGTGAATGATCTCTTCTCTAGCATATTAGTTGTTTCCTTATTTCCACTATTAAGATAGTAAATTAGTTATCTTACTTATATTAGCTTACTGAACATATAAATTATTGGTGAAGGTAGACCATACTTTACTTCTTCTGTAATGCCACATAAATGCATGATACTGAGTTTTCATTTGGATAATGGGGGTATTTGGAGGCCATCTATAAGTTAAGCTTTTGTAAAGTCTTAAAGAATGACAGTAATCTATTGAATATTCTCCATATCAAAATAATAGTTTTTAGTGGATATTTGAAGTTATAGATTTTTTTTCTTGATTTTAGCATCAGTCCTTTGCTTCTAATAACTCCCAAGTTGACTAAGCTTTGAACTTTCCATCAGTTGTGAGTATCCAATAGCTATTTTCTATAGGACTGAAAATTTTAGTATGATTCAAGATGATCTTTTTTGTCTTTTTTATGCATTTTTGTGTGTCAAATAAGTTGCATTTTCTTCTTAATGTCATATATTTTTCTTTGATATAGCATGCCCAAAATGAGTTGGTGGAAAGCATTTTCTAATTGAGTTTTTTTAAAAACGTTGACATTACTTCTTCAAGTGTTTTGAGATCTAGGCCATACTCCTTAGTTGATAGGAAAATTTTCTTTCGATTGGTCCAATGATGCATATCATTGCTCTCAGAATCATCTCATAGAAAACTATTCATGCTCTTCTCAATTCTCATGATGAGAGGAGAATTTGTTGCAATTAAAGACTATATATATATTGAGGCTAGACCATGCTTCATAAGGATAAGTTTATCTACTATAATTAACAGCTTCTTCCAACTTGTCACCTTCTTATTGAGTTTGTCAATCAAATGTTAAAAATGTATCGTTTTTTTCTACCAATGAAGAGAGGCCAACCCAAGTATATTATAAGGAGTTTGGTACTCTAAAAACTAAGCCTTTGGCTTATTTTTCTAGCTTGACCTGAATGCCTTTTATTATTGCTAATGAATTTTACAATTTTGGTAGTTGATGTGAAGGCCCAAAATTTTTTGGAAGTCTATCAAAAATTTTATGAATATTAAAATTTGATTCTCTCCATTTTTAAAGATTATTATTATTTCATCTATATAAGACTAAGTGAGGTACAATTGAGCAAAATATAGGTTGAGCATATTAAGAAACCTTTTCTCGATTGATGAGCTTGTTTAATCCCCAACTAAAGACTTTCATAAAAAATGAAAAGAGAGATATTAGATTACCTTTCTTAAGCCCTTAGGAGACTTGAAAATATTTTTTTGGCTTTTTTGACTTGAAAATATCCATTTCTTAAAGCCTAGCTAGGCCAAACCTATCATGCACAAGAGGAAAGTTAAGGACATAAGTGATCTCATTGCATTAAAATTTCCCAAATTGAACCAAACAATTCATGAGGTGGTGCAAAGGTTGGAATCAATTTTTGGGTTACTAGATTGGCTATTCTTTAAGGAGGTATTGGAAAGTGAAAGGAGCAACTCAAGGAGCTAGTTTAACCATGAGAACTCAGACATTCATTGCAAGAGCAAGGGCCATCTAAGTAGCCTGAATTGCTCAAATATGCTCAATAATGAGTCCAAATATTTCTAGCAACACCTTTTCTTGAAGCTGCATAAGTTGTACCATAAAGTCCTAAAGGGATGGTTCAAGCATAGTGATAAGTAATGCAAGATTAAGTAAGGATGAAGCTTATTTGTAGGACAAAGACCTTTGCTTACTAATGCTCTTAGATCTTACTACCACTTTCATAGGGGTCACAATAATGATGTTTATGTGAAAATCACATATTTCAAAATTTTTTGGATATGGAACTCAAGCTTATAAGTGACTTACTATACACAAGGTTAGAGGATTATAAGAGAGAGAAAAGAAAAGAGAGAGAATATTAATTAATAAATAGATAAGTGAGAAAATGAATTTGTTTTCTTAGAAAGCTCATAATAAAGGGAAAAATCATAGTGCTAAGAGGGCTTGGAGGTGCTTCATAATGTATTTACCAATTATAATATATATTCCAAAGGCTTTAACTAAACCAAATTGCCTTATGGGATGCTTGCTATGAATCTTGGATTGTAAAACTAAGGAGAAAAGAAATCAAAGTAGGCATAAGAATTTATGAGAGTAACTTGTGAGTTTAGAATCATTCAAGTGTAATTCCTTAACTATGTCCAATGTTGTAGCTTTTGTCTATGGAGCTTGGTAATCATCTCCCTCTATTTTCTTAGTTAAAACATGTATTCTTGGACTATGTTCTTCTATTGAACTTAATCTCTTTCAAATAAATCAATCCACTTCTCCAAAAACTTTTAGGACCTCTTACCTAACTCATTATATGGCATTATGCTCCTTCTGATACCATGCAATATGGATAAGACTAAACATGATCACTTGAAGCATCCAACATTTAGATGATGCAATTTATGAATGTTGTTCCTTTAAGGATGATGTTCACAAAATGAAGATCTTGATTACGAATGCATATTTGATGTGCTTGTGAATGCAAACTTAGTTAATAAAAGTAGTGAATGTTGAAAAAGAGTAAAGATCATGCACATGGAACATGAAGAAGTTTCAAAACTTATGCTCTTGCTTGGATCATTTTTCATATCATGGAGCCATAGTTTCAACTCTTGATAGAGTGGTTACCCATTAATAGTTCATTAATAAGTCATTTACTTAGTTTTATTTGTTAACTCACAACTTGATTTATATGGCACTTAGTTGCAATGACTTAACTCATGCATGCACTTGATAATTTAGTTTCTTGAGTTATAAAATCTTATAAAACTATATCAGTTTATTGGTAATATAGTTACAAGTTTTTGTAAATCCAATTCAAATTTTAAGTTAATCAAAACGACTTTAGAACAAGAAATATTTGTTACTACCAAAATGATCATAAAATACAATGATTAATATTATACTTATAGGGTATACATTCAAGCCTATAATAATAATTGAAGTTTGTCATCATTTCATATATGTATAATGGGCTAATCATATAGTTGAAACAACTATTTGAACTTAGAATAAATTAGTAAACTTGATTGTACAAGGTATCAACCTTGTACATATATCATTCATTTTTTGAGTGTTGATTATTCACTAGTATTGTATAAGTACAAAGTCTTCTTCATTTGAGTGCATAGCTTATTTGCACTCAGAACTTATCGTATTATATATATATATATATATATACATATATATATATATATATATATATATATATATATATATATATATATATAAGTTTTTGTGGTCGATTATGTACAATTAACATATCATATTAGTATAACATTTTGTTTAACTTTAATAATAATATTGTGGCTCAATCATCAAACAATATTCTTTGTATAATGTCAAAGCTTAGTATGTCATGTTTATACTTACTACATTATATTATACAAAGTAAGGTATCATATATATATATATATATATATATATATATATATATATATATATATATATATATATATATATATATATATATATATATATATATATATATACAATTCATTTCTTATCACAAAAATCTTTGATTACATAAGAAAATAATGTGCTAATTATATTATGCAAATATGATACCTATATTATATGAGTACAATATCATCTAATATGACTAAATTTATGTTATCTATATCATCATATAATGATAATCCTTGAGTTCTACTTGTACAATTCATTCTTATATGGACTTAGAACGAGATTGATATAAAAATATCGTACTATTATTATAATCTTATCATACATATAAGACTATTCTGTTAGGTCTAATTGAGTTAATTGCAACACGATTGTCCAAAAGTTCATCCCTATATGATCACATCATATAGTATTTTTTTAGAGAGGTTAGCTCTTGATAAAATAATTATTAAATGATGGTGATCCTCATCACACATGTATAATCCATTTCATAATAGAGTTGAGCTATATGATTGTTGTATAGTCCTTGTGATCGTCTATTATGATCAATAAAAAATTAAGTATTATATTAAGAATCTACATCATATAGTATGAAGAAAATTTTTGTACTTGTATTTAACAAAAGTTTTTTGCTAATCATATCTTCACATCATGGCAATTTAAGTTTTACACATAATCTTAATATGATCGTTTTGATGTACTAATATGATATATTGATAAAGTCTATAATAATTAGTTGAGATGTCTCAAAAATGTCGTTATAGCCATTGGAACTACTTTATATGCATATAACACGTTCACTCATAAAAATAGAGATGGAATTTAAAAGAATTTATTGATGATGTACAAATTATTAAATCTTTTTGGAGATCACAATAAGCAAAACATTTGAGCATAAGCTACCTTAAACTTAAGTAGTAGTTATTCTATTGCTTCAACTATTCCATTCTCAATTTTTTTCTTCAAAATTGCATCAAGCTTCATCTTTTTTGGTGATATGTTTTATATCATTTAGTTCTTATATCATATAGAATTTACAAGTGTATGGTATAATATTTATGAATATTAAATATGTTATAATATTTGTAAAGTTACCATACTTGTACCTTTATAGGGTGTTCTTCTATTAACTTTGTTTAAATGATTTAGTATCATAAGGTTTACTTAAATCAATTGCAACAAAAGTGTGTGATTTAGTGGAAGCTTGGTCTACTAATGGACATAGGCTTTTGTTTGGCTGAATCATCTAAAATTCTTATGCTTTTTTGTTTAGCTTGCTTCATAGGCTTTACTTATTTTACTATTATAAAATAAATATAATTTTCATACAAGGACTTAAATATTATTGAATATTTTTTAAATAATATTTTGATAAATTAAGCTATTATGATAACTGTCAAATATGTACATTTTAAAGCTTACCCTTAGTATTGAGTTTTATGTTAAGTGTTGGCCCATAGTTTTGTGATTACGATATCATACATGTTTGACATTATCTTGAACCTTAGTCAGTTGTGTGTGTGTGCATCACTGCCAAACCATATAAGTAAAGCTAATGTTGAAATTGGACAAGGGGATAATCATAACATTATGATCATTATCATTTGAACAAACATATATGATCTTCAATGTAGAATGATAACACTTGAATATTTATATGAAGGTGCATATTGGATCATCATGTATGACTTGCTCATTCATATATGTACAATTATATTATATATAAATAGCAACATCAGGTAAGGCATCTCACCCAAAAAATTTAATATAGCACAAAATTGGAATGTGAATAGTTTGAAAGGAGTTTTGTGAAAATTTCACATATGATTGGCTTTAAATTCACTTCAACTGATTCAAGAGCCTTACTTTTAAGTACATTCACACTACCTTCTCAATTCTTTGCATTCATTATTGTGTTTTCACTTTGTTATAATTTGGTAATTATAAGCTCATAAGTTTTGTCATACATTGGTTGAATGTAAACAATATTTACTACCATAATATTGTAGTACTATTAATATTAGCACTCTTAGATTAGAAAACTAGCTCCTAAGAAGAGACAGGTTATATAAAAAATAAATTCATTAGAGTTCTAAGTGGATATGTAGTTAACAAGCTTGAAGATCAATTTTCACTAATGGAGAGTTCTATTAATAATCAAATTAATATTTTCTCAATCTCTATTATTGATTGAGTTAACAAAGTTAAAAACTCAAAGAAGGATCGAGGAACAGTTTCCAAATATGGGGTAATACACATATTTTTTGAGATTGTTAGATGCATTAGTCTATGATCTGTTCCATTTTTTGAAGTTTTGAATGTTAATCTTACTTGTGTATTCCATGGACAAATTAGTTGTCACGTTTAATCATTTTTAATTTTATGATTTTACATGTGGATGATGTTTATTAGTCTTGGACTACTAGAGTTCATTTAAACTTACAATGTAAATGTGTTGTCATTTACTACATTTATGGTCTATATCATTTGCTTGTAAATCATCTTGAATTATCACAACAAAGGGGGAGAGTAATGCAAATCTAGAATTCAAAAGTTTAAAAGAAAATCAAAGCTATAGAGATAATTGTTATGTAATATTATGCAGTATGTAAGTAATGAAATGAGTTACTATATAATGTTGTGTTATATGTTAGAAAGCAATGTGATAATAATTGAAGTTCACATTGCTAAAATTAAATAATGCAAAGTTAGTATTGTAATGTGTTCAGAATATGATGTTGTTATTATTGATTGTTATGATAAAGTCAATAGAAGTAGGAGGTAAATTTTTATATATATATATTTCTTAGACCTATTGTTATAATGTGCTAATTTTGTTTTGAATCATGATTAGGTATGGTTCATAATTGATATCATGATATTATAACTTAATATTTGTTGCATTTTTTATTTATTTTTTAGTTCTTTATAATATTTTTTTTTACTTCTTAGTTATTTATATAGTGATATTCTTCTTTTTGCACTAGTTTTATAATTATTAAAGAAATTATTATACCTTTGAGAATGATGATCACAAAATCAAGTTCTTGATTATTAATACATATTTGAAGTATTTGTTCATATAGACTTAATTAATGAATACAATGAATATTAAAAAGGAGCAAGGATTATGCACTTGAAAGTAGAAGAAGACTAAAGATCTATGTTCTTATTTAGCTCTACTTGCATATCATAGATCCACTATTTTAGTTCTTAGTGGAGTGGCTATCTATCAAGTTTGTCACTAAGTTATTTACTTGGATTGAATTTTAACCCAATACTTGATTGACTTGGGTTACATTCACTTAACTAATGCATGCATTTGACAAATCAGTTTCTTGAGTTATAAAATCTTATTACACTAGTTTATTAGTAATGACATTACAAGTTTTTGTAGATTCAAATTCAAGCTTCAAGTTAATTAAAACAAGTTTTAAAGAAGAAATGTTTCTTAGTACCTAATGATCATATAATATAATGATTAATATAGTACTTTTATAATTTGCATTGAAGCATATAATAATAGTTGAGGTTGAAATTTATTATGGCATCATATATGTACAATATGTCCATTGTACAGATGTGACTATTTTCTAAACTTGGAATGAGTAAACTCAATCATACAAAGTATCGACCTTATACATTTACAATTTTTTTCTAAGAGTTAAGTATTCACTAATATTACGAGTATGAAGCCTTTTTTTTATAAGTACAAAGCTTATTTCTTCTCAGACATTTTGTGGTTGGCCACATACAATTAATGTGATGTATTAGTATGATCTTATATTTAACTTAAATAATAATACTATGGCATGGTTGTACAACTAATACTCTTTGCATGATGTCCAAGCTCAGTATGTGATGTTTATATTTGCTATATTGTATAGTATGAAGTGAAATATCATATATGTATGATCCATTTCTTATCACATATAGTTAGATTACTTTAAAAAATAATATAGTTATTATATCATACAAATATAATACTTTTATTATCTGAGTACAATCATCATCTAATGGTTAAATATTGTTTTATTTACATCATCATATAATAATGATCTATGTATCCACTTGTACGATTCAATCCTACATAAGATTTAGAATATGATTGATACAAGGTCATCATACTACTATGATGATCTTTTTATTTAAGTACTGCTATTTCATTAATTCTAATTATATTAATTACTACATGATCACATCATAATTCATCCTTATATGATCACAGCATCTAATACTTTTTTTAGAGTTTGACTTAGTGAAATAATTATCATGTATTAGTGATTCACTATTACATTTATATTATTTTTTTAGTAAAATTGAACTCTATTATATTTTTGTAACCATTGTGATTAACTAGTATAATGTATTCAAAACTTAAGTACTAAGCTAAGAATCAACATTATATAATACAAATACAATTCTCATACTTGTGTAATAAGCCTTTAATAATGGACTTACACTAAACGTATCATCTCATCTTTAGGGTGACATAAGTATTGCACTCATCATCTTAATATAATGCTTTTGATGCACTAATAGGATACTTTAATAAAACCCATAATGACCAATTGAGGTGTCTTGAAAATTTTATTATAGTTGTTGAAACTAACTCACTCATTCATATAAAAGGAGATGAAATTTAAGAAGAATTTATTAATGATAAAACAATTACTAAATCTTTTAAAGATCACAATAAATAAAACATTTGAATTTGGGCTATGTTAAACCTGAGGAATATTCACTTTATTGCTTTAACCATTATGTTCTCAATTTACCTTTCTTCTACATTAGACCAAACTTCTTCTTGTTTGGTGACATCATTTACATTATTTATTTTTTATGCCATATAGATCCAATAAGTATACGGTAAATATTTGTGAGCTTTATTATGTTAAACTTATTCCAATATTTGTAAATCTACTATGCTTATTCCTTTATAAGTTGTATCATTACCAGCTTTGTTAAAAGGGTATTGTATTCTAAGATTTATCAACTATGATAAAATGATATGGTTTCATAATGTTAATTTAGCCAAGTTGATTAGAAGTAAATATAGGTTTTAATTAGGTCAAATCATTTAAAAATCTTGTATCTTTTTTATTTTGCTAAATTTATGTGCTTGACTTATTTTACTATTACAAACTAGATATAATTTTTATACAAGAATTTGAAAATTAATGAATAATTTTTAAATAGTATTTGTGATTTAATGAATTTAATAATTGATTTATTATAATAAACTATTTGAGTGGATAAATTTACTAAAGCAAAAACCCTTGATTATTATATTATCTTCTATTTGAAATTAAGAAGTTTTAAAATCTCTATAATTCACCTCTCTCTCTCTCTCTCCCTCCCCCCCCTCTTGTACTTATTATTTTCCTACAATTACAATAACAAAAAAACCTTGACATCATTAATAAAAGCTTTAATTTAGATACCTGATATATTACTTTAGGCATAGTTGTTTGTTCTTTGGCTAAAACAACATATAAAATACATGATAACTTGATTGACCTACATTCACAAAACTAGTAATACAATCTTACAAAAGAAAAAACAAGCTATACATTTTTAGGTATATAAAAAAGGTCATATCAATGATGCTTCTTTTTTTTAATAATTTTTCAAATATGTTATTGTTTTTTTTCTTTTCTATGTTTCTTATTTTTGGCTCTACAAGTCTGATATTTTTCCTTAGCAAAATATTAAACAGTTTAAGGTAATTTTGATTTTAGTATACCTTTTTTTCTCAATCATTATCTTAATAATTAAATATGTTTTTTCTTTTTTTTTTTGAAAAAATAATTGAATATTATATTAATTTTTGGCCCTTAGATTTCAACTTAATCATTAGCCAATTTTAACTCTCTTTTTTGTTGCTTATACAAGATAGATAAGAACGATATGGAGGATCCTTTATATTTAAAGAAGCAACGTTGAAGAAACAAGTCATTGAGCTTCTTTAATAATATTCCATTTATTAAAAATGAAGATTACGCAAATATCTCATTGCACTGTCCAAAACAACCATTCATCTTGAATAATTAATTTCATGTCGTACGCCAATAAAAGATTGAGATGCCCATGCCAATGCCAATGTCACAGAAATTGACTCGTTAACCGTTTTATTCCCAAACACAAAACCGAATCTACATCTAATAAGCATTAGAAACATAAACATTTGACTTCCAAGCCGGTTTTATTCTGAATTAAATTATTAGAACAAAAACATTATGAAAATTATTCAAAATTTTTTTGTATTACTTTTGTAATTAAAACTAAACATTAAATAAATCACATATTTTTAATTGCAAACAAATCATGCGACGTGCGTTAGCCCTTTTGCATGTCTTCGTCAACTGCATTGTACTGCAAAGATGGCTTCACCTAACGAAAGACTCGGGACTAATTAAGAGATAAATATTACTTTATGCATAACATCCTGTTCCGAACTGTGGTCTATTTGACCTTCCAACCTTCACCACCAAAAATAAAAAAATAAAAAAAAGGAAAAAAATGCGTTTTTAATGGAATTCCGAGTACAGTTGATTAATGTCTCCCGCGAGATTATCCAGTTTAGTTTTGCTTAATGATAACATCTGCTGTTAAAAATTAGTTTTTAAAAGATATTTTAAAAATGTTTTTAAAAATGTTATATAAATAGAAAAAAAATATAAAAGTCTTTGCTAATTAATTCATGTTTTGTTGATATTGTCTATTAAAATAGATATTTCAGATTCAAATATGAACAAATTTCTCAAACTTTTGCTAAAAAAGTTATAAAATGATTTGACGTATTTTTTGTATTTTTGATGATTATGATCAAATTAAATTTAGTCTATAATACATAAAATCACTTGGACAAATAATTTGATAATTAAATAACAAATCTTAAAATAAAAATTATTTTTAGGGAAGTGATTCTTGTATTAATGTTGTTTCCAATATGTCCAAAGTGTTACTCCTATTGTGGTGCATATATTTAATTTAATAATAAAGTTATAACAATTTGAAATTTTCACACCTAGTTTTAAGCAAAATTTAATTTCTTTTAAATTGTCAAGTGTAACAAAACTCATATACTAGTCAATGAACTTGACTTACAACCTTATAATTCTCTAATTTTGATATTTAAATTAAGAGTCATGATCTCTTAATTTGATCATCATGCTCATAATATATCACTTATAATGAATAATTTTTCTTTATCAAATAGTTACCTAATTAATTTATGAACTATTCACCTTGGGATAACTTACCGATATATACTTACATGTACATGCTACCAAAGCAATTTAAAAATAAAACTATAAATAGCTACAATCTCAAATCAAATAATCCACAAACTAAGTCCATCATAAAAGATAATAAAAAATGTAATATCAAGGTCTAATAATAAAAGTTAGACCTAAATTCTATCAAATTATATTACTAGGATTATGAGAAAATAACATCATTAGCATTAAAGTAAAACATGAAAGCAAAACTAATGAATAGTTAAATGCTTAACAAGAAAGCTCCAAATCTGTATCTACCAAGAAAGCTCTTATCTATCCAAACTTGTATGCAAGAATAAATGAGAGTTAGAACTCAATAAAAAATCATCCAGATATATTGTAAAATTAAACATACATTTACAAGGTATATATAAAATCCATATAAGCAGAGTACAATCAATATAATGATCATTAATATCATTATTATTATGTCCAATATTTTTAGTTATATTATTTCTAAATTATTTGATTAAAATAAGTCTTATTTTATGAATTTAAAATTTAAATTTTTGAATTGAAAGTATGGTTGATGGTCATATCTAGGTTATACTATATGAGTTTTGATATGACTTAATGCTTTAAAATGAGTTTATAATTTTGTTTACGTTATAATTTTTATTTCTTATCACCATTATTATTTAATTATGAATGCATAAAAATATATGAAAAAATATTTCTAAAAAGTTAAGAGTGGTGGTTAAGGATAAGGGATTAAAAAGAAAATGTAATATATATGATGTAATTATAAATATTTTAAAAAATAAATATAAAAAAGAGGAATAATAAATGAATATATTTATTAGATAGAAAATTTTTTAAATTCTTAATTTTTAGGAATTGTATTTGCCTAGCCACAAGGATGTGAGCTAAATGAAAGTTGGTCTAAATACTTGAACTATGGCTAACCAAAATAAGAATCAGTTCATCTTAAGTTAAAACATTGGTTTAAGGAGATATGGTCATGCTTGTATAAAGTTTTATAATGTGCTTTTAAGGGTTTTAAAAAACTTAGCTAAAATAGAGACTTTTGGAGATGCAAACTAATACATACCAAGGAGAAAATTCAAGGTAAACTAAGAGGAAAAGGAGGGTGGAATGCTCAAGTTTAAAAGTAAGGAAGGATATAACTAAGAAAAAATCTTTTATATGGTTTTTTCTAGGTAGCATTACCATTGAGTTTATATATTAAACCTAGCTAAAATCAAAGCAAGATAAAAATTGTATACTTTACTAAACGTATTTGGAACCATGAAAAAATTGATAACACGACCTTTCTCTTTATGAATTTTGATTCTAAATGATAGGTTTCTTTCTAACAAAGTATTAAACAAAATCAATACCTACATCATACTTTTTGTATGAATCTAATTATTTAAAATATAAATTTTAATGTAAGACATTAAGGTTGTGTTTGAAAATTTTCACAAGTTTAGTTGATAGTATGACATGATGAAGATATGTACATATTATTAAACCTTAGAAGAAAATAATATGAAAATCCATGTAGCAAATTTTACTCCTTAGCCAAAGCCATAAACCATTCAAGACTTAGAATTATAATAAAACTCAAGTTAATATTGTGTCAAAGCATATACCTTGGGTTTGCTTGGGACACAACTAATAATGATTTGGCTATGTCATCAGAGACATGAGTTTAGCCCTCAAGAAAACCTAAATGGTTTCTAAGGTATGGGTGGACCTTGATTTCTACTTGGAAGATCTTAAAGGGTTAATTTAAGGTCTTAAAAAAAAGCTACGATAAGTAAAGACATGATTAGCAAACAAAGGGTTTGGTTATAGCTAGAAATTTTAAGCTAGAATTAGGCCTTACTTTAAAGGACTTGTGGATAATTCATAATCCTTAGTAAATTTTAATTGAAAATTTAAGAATCTTGGTAATAATGATATGAAATAAGTTTGGCTTTGAAATTAAGCTTAATGGAATAGGAATAAAATCAAAGAAAGATTAAAAATTAAAAAAATAGGTTAAGATATTCTAAATAATTGAGTTAGATTTTAATAAAATCTTAAGACATTCAGGTATAGTAGATCTTTGATCATTTATACTCTCTTAAGAAATATACAAGTTACTACTCTACTCTATTAACTTGGAAGTAGTTACACATGAATTATTGAGTCTATAAGAGAAGTGTTAGAGAGTGTGGCATGCACCTTAAGATTGGCTGAATGTTATAAGATAAATAGTTCCTAGAGAAAATAATTATAAATTTAGTCTCATTGAGAATAATATGATATTTTATATTATAAAAGGAAGTATAAGTGATTGTTAAGGACTCTTATTATCTTATGAGATTAGCCTATGTGATTAACATTATTTTGTGGAGTGTTGGATTATATTATGTAATTAGAGTATTAGATCTTATCATGATTCTCTTGGACAGGAGAGTATATCATTTATATAAGGAGTTGTAGGCATCTGATTATCCATAGTATTAGAATAAATATTTTCTTAGTTAATTGTTATGATGCTTATGGACTAATGCTATTCTTTTACATGATTTATTTAGTTGTTACATACATATTACTTAGATATTATATGTTAGTTTTATTATATAGCTCATGAATTCCTTATTGAGCCTTCCAACTCATCATGACCCTTACATTTTTGTAGGATCAGAAAGTTAAGGGTTGAGTAAAAGTCAAGCTGGAGATCTAGAGTTAGTATAATAATTAGATGATTATTTCTTTTATTTAATATTAATAATAATAGTAGATATGATTTTATTTGTCATTAATTGTATTTATTAGACTTGAGATTATATTGGGACTATTATTTAAACTTTGTAATTATTATTATGCTTTTTATCAAACTTTAGTGATTATTTCATAATATTGCATTGGTTTGAATTTATATTCAAGTAATTATTAATTATGTAGATTTCTTAGTATGATAATATTTGAATAAAATAATAATAAAAATTATAGGTATATTTGATATTATAAAGTTTGATGATTATACTTATGATTATGAGAAAAAAATCAGGTATGACAAATTTAGTATCAAAGCCTAAGTTAAGAGTTAAGACATACCTAAGCATATTATATTAAGATAAAAACATAAGGATAAAAAAATTTAAAAAATAAATTAATTAATAAGATAGAATCTAGTCTTACCTCTTATAATATACATTTAGTACTTTTCTTTCAAAGATGTTTAGAACCTATAGTACTGCTTTGAGAAATCAATTAGGAAATGAATCTGTCCAAGGAGAACCCATGTTCA
This sequence comes from Vanilla planifolia, assembly GCA_023846275.1. NCBI lineage: Eukaryota > Viridiplantae > Streptophyta > Magnoliopsida > Asparagales > Orchidaceae > Vanilla > Vanilla planifolia. Next base: position 23,871,489 of record CM043874.1, on the reverse strand, counting down.
ATCATTGAGCTATAACCAGGACATCCAAAGCACAACTTGAGTCCTAAGGGAAACACTGGTTGAAGGCTTTTAAGCGATTGAGACTGTAAGTTTTTGTAAGAACCACTAACTTTGTAGTTGTAGATTACTGGCTAGCCCATATATAGGTTATTTTATGCATTGGGGTGCTTGAATAAGAGGAGAGTTGCAATAATTTATTACACTTGAAGTATCAAAATAAATAGTAATTTGTCTTAGTGAAACATCGTAATCTCTTAGTTGTTGTTTGATCCATAAGACAAATGCTATACAATAATTGGTAGCTATATATTTTGATGCTATAGTAAATAGTGTAATATGATTTTGTTTTTTCTACTTCAAAAAATTAGAGAACTTTTGAGAAATTAGCATATTTCACATCTTTTTTTTTATATATTTTCTCCTTTTAGTAAAATCTGTATTTGAGAATGCTCTTAATTAAAAATTTATATCTTTTTTTTGGATACCAAAGTTTTGATTTACTTGTTTCAACTATATATCTAAATAAATATTTTATAGCTAGTAAATAAGACTATAAAATATAAAAGTAAACCAATTAGACTTCTATATATTTTAGTATAAATTGATTTTTCTTTTTCAACTTTATCTAAATATGTGTTGATGGCCATTGGTGTGTTTCTAGGTTTAACATTCATGAAATCATATTTTTTTAATAATTTAAAGATATATTTAGTTTATCATATGAAAATTTAATTTTTAAATTTTTTAACTTGAAGACCTAAAAGGAATATTAACTCACTTATTAAACTCATTTCAAATTCATTTTTCATTAAATCTAAAAAATCTTTACAAACTCTTCTTTGTTAGTTACAAATACTATGTCATCTATATATATTTGACATATAAGTTAATCTTCACATTTGTTTTTAATAAATAATATTTCCTCTATGTTTTTGCTAATGAAATCATTTAAAACTAGAAAATTGTATAATTTATTATATCATGCTTTAGGTAAATGATAATTCTTATAAAGTTTTATTTAATTTATATATGTGATCTAATTTATTGTAAACTTTAAATCTTGGGGGTTGTTTTACATAAACTTCTTGGTTTATATAATCATTTAAAAAGAATTTTTAACATCTATTTGATATAGTTTTAAATTCATGTAGCAAGCAAAAGCTAATAAAATGCTTATTATCTTAAGTCTTGTTATAAGTGCAATGACTTTTTCAATATCTATATCTTTAATTTGACAATAATCATTTGTAACTAATATTTATTTATTCGTAATTATTTTTTCATTTTCATCTAGTTTGTTTTTAAAGACTCCTTTTGTTCTAATTATATTTTTATTTAATAAACTAGGGGTTAACTCTCATGCATAATTTCTTTCAAATTAATTTAATTCTTCATTCATTATTATTATTCAAAAATCATTATTTAAGACTACTTTTATTAATGTTGGTTCAAAATTTTCTACAAAGGCAAAATGATTATGTTAAGATCTAATTATAATGACATTCATAATTTCATTTATTACTTGATCTTTAAAATGATTCTTATTAAATTTTAAAGTTTTGTGAATTACATTTCCTTCAACTATTTTCCTTTTCTTATTTATTTCACTTGAGTCTTTTAAACATAACTTTTCAAAACCTATTTTTTATCATTCATAATTATACTATTTTATTTAATTAAAATTGATTCATCAAAGTTTATATATATGGATTCTTCTATTTCGTTAGTAGTTTTGTTCTAAATTTTATGTGCTCTATCACTAAATTAGTATCTTAAGAGAATTTTCTAATTTTATTTTGAATTGAATTTTCTAATTCTCTTTTCTCATTACTTAAGATATAATATTTATAACCAAATATGTAAATGAGTAATCTTTGATTTCTTATCAAATACTAATTTATACAATGTTTTGTTTAATTTGAGCCTAGAAAGTATCTTTTTTGAAACATAATAAGTTCTAAGCATAGCTTTGCCCAAAGGAATTTAAGTATATCATACTCATTTAACATATTTCTAATTAAATCTAATAAGATTCTATTTTTTCTCTACTACATTATTTTGTTAAGAAATTCAAGGTTTTGAAAATGTATGATAAATTCCATTATTATTATAATACTTAATAAATTTCTCATTTCTAAATTTTTCTTTATTACCATTTCTAATGAAAATTAAGTTATGACAACTCATTTTGTAAATTAAGTTATGACATAACTCATTTTGTAATTTAGTTATCAATATTTAAAATTATTTATATGATTCACACTTCTTTTTTAAAAAATAACTTATATATATTTAAAATAGTCTCTACCATAACTAATCTATATTTTTTTTATCTCCTAAGCTAATGGGATGTATAGCTCCAAACAAGTCTATGTAAAAGTTTCAAAATCTGTTTAGAGGTTACATATTTCTTGGTTTTAAAGTTTGATTTTATTGCTTTACCTATATTACAAGGTTTATAAATAAAACCATCTATAATGGTTAATTCAAGTAAGTCTCTTATTAAGTTATACATAATTATTTTTCTTAATTTGGGTGTATTGATATTACAAAATCTCTTATGTCATAAGTTTGAGTCACTAGCATGTGATGTAAAATATTTTATTTAAGAATTAGTTATAGTTTTTAAATCAAGTAAATAAGTATTATTTTTTCTAGGTATAATAATTAATATATTTTTATTTTTTCTAATTATACATGTAATAATATCAAATAAAATACTAAACTCGTCATCTCAAAATTGATTAATGCTAAATAAATTAAATTTTAAGTTTTGAAAAAATAAAACTTTTGTAATTAAAATATAGAGTTTTCAATGGTACCTAATTCTTTGAAAGATTTCTTTAAATTATCACCATGCATAATTTTTATCTATCATAAACTTTTAGTTGGATGAACAGCTTGATATGTCCTACTATGTATCTTGAACACCCAATATCCAAGAACTACATGACTTCTTTAGTCTTAAAAAGAAGACATCATTCCACTCACAAATTAAATGTTAGATTTAAGAACACAATCTATTATGGGTCCAACACATTTAGAGTAATAAAGCTATTATTTACCTTCACTACCCATGCATAAGTAAGAATATTTGAATGAATATTATTTCTAATTCTGCATACATATAAAGTGTGAAAGGAAAGCATGTAATAATATGTAAGTTTATTATAACCATGTAACATATTAACATTATAACATTGCCATTAAGCCAATGCAAATGAAACCCACTTGCAATAAAGATTTCTTTACTAATTTGTTTTCTTTCTAAAAGTGAGCATGTAGTGTGCAAAGTGTTAAAATCATTAAATTCTTTAACTAATAATACATGATGATTAGCTTTTTGTATTAAATCATCATTATCCTTTTTCATATTGTTAAATATGTATCATTCTTATTTTTAATTTGATCATAAAGACTTATAACTTCATAATATTCCTTTTTTAAATTTTTATATTATTTGCTTAAAGTTTCATACTTTTTGTAAACATTAAGTAACTATTTAGCTATTTTTTTATTTGAATATTTTTTCTCTTCCTCAGTTGTAGATGCACTTTCCTCTTAATCCTCTTCTTTTTATCCATCATGCAAAAGAATCCTTCGTTATTGTGTTCCTCTTCACTTGTATATGTCTCTCTTAAATCACTTCAACATTTTTTCAATACTTACTTTTTCTTCTTCTTAGTTTTCTTCATCTTATTCTTTTTTTTTCAATTCTTTCTTGCATGATAGGATATGCTGGTCTCAAATGTCTTAGCTTTTCATACTCATGACAAATAATTTTCTCTTTTCTTCTTAATCTTCTCTTAAACTTTTGATTTCTATATTTTCTTACAACACTAAGAACTTCAGATAAACTTTTAGAGATTAAATTAATGCCATCATTATTAGTGAACTTCTCTTTTGAAGTGCCTTCTTCTACCTTCAATGTTATTTTGTTTGTTCCTTCCTCCTTGTTTTGTTCTTCTCAATTAACTATTCTTCTTCTTTTCTCCTCTTTATTTCTAGCTCATTAGTCATGAGCTCACCCTTCAACTCATCTATTATCATTGTCGAAATAGTTTTAACTATCATGATGGTACTTGTAAGTGGATCATACTCTTTTAATAAAATTGTGAGTATCTTCTTTACTTATTTATTTATACAAATTGACTTTCCTAAATAAACAAGTGTGTTTATGATATTCATAAATCTTGTTAACACGTGTTTAATGGACTCATTTGAAAGCATTCTAAATAGCTCATAGTCATTTATTATCATTTTTATTTTATTTTCCTTAACTAAAGAGGTACCTTAACATACTTTATAGTTTATCTTTAATTTATGCCAAATTAAATTCTATTAAATTTGATAACATTCAAAGCATAATAAAAATACTTACTTTATGTTTTCACTTCTATTTATTTCACAAAAAGATTTAGGTACAAAAGAACTTTAAACATTTTTTAAGTGAAAAATTAAATAGAGTTTGCATTAATTTTTTATTTTTCTATTAATAAATTTTAAATAACTAGCCATCTAAGTTTTTAATAGGGATAATAATTACCATAAAAAAGTGATGGCATATTGGAAGACACACCTTCACCTAGTGTAGTTGAAGCATTAATTTGAGCCATAGATCTCCATAGAAGTTTTTCCAATTAAAAGGAATCTTAATCTAATATAAATTGAAATATGGTTTAGTAAGTGGTGGTGAATTGTTAGGAATAAGAATTTTAATTTTTTTAAAATAATTTAAAGAAATAGTTTAAAAATATTTTTGAAAGACTTCAGCAAATCTCTAAAACAAATTAATATAAAATTTAATTTTATTTTAAAATATATTAATTTTTATTTAATAATAAATTTTTTAGAAGCATTATGAAATAAAAATATCTAAAAGTTTAAAAGTGAATATAAATAATTTTTAAGTGATTTGACTTCAAATCAAGTCTTCTTCTACCCCAACAAAAACCAAATAACAAAAAAATTATATAAGTCTTTCATCAAAATATAAGTAGAATAAATTCTCAAAATAATGATAAAATAAATAGGCTATAATGCCTTACAATGAAATAAAATTAGTAGAAAGAGGAAAGGAAAGGGATGATACCAATTTGTAAAAATTAGTTCCTTGCTTGATGATTTGCTCAATTAAGCACAATAATTTTAATTTAATTAATTAAAAAATAAGAAAATGAGAGCATAGCTGATATGAAGAAAACAAAAAAATTTGGAGTTCAATGAAGAAGAACACAACATAAGGAGGCGATAATGAGCACTGGTCGATAATGATTTCAAAGTTGCGACTTGAAAACTTTTCGTAAGAATAGTTGTAAAAGTTTTACTAATCTATTATGTTCAAGAATTCACCTATTTATAGATATTTTTAATAGTAAAACTACTTAACAAAAATCAAATTAGCCATTAAAGGTTGAAAAAAAAATTAATTAAAAACTTAATATTATTAAAATAAATATTCTAATGGTTCAAAAATAATCCCTAAAATAGTTGTTGTTAGGAGTTAAATGATCAAAATTATCCCAGACCATTCAATCACAAAAACTATGCAATCAAATGACTAGGATTAAACTAATGCTATTAAAAATTTTAGAACTTATTTAGGACATTAGATATAAATTGTGATCTAATCACAAGATTTAACTTTATCGACAGATGAAGTGTAAACTATGCAATCGCAAAATTGTGTAATTGGATAGCTTACATCACTCCTACAATTCAAATTTTAACTACACAAAAAAAGCTTTTCGTTATATTCCCACATGGTTTATTTGTACTTTTATTTTCCTTATTAGACTTATTATGTGTTTTAGAGGTAGCCTAATTTTGGGTTTGTCTACTCCTTATTTGTTTGGGACTTAGTCACCTATGTTGCCAATAACTTAAGAAGATGTGCAAAGAAATGTCTTGATCTTATGCGACACATAAATCTAGGTTTGAGAGTAATTCTCAAACTCAATTACTACATGAATTGTGCTTAAGACTATTAATATCCTTTCCCAATACTTGGTAAGATAAGGATTAGTGAATTAAAAGTAGAATTAATTTTTTTATTTCTTTTAAAATTTAATTAATTATTGTTGAATTTTTTTTGAAGATATTAAAAAAAATTTTAAGAGAAATAAGGTATGATGATCAAAGATATTAAAAACTTAAATATTGTTTTAATATAATTAATTTAAATAAAATTTAATTTTCATGTCTTTGAAGAATAGTTTTAGTCAAACTTAACATTCTAATAGAAAATAAAATTAAAATATCACAAAATAAAGTTAAAATATATCTCTTGATGGTCTACTACTCTAACAAAGATGATCTCTATAAGATATGACATTTTTTCTTCTTATTTAATTTCTTTCATAAATAAACACATCAACTATCTAAAATCTATAAATATACTAAACCAAATTCATTAAAAATATTTAAAATTTATTATTATTAAATAAAGGCTAAGTGTAAACACCACAATACATATCACCTCATTAGGCTCAAATAAAAAACTATCCCATCGCAAGGCTCAATATGCAAATGGTACTCAACCATACTTGAAGTTTTTTATCACATGATCTTACACTCTCCTTATAGGTTTATCCAATCATGCAAAATAGTTACTTTCTTATCCAATGAGAGTCCTAATAATTGAGCTAACAATCTCTAGCTTAAGTATCTAAACCTTAAGGTACTCTATATCTTAAATCTTATCTTCATTAAGATTATCAAGAGTGCCATATTTACATTACTCTAACCTACTATTCTAACTATCTAAGATTATTTTATTATTTGGGGCACTCTTAAGTTTTTCTTAAAACTCTAAATAATTATCTATGGTTAATCATATGGTATCTCTTAAACTCTAATAGTGTATCTAGGGTTTCTACTTATTTTGGGACACTGTAGGGTTTTTTATAAACTATAAACAGTCTATTTAAGGTACCCTACCATGTTTAGATGTTATATAAATAATTAGTCTTTACTCTTAAACTTATCTCAAATTGTCTTGAAGGCCACATTGCTTATCTAAATTACTCTTGAGCTTTCACTGAGGTACACATCCATGAATTTTACCCTTAGGTGCATTTTCGAACATATGGTCAATCATTATAAGTTTGGGTTCAAATGATTTTCTCTTATGACTCTAAGACTTCATAAGCAAACTTGAGTCATTGAACCCATCTCAAACTATCTCTCTTGAGTCACACATATGCCCCAGACTACTATCTAAGATATCATCCATGGCCTAAGAGACCAAATTATGGTCTTAACCAAACATCTAAGCCATGTATAGGGTTTAACCAACACACAAGGTCAACTAGCCCCTTGATCAAGCATAACATAACTCTAAGCCCAAAATCAAGCCCTTTATCCTTTATCTAAGGCTTTAATTGAGAGTTTTTCTAACTTAAGGCCTTATCCATAGCATGTACAAGGACTGACCAAGTATTAATATTCTTGGTTCAATCCCAAGCACTTCTTTTAAGATGTTCATCATCATAAACCAAGACTTAAAGACTAAACAAAAGAAAGACTTATCTTTCTTTGATTTAACCAAAATCTAAGCTAATAATGACCCATTTCCTCATGTTAGTTGTGACTTACATGAATTTAAAGATCACTTTCTAGGGTTCACCCAAGAGAATCCAATCATATTAATCCCCATTTAAGGATTAACCATAAGGCCATGATAGTAATTCTTAATCATAAGCTATTCTTAAAACTAAGATTTGAAGATTAAACCAAAGCCAGACTTACCCTTATTAGATTTAACTAAAATCTAAGCTAATAATGACCCATTTCCTCATACTAGTTGTGACTTACATGAATCTAAAGATCACTTTCTAGGGTTCTCCCAAGAGCATCCAATCACATTAAACCCCCATTTAGGGATTAATCATATGGCCATGACATTAATTGTTAATCATAAGATATTCTTAAACTTAAGCACACGTTGTAAGGACCCTCCTATTCTTACAAGCCTACCTATGAACTCAACCAACCTATCCTTTTTAGAAGGCCTTAAATCAAGCCCTTTAAAGCTTTTTATTTAGAAATTGAGGGTACTAACGCATCTTAGAAGCACCAAGGTCCATATAAGGTCTAAGCCAAGCCTCTCATGATTTAACCAAGCCATGCTACAAGAATCCCAAGCATAACTAAGAAAAAGAAATACTTGGTTACTAAAAGTCTTTAGAGTTTGGCTAAATATCAACTTTTATCCTAATGTTCAAGATCTAGTGTAAAGTACAATTGTATTAAAAGATCCTTTGTCAATTTTCTTATCAATTTAATCCAACACATAGTTTTAAGACATGGTGTTTTACATGTCTCTAATCTTAAGAAATATGTATTAGATCTTTAACATATTCTTTAAGAAGGCCTTAAAGATCTTTAGCTATAGCCAAATGCTTTCTGTCAATAGTGTTTTATTCCTATTTTGGAGTTTGGTACTAGACAATTAAGAAATAGAAGCTACATATGGAAAAGTTATTATGGAATAATCAAGAGGAGCTACTTGGGAGATAGAGGATGAGATTCATCACAAGTGGTTAAAGCTATTTTCTTAATTTCAAAGATGAAATCTAAATTAAGGTGAGGAGAATATTGTATCCATAAAAGTGGCTAACCAAGGTATGTTATTTTTTTTTATTTTATCAATTAAATACTTATAAATTTGAGTGATCAAATTAGATTATTGCTAATTATATTTGATAAGAACCATATATTATTTTGGTAGAATATCATATGTCATGGTGAGAAAAGAAACTTGTTTGGATTATTAGTTGTGAATATCATACAATATGATTAGACAACAAAAGTAATAGAGATGCAAGTACGAATAGATTGTCAAGGACTTTAGTCATACTTGTATGACTTGGTGGTCATATAGTATAATGATGTCATGAATGTTAAAGGTCAAACATGCTCAATAAGTTAAGAAATAAGTTTTGCTATCATACAATATGACCCCAACACATTATACAATATGATATAGTATAAGAAAGATAGAGATGTGAATAGTTGAAACACTTGACAAGTGAGTTGAGAAGTAAAATCTAAGTCCAATGAGTTGATTATTTAGAGAGCTAATGGATTGTACCAACAATCATATAAATTTTATCAAGTTAGGAAGTGACAGATATAGGAATTACGATCTTGATGGATAAATTTCTTCAAATGTTGTAGATAAATCAAACCATGAATTGAATCATGATTAGGATAGATTTTCTATCGTGAAGTAACTTGGTTCTTTCTACATATTATGTTTTAGGATTTATCATGATAAATGTGCAATTATGTTCATGTCAAAATAATGAAATTTGATCATGAATGAATGCTAAAGTTATACTAACCTAAAATTAAGAATGATATGAAGACAAACTAAGACAACAAAACCTAAAAACATTATTTTAATTGTACTAAGAGGCATCACTAAGAACATAAGAAAATTTTCATTCACAAAAATTGAACACTAGATATGAATTTTGTGTCTAAAATGAAGCATTTGCCTTAGGTTAAGCCTTGGGGCTAGGTTGTCTAGCTTGACTAAAGGCTTGTGTTAGTTACAAAAACTATAGAAGGGACTTTATATTGCTTTAAAAGCATGCATAGCCCTTGAGTTCCTTGTGGGAGAGACATGAGGGGCTTAAGTTAGCCATGGAAGAAGATTGAGGTTGACTATGGGTCTCAATTGGGCTCGAGAAATTGAGTTTGGTTCAATCAAGTAGGATCTAAGAATTACAAAATTTTAAAGTTTAAATAGTATGCTTGATTGGTTCAAGCTAAGACTAAAGTCCAATTAGATTGACCAAGAGGACCTAAGGTTTGGAATTTGAATTACATAAGATTTGAAATTTAAATATCTTAGTTTTAAAATTTGAATACCCTAAGATTGAAATTTAAAAACTTATGATTTGAAATTTAAATACCTAAGGTTTGAATTTTGAATATCAGATAAGGTTAAGTACCTTTAATTGGTTTGAAAGAAAGTTAAAGTCTTGGATGAGCCCTATATTAGGTTTTGGATGGCTTAAGATTTAAGCATTGTGACTCAATAATTTCTAAGAACTTTGATTTTCGTACAAGGAAATCCTAAAGATAGAAATTATAATGAAATTGTTAAAACCTATGATTAGCACATAGACAATAAGAAAATACTTAAGTTCAATCAATGGATCAGTACAACAACTTACCCAGAGTGCTATAGATTTAGAATAAAAAGATCTTAAGATCACTAGATAAGAAAGTACTTTCCCAAAAGCTAAAGACTTACACAAATTCTTTAATATGAGGGATCTTAATCTACAAAAGGGAGTGGTTTAATTACTCACACCTAATGTAATTCAAGTTGTTAGTGAAGTGGCATGATACACATAAGTGTTCTTACATTATAAATAAAGTAAATCATATATTCACTTGCATAAACTAAAGAATTTGAACTGACGAGTAATCCCTCCTATAAGATGAAATAAAGAGTAGTAGGGTTAAGCCATTTTCTAATAATTAGGTGCTCTTATAGCCTTTTGCTCTCCTTCCTTAGGCACCATAAGAATCACATGTTTGGATGATTGCTTATGATAGATCTTGTATCAAGCAAGTTTGGCAAAAATACTACATTACTTTATCCAAAATTTTATGTCATATAATATGGTGAGTTTCTCTATTTATAGAGACCTTAAAAGTTATAATGATAATTTACTATATTTAAGAATACAAAATGACACTTAAAATTTCTTAAGAGTCATATTTTTAAATTTTAAAATGTATTTTAAGAATTTCACAAATTGCAATTAATTAGTAGCTCAACTTTAGGTTCATTAAACCCAAAAATTATCAAAAAAAAATTATAAGAAGAGGCAACAAAAAAATGTTATCACAACATGAAGCAATAAGAGCCACATGTTAAGCTACCCATGGTAGTTCACTATAAGAATGTTGGTCAAGTGCTACATGTAGAGGCACAAACACGCATGTGGGAAGATTTTGTGTGTTAGACACCTGCTAATGTTGGCACTCTGCAACTATCAACCACCTACTGCACATGGGTTCTGTGTGTGTAATGGATGGACTTATCGTACCGTCGTGGTCAATGCACACTAGGCCTATACATGTGTGAGAACAATACCTGCACATGTGAATAGCGCCTTGGCATAGGCAAACACATGCAAGTGGCACAAGAACATGCACATGCACAAGGTTAGATCAGTTTGGCTCAATATTTGTAAAATTTATAAAATTTTATATTTTTTTGCCAAAATCACATATTTTTTAATTTTTAATAAAATGATATATATATATATATATATATATATATATATATATATATATATATATATATATATATATATATATATATATATATATATATATATATATATATATATATAATGATATTTCAAGTAATTCATAATTCTAAATTTATAACTTCATGAATTTAAAACCTATTAAAAGAAAAATGTTTTTAGGAATTCAATCTCCTTGTGATAAAATTCTCTTCTTATTTTTCTTTCTTAACTCCTTAACATTTCCAATGCTTCCACTTCCACTATTATTAATCAAAGAAGGTCTGTTGGGAAGGGTTAAGGGAGAGAACACCTTATAGATATATCAACCACAAATTACAAAAAAAATACTTCAAATTTTGGAAAAAAATCTTTGAAAAACCATAAAATTGAATGCAATAAATAGTTCTCAAATAACTTATCCATTTTGTGAAATAGTATGCTGAAACACATGATGTGAGTTGATGTGAATCAACATAGATTCATGGTTTAATAGGGGTTTGTGGGTTGGCATAAGCACTAGTTGACATTGGTTCATGAATCAGTGAAGGTCAATGTGAATTCTTAGTTGTCATGGATCAAGTAGGCAAAGTGGGATGCATGGGTCAACATGGGTTAAATAGGAAAACGACAATAAAAATAGCTCCAAAGCTTAATTTAAGTCATATTTGAGCCACTTTTAACCAATTTTACACTGATAAAAACCACAAGACTATTGTAGGGATTATCTAAACTAAATTCAAATTTTAAAAATATCCAAAATGCTATCAATTAATTTTCAAATGGCTCAAAATAAAGTATAGAACAAATAACTAGATGAACTAAAGCATGTGATGATAAACAAAGGTTGATTATAATCAATACTCTAATAGTTATGATAATAGAGACTAATAAGAAGTACAAAAATTATTCTTAACACTATTTTGAGTCCAAATAAGACAAATATGCATCCAAGTGGAACATTTGTGCACTGTGTGAGATGCTACTATGTCATCACCCCAAGTAAGAAATGGCTCAACTTTAAGGAGCTAGGGTCTCTGATACTACTTTATAACATCTTTGGATTTAAGTAGTGAAGCTTCTCCCTAGGGATCCAAGTGTCTTTAGAGAAGAGATGTCCTTGTTATACTAGAAATATCTATTATGCTTTATCCTATGTGAGAACTATTTGATTACCTAATATTTGCTCTAGTTGATCTCTCAACTCATTAGATGGGGTTAAAGATATTAATGGGATAGGTTCACTTGATAATGGCAAAAAAGCCTCAAAATACTTACTAGGTATTAAGTATGATTCCATATAAGATACAAAATCTTAAATATTAAAGATAAAACTAACTTCATAATCTTTTCATAAATCCAAAACGTATGTGTTGAGATCTAGTTTTTTATAATGCTAAATGGTCCAACACCATGGGCATGTAATTTACTAAAGGTTCCTAATAAAAATCTCTTAAGTCTAGCACAAATCATTATATAGTCATCTTAAGCAAGTTTTTTTAGGTTGTCTATAAGCATCTGCTAGTCATTTATATATGTCATTAATTAAGTTAATTTATTTAGTAATATGTTTATGTAATGATGAAACATGATCAACAAAAAATTAAGTAAACTCAGAAGTACAAAACTCAAAAGATAAGGGGATCAAATCAATAAAACATAAAGGATAATCTCCAAAACAAATTTTGAATAGACACCCATTATTTAATTAACAAAATTATCATAAGTAAATTTTATGCATAGTAATACAAGATCCTAAGTAGAAACTTGTGTCCCTTACTGGACTATGAAAAAGGTTGCCTAAGTTTTAGTTGGCTATTAAATTACTTAGATAAGGTCTCAAAACCTAAGTCATAGATTTCATAAGTATACTTAATATATTTGATAATTTGAATGGCATACTCATCTATTCATATAGTTTATTTTTTTTCCTCAAAAGCACTCTTCCATCCATCACTTGGGTGAACTCCAACCTGATGATATCCACTTTATATATCTATTTTACAAAATATGTTAGCTCTAAACCATTTGATCTAATAAATTATCAAGCCTAAGATTTAGAAATCTATATTTTATAATTATTTTGTTAATGACATAGCTATTTATACACTTACACTAAGTTTTATCATTTTTAAGAGCCAACACAGTGGGGAGAATGCATGGATTAAAACTTTTCTTAATAAATCACTTACAATTAAGCTCATTTATGTGTCAAATAAGTTTTGCATAAGCTGATAGATATAATTAGTAATGTCATAAATGTGGTAATGAGGCACTGGAAACTAGATCTATAGTATGTTGAATATCTCTCAATAGTAACAGCATGTCTGGCAAGTCATCAAAGAATATGTCAGGAAATTCTTCTAAAAAGGTTGAGCTATTAGTGGTGGGGGTTGGTATACTAATGTGTGTTTATCAAATTTCTACAAACTAGATAACTTTACCATTGGCCATATCCCTCTTAATATTAGGTAATGTAATAGTACTAAACAATTTCCCCTTTTTCTTTATCTTTTGCTTTTGGAGCATTTAGGTTAGAAATTTCTTTTGAGGGAGGTGAAGAGCATAGTGTAATCCTCTTTTCCTCGTATATCAAAGTGCATTTATTAAATATTCTATTTAGGATAACATTTTTATCATATAATTATAGACTTTCTAAAATATGGCTACCTACTTACTTTAGGATAACATCACATTATAGTTTCTCAAAATATTAACCAAGTTTTAAAAGAACACAACACCTTTATCATATGAAACCAAAGTTTTGTCAATCCAAGGTACAATGTATGATTAAGGATGGTCTATGAGTGTTAAGTATGTTATTTTGATAATATTTTATACTATGGCATTGATACAAGTACTACTATCTATGATTATTTTATAATTATCCATAATTCTAAAGGAAGAACTAAATATATTACCATGTTATGATCTTCCTATGATCTTAATATACTAAAAGTATATCTCACAATAATTATGGGTGACCCAATATAGTAAATTATTTTACCTATTACTTATAATTCTTCTTTAGCCTCCTAATTTTGGTGTTTAATTTTCTCTTCTTTAACTTTAGTATTTTCTTTTACTTCTTCTATATCTATATGTAAGGATCTCTTAGGCCACTGAGCTGTGACACGCCCCCTTTTATGATAATGGTAAAATTATATTCTGGAATCAATAGATGGTTTGTCGAAGGGTTGGATTTGATGGGTTGGTGATTTGGGTAGAAGGTCATGATTTGCTTATAGAGTGAAGTAGTTAGGAGTGTTAGAAGTAGTGGTACAAGTTTGAAGGTGAGAAGTAGTTAAAAGAACCTCACTCTTACGAGCAGTCGATCCTTTAATATTTCCATATCATGAATCACTTCATATGTCTTTTCCAAACTAGTAATATTTTTCAAGTATAGCTCTGTCTAAATAGACTCTAAATCCAACTTGAAATAGAGATAATACTACTCATCCTGTTATTATACACCATACTTAAGCATGTAATCCTTAAATTTAGCAATGTATTCATCAATAATCTTTGAATCTTAAGATAAATGTTGCCATTTATCAAAAGTTTATCTAAATAAGATATAGATACATATTTAGCTCGTATGAAAATCTTAAGTTCTTCTTATGATCTAGATAATAGTTAATTTTCATCAAAATCTTATCTTTCTAATGTGTAAACAAATAGCCTAACATCTAATGTGAGCTTAGTTTTTACAAATTAGTACCTTTTATATTCACTAACATCATATTAATCAAAATAATGTTTTATTCTATTTCTTAATCTTAATAAGCTCTAAGGTCTAAACTTTCATCAAAGTTTGGGTATTTTATTTTAAATTTAGTTTAGATAATCTCAATAGTAATACTAGAGTTTTTCCAATATAAATTTTGGTATAAAAATAATAAAAGAAATAAGTTAAATAAAGCTTTGGAATCATTTTTTCTATTGATTACCATTCATTGTTGTTGCTGGAATTCACCACAAATTCCATCGACATGTGAAGCCAGTGAAGCCATCGCCTTGTCGCACCAAATGGCCGGCTGTGACGTAAAAAAAACATGATTCGCTATCCAATACAAACACACAACTGATTTGGGCACTTCGTCTTCACATTATCGTTGATTGCATACTTCATGGCTGTTGTGCAGCAGGACGTACTTTGGGTTTCTCACACTACAGTAGGTTTGTGAACCGGATCTACGACTTCGGCGGGTGGAGCGCGGTGGTGGACCCAAGTCCAAATAGAACCTATGCGACGCAGCTGTAGGCGATGTGCCGACGGAACATGGAAGCGAACGTGGTGATTAATATGAACCCGGTGACGCCATGAACCATCAACAATCAATATTTCTATAGCCTGCTGATTGGAATGGTTGAATTAATTAAAACTTTATATATCATTTCGTTATTCAAGGAATTATTGGTTGATGCAAAAAAATAAAGTTAATAAATACTTGGGTAGGTTGGCCGTATTGACAGTTAAAAAATCAAAAATTAAAAAATTTTCTTCGTTTATTAATTTATTTGGTTTCTCTTTCTAAATTTTGAAAAAAAAACCTATCCAACGAATGATCACATTTTGCCAAAACTTCTAAAGCTTCTAATTTGTAAGATATTTTTCAAGAATAAATTGTGTTTAGGATTCTACATTCAGTTTGATCAGACGACGCAGTCAATGCTTGGATGAAGATTAGGCAAAGTTGAAGATCCATTCAAATTGGATTATATTTAGCAAAAAAATTATTTCTAAACTCATATCAAAACAACTTTCTTTATTGAACTTTGTTCTAAAGTTCAGTTACAATATTTAAGACAACATTTAAATCAAAAACATAAAATTAAATCAAAATCTATAATTTGTAGTAGGGTTTATTTTTTGGATGTTTCAATTTTTTGTAACAAGAAACAAAACAAAATTAAAAATAAACAAAAATTAAATATTCTACCAATATCCAAAACAAACAGAACCAACATTGTCAATTCTTGATGTTTGTATGCATATCCTTAGTGGTGCCAAATAAACACTTTTTCTTAAATTCTATTCATTTCAAAATACAAAAACAAATCGAAACACATATGCAAAATAAATTATTTACTCACAATTTTATCAATAATCAGCATTTCAAAATTTTCTAAAAGCACTCTTTAAATACCATTAAACAAATCAAGCAGACTCTAGTTCAGTTTAAAAAAAAACGACAATAATAACCACTATGCTACTTACAAACATTTAAACAAGGATCACTCGCTGCTGTTGATGGGCAGAAAAGGAGGTCTTTCGCCAAATTTGAGCAGATGAACAACTTCGTAAACTGGCTGTAATGGCTGAATCTTCTGAACATTTAGATAAGCTTCACAGACAAAGCACCAAACTGATAAATCACTGCCAAAAGTTAAAAAATCCACTTAAAACATTCTTACAATTATAGTACATCAAACTAATCATTTAAGACAAGGGAAAAAAACTTGATGGCACCTGAAGCTGAGAACTAAACAATGGCCAGTCTTCTGATGATGATCGAGCATGTGTTTATTAATGAAGCGGCTGCACAGAACATCTTTGCAGCTTAGGCACAACCAGTTCTCAGCAGAATGCTGGCATCTGAAATTGTGTTTCCATTTCAAGCAGAGTTTGTAAACAAACCAAAAGATACGTGAATGTTAAGATGCACATAAAGGATTGCCGTGCAGGATTAACTAATGTATCAGTTTACTCCATACACTGGCTACTGTTAAGGCTTGGCATGCGTTATTAGAATTAACCATGGCCCAAAAAGGTGAAGCATAAGTGAACGTTAAGTAAACTATCTATGAAGCATATCATGCTCCCCAAAAAATTCAAAAATAAAAAAATAAAAAACTATAAAGCATATCAACTACTTTTTTGCTTTAGAGGCAAATCCTGCAACAGCGTAAGCCATCATTCTGTAAAAGCCAAGCAAGCTGTTTTTGTTTTTACAGTTTCAAGAGTTATTCTCAATGATCAGAAAAATCAATTATATAATATTATGGGTTAATGAAAATAAACAAATTAAGCAAAAGAAGCTGCTTGAGATACATGCTTTTGCTATGCTGCACAAACACTTACCAAGATTTGTTAACGGTTTGTTCCCTCTTCAAAATATCGGTAATGGAATAATGTACATGTATTGAAGCAAGTTATTTGAGTGCTCAATATTTCTTACTCTAATATACCATCCTTCCCAATGCATTATCAACTCTTTCCTAATATTTAAGCATACAAAATTCTCTCTAATAGTCTATTTACATTCTTTTGGGATTCACCTCTTCCCCTAATCATAGGGGAAACAATTAACTCACATCACCTAGTACAAGTAATAATTAATCAATATCCAACAAATTTAAATCATCTTAATCAATTGTCACTAAGCTTATCCCTAGTTGGTCTAATACTTATCTTCTTTTAAATAAGCTCAATTCTAATTATATCTGTTTGATTTTAACTATTCTGACATTGTGATATTCCAAATGTTGACATTATAGAAGATCCTTGACATATGTACATGTGCTAATTCCATATGCATATGTAGGAATGTTTCTTGTTAAATTTGCAGTCTATAGAAGAATGCAAAAAAGCAAAAGTAATAAAATACTACAACTGATAATATAAGAACCATTAAAGGGACAAAATCCATGGCCACAAACAAAAAGTAAAGGTTTCCACTATATTTTTAAATTACATGACTTGTTAAAAAATATCCTTTTGCCTAAGGACAAGTTAATTTAAAAAAAAGAAATTTAAAAAATTTGAGTAAAGCTATTAATAAACAAATTAGAGAACCGTAGAAAACCAAGTAGCATATATGTAATAAGTAAAAAAGTGCATCCAAGAATGCCCAAGGAATATTGTGCATTTTGTATAGTTTTTCAAATGAAAATTGGTTTTTATAAAGATAAAGGAGAATGATAAGTCTTCTCAAACAATTTGGCAAATAAGTTTGATAGGGATGACGTTAAAATAAGCTCATGGGAACAAATCAACAAGACATCTATCAATATTAAATGAGCATTTAATTATTTGGATACCAATACGACACTAAACAAATGAGCAAAACGAATAGGGCTCTTGGGTGAGGACAAGAACCGGCCAACCAGGGGATAAGCATGGCCAACATCATCACAAGACATCTCGAGAATAAGAAGTCGCAAAAGACTAAAGTTTGGTCGTGGGAAAAAATGGAGAAACCCTGGCCTTAATAGAGAAGGGAAGTCTAACTGAAAAATGATCAAGATTATAGCACAAGCTTAGGTAAGACACCTGGATGAGATGACTAGAAACTAATAGAACTAATAAAACTAAACAGACAAGCATCACTCAAAGGAGACCACGTCAATTAAAAGAAAGGGCACATGCATGACACATGGTAAGCCAATGCAAATTATTAGGTTAATAAAAGTTTTCTATTTTGGTTGGCATGAATTGTATGGGTTTACTAAAATGCAACTACTCAAATTATTGTCCTTAAAAAATACTTAAAACGAGGAGAGAAATGTACATTACCCTAATTGAAATAACCTTTGTAGCAATCAAACTTCTGACCAATAGTGATGGATCTCAGTTTAATGACAAAAGTTCTTGTTGAAAAGAAATCAAAATAAAAGAAAGTTTCTTACTTTGGCACCGAAAGGACACTAGTAGTTGGAGTCGCAAGCAAACATGTGTTGCAGAGGCAACCATTACCTCGCAATGTAAGGGACGAAGTGGGTATATCGACAAAGAGACAAATGATAGTATAACCACTAAGTGAAGGCCGTTGTTGATAGAGGATACCCAAACCCAAGACGATCCATACAAAAAAGCAAATAAAAGAAGAAAGCAAGTAAATCTAAGAAAGGTGTCCTCTAGAGGGACTTAAGGCAAAGAGTAGTCTTAGCTCAACAATGAGCACCTAGTTAAGATCTATGGCTAGGAGAGGATATAGGCTTTGAACTTGGAGGCAAAAGGCTCTCCACAAATGTTTGCTTCAAGGAGGAGGAGCAACCTTTAAAAGAGGCCATTCAAGCTAGGATGGAGGTTCTCCAACAGCTGACAGTTAGGCAGCCCAAACAAACAGGGAAAACCCATCACTAAGCTGAAGAAAATGCTCAAAGACAAGAACTAGGCTACACAATAAGCTTGCCAAGTGTTGGCCAAGTAGGTGGGAAACCTAGTTGGCACGTTGGGCTTAAAGGACTTTGAATTAAAGGAGTGGGGCTTTATTATCTCTTGAGAACAAGCTAAGGAATAGAAAGCCATGCTGCAATGAAAGCTGGACAAGGCTCAGGCTTGCCATAAGGCAAGTCAGGATTAGACTGATCCATAGGAGGCTACCCAAGAGAGATAAGGCTGGGAGAAGATTGGATAGGCAGCAATCGTGATAAGGTTGAGGCTACTGTTAGAGAATTATTGGCCGCAGCTAAAGAAGAGGCTCGGGAGAAGAAACTTTAGGTTAAGAAGCAATGCATTCGGGTTGATGATGCTAAGAAGAGGCTTCGTTTGGCCAAAGAGCCGCTAGAAAGGATTGCAAGGCTATGGAAGAAAGGTACAAAAAGGTGAACAAAGTGACCAATGCTACAATTGCACTGGTAATGGAAATGATGTTTCAAAGCAAGCTCTTGATCACCTCGGTCTTTTGTGGAAGGTAATATGACTATGCTTTGAGGCATTGCATGACCAAAGATTTGTCACATCGAATTGTTCACTCGTCTTCGAGGTTCAACGACTAATCCATGGGAGGACATTATTGTGCATACTCTACGAGCAAGAGGCCAACCTAGGCAAAGCGACTAGTGAAGGACAATGGAGGGAAATGGTGGTTGCTAGACCAGTGACAATCTCAATCTTTGTTTGCGACCTTCAAACATCTTATGGCCCTTATCTTTGATGACAATAATAGCTACTTAGATCACCAATCATGCTTATCCTTGGATGAGATTTGTTGGATTGTATTATCTTTGTTGACAACTTGGAACACTGTAAGGTCTTCCCCAAATTAAAGATAGAAATGTTCAAGCTAAGGACACAACTAATGCCATAGTGGAAGTGGCCACTTCTTAGTGCCCAAACATTCTTAGTAAAGTGGGTTTAAACTACCATTCAAGGAGAATCGGAGCACATCCTCTGGTTCTACGACTAGTTTCCTACCTAGAAAATGTGAATGTGGTTGTCATCATAGAAAAGCTGGTCCAATTTCGATGGTGAGAGGACTAGTATCAGAGCATCTTCAAGAGGATTGGATGCCAAGCTATGAGCCTAGATGAGAGACATTAGAGGATTAATTTGCTCACGACTGAAGGACTTTCTCATTGACTTCAGCAAGTAATTATGCTAGAGCATGTGCCACTCCATGCCTAGGGAGTAGGGTGAAAATAATGAAGTAAAAGTGAGTGTCAAACAAGGAGAAAGAAGGTAAAAAAAAAAACTTAAATAGGCTAGTAGGCTAGAAGGTTCCCCCAACCTTAAATTCTTGCCAAAAGCCTCTAGACATCATTCCTTTAAACACTATCACAAAGCCATAGCACTTTACTTTGGGAATCATTAAAGCAACCGAGAGACCCGAGAAAAGGAAGTGCACAATGTTTAATCACTGATGCCTACATGACCAAACTAGAGTGGCTTCTAAACCTAGTTAAAGGCATTAGGAGGAGACAAGTGCAGCAACAACAAGATTCAGCAGGCTTAGTGAGAACTAGAGAAGCACCAATGCTTCACTAATAAAGGTCCCATTGAGAGTAACTACCTTGGTGTCAGCCTTTTTCACCTCTATTGAGGGGAGGCATAATTGTCTATGCTATCCATAGAGGCAAAAGAGACAACCTGCAACATCTTGTCCAAATCCTAACATAAGCCTTATTTAAGAGGTTAATTGTTGTACCTTTGGGATCGATAATCATAAAACCAAGCTTATGGTTACTAATGAAGATTTGATAGTGCTATATAGTTGTAGAATGTGATAGTGAATTATTACAAAGAGCAAAGTTTATGCAATTGATGATTGGAAAAAGATTGAAGACAAGATCTTTGCATAAGGATTAGTTGGCTCAACTTATATATTTTGGAGCCATCGTTTCAGCTCTTGATTGGTTGGTTGCTCATCAAGAGTTCATCTACAAGACATCATTTTTTAGTTTAAGTTGTTAAACTGATCACTTGAATTTATTATGACATAATTAAGATTAGATTGCATCTTTACTCATGCTTTCATTGACAAATCCTTAACTACATGTTTTCTAGAATTGCATTAGTTTATTTGTCAAATATTAAAAGTTTCTCTAGATTTATTTCAAGTCTAAAGTTAATGAATTCAAGATTAAAATGTCATGTTTGTCACTGCATAATCATCGTACAATATGATGCCTCATATCATACTTGTATAGTATGTATTCAAGTTTATAACTACAACTGAAGTTTGAGACAGTCATGATATCATATAAGCATAATAACATCTTTGTTACCACCATTTAGACAAAGGGTTAAAAGTGCAAACCATATCTTAAGGTTTTTCAAATTGCATCTTATGAATGGATATATATCATATGTTTGTAATCGAACAAAACAAAAGCTAATTGATTTGCAACAACTAATAATGTGGCTATCAACAAATCATATACATTTTAATTGTATCAATTTAATAAATATTTCAAAACAAATTGCATCATATAGTTTCTAAAAAAATTGTAAAATATACATTTTTAAAAGAAATTCAGAAACAACCACAAAGTGAGTTCTCTTAATTCATAAACTATTCATGACTATAAAGAAGGCCCGTAACATCTTTAAGGAACGTTTTGTTGATTTGGAAATGGAATTGTAAAATAGCATACTTAAACTTTTTGTGTTTATATCCAAATGAAATAGAGAAATGAGCGGCAATGTAATTCCCTTCCCACTCAACTATAACTAAATAGATTCAAACCTAAAGATGGTAGTGTGTCTCAATAGTGCTACCAGCTTTATCTTCAAAGTTTATGGTTTCCATTTCCATCCTTTCATCATGACCAACATCCTTCAATCTTGGTTCCTACTTAGGTTGCCATTAAGAGAGTGAAAAATGCTCTAGAAAGTACTAAAAATAATGGATTTTATCCTCCATCTTTTATAGAAAGATTATGAGTCTAAATTCCATTTGTTTCATGGATTTGGCGGATCACTTGTTGACCAAACCTTAAGATTATAACTACAATATCATAAACCTTCACTTCATTTGATTTGCTCAACTATAACAAGCTAAGCATACAAAACAATATATGAGCTAAGTGATTTATAATCCACAATGCATGTCTCGAATTGTGTTGTTCTATTGAAATCATCTCGAGGTGTCATGCATGTCAATGAAAACCAAGCCACCGGATTTAGCTTTTCTTTTCTTATGCCATCAGCTCATCTAAATGTTCCTTGCGATGGTCTTGAAGAAGCAGAGAGGAACTACTTTTTTCTTTCCCGTCCAATGAGAACCTCTCAAAAAGGTAGGCTGCTTCTTTTAATCCTCACATCTCAAAATCTCATGATGCCTTATCATTACGACACTTCCTCAGGTACTTGCCAATGGCAAGTCATGTCTTAAGTATTTCCCAGGATGTTGTCTATACATGTCTAATACCACATCCAAGAATGTATCTTTGGAGGTGCTCTAAGAGATGCAAATACTCCAACCCAACATACTTACTAAACTTGTAGTAGTAAAGATATCCTCCTAACCACTGTACTTTACTCACCTTGATGCCCAAAATCTTTTTTTTTTTGGCTTAGTATCAAAAAGCATAGGAGAATGATCATCTTTCCCATTGGTTTCTACTTATTCTAGCAGTTGACAAAAATTAGCTAGGAAAGAAAAGCAAAGATATTAGCAATAAGGGATTATAGGGTCGATTATCACATG
This sequence comes from Vanilla planifolia, assembly GCA_023846275.1. Taxonomy (NCBI): domain Eukaryota; kingdom Viridiplantae; phylum Streptophyta; class Magnoliopsida; order Asparagales; family Orchidaceae; genus Vanilla; species Vanilla planifolia. Next base: position 23,848,337 of record CM043874.1, on the reverse strand, counting down.
CATTACAAAAATATAAGCAATTTGTAACAAAAGAAAAACAATTACCAATAGTATGGTATATTTGTCAAAGAAAGCTTTCTGCAATAGAATAGTTTGACAAAGCATAATTGTTGATAGTTTGCAACAAAAGCTATGACAAATCATTGAAGACAAATATTTCTACCACCAACTCTATCTCAAAGTTATAAAGTGTGCGACAAAAAAATCTCTCAATTATATTGCAATTTTTAATTTACAATATCCTATAAAAATACCAAACATCCACCAAATAAAACAAAATCGAATAAAACCAATCATTTAAAAAATTAATCAAATGAATAACCAAAATATCATTCAAGTATAACATATGAAAATAAAGTTCCATTTACAAGAGTTTAAATAAAAACTTAGAGCATAAATAATCCAATGGATTATGTCTAGAACATTTTGATCATCACTCTTAGAGGTTTTAACAGACGATAGATAGCGATTCAAAACCTATGATTTGGGTCCATATCCCTAATGGAAGAGTTGCATCATCTCCTTGCAAAGCATAGATAACTCCTAGAGCGACTCACCAACCGACTCCACATGTAACACATCAAGGTATTGTAAAATGTCTTCTATCCCTAATGGTTACATTAATGCATCATAATGGTAAGATGAATACTAAGGCATAATGGTAATAGAAAGTGTGTAAGGGAAAAACGTAAGAAATCTACCTCTCAATGGATCCCTAGCAATTTCATGCCAAACATCTATGTTAAACATTGAATAAGCGAAACGATTGTCATGGCAATGAGAGATCATCTCCTGATATCCCTATTCTACATAAAGACAAATGAATATTTAAAATTGCATATTAGATGAACAATAAACAAACATAAGAATAAAATATTTAACATGTGTTGATACTCATGATATTCTTATTCTACATAAAGTCAAATGAATATTTGATATTATGGTCTATTAGATGAACAATGATCAAGCATAAAAACAAAATACTTATGTTGTGTGTAACTTCTCAACAACAAACTTGCCATCATCTCTCAAGATCTGTTGACCCAAGCATTTGAACTAAAAACAAATTTACATGCAATCAACAAAATAACTTATTTTAACAACATATAATTTACTTAAAAGTAATAATCGTATTAATTTTCAAATATTCTTAACTTCATATCAAAAGCTACTCACGCTTGAGAAAGAGATTAGTCTCCCAAGGTTTCTAGAAATCGATCATTCAAACTCTATCAAACTATTTTTCCTACCCATCTATGACCATTGGCACCAATTAAATATCCAATGGGCCAACAAGCAAAGTCATGCAATCAAGTTCATGATCGATAGTTGCAAAATCTCCTAAGCCACACAACATTCCATCTTGTCCACAAAGACCCAAAAATAAAGGTCACTTGTGACCAACCCTATCTCAAATGTGACCAAGTATGTCATAATGCTCAAGGAGTCGACCATAACTCTTCAACATAGTATGAATACTAAATAGGATACAAATATGAATTATAAGCTTAATAACTAATAAGAAAAAGTTGCATTAACACAAAATAAGACAAGCATATATCAACATGCCAACAAAATGCTCTTCATTTTGGCCCATGAACCATCAAAATATGCATTCATTTTCACTACAAAAGATTTCCTACAGCCCTCGGATCACATACTTGCATTACATACATTCATATGCAAATTATCAACTTAGAGCATACTTATATAGTGTAATACATATCCCATTGAGGGGTCCCTTGGTTCAAGGAATCGAGGCATACTCTAAAAGTCTACAGCATGTTAGGCAATGTGATATAACCCTTTAAAGACTCATTCCTTTAAGATCACAACATGTTCATGCATCTAAAAAAGACTTACTCCTCTATTTGGATAGGAAATCTTTTTTCATCAAATAAAAAAAGACATTAGAATAGTGATGAAAGGAAATCACCATTGCATTTTAACTTTAAGAATAAGGAAAAAGGTTTCTACTCAACTCTTTTTAATGTATTTCTACTCTGAATCGAGCTTTTTTACACTCTAGAGTTACACATAGATTACAAATTTAGCCTCTAGTGTATTCTATCATCTTTTACATTAATGAAGGGATAAGCAAAACTTGCACTACCAATTATTACAAAATAACCAAAATTCCATTGAATACATCTAAGGACATTCTTGACAATGTTGACAACTACGAATCTCAAGTCGATCTTTGTCTTGCCCTAAGCTTTTCTCTTGAGTCTTGAATGTTCACATGCTTTAAATTTCTTTTTGAACTAGTCCCAAATACAAACCTTTGATACCATAAAACTTATCTTGCCTTCTATGAGTTTTGGGGATATCTTGGTTCTTCTTAATGCCAATTACTAGCACAAACAAACCTCATCAATAAACATGTCTCTTCTTGATTCTATCACTCTAAAGATTGAGTTTTGTAATGTTGTCAAGGCTATTTCTAACATTATATTCTTCCTAGTCAACTGAATACTCAATTTTCATTTTTTTAGAAGTGATCATAATTGATTTCTTGATCACAAATCCTTACTTGAAAATATTTAAATCCCTTAAAACTTTAATCTTTTGGGACATCCTTTCATTACTTAATTCCAAAGTATGGATGTCTATCCCTTGGGCTTAAGTCCAATATCAAAGGCTCATCTCCCATTAGTTGTGTTCTTCATGAAGTGACTTCTTGGTTTCAACTCATCAATTCTTATGTCAAGATTTCGAATAAAAGCACCACATGAAGGATTTTGTTTCTCATGACTTGATACTTAAGTCAAACTCTCACATCACTTTGACATGACAATTAGGTTCATCTTCTTACTCATTTCTAAGGAACAAGCAACTAATTACTAACATTTAGTTCCTTTACTATGTAACCATCTAACATACCATACCTTAAATCCCTTCTTGAATGCTTAAAACATTACTACATAACCACTACCATAGTTTTAATTGTTCTACTCCACAAGCCAAAGTAGACTAAAAGTGAGTTTACCAGGCCTCGTTCAACATCAACTATGTTGAGAGTGAATGAAATACCTTCCATGCTCATGCATATTTTACAATTATTCTAAGGACACTCACCATCCATGCTTCTCAAATTTGCAATTGCCTCTTGTTGCAAAAGAATTCCACTTGACGTGCACCAAAAAGTAAAACAAAAAAACTCAACTAATATCCTCTCTCATTTTCATCCATCCAATTGATTTCATAATGGTTCATTAAAAGGTGATAAATCAGTCTCCACTAGGCCTCTCTTCCTTATATGCCCCTCTCCACCCTTTATTGCTCGTGTCTTAAAAGGCTTTTACCAGATCCCAACAACATGCTTCTTTCATTCCTTACACAAAAGACCAACTAAAGGATAAGCAAAAGAGCATCTTGTTATATCAAAAGAATAATGTTACACCTAACAATATTTAGAAGGTATACTTGAGTACTTAGCATGAACAATCAAATTTGCATCCTCAGTACTCAAATGCACTTCAAAATTGATTGTATAACTAAAACTCCTTTGTACTCCAGTTCACTATGTTCAATAGTATTTAAGTTATGCAAAGATTCAACTTTAAGCCAAACTTAATCATGTCAAACGTAACATAGCAAAAATTAATGGATCTCAAGACTAATTAGCAAACTAACAAATCACCTAATACCTAATGAACAGTACTTGATAGATATAAGCCAATGATAATGGCACCATCTACAAGAAAAGGGAATAAAGCCCTATTAGTCTACCATGATATCTCCTAAATATGAACAAGCACCACATCAATTATCTCTCATTGCATTGTGTTGATGAAGCCAAATCAATAATCCTTAATCACAAAAAAAATTAGGTTATATTTTGTATTGCTCTTTTGATTATTGAACCATTTATTTGATGATAATAAAATTATTATGTTATGTTCATTAATGTTTTTTCTGAGTGTTTTTCAAATTATGTATTTCATGAGCACATAGGTCATTCATGTAGTGTACTAGATCAATTGACTCAAGAAGTTCTAACATTACTATTTAAGTGTAAACCATACTTGTACTAAGAAAAATATAAGTTTAAACATCATTTGGAAAAGATCATTATTGAGTCATTTTTATTAGTAATAGAATATTAAAATCTACAACAATTTTCTTAAAAAAACTTAAGCTTTGATTAAAATTAAGTGAATATGCTTAAATATTTTCATACTCATCTGTTCACTTATAAAGTTTGTTTTAAGGCATTCATTTTATACATATTTAACTATATTTACATATGCTTTAATGAATATTAGGAATAATGATTTGCATGTACATGATATAATCAATTATCATATATTACATCATTCATCATTTCCCAATCATATAGTGTTTGAAGAGTGAATCATTATATTCTTTATCTTCGATCATAACAAAGCTTATTGGATTGCATTAATTAGAGTTGCATAAACAAATTGGGAGTGAAATATGATTGAATTGGGTGATGTTTGTATTGGTTGAACTATTCATACTTATAAAATAATATTACTAGTTTATCTTCGTATGGGACAAGATGAAGGTGATCTTAAATTAGGCATATTATATGTACTGATTGTATATGTATGATAGACTTCTCATACAAGTATGCTAATATTTTCTTGAGAGATTTCTGTTGAGATTTGGACTCATTAAACTTCATAGAATGTAATGTTACCTTTCGTACTTATACGATCTATTCCATTGGAGGATCGAACATAAGATTAGACAAGCGATGCATGTTGCAATGTCATACAAGTACATCACCACCTTCATATGAGTATAATCAATTTATCATAATCATGAGAAGTGAGGACATGGCTTGATCGAGATGATTTCCTTCATATATGTATGATCACACTTTCATACATGTACAATACACATTCACCAGAGAGCTTTGAATTAGATCTTAATCATGCATTGAGCGAACTTGCATTATAAGAGTAAGATTCACTTATTGGAAGAATATGATATCATTTCACTCATTTAAACTTTAAGAAGATTTGTTCTATTTATACTTAAACAATGGTTTAACATACAAAGATAAAATTTTGTTAAATTAAAAAAATTATATAACATTATACTTGTAGACTGTGGATTGTATAAGAACTATTAGTTATGTCTTTTGTTAACTAAAAAATTGTATAGTATCGTACTTGTATGATCTATAAATCGTACAAATGTCATTATTTTAGTCTTTTGATGGCTAAGAAACTATATAGTTATAGACAGAGAAGAGATTGGGTCGTGGGATGGAACAAAGTAATTACTTATATTAAATGAAATAAAAAGTATAACAAAAGGACTTATAAGAAGTGAAGTAGAGTTTAGAAGATAAAAAAAAAGGATTCATTCACTAAAATAAACCCAAGAAAAGGATATTAAATCAACTAAAACACTCAAGCTACAAAACAATACACTTTTTTTAGTCACAAAAAATTTATTATTCATCAATTCATGAGAGATCATTTGAATAAAAGATTATAAGTAATTATTTAATATAAAAAAAACTCTACCTACTTTTTGAAGATTTTCATACCCATCTAATTCTTTTATATAAGAACATGCTTCATACCTATTTTTTAGAGACTTTAAATATTTTAAACACTTTCATTAATGTACTATGTAACATGTGCCACTTACCATGAGTCACCTACCATAGGCCACCTACTACTATTTTTGATTTCATACTTCTAATTATTTAACAACTCTAGAAGTTTTATTTTGAACTAAGAAAATTAAGTTAATATATTTCTTAATTTATTCCTCCTTAATTACCTTATAACTAACTCTATTAAGTCATGACTAGCTCTCCTTATCATAGTTTATGTTGTGGTCTTATGATAAACATATTTTTTATAGAATTTAAGCCCAAATTGTACATTATTTTGATGCACTTCACGATCTTTATGCTCATGTTAATTGCTTATTCTTATCCTACATCATTCCCCATTGCCAAAAAAAACTTTGTTCCGCTGAGTTGAAGTGTAGGTAGTCTTCTATAACCTTTGATGTTGACTTGACAAATTTATATTTCGCGCACCATTTCTTCAATGGTTTGTTTATTCAACCATCTTTTAATAGATTTGTATGAATAATTTAAACTTGAAATCTCATCAGTGAAAATACCACCTTCACAAAATTTTGGCTGTATCAACAATGCTAACTGTTTTCTTGAATTACATGCACGACTCTAATCAGGTTAAACCTCTTTCACTTGTTGAATATCTTCAATAGGAGATATTGAAGAGCTTTATATATAGGTTTGTAAGCTAATTCTCTAATTTTAGAATTAATTTTTTATTTTATACTTGAAATTTTGCAATTCTTTTTGCATTTCTTCTCACCACTGATTTGTTGCTTGAAAAAAGTTTTGTATTAAATTTGACAAACTTTCGATTTGTTCTTTTCTTGTGACTCTAGTTGTCATTTGCTCAAGTGGGACATAATGAATAATGAAGTATCAAAAATAAAGCCTTGACTTAATGAAGCTATTAAGATCTCTTTTTTTCTTCTTCAAGGTGTTCTGTACCTCCAAAAAAATGGTGAGAATCTTCTCTCTAATATCAAATGATGTAGACGAAGAGAGATTAGGTCATAAGAAAAAAAGAAGTAATTATTTGAGTTAAATGGAATGAAAAGTATAAAAATTAAATGAAGAGTAGAATTTAGAAAATAAAAAAGAAAACAATAATTCACTCACCAAAGTAAAACTAAAAGAAGGATATCAAGTCAACTCAAATACTCACGTCATAAAGCAATACACTTTCTTTAGTCACAAATGATTCACCCCTCATTCATTCACGAGAGATCCTATAAACAAAAAATTATAAGTAATAATTTAATACAAAAAAGAACCCTTTCACTTAATTCTTAAAACCTTCTATGCCTATATAATTCTTTAATATAAAAACATGCTTATTATCTATTTTTTTGGAGGCTTAGAATATTTTGAACATTTTTAGTAATGAACCACTTAATTTGTGTCATCTACTATGAGCCATTTTATCACTACTTTTGACTTCATATCTCTAATTACCTAACAACTCTAGAAGCTTTATTTTAGATTAAAAAAATTGAGTTAATATATTTCATAATTTCTTATTTATTTTTTTTAATTAGCCCATAACTAACTCCACTGGATCATGACTAACTCTCTTTATTATGGTTTATGTGATAAGATATAATAAACACATTTTCTATACAATTTAATCCAAATTATACTCTATGTTCATTCTTAATTACACATTATTGTTCTGCATCAACAGCATTATACTTATATGATTTGTAAATTGTACAAGTACTATCAATTTAGAATGTAAAATTACATAACATTACTTTAGTATGGCTTATGAATCATACAGGTACTATCAATTTAGGGTGCGTACAGTTTTGACAACTTTTTGATAGGCTATCAAAAAGAGTTTTAGAGTTCTTTTAGAGCTTCAAAATAGTTATTTAAAGACATCCAAACAAAAAAAAGGTAAATGATCATTTGCATACCTTCGTGAAAAGCATTACTTTGAAAATCTTCATTACATTGGAAGAAGAAAGAGCAAGGTCATGACATTTTGTTTAGATCATTCATTACAACCTTACTTCACATCTTGAGTTAAGTTATATGTTACGATTTCAAGTTATTTCTATAATATTCTTTCTTATAATAGTATCGAACTTAATTACATCACTTTTTCATTGGTTTAAATTTGTAATAATGTGCCTCTTAGATAAATTGTGTGAGTTGTAACACTTTTGTATTAAGCTTTATACCTCATTTATTTGTCTTGTTATTAAGACTTTGTACCTAATCTTTATTTGGTCTTTTGACCATTAGATTATTTGTCTTATTGTATAGGTTGACCCCTACCTGGCCACAACAAAAATAAGAATAGTTGTATTTATAAAACTAAACAACCTTTTTAAAAGTTATTTATGTTAGTCATTCATAATATTTATGATAAACAAGAGATTACTTTAAGAGCAATTAAAGTAATGAAAAGATTTTCACAATGATATTATTTGAGTTAACAAAAATATTTAAGTTGGTTGATTATAAATTGAAATTAAGCAAAGATCTTCATTGTGTAATTGCTTAAGGTTTAATATTGTTTAAGTTTATAAAATTTTGAGAATGCCTCAATTATTGATTTGTTTAAATTGTTTAAATTTACTTGAAAAAGAAATTGTGTTTTGAACTTGAATCAAATTTTATCTATTACAAGATTACTTAAATTGCTAGTTTTAGTTTCAGTAATAGATTTTTATTACTATCTTGAATTACTGAATTTAACTTAAATTTATTGTATTTGATTTGAGTGAGCAAAAGAATTCAATTAGTATTTTATTTAGTATTTGAAATCAAATATTTGAGCATGTGATTTGAATTGAATTTATTCAAAATTATAATTTTGATAATTCACCCCCTCTTATAAATGTCGCTCCCCTATAAAATTAACATTGGTTGTGCTAAAAGGTATATTGTATCACTATCAAGTTCATCTTACTCTGATGGTCATAAGTATCATGCCTCATGACCCAAACTTGTGCTACCAACTCCACTTAACATAAAACTACAACCCACATGGCTTAAAAAAAGTATATAAGACCTCTCGTAAAGGAGGGAGGGTACAATCAATTCTTTTTGGGGCTCATTGCATATAATCCCAATGAACGTTCATCACTCTCATCTTCCCTTAATAATTGGTTGTGACCAATCCTCATTTATTAGCTTGAATATGCTTATGCAGTTTACTTCCCCTCCTCACGAGTGAAAGTAAATCCTTGCTTCCACCACAAACCCTTATATACAAAAAGATGCATTAACATTATTCATATTCATTACATCTACAATTAAATAATCCTTCCTCACCTCAAAAGCAATATAGAAGAAAGTTCTTACATAGTTCTTACATATATTTCGTAAACTCCTCTCCTAGGGTTTACTGTTCATCGAAAAATCACTGCTTCAGAGGTTGAAGACGATCTCCAATTTGGCCGCCCAAATTCGATTTGAAAATTTCGAATTTTGGTTTCCCGGTCTTGCTGGACTACGATTAGAAGCACCCTGCCTCGCGGGACACTGTACCGCGCCGTAACAGCTTTGCGCGTGCGCGCGCACTGTGCGCTACCCGCGCGTGATTGCGCGCCCTATATGCTATTTGCTGTGTGGATGATGCAATGCTGAATGCTGTAAGCGCGTATGTGTGCCTGGACCTGTAATAACACAGGTTGAAGTGTATCTGTTGCGCGCAGCTGCACCATCATCGTGTATACAACATACATTGCGCGATACCTGCTGTGTGGTGCTTGCTGCTTGCTGCTGCCTTGAAGTGCTGTTGGAATTTGACCAATCTATTTGGGTTACTAGCCTTGTAACTAAGCTGTGATAACACAGGGGTGGCCTTGGCTTGCTGTGTTTGCTGTGCTGTGTTTTATCTTGTGCTGCTTTGAAGTACTTCTTTATTGCTGCATTGTGCGTTTTGGCCTTTACTTGCTGCAGGTAGCCACAATTTGGGGATTGAGTGTGTTCTTTCACGCCCTGGTGCCTTATTTCTCTCTTGTATCGAAGGCAGTCATTATCTATTACTTATGGCCAGGGCTAAATCTACACGCAGCAGTAAAAAGTTAAAGAATGTGGGTAGTCTTTCTCCAGCTAATCGCATGCTTTTTGAGCCCGAGAAATCTGCGTTAAAGGATAAAGGGAAAGATCTTATGCTAAGCCTTTCGGCTGATATGGATCCTCATACTCAAGACAACATTGCTATGACCGAATTTGGTGAATGTTCATCAAATGTGGGTACATGTTCGGAAAGCTTTGAAGGAGAGGAAGTGGTTGTTGAATCAACTCAGGGAGACGGCATGGCTCCCCTTATTTCACATGAATCACGGTTTGAACTCAATGCACCCTTGGTAGTGTCGACGCCAGAATGTAACAAAGATAACAATGTGGAGGTTGTGGATGTTAGCTCTCATGCCATGGAGACTACCGATTGCAACAAGTCTTTGGCCCCTCGGCAAAATGATGAAGTTACTCCTCATATGTCACGTGGTGATGTCAAGGATGGAAAATCTCTACAGGATGCTTAAGGAGGCCGTGTCTCCTTTAAAGATGCATTGACAAATAACTTTACATCAAACGAAGGTGTTGCCCCTTTTATTGCCCCGACTGTGGTGGATATAAAAGAGAGGGTTGCTATGATTAATAACCAACTACAAGACGGTGTTGTTGTTATGTCTGAGGAAGGATGTAAGAGACAGAAAGAATTTCATAAGTATGATTTGGTTGGCAGGGTGTATGGCGATTCCCTCCCTTTCCCAATTATTGACCGCATGCTTACAAGGCGATGGGGTCACCTCAAGAACTTTAGAGTTCTTGAACTACCACACAATTGTTTTTGTCTCCACTTTGAGTCAGCTAAGGAAAGGAACAAGATATGGCTTGGTGGCCCTTGGCAGGTGGCGAGCCACGCTATTGGTTTGGACATGTGGACAGCAGATTTTAAACCCTCATCTGGTACTGCGATGTGTGCTCCCGTTTGGGTCCGCTTTCCAGCTTTGCCTCTATTATATTGGGATGTTGATAATATTATAAGAATAGCCATGAACATTGGAGAGCCTATATTACTTGATGGGTGGACAGCGCAATTGAGGAGATCGGCTTTTGCCCGTGTTTGCATACGTATGGACTTGACGAAACCTCTAAAGCCCGGTTTGTGGCTTTATGGTGAGCTTGGGAGGACATTTCAACCCCTTGAATATGAGGGGTTGCCTCGTATTTGTTTCAAATGCGGCTATGTAGGTCACACGGCAAAGAAGTGCCAAAGGAAGGGAGGAAATACTATTCAAACACAACAAACAAAAGAAAGGAATCAGATGAAGCAAACAAATGTTGGGGATACGCCTATGGCTGCTACATCTTTCAGGTTTGCAATTGCTACAGTTACAAATGCTGATGAGGAGGCACCTGCTAAAATCACTTCGCTCGGCATGGACACGCGCATGGGCACGAGACATGCAATGGCTACAGGACAAATCATGCCTGAGGAAGCGAATGCCGCCGCCGCCCGCACGCCATCTGCTGGGCGTGCCGCATCTGAGGGCGTCTCTGCTAACTGCGAGTGCGCGCCACCCCTTCCGCGCTCCCCAAATGCTAAACCTACAGTTCTAAGTGTAGCAGATGCGGAGCATGCGCGTTTGCCTGTTATCGCGCGCACGCCATCCTTATCGCGCGGTGCTAACGCCACGGCTGAGCGCGCGCCACCCTTTGCAAATGCTACAGTGGAGCACGCGCTTCTCCCTGCCTGCGCGCCCTCCCCCGCCCGCGCGCGTGAATTTGATGTTGATGACATGGATGATGCGCCTCATAATACATCGAGCACCTTGGCACCTTGGATGATTGAGGAAGAGGGTTTTCATGAGGGGTTGGGACCATGGATGGTGGTTCAACTTAGAAAGCGCAGAATGCCCCGATTTAATCAAGAACCAATTCATAGTATTGGAAGATCTCAAAATGAAGGAGCATCTCACATGGGCCTCGGTAGGTGGAGAAGCAGAGGGAGGTCTATCAATAGAAGGAGGAGTCTCTCAAATCTTGGAGAGGGAAAACAAAACAGAACAAGGTGGATCCCTAGAACCCGAGTCCGAAATGATGGGGAACCGTTATCTAAAAGGGAGGATTTGGAGTTATCTGCTTTACAAAACAATAATGAAATCCATGGTCCTCGTATTTGATGCTAATGTTTCTTCCGCTGCAATGCGTGGGTTGTAGCCAATCCAGATGGAGATCACTTTAGGATTATTTTGTCTTTGCTGGAGATGTTTGGATCAGGAGATGGCGGTATATGGATCTCTTACATTACCTGTCTGGTGCAGGCTTGGGTTGAGCTTGGATGTCTTCTTATTGGGTGTTTCTCTCTTTTCAATCTACTTATATGATTAAGCTTGTTGTATGGAACGTGAGGGGCATCAGAGATCAGAAGTCACGGTGTTATCTTCAGAGGTTTACTAGAGAGGCTAATATTGGGGTTGTTGCCTTGGTGGAGACGAGAGTGGAGACATTTGATAGACGGGATGCTGACACTTTGTTGGGTAGGGAATGGAGCTTTGTGGTTCAACCGGCTGAAGGGAAGTCTGGGGGCATTGTTATTCTCTGGAGGCAAGAGGTGGTCTTAAGCATTACTAGATTATCTACACATGTTGTTGTGATGGAGGTGGGACTTAGCTGTGACATACATATTAGGTGTTGTGTTGTTTATTCCCCCAAGGACGCGTATCATCGCAGGGGCATCTGGCAAATCCTAAGGGAGGAGTCAACTCAGGACAGCCCTATGATGGTCTTAGGGGATTTCAACATTGTTTTATCTCAGGAGGAGAAAAAAGGGGGAAAACCTTTTACTTTCGGCTTGGGGCAACAGGAATTCCATGATGTGATGCAGGAGCTTAGCCTTGTTGACCTTGGTTTTGTGGGGAATCGATACACGTGGTGCAATGGCAGGAAGGGGAGCGCAAGAATTTGGGAAAGGCTTGATCGTGTACTCATCAATTCCAAAGGATTGTGTTCCCACCCTTCCTTGTCGGTTGCTCATCTGGCGCGCATTGGGTCTGATCATTGCACCCTTGTTGTGTCTGTTGGTGATAGATCTACTTTGCCGGTTATACCTAGGTACAGATTCGAAAATGTTTGGCTTGACAATCCTAACTCTGCGGGTATTGTGAGGGATGTGTGGAAAAGGAAGGCGAATGGTGACAGGATGACCTCTTTTACTATAAAATTTCACAGATGCATGGTGGCTTTGCATAGATTGAGCAAGAGGGACATGGGGAACATTGCAAGAACAAACATTGACAGGGAAAGATTGATTACCGAAATGCAGAATAAGGAGTCTAATGGGGGACTTACTGAGGATGAGCATTGTTATCTTGGGAATCTTATCACAAAATTCAATAGAGGTTGTGCTTTAGAGGAAAAATGGTGGTGGCAACGGGCAAAGCTTCATTGGGCAACTCTTGGGGACAGAAACTCTAGGTTCTTCCATGCTGCTGCAACTTCGAGATGGAGGAATAACTTGATTACCAAGCTGATTAATGAAGATGGAAGTGAGCTTGACGCTTCAGGATTGATTGGGGAGGCCCTTATGCAGTATTTTGGTGCGAAATGGGGGAGTGATCTTGATGCCCTACCTTCGGTGAGACACATGTCACATGCTTGCATCAGTTTAAAGCAGCATTCCAGTCTGGTCCGTGATGTATATACTGAGGAGATTTTGGCTGCAATTTGGTCATGTAAGAGAAATAAGGCACCTGGTGTTGATGGGACTACCTCTGAGTTTATCGTTGGTTACTGGGATATCATGCGTGAGGATATCATCCAGGCTGTATCTTGTTTTTTTAGTGACCGTCGGATGCTATGTTCTTGGAAGGACACCTTGGTGGTCCTTATCCCAAAAAGACAGGGGGCTTGCAAAACTGAACATTTCAGACCCATTAGCTTGTGCAATCTCATATACAAGATTGTGGCAAGGATCTTGGTGAATAGATTGAAGACTGTTCTCCCTTCTATTATTGCTTCTGAGCAGGGAGCCTTTGTTCCTGGGAGAACCATTTCTGATAATATTTTCATTGCTCAGGAGATGGCGACTAGGATGCATTCTTCCTCCTCCAAGACTGGCTTCATGGCTATTAAACTAGACTTGGAACAGGCTTATGATAGTGTCAGGTGGGATTTTATTGTTGAGATGATGCATCTGATGGGGTTTCCGCTGGTTTGGATTGATTGGGTTCGTGCTTGCATTGAGGCTCCTCGTTTTGGGGTTCTTCTTAATGGTGTGAGGCTCTCGTGGATTCAGGCTTCTAGAGGTTTACGCCAAGGTTGTCCCCTATCACCTTATCTATTCACTATTGTGACAGAGTTTTTCTCTATGATTGCACACAAGTATGAGGAGAAGACCTTGCTCGGTTTTAGATGCTCTGCTGATGCTCCTGTTGTCTCTCATCTATTATATGCTGACGATATCATTCTATATGCTACGGCTGCCCATGTTTCTGTTGGTGCTGTTAAAAAACTTCTTTCACGTTTCACAAAGCATACTGGCTTGAAGGTTAACTTGGGTAAGTCCTCCATTTACTTCAGTAGAGGCATGAGGGAGAAAACGATACGTATTATGGCTCGGAAATTAATGATACCAAGAGGTACTAAACTCCTTTACTTAGGGGTCCCTATCTCGGCCACCCTCCTTCACAAAAGGGATTTCAATTATATCATTCAGAAGATAGAGGACCAGATTGCTAAGTGGAGTGTTAGACACCTTTCATTAGCTGGCAGGGTTGTGATGATCAAGGCTGTGCTTGGGGCTATCCCAAATTATGTGTTAAGCCATTGTGTTGTTCCTTTGGGGACCTTGGAGGAGATTGAGAGATGCATGAGGTCGTTCCTCTGGTGCGGTTCGGATCACCATCATTCTATTCATTACGCAGATTGACACACTGTTTCTCTCCCAAAAGACTTGGGAGGCCTAGGTCTTGTCCATCTTCGCATTTGGAAGCATGCTTTGCTTATGAAGCACTGTAGGAGACTTCTTATTCGTGAGGATTGCCTTTGGGTGGACATTATGAGGAAGAAGTATCCATTAGGTAACAATCTATGCCGGGTGACCCGTGGAGCTTCACATGCTTACCGTCTTGTTCGGGGTTCTCTTCCTTATGCCATCTAGGGTTTTGTTTGGCAGGTTGGTGATGGCAGTACTATTGATTTCATTCAGGACAACTGGTTAGATTTTCTCCCCATAAGGTGGTGGCCCACATATATCAATATGGAGATCACCTGGCCAATTTCGATCCTTGACTGTATGATTGAGAGGGGATGTTGGAACCTTGACGCCATCACTTCTTGGGCGGGCCCTCACCTCTGTGATAGGATTTGTCGCATCCCATGGAGGCATTGTTGAACTTCGGACGAGCTTGTTCAAGCCACTACTGGCTTGAGCCATGTCTCTTGTGCTGGGTTCTATAGAGATATCATTCTACATTCTTATGGAGATCTTCAGAGGAATCATTTTGCATAGATTTGGAAGATGAGAACCACACCGAGAGTGCGCATCTTTATTTGGCGGGTTGCGAGGGACCTTATCCCCACGGCTTCTTGGTGTGCTAGGAGATACTTGAGAAGCGATGTCTCGTGCCCTTTGGGCTGTGATGAAGTTGAAACCCCTTACCATGTCTTTTGGACTTGCAAGCATGCCCAACATATTTGGTCTGATCATATGTTAGGCACTTCTGCTGTCGCGATTGGTTTGTTGCAGGGGTTGCCTTTGATTGATTCGGATAGCACATTTGCTTGCATCTTCTCGGCCACAGGTTGGCCTGGGGCTAGAAGGGAGGATATGGCTTATCACCTTGCGGTGATCTCTACAGCTATGTATTACATTTGGGCTAACCGCAATTTGAAGATGCATAAGAGCCCTACTTTTAGCTATAGTGTTCTTACTTGCAAGATCAAATTTGAGGTCAATGCCATTGCGTCACATCCTCTCCACTCTCCATCCTTGTCCAGCAGGAAGCTACACCCATTGGGTCACTTTACCTCCATTTGGCTTCCTCCCCCCACAGGATGGCTCATTATCAACTGTGATGCTGCTGTTTCTGGAGACTCTGCGGGGATTGGCATTATTGCTAGAGATCACCTTGGCCAACCGCTTGTTGCTTTGGGTAAGTCCCTTATTTCACACTCCAGTAACACTATGGAGGCTCATGTGCTATGTGAAGCTCTTGTCTTGGCTATGACAAAGCTTCAACATTCCATGGCTATTGAGTTCCAGACAGATTCGACTACTACTATTCAGGAGGTGACTCATCTGCTTAATCACCTTACGGACTCCCACATCTTTTCAGATGCCCTTCATTATGCTAAGCACAGACTGACTACACGTTTCTCTCACATTCTTCGCGAGGGGAATGCCCCCGCTGACTGGATTGCCAAGAGGGCCTGTTTTGCTGATTTCTTCTGGGAAAGGGGTATGCCCCTACCCAGATCGCTTAAAAAGCTCCTATTTACTAATTTTGTTTTTGAACCCCCATAATTGGGGATGACCTGTATGGCTTCGGCCCCTTTTGATAATAAGAAACAAGTATTCAGGAAAACTTATCCAATACTGAAATAAATTATACTTTCTTTTAAGAAAAATTCACCAAAACTCATTTAAAACACACTAAAAAGATTATAGATTGCTAACAAGAAATGAACTTCAATATTTATGCATATAAACTAAGAGTGCTCAAGTGTATTCCAAAATCATCTAAGTATTAAACTATAGTATACCTATGTAAAAGTTTGGCATTATGTTTTAGAAATATTCAGATACTAACTTATAGTAAGTGAATCTTGCTATGGTGGCCATAACTGGCCATCTAGTACACCTATTGTGATAACATCTCCACTTATTGTCAAATCATAATCCATATTATTGACAGAGTGTATAAGACCTCCCCTAAGGGTGAAAGTCGATAATCATATCAAATCACATCCTAGAACTCTAATGTAAATACTTTACTGATATTGATTCCCTTTGAGATTCACTACATAAGCTCCTAATGAGCATTTGTCATGCTTATCATCTCTTTAAGAGTATTTAGATACTAACTTGAAGAATTCAAAAATAGTTTTAACTATTATTAGCTCCATAAGACTTATAACTCAAATTATATTTTGATGATAACACTACCAATTAAATGAGCTACTAATAAGGTTGTCTAATATACTCAAATTACATAAAATCAATGTAATCTAAAGACAATTTTGTAGTAAATTAAAAATCAATTGAGCAAACTCAAAATAAAGTCCAAATGCAGCTCAAATAAAGCTTATGCAAAAGCAAGTGACTACTCAACGAAAGCTCAAGATCCTTGGTAATATTGAGAAGAACTTTCAATTTACAAAAGGCCCCCCAGATGAAGTTAAGGAAAAACCATGGAGGTTTGAAAAAAAGAAGAATCCTTCACCCAACTCAAATAATCATGATCAATTTTGAGAGAAAATTTTGTAAATAGAAAAATGTCAAAATTAATTTTATATAGCTCAATTTGCATACATCGTGTTCTCCAAAATAAATAAAAAAAATTTGCATGCACTAACACTTCACTAAAAAAATATTTTAAAAAGAGAAAAGTATGTTGCATATACGTTGACATGGGCCTTGCCCAGCTTTTACTAAGCACATGCGGATCCAATGCATATTCTGCTGAAATCTACTCAATGTGTGATGACCTGAGGTATGTGCAGCATAAGTTTACAATTTGCACGGAATAGAGAGAAATAGATAGTACATAGTACCTAACGTACGATAAGCTAAGTCAAACATGTGTAGACCAAGGAATTGCATAAAGTACGTCATTCCCGACGTACGATACACCTACTTTGCTGGAAAAGGATAATTATAGTCTATTTGACCATTTGGGGTCAAAGGAAAATTAGCATAGCCATTTGTGAATGTTTTTAAAGATTGTTAAGGCCATTTTGAGCTTACATAAACATGATTAGAAATAAAATAACACTTCGAAGAGATTAGAATAAATATAGGGATGCATAAACTAATCTAAGTCATCTATAAATAAACTTTCATTTGGAAATTTCGGAGTAAATTCAAGAAAATGATATCAGAAGTTACATAACACTACTGAACTTTTAATGTAATTAATTCTACCTCATTCCACTTCTTTCAAACCTCTACAAATTTATAAGTTTGCTGTTATGTGCTGGAAGCCTTGTGGAAGAAGCAAAAGAGTATTACTGCACTTAACTTCTGCATCATTCTTATGTTTCAACAAGTTTATAAGAATGTTTTATTTTTGCATACTTTTGCATTTGAGCAATATTTGACATTATTATATGACTTGTTGTAATATGCTCTTTGGAAGAGTAAAAATATCTCTAGTTCTATGCGAATTGCATTGAGTTAGGTTTTAGCTACCACTAGATCCATTTTTGTGAGGACTGGGCCTAAGCCTTAATGGCTCAAGAGAATTTAGATTTAATCTAAGGAAAAGATCCAACTAAGTTATCTCTTAGTTAGAATAAGATACAAGTGGTTGAATTTTCACCTAAGGAGAAAAAGGCTCAAGGTGAGGGTAACCTTAGGAAAAATACATACGATGGTTTCTCCACCAGCTACAATGGAGTGATAAGACAAGAGAGCTAGACTTGTATTCAAGTTATATTGAGGTAGATATAAATTCACTTGGGTAGGAACCAAACCACCTAAAAAACTCTTAATGTGACTTATATTTCAGCATCTTTACCTTGTTATTAATTACCTAGAATATGAAATATATTTGATGCAATCACAATCCTATTTTTGAGGCTTAAAGTTTAGCCTTTATAAAAAAGATTTTTACACTTAGTTTACCCCTTCTTCTTGAGTATGTGTCTTGTGGGACTATCAAGCCCATGAACCCAACATTGTTAAAAAACATTTTAATAATAACAAAACAATTAAATGAATACTAATAATCATCTAAAGTGAATATGCAAAATCATTAAAATAGGAGACTATAAAGAAGATCCATAAAGCTCAAATTATTTAAAGATGATAAAGGATCAAGCAAGGAAAACTTTTGAAGTAAAATGAAAAAATTCAAGAACTAAAACAATAGGTCAATTGAGGGTGCGATGCAAGTAAGATCTTTGTACAAATTGACTTAACATTTTTGCACGCGTGCATGACATAAATTCATAGTTTTTAAAATTGATTTCTGCATGTCTTTGAAAACCACATTATGCACTAATTTTTTCATGACTTAAACACTTTTGCTCGCTTAAAGACAAAGCTAAAGTAAAGCCACTTAAAAACCTAAATTTAATTGGCAAAAGATCTTTGTCAATAGACTCATTAAATTGTCCAATCATATGTTCAAAAAAAATTGAACCCTTCAATTTGAAAAGATCTTTTATTTAGCCCTAATTCAAAAATCTTTTGAGGGTGCGATTAGCACTAAAACAATAGGTCAATTGAGGGTGCGATGCAAGTAAGATCTTTGTACAAATTGACTTAACATTTTTGCACGCGTGCATGACATAAATTCATAGTTTTTAAAATTGATTTTTACATGTCTTTGAAAACCACATTATGCACTAATTTTTTCATGACTTAAACACTTTTGCTCGCTTAAAGACAAAGCTAAAGTAAAGCCACTTAAAAATCTAAATTTAATTGGCAAAAGATCTTTGTCAATAGACTCATTAAATTGTCCAATCATATGTTCAAAAAAAATTGAACCCTTCAATTTGAAAAGATCTTTTATTTAGCCCTAATTCAAAAATTAATGGAAGGTACCTCATACCATCTGATCAGTCATCCAATTAAAAGTCTGAATAGGTCATTCAAGCATATTAGGTAAGGAGCCGAATTATCTAAAAATTCGAATATGCTTTTTTTCAAAGTTTTTTCCTTTACTTATTTTTCTGCATTTTCCTTTTCTTGCAATCTACTCATTTTACTCCATCGCAATTTTAATGAGATTTTTTCTTAAACTTCTCTTCACAAAAATGTCTCAAACCAATTCAACCCCCACCCCTCTTGGGTCTGTCATGACCCAACATAAAAAAACTTTCAATAATGAAATGCACCTATACAACATCTAGATCTTGCATAGATACAATCACATATATGTTTCAATATGCAGATGGAACCCAGTAGAACCAACTTACCTAAAGAAATAAAAAAAACTAAGAAGTATGCAAGTGCTACATATAGTATAGTAAGATCTAGACTACCAATAGCAAGAAACCCGTATATCATTGCTTGTAAAATTGCTTGAAACAGAACAACACACTTATATAGTACAAAATGCCGAACAACAATAACCAAATAAACATAATAACCGTAGGTAATTAGAAAATAACGCTACATACGGTTGCAATTTTTAGATGCATATTTACAGAAATCCAATATAAATCACTCGAGGCATAGAAATGAAGGTAGAATTTTAAACGCCTCGAGCACTTTGGCTTCTCCAATAGCATCGCTAGCCTATTGCACGAACTAGAAGGATTCGACGTTGGATTTTTTTATCAAAATATCGTTACTGATGAAACTAGTAACTTTGAGAGTGGCTTTCATCGAAAGTGGATTCGGTAGCTTTCGTATGCCCCGGAATGCAGAGCAATCAACGTTTCGTGGTATTGATTAAATGCTAACCGTGTGCAAGGCGAAACAGGCGACGGAATATGATGAAGATCGGAAGACAAAGACTGCAGATGGCCGCAAGAATTTCGCGCTTCCACCCATCCAGATTCGGCTCCGTAGACCTCTTCTACTTCACCCTACAATACATCCGGCATCGATACCAAGTCCAATTACGAAGCCATACACATTTAGACTAGAAAGATATACACATATGCCTACGAGGAGAAAGAGAGTACGCACCGACGCAAAAGATGAACTGGCTTTGTCTGCCATTTGCGATACCTTCACGTAATTCCGTCAGTTTAGGAAATTTATTTCGGCGCTGAGTTTTGTTTCGCTTTAGAAACGGAGATGAATCACTTCGGTAATCGAGTTTAAATGCCTGGTGGCACTCACTTGTACGTCGAATTCGTTCCAGCGGTATATATTTGGTTTGTTCCAATGTACACTTAAATACAATTTTTATCTATTTCAAAAATGAAGTGTGGAGTCTAATCGAGCAATATTAAAATGCAATTAGTTCCAACAAATGATAATTAATTGACATTTTTACAGTTATTCTCTATTGACTAAATCTAAAAAATTTGTCATGAAAAGAATCAATTCAGATTGTTGAGTTGTTAATTCCCATATGTTTGACATGTTCATTATCTTTTGGTTATAAAAAAATAAATTAATAAATAAATTTTTAAGAAAAAAATAGAAAAATAAAATAAGAAAATATCATTTTATAATAATAAAAATATCATATTTTCAAATGTAAGAAGATAATTTGATACTATTATTAAAACCTAATTTTATTGTATTAATATGATAATTATAACATAATAAATTTATTACTCAATATATATTATTCATCATATTAAGACAATTTTTGTATTAAATTTGTATAATAATCAATTTCTTAATGCTAGTCACCATGCCAATACAATAAAATTTATCATGAGCATTATAGTTTTTAATTTTATCTATTCTTTCTACTTTGTTGTACAACGACAATCCATATACCATATACGTACAATGCCTCTTTGTGCTCATGATTTTATCATATAATATGAATTTCACATCATACTTATACAATATTTTGTTTAATTTATCCTAATTAATTGTTGAGAAAAAAATTAATTCATACCTCATAAACATGATATGATGACATTGACATATTATTAAAACCAAAATCTTTAAAACATAGCAATTTTTTTTTTATCTTTTTAGGAAATTCTTTTTCAACTATTTTAGGTTTCAAAATTGATTTTTAGATTGCATTTAATATAAATAAATATTTAATTTAAAAAAACAGAACAAATTATTCAAATTATAAGATTCATATGATTGAATAAAAAACTAAAAGCCAAATAAGTTGAGCATTTCACTTACATTCCATCTTTTTTGCATTAGACTAGACCACTATTAGACTAGACCATTACTTTAAAAAGAAATTGAGACGTTTGATTTTGTGCAAAGATGGATTACTGGCAATTTAAATCCTATAATATTAGATATTTTTGTTACTATTTAGATTTGTATTCCAAATAAGAATTCACACATACTACCATGTAAGTACAATAATGATCGACAACCATGTATTAATAGAATCAATACCACAAATAAGAACTCTGTGCAGTCGTAATCAGGAAAAAAGATGTAGTTTGAACATGTACAACCAACCACAATAACAAATAATTAAACAATTTAAAGCACAAATTACATCAATAAAAAACCACCCATGTGCTTTCATGCAAGAAATAATAGCCATAGAACTAAAACAAAAACATACGTACAAAGAGTGAATCACAAGATCTCAAACAAATATCAATCAACATGAAAGTAGTTGTTTAGATCAATGTTCAATCTTCTCAACATTAGAACTTAGATTTTAGTGTGACCTTGTTCCAATCTATTGGATTTGGAGAAGATAATGGACAAGTCAAGTTCCAAGGGATCACTCATAAAACTCTATGACATAATAGATAAATATGAAATGAAAATAAAAAAAAAAGTATAGGTATAAAGAGATTAACGAAAAAAAGGCGTCAAGAACTATTCTTTGGGTGTATATCTTTTCTTTTAGAGATCAAATAACAAAATCCACCAAATTGTACTTATACCAACTTGAAGTTCTGATAAATTGGACTTGTAATGCAACCCATAAAGGCCTAACGAAAAGATTCATTGATGTTGAAATGAAATGCAAATGTTGAATATAAAGGAGGTGACCATGTACTCGAAGAAAATTAGTGGGAACTATGGTTCATAAAAGGACCTAGCAAACCAAAAAATGAAAAATTTAAAAACTGGTCAAATGCTTGTACATGTAGAGGGGCAAACTAGAACATGAAAATAAAGCTCAAAATAGAACCAATTCTCAAATTCCCACAACAGCCCAACCACAAATCACATTGAACGATCAAGCCCGACTAAAATTGCACAGTTGGCTTATTATTATGCCAAGAAAACAATGCTAAACAGATGGCCAATATGTCCCTTAGGTGTGCAATATCCTCATGCACACTACAAAAAGAACATGTTACTAAGCACTCCTTGTTTTGATTACCTTTGTGCATGGAAAACTGGAATTTGAGGTCAACATGTCCAAACAATATAAAATACTATCAACAAAAAATAAGAGAGAATTTTACATGTAGCAACAAACGAATGGAGACATAGACAATTGAAGGTTGTGCATAAAGAAATGATGTTGACATCTATCTATGATGCCATCAACATACATGCAATATGAACGAATGCCAATATGCATGCAGCCAACAATTGGTATCATATAGAATAAAGATCAACCCATTTGAATATATTCAAACTAACTACAACTCTAGGATCAAGTAAGACTAGAACTATGTGCTCTTCAACGTTTGTGCATATTCAAACAAAATGTAATCAATAAGGTTTCATTTATAAAAATTTGTAAAAACTTCTTTTCAAATTCCAAACCATCAAAAACTTGAAAAAGCAAAATCCTTAAGAACTATATCTGCACTACTAAAATATGGTTTTCAAAAGTTTTGTTCAAAATTTCATTTTCAAAGAGACAATTTGAACGCACAAACTATATGCAAACCAAACCTAAAACATTTATAGTAAGAACCAAACTACAATACCTTTTTAATAGGCATGTGATCATTCTTTGCTGCACGGTCCCCATGCTATTTATTCCTTAGCAATCTATCAAAGGTGCACATCATTTTATTCCTGCTTTGGTCGAAAATTGATGACCAAGAACATTAATAAGATCAATCAATTTCCTTCTTTTTGTTTTCTTAATTCAACTTTTTGCTTTAAAAGAAAGGTTTTTAAAATAGTTTAAACTTAAATGATGAAGCATCTGTGAGCAAAAAAGAATCTTTTGACAAATACTATTAGACATGTTTTTGGGAGTTTCTGTAGTTCAAAATTAAGAACTAATAAAACCACAACTACGGTACAAGCATGCCTTAAAGCTGCTTGTCTGTCAAGTATTGAAAATCCATGTCAAGCCAGGTTGAAATTAGATTTCAGTAGGTGTGATCATGCCTGAATCGTGCATCACTGAAAAAAGCACTTCATCTACATTCAACGATACAACTAGTTAGTAGGAAAAAAAAACATGAAACCCAACAAGACGACCAATATCTTATAATCAGCGTTTACTTTCATTTCAGTGTCAACAAGAGAAAGAACATAACAACCACGTATCATATTAGGAGCTCTTCGGCACCAGAAAACAAATTGGCCCCTCAAATGCAAAAGCTTCTTTTGAATAGTATTTTAAATGTATGGTGGCAAGCACAAGAAAGACAATCCTAGATTGTGGTATTTTAAGTCACAAAGAAATCCAGAAAAAAGTTTAAGGGAAAAAAAGGGCCTACATGCTAAACAGTATCCAATACTTTCTATAGCAAGAATAAACTGGTGTCTGTATGCCAAGCCAAGAGAAAAATTACTCTTCCAATAAAATTAATACCTAGAGTTCTATAGTGGTACAAACAAAGAAATATATATGTATATATATATATGTATATATATATATATATATATACATATATATATATAGAGAGAGAGAGAGATTTCCCACCACTGGAACCTGGAAATGTTGATAGACTATGCTAATTTTTCTTAACGCAAGTTATGCAACAAAATCATCCCTATGCTTGTCTAAAAAGGTATCCAAAAAAGAATTGGAAAAGTACAAACTGCAAGACACAAAGGCAGCATACCACTGAAATTAGTTCACCACAACCTGCTCAACGTATGGCTTCTGCAAACTTGCCATGTATGTTATGTAAATAGTCCACACAAATGCGAACGAATTGCTAACCAAAGGCTGAGAATAAACCAAAAATTGAAAAAAGAAATCAGGCCATCATCTACACCATGCTCCTTATCTATTTTCAGCCATATAAAATATAAGGATACCTGTAACCGCACAGAGATGAATTTGAAAGTAATGAAATCGCAAATGGGCCAGTAAACAAGGCCTCTCATTAAAGTCGGTATCAAGTCTCTTTTCAATCTAGCCAAAATTTCCGCACCAGTTTCACCTGAAATTTTAAACAAGAAAAATCAAGAAGGAGAACATAAAAGAAAAGTAATAAGGACAGAAATTGTAAATCTCCTTCCCCTGACCCTAGCGCGTAAGGTGCCACGTCAAACCAGTCCATTTCCGGACTCTGGCATGCCTGAGGGGGTCATCACTTCCCTAAGGCGGGCTCTCCTGCTGGGAGTTTTACTTTCCACAAGAGCATTTGCCCAATCATTGCCATCTTGTGTGCCAAGTTTTTCTCTTTACGAGACCAACACCATTGGCATTATTCGATCTGCAACTATTAAATAATGATGCTTTTTATAGACTTTCTAGCATCAGATAGCTGGCCAAGTTATTCATACCATGGCAATAGTTGACTTTTTTAAATCTTGTCCTCTGGTTTGGAAAATTTTCTTTCCCCATTTTCAAAGCACAACTTGTAGTAAAGTCCCTATGATCTTATATATTTCACCCCGAACATATCTTACATCAACTTCTAAATATTGCCTAACATTTTTCCTTGCCAAGTAAATTAGTTTCATTTAAGTGTTTCCATCACAAAAAGGAAACGGTTTATCTTATATCAGAGGCAAATAAGTGAGTAACACAATTAAGAGCCTCCGTGACAAACAAGAACTATGGAGAGCCAAAAGCCTAATGAAGCAAAACATTCAATGCAATCAAGCATTGGTGAAGATCAAATATTGGTTTTTGGCCAATTCAGTTTCATTGCAATATGTAACATTTGAATACAAACTCAAAAGAACTTACATAGAGAACAAGCTTCCTCACATTCTGTTAAACATGCCCTAACACCCATCAAATAAAACTTTGTAGAGGCTACATTATTTAGTGATGTAGGTAGAGGATTATGGTTTTCTAGAAAAAGTAGGAAAACAAAACTAAGATTTAGTGGGTAAACCTATTTGTTGACTTGAGTTTAACGAAAATAGCCACTACAAATTATAATTTTTGATTAACTTCCATTGCACCGTGCAAGTGAACCTAAAGCATTCCAAGTTTAGAATATTTATAGGCTAATCTCCCCACAACGGTTTGAACTCCATTTGGGTAGACTTGTTGCGGCGATATCCATGAGGAGCTAAACAAGACTAGTGGGGGAGGGAAGTTATGATGGTGACATGCCTGGCTTTAGGGTTTTACCAAACCTTCAGTCCCTTTCTTTGCTAATTCTTCTATCCACTTTTCATCCCTATTCTCTAACATGATCCAAAGTTAATGACATATGGAAAAAGACCTAACAAGAAACTAGCGTTATTGGAGAGTCATAAAATTTAAGGTCTCCGCCTGGAAGGAGGGGGAAACCACCACTAATTGAGGTTTTATTTTCTCAAAGAAGAGATTCTTAAATGGGAAGTCATGTTTTTTGGGAATTAGGAATTTCTTCATCACTGTCTTTGTGGAACCAAGCTCCCAAAATAGGAATAATCTTGGCCAACACATGCATGACATTGATCCATTTATGAGCAAAACTTGAGAAGTTCTAACAGAGTAACAAAATAGAATATAATGGGATCACACCGAGAATATACAACAAACTCAAAACCTTGAAATACAGGAAAACTACAATATATATTAAAGAAAAACCAATATGCCCCATAACAGCTCCCTCATCTTCTCTAGCAAAAAACTCTACTGGACTTGTTTGACCTCTCCCAAAAAATAAACTTAAGATTTGGCACTCCCAATGTAGATAAGCAAAGCTTGTTATCTGCATAAACAACATTGTGAATCAACACTTCCTTGAGACCTATCCCTAAGATGTGATTTCCAAGGTCCTTGAATTTGGTAACATCTCTTAAGATCTTAAATCCTGAGACCTCATCCTTGAGCCTATCGCACATTGAATGTGCGTCCTCTCATGATTGCCACTTCTCAAATCTCACAAAATCCCCAACTCCTTACACACGACATCCCACTTAATAAATTTCTATCTTCATCACTCAAGAATATTCCCTCAAAGATTCAATACCCTTCAACTGCCTTCAAATAATCTCTAATTACTCTCAAATTACATTTTTCACAAGGCCCCCTACTAAAAACCACCTTCTCGAATTCATTTAAAACCATCCCTTGAGAAACGCCATTCTCAAAACATCTTTTGCAATACCAAAAATCCCAATTACTAATCATTTATCTTTTTTTTAATGTCCTTTTGAAAGTCAAGCTTCTTATCTTCATCGAGGCAAACCACAAACTCTCAAGATCCCCTCAATGCACCATTTAGTCAAGCAATCAATTTCCCAAATCATAGTCACAACAAAGGCCAAGTGACCTCAATAATTGCAATTTTGTCCCTACCTTCTTATTTGTACTCTGAGACCACCATTTCGCAAATCTTGTCCTCTCAAATAACTTCCTCCAACACTTCCTATAGTTCCTCATGTTGTTACACCACTTTTCGAGGAGGTTAGTTCGATCCTTTACCTTACAAAACTAGTAAGCAAGTAAAGTATCATTTGCACCAACTTTTGATTTGTGCTTTTGAATCTTTCTTGACCATGAAATCCTTTCAGTCCTTGTAAGGTCTCATCATCTATTACCCAAAAAGTACACATCCCTTCTCCAAGTAACAGCTCCCAAAAATCACCTTGTACCTCTCAAGTGGAATGATATAATTGACTCATTGATAATTCTCAAGTAATGGTGAAGTTGTCTAAGTTAGAGATCAGAAAACCTAAATGATGCAACAAGTAGATGACTGATTTAAATTTATGATTTTTAATTTAAACAAAATTAAGATTAAAAAATGATGGTTTGAAATTTATGATTTAATCACTTTTTATTCCATAATCCAAATAGAAAGTGAGGTGGTTTGAAAAAAAGTCTAAATGCAAGTTTTAATTTCAACTATTAAATGGTCAATATCATGAATAAACTAGTCATAAAATTGGCAAATTATTTTAGGTTTTAGAAAAATATGACAAGATAAAAATTGGAGTAGGACATGTAAATTGTTGCAAAGCCTTCAATCATGAAAAAAAAACATAACCATAACGTGTGAGATTCTTCGGAGAAAATCTAATTAAACTAGTTATCATATGAATATATAATAGCTAATAGATCTTTACCATAAGCATTACAAATGAAATCAAACTTTAAGAAAATGAAGCTTCCAATAACCATTTAAGATCAAACACACAAGAAAATTGTTTTTCAAAAATCACAAAGAGAGTCTTAAATATTGTAAGAACTACAATAATGGAGTGGAACATTGTAAAAAACTCTAGCAAGTCCAAACATATCCTCTATAACTCCTTCGATGGTACCTAAGGTATATCCAAATCTGATAAGCTACTCGAACGAAATGGCATGCTATATTGTAAATGAATTGTGACACGATATATCAAAAGTAAAGCTATGCATAGAAGTTAAATATGTAAACAAAAAAGAGCAAGGACAAGATATGCTTTGGTTTTTCATATGAAATAGCATCAAATCAAAACATTAAAGACAAAATTAATCCCCCTCTTCAATAACTCTTGTTCAAACACATTCCTGGCAACTCATCTCTCCATCAAATTCTTTAGGAACATCAATACTTAATGCTTTATTCAAGTAGTTCATGGCATAGCCCAATATGTTGATATTTATGCATTACAATATGGATGATTCACATTTGAAGGTGCGATGAGTGCTTCTTCTTTCTATTATCCTTAAGACCACGAGTGGTCTTAGAGAAGACTTGATTTAAAGCACCTGTACCAACTTGACGAATAAAAGTCTCCTTAGCTTGAAAAGGCAACCTTCTCATTTCCATATGCTACTCAATTTTAGCATAGATTCAAAATAATTCATCTAATAAGTAAATACGTGCTAACAATCTTTCTTAATATGAAATGCAATATCGACCAAAATCTAGCCTACATGACTTGTGGATCCTTGACATCATAAGTTTGTCAAATTTCATCATATAACCTGAAACATAAAATACCTTATCTTAATAAAGAAAATTCTTACAGCAATTTTTCATGACAAACTTAAGACACTTTTCTTTCAAAAATTCCATTTCTAACTAGATTTTAACTGATTCCCCTCTTATTCTCTACAATTAATGCTTAACATTAAACCAATGCAAAGAAGTTGGACCAATAACTTATAGCTTGGCAAACCTAACCTAACGTTCCACTGATATCAGCTACTACTCAAAATAATTGTCCATATATAAAAACTGGTTATTAAAGGCCTTATGTCAAACTTTCCACCAAAAGATGGAATATCAATTCTAACATTTTCATGACACTAACATCCTCATTTCTCTCTTGAAGACATCCTTGACCAAATTATCCATACATTAGGTTTTCTAATACTCAATAATCTCCTAGCAAGACACCACTCAAATGCAAAATCTCCACAAAGTAGTGATTGGCCCCTATAAAGTGCCATTTGACTATATCACTACAAAGTGCAACGTGTCTAGAATCCTTCCACTATGATAATCTTATGGACATAAACTCCAATCTCAAAAATTTCTTCATTTAAAGATTCATCAACTAGGGCTATCACCTCCTTTCAAAAAAAAAACTAGGGCTATCACCTTAAGTTTGAACAACCCTTCCCTTAATTTCCCTCATTGATTTGTCTTGAATTTGTGGTGGGATAGAGGCAAAAAGTCCATAATGCAATTCCAAATCTCAAACTCCATCAATCAAGTCAACAAACATTGCTGAACTAAAAGTTCGTTTATATAACCATGTATGTCCAAATAATGTTATCACTTGACCTCCCATATAGATTTCCTTGAACCAAACAACCACTCGTATGCCATGTCTACAAAAATCCTAAGCTTTGATACAATTTTAATGCAATAAAGGTTTGGAGTTGATGGGTAACCTAAATGATGTAACAAATAAATGATAACTTTAAATTAATAATCTTTAATTTTTAAAAAATTTTAAACTCTTATGAATTACTTTCTTACTAATATCATGCTCAAAATAATAAACAAGGTTGCTTGGAAAAACTGTAAAGCACAAGTTTTAACCAAAGCCCCAAACAAGTCATCATAACAACAAATGTATAACAGGTTTCGTAAATTGTTTTGAAATTTTAGCAAAATATATAGAAGATCAAAACTGGAATAAGATATGTAAATTGTAGTAATGTCTCTAATCATGAAAAAAACAAGCATATGCATACATGTGTGATTTTTAAGAACAAATTCTGATTAAAGTAGTTATCACATATGAACATATATGTACCGACTTCTCACCAACATCTCTAAATTTTGGTGTCACAATATCTATTTTTTTCATTTACTTTTTGCAAACATATAAAAAACATTATTTGTTTTTCATAAGAACCATAACAAAAAAACATGTATACTTTTGAATCAAGTAGCAAATACATTTTTTTACAATTCAGTGAAAATATCAAGTTTTTTATATTTTTTTTAAAAAACACATGTACATACATTATAAATAATTAACAAAACTGTTACATATCATTTTTATTCAAACAAAATAACATAAAAATCATATATCTAATAATAATTATAATATCTTCTAAATTATCATATGCTAACTCTCACTCTATCTCGAAAATCCCATGAACTTAAAAGTATTAAATCAAAATAAACATAAGTTAATCGATACCAACATAATGACATGCTTGTACATACATGTAAATAAATACAATATTTGGGTAACCATATGTATAAATCATTTGCAACATTGTAATATAAGTAAAGCAAAATAACAAATAATAAAAAACATAATAATTTTCATATAAAACTTTTATCACATTAATCTTTAGAGTTTTTACAAATTTTTTATTCATTTTTATCTTTTTAAGGATTAGTTCAAGGAAAGATTCTTTTTATAAACAAATTGAGCATGTATAGAAACACATTATACCAAACTTAAATAGCACAAACAAAGAATCCTTTAGCTCATCTCCGAAACCAGTTATTTTGGAATATATTGTAACCGCTTCGGACAATCTCTCATTTCCTTCTTTTTTCTATCTTCTGACCATTATCATAGTAACATTTTACTTTGCATGTGTTTTTATAATATTATAATATAATTATAAAAATAAAGAAGCTTATATTCAAAGCAACACATCACACATGCTCAAGCAACACATATATAGAAGATTTATGCTATAAGAACATTGTTATTTAACATTCTTAATAGATTTTCCTCTTAATCATCTCTTAAAGATATATATTTCTAACAAACATTATGCATCAAAAATAATCTCTAATGCATAACTTGCCTATTAGTGCATTTCAACCTGATATTTTATCAATTATCAAGGCTATATAGTACAATACACATTACAAGAAAGCATATATATATATATATATATATATATATATATATATATAAGTTTTGTTTACACATGCATCCATTAATTGATAACATGTTATTAAAATCAAGGTTAACAAGCATCTTCTATATAATATTTTTATATATCTTTCAAGGTTATTAAATTAACATTATACATTGCATTAAATATATATACATATAAAATTTGTCTATCTTTAAAATCTATATAGTGGTCTCACCAAACTTAGATCTTTACTTTAAATCTCAATTGTTATGATATCCGATAGCCTTTCCTCTCAGTTTTACCTTTGTTGTAGACCTAACTCCTCTCGAATTCTTTAAAATACTTGAGAGCACTGTCTTTATCTTTCCTTCACTCTAACACAAGTGGCTGAAATTAATTACACTGATACCTAATCGAAAAGTCCTTTCCATGATCGAACCCACTTGCTTTTATACTCACGTCTATTTGCATTCTCGTCCATTTGTCTCCCTCCAACAGCAATGCTCCTTTCGTTTTGCATCTCTTCGCTGTCATGTCCACTTAAATCCAACTTCTTATAAATTAAAAACTGCCCCTATGCCAATTTTTTTAATCATTTGCCATTTAAAGTTTTAAAATCTATTTAATTTAATACCAATCGTATAAGTACAATAACGCTGATTATGCCTTATGATTCTCAACTTTGTCTAAATTTGTTCTAATTTCTTCTTATTATATTATTACGACCCCACTATTGTATTCGTACGATACTCCCATTCCTCTTATATCGTATGGACGATTTTGTTTACAATACTAGCCTTCATATTATCATGTTGTACATTATTACTCGTACTATATGACACCCTTCAACTGATTATTTTCAAGTATTTTATTTATGTCGCATTGTATGGTACTACTTGTAGTACTGATACAATCAATTCCTTATATTTCTTTACTAAGTTATAACAAATAACTGTATACATTATGCTTTTGTCCTTATGGTACTAATATGATTAGTTTATGGAATTGTACGATTAGTCTAGGGTATCATTTTTTGAATGCTTTCACACTGCAACCCATTCTATTCTCTCATATGATCGTATGGTATAATATACTTATTTCGTATTGTACAATCCAATACTTCTACAGATTTGTACTAAATATATTTATCGTGCTAATGCATTTGCTTTGTCATACTTGTATAATCGAGTGTTGGGTTCTATATTCTACCATAACTACACAATAGTATAGATGTACCTATACGATGGTCATCCAACTTTAATCTCAATTAATTGAACTATACTATACGATATATCTTCCAACTTATATCTAAACCCCACAATTCCTTTAAACTATGCTTACTATACACCATATTACATTTCTATGTTAATGCTCATCATATTGTCTGATTTATCCATTCGTTACTCAACCTCTTGGAGTTAGTTAATTTTCTTCTCAACTGATCGTACTAATACATTAATTGCTTTCATATTATACGATAACGTATTATTTGCACCGACATTTGTTCTTACACATTAATGGCTTAGCTGTCTTGTACGATCCTCATCACACTTTTAACATACTCACACTTCTCCTAAGTTTATTCTCTCTTTTACTTTATCATATTGTATGATACTCTATAGTCATACCACATAGTCAACCCATTCACCTATCAGACTATTCCGACCCACAGCGATGATGCACTGATTATGCTCTATTGCATGTGTACATTATCATAATTGTACTTGTACATCCTATCTTATGAAACCATTCACCAATTGATTCTTTTACTTGATCGTATTATACAATTTTATGATACCATATTATATGATCTTTTAAAATTTTATACATTATTAGAAAATTTCAAAATAATTTATAAAATTTTATAAAATATATTTAAATTAAAATCATTATTTATAATGCCTCCCTCTTCAAGATTATTAATAGTTATTTAATATTATTTTTTTCAACATCTCATTGTTTGAATTTGTTAAATTTTTGTCTCCATCTTTAGGATCTTATAATGTAACAGCTAACAAATCTTTATCTTAAACACTCCAAATAAAATCTAACTTTAAGGAATAGAAACTTTTATCTTAAAAGATTCAACATACAAGAAAGATAGTTTTTAAAAACCATTAGAGAGTTTAGTTTAAACATTGTAAAAATTGTGATAATGGAGTATGTTATTTTGGTACAATGACATAAAAATCAAGCCAAAGCTTTTAAGAATGATTGAATGAAATCTCACAATCGAGAATAAAGACTTATAATCACAAGAATAAACATAACAACACATAAATAACACAATAAAAGTGGAGAAGTCATCATCATGTCAAACCTTCCTCCAATTTGACATTGACAACCAAAAATAGCTTATCATTCCATAACTCCAGCTTGAAGGAAGCAAATAAAATACATCATCTTTGAAGATCAAGTTTACAGTGGTATGTATAAGGGAGAAAGAAACACAAAAAAAAATGAACAAAAGAAATCGCAAGTCACTCGATCACCAATTGCAGTTCTAAGACCACATAAGGTGGTTTGTCAAACCTTTTTACATTGTGCTACAACATCATTTGGCTATGTACAACTAACCAAAATGAACATAAATTGTCTCATGCAAGAATAGAACCACGCGGTACAATCAAGATCAAATACAAAGGAGTAAGAATGCTCAAACTATCTATAAAAATAATACAAAAATACCTAGAATGGTAATGATAGTCCTTGAACCCAATAATTTTAACACATCAAACAATTAAAAAAACACACTAAACACAAATACAACTCAAAACATGCAATGCACATCTTAAAACCCTAAATAACCTAAACAATCCTAATCCTAGTGCATTAACATGCCTTATCACAGTGATGATGTACAATATCAAAATATATAATACAAATGAAACATAAATATCTTGAAATAGTATAAAAGTGATGTTTGCAAAAAGGAAAGTAAATTGTAAAATCTTCAAACTTAACCCAAATCAAAGTATAACAAATAATGTAAATAAAAAAGATTACACAAGATTTTTAAGTGGTTTAGCAAAAATCATATCTACATTCACCAAATCAATCTCAATTTCTACTAAAAATCACTATCTTTTATCATAATCGATAAAGATAAACCTTATAAAAACCATTCCCTTTTGACAAAGTTGGTAAGGGTACACCTTGCAAAGAAAAGCAAAATAGTTATATAATTTATTACAACACTTCAGCAAATCAAACTTACAAGAATCAATATCACTCACTTAAGGAAATTATATGACACAAGATCTAAATATTGTGAAAAGACATTATCAATCAATATAAACCACGTTGATTAATACTTAAAGGAATAAAATAGAGTATTAAATGCAATAATAATAAAATGACAAAACAATTTCCTCTTAAGCACAACCCATAGCTATAGGTTTTCTTTCACTTCTAATATTATTTGCAAATTAGGCCATTTTCTCACTTCGACTTTTATTTATACTATTCAATAAGATATGTCCAATTAAAAAAGCTATAACTAAAATCACATTCTCGATAAGATTGCACTCATTGTTACAAATTTCAGTGACAATTCATACAAGTAAAACCATTGGAACGTACCGAGGTGATTGATAAAATAAATTGATCGGCATAACGAAGTGCCCAACAATCTATTGATTTTGCTTAAAATTTATCATACAAATATGATAAAACATGTACTCTATGACGACCGCTCAACACATTTTTATAGGTTATTAATACATTGTATAAGATATTCATAAAGATTGGACAAGTCTGATAAATCTATATTATTATATTTTTTATAGATGAATGGATCGTACACATCCGTTAACAAAAATAAAATATGTATGCTAATTTTTGTGCAACTCTCAAGTTTTGCATGTTCGATGCATGTCATATTGATATGAAGTAGTCTAAACAGTGAGAAATTAATAGATATGATAACTTCAACATGTACAATGATATCATGTATGTCCAAAGATTCAAATGTTCTATTATATACTCATCATATCAGTACATTCTATAAAAATATATCTATACAATCTAAGTTGCTCTATTAAAGTTCAAGACAATGATAAGAATGTACAAATAGAAAATATCATTCATATGTATAAAATAAAGGTAAAGGCTTTAGTAACCCAAACCCAAGATTTTTTGACAAGACTAAATCCATTTACGACTAGATTCTCACTTCTCAGCTTTGTTGAACAAGACTACCATGTATGATGAAAACATTATACATACAAGATGATTTTATATCTATTCTATTATAGGAAATAGATCGTATGAGTATGAGACAACATTTTGTACCATACAATACCTAAAAATACAAAAGTAGCAAAACAAGTCTAAGAATCGTACTTACCTGATATAGGGATTAATATGATATGACCAAGGAAACTTAGAATAAACAAATTATCGTATTAATCCAATGAGCACATTACAATTGTATGACATGCAAATTAACTAGATATAACTTTTGACACAAAAAAAAAGGTGTACAAATACAATGAAAGACATCGTATTGTATGTGTCAATATAACTTCAATACTTATTGACTTCACATTTACCCTAAAATTAGTTTCACCTTTTAGAGCATAAGATTTCAAAATTATTAACCCAATATGCCATAAATATTAACTGATAAGTTCAATAAATTCTAATCAAAATAATGTATTAAAGATAAACTCTAGATAGGCATCTACTCTACTAAATGCAAAAACCAAGGACTCCAATACTTGCAAATTGAGCCAAACTTGAGCAAAGTCATCAAAACTCCTTGACTTGTCTTCATTTATGAATTGCTCCATGAATCAATCAATTAAACAGTCTATCAAATTAACTTGATTGACCCTGAGATACATAATCTAAATCACTCAAGAAAAGCATTAGTATAAGCAACATAATAATCTTATTATCATCAAATAAGTAATGCAAGAACCAATATTCAACATGATACAATAATAACATGTAGGAAAATAATGAAAACACCTTTAGATGAAGCATAATACAATTATGTTATGGTAAAAGTAATCTTTTGATCTCAAAGTACATTAAACATATTTATTTGGTTGATGACACATGAGAAGATCAGAGGAATTCCACATCAAATGGCAAGATCCAATCAACAAGACCACTTAACCCAATTGTTGATCCATCTTAGAGTGTATGAACTTTGATATTGTGCTATATCACACCCAAGCCTTTCCACGAGACCTATAACAATCAAATTCTCATGACACCCCGAGTCGAAGTTCTAATTTGCCAACTTTTACTTCACCTGAATTCGATGGAACAATAACTCTTCTTAAGGTTGAGCCTCAATATAAGATTTATCCTTATAGCCTCCAAACCTTTACTCTTAGTGCTTGCTATTAGTGACAAATTCAAGTCAAGAGCAATTATTCAGCTCAAAAACCTAACCCTTTCCTACAACAACAATAGTTTTTTCTCCTTAGAATCCTACTTTCCTTCCAAGGGTTTTAACTTATCATGCAATCTCCAACGTTCCCTCTTGAAATGCTCCAATCTCTTAAAATGATTGTATAAGAGAGCATCCTAGAAGAGCTTAAGGCACGAAAACCTGAGGCAATATTTTTTGAAAAAACCTGAGTTTCAATTTCCCATCCTACTCATGTTTCTTCTCAACGGCCATAGCTTTCTTACTCAATTAGCCAATAATAGTGAAGAGAAATAGCATAAGCCTTGTGGCAAAAAGAAGGTAATCTTGCCAAATACTTAGTGCTTATTTTACTCCACATACAATCTAAGTGAGACTACTTGCTTATAAAACTTGATCATATAATCCTACACCAACTACCCTTACCATTATCTTAACGCATGCCACTACTTCCATCTAGTTTCCACATAACTAATAGGGAAGAATGCTTCCCACTAAAGCTGCTTGAATCAGCCTTAATCACATCTTTGCATTGCACCTAAGTGTAGAAGATCATTCTATCATGCGAATGCATTATAGGTCACCACTAACCTTGGAAAAGAAACCTTATCAACATTATTGTATCTGTAGATCAATATGTATCCAACTTATCTAATCAGATGTTCAATTTCTCGGCATCTAGCTCACATCCATAATTCAAAATATCAATAGAAGTCTTCAATCTAAAGGCTTCACATGACCTTCACCTACCCCGACCACAATATTCCAATGGTCATCAAAACCATCCTACACAGGTCTCCCTTCTTTGGATCTTAATATCAAACCTCCACAAGATAGTTTATCCTTATAAACTAGTAGTTCAAAAGGGTAGGTGCAATTGACTCCCTTTATGACATCATCTCCATAAGAATCTTCACCCGTTGCATTAATAAAGCCCCCCACTTTTCCAAAGTTCTAGATGTCTCTTCTTGTGCCATCTCTTCAATATCATTACTCTTGCGAAATCATTCATTCCTCAACATAACAATACAAAATTAAAGACCACTCATTCAGATCCTCGCTTAAGCAGGATTTTCACTTTGATGCTAGTCATGATCCACTCCCAAGTGAAACTTGAGGTCAAATACAAAATATTATGGCATGTAATGAGATAAAATAGAGAACTACAATAAACACAAAACCTAAAAATGTTTAAGAAAACTCTAATTTGTATTAAAAAAAAACACCTAATCTATCCTTATAGCAAATCCACCCACCCCTCTACAATAAAAATCCCCATTAGACTTTGCCCCTTATAAGAAACAAAACTCCAAGACTCTAACAATTTCCCTTAGAAAAGCACAATTGCAAGAACCAATCCTCTTGTGGAAAGAACACCTACTAGCTTTATCATCCAAAAGAATAAATCTCTAATAGACTCAAATATATTGGATGTCTCTCTGAGTATTCTAACCACTCCAATCTCTCCTTTTGAGATCTCAAATTTTTCACCTTCCTTATGTACAACCTATCCTTGATAGCTTCCTTGCCTCACCTCCGTTAGTACTTTATAGCTTAAGGCCAGTGTAGATGAGATTCAAACTCTCCTAAAAGTCTTAATCTCCTAAATAACTCCAAACTTGAATAGCTAGCACCAACTTAAGCAACCTCCTCTAAGTACCTTAGCCCAATCGACTAGATAACTCCAAACTTGAATAACTAACACCACCTCGAGCAACCTCCTTTGAATATCTTAGCCCAATCTTCCAAATAAATCCAAACTTGAATAGCTAACACCACCTTAAGCAACCTCCTGTGAGTATCTTAGCCCAATCTACATAACTCTTGATTTGGATAACTATAGCTATTACCCTAACGAGTAGCCTTGTAAATCATTACTTCCTCGAGACTTAAAACCAAGATGCGAACATTTCTAGAGACCCCCTTGAATCCAATAACATCTCTTGAGATCATGAATCCCAAGACTTTCTCCTCAAGCCTATCCCTCAATAAATGAGGGTCTTCTTACGACCACTTTTTGAGGCCCACAACTTCTAAATCTACCATCCTTCTTATGTGAGGCATCACTCTTGATAAACTTTCATGTGTTGGATCTTAATCCCTTGAGACCATCCTCAGCAAGCTTTAAAACCCTCAATTAAGCTCTGATTAATCTTGAGATAACTTTTCTAAAGCCTCCATGTCAAAAATTTCATTATTGATTTATCTTTCACGAGACCAAAAACACCTAATCAATAATCATAGACCTTTCTAGAAGCCCTTAAAACACTTCCTTGAAATTGAGGGCAACTAAATAGCATGTGCACAAAGAACCAATCCCAAAAAATTGCCAAGGAATTAACAAATTTTGTAACCCTAACAAGTTCCTAGTATCCTTGGTAGCAATATAACACTAGCATAATGCTAATTAGGAAATCTTTAAAATAAGAATCATGAAGAGGAACCCACTATCCATTTGATTTTGCAACCTCTTTGTGGTTAACCTTACTATTCTAGGGGATAACCATTAATATGTGAAGGTTAAGATTTTTGACTAGTCTCTTCACCTTTCTTCATGGTTAAGTTTGCCAAAAACTATGGAAATTGATTCAAATTCCCATTATGACAACTTGGTTCCTTTCATGTCTTGAATTAAGAGTTGTTTTGGCCTCCATTAGCTTTGCCACCAAGTGGACCTCCTCCCTAGCTTGTTGTACAAGTTTCACAATCAAAAGGCTCCTTATTGCTACAAGAGACACCACTGGGTGGGCCATCCTCAAATTAGAATGGACATAACATGACTACTAACATTTTAGACTGCTTAAGTTGATTCAATCTCAGGTCTTAATTCTCCATGAATTAAAGAAATTGTTAACCTAATTATTTGTTTTTTTCCTATTTGGTTGACATGTGTCAACCAAATATAGCTTTCTTCTTGCAAATACTAGTGACTAGTCTCTTTTAGGCTCCACTATCCTCTATTGGACTTGCCAATGTAAGTATGGCCATCCATGCCCGATCAAGTTCCTTTTGCTGCCCAAAACTTGGCACCAAACTTAGTTCCCTCGTTGAACAGATAAATCTCTATTTTGGTTGTGGTATTTTACTTATCATAAAGTTTTTACTATTATCCCTTTATTTCCTTCCAATAACCCCTAACCAATGCAACTTTACTATTAATTTTATCTCATTGTATCTTCTTTAAACATATATAAACTTATTTTCATCCCACAAAAAAAGGAGGAAGGCCAATAAAAAAAATCTCTACTCACAACTTCCAATCAAACTTACAAGTTTTCATATTACTTTTCCTATATTGGAGAACCATTCTAACAAGGATGTCCTTGTTGTACTTTCTCAAGAGATATTAGAAACTTTCTACCTTTGCAGTCACAATTTTTCTCCATTCTAAGGGTTCTTTGCACTACCCAAAGATGTGCATCTTTTTCTTTTCATATCTCTCTTTTATTGAACACAATCAAAATTTTCAATATAGACATTTTTCAATACAAAGATCAACACCTATACACATGTCTGAATCAAACATTAGTGTCAATAGGAACCAATATCAAACTAACCTCTTGATCAATTGAAGGCTAGTGGTAGAACTTAATGGTGTGTCAAAGAAAAATACTATCTTGGTATTAATACCTTAAGAGTCCCGAAGGAAGGAACTTGTTCGAAGAAATCATTTGATGCAATCAAAGCACCAAGAAGTGCCACTATGTGGAAAACTAAATAAAGGATTGAACATCATTGAACACATAATGGTGCCAAGGCCACAAAGGAGAATAAATGGTGGAATTTCAATACGAATACTTGAAAAAGACAATTGGATCAGTAAGCAACTTCTTTGTGGATTTGTTGTCCTGAGTTGGTTAGCTCTTTCTCAAAAACTAACTTCCCTTTCAAGCCAAAGGTTTACGTTAGACAGCGATCCTACTAGTAAACTTCCTCTTGTCCTAAGTCTTACCTTAGGAAGACAAAATTAAATTATGCTTCTAGCACACTTGAATCATCATTTACGTGCATTCTTGTGGTAAGACACAACTTATCTGAACATGGAATGGAAAATAAGAATCATACAGCTGAAGTATATTTGCATTAAAAGCCCAGAAGTCCTAAGAAATTTGGATAACTTAAGTTTTAGAAACCATTTATAGCATGCAAGCCCATCTTGTCTCTTTGTTTAATTGTATAACCTCACATAACTAAAACCATTCTCAAAAAAACTACATGAATTTAAATATTCATGTAAATTTCAAAGTTTTCCAAATTAAAAATCATGCCATTGAAAATATGGTGGATGGAATAACTCACATCAAAACCTTGAGTCCACCATGTGCTCTTTCCTCAAAAAGAATTTTAATGAGCACAGGTGTAAATTTGGACAATGTCCAAGGAAATGCATTAGCCAAAAGATTAGTATCCATTGGAATCACAGTAAAGTTTTTTAGCTTGCCTAGACTGCCCCCTTGAGTACATTGCATGGCATCAAAGCGATCAATAGATGGCCCCAATAAGGTTCAAGTAATGAGATAAGGGGGGCACAATCATGTGCAATATAGAGTGCCTAAAATGGACCCAAAAGAACATTGAAAAAAAGAAGTGAAACAAGACAATGCTTGTGATTTGGTCAAAGGAAATTGTGCTTGCTTTCAACAAGATTTTGTACATTTGTTGCTCCAATTCTGTTAGAGAAACATATGACAAGCAATTAATTTCATAAAAAAAAAGCTACATCTGTTGAAAATCGATGAACAAGATGTCTACACAAAGTGAGAGTGAATTGTGTAAATCGCAAATCAAATGAAGTAACAAAAGCCTTTTATATTTCTTAACTAATCTTATAAAATATATTTTGAAAATTCTTGTTTACTTTTACAAATCTTTATGTAGACAGTACAACTAAAAAAAGTAGATAATGATTTTTAGATTGTTTAATTTAATACCAGATCTACATCTACCCAAAATCAAGAGCTTAGGTTTGCATTAAAACACTCTTTTCAAAAGTAAGTGCAAAATACCATATCAAGCCAAAGGATCCTACAAACACCAAATTAAAAGAACCAACAAACACCAAATTAGAAGACCATACAAAACACGAGATTAGAAGACCCTACAGCACCAACCCAAAAGAGCCTACACATCAGGCCAAAATACCCTATAAACCACAAAGTCAAAAAGTCCTATAACAATACCCAAAAAATCAATACAAGTTTAAATATAAAGTTTCAATAATGAGACAAAAACCCAAAATAATCTCAAATATAAAATCTTATAACTTAATATAATTTAATCAAGAGATATACTAAAACATGATAAAATAATGCGATAATAATTTTCAAATTATCTCAATAGATGTAAGAGAAAGTTTAGATAAGATGAGATCTATGTTTGAATCCAGTAACATTGCTCTTCCTTTATCTTTGTGATATTGAATTTCAAGTAAAATTTCTTAATGATATACAAATGAACATAAGCCTATTCATGTTTTGACTTTTATATAAGCATTATCAAACTCTATTCCAGCTCCAAACAATCCCCAATAGTCATAAAAGTTTTCAAAATTCTATCAAACTAGCCAGTACTCACATTTCCTATACTACTCATATCATCATCCAACCCTTCAATTTGTCCAACTACTCATTCTTATGAACACATGATTGTACTTGGAGGAAGATGATTATCGTATTATATGAAGCATATTAGCTCTTTACTTCCCAAAGTTTCAACTTTTATTTCTCTAGTCTAATTCGAATAATATCATATGATAACAAAGATCATACTGTAAGAAGTGCTCAGCTCAACTATTCTAAATGAACTTTCTCTATATAAAATATATCATATAAGTACAACAACAAACATCATATTATATGAAGCTCTTGAACACCAACACTCTCTTGGTCAACCTAGGATTGTATTTTGTATAATCAAAAGATCATACTATATGAACATATTAAGATATCAACTCAAATACAAGATTGCCAAATCTAACCCTTTGTCCAATCACACATATAAACTAGTCATATTGTACTTTAAAAATATCCTACCATACAATTAATACACTTTTGTAAATTCATATTCTTTTTACTTCTTATTTAATTCAATTTTGATAAGTGAGGCAAACTATCAATTTTTCTTTATTATAAGACATTTATAACTTAGATAAACTACATACCTTAACAATTCTTAAATGAGTAAAAAGATGATTTAAAAAATATTTAACTCACCCAAAGTCTCGCCATAATCGTAGTACCTCAAATAAATTGTTATAAATTTTACATGTTAAAGCATGCAAAAATGACTAAAAAATGTCATTTTCTTTATTGCTCAAATTTTATGTTTATCTTGGTATTAGTTATGATTTATACTAAAACACTACAAATAAGCTCACGAGTCAAGACTAAACACTTCAATTAATTCACTTATTTGATTTTGTGATATATGATCTAAAATACTTAAGAAAAAAATTAATAAAATAATAAAATAATTTTATTATTATCAAATTAGTGATATAATGATTAAATATTCAACAACATCTATAATAAATAAATTCACTAAAATACCAAAAGAATTAGTTAATCCTTAAAGTAAAAATAAACCTTTCAAATTATGAATAAATTAAAAAACATATATAATGAATTCTAGACAAATCTAAAATTAAGCAAAATGAAGTACCAACATACAAATACTACAAGCCTTCTACAAAGAATAAAAGTATATAATGAATTTTTATAACAAGAAATTACATAAAAAGGTAAAATATGTGCATGGATCACCACAACACCAAACAACAATGCCCAAATAAACAAAAATATATGCCACTCATTTAAACAACATGCAAAACCCACTTGCCCCAAAATACAATCAAATACTTACCACAAAAGAAATTACAATAAAAAAGTCAGTTCTATTAGAGATAACACTTCAAACCACATTGGAGATAACACTTTAAACCACATGTATGTATAAATTTAGGAAATCCAAACACCTCTTATGGGTTGTTAGACCACAGCTAGATATTTTTAAGCCTACATTTAAATTTATAAAGCAAGTGTTGAAAATAAAAAGAAAAACTCAAATGATGCCAAAGCAAGACAACCCATAAC
This sequence comes from Vanilla planifolia, assembly GCA_023846275.1. Classification (NCBI taxonomy): domain Eukaryota; kingdom Viridiplantae; phylum Streptophyta; class Magnoliopsida; order Asparagales; family Orchidaceae; genus Vanilla; species Vanilla planifolia. Next base: position 23,804,888 of record CM043874.1, on the reverse strand, counting down.
CTCATAAACTCCTTACAAATGTGCTAATCATGTATTTTCCAATATTCATTATAAGAACCAAATAGTTTGTCCAAATTCACCTTGCAAAGCCGCATTCAAAGAGAAGAAAACTGCAGTCATAACAGGTCCATACATAGTTTGCCCAAGAAACATTTTACTCAAAGTGTTGACCATGTCTCGCTTTGGAAAAATCCTTGAGGCAAAGTTAAACCATAAATGCAATGAGGGACCTGAAACTAGCATTCCATAACTAGCCATCCGCAATGTTCTGATCCAGTCAAGGGTGTCTGAATCAGAAATGGTGATCATCTGTCACAAGATAAAAGATACATTTGTTAGTATGTTTTGATGATAATCTTTCCATATCAATAATAAGATTTTAATTTTCAATTTTATTCATGCTCCTTAAGTTTGGTATTGGTTGTTTTAAAAGATTAGATAGTTTCAATTTTAGTATAGACAACTTTTTTTAATAAATTTGAAGTTCATAAAACAAAAAATGTAAAGAATATTATAAATATCATAAAATATTTTTTATTTAAATTACAACTAATATTTGGATAAATGAACTACACTTTAATCACAAATAAAAATGGGCTATAAACTCAAGAAAAAACTAATAAATTGATTACAATGAATTTGTGAACAAATATAAAATATATAGTCTAACTCCAAGCTAGTTTAAGTTGATTGTTAACATAAAAATAGATTTTCTCCAAGAAAATGAATAATTGATAAAATCCATAAAAAATGATTGATACCAACCAAAACCATCAAGTTTTGGACAAAAGTACCATACCAAATAAAACCCAATTTTTTAATCATTTTTTGGTTGAAAGTACAATCTGATCGACATTGACTGGTTTAGAAAAGAAAACAAAACCATGGGTAGTACTTGATTCATAAAGTTTCATGTAATGAATCATGTATTAGTTTGTTTTGTTAGATAGTTCTATGGCATTAGTTCAACATGATGAGTTTTGTTCATAAGGTCAATCTAATTTGAGAAGATTTCTACTAATTTCAAAAGTAATTAAAATCAAATGAAACATGTGTTTTGTACTATATCATAATTTATGCATTGTATTTACAGTTCATGAAATGTATACAAGATGGCAATTTAGCTTGATCCTTGAAACTCGCCTAGACAATATCAGGGATAGAAGTTTAGCATAGTGTCGTATTCATAGTACTCTTTCACTTGCAATCAATTCAATCTCATCTCTTGATCCAATAAAATTTCTTCCATTCAATCTTCGATCTAATTCGAAATTTGTATGACAAATGTTCAATCAAACCTAGGCATGGCTTGTCTATTGTTGATTTGGCTTTGCCAAAGCAAGAAAGAGGTAATTCAAATTTTAAAAAAGCTTTATCATTAAGTCAAATTCTAAAGTATATATGCATTTACACATCACAATCATCTTAGAGGTATACACATATTTTTACAAATGCATTATCCATTCATTACATGCATAAACATGCTTATAAAGTAATAAGTATGAAAAAAATATACAAAAAAAGTTAACTATTTTCATCTGATTTGTCCTCTATGTATAATGCTTTGATCCAAGCTAAGTTAGATAAACAATCGACTAATGTTACTTCAATTTAAGCATAATTGAAAATAACCACTCTAATTTTCAAACAATCCTTGACTTGTTTTAGAGTAAATAGCCATGTGCATATCACTGCTTAGATGGAATCTAGGTTCAAATCCTAACAATGTTAGAGTGTCGAACTTGGTCAAATTCGAAAGATAAAATCTCTTCCCTTCCCAAAATTAGAAACTAAAATGGCCTGAACTTAAAATGTTGCTCTTAGCAATTTTACACCTAAGCCTAACTAGTTGAAGCTACTTCTACTGATATCCAACCTTATGATTAACCTTCCTAAGTATGTGAGGTTACATTAAAGAGTGAGTTTCTTAGCTCAAAGTTTCAAGTTACATTCAGACTTAACTTACAACCACAATAGAGCACAACCTGATGAAGAATATTTCATATAATGGATCACACAAGTCATGTAGGTTATTCATGAGATCTATTATAACTTTTAGAAACCATTCAAATGAAGCCAAGCACTACTTTTGTGGAAAATTCAAAGGGATAAGCTGCCTATTTTTAGATCAATATTAGCTAATTTCAAAATCAAAAAGAGAAATCATAAAAATTCAAATTTAAGAATTTGAAATATATCAATAGTTGCAAGATATATTGATTAGTTTATTTTAATCCCTAAAGTTACAGATATATGCATATCTTCAAGCAATAAATAATAGGTTGAAAGAACGGTTATTCAAGAGAGTTAATAAATAAGATATAATTTGAAAACTTAGATTTACATTTTGAACAATTTAAATTATTTTGCTAAAATAAAAAATTCATTATATATTTATACCTCATAGTTATCATCTAATTATCAGTCTTTATCTAGAGATGTAAATCATAAGACCTATCATAATTATCTTGGTTTTTGTCATGATCATAAACTATGGGAAACTTTGAAAATCATATAATATTTATGAATTATGTTTCTTTATTTACTTATAATTCTACAAACATATATGGTTTGCAAATAATGTTCCCTAAACATTTTAAACATGATTTAGGTAATTGTACAATTAAAAGCCTGATAATTATATGGTGAATCTAATTTCATCTAAATGTGTTGTTTCTTCAAAAATTAGATCTCACAATCATGTAAATCCTTAATCTCATCACTTTTCATGATGACACAAGCATTAAAATCATCAAAACTTGTTTGGCACCTATCTATTATGAATACTATTCACCTTATGTTTAGTGTGATACTGTTGATCTAACCTTTGATGATATATTATCCTTTGTCAAACTTAACATGCATCTCGTGTTGTGAAAGAATTTGTGATGTCATCATATAGCCAATCTATTACTTTGTATTAATGTCATTCACATATCTTTTCTTACTATCAAAAAACTATAAGATGAATATTCTTCATAAACTCTAAAAAGAGCTATCAAACCTACTCTATCCATGGAAATGCCTAATAATAACCTTTGTAAAGTTTTAGCTTAGCTAAACATACTTGGGCCTCATTTATCTAAATCGACTATAAGGCTAAACCACCTAAATATTAGAAAGAATTTGTTATCACTTTGCTTGTTTTTATAAAGTGTATTGACATTGCTATGCCTCAAGAAATTGCCCTTTCTTTACACATGAATATTAAAATCCCTTCATCTAAATTTTGATTTATTACTAGCAATTCTGATTTAGGGACCATGCTTTTTATTGGGGCATGGAGAAGCCACCAATTTCTTTTACAAGCCTAAGCCACAAAAGTACACAACTAGAATGCCTAAGCTTCCATGTGGTTAGGCCAATGATGACTTGGTCTTGTGGACCCCTCAAAGGCAAAGAGATGACACATTCCTATTGTGGCACTCTTCAATTCACAGATTGCCAAACATTGAGAAGATTCAATCATCCACCTACGTTGAATCTAATCATGTGCAACAAAATTTCTCATGATGAGTTAAGCTGATATAGGATAAGTTGTATCAACAAATTGATTACTTGGTTCAATATGTCAAATTAGATATGGACTTGCCTTAGAGTAAAATCAAAGCACAAATTTAAGAAGAAAAGACCTACAAAGCATGCTTAAGGGGTTCCAATTCACATTATCGATCAAGAAAGTCTTTCAATTTATTCATAAGATTTGTTATAACGTTCAAAAGCCACTTAAGTGAAATCAAGTGTCATTTCTTGTGGAAAATTCCAAAGCATGAGATACTCCTTTTGTGGATATTTTTTTGCTAATTTCAAATTAAAAAAAAGAGATCATAAAACCTCAAATTTAAGAATTTAAAATATATATTTTATTTTCATGATACAACAATTAATTCTTTATTTTATTTCAAATTTAAATATTTTATTTGAATTAATATTTATTTCAAATTCAAATTAATTTAATATTAAATTCATTTTATTGTAAGTTTAAATCTTATAATTTTAAAGGAGTTTCTTTAATTACCTTTTGAATATATTATTAGTTTATGAAGATGGATTAAAAATTGCAAACCAATTTAAATCATTTATAGAATATATTAAAAAAGTTAGATTATTTTGAATTAAGTTTTAGATTACATGCAATCAAGCAATCTCCCCCAACGCCACGAACAAAAGCCAACCTTTTTTCTCTCTCTCTCTCTCTCAAACTTTATCTCTCCACACATCTCTCTCCTATTTCTACACTTGGGTAAATGAAAACCAACCTCCCTCCAAATTTCTCTCTTTCCTAAATCGTGCATAACCTAAAGACCATTTCAATCATCCATTTCTTTCCTCTCTTTCAATCTTCCTTTAACTGAGTTTCTCTCTTAGTTTTATATGGCCAACCCTTCTCTCTCTCTCTCTCTTAACCTCTAACACCCTTAGATAAGTCTTCCAATACTCATCTTTCTTTTTATCTCTTTTTCTTCTCTCTTTATTTTCCCTTTAGTCAAATTTTCTAACTCCATCCTTTGAATTCTCTAATCAACCACTTTTAATCTCCCAAACCATCTGCTAAACCTCCCAAGTCCTTATCAAGCTAACAAAATCCTCAAAACTACCACCAACATTCACTCTCATCTTTCTTTATGTTCTTTTTTAATCTCTATCTCTAAAAGTCCTAAACTCAAAACCACCTTCTCCAACATATACAATATTCGGCCACTTCCACCCTTTAAACCAAACCAAAACCCCCCACCTTGGCCAATACTCCCCCATAATCAAAATTCGATAAAGATTCAAGATTAACGCATCTCCTTTCTTTACATGAAAACCACAAAAACAATTCTTTCTATGCTCACCCACCATGAAATTGGTATCAAAGTGCTCCTCTACCATCACTTCCCCATCCCCTCTTTGTTGTATATTCACATCTCTTGATGTTTGAGACCTTTTGCTTGCATATTAAACCTTGTCTTTCAAATTTTGATATTTATGCTCATCTTCTCCAACATAGTCTATGTTGTAGTTAAGGTTCTTTGCTTGCTTCTTTTTCTAATCCCACATGGTCACATGTAAGATCAATCTTGTAACAACCTGAATTTTGATTAATGCTCTTGTGCTTATGTTTTGATATTGTGATTTTAATTTTTTTTTACTCATTGTTTGACCAAAATAAAATATTATTATTTTTAACATATCTTGGAAAGTATGTCTATCAAAGTATCTCAAAATTCAATGATAGGCATGTTTTTTGAAACAGCTCATCCTAAGGAATCTATTGGTATGTATTTTGCAATTTTCAAAAGTTAAATAGATCTATTCTAAATTGTCAAAGTAGAAAGGAATTAAAGGATTTCCCTTTTTAATTAGCCATTGGACTTCTTCCTAAGGCAGCAGCAAAGGAACCTTTAGCATGAAGCAATCCTTTTGAGAATGGGTTAATGAGGTCTTTTGTGCATAAACGCTATCTAAGTGCTGCCTTGGGATTAATTTTTAAGTGGTGGTTTCCTTGCATGCGAAGGCTGTCGTTGAAGCATTAGTGTGCGGAGCTGTGGTGCTGCAGTGTGAAACAGAGAACTGCAGAAAGGACTGCTGTTCCTTCCTGCTGAATCAGAAGGGTGCTCTGCTGGTGAGCTAGGTGTTGCAGCTGCATTTCCAGCAAATTTGATGGACTGTAGCTGTTAGAAGTTATGAGACAGGTTTCTCTCACCTATAATTATGATATAATACCTTTCCCTACCAAAGACTCCACATCCACGAGCTTACTCAACTGGATTCAAAAATATGATCAGACTCACATTGAGTAACAGCATAAGTTCAAGTTTTTAATCATGAGTACATCCATGAGATAATTTATGCAGTCATATATCTCAATTTTTGCCAAGACAACCAAAAACCCACATATTTGTGGGATTCAATGTTCTTTGCATTCGATAAGCTGAAATTTACTGGTTCACCAAAGAGAATGTCAGTTAAGTTGAAAATCAAGATTGAGGGGTGTGAATCACCCCTTCATAGCTATCAAACAAATAAAAGGAATTGTTAGTTTCATTAAAGTTTAAGTTTCATTTTTTGTAAGACCAGAGAAGTCAAATAACAAGTTTGTATAAAACCAAATAAAATCAAAAAACAATTTGGCAAACCTTTTAGATAAGACAAATTTTTTATAACCTTCAAAGAATCATGAAATTTATTCCCAAAAGGACCTATGGAGCACAAGATCAACCTTGTGTCAAATGTCTCCTTACCAAATATTTGGATCTATTGAAATTAATGATGGACAACAGAATAAAGAGACAAATGGAGTTGCTCGACAATGAATTCATGAAGTTAAGAAGTTCAACATGCAATATATCTATGGGAACTATATCTAATAAGGGCGGACAAAAAATGTAGATCAATTATCAAGCACTCAACAAGATAAACATAAGCTTCAGGTACACTTAGCCAAGAATTGATGATTTGATCAATTAGTTACAGAATGTGCTTGCCATCACAGAACCCTACTTTAAGTTAGGGTATCATTAAGTTTACATTGGCAAGTAGGTTATATGAAAGATGACTTTCTAAACCCATCACCACATACCAGTGGCTCACTATATTAATCTAGTTGTTTAAGGTCGGAGCAAATTTTATGTGGCTCATGAAAGACTTATTGGGACTATATATTATCAGTTGTCATCATATATCTAGGGTTCATTCTAATCCACAATCGAACCAAGAAGAATATTTGAAGCATGTGCAGAAAGTGTTCACTCTCCTCTAAGAAAATCAATTAAAGTTACTCAAAGAACTGTGAGTTCAAAACATAACCATATTATATCTTGTATTTGAGGTCAGGAACAAAGAGTTCAAGATAGACTCTGTCAATGTAGTTTTGGAATGGCCTTGACAAAGAAATGCTTATTGAGATCAAGAGTTTAATAGGATATTTTCAATAACACTGCAAGGTCATCAAAGAGCTTTATGAGACTGTTGCACCACCATATGCACTCAATCAAAATCAAAAATTCTAATTGGGTGAGTAAGATGTGACTATCCTTTTGTCAAAAAAAAAAGAACGAAAATATGCAAGGCACTTGTTCTTAAATGCCTAAAATCTAGTCAAATGTGTCAGGACATGCTTTGGGAGCTGGATTAATATAGTGAGCTCCAATTGCATTAGCCCGTGACACATTGGTGACTTTATCTATAAGGAAACATATGTCTATTTAGACCGATTTACCATCAATAATCTACAAATTTAATTGATACTATAATAAGAATGACATATGAAGTCAAAGACCCATCTGCAACTATTTTGCCTTATAATCAAATACAATAACAAAGCCTCTAGGTGAGCAAATTATAGTTATTTGTTGTCACACAATAACAATCAGAAGAACAAAGAGTATGCCACAAAATATGACAAGAATACTAACTTCATTAAAGTTGTGAAGAAAGGAGAGGAAGATGTTAAAAATCAATCTCTAAGATTGGTTATTTCACCAAAACAACAAATGTGCATGCCCCAAGATGGTACACAAAATGAAGTGGATCCAACAAGCTCCTTTGTTGAAGGTAGATTGCTACTTTGGGGTGGCAAACAGTTTAGAAACTCTAAAAGCATATGAATTGACCATTTATGCATAACAATGTCAAGAAATTTGCATGGGAATGTATACTTCACAACACGAAAAATTAACCAAAATCAAGGATTATGTCATTACTAGTACCAAGTTGTCCACGAGAGCATTTCAATGGATGTCATAGTTGGATCACCATCCAAGAAGAAGACAAGAACTATAATTTGTAGTCATGAGCATGTTCACAAAGATGATCATTTTTGCACCAAACCTACAAGAGACTAGGAGTGAAGAAACTAAATGACTTCTTTAAGTTAGTGTGGTGGCCTAACCTTATCAATCATATCAAAAGAAAATGTGATATTCTGATGTGGATTTTATCCTATAGACCATAAGTAAGGTTTGCAGCAGTCTTCTATACATAAAATTAAAAAACAAACCATAGAACAATTTTTATGAGAACAAGTGATACAAAATGAATCAAAAATGGTTGAGGATCATCATAACGAGAGTGGTGGAGCAATTACAAAAGGAAGGATGACCATAAGCAATACAAAGATGACCAAAACTTTATCTAACATCTAAACAAAGAAAGGAGAAGCCAAAACAAGGTGAATGAGTGGGAATATTAGAAACCTCTAAACTTCAAATTTGTAGATTTAAATGCGATCTAATAGATTATGATATTTCAAAACTACCAAATGTAATTTAATGGGGAACAAAGAAAAAGAAAAAAGTGGTGCTAAAACCCTAGTTGGACTTAGGGCTTCCAAAACACTATCATAGATGCTTCCAAATTTCAAATAATTTGGAGGTTGTATGGTTGGAGAATACACATATTTACAGAGACTCAGAAAAACCACAATTTTTATTGCACAAAGGAATAAATTGCTTCACATAAAAAAAGAAGAATACTAGATCTTGCTAGACAAAAAAGTTTGGACTTGAAAAACAAGAACTTGACAAAAGAAAGGATGGCCATAATTTCAATATTTTATGAAAATAATGCTACAAATGGGGCAAGAAAAAAGAACTAGAAGATGGTAGCAAAGTTATACCATGGATGGAAAGATCAGCAAGATAATTTATTGACATTACTATGATTCACCAACTACAGAACCATCAAGACAATCAAGGCAACTCACCTCCTTTAAATCTTCTATACACTTTCTTGGATCAACTCCCCAATGAAATAAACTCCCATTTAACAATGTTTAAGCTCCCTCAAATCATTCTAAATATTGTGACCAAAATCTCCCATTCAAGAGCCCCAAAGGTTAATATAAGCAAATATCAAAAGGATAAGGAAGAAACCCAAATCCAAAAGAAATCAAATCACAGTCAGGCTCCACAATATAGCACCACAAGGTATGGTTAAGTTGTCTTTTCACTGTTTGACAACCTAGAGTGATTTGAGATTTGTTGGGTGATTCTAATGAAACCCTAAACACTAGGATGACACTAAATAGTCATTGAACATGGCAACAATGATTCAGAACCAACCCAAAACAATCAAAACATCACAAAAATATACGTTACTCAACTAAAACTTGTAAACCCATACACAAGTCATAAGCACAACTATCAAAATAAAACCAAACATAGAACCTATCATATAACTACTACACATAAAGATGTACAAACACATAACATTAAAATAAAATAAGGGTGATCTTCTAATATTCTAATGCCATCTATGAAATCTAGAGACTTGAAGCAACACATCAAATATCATCGCAACAAGAAGATTTGTAGCATCTTCAAAGATAAAGCCTATCATCAAGTTATCCACAATTCACAAGAAGAATTCAATTCAATGCATTTCTCAAATTTGCACCATAGATTCTATTTGACATGGCATTCAAAATTGATGCATCTACGAATGTCGAAAGATGAGCTCAATGAAGGGTTAGAGATTTCAAGTTATCATTAACAAGATACACTCCAAAGACAAAAGGAAAATAATGAAATCGCACAAATACAAAATAGGCCACACCTATTACCATGTAGAGAGTTTAATCGAAGATAGACAACTTGTCTGAATCTACATCAGCAAGGAGCATCTGAAAGGAGAAAAAAGTTAAGACTGACAAGGTATAATCCTTTTCTTGCATTAAAGAATATCAACAACATTGCCAATCACCTTCACCTGAACCCATACATAAAGATGTATTCAATAGTAAATGTAAAAAAATTGGAACTATTTGAACTATCCATACATATGAGGTGTTAACTTAAGGATGATCTCACAATTAAACACAAGAACCCATGCATCCTGAAGAACAAAACTATGACTATAAGAAGATATACTAAGACAACATTTCAAGTTACAAGGAAAGGCTAAAGGATGTCAACTACTAAATGGTTTAGTCAAGAATCAAGAGTATTCCAGTTCTCTCGTCTAACATTCAAAGAATAAATTCCCTCAAAGTGAGGGCTTACCATAGGCCTAGTTGTAAGAGTAAGAAGTTACAGAGTTATGACCTCAATCATACAAACATCAACACGTGGTGTTGAAGTCCAACCAACGCACATGTCTCAACCCTTTTTTTGAATGCATATAAAGATGCTCAATTTGTTTGAGACCAAGTTTAAACTACAATGAGTGCCACACAAGTTCATATTAAGACTAATTAGAGAATTCATGTACATACATCCAATGTAATTAATGTTCTAGAATCTATATGAAACCTAAGTAAATACTCCTAAATAATCTACTAAGGAATAGATTAATTCTAATCAAAAGAAAAAAAATAGAAGTTTCATAAATTCGTAAAAATATTCTTCAAGCACAAACCTTATCGAACATCCCAAAATCAGGACACATTCTCTCGCTAAGCCCATCCAACCAAAAAGTTGTCCTTAGCCTACTTTGATATCGATGCCTCCAACATTAAGACTACAATATTGAAGGAAGTCCAAAAAATGCATGTCATGGAATAAAAATTGCCTTCTTTGGTATCAATGCCTCCAACATTAAGACAACAATATGAAGAAAATCCAAGAAATGCACGTCACAGAATAAAGATTGCCAATAAAATCATAACAAGGAAAGTTGCCTCAAACTTGTGACAAGATGTTGGTGCAATTTCTGCCCTAAGGTCATAATTATATAAACAACAACTCCATGTCCAAACTAGGGCAAGTTCAACACAAGTCCAAAGAATAATGAGTGGCATGTGGATTCATACTAGGACAAATTAGGAAACATCACATGCATGCACCTAATGCATCTTTTTTATAATCCTAAGGATCCATTAAGAATACTTATGTCATATACATATGACTAAGTTAATTCCAATTAAAAAAAGGAAATATAAGTTGTCTCATCTCTCTAATGTAATAGAAACTAAATTTAGCCTATTAAATTCAACTTAAAGAAAACTATGAATGGCACTATCTCCCTATTTCTTTCAACCAAAGTCATCACTTACCATCTCCTCTACAATAACTCTCCAACCACCCACATTAATCCCTCTTGCTCCTTTCTCCCATATTATCTTTCCTCTTAATGCTCTAAGCCATTGACACATCACCTTCCCATATTTAGGTGATCCATTGCCTCCATCTTCTTCATCTTATATTAGGGCTTCATTCCCTTCTCTCAATTAGCCACCAAAAAAATTGAGAATGTTCTCAAAACCATCTAAAGGTTTTTGAGATTCCTACTAGATTTCTTCTCTTTCCTTTTTGTCATTAAAATTTTCTTTAGTGCAAGTTCCCTATCCTTTAGTGCAAGTTCCTTTAATATTTTAGAACTAAATGCTATTTGGCTACTACACAATACCAATATAACTTAATCTTTTATCAATTTCAATTAGATCATACAACAACTCTCTTTGTTACATTCACCCCCATCATCTTATTTTGGTCCTTGCATTATATACTATAGGGTAAAATTTTGGGAACGGAGTTGTGACATAATAAGTCTAAGGAGAGAAAACTTAACAAGAAAAAATTCCACTAATATGGAAGAAAAGTAGAATAATTACTATGGATTGTTCAATCAATTGCTTTGATACATGAAATTCAAAAAGCCCAAAGGTCACAAAAAATGAAAATCTAAATGTCCCTTCAGAGTCTCACTAATATACTATTCATAGATGTCCAAATATAGCTAAGGCATAGGCAATTGGCATAATGATAGGTTTTTGGAGGCTAAATAATTACAAGGCCTAATGGCCTTACTATGGAGAACTTATTTTGGAATTTTTTTTATAGCATTGCTTATAGAAGAATGGACCCAAAGGTATATTAAAGAAGAGTATGGAGTTTGGTATCCAAAAGTGAGTCTAAAGATTATCAAAAATCAAATTGAAGGCAATACTAGATGTCAACCCAATTTTTGTCAAAGAACAGGGACACATTCTATCGAGAAAAGCTAAGCACAATTAGAGAAGGCACGACACTGTAACAAAAGGATGTCAATTGTGCTCAAGTAATCAAAATCAAAACTTCAAACATGTCTATCATCAAAGTCTTTTCTAATGAAGAATAATTGCAATTAGAATGCATAACAAATATAACTTAATACATTTTTTCATTTTTTTTTTATAACTTGCTATCACTAATGACTACAACATATTATTGCTCTTTGAAGACCATCTTCCTCCTCGACCATCTTGGGAATAACATAAGAAGCCATAAGAAGATGATTTTTTCCCTTTATCTATAGATAATTTAGCTTCCAACACTTTGTTGATAAGCATGATTAGAAATGATTATTAAATTCTTCAATTACCCTCTATGTTTATAGTAATTCATTCAATCTTAATAACTTAAAATTTAAGCAAGAAAAAATCCTTCTATTATGATGATAGTTATTGTAAGTGGACAAACAAAATTAATCCTTTAATAGTACAATAATTAATAGACATTCAATAATTATATTAATACCACCTAGTTGTCTTTAATATATTTGACCAAAATGTTAAATTTAAGTTGTTCAAGTTAATCATGAGTCAACAGTTAATGGATTTGGTAGGATTTTAGATTCAAGTAGTACATCTCAAGGTAGGTGATAAACACTTGCTATAAGATGAGAGCATATTTCATTGTTAAACCTCTACCAAGGCATTTGTTATAATTTAGTTCATGTTTATATGTATTTAAGTTTCATGGTAATAACATAATAGTTGCTTTGTGGCATGAGCTTAATCTATTAGTAGTATAGTTTATTCCATTAGCATTGCCTTTATCACATTTTCAAAATGACTCTTATAGTACATTGATGTTTATGCATGCCACAACTACAAATTCAAGCTTTTATGAGACTATGTGACATCCCTAATTACTCACATGATTATATATACAAATATATATGTGTGTGTGTGTGTGTGCGCGTCTGTGTGTAGTATGTTTGTGTAGTTAAGTGCGTTAGGTGCAACAATAAAGTTTCTTCATGCAACTTGAGGTCGTAGACTCCTATCATGGAAATAAACCTCTATAAAACATGTAGGTCAACACTATATATATTAGATTGATTGGGTTCAACACTTCCTTAGATCCAATGTATGTAGGAGTCTTATAACGCTAGCCATATATATATATATTTATATTTATATTTATGATGATATATGGATGTTAATTAATAGATGATACAATCATCATATTACATGATGACATAAGCTTTTTATAGGCATTGATGTAAAAATTATAATTGTTATTGATTCATATTAGCAGTCATGGGTATAATGTCTTATGGTAGTTGATTTAAGTTATTGCATATTCTTTATGCAATTTTGTTGTGCATATTTATGACCAAATATTTGAAATTCATGACTTAAAAAGGATTTTTTTCAACTAGTTTGTTTTGTAAACTCACTCATTATTTATTATACTTCTAGAAACAACTAGCATGATTGGTGATTTATCATCACAAGAACATGAACAATAGCACATCAATTAAGAATTGGTATTGGACATATCATTTCTTCTACTATTTTATATACTTTGACATTAATTAAATATTTTGATTTTAGTTTCATTTTTCAAGAGTCAATTATTTGTGAATTGCATATGCTTAAACGTATTTTCGAGTAAAATTATTTGATACAATAAGAATACCATTTTACTATAAATACAAAATTGCATTTCTAACTCTTGAATAAAATTATTTGATACAATAAGAATATCATTTTACTACCAATATAAAATTGTATTGCTTATCCCTAAATCTTATCATGTGCCTTAGGAGTTGAGGTTAAGTCATTCAACCATATTTAGATTATTGGGCCTATTACTTTCAAACCTAAGGTTTTTCTATCTTTCTAAAAGTATTCTCTATGTACAAACCTACTAGTCATCCTTCATTTCCAAAAAAAAATATCCACTTGCTAAACCCACCTAACAAGAAAGCTGCCATTTGTCTAAATTGTAATAGACATTGTTGATAAACATTTTAGAACCGCCCAAGAGGTGACCCCAAACACCTAGTCCTTCCACTTTGGGTTACTATTTTAGACTCCAATGATCACAGGAATAGATGGATCATGCATTATCTAAATATATTTTACTATCATTTTGCTACCAATTATCTTTTCCTGCAGTATTTAATGAAGAAAAAAACATGATCTTTATGGCTGCATAAACCAAATCTACTATGTTTCACTGCACTTGAATATGACTAATTTAAATGGAGAGGGTTTGATGTTGTCACATCCTAAATTTAGCAACCAACAAAGCCAAAATGTGAATTTTCAACAAGGAGAAAAAGAGAGCCAAGTTATTTCTATGTATCTTATTTTATGTTGGTTTATTTGTATTAATTTCCTGCAAAATGGATATGTAGCACTTCAAAAGGTTAAATGTGTGCTAAATGGGTCATAATAATGTCATAGGCTTATGGGATTAACATGGGTTAAAATCAATAAAAATGGACACGAAGTTAATTTTAGATCTTGGATCACTGCAAACAATCTTATGATCAACTAAATGATCACTAATAACCAAAACAATGATAAGATTCTTTTTAGATAGCAATAGTGCTATTTTTAAGCCATTGCCCCAAACAACTTCAAATCATCCCAAACAACTGCAAAATCATCCCAAATAACTAAGAGGTCATCCCAAACAATAGAAATGAAGTTGGGTGGGTGTTTTCATTCAAATGGGCTTCTTCCTAAACTTAGATGGCCTACAAACAAAGGCCTTATAATCATGCTTAACACAAAAATGTGCATGGCTTGAAGTCTATTCTATGACTACAATTATTTATGTCTATTGGCCTTATCACCCTCTATCTTATCCCTAAATCTACTCATTTTCTAATTCTACTATAAGTCTACGAATCGTCTCATGATTTCTATGCTACCTCATGGTATTCACAGCTGGCTAGCTCACTAGCTAATGAAGAACTTAAACTTAACCCTTACTTCACTATAACAAAAAAATCTACAAAAAAAACCATTCTCAATTTTGTTTTATTTTAGCATTAGCTTGGATTTCTTATTAAGAAGCTCTAGAATTACATAGTATACCCTTTTTGATGTGTTAGTATCTACTTCAATCTATCATACTTTAAAAACCATAATTTGCCTCAACAAGCCCATTTCCACAAACCTTTATCCTCACCATAAGGCATTGAGAGCAACAGAATCTTGAGCTACTACAAAGGTATCCATTGGGATGTCCTCAACCTTTGTCACAATGGAGAGTTGATGCATCACAACCTTAAACCACACCTTATCATTCTTTTGTTATTAGAGAATCATTTATGTACTCTATAAATGTGAATATATCTTCCATGTTATGAGCCATGTATAAGTATGTTATGTATTAGTGTTCAAGAAAATGAATGCATTTGACTTCATGTAAGGTTAGTTGAACACCTTGAGATTTTTATTTTTAATGTTGAGCAAAGTTGGTTAATTTAAGAAAAAAAATTTGCTCATCATAAAAAATTTTAAAACTGAATGGAGAGTTGATGCATCACAACCTTAAACCACACCTTATCATTCTTTTGCTATTAGAGAATCTTTTACGTACATCATAAATGTGAATACATCTTCCATGTTATGAGCCATGTATAAGTATGTTATGTAATAATGTTCAAGAAAATGAATGCATTTGACTTCATTAAGGTTAGTTCAACACCTTGAGATTTTTATTTTTAATGTTGAGCAAAGTTGGTTAATTTAAGAAAAAAAATTTTCTCATCATGAAATCATACAAAATTTTGAAACTGCACCTTAAGCTTTGCATATACTATATCATAGTTTCATTAAAGATAGCATATGGTTACATGAAGACAAATACAAGAAAGAATCAATTAATTACTGACTTTGACAAAGATCCCAAAGTTGTTGAAGTACCATAAGGTTTGACTTAATGTAAAATATGGCCAATTACTTTATCAATCATATCATATGAAATTTAGATCACATGATACAACTTTAACTCAAATCATAGCAACAAAATTTGTGTTTTCTTGTGCATCAAGCTAATCGTTCTGTCCACATAAAGTCATATATAGGTGATTTGCATGTACTACTTGATGTTTAAGTGACTAATTGGAGCTTGATACCCTAATTAAGAGTAAAAGATACATATAAAATCTAGTTCATGAATTTTTTGTCCAATACTATGTTAGTATAAAAAACACTACGGCTCATTATGCATGATTGCACGTCACACAGATAATTCTACCCAAAAAATCAAAGATTGTTCAAAGTTCAAATCAAATTTTAGCTTGAACCAATATCACAATGAACCCTTCTTATATAAATCTTAGGTTGGATCAAATATTTCCTATTCAAAACTTACATCATATCAAAATTAAATTGAACATTCTCAAACCAATCTTATGAGAAAACTAAATCACCTTGAAATCAAATCATTAACAACCCCAATGACTATGATCTAACATGTTCCATGTGAAGGATCTAATAATTTGTTGCATACAAAGGATTTTTGTTAGTCTCCTTCAGTATTTCATTTTCTCTTATATTGTTGTTTCTTAGATCCTTTGAGTTTGATTTGTACTTAGAATGTAATAAGGTTGAAATTTGTGCACAAAATTTGTTTGCTTATGTTTGGACTCGTTTAATAATACCATAACAAGATTCCATGGTTCAATAGTTTTTTGTATTCAATGAACCACTTACGATTTTAAGCAATCCTCGGTGCAAAGTTTAAAAAATTTAAAATTTACCATCCTAGAACGGAGCCACCTCTCTTGTTGCATTGGTCCTTTTTAGTGAGTTGAACATTCCCAAAGATACATAGAGCATTCAAATAGGTATAGTTTTCGCTCCACATTTACCAAAATTAGTCACTTCCTTATATCCCCTTAATTCAAGCTCTCCTACTACCCACTAACCGTCACTTCTACTCAAGCGATTTGACAGCACTAGCAAGCCACAAACCACATACAATTGAACCCTACATATGAGATGGAAGAAAAACCAGTGTACAAAGGCAGCATTTCTTCCATCGAATTCTTACTCTCTTTCCAAACACGAATAGCAATCTAAATGTTCGATTTCCGGACAAACAAAAGCACGAGTACGCCAATTCATTCATACCTGCGAAGAAATATCAGCGGCAGCGAATATTGCTCCTGCAGTCAGGCTCTTCGTTAGAACCGGTCGTTTTTCGATCATCCCCATATACCAGCTTACGAATCCCAATCTGGAGGCCGCAGAAGATGCCGCCGTGGCGGAGGATAGAAGAGTGGATGCCGCGGGTGAGTGATGGGAAGATTCCCGACCGAACTTCGCCGCGGCAGAGGTTGATGGCATATAAGTCCGCGGTCGCGGCGGTAATGTGCCGGTGAGGCCAGATGAAAGTGAAGTGCGGCAGCGACAGATGATCTCGCGGGAAATCATGCCGCCGCTCCTCAAAAAGCTACCGCTCATTGTTGGCCTTTCTTGGAGCTTACTCTATTCAGCTGCTTTCTCTCTCTGTGGTTTATGCGTCTTTCGCACGGCGAGGGTTTATCCAAGAGGTAGCCTGGTTTTCTTTTTAGGAAGAAAAGCTCCCGGAGAACGGGAGGCTGCGCCTTGGAACGAGGTTTTTTGCACGGGAATTTGTCCTACATTATTTATGGTTAAAAAAAAAAGTTTTAAAAGTACTTTAAAAAACAAATTAAGAACAAAATGCATAAAAATAACAAAATTATAAAGTTGCACAGTAACTCGGCCGATGAAGAAAACAATAAAGTGAATATTCAGATGTTTTTGTAAAAAATTAATCAATCTAATGCAGGGATTTCTTAGTACAGGGTCAGTAAATGTGACTACGTCGCATTAGTTTAATATAGAAATTAATTGAAAATGTCAGCTAAATTAACTTGGTACCGAAAAAAATTGGACTTTAATATCCTAATATTTTCATAAGAATTTTTAAATACCCTCATAATCAACTAACGAATATTTCATCTTAATATTAACCTAATTCTTTGACATAAAAAAAAATAAAATCTTTTATTTTGAGAAACAAGATTAATGTTCGTTGAAGATGACTACTGAAATAGAATGATAAAATTGATCTCAACAATTTTTCATAAAAGAGAAGTGAATAAACACTTCACTTACACAAGTCATAATAATTTTCTTTATGATGTCAAACATGAGTATGGAAAATGAATTTTATTATTATTTTTTTAAATTTTAATTTTTATCTGTAATAAAACAAATAGATCATGATTGGATAGGATGATAACCTAGTGCAAAACTAATTATGTCGTTTAATATGCATGATAAGATAATAATAATTATGATACATTTAAAATACTAACAATTTTTTGCATACCTTTAATTTGTATTGGAGATGTTTTTTTTTTTACATTAAAGAACACTTTAAAAAGTATAAGATAATAAAGTGATATCATAGATTATAAATTTGATAAAAAAAATAAAATTATACTTATGAAATTTTATTCTAAAAATAATAAATGATTTCATGATCAATATTTACATTTGTAAAAGATTGTGATATCATTACAAGACTTCAAGTCTTTCGTCAGATTAATAATATGTTATATATAAAAGAAGTTGATTAATGACTGAAATTTGGTTGATAAATAAGTAATATGTTGAACCCATGAGAAAAAAAATATTTATATGAGCATGAATCTTAGAGAATAACAACACATATGCTTCATTAAAATTAAAAAATTAATTTAAATATGTTTTTATTACATAAGAAATTATTAAGAAAAATGTGAAAGTTGTGGTATTCTTAAAACTTTAACAAAATAAGCAAAAAAAAATTTTGAGGTGCCACTTGAAAATAGGTTAACACGAGATATCTTAAACCTTTCTTAAGGTCATGATTCATCTATGAGATATCTCGTTGCCCTCCATAATACACCTTACTTGAAAGTTGCAACAATGGAATTGAAGCGTAAAAATGACAAAAAAATAGAAAGTAAAAAAGTAATTATCGTTATTAAATATTGGGAATGCATTACTTCAAACATTTTTTGTAGAAGTTTGGACATAAAAATTTATTATAAAATATTCTTTTGTTTCTCATATATTTCACATATTTTGACTTCGAATTTGGCATTATAAAAAATCTATTTATTGTTGCACATTTGCACTTATGAACATATTGCATGCTTGCCACATGCACATGATTTGCTTGTGGCAATTGGTATCATATGTGCATTCCACATGCTACAGTAGGCATACTTTGTCGAGTGCATGTATCGCATGTGCAAAGTAAATGTACCTACTATAACACATGCCGCAGAGCATTATGTGCACATTGTGCTACCTTTACTACTCTTTGATTTTTCCCTTGTGTGTAATCATCCTTCTTTCGTCGAGCTATCTTTGCACAATCTAGCTTAGTCTAACCATAGTTCCTTGTGTTGCCTTACTTATTGTCACAAGAACACTACTATGTGCCAATATGCAAATAAGGCATCTTGTGCATTGTACAAGTGTTGGATGCCTTGCACTTTGTCTTATGCACTATCTAGTATGTGGCTACATACCTTATCACATGATCTACACTCTACTATGCATGAATTACCACATATACAATGTGCATTTGCATGTAGTTCTCAAAATAACATTGTATGTGTATTGTTTGATAAACTTTTATCATATATTCTCTCTTGAGTCTTTCTCAAACATAAATTGTTTGATAAATGAATGAACTTATAATTAACCCTTTAATCATATACTCATTAATTTTGGGATTCAAGTCCTATAAAAATCTCCTTTATTGAAGATAAATTGATTCATTTTAGGTTCTTTGGACAGTGTAAGATTGACTTATGTTATCTTTTGGAGTGATCTTAAAAGGTTGAAGCTTCAATTAATCTAGTCAATTCGCTTCTTTAATTTAGTTGCAAGCAATGCGAACTTTAGTATGTATTTACTAACATTTTCACTTGGTCAGGATCAATAATATCTTTTGTTAATAATCATTTATCTCATGTTAGAATGATGTTATATCAATTATTTACAAAATGATATTACTATGCTTGTTAATAAAATATGACATCTTGATTCCACAAGTATAGGTACCAAATATAATTTGATGGATATCTAAATGTACTACTTTACAAATATTATATATATATATAAGTAATGACAAATTTTATCTTGAATTATTTTTTTGACTTTCATCTCAAAGTCTTTATAATTTTATTCCAAAAAATATAATCTTGGATGTGGCGTAGCCTCCAGGTTTAACAGTTTTATAAAACTTTAATATTCAATTCGTCATACTTCTTATATCAATAATAATACCAATAAGCTCTTTTTCACTTGAATATATATGAGAAAAAGTTTTTTTTTGTGATTCATGTGGATCTCTTTTAGAATCATAATAAGAGATAGACTCTTATAAACATGTGAGATTTCAAGTACTCATTTAGACTTAGTTGCAATGAGTAATTTGTATCTATATCTGTTAATTTTTTTATAAATAATTTAATTTGAAATTTTAATAACTTTGTTTTATGTGTCTTAGCTTTTATAGTGGTCATAATATTTCTAAGTTATACTAAAAAGAAGAGAGGTACTAATATTTTTTTAATGTTTGGTCTTATCTTTCTCCTTTTGCTTTAATTCTTATTTTTAATAGCTATTAGGAATGTTTTGGCTTGTGTTAAAGATTGAGTAAGGAATATAGCTAATTCCATGACAATAAGATGATACACACATATCATATACTTTAAAAATGTTTATATCTCATCGATGGATATACTTTAGCTCATGGCTTATTATTAGAATTATGTTGTATATTTTTGTAGTATTTATTATGGTTAGTGTTGTAAGTTATGTCACTTCTCTATCTTTCCTCCATGTATCCTATAAGATAAAATTTTACTCTAATAAAGTTTTTAAATTTTTTATATGTACTTTTATGACTAGCTCTTAAGTGAGCATTCTATGACTAATACATGACTTATTATATTTAATCATATATCTGCAACTTTATCACTTGATAAATAGTTTTATAAAAAATATATTTCTAGTTACTTTAATTAGACATCTAATTCTTTGTATCTATTATACCATCATAAATAGATAGATTAAGTTTAATAGCTACCTTGAATGGATATTATCAATTCTCAAACATTGAAGAGACAAGATTAATAATGTCATCTTCATCTTCATCTTCATCTCCAACCATTCTTGGACTAATACTAAATCAAGAGTTTCTTGACAAACTTGTCATATATCCTCCTCTGAGTCTTCTTTAAACACGAATTCCTTGATAATTGAAGAAACTTATAATCGATCCCAAAATTAGGCCATGATGCCTTTTGCAAAGTAATTAAGTTGAAATATAACCTCTAAATAAGTTATCATCCTTTCAAAGATTAATCTTAAGACTATCTCTAATGAAATCATCAAAATGAGAAATTTATAATAACATCCTTTTTTCTTAAATCAATTTATTTTTTCTTTTTCTATAAACTTTTACACACATATTTATTAAAAAAATAGTGATATTATTTGTTCATAATATTTTTTAATTTATTACTCATCATATAAATGATATTTGATTTTAACAAAACTAAATTTATTGTACTCATCTTAATAGCACTTTCTTATACCATGAACATTGTCAACATATGAACTTATTTGTTTGTTGTTCAATATTTCACTCTTTTGATTTTAATAAATATCAAATAAAAAGATTAATCTTTTATTGTGCTAAACTTAATTTGTGATACAGTTATTTTATTTAAGATCTAAAAATCATAAAATAAGAATTTAATATGCAAAAATAGGTTAATTAGCTTAAAACTCAAGGTGTCACACCAAGTATATGACAAATTCTAGTTTTATGTTCATATGGTAAGTAGTCCTTTTTGTTTGGATTGGTGAGTGTTTTTGGAAGTACCAGGTTTTACATTGCATAAAATGGCTAAGGATTTTACAAGGTGCTCAAGGCACATTACATCTTAGATGTTTAGGGCAACTAATGCCAAGGCTAGCGAGGGCTTCTAAAAAGTTCCATAAGGTATGTCAAGGGATAGGTTGAAAGTCTCATCAAGGCTTTGATAAATTGTCCAAGCCATTTTTTAGACCTCTAACCTTTTAAGTGTTGGATGGATATTAATCATTCATAAGCCTTGCTCAAGGTTCTACAATATACATTTGGATCAACCTTAGCCTTCAAACAATATGTGTTTGGATTTTTCATTTGAGTATCCTCTTTCATTTTAATTGCTTTAAGACACTCTTGATGCTTTGTTTTTAGAATTTCAATCTAAAAAAGCTTAAGTTCATCATTTTAATAAAAAGAAATTTTGACATGAACTTCTTAATTATAATCTTAATTGGTTTGGATATTTTATGGAATAATCAAGTTCTACCAATGAAATAACACCAATTCCATAGACAACAACATTAGGTTTCTCTCTAATATTGCTTGATTATGTAGTATTATAGGCCCAAAGGATAATCGATGACTTGTTAACATCTTTTACCTTTCTTATCTAGGCATGTAGCTTAAAACTTTTGAGTAGTTGTCATAATTTGCATCTATTCACCTATTAGTCTCAAGTTGGCTTACTAATGCATGCAACAACTTGGTTTTAATAACATAAAAAAGATGTTTTTTAGATCTTTGACTTAAAAAATTATCATGTTATCTATTAGAGCCCACCAAACCATTTTTTAATGATTAAATTAATCAAAAGTATAACAACTATGATGATATAAAAAATCTTGACAGAGCCTTAATAGTGAGATAATTTTTCTTATTTTGTAACCACATAAAATCACAACGATAAAAGTAAATTTTTGACATAACAAAATATCTTAATGATAAAATATGTGTAGCACTAAATTTTCATCCACATCTAATACCAATAAAAATTTTTCTTATTTTCACATCTTCGTAATGTTATCTTTTATCATGACATCAAAATCCTTAACTCTTGGTATAATAAATACATGACTTGTGATATAATAATATGTGAGATTTATAGATCTCAATAGATAAATTAAATATGATAAAAAAATATAAATATATATCATAAAAAGTATATCTATCATGAAACCATGTAAAAGCTAAACCAAAAATCATATATATCATAAATGAAAATCTATTCAAACACTAGTTTTCTTCTATTTCTAATTTCTATTATTTTATGCCATCATAAACTCTAATTTTCTTTGAATCATTATTCTTGTTGGATCTTAACCATAACCATATCTAGTAATGACCTCCCATCATTCTATAATAATACTTATCAAATACTAAAGAGGTATAGTTTGAAAGTCATTAGCTTGTGATCCATCATTATGCCTAATATCATTATATTTATCATGAGATCATGGTACACATATACACTATGTAGGTATAGTCGAAAGGCTTATATCCACCTATCCATCATTGGATTTAGTGTTGAGGATATTACTAGGAATCTATTTTCCATTATTTATTTATTTCAATCAGTTTATTGTGCCAAGCTAATATTGATTTCAAAGTAAATGCATATATATATATATATATATTGTTTTTATTATTCTTTATGTTGTCTTCCCATGGAACATATAAAAATCACGTAGTTAGTAAAATCATGTAATAAACTAATAGAGCCATGTAATAAAGGCAATAGAACCATGTAATAGAGAAATCACATAATAAGCATATAAAGATAGGTAACAAAGAAAACTACGTAAAAAAGCCTTTAAACATCTAACAGAGTAATAATAGATGTAGTAAGAAAAATTATAAATAAATAAATTATACTATAATATTATTTTATAAATTATCAAATTTATTTATCTAAATCTTAGGATAGAATATTTTTTTCAGCCTTTAACCTCCTTTGATTTTTTATAATAAAATATATGTACATTATCAATTCCTTATTATTATATGCTTCATACTTTTTTATTTAACCATACTCGATCCCATGCTTATTGTCAAACTGAATCATTACAAATTGTCTCCATAAGCTTTTCAAATGCTTTCTAATTTTTCAACTCATTTTCCCACACTTTCTTACCATTTTCTATGTTTTAATATTTTAATATAATTTTATTATGTTATTATCTTATTTTATTTTATTATTAATAATTTTTTATTTTGATTTATTTCACTTTATGCACTTTGACAGATGTTTCAATTACTAAAACTATAGAGTATGAAATTGCTTTTGTTCAAGAAGTGGAATGGGAGATGCTCTAGTGAAAGCTAAATGAAGGCCAAAGAGGTTCTGAGTTCAGATGAAAGTTAGGATGCCATTTGAGCAGTCTTATTTCTAATTTTTTTAATATTCTAAGCTTTATAAAGCTAGTCATATGTAGTCTTTCCTCTATTGAATCAAATTAGAATATAACGATAGTTAAAAAACTCTTCTATAAACGGGCTTGAAAATCTAATTTTGTTGAAGACAACATGAATTGTCTCAATATTCGATTCTCCATTAGAGAATTTCCCTATTAGCATGAACTTGAATTGGGCTTCCATTTTTAAGATCTCATATTGTTTAATAACTAACTTAAGTTTTCCTTTAAGAAAAGAAGTTGACTTAATATGAACTAGAGATGGGTCCATAAACTCACTCGAAAACCTTTGTAAAAGACCTATAGAGGAGGTGAAACCCTTAGGACTTGCCATTATGGGAGGGAAATTCCTCATTCCATGAAGCTAGGGGATATGATAGAAAATTGTAAATAGATGAAGAGTGAGCTTACATAACTAGTTCTAAATGGTGAAAATAATCACCCTAAATGTTGTTATTGGCCATATTTTCAAATTCACTACTCACTTTCTTTATAATTTTTTAATCCTTTTATCTTTTCATCTCATTCAAGGGTTGGTTTAGGGTAAGACCTTTTTCATAATAGATTAAGAATATTTTAAAACACATTAATCTAGGTGAATAAATCATCTATAAAACTATCATTTTAAAATAAAAATCTCCACTTTGGATAATCATTAATACCTTAAATTTTTGCCCCTTCTACTAATACTTTTTCTTATCATCATTATATTTCTTTTTCACTTTTCACATTCTTAGTTTCTACATTTGTTTTTTTATCATAAGTGGCATTTTATTTACCCTTTTCTTTTACTTTTTATGACCATTATCACAAGTAGCATGGTATCACATATCATGTAAACAAATTATAATAAATGATATCATGCTTAAATGAGCCATGTTTCAAATCTAATGTAGGCAACAAGTCATTATTATCAGGGATAACAAGCAACCTTGAAATAATTATTTTATATCATCTCTTAAGGGTTTTACACCTCTAACACACATAAAAAATCTAACATATCCAAATGTCATAGTCAAATCACAAATAAAATTTTGTAATTATATAAATTCCTTCTTATCCTCTTGGGTTTTATTGTCACACCACATTTTTTGTAGAAGATTTTCTCATAAGTGTAACTAAATATGCACTAATTAATGTATTTTGCTAATCACTTTTCACTTCTTAAGCATAACATTCAAACTAGGTGATTAGAAGATCTACTATCGATCCATAATGAAAGAAAGTTTTTGAAAAACAAAGGTTATTTGTGTTCATATGTGTGTAGATAGAAGCATGTGTGGCTCTAACCTAGGTCACATATACTCAATATGATAGGTGTACCAACCCTGACACATAAGGTGTTCTTATCCTAAACCCTCAATAATAGACCTTGATGAACTAAGGAAGATTAATAAAGAGATAAGACTTTGAGATCTAATTTTGTGAATACTCATTCATTCAAAAACTGGTCTAAAAAAATCATCAACTCTTGGTAGAGGATACTTGTTTTTAATAATGATTTTATTACGAGATTAGTAATCCACACACATGCACCAACCTTTATCCTTTCATTCTTAACTAAGTCTATGACTTACCTCTTAATCTCTTCATTTTTTTTATTATAGAGTTATGATATATACATATGTTTAAAAGTGTTGAATTTTGTGCTTCGTCACACATTTTTGGGATGGCTCTTTAGGTTCATTATCTCTGAGTGTCTCTTGAAGTGATCTTTGTAGGTTACCATATGCTTTGGTACCAATATTTGGCTTCTTATATCTAGCTAACAATAATACATAATTTTGACTTGAACTTACTAACTTCTTTACATGATTAATAGTAATAATATCTATTATTATCTATGCATTATATTGTGTTATAATAAATTTTTGTCCATCTTTTATGAATTGATACTATTGGGCTCGATGATAACATATATCATCTCAATCTCATAAGTACAAGTATCAACATATGGTTAAGAAAATATATAACAACACTACTTCATTGACAATTTGATCAGTATTTTCCTAACTGATTGTAAATTTTATCTTACATTATTTTTAACTCTTGCTTCAAAATATTTTTGAATAAAACTAAGAGAATAACGTCTTAGATGAGGAGAAGTTTTTAAGTGGAGTTTCTTCATGATGCTTTTAGTGATAAAATTCTTGTGGTTACTAGTGTCAATGATAACATTTCCTAACTCCTTTACTTGAATATGGGTTATATAGAATTCCTCTTTCTTTACTATAGTTTCATTTATATTAACCATGAGCCCTTTTAGCTTTATCATTAAGATAGACTCTCATCTACTTGTTATAGAGACTTAAGAATCATCTTACTTTTAGCTATAATAAGAATCTGATTTTCCTCATTTTTCTTAAACTTCTCTGAAAAAAGATTAGAGCATGAATATTATTTTTGTAGTGGGTACAATGTTTCTAAGTCCCACTTGTAGATTAGTATTTGTTGTTGCGATTATGATCTTCTTTGTTGGGGAGTCCCCTTTCCCTCTTTCCTCGTTTGCCACTTTTTTGTATCAGTGCTAGTCTTCAAATGTTTGGACTCTTTATCTTTGGTTTCTTATTTTGATTCTTCTTTTTGATGGCCACTGTAAATGTTCAATCTTGTACCAAATTTTGTATCAAGAAAAGATTAGTTTTGTAGTAATAAAATAATAAAAACTTGAGATATATATTGAGAATGTTTGTATCATATAAATAGGTATCCCTAATGTCATGTCTTGTCATCAAAATTTGGTGGTATGTTTCTATACCATTTATCTTTGTTAATGTCAAAGACTTTGTGACTTTCTCTATCTTTTCTTCACTTAACTTATAGGATAATATTATTGTTAAATTAATTTTTTAAATTAGTTCCATGTTATTTTTGTATCTAAACTATTTTTTAGGTGTAAATTCCACTAGACTAATTCATGGCTCATCATTTTTAATTGAGAATGTTATGTTATTTGATGAGGATGTCACAAAGAGAGAAATATATTACCGATTGTTTCACCAGGACATCTAATTTTATTGGATCCATCACACCATCATAAATAAGTAAATCAACTTTAGCATCTACCTTGAATGGATGATGTTAATTCTCAAGTATTAAAGGAGTAAGATTAATGATGACATTGTAATTCTTCTAGTATCTTTGAGTTAAAAATATTTTCTTTGCTTGGTGATTTATCTTTAAAAGATGTGGTCTAAAACTTTCTCTATTGATACTTATATTTGTTGGATTAATAGACTTACTTATGCTTCTAGGATTAATGGAAAAGTAGTTTGGTGTTATCATCTTGATTAAAGTCTTCTCAATCTCTTAATTCCCTTTCAAAGCTTGCTCCTGGATTGCATTCTTCTTGGCTCCTACTATCAGTATTAAATCAATGCACTTTGCTACAAAAAATAATATGAAACTCCTATATAAAGAGGTAAGAATGATAAGTAAAGGAATTCAAATTTCTTAGAGTATTCAATCATTTGCTAGAAAAAACTCTACTCCTTTTTTTTGTTTGTTTCTTACTATTTCTCATAGTTTAACTTATGTTGTTGTGATTCTAATGATGTCTATATTCTCTTGATCAATCTTATCATTTCGCTAATGTAGTCTAAGGCAACTATTTCTATTAATTAAATTGAGTTTTTTTTTTCTAGTTTGCTACTCATACTCATCTAAATCCAAAGCTTTTTCCTACGCTTAATCAAGTCCTAAGCCTCCCCTAGTTTTTTCCCAAAGAAAACTCATGCCCATCAAGACTTCTCATAAGAAAGCCTGAGAGCTCACATGCCTTGGAAGTCCTGCAAGGTTTTTTTTTCTAAATCTTTCCTTGCATTACAGGTCCATGGATGAGCCTTACACTCAACCCCTTAGACCAAATTGAGGCTTCCAACCCTTTTTTGGAATCATAAATGTCCTTATAGGATTTGCTTTTTAGGTAAGAAAAATTCCACAAACCTAAAGGTAATTATTAATAGCAAAACCATAAGTATTTATCATAAAACTTCAAAACTTAACACCCAACATTAAGGTTTAACAAAAGCTAAACTACCTTATTTAATTAAAAAACCAATCTTATGTTTCATTTTGAAGTTGATCTTGTGATTAATAAGTGTCATACGATATGGCTTTAAATAAAATCATCCCAAATTAATCATACTAAAATTTCCTTAGTTATTATTGATTTTTCTTTACTAAATTTTCCACCACAAAGTTTGTAGTAATCTGAATTCTTTTGAGCAATGTGAACTATAGCTTATTATAATGATTCCAAGAGTTTGTCAACAATTTATGTGATTATAAGAATGATAATATATTTTCCTCACTTATTCAAGCCATGATTTTTCTTTTTTAAAAGACATGATTAAAAATTTCAACAAGATTTTCTCATAATAATTCATATTTTGCATCATAATTCAACAAGTCAACATTTATATAAATATAACAAAATCATCTCTATAAATAATAAAAAGATCTCAATCAATGATTATACTATGATTCACACTTTTTATGAGTGATCACATTTTTATATTTTTATTCTCAATAATTCTTAAACACTAATTTAACTATAAGAATCATCATACTATGAGAAATATAGCTCTAGGACAACATGATTTTAATAGCAATTTAAGATTTCAATATATTCATAATTTGTATAATTTTAATTCTAACATGATTAGATCTAAGAACCCAATACATGGTATGAAGTCATCAATGTAAATGGTACCTAAAGTCATGAGAAAACTTGTATATATAACATGTTATTATGAGTAATAGAATGCATACATATCATATTCCTTACAAACCCAAAATTATAATATGAAAAAAATAAGATTTTGTATATATTTCACATCCTTTGTCTACCCAAACATTTTGCCATGCAAGTGTAAAAAAATACTTGATTTAGAACACCTAATATGCATCTACATTTACATTCAAGACTTGTGGATTCCTACTTCATGAACCAAGTAGAGGTGTATACAACTTTGGATCTCCTACTCTTCATACTTTTGGCTTGCAAAATTTTGTTCTTCCTCTTTCTTGCTCTCAACCTTTGCTTCCTTTGATTTAAAATTAACTCTTAGACTACTTACAACTATGGTCAAGATATCAACCTAGCATATCATGTCTTTTTATAGCTAAAAGATCTCTTTCTTAAATCTAGTTGAGTTAGTTATTTTGGAATTATCTCTTTCTCTCATCTATGCCAAGGTTCTATATCCATTTTTTTTACATTATGTAATTGAACCTTAAACCTATCTATAAGGGGACCTTTGTTGTTATCCTTTTAAGCATTGTCACAAGATATTCATATGAAAATCTAATGTTTTATTCCAAAAATCAATTTCAAATTTTAAAAAAACATGAATTAAAAATTCAAATAATTTCAATTTTCAAATTTTAAATATCCATTTAAAATTTAAATATTACATTTAGGAGAGAACATATTATATTAAAAAAACTCATATTTGGGGTATAACATTTTCTTAACTAAAGATCGATTTCACCTTCAAAATTAGGCAAACAACTCTGATCACTTGTAGCGAACTTCAGATTCTACCTCCTTTGTAACCTTTTGCTCCTCTTAGTTATTCAAGAATAATTTTACCATGGTCAAATTTCTATTCCATGATTTTCAAGTGCTAAAATTCTAGAATACAGATGGAGTATTCTTTATAAGTAAAAACTTAATCTGAAGCTCTTCAGGATCCCTCTAAGGAGCATGTAGAGGATTTTGGAAAAACCTTTTCAAGCTAAACACATGTAATATGTCATGCATCCTAACAAATGCTTTGAGAAACTACATATGATATTCCACAAACCCAATCTTTTCTATGATCTAATATAGTCCAATATATTTAGCTCTCAATTTAGAAACCTTCCCAAACAAGAATAAATGTTGCATGGATCTGACTTTGCAAAATACCTACCCTTAAATCTTAAAGCTTATTGACTAATGCTTACTATCAAAATATTTCTTTTGCAAGTCTTACACTATACATACCCCATTATGCAACCTACAAATCTCTTTTTTTTTCTTCTTAATAATCTTAGGTCCAATGGCTTGTCTAGACTCAACCTTTTCCAAAAATATGTGGGCTCTACAATGTCACCCTTTAAAGACTCATATAGTGCGATTCAAATAATTGACTGATTTTTGTTACTATAAACAAATATTATCAGTGGTAATTATTTAACCTAGTATGTGGAGTATGATTATGCATTAAGTCTCAATAAATCCTCCAAGGTTTGGATATTACTTTCCAACTATCCATCTATCTAAGGATGATATGCCAAGTTGAATTGAAGAGTAATGCCTAGTGCTTGATGCAAATGATTATAGAATTGAGATGTAAATTTAACATATCTATTTGAGATAATCACTTAAGAAACACCATATAAACAAACTATTTATTACACGTAAATGTTTGATAATCTTTTTACTAAATATGTATTCTTATGTAGAAACTTAGCTACTTTAGTCAATCAGTCCACAATAGCCCATATCATGTTACATTCCTATTGGATTTATGATAATCTAGAAACAAAATCCATGGCACTCTCATTCCATTTCCATGCAAGTATTCAATAATAACATACTATATTTTTTGATGTTCAGTTTTAACTCTCTAACAAATCAAACATCTCTGAACATAGCAAGTCATATTCTTCTTTAAATCTCTTTACTAAAAGACAACCTTGATGTTTTTATACATTTTAGCTTCTCCTAAATGGATTGCCATCTTAATGTCATAAGCCTCTCTTAATAAGCTATCTTTAAATTCATGGTATTAAGGGACTCAATATTTATCATGATAGTTCAAAATGTCATCTTAAAATAGTAAAGTCCTCATACTTTTACTACAATCAAGTAAGCACCTTCTAAAGTTTAGGATCTTCCTATTGAAGTGCCCTCAACTCATCTAACCAATCTACATAGATGTTAAGATATTAAGTTGATAAAATAAAACCTAGACTGCTAAATGGATCTAAGCTTTATTGATGTCAAACATGGCTTTCTTGTTTGATTGATCTATAACCATAAACCTAAGAATGGTGCATCTACTCAAGGCATCTACTACTAAGTTAGTCTTGCCCTCATAATATTCTATGTCCAAATCCTAGTCTTTAATAAGCTCAAACCAATGCCTTCACCTCATATTTAGTTCTCTCTTCGAAAAAATGTATGTGAGATTAGAGAACAACTCAACCATCATACGGATTGAGTCTGCATATCCATTATAAAACAAATTATGCAATGTAGCCCTTATAAGTCAACATTGATGCCTAAATAATTGATATAATAAGTATCTATTAGTTGATTCCAAAATAAACTATTTTAAATGAGTTTGACACCTTGATCCAAATTTTTTATTCTCTTTGTAGTCAATCACCATGCCATGTCAAGAAATCTAGTCAATGCCAACAATAATGTCAAACTTGACAATAAGAACTTAAATGAGCTTTGCTTCAAAACCCTTATCAATAATAACTAAATTTTAAGGTAACTTTAAATTTGGTTGAAATTTTTTTGTGAGATGGCGATTGGCCCTTATCCCCATCAATGTTTTCCTGAGCAATCTCAAATATAAATAAATGAGAAGTGCTAGTATAAAAAAAGTATCATAAATGTAAAATTACAGAATGAGAGCATAATAATATTAACATCAAAAGAATTTATAACATGTTGTTGAGTTAAGTACATAAACTCTTGGTTGTCTTCTTACCTATTTGATGGTCTAGATAGTCTTCTACCCCTCTAAGCAATTTCTTCTAAGGTGTTCTAGCTTCAAGCAGATATTTAAACCTACAAGATCCTTTATGTATTTTACCATAGAATGTACATTTCAAGTCCTGATCTCTACGCTACTCTATAGGTTACTCGCTAACTGGTTGAACTATAATTGGCATAACGTGATTGTTTTTGTTCTGATTTTTTTATTATTTCTTGTCATAAACTTTTCCATCCTTCTTATCTTTGGAATTATCAAAGTTCTTTCTTTTCTTGTCAATATCCCAATGAGTCTTCATTTGATGCTCTAGTTGCTCAATTGACTTGACAACCTCAATTAAGTATGGTATCAAATAAAGCGGGAAACCACTAAGTGTTTTTACAAGAAATGGTTAAGTAAATCCATAAAAAACTCAAAATAAAATACCTCAAAATTCACCAACTCTATTGTATAATATGTAAAATGAGAGAATCTAGATTCTTAATCCTCTATAAGAATTTGTATTTGACTTAAATGAGTTAGCTCTCTATGGTTTTGAAGCTTGGCTACCTCTAAAAAAATTGTCACAAAGTATCTCTAAGGAATCTCACTATTTTAAACATTCTAAAACATAGTCTGATGCTAACTATGCCACCAATTAGCTACATCTCCATTAAGAACCAAAGCTATTATTACCATCATCATCTTAGTTGGGAACCTTAATGCATTAAATAGCTTTTAAATGTATGATCATTAACTACAGTGGGATCTAACATGCTTGAAAAAACTCATAATATTAATTACATAAAAGCTTGCAAGAATAGCTCTATCATGGGCACAAGCTTTAACCTTGTCTCAACCTTAACTGATCAACTTGACTCTGGCTCTCTTTGGAGTTATTCTGTATGATCTCTTAAGATAACACTACAAGTCTTGACCATTTGCAACAAAGAGAACTATCATACTTAATTGCTTTATGAAAGAACTAGAACACAAATTAATTTATCTAACTTACAAATCATACTTACAACTTAATTTTTCTCACTTTCATGGAATTAGACTCAGTTGGGCCAAGAACTAGTTTACACTATGTTTGATAACTAGTCATGTACATTGGCGTCTACATGGTACCAAAAAAAACCTTTAACTTACAGATGATCACAACCACTTAATCATAATGTGTAAAAGTAACCACAAGATCCAAATCATAACTATCATAAGTAAATAAATCTAAAAAAACACTCAAAATAAAATATTTCATAAAGTCCAAAGTCTAATATAAAATATTTCATATAATCTAATGTCCAACATAAAGAATCAATGCTTGGAATAAATAAAACTAAAATTAAGACATAACTAGATTATAGCTAAAAAGTAATCTACTATGATACTGACTTTGATGCCCCCACTCTAATGCTATATTTTCTACTAACTCCCTTTGCATATAAATGATATAAAGGGGATAAGGTAAGCATAATAAAAAATCTTCATATCTTACTAATAAAAAATACATTTAATAATATAATAATATAATATAATTATTAGGGTATTAAAGGAATCAAATAAATTTCATAATGTGCCATGCTAAGAGAATGCATAAAACTATAACCATCGCTATCGCAATTTCATAAGGCTTAGTAAATCTCAAAAGAGTCATAATCAATCTCATAAAACTATAGTGACCTACTAATAATATAGTACTCTCTCTAAGCTTGTGAGATATTTGACATAATTTTGTTACTCTTAAATCAACACATGATCCAATAGTCTACAACCTAGACTCTTCCAATCACATGGACTATCCTATAGGGTTATATGAGTCCTCATCAACCATGTGGAATTATAACAAGATCTCTTGCACATTAACAATCTCTCTTGATGACCTATAATGCATATAGACAACATAGAATCCTCCATAGATGATCTGAAAGTCCCTACTTAAGCTTTACTAATCATTAAAATGACCTTGTATAGTTCAAAGACCTTTATAATACATGGTTCTTAACTACTATAAACTCAGGTAGTTTCATGGTCTCTTATGATGTCGTAGTAATAAAGCACGTAACCTCCAAAACTGGTTAAAGCCCTACCATGCGGCATATGTGACCCATTTTACTCTAGTAGAGGAGTCCATCACCTAGGCTCCACTATGTTCTAGTTTATATCATCATCAATAGACTTATTCATTGAACATTAAGATGGTTTTAATATAATTTATCTAAGGTTTCCTAATCGTAATATGCCATATATGGTTTTCTTACAATCTTAATCCATTAACTAATTTTTTAGGTCACCTTAAACCTTTACTATTTATGATAACTTAAGGTTTCTTCATATTTAATGTCTATGTCATATATGGTTTCCTTACAATCTTAATCCATTAACTAATTTTTTAGGTCATCTTAAACCTTACTTTACTATTTATGATAACTTAAGGTTTTTTCATATTTAATTTCTATCTAAGATAGCATCTCCTTTCAAATTTCATATATATATATATATATATATATATATATATATATGTCTTACCCAAATCTAAATCTAGGAGTATTATTAGATTGTTTTTGTTTGTTTGAGTATTTATTGAAATTATAAATCTATGGCTTAAATCCTTTATGAGTAATCTTTGATCTCTAACATTGGTTCACATAAATTTTATTAGTAACTTTTTTCTTTCTTAACAAATCAATTTGAGTCACTCCACCATTCACAAAGGCCTCTTTTTAGTCATATACACCTCCTAAACAATCATTTGGTGTGTTAATCAAAGGCTTAAGAACCTATTTAAGAGCTACTTATGATCTCATCCATCAAACCAAACTAGTTTAGAGTTTAGCCAAAATCCATGTAATAATTAATCCCTCAGCCAAGTTTAGCATTACTCATAAGGCTAAAAATATGATCTTTATCTCATTCAACTCTCATCTAGAGTATAATCGAGAGCATTTCATGGCCTCATTCTAAGTGCACAAAGTCTCACTAAGTACAAAATATTATCAATTAAACCTTAATTATTATCATAAAGTTTGCTTCATGTAAAAACTTAACTTATTAGAATTTCATCTAACTAATCCTTAAGTTATTCTTAACCTTATATAAGGTCTTTTCAAGTCCTAATTTTCTTTTTACCTTACATAAGGTTCTTAACATGAACTTAAGTTAAAATTTCAATCATAAGATATTTAAATTTATAATCCTAGATATTCAAATTTAAAATCTAAAATATTCAAATTTCATTTTTAATATTTTTAAATTTCAAATCCTCCATATTTGATTTTCTAAATCCTAGGTTCTCTTGATTAATCCTGTAATTTCACATGCTTAGTTTAAAGTAAGCTTACTACCTATATTGAGTTCTTCCTTAATTTGTTACTCTTGCTAAACCAAACCTAAAACTTTTTGCTACACTTAATAAAGACTTAACCTTCTTCTAGCCTTCCTCTAAGGCCACCTCATGGTCCTCAAGGCTTCTCAAAAGAAAACCCAAGAGCTCACTCATCTTGGAAGCCATCTAAAGTCCCTTGTTAGGTCATTCCTTACATTACATGTAAATGGCCAAGCATAATGCTCAACCACCACTCGAACAAACCTGAGGAGTCCTTCCTTTTTGTAATGCACAATTGTCTATTTTGGATTGTCTTCTCAAGTAAGAAAATTTTGACAAATCTTAGGTAATGATTAACAACAAAACTTAGAGTTCTTATGATAAGATTTTTAAGATAAACTCTTCTTCTAACAAAACTTAACTGAGGCCATCAATAAAGTTAGCCTTCTTGTATGGCTTTATTGAGAATCCCAAGCACTCCTTACATGGAACCCAAAAGCTCTCCCTCACCCAAAAGTCATCTTTAAGGCCTCTTCATGCATTACAAGCTTATGATTGAGCCTTAACACTTAACACTTGTGCTTAAACCAATGCAACTATCCTTATGGTTGTAAAAGAAAATATTATGTTTGGTTGTGAAGAAGGTCTCGCTTGTATTCATAAGTGTCATATGGTATAGCTTAAAATAAAATTATCACCAAGTCATTACACAAAAAGTTTCTCAGTTATTATTGATTGTTCATTGGTAAATTCTCCATCATTCATACCAATCATACTTTTCATGAATGATCATATTTTTTATATTTTTATTCTTAATACTCATTAAAATATTACACCCACATACATGAATTTAACTAAAAGAATCACCACAATATGAAAAATACAACATAAGGACAACATGCTTTCAATAGTATTTTAGATTTCAATGCATTCATCATTTGCACAATATCAATTCCAACATAATTAGATCTAAGCAGCCACTACATGACATGAATTGCTCAATGCAAAGTGTACATTAAGTGATGATAAAGGTTGCATATAAATTTGCATCTAATTCAATTTTCCATCTTAGTTGAGAGCTATAACAAGGTAACTTTAGCAATAGAATGTATACATATCATACTCCCTAACATGCAAGAGTAATAAGATTTTGTATATATCTCACATTGTTTATCTCCTATGACATTATATCATGCAAGTTTAGCAAACACTTGATTTAAAACTCCTAATATGTAGACACATTTACAAAAATGGCATGATGATTCCTATTTCTTGAACTAGGTGGAGGTCTACACCACTTTGGAACTCCTTTTCAAGGTTTTAGTGTGAAAAATCCCATCATCCTTATCTTTGTTCTAGGCTTTGGTTTCCTTGGTTTTCTTAATTTGGATTAATTATAGCTACAGTTTAAGAGAAATGTCTAACACTAGCATATCATCCCTTTTTATAGCTAAAAATTCCTTCCTTAAATCTAAATCTAGCTAGTTTAGTTTATTTAGAATTTATCTTTCTTCTTATTCTTACATAGGTTCTTTATCCACTTTTTCTTTTTCTTTCTTGAATTATCTAATTAGCCCTAAATCTTATCTGAATGGGGTACCATTGTAATTATCCATTTAAGTACTTTTTATAAGATATTCTAGTGGAGATAATAATGGTTCCTTACTTTCAAGAAGATGTAAGGTAGAATAACTGTAATCCAAGCTCAAAAATTGGAAATTACTATTTAAGTACTATTCTTTTTGCAAATATATACTACTTGGCATTGGTCATATAAAAGTTGGGACCTAGATGTGTATTTAGTGGGTAGATTGTTGTGTTGGTAAAGTGCATGCAATTGCTACAGTGCAAACCATGCAATTGTTATAGTACCAAATTTCAATTCGTAAGAAAATAACTTAAGAAATTAGGAGGAAAAAAAGGAATGATTCTATTGGTAATTACCAATGATGAAAATAAGTAAGGAGAAAGGGTAACACTCACCAAATAAGGTTACAACACTCATAAAAAAGTTATATTAGTGAAGGAAAAACACCAAGCTTCACCCATGCTTAAGCCACCAAGTAAGATCACAAAAACGTTAACTCATATAATCAAATTGCATACTTTTATTTTAGATTTTGGGATTATTTATACATGTTTTTTCAATATAACTACTAGCACCTACAAACATCCACTAACACGTACTTCTACAAAAGTAAAAATACATTAGGACTTCGCAAATAACCAACCAGTACATCATTTTGTAGTATAAATAGAATCTCTAGATGCTCCATATTTTGTGCAAAACTCTTGTCTTAATTTTGAGAGTTTTTTGAAATCAACGTCATGGGTTGGTGTAAAAACTAACTTATGTGTGCTTTCATTTCATGTTTTATAATGAGTATCCAAAACATCAATTTCATTAGCCTACACTTGAGATCTTGTTATATGTCTATGTCATCATTGCAATGTGCTATCATTGGTTTATGATACATCGTATTAATATGACAATCTAATGTTTTATTTCAAAAATCAATT
The DNA here is from genome assembly GCA_023846275.1 of Vanilla planifolia. NCBI lineage: Eukaryota > Viridiplantae > Streptophyta > Magnoliopsida > Asparagales > Orchidaceae > Vanilla > Vanilla planifolia. The sequence continues at coordinate 23,767,087 of CM043874.1, read as the reverse complement.
TTAAATTTCAAACTTCATATTAATTCAAACTTTTAATAAATTTATATTTCTATTTAAAATTTAATATTGTATTAAGGAGAAAGTTTACTAAATTAAGAAAATCATATATGAGGTGTCACAATTATTGTACTATTACTCTAATTTCTTCTCTCAATTTGTCTTTTATTCTTGCTCAAATCCTCAAAAATTTGTTCCCAACTCTTTGAAACACCTATTTTCTCTTTTCTCTACTCTCAAGTTTCCATAATAAAAGCTAATCTACAAAAAAATTTCCAAAAGTTTTTCTCTTCATCTATAATTAATCATGTTGCTTGTACATATATAATTTTGTTAATTGTAATTATAAGATCCATTTTAGTTTAGTCAGCTCATAGATTCATATTATATTATACATCATGAAGTGTATGATCATATTATATGATTTGCTTAGTTAAACCCAAACTTGATTGAATTGCATAATATGTTATATCTTATTATATAGTTAGAATTTGGTTTATTGATTTATTACTTAATCCACCTTATAGTATAATGTCCATGTAGTATTCTATGATATTATTAATTTAATATATTTCTTACTTTTCATTAGATCATATTATGTGATTTGCTCTTATCATATTATATGATCCTAATTTGTTTTGTTTTAAAATAAACATTTGTTTAATACTAAAAAAATTACAACATAGATCAGACTCATTACATCATTATCAAATCTTAATTTTGCTTATTCATTTATGACTTATTTCATCATATTGTATGATATATATGATCTTATTATATAATTTTATTTGTTGAGTATATTTCTAACATTTCAATTGATCATACTATATCATATACTCTTATCATATTGTATGATTATTTTCCTAAAAATTAGAATATTCTCGAAACTTTTTTAAAATATTTCTAAAAATTATAAAAAAATTAAATAATTCATAAGAATTTTATTTTCATAAATTAAGGATGTTACAATTCAACTCTCTTTATAAGAATTTGATCTTCAAAATTTAGAACATGGAGGGCTACTTTTTCATCATTTCTTTTACTAATTATTATATGGCTTCTCTCTCCATTTTATTGATCCATAGCACCTTAAACTTTGGAATTTCTTAATTCTTTATTTTCTTCACTTCTTTTGCCAAAATCTTTGTTTTTCATTCTTCATATATCGATTTGGCTATTGCTTGAGCATGTTTGAGCCCAAGTTTAGCATATGTGATGGTGCTTCACATACTTAATGTAAAGTTATGGAACATGTGAATTCTTAACATGTTTTTTTAGTGGTACAACTTTGTATGCCATTTCATCTCCCTTCCAATCAATTGGAAAAGTCTAAGATACCTTGGCTTGAATATTCTTCCTTATCCAAATCAAGTAACTCCTTTCATGTGCTTACTCCAATAATTATCTTATCTCCTTAAAATTCAACCTTCATGAGCTTAGAATTTAATTATTTTTTTAGGATTCTAAGCCTTTGATATATTTTCTCTAATCATTTTCACCTTTTATGTAGTTTCAAAAATAATATTTAGCTTAATGTGTTCTTTCTCATTCCTTTTGTACCAACATATTCTAATTAGCATTTCCTTTTATATAGTTCTTCAAATGGTACCATGTAAAGACTTGATTAGTAATTATTATTATAAGAAAACTCAATACATGGAATATACAAATCCCAACTTTCTCCAAAATCCAATAAACATAAGTTCAACTTGAAGTTCCAATGTTCCGATCATTAGTTTAGTTTGCTCATCTGTCTATGCATGCAAAGTTGTTATAAATCTTAATCGAGTACCAAATACTTACCACACCTTCTTCCAAAATTACAATGTGAAATTTAAATCTTTGTTAGATACTATTGTCTTTTATAGTCTTTGTATTCTTACCATCTAATCTTTACATAATTATGTCATTCCATCAACTGTATAATTTGTCTTAGTTGAAAAGGAATGTTCTAATTTTGCCATGAAGTCAATCGTAACTTAGATGGCATCCTTTCCTTGATTGGTCATTTGTAGAATAGGCATAAAATCCATCAAAACTTCTTCCCATTTTAATAATTAAATGGGAAGAGATTGTAAGGTTCCACTAAGTTTTTTATGTTCTCCTTTATTTTTTCGATAGATTAAACATTTGATTTCAAATCTTGTATTTCCTTTTTTATTCCTATCCACCAAAATTTAACTTTCATATTTATGTACATCGTATGTCATTCTATGATGTATTGAATATCCTAACTCATGCACTTCTTGTAATAGTATTTCACATGTTTCCTTTTGGTTTGGGATGTATAATAGATTCTTGCAAAAATAAAGTCATTACCTTAATTATGATAGAAATTTATCACTTTCCCTTCTTTATTGTCTTTGATCTTTTGTACCTTTTTGACTTGGTCGTGAAATTCTTCCAATTCTTTGAACCATTTTACTAGTATTACAACTTCACCAACACTTCTCTTATCAGATATTAATATAATTGTAGCTTCACCAAAACTTCTCTTGTTAGTTATTGATATACCATTATGTTGTATCTTGTTCATGTCCATGAATAATTGTTTCTCTTTTAATGTAAAGCTAGTGTTGTAACTATTCAAACTTGCCTTTTTTACTTAAGGCATTCATTGTCTCATATTAAGTTCCTTTTGTGCAACATTGTATCTTATGCTTTGATGAACAAAATAGATCTGAGCCTTCATTTCAAATAAATACTCTCTCCAAATCTTTAAAGCAAAAATAATAACCATGAACTCTAAGTCATGTATAAGATAATTATTTTTTGTGAGGATCGAGTTGTCAAGAATCATAAGTTATGACTTTGATATATTGCATCAATATTTTCCTTAATCTTTGCAATTATGTGCTTATATAAACTTGGTAGTCAGTTTCTACTTTAACATCTAAAAGCTCCTAACACTTTTGATCCTAATTGAAGGGAATTGCATTTTGTTTGAGCATTGTTAAGGGTAAAGTAATTTGAGAAAACTTTTTTAAAAAAAATTAATAATTCTTGATTAATCTTAAGAAAGTTTGAGTTGTGATGATATTGGTAAACCTAGGCTAATCTATTACCAATATCACCTTTTAGTTATCCATTGCTACCCTTTCAACATTAATGACTTGCCCCAAAAATGAGAAACTCTATAGTTGTAAGCATTTTATGATGTTGACCCCTAGTCATGATATTTTTTTGATGATAATAAAGTTTTAGTAGTTAAATAAATTTGGTGGAGTAAATTTTTAGATTTTAAATAGCTAATATGTTTATTCATTAGAGAAATTAAAGAAGAAAAGGAGTAAACATCTTATCCCATGTAAATTACCTCAATTGGAGTGATAAAACATCATGATATATATTTTAAATTTAATTTTAGATATTTGATTAAAATTATTACTACAAGAAATAAAAATTAAATTTTATTTAAATTAATCAATTTAAAATAATCTTTAAGTTTTTAATATCTTTGATCATTATACCTTAATCATCTTAAGAATTATTTTTTTATCTTTGGAAATTTTGCTTTAATAAAGCTTAATTAATTATTAAAAAATTATTTCTACTAGAGCTAACCAATCCTAAACCAATATACCTAATTTCAAGCTAAGGTATTGCTGTTGAAATCATTCGTTACAATAATTGGGTTGGAGCATTACTCCTAAACTCAGATGGAGGTGTATTAGATCAAGACATTACTCCCACATATGTATATCTATTAATCCAACTATTGGTAACATGGGTGATACAATCTCAAATGAACCAAAAGTAGTCAACCCTAATAGTTGGTTGAATTAAAAGTGCATAAATAATCATATAAGGAGATATGATCAAACCAAGCATACAATGTGGTGCTAAAAAGAAAAGCTTTTACATGCATGTGACCTCTGAATTATGGGAGTGACATGTGCTTTTTGTGATCTCAAAAATTCACATTCACACAATCCTGTTTGATCTATATGTAAAATCTAAATCTAATCATCATATCACAATTGAGATCTAGTGGTCCATATCAAATCCTAATTTCTAATTAGTGCCAAGTTAACTTTAGCTATTCAATCATTCAACTTTCACAATCAAAATGTCTAGAAGTCTTATAATCATGTAGCTCTTAAGCAATGGCTCTTTTAGCCATGATTACTAGCCATTATAATTTTGAATATTTTTTAAAAACATATGATGGCATGTTTTTTAATAATAATAATAATGATTATTCTGATGTATTTGATAATGATTTCTAACAGTAAAAACAGGGTTTATAAATAGGATAATTATTGAGCATAAATGATTGATAAAATTTTTACAAAAATTTTAAAATATTTTTCAAGTCATAACATTCAAGTCATTAATAACCAATACTCATGATTGCCTTCTTACACTATATCATTCTTCATCAAACTCTAAATTCCACTTTCTTTTTCCAATTAGCATAGCTCCTATTTTTTTTATTTTTGTAATTGATTAAATTAAAATACTTGTGTCATGTTGAACATTTCTTTAAGAATAAGAAATTATTTTGTATTAAGCATGGATTTATATTATCACTCCTTTTTCCTCTTTTTGCCAATCATATTTTATTATAAGGTCACTATAGCATATCTTTTTTTTATTTTATTAGTATGAATGTTTAGCCTACCCATTTATTAATAAAAGATTTATATTGGTAGTTTTTGTATTTGATGTTTATTGGGGTGGACTTAAACTTGATTTTAAGGTAAACCACTTAAAACTTGATGATGCATAATTTTAAATTTTTTTATTTTTTTTATTTCATATATTTTATAAAATTTAACTAATAAAAAAATTAACATGTTTTAAAATAAAATTTAAATTTATAAACTTAATTGCTCAACTTTTAAAATTTATTTTAAAATATTTTCTTTAAATATTTTTTATGAAATAAAAATTTTTATCCCTAGCAAATCACCAATTCTTACTAAACCATACTTCAAGCTAAACTTTTAAAACTTGCCGTGTATCTACTATTCTTATAACCTTAATTGTACCATTTCAAGTTTTTTTTATGTTCACATTCACTTCTAACTTATATGAGAATATAAGTTTTAAAAACTACTATAAAGTCATCCTACCATTTTTTAAGCACTTTATTCAAGAGTTTCAAGAAAGTTGTTGATGCATTTGTTAATCTAAATGCCAATACTAAAGACTGAAAATGTTCGTATCTAATTGTAATGGTTGTGTCCAAGTTATATTCTTTCTTAATCTTTAAATGGTGATATCTAAACCTTAAATCAAACTTTGAGAATATCTTTTCCAGTTGAAGTTGGTCAAACAACTTATCTTTTTGGGGTAATGTATACTTGTTTTTGATGGAGACTTTAATTTAGTGATCATTATCTATGCATATATAAAGATTCCCATCTTTCTTCTTAACAAAGAGTGTTAGCACTCCCCTTGGACAAATACTTGATTTAATGAAAAAAAGTTCTTTTTATTGGCTCTTCATTTCTTACATGTTCATTAATGACATTTGATATGGTTCCTTGGAGATTGGTTCTATACCATGCAGCAATATGATAGCAACTTTGATGTTCCAATACAATGGTAATCTTAGAAAATACTTGGGAAAAACTTTTCGAATATTTAGAAACCACCAACTCTTCTTGTAGTTGTGGTTTTGGTTATGCTATACATTATGTAGATACCAAGAAACACTCATTTCCTTTTTGTAATAGCCTCTTTGCTTTCAATACAGATATAAGTGATATGTTTCTTCTTTTATGAAAGAAAACTACTTTTAAGCATTCTTCCAGCCTAAGAATCACCTTTCTCACTCATCAGTCAATAGTAACTATATATATCACAAGCCAACACATTCCCAATATCACATCAAACTCAATGATGTCGATTAGAATATATCAATTTATCATTATTGTTTTGCCTATTTGAAAAGTAACTATCAAAGGATTTTCTAGTTGTCATTGTTCAATTATTATTTCTTAGATTATTATTGTAGATATGAATGAATGAGATACACTATAGTAAAAAATAAAAACCAATGCATGTTGATGTAAAAATTACAAATTATCTATAGTATTTAAGGATGATGAAGCTTCAGCTTGGTTGATTATATAGATGTAATGTGGTGCTATTATGTTTGTATATAAGCTTGATTCCTTTTCTTGTTATTATTCTTATGGATATTTGAAGGCCCTTTATGAAATATTTATCTCCCATTAATCTTCTTTTATTTTTGAAGATATTTCTTGGCATATTGTCCAAGATTACATTATTGAAACATTTATTTTTTCCATGCTCTCCTCTATGAAATTTCCTACATACTTAACATTGTAGTACCTTAATAGTATCATTCTTAGATATTTAACCATTTTTTGCAACTTGTACTATTTTTTACTACATGAAATTTCCTTTTCTTTTCTTTGTGGCCTTCTTAGCTTCTACTACTACAAGATCTTGTTTGGTTCTTATAGCTTCCACCAGTTTTTCATAGGAGTTAAATTCCATTGGTGTTATCATATTTCTAATGGCATCTCTTAAGCCTTTTATGAAAAGATATGTTCTTTGTTTCTCTAAACTATTTCCATAGCATACCTTAAGAGTCTTGAGAATGCTTTATTGTACTTATATTATCAAATTCTATTGATAACATCTAGATAAGGCATCTCAAATTTTCTCCTTATCTAATTTAGGGATATACCATTCTAGAAATGCATTTCAAAATTCTTTTTAGGATATCTTAAAAGTCACTTTGTCTCCAAATATGATCCTCTAACTTTTTTTCTAATGCCTAGTAACATTGTATAATATTAATACTATTAGAGACACCTCCCAATGATCTTCATAGGCCATACTATCAAGAAACATTTCAAGTCTTTACAATAATTTTTCTGCTTCAAATGGAGTCACATCTTCTCCCAAGCATGGTGGTCGTAATCATAAAAATTGTTGCACCAATTTGTTGGCATGGTATGCATTTGAATTCCTTTCTTTTTCATTGGGTGCTTCCATCCCTAAATGCATTCTAGAGATTCTGTCTATTCCATTAAGGTTATTTTGTAGCTTGTGAAGTGGTAGTCCTTAGATTGTTAGAACTATTAACTTCTTTGTCATTGTTGTTGTGAATCCTTAATTTCATCCTATTTAATTATCATGCATTTCACAACTTCAAAATTTAATATCATAATTGAAAAATAAACAAATGGAAAAAATTGTAACATTCACTAAATCTCATTCTCAAACATGTATTCATAAATTTTAATTTTCATTATCATATGTATTATACTTGCTATCATATTACTATATGATCTTCATTTCTTTAATTTTGCTAGTCTATAATATTTTGTACTAGATGATCCCAACCTTCATATTTGTATGATCATTTTTTTTATTTTCTCTTCTCTCTATTCTCTTTGTCCCTTTTCTTTTTTTTTTAAATTATCATAATATAAAATACTTAATATCGTACTATACAATCCTTGACTCAATTTTGCTACATGTTATTTGTCATACTATACAAACTTTATGATATTTTCATCTCATCATGCTATATGAGATTTATTATCATACTATAAAATATTTCAATTTACTCATTTTACATTTCTTTTTAGTTGATCATGTTATACGATGGATTATTATCATATAGTATGATCCTTTTTGTTACTTACTAAATTTTGTTATATAATGATTTATTATTCTATGGTATAATATTAATGCTTGCTCTAAAGAATGTATTATATGATAGTTTTTTATCATACGATATAATGTTCATAGTTAACTTATATGCATGTTTTCTCACTTGATCATATTACATGATGGTTTCTTAGCGTATAGAAGGATATGTTTATTTTTAGTTCATTGACCTTTTTCCTGTGTTTATCATGTTGTGTTGTATGATAAGCCTTATGCAATTTTAACAATTTTTATTTTAAGTTTAAGTTTCTTGAAATTCATTTTCTATTTAAAAAAGCATACAATAATGTCAAATAAAAGTGTAACATTTGTGTTTTCCTCTTCTCAAGAGTCTACCCATGCCCCCCCACTTAGATTATCTAATTCTTTCTAAATTTCATATCCTAAGTTATTGGCATATTTACAATGTCTACTTATAATTTATCACATTAATTTTGTGCTATAGAGTCCATTATTTCTAGTTTTATATTTTATGTTGTTTGTTTTTCAGTAGTTCTTTTCTTAGGATTTCAATAACTTTGATTCTTATAGTGCCTAAACCAATCATTTTTTAGATTTAATGCTACATCGTCTAATTTTTTTATCTTTCATTTTTTTATTTTAAAACCATATATATTATTATTTTTCTTTAACAAGATCATGGAAACTATTTTTATATTAAAAAATCACACTATGTCAAAATTCTTTTTTAAGCACTATCAACATAGTAAATGTTTAAAAAAACATTTAAATATGGTGAAAGAAATTTAAAATCTTCATAATAAAATTACTTTTTAAAAAAACTTTTGAATTTGAAAACTCATCACAAATTTAAAATTAGATAATAAACAACATCATTGTCACATTGCTTCAAAAAAACATGATTTAAGAAAATATAACTGATTAAGGTTATTGTTATACCCGGAAAAATTTTATGTATTTGATCTTTAATAAATTAATTGTGGCTTAGATGATTTCGAATCGACAGTAGGATGAGCCAGGAACTCAATTGTAGGCTATTGGAATTTCTGAAATCTTTTGGGAATTTTTCGGAGCACCGAGGAATTTCTAATTAATTTTCCCTATTTAATTGGATTTATTAGATTTTTAGAAATTCGAAAATCTAATTAAATTAAACCGGAAATCGTTTTTTTTTATCGCGCGTGAACCGGACCGGAACGGTTCAGCGGAGGCGGAGGCGGTTCGCCGGGTGAGTTTGCGTGTGCGTTCTAATAAGCGGATCGGACGGTCGAGATCGGCGGGTGAGATCGAACCGGCTGATCGGGTGTTTACCGTGTCGATAGCGTGTCGACAGCGCGTATTGTGTGCTTACCGTGTGGATAGCGTGTCGACAGCGCGTATCGGGTGCTCACGTGTCGAAAACGTGTCGAACGCGTAACGGGTTCACCGTGTCGGCCCGGGGTATAAAAAACCCTCGCGAAGCAGCGAATAGGGTTTTCGTTCGACGGCGATAGCGAGGAAATTCCCGGCGTACGGCGCGTGATTCCGGCGGCCTGGCAAGGGGCTTTTTGTGCCCGGAGATCCACGAGACCGAGGAGAGTCGTTTGAGACCAAATTCGTTCGGCGAGGAGCTGCGGCGAGCTGCGGACGAGCTTCACCGTCGCCGGCGTCTTCGAGGTAGGAAATTCAGATTTAAATTAGTTATTTAATAGAAATTAAAAGCATGGAATATATTGCAAATTGCTACCTGAGCATGCAAGTTGTGGTTTTTGGAATTGATTTATGCAAATTATCGATTTTAGCATTTTAGGTTTTTTTTCGGATAAATTGTACCCGTCGAATTCGGAATTTTTCCAAGCATATGTTGATTTGATTATGTGCCTAAATCATGTTAAGGTGTTTTCAAATGCTTAAATATGTTTAATTTCATAGATTGTCAAAATGGGGATCGGATGAAACTTCGGCGGAAAATTTTGATTGAACCTTAGAATTAGTGACATTATTGAAACATTAGGATAGTATGAACATCGGATTTTGCTTCTCCTTGATCTCGGTCACCGGAAATCGACGGGGAAAACGAAATTTTCCGGAGGACTCGTCGGCTAGGGTTTCGCGGGCGCCGGGCGGAGGAAGGAGACGGATTAAGTAAATTCGGTTTAATTATTTGAGTAATTATAATTATATAATTTTTATTAATAATTATATGCGGCGCGGAAGAAAAGAAATGCGGATTTTTAAATTCGGAAGATTAATCCGAATTTTTCGGAAATGGAAATGTGGGAAATTTAATTCGGAAATTAATCCGAATTTCGGAAAAAAAAAAGATATGCGGAATTTTAATTCGGAATTTTATTCCGAATTTTTGAAAAATGGAAAAAGGGGCGGAAATTGATTTTGGAAATTAGGAAAATTCGGTAATTGAATTTCCGGGAATTATTAAATTATGAAAAGTCAGAAAAAGGAAAAAAAACTTGGAATTTAAAATTTCCTGAAGTGTGAAAATGTGATTTTTGGAAATCACGTAGCCAAGTTGAAATTGACTGTTGGAAATTACCAATGAATTCAGTACAGCTGAATTAGTTGGAAGGAAATGTGACACTTAGGTGCTGCAGAAACAATCAGAATTTTGGTACAGTTGTGTTACTTGTATGACAATGGCATGGATTGAGTCAGTTTACTCAGTGTGGGCATATTTCATGGATTGGCATATTGGACCGGACTACTATAGACCCTATATGATGTTTTAGGGTAGTTGTGGTAGGTAACTGTGCGGTTCAGACTTAGCTTCCACAGTATACATGTGGACTGGTATGCGCCTTGTCGTACCTGGACATATGTTGCCGGATCTTGGAGTTAGAGATTGGCAATGACTGTAGGGGCGTGAGCTTCTATGGAAGTTGTTGGTAGAGGACTCTTTGGGACGGTGGCTGAGTCGATCTCTCCTGGTCCATGTGTGTAGGCCTGCGCGCCTGAGGGTGGCAGGGGTGTCTCGCAGTGGCTAGCCAAGTGTGTAGGCCTGCGCGCCTTAGGGTGGCAGGGGTGTCTCACGTTGGCTAGAGATTTTGTGACTGGATCTGTCTATAGTCTCCAGGAGATTGATTGACGAGAGACACTGCGGTGTCGGGTGCTTAGGCGCCATGCGTGTTTCGAGATGGGCGTTCCCACTGGCACGTTGCCTGGTAGCCCAGAGGAGAGCTACTCTGGTGTGACTGGGGTGGCTGTGGTTGGTCGGAGTCTGGGACTGAGAGTGCCTATCCACCGTACATTGTTATGCGGTATTCCTGTATTTTTGCTATTATCCTTCTCTTGCATGTGAGTTTTACTAGCTGACTTTCCTACTGGGCGTAGCTCATTCCTGTATTATATATTTTCAGTGGCTCGGCAGACTTGACGCTACCGGATTAGGTGGGATCGTGGTCAGCAGGCTTGTGAAGGATTTCTGATTGGTGATTGTCTGAGATATTCTGGTTAGATGATTGTTGCTGTTGGATGTATTTAATGAGATTGTTACTCTCATATGTCATGTAATATGTGAGGGTAATTCTGTCTTATGTCTGGTTGGATAATATTACACTTGTTGGACTTGGATCTTATTCTTGTGATGTAGTTTCATTCACTGTTTTATTTTATTGTCTTGGAGTATGGTGTGTGGAGTGCCATATTTTATTGTGGATGTTATATATCTTTTTGTTTGATGGTGAGGTCATTACATGACTATGGAACTTAACCGTGGGGGTTCAGACTTCTATTAGATCGGTTCTCCTACCGGTATGGGTTAGGAGTATTGGGTCTAGTAGGAGTAACATTGCGCGAGTCCATCTGTTAATTCAGGAGTCATGAACCTGATTTGACGGTGTACCCGGGAGATGGGATCCACATTGTTAAGGAAAGTAGGTGTGTAATGATGTGTTATATCCTATGTTTTCGTAGGCTACTCAGGTTGGTATGGGACGATCTGAGCTGTCTATATAAAAAAAAAAAAAAATGTATGCCAAAAATCAGCCTAGGAAAAATGGGGTGTAACAAGAGTGGTATCAGAGCCCTAGGTTAAGATAGTGGGGCTAGACGTGTATAGGGGTTCAACCCAAGGTGGGGAGAACTGTTGATTCTTTTGTATACTATAGTAGTCCATATGCCAATTGCCAAATGACGACTCTAATGCCAGATTAATTGTTTTTGACAGTATGGCTGGTACCAGGAGACTTTCCGCTCGTGGAGCAGCTAGAGGCAGACCGGTATCTACTACTCCTACCCCGGAGACGATCCCAGCATTGCCAGTTGAGCCAGCCGTGGATCGTTGGATCGATGCCTTCATGCGGTTGCGTCCGCGGAGCTTCAGTGGGTCGGCTGACCCAGCGGTGGCAGATGACTGGATGGCTCATATGCTTGAGCTATTTGATGCCTTGGGATGTCCATTCGGCAGGAGGGTAGTGCTTGCTGCTCTAGTGTTGGAGGGAGAGGCTGCTACCTGGTGGAGAGGCCAGCGGCGCGCTATGTTTGGGGAGGCCCAGAACAGTGAGATAGCATGGGATGACTTTGTTGAGGCATTCAGGGAGTGCTACATTCCGGCCTCTGCCATGGCTCAGTTCAGGAGGGAACTTATACACCTCAGGCAGGGCCAGATGTCAGTGAACGATTACTTATCGAGGTTCACTTATCTGGCGAGGTACGCCGTAGAGCTGGTGCCTTCTGAGGAACGCAGATGTGAGATGTTCCTGGAGGGACTTCGTCCTATGCTGCAGCGCCAGCTAGTTGTGAGTCGGTTTGCCAGGTTTCGTGACTTGGTGGAGGCTGCGAGATCCGTTGAGCTTATTGATATCCGGATGGAGGCCCAGAGAGAGACTCATAACAAGAGGAAGGAATTCAGAAATATCCAACAAAACAAAAAGGGCAAGAGACACAGAGATCACAGTGGTACTCAGGAGGTCGTGGTCCGGCCACGACCTATTTCTGAGAGACCAGTGCAGCAGACAGGTACCCGGACTGGGGGGATTATCTGCTACCATTGTCGACAGCCCGGACACAAGAAGTGCGACTGCCCAGAGTTGAAGAAACAGAGGATCACGGGACCGGTTGGTTCATCTGGGGGACAGCCCAGGGTATTTGCACTGACTCGGCAGCAGGCTTCAGAGTCACCAGAAGTGATCACAGGTATGCTTCATTTTGGCAACGTGCAGTGCATGACTTTGTTTGATACTGGTGCATCTCATTCTTTTGTTGCTGAGAGGATCTGGAATCAGATATCAGGATCCAAGGGTTACTTGAAGGAACCCTTACTGGTTAGACTTCCTGATGGGAAAGAGATTCCCACTGTTCAGAAGATTGACGGATCTATTCTGATTAGTGGACACGAATTCGTGACAGAGTTGATATGTGTGCCACTAGCAGAGTTCGACATCATTTTGGGGATGGATTGGTTGTGCCACCATGCAGTGGTTCTGGATTGTTGGGAGAAGAAGGTCAGGATCAGAGTGCCTGGTTCGGGGGATGTGATATACTTTGGTCTGAACAGGCAGATTCCCCTGATCTCAGTTCTTCAGGCTGGAAGGTTAGTAAGCAAGGGTTGTACTGGTTGGTTGGCATATGTGACCGATAGCCAAGCCACCACTACCCCTATGTCAGATATTCCAGTGGTGAGAGACTTTCCTATGGTTTTTCCAGAGGAGTTGCCTGGATTTCCACCAGCTAGGGAAGTGGAGTTTTCAATTGATTTGGAGGCAGGAGTAGCTCCTATTGCTAGAGCTCCTTACAGGATGGCTCCAGCCGAGCTAGCAGAGTTGAAGACTCAGTTACAGGACTTATTAGACAAGGGACTCATACGCCCCAGTTGTTCACCTTGGGGTGCCCCTGTCTTATTTGTCAAGAAGAAAGATGGTAGTATGAGGCTGTGTGTAGATTATAGGGAATTGAATAAGGTTACTATTCGTAACCGATACCCTTTACCACGCATCGATGATTTGCTGGATCAACTTCAGGGAGCAACTGTGTTCTCCAAGATTGACTTACGCTCGGGTTATCACCAGATCCGGATTAGAGATTCTGATGTACCCAAGACAGCATTCCGTACTAGATACGGACATTACGAGTTCACAGTGTTGCCTTTTGGATTGACTAATGCTCCAGCAGTATTTATGAACCTGATGCATCGAGTTTTTCATGCCTTTCTGGATCGGTTTGTGATCATCTTTATAGATGATATATTGATTTATTCCAGAGATAGGGATACTCATGCAGATCAGTTGAGGACTGTGCTTACAATGTTGCGGGAGAATGAGCTGTATGCAAAATTCTCCAAGTGTTCTTTTTGGCTGGACTCAGTAGCATTCTTAGGACACATTGTCAGTGCGGAGGGCGTGGCTGTTGATCCTAACAAGATACGAGCTATTATTGATTGGAAACGGCCATCTTCTGTCACTGAGATCCGGAGTTTCCTTGGTTTGGCTGGATACTATAGGAAATTTGTTCCTCACTTTTCTAGACTGGCTGCTCCACTAACCCAGTTGACCCGGAAGGGAAAATCTTTTGAGTGGACAGAGAGTTGTGAGAACAGTTTCCTAGAGCTGAAGCAGAGGCTTAGCACCGCTCCAGTATTGATGTTACCCACACAGGAGAAGTCGTATCAGATGTACACTGATGCTTCACATATAGGTTTGGGAGCCGTACTGATGCAGGATAACAGAGTTATAGCATATGTTTCGAGGCAACTGAAGGATCATGAGAAGAATTATCCCACTCATGATTTGGAGTTAGCTGCTGTCATTTTTGCCTTGAAGATATGGAGACATTATTTGTACGGAGTTCCTGTAGATTGCTTCTCTGACCACAAGAGTCTTAAGTATCTGTTCACTCAGAAGGAACTGAACTTGAGGCAGAGGAGGTGGTTGGAACTGATAAAGGATTACGAGCTGACAATAAACTACTGCGAGGGGAAGGCTAATCCAGTGGCTGATGCCTTGAGCAGACACGCAGTCGTGCATAATATGTTAGTCTGTGACTCTATACCAGACTTGGATTGGAATGTTGAGAGATGTCAGGAACAGTTGTCTATTCAGAGACTGGTTCACAGACTCAGCTCATTGACTATTCGGGCTGACTGGTTATCTGAGATGCGTGACCTTCAGCTTTGTGATGAAGAGCTGAAGGAGAAGATTGAGTTGGCATCGCAGGGATTGGGAGGAGACTTTGCTCTCAGAGACGACATTTTGACCTTCAGGGGTCGCTGGTGTGTACCATCACATCAGGAGTTCAGGGAGAGGATCCTTCGGGAGGCTCACTATGGAACCTTGGCTATGCACCCTGGAGAAGTCAAGATGTACAGGAATTTGAGGAGTGTTTTCTGGTGGAGAGGTTTGAAGACAGATGTTGCTGCCTTTGTTAGGAAATGCCTTACATGTCAGCAAGTTAAGGCCGAACACCAGAGACCTGGAGGATTGTTACAGAGATTGCCGATTCCGGAGTGGAAATGGGATGACATCACTATGGACTTTGTGACTGGTCTTCCTCGTACCAGACAAGGTTTTGATGCTATTTGGGTCATCGTAGATCGATTGACCAAGTCAGCCCATTTCTTATCCATTAAGAAGACGGATTCAGCGGCACAGTTGGCAGAGATATATATTCAGCAGATTGTCAGATTGCATGGGATTCCCCGTTCTATTATTTCTGACAGAGATGCCAAATTCACATCACAGTTTTGGAAGAGCTTACACACTGCCATGGGTACACAGTTAAGGTTCAGTACTGCTTATCATCCTCAGACGGATGGACAGTCTGAGCGGACTATTCGGACCTTGGAGGATTTGCTACGCTTGAGCGTACAAACTTACTCAACAGATTGGACTAGACGATTACCCTTGGTAGAGTTTGTGTACAATAACAGCTTCCAGGCGTCGATTGGTATGGCACCTTACGAGGCGTTGTATGGGCGTAGGTGCAGATCTCCTCTTTGTTGGGAGGAGGGTGATTCCAGGAGAGTGTGGGGACCCCAGATTGTAGAGGAGACCACAGCGGAAGTCAAGTTATTGCAGGACAGATTACGTACTGTGCAGGATCGCCAGAAGAAATATTATGATCCTAAACACAAGGCTGTTGAGTTTTCTGTGGGAGATAGGGTATTCCTGAAGGTCAGTCCTATGCGGGGTCTATTCAGGTTTGGAAAGCCTTCTAAGCTTCGACCTCGTTACATTGGACCCTATCCTATTCTGGAGAGGATCGGTGAAGTGGCTTACAGGTTGGCACTTCCTGAGCATCTGGCTGAGATTCACAATGTGTTCCATGTTTCGAATCTCAAGAAATATGTGCCAGATCCTTCTCATTGCATCAGTGATGATCTTCCTGGTTTACAAGTGGCACCAGATTCTTCTTATGTGGAACTACCAGTTCGCATCCTCGAGGAGAGCAGCAGACAGCTGAGGAACAGGTCGTTTCCTATGGTCAAGGTTCTGTGGAATAGACATGACGAAAGTGAGGCAACCTGGGAGCTAGAGCAGGATGTTGCTGAAAAATGGCCGGAACTTCTTGCTGAATTTCGAGGGCGAAATTCCTGATAAGGTGGGGAGATTGTTATACCCGGAAAAATTTTATGTATTTGATCTTTAATAAATTAATTGTGGCTTAGATGATTTCGAATCGACAGTAGGATGAGCCAGGAACTCAATTGTAGGCTATTGGAATTTCTGAAATCTTTTGGGAATTTTTCGGAGCACCGAGGAATTTCTAATTAATTTTCCCTATTTAATTGGATTTATTAGATTTTTAGAAATTCGAAAATCTAATTAAATTAAACCGGAAATCGTTTTTTTTTATCGCGCGTGAACCGGACCGGAACGGTTCAGCGGAGGCGGAGGCGGTTCGCCGGGTGAGTTTGCGTGTGCGTTCTAATAAGCGGATCGGACGGTCGAGATCGGCGGGTGAGATCGAACCGGCTGATCGGGTGTTTACCGTGTCGATAGCGTGTCGACAGCGCGTATTGTGTGCTTACCGTGTGGATAGCGTGTCGACAGCGCGTATCGGGTGCTCACGTGTCGAAAACGTGTCGAACGCGTAACGGGTTCACCGTGTCGGCCCGGGGTATAAAAAACCCTCGCGAAGCAGCGAATAGGGTTTTCGTTCGACGGCGATAGCGAGGAAATTCCCGGCGTACGGCGCGTGATTCCGGCGGCCTGGCAAGGGGCTTTTTGTGCCCGGAGATCCACGAGACCGAGGAGAGTCGTTTGAGACCAAATTCGTTCGGCGAGGAGCTGCGGCGAGCTGCGGACGAGCTTCACCGTCGCCGGCGTCTTCGAGGTAGGAAATTCAGATTTAAATTAGTTATTTAATAGAAATTAAAAGCATGGAATATATTGCAAATTGCTACCTGAGCATGCAAGTTGTGGTTTTTGGAATTGATTTATGCAAATTATCGATTTTAGCATTTTAGGTTTTTTTTCGGATAAATTGTACCCGTCGAATTCGGAATTTTTCCAAGCATATGTTGATTTGATTATGTGCCTAAATCATGTTAAGGTGTTTTCAAATGCTTAAATATGTTTAATTTCATAGATTGTCAAAATGGGGATCGGATGAAACTTCGGCGGAAAATTTTGATTGAACCTTAGAATTAGTGACATTATTGAAACATTAGGATAGTATGAACATCGGATTTTGCTTCTCCTTGATCTCGGTCACCGGAAATCGACGGGGAAAACGAAATTTTCCGGAGGACTCGTCGGCTAGGGTTTCGCGGGCGCCGGGCGGAGGAAGGAGACGGATTAAGTAAATTCGGTTTAATTATTTGAGTAATTATAATTATATAATTTTTATTAATAATTATATGCGGCGCGGAAGAAAAGAAATGCGGATTTTTAAATTCGGAAGATTAATCCGAATTTTTCGGAAATGGAAATGTGGGAAATTTAATTCGGAAATTAATCCGAATTTCGGAAAAAAAAAAGATATGCGGAATTTTAATTCGGAATTTTATTCCGAATTTTTGAAAAATGGAAAAAGGGGCGGAAATTGATTTTGGAAATTAGGAAAATTCGGTAATTGAATTTCCGGGAATTATTAAATTATGAAAAGTCAGAAAAAGGAAAAAAAACTTGGAATTTAAAATTTCCTGAAGTGTGAAAATGTGATTTTTGGAAATCACGTAGCCAAGTTGAAATTGACTGTTGGAAATTACCAATGAATTCAGTACAGCTGAATTAGTTGGAAGGAAATGTGACACTTAGGTGCTGCAGAAACAATCAGAATTTTGGTACAGTTGTGTTACTTGTATGACAATGGCATGGATTGAGTCAGTTTACTCAGTGTGGGCATATTTCATGGATTGGCATATTGGACCGGACTACTATAGACCCTATATGATGTTTTAGGGTAGTTGTGGTAGGTAACTGTGCGGTTCAGACTTAGCTTCCACAGTATACATGTGGACTGGTATGCGCCTTGTCGTACCTGGACATATGTTGCCGGATCTTGGAGTTAGAGATTGGCAATGACTGTAGGGGCGTGAGCTTCTATGGAAGTTGTTGGTAGAGGACTCTTTGGGACGGTGGCTGAGTCGATCTCTCCTGGTCCATGTGTGTAGGCCTGCGCGCCTGAGGGTGGCAGGGGTGTCTCGCAGTGGCTAGCCAAGTGTGTAGGCCTGCGCGCCTTAGGGTGGCAGGGGTGTCTCACGTTGGCTAGAGATTTTGTGACTGGATCTGTCTATAGTCTCCAGGAGATTGATTGACGAGAGACACTGCGGTGTCGGGTGCTTAGGCGCCATGCGTGTTTCGAGATGGGCGTTCCCACTGGCACGTTGCCTGGTAGCCCAGAGGAGAGCTACTCTGGTGTGACTGGGGTGGCTGTGGTTGGTCGGAGTCTGGGACTGAGAGTGCCTATCCACCGTACATTGTTATGCGGTATTCCTGTATTTTTGCTATTATCCTTCTCTTGCATGTGAGTTTTACTAGCTGACTTTCCTACTGGGCGTAGCTCATTCCTGTATTATATATTTTCAGTGGCTCGGCAGACTTGACGCTACCGGATTAGGTGGGATCGTGGTCAGCAGGCTTGTGAAGGATTTCTGATTGGTGATTGTCTGAGATATTCTGGTTAGATGATTGTTGCTGTTGGATGTATTTAATGAGATTGTTACTCTCATATGTCATGTAATATGTGAGGGTAATTCTGTCTTATGTCTGGTTGGATAATATTACACTTGTTGGACTTGGATCTTATTCTTGTGATGTAGTTTCATTCACTGTTTTATTTTATTGTCTTGGAGTATGGTGTGTGGAGTGCCATATTTTATTGTGGATGTTATATATCTTTTTGTTTGATGGTGAGGTCATTACATGACTATGGAACTTAACCGTGGGGGTTCAGACTTCTATTAGATCGGTTCTCCTACCGGTATGGGTTAGGAGTATTGGGTCTAGTAGGAGTAACATTGCGCGAGTCCATCTGTTAATTCAGGAGTCATGAACCTGATTTGACGGTGTACCCGGGAGATGGGATCCACATTGTTAAGGAAAGTAGGTGTGTAATGATGTGTTATATCCTATGTTTTCGTAGGCTACTCAGGTTGGTATGGGACGATCTGAGCTGTCTATATAAAAAAAAAAAAAAATGTATGCCAAAAATCAGCCTAGGAAAAATGGGGTGTAACAGTTATAGTACATAATCATCTACTAAATAAAAGAAAAGTTATGATGTAGTAGCTACACAATAGATAATAAATGAAGCATCATCTATGTTAAGTAAAAATGGTGATATCGCCCACTACTCTATGATAACCCATTAATGAGTCTTATTTTGACTTGGAAGTGTTAAGTTAAAAATAGATTGAGCCTACCATCATTGGCTTAGTGGAAAAACATGTTTATATTTGTGAAGCAAACAACTTCTAGTCATGCCACATGCTAAGTTAAGTAAAAACAAATATAAAATAACATTACATCTAAATAAATGATATAAATAAAAAATTAATTTTTATTTATAAGTTTATAATTATTTTTCTTTTCAACTCATTTAAGAATTAGTCTTTTTTAATAGATAATCTTTGAATAGATTAGGAAAATATCAAATCAAACTAATTAAAGAACTTTACTACTCTAATTGAATAAATATGCCTCATCAATATAGCTTGATTAATGTAGTAATTTATTATGATAGCTATATGACACTGAAGCAAATCAAAAGTGTCTCAAACATATTTAATTGATCAGTGCTAGGAGTGACCATTGTGTATCATTTTATTTGTCTGATTCATGATATTAAATGGCCATGTAAGTATAAGACATAGCCATGATGGAAGTGTGACGTATTTAGATAAGGCCTTAGATGATTAAAATTGAATAGTAAAATAATCATATTGTTTAACTAAGTCCATACTTAACTAATGCAATAGAAATGATCTTTCCTTAAGATAGGTGGAGAGGACATATTGGACAACATATAAAGATATACTAGATGATGAGACTACAAAACGTTTTAACATGGCTAATCGGAGTTGACTATTATAGAACTTAAAGGTAACTAAAGGTGTAGTTGATTGATTAGAGTTGAAAGATGGACCACCTCATCTTATATGATTTAGTTGCAAATTTGGAAGGAGTGTACTAATTTGAAATTATTGAATACATCCACTAACATATGTCTACCATAACAACTATGTGAATAAAATTCATCAAATTGATTAAGGATGCATTGATTAAATATCTTTCTTAATAATAATTATAAGTAGATATGGACATCTCTTTACATCAGTCTTAATTAAATCTTCGCAAACTTTTTAGAATTTCTTGTATGTCCAATACCTCAAAATGAAGACAACTACTAGCCAATTGAGCTAATTGATTATTCATAACATTACCTTCTTTGAATATGTGCTGGAACTTAATTGACTTGAATTAGAACTAATTGATTTGATTTAGTAAACTTAACATATGACAATGGATTCCTATGCTACCAAGTTCATTACAAGAATTGCTTTATAATCTAATTCTGCAATGATATTCTATAAGCCCAGATTATTAGATAAGTTTAACCAATCAGTATGGCCATGGCTTAAGCTTTGATATTGGTTTTAGACCCTACGTATATTAAGAATGTGCTTATCTTTTTACCTAAATGATCTCTAATCACTCTAGCACATCTAACAAGCTTGGGGTTCCCTTTTGCAGAATACTTAGCATTTAATTTTAAAACATCCATCCGTGGGGATGCCTATTGTACAATATTTTACTAAAAAATTAGCTAACTGTTTATTAATTCCATAAGATGACAAAATATGAACCCATAGGCTATGTTATTTCTTACTTATCAATTTATAATTACATATAAATCATAAGTGTTGAACCATCTGGTAGAATTGGAAAGGATCAAATAGATTCAATTTCAAAGTAGAAAGGAGAAGTGTTGGTATGTAGTCGATTGATGTTGTGTTTAATGCACCAATCCATACCAACATAATGTTACGTTCATGCCTTGATGAAGTATCTAGTTGTATTAATTTGATATAAATACTAGATAAGAATGTCAAGTATGATAGTTGAAATGATTTGCTTGTATTCCAATATGAGTCTTATGTTAGTCTAATTGGCTAATAAAGTAATAACTATTCTATAAATGCACCACCTCATGAATAGTAGCCATAATGCCAAAATGTACAAGTACATGCAAAAAATATACTTTTCCACTAAGCACTTTTTGCGTGAGCCATCAAACTGGTATAAACATTCACAAATTGTAAATTGTTATGATATTTGATTCTTCCTAAGTTATGTAACTATTAGAAGTATTGCTGCATTTTAATATTCTATATGCTGAGATTATTAATTTTGCATTGTACATTTTTGATTCATTGGATGTTGAATTTGTAAACAGGTGATTTAGCCTAAAAATGAATAATATATATCTATATAGTAATTATCTTATTTTTTATCTTGAATATTGATTCTGTTATGACGATTAACACTCATGAACAACAGCTACTAACAACAAAAGTTTCACTATGTTGTGGAATGTTATGTTTGCCTAATGAGTAAATTGTTAGACTCAACCTTTTGAAGAGTTATGATTTAGAGATGAATTTCTATACCTTATGAAAACCATAGTCGTACTGAAAAAGGTGAAAAGCCCAAATAATTTAATTTCGTACCAACGTAACCAGAAGATAAAATTAGCTTTATAATTATTATACTTAGTAAAATGTTTAGATGTATGGAACTTGTAGTTTCTCATTAATGATAAGGACTTTACTTTGATCTCAGATTGATCATCCATCTTATGTATGAGTTAAATTCATTTTTGTAGTTGCCTTTGCTACAGTTCTAGCCACTTTATTAGTTTCTTTGTGTATTAGTATCTATTATATGTTTAGCAGGCTAGTTTCCTTGCAATTTGCACTATTTAATGTGCTAACTTCAATGGCATAATTGTTCTGTCCTAAAATAGATTGTAAAGCATATTGTAGTCATCTTCAATATATAACTCATTAATTTTCAATTGTTTGCAAAGTTATAGACCTTTAGTATAGACATTACCTTAACTTTAAGTAAAGTTTGATTAAATTTAACTGTAGTAATGGCTATAATCAATTTTGAGAAATGGTTCTTAACAATTCCACTTCCATAAACACATCATTTATTACTTAATATATTGTTAACCATATTCAACTTCATTCAATTCATAGATGGATGACATCACTCAACTGATTATATTACTCTTTCCTAAAATTCTATAAAATGAGATAAGATTCCTAACAATGCTAGTTTGATACCATCCTAGGAGGTGTTAATGAGGGGAAGATAGCTAAAGTTGGTGTTGTAATTTGGTTTGATATTGTAGATAATATTTATTCCTACTTAATGTAATTCTTCATAAATTTTAGTATTCTTAGCTTTCCAAAAGTTCCAACATATTATAGTGTCAAATTCATGTTACCTTGCTTCCACCATAAGGAGATCCATTCCACAATTTTAATATTATCAAGATAATTAATATTTAGATTGTTTGCACAAGTGACTTGTGCTTGTTTAGCTATCTCATAATCTAAGAAAGCTTAATCAAGTGAGTATTCATTTAGACAATGAGAGCACTTTGAAGCAAGTTCGAAGTGGAGTTTTCTTTAAGTTATTTGGGAATGATAATAGATTATTCAATATCCTTCACATCAACAATGACATCTTTAAAGGTCATTTACTGCTTTAAAGAAGCTATTAAGATTTCAAAATAAGATCCTTAAGTCTTAATTCCTCCCAAGTAGATTGTGTGTTGAATTTTTCATCATTTGTCAATGGCCATATCCAACAATTCATTGCATCTAATCACATTGCATATTTCTTAATAAATTTTGTGTAGTCAACATGCAAACCCATGTGTTGTATTTCATTCTAATAGCATCCAAAAATTGGTATTTAGCTACCATGTAGCTGGATTGTAAAGAGTTATTGGCTTGCAATTTCCTATTAAGTTCTATAGAAGAAGCTTCCATCATATAAGAACAAGAACATTTTATTCTTGAGGAAGACTAATTTTATTTTAAGAAATCTAATAATTCCTATGGTTCTCCTCAATGTTAACCCACAAAAAAATGGATTATTCTTTTCTCAACCTATTGTAAACTAGATTGCATCGATTAGTAGCCAATCGAGTGTATAAAGGGATTGAGGAGAGAACATGCTTGATTTGAATGTGTCTACCTCTAATTGTTAGAAACTATTTTTTCCAACAAACCATTTTGTTTTGAATTTTATCAATTAAATGATGGAAGTAGCTTTCTTTTGACTTGTTTATAATTAGTAGAGCAAATAAGTCATAAGAAGGCCTTTATTATTGAATCCTAACCTCTTATAGATTTGATTGACCTACCATAAACTCATTTTATTGCTACATAAGACCTTGCTTTTATTTTCATTAATTAAAAACCTCGTTGAACTTTGAAAAGGTTATAGGAACTTACTAAGAATACCAATAGTTTTTATATCTTCTCTACTAAAGATAATTACATTATTGACATAGGTTAGGTGAGTGGTAGATTAAAATGATCTTGGTTGTCCATATAATACCATTTTATCTTAAAAAAAATGAATATTGATGCTTCTACTAAAGACCTCCATGAATTAGATTATATGAATTGGGTACAGAGGATTACCTTGCTTAAGACCCCTTGAAGGTTGAAAAAATCCACTTGACAAATCATTAATGATATTAGAAACCCACGTACTATGTAAGTGATTGGTATCCTACAAAGAAAATCCCAAGTTGTATGTCAAAAGCACTCATAAGATCTAGCTTGACAATATAATATTACTGTTTGTGCAAATAAGATGTTATCAATAACATCTCTACCTTTTATAAAATTGGTTTACTCTAGAGAGAATAGTATATATAATACTCTTTTGAATTATCTTATCATGATCTCATTAAATATCTTTTTCATAAAATTGTAGAGACTAATTGGTCTAAAATTAGCAAAAGTTTTTTAATTATCAAATTTAGAAATAAATTTAATGATAGTGCTAAAAATCTCTTTAGAAATTGAAGATCCATTTAAAATATCTTTAACTATATTTAACATATGTTTGGGTATTAATTTCTAATAGTAAGTGAAGAATTTATCATTAAAATCATCTAGTATTGGAGCACTACCCAAGTCCATGTCAAGACTTATATATTTTAATTTCTCCTTAGTATTATCTTGCATTAAAATATTGTTATCATTCTTATTTAATAGGGAATGGAAGCAATTAACCATACTTTCATGATTAGTTACTAGAGATGCATTAAATAGATTTTGAAACTAAGAGATAGCAACTGCCATAATTTTGTTCTCCTAATTAATCTAGGTATCATTAAAATTCTTAATGCATGATATTTTTAGCTTGTTATGTTAATTTCTCCCAATTGAATGAAAGAATTTTGTATTTCTTTCTCCTTTATTTGGCCATCAAATTCCAACTATATTTTTCCAACATGATTCCACTTTGTCTAAAGCTTGTAATAAAGAAGAATTAGTATAGTCCTACTCGTTTCTCTATTAGTCATTTGGATTTTCTTGAAAGATGGATTCTTTGAGGTTTACTTCATCCTCAACCAATTTTATACTATCAATGACGTTTCAAAAGTTATATTTGTACCAATCTTTAAGGCATATTTTAAGTCTTTTTTGTTTTTAAAGCTAATGCCTTCATACTAAAGCAATTTATTAGAAAATTCTAGGTTTCTTGGACTAGAAAGGGTTCCTTGATGAAATTTAATAGGAAAGGGGCAAGATCTAATCTAGTTTTGGTAAGATAATAAGTTGCAAAATTTAGAAGTAGATTGGCCCATTTCTAATTAACTACCACCTTGCTAATGTTTTGCATACCCATCTAACATTCTATTTCTTGCCTATGTAAAGGAGTAGCCTAAGAAGGCAAATGATTAAGATGACAAAGATTCATATAATTAGTGAATTATTGTAATGTCTTCAATTTAGGAGTAGATGGATTACTATACGCATAAAAAAATGTGGTTTCATTAATCCCCATCCACTGTCTAAGGATTTAGAGAGTTATTGATATTGTGTAATAGGCTTGTCCATAATAATTTCCTATCAGATATTGTGCTTTTACCATAAAAAAGAATGCAACTAGCTTTTCAAATCCATTCTTAAGGTCAATGAGATGGATAAATTGATCCTCATCAATGTTAACATCAGAACTAAAGTTCTTCTTCCAAATAATCCAAATCTTATTTGACCAAATGGTATAACATTATTAAAAATTAACTTTAGTAGTTAATTAATGTATCTTATTCATAGATGACATAAGTTCTAACAAGTCAACTAGTCTAATATTGTATATTTTAATAGTATCTTATTCATAGATGACATAAGTTCTAACAAGTCAACTAGTCTAATATTGTATATTTTAATAGTATCAATTAACTTATTGATTGACCCTTTATTAGCATCACCTTGATATTTCGACTTAGGATACTATACAATGTTACTAACATTAACTGCAAATTGTATAGCATGATATCTTCTTCAAGTTTTTTTACCCTTTAACTTTGCTTCATAGTGAACTTCTCCTCAATTTATACTTTAAATCTAGTTAAGGCTCTCTCATGTAGCTCTTCATTGAATAGTTTTAGTGCTTGAATATCATAATGGTTTTGATCTTTATCCTATGAAGATTTGGAATTAGAGATTGGATCCTTGCCCTTATTTTTCTATAAATATTATTTTTTAAAAGCCTACACTCATCGTCTAAGTGGTGGCTAGAAAAACAATTATGCTCCTATTTTTTATAAGAGTTGCCTTTCTTTTTGTATTAGTGATGTGCTCAATCTCTTTTGCTTATGGAAAGACTTGTAGTTAAAAATTTGTAATGGTTTTTCTATCTTATGAACTGACTGCTTAAGTATAAATATTGGATACTTCGTTATGTTCTTATTGCATAATTTCTTGAGCCTCCTCATCTATGTGATTTATATTATTTATAATCCTCTATTGCATGATATGAATGGTAGCAGGTGCCTTAGTGTCAAATGATGTTTTGTCATGTTTGAATTAAGCTAGCTTGTTCCATTGTTTAATGCATCCTTTGTAGTATTTTGGAGGGTCATCATATTAAATTTTCCACCAAAACATTCAATTGGAATATGTTCAGTTAAGACCACCTCAATATATAAACAAGCAATGTCAGGTTGAGTGAGTTTTAGAGTTGCAACATCTACTTGTAGAGGAATACCAATTAGTGATGCTATAGAGTAAAGCATGAATTTACTTAAAATGTGAATTGGAGGGTGCTCCATAGAAATCCATATCAAGGATATGGTGGGTTCCACATTCAAAGAGCAAGAATGATGACATTTCAACACCTGCATGTTGATATCCACAATGTTGCAGGACTATATATGCAATAATGGAGGCAATCCTCATCATTGTTGATTCTAATAAGAATGTGTCTACGATCCAAAGAGCCAATGTTGAAGATCTTTTTAAATCCAACTATTTTAAAAGCACCTATGATAGCCTCCATGTTTAGATGCCTATGCAAGAATTTGTTGATTTTGGTGAATTTGAAAGGTTTTGCCAGTTTGGTTATTTCAGTAACACTAGAAATCACATTTGGGTTACCCTTATAAATTATTGTAGATTTAATACATATAGTAGAGCTATGCAGAGCTTCACCCAAGACATAAACAAAGGAGCGATTGAGGGAAATGTTTCCCTCCATAACTATCGTTGGGAAGGCAACAGATATGCTATTATGGCTCAAAGGTCTTAACAAGAAAAGAACACAAGGATGTATCTAATGTTTCTAACCAAGATTACTATATTTGTGTTGCCATGAATACTCCTTCCCTTATTTTACTATTTAAAGATCTAGTGAGTTTTTTGGCATGATTGCTTACATTTAAAATTGACAAAACTCGTGTGTTGAACTCCATTTATCATGACACTCATCGAGATTATTTGCTCATCACACAATTTTGATTTATTAACTTTTCAAATATTCCAACAAATGAGAGATGGAAGAACCCTTGATACCTTAGTGGCTGTAAAGTTTGTAAGACTATAATTCCACCACTAATGAAGCATTTGATGAATGGTGTCTTGTTGGATGCCTAGCTTCATTACAAATTATTCAATAAATGAGTACACCTAGGGCATTCCACAAAAGCACTAATTTGAGTGTCAC
Source organism: Vanilla planifolia (assembly GCA_023846275.1). Lineage (NCBI taxonomy): Eukaryota > Viridiplantae > Streptophyta > Magnoliopsida > Asparagales > Orchidaceae > Vanilla > Vanilla planifolia. The sequence goes on along the minus strand of CM043874.1, from coordinate 23,739,833 downwards.
CACATTTGAAATAAGGGTATCCAACTTCAAATTGAAACTTCATCTTCTATAAGTTGTCAAGAAAAGGTAATAAATTATTTTTGAGCCTCCATATTAGTATGAAAATTTTGAAAGATAAACAACTATTCTAGATTGTTTTTCATGATTTTTGAACAATCTTTCACTTCTAAGCTAGTCCCAAAGTGAATTTGCCATCATTGGTGTGAGACTAGTGATTTGTACCATTTGTTTATATTTTTTCATGAATTGCAAAACATTGAGAATGATTTCTTATATGTGATTCCTTGTAGATGGTGAACTATTTTCCTCTCTTGAATCTTTCCCACAGTGTGTTTAAGGTATGGACCTTTCAATAAAGTTTGACATTATATGCTTTCTGATGATCCTTTAATTTCTTGACCCCTAATCCATTTTGTTCCTATGGCAAGCTAATATTTTTCCACTTAGACCAATGGTGCTTGATACCTTGATCGTAATGCCCCCAAAGGAAACCATTCATCAAATTTTCAACTATGTTTGTTATCTTACTAGTTGGACATAACATCATTAAAGAATAGAATGGGATTGATTAAATAACATACTAGAATAGCAATAGCACACTTCCTATAGATAGTAATTTTGTCTTCTACTTAGCTATCTTCTTACAAATGTTTCTGAATGATAAGTTGGAAATCAATAGCCTTGTTCTTAACTTTGAACAAGGTACTTATCAAGTAAGGTATTGGGAGGTATTGTTATTTAAATACCAAAAGTTTTGTGAAGTTTTTCTCTTTCTCGTGCTTCCAATTTTTACTTCCAATAAATAAGCCCTTTTGTATATTAATCTACAAACTTGAGATATCTTAGTGCACAGTTAAAAATTTCTTAATATTTTTAAGAGATTATCTATCACCTTTAGAGACGATGATAAGGTCATCTACAAAACACAAATGGGTGTGGGTTGACATCCTCTTGAATTGGCATAATACTTCATTTTACCTTGATTATGTTGGTTGTTTAAAGCTTTGCTCAATACATCAGCTATGATTAAGAATAATAATGATGATAAATGGTTACCTTGCTTTAGCTAATAAGAAAGTTGGAAGAAACCATTGCATTTTCCATTAATAATAACCAACATCTAGCTTCTTTTATATATACTCATGATTAGATTAATAAATATGCTATTAATTTAAGCCTATGTATTAATTGATTATAAAACTCCTTAGATGGACTCTTAAATGCTTTCCAAAGTCCAATTGATAATAAATTTATTACCTTTGATCTTGTTACTTATACCATCAACCAGTTCTTATGCTAGTAGGATATTCTTAATGATTTCCCTTTAAACAAAAGTTGACAACTCCATCGAGATGGAGGAGAGGAAAGATTGTAGTCTTACTATCAATAATGTAGCATTTTCTTAGTGAAGTTGCAAAAGCAAATTGGTTTAAATTCATCAAATGATATTGAGCAATTAATCTTGAAAATAAAGATTATATTAGCAATAGTAAAGTCTATAGGTAATAGGCTACCACTAAGAAATTCATTAACAACTTCATAATTATCATCCCAAATTATGGATTAGTAGTAATTATAGAGAATTTATTAAACACATATGATCTTGGGGCACTTGAATAATCTATTTGAAAAATAATTATTATATTTTCTTCTTAACAATTGGCTAAATTAGCATTTAATTATTTTTAAACAAAAACAGGAGAGGAATAAAGTATAGCACCTTATCATTCTATCTATTAGGGACAATGAACTAGTAATATGTGAAGTAGTCCATTGTTTCTTAGGAAGTTAAATAATTCTTTGAGACTTAATTTTCATTTGCATCTTTAATTCTATGTATATTAAGACTACTTTGCCTTTCTTTAACCATTGTATGAAAGATTTATATATTTTTAGCTCCATTTTCTAGCCACATAGTACATGCCTTCTAGGGCCACTAAATCCCTTCCATTTATGGCCATGATGAGTTGATCCTAAGCATTTATTAGTTCCAGCCTTGAGTGTTCATCTTGAACCTCTTGGAATTGGCTTTTCTTCTCTTTAACTTGGAGTTTTGTTCCATTCTTTTGGGCATTCTTTTAAGTCTCTTCAGTTTGAAGGAAAAGACATACATTCCTAACCTCAGTGTTAGAAGGCTCCAATTTTGAGCGACTGTTGTATGGAATTCTTTGCTTTCAATCCATGCAGTTTAGAATCTAAATTATCTTGAAATATAGATTTAATTACTCATGGAAAATGGATTAGCAAAAGGGAATGGTTTGATGGTTCCTTATTTAAAGGTTCAACCATTGTGGAAGGCAATCCATTGACCTAATGTTGATTCACCAAGGTCATATATAGATGTTTCCTAATATGTTTCTCTTTGCTCTTTCTAAAAAAAGTGAACTTCTTACTAGTGAAGTTGAGCTCCATTAGTGTGCAATTAACAATATAATTAGTGAATTCAATAATAAATACTAGATTTGGGAAAGAGTGGTCTTTATATTCCTAAACTTTAGCATGACATTGAAGTCCACCCCAACAATTCAGAGAAGAAAATTGACCTCCTATATCATTTATAAATCTTCCAAACATCTCTTTTATCAATTGAAGAGCTCATGGTATACATAAAAGAGCAGCACATCTTTTACATATCATGCTTAATTTCCATGTGTAAACATTATTCATCACTTTTGTCTAATTTTCATTGGATGTCTTGTAGCCAAAACACAAACAATTTGTAAAAAATATTTCTCTCATAGTAATCAAACTTTAATCTTCTTTTAAGGATGCCCATTTAATTATTATTCACATAAGGTCCAAAATCATTGCAAAAATAATGGCCCCCTAATGTTCCAAATTAGGATATTAAGCATTACAGTATGCTTTGTCTCCATTTTGAGAAACTTGAGGGCCTTAGTTCTTTACCACAGATCCTCACTAAAGCTTTTAAGCGATTAACTATGTGCTTGTTTGTTAAACTATGCATCCTTCTTACTTCCAATTTGAGTTCATGCCATTTATTCTTACTCTGATTGTTCTCTCTAAATTTGGTTTTACAACCATTAGAGATAACAATTCATTGTATGATTAGTTTTTTTTAGCTTTGGGCTATTATTCAGTGTTGTGGTTTGAGGTGCTACTGATTTCTCTATTTCTTTCAATTGTGAAGGAGTGTTCCTTACTAGTTAAACTTCTAAACTTGCTATTTTTAATTCCTATATCCTTACTTTACTATACCAATTTTGTTGTCATTACATAACCTCTAAGTGCTATACCAATACATTAAAAGTTGGATGTTTTATATTACACACCACTTGACTTGTTAAATTTGTCTCCACCTCTTTAGTCAACACATCTAAAGATCAAGAGCTTTAGCTTTCTTACATTAGATCTTTGAGTCTTCTTGTTTACAAAAACTAACACAATAACTAAGTAAATTTTTGTACTCAATTCTTTACCAAAATACATTGTTGTTCGAAATCATTTTTGGAGATTCTAATCCATGAAAGAAGGGCTTTAACAAGATTGACTTGTACATAGACCCAAGCAACATGGGGCCTTATTAAATTGATTATGGAAGCATTTTCTTTTCATTTGTTCCTAACTATAAATGTAATTGAAAGAACATTTTTCTTTTTAGATAGGTGAATTGGAAGGTGCTTTAATGAGATTTGCACTGGTGCTTATGAAGGTTCTATATTGAGCCAAAAGTATGGATTTCACTTATAGTCTCTCATTTGAAAGTCTATAATTTTTCAAAATTTTCATATTTACCATCCAAGGTAGTTTTATTCTAGTGGAAACCTCAAAAGTAGATGCTTATCCAACAACCTTATATGACAGATCTAGTGAAGCCAACTTTTTTTTATTTTAGCTCTTAGGACTTCCATGTTAGGCCTAGCATGCATGAACTTCTCAATTAGAGTTATTTTAAAAGGGGTTGCCATTTTGGTGGCCTTGTTATCATTGAAGATGATCACTAGTTCACCTTTGAATAAAGACACTAGCTTAATCATAATTGTTAAGACAGATTCTGTTGAACCTAGCACCTATATAAATGTGTGATTTTGGGTGAACTCACCCTAATTCAACATAAATAATGGGGCCATGAGGCCAAATCTAACATTAATTCCACTTCGTAATGGAGAAGAGTCTACCTACTTGAGATTGTCTAAGGAACCTTATCGAAAAATTCTTCCCACTCACAAAATTTAAAACACTACCACTCTCCCTCTATTTCTATAAGTTCAAGAATTGGCTTGTTTGTAGGTAAAATCTATGTTGAATTTTTTTTATTACAATTATTATTAATCAAAAAATACTTTTGTATTACTAAAATGTCAATATTCAAATGCATGTAAAATGTAATTTTTTAAAAAGTTAAATTCTTGTGAAAATTATTATAGTTTTAAATGGTTAATATTTAATAAAATGGATATGCATATGTGAAAATAAATATAAAGGCTTAGGTGGACACTAAAAATTTTATATGTTTTGAAGGTATGAATATTAAAAATTTATGAATATTGTAATAGATAAATAATTATTTATCATGTATCATTACTTAAAACCTTAAGCATTTATTAATGTATTAACCTTTGAAGATTAGCCATACAAATGACATTGGGGTCTTCCTCAAGACACCATAAAAGTTTTGAGGCTTAGTCCATTAAGAAAATAAGGTTATCACTAAAATTAGCTTTAATGTAATAGAAGACCCAAAAATTTCATATAATACGACCATTTGGCATATAATATGATCAATTCATCTTAGTTATGATATTGTTGAGAGACAAAACTTATGACTTCTATATGGTACATTGATATTGAACATATAGTTTGATTAATAAAAATAAATAATATCTTGTAATATGATTCTTGAATTGGATGGAATGATCATTACGATTTTTGTGAACAATAATTAGTTTGACAAGATTTTGAAAAGGTAGAATATAGCCATTAGAGTGTTATTAAGCATTATTTAAAATCATTGAAAAGCATTCTAATAGCTTTATAAAAACCTCGAAACAAAGACAAAAAACTAATAATTAATTACATATATTTATGAAGCATTTTAACTTAAATATCATCAAACTTTGACCAGGAGGAGAGCTATGCTACATAAATAATGAAGAAACTCCATCTTTTTATTGCATCTTTCAATCTATTACATTAAGTTAAGTTGCAAGATTTTTCTTAATTTATTCTACGTCAACTTAGTGTGACTTGTGATAGTGGGTTAAAGGACTTAGTATTTTGAAGTTTATACATTGTATTCTTTATCTCATTATTGTGACTTTTTTTTGATATTTCACTTAGTCCTTTATCTATTATTATATGATTTTTTTACTAAGTCCTTGTAGGGACCCTTAGCTTAATGTGAGATTTAGCTTACCCATTATTGTGATTAATATTTTAGTGTTTTTTTTTCAATCCTTTGGGTTGAAGATGTATGTGATCCAATTTTGAATTAATCTACTTAAAAATTCTATATATTTTCTTTACTCCACCTCTAGCACAAAGTATTTTAAAAATTAATGAAAGCCTCTAAAATATTTTTATAAGGCTAATTAATAAACTAAAATGACTTTTATTATTTTTATTTGTGATTTTTAAGTTAGTGGTCTTCATAGTTCAACCTTCCTCTTATTGTAGACATCCCACACATAGCTTTAACACAACTAGCTTGATTGGTGTGGTGAAGCTATGAAACATAATTATTCTCTTTGTGAAATTATAGCTAAAAAATCCCATACAAAATTTAATCATTGAGAATATTACAATAGATAAGAATAACTTATAAAAACATCCAAAATAGCAATAAACTACATTTTAGGATCCAATGTAAAAAATGGCTAGAAGAGTGACAAAAATGAACAAGTGTATGGGAGATAAACTAGTTCAATAAGGACCTCTAGAAATTAACAATTCTAGGAAAATATTACATATGAAATATAAGAAAAAATAATTCTTAGAAAAAAATACTATGAACATGAGAAATAAGTGCAACGTGCACTCACATCTAGCACACCTTTTGACAAGAAAACTAAGTCAATAAAAGAATTCTTAAATTGAGAGTAGTAAATTCCTCATATCTTGTAATAATTTCTCAATTATCTTTTGCAAAAACAAGTGCTTTTATACTTTCAAACAAGTTTTAGCCATATATAACGATTAAAGTCAATTTTTAATGTGATTATTGAAGGAATGTCTCAAAATAAGTAAAAACTAGTATATTCTTCATCACTCAAATGATTCTAGATTAAATAATTTTCATGTTGATCAGAAAACATATGAGATCAAAATTCATCATCTAATGACAATTAATCAACTTAGCACACACATGACCCATTGCATATATCTTATGTATCAAACTTTATAGAGGGATGTTTAACTAAATTAATATTTTTACTCTTAGTCAATTTGCTACATCTGGTTGAATTGATAGCTGTTAGATTTTTGAATGATTTTAAACTCCTTACCCCTCTATCATCTACATTCGATTAAACCTAGAGAAGGCTAATCAAACAAGTTTTAAAATGTTAAATAAAATAAAATTTTTCTTTAAATAAAATTAATTTTTGAAATAATTATTTTAAAAGAAATTTATTAATTTAATAAGTAAACATAAAATGTTAAATTCAAGATAAAAATAACTTAAGAAAAACATCCAATGCCTTAAACAAAATATTAAATTTTAAACATTGATTTTGTTTAGCCTTTCCTCTCAAAAAATCATGACATGCTATGTGAACTTGGAATTCAAACCAAGTTTTGTGCCTAACTTCATTACCTCCTTCATTTGATTGTATTATCTAATATGCTTATATTATATGTATACAATAACAAAACATCTTAAATTATCAAACAGGCCTGACCATTAATGCCCATAAGATCATCAAATTTATATGAACTCTGAGTCATAATTTATCACAAAAGTTTGCCTAAATAGTCTATTAGCACTTGTAACCCGATTGCTTCTTTTCTTGATTGTACTATACTATCATCCAATATTTATTATATGATATTCATGTTCAAACTTTTAGCTAGATCTCTTTCCTTATCATACCATTCGACCTTTAACATCACCCCAAATGGTCCTCATTATGAGCATCATTTACAACAACTATCTTAGAAATTACAAGTATTAATTTGATAAAATTAAAACAAAATTAATGTATCTTGGCTAGTCAACAATGAGATGTAACAAAACTACAACTACTAAAAGTTGTTAGTCTTTCTTAAATTAGTTATGATAGTTAAAGTAGTTATAATATTTGGTAGGTGGTAGATAAAAAGTTTAAATTTTAATTTTCTTATCTTCATTAAGATAATCATTAGGTAAGTATATTTTATCTTTTTATATTAAATTTATAAATAGCTTAAAAGCTAATAAATTGAGACATTTGATTTTAAAATAATGTCTTGAAGAGCTTTGAAATAAGACATGCTTATTCTATTTCTTAGAGCCCCAAACCATGCCTAAAAGAATAGTGCTTATCTCAACTTCCCATCCTTATCCCATTACATGAGTTTTCCTTCTCTCCCTGCATCCCTCATCATTCATATATATACCTTTGTATCTACTAATCTCTCTTACACCCTTGGTTGTTGCACCATTTGTTTGTTTATAGTAAAACCATTATATAGTTATTATTAGTGCTTTTCTTAAATATTTTCAAATCATACATATCAAAAACATATAGGCAATCATGTAGAGAGTTAATCAATTGAATCAAAGAGTTTAATAGATATGTTTAGGTGATCATCATAACTAGCAGCAAAGAAATACAAGCTTGAGTGACATAAGGAGAAGATATTTATTAAGTCTCTTTTGTTTTAGTAATAAAATATTAAATCTTATAACAATTTCTTGAGACATTTTGGTTTCAGTGAGTTTTAAGTGAGACTAGTTAAATGGTTTTAAAGCATCATTTTGCTCATGTAGATTTTGCTTTATGAGATTCATATTATTTAGTTTATTTACATAAATATTGTATTGCTTAGAGAATTGCATTCATTATAGGTTATATCATTCATCATTATTCAATTAAGTTAAAATTAAAAATGAATAAAAATTCAGTGAGGATGACATGGTTAATGCTAATCATACTTATAAGGCCTTAACCATTATACAATATGATTAGTCATCACAAAAGATTAGATGATAAGTCATGAGAGATCATGAATTATATGGTTGTTTATATTCTTTATACATGTATGATTCCTTAGTCATACAGTACATTGTGGCTTACTTGAGAGATGTATTTTAAGGATAATGTTTTTTAGCTTCATATAAGTATTATGTGTATTAAACTTGTTGTATTGTTGACCTTTAGTTATAATATTTTGTCTGATAATAACAAACTCTAAAAAAAAGATGCATAAATGTTAAATTTTATGAAAATCTTCTTGGCTGGAATGACAAATCATGTATTTTGAATTTAATTTAAGATATTTTAATTTTATTTTGATTATAATTTTAAGTTTCATTAAAATATTTATTATAATTAACATAAATTAAATCTAAATTAATTTTAGAATAATATTTAGATTTAATATTTCTTATACATTTTTTATTATATTCATTATTATTTTTCTTAAATAATATCTTTGAAATATTTAATTACTCTATTACAAAAAATTGTGTTAATAATATTAATTAATTAGTAAAAAATATAAAAAATAAAAATAAAAAATTAACCCATATCTCGTTCGATAAAGGTAATTATACCTAAATCGGTTGCTACAATAAACCATTACGATTCAGAGTAACCGAAACCTATTCGGTATAACTATGCATAAGTCGTGTAAATCAATCCTAAATGGGGTACCAAATTTTGGATCGGATCATTAATCCCACATCCATAAATCATGAATAATGCAGCACCAGTTAGTATTGGTCAGGATCTCCTAAGCTGACTATGGGACAGTTAAATCAAAATGGGCTAATTATTGTTATCATGCAATGCTTTAAAAACACAAAATCCTAACTAAATTTTGTAATGTGGGACTAAAACTTCACTTGTTTCATATGATCTTCTTTCAAATTACGTGAGTAAGACAAAACTTTCCAATTGCATATTTTTGCAATCGGATGATCCTAATCTCCTCTATTATTTTATAATGCCTATTTATATCCTCTATCTGATCGTGACATGATTCACACAGTCCTTGTTTATTTCATGTGTAGGATCTAAATCTAGTCGTCAAATCATGATTTAGATCTAATGCCCATATCAATTTCATATTTTTAAATAGAGCCAGTTTATTGTCATTCATCCAATCATGCAGTTTTTGCAGTCTAACAGTCACAGATTGTTCTAATCAAATATATCTTATGTAACAACTATTTTAGTCATTATTTTGAGCTATTATAATCAAATTATTTTTTTAATTAAAATAACATACGAATGAGAAAGGTGTAACGACTAATTTTGCATGTTTGGTAACTACTTTTAGCTATTGGAACTTGTCCATAAATAGGAGAATTTTTTTACAAAATTAAATGATGAATTTTTATATGATCAAAAGAAAAGTTTCAAACCAAAATATTTAAGCCGTTAGCAGTACATTCTCATCGTTGCTTCCATACACTATTTTGTCATGTAGTCGTCAAACTCTTTAAATTTTATTTCTTCTCAAATGAGCTAAGTTATTAATTTTTTTATTCTTAATTAATTTAATTAGGATACTTATACCTATTTAATCATTTCATCAACATAAGATTTTGTTAAAATTAATTTTGATTTTATGTTGTCAATTATTTTTCTTTTATTGCATTCATTATAAGGTCATTATACTATATCCCATTGATTTCATTGTAAGACTAGTAGCTTATTTCACTTGTTTATTTGTTGTGAGGGTTTAGTTTACTCATTCTTTTGTGAAAAACTTATATTTAGTATTTGTTTTTGGCTGACTTTTAGCTGGGCGTGGGCGTAGGTTTGTTTTATAAGCCAAACCACCTAAAATCGATAGTGTATATCTTTAATTGTTGTTGATTTTTCTATTACAAAACTTTTATAAAAATTAAAAATGTTTTTAAATAAATTAAATTTTATAAAAAATCAATTTTATAGATTTTTTAAACCTTATTTAAATTATTTTAAATATTTACTTAAAATAATTATAAGAAGCCAAAATTTTTATTTTTAATAATTTACCCCCTTCTTATTAAACCATATTTCAAAACTGAGTATATGAATGAGGAGATTTTCATCATACTTATAAAATATAATCTTCATACTTGTATAATATCATTTACTCGAGGAGCATAATATTAAGGCTTAATCATGTATTGGTTTTTTATCATAGGAGTATGATGCATTTATCATATGAGTATAATCATTTATGATCAATGAACGATAGCTTATTGTAGCACTATATTTTTGTACGATCAAATATTGTGTAACATTTTCTTGAGATCACTAAAATTAGACAAAAATAGATTTGTCATATTCATACTTAGATGATGTCATTATTATATTTGTGTGATACATTTGAGCTAAAAAATAAATTAGATAGATAGATATGTTAGTTTGGATGATGTTGATAGTGTTGCATCATACTTTTATGATCATTTTGATTAAATAAAATGATCATTTCAAGAATATGAGTAATGACTAGTTTGATAACTTTTTTACCTTAAAGTTAGAGAAAAGTTTGGAGAAATTTGAGAGCTTTCAAATGGATATTTGAAGGTATCCAAACATAGGAAAAAATGTTAATGCTAAATTGAAACATATTTGACAAGGAGCTTACATTGCATTCATCATAGCTAAGAGAAGAGTAGAGTAAATCTTTGGTTGATGAATTTTTTCTCACTTTCATAAGCCTTTCTTTTTGTGCTAAGCTAATAATTTGTCTTACATTACTTTTAATATGATTGATAGTATGTCTCTAGCTTGATTATTCTCTTGAATTTAAGACTTTTTTATTGAGCTTTACTTGATTTAATTTATCACATTATTTATACTTTGTATTCAATCTTTTATTCATAAGCTTTTATTAAGTTCATGTTATAAGGATTTATTTAGTTGATATTGTAGGCTTTTATTAAGATAGTATTGTAAGATTTTATTAAGTGGATGTTTAGTAAATTTTCTAATCTTTTAGCTGAGAGTAGGTGCAAATCTAAGTTTGGATCAAACAACTTCAAATTTTTTGTAACTTTATCTTATTTGCACAACAACATAACAATTTTTTTTGCAAAACTTAATAAAATTTTCTAATATAAGTGTTACAAGGCCAACAAGATTAAAAAAAGGAAAGTATTTTATTACAAAGTCAATTTAGTTCTTCAAGTTGGCTTGAGTTTTGTAAATAACATAATTCACTCCCCTTATAGATATCATTCTTGTGTTATCAACACTCACAAGTTTGATGGAACCAATACTATATTTACTTTTCACCATCCATTGATCAGATAATTTGTTAGTATTTTCTTTAAGGGTAACTTTTCTTCCAATGACTCTAACATCTATTATGCTGACATATGCGATGACAATTTACTTCATTAGTAAGAGTTGGTCACAGTAAACTTGGCATTTGGCCAGGCTACATTCTCTCATATCTATAAATCTAATAATATTTTAATTGATATTTTTAGATACAAAGTTTCCTATAGGAGTTTTAGGTGACTTATAGTACATCCATCATTCCTTGTCAGATTATTACAATTTAGTTAACTAAGATATTTGCTTTGTTTACTATTAAAATTTTAAAATTTGAATTGAGTATGTTTAAATTTGAAAGTGGGGAAATTAAATTTTGAAATTTAAAATTTGTAATTTGAAAGGATAGAATTAGAAGGCATTGTTAAATGACATACTTTGTGTTGCACCATGTGAGCCTTAAAAAGATTAGGCTTAATACTTTGAAAATAATATTTTAATTTTATTTATATTATTAATTTTACTTTTTAATCCTTTTTTATCTAACCATGAATTCATAATAAAGATATAAATAAGCTTCTTAAAATCTAAGAATTACTTGGTGGATGAAGATAAGTAGATTAAAAGAGAAAAATTGTATGTTGCATGTATGAATATTTTAAGAATAAAAACATATAAGAGAGGGATAAAATATTATGCTAAATCTTTGATATATCATCCTTAATTACCTAAATTGTGAGAGTTAGCTATGCTAGCTAAAGGGGTTAATTAGAAGGTGTTTAACATAGAGTGGGTGAATTGTGGCTTAAACCAATCTTAACTGATCTTTCTTAAGCAAACCCTTGGACTAAGAAGGTGTTGCCTAGCTATTTAAGCCTTAAAGATGAGCTTGTAAGGGTTTTAGAAAAACATAATTGAAAAAGGAGAATTAGGAAATCCAATTGAGAGAATACCAAATAGGAAAGCAAGCCAAGTTATAAGAAAAGAGGGTTTAAGTTTTGAAATAATAAAAAATCTAACCAAAAAGAAGTGCTCTACACGATCTTCCAAATAGGATGACCCTGAGCATATCCAATAAATTTATTTATGAACTAAGAAAAAATGAAAAGGAATTAGTTATTCAAATTCATGTGGAACCCTTGGAATATGATTTTGATAAAAACTAGTCAATCTTCTTCCATTAATCTTGCTTATAAAATAGAAACCCTCTTAAACTCATTACTAAGAAAATTTATTTAGCATATATAAAAGTTTTTTACTATTTTTTCTTGTGAAAGTTTGCTAAAGAAATCATGCAAGAATATTTGTTATTAATTAAATCATGAATACAAGTAAAATTCATGTTCATATGCTTGCATGTTTAGACTTGTTAATTTAAATATGAGAAAGATGGACTTAGAATGTTCTTTATGGATTCTTACTACCTCTAATTGAGATATGATCATGAATTATATTATCTTTAGTGCCTTATTTGATGGTTTAAACAAGTATGACATATGCATGTTTTAACATGATTGATGTTAGGAAAATAATTATAAATCATGGAAGGAAAAATATTATGATAATGACTCACATATTTGAGGTAAGCAGGCTTTGGTTTTTTATTGTCTTTTGTTGAAAATTAAATATCATTCTTATTTATAGAATATTTTCTAGGTAGTAACTTAAAAGAAAGAAAAAATCTTTACTGAGTAAGATGACACATATTATTCCATTTCATGATATGATATGAATGTACATTTGTATTACAAAATCATGCATAGAAAGTATGACAAATGTTATATAGAAAACTTAAAACCTTAGCCTAAAGATGAACCATGAATTAGAACATAAAAATTTAGTCAAAACCTTATCGATTATTGCAACCAAGTATTCCTTTACCATAAGTATGCTTGGGAAACATTGAGTCATGGATTGGTCGAGTCATGAGAGGTACAAGTTCAGAGCTTAAGAAAACTTAGATGGCTTTTAAGGTAAGTATGGCCCCTTGGTTTCTAGTTTGAAAGTTTGGAAGAGCTTGGGTTGGGGCTTTAAAAGAAAGCTTAGTTAGAGACGTAGTTCACTAATTAAGAGATTAGGTATTATTAGGCAAAGGATAGACATTTAGGTCTCATGGTTAGTTCTTAATAGGGTTTTAACTATAGACTTGAAGAGCTTATACGAGATAATGTAAAGTAATCAAATAACCTTAGTTATAGAATTAATTTTCAAGACTTAGAAATAATTCATAGGAAATGAACTCATAAGGAAAAGCTCTAGTGTTGCACTTATGTAATGCTAATTGGCAAGCTCATATGCACATTACAAACTAAGCTTTAAATAGTTAATTGATTAAGACATTAGGAAGAAGGTAAAAGAGCTTGGAATAAGATTTAGAAATACGTTAATTTCAAACAAGCAAATAATAAGATAAAAAATATTAGTTAGACTTTTAGATTGACTTGGTTCTTTAGATAAGATTATGAGTGATCTTATTTAGGCTATTAAGCCATGTGTGGACACCCAAAGTGATTTTTTTAGGAATGATGTAATGGTTAGAAGAGTTCTTAAGATGGATATTGTGACTCAAGGTTGTTTTGGAAGCATAAGGATCACTAGTAGTACTTGTGTAAATATAAACTTAGTTATAATGATAATTAACCACATAAAATTTTAGGATAAAAGCTAATACTATAGGAACACTAAGGTTAGCCTAGATAGACAAGTTCTTAGATGAAAGTAAGGTCAAACTAAATATAAGAAAAAAGAGTTAAGATATTACAAATAGCTTAATTCTAAGATTTAGGATTAAAAACAACTCTTGACTTCTTAGATTTCTTGTTATGATAATAACTCCTTACATGTTAGATTCAAATTAAAAACTCTTAGTAATACTAAATAGTGATGGATTAGAATTATTAAGATGTTACAAGTTAAGGATATCATTTGGATTAGGTGATGATTGAATGTAGTGGACCTTTGATCATGTACAGTCACAAAGGAGAAAGGCAAGTTAACTACTCTACTTCCTTATCTTAGAGGTAGTAATTACACCTGATTGGTTGAACCTATAGGAGAAGTGACAGATCCATATTAAAAACCTTCAGGGTTGACATGAAGACATTACATAGATAGTCTTAGGAGAGAACAATTACATGTTTAGTCTCATGGGAAAACACAAAATGTGTTATGCTATGGTGGGGAATACATGTGATGTTGAGGACTCCTATAAACCTATGTGGTTGGCTATGTGATTGATATAATCTCAAAGAGTATTAGATTACATAATATGATAGGAGTGTTAAGTCTTGTCATGATTCTTTTAGACAAGAGAATATATTAGATTAGAAAAGGAACACTAAGTATCTAATTAGTTATATTATAAAGATATGTATTGACTTAATTGGTAGATGGTGATGTCATTATGATAGTTTGAAATTGATTACATTTAATTACATGATTTAATTATTTGTACTTACATTCTCCTCAGCTATTACATGTTTGTTTTATAATATAGTTTAAGAATTTTTTATTGAACCTCTTAACTCACTTCTCTTTATATTTTTTTCAATATTAGAGAATTAAGAGTTAATTAGGTGTCAAGGTATAGATTAGTAGAGTTATTGGATCAGTTAGATAATTCTTCATCTTAAACTATATTATTAGTTGTAGATCTGTTATTTGTCATTATTTGTATTTTATTGAACATGGGATTGTATTGAACTATTATCTTAAATTTGGTGGTTACTTATTGATTATACTTTTCTATTGAACTTTGGTCGTTATTTATGGTATTACCTCAAATTGCATTTGACTTAATAGATTTATTAATTTTTATGATTATTTTATTTATTTTTTTAGTTTTGTGGATGAAAAAGTTGTTAAATTTTTTTTAATATGTAAGTATTTTACATAACATTTTTTTGTAAAATACTAAATTTTGAAATAATATATTAAACAAAACCTTAAAAGTGTAATTGCTTCATTAAAAGTTGTGCATAATTGTTTTCCAAAAAGATGTAACAATAAACTACTAACACCAATTTTTTTTTCTCTTAAAAATATTTTATTTGATTATATTTTTAAATAAAAATATTAAAAGGTATATTTTGAACAATATCTAGATATCATTTCAATTTAAATAATCCTAAATATCAATTATATTAATATAAAAAAATAAAAATATTTATACAATATTAAATCCAGAAAAAATATTTATAAATTTAAGGTAATATTGTAATCTAAATATTCTGATTATTTAGATATAATATCTGCATCACTTTTAAACAGCTACTCTTAACTACAACAAAGTAGTTCACCATTTATGCGTTAAATGCATATAATACCAGCTCTTTGACGTTGAGTCGGCGTTGGAGTATCCGTTCTTGGTTCGTTGCACTCCGTTGAAAGATAGCCAGTGAGGTGATGGTCGGTCCACAGGCATCGGTGCCGTCATCCACACGAACTCAGAGCACAGCGGAGCAGGAAGGGGAGGGTCGGCCGCGCTTCTTCGACTCCAAAGCTAAGGCTCGATGCTGGCAGAACGCAGATGTGGTCCCCGGCCGCCATCCCGAGCGTTGGCGTCGTGATCCGGTCGGCAACGTCGTTTGCAAGCGCTTCGCTAACTGTTACGGCTGCCTCTGCTTCGAGTATGATCACATCATTCCCTATTCTAAAGGTTTCTATATGCCCTTTTTGTTGCCAGGATGATCCGATCGGCTCTATGGTTCCTATTAGTTTCCCTGTTCACGTTGGGAGTGCTTTCCTTTTAGGTGGTGAGTCCATCACTGAAAATTGCCAAATTCTGCAAGCGAGGGTGAATAGATTGAAGTCTGATAAGGAATGGGTCGATAGAAAGGAGCTTCAGGGTTTCTCGTGTGACATCAAGTTCACTGGTATGCTTCTCCTACCCGCCCTCCCTCGTCTATCCGACGTTTTTATTTATTCTTCTTGATTGTAGAATTGCACTCTTAAGGTATTTTTTGAAGAAGTTATATCTGCAGGTTTCTCTTTTTTTATTCAACAATAAATAGTTTTCGAGCAACATTGTCATTGCGCTTGAGTTAGATCGAAAGTTTTGCTGTTCAGAGTCTGATTATCTCCATTGTAGATGTTCCGATGATCTTTAAGCTTTTTATTTACTTTTTATATATTCTTACAGTATGAAATTTGCAATTACTGCACATAATCAAAGAATCTTCGTATTTATGAATCTTTTTTGGATTTGGTTTGCAACTTATGAGTCTAGGTGTTATTCTCGTGCATATACTTTTGTGTAAATAGATCTCAAGTACCTTATACCCATTGTTGTTGGATTTTATTCACTTTTTCAGAAATTTTTGTTCATAATTCCTACTTGTTCTATCCCGAATATCTATTTATAAACTGGATTAGATGATCGTAAGACCCTTCAAATTCCACAGTTCGCAGATCTTTGTCTATCTATGCCATAGACAGTAACATGGACCATGAGAACTTATCTATGATATTATGATGAGCAGCTTACATTCAATATTGTTGCATCAATCTTCATAACTACACAAAACGATGAGTGTCTAAAAATTTTGGGTCACTATATAACCCAAACAATGATTCATAACATATATTTTAGGTATTATTTGGTTGATTGATTTTTGAATGCCAATGACTCTCAAATAATCCTATCTCTTGTTCCCCCTCTTGGAGTTTGCATAATCAAATTTTCCCTTACGTGAGATAAATATAGATATTGAAGAGGACAAGATCTTCATGGTTTTATCTTGTTCTTGCAAAGCTAAAGTTCAAAATTATGGTGAAAAAAGAGAGCTTATCCTTACTAGTGTTAGTTATGTAATAGTAACAATTGCTTGAGTTAGCAATTATTATTATGTGAGTGAATATGTATTCAGTTTATTATTTGTATTTTAGTAGAGTTTTATCTATGTTGATTCTTGAGTGTGTAAATGTTGTATTGTTGTCATGATATTGTAGGAGCTCCAAAAGCTATCTTTTGAACATTCAATTGATTTTAGCCATGAACCATTCATTATTCATTCAATTTGGCTATTTGATTGAACATCATTTGCATCTCTTGTTTATTGGTCAATTCCAAAATTTAGGATTTTAAGTTGATTCTATCATACAATCAAAGGCTAAATTATTTGAAAACTATAAAATATGTGAACAATGTTAGCCTACGTTTAAGCTTAAATAGTTTTTCAAATTAAATTTCTTTTAAATTTCTATGGTCAAGGTATCAATCTGTTAACCTTAAGGTTATGAGTTGTGAATATCAATTTCTATTTCTAAGCCTTAAATCCATAGGTAGGATTTATAGCTTTCTAATTCATATTTTTACATTTGGTGCCTTCAAAATGGATTGTGGGTTGATTTAATAAGGGTTAAAAAAAGCACTCATAATGGATTGCAAAGGCAATCAAGGTACGAATAAAGTGTCACTAAATTGAGATTAATCATATTATTTTGGAGATAACAAAAGAATCATGACTAGCATTTTTATTAAGGGTTGTGATCGAGCTAATCTATGTGATTAGTTGTCATAAGGCTAAGTTGGTACCCATTTGTTTACCATTTAAGTACTTTGCTATTTAAGGTCTCAGTAAAAGTTAAGATTTAAATTTCAAGTTTAACCCAAGTTTTTATGAATCATATGTGTTGAATAATTTAAAGAGGATCAACAAAAGGTTTTACTGAATGATTTTTAATAAATTTGAAATAATGTTAACTCTAATTTTATATGCATATAAGTATGACTATGTTGCATGCAATAATGACATGTAAACTTGTGATTATAATTATATAAAATGTCAATATGTCTATGCATATGAGATTTTTTAGTATTTCTAACAAAAATTTATTTGCTAATTAGTTTTACATTTGAAAATGAGCAAGTAGACTACAAAGATTTAAAATTATTGAATTTCTTAACTAAAAATATATATTCATTAACTTTTTATTTTAAATTATCATTAGTCTTCTTCATATTCTCTAAATAAATGTCGATTTTTTCTTTAATTTGTTCATCATGACTTAGATATTTATTGTATTCTTTTTTTAATTTCTTATATTTTTTTACTCAAATTTTCATCCATTTTACAAACATAAAGTAATTGCTCAACCAATTGTTTTTTTGAATAATTTATCTTACTTGAAAATATATTCTCTTCTTCTTCTTTAGTTATCATGTAAAAGAGTCATTCATTGTCTTTTTTTATTTTCACTTGTGATAGTCTTTTTTGACTAACTTTAAGTGGTTTTCATTGTCTTCTTTTTTTATTTTTCTTTATTTCATTATTCTTAAACGATTCTTCATAAGTTTTTTCTAACTCATGTCAAATTTTATAAACTATTTCTAAACTCATGATTTTATTAAATTCAGTAGTATTCAAAATACTATGTAAAATATTTATGGTCATATGTGGTATTAGAACATCAATTCCCTCTGATACCATCAAGCATTATAAAAAGGATAATGAGATTAGGATTGTTCAATTGCGAAAGTACGCAATTGGACGACTTTGGTTAATTTCTGTAATTTAGAAGCTTGCTGTACAAAAATAGAGATGAGTTTTAGTCTTACATTACTAAAGCAAGGAATTCTTATGGCTTTATAATAGTTTGGTGACACTTACTAATTAGCCTATTTGGGATTAGTTACCCTCTGGTTTTCTTGAGAGTTGGTTGTTGCATGCTAGTCATGTATTATGTAATTGATATATAGATACAAGAGTAATAACCAGATTCGATGCACCTCCCTCCATGTTTGGGATTGATTACACGACCCGTTTACTGTATCGAACAGGTTTAAGCGTTATTGTCCTAACTCGAAGCGTTTATTTTATCGAATGGGTTAGGTAATTTTTTTTTACTAATTAATCAATACTATTATAACATAGTTTTTTTAACAGGTTAATTAAGATTTCAAAGATTTGATTAAGGTGAAATGATGGTCAAGATAAGATAAATAAAAGATAATAGATAACATAAATGTTTTTCTAAAATGATTAATTTGAATTTATTTTATATGTTGCATAAAATATTTAAATCAAGCTTAAAATTTTAACCAAAGTAAGATTAAAAAAACTTAAAATTAAATTCAAAATATATTTCTTAGTTGTTTGTCATTCTGATCAAGATAATCTTCATTGAATTTCATCTCTGTTCATTTTCTTTAAGTTTTTCCATGAATATGAGTATCGGTTATCAAAAATATAAAAATTCGTTTAAATAAATTCATTAGAAATGCATAGAGTTTCTATTATCAAACAAAGCATTGTGACTAGAAGTTAAAAATATAATAATCTAAAATAATAATTACAAATTATATTGAAATAAATACAACTATGTGCACAAACATATGCAATATATATTTTTATATGAGAGTGCATATGAATGAATAATATTCTTTTTATCATATTTAATCACATGAATGTTAGATGGAGACACGAGGAATAACATGTGAGGATTTATTAATAAATTTTACCATTAAAGTTCAATTTCTTTTTTGTCAAAGCATATGAATTATGAATTAATTTTCTATTTCAAATCCAAATTTTTATTTTCGTGCATATTGTTTTCAAACTTCAAAGAATATTAATATGAAGCATGATTTAGAGAATCTAAGACAAGTTTTATCAATATCATTATGTAATTGACTCAAATAAGAAATGTTGACTCTAGCATCCTTTCGTAAAGAAATATTTTCCTCATTAAGTTTATCACATGAAACGCATAAATTGTGAATGATGATTTAATGTTTTTATCAAGAAGGCATTTATTTCCTAAGATTTTCATATTTAAGATGTAATTCATCAAAACAAAGAATGTAACTTTTCATAAATAAACAATTTGATTTTACCTTATTACTTAAGGAGCTTTCTACTTAATCTTGATCCATAAAATAACTTTTTATGTACTTATGGGACTTTCTTTGCTTTTTTGTCTTCTTGTATTTCTTATTCTTCTTGAAAACACTTAACAAGCCATAAGAGGGGAGTGAATTGTCTTTTTCAATTGTTTAGAATAAATTAGTTTTGCTAATCAACAATTATTCCACCAATTGATCTATTAAAATTTTTTCTTAGATTTGTAAGAACATTATTGTTGTATAAAGAACAAGTAAAACAGATATGAACGAGTGAAGAATACGCAGTAATTTTAAGTGGTTCAGTCACAAACACAAGGGCTCGTCTAGCCTTGATCGACCTAACCAAGCTTCTTCTAAACACACACCTTTTGTCACATGGCGGGTAGATTACAAACCCTTATAATAACATGATCAATCACTAATCAACCACTACTCTCACAAACTTACAATCACAAGTCAATAGTGGCACCCTATAACAACTTGAATGAATTGCAATAGCTAAATGAACAAAATGTACAACACTTGTACAAAAATTTTACAACTTATACCTTGAGCTTTTTATGCCAAAAGTGCATAATATCTAAATGTAAGGTGAAGATGTTACCAAGATTAGAATCAACAGGATGAAGAGAATAGAATGAAAAACACAATATAAAGAACTTTATAGCTAATATAACAAAGCTTTTAGAATATCTTTTGGGTTAAGCATGAGAAGCTTTTTTAATTCATCAATTTATTCCAAGCTCAAAACACTTTTATTTATATCCTTGATTAGTTCCTTGTTGTTTAAAGTAAGTTTAACAATTTTATTTGTTTTTTCGAAATAATTAAACTAGCTATTGTAAATTCTGATTATTGTTTGCTCAAATATAATTAATAGATTGTACTAGGTGAGCAAATAGAGCTGATTGCTTTGATGAACTGTTTGTTTAACCTCTATATTTTAGTTCATAATTTTATCATACAAGTAGAAATTTAATCAATCATATTATACAAGATATGTTCATTTTTTATGTTCCTAATAGTTATAAGAGTTTGATAAGTAGCTTGCCATCGTACGATTAATTGTTTCACAATGTGCTAAGCTCTTAGGATTTTTCTGTATGATATATGATTGTAATAGCATGTATAACCCTAGGTTATGATATTGGTTTTTTGGGTTGCGATCTGTTGTTCAAATTGCAATTTGGATTTATCTCTACCATTGTAGTTGTCCTCATTATCATTGTCTTTCATCCAGATTTCACTACAAGAGTTTCTATTATCCATCTTCTATCAATTTTTGGTATCAGAGCCTTGGTCACATTCTCTATCATTTTAGTATCAAAGACAAGTTATCCTTCTTTGACTAGTACGTCAAGCAGTTACATGTAGAACACTCTGATCTCACAAAAAATATGTGGTAAAGTAGTCTCGAAACAACCACTGCAAACCATTACATTTAGTCTTAGAGATGATTGTAATTGGATATATCTCCACTCTTACCTATGATTGAGTATGTTTCTGTCTTCTCTTACTATTCATGATCAATTGTTATCGTATTAATATTGCAACACCAAAAAAGACTTAGTTCAAGTACGACAATTGATTCCACATGTGGAGTGAGCTTAGTACAACAGATGGCCCAAATGTTGGAACATCTTCATCTAACAATCCACTTCATTACGACCATCGAACTTTACTACTAACAAGCAACGCTGCTATTTACTTTATGCTGCTATCGTATCATGCTAAAGATCATCATAGTTGTATGAAGCGGACATGCTAATATTGCTCATCATAATTAAATGATGCTTGGACATTTCACACCAGACAAGAATGAACCAACAATTGATGCAAAGGCGGATCCTATGTGTCATTGGAAACAACTAATACAGATTAGACAAAGACAATTAGGGGATATCGTTAAGGCGGATTGGAACGTTATGATGCAAACTAATTCACAACTCTCATGCTAGTTCGGACAAGTATGATCTAAAATAGCAGCTTGAATCTACTGGCGGTTTATTTTAATTAAAGCTTAATTCAATGGCATCTATGGAAAGACTATTAAAATTAGTATTATGGTAATGCATTATTGAAAAAAAAAAAATTGGTTATCCTTCTCTCGATTTCGGTATCATAGTGTTGGTCATCTCTTCCATCATTTTGGTATTAGAGTCCTAGTTTTCTCTTATATCAATTTTGGTATCAAAGTCCTAGCTTTCTCTTCTATCAATTTTGCTGATTTTCTCTTCTATTAATTTTGGTATTAGAGCCTTAACTTTCTCTTTTTATCAATTTTGGTATAAAAGTCCTTGCTTTTTCTTCTATTAATTTTGGTATTAGGGCTTCTTTCATGTTATTCTAACCACCGTGATGATTTGCCACCACTATCAACTAAGTTGCTCCCTTTGGTTTCCTTGGTTTTCAAGCCTTTGGTTGTCGCTTCACTAACCCTGAGTCACTTCTTGAGCAATTTGGAAAAAAAAAAAATAAAATTGTTTGCCTCATGTTCTTTGCTATCGTTGCTACACTGCATTCGTCTGCCACAATTGTTGACGAGCTTGCATTTGCTCTTGCCCCATCCTGCATCGATCGCATGTTGTGTCAATGTGTGGAACAGTGCCAGCTCGAGTAGCATTCAGACGCCTCCTTGGCTGCTCATTTGTGCCTTTACTAGTCACACTTGATTGTCAATAGGCGTGCGAATCAAGCTGGTCTAGTGTACTTTGAACAGGCAACTGTGGTCCATGTGTGTGATGTTATACTAAATCGCAATGGCCCGATTATGGATCAATCCAATATGTTGATGAACTGGCATGTGCAAATCAGAGCTGAACTAGTCTAGCCACATGAGCGCTAAATGATTGTGTGAACTAGACCAGCCACGTGTGTTTTGCACTTGCGACTATATGGTGTTGACTGAATGTTGAACCAGACTAGCTTGAAACAGTATCAAATAGAAAATTCAGTTTACTTTTTATAGTCAGTTTTAGATAACTTTTCAAAGGATTTTGGATCAAAATGTTTATGGATCTACTAATATTTTTGTAGCAACATTTTTAAAAGTTCACATAGAGATAATTTTTAAATTGTAAGTGGAAACATTTGAGATTTTTTAATCAGTAAATCTGCAAAATAGATAATATTAAATTTCTTGAAGTATATTTTTTTATATTCAATAAAACTATCTTATTTTAAAGATTAATATATTTGTTTGCAAATTTATAAATTGTGATTATGGTACTTATTAGATTTTACTTTATTTTTAAAGTTAATCATAACCTTAAGTGAATTTATTTTGAAATCTATAGTGACAATTAAAGAAGTATTCAGCTTTAATTTATTTAGTCTATTTAAAGTATCATTAATTTTGGTGTTCAAGTTAAATTTCTAAGAAGAATTATTTGATAACTAGGATAATATGTTTTATTATTATTGTTAGTTTATGGCTTATTAAAAAAATTAAAAAAATTGTATGATTTAGTTTTTTTTAAGAATTATTTAATTAATTTAATAATATCTGTATTATTTCATTTGTATTATTATTTTAGTTACATAATATATGAAAAAAATGTTTTAGTATTTTAATAATATATTTTATTTATTATGCTTCCGATAAATAACTATATGGAAATTTTATACTATTTTAAAAATAAAATTAATATATTTAATATTACTAAAAATGAAAACTAAGCTTACAAGTTAGAATAATTGTGTAAATCTCATAGATAAAATGTTATGACATGTACCATCAATTTTTTAATGCATGTTAAAAGATTATATGAACGATTATGTAAATTAAAGCTTTGTGATTCTACTTCGATAAAATATTTGAATATACTTAAAGATTTAATAGCTAATACTTATTTCCCTTATAAGTATTAACAATTAACCAAAAAGTTATTTTAAGACTTAGCATGAGTTAAAAAGGATAATTAAGTTGCGTTGTTTTTTAATATTAAAAATGTTAGTAACTTAGCTCAACTAGAGGAGGAATTTCAAATTATAGTACTTATGAATTTTAAGCATATAAATCACTAGGCTCATTTATAGAAGAATTCAAGAAAATTAATAAGTTTAATTTTCTTTCTTCATCTATAACTCAAACACCTAAGAATACTTGTAAAACTAATCTTCAAAATGAGAATAAATTTGTTGTCAATGTGAAAGATTAGGCATACGAATAGTCAATGCAAATATATTATGAACTTTGAAGAAAAACAAGAGTTATTAGAGTATAAAGAAGGCAAGCTTTTTTGGTTACTAATAGTAAGGACACAATAAAGGATGAGAAGATTGATTTAAAATAAACTAAATCCATTATTGATAAGAATAAAGAGACAGGTTATGCTTCTTTTTATCATTTTGGTATTAAAGTCTTAAGTCATCTCTCCATCATTTTGGTATCCAAGCCTTAGTTTTCTCCATATTTACCTTTGACATCAATCCTTAGTTTCATTACAAATCTCCAAGAGGGGGTACCTCTCCTGATTTCCTTCAATTTTTGGTGGTGAGGAGCCATCTCTTTTTTGAAGGCAGCCGATTTTTTCTGTGCAGTGTAGTGATTTGCTTTTAACCTTTTGTAGCTGGTGTCAAGATTGAACAGTCGAGCGCAGATGTCCCTCTTTGATGCATGCCATGCCTTTTCCATCCTTTGGAGAGTAGCTCTGGCCTCCATCTTCTCTTGGACAATAGTTCTAGTCTCCATTTGCTTCAATAGTTGTAGAATCATTGGCTTGTCATCTTGGTTGTCAAAATACTTTCTCTAATTGAAGTTACCAACGCTCTTACTAAGGAATGTGGACAACTAGTGTTTTGCTCGCTGTATTTGCCCCATTGGTCAGAGCAGGCTCTTCTACTGCCATTTCCACTGGTTTTTTTTTTTTTGCTACTGCACAGTGTTCTCTAAACCCTCAATTTTCGAAGTCAGGCCATTTGCTTCAGACAAACTTTGGGAGATTTTGACAACTTGTTTTCTATCATTTAAATGATTAGTTCAATCTTCCTTACTTTCTGATGGTCAGAATTGCAGTTGCTACTTCCCACCTGTTCGGGTCGTCATTGTTACTGAAATCTGAGATGGTTGAATGAACAAATCTCTTCCTCGGTTTAAGGCCCTTACTTACTTGAGCTAAATAATGATCAATAACGGGCATCGGATTTTGGAGTGTCGCTTCGCGGAAGCATACAATATTCTTGACCTTTTGCTATGGTTGAAGTCTTCATCCTTGGAGATGGATGGGTGATTATATATGTGGGTTCAGCTTTCAATATACTGGGAGGGAGATCATGATAATACTAACCTTGTATGCTTGTACTTTCCTGTTGAATTTTAATCTATTTTGTAACACTAGGGCAGACTAGATGTCTGTGAAGGAAGAGCATGGCGGTGATGGTCGGTTTCTTGGAAAGAATAATGCTTCAACATTGAGGGAGGCTATTGTTTGTTAGGGTTCTAATGTTTGGTATATTGAAAGGAAAAATGCAACT
Source organism: Vanilla planifolia (assembly GCA_023846275.1). Lineage (NCBI taxonomy): Eukaryota > Viridiplantae > Streptophyta > Magnoliopsida > Asparagales > Orchidaceae > Vanilla > Vanilla planifolia. Next base: position 23,714,135 of record CM043874.1, on the reverse strand, counting down.
GTTATAGGTCTGCACTTTGTGAACGAGCTGGTTCGATGGGTAAGATGAGATGTGAAGGGCTTTGGATGAGGGCTGCAAGAATTGAGGCTTGCTATGGTGTAACCTATTTAGTGGATGAACTCAAATTGTTTTATAGGTAAGTGAGTGGTAAATTTTGTTATTGGAGGTGTTTTGTATGCTTCTTTGTGCCTTTTAGAGTTGTTTGTATATACGTATGGGCATATAGTGGAGTTGTAACTGTAAAAACTTTTTACTTTTTAAGCTTGACAAAGGTATTCTTCTAATACTAACTAATCCATATGCCTTTTAAAAGGCCAATGTCTATCATATGAAAATCCTTTTGAAAATTTGTAATTTTTTTAAACAAGTTTATGTCAGTGCAACTTTTTATTAATCGTGGAAGTAATATTTTAAAATCATTTTTAGTTATTAATTTTTTTCTAATTACCAAAAAATAACCCTTCCATCTAAGGATTTATTTTGATTGACAGTTTAAATACTGTTTCTATCTTTCATATATTTACTTTTGTAATGTTTTTAAGTTAATCAAATTTATATTCTTTACCCTAATCTATTTTTTTAAACCTTATTCCTATCGAATTAATGTCCATGCTAAAAGAAGGTTTAGTACATCAACAAATAAATGGAAGAGTTTTCTCATGTGGAATTCCTTATTAATCTGTTGCTGTGTACTCCATCTTCTTCTTATTTATTAGCTCTGCCAACGACAGCTAGTACATGAGCTTTGGGAATCGTTTGTGTTTTAAAATTTCATGCAACTTTTATTTATTCACTTCTCGGTTTTGATGCATTTATCTTCTGAAAAACATTAGTATGGAGCAATATTGGATATTTCAATACTATTCCTTATACTTCTCAGTCACATCCATGGTTTCCTACATTCTATTCTGACTGCTAATTGTGAAGAAGATATTGAACAAGTCTCGTGTGATGGTGAATGCTAATATATATTATAAGTATGCACGACGTGAGATTTCCATTTTCAGCACATACCAATTTAAGATTTCAATGGCTTTAATAAAAAATGAATGAAAAAAACTTGACCAAAGATAGCCTTGCTATGTTTTATCCATGTAGAAGTATATTTGATTAATTTTCCACACTGCAGATAAGGAAATGGACGTCATTGAGATGGCTGTTTATGGCGATGTAATCCGCCCAGGACACGAGTGTCGTTGCCGGACGGTTGCTGAAATGCTGGGCCAGGTGAAATCAAAAACCCGTTTGATTGCTTGTAAATTGCCTTATGAAGAAGGTTCTTGAGATTGTTAATCTCCTATACTGAAGACATCAATTATCGTTTCAAATCATTTTAAACCTTAATTTCTTTTGACAAAAAGCCATTTATGAATCTGTAGACTTAAGGACAACTTTGTTTATAAGCTTTTTTTATGTGATCGCCTCTGATTTAATAAATGTATTCTATAGCTACAAGCTCTTTGTTTTAATGTTGTCTATATAACTGTTAGCATCTCACCTTGCAAGATGACAAGACGTGCTTTACTAATCTAGAGACTAATTCCAACACATAAATCATCACTCCATAACTGAAGTAGAAGTGATGGAAGGGTAAAGCACATAAAGGTGTTTTCAAGAGCTTAACTCCATCCTAAAATCCAAGTTCAGGCTTCACTTACCTTTTGCAGAAGCATGTAGCATGCATCTACCCAATGGACTGAAGATACTCCATTATAGATGCCATCAGTTGTCTACCTAGACGGTTTGGAAGCTTTTGGAATCACATGTTAATCTTAAAAGAGACAGACTTACATACGGGGGAGGAAACGTTTATCTTAAAAGGAATGAAGCCCTACTTAAAGGAAGGCAAAGGTACACAATTGTCATTTCAAGGCAAGGAAAAACACTATAAAAAACCTAGTAAAAATAGTTGATTCATAGATAGCAAATTGCACACTATAAAACCCTTAGTGGATTGAAAAAATAGTTACAATTGCCCAAGATAAGTCCGTGCAACAAAATAGTTGTTACCATCTGTTTAAGTGCAGGATAATGGCTGTTAATGTCCTTCAACAATTCCTCAAAACTGCCTTTTAACTTTCACTATTAGTAACTCATTTATGTCCTTAAATAACTCCTTGAAATAGACCTCAAAATGGCCTGTTAGTCATTACCCAAGGCAACAACTATACATTACTCAAGGCAGCAACATAGAATTGTTTGGTCATTCTAAAATAGATAAGACTATTGGGATGCACCACCTCTTTGAGTGTACAATATTTTTTTACGGATATAGTTTCTTTAATCTTAATTGTTTCAATCATATCAATGTTTTTCTTGTGCAAATGACATTTTAATGGCTTGATCCTTCGATCAAAGAGCCAATTTATTATATGACCAAAATATAGGAACTTCACACTTGCTCCTTTCCTACCTTTATGGCATAAGTGCTCTGAGTTATGTTTTGTATTTGGGGGTTTTATAATTGTATTTAATCCTTTATTCTTCATGAACATTTTATTACGGTTTGTCTTATTTTGATTTTGATTAGTTTAATATCTTGACTACAAATTATCTTTTTTGTTTTGGGCTTACTAATATCCTTTGTAATTTTATAACTATTAATTAATAAAAATCGGAGTCATATCCTTACCTTTATCTTAGAAAAATTTATTGAATTATTGGATTGCATAATGTAAATATTCACTCTATAAAAACTCAATAATTTGGGTTTTGTAATCACAATTTGATTGTATAATTGAATTGTTTTATGTGTGTATACTGATGCCCTAATAAGATTGGTATTCTCTTCATGATTTTATTATTAGATTGCTTTGTGCAATGTGCTTTAGTATGAATCTTTTATTAAGAATCAAAGAAAATCCTATTCAAAACCCTATTAGCACATTGGATTATTGGATTTATGGATATGTCATCTATTGTCATCATTATATATTAATTTTTAAAAGGTACACATCCAATTTCAAATGATATTGTGTAATTAAATGAAGTTGTATTAATCTATAAATTAGTTTTCACATATTAAATGAAAAAAATATCTAATAATTCAAAATAAATATGAATTGATGAGATTAAATCACAAAAATCTGTTGGCATATGCATTTTTACATGATTTGCAAGTTTAAAAATTATTTTTTTAGTTGTTCTTATGATTGTTGGATATTAAATCAATGAGGTCACAAACAACCAAATTTAGCTTAGCCAAACATTTCAATTCGTGGTAATGAGTCCTTATCTAAATATTATCAAACTTCATTAAAACATTGAGTAAATTTAGACTCAAATAATAATTTTTTATGTATTCACTCTAAATTTGGGAAACATTTCATAATTTGTGACATGTCTACATATTAAAGGCCATTCCATTAGTTTATTTGATCCAAAAAATCATCATGGTAACGTACTTTTATGAAATGGATCCCTGATGACATGTTAAGGCTAATTCATGAAATTTGCAAGTGAAGTAATAGCTCTTTGCATGAAATAAAGAGACAAGTATGATATTTTCAAAGATGTATTTTACATATGTTCTTAAACAATGATAAAAAATTTTACTTAGCGCCTATGGTCTTAGTTGTCTAGTTTCTTTAGTCCAAGGATGCTTTGAGAATTGATTCATCTATGTGTTATTTTTATAATTTTTTTGTGTTCTTATCCTATCTATCCAATCTAGTACAAATGGGTGATAAAATTATCACTTGAGCTCCTACTAATAATATATGGACTTAGGACTAACATTTTGTGGGTGGTGATTGGCATTGGTGGTGATGCTATTGGTGTAGACAAAAGGCGAAAGAAAGTTTAAGTATGAGAGTTCTAGAGACACAAGCAATTTAATTTCCCTCAAAATTTTAGTTTAATTTGAGTTTATTTGGTGTAGTTAAAAGAATCAAGTGAAAAGATATATTAAAAACTATAGAAATTTATTAGATTGCATTTAGTCTCAAAATTGTATGACAAATGACCAAGTGTCGAAACATCAAAATGTTGGAAAAGGAGTGGAAATATAATTGTATCAAGTTTTGTGCTAAATTTCTTTGATTGGGTTAAGACTCAAAATACAAAAAACCCAAAGATAAACCATTTCTTTATGGTTTAAAAAGGGGGGTTATTTCAAACTTTTTAGTTTGAAAATTTTTATATATTTTGTTAGGGGTTTTTATTAGACTTCTTATGCATAAGAATACGAAACAAGAATTAAAATATTTACACTTTTAGATATTTTTTTTTGTGAAAGTGAATATAGTAGGAGAGGTGGATTCAAGGAGATGCCATAAAGAGGATTAAGTTGGTAGCATTACAATGATTCACCACCTTCTAAACATTATGATTGACATCTACAAGTAAAGAGCATGAGCAACTCACCACATATCAGCCACTTGTTTTGTTAAAAGAACTCTATTAAGAGATTCATTGAATGTTATAAAAAACCCTCTATTTTCATTTGAAAAATGGTGTATCCCAAAAGAAACCTATAATGGGATGTATAAAGAATCAAAGAATAAAGGAGGGGAGGAGATCTTGGGTGCTTAATTAGATTGACTTGATTTGTTGGCCAATCACTCAAGGAGGTTTGACAAAGTTGTAGGTGATTCATTAGCCACTTGAGTGGTTGGCTTATACTTAATTATCCATTTGGGTGAGTAGTCATGGTGTCCATTTCTTGATTGTTTAAAGTGGTATGGGGATTATCCATGGTGGTTTAGATGGTCTAGATAATCTATAGATCCTCAAGAAATTCTTATATAGTTTTTTAACACTATTGATGTAACCAAAAATAGATGTAATGTTCAATATAACATGGGGAAGTTTGTTATCCCCCTTCTTGGCATAGTTATGTAAGCACAATCTCTTCTCACCTCATATTTTTATAATCTATCCTTAGGCCTCACAGCTTGTAGCATTACCCCTCCTTATAATGCCGGATCTCAAGGGTCTCATCTCCCTCAATAGATCCTTCACGGAGGTTTTAGGTGAGTGTACGAAACCATCCCCAATTCAAATAATGTCGTCATCCTTCTTTAAAGGTGAACTAGAGGTGGTTTTTAAGGAACATGAGATTTCCAGAAAGGTTACCCTTTCCAAACACATTAATTGGAAAGTTTTCTCATTATTGGCTCAACATGGAGGTAATTCATTTTGCCTTCAACAAAATTGGTTTTTTAGGCTCACTCATAATGGGTCTTTTAAATAATAGCCATATTGTAATTAGATTCACCAGAGAGAGATTATTTATGTTACTCGCTCCATAGAGCTTGAAACATTCTAGATTTTCAATTGGAATCCCAACTTCCACTTGAATGTGAAATTATCTCTGGCACTGATTTGAGTTTCATTGGAGCATCTTTTGATTCACTTCTTCAATAAGGTGGCATTATATCCTTTGGTTTTTGCTATAGTAATCCCATTGAAAATGGATGTTGCAATGATCAACCTATTTTGATTGAATGTTAGAAGGGTTTGTGTTGAGGTGGATCTATTTAATCCTTACGAAAAGAGGAGGCAAGAATAATGATTTTTGGAAAAAAGTTCAATATAACAATCTCCATAGTTACTCTTGAGATTGCTATAAGTAGGGTCATAACATTTTGCAATGCAAACAAAATAAAATGATAATACATAAAAAATTCAACAATAGAGACACCAAAAGATCCTTCTACATTGGCAAAGAAAAATTCTCCCAAATAACTTTTGAATAACTAACCAATCACGCAAGATGATAAGCTATTACATTTAGACAAAAATACTATAGAAGGAGCTCTATTATACAAAACATTTGAGCCTTAAACTTAATGCTTACCCTCTCTTATTAGAGTAAAGCACCAATAAGGGAAGCAAAAATGAAGGAGACATTAAATAGTATAAACAAGACATGGAACCAAACATAATCTAGAATCAGATAATAAATGATTGTATTATACTAAAGAATTCTCAATGGAAAAATAAACACAAGGCTTTGATCTCTAACTCAAAAACATCAAATGATAAGGTCATTAAGTTGATCTTCAATCTTTTAAATAATTTAATGATGATCTTTAAGAGAGAGCTATGGGCTCAAGATTATTGCAATATATTGAAGAAGATTTTACCCCATTATTGAGCAAACGATCACAAAAAAAGTAGTGGAAGGGAGAGAAGAAATCAAGCAGTTCAAAAGTTACTTACTGAAGCTCTTGCACCATCAAATTAAATAATAGATGAATCAAAATGACTAATATCCTTATTTGGAATATAAAAGGAGTAACAAATATAAGTTCAATTAATCTACTCGAATATCTTGTTGAAACAAATAAAAAAAACTTAGTTTTGCTAATGAAACCAATGGCTCATAGAAATAAAATATCCTAATTGGCAAAAAAAGCTAGATTTTGAGCACTGTGTAGTTAATAAGTCTAACAAAATTTGGGTATCATAAAAGAAAAAACTCTTTTATCAAGTCATGCTAGTTGATTAGCACATTATTCACCTCTCCATAGGCAATCAAGATTGGAACGAAGTTGCTAATTATGCTTTTCTTTATGCTAAAAGCTCAACTAATGAAAGAAAGCATCTCTAATACAAGCTCACTTATATTGTTGAGGCTCCAACATGCCATGGCTTGTAGTAGGACTAATAGCATAACTAGATGAATATAAGGGATACTCCACTCCTAACCTAGAAGCATTTCATGAATTTTTAGAACGTATCAACTAATGTAGTCTAAATGAACTTTCATTCTCAGGCTCTCCTTTTACTTGGTATTGTAAAAGGAAAGGTGAATGAATTTGGAAAGACTATATAGAGTATTTGTGAATCAAGTTTGGTTTAATTAAATTTATTTGACTACAAGACATTATCCCTGCAAAACCAGGCTCTAATCATGCTCCATCGCTCTTATACTTCATTAAAGATTCCTTACTGGTTCCTAAACAATTCAGATTTCAAAACATGTGATTGAAGCAAATAATCTTTCCTACAAATAGTGGAAAACAATTAGACATTACTTATAAATTACTTTGGTATGAAGGCCATTTCAATCAAATTAAAAGGGCTTAAAGATCATCATAAAGAATAGAATTGAACAAAGTTTGATAATATTTTTGATACAATTAAAACTGCTAAAGAACTAGTCAAAATAAAAGAAGCTCAATTTCAAACCTATTAAAATGAGGAGATGAGAAAGGAGCTAATTAAGGCTAATGACTCCATCCTAAATTTAATTGCAAAGGAGAAAATCTTTTGGTAGCAAAAGGTCGATACTGTATGGCTTAAAGAAGATAAAAGAAACACAATTCTTTCATTCAATGGTGAAGGATAGAAGAGCTAATTAAATATTAGTTGCATAAAAAGACTACTGATAATTGGATTCATCAAGATTATAAAAATCATGATATTATAGTTGTACACTTCAATCAACTATTATTAGCTACAAATTTAAAGAACAATGAGGTGTTGCTCAACTACATCCCTTCATTTCTAACTGATGAAGACAATAATTGGATAATGAAGTGTTGATTGAGGAAGTTAAAGAGATTGTGCTTTAGAAAGATTAGCATAGTGCCCTTAGTCTTGATGGGTATAATGGGAAAATTTTCATACATTGTTGGGATTTTATAACTAAAGATGTGTTAGATGTTGCTAGCTAGCTAGAGCTCTTATTCCAAATAGAATACTAAGTATAACTTGTTTCTAATTCCTCAAAATTGAGAAACTTGAAATGTTCAATGACTTCATGCCAATTTGTTTATGCAACTTCAATGAAAAACCACTTTTTATATTTCTGGCAAATAGAATTTGAAGAATATTTTCTAATCTTAGATCTCCTAAACAAGTGAGATTTTGAAAGAGAAGAGAGACTACTAATAACATATTGTTGGTACAAGAGTTGATTAGATCTCTTAATAGAAAAAAAGGGGAATAATGTAATCAAGATGGACCTGAATAGTGCCTTTGATTGTCTATCATGGAATTTTTATACAAGGTGCTCTCATAATTCAACTTTGTGGAGCAATTCATCAAGGTGATAAAGAATATTCTTGGTAGCACTTGGATTTCAATCATGATTAATGGAAAGCCAAATGGTTATTTTCAAGTCAAGGGCAAGCAAGGGAACCCAATCTCATCTTACTCTTTATTCTTGCTATAGAAGTCTTTAGCTAAGCATTAAAGATTCTCATCAATCAAAGGAAAGAACTTCATTTTGTTCAAGCAAAAGGTTTCCCAATTATATCCCATTTAGGCTATGTAGATGATATTACAATATTTTGTAAGAAAAGTTTGAAATTTATATCCAATATTCACAAATTTCTAACTACCTTTCAAATTGCATCTAGTATTCACATAAATTGCCAAAAAAGTAAGTTCATCATGAGCAACAAAATGCATCCAGGATAGGCGAAAAAAACTAGTAGACAACTCGATTTTTAGAGAGACAAGCTTTACATAAACTAGTTGGGTAGTCCTTTCTTTGTAGGAAGAAAGAAAATTAATTTTTTCCAACATTTATTGGATAAAATCAATAAGAAGATGGTCCATTGGAAGAAAAAGCTATTACCCAAGCGAGGCTGACTTAAGCTTATTAAGCATGTGCTTGCCTCAATACCTATTCTTTATCTAATAATGGTTATTCCACCTCTCAATATACTAAGCAAAATTAAGAAAAGTATGGCTAGTTTCTTTTGACATGACTTTAATAATATATACATCTACCACTAAATTTATTGGGAAAACGTTAGCCATCCAATTGAAGAAAATTGTTTGGGTCTCAAAAAACTTGAAGAGATAAACTTTGAATTTTTTAGCAAACTTTAATTGCAAATTGCTATATAATAATTCATTATGGTCAAGCTACATGAAAGAAAAATATCTAAAATCAAGAAGGAAAGGCACCATATTGGACACCTAGAAGTGCATGGAAAGCACAATAGAGATGGTTTTAAATCATCTTGAACTCTCCAAAATTAATAAAAACATCTTCTTGACACTCAAAATTGATGGAAATTTCAGCATTCAGTCGACATAGGAAGTAATTAGGAGCAAAGGTCTCATTTTGAAATAAAAATAAAAGATTTTGAACTTTAAATGCCCAATGAAATTTTGGATTCTATTATGGAGAATTTTTATTCTTTTGCCATTCACTTGGTATTTAAGAAAGCACAACTTTTAGATGGCTTCAAAGTTCCCACACCACTCTAATGAAGACTTAATGGATTATGCCTTTATAAGTTGCAAAAAACTAAGGTTTGGTCTATCTTTACCAATAGTTTGCAAATTTAGCAAGCAAAAACAGCTAGAATAACTAGCCTAATGTCTCATTCGTAGAAGCAAGAAACAATCACTTAGATGGAGGAGAAGCCATTCTCATCCTTTTGATTATTTGCTAGAGCATATAAAAAACCAAAAAATCCTTGAGGATGTTAATTAGCCAATAAGTTTTAACTACTCTCTCATACCAATGCATTGGGAAGCTCTTCACTTGGTTGGTTCTTCTTGGTTTAGTCTCTCTATATTAACTTTTGGAGTATAGAAGCTATGAAGTAGTGAAATGGTTCTCTCATCCACTTCAAATGTGAAGCTAAACATTGATTGTTTTACAAATGATCACAATTAGCATGACGTCTATAGTGGAATTATACATAATCATACAAGTCAAATAGTGGAAGTATTTTCTCACTTTGTTGGCAACAAATCATTGTTAGAAGCAAAAAGACTCCTTAGTCTAAGTTTGTGTAATAGTAAGAACATTCATAAGGTAGAAATGGACTATATAATAATCCTTAAAATGATGCAAGGTTAGATGAACATTCCTTGGAAGCTGTCAAACATTATTTAGTAAATCAAACTTGAGGAAGGTATAGAAATACTTCACTTGAGTTACATTCACAAATAAGACAATGGAGTGGTGAACTACCTTATGGAAAGGATAGTAAAATTATAAAATTAATCAATTGGGACTCTCAAAACATTCCAAAGTCATGCAAAGCTCTCATTAAATTGGATGAAGTTCAATTTGCATACATTCATTTTTCGTGCATGGTATGAAGCATCATCTTAAAGGAATAGTCCTGATACGATGAAAAAAATCAATAGTTTTTTTATATGTGTGAATATCTCATATGGTAAAACAATCGCTGTCATACTATGCAAAACACCCACTATTTACAAAACCCTAGAATTTTACCAAGGTGTTTCACATCACCATAGAACTGGCAAATTGTGCTCGATAGACATACCTAAGCAACAATCATTTTTCATCTTGATATTCTTAAAAAGTTTAGCTAGGTATGATTAAAATCAGTCATTGAATTGAATAAGTTTGCTTTGCAATAGATATTACTATCAAACAAGGGCCTTGTTGTACAGTTATGAAGTTTATATCAAATGCATATGATATTTACGATTATAAAGTAATCACATTGTTCATCAATGGACATCATTGTAACAAGATGCCACTTTCAAATTTTGCATTGGATATGTATGTTTTTTATGCCCTGCACTGTTCTCCTAAGGTCTACATCGTATCAGATGTTATAATTGTACCTTGATGCTTGATTAGATAAATAAACTCAATGAAAGACTTGTTTGTGTCATCATACTATGGTGATGTCATAACCTCCCATTTTGGTCAAGTATGACTCTTCCAAGTGAGCATTCATTTTGATGCTCCTTCATACTTTAATGTTGGATCCTAGAGCAATGTTAAATACAACAATTGATTTCGATAATTGTGTTATCGTACCTCAAAATGACACATCTCAATGCATTGGACTAATACATAATACAAACTTTGTGATTGCACATCGACATAATGAAATACTTATCATGAATGTTGGTTGCATGTAGTCAATGTTCTAATGTGCTAACATTGTTCTTAAATGATGTAACAATTCCACTCAATCTGATATAAATCATGTTCCTAATAATAGATAAGTGTTGTTGTGCTACCCTTCATAAACCTCTTCTTAGTTCGATTTCTACATTAGCAATGAAGATCATCTTCGAAAAATGAATTTATTAAAGAACCATTTGCTTGTAGCTAGAGCTATTTGGTCATGGACTCATCAAATTGAGCACTCTATGGGTTGTGATACTTATCATATGCAATAAAATTTATGGATTCCAAAATAAATAAATTAATAAATGTGAAGTACATCTAAAGTCATAGATAATCCTAATATAGTTGGTCTTAAGCATTGAATAAAATGATACATAATTGAATGTAAGATTGATGGGCAAACATTACCAAACTATGCAAAAAATACAAAAGATTCAAACTAAACTTCTTTAGTGTTCTAGATCCTATATATTATTCGAGGAAGACCTAGTAAATGACAATGAGGCTTTGGAGTGATTGTGTAAAATCCCTTACCTCTAGAAACTACTCAGCATTAAGCATTTAAGGGATTTGTGTTATAGGAGTTGCATGTTAAATCATTCACTCTACTATAAATATAATGTGTTCTTGTTTATCCTCCACTAAGATGGATTGAAGATTTGCATTATGAATGAGTGATGAGTCTCATTTAGCACTTGTGGAAAATGATTCTTTAAGATGTTGGAGTTGGAACCAAATACTCTAAAACATGATCAAGCTTGTTTAAAAATATATATTATCAATCAACATAGATATTTGATCTATTTTGATAACTCTTGCTCTACCAATAGAATAGATAAGAAATTCAAACAAGATAAATACCATGTTGTAGCAAGATGGTAGGGATGGAGCTCACTCCAAACTATAGAAAGTGTTGATGAATCAAGCTGAAGGAGAGAAAGTGAATCAAAGCTTAGCAATATTTTCTTTTAACTAATATGTAACTAATAAGTTGGGATGTCATATGACATAAGGGTGATGAAATAACTCACGAGATACTTTGGTAGCTCATGGATGCATAATCATGAATATGACATTATCCCTTATAGCCTCGATTGGTGGGTCTTAAGATTGATGCAATAGATAGGTTGTGGAACTTATATGTTGTAAGCCTACGTACAAATTATAGAATCATGACCTCATACTCAACATGCGTATATATGGGAATGGAGTTCATACAAGAGGGTAGATATGAAATTAGGTAATTGGCATGGAGCTTTTGAGGTCCAAGTGGACTAGATGCTAGGTAAATAGACCAATACTTTTAGTATTTATAGTTACCATACATTGGCTAACATGATGTTGCATTGCCAGACTAGTCCTCTTCTTTCAATTGAATACCATAAAGCTTGCTTAACTTTATAGCTTCCTCCATCAGCTACTTCTTTTCTTAATTTCTTATCTATATTATTAACTCAATCTTGTTCACTTTACGCTGATTGATGCAAAAACAATTGACGACATCACAACTTGATAATGATAGACCTATCAAAAGTTTCATAGCACAGATCAATCAAATAAATGTTTTGGGCCAACCTATGAAGCTTATTTCATACCATCCATGGGAATTATGATCAAAATTTTGAAAACCTAAAAGAGCTTCTAGATATTCTACTTGAAGGTAAAAAATTATTTGCTTGCCTTAGATAAGTGAGTTATAATGCTCAAATACTTTATAAATGTTTATTAGTGAATGCTAATGATTGTATTATAGAAGCATGTATATACAGACCCAAAATTTGAAATAAAAGTATGAAATTTAATAGTTTGATTTATTCTTTTTGTGCTCTTACTTGGTGGCTTGATTGTGGGTGAAGTTTGGTGACTTTTTTGTGACACTTTGGTGAAAATTGCACACAACCCTTTAGTGAGTGTTACCCCTTCTCTCTTCATCCTTTCAACTTGTTTCCTATCATTTGTGTTTCTACACAACTTTTGTTCCTCTTTCCCACTTCCATTTGATTTCCTTCCTATCACAACACTCTTGACTATGACTACAAGCCCATATTGTGTAGTGACTTAGAAGCAAGCTACATTGACTGTCTTTTAAAGTTCTAAATAATTAACTATTTAAAAGCTTTCATTATAGACTGCTTTTTATTTAACCATGCATAGTGACTATTGAAGGGTTGTGGATGGGATGAAATTTGATAGCCAATTGTTGGCTCTAGGTAGCTAGATTAGTAAGAAGCTCGATTCTTCTATTAAGGGAAGGGTTGTGTGTGAGCCAAGTGATGTAAGTATAGACTAGTACTTTGTACCACACCATCTCTTTATTATAAAATCTACTATGCGATGCTTGCTACTTCATTTTGTAGAAAATCTAAATAGTTAATCTTTTAAGAAAGCCAAACTTGATTTTTTTCACTCATAGTTTTCGTGATGCAACATCTTTTTTTTCTTTTTAAGCAGTTAAAAGATGTTTACTTTTGTAGCAGTTACTCCCTTGAGATGAAATTATCCTCTTTCCAAATGAATAAGACTCCAAGAATCTTCTTCTTAAATGTTCATGAATGGCATGAGGATACCATGATCCTAGAGTGTTGGTCTCTCTATAACTCTCACAAATGTGATATCTTTCGTTTGGTTAAGAAAAAGTTGATCTCCTAAAACTTAGGCACAAGTATTAACACTTCCAAAATGATTGAGACTACAACACTTTAAAAATTCAAGGGGGTCATATTGCTACATTCTATAGCTTAGATAGAATTTTTATTTTTGTAGATGATACCTATCCACAAATCATCCATTGTACTATTAGCATTTCATATTGCCCAAACTTTTCCCTTATAGTCATTTTATGCTTTCCATGATATGGTGTCTAAAACGTCACTCTAAATGAGATTAGCAATCTATCTCCCATTAGTCTTCCTTAGCTTATTTTGGTGGACTTGAATTGCACACACCTCCAATGAATGCTTAGTGGTAATGCTCCAACTTGGAAGCATTGAAGGGACTTTCACAACCTCCTCCTTGATGATTGCCAGGAAGATCTTTGTAGCATAAGCTCTAGCTTCACTTGGTTCAACAATTGCAATACATATCCTACTAACTTGAAATTGGATCAATGTCTTTCAAATGAAGTTTTAGTAACCACATTCCATATGATTAATGCTTAGTTTGTGCCAAATGCCTTCTTTTTGAACAAATTACAAAGGAAACCTAAAGCCTCTTTCAAATTCAAAAACCATTAGCATCAACTACCAAGCTTCACTTAAGGAAATTTTCTCTATGCAAAACTTAGGGGGATCCCATTTTTTCCTTCCTTGTTAAGCTCAAGAATCACATGAACTACCTTTATTATTAGGAAGGCAAGAGATCCAATTGGTTGATGGATTCTCTTTTCACTAGAAAAGAAAAATTATAGAGTTTGCAACTTTCCAATAATAGGAATCTCAATGATCTAACTCTGATTGATAAATGAAACTTTTATAGATAATAGCTCATCAATCTCAAAGCCTTGAACTTCTCTTGGGTTGCCAAAAGGACAACAATCTTTTGTATTCAAAAGGATAATAAAACTAGAAATTTTTACATAACAAATTTAAGGGTAGACTTGGCTTCCATTTATTGTGTTTGCTTGATGCTAATGATGATCATATTACTAACTAATGCCTATTTGCTAAATTGACTATTAGACATTTCTCAGAGCATTGAAATAGGCCTTATAGCACCTCATTAACATTTTTGGGCCAATAATAGCCTATCTCAAGAGACCAACACATACCTAATGAAATATACCATGAAGGAGGAGATCATCTATGTAAAGTGCTCTACCCATAACAAATATCTTAGGCCTAATGGGTTTACCATGGAATTGATGGATTTACCATGGAAACATTCTCCAAAGAGCCAATATCAAGATGGTGGATGGACTAACACTACCTCTCTCATGTCTCCATGCTCCAATTAGTTCAAACTTCTATTTTAGTAATGCTCCATTTTTTTGTGATAAGCCTTCATGATCCCCAAGGTAGTTTTGTGACAAATTCATAGTTTGTGCTCTTAGTTTATATTGCATGGCTTTGTTGAAAGGAAATAGATCATAGTTGCTTGATGCAACATTTGCACCTCTCGAAACCATGGAGATTGGGTTGCCTTGGAGACTATTTAGCTCAATCAAGCCTACAGTGTCAGAGCTACTTGGTTCATTCTCACCTTAGATGTGTTTTGGGCTTCTTGGATGCATGTGAAATATCATGCTAACTCCAATTTTTGTTATGTTTCTTGACCTTGTGGCTTAGCTACTTGGAAGGTCATTTTGGCTACTAACAAGGAATTATAGACTTGCTATATTTACAAGCTTGTCAATGGCAAAATATTTTCCTTCCTTGATGAACCATGTGTTCAAGGAAAAGGCATCCTTGACCTTTGGGGTATTTATGCTTATAATCTTGTTGAATGTCCCCACTCCTTAACCAACTACTTTTAGGGGAATCAAGTCATCATCAAAGTAATTTTAAATAATTGCATCATTCTTAGGGAGACTAATCACATTAATTGGGGGCTCAATCTTAACTACTCTCAATCCTTGTATAATTCTATTTTTGATGCCTAATGCATCATTGAGTTTAATAAGTTCATATAGTTAAAAAAATGTAAATCAAGATGCAACATTTACTTATAGACATTGAAGGGGTCATTTTGCATTTTGTGGAGGTCTTTTATTTGCGGTCCGTTTCTACCTCTGGTTTATGCAACATTCAATCCATTATCACCAACAACATTTTGTTGTTGCATAGGATTGATCCTCATGTTTTTCTTTCATAGACATTGGACATGAAAGAGCTGAGTGCTCAAATGTCGTGCATTTGTCATAAAGGTTTGTCTTCTAGTCATATTCCACCTCTACCTTGATATTGGTGTAACCAATCAGATTTAGGAGGGAGTTTGGGGAAGTACAAGAGGTGTCCACGTCCACACAAATTCTAAAAAAAATTAAGCATGGTATTTAAAGCAGTTGTGTGGTCCAACATTATAGGTTTTGCTTATGAAGTTGATAATTTTGGATAGGCATATGGTGCTCCTCATCAATAATGTTAGGCCAAGAAATTTGGCACAAATAGATATGCAATCAAAATGATCTTTCTCTATCAACATTTCTTTAGCCCACTTATAGAAGGATAAAAGTTTGATGTCCAATAAACCATATGTCAGCTTGTAGGACAATGATGAAGTCATCCAAATAAAACTAAAATAGAAAAAAGCTCTCTGGTAGTCTCGATGTAATAGCCCACCAAGGAAGAGTACCACTTTGGCTCATATTCCTTAGCTTGTTGAATATGAATAAAATAGAGATAGAACCATTCATGCATACATGAAAGCATAGCTATTATAAGGGATTATCTTGATGGTAGAAGAGGGACTTCATGTCATTGAAACTTAGTAAAGAAGTAAGTGGAGGAATGAACTCTCACATATGATTTGTCAAAGGGGAAGGTACATTTGTGGGTTTGATGGCTAAGCTTGGGAGTTTGAGGTGGCTAGAGATGGTTGTGGGAGGGGATTTTTTCTTCCTAGCGATTTGTGGAAGGGGGTTTTCCAGAGTTTTACTTATATCACATGTCTGCCACTTTTTAGAGTAAAAATATAAAAGCTATGGTGAAAAGGAATCTAATTTGATTGGATTTAGGAGGAAGTGATACAAGGAGATGGAACCAACCACTCAAACTATTGAAAGTCAATCAATTGTGCATTTAGGGATACTAAATTAGCATGTCTCCAATTTTTTACTTAGCATATCTTTCTTAGCTTCACTAGGCTTTGACCATGTATCCCAAACAATTTTGAGTACATATGGTGTAAGACAATTCCATATAACAAGGTCAAATAGGATTGGGTGTTTTCAACATAGTTTCCCTCTCAACTATAGCACCTATTAAGCCAACCTATGCACCATCCTATCTAACCAATGCATTACCAATGCCTTGTTAATGCACCACCAATGAGTGCCCAACAATAAGCATTGATAGAATGAATAATAATAGTAAGCCATTTTATAGAATGAATAGTTATAACAAAGTTTGTTTTTGTTCCCCATGCTCATTCTTCAACGTGTGAGCTCAAGCTATATGCCCCACTATCATTTGGTATAGCCTCTTTCTTCCTTCAGAGCATCTTCTAATTGCATCAAGGTTGTATGACTTGAATGATATCTATTATGGTAAGAAAAACACATGCATTTTCTAATTGATGGGTAAGAAAGTCAAGCCTCTTCTTTTGAAATCCATAGTACAACCCTTTACCAATCAACATAATCCATGCAAACTCTATAACAAAACTATAATCTTTATCTAACTACTTATTTGAGAGGTTATCTTCTTTTGTCAAAATTTGAGCTTTCCATTGACACATTAGAGTATAAGATAAATATTAAAGAATTTTTTTATAGTTCACACATTATATGTTTCAAAAAGAATGATGTTTGATACTTGTAAAAACACTTAGAAAAAAAAGTTAAACTGCATGAGTAATCTTTTTCCCAATTGCATTCATCCATAATTCATGGACATGATATTAAGTTTGTTTTTAACATTTAGAAACCATGGAATCTCTTTAAAATAAAACTCAAGACCACTTTAGCATTCCAAACTAAATTAGTAGATGAAAATTTAGGAAATCCCTTGAGTTATCTTGTAGGAAAGAACAAAATTATTTTAGACTTCAATTTATGTACTTTAAAGTTTACTTATCATAGTGTTATTTTGAAAAGTACTAGACAAAATGTTTGTAGGCTTGTGTATGACTATAATCTAAATATTCCTTTTTCTTTGTTTGATATTTTTATATATGCATTTTTTGGTTCAATATTAATTTTACATACGATTTTCAAACAAATCATAAAGAAATCAAGAAACAAATAGAAATAATCAATTTTAAGTTTGCTAATTCTATTAATCAAACTAGATATCCATGAGAATTAAATGAAGGAGATTATGTTTTAATTAGCGTTCACCTAAAATGTTTCTTTGCCATCAAAAATAAATGTTACATGTGCAAGCTTGTGGGTTTTTCAAAATCATTAAGAAAATTTATACAAACTCTTGTGTTCTTTGATTGTCACCTAGTATGTTCATTATACTAGTTGTTAATATTGAGGATATCTCTATCGTATAAAAGAAATTTGCAATGTGAGCTTGTGCCGTCTAACTCTTGTTTAGGTGCAAACGATGAAAATTGCCAAAGCCTTTAATGCCTAAATTTTTAAAAGTCTTAACAATTATCACTGATGAATCATCTTCTAGTAAGGCTTCACAGCTTATGTTCCTTACTCATTGGAAAAATCAACCTCCCTTAGAACATTCCTGAACAATGAGAGAAGTCAGAAAGAAGATTTCTCCACTTTTGCTAGATGACTAACTTGATTTTAACTCTATGAAATGGAATTTCTCAAGGATAGATGGAGGTGATGTGTGCCACACTCATCCATTTTAGTACAAATATTATTATTTTTTCCCCAAGTGAAACAAAACCAATGCATCAACCAATCTACTTGGCTAGCCACCTCTCACTTTCTAAGCTTGACATTTAAGTTGGGAGCAATGGTTCCTTAATTTGATCAACATGCTTATAGTGTATCACCCAAATCAACCATATCTTTTACTATCTTGTCACCTAGATAATATAGAATTGGTTTACCTTAGGCTAAGGTAACCCATCATTTACACTAATTTATATAAGTTACCAAAGCAAACCTATCAACCTATACAATCAACACATGTCCGCAAACATCATAAGTCATAAGTAACCCAAAACCATAATCCAATATATAAGAAACAAATAAGGATGCAAATACCAAAGTACATAATAAAATTCCAATATAATCCAGTGTCCATCAAGTATAATTTGATGATTATAAATGGAAATAACATCATTATTACTAAATTAGGAGATGCAAAGTGGAAAAGGCATGCCAACTAAATGTATTAACTCTAATGCTCCCAAGTTTGGCTCCTAAGAAAACTCGTACCTCCTTGGATCTGCAAGATAATGTAATGGACGAGGGTGGTGAGCGGTGAGCTAAGGAGCTTAATAAGGAATCCTCAACTCATGCTATATACCTTACCCTTATGTGTACTACTATTTTTAATGGCAAATAATAAAATATTTTAAAAAAGAAATCACTTAAGATCAAGTGTCAAGCATGCATTTAATTACACAAATCCTATTATCATGTCTCAATTGCGATAACATGATTATCATCCATAGATCTAAATTAAATCTTTATGTAAGGAACATGAGAATAACTCCCTTAACAAGTACTAACAAAAATTTTTAAGGTTCATGATAAGGAACTCTAGCATAAGACATCTTGATCTTAGCCACATATATTTTCACATGCATGATTAACAAAATATCTGATTTTTACATAACACATATATACATTTAATGCATGATGTAAAGGTTCATCCTACCTTTTTGACTTGTGTAATGGATTACTCCAATGATGGGCTTCTTCTTCTCTAAGTGTTGAAGTTTCCTTTTCTTTCTCTTGCTCATGAATAGTCATATTTCCCTTGGGTCCTCTCAACTAAGACCTCCTATCTTTCTTCCATTATTAAGGATCTATAAAACTCTAACATAAGACATATATAAAGATTTATGTAGAGCTAGCTATCAAACCTATGATTAAGGGATCGTTTAACAAAAATGGCTACAATTTCGAACTATGCAATCTCATGACTTGCTCTTTGATTTGTTTGTGAGTTATTCTGACCGTGAGCCATTGCTAAAATACTTTATTTTTTGAGTTGCAATTAACAAAAGTTGATACGTGATTGTAGCGAGGAGCTAAGGCAGATAGGAAAGAGAAGTGGGGTTTTGTCATAAGAGAGTGGAATTCTTTAAGAAGAGTAATTTAAGAAGTTTTAAATTTATAAAATTTTGAATTACTTTATTCATCATTCTTATTCTTTTATATAGAGATTTATATATAATATTTTATTATAAAATATATAATATTTTAATTTTCATAAGAAACTTGTGATTTTGACAAAAATAAAAAAATTTGCAAATTTTGCAAATTCTATGCTAGAACTAACCTATTTGTTCCTATGGGAGACCACGTCAGGGCATTGTTCACATTTGTGTGTATTAATTCTAAGTGCAAGCAAGCATTACTGCATGCACATTCACCTCATTAACATGATATGTTCGCCTATCACTTGTGAGAGTCTTGTGCATTGTACCTTTCTACATGCACGCTTGTACCTTTAAGCATGGTGTGTGGCCTTCATCAAGATTGCATATGCAATTCTTACTATATGGTGTTGCTACGATGGTATTTGTCACACCAAATTTTTTTAGAACCATAAGTGCAATGGATCCAAATTTATAATGCTAAGAAATCCATATAATGAATAAATCACTTGAATTTAAATCCAATCCAATGTAACATTATAAATAATCACTAAAGTTTAATAAATAATAATAATTACCAAATCTAAATAAATAGTTTAATATAATCTCATGCCTAATAAATATAATTGTTGATAAATAGTATTTTATCTACTATTACTGATGCTAAAATAAAATAGATAAAACATTCAATTACTATACTAACTTTGATGATTACTGACTTGACTCCTACCTAACTTTTAACTCTTTGATCCTATGAAAATATAGAGTTAGGAGGTTCAATAAGGAATCTTTGAATCATACTAAAAAACTAATATTTAATATCCAAGTAATATATATGTAACGACTAAATAAATATGTAAATGAATGACAATAACCTTATCTAGTAAAGGGCATTATAATTAATAGCTAAGCCAATATCTGTTCTTATAATGTGGCTAAGTAGAGGCTTAGTGTCCTTTTTTTATCGAATACACTCTCTTATCCAAGATAATCATGACAAGACCTAACACTCCTATCACATCACGTAATCCAATATTCAACAAGATAATACTTATCACATAGGCCAATCTCGTCATATAGGCTCAATTATCCATATGTAGCTACCTTCAAGTTAAGAGAGTAGGGTAATTAACATGTCTATCTTTTGACTAAATGTGTATGATCAAGGATTTACTATATTAGAATGTCTTAGGATTCTATTAAATCTTAATTCAATTATTTAAAATGTCTTAGCCTATTTTTCTTATTTTTAATGTTATCCTAATTTCATTTAAAACCTTTCCTATTTAAACTAAGTTTAATACCGTAATGCTTTAATTTTTACACTTAGGTTCCACATGTAGTTAATTGTTACTAAATCTGGGTTCATTCAAGTGTCACTAAGGATTCTTATGCCTCCAAAGGAAACCTTGAGTCACTTTAACCATTCTACAATCTCTCTTGAGTCACCACACATCCCTTAGATCATCATCTAGAACATAATCATGTGGTTTAAGAGAGTTATCCAGCATCTTTATCTTTTTCTTTTCCATGACCAAATATAGCATATCCATAAGTCTTGTCCTTGGCTCTTCTACCTTCATTCAAGGTCTTAGCCAAGAGCTTAACTATCCAAAGTCTAATTTACAATGTTCATAGAGGTTCACAAATGATGTTCCTTAATCCATCACTAGGACCTTTTATTATAGGTTCCTTTTCCATGGATTATTCTTAATCCTTTAAGCTTAATTCTAATTTTAAACTATATTAAAGATTATGAATTATCTATAAGTCCTTTAGCTTAAGGTTTGATTCCATCTTAATACTTTTAGCCATAACCAAATACTATGTTTACTAACCATGGCTTCACTTATCTTAACCCTCTTCTGAGGCCTCAAATTGAGCCCCTAAAGGTCTTCCAACTAAAAACCAAGGGCCACATATACCTTAGAAACCATCTAGTTGAGCCCATGCTTCCCATGACTTAGTTAAGTCATGGTTTCTTACTTCCCAAGCAAACTTGAGGCAAAGAGGATGCTTAGATATAACATTAACTAAGGTTTTGTTTCAATTCTAAGTGTCCTTGAATTATTTATAGCTTAGGCAAGGTGTAATTTATGTCACATGACCTTTTATATATTTTTGTCCATTGTTTGATAATATATGCACATCCTCACCATGTCATGCTATCAACTTAAATTGTGAAAAGTTTCAAACACCATCTTAGTGCCTCTCATCAAAATTGTATTTTGAACAATTAGATTTATATAAAAAGCATGACATCAAGTCTCAATTTTGCTCAATACTTGGTTCATTATATAATGAAACTCATAAATAAGCAAATCATAAACATTGCATATAATCTACTTTATCATACATCTTTTCTTCTTAAAACAAATTAAGATTTTAATTTCCAACATATATAATAAGAAATTTTGGTTATCTTGTTTAGGCCATGAAGGTTAATTACAACAAAAGTTTTGTCCCCATGGTTTGGCAAACTTTTTTTAACATTTATCATGATACTCAATGCTTAATTAAGAAATAAGCCATATAATTTAGCATGGCATTCAATTTAGTTCATATGAAAATTCCTTAATCAAGGGTTATTCTATATCATCAATTTACTATTCTATATTCATCTTTTCATATATATTTATAATCAAAACCAAACATAACATAATTGATTTTGCTTTGCATTCACAGGCATGGTTTTATTTGAGATATTACATGTAAAAGAAAGGTAATTTATACTTTTAATTACAAAATAATTCCACCATAGTCTCATGTAGAAAAAATTATCTCATTCCAAATAAAAAATTATGAAGAGGAACTAGTTATCAATGTTTTTCGACATTCTGCATACATTTAACAAAGTAATTCATTTTTATCTTTCTGAGATCTTAGCTAGGTTTAATGTATAACTCAAAGGTCATCCTATTTAGAAAAGACCATGATGAGGACTTCTTAATTAGATCATTCCTTGCCTTCAAGCTTGAGCCCTCCACCTTCTTCATCGCAGCTTGCCTTGGTTTTTCTCTTTGGTATGCTCTTGGTTAGCCTCTCCAAAATCCCTTGTTGGCTAGATTTTCTAAAATCCTTAAAAGATCTTAAATGTTTATATAGCCATTAGCACACCTCCTTAAACTAAATATTTATCTTAAGATGAACTAATTTTTTGTTTAGTGTAGCCACAACTCAAAGTTTTAAACCCTCTTGTACTTAATCTACTTCTTTGTGGTTAGTTAAATCTAATTCTTAAAAACTAGGAATATAAGGATATTTTTAACTACTAGATATATTAATTGATTATTTTTTCTCTTATATTTTTTCTTTCTCAAGTATTTATAAATGTGCCATATATTATCTTTTAATCCCTACCTCTCCTAATTTTTAGGAATCTTATTCATATCTTTTTATATATTTATAATTAAATAGTAGTAAGAATAAGAGATAAAAATAATAACATAAGAAAAACTATAAGTTCATTTTATAACATTATGTGAAGTCAAGACTCATGTAGTGCAACCTAGATCTTACTCTTCAACTACACTTTTTATTCAAATTTTATAATTCAAAATTTAAAATTCAAATTTTAAATTTCAAATTTCAAATTTTTAATTAACAAAATAAAACATACCTTGATCTACTAATTTTGCAATAATAAGATCAAGAATATTGGATATAACAGTTTTGTCATTTATATCGCTTATGTTGATCACATTTTTAGATTTAATAAACTTCGAATTTAGCTCCTAAATAAAGGTCCTTTCTTTTTATTATTTGTGTCCCATCAAATCTTTTTTTAAATTGATTCTTTATAAGGTCTAATTATGTTATCTTTTTTTGGTGGTTAAGACTACTATCATCTCCATCAAGTGGTTTCATTGGTTTTTTACTCAAAAAACATAACTTTGGTAGGAATTTACTAGCCCCTTCATTTGGTTAGGATAACCAATATCTTTTTTTAATACTTCTTTATTTAGTGTTAGAGGGCATTGTCGTCCATCCTTTATAAATTGATACTATTGTGATTATCGATAATAAACAATATCTTGATCCCATAAGTATGAATTTGTTAGTATAATTTGACAATCATCTAGATGTACCACTTCATAGATGATCTTATTAATATAGTCTTTGGTGATAAAAATTATACCTTAATATTTTTTAATGCTTATCTTGAAGCCTTTATGATTCCATCCTAAGGAATATAATCTTAGATGTGGTGTAGTATCTAAGTTAAATCTCTTGATAAGATTATTTGATATTAGATTTTTCTCACTTTTAATATCTATAATAGTAATTATAATCTCTTTCTTCACTTGAATTTTGATAGTGAAAAGTTATTCTCTTTGTTTTATTTTGTGAGATATCTCTATTGTACTCATTATAAGAGATAAATTTTTATCAAATTAAAAAAGAGTTTTAAGAATCTTTTAGTCTTAATTATAATAAGTATTATCTTTTTTGAACTTTTTTTACAAATAATTTAAGATATAATTTTAATATTTTCATTGTATGTGCCAAACATTCCTACAGTGATCACAATATTTCTAGTTTTTATTATAGTCATTATCGTAATATACTTTGTTGAAGAATTCTCTTTTTGTTTATCAATTTTTGGACTTATACTAGATTAGTTGGTATTTTATCCTTCTACTTTTATCCTTTACATTAATTCTTTTATTGGATAGCTATTCTAGATATATTATCTTATTTTAAAGATTAAATATAGAAAAGAGAATTTAGTGGTGATAAGATAGTATAGATTGTAATGCACTTTGATAATATCTGCATATCATTGATAGACATTCTTAAACTCATGACTTATTGTTAAAATTCTATACTATATTCCTACATCGTTTGTTCATGACAAACTATGCCACTTTTATACGTTTTCTCTATATAATCGAATGGATAAAATTATTTTCTAATTAAATTTTTTAAATTGGTTTTGTGTCACTTCTATAGCTATGTCAATTCTTAAGTAAGCATTCTACCATACTAATGCATGACTTAAAATTTTTTTAATCGAGCATACACCACTTTATTTATTAATAAATAGTTATACAAAAGAAATATGTCTTTAGTTACTTCAATTAAGTATCTAATTTTTCTGTATCTTTTATACCATCATAACTTAATAAATTATGTTTAATTTCTATCTTAAAAGGATGTTGCCAATTCTTGTACATCAAAAAGGTGAGAATGATGTCATCCTTATTTTTATCTTTAATTATCTTGAGATTACTACTTAGAATTTTTTGGATTAAAAATATTTTATATTGATAGATTATCTTTATGATCCATTATAAGAAAGGATTGAGATTTTAACATTATCTTCATTAACACTTTTATTTGTTGAGTTAATAGAGTTACTTGTGTCTCTAGGCTTGATTATCAAATAGTTATTGTAGTCACCTCAACTAAAATCTTCTCGACTAGGAGACGACACCAAGACATTGTTCATACACATCAATATTGCTCTCATTCGCAATTAAGCCTACCATGTGCATGTTAATAATGTTAGCACAGTAAGTTCACCTATCACATGTGAGGACTGCATGATATAGAAGATACATTTCTCTAGTTCTTAGAAGACATTCTTGAGGATGACATTAAGTTGACTTGGTATGTCTTGAGGTTGCTAATGTATAAGGGAATTATTAATCTAAAAAATTATTTTACTAACTTAGTCATGCTTATCATTGCCATGACTACTACGATTGTTATGATTTATATATTTTAATTCAAAAACTATTGGCAATGAATTCCATAAATAATTTCAACCTAAATCTATTATAAGAATGATAAAAAAGAAGAATTTTTATTTTATTAAAAAGGAACATTCATGTTAAGCCTTAGATAATAATCACTCAAAAGCTATCCTTAGAAGCTGATGGACACAATCTAATGACATAAAAAAATAATAACCCAAGCATGATGGTGAAGTACACATTCTAAACACTATTTATATGATACCAGAGCAAAGTAAAGAACCTCATTAGAGAAGTTTAGTGTTTGAGCGAGTTAGTGAATGTAATAATGGTGAAGAAAAGCAATGGAAAGTGTAGAATGCATGTTGACTTCATAGACCTTAATAAAGCATGTGACAAAAAAATGCTTTCCATTGCATAAAATTTTTTATCTTAAAGGATTTTATAGTTGGACTCAGTATTGGGCTTTTTGGGATTTACAAGATATAATTTAATCCATTTGGTAGAACATGATAAAGAAATAATTGTGTTCAAAATTGATTATGGTATATTTAATAAGATGGTGCCTTTTGGTTTGAGGAATACAAAAGTTGCATATAGTGGATGATTGATGCAAATTTTTAATAAGCAAAGGGGAAGAAATGCAAATGCTTATGTAGATGACATTTTGATGAAAATCCAAGTAGTTTAACAACATTTTGAAGGCTTTGAAGAAAAATTTCAAACATTTAGGAAATATAACATGAGTTTGAATATGTTGAATGGCTCTTTGGTGCATCCTCATGCCAATATATAAGCTACATGGTTTCAAAGTAAAAACTTTAGCACCAATATAGATGAAATTAAATAATATTAGATACTTCTTCCCTTAAAATTGCAATTAAATCTAGAAGCTAGTTAGGCTAATTATTAGTCTAGCACTTCAAACCAAAGTGTGCTAACAAGTACTACTTTTTTTAAAAGCTTCAAAAAAGAAGAAAAAGTTTGAGTAGATAGAAGATTGTGAAAAGGTATTTCAACTTCTTAAAGATTAATTTGTTACACCATCAAATCTTAACAATCTTAAGGAAAGCAAAGTCTTTTATGTTTATTTATGTGTAGGTGATGCAATTGTTTGGTTTGTATTAAATTGAGTGAATTGAAGAGAACAAAAATCCACCCACAACTTAACTCATGTATTTCAAACTAGAGACTCACCAAGAAAAATAAGAAGTTTAGAAAATTTATGTTCAAAGAACTTTAGTTAATGAATATGCTAGAATAAAAATAATCCTACAAGATAGAACTTAGATAAGATTAAAACATGGTGCAAACTTTAATATTTGATAAAAACATAGTAGTCATTGGTTTATGATATGCCTATGGGTGTAGAGTTGATTGTATATAAGTGGATAGAGAATATGCCAATAATATGCCAATTTAGGTAGATATTAAAGTCAAAGATTAGTAACGAAGGAATACAAGAAGCATGTGTAGGAGTTAGCTATGCAAGTTTAATAATTTGACTTCATTAATGTCATAAGAGAAGTAAATGTACAAGCTCATGAGTTGGGCAAAGATTTAGTATAGTATTATCATATAAAAGAACTTCATAATAAGTCAATTGATGATAAAATGTTAAACCAAATAACTTTTTTTAAATCTTTTGTCCTTGTGTGACTTGTTTGATGTTAACAAAATATTTCCTTTGAAATCAAATCCTTTTCTTGTAATTTTTTTAGATCATGCCCTTTAAGCTTAATTGGTGAGTTATTTGGAAAGCATTAGTCCTTAATGTGGAGTGTTATTGGCAAGATGTTTGGCAAGAATATAACTAGCATTGATCATGAAAATTTGGGAGCATTAGCAATGCAATTGGGATTATATAATTGTCATTTAAGTGTACTTTTTGGAGTTTTTATTACTTTCTTTAGATATTGAATCTATGAAAATAATCATGAGGTACTAAAGACTAAATGTGCGAGATCATGAGTACAAGGAATTAGTATTAAAAGCTTTATTAAAACATCAAGAGTTTTTCATGTATGAAACTTATGATATAAAATTCTCAAAATGCATTTTTGAAATTCTTTACAAAAGAAATTAGTTGTTTGAACGTGAGTTAGTGTGCATGTGTTATACTGAGCCCTCTATAATTTAGTAACTAATTTAACGAACTATTTAATGTTTTTAACTTAAGCACTATAAGTTAAAAATTTTAATAAAAAGTTTTATATTACTTTGGACCAAAAAAGAAAATATATATCTGTATGCATCAATTTCTTGTGAAAATTTTGATAAAGCTATATATCACATATATTCATATACCAATTTAGAGATTTGCATTATTAGCATTCTAAATTAAATGTAGTTTTATGATAATGAAACTTTTAGAAACCTCTTATGCATTAATATGAAAAACTTTGTTTTTTAAGAATATCAAAGAGAACATAGCATGGATATGATGAGATCTACATTATTAGATTATGTATTCCATTTATAGCATTCACATGAAAAATTCAAACCAAAATAATAAGACAAAAACCTAGTATAATTTTAGCTCTTCATATAAGTATAATGGTAATTGTTATATTTCTACAATGCGTTCTTTAATTGGATTGGACAATGATTAGGTTGAGCAATGAATGCAGGAACTGCATATTGTAATGTTGTACTTGTACGACATCACTTTCATACATGTATAATCTCCTTATCATGAGAAAGAACCTCGGCTTTAAAAGAGAAAATCTTCAACATATAAGTATGATATCACTTGAGTACTCATTTGATATCATTTCATCTATTTAAACTTTAAGAAGATTTGTTATATTTATATTTAAACAATACTTTATTGTACAAGGATGATCTTTTATTAAATTGAAAAATTACATAACATAATACTTATATGATCATTGAATCATGCAAGTATTATCAATTTAGTTTTTTGATAATTAAAAATTGTACAATATCATACTTGTATGATCGATGCATCGTACAAGTACTATCAATTCAGTCTTTTGATAACAAATAAATTGTAGAATATCATACTTGTATGATTTGTATATCGTACAAGTATTATCAATTTAGTCTTTTGATAACAAAATAATTATAAAATATTATACTTGTATGATTTTGTGTATCATATAAGCATTATCAGTTTAGTCTTTTGATAATAAATAAACCTTCTTTAATCATACTTGTATGACTTATGTATTATATAAGTCTTATTAGTTTAGTCTTTTGTTGACTAAAGAATTATATAATATTATATTAGTATGATTTACGAATCAAATGATTAATATCAATTTAGAATGTGAAATTTTGTAGCATTATACTAGTATAATCTATGGATTGTACAAATATTATCAGTTTAGGATGTGTGCAATAATTTGTTTTGATTAGTTTATGACATAACAATTAGAGAGAGTTCTAGAATTGTTTGAGAGCTTAGAAAGGGCTATATAAAGACAACTAAACATAGTGTTAGATGTTAATACTTATTTGAAATATATTTAAAAATGACCTTACATAGTATTGCTTAATTATAAGAGAGGAGAACAAGGATGAGATTACAAGCATTGATCTCATCTTAACAAGTTATCATTCCTTAGTTAAGTTCAAAGTTTTAATACTTACTTTCATAAGAAAAATTATATCTTTTATATTATCTTAACATCATGTTAGTGTTTTTTTAATTATATTTGGGTTATGAGAATTATCATATTAAGTTTTTAATATGAATTCTTTATCTTATTGTTGGGACTTTTTATTTCATTTTTTGTTTATAAGATTTTATAAAGCTAGTGTTATGGGCTTTAACTAAGATAATATTATAAGTTTCTATCAAGTTAGTGAAGAAAACTTTTATTAAAACAATATTATAGATTTTTATTAAGCTAGTATTTTTGTGACGTTGCCTAACTGTTTGGTCAGAGATGGGTGTAGATTTAAGTTTTGATTGAATCAACTGAAGATTCTTTTATTTTTTTTCTTTACTTGCTCTATAACATAACATGTTTTGTAAAGCATAACAACATTTTCTAAAATAAGTGTTGTATAAACAACTAAGATTTAACAAAAGAAAATCTTTTATTATTATGCATTATCAAATAATTTTGATTTGGTTTGAAATTTGTTTAGGTTTGGAATTTGCATAACTAATTTACCCTCTTTTGGACATCATGTCTCTTATATTTTCAATTGCTACCATCAAGACAACGAAGTGGTCGGTGGAAGTGGAGGTAGAATTGAAGAGCAAATTATTTTTCTTTGGCTTCAAAATGTTGATAATAAGTCAATCTAAGAAATTATTTATATGAAATGCTATAAAAAGAAAGAGAAGAATCATACTTTACATAAGCTTACATAAAAAAAATAAAATTTTATCAATAATGTAATAATAAAGCTATTTTTCAATGACGTAATGTTAGTCTATTTCTCTAAAGAATATAAAGAAAATAATTTCTCAATTAATCATGAAAACTATAAAAATGGAAACAACTCAAGAGGGATTAAATATCACCACATTTGGAATTTCACTTAATTTTACTAATCTAGAGAGCTTGAAAAATTAATGAGACTTTTTTAAGAGAAGTAAAATTGTTAGAGTTTGAGCACCAAAAAAGATCATTACTATGTCTCAATTATATTCAACAAAATTACAAAAATAGAATTGTATGGCATAATTAATGGGGATTGAATATTTATAACAAAAAAGGTGGGCTGATGATAATCTCAAAATATATTATAATTATTGGTATTTGGTGATAAGTGTCACTAATGTAATGTATTAGAAGAGTCCAAAAAGAAATTTTTTTACTTATAGACATGATGCTTGTCATATTAGAGAAAGAAATTCTCTTTTTATTAATTAGGAAAAAAGTTTGGGATAAAATTGGGAACTTTATCAAATAAAATATAAGACTTTTACAATAGCTTAGTAGAATCAAGTATAAAGCATTACAAAAAGTTTTTTTTAAGTTAATTTTAGAGAAATGATCTTTATATTTCTTTAAAAATGTTACCTTTCATATATTTGATCATGGAATGTAAAATATGAAATGTATGCATTAAATAGATTATAATTCTTATGGAAGTAAAGGATAAAATAATTCTATTTAAATTAGTGATTCAAAAAATAAGTAAAGCATAAAATAATTTTAATTAATAAGATTATTATAAAAAATAAGAAAAAAATTGAATGATTGAGTTGATATGGTGAAAAGAAGAACTAAAGAGAAAGTATGTAATGTAGAAAGAGAATATTATGATATGATGCCTAAAAAACACATGAGGCAATTTATAAATTTATTCTCAAAATGGTCTTCAAATCAAGAATCTAATACTATAAATTGTAATAGTTAAAATCCTCCTAGATGATTCTAAAATACAATAATACTTTAATAATTTGATTGCAACTATAGGAACACCAAGACGAAAAGTGAAAAGAAAAATGATTTTACGAAAGAAGATGGTAATATTTGTAAGGAAGATAATAATGTAACATGTGAATCTATTGAACTTGCTTGAGATTTGGTCCATAGATGATGATAAACTTGGGAATTATGCATTGTGGGTTCATCTAGATCTTTTGTGTTACATCAACTCCATTGCAGTAGGCAAAATTGAATCCCAATGAGTTAAAATCTAAGCAATTCTATAAAGAAGTCTTGTGTTTTCCTTTCCATGTCCTCTATAGTTAATGAATTGAAAATTTATGAGGAGCACAAAAATTGGAAGATTCATTAGTTAAGATAGTAATAACTACATAAAACTTTATATGAGAAGGTAAAAGAGGCAAATTATAATTTCAGACACACATAGAAGAGTTAATTGATAAATTTTCTATACTCAAATTAGTTTTGTATGACAATAAATCCTATACATTAGAGACATTATAGATAAACATTTTTAATGATAATTTTATAATATAGATATTTGTTTTCAACTGTTAAATAATTTTAAATGAACCATAAACTAACATATGTGGGTTATTATATTTTGTGATGACAAATGACTTAAGATGAATGTACACTAACATATAATTTCTCTCATTGAATTCTCTCAAAGTCTTGGTTCAATTAATGACTTTAGCATATTTTGAGTTACTACTTTTGATCTGGTAGTTTAATGTTTCATTCAAGTTAGTAAAATATTTTTTGAATAAAAATTTAGATTTAGAGAATAGATGAGTAGGAATGTCCACCAATTTAATAGGTTTTTTAGGATTTTGACTATAAACTATTTCAAAAAGTGATAATTTTGTAGTATTGAAAACTATGGTACAATAAGTAAACTAAACTATGGATAGGCTTAGGTCCTAGCTCCTAATACTCTTCACAACTAAACATCTTAGTGCATTCTTTAGTGTCATATTGGTTATTTTAGTTTTTATACCTATATAGGGATGAAATGCAAACAAACATTTAAATTTGGTTCTAAATAATTTTCATAATTTTTTTTAAATATTGAATAAATAAAACATCTGTATTTGATATTATGGTGTTTGGTAACTCTTATAGCTTAATAACTTCTTTGAAAAATAACTTATCTATATGTGTTATACCATTGGTTTTCTAATGTTAGATAAAATGTGTTATCTTAAAAAATCAATCTATTACAATTAAAATTACACCATTGTACTGAGTAGTATGCAACACTCCTAAATCAAAAACCTAATGAAATAGCTTCTCAACAACAACATAGAATTGGCAAAGACAAATATAATCAACATCTTTACTTAATAGTCTTTACAAGCACATAGAATTTGCATTAAAAATAATATTATCTATATCTTTCTTTCATAAGGTCTAATAAAATCTATACTCCAAAAAATTAATTATCTTATCACAATTCACATGGCCTATTATTCATTTAGAATATAATTCAATTATAAAAATTGTCTCATAATGAGCCTAGAAATGCATAAAGCTTTTTCTTTTGAACAAGTACCTATCAATTATGTGGAAAAAAATGTTATAAAAGTGTATGTTACCCTTAATTCAACATAAATCATTTAAAATTTAGGACAAGATAAGTAATCATCCTTCAAACTATTAAAAAAATATTAAATTCTAGTGAAGACATAATTGTAAGGATGGCCTTCCCCTACGCGGGTGAGTTGTGCTTTATGAAAATTTGAAAAAGTATTCTTAGAATAAATTGTGTAATTATATTGTTGATATTAATTAACCTAATCATTTCATTTTTAGAAAACTATTGTTAAACTTCAAAAAAAAATTGTGTGATTGTAATAAATAAAGCAATAAATACACATGCTTATGTTTACCCATAGCCATGAATGATCAGGCTAAATAATAAAATACCACCTTTTGTATAATAACAGGTATGTGAAACACTAACAAAGATCACAAAAAGCCCACAAGAGCTAAACAAATGATGGCTCACACTAGCCACAATGCAACATTTAATATAATAAGGACAAGATAAATACATCTTCTTGACAATACTACTTACACAAGTACATAAAACAAGTGAAAATCTCAAGTGATACACTAAATGAGAATATGCAAAGATATTACAAATTGAAAGTTGAATGAAAGAATAGTTGATAGCATAGCAGCTTGTACATGAAGTAGAAGAAATTTAAAATGATGAAACTTTTTCTACATAACAATGATGATTAAAATTATTTCATGACTTGAATATTTTTTAAATTGTTCTCGTAAAGTTTACCCCTTTATTTATAGGTAAAGGATTTTGAAGGTCAAACATGGTATTGCTAGAAGCTAAATAAATACTATAATTCATTTCTTAAAAAGACCAAACTAGTCATTATAGATTTTTGACATGAAAAAAAAACTATTTAGAGTATATAATGAATATTAGCATACCTTTTGAAATTCTTGAGTTTAGTATAATAAGGTTAAGTTCTAATACATAACTTGATTTTATCATATGATTGAATAATATTATATCATACAAAATTTTATAGTTTTCTCTACTTCAGCCTAAGAACCTAATCATAATATACAATGATAATTATTGTACATTATGAAGTTCTCATGTTTTATATTTTGCTCACCTTTCTATAATTTAATTTATTTATCATATTATAATGATGATATGCTATCATATTATATGAAATTCTTAGCTTTTATCTTTTTTTACATTATCCAAAGTCTGAAGGTGATCATACTATATAAGAATATGTATCTATCATACAAATATTTTTGTTTTATGTCATGGCCATTTCTCTCATTATCCACATAAGACTACATAGATGTTATTGACCAATCATACTATATGACATGAAGGATAACAATGTACAACAAGTTGGAACTCCTCTACACACTCAATTGAAAAATTTTATTGTCCTTCATATATTAGGTTTTAATATAATTGTGTTATACAACATATATATTGTATTGTATGATAAATGTAATTTAGCCTATTTGATGATTTAGATTTTTCATTACACTCACCTACATAGTTAATACTTAATTGACAAAAATTAACTCTCAAGAGTTAAATACAATTCATGAATTTGTTGATAAAAATACAACATAAGTTAATATAAGAATTGAGATTAAATTAAGAATGAGATCTTAATTATAACAAGTAAAAATCATAAGTGTTAATATTCTAAGCATACCAAAATTTTTTAGAAAAAGAATACTCATGATAGCTACCATGTTGTACCCTTTGGTGTGATGTTCACAAAACCATGCTAAATATTACAATTTTTTTATTGAGCTTAGTGTTATTTTAGATAAATCTTATGAAGTTCTATAGTAGTTTGGGTTTATTGGAGCAAGGCCTATAGCTTTTGAAGTTGATGGAGATTGAAGACTTAATTTATTGATTTTGAAACCAAGGACCAAGCTCTTTATTAAGTGACTAATCCACAAAGAACTACATTTTTAAGCATCTATATGGTTAATAGCTAAACCTTTCTTTTATTTACAACTATGGCACCTATGGTCATCATCATGATTCATGCATATTTGAGTTATTTTTTGGTAATGCATTATGTTATATTTGGTCTTAAAAAAGATGTCTCTATAATTTTTAAAATTAAAAATATTTTAATCTAAATAAAAAATAAAAATATAAAAAAATTGGCTAAAGAACCCACTTCTCAGCCAAGCTTGAAGGTTAGGGCTAAGTTGCCCATAGTGTTGGGCACTAGGCCTTAGGGAGCCACAGATTAGGAGGCAGGCTGAAACTAAGTCGAGTTAGGCTTGAGTCTTGACCAAGGCAAAAATCTTATAGTAGCTTGGGTTAAATCAGATCAAGGCATCACTCTTGAACCTAACTTAGACATATTGAGTTGACTTTAGCATGCAGATATCTTGGGTAATGACCTCTCAAGAGCATTGGAGATAGCCAACCCCATTAGGTTAACTTATATACATGAAGAAAGTGTCATAAATGCTAAAGTTCATGGACATGCTTGCAATGTGGGACTAAAAAATTGGTTTTGTTTGCTTCCCAAGTGGAGCGAACCAGTGCCATTAGGTCACAAGTTTTTGCAATGGAATGATCACAATCGCATCTGCCTTTTTGAATAGTAACTTCATTTAACCATCCATAAAGCTTGATTAAATGACTAAGATCTTCATTGCATTTATGAATAATGCATTTCATCTATCCATCCATCTGGTAATCTTGTTCGAATGGCTAAGAGTTTTTCCACCTTTATGAATAGTGATCTTGTACATAATCACCATCCATTTGTCTTTTGGATTAGATTTGGATTATTTATTTATTATTCTGATCAGATAGTTATTACTTTTTGTCTTCTTCTTTCATTTCTTGTAACAGTTAGCTTTTGAATTGGAAGAATTATTTTGGTATGTTTTTATTTGGATTATAAATGGAAATCATTTACCAACATTCAGATTTGATGAATTTGAAAATTTTGAAAATGCTTAAGAGAATTCCAAAACCAAGAGCATAAAATTTCAATGTGCTTGCAGAAGCTAAGAGTTTTTTTATTTCTTGTTTCTACTGCTCTCTTATATATGATCATTTCACGTCATTTGGGTAACTCCTTCATTAATAGTCTTGTTGTGCTAATCTTGCTTGAACGATTTAAAAATGTAGAACTTTTTGCATGGGCTAAATTTTGTTAATCTTTTGATTTTTTTGTAGCTAATTTTTATAGATTTTAATATGTCATTGGAGCATTAGTTTTGCAATTGGTTTACCTTCACTAGCTTCAATAAAAAAGAGTGGTTAGTCGAAGCCCTGTTAGTGATCAGGGTTGGATGTAGGAATAAGTTTTGGCTAAATCACATAAAAAGTCTTGATGCCTCTTTTTTAGTGTTGTACAATTTTTTTCTTTTTTATTTTGTTACACAATCTTCCTTAAAACAAATTTTTATTACTAAGCATAATTTTTGTTTAATTAAAATTTTTTTAAAATCAAAAAATTTTATTAACTACATAATTCACCCCTCCCTTCTTACACATTGTGCCTCACATGATTCACCCCAACTAGTATTATAGAGAGATTTCTATTAAAAAAAAGAAATTTTTAAGACAAGATTCTCAAGACTCTTTCATGTGTTGAGGATAATGAGATCTTATCATAAGGAGTATTGTCATATATACCACTTTTGTTCAAAAGTGAGTTTTATCTTTATTGAAAAAATAAAATGTATTTAGTTTTTGAATTGATTGATTTGGAAATTTGGAAAATTATTGAACATCTATTTGATTTCTAATTAAGATTATTAGTGGCAAAAAAGTGAAAAAATATTAGATCAACTTACTCCCAAGGGGAAAGATTTTAACTTGATTCTCAAGCTATGAATATTTTGTGATATGGTTTGGTGCTTTTGAATATGATCAAATCATGAATTTAAAAATGATACATAAGATTTGATCAAAACATGTAGTTACCTATGAATGTGCTTCTAGGTTAAGGAGATTAAAATCAACATGTTTGCTCATGAGAATGAATTATTTCAAATGAATATAGATGAGAGCATTAAGGTCATGTTTAGAAGATTTATAAATATTATTAATAATCTATCTAATCTTAACAAAAAAGTTTTCTATTAATGAACAGGTGAGGAAGATTCTTCAGATACTTTCTCAACAATATGATCCTTTGGTGAGGACTTTGAAGGTAACAACAAATATTTTAACTATGTCATTAGATCAACTATTGGGTGAGTTCTTAAAATATTAAATTAAGCTTTTAAGAAGAATGGATGAAGAACTTGTGGCTAAAAAAGAAAGAAAAAAGAAGAATGAAGAAACAACCTTTGTAGCTAATTCCTCTATAGATTTAGATTTCTCTATCTCAAGTGAGATAACTGTTATTTCTAAAGGTTTATCTCAATAACATAATAAAACAAAAATTGATAAATGATTTGGTAATAATAAAAAGTAAAAAAGAAAAACTATTTATCTCAAAGAAATATTATGCTATAAATGCAAATTACTTAGGCATATAAGGCCAAATTAACCTCACTACAAAGAGAGAGTTGACAAGTTTCAAAAATTTAAAAAAAAGAAGAAAGATATGAAGATCTCATAGGTGATTTAGATAATTCTTCTTCTAATCATAAAAATAAGAAAGAGAATTTCATTTGTCTTATTGTAAAGGATAATCTTCTTATTACATCATCAGATGATGAGATATGTTCCTCTTCTTCCATGTCATCTTCTTCTAGAGATGATTATAAAGAATAATATATTAATATTTACACTAAATATAAAAAATTAGCTTTTAAATATCTTAAATTTAAGGAAGGGCATTAAAATTATTTAAGTTTGTGTGAACCTTTGAATGAGTTGAATGTTAATTATTTATAAGAGATTAAGATTAAAAGAGATGAAAAGTCTCAATTGTTATAAAAAATATATGCTTAGTTAGAGAATTAAATAATTTAAAAACTTTACATACTCATTATATTATTTCTTTTCATAAGATTGGTCATGCTAAAAATATTTTATATTCTTTTGTATCAGATATAGTTTGTAATTATTGTGTGAGGGTTAAACATATCTCCACTTATTATAAATCTAGAAACATTATTGATAAAGATTTATTTGGATTAGAAAAAAGTTTAATTAATGATTAAGTTAGGACATGAATCCAAAAAGGTTTGGGTTTCAAAAACTAACATTTGATTTGTTTTATACGAATGCCTTCCTTCAAGAATCAGGGATGATATGTGGTACTTAGATAGTTGATGCTCAAGACACATGACTAGATATGCTATTTATTCATCCACTTAAAGTCTTATGATGATGGTGAAATTACTCTTGGTGACAACTCTAAAAAGAAAATAATTAGAATTAGAATTGTGGGTAACTCACACACTTCTATAAGGATGGTCCTCCTTGTATAAGACTTAAGATGCAATCTTCTTAGATTTACTCAATTATGTGATTCTAATTTTAATATTTTATTTAATAAAAAATACATCATTAGTAAAGATAATATTCCTCTTATCATGTAAAAAATATAATATCTATGTTTTATTTTTTTCATATGGTTAAGGATAAGGACTAGAATGTCTTACTTCAAATGACAGTAACTCTCTTTTATCGTATAGAAGATTTTGCTACTTAGGAAAGTTCTCTTTTAAAAAACAAATAAAATTTAACTTAGAGATTTACTAGACCTTAGTTGGTTAAGTGATCAATTATGTGATCCATAAGAATTAGAAAAACAAACCAATGAGAGTTTTAAATCACTTAAGAACATTACTATTAAAAAACCATTAGATCTTGTTCATCTAAGTCTATTTGGTCTTATTCATCTAGAGAGTCTAAGTAGAAGTAAATAGGGGTTGATAGTTGTATATAATTTTATTAGATTTACATAGGTTTTTTTTGTTAAAAACAAAAGTAAAATAATTGAAAATTTTTTAAGATTGATTACTAGGATTGAGAAGGAGCCTGAGGTTAGGTTTGTCTTCATTAGGTGTGATAATGAAGGGGAATTTAAGAATAAATTATTTGATAATTTTGTAGAAAAAATTAAGTGTTTTATATCTTTTTTTACCTAAAACCCCTCATCAAAATAGTGTAGTTGAGAGAAAGAATAAAAACTTTGCTAGATGACAAAAGATGTATACTTAATGAATATAACATTTTCAAATATTTTTGGGCTGAGATAACTAATACGACCTATTATGTATTTAATAAAATAATACGTAGACATTTATTATGATTTTTCTCTTTTGAGTTACTTCATGATAAGAAGCCCAAAGTATCCCTTTTTTATATTTGGATGCAAATATTTTATTTTAAACAATAAAAAAAGATTTAGATAAGTTTGATGCCAAGTCTTTTAAAAGATCTTTTTTTGATATTCACTTATCAATAGAGCATTTAGGATATACAATAAGAGAATACTAGTTATGAAAGAAATTATCTATGTTAAGTCTAATGAATCTCTTATTAAAGTATTTAGTAATCATCATTAAGATGATCATCTTGATGAATTAGAAGATTTAATTCTTAAAAAATAAAAACTAGAGGATGTAGTTGAAACAAATAAACTAATAAAAGAAGAAAATTAGATTAAAAAATAATTGAGAGATTTTAAGAATTATCTTATTTAGTTGATCATAAGAGATGTAAAAGAGAATGTTAGAACTAGAAGCTCTTTTAATCATACAATATTTTTATCAAACTTTGTACCAAGTTTTGTCAAAAATGCTTTTGAAGAGAGACTAGATTGAAATAATAGAGGAAGAGTTTATATAGTTTGAGAAAAATCCAATATAGGATCTTATACCTAAGCCAAATGATAAAATAATGGTACAAAATGGATTTTCAAAAATAAGATAAATAAAAGTTGAAAAGTTGTCAAGAATAAGGCTAGATTTATAGCCAAGGAAAATTGTTGGGTTAAAAGAGTATATGTGAATGAAACATTTACTTCTATAGCTAGACTTGATTTAAGTTGAATTTTACTTTCTTATGTATGCCTCAAAGGATTTAGATTATATCAAATGGAAATTAAAAGTATATTTTTGAATGGATACATAAATGAAGAAGTGCATATTAAACAACTCATAAGATTTGAGATACATGATAAGATAGATCATGTATAAAAACTTAAGAAGATACTTTATAGTTTAAAGCAAGATCCAAGAGCTTGGAATGAAAGATTATACATTTTTCTTATTTCAAATGAATTTTGTAAAGTCAAGATAGATAATATCTTATTTATTCAAAATTCAGATAAAGGTAAACTAATATGTTAATTATATGTGGATGACATAATATTTGAAGCTTCTAATAAAGAGATGTGTATGAAATTTGCTAATTTAATAAAAAATGAGTTTGAAATGAGTATGATTGGAGAGTTAACATTCTTCTTAAGACTTCAAATTAATCAAAGAAGTGAAAGAATTTTTATTTCTCAAATCAAGTATTTGATAAAATTGTTAAAGAAATTTAGTTATGAGAATATGAAGTAAAGAGAGACTATCATTAATACAAGTACTATCATAGATAAAGATAAAGTTAGAAAACCTGTTGATAAAAAAAATTTAGAAGAATGATTAAATCATTATTATATCTTATTATAAGTAAGCCTAATATTATATTTAGTATAGTTTCGTGTACAAGGTTTTAGGCAAATCCTACAAAATCACACCTACAAGCAATCAAGCATATCTTTAAGTATCTTATGAGCATAAAAACTTTAAGTTCATCGTACCCTAGATATGAGTCTATATTTGATTTAATAACTTACACAAATACTGACTTTATTGGTAACAAAACTGCTAAAAAGAGTACCACTAGAATATGCCAATTGATTGGTTGTTTATTAATTTCTTAGGCTAATAAAATATAAAATTTTGTGACACTATTAATAATAGAGGTTGAGTATATTATTATGGGTAGTTTTGTTACTCAAATTTTATGAATTAAATAGTATTTTTTTATATTTTTCTTAATATTATAATTTTAATATTATTATTATTTTTTTGTAATCATCAAAGAGGAGATTATTATATCCTTTGATGTGATGATCACAAAACCAAGCTAAATATTACTAATTTCTTATTGAGCTTAGTGTATTTTAAGTAAATCTTAAGGTGTATTATAGTAGTTTGGGTTTGTTAAGACAAAGACTATAATATTTAAAGTAGATGAAAATTAGAGGCTCAACTTGTTAATTTTGGAGCCAAGGACCAAACTCTTTATGGAGTAGCTAATTCAAAAAGAACTATATTTTTAGATATTTATATGGTTAACATATTAAATTTTTTTTCTTTGTAATTATAGCACCTAAGATCATAATCATGGTTCATGCATATTTGAGCTATTTTTTTGGCAATATATTAGGTTACATCTGGTCTTAAAAAATAAGTATTTTTAATTTTTAAAATCTAAATAAATATTTTAATATAAATAAAAAATGTAAAAAAAAATTAAGAACTCTCTCCTCGAACAAGCCAAAGGTTTCTGTTAAGTGGCTTGCAGTGTTATGCATTAGGCCTTAGGGAGTCATTGTTTAGGAAACTAACTAAAACCAAGTTAAGGTTAAGCTTGAGTCTTGACCAAGGTATAAATCTTATAGCTTCTTGGGCTAAATCAGGTTAAGGCATCACATCTATACCTGACTTAGGCATATTGAGTCAAGTTAAACTCATAAATGGTAAGTAATTAAATCGGATCAGGTTGGACCCGTTTACATGTGTGCACAAGTAACTTGAGTAATGACCTCTGAAGAGAACTAGGGTACACCAAACCCCATTAGGCTAACTTATATATATGAAGGAATTGTTATAAATGTTAATGTTCATGTCTATGCTTGTAATGTGGGACTAAAAATTGGATTTGTTTGCTTCTAAATAGAGCAAACCAATGCTGTTTTATAATGCATTTTAGCGATCCAATAATCATGATCAAGACCTTCTTTTTGAAAAGTAAACTTTATCTAGTTTTCCATTTAAAAAGCTTGATTGAACGACTAATATCTTATCTATATTTATGAAAAGTGTATTTCATCTAGTTGTCTATCCAGTAAGCTTGATTGGATAACTAAGGCTTGTTGACTTTATGAATAGTGATCTTATGCATATCACCATTCATCCAACCATTGAATCTAATGATCCTGAATTAGATATCTCTATAATTAGATCTGAACCCTTTAATTATTATTCTGATTTAACAGTGCTTGTTTTGTCTACCCAGATTGAATGATAACTACTTTCTGTCTTCCTCTTTCGTTTCTTATAACAACTAACTTTTAGAAAAGCTAATTCTACCCATTGGAAGAGTTCTTTTAGCTTGTTTTCTCTTGGATTATGAATATATATCATTTATCAACATTTAGATTTGTGAATTAACTTGAAAATTTTAAAAACACTTAAGAGTAGTCCAAAACCAATTAACATAAATTTCAACATGCTTATCAAAGCTACAGGTTCTTTCATTTCTTATTACTACTACTCTATTCAATGATCATTTTGCATCATTCGGGTAGCATATACATCAATAGTTTTGTTGTGCTATAGTTTCTTAAAGGTTTTAAAGGTATAAAAATTCTTGTATGTACCAATTTTTGTAAAATTTTTGGTTTTTCGTTATAGCTATTTTTTGTGGATTTTGATGTTTCATTGGATTATCGATTTGTAATTAGTTTACCTCTACCAAATCATTAGTGGAAGCCCAATCGATGATTAGAGGTGAATATAGACACGAGGTTTTGGCAAAATTACCTAAAAACTCTTGATGTCTTTCTTTATATCATTATATAATCTTTTTTTTTTCATTTTGTTGAATAATCTTCCTAAAAATAAATTTTTATTACTAAGTTTAAAAACTTTTTTTAATTAAAATGTTTTCTAAAATAATTTTTTTATTAAATGTGTAATTCACCCCTCCCTTATTGTACATTATACCTCACACAATTCACATCATACACACCATCAAGCGTAAGATCCTCCATGAGTTAAAGACTTGTATGAAGCATATCCTTGACTAAAGTTCCATGATGATATATAATGTCCTCACATATTGAATGATGAACATCTTTACTCTTTTTGAGGTACCATTTCAAATAATATATTAATAAATTTAATCTTATAATTTTATTATCATCAAACTCTCACCTAGGACCATGGGATTAACACAACTATCACATTTTAAATAACCTACCAACAAAATTATTTTTACTTCAAGGTTTATATTTCTTAAAAAAAGAGTAATCTCATAAAATTTTGATCCATTTTGCTTGCTTTTATTTCAATTTTTATATGATATTAATACATTTCAAGGATGTGATATGTAATTAATATATATTCGTTATTAAACCAATTATGTCTTCATTGTTTTAGAGCTTGCCAATTACATAATACTCCTTATCATCTATTAAATTATTTTTACTTAACATTATCTAATTTTTCACTGAAATAAGATAACAAATGTTCTTCTAGACTAAAAGCTTCCAATAATAACAATTTAAGAAGAATCACATGTAATTTCAAAAACATTAGAAAAATCCATTAATTTTAAGATAGGTGAAGAAGTCGTTAAGACTTTTACTTGACTAAATTTCTTCTCTACACAAGTACATAAAAATCTATCTTTTTCCAAAAATTTAGTTACTAAATGTTTTAATGAATCAATCTCCTATAACATATGACTAGCCTATGAAAGCTATGAAATTGAATAAAATGTTTAGGTATATGCTAATCCATTATTAATTTGGTTTTTATGACATTAGGTTGAACAGGTTAATAGGCATAATGAAACCTAAAAACATTACTTCAACCTTCATAATAAAGCATTTTTTCAAATTCATTAGGAATTTCTTAACCATTAATCCCTAAGCCAAATAGGCTTTTCATTGGTTTTATTTCATTGGGCTTATAAATCAAATTGTCATAAAAAACCACATAAACTTTTTTGATGAATAGCTTCAAAGTCATATTCCTTAAACACATATAGATACCTTGGCCATTTCATAATTTTAGAGGCATATTTAGTAGCTCATGTGGTCTAGTTGTAGTTTAAAAGCTATCTATTATTCATCTTTAGGTCTAATCCAAATCCTAATCTAATGGTAAATATTTTTATATCTTTATGAAATAGTTGGCATTAGAAATTAAATTGACCAACCATATCATCAACCTTCTTATGAAAGTAAAGTTCCACATAAGATGAAGGTGTAAATTGCATTCCATTTACATGTTTAATTAAAATATTGATAAACTTGATCTTAAAATTTTAAAATATCTTTCAAAAGATCTTTTGTTTAAAATGTGATAATCATAATGGCACATGAGATATTTAGGTGGTTCAACTCCAAATTAAGAGCCTATATTTATCTTTAATTAAAAATTCTAGGCTTTCTGAAATGAGGAATCTTTAACAAAAGAAGGCAAAAGAAATCCTTATGAAAGATCCAGAGAAATTAAAAAAACCAAAGAAAAGAGACTCAAAAGAATCAAAATAAAAAATATCACAAGAGAAAAAAATAGCGATAACATGATAAGAAAATTACAATAGAAGCTTGTAACCATTTTCATTCCAACAAAGCATAAAATAATGCAATTAATGAATAGGCTCAAGGTTACCAATTATGTATAAATTTGGTTTTAGGAAAGAAGTATCCCAATAGCCTGGCATGAAATTCTACAACACTTTTATTCTTTTTCCTCTTTGCTTAAAAATTTGAAAACTTAATGATCAAGTAGTGTTATATGCTTGAGAATGAAGGCCTTTTTATAACCTTGGGAGGGCTAGCGCTTTAACAATGGCTAGTATGCCATTTGACAAATTAAAAATGGCATCAATTTAAATTTCTAAGAAATAAGGTGATCATTATAGATTTTCATAAAAAGAATTAGATGGTTTGGCTACATTAACTACTAGCCTTATTAGGTCATTCCAAGGCATCTTAAGAAAGGTAGATTGATTATCAAATGATTTATTAACTATTTTGATGACTATCAAACTATTAATTAGATATGGTCAGTTAATAGAAGCATGGGTTTGGCAACCTCCAAGAAATGAATCACAAATTGAGCAATGAATCATGCAATCACCATTGGACCTAATATTGGAAGATCAAATAGTCATTTGATCAATACTCTAATTTGGTTGCTTAGCACATTCTTAACATTGAATCATTTGTCAAATGATTTAATAACCATTAGAAGGATCATCAAATGATTTGATTACATTTTGAAAGAGATACTATTTCAATTATGTTTCAATACATCTAGCCAAAAAATGGTCAAATGACTATTATATGGTCTGATGGCTATTTGAAAGAGATCATAAAAATTGATTACAAGTCTCTATCATATTAGACAACATATTAAATGTTTCAATCACTATTTGAAACAATTTAATATTTATGATGCAAGAATCAAATGATGCATCAAAAGATTGAATAAATGTTCTAATAGTCACTAATGATTTCCC
This sequence comes from Vanilla planifolia, assembly GCA_023846275.1. Lineage (NCBI taxonomy): Eukaryota > Viridiplantae > Streptophyta > Magnoliopsida > Asparagales > Orchidaceae > Vanilla > Vanilla planifolia. Next base: position 23,669,366 of record CM043874.1, on the reverse strand, counting down.
TATAAAAGAAAAATCCTTAATAAATGATTCAATGATGTCATTGGAAAATTCACTAAATTTGAATATTTAGAATATGGATTCATAAAAGATGAGCTTTATTTTATGAAACATGAGTGATGACTTTGATATCTCATTGGACTTCTTAGTGCCTTAATGATTAAACCATAGCTTTTGATGTTCTAGTTAGAAAAGGACAAATCAATTCAAAAGATGTTGCAATGAGGTTACCATCATGCCATCATAGAGAATTTGTCTAATGAGGTCCATGTAAAAACAAGTTTTAGTATGTGTTGAGCTGGCCAGTACAACATTACCAAACCTTCTTCTATGCCAATTTACCAAACCTAAGGACAAAGTTACAGAGAGGCATAATAAAATATGACATAGTTTTATTGTCATTAAATCATGCTTATGAGAATCAATAGTGTTAATAATCTCATCTTTTTGATGATGATAAAACATATTTAAAATAAGAAAATAAAATCATATATAAGTATAAAGTATATAATATTTATAAACTCCTTGCAAGTTTAAGCTCGTCCTTAATAGTAACATCAAAATAGTCATTTTATTCATACATATATTTCTTCCATTTTTATTGAAATCAAAGGAAATATTTGTTTGAATGGATTAATGATCCTTATGTTTGTTTTATTTCTAATGAATTTTTTATGGCAATATTTTTGTGAAGATATGAATTAATTGATTGTAGAAAGATACAAACAATGTTGATGTGGGTTTTAAAGTGTTATTTAATGTCACAGTGTCTGGATTGTGAGTGTTACATAAGATTTTTGGTTAATCATATTGCACTTGTGTTGTAAGACCATATAGAGTTTCCATTAGTTGAGTTTTGTCATCTACTAGTTGTTATTTTAACCATAAAACTTATGTTACACAACTCCATACTATAATTTATGTAGCTTTAGTGTAGAAAAAGAAAAAACAAATTCTATTTTCTTGAGAGATAAGTTAATTATCTAGCAATTAGCAAGTGCCAAAGGTATTTTTCTATTTTTTTCATCCTACAAAGTCTATATTAGAATAATCAACTTGATTAAATGCTAATTCATTCCTAGTATAACAAAGTTGTACATATTTTCCTTCTAGTGAGGTACCTAAAGATATGTTTTATAGCTTTTAAATTGGATTCTATGAAATTTGGAAGAAATTATGAACAAAGACATATGATAAACATTCTATTTTGTTATCATATCTTTTAATAATTTTTTTAAGTAATTCATGCTAATTCTTATTATATTCTTATGTGAAAATGTAAAAGAAGATTTCATAACTATTTACTTGTAATGATAACAATGTTTTAATTGATATATATGAGAATTCATTTGTTTAAATTTAAAACATTGGTTATCAGTATAAATTCTCTCTTAGTTGAGACATGTGTTGTCATGTAAAGCATGATGGATCATAATGTTATGCTTGTTATGTGAATAAATACACAAAATAACCGTGTGTTTAGTATGAAAATATTGTAAAGTCTTCAAACCATGAACAGATTAATCTATGACTAACTCAACCCTCTTCACTAAGATATAATATAATATATCATTTAATATATAACATGTTGGAATTAAGATCTTTAGAGATCTTCTTTTCCTTTAGATAACTAAGAATGATAATATAAATTATTAGCTTTTGTAATTTTCTTAGTTGATTGATAAATAACATAAGATTTTATATGAGTTGAATTACTAATTATGTAAAATTAAGACTTTATATTATAAGAAAAGTAAATCTCATACTTGTAAGTATATTTTTTTTAAATATAATTGATATAATATAGATTGAGTGTAATATTCACTACCTTCATTATTACATAATTAATTAAGATTTTTTTTGGCATGATGAACAAAATATGTGTAAACCCAAGACTTGATTCCATGTTTTCACATAAAGTTATTCATTTAAAATGTATATGTGAGGTGGACATTAAGGTTAAGCATAATAATACCCACAATTTCAATTAGATCGTATGCCATGATAGAGTTATGTGTTATAATTCCAAATTGTGAATGAAAGTATGTAAAATGCATGTGGTATAATTTATATCTTACCTGTAGTCTTTCTATATAGTGGAAATTAGAAAGACCTTTATGTTTTGACCAAGTTCTTTGGGTAAGGTCATGAGCGATCTAACTAGCTCTTAAGCCACATGATGACACCCTAAATAATAATTTTGAAGAATGTGTGGTGGCTCAAGAGTGGCCTTAGGATGGGTATGTGACTTAAAATTATCTTTGAAGTATAAGGGTCACTAGAAAAACTTATATAAGCCTAGATTTAGTTATAATGATAATCAATTATATATTAAACCTAAGGATAAAAGTCAAAGCTATATGAACACTAAGGATAGCTTAGATAAGTAATGTTCTAAATAAAATCAAGGCAAGACTAATTATGGAAAAATGGGTTAAGATATTTTAAATAATTGAATTAGGATTTGGTGAAAATCTTATGATATCTTGATGATGGAAACCTAGATAGCTAAAATAAGACTTAGGGTTAAAGCTATTTTAAGTTAAGACATAGAAAAATTTATATAGTGAATTTAAGAAAAAAGAAAATCCTTGATCTATTGGATTGTTTGTTAAGTTGAGAATTTCTTACATGTTATAATTAAATTTAGAAAATCTATATGTAATGATAGATAAGTGCTAGTAAGATATTATGAGTCATGGACATAACTCAAAAGATAAATAAGATAACTACTTTACTCTCTTAACCTATAGATAATAATTACATTTGGGTTGTTGAGCCTATTAGAGAAGTATCCAAGCTTGTAATAAGAATCTTTAGGGTTGGCTAAAAGTTATTGTATAAATAATCTTAGGAGAGAATAATTACACACTTAGTTTTATAAAAAATAAATGATTTTTTATGATTATGATATGGAGTATATGTGATTATTGAGGATTCTTAAGACCTTGTGGGGTTGGCCCATGTTGTTAGCATTTACTTGAGCAATGTTAGATTACATGGTGTGATAGGAGTACTAGGTCTTGTCATAATTCTCTTAGATAGGAGAGTGTATTGGATCTATAAAGAGACACTAAACATCTGGTTAAACACATCATAAGGATATTATTGACTTAGCTAATAGATAGTTTTAAACTTATAAGAGTTAGCATTTTATGTCGTTTTTATACATGATTTACTTAATAACTTTATATAAATATTTCTTAACTATTATATGTTAGTTTTATAGTATGACTCATGAATTCCTTATTAAACTCCCCAACACACCCCCCTTATATATTTGTAGAATCAAGGAGTTAGGAGTTGGGTATAAGCTAAGTTTAAGATTATCAAAGTTATTACATTAGCTAAAAAATACATCTTCTTGTATTCTATTATTTGTAATAGTATATTTTTTATTTTATATGATTATTATTATTATATTATTGATAGATATAAAATTATTTTAAACTATTATGTTTGGATCATATAACTGATGATTATTTGATATTTGGTTTTATGTATTTAATGTGTAGATGAGAATTTAGATGGACTATTATTATATTATTAATTTGTTATAGTTATTAATTTATAAGTACATTATATAATGTGAGAATTTAGATTTTTTTTATTTTAATTGAGTTTTGGGGGGTAAAAATGGGTGTAACATCACCCTTCTCTCTAACAAAACTATTTGAGATAAGGAAATTGCAAAACCTAATTATAACCTTCCTTAATTGCTTATTTTGGCCAATGTAAATGCTTTTGAAGTTTCAAAACACAATCTCACTTTTCATGATGTGCAAAACTAGATTGTTGTTTTAAACACATTCATTTATGTATCTATTTAAAAAGCACTTTTTAAATCTATTTAAAAAAGTTTAAAACTATTACACCATGCATATATTTAAACAATTATAATGTCTGCTAATCTAACAATTATTGTAAATGTCTTTTTTAAATCAATTCTTTCAATTAGATTTTAACCTTCTTTAAGAATCCTAGCATTGTTTGTAATGATTATTCCATTTTCATCTAGCTTACATTTTTAAAATTAATTTAGTTCTGATGGCAATATGATTAAAGGGTTAGTGATTTATTCACACTTGTCATAATGCTCAAATTGAGTTAATTATACATTCATTGCAATTAATTGAAAATTGTAATTAAGGGCTTCTTGTAAAGATTTTTGTTCATAGCATAATACAAATATCGCATGTTGTAGTTTGGCACTTGTTTTTGCTCTTTCAAATACATCACCAAAGATTAGTTGTTTACATAATCATGACTACACTTGCAATCTTTAGGCATTTGATTTCATAAAGATTTGTGATTATCATTAACATTTCTTTCACATTCCTATCTTTTATGCTTAATTGGTTTAAGCATTCAATATATCTTGTGTAACTATTTCCTTATATTCTATATTTGGTAACTCATAAAGAACTACATTAATTAATTCTTCTAAACTACAATCCTTTTGTTATATACTCCATATGAATTGTTATTTAAAGGATATCCCAAAAATATTACTTCATCTTATCTAGCATCAAATTTAGCTAATTCATTCCAACCACTGTTAAGAATATAACATTAACATCCAAACAATGTACAAGAATTATGTTTGGTTTTCTTTCTTTTTAGTGTTCATAGGTCTGTCTTTGAGAATTAGTGAGATAGTACACGATTGAAAACATAACACGTTCTTTTTATTGCTTTAGCTAAAAAATACTTAGATTTATGTTATATCATTAACTGTACTCCCAACTATATTTATTAAAGTAGTATTTTTTTCTTATGAACTACATTTTTTATGTAGTTTTTGAAATTAAAAATAATTAAGTTATTCTATTATTATTGTAATATATATAAAAATTTTATTTTTGAATTCTTCACTATTATCATTTTTTATTAAGATATTAAGGTATTTTGTTGTTTTTGTATTCTTGTTACTAATTCTAAATTTTTTTTAAATACTTCATATTTATTTGATAAGAATAGTATCCAAATAAACTTAGGGTAGTCATTAACAATAACAAACCATTATTAATTACCTCCAAGGATTTGTGTTCGACAGGTCCAAATAAATCCAAGTGAGAATTTCCAAAGGTTATTTAATTGCATTGCTCTTCTTGGATTTAAAAGAAATCATCATTTTTCCTTGTAAGCATGGATTACATATATGTTCTTGTTTCCATTTCAAATTGATTGGTCCTCTAATTAATTTAAAGAAGCTATTGAGAGGTTCTTGAATGATTTTAAATTACTAGAGATGAACTTGCATATTCCATTGCACAAATTTTCACCTTGAAAAATGATTTTGATGCATTTAAAACTATTCATTACAATTTTTTACTAAGAAAAAATTAGCATCATTTCCAAAAGAAAATGTCATCGATTAGAGTTAAAACACACTCACCAAAACCTTATTGTGAAGGAAAACTAAGTTCCATTTTTTTATAAAACCTAGACAATGTGGTTATTAAGTTTGAACTTTCAACAAAGATTTTGAACTAAGTGTCATGATTATGTTTAGGTTTTATGTCGATGTGACATCCTTGCATGATTATGTTTAGGTATTATGCAACTGTATTTAAATTTTAATGAAGTTTAAATTTTAAAATTTGAATGCTAATGATACAAAATTGGATCTTATCTTGCATATCTTAAATTGTGTGATAACAAGGCTTTGTTTTGATGTCTTAAAAGTTGAATGCTTATCTAAATTTACCTCCAACTATGAGATATCTTAAGGAATGCATGAGATTCCTCAAAATAAGGTACCAAAATTGGTTAATGTGAAAGAGATTACAAAAATAAGGTACCTAGCTTGATTAAAGGATTGTTTATCCAACTATATAAGATATGAGGATGTGGTTAGGGCTAGACATTTTAGAAAAGCATTGTTGTGAGCCTTCCAAGGAGATCTATTTGAGAGAAGAAAAGAATGAGGTGGAGATGTGGGCATGGAAGTAGGGGAGATCTTAAGCTCGATTCAAGGAAGGGGAGAAGACTTTGTTATAGACCTTTGCTTAGTTTTTTAAGGGTTAAACTTCTTGTTTTGCATATAAACCTAGAACCAAGATAGGATAAGTAAAAATAAAGTAATTTGCTAGCATGCATGTAAAAAGGATTTCGACTAGGAAACGTATATTGTTTTCCTTTCTTAAAATTGAGATTTCATATGTTGAATTTAGTCCATGATGTTTTTATGGCTAAAATGCATGCTCATGTTTAGATGAAATTATTAGAGTAATTCAAGTATTAATTTGTAAATCTAAATTGTTTGATGTTAAATATCATTCTTAATTAAGATTTGTAAAGTTTTAGTGTGATAAAGAACTTGAAAAATTCAAGTTTTTATTATAATATAAATCATGATAATGATATCAATATTTGCTTAGTGAGAACATTAAATTGATGAAACAAATTTTGTGTTAGAATGGAAGAAAACCTTGTGACAAAAACTTGCTATGATAATATGATTATTCCATGACCATGATTGTTAGGAATTCAAAATATTTCATGCATATAATAAAAATTTTACTTTTATGAACATTACAAAATTGTTATGATATAGTTTAGCTCATTTCATGTTGAAATTACAATGTCTAAGAACATGGCATGTTATGGAGGACTTACATTGACAAAATTTTATGTTACTACATGATAAATATGAAATCATGTTTAAGTAGAGATAATTATATTTTGGTCATAGATGCTATAAGATAGGCTAAATTAAGATTAAGCATGGACATGATGATATGATTTTAACTATTATGATTTGATGTTACTATTATTAACCTTGTAATTATGTCAAAATTGATCAATGGCATGATGATGAGAATTCTAACATAAGAACTTAGAAATAAATTTTTAGGTTGTGACTTGAAACACTAATAAGAACACATGTTATTTTTGTTTTTGAAAAATGAACCTAAATTTGAATTTTAGATTAAAGAGGGGTAGGATACCTCAAGTAGGCCATGGGACAAAGTGGTAAAGCTTAACCCAACTATAGCTCTCGAGTTTCCTTAGAAGAAGCCCAAAGATGAATATGGGTCAAAGTTAGGCTTCACGAAAAGGTTGTGGGCATGGTTAAGTAGGTTTAAGAATAATAAATTTATTAGGCTAACTAATAAGATTAATTTGCTTAAGCTAAGATCAAAGATTAATTAGATTAACCAAGATGACCTATGGATTAGAATTTAAATTACCTATGATTTTGAATTTAAATACTTTAAGTTTGAAATGCGAACACTCTATTACTGAAATTTAGAAACCCATGATTTGAAAGTTAAATACCTAATGTTTGAATTTTGAATCTTAGATAAGGTTAAATACCCAAGCAACCCTAGTTTATTTTGGATGAAAATTATGTCTTAGGTGAATGTTAGATGAGGTTAAGAAAAGTTTAAGAATTAAGAAAATATAAAGATAAAAATAATTTCTAAGGACTTTGGTTTGTACTATTAAATCTTAAGATAGAATTTAATATTAGATTGAGGACATTAAGCACTTAGTGAGATAATGAGCACACATTATATAAGGTTATGATTTGAAGAGAATCTTGGTTAGACCATGGAAAGAGTTGAATTGAGTTAGGAAGCTTAGTTTTGTCCTTAGGAGTGTTTCTAAGCTTAATAAAGGGGTTAATTATTCTCTTGGATATTGATTAAACTCTAAACTAACTTGGATTATTGGTCAAGATCATAAGTAGTAAAAACTTAGGCTCTTAGACCATGAATTAATACCCTAAATATTAATTTAAGAGTTATATGTAGCTCAAGAGAGACTTTTAAGAAGAGAATAGTGCTTTGGTTGGCCTATAAGGAAAGTAAGTCACTAATATAACTCATGTGAACCCATATTTGATAATAAAGGTCATAACTTCAAAAGTTTTAGCTAAGGATTTAGAACTTGAGTTCTTAAGTGATAACCTAGATAAGATAAAAGAATCTAGTAAGGATCAAAGACAAAGTTTTAGGGAGAACTAAAAATAGATATAAAAAATTAAATATGGGAGGATTATCATAGGTTAGTTGGTTATGACTTAGTGAAAACCCTAGGTTAACTTAAATAACTATTTTTATTTGAAAAAAAATCTTACCTGACTTAGATAATTGATTAAGGGTTTTAAGAAAAGCCATAGGATTATCCAAGCTAATACATTAGAGTTACAATAATGTTCTAGATAACCATAAGTAATTGATACTAAAACCATATAGAATTATGCTACATTATGAGCAAGTTGATATGACATGGATTAAGATGAAGTAGACCCATATATTGGCCTTTAGCTAAAGATGATTAGGTTGAATATACTAGATGATAGGATTTCCACCAAATATGAAGGTTGTAAGCCTCATTACATAAGATATTATGGTAAGATAATAGATGTACTAGAGCTTATGGTGATAGAGTGCCACACACTATTTAAGAATCTAGAATCCCTAAGGGCTTAGTTTATGTGATTAATAGAGCTTTTGTGTGTAGATTATTAAATCATATCTTAAGAATTATGGATGTGCTAAAGCACTTACTAGAGTGTCATAAGGTTATTGAGGACTTGTAGAGCATTATAAGATAGCCCCCATGTGATTGGACTTCTTTAAGTAGGAGTGCCAAATTATATAATGAGATAAGAGTATTAGATCTTATGTTATGTATCTTATGGGTTTGAAAAGAGTGTTAGATCATTGGTGGGTCACTATGTTACTACATGACATGATTATAATATCATAAAAAATTGTGACACCATAATAGATAATGAATAGAGCCAATGGTTATGGTTTAATGCCTTGGATCAACTTGGTAGACTAAGATATCTCAAGTGATATCTATTAGATATGTTATTATATTATTACATGACTATTTTTATAGAAGGGCTTAAGGATTCTCTATTGAGCTTATCTCACCCCGCTCCCTTATATCATCCATAGTTATAAGGAGTTAAGAGCTGACATTGAAGTCAGAGTGGGGGCATTAAAGTCAATACCTCTAATAGTGATTATATTGGGTGATTGTGAGTCCTGATTTGAATATTATGCTTGAGGAGTGAATGGAGGATATCCCTATACATTGACTAGTGCATTGGTCTCATTAAGCTTAAGAAAAAATGCTACCACAAGTTGGGTATGATAACACTCCTCTTTTTATAAGTCATTTCCAATTCATTCCTTATTAATTCTCTTAAAAGTTCGATAAGAGAGAGTCTAGTCATATCTTTTATAGCACTGATGGTTGCAACCAAGGGGTCATTCTCTTAAAAGTACTCACAAAATCTTCATAACTTGTTTAACATTGTTAAAAACTTTTCCAAGATTTGTAAGTCCATTATTAATGGTAGTAAAATGTGACAACATAAGCTGAATGGATTTTATCTAAACATTTCTATATAGTTCATAAATGTATGTAAGCATATTAATTTTGCTTTCTTTAACATGATAATTTTGTCCAAATTTTATGGGCTATTTTTTAGTCCTAATGCAACTATTTTTTATGGACAACTGGCCAAGATGCAAAGTATTAATGGCTTAGAAGTTTAATTATACCTTGTGTTTTCATAACAGTTAATTCACATATAAGATTATTAAAAATCTTATTATTTACCAATTTAGTCAAAAAAAAATGAAAGGTTGTTCCAAAACTTTTTATTGAGCTAAAAAATATCCTTATACAATATATTTAATACAACTACAATTTTTTTGAGCTATAAGTACAACCTTCACACAATAGAGGGGTAAATTATACTTTTATAAAAATTTTTAAGTGAGCAAAACATGAGAATAATTTTATTATGTTGTTGATCTTTATACATGATACTTTTTTTGATAATAAAAAATCATAAATATTTTTAATAAATTTGTTTGAGTAAATTTTTAGTGTTCATATGAGAACTTAAAAGAAGTAAATGTTAGATCCTATGAATATTATTTTGATTGGAGTAAAAAATCACAAAGAGATTTATTTTAAATTTAATTTTAAATATTTTAATTTTATTTTGATTAAAATATTAAGTTTGATTAAAAAAATATTCTTATAAGACATAAATTATATTTTATTTAAATAAATCATTTTAGAAAATATATTTAAGTTTTTGATATCTTTAATCATCTTATCTTGACTATCTTAACAAATATTTTATATTGATCATATATTTGAAAATCTTTATTCATTAACTTGTTACAAACATAATTAATAAAAATAATAATATTATTAATAATGAATAAAATAAATATAAAACTAAATTTGTTTACCTTAACGCCACCACTTAAAACAAAATCAATAGTCTTGGGTCAAAGCATAATTCCTAAACTACCGAACACATATTTATTAGTGTCAAATTAGGGTGTTACTATTGAATCTATTAATTAAGTCTTAATCTAATACAACAATGTAGGTGATTAAATTTCAAATGGACCAAATGGTGACCAAGCCCATTAATCATTTACCTTATGAAGTGCTAAAGAAGTCTTATAAGGAGATAAACACATGTCAAATATAACATGTGGGACTAAAACTTAGCATTAGTTTCATGTGGCTACCTTCCAAATTGTAGGAGTTATGTGAGTTGTCTGATCATGCAATTTTGTATCGAACTATTAAAACATTTAAATAGATATGCTATCTGATCACGCAATTTTGCGTTTACATGATTCACATTTAATATATGCACAGGATCTAAATTCAGTCATCATATCACAATTTAGATCTAATGACCATGACAAAACTCTAATTTTTAAACAGTGTCAATTTAATCCCAATCATCTGATAGCGCAATTTTCTTGATCAAACGATTCATAATATTTTTGATCATTCAAATATTATGCAATGACTATTTTAAGCATTATAAATTTTATAATTTACTAATTAAAAATGTATGATAAAAATTTTAATTAAATTAGTAACAACTATTTATGTGTTTGATAACTATTTTTAGTAATAATAAAATGTCTATAAATAAGAAGATTTTTAGTTTAATTGATTGATGAATAATTGAAGATATTTTTACAAACTATGAAGAAAAATTTTCAAGTTGCGACATTTAAGGTTTTAGCAGCTGGTGCTCATCGTTGCTTTTTTACTTTGAATCATTCAATCATCGAACTCTTAATTTTTACTTTCTTCTTAAATTAGTTAAGTTTTTAATTTTCTTTATTTCTAATTGATTTAATTAAAAAACTTGTGCTTCATTAAGTGTTTCATTAAACGTAGGATTTTTGTTTGTATTAATTTCAATTTTGTGTCTTCGAATTATTTTCTTTTGTTGTCAAATTTATTTTGCAGTATATTAAAGAGAGTGGCATTATCTTAAATAGATCATCCAAAAAGATTTAGAATAATTGATTTTATTTCATAAATAAACAATATTTTTATCTGATATATCATAAAATAAATATGATTTATAAAAATTATTTTCTATGAAAAAATAATGGAGGATAATGTTTGAGGGATAAATAAGACGAAAAATTTGCAAAATGCAAAGCGAAGACATCTTTTTTATTTAATTCAAATTTACTAAATACTAAAGAATAATGAAGTACATGGAGTGTTCAGCTGTAGGCGTTATTAAATGATATTAACAGTTTTTTTTTTTTGTTTTTTTTTTTTAAGTAAGTAGATTTATTGATAAGGCAAAAGGTACAAGAGTTTTCCAAGCTACAAGGAGCTAGGAACTACATGAGCCCCAGTTTAGTAAGGAAGATAATTTCTGCACTGAACAGTTGACCAGACGGTCTAAGTAAATAGAGATTGGCTATGAACTTTTGAGTAGCCCATAGGAAGCGATCAGGAGTAGCCCCTTTACCATCTTGGGTTGCTGAATTCCAATTTTTCCAGGCCATCCAGCATATTGATGCTGGGATTGAGAAGGCTAAGGAGTTGATAATTGATTTGTGGGACCACCAACTGAAAATCCGGGGAAGAGATGGCCACTTAATGTCAATGTCGAGGTGACGTTCAAACCAAGTCCATGTAGGTTTGGTGATCGAACAATGCAGAAGATGTGCTCCAAGGTATCAATCTGAGGACAAGAGGGGCACTTTGGAGCGAGAGAGATGCCAATAGACTGTATTCTGTGTGGTAATGGTAGTGCGTTGTTGAGTACTCTCCACACCAATATGGAGACTTTTGACGGAATTCTTTTGTGCCAAATAAGTTTATTGTGGTTGTATCTCTTGGGGACCGGGGGGATAGATGTTGCGCAGAAAATACCATAAGCGGAAGCGGAGGAGAAAGAACCACGTTTGTCGGAGCAGCATCCGAGCCAGAGACCTAGCCAATTGAGGTGGCTGGCTAAGTCAGGTTGACTGGGCCTGAACCGGCAGCGATTGGGTCCCGAGGAGACCGAATCGGATGAACCGGTCGAGTTGGGCGAACCGGGAATCCCCGAACCGTCTTCTTCCTCCGCGCGAATGAAGAGCAGGGAATCACAGAACTTGACAAGGCGGCGCCAACTGTGCGAGTCTTGCTTGGTTGCCCGGATATTGTCGTCACGGGTCATGTACGCTTGGATGAGGAAGCGAGACCAAGGGGAGACCGTGTGGAGCAACCTCCACCAGAGTTTCGCCGTTTGAGCTCGGATTAGCGCTTCTAGGTTAATAATGCCTATGCCTTGGTTTGATATAGGCCTCGCGAGCTTGTTCCAGGCCGCCCAGTGATGACGAGGGCCCTTGGAAGATTTGCCCCAGAAGAAGTTGGCCATTAAGCTATTGATAGCGGAGACTGTCTTCAGGGGAGGCGACCGAGCGGCGGATATGTATGCAGTCATCGAAGTAAGAACCGAGTTGATGAGTACCTATCTGCCACCCATGGAGAGGAATTTGTTCTGCCACGAGGCGATGCGATGGCGAAGTTTGTCAAGTAATGGTTGAAAATGTCTGTCGCGTGGCATACCGACGTCAAGCCAGCAGCCAAGGTACAGGACAGGGAGGCTAGCCGAGTGGAAACCGAGGAGACGGAGCGTTCTCTTCTTAGCACGAGTGGAAGAGTGACGGGCGTGTATTACAGAAGTCTTCCCACAGTTTAGTTCAAGTGATGAGGCTTGAAGGAAATTCTGAAGAAGGGAAGACAAGTGCAGGAGTGATGCTTTTTTGCATGTTGAGAAGATCACCACATCATCCGCGAACGCAAGGTGGGTGATCGGGCAGCAGTGGACAGGAGTCGAGAAGGAGTCAAGGTTTCCAGCAGCAAAAGCCGCCGAGAGGGACCGACTAAGTGTATCCAGAGCAATACAGAACAGGGCCGGCGAGAGAGGGTCTCCCTGTCGCACACCGCAGCTCGGTTTGAAGAAACCCTTTGGATGCCCGTTGACCAGCACCGAGAGCCACGTGGATTGGAGGACGTTGAGCACCATTGTGCAGAAAGCAGCGCTAAATCCCCGGCTCCGGAGCACCGCGAGAAGAAAAGGCCATCCAATATTATCGAATGCTGCTTTGAAGTCTAGTTTAAGAATGATATTGTTGTGCTTCCAGCGTCGGTTTAGGCGGGTGATCATTTCCTCCATTAACAGAATGTTATCAGTGATGCTTCGTCCTTTAATGAAGGCGGTTTGCTCAGCTGAGATGATTGAAGGCATGATGGCAGCCAGCCGGGAAGCCAGTAGCTCGTATAGTTATTTTGACATATTTAGAATAATAAAAAAATAAATAAATATTAAATAATGTATCTGTATATTATACGTGTTTAATATATTTGTTTGATGAATTGTTTTTCCAAATCGAGCACAGAATGCAGATACTAATCGTCAGCCGTTTTCTATATAAAAAAAAAGAAAAAAAACTATTTTTACATATTAATTTTAATGAACAAAAAGTATGGGATATCACGTGATCTTGATAAACAAAAACCTCGAAAGCATGTTAGGAACTCTAAAAAAGGTTTAATACACTAAAACGTAACAAATATTTTTTTTAATGAAATTTAATGTTATGCTTGTTTTTATTAGCATTTTTTGTTAATTATGTATGTCAACATTGATCCTTAGATTTTCCAAAGTATTAAGTGAAATTATTCTTTTTAAGGCAAAATCCAGCTGCCTATTTAATTGCATCAGACACGCACATCTACCGCCAGTTTCTTGTCCCAAAAGAACAAAAAAGACCCAACAGCTCCCCTCTTTTCCCCATAAATCTCATTGAGCCCCACAAGGATGCTGCACCAACATGTGACGGAGAAAGCTTCCGACTTCCTCTCTTTTATCCTCCCAAATGACTGAATTACTCGCATCTCCCAACATCTCGGCAATGCCTGTGAAGTGTTCGTAACTGTGAGCCTTGCTGAGAAAAACTCATTTTCTCCCTAGCATTTGGAGGCCAAGTGTGCCCAAACCCTCTGTTACTCGGTTCTACGGATGCAGTCGTAGCTATCTTCTCCATTCCTTTCTGAAACCCACATTGGGACTTTCCCACTTTAACAAAGATTTGGCACTTTGCTTATCTCTGTCCCCGCATTGTCCTCATAAGATGAGAAAGCATGGCTGGCAGCTCCCTTACCATCCTCTTCAGGCATTCTTCTTTTTTCTTTGTTCTTTCTTCTCTATCCTGGACATGTGGGATCTCAAAAATTGGTTTTATTTTCTTATTTTTGTGTGCAGGTTGTAGCCATAGCTGTTTTTCTGGCCCTGGGGTTTGCTTTTTATGTTTTCTTTCTGCCCTTTGTTGGGAAGAAGGTATTTGAGTATGTGGCGTTGGGGATTTACACTCCTTTGGTAAGTTTTACGTCATAGTTTGTTTTGGCAATACATTTTCTTCGTCTTGCCTTCTTTTACTCATTGAAATGCTTGCTAGATGAATGATTTAAATCTTCCCTTGCTGTCTAATATACTCCACCCAGTTCTAGCGTTGGTCTGGTTTCTGTGCTTTAGCTGTTGCAGGGGGAGTAATAGGCCAGAAATATTTAAGTGGGCTACTTGCTTGTTTTGTAGATTACTTTATTAAACTGATAAAGACTCCTTTAAGCTTTAGCTAAACGTTTATATCTCATTTTTATGCCATGGAATACGTGGTGAATCACGATATGTAGTTTCTTGCTAGGTAGTACTATCCCAGACATGGAAGCTTCTCTTTGTAGTCATAGCATTTTTCTAGGCCAACTTTTCAAATAGCAAAGTTTTCTGTAAAGAGTATGGGGTACAGCAAATCATTTAAATGCTCATTCGAGCAAGAAATTACTATATAAATCATCATCTACTCCACTGTAACTTGTGATTTAAGAAGATTTCAAATTCAAAATTTTAGTCTCTTCACACAAATTAGAAAATGTAATGCGGACCTCATAATTGGAATGGACAAAATAGCAATGTGATTTAAGAGTGCTATCTAATTTGAGAAACCATGTTGTTCTAAGAATATAGTAAAATAAAAGTGATCCAAGATAAAAATTTCCATAAGCATGCATTCAATTATATGTCACCATTGACAAACACCAGATTACAGAGTGTTGTGCCTTCTATTGAAAAGGTTTATACAATATATTTCCCAAAATGAGGATCCCATTTGTTTTTTACAAGAACAAAATATAAATTTCTGGATTTGTCAAACATGTCTTAGATGTATATATTAGATCTGCTTTATGGAAGCCAACACGTGTTCTTATGACAACTTCTTAATACATAACTGTTTTTCACGTACAGAAATGTCATCTGTGTTGGCATTAATCATAAAAAGCAAGCTTGAGTAAAATAGTTTGTAGGGATTTACATCTTGAATTGACCCATTTGTTTAGTAAAGGTAATATTCTATATCTCAATCGCTCCTCCAGACCTATAGTTACAGATTTTGTGCATTAAGTGCCTTCTTGTTATATTTTGGCAACATCCATCAGTAAGTTTGCCATATTATTAGTTCAATTGGTTGATGTCATTTAAATGTTCCAGTTTATTGTGCTCATAAGTTTTGAAATGCATAGAATTTAGCTTTCTAGAAGTTTTTTTTGGAACTAAGTTCATAATAGTTGCATGCTTATTTTCAGGCTACATGCGTATTTGGTTTATATGTATGGTGTGGTGCAACAGATCCAGTAGACCCTGGAGTTTTCAAGTCTAAGAAATACCGTAAGGTAAAGGGCCATGCAAAGGTTTGTAAACAGATGAATTCTAGACAAGAAGGTTCAGTCAATGAAGCACATGGTGCAACAAGCATAGACAAGTCATTGGATGATGACATTACAGTGGATACTAGAAAGGAAAGCTCATCTCAAAAAATAGAAATAGATAGAAATTTCTTGCTAGTACTATTAGGCTGGATGCCTCTTCCATTATCATGTGATTGGTGTTTCCCATCTGAACATGCTCATGACCATAGAACAAGAGAGGATGGCATGTTTTTCTGTAGCCTATGTGAGGTTGAGGTATGCATCAACCATTGGAAGATGCCAAACTTTTAATTATATTTCTGATTTGCAACTCTTTAGAATATTACTATGTTTTTCATTTGAGAGGTGTTTTAAGGTTCTTTTCTCCATATTGAATTACATTTGAATTATTCCATTTTTTGTGCTTAATTGTTAATATTACTAATATTCTGTTAGCAATGCCAAAATTAATTTCCTAAAAGGGAAAAGAAATAGTACATTAAATGTCTGAACTAATTTTTCTTCTTGAGGTCAAAGATGCCATTAATTCCTAATGCATTAAATTTTCTAAGATGAGCCTTAAGGTGATGGACTAATGGGTTTAAATTTGGGAACCAATTTTTGAAAACTATTGCCTGCAATTATGGTGGGGAGTTTCTCTTTGAATTTATTTGATAGTTATCAACACATAACTGTACTAGTACCATCTCAAATCCTTATCCCAACTGTTTTCTTATAGCCTGCAATCAAATCATAGTGTTAGGAATTGATATTTTTTTAATATTTATTGATTTTAATATAATAATTGGAAAGATACATACATTTAAACAAGTAATGACAATCACAAAAAAGTCATTGTTCTATGTTTTTAAGGAAAGTTGTTTTTTCAAGTAATTTTTTTGGACAGCAACATTCTTTTGTTTCGTAGAAATAAAAGCATTTTACTTTTCTAAAAAGCTATTTTGATAAGAAGTAAGAGAAAATTATTGGGCAATAAATCTATTATGTAACACAACATCAATAAATAGTCTCAAGATTTTCATGGTTGAACCACATTAGAACTACATCAGTTGGAGAGGATGATATTCTACTACCAAAGGAGTCATAATAGAAACATATGGAATTAAGTGCAAAGGATATTCTTTCTCAACTTTCAAAGTGTACTTGAATTGCCATCATAATAGAAACCTTCAAAATTCATATCTAATAAAATATGTTCATCAAAGAGTGATAAAAGATTTGCGTTGGTGAGAAATCAAAGATCTCGGCTCCTAAATTAATAATGAACATCAACAGCATTCATTGACGGTGAACATATGAAAAGGTAACAAACACTAAATAACTCATTCAAATGCCATCCTTAAAAGGTTACAACCTTTAGGAAGTTTGTAGCTCTTGTTTCACCTTTACGGATTGCCATCTCATAGAGGATCTACTAGTTCTCTGCATAAGTAACTTTGGATGTTAGTTTGTCCAAGTTTTCTACTAAATGCATTCAACATGAAGTATGGAGGAGACCAATCATAGAAATGACAGTGATCATTGCAAATAAAATTACTTTTGTATGCCTCTTGAAAATAAAGTTATTCAATATTTTTTTACCAGGCTTTTGGTCTAGCCTGAAATTTTTTAAATGGGCATTGTGTAGGTTGGGAAGTATAGCAAGCACTGTAGAGTTTGTGACAAATGTGTTGACCAGTTTGATCATCACTGCAGGGTAGGAGCTTCAGGGACAAAGTGTTCTTGTTCTTTTCATATTTCGTTAACATTAATTCTTTTGTCTTTATCTTCAGTGGATCAACAACTGTGTAGGAAGAAAGAACTACAGAAGGTTCTTTGTTCTCATGATTTCGGCACTTCTTTTGGTGAGATTCTTCTTTTATCATTTAATTGTTTTGGAATAATAGCAATTAAACCAACATTTATAAAATCCACTTCTGTAATGCTGCTTTAAATATAAATTTCTTAAGAAGCCAAATGGCCTAATCCTCTTTTATTAACATTTAGATGGTATATTTTCCCACATGTTCTACAGGTAATATAATTTGTCCTTGTTTGCAGCTTATTTTGCAGTGGTCGATTGGAATTCTAGTACTGATTTTATCTTTTCTTGGGCGCAAACAATTTTCTAATGAGATAATTATGAAGTTAGGAAGTAGCTTCTCCCTGGTGCCTTTCATAGTAGTGGTGGTGAGTTTAAACACAAATGTTTGCTCTATTCATGCATCGTTCTTTGGAAAGCATTATACTTGAACCAAAAGGACTATCTTTTTTGACTTTGATTTTGAAAACTTAGTAAAGCAACAAAATATATTAAATTAATCAATTCATACTATATGTAAAAAGGCCATCGATGGTTCTCATGTAGCAAGCACAACCTTTATTATTTGGATAATCCATCTGAGCATTCAATCTTACTTTTGGCAGGCTTCCTGTACTTTCCTAGCAATGCTTGCTACTCTTCCACTTGCTCAGCTTTTCTTCTTCCATGTTCTTTTGATAAAAAAGGTAACAATCGATTCATATTTTAGAATATTTCATTAGTGACTTCTTATCTGTATTTTGCTAACTTATGCAATTTTCATGATGTGGGGTTATGATCAGCATCGTGCTTTACAAACAGCTTGTGTTTATCTGTTTTATGCATAATTTGTGTTAATTTCCTTAGCTGATTGAACAAGATCGATCTTAATTTATGAAACTTGGCAGTTATGATTATTGCAAGTCAATTAAGACATGATATCATAGATTTATTTGGTTTTTTTTTTGTGTACGTGTTTTGTTAATTGCTCATTAGATGACACTGTTAAGCGAATAATTCCCTCTACAATCTTCCAACGTACTAGTTTTTTGCATCAAATTTATATTTTTGCTATAGGCTGCTTGATGGTTTAAGCTATGGATTTAGTTAACCAATCCAAACTAGATGAAATGACGAAACAAATCAGTGGCCCTTAATAAATGTTTTTAAGGCAAACTAATGCAACAAAGTTAATCAACCATGGTTAAGGTACTGAAGATGAAATTTTGAACTGCTACAATATACTCAGTGCATCCTTGCTAGCAACTTGATGATTGACACATGTTCTACGAAGACTTGATTTACCTGAGCACAATTGGCATTCTTTGACTAGGCATGTTTAGATGTGTTTTTGCATAGTTTATTGTACCAGACCCTTGGAGCTAGGCCACCTTATGAGCCTCCGTGAGAGGGCCTACACTAGGAGCTTGTGGCAGGAAGTTAGGTCGCCCCTACTGGTCAACAGGCCTAGTCCAGCAAGTGAAGGTGAACCATGGAGGGGACAGGCTGAGTATTGAATCTTCTAAGGAACATGGTGACCTTCTGCAGCCATTGTTGTAGGATATGATGGTGTCGGCTGTTCTTTGTGGTCTACCTGATGCTGTTGAGGCCACTGCTGATCTGAATGATGCAGCTTCTAATGACACTAATTGGCTTGCTGCTGTGTCGGAGGATAGTGTAGAGGCTCTTAAGAGAGGATATCATTGGGACTTTGAGTTGAGGGATCTTTTAATGCATCGTGTCATCAATGAAACAGTGATGGGAAGGGCCTTTCTTGGTGGTACATGATCCATTAGGACTCATCTTCCTGCTTTGAATGTTGGGTCTTAGGATACTTCCACCGTTCTCTTTCCTCATTGTAGTATCCCTATCCTCCCCTTAGATTGGTTGATGGTTCCATGGTTTCTCGGCTGAGGTGGGAACCATGTTGCATATTGTTAAGGACTAGTTTTTCTTTTTGCTTTGTCAGGACAGGGTGTGGCACCTTGGTTGTCTTTTCCACACCGTTGGGTTTAAATTTTGTGTGCATGACATAGCTTCTCCATTATTATACATGCTTCGATCTGATTTTAAGGAAGAGGAATTTACTTTGGCACATCCATGGGTTGAAGTTTTGATTGCATTGAAAGACAAGGGGTGTTATCGAGCCCTTGATTCAGTGAAGGCTTTCTCCCCTCAACAGAGATAAATCCAATCAAATGCTGCAAACAAATGTCATGAGGATCATAAGCATGACATCAAGTGCTGGCAATTACAAAAGAAGAACAAAATCTGTTTGAGGGGAGAGGTCCAAGAATTCAGGTAGAAGAAAACCAAGGGTAACTAGAAGAAAGTTTTGAAGGCTAACAACAAAGGCTTGGGAAACACGTCGAATGGGAACGGAATCCCAAGGGGTTGAAAAAGCTAGCACGAGACTGCCTTGGGGATACAAAAGGTGAACTCTAGAAGTAATTGTAACCATTGTTAAAGACGTGGGCCTAGTGGTAAGAATTGTTGGAAGTTGTTCCCCAAGGCAACCAATTTTGAGTGCAAAATATCTTTATTCATTCAATTGCTTAGCCGAACATTGTAATATATTATCCTGATAGCTACAGAAGTCCTTTTGTTTAGGAGTGTTAGTAGCGGTTTGTCACTATTAGGGTAAAATTATATAAACCTACTTGATATGAGTTTTTAGTAGCTGATTTTTGTTCCTTTTTGTAGTTGTCAATCCTGGTAGCAGTAAAGAATTATATTTTTCATTTATTCTCTTTGTTCTAATTACTAGCTTCTTTAAGAATAGTTCAACCATGAAGAAGATCCTGCAACATCCTCTCCACAGCACAGGAGAGAACCAATTATTGCAGTCTATCTTGGGTATGCCTAGTTTGGATAGAAAACTTGCAGAGCATTTAATGAAATTCAAATATGGTTTTACTTTTCAGAAGCATAAGCACCCTTTAGCTTGGAAAAGTAAGTCGTCATTTGAGTGGAACTTAATAAACCTCTTAATGCCAAGGCCATCAGATCTATACAATACCCCAAGTGGTCTCTAAATGTTTTTCTTTTGAAGAAAGACAATGAGCAATAGAGGATGAGTGTGAACACACTCATCTCGACAATGCTTGATTGGGATTCTTATCCACTTCATTGGATTGATGTCTTCATGGTCACTAAATAAAGATGGTAGAGTTTGATATGGGAAAATTTTCCTTCATTATTGCCTTCAAAACCTTCAGTTATATTATCATGTGTTGATTTCAAAATTTTGGTTCTACTTACCAATAGTTGAATAATATTTTTCATTGTTAGGAAGGAAAGTCAAAGTCCATGTTGATGACATTGTCATGATAAGTAGATCCTTCTTCGATTACCATAAAGACCTTTAAGTAAATCTAGACATGTTCAAGACAAATGATATGCATCTCAACCCTTGAAATGCACATTTTGGAGCCTCTTCAAAAAAGCTCCTTGTATTTCTTGTGTTAGAAGAAAGAATAGAATTCAATTCTAAGAAGTTGAAGTTCAATGTCTTAATGGAAAAATGGATGGCCTAAGGTGATTCATTTCCTAAGTTGTGATAAGTTGCAAAAATTTGGCAATGCCCTTTAGGAAGGAGGAAGTCTGAATGGACTCTTAACAGTGTAGAATCGTTCCTTCAATTGAAGTACTTATCTTTGCCTCTGAAACTAAAAAAACCCTCTAGTTGGGGACACCCATATATATTATTTAGTTGTATCTAAAATTGTCATTAGTTTTGTTTTAATATAAAAATGATGAAATTTAGAGGCTTATACATTACATGAGTTTATTAATGACAAACTATGGAAGCAAGCTCTTTTTCTTCTAACATGATGGGTTATGTTTAATGTGTAGCAAAGCTAAGAGGATTTGATGTTTCCTTCACTCCAAAGTGTGCCCATTTCTTGATTATTTTGGTGACATTTGGTCCTGTAAGTTTAGAGCCTTTACCAGGTATTCCTAGAGGCGACCTTTTAAAAATCTCTCGATTAAGCTTTTGAGTGCCTTGCTTCAGAAGTTGTCTATGGTTCTCATGATATTTATAGAATTTCGTTGTGTTTTGATTATTTCCAAAGAGTGGTCTTAGCTTTTGATATAATTCATAGCCAAAATTTCTTTTAGGGGTACACTTAAGGGAGTGTTGAAATGCTGATTTTGGTATCCTTGTTTGTCATGTGGAGCCTCCGAGGGTAATCTTTGTTGCCTTACGACCGTTTTTGTCCTTGATCGTAGGGCCTTGCAAGTAATGATGTCTTTCCTTTTCGTCTGTCAAATTGAGCTAAAGAGAACTCATCGATAAAATAAATAACTTTGTTGAAGAGTTTTTATAATGATTTCATTGGGCACCTAACCAAGTATTTTTAGAAATCTTCTAGTTGAAGAGATCTAATGAGGGCTACTTGGGTGAGTGGAGAGTCCTCTTGATATACCTTTTTAAGAGCTTCTTTGAAATGTTTGAGTTAGGCTCGAAGTAGTTTGGATTGATGTTGACTTAAATTAAGAGTTTCATAGATCGTTTTAGGTCTAATATAATTGGCGAAGGAGGATAAGAATAACCTTTTGAGTTGGTTAAATAAGAAAATCAACTTAAAAGGCAATTTCTAGAATCATTTTGAAGTTATATCTTTAAGATAAATAGAGAATTTTATATTGGATAGCCTCAGTCATGATAAATAAGCAACTATTTCAAATTCTCTTAAAAAACATAAGAATCTGAATTGTCGTAATAAAAGGTGATGTTAAATAGTTGAAGTATAGGAGGTAAATTCAAAAAAAATCTCTTCAGTAAACCAAAAAACCTGTTCAATGATATTTGGGTTATATTTGTGTTGTCAAAATAGGTGAGGCTCATCATTAGGGAGGCATGGGTGTTCCTGATAAAAAATAGGGGCTCATGACATTGCAAGATCAGGTCAAGAATAAAAGAAAGTTTCAGTTTGCTGTGAATTGGAAGGTTTTGGATTGTATGATATTGATAGGTTGGTAGGATATTGTGAAGAGGTGTGCACTGAATTGAGATGGGTTAATGTAATAAATTTCAGTGTTGTGGGTAGGATCTCGAGTGGCTCTTTATTGGAATAAGAGATGTTTGGTACACTTGAAAAATTTTTTCTTGGTAAAGTAGTTAAACTTATTTTAATTTACTTTCCTAAAAGTATAGGAAGGGTAGAAAAAATTCTTGTGAAGTGTTTCATTTGTTGTTGGAATAAATAAAAAAGATTACCAGTAGGCGATTGAAGAGGTTCTGAAATTGTGAAATTTAAGGTGAAGGTATAGGTATCTCCAGCATCTCTTGATGGTGATTATCAAGTGCTTTTTTTCTGGGAATAAAGGCAACTTTCCTTTGATTTTTCATTTCAACTTTCTTGTTTTTTCCCACGCCGATCTACAGCGACCCACGTCAACCCACCTGAGCCACACACCTATGCTAAGCTACGACGACTTGCTGGCCCGCCTCGATCAGCTCCGACCTATATCGATCTGTAGCAACTTGCGTTGACCCCTGTCGACCCGCATGCCTATGTTGACTCACATTGGCTTGACGATCTGTTTTAACCCAGATTGATTATCGATCTGCTGCAACCTGGGTCGACCTGCTTAGTACCGTTTTGACCTACGTCGACCCGCACCACTTGTGTGACACATTGATGCGCATCGAACTGCTTCGACCCGTGCTAACCCGTTCATACCCAAGTTAGCTCGTGCCCACCCGAGCTTACCCGTGCCTACCCATGTCGACTCGTGCCCACCCGAGCCAAGCCGTGCTGGCCCACATTGACTCGAGCTTGCTTCGCTAATTTGTCACCACCCACAAGCCGATTTGACACTGATCCCAGGTAATTTGAGACCGATCTCGGCAGATTCGCTGCATGCAGTCAATTCGTCGTCAATCCAACTGACTTGTTGCTGATCTAGTAAACTCAAAGTCGATCCAAGATGATTCGCCGCCAATCCAAGCCGATTTACCACTGATCCGATCAAGTCATCACCGATTCCAACCAAGTCGCCATTGATCTCGGCCGAGTCATTGCTGATCCCGACTGAATCACCGTTGATCCTGATCGAGTCGCGTTCAATCCAAGCTAATCGCTGCCGCATTCAATCACACCATCTTAATGTCAACCACATTGTATTCTACATCATATAGCATCCTTTAATAATGCATACACTCCACAAATCAAGGCATCTTAACCAAAATTTCGTTACATCATACCAACTTATCCTAAATGTGTGCCAAATTTTCTTACAAATAAATTGAGAATTTTGTCCATTCGGGCTTTCTTATTATTGTCCTAAGTTTTTGTTTAAATTTCTTAAATCCATTTTTTGCATCAACATAGACCAAAGTTTAAGTAAAAACCTTTGATTAACTAAGCAATTTGTTTTAATAATACTACATTCTTTTTCTTAAATATTTTTAAATATTACAATATTATCAAGTTATATAAACTTTTCAAAGCTATATTGAAATAAGTATGTAAAATAAAAATAAATAAATACAAGGAAGACTTAAGTTAGGTGGTTTAGTTTAACCTCATGTTTACATGTACTCCCAAGCAATTTGCTTGAGCACTATTATCCAAAGCATTCCTTTGTCATAGCTAGGTGGAGAAACCCTTAATAATTGAGTTTTTTCTAGGTTCTACACACAATCCAAATCTGCTTAATAATATTACACTGTGAGATTGGCTAATTGCTCCACACATGCATAGCTTAGAATTGGGCTTAAATAATCAAAATACAAAAATCAATACAAAGTACAAACTCATTCAATGGTGAACCAAATACGTTGGTAAGGACATAAGAAATCTAATAGATTATCAAACCAGTGATATCATAAACAAGAGCTTTTGATACTCAATGATGAATGGAGTTTTTCTTTGAATGCTTCCCTTATTTCCTTTAGCTAAAATGGTATTGCAATGAAGATTTTCCTTTAGCAAACCATTTGCATAAGGTCAATGTAGATTACTATAATAGTATTTCTCTTTCTTAGCTTATAGTAATTCTTATCTCTCTTCCACCTTCTCTTTTTGTGTTTTTTTGGAGCATTTTATACGATAGAATTCTTAGACTACTTAATAAAAGGCTCAATGGTTCTCACGATGGTTTAATTTTTTAGTTATGTGTAATTTAAACTAGCTGTTAACCAAATTTTGTTCCGTTTGTACAATCTGATAAGTATATTATATTATGCAATACTTATATAATGAATTATTTGTACTATATTTTAGAATATTATTTATCGTATGACAATTTTGGTTTTCCCATTATATGTTGATATCAAATATCTTTAAACAATTGTTCTATCCGTTATAATATTAGCATACTGTATGAAAGTTTTGGGATAATATTGTCACACTGTGTGATGATCTCTTCGTATATTTAGTTAATCGTATTGTCTGATACGTGATATCATATAATTTGATACTATTTTATTAATATATCATTTTGTCATTTGTTTGATAAATTTCCTTGAACCAACTATATTATCCAATAAAAATAGTTGTTTCATACAAAATTCTTAGGATTTCTATTTTAATTAGATTGCACCTTATTCATTAAGATTCTGAATTGTTCGATATGAATGTCTTATTGTTCAATCTTTAGATTGTACTGTCCAATTGTCATAAAGCACTAGGAAAGGCATAAATCGAACGATTTGTTTTTTTAGTCGTTCTCTTAACGTATGGCTAATTGTGGCATCTGAAATATATTTTGTACCATAAGATTAGTACAAATTTTAACTTTTTTTATATTTAAACTTCAAGTAAAATTTTACTTTATCGAAATTATCAAATCTTATAGAATTAAGCACTTGTATGCACAAGTTGAGTTGTATTATTCTTGATACCCCTTAATGATATGCAACTAAAACAACTTTGGCATGATTTCTATATAGTGTATGTTTATAGTTAGTAAAGTGCAAGCCCTCATGCTTGGTAACCTAAATTAATCTTTACATATTTCCAAAAAAGGAAACATTAATCATGGAATTTTCTATTTGCTTTTCTTGAATTATTAAATGCATATGTTTCTTACTACAATTATCCAAGGTATTTTCTATTCAACTAAAATTACTCTTTATTTACTTATCTTTTCATTTCACCTGTATCGCACTTAAATAGATAATTTAGATCATAATTGGACGTCAAAATAGTTTGTTATCATCAAAATATTATATATGTCTAAGGGCTCAAGGGGTTCAACACTAGTGACCTTTTTCCGAGTTGGATTATGGCTTGGGAAATTGTTCAGATAGACTCTTGTGTGAACTAAACATTCCCCACCTGGCACCTTCCGTAGAGAAGGAAGGGGATACCGGATGTGGGCCCTAGCATTGACATGCAGGACTTTGCTGCTCTGGTGGTGCACGTATGCAACAAGGTGGTCTTGTCTAGTTCGATGCTGCTGTGGAGCTGTGCATGGAGTGTGCTGCCTTATCTTTTGCTCCGTCAGTTTTGAAGCAGCTTGTTGTGGCTGTGCCATGTGACTATATCATGCAAGAAGGCCCACCGGTGCAATCTACATCTGCCAATCCCATAGAAATCTCTTTAGGCCATCAGCTGCAGGTTTGCAATATATCTTAAGCCAGCGCACCAACAAAAATTTAGGGAACTCAAGCTGCTCCCTGGGCCATTTTCAGAGGACACTAAACGAAACAACTCAAGCTGCTCCCTGGGCCGAGAAGGGAACATTTGGAGATAGGGCATTATTTGGAAATCTAACCTAAATTGGCACAGAATCATCAAAGAGTCAAATATCAGCTAAGCATCTTTTTAGAACAAGTACCCCTTCAAAAATTGACCATTTTCTTGTTTCCAGCACCCTTGCATTCATGAGCACTGTTAAACTCAAACAGGTAAGAATTTCGTTGAAACATCTGAAATCAAAGTTCTATAGAAAATGCTTCTCCCTGGAATGTAGGCCACAAGAGCATTTCTCCATGGCCCCCACTCAGAAAATCTCATTCTGAATCAAGATTTGCTTAAATAAAGGTTGATGATTGAATGTTAATTTTAATAGAATAAAAAATCCTCAACACAATCACCTTTGAGATGACTTTAGATGGAAGTAACCCCCAACACAATTCAGAGAGGAGATAAGCGTTTTATCTGCAATCTATCTTAAGTATGGAGGATTAGATTGCCGGCAGTAGTAGAAACTCATCAGAAGAAGCCAGGATTCTCAGATCACCATGGAAGGTTCTTTCCACCATCATTACCACCATCTGTAGTAGGTTCCCCCATGTCCCTTAACTAAAAGGTTGTCACTAGTGACTTCTTTTTCATTGAATCCTATTCAAATAATTATCTGATGATCACTCTCTGCTCTTATTGGTCTGAAGATATCATAAATTCATTAACTTGTTAGTTCAATGTTAAATCACATCACAATAGATAGTTCGACCTTGATGATGTCTATCATGACTCGTCTCAGAATATGAAGTTATTATTTGCTTTGTACCAAACTAACTTGATTATTTGGTCTTCAACAGGCACCGCAACTTGAGTGCAAACATATAATATTAATAATACAAATCATTAGAAAACTACATTGAAAACCTGATGACAAACCTTTCTGCTTTAAACTCAGCATCAAATAACCATTATTTGATCTCTTCCATTCTCTATAATATATTTCAGTTCTAAAATCTGTTATTGAATGAGGTAATGAGGTCAAATTATCTTTGTTTATTATCAGGGTATCAGCACATACGATTACATTATAGCCTTGAGGGAACAGGATCAGCAAGGTTTAGGTCAGCAAAGCCCTCAAATGTCATCTGTTAGTTCTCTTACTGGATTCAGCAGTGCAAGTTCCTTCAGTGCATTCCAACGTGGTTCATGGTGTACCCCTCCACGCTTATTTGTTGAGGATCAGGTATTGTGTATGCTTCACCCTTCATTTATTTTCATTTTCAAAATAAGAAAATTCTTATCTAGAGAAAACTCAACAAAACGGAAGCTTGAATTCCTACTACTAGGTGTCATTGTATGAAGAGCTTCATTGTATGAAGAGCTTAAAGTCCTAATACAAAAAGAACAAAAATAAAAGGTCTTTATATATGAATCTTATAACGGCATTTGATCCTTCATTAAAAGTTCTTTATTATGGTTAGGCTTGCAAAGCCCATCCTCATATTTATTTTCACATCTTTTTGGTTTTTTTCTCTCTCTAATTCATTGGAAAAAATTTCAATAACCATTCTTTTTGAAGCATCAAATGATCAATACTTAGTATGTTGAAACCTTTAATAATGGACTGCCTGAGCTCATTCTCAGTCATCAATGTATTGACCTTCTCATAGCCATTTTTTATCATCTTTGGGTAATGTTGTTCAAAATATCTTCCATCTGTATCGCACTCTTTCTTTGTGCAATGATTACGATGATATAACATTGTCATATCGCTATAGTCTCTTGATTATATAGCTTTTGTCTTCATTGGATTTGAAGAATTATAATTAAATTTGCCTGAGATGTGTCAACTAACACGCATTTCACTCCAGTTCGATGTCATTCACCAAGAAAGCAATGCTGCAGTGCACTCAGCTGGGAAGAAAACTATGGCAGATCAAGTCAGGAAAGCAACTCCAGGAAACATCAAAATCAGTCCTTGGACATTGGCTCGATTGAATGCAGAAGAAGTTTCAAAAGCAGCTGCACAAGCCAGGAAGAAGTCGAAGATTCTGCAGCCAAGCATCACAAAAGTGAAGCTGGGGCCTCAGGCTGATGGCATAAGCGACGGCCGCCACACTCTTCAAAAGCCTGACAACCGAAGGCGAGCTAGCAAAAGAGCCAGCAAACTTGCTATGGAGCTTCCACTTGGGCCTTTGGCAAAGGTATCAACTAGTGGAAGTGATAGCAATGGAAGCTACCTCGCTGCTGAAGCTTCCAGCAGCTTTGCACCGCTGCAGCTTGAAGCTAGAAGTGCCTTTAAGCCAATTCGAGCAAACACAAACATTAATGTGGTGGTTGCATCCTCTCCTGAGAGCAGCTTTGACTCGCCGGATCTTCTCCCCTTTCAAGTTTCTTCCTCCATTAATGAAGACTTGCATGTGCCAATGTCTGTTTCATCTGCTGCAGCCACCACACATAAAGCTCATGAGCTTTCGAGATCAACAAGTGATGGATATGAAGCTTCGGGAGGTGAAGACAGTGACCGTGTTCCTTCGAGGATTGTGCACAGGCCATTCAACTGGTCTAGTCTGATCCTAAGTTCTGACCATGGTGGGAGGCATGGGAGTGGACATGCTGGTTGAGCTGCTCAACAATTCAAAGCTTTGTGGCTCAATTGCTGCCAAATTGTGCCTCATATAGATTTAATCCTGAGGTTTTTCGTTGGTTAAAGCTTGCCTTATCGTACTGAGTTATGAAAAATGGGGAGAAGAAGGGATCGCATTATTATTTTTATGTTGTGATTACAAGAGAATTGTTTTGCCGTGGAGAACCTTACGTTGTCATTGACGAAGAAGAATTATCTCAGTAGAATTAAATGCCAATCCTATCGTCAGTTGCGTTAATCTTCATGCCTAATCAAGTTTCTATTTCACATTGTATACAATGTAATCCAACCTTCGATGATGAATTATAATCTTATCAATCTTAGAATCATCATTTTTTTATTTTCCAAATTAAGTTTTTTGGATAGGTACCATCCTAGTTGCGATATATTTGTATTCTTACAAAAAAGAGTTATGACGATTCCTCATTGGTTACAAAATGAAAATAGCAGGACAGCGTTCTGAAGGTTAAAATTGTAATTTATGACTCTCGTAGGGCAGCCTGGCTACCCATTAGAGACTTTTGTGGTATGCTGCGTTTGGCAATTTTCAATTGGGTTGCCGTTGATGGAGGGTAGAAATGGTAATGTGCATTTTTTGTTCGATGAACGAGATAAGTTTGCACTATTTAAAATAGTATAATTATGCACAAATTATTCAAACATATTTTCAATGCTAACTTCTCTATCAACACAACTTTGCAATGAAACTTTTTTATTACCTTTTTCTAATATTTTATATTTTTTTTGTAGCAAATCATGTTTAACAACTGAAGGATTTCAAGAATTTGCAAAATAATCCTAATCATATGGCTTTTATAGGATTGTTGCAATGTTTAGAATCACATCAATATGTTTGTCAAAAGAAAAGATTATGACTATTTTTGGACCATTTTTTTGCTAGAATTAGATTGAAATCATTCTTAAAAATTGGGTTTCAACTTAATTTTGATTGAAATTAGTTTTTTTTTATTTTAATTGATTTTTTGGTGATTTTAAAAGATTAATTTTCTTTTTAAAAATAATTAAAATAAAATAAAAATCAAAATGAAACATCGAGACTCTAAAATTATAAAAATCAAATATTTAACTAGTCTAATTAAACTGAAAGTATAATTTCAAATGACATAATAGATAAATCTCTTAGCATATCATATATGCCTAGCTCTCTTAGCATGCAAGATCACATGCTTTTTTAAGATTATGTTGGTTTTTCTATGAGATAACAAAATATAAATTTTGTGGACATATTTGGTATTAGAAATAGTTGAATAGGTTAAATTGAAATATTTAGATTTGTATAGTTTCATTTGTATCATTAGATTGAATTTAGTGCAAATGGATTCATATTTTCCATCCACTTGTAATACTTGTTGCTTTGGATATATTTTGCTTCATCTAGAATTTTGACTTGAAACTTTGTTTTTACATTTGTAATTTTGTCATGGCTCAAATATCAACTCACTTGGATTCATAAATCCTCATTTGAACAATTTAGTTACTAGCACTACAAGAAGAACATCTCATTTTAATATGACGCAATTAAAGAATCATTCTCAAATTACAATTTGTTAAATGCAAGGATTTTTGTGACATACAAATGCGATAAAAAAGCATATAGATTATATTATGATTAATTAAATTAACCACAAATGACACAATTTTAAAGAACTGTTCTTAGGTTATTGTGCTATGGCACATTAGAAAATTCTTGGTTGGGAGAAGCCTTTTTGGGTATAAGCCTTTGGGCTAAATATAACAATTGATGGACTTTTTTCTTGGTTGGTAAAGGCCACTCAATAGTTTGGAAGTTCATTAGTTTGGCATGTGAAATCACTCTAAAGTGAATGATTTGGTTGATGGATAATGACACTTCTTGCTTCGTCATGATTGATAATTAGATTGGATACCTACCGTTGAACCTATAGGCTATATTGGTCAATATGGACATGAAGATCTAGCACTATTATCTTTATTAAAAGGTTGAGACTTTTATCAGTCATATTAAGTGATTTCTTAAACTTTGTTACAAGCAGTACATAACTTTTACAAGTGCTTATGAGCCTTTTTATTTGATTAACACCAACAACATCAATATCTTTTATCAATATTTTTTTGTCTCATGTTAGAAAGTTTTTATACTTTACAAATTGAGATTATTGTGCTAGTCAATAATAGATAGCATCTCAATCTCATAAGTATGAATTTTTTAGTATAATTTGATATATATTTAGAGGTATCACTTCATAGATATTATCATCAATAATGTCTTTAGTGATGATAAATTTTATATTATATTATTTTTTAACTCTCACTTTAGAGGATTTATGATCCATCCTAAGGAGTAAGGTTATGGATATGGTATAGTATTTAAGTTTAATCCCTTCACATGACTTTTTAATATTAAATTTTTCTTATTTTTAGTATTAATAATAGCACTAGTAAACAATTTTTTTACTTAAATTCTCATGATGAATCCCTTAGTTCTATTCATGAAATATACCTTTTGAACTCATTATAGGAGATACATTTTCATTAGCTTAAGGAGGGATTCAAATACTTTTTAAGTCTCTAATGTAATAAGTATTTTATTTTTTTCGAACTTTTTTAGATGTATATGAGTAATATTCTTAAGAAAAAGGAGTGAATCAAATAGATAATTTTGAATCTTGATAACTAAATTACAAATTAAATTAGGTTATAACTTAGTTACCATTAAAAGTGATAATGAAAGAGAATTTAGAAATAAAATATTTATTAAATATTATATATATATATATATATATATATATATATATATATATATATATATATATATATATATATATATATTACACTTAAGACTCTACAAAATGACATAAGATGGAGAAAAAATAGGACTTTATTAGATTTAACTAGAGCTATATTGAATGGATATGAAATAACTAAATTTGTTTAGATAGAAGCTGTGATTACAACTTGATATGCTTTAAACAAAATATCTTTTAGGCCCCAACCAAGCAAAAAATCTTATGAACTAGTATTCAACAAGAACATGTATTTGGTTATAAATGTTAGCTACATCTTGAATAATGAGAAGAGATATTAGAAAAATTTGATAAAAAAAATTAGATGAAAGAATTTTCCTGGATTATTCATTTAATGGTAAAGCTTATAAAGTTTATAACAAAATCACTAATAAGTAGAATAATCTATGCATATAATTTTGATGAATTAATTTTAATTAAATAAAATAATGTGAACATAGATAATGAATAAATAAAATTTAAAAAATTATATTTAAAAGATTTAAATGAAATAAGAAAATAAAAGAAATTTATTAAAGAAAATGTAATCCTTAAAACCTTATAATTTAATAAGGATGATCTTAAAGAATAAATTGTAGGTAAAGTTATGAATGATGTTAGAATTATATCCCAATATAGCCATTTAACTTTGGTAGTAGATTTTGAGACAACCTCAATACAAGATACCTTAAACAATGAGATTTGGGTAATAAAAATGAATTAAGAATAAAATTAATATGAAAGAAATTATGTGTGAAAGTTAACCCCTATATTATTAAATAAATGTGTAATTGAAACAAAATAAGTTTTTAAAAACAAACTAGATGAAAATGAAAATCTAATTAAGAATAAAACAAGATTAATTACAAAGGATTATAGTTAAATAAAAGATATAAATATAGAAGGAACCTTTGAAATCATAACAATGCTTGAGATAATAAAAATTTTATTAACTTGTTCTTGCTAGAAGAATTTCAAATCATATCAAATAGATGTTAAAAATATATTTTTAAATGATATATAAATGAAGATATTTATGTAAAATAATCCCAAAGAATTTGAAGTTTATGATAAATTAGAAGATGTATATAAACTAAATAAAATTTTATATGGATTTAAACAAGCACTTAGAGCATGATATGATAAACTATGTAGCTTTTTAGTTTTAAATAACTTTATAAGAGAAAAAATAAAATAACATATTATTTACTAAAAACAAAAATGAAGGTCAACTTAGATGTCAAATGTATGTATACATAATGTTTAGAGCTTGTAAAAAAGACTTATGTAAAGATTATTCCAATATAATGAATAATAAATTTGACTTGACTTTATTGGATGAGTTAATTTTCTTTTTATATCTTCAAGTTAGACAAATTAGAAATAAAATTTTTATATCATAAGCTAAATATACTTTAAAATTATTAAAGAAATATGATTTCTCAAATATTAAATATAAAAACATAGCTATGGCGACCAACATATCTAAATAAATATGAAAAAGAAAAATTAGTAGATAGTAAAATATATAAAAGTCAAATTTCATCATTATTATATTTTACAGCCAGTAGACTTGATATAATCTATGGTGTTTGTGTATGTGCTAGGTTCTATGGTTGCCCCAAATTATCCCATTTAATAGCTATAAAATATTTATTTAAATACATAGTTGGAACATGTAAATTAAGACTATTGTATCTAAAAGATGATTAAAATTTTAATTAAAAGTATTTTTAGATGAATATTTTTCTAGAAGTAAAATAGATAGAAAAAACACAAGTTGAAAATGCTAATTTCTAAAAAAATCTCTAATTTCCTGGAATAATAAGAAATAACATTGCATTGCACTACCGAATAAAAAATCTAAATATATAGCTGCAAGTAGTTATGTTGCATAAGTTTTATAGATTAAACAACCATTAGGAGATTATGGTGTTACATTAGAACAAATTCTTATCTACTAAGATAATTCAAGTGTAATAGGCTTAAGTAAAAAATATAACTATTTATTTAAGAGCAAAACATATAAATGTTAGATATCATTTTATAAGTGAGTGTATTAAACTTGATCATATTTCATTAGAATTTGTACCAAATGAGGATCAATTGGCTAATACTTTTATAAAACTCTTAGGTTATTAATAATTTAGAAAACTTAGATTGAGCTTTGGTGTATTAAATCCTTTTGAGTGATAACAAAAAGGAGAGAATAAAATTGAAAAAAAGAAAGCATAAAGTTAAAGAGGAAGGGTTATTTTAGTCATGGCATATATATAGGCTATATTGGTCAATATGGACATTAAAATTGTTACTTTACATCCTTACGAAGATGTGTTTCTCTTTGTGTAGGATAAGTTTTTCCATGATAAAAAGTATGGCCATGGGGCTATCATGAGCCAAAGGGAGCCAATCAAGTCCTATTTTATTATCATTCAGTTTAGAAAATCATTTCTATCATGCTTCGTGGATGAGGTTGATGGCTATTCCTTTGCCTTAATAAACCATCTTATTATCTAGATGGAGTCTCATATATCCCAAAATCATCTAGAATGTTGCACGACTAAGCTTATTACCTCTATGTACTAAGTCTAGAGGAGTAGGAAACATAAATGCTATGTATGACCTTTATTGGTGTTGCAGCTCTTATTAAGGTCATCTTGCTTAATCTACCTTGTAGAAATTTTATCAACCAAAAATGCCATAAGACTGTTAGACTTTTAGGTTGTAATAGGAGATATTGAAGAAGGTGGGACATGATTACAAGGTGATATCTCAAAAAGGGGAATCATTAGACAGAGTATGACTCTTAAAAGGCTTATAGGTGGAGAAGTCTGGCATTAACTATAGGTGGGCAAATCCGAAGCGATATAAGTAAAATCATAAGTCTTGAATTGGTGAGACATCTTTTGGAGGCAACTTGGGCTTAGATCCTATGAGATCTTTATGGTTAAACATACTAAAGTTGAAGAAGTTTTGGGACGGATAGTTAGCTCTTTATTAATTTCATAACCTAATTATAGATTGTCTCATAAGCTTTGCTAATTCTTTGTTAACTATTCATGAATACATATAAATGAAAAATTGTTGAAGTCATCTAACAAATGTCCTGATTGCACCTTCTATTTTCATGTGTCTGATGCACATGCATATCATTGGAAGGTTATGTTCTCATCATTGCTGAAAGTGCCAGTTTTATTAGTTTGATGTAAATGCAAGTTGAGAGCATCTAGTATGAGAGTTAAAATGCTTTGTCTACTCTCATTTTTGAATTTTGTATCTATCTGTGTGGCTTAGTAAGCAAATCATCATAGTAACATTGTGTTAAAAGATGAATAATATCCATGATCATTCATGTACGAACAAGAAACATACTTGTCTGATGAGCATAATTGTTTATGGCCTTTTGGACTAGTCTAAATATTCACAGACTGTATGATGTGATAATAACCAGTTCATCGTGTCGTAATGTTACAATTTGAAGTGTCACATCATTGTAATAGAATAATAAGCTAATATTATTTATTTTGTTATGTACTTTTCTAATCTGTCAACCATGGAAGTCACACTAAGGCAATTGCACTTTGAAATGAAAAGTATTCACTATTCACTACTATACATATCATAATTGCCTAATTATTCTACCTGATATTATAGTATTGTTACAATTATCATCGTGCATGAATAATAACTCTTAATTGTACGTGTACTTGTCTGATGTGGGTTGTCGTATTTGTCTAATGTATAAACTATTATATTTAACATTTTGAAGTAGTATTAGTGGGGCCATAGTTGAGTTTTCATACCTTAGAAAAAACATAATCATATTGTACAAAAAATGCAAAAAACTAGAACAACTTAATTTTGCACCCATGTAAATAAAAGACATGCTTAGCATTTTAAAAATCATACCTTGTATGATGTTGAGACATATGGAACTTATAATTTCTCCATATTGATAAGGTCTTTGCTTTGATCTTGATTTGACTATCTATCCCATATATGGTTTGAATTCATTTTTGATATTGTATTAATCAAATATCTAGTCACCCTATTAGTTTCTTTGTATATTAAGGTCTACTATATGTTTAGCAAACTAATTTTCTTATTGATTTGCTTCATGCAATTTGCTACTTCCATAGTATATTTGTTGTTTCTTATAATAAATTGTAAAGTCTATTGCAATCCACTTCAATATATAAGTTGTTGGTCTACAATTAATTATAAAGCTACAGTCCCTTAAGTATAACCATTATCATAACATCAAATATTATCTAATTAATTTCAATAGTAAAAAATACTATATTCAATTCCCTTAAATGATTCTTGATAGTTCCACCTCTATAAGCACCATAAGTGGTACTTATATTCTTACCAATAATGTTTTACTTTATTTAGTTCATAGATGCAAGACACCAATATACTACTTCTATTATTTTTTTTCCTAAATTGCTCTAAATTATGGTAAGATTCCTAACAACACTAGTTTTAATTTCTTCCTGAGAAGTTTGAATTAGCAAAAATAGCTAAAAAAGTTGTAGCAAGTCACTGTAATATTAAAAATAATATTTGCTACTAGTTGATTTAATTTTTCATGGATCTTAGCATTCTTAGCTTTCCAAATATTGTAGCATATTATAATGGGTAATGCAAGAATGACCTATCTTATTGCTAAATTCATATTACCTTCCATCTACCATTAGGTCATAAATAAGAAAAAGTTTCTAGATTATCAAATTTAGAAATAAGTATAGTATTTGTGCTGGAAATCTCTTTACAAATTAGTATCTTTTTAAAAAAATCTATACCACATTCAACACATCTTTGGATATTAAGTCTCAATAATGAGTGAAGAATTTACAATTGAAATTATTTTGGTCATGACATTTTCTAAATCTATGTTAAAAATTATCTCTTTTAATTCATTTATTGTAATATCTTATATCAATCTTTTGTTGTCCTCAATTAATAAGAAAGGGATGTAATTAAGCATGTTTTTATCTTCAATTATTAAAGATGACTTAAAAAAGTTTTAGAAGTGAGCACTAATAACTAACATAATTTTAACCACTTGGTTAACTCAAATACCATAAAAGTCCTTTTTGTACAATATTTTTAATTTGTTATATCAATTCTTTACTACAAAACAAAAAAAATGTATTTTTTTTTTCACTTCTGTTAGGCATGTAATTCTAGCCTTTTATTTCCAATAAGATTCAACCCTATCTAAGCTTCTAGTGGAGAAGAATTAGCATAATCTAGCTCTTTTCTCTTGTCCTCATTTGGGTGTGCTTCAAAAAGAGCTTATTTGTGCTTCACTTCCTCAGCTACTTTAATAGCATCAAAGATGTTTCAAACTTAGCTTTGGTCTAATTTTTGAGACACGTTTTAAACCTTTTTATTTTCAAAGCTTGCACCTACATCCAAAGTAGTTTGTAAAAAAATTCTAATTATTCTCCACTATTTGCATAAATGTATAGTGATTCAACTACAAGAGCATCCAAGGAAGAAAGAAGTAAGGCAAAGGATGACAGAACCCCACTTCAACTCACTAAGGAAAAAGTTAGTACTCTGGCATCCTTTCTGATGAAGTTCTTTGATATAGATCAAATAGGGGCATTGGCCCCCTAGGAAAACGTTTGCAGATGCGACCACAAATCGAACAAGGACGAAACATTGTCGACATGCCACATATTCTAAAATTTAAATTGTTTAGGACTTGAAGGAGGATCTTTGATAAAATTAAGCAGAAGAGACACATGATTTTATCCGGTTCTAAGAAGGTGCAAGATAATGATTGCAACTACGAATTTTGAGGTGAGAACTATCCTCATGGATTCCAAGAGCTTAACTATTGGCTCTTTTTTTTCAAGGCTTTCTCAAAGATAGCTTAACGAAGAAAATCTATATCTTTAATGTTCTATGCTCTGTTTAGATTCTTTCACAAATGTACTTTAATAGAAAAAATAATAACTGTTCCTCTAATGCTTGAGATTGATGGCAGAAATCTGATGCAAATGGCCAAAGCTGTGTTTGTAAAGTTACCTTCAACTCATGTCATTATCATCAAAAGAAGCCTTCAAAGAAAAAAAAAAAAACAAATTCAAATAATCCCTTTCGCTACTAGCTATCACGAATGCTTGATCGTGTCGAAGTGACAAAGAAGTTTTAGATAATTATTTTAAAAATATATACTTTTTAAGAAAGATCAAATTATTTTTTAAAAGATTTGAAAGAATTTTAATAATCTCTCCAGATTTTCTCATCAAAAGTTCGTAAATGCACTTGAAAATAGCAAATTATTTTCTAAGTAATTTAACTTTTAACAACTAATGGCTGGAGCATCAGAAAGCAACCACAGATGTATTATCAAATGACTGTTCCATGTGGAGAAACAGATCTTTAATTTTTTTTTTAAAAAAAAATATATAATTCTATTTGTAAATAAATAAAAGAAAAGTTCTCAATTTCACAATTTTATGAATTTGGGAAAAATTTAAGTTGGAAGATAAGGGTTATTTAATTTGTGGCATTAGAAGAGTGGTTGTTTTCCAGGATTCTTCTTTTGTGTTGATAACTTGGGGAATTAGGCAGCTGCCAACAATGATTCTAGTTTACGAAAGATCAATTATTTATGTTAGGTTAGCTAACATCATCATGATATTATTATCTTATATCTTTATATACCAAAAATAAAATAAAATAAAATCAAATCAAATGCCAATATTATATCTTTATGTACAAAAAAAATGAAACAAACTAAAAGCGAGTAACAAAAGGATAGGCAAGGATTTTTAATAAACATCCATGTGAAATTTGTAATAATTATGAGTATCACAAGTAAGAATTTGTTTTCTATTGAAAAGATGATATAGAAGAAAATAATTTTTTCAATGAACAAATATATTTTTTTGGATAAAAACTCATCATAAATAGGCATTGTGTTATTGATAAACTTTGCATCTTCTTCATTAGATCTGCCATTGAAATTTTAGTAGTTTGGTGATATAGTCAATCTTCTATTAGTTTAACTATCTTGTCGATGTTAAATATCTGCTTTATCTATTAAAAAACTAAACTTTAAGTATAATAGTCTAAACAATAGATTTTAATTTACTATAATAAATACAATTAACCAAACACAAATTTTATTAAAATTATGGTTTTGAAATTTTGTTGGATTTCATTTTACATCAAGCCAAATGGATCAAAATTTAATTTCAATTAAAACTTGATACATATCAATCCAAATCTTATACTTTTGACAAAAAGGTTATATAATTATATATAAAGATTCTAATATTATATCTATTTATTATTAAAAACAATAATTAAAAGTTTTCATATACTAAGACTTTCCTTTGGAGTTAGAATCTCTATTCAATTTAACAATCTCCCACATCACTGAGAAATCGTAAACTAAGTTTAATGACATGTCAAATGTTCACCATATTTTTCATTACAATTATTTATTCATGGTTGACCACATTACAAAGTCATATGACATCAACTCAATGCAAATTGAAGTGATGCATTAGAAGCTTGCTAAAATCATGAATTATGATGCACAAAATGAGATATTTGTTAAGGGTATGAAATATTGATTCATATGTTAGGCTATTATAAAACCTAAGCTACTAGTTAGGGTATTTTAAAAACATTACTTGTTGTTGAATGTCTTATATGAGACAATTCTTCATGCAAAATTGGAAGAGCTTATTAAGGAGCTCATGGTGCATAAACATTAAGTGAAAATACAAACATTACCACATGGATTGTATAAAATTGTCAATAAAATGAAGTTTAAAAGGCCAAAATGCCTCTAAATCAACCTTTCAATTGCATATTTGGATTTCTTTAAAGGATTATTTTTATACATGACTCGAAAACTATTCTTATTAAATGGTGAAATCAATGCAATTCCTTTATTTGTCTTAATAAATTTGGAAATTCACATGGAGTATAGAAATACTATGAGTAATATAAATTAAGGATTTCCATTTTTTTTGGAAAGTTGAGGCAAAAGCAACTCATGTTTCTTTCCAACAACCATTGT
Organism: Vanilla planifolia; assembly: GCA_023846275.1. NCBI lineage: Eukaryota > Viridiplantae > Streptophyta > Magnoliopsida > Asparagales > Orchidaceae > Vanilla > Vanilla planifolia. The sequence continues at coordinate 23,629,390 of CM043874.1, read as the reverse complement.
TCTACTAAAAACATTTTATAAATGGGCATCACTCTAAGCAAATTTTTGCTTTAAATAAACATCTTATTAATTAAAGATTTGGCACTAGACTATTGTTGTCGATGCCATAGGATCTCATTTGCCACTAACCACTAAACCAACTTTGGTTGTGCATTATAGCACCCCCAATTATTGCTTGCCATTGATTTGCCTCATCTCTATTATGGTGGTGGGCATCCAAGAAATATGATGACCAAAATGGTTTGGCAATTTGATATTTTCTGTTCTAATGGCTTAAATATCCTTAAGTTGTCAAGAAACTATTTTATTTTTGAAAAATCACATTTTGAATAAAATAATTCAAAAAATATATTAAAGCTAACATGAATGATGCAAATTTATTTTCATTTATAAATGATCACACATCAATTTTATAGCTCACTGTTTTTCGTAAAAATCACATAATTGTATATTAAGACTTTATCACATCTACTTATAAATGTACGAATAATTCAAACATTATTTATACTAATATTTGCTGACCCTATGTTTCATGTGAATGTTTGATAATAAAAAAAAAATATCATATTATCTAATGATTCATTTTTAGATATTTTCTTAAATATCATATAAAAAGTTTAGAAGATGAATTAGTGATTAGGAGCTCAATTTTAGGTTTATTAAATCTAAATATTTAAAAAAATAAAAAGAGGAGATAAAATAAAATTATCAACAAAGCAGCACCAGGTAGTAAGAACTATGCACTCACATATGCATGGTTGCTCACTGTAGGCTCACTGGAGCACACACTGGTTAGGCACTGCTCACAGAGGTGTAAGTGTACACGTGGGAAGGAATGACATGTTGAACAGTTTTGCTGTAATATAGAATTTTTGAAAATTTACAACTTTTATATTTTGGTCAAAATTAAATATTTCTTACTAAAAATTAAAATATTATATATTTTGTAATAAAATATTATATTCAAACCTCTTTATAAAAAGATTAGAAAAATGAATCACACAATTTAAAACTCTGTATTTTAGAACTTTAAAATTCAAAACTCTAGAACTTATAACTCTGTTATTTAGAAATCCCTGAAGGAAAATTTCTTGAGGAATTAGTTTTTTTTGTGACAAAAATTTTAATTTTCTTCTTTAGATTCTTACCGTTTCCTATGCTTCCACTTTCATTGTTGCAACTAAAAGAAGAACATTTGTTATTGAGGGCTCAGATCGAGAACAGCTCGTAAGCATATCATATTATTTTTAATATCAAAGTACTTCAATTTAACGTCAATGGATAAAGCAAACAAGAAAATAGTTGAAGACAAGATGTGAAAGTGAATCATGAGATTTATGAGGTTTTAATCAATATAACTGTATCGACTATTTTACCATCAAGCTTGGAGGCACAAGTAGTATTATTAACCCAATATAAATAAGTGCTAATAAAGGTGGTGTTAAAATCTTAATCAGTTCTCATGACTAATTCAAAAGATTGTCATAAGAAAATACTCTTAATCAAAGAAATTTTAGGTTAAGTAGTAATCCTAAGATAATTAGAGATGAAGATGAGAATGACATTAATCTTACCCTTTTGATGCATAGGAATTGACAATATCTTTTTAAGATAGATACTATACTTAATTTATAAATTTTTGATGATACAATAAATATAAAAAAATTAGATACTTTGTTTGAGTAGCTAAAGATATTTTTTTGTATAACCATTCATTAACAAAAAAGATGGCATATACTCAATTGAAAATGATGAGTCATTTATTAGTTTGGTAAAATGCTCACTTAAGAATTGATATAATTACATAAACATATGGAGCTAATTTATGAAATTAACTTAAGAAACATTTTACATTATAAGTTACATGGAAGAAAGATATAAAAAGTAGCACAGTCTATGACATTGATAAGGATAAATGATATAGGAATATGTCATAGGATTCTAATGATAAACCATCAATAGAGAATACTCATCAACGAGATAAATTTTTTTTGAAGTATAATATAGGTTTATATCATCCTATTGTCACTGAACTATCACTTTTTCGAATTCAATCTTTAAAGCTAACTAGTACATTTATGATAGCTATTGAAAAGAAGAGTTAAAAAAATTACAAACCAAAAGGCTAAAGTAATAAGTTAAAGTATAAGTATAAAAATTGATGATAATAAGAAGTATAATCTCTAGTAAAGTTTATTACAGCCATAACTAATAACACTCTATCTATCAATAGAACACAAATGTGTTGTGATCACTACAAAAATGCATGACACGTATGACAAAATGTTAGGAATTACATCTTGAATTATTTTTAAAAAGGTTCAAGAAGGATAAAGTACATATTATAACTAAGACTAAAGGATACTTGAAACTATTTTTTAGTGAAAATTTATCTTTTATGGTCAATCCAAAAGAGATATCTCATGAAACAAAATAAAGAGAACTATTCACCATCTAAATCCAAGTGTAGAAAGAGCTTATTAGTGTATTATCACACTAAATGTGAAAAGAATCTAACATAAAAAATCTTATAAACAGATTAAAGTAAGAAGCTACTCCACATCCAAGACTCTATTCCATATGATGGATTCACAAAGACTCTTAGACAAGAATCAAAAAATAATGTAAGTTGAAGTTTGTTATCAACAAAAACTATATTGATAAGATTATCTATAAAGTAGTACTTCTAGCTATTTACCAAATTATATTGGAATCTATATTTATGCCATCAAGATGCCATCTATTATCAACGAGCATAATAGTATTGGTTTATGAAATATGGACAACACTTTCTTTTAACATGATACAAAGAAGTATTGATAAAAGAGATTATTGATATTGACCAAATTAAAAAGCTAGTGAGTAGTTACCAAAGTTATGTGTTATTAGCAATAAAGTTAAAAAATCACTTGATAGAACTAACAAAAGTTTTAACTTTCCAATGAAGATAATAAAAGTAGATCTTACAAAAACTCAATTTGAAAAAGGATGATTCAATGAAACTTAAATTACAAAAATAATGAACCTATGATCAAGAACTCAATTCTAAGTTTATTAAATCCAAAAATTGCGAAAAACTTAAGGAAGGCAACAAAATGATGAAAACTGTCATAACATCACTAGATAATAAGAACCTTGCATACACTTATGTGCAGTGGCTCACTAAATGCACATCAAAGTGTGTGTTACTAGTCAAGTGTCACTCATGGAGGTGCAAATGCACATGCAAGAAAGCATGATGCATTAGATGCTTGCATGTGCAATGGGTGAACCTATCACATCAATGCGATCAAGTGAGTGTCTAGAGCCTACCCACATGAAGGAGTTGCTTTAATGGTCATGGGAACTAGTGCAAGTGTAGTGACTCTCGTTTGCATAGACAGTTTCAATGTAGCACAAAATTTTAAAAATTTGTGAAATTTTTATATTTTGGTCAAAATCAAATCTTTAATGATAAAAATTAAAATGTTAAATATTTTGTAATGAAATATATATTTAAACTTCTATATAAAAGAGTTAGAATGATGAATGAAGTGATCTAAAACTCTATTTTTTAGAACTTTAAAGTTTAGAACTCTGAAATTTAGAACTCTATAATTCAAAACTCCTTCAATGAAAACTTGGGAAATTTAATTTTCTTGCAAAAAAGTCTTCTTCTCCCTCCTTTTCTTCTTATTCTCTCCATTTCCTATGCCTCCACTTTCACTATTGCAACTTATAATATGTCTATTGTCGAGGGCTCAAGGAGAGATCACCTCCTTGATGGATGAATTAATAATGATGGATTTAGTTTGGAGGGAAAGCATTGGTTAGGTACTCATGAATAAATGCTTCAATGTGTTTAGCAATTGTCCTAGTGTTGTGCTTCTCAAGAAATTATTTTTGAATTGTTTTTATTTCTTAAATGTCAAAACATATGAACTAACTCATGTGGCATCATGATTATTAGTTTTTATACAACTTATTTAACCTAATGGTCTCATACTTTGAATGTGTTATTTAATCACCCATGAGTTAAGAATATTAATAATAAATAAATAACCTTTTCATATTACATTCATTAATTCAAAATAAAGAAGAACAAATTTTTTTTTTGATTTCATATATCAAAATCATAGTCTTTTGAAAATCTAGTTAATATATGTCACATAAACTAAGAATATATAATGCATGAGTCACATTTAAAGTATTGGAACCTTATGTACAATAGACATTAGATTATAAAGGACTCCCAAGTTAAAGGATCGCATAAGATACATTATTATTAATGTAGAACTTATACTGTATATTTTTGTTATGGTATGCAAACTAGTAGATAATGCATTAAGAGAAATGTGTGAAACCAAGACTTGTGCATGATACATTATTTTTGACCTAAAGTATACTTAGCTCAATCTAGTAGTATGTATAAGTTAACAAATAGAGTGTTGAAATGAATGTAAGAAACACGAGATTTATGCATGACACAATATTTTTGGCATAGAGTTTAATAGTTTGTGTAGGTGAGTTCACATTTGTAAGAAATTAGAATGTTAAGATTAGCAAGTGATATCCACACAAGAGGGTGAATTGTAAAAATTATAAATTCAACAAGATTAAGTAATAAAAATATTTTATATTTTTAATGAAAATAGTAATTTAATTTTAGAAATATTTTTTCCTTTTAAAATAATTGTGTGGGAAGTATAATAGAGTAATGACATAATAGATTTTCTAGTAATTCAATCCATAACTAGATTTATGACATCCCAAGCTAAGAGGCTACATAAACTACCTTTTTACAAAAGCGTGTAAGATAAAACCACACATTAGTCCAAAGGAACTTATAAACATGGGCCAAAAAATACTACAAAGTACTAAGCTAAAAGACCCTACAATTACTAGCCTAAAAGAGCATACAATGATGGGTTAGAGGACCCTACAAATTATTATAAAAAAAGGCCCTACAACAATGACAAAAGACTAATACTAGTTTAAATATTAAGTATAAAATGGGATAAAAATTCAAAGTAAAAAACTTAATTACAAAGTGTTATAACCCAATAAAATTCAATCAAGAGGCACAACACTTAGAAGTTAAAACAATATAAAATAGATATGCACTTTAGCATAATATTTTCACTTGATAGATTGGTGTAAGAATAACTTAGAATTGATATGCAACTTACTTTAATGTGATGTAGAATGAAGGAAGGATTGGATAGAAAAAGAGTATTTGAATCTTATAGCCCTATTCTTACCTTCACTTTATAAATGATTACTTTCAAGTGATTCATTTTCTTAAAGAAGTTCAAATGATCATTATGCTCTATACCATGCATTATTATGCACATTAATGAATCCAAAAAAAATCCTAAATGACTAAATAAAAATTCTTGCAAATCTATTAAACTAGTTTTCACCCATATTTCTTGTACTAAATGTATTGTCTGATATATGGATTATATCATATGATATTCACAAATGAACTGCTTGTCCAATATTTCATACTATCCAACTATGTAATCTCTCTTACAAACAAATGAACATATTGTATGATTTAAAGACATCATACTTTATAAGGTGCTTGGGATAACCTCCCTTAATGAATATTAACTTTTTATGCTATTTGATATAATAATACCATATTGTACAAATTTCTCCAATATGGCTTCATCAAGTGCACTTCTTAATTTGATTTGAATCCTATCACATGAATGTATGACCATGCTTTATGAATTCATTAATCTTTTTATTTCATTTTTTCACTTAATCTAGGTGAAAATTCAAAATGAATTATAAAATATGACAAGTGAAATCATATTGTATGATATGCTATGACTTTAGGACTAAGTATAATAAGACTGTCCTATCCGATATTCATAAAATCACATATAAATTAATCAAACTATATAATATGAATAGTTTTCCTCAGACTTAAGTTTTTGCATTCTATAAATATTAACCATGACATCTTAATACAAATCAATATTTCTAGTCATTATTAGTCACATATAAATTAATCATACTGTATGATTCTCTCTCCTTACAACATAACATAGATGATGAATTTATACAAGTTATAAGGAAAAGAGGCCATCAAATAAAATAATAAACAAAACAAACCACTCCTCTACTTACAAGGTAAAAGTCTAAAGACACACTTGTACCAAACTTAGAAGCTCAAAATGTGTAACATCCTATACAATAATACAAATTTCAACTTCTAGCTCTACCAATAGTAATAGTAGATGCATCAAAGCTATCTTTTTGTGCACTAAAATTTGAGCTTCACAATAGCATACACAACTAATCAAATAAGATATTGATTATATGGAGTGAATAACTAGTTGTTGATATTATCTACAACTCTAATCAATCAATGAACATTAAGGTAAATTAGGGAAACATAGATTAGGTTGTATATTTTTCTATTATATATGCAAAACATACTAGAAGTCAATGGAAGTCACTATGGTCAAAACTATTTCACCATTAGCAAATCTCACTAGACAAACCTTTGCTAGAAAGTAAGGACTTCAATGCCATTTCAAATGTAGATGAATACTTGGCCCTACCAACCAAGATGTCGAAAAAAGACTTCCATTACTTTATAGAGAACTCATCATTAATTTAAGAGCAAGTACTTGGAAGTCTCTTCACTTGGCATGGTAAAAAGGAAAGGGGATCTTATCTTAAAGAGACTAGATAGACTATTATGTAGTGAAAATTAGCTTATATTATTCCTTCTCTTTTCAATGTACCATCTTAGTAGGACAACCTTTAATCATGCACCAATTCTTTTATAGCTGCACTATGTTAGTTCAAGAAAACCTCACTAATTCAAATGTTTATACTTATGGTTTTTGCATCATGTGTTTAATGAAATAATAGAACAAGATTGGGAACTTACTTTGGTAGCATTAAGGATGTAAAAATTTTGTGCTAAACTAAGAAGACTAAAAATGCACTTGAAAAATGGAATGACATAATTGGAAACATCTTTAATAAAAATATAGCAATGGAAGAAGTAGTAAAATCATTAAAATAATAATATGACAAATCTCTCTCAAATGAAAATAGAATCAAATGATCCAAAACATAAGAAGTTTTAATCTATTACTAAGCTCAAGTGGAATTGTATTAGAAATAGAAAGTAAGTGTTAAGGTGTTGGAGAAAGGAGACTCAAAATTAAAGTATTTTCACTCTTCAATCATGGCCTAAAGGGCAAAGTTTTCTATTAGCAAAATTTAAAATAGGGAAGTACATTGGATTGAAAATGAAGCCCAGATAACTAAAGAGGCCATTTAATACTTTTAAAATCTATTATTAACCTATGCAGAGAATTGTAATGAGAAAGATACTCAAAAGTTATTTCATCACATACCTGCCTTATTGTTAAAGAACAAAATGAATCAATTATCTCACAAGTTACCATTGAAGTGCTTGATAGTGTGGTGAAAGGATCGAATGGCAAGAGCATTATAGGCCCAAATGGATTTAGCAGACAATTCTATAAACATTATTGGAGTATTATTACAACCAGATCTTCTAAAGGTCACCCAAGATTTTTTGAATGGGAGCTTAATTCAACCATCTATAGCCAAAATATGGATTATCTCAATTCAAAAATAAAAAACTATAAGATCATTCAAGGACTTCAAGCCTATCAATTTGTATAACTTTTCAATAAGAGCTTCACCAAAATCCTTGTTAATAGAATTACCAAAATCTTGAAGAGATAATATCCCTTGAATAGTTGAGATTTATTAAGGGGAGAAACATTTCTGACCACATGTTGTTGGCCTAAGAGATAGTCAAAGTAATCATAAAAATATAGGCAACAATGTCATTATCAAGTTAGACATGCAATTTGCGTTAACAAGGTAAATTGGGAATTTCTATTTAGTGTATTATAGACATTTGGATTCCATACCAAATTCATATAGCTAGTCAAAAACCACTTTCATTTTAGTAGATACTTTATCATTATTAAAGGAAGTCCATGTGGCTTCTTCAAAGTTACTAGAGAAGTCAAGCATGGAGACCCCCTCTCAACCAATTTATTCATAATGACAGTTGAAGCCTTAAGCCATAAAATAAGAAACTTACATTTTAGTGAAAAAATGGATAATTTCTTGAATCAAAGAGGATGTACACTTATTACCCATCGATTACTTGTGGATGATATCATCATTTTCATTACAAGAAAGAAATATTCTCAAAAACACCTAATGGAATTTTTATACCTATTTCAAAATTGGCCAAGATAGAGCATTATTCAACAAAAATTAACATTTACTATGCCAAATAAAATTCCAAAGTAGAAGATAAATTTAATTAAGACTTAGATAAGATTTTTGAAAGAATTTTTATCTTTCAAATATCATGGACTCAAGACTTTAATGGAATAAATAAAGTATCACCTTATCAGGACAATCACTGGTAACATATCTAAAAGAATTGATGGATGTAATAACAAATGAGTATCTAAAGGTGAAAAGCTAGTATTTATCAAGGATATATTTAATTCTACACCCTCTCACCTCGTAATGATGTTGGATTGACCAAATCAGTTATAAAACAAATTAAAATGACTATGGAAAAATTCTTTTGAAGAAGTCCAAACAACCACACTGATTTTTATTAAATCTCTTAGAAGAAGAAATCTAACTTGGTAGAGCAAAATGTTCTAGGTGTCGAGAATATTGGCACTAAAATCAAGGTATTCACCTAAAAAATAGGGTGATTATTCTACAATTCTAAATCATTATGAAAAACATTCATGAAAACAAGGTATGAACACACCATCCAAAATTAGCAAGTTACAACAATGATGGCTGCCACAAGGTTAGTTGCTTCATCCACGTGGTTAAGAGTTCTCAATCTATGAAACTTTTTACGAGAATTCAATATATTGGAATAAGGTAGCATCCATGATTTTATAGGTTCTCTTCAAATTGTAAGGAGATTTTGCCCAAGAAAGGCATATGATAGCTTATGTTAAGAGAACACAACAAATTCTAAATCTCTAAATTTCTAGAATAAAAGGATCCTAATCAAAATATCAATACTACTATGGCACATATTCAATCAAATTCTACCATTTCCATGATTTTGCATTTATTTTTGTATAGTCTAGCTATTGAGAGAGTGTGTAATTATTTCCAACATATATTTAGAGTCACTACAAACAACAATAAGACAAAGTATATATGCATACAATTATGGTGGTGCTTGAAAAATTCTTAACTAGGTAAACTAGCCATGATTATTCCTACTATTAGTTGCTAGATATTGTGGAAAGCATGGACAATGGAACATTTTGAAGGTAAACTAACATCTTACTCATAGATGATTAACTCAATTTTTGCACGTATGTACATGATGTTTCAAGATTTTCCAATACAAGCTAATAGTAGGAGTGCAACTATAATTTCTAAGGTAAAGTCTACATTTACATGAGCTACAGCAACACCTAAAAGAATTGTGTTGGTTGCACCAAGCAGCTAATTATTGCTTTCAAGTTTGATCCTTACTAATAATCATATGGAGCTGATGTTGACATATATAATATGCTATGGTACATTAAACATAAGCAAATTGGTAGGTATTTTTTCTACTTTCATCTCTACTTTACAAATCTATACTACAAAGTTTAGTAATTTGGCAATGTTTTGACAATCAATTTTATGTCATCAGTGGTTCAATGAAACATTCTATGCAAGTTTTCTTATACACTCAATTATTGTAATTGGTTATGGCTTGCAAGAGTTGTCATGCACATTGCAAACTCATGTTTGTAAATTTCTAAAATCATATTATAATTTTTTAAGAAACATACAACCTACATCTAAAGATCCAAGTTCAACTAAATTGTTGGTTTACACTAACCCAAAGGTTTAACTATGTGTCATATTTATTCATTTTGTATGTTAGGTAGTTTCATATAGTTTGAAAATCAATTTTATAAAATTATGATAATACAGTAGATGTAGAAAGATTAGATACCTAGTTGAAATAACTGGAGACATATTTCTCTTCATACAACTATTCATCATCAACAAAGTGGTGCTAAAAATGATGAATCATGCATTAGCCTAGTAGAATTCTCACCCAAAAGGTGACATAATTATAGAAATGACATGGAGCCAATTTGAACAAATAATTCAAGAAGATATCCCATGAGTTATATGACAAAAATATGAAGAAAATGGCATAGTCTATGATACCAGTAATGATAAATGGTGTAAGAATATATCACAAAATTTTGATAACAAACCTTGAAATGGCCACCTCATTTTGTATAAATTAAATTTTATATTTTTCCAATTTTATATAAAGATATTTTGAGTATATGATGTCAAACTTGTAGTAGTATTTTATCACAATGCATGGCACTGAGTATAATACAAATAATAAGGACATACATGGACACTACATATTCATAGACTTTTGGTTGTTGTAGACCTATATCAGCTTAATCTAATGAAACAAAGGTTATTTAGGGCTTTTCTAGATGTTTAGTCTTTCATATAGTAGTTATCCACCTTGAGTGATCTCCAAATAGCTTATAATAGTTTAATGGTGATGAGATAAATTACATATTGGCATGGTTGATTGAATAAGTCAAACTAATCCTAAGTAGTTTGAAAAAGTATCCCAAATAGCTCGACAAAATCTTCTTTGTAGTTGGCTAGCCATTCTAGATGGTTAACATAAAGTACTTTGGGTAGTTGGGCATTTGTACAAATGGTATAACATTTCTTTTGTTGAATATCTTTTCACATTATTCAATCTTGTAGCATTATGTAAGGGGAATTTTGTGCTCTTATTAAGGATCTTTCTTAACCCTACAATCTTGACTTATTTTACTATTTTCTACTTATATAATCTTATATTTTCTTTGATAACTTATCTAAAGTTCAATTAAATAATGCTAAGAGTTGTGTTCTACCCTTTAGTTAATGTCATTATTGTTATATCTATTGTAAAACGTGTGAAGCAAAACAAACAAGTGGAGAGGGATGAATTATGTGTTTAACAAATTTTTTTATTTAAAAAATTAGAAAAAAAAATTTTAGCTTAAAATAAAATTTTATTTTATAAAAATTATCAATAAAATAAAATTACTTGCAATAAACAAAATGCACAAAAGAGTTTTGGATAGTTTGGCCAAATTACATCCACCTCTGATCCCTCATCGAGTTTCAACTAACCACTCTCTTTTGTTAAAACAAATAGGGGTAAACCAAATACACGTCAATACTCCAATGAGACACCAAAATTAGAGAAATTCAAGCTTTACAAAAAATTCAAAAATTTTATAATTTTTATTTATAAAAATCTTTACACCTTTAGTTCTTTAAATAAGAGTAACACTACTAATGAATGACATAGATATCACCAAAAAATGCATAAACAATTATGAATGGAAGTAGGAGAAATAAAGATTGATGGAAATTTGCAACTCTTACAATTACATAGAAATTTATTGCTCATAGTTTGAACTTCACTTAGACTCGTATCAAAATTTTCAAGTTTGATTCAATAGTTTAAATGTTTAGTAAATGAATCTAATTTAAAGTTGAAATGAAAAACACAAAGCATAACTCCCTCAAAGGCTATACTCTACTTCTCGAAAAGCTACCATTTACTAATGGAGAAGACGGTATAACTGTTGTCTGATTAAGCAAAACGAGTATTAACCATCAAATCAGATTAAAAGATAAATGGTCTAGATCTAATCACAACGAGATAAGATCTAGAGCATTGGATTTGAAAATAAGATGGACGATAATGATAATCAGGTCATTCGATCAATCATTCAAGTTTGGTAATAGATTTTGTTTAGTCCTATATTACAAAATAACTCAAGTGTTTTGTACTTTAATATATTCAATATACATTATATTTAACCTAATAGGGTCAACTATTCCCTGGTGTTCTTAGAAAGTCATTACCTAGGTTGCCAATGTGCATCTAGAGGTCTAACCTGACCCAATTTACATAAACTAATTAATGAGTATGTCTTTACTCATTTCTCCTAATTTGGTTCAAAAGTAATGCTCTGAATCAATTGACCCAAAGACCACAATAGTAGTCTTGACTTGATCAATACTTGAGCTTGACCTGTCTTGATTTAGATTGAGTTCTTGGCCCGTGGGTCCAAAGGCCTATGCTCCTAGATACTATGGGACACTTGACCCTAGCACTTCAGACTTAACAGTTGGGGTTTAGTGATGCTTAGGCAATTTTTTTTATTTTTATAAAAAAGTTTTTATCTATAAAAAATATTGAATATTTATAAGATCTTTAAAAACTTAATCAAGTAAAATACTACTTCAATCAAATTCATATATATGTGAAAGATGATGATCTTATGTGCCATAATTATAAATAATTTAAAAGTTTAACACATTAAATATAAAGATTTAGAAATGTCATTCTTATGGATTAGCCACTCTACAAAGATTGTTGTTTTTGGGTTCAAAGTCGATAGATTGAGCTATCAAATTGTATTTATTATTTATACTATAGTTCTTACTCTAATAAATCCAAACCACTAGAAAACTCCTTCATATTTAACTCAAATAATACTAAGCTTAATAAGCTATTAGTAAACACTTAGCTTTGGTTTTGTGATTATTATGTCAAAGGGTACAACAATCTCTCCCTTGAGGTTTATAAAATCAATGTTAAGAAAATGTAATATTAATGAACAAATCAAATAATTTAATATTCAATATCGTAGCATATCTTGGATATCCTATACTCTCTTTAAATTCTAGCTTACTTTTTTCCTAAATTCTAGCACTAATTCTAACACTATGTTCTCTACATTTTTGTAATCTAAGTCTACTAAAAACTTCAATTATCATCTAATTTGGTAGACGATGACACAAATGAAAATTGTATTACTTTTTTCACATATTCTCTAATAAAGTGATATCTTAATTCTATCTGTTTTGTTCTTGAGTGTTGAATAAGAATTTTAACTAAATAAATTACACTTAAATTATTACAAAAGATTTGAATTTGTATAAATTCTTAGTCATAATCTAGAAGTTGTTGCTTAATCCATAGAACTTGAGTAATATAGTCTTATTACTCACAATCAATTGGCACATATCAGAGATATCTTTTTTATCAATCTTACTACCCATAAAATTGTATCTATATAGGCTATTAAATCAAATCCAGACTCATACCTAGGGTGTTATAAGCATAGAGTCTTAGTTTTAATAAGATATTTTAAGATATACTTGACTACTTATAAGTGTGATTCTTTAAGACTAACTTGAAGCCTCCTAAACATACCTATACTAAACATAATATTTGGCCTACTCATAGTAAGATATAATAATAAACTAATCATTTCTTTGTATAATTTTATATCAATAAGTTTTTTAGCTTCATCTTTATCCAAGATAATACTCATACTAATAGGAGTCTTCCTATATTTCATATTCTCATAATCAAATTTCTTTAGCAACTCTATTAAATATTTGGTTTGAGAAATAAATATTTTTTTACTTGTTTGTTTAACCTTAAGTCCTAAAAAGAAGATAAACTCTCTCACCAAACTTCTTTTTCATTAAATTAGAAAACTTTATATACATTTTTATTAGAGGTTTCAAAAATTATATCATCCATATAAACTTAATATATTAACTAATCTTCTAATGAATTTTAAATAAAAAATATTTTCTATATTACCTCTACAAAAATCATTTGATGTAAAAGATATACATGATTTATCTTATCATGTATACTTTTTTAAGTTTGTATACATGACCTATCTTATCATTTATCTCAAATCTTGAGTGTTGCTCCATATACACTTCTTTATTTATATAATCTAAGCTTTTTTAACATGTATAAGCAAGTAAGATCTTAACTACTTCAAGTCTAGGTACATAAGCAAATGTCTCATCCTCATATACTCCTTCAACTTGACAATAACTTTTAGTTATTAATCTAATTTTATTCTTTATAACTTTGTCATTTTTATCTAACTGATTTTTGAACAATCTTTGTACCAATGATTGTTTTATCATTTGCCCTAGATACAAGTTCTTATACTTGATTTCTTTTAAATTGCATTATTTATTTATCCATTGTAACAATCTATGACTCATCTTTAAAAGCCTTTTTATAGACTAGGTCCAATATTAGATACAAATACTACATGATTAAAAGAGTTTTTAGTCCTAACTTTCTTTTTTATGTCTCCTATGATCATCTCATTATGATGATCCTTAGAATATCTTAATTACTTCTTAATCTAATTTTCTTCTTTTATTAAATCATTATCTTCAACTATATCTTCTAATTTTTCTTCTTTAAGACTTCAATTTTCTAATTCATTAAGATGATCACCTTGATAATGACTATTAGATGCTTTAATAAGAGATTCATCAAATTTGATATGAATTATTTTTTTTATAACTAGTGATCTCTTATTGTATATTTTAAATGCTCTACTAGTAAATGAGTACCCCAGAAAAATTATTTCTTTAAATTTAGCATCAAATTTTTATAAATATTTTTTATTATTTAAAATAAAATATTTAGATCTAAACACAAGAAAATGAGATACCTTAGGCATCTCATCATAAAATAACTCAAAAAGAGAAATATCTAATAAAGGTCTACATATTATTTTACTAAATACATAATAGATGATATTGACTATCTCTGTCCAAAAATACTTGGGGACATCATACTTGTTAAGCATACATCTTATGATATATAGCAAGGTTCTATTCTTTCAATTATATTATTTTATTGAGAGATTCCACGTAAAGAAAATATATGTTTTACTCTATTTTTATCACAAAAATTATCAAATAACTAATTCTTAAATTTCTTTTCATTATCACTCTTAATAAAGATTAACTTAATTTTATGTTCTTTTTAAATCATAATAATCAATCTTATAAAATTTTTAAATACTTTTCTTTTGTATTTAACAAAAATACATATAAACCTAATGTGATCATCCATAACTACCAACTCATATTTTCTTTTATGAAAAATCTCTAAATAAATAGGACCAAATAAGTATAAATTAATAAGTTCTATTTTTTTCTAGTTATAACATCTTTAAGTGGTTTAAAACTCTCATTTATTTGCTTTTCTAATTAGAATGGACCACATAATTTATCATTTAATCAACTAAGGTTAGATAAAACTTTTAACTAGATTAAACTTTAAAAGTTTTTCAAAATAAGATTTTTTTAAGTGACAAAATATCCTATGCCATAATATAGAATTATTATCATGTGTCATATGACATACTAAACCACTATTCTTAACCATCTATAAAAATAAAGTATATTTATTATCTTTTATACTTTCAAAAATAAGTGAAACATTATCCTTATTAATAATATATTTATTTTTATTAAATAAAATATTAAAATTTGAATCACGTAATTGACTAATACTAAGAAGTTTATATCTTAAATCTTGAACAAGAAGGATCTTTCTTATAGAAGTGTGTGAGTTGTTTACGATTCTAATTCTAATAACTATCTTCTTGAAGTTATCAAAGAGTAATTTCACCACCATCATAAGACTTCAAGTTGATGAAGAAAGATGCATCTTTGGTCATACATCTTGAGCATCCACTATCCAAGAGCTACATATTTTCCTTGGTCCTTGAAGAAAGGCATGCCTACAAAATAAATCAAACAACAATTTTTGAGACCCAAACCTTTTTGGGTCTATATATCTTAACTTGATTATTCGTTGAATTATCCTTTCTAATACATACAAATCTAAGAGACTTATTCTAAACAATATTTCTAAATTTATAACAAGTAAAAATGTGTTTAATTCTTATTTATAAATTACAAACTATATTTGGAGTAAAAAATATGTAGTATTTTTAACATATCAAAATAAATTTCTAAAATGATCATATAATTTTTTTAAATTATTTAGCTCTTTAACTAGGCATGTGTTTTTGATAATGATAGAAGCTTTTTCATCACTTTCAACCTTAATCTTATCCAAATAATTATAATTCAACTCATTCAAATGTTCACATAAACCTAAATAGTTTTCATGCTATTTTTTTAATTTAAAGTATTTAGAAGCTAATTTCTTATACTTTGTACAAACACTAATATACCATCCTTTGTAATCAACAATAGAAGATGATGAAAAGGAAAAAGAGAAACATACCTCATCTTTTAATGTTGTAACTAGAATACTGTCCTTGGCCATAAGCCAAATCAAACTCTCCTTCTTATCTTCATTTTTAGCGGAAGAATTATTTGAATCATCCTAAAATACCTTCATAGCTTTCTTCTTCTTCTTATGTTTTAAAATGTTTCTATCTCTCCTTATAATTGGGGGCAATTTGGCTTTATATGCAAAGGAAGTTTACATTCATAACAAATTATTTCTTTATAGGAGGCCATATTTTCTTTTTATTTCTTATTATTCTTAAAATATTTACTTATATTTTTTATATAATCTAGATAAACTTTTTGAGATAAGTGCTATCTCACTTGAGATTGAGAAATCTCGATTATTAAAAGAATTAATTACAAATGCTATTATTTCTTTCTACTTTTTTTCTTTTTTAATCACAAGTTTTTCATCCGTTCTTGAAAGTTCAATTTCATTCATCAAAAGCTGACCCAATAACTCATTCAATAACAACCAAAATATTTTTCATTATTTTTAATATTATTTCCAATAGATCATAATATTTAGAAAGAACTCATAGAATCTTTCTCACCTATTCACCAATAGAAAACTCCTTGTCAAGGTTAGATAAACTATTAATAATATTTATAAATCTCATAAACATAACCTTAATACTCTCATCTATCTTCATTTGAAATAAGTCATTCTCACGAATAAGCATACTGATTTTAGTCTCTTTAACTTAAGAAGTACCCACAGGTAACTTCAAGTTTAGACCAATCTCATGTGTTATTTTCAAGTTCATGATCTGATAATATTCAGAGGCACCCAAATACAATATAAAATATTCATTATACAAGATTTAAGTTATACTCTTATGTTTTTTTAGGGGTGAGTTTACTTAAAGGTTTTCTTACTTTTTCCATCAATAATCTTAATTGAAATCTCAAACATATTTTTAACATCTCAAATTTTCAAATCAACAAATTCTAAAACTAAATACATATAATTTATCTAATAGAGATAAAACTCACCTTTAAACAAAGGTGGTTGATGTGATGAAGCCCCCTTAGATAAGATCACATTGTCTTCAACACAAGGGAGAGCCATAAGGATCTTGTCTTAAAAATTTTTTTCTTTTAATAGAAACCTTGTTCTGATATCAATTATTATAAAATGTGTGAGGTAAAACAAACAAGAAGGGAGGGGGTGAATTATGTATTTAATAAATATTTTGATTCCAAAAATTAGAAAAAAAATTTGAGCTTAAAGTAAATGTTTTTATAAAAATTTTAATGAAATAAAATTGTTCAATAATAAACAAAATAGTTAAAAGGTGTTTTGGTATTTTGGCCAAAACCCATGCCTACATCCACCCTTAATCCTTAATCGGGCTTCCATTAACCACCCCCTTTTGTCAAAGTAGATAGGGGTAAATCAAATACACACTGGTGCTCTAACGAGATATAAAAATTAAAGAAATTCAAGTTATACAAAAAATTTCAAAACTTTATAATTTTGTTTATAAAAAATCCATAACTTTAATTCTTTAAATAAGAGTGACACTACTAATAAATAAAGTAGATATTATCAAAAAATACAAAAATGATTATGAGCAAAAGTAAAAGAAATAGAGATCGATTGAAATATATAACTCTTATAATTGTGAAGAAATTTATTACTCATGGTTTGAATTTCACTTGGACTCGTATGAAAATTTTCAAGTTTGATTCATTAGTTTAAATATTTGGTAAATGAACCTTATTTTTTATTTGAAATAAAAAACTCCAAAAATAACTCTCTTAATGGCTAAAATGTTCTTTTTAGAAAACTAGCCTTTACTAATAGAGAAAATGATATAGTCATCATCCGATTAAGCAAACGGAGTAGTAACCTTCAAATTGGATTAAAAGATAAAGGGTCCAAATCTAACGATAGAAAGATAAGATTTGGAACATTGGATTCAGAAACTGAATGGATAGTAATGATGATCATATTACTGTTTATGTAGACAGAGAGACTCTTAGTCATTTGATCAGTTATTCCAGATGAACAGCTAAAGAAAGAAAACTATTCACAAATGCAAGCATGATCTAAATCATTGATCATGAAAATGCATAATAAGTTGGTGCAAAAATCTAAAGTTTGGTAATAGATTTTTTAGCCCCATATTGTAAAACAACTCAAGTGTTTTGTACTTATAATACATCCACTATTGTATTCAGTCTAATAGGGTTGTCTACCCTCTAGTGCTTTTGAGAAGCCATTACCTGGGTCACTAATGAGCATCTATAGGTCCGATTTGACCCAATTTACATAAAGTTATTAAAGAGTCTACCTTGACTCATTTCACTTAAGTCAATTCAAAAGAAATGTCCTAAACAGATTGACCTAAAGACTGTAATAGTAACCTTGACTTGACCAATACTTGAGCTTGATTCGTCTAAATTTTTGTCAGATTCTTGGCCTGTAGGTCCCTAAGGCCCATACCACTTGATACTATGGGCCATTTGACCCAAGCCCTTCGGGCATAGCAGTTGAGGTGTGGTGGTGCTTAAGTAAATTTTTTTTATTTTTATAATAAAAATTTTTATATAAAAAATATTTGAATATTTATAAGGTTTTTTAAAAATCCAATAAAAAAAATACAACTTAAACTAAATTCATATATGTATGAAAGATGATAGCCCTATGTATCATAATTGTGAAGAATTTAAAAGTTTAACACACCAATCATAAAAATTTAGAAATGATGTTATTTGTGGATTAGCCATCCACAAAGATCATTATGTTAGGCTTCAAAGTTAATAGGTTGAGCCATCAAATTACATTCACTACTTATGCAAAAGTCTTTGCTCTAACAAATCCAAATCACTAGAATACTCTTTAAGATTTAGCTAAAATAATACTAAACTCAATAAGGTATTAGTAAATACTTAGTCTTGATTTTGTGATCATTATAGCAAAGGATATAATAATGTCAAGCTCATAATGATGAGTGCATTAGGCCACCATGTACCTCTAATGACCCTCAACTCAAAACATCACCATTAGTACCACCTTGTTCTTTATTAACTTTGTTGCATGTTGAGAATTTCCTCTTGAAACTTCACATCCAAAATTTTTTAAGAAATAATTTTATGTTTTCTATTTGTTGAGATGTTTTTAACTATAAATTGAATCATTATTTCAAACAAGTTCCTATCAATTCCCACACACCTTTATGAGCAGTTCATCTTGATCTACTTTTAGGCTAAAATCTATATCTTTGAAATTCTATGCTTATTCATCAATTTTTTGGGACAAAAAGGACAATAAGCTCCAAGAAAAATTAAGGAATGAAAGCTTAATAAGTTCTTTGTAACTTTCATTATTTTTTGCAAATTAGGGATGAAATACAAGAACACAAATGAGAATGAGAAATAAAAATAATGTTCAAAATACCAAATTTAACAATCAAAAAACAATCTAAGATGTCACAATAAATTGATAAAATTGATTTAGATCTTTTAAGCTACGTTTCATCAATTATTTAATTCTTCAAGATTTCTTCAATTGTAATTTGAGTTATTATGAATTTTAAAGTGAAAATTCCTGGAATTCACGTTCATTAAGTTTTATTTATAGCCTAACTTTAGCAAGGTGCATGTTCAATGGTTGCATGACCATTTAAGGCAAACAATGGAAAAAAGTCAAATTGGGCATTTATTTCCTATTGGCTCTAATTGGGCATTTGATCTTAGAATTTCTAGCCTTGAGAATGTTTTCTTTATGGTGCTTTAGGGTGAGGTTTGTTCCATAAATCAATCTTTCCTTGAAGTCCTTGAATTGAATAAGACAATTATGTTGATTTAAATCAAACTAGTTACAATATATGAAGGAGAACTTGAAATAGATTTTAATGAGGATGTATCAAACATGGTCATATCACTAAAACTCACATTGATGAGAAACTTTTCCAAATGTCATGACAAGATTGGAGATCATTCAAGTAGAATTCCAAAAAATTGGATTCAATGATTCTTCTTTGTGGGCCTGCTTGATAACAAACATGTACTCATTCAATTTCCTTTGGAAGCTTATTGCTTGTGATATGACATATTTTATATGGAGAATTACTTATTTTTAAATGCGTATCTTGACATGGAACCCAAATTTTTAGTTGAACTTAGAATCATCTCAAGCTTTAGTATGGGTCTCACTCAAACGCCTTACAATTCACTTGTTTAACAAAAAAAACTCTCTATAATCTGTAAGCAATTGGCACCCTACTAAAACTTGATGCTGCAACCATAAATCTAACTATATCACATGTCACCTATGTCAACATGGAATTAGATTTACCAAAGGAACTCCAAACTTGAATCAAGATATCCAAAACTCAAGGAAGTAATAATGATTTCTAGAAGAAAGTAACTTATGATAATCTACCAAGCTACTACACAAGATGCAAAAAATAAGTTCACTCTTTGCAACAATGAGAAAATTCCAACAATAGTAAAGCCTCAACTAAAAAGATGAGCGTGGTTTCAAAGTCTCAAATGCACTCACTACCAAACAACACTCATCTACCTTCAATTGAGGTGGATGGGAACAAAACTCAAGCCATGGCTAAAGGTGAAAATTTGACAACACAAGCCTTTAAAATAGGAAAGGAAAGATCTTAACCTATCAACTATCTTAATATTAAATAAAATGATACCTTTGCATAGGACAAAGAAAATAGCTTTAGTCCTAACTATTTCATAGAAAGCAAACTCTAGATTTGGAAAATAACCACCTAATTAATTGACTTTTTGATGACTACATGGCCTAAGATAAGGAATAACTAAGGACTAGGAAGCTGAATTATCAATTTGGTTTAGACATAAAGGAATGTTTACTAACCCATCAAAATGACCAATAGTCTCTAAAAAATTAGTGATGATTTATAGGAAAGAGCTCTGACATCTAATCTCTTTTAGTTGGACCAAGATGACTACACAATTATATCCGATAGAAAAATTAGAAAAAAATTTATAGGATCTCTAATGAAACAAACAATCCTAGAGCTATTAAGAGAAGCCATTAAGATGTTCAAAACATTGATAACTTGGGTTATAATGAATAAACTCCTGAGTGGGAACATTAGGGGTAGTTAGCAAAAAAGTGCTTTTCCACCTTAAAGCACTAATAAATCTCCACAAAATATCCCTCAAAGCCTTGTTAAAACCCACGCAAAGTAAAAAGTAGCTAGAAATTTTCAAAAGAAACTTCAATTTTGGTTTTTGTAAATGCAATTCATCAAAAAAAGTTTGGGTGTTAGGGAAAAAGTAATGCACATGTCTAGTGGTAAGGCACAAAGAATAATTTTTGCACATGTTAGTCGAACATGTGGATTGGAAAACTCAAGTGAGCTACTCTTTCATGTATGCAAAGTGCCACTTTATAAAAAGAGGCACTTTTTTTAATGAACTTAGAATAATGGCAAACTAAAAATCTCTCTTAGTTAGTTATTGGTGATTTCATTGTTATTACCTAATTA
Organism: Vanilla planifolia; assembly: GCA_023846275.1. Lineage (NCBI taxonomy): Eukaryota > Viridiplantae > Streptophyta > Magnoliopsida > Asparagales > Orchidaceae > Vanilla > Vanilla planifolia. The sequence continues at coordinate 23,607,722 of CM043874.1, read as the reverse complement.
AATGAATGTAAAGGTCATTCATCTCCCAAAATTAGTTCTATCACATAGTTGTAGGATACATAGACTATTATGTTCTCAAAGGGCTCTCTTTTTCTGATAGTAAATTTACTTCGACAGGGTGCAAAAAGATAAATAGGTATGGAAAAGACTTGATAAAGCATTAGTGAATTAGGAATAGTTAAATTTATTTGCTTTAATAACCATTCAGCACCTTAACAAATCCTCATTAGTTCACACCCCTTTGCTTCTTAATTTTCCCTCATAGGCAAGCTCATTCCCTAAGCAATTTAGATTTAAAAAAATGTGGTCCAACAGTAGAGACTTTCTTCCTATGATCATACATAAATGGAGTCTATAGTGGTAGGTTATGGAATGAGGTCCTTGTCTTATAAACCCAAATTCCTTAAATGTTGCCTTAAAGAATGGAATAAATCAAACTTTGGCAATGCATTTGAGACATTATGGTCAAATGACGTATAAGTCCTGGAGAAAGAAAAATAATAACATAATAAGGCGTTATATTATCCTAAGGCAGCGATAAATAAGTTTTATTTTATTATGGATTTCATTATCTTAAGATTTAGATTAATTCTAGACTATCATGTAAAACCTAATATAATTCTATAAATGATTATAAACTTGAAATCCTAAGTGATTATAAATCTAGAAATGATTTTACCAATTCTTATGTGAATGAATGCAATCCTAGGCATGCCACTTAAGCATAAGGAAAAAAAAGGTTTGGCATTACTAATGATAATACTATTGTAATTGAATGTCTCCAAGTGGTTTAGTCATGTCACAAGGAGTAAACCTAGTTAGCTCTAAGAAGATTGAGCTAAACATTCTTGAGCCAAGATCTTCTCACTTTAATCCACTCCAATTCTTTGAGCTTTACTCCTTACAATCAATTCTTGCATTCACTATATAACCATAAATGCTCATAGCCCTTAAGAAACTATTAGTCAACTCTAGCTTGTTTTTGTAATCATCAAACTTAAGAGTACAACAACCATGGCTGAGATGTTAATTACCTTGATGTGAATATTATCAAACAAAATGCTACATTAAATTGTGATAGAATCCATGATAACATAGATTTATTCATACTTAAGAGAATACTATTATGATGATAATTTTAATTAAAAGCATGATGAGTACATTAGTTGTCATAATGTTTATCTTTATGTTCTTTACATGAGGATCTAGACTTATATTTATTAATTTTAAGCAAGATACCATGGTTGTGACATATGATTTTTTAATGTAATTATTTTCATGTAAAATGCTAGATTAAGTGGTGCTGGATCTCAAGATAATATAGATTAATTTAATCTTAAGAAGAAACCATAGCTGATATACATTTGTTTCATTTTAAAGATGAAGAGAACCATGATGCCAAGACTACGTTATGATATTCTATCTATGAGGTGCTCTCATCCTGAGCCCTTGATAGAAGACATTCTTTTTAAAGTCACAACTATGCAAGTTAAAAGGTGAGAATGGTGAGAAACTAAAGAAGAAAGAAAGGAGAAGAGAGATTTTGTCATAAGAAAATTGAATAAAAATTTTCTCTTACTTCACTCATCATCTTATCCCTTTAATAGAATTTTGAATATAATATTTTATTATAATATTAATATATATATATATATATATATATATATATATATATATATATATATATATATATATATAATTCTCATAAGAAACTTGTGATTTGATCAAAATAAAAAATTCTACAAAATTACACAAATTTTGCATTATGCTTGACCTTTCTTCTTATCCATGAGCCACTGCATGCACTCGGGTGGCTACATCAGGGCACCATTTATGTACTTAAGTACTATTCTCAATTGTGGAAGTGCCTTACCATGTTCTTGTTGATTGCTTCAATGCAATGGGTTCACCTATCGTTCACAAAGAAGGAAATTGACCCGCACATATGTAGAGCATGTGCATTGATCTACATGGTTGCACACACCCAATGTGAGTAGAAATTTGGCACGTTGCATCTTCTCACAAGCGTGCTAGTGCCTTTATGCAAATTATCTTTGGGATTTGTATAAATCAACATTGATTTTGAAGAGGCTAACGTTACAAATTACTAAATCAAAAGTTTGAAGAAAAAGAAAATTATGAACTCTCTTCATGCCAACTAGAGAATTTGCTTTCTTCTTGTAATACATCTCTTTATCTACAGCATTTCTTCTCATTCAATTCATATTTTTAATATCATATTCTCATTCTCATCTAATTTGGTGCAACATCTATTTAAAAGAATTAAAAGTATAAGCATTTGCATGTGTTATTTTATGAAAAGTTATCACCAATTTTTGAGATGAAATTCTTTTATTATTTTGGTGTGTCCTCTAAGCACCACTATTGTATTTGGTTACCACTACCTAATATAGCAAAAGGAAATAATTAGTAGAAGCTCGTCAAGTTGAATAGAGGAAGATGTAGGCATAGGTTATTTTAATCCACATCAAAATCCTATGTGCACTTTGTTTTTATTTGTTGTTTCTCTTTTTGCTTCAGTTATTTTTATATTACTATAGTGGTTCTTTTTATAGCTTCAAAAGAATTCAAATTGTATTGAAAATTGGTTTCATGATATTATATAAATACCATAATTCAACTCTTCCATCCCACCACCTCTATTTCTTGATGTCTTTATTCCTCTCTAATTTTTAAAAGGTTCATAAATAGGGGTAGTGTGTGAATGCTGTGATTTTAAAATTTGTTGTGCATGACCATTCATTATTGAATCCACATAATTTTTTTAATTCTAGAATAAATGAATTTCTCTTAATAAGAAAATCAATAGAAAGATTACCCATCTTACAACAATAATTGCATGTAATATTAGATGGAGCATGTGAATAGTATGTATATGGATCACTAAAGAAGGAACATGTATATGAAATGATCTTTTATCAATGCAATTTTTCATGTCAATAAGACTTAACATGACGAGAAACATGTGAGGAAGTATCAATAAATTTTGCCTTCAATAAATCTATTTCCTTTTGATCCAAGGAAAAGTTATTCAATTTTCTTTTAGTTTAGAATTTTCCTTATTGAGCTTACCTTTTTAGGTCCTAAGGAGCCAATGCATTCCTTATCTCTAAAGTTGTTTGCTCAAGTTTATTAAGTTTGCTAGGTAACTCACTTAAAGAGGGGAAATCTAGTTTAGTATTAGTAGATAAAATGCCATTTTATTTTCTTGGTTGATCAAATGTTTTTTTAAGATCATAAATAATATTTTCATGATTAGAGTTTACATTTATAAGATTATCATATTTCTTAACAAATTTTCTATGATATTCAATCAATTCATCAAAAAGTATCTTAAAATTCATCATTACATATGCATGAGCACTTACATTACACTTGAAGAAGTTCCAACATAATCAAGTTCCACTAGGAAGTGAACTTAAATGTGCAAGTTAGATTTCCTCTTTAATACTTTTTTCTTTTAAGTGTCTCTTCTTCTTCATTCGATTAGTTAATTGAAGCTTCTTTTTACAAAATAATTTTTTAAGCTCATTCATAACCTCAAAACAAGTGTTAATAGTATAGAGTTTAATGCATGTTTTTGAAGCAAAAAAATTATGCATGAATCCCACAAAAGAAGAGTGAATTATTAGTTTTAAAATATTTTTGCTATTTTTTTATCATATTTATTTTTTTAAAATTCTTTATAGAAATAATTTTATTTTTATAGATAATCTTCATATATATATATATATATATATACAAAATTTTAAATTTTCATGATAAAAAAATGAAAATAAAAATGAGAAAAATACAACAAAATTATTAGTAGTTCGATTCAAAGTAGAACCCATGTCCAACCCCAATCGAGGTTAAGAAAAAAACTACTATTAAAAAATTATAACTTAAGATATTTTCTTAGGTTCACCTCCAACCTATTTGAGTTTTTCTCATATAATTCACAACTTACTAGATTTTGTGGTTTCAAATATAACCTGATATTTTGTGAGCTCAACCATAACTCAGGTTTTTTTAAGATCAAATCAAACTCATGTTTTTGCAACTATTGAACCACCCCATCCAAAAATATAAGAAAACAAGTTAGTAAGAAAAATTTTTGATAAAAAATGTACAACTTTCTATGCTTGTTGATGAATAAGTGCATGACACAAAATGCTCAAAGTTATAAAGAGAAGTAAGAAAATAAAAGCTAGAAGTGTTGGGTTTAGTTAGAAGAATTTGGTATTTTGAGAAGTAATAAGCCATGGTGTGCTACAAGGAGATTTTACACCAATAAAATATTGTGCAGTGCTTCATTTAGATCTCAAAACTTAGTTTATGTTCATTAGCTATTTCATTCATAAAGATTAGATTTTTATAGAAAACTTTTGATCATAGTTATTAAAAAAATCAAGAAAAAACTCTTTCATAAGCTAAGAACAAATAGATTAAAATTTTTTCCATACAACTTTTGTAATGGCTCAAATAATTGCTATGGAAATAATCATTAGATGGGATCAAATAACTATAATGTATCAAATTCAATATCTTATGTGTTGCCCATTAGGATCCATTCTATGATATTAAGCCTTATAAGTGTGAATCACACTTTGATTCCATTTGTTGGGTTCTAAGCACACAAAGAGAGGGGAGGGGACGAGGGGTTGAATTACTGTTGTGTGATTTAAAAGAAATCTTTTTACAATGTAAAAGTAAAACTTTTACAACTTAACTTTATTTGCATTGCACCCATTTATTTAAATTCTCAACATATTGTTGAATTAAGTAACTTTCCAAAGCTACAATAAAGTAATCAAGTAAAGCTAAAGTAAAAGGTAAGATAAGTAATAGAGGACACAAGATTTTTAGATATTTTGGCTTAACCTTGAGCTACATCCACTCTTAAGCCAACCACTTTAGCAACACTATTCATACCACTCCATTATAGCCAAGTTGAAATGAAGTATAAATTGAGGCTTTTCACAAATCAACCACAACCCAAAAATGCACATTCATAGCCTAGGTATAATGCTAAGAGCTCTACACATCCATGGCCCAGACTTAAGCCCAAAGATACAATCTTTTAAGGATCAAATTAAAGCATAAGCTCTACTACTTATAAATCAATTATACAATTTAAGAGCAAAAGTAATCTAATGGATTATCATGAAAGAGATACTAATTATGCTAAAAGCTTGTGATGTAAAATGTATATAGCTTAGAATACTTTCTCTACTTTCCTCTACTTAAAGGATGTTACAATAAAAAAACTCCTACAACACACAGTATTGATGGAAAAGCTATAATGGAATATAAAACTAAGGTTTTGACTTATAGTTTGCTCTTTCTCAGTTGACCAACTGGTACAAAGGAAAAGAAATAAGAAGAATTACCACAATTTGTTGCAGAGATAGTGGGTAAAGAAAAATTAGATTATTTTTTAAAATAATAAATATAATAATTAATTAATTAATTTTATTTGACATATATATTCATAAAATTCATAAAAGTTTCAAACAAGAGAAAATAAATGTCATGAAACTTGTCTCAATAAGTTTTATCTAGTAATATTTTTATTTCATTTAAAATGCTTTTTAATTGAATTTGGTATATTTTATAATAAATAAAAAACAATAAATTTCTTATCTCATATATCATACACAATAATACAATGATTTTAAAATAATAATTTGATTTTATTACCCTTAAAAGTTTTAAACTCAAGCATGTTGTGTACTAAAATAAGAACCCTTGGGTCACCACATCCAAACCTAAACATGTTTTGTACTTAAAATACATCTTAACACCTTATCATATATAAAGTCCAAGATCTTCTCTTCATAGAAAATATTTGATAAATCATCATAGGATCACTAGAAGCCTTTAACAAGAATTACATATTTATGGTGACTCCTCTCCTAGGATATTAAATAATGATCACTGCTTGCATTTTTCAGGTTCTACAAGTCCTCTTGAAACCTCTCTAGCCATCTCAATACCCCATGAGAACAATTCAAGGTTTCTTTTATCAACCACAAAGCTTCTTAAGACCTATAACTTTCTCACAATTTTTCTTCCAAAACTTCCAAAGACAACACTCAAGAACATTCATGATAAAAAATGGATATAGCAAAAAAACTAAAGGAACAACTAGAATGATTTCATTGGGCTTTAAGGGATCTTGACTTTGAGTGGGAAGTTAGCATAATGATCTAGCTTAAAACCTTAAATAGTTGTGTTGGATTGGTCATTAAATTGGGATTGATAGTGATAAAGAAAGGAGGTCTTAATAAGTCGTGCGTAATATTCATATGAACAATATCATACCAGATAGACATTTCAAAATAATACAAAAAGATAACAATAACATCTTTAACTATCACATTATGATACTTGACTTATTCTTAAGAGATTACATGGGATATTGGTGAGCCCAATGATAAAGACCATTAAGGTTAAGATTGAAAAGGAAATGAAAGCCATACTTAACCTCTCATCAATTTCCAACTTGCAAGTTTTACTGTTTAATTTGAAGTAAGTTTGGAAATATGAAATATATGGTAGTATTGTGCATTCTAGTTTGCTCAAAAGAGAAAGACTAATCCAAACCCTTCCTACTCATATGTCTCTCACCTTGCTCTTTAGCATGTCCATTATTAACCTCATTAAGTGATAGATTGCAATACATTTTGCTTACTTGCCCCAACAAAGGCTTTAGTGACAATAATACATCTTAATGCATATAATGTTCGACCAATGATCACTTGACTTCTATGAAAAGCCTCTTCACATTACTTTGCACTACTTTAGATCAACATATTCTTCTTTATTATAATTTTTATTGCTCTTTAAATGCTATTTTAATGTAGGAAAGAAGGACGAGATGATTATGTTATCTATTTTGGTCACAATCCTATTTATTGGAGTTCCAAGAAACTAAAGGCATAACTCGCTCATCCACTGTTGCATAATAATGCTTAATTGCTTTCAGTGTTGCTAAAATCAATTGAATTAGCTCACTCCTATGCAAGCTTTCACAACTTTTGCACCTTCTAATCATATGTTGTGATAATATTGAAATCAATTAGGTATAGTCATCTTCACCTTTTACTCTTCAATAAACATGTCATTTGCTCATACTTCATCCATGAACTAGTCCAAACTAGAGCTCTCAAAGATTTGCATGCTTTATGTTGCAAATAGCTTATAAATGCCCTCAATAAATTACCTCTAGGAGGTTTATATCTCTTTCTTCAGCACATAATGAACTCTAGATTATGGAGTTATAGCTTATGAAGTTGTGATATAGATAACCTCCAAAATAACTTCTCTATTATATGGAAATAAAATATATACATATAAAATCAATTATAATATTAATATCCCTTACTAATATCTTGTTCATAGTGATTTATTAGGTTTAAATATATGTAATAGTAGATATAATCTCTGTTCCTAAAAATAGAGATAACTTGTATTTAATGCTGTAAGTTCAACCCAATAAATGCTAATATAGAAAAACTAGTCTCAAATTTGAATGCTTCTTCTAATTTCTCGTTAAAGAGTAACCATTTATTCACTAGTTGCTTTTTCTAGATATCATATTTATAATTCACGTGTTAACGAATAAATGTTCAATTCTCTTTCATTATGTCCGACAAATTACCTAAAAAATGCGATAGCCGATCCCACTAAAGCAAGCGTTTTGATTACATAATTAGTTAGAAGGTAGGGGGATATTTGCATTTAAGCAAAAAAACAAAAACGAAAACTTTTTTCTCACTTGGAATGAGGGCCGTAACTGATTCGGCAGTTATATATATACCTCTCCCAAGCCCAAAGGCTCTCCTTCCATTCATATTCCTTCCTCTTACGTCTTTCTTTGTTATTCTTGTTCACCATAATTTGATTCTAACTGCGAAGGAGATCATCGTTGGAATCCATGGCACCGAAGAACATCCTGGTGACAGGAGGTGCGGGTTACATAGGCAGCCACACGGTGCTGCAGCTCCTCCAAGAAGGATTCCGCGTGGTGGCCCTCGACAACCTTGATAATTCGTCTTTTATAGCTATCAAGAGGGCAGCCGAGCTCGCCGGAGATGCCGAAAAGAACCTCTCCTTTCAGAAGGTATCGCTTTATGTTCGTAGATTCTTGTTTGGACAGGGGAAATCCATCTTAAGGTTGCTGGTGTGTTGCTTTATGTTTCTTGAAGCATTAGCTCTTTTGGAAAAAAATGAAAGGAATCCTATATCATTGTGGGGCTTAATTTGGGTTTGAGGATCTAATTTTAGAGTTGCTTTCTGCGACATTCTCTTTGGAAGTATATTGTTGAACCTTGAGGAACAGTTATGCCTAGTTCTCCGGGTATATTCTGCTGACTTGATCTCATTCTTGGTATGCTTTTTGAGTTAATCATTTAGTTCGCTGTGCTCTATGAATCTCAGATGCAATACAAAAATTTGGATATGATATGAGATGGATCTGTGGATATGAAAAATTTTAGAAGGTTTGATTCTATAGCATTAGGTTATATTTATCGATAAATTTAGCTATGGGTTGTTGTGCTAACCATATTAAACAACAAATGATTAATTGATTGACAAAAATAATAATTTGTGTAGTCTAGTGTCTATGACTAGAAGACACACGTTGTACATTAAACGTCTCCTTCTTCTTCTCCTTCTTCTTCTCCTCCTCCTTCTTCTTCTTCTGCTTCTTCTTCTCCTTCTTCTTCTCTTTCTCCTTCTTCTTCTTCTTCTTCTTCTTCTCCTTCTTCTTCTTCTTCTTCTCCTTCTCCTTCTTCTTCTTCTTCTTGTTCTTCTTTATAAATGATTAATTGTTGTAATATATCATTGCTAATATTCAACAATTGATGATGAAGAGTAGTATAGGTATCCAAATCAATATGCATGATACTAGACTATGGTTATTTTTTATGATACAATCATCTTCATTAATTGGTTTATACTAGCTATTTAGGTTAGCTATATAATCCTTCTCTATAAATTGTGATAGATTTTTGTGATCAAGATTTATTCAATTGTTTTTTCTATCAAATAACTGATAATATATGTTAAATATTAGTTTCACAAGTATTATTTAAGATATAGGTATGATATGAGTACAACAACCATAGTGAAGTGTTAATATTGCATAGATTCCATGAGATTTGTATATAATTGATTTTGAAAATAAATGTTAACCAAATGTTATGCTGTTTGTAAATTTATGAAAGGTGTGTTTTTTGATTTGATGTAATTGCAAATCGTTGCCCTTTCTATGCTACTTTTTTATTTCTTTTTGGTTATATTGTATTGATTACCTTAATTTATTTAATTTTCCAAATATTATTTCATGGTTTTTATTGCTAAACTATACAGTCTTCACTGTAGGTTGATCTTAGGGATAAAGAAGCACTAAGCAAGGTCTTTGATACCATAAAGTAAGTTTTTATGATATATTCTTTTACTATTTATTCCCCATTCCTTCTTTATCCATGCATGTGTTGAGTTATTCAATTATTATCTAATGATTACTATTCTTTTATCACAAACTGTGGTTTTAACTGCTTCAAATAATCAAGCACATGTACTATGTTTTGCATGTTGTAAGATGGCTTTTCATAGCCTTCTCGATGTGATAATACCAAAGCTTGACTTGAATCTTTTATAATTGATTTTGACAATGATAATGTTTGATATACTTTGTGGTTCAATAGGTTATTTGATGTGTATGTCAATACTTTACCAGACTATATACTTAGATTTTTGTAAGAGCACGTGCTTTTCATACGGTTCATATGTCGTTATCTTTCTTATATTGGACAATCTTATTCATCAATTTTGCTCCCTTAATGTGCCTGTAGATGGTTGTATGGGATTCCCCTTGATATTATAACTGTATAATGTTAGTTATTACGTGATCTAGTAGTTGTAACAACATTGCCATTTTCTCATGTAGGTTCGATGCTGTTATTCACTTTGCTGGGTTGAAGGCTGTGGGGGAGAGTGTACAAAAGCCATTGCTTTATTATAATAATAATCTTGTTGGTACAATAACACTTCTAGAAGTAATGAATGCCCATGGATGCAAAAATGTAAGTAATCTTAACTGTTACCTAGGACCAAGTTCTCAACACCTCGCTATAACTATCTTGAAATTGATATCAAATGACTATACACATAAGTGGGCATCCAGCATTACTTATATGTTTTTAATAGCTCTTTTCATTATATTTTAATGGTAATGAACCATTATTTTACTTGCTCTAATGAAGTCTTCATCCCTCCTCAAATAGTCAACATCTCTAATACAATTACTTTTGTAATAAAAGTATTGGTTGATCTATTGAACTACACATACCATTGTGAATATTGCTTATTATTCAAGTCAAGATGATGGTTTAATTTATTTTTTATTTAAAGGAAATATTGAAATTAAAGGTTTATGAACATTCTTTATCAGACAAAAGAAGAATAAAACAGAAACAAAGAAAAAGTTTAAGAAAAAAAAGTTCAAAGGAGGATCATTTTGACACTTATATTTAGGTTTATAGTTGTAAAACATAAAATTTATTAAATTAAGGACTTACCCCTCAAAATGTCCAACTAATTATTTTAATTTGAATGTTTTTTAACAAGTTCAATTAAGCACCTTTTGTTACTTAGTTAAACCCAGCTGGACAGTAAGACGATATAACATCACTAAGCAGAATTGTTTGCATCAAGTTTGTCTATTGCTTGATCCTTTGAGATTGTTAATATAAAGAATCATACAAAAGAAAGTTCAGGAGATGCATGCTTATGTGGGCAATATATACTTTAGATTTTCTCCTAATTTTCTTACTCTAGGGAAATATGGATTTAATTTTTTTTGTCGGATAGACTAAATACACTCTTTGGGATCATTATTTGGGGTCATGAGTCATACAATAGATTTGCAATCAAGTCAGCTGGTGTTGCCAAAGCAAAAACCTTGTATCAAAGTAAACGTATTAGTTCTTAAATATGGCATATGACTTCTGCCATTCTATGTCTAGATCATGTTTAAGAAGCTGAACTTCTAAGGTAGTCAATTCTATGAAGTCAACTTTAAGTGTTGTTGGTCAGATATTGTCGATGTTGTTTTTGATGGATTTTTGAATATTACGTTATGATGATTTGAGTGGTATGCTTGTTTCTTGGTCCAAGGACATCTTTTATTTTTTCTTCCACCAATTTGCTTAGTGCATTTAAAATCTACTGGAAATTTTTGGTAATTTTTTTTATTTAAATTTGTATATCCGTCATTGTAATGAAACACAATATTTTATAGTAAATTGATTCAACCGTTTCTGAGTGCTATGCAGCTCGTCTTTTCATCATCAGCTACTGTTTATGGATGGCCAAAGCAGGTTCCATGTACAGAGGAGTTCCCTTTGAGTGCAGCAAATCCATATGGACGGACTAAGGTTACTTTCTCATTGCTTCTTCTTAAGCAAGCATGCCTATCATTTGGACTAAAATAAGGATTTTGCAGCTGATCATTGAAGAGATGTGCCGTGATATACAAAAATCAGATTCTGAATGGAAGATCATATTGCTTAGATACTTCAATCCTATTGGTGCTCACCCCAGTGGATATATTGGTGAAGATCCTCGTGGAATACCTAACAACCTCATGCCTTTTATACAACAGGTTGCTGTTGGGAGGAAAGCTGAACTTATGGTGTTTGGAAATGATTACAATACCAAGGATGGGACTGGGGTAAGATCATTGTGCCTATTTTCGGATATAAGTGTGAAAAAAAGGAAGAATAGGATTTGAAACTTGCCTTACTTCAAATCAATATTTTTTTTTTTTGTATTTTTTTCATGCCTTTCATGTTAAATCAGTGTTGTGACCTTGCCTGTTTTACTGTTTGGTAGATTGATTGCCAAGCCTTTCTGTGCCTTGATAGACTACAATATGCTTTGTCATTATTTCATGTGACCTATAGAATTTTTCAAAAGTTAATACATTTTTTTTATTTTCTTTTCACTTTCCTATTCTTTTCCTGACCATTCTTTTGGTAAAGCTGCTGTTTAGGCTGTGTTCATCAAGTCTACTCCCATTCTCAATTTGTCATGTTTTGTTCTGTGGCTGAAGTCATGGAGTTTCAAGAAGCATTGATTTGTTTCTTAAAAGAACATTTTTCTCTTTCACACAATGTTAACTTCCACAGTTGCTCCCTACGAAAAAATTGTTTTGTTCTGGAAAAATGGTGAACATATATGCGTGTTTGCAAATGAGCTTTTATATAAAGATATGACTGCCTCTTGCCTTCTTTAACTTAAGTTTTTGGTCAGAATTACTATTATTAACTGCTGTTGATCTTTGGTATGTGATCTGTCTGCCTTTCTCTAAATTGCACCGTCGTGTGTGTGAATTATACTTGATAGGTGAGTAATACTTAATTTTTATTGCTGGAATCAGCAAATTGCAGTTTTTTCCAGAAATAAATCGTCTATTTTTGTTCAATTGCTGTAGTATTCTGAATTGAATGATTGAACGTTAACCATCCTGATAAACATCAGAGTAGGTAACATAAGCTTTTATATTCTTAATGCAAAAACTTGTCTTTTAATTATATTTCACTTTATACGTCGCACCCGAATGCAAATCTTTCATCAACTGTTGTTAGTTATAGGAACAGACTTTGATGTGTTGCCCATAACCTTAATTATATGTTAATTTTCTACAGGTTCGCGACTATATACATGTAGTCGATCTGGCAGATGGACACATATCAGCCCTTGAGAAACTTTTCAGTGACCAAAACATTGGTATTTGCTGTCTTTTCTTAGCTCTTTGACCTAGCATGGCGATGGAGAAAGCTTATACAGACCGTGAAATATTTTCCTGAACCGTGTTTGCTTTTACACAGGCTGTGAGGTCTATAATCTGGGGACTGGAAAGGGGACATCTGTGCTGGAAATGGTTTCAGCATTTGAGAAGGCATCTGGAAAGGTCGATAACTTAAGCTTTGCAGTCCCTATAAGTCATTTTTTTCTGTACAACATAACAATGTGTTTGGTAGTTCTGCTTTTCTGAACCTCACTTCTGTGATTATTCTTGCGAAATCTACAGAGCATCCCTTTAGTGATGTGTACTCGCCGACCAGGTGATGCAGAAATCGTCTATGCCTCGACAGATAAGGCAGACCGGGAGTTGAAATGGAGGTGTGTAGCAAAAGAAATGGTCTGGCATAATGCAATGATACTCTTAAAATGAGCTGTTTTCATTGTCTTTGTTACAGAGCCAAGCATGGAATTGAGGAAATGTGCCGAGATCAATGGAACTGGGCTAGCAAAAACCCTTGGGGCTATGGATTTCCTGAATCTGAAAGCTGAGAGAAAAGCAGTTCTACTTATAATGGCAGAGGTGTGTTAATTTTTGTTGCTGTTATTGAGAACACTAACATCAAGAAATATTACCTGATGATGTAAAGCTACTCACAGCTCATTATAAATGATTAATAATGGTGATGGTTTCACGTTTATTGTGTTGGTAAAGATGAGAGCTTTGCAGATGACGCACACTTGGTGGATAGTAACTGGGACAAGTTATTTTGCTTTCCATTTTCTTTGCTTGCTTCAAATTTTAGAGTTTGCTTGGTTGGTGATCTCCTCAGCTTAAAGAGTAAGCGATCCCTTCTACCACTGCTTTTCATTTTGGATACTAACAAGCTAGCTGATCAAACATTTCAATAACTAATAATACCAAATTAAATTAATTTTATCTAATAATCTTTTATGTCTCAATTGTTCTAGTCAACATGCTAACACATCCATGTAAGCTTGGAGATATAACTTTATCTATAAAAGCCTTAAAAATATAAATTAATCTTATTATCAAATTAAACTCATAAATTTTTTATTCACATATTTAACATTAGTTTTTGATATGTTTATTTTTATTAACTTCAATTTTAACATGTCTTTTGAGATTTGGTTATGTTGAAGTCACCCTATAATATAGTTTCACTATTTTACCTATCTATTTTTTTGCATATCTCCAAATCATGTTAAATTATGTTTACTCAAAAATAAACTTAGACTTAAATTTATGTATTATGTGACCTTCATTTTGAATCTTAAGGCTATTTTATATGGTATTTTTAAGTTAGCCTTTTGAATTTCTTGCTACTTTTATGTCTCACTCACATGTTCCTAGTCTTTTGTTTATATGGTTTTATAACATCCTTAAAATCTTTTAAAATCAATTTTTTTGAAAATTAATTTTCTTACTTTTAATTTGATGTATTTTGTTTTAGAACAATTTCATATATTAAAAATATTCCTTCTCGTAGCAACCACCTTGCTCACATTTGAAAGTATTGTTATCTCTACATAGCTTTGAGTGGCCTTAAATGCCTTATAGCCAATCTCACACGTTGACACCAACTCTAAGCTTTCTTGGGCTACATCATGAAGCATAGCTCTAAATATCCTCTATATTTTATTTTGCTACTCTTCATCTTATAAGACACTTCCATGTTTTCTTGTTATCATATCCAAGTCTTAGTAGACATTAAACACATTCAAGCTTCCTAGCTCATTTTCAGCTGTTTTATTAAAGGAGAGTAAGCCTATTGAGTTTCTTTTGATAAGAATTAAAGCTTTTGTTTCAAGATCTTTTGTTCTCTTGTTTTCATTTTTGATTTGTTACTTTTGTTCTCATGCTCTTTCTTCTTTAATCCTTTTATGGTGGAAATTTTAGTTGTCTTTTGAGAAAATAGTTTTGAATGAACATCACTGTTGTAACCTTTCTTGTGAAAAACTTTAAAGAGATATTTTATTGTTAAAAGTTTTATATTTAAATATTTAAACTTGTAATTTAATTTCATATCAAATATCTTAATGTTTTGACCTGTTTTTTATATTTCTTTTACATTGGTAACTTCATTAGGTTCATAATTGTTATATTGAGTTTAAGATCTTAGTTTTAATATTTGTATTAGTAGGGTAAACTTGTTGATGTATTATAAGTTCAGGATCTCCACAAGTGTATGTTTTAGCTTATTTAGACATGACTCTAGACTTGTATTTGGATCACTTTTGAAGATCTTTATATTGAATCGCTACAAAAAAAAAGTCAATTTTGTTTTTTAGATTTATATGGCTTAACAGTAAATAGGCCATGTTTCATTATCAAATCAATTATGAGAGTGTTAGAAACTTCTTAAGCACTTCAAATTATTATCACCAATGCAGTTCATTAGGTACCATCATTTTGTTTTAATGAGAGGAGACCTTATCTTTTAGGAAGTTTAAGATTATTTCAAAGTTGAATTCAAGAAGATCAATGTCATGCCTTAAATTTAAGAATTTTAGATGTATCTATTAACCTTTTTTATATTTAATTTTTTAAGGGTACTTTATTTTATTTCATGTTCAAGTAGGTTTTGCTTTTTGATTAGTTTGGCTACCTTTTTTTAAATGTCTCCTTATTTTATGGAGATAAATTAAAAATCATAAACCTATTTGTACTCTTACACAATGGATGAACTTCAAATTATTTTGGATTGTATGCATGCAAGCTATCTTCTTTGGAACCTTTGAAGAGAGGTTTGTTTTTCTTTTTTCTCTCTTTTCTATAATTTTATCTCTTTAATAATCATTATCTCTTTTCTACTTATAAGTAAGCTATAATAAAACCCCCTCTTTCTTTCTTTCTTTTTCTAATTAGACCCTTTCTCTCTCTCCTAATTCTTACCTAACCTCAAGCAACTTTAATGCAGCCATTCACCTCTTTTTTTCTCTTTTTCTTCTTTCTCTCGCTTATTTTTCTCTTAAGCAAGTTTTCTCTCTTTTCAATTTTCTCTTTACTTGACCTCTCAACTTCTTACCCCAAGCACCCTTAATGGAGCCCTCCACCACCATTATCTTTTTTTTCTTTTTCTTCTTCTTCTTCTTCTCTCTCTCTCTCTCTATATATATATATATTGGTTTGTTTTTTAGTTGAATTTGTTAAAAATGAAAGTGCAATGATAATCACAAAGGAGGATTAATTGCTTTTTTTAATAAATTTAAAGAATCAAGCTAAGAAATAAAAGACACTTTTTTTCAAATCTAAGTAATTTTTTATTATGAGTATATAATCAAATAATTTGGAACTCCCCCTTAGGCTTTATCAATTCTAAAAATCTTTAATCATATAATTTAACACTCTCTCCTTGGACTTTGTAAATTATACAAGTATTTAATCATGTAATATGGTACTCCATCCTTGAGATCTACTAATCACATAAGTCTTTTACGATGTAATTTGACATTTCTTAGTTTTAGCAATCACACAAGTATTTGAACATGTAATATGGCACTCCCTCCTTGGGCTTTACCAATTACACAAATCTTTGATCATATAATCTAGCACTTTATCCATGGGCTTTCCTAATCACATAAGTACTTAATCATGTAATTTAGCACTATCTTCTTGAGCGCTTTCCATCGCACAAGTATTTGATCATGTAATTTAACACTCCTACTTGGGATCTATCAATCACAAAAATATCTCATAATGTAATCTAACACTCCCTTCTTAGGCTCTATCAATCATATAAGTATTTGCCTCCCAATCTTGTAAGGGTTTTAATCACTAACCTACTTACTTCCAAGGCTCAAGAGTTCAACCTATGATCTATTACATCACAATCTTGTTCATTCAATCTCACTATAGGAGTTCACATATAATCCACCAAGACTCCCTTATTAAACATCTTATATATGTTAGCTATGGTCAAAACATTGTGACTAATCATTTAGGTTTACTTTAAAATATTTCTTTTAAGTCTAATACGCCATTTAAATTATCCTAAGGTTTCATTCCAATCCTTAATACCTTATTTGTGTTGTCCTAGAGTTTCATTACATATCTTAATACCTTATTTTAGGATTTCTTAGGGTTTCATTTGAGCCTTACATGCTTCATTTACTCATTGGAAAATAAAGGATTCAAATGATGGCATGTTGTATATTTATTTATACTAAATGTACAAGTGTAGAAAGAAGTATAGTACAACACAAATTAATCCAAATTACAACAAATTTTAAAGGACCATGGCTTTTAGGAGGAGACATTATTGTTATAGTCTCAATGGATGAGTATAAGCGCCCTTCCAACCCTGGTCTAATTGTAATGTATGAATTCAATGGTTATATAAACTAATGCAACTTAAGAGATCTTCCTTACACTAGTTGGACTTTCACATAAGTCAAAAAAAGAAAGGGTAATGGGTTTAAAAAATGCTAGATAGACTTTTAGTCAATAAATAATGGATAAACTATTTCTCTTTAGTTGTTGTACAATACTTATATAGAGTGGACCTTGATCACTCACCATGTTTCTTAAAATT
Source organism: Vanilla planifolia (assembly GCA_023846275.1). Lineage (NCBI taxonomy): Eukaryota > Viridiplantae > Streptophyta > Magnoliopsida > Asparagales > Orchidaceae > Vanilla > Vanilla planifolia. The sequence continues at coordinate 23,590,347 of CM043874.1, read as the reverse complement.
TCCCTTACCCTTGGCTTTAAATGATTCACATATCAAAACAAGTGGTTGAAGCACCCAACATTTATACTATTGTGGAAGGCAACTAGTTAATACCTATTGACCTTTTTTGGCATTTAAACTTGGAAGATTGAAAGACTATTTTAAATAGTGGAATAAGTCTACCTTTGGAAATATATTCAATTAATTAGAAAGGTTGAAGAAGTGGTCAAAAATAGAGAAATGAAATTTCAAGAAAGTCAAATTATGAAGGATAAATTGAACTCATTAAGGCATATGATCATATTGGAGGAATTGCACGAGAAGGAATGCATTTAAGACAAAAGGCTAGTACTTGATAGCTCAAAGATGTAGAAAAGAATACAAAATTCTTTCATGCTATGGTAAAAAATAAAAAATAAAACTCTATATAAAATACTTAATGATTTCATTGGAAAGAATATTAACTAATAGGAGCAAATTTATAGTACAGTTGTATAACATTTCCAAACACTACTCTCATCCAACAAGGTAATTATCGATGAGGAATACTATACTACATACCAAGTATAATTTTTAAGGACAACAATAGATGGATATTAAAAGATATCACAATGGAATAGTTTAAAATAATAGTATTTAAAATCGACAAAGATAATACACTAAACCTAACGATAGTCATTTTTTCACTCAATGTCAGGACATCATTACTTGAGATGTGCTAAATGCTATCAAGGTTTTCATTGCATGAAATTCTATCCCTAAAGCGTATTGTAAGTACAAAATGGTTTTGATTCCAAAGATTGAAACCTTTAAATAATTAAACATTTCAAGCTAATTTTCCTATGACATTTCACTAAAAAACTCTTTTACAAGCTACTAATGAATAGGCTATACATTTTGCTACTTAAAATTATATCACCAAAACAAGTTGGCTTAGTTAAGCTTAGTTAAAGATAGAGATATTATGGATAACATTCTATTAGTACATGAATTAATTTGCTCCTACAATAAGAAAGTCAGATATAAGAGTTGTGTAATATGATTACTCGAAAAGGTGTATTTGATAGTTTGTATGGAAATTCTTATATAAAACACTTACTAAGTTCAAATTTTTTGAACAATTTGTTAAGCTGATTAAGAACATCACTAGTAGCTCTTGACTATCCTTTATTCTAAATGGAATACCAAATGAATTTTTCCAATCTTTTATGGTTCTTAAATAAGGAAATCTCATCTCTCCTCTAATATTCATACCATATATGGAGGTTTTTAATAGGGCTCTAAATAATTTGTTCATGAATGACAAAACCCTTCAATATCTATTGCTTAAAATAAGCCCAATGATTACAGAGTTAAGCTATGTTAATGACATAATTATATATGTGAGATCTATATCCATCGTTAGTAAATTTATGAAGAAATTCTAAGACGCATCAAGTCTTCAAACAAATACTCACAAGAGTAAATTTGTTACTAGTAAGAAAATGATGTCAAGCTCAATTAAAAAAATAAGCAAGGCTATTGGCTTCTTGCATGTTTCATTTTTAATAACATACTTGAGATGACCTTTATACACTAAAAATTGTTGGTCGGAAAAGAAATTGTTATCTATGGATGAAAGATGAATCCTAATAAGATATGTCATAACCTTAATTCTAATATTTCAATTCATGATAGTTCAACCTCCATTGCAAATTCTTGACATAATATAAAAAGTAATGAATCGATTCTTATGAGAGGATTTCAATAACACATAGAAACATCATTGGGTTGTATGGGATAAAATATTTGATTTAATAGTATAAAGTAGCTAAGGACTTAAAAATCTGAAGGACGTTATGATTTCCTTTTCTACAAAGTTGAACTAGATGCTCCTAAATGGAAAATCACTCTAGGCTAATTTTGTGGGAGTTAAATACATGAAAGGTACTACAAAAGGGAAACATTTTAGATACCTAAAAACTTGCAAAAAGAACTAAGCACTTAGAGCCAAATAATTCAATTTTTTGCACGAAGTCTGTCTCTTTTATTTAGGACCTTACAATGGATGGGACTTTTAGTTTACATCCTACATGGAATGCTAGTAGAAGCAAAATCCTCATCATATAGTCTAAAAAGATGATTTTGATTTCTAGATGTCTTATCAAGATTTTAGTACTAATATAGAGAATCTTAAATACAATTCTACTTTTCTTAGAATAATTGTAGAAAATACATTTTTAGTTGACTTTGAAATGCCTTCACTATCTTAAAGAGGACTCATTAACCATACTTTTGCTCTATGTGATTTGGCAAAAAAAGGTGTGGTCTTTCTTTGCCAATATGTTGGAAATTTAGCTGGGAAAATCATATAACATAAATGATTTACTTAAACATCTTGTGGCATTACGTTAATAAAAATTCAATAATGTATAAAGTTCTTTAGATCCTACCTTTTTTAATTTGTTAGGGCTTCTAAAAAGTAAGAAATTTTAAAATATACGAGGAAATAAGTCAATCAGATATAAGTACTATCAATATTATTATTAGTAGCTATTACAAAATATTCAAATGTTTTCCTCTATATAAACTACTCAAGAGAATATGGTCCTTGTACTATTAAGCCTTGTCCTCGAATTTAGCCATATACAATTTAGAACATGAAAGCTAGTTAATTAGATCTCTTCACTTGCAAACAAAGTAAAGCTCAATGTCTGTGGAAGTTGTAAGAAGGAGATCTTTAATGCTGGTGAAATCATTTTGGGATTACAAAAGTAATATAATAAATTTTTTTCTTTCTCAACTAGTAAATGCTTCTTGATAGAAGTAACTACATTTGCTATTACCAAAGGATTTGCTATATGTAAGAGAAATAACCTGACTAAGGTTATTATTGAATTAGATTACATCACAATAATTAAAAACGTTTAGGGGATTCAAAAATATCATTGAAGGTTATCAACATGCATTTAGCAAATCATTCAAGAGATAGAAACACGATAGTTTGGCAATTCATTTATAAAGTAGGTAATAAAGAGTCAATGAAAAGTAAGGGTGAGGTTAGATTATCTTGCTCGAGCCCCTAAGGAACATAAAAATAACAATTTGTTTTGCCATTGAATATGATGGAAGTCCAAGTGCTACATAGAACATCTTTTATCATGATAATAAACTTCTCTACAAAGTTGAACATGTTGCAAACCCTGCTTTGGAATTCCCATGATAGATAATCAAAAGCACTCTTAAGATCCAGTTTAATTACATCGTTGCTTCTTCTTGTTCTTTTATTAAAGTTCCAAGAAATTTCTATGCCAATAAAATATTATCAATAATTTCGTAGCATTTTAGAAAACTAGATTGTTGAGGGAGATGAGACGAGGTAAGATTTTTTGTGTTTGGTAGCCAATAATTTAGAGAGTAAGTTTTTCATTAAATTGCACAAATAATTTGGCTTGAATCATTAAACATTTTTTTATTCTCATTTTTAGGAATTAGTACTATATTTGCACTTGTTATTCCTTGAGTTATTGGTGTTCTAGCTAGAAATTCCTTAGCAACATCTAGTATGTCCTTTGCTATTATGTCTAGTAATGTGTGAAAAATATGCTATTGTAACATAAGATCCATGGGTGCTATGTTGTTCCATTTGAAATACTATTTCTTTGATCTCCAACATTGTGATTGCCTTCAATAGGTTATTATCTTCATTTGTTACCAAGGAAGAAATGCAATTGAATATATTCTCTTTATCATTAAGTTTAAAGGTTGATAATAATTTCTAAAGGTGTTAAATTGCAAATTTTACTATTTTATCTTCTTGCTAAACCGAAATATGGTTAGAATGCTTTACTAATATTCAATTTAGATCATTTTATTTAACCATAGCATGGAATAATTTTGTGTTCCTCTCCCCTTCTTTAACCCATTTGATGCAATCCTTTTGTTGCCAATAGACTTCCTCCTTTGTAATAGCATCAAGGAGAGTTTCATTAGCCTTAGTGAGCTCCTTCCTCAATTCCTCATTTTGACTTGCTTGAAATTGAGCTTCTTCTACTTTGATTAGTTGTTTAGCTAACTTAATTGCATAAAAAAATGTTTCCAATCTTTATTCCATTCTTTAAAATATTTCCATCTTTTTAACTTAATTAGAAGAGCCTTCAAACTAAAGCAACTAGCTAGTAATGTCCAATTGTGCTACTCTAATTATAGAAAATATTATTTCTTTAATCTTATGTTCTAAAACCTAAATTATTTTGGGGCTAGTGGAGAGTCTTTAGGAAAATACAAAAGTATTGAAGCATGAGCTAAACCTTTTCTATAGAGATGTCAAATTATGGTGTTAAGAATTTGATCTATTTAGTCTTGATTCACTCATGCATTATTTTGTCTTTTCTAGATCCATCTACCTCTCTTTTTACTGGACCAAGGAAAAGGTGATGTAAAAAATGGAATTTCTTTGAGATTACATTAATTCATACATCAAAAAAAATTCTTGAATTACTTCTTGTTTAGGAGTAGAACACTCATGTACTCAACTCGTGATGCTACGACATTAAATCTTCTCTTACTAGCCATGGCATGCTAAAACACTTAGCAAATTGGATGAGATTATGCCATGGAGATTTTCTTTCAATTATTGCTCACTTGGCATAGATGAATATGCAATTAGTAGAATTGTTCTTGTCTTGATGTTTGACTAGAGATGAATTATCTATTCATTATCCAATATAACATAAAAGGAGAATTCATTTTTTAAAGGATCTATATCTTTTTTGGTTGTTACTTCTGCAATGTTCAAATTACAACTTGCTAATTAAGGCATTCTTTTTTTGTGTCATGGGTTCCATTAATGCAACTAAGAAATTTTCTATGTTTTAATAAGATTTTTTAGTTAGCTAGTTGAACTTTTATTTCCTACTCCTCTTATGTTTCATATAAGGATGTTATTTTTGTTTCACATATTTTGCAAGTTGGATTGCCAAAGAGCTTCCATGAATTCCTTTAGGATTACTTGGTTTTACTTGAACCCACCTTTATTTTTCTTTGGTCTATCTACTTAAGGATGGAATGAATTTTTCCTTATTGTATTACATTAAACCTGAGCCCATGGCTTTTTCTTGCAATTCTTTACTAAAATTTTTTAGTGAATGTAAATCATGCTAATGAAGAGCTTTATCATGTGATATTTTGAAGTCAAAGATTGAGTCCACTTGTGTGCCTTTTATTTGATATTTTGTTAATATGTTAAAATCATTTGTAATTTGATTGGAGAGAATATGTAGTTTTGTGTCTTGTATTATAGCCATGTTTGATATATTTACAATTTCATTTGTATCTCCCTCTTTAGTTAATATTTTCCTCTTGTTTTGAGAGGGATATGGACATTGGATTGGAAGCTTGATTTCTTTTTGTGTAGAAGCCTCTTCTTGTGTTGGCTTGCTTGAATGCAATATCCCTTCATGCTACAATAATAGCTTGTCATCTAACACTACATTAGGAAGATTCATCTCAATTGATGTAGTGGGAATGTTCTACTTATCTAACATTAGCTGTGGATTTGTTGCCATATTTTGCTTTTTATTAACATATTAATAATTTCATTTTTAATTTAAGTAATAGTCTATCTCTCCATTAGAATAATGCTCCATATCTAGCTCATGCATATCTATGCAATAGTTGATTCCTATAGAAATAATATGTTTTCTTGGAAAAACTTGCTCATATATGCATTGTTTGCTTATCATATCATATTGTATTTGTTGTTATTTTATTATGCTTGTAATGCAGAATGTCATGATCTTGTTTGTAATAGTCTTGATCATAGTTGGGAAAGTTATTATATTAGATTATCTATCAAAAGCCATTGTTGTTTCCTCTTTTATTAAAATCTATATCTTGTTAGATAATCCTTTGCCAAATCCACCTCTATATAGACCTTTATAACATTAGGTTAGGTTAACATGATTAATGTAGTGTCCATTTTGAAAGGGGCTCTAATTCCCAACGTTAGAGAGTATAGAGATACTTTGTTGAAAAAATGGATTGAAAGATGCTTCACTGAAACCTAAACCAATGATAAAGAGGGTTTTGAGGTGCCATTTAAGCACTTCATTTGGAATTCTATAATATTCAAATCTTTATGAAGCTAGTAATATATGTAGTCTTTCTCTTTAATAATTCTAATTAAAACACGATGATGTATAGAAACCTTATTATAAATGAGCTTTAAAATCCAATTTTATTAAAGATCACACAACTTGTCTCTGCCTACTCAACTATCTATGTGAGAGTTTCCCAATTAGTATGAACTTGAAAGGAGTTACCATTTTGAAATCTCATTTTCTTCAAAGATCACCTTGGGATCTCCTTTGAAGAAGGAATGTGAATTGATATGAACTAAAGATGGGTTCATAGACTCACCCAAAACATTTACTAAGGATTTATTGAGGGATGTGAGACCCTTGGGACCAACCATTAATAAAGAACAATTTTATAAGCAATGAGCCTAAAAATGAGGTAGAAATTTGCTAATGGAAGGAGAATGAGCTTACATAACTATTTCTGGAGAGTGAAGAAAGTCATCCTCAATATAGTTGTTGGCCATTTTTTTGAAAATCATTGTCCACCTTTTGCCATTCACTTTTTACTCGAACTTCTTCTACTTTGTAAATCCTTGTATAATAATTATAAATATTTAATAATGTTCTTAAGCATGTAATTTATATTTCTTAGAAGAATTCAAATTTAATTATGAAATTTGTGGCTTAGAATTCAACTAAGTTCAATCAATGACATTTGAAGAAATTCTAGCATGTTAACTTAAGGCTATCCTAGAAGACAATATTAAGATTCACAAGCAACATATCCTTCACAAACCAAACATACAAAAATGATTATTTTGGAAAATTAGGGTTATTTTCCTTAGTTTAAGCCTTGCAATTGAGTGAACATAATCAATTATAGGCTCAAGATGCATGAAGATGCTTTTATAATGACCTCAGATGGCATTAGGACAAGGGAGTGCTCACAGGTTCCTCTTACAAAGGTCTTAGAAGTCTTAGTTGAGCCTTAAAAGAAGTCAAAGGTCATGTGCGGGTCTCAGTTAGGCTTTAAAACGAGAACATGATTTAGTTACAAAGCATTTAGGAATTAAAAATTTCTTAGGTTAATTAGTAAGCTCAGCTAGCATATGCTAAGTCTAAAGACCAATTGGAATGACTAAGAAACTTAGGCTTTAAAATTTGAAAATCTAGAATTAAGATATAAATGTCTTAAGTTTAAAATTTGATTACTCTAAGTTTGAAATTTAAAAGTATAAGATTTGGAAGCTATATACTAAAGGTTTGAATTTTGAACCTTAGTTAAGGTTAAGTACTTAAGTAACATTAGTTAGACTTAAAAGCAAACTATGATGAACCTTAGATGAGGTAAAGGATAGCTTCAGAATTAAGCATGGCTTAATTGTAGTTAAGATAATATAATTCTTAAGGACTTCAAATTTTACATAAGAAAATCTTAGAGATAGAAATTAGGGTTGATATAGGAGAACAAACACTTCATAAGACCTTGAGCACACTTAAGATAGGGCTTTGGTTAAAGAAAGCTCTTTGCTAGACTTTAGATAATCATTGGATTAAGTTAGAGACTCTTTTTGGACCTTAGGAGTGGTATTGGATTTTTTAAAGTATTAATTATTCTTTTGGATATTAACTAAACCCTAAACTAGATTGTATTATTAGCTAAGATCATGAGTAGCCTTAGAAAGAAAGATTTAAAGTAAAAAACCTTATGGATAACCCATAAAAAAGAATAAACATAAGCTTACTTTATGGCTTGAGAATACTTAGGATTCATTATGGTTAAGACTAAGGGCTAAAAGCACATGGTGAGCCCTTTGTGATAAACTTGGAGAATGCCTTTAAATGAGAGACTCTAGGGTTATACCCTAGTGGAGTTTAGGGTTGAGTGCAAGCTTAGTACAACCTTAAGAGAGGTGTAAGGCTCGACCAAAGTGTTATACCTAGTATTCATAACCATATTATTGCAAAAGTAGTTGAACAAGGTATGTGTTTTTTTACGAATTAAAATTTGAAATTTGAATTGGAAATACGGTTGAATGGTAAGATTTGGGTTGCATCACATGAACCGTTATTAGGCTTACTGCTAAAAAATAAGTTTATAATTTTGTTTATATTATTAATTTTATCTCTAATTATGAGCACATAGAAATATATGGTTAAGATTTCTAAAAATTAGAAGTGGTGATTGAGGATAAAGGGATTAAATAGAAAATATATTATATGTGATGAATTTAGGAATATTTTAAGAAATAATACATATGTGAGAAAGTAAAATGATATTGGATATATATTAGCTAACATTTTTCTTAGATTCTTAGTTTTTAGGAATTGGATTTGACTGACTACAAAGTTATTGATTAAGAGAGGGTTGGTTTAAAAAAATAAACTGTGGCTTAACCCAACCAAAATTAGTTTATCTTTAAGAAAAACCTTTGTTTAAAGAGATGTGTCTGAGGCTATATGAATCTATAAGATGTGTCTGAGGCTATATGAATCTATAAGATGTGCATTTAAGGGTTTTAGAAAACCTCACCATAAAAGGGATATTTGGAGAGGCCAATCAAGAGGATACCAAGGAGAAAACAAGATCAAGCCATGAGGAAGAAGGATGAGGGTTCAAGCTTTAAAGTAAGGAAAGTTGTAATTAAGGAGAAGTCCTCTCCATGACTTTTCTAGGTAGAAAGACCCTTGATTTTATACACAAAATTTAGCTAAGATCTAAGGTAAGTTAAAAATAGAATTATTTTATTAAAATGCATGTGGAAACTTTAGAAAGTGAGTTTGATAAAAGCTAGTCTTCTTCCTTAAACCTTACTTAAAAGGGAGAAATCTCCTATATTCATGTCTAAAGACATTTTTATTTAACAATTAAAGGTTTTTTTTATCATTTCTTTCTTAAGCAATTTTTTTAAAGGAATCAAGAAAAATAATGTGTAGTAGCAAAACTATAAATGTAAATTGAAACATATGATCATATGTTTTCATATTTAGCCTTGTCTATAAATATATGTAGAAGATCGACTTAAACTATTTATTAGTTGATACAAAGCACTTGTTACTCAAGACATGAACATATGGAATATGTTTAAAAGCATGTTAATTGTTGTGCTTTGTTGATATTCTAAACATGTATGCAATATGCAAGATTTAGCATTTATTGGTGTGTAAAATTATTAAATCATGGAAGAGAAAATTTTGTGTTAAGCTATTATAATCAAGATATGTTAACTCATATTCTTATTATTTTTTTATTACAAATTAAACTCTAAGCTTGTATGTAAATACTCTTCCAAGTAATAACTTATGAAAAATAAAAAAACTTGGCTAAACAAGAAGATACATGTCATATCACTTCATGATAGGATATGAATAATCCATAGAGAAAGAACCTATAATAAAAGGTCATAGTGATGAGCTAAGAAAATATCATTTGTGAACCTCTATGCATATTATAAGTTAAACTTTGGATAGTTAATATCTTAGCTAAGACCTTGGATGAAGATAGAAGAGCTTGGAATGAGACTTATAGATATGCTAGGCTTGACCAAATAAAGTAATAAGATAAAGATGTTGGCTAGACTCATAGGTTGACTAGGTTCTTAATGTAAGTCTATAAATGACCCTATTTAAGCTCTTAGACTACATGATTACACCCTCGATAATGATCTGATGAATGTGTTGTGGTTTAGGAGGGGATTTAAGATGGGTATGATGACTTAAGATTATCTTGGAGGTATAAGGGTCAATAGCAATTCTTGTGTGAACCTAAACTTAGTTGTAAAGATAATCAACTATATATGAAACCTAAGAGTAAAAGCTAATTCTTTGTGAACATTAAGGTTAGCCTAAATGGGCAACATCTTAGATGAAATTAAAGTAAGATTAAATATAAGAAGAAAAATTAAGACATACTAAATTATTGAATTAAGGTTTAAGACATTTAGAAGATTGTAAACTTTGTTAATTAAAAAATAACTTAAGAAAGAAATCTTATATTAACTTAATTAAGGCATAAAGAACTCTATCTAGTAGATTTAAGATTAAGAGAAACCCTCGTTTTATTAGGTTATTACTTATGTTGAGAACTCTTTACATGTTATATTAAAAATTAAGAAAATTTAGTCAACATTAGGTAGTGTTGGATTCAAATTAGTAGGATAGTACATGATAAAGTTTTGATTGATGAGGTGAGAAATCACATATATTAAAACCTTGATTATGCATGCTCACTCAAAGATTGCTAGATTAGTTACCTTATTCCCTTGACTTGAAAGTATTAGATTATGTGATAAGAACCTCTAGGATTAGCTTAAAGTCTTCATATAAATAATCTTAGGAGAAATAATTATACATTTAGTCCTATAAGAAATTACATGATGTGTTATACTATGAAAGAGAGTAAGAGTACATACGGTTATTGAGGACTCATAAAATCTTACAAAATTGGCCTATGTGATTAACATTACTTTATAGTGTGTTAAACTATATGATGTGATAAGAATACTAGACTTTATCATAATTCTCTTAGATAAGCAAGTGTATTAGATTGAGGGACATTAAGCATCTAAGTAGCCACATTACAATGATATTTATTAACTTAGTTGATTTATGGTGATGTCTTATATAATTAAAAACTGGTGTCATTCATTTACATGATTTTATTTAGCAATTATATCTACTTAATAATTATATGTTAGTATTATAATTTGGCTCAAAGATTCTTTACTAAGCCTTCACCTCACGCTTCTTATATTACTATAGCATTAAGGAGCTAAGAGTTGAGTAAGAGTCAAATTAGAGATGATCAAAGTTAGTATAATAATTTGATATTCATTATCTTTATTTTATCATCAATAATAGTAAATTAAATATTTATTATTCTTAGTTATATTATTTAGATGTGGATTATATTGGATATTTTTTTAAACTTGGTAGTTTTATTATATTTTTTATTAGACCTTGGTAAATACTCATGGTGTTGCTTTATATTTGAATAGATTTGAGTGATTTATCGATTTGTTAATTCTTAGCATGATAAGATTTTTCATTAAACAATAATGTGAATTATAAGTACATTTTGACATTGTGATTTTGGATTTGGTTACACTCCTAGTTTAAAAAAAATGGTTTTACATAAAAGGCAAGAAAGGTTTAAATATGATTTGACTAAATCTTAGGCATAGCTTGGATTATTAGGCAAGATCATGGGTTGACATTTTAAGGCCCTTAGGCCATGAATTATATACTCTTGATGGAGATCTATGGTAATGAGCAATTCAAAGGAGTGCTTTGGGAAACGATGTAGTGGTTTATATTTGTCGATGAGGCATGAGAGTTACAAGTGGAACTCATGTCAACCTGGGTTTGCAAATGAAAGCTATGGTATAATATTAGTGCCTAAGGGTTAAAGCCAAAGATTTGAGCTTGAGTGAGCACTCAATTGGTAAGCCAAATGGGTTAAAAGATTTTAGATAAAGGTTTGGGCAAGAACTAGATATAGATATGGAAATCTATATAAGGAAAGATTGCCTTACATAAGTTGACTTTAGAGGAAACCCTAAGTTTGCTTAAATAGTAGAGTAAGGCTTTAAGAAAACTCTAACTAGCTTTAAATAGTTGATTAAGATTTTAAGAAAACCTATGATATCTAATCAATAGCTTAGGATTGATTTTGATAACCTTAAATGATTGTTAATATTATATAGAATAATATAATGTGATAAATAAGTCTACATTAATAATGATATGGATTAGAACTTAGTAGACCCTAGTATTGGCCCTTTAACAAAAGATTAGCAAGTTATATCTACCAAATGGTATGACTCTCATCAGGTATGAAGGTCATCATGTCACTTGAATAGTAGAGCTATGAGAGGGACAAACCACATGGTGAGAGACTTTAGTAAGTTGCATGCCTTATTGCTTAGATCATTATAGAAGGATTACATATGTGCTAAAGCATATAGTGGTGGAGTACCACATGTTTTTTGGAATCTTAGAATTTTAAGGGACTTAGTTTATGTCATTAATAGAGCCAAGAGAGGTGTGCTAGATCATGTGTTAAGGATTCTAGAGAGACTGAGTACCATTGATTATTACACATCATAGGAGATCATAGATGTGTTAGAGAAGCTGGTTGAGAGCCATAATTACTGAGAACTTTTAAAGCACCATAGGTAGCCTCATGTGATTAGACTTCTTTGTAAGGAAGTGCAAAATTATAATATGAGATTGGAGTGCCAAACCTTGCATCATGAACTTGGTGAGATCAAAAGAAGTGTTAGATTTCTTGTTAGTCATTAAGCATACAAGTTAATACACTTTATGATTATGATGTCATATATACTTGTGAAACCTTGATGGATAATGGATAAGGATAATTAATATAGTTTCATTCTTTAGATGAACTTGATAGACTAAGATAGTCTTGGATGATACTCCTAATCATGATACTAATTTACTCTACATATATAGATTTAATATAGTAACTTGGCACTACATATTTATTTTATAACATGACTTAAGCATTCTCTATTGTACTTTAGCTCATTTCACTTTAGTTTTATATGTAGGTTTAATGAGATAAGATCTTGCATAAGAGCCAAAGTTGAGCACTTTTGCGTTATGCAACTAGTAGTCCCAACATTTACATTTTCATCTTTTTTTAGTTATAGTGATGTTATTTCAATTTTTGTTCTCATATATTTACTTGATGGACTTGGGTTGTTTTAGGCATTATATGTTAGACTTTGATGATTACATCCTTATATTGATTCTTACTTGCAAGTTTATAATTTTGTGGATTACTTATGAGATTGAAGATATTTTAGCGTGTGGACTAGTGATGGCATATTTGATATTATGGTTTTATTTGGATGTACTTTTATCTCAAGTTATTAGGTTTTCTTGTGTACCATTTTTTGAATCAACTGAGTGACTTTGGTACATGGTATGGTTTATTTTTGGTGGCATGTCATAGGCATGATGATTAGATTGAGTATCACAACTCCTAATATAAATGCTAGTTCTAGAAAGTGAAAGGTTGTTAGCCAAGTACATTAATTAGTGCATTAGTTTGATTTCACTTGAAGAAAAAAATGCTACTAAAGAAAGCCAGTGTGACAATCTTATGATAAGAGACAATAGTTGCAACATTGAATCTTATGATGAATTATACTCTTCATCTTCCACTTATTCTTCTGTTATTCACTATGAAAAACTATATATTGATGTATATCTCAATACAAGAAGTTAGCATCAAAATATACCTAGTTAAAGAAAGAATATGAGAATTTTCTAAAGCTATGTGAGGTCTTGAACAAAAAAATGCTAACTACTTACATGAAGTAAAAACTAAGAGGGATGAACTTGAAAATAAGATAATCAAGGACATGTTTATTTCCAAAGAATTAAAAGAATTTAAAATCTTGCATGCACATTGTCATACATCTTTCTATAGATCACATGCTGAGGATTTGCATGTTATGCCATATGTTCAAAATATAAAATGTAATTATTATACAAAGTTTGGACATACTGCTTCACATTTTAAAATTAAGAAAAATTTCCTTTCAAAATTTCTTAGATTTGTTTGGATTAAAAAAGATAGCTTAAATCTTGTTAATCCTAAGCCATATGGTCCTAAAATGGTATGGACCCCTATTCACCTTTATCATCATGGTAATTGTATGCTAGATTTCATAATTGTGTCAGCCATGCATGGTCTATTATCACACTGATAGTAAGTCATACATGTGCATCCATCTTGCACACTATTAATAGGTCAAGGTTGATGAATTTCATCATAATCAATTTTATCAATTATGTCTAACATCAATATCAGAACTATTTATCAGTTGTTTCTTCCCACGTACTGGTCATATGTTACAAAGAAAACATTGTAAAGTATGTCATTATCTTCAAACGATTCCAAGCATCTTTCATCAACCTATAAATTGCTCTTGGTTATTCTCTTTTCGTGTTAGTATATTGTACTATTCACTATATCGTACAATATGATCCTCATGGGCTAATATCAGACTATCATGAATCTCTTCAAAATCATACCAAACTACCATGATGCACCTCAAAATCAAATTAGATGGCCTCCCTGATTGATTATCTACACAGATCTTCACATAAGGCCTAATTACCCATGTCTCCAACTTATGGTATTCTTAATCTATTATATGGTGCGAAGTTGTGCTCTATTAACATTTCAAATGTTAGATCTCTTGTGTAATCAAGTACCTTAATGCTACAATTATGGAGGAGATGTGCTTCTTTCTTATAGCTCTTCATAATACTACGTGATGTAACAAAACACTAGTTGTAAGCTTGCCAGTACATTTGATTGATTCATGCAAGCAACTTTCGTTCAAGGATTGAGGAAAGTTTATTGCACCCTAATAGTGGATTGTCACGGCATATGACAAGAGACCCTTCTTTATTCATCCACTTGAGGAAATCATGGCAATGAAGTTGCTTTTGTGGGCAATTCCAAGTAGAAATTTATTAGCATTGGAGTCATGGGTAACTCACATACCTCAATTAAAAATTTCCTCCTTGTTTCTAGCTTAAGTTACAATCTCCTTAGCATTAGCATGATTTTAGTTTTATTATTGCTTTTAATGCTAAGGAATGTGTTATTAGTAGGAACAATGAGCCTTTTATTATCGCACTTAAGAAAGATAATGCATATATGTTAAATTTACAAGTGGTAAGATCTAGTGGTCCAAAATGTTTTACATAAGGGAATAGCTCATATTTGTGATGCCATAGATTTTGTCATTTAGGCTCTTTATGCATTAGAAAATGAAGTATTGTTCAGATAAGAAGATTAGATAATTTCCAATGGAATGATGATTATGTGTGTGGATCTTACCAACTAAGAAAGCAACATAAGAGCTCGTTCAAGTCCAAGAAAGAGATAATGAATAAAAAACCATTACAGCATCTACACTTAGAATGTTTTGGGCCCATTATCCCCTGAGTCTAGGAAGGAAAAATATTGGTTTGTAATCATTAATGACTACTCTTACTTGGGTGATATTGTTAAGAAAGAAGAGTGAGACAATTGAAAAGTTTGCATAGTTGGTGCTAGATTAAAGGAGCATGCATTATCTCTTGAATCAATAAGTAGCAATAAGGGTGGAGAGTTTAAGAATAAGTTATTTATAGAATTTTGTGATCATCATGGCACTTTCCACAACTTCTCATCTTCTAAGACCCCACAACAAAATGTAACCTAAATGAATGTAATGTACCAAAAGGACAAAGAAGATATGAGATAATAGAACTTTGTTAAAGATTATCCTAGAAAATTATTCATAAGAGAAGTGATAGAGTAAAGAAAAACAACATTTAGTCAAGCTACTTTATATCATATTTGAGCCTAGTTCAATTTATAAAGTCCTTGATGAATTTTGAAAAGTAGCAATGAATGTGTAATTAGATCAATTTACTAGAAATGAAGTTTGTAATTTAGTACCTAGTCTTGTAGATTAATCTATAACAAGCACAAAATGGGTTTTCAAAAATAAGTTAGAAAAAAACAAAGCAATAGTTAGGAACAAGGCATGGTTGAAGCTAAAGGATATTGTCTAATAGAAAGGACAGATGTAGATGCGAATTTTGCTTTAGTAGCAAGGTTAGAAGCAATAAGGATAGTACTTGCTTATGCTTATCATAATGGATTTAAGATTTTTCAAAATGAATGCTAGGAGTGCAATCTTGAATTGCTTCATCATTAAAGATGTATATGTGGAGTAGCCTTTAGGATTTGAGATTTATGACTATTTAGACTATGTTTTTGAACTTAAGAAAGCCTTGTATAGACTTAAACAAGCATTGCAAGCTTAAGAGACTTTGTAACCTTCTTATTTCAATTGATTTCACTATAGGATGGGTTGAAAACACATTATTTATTATAAAGTTTAGTGAAATAAGGTAATATGTCAAATTTATGTTGATGACTTTGTATTGGAAGCAACAAATGAAGGAATGTATAAAAACTTTGTTGAGATGATGAAGGAATTTGAAATGAGCATTATGTGAGATCTTACTTTCTTTTAGGTCTTTAGGTAAAGAAAAGTGATGAGGGAACCTTCACCTATTAAACCAAGTACCTAGTAGATCTCCTTAAGAGGTTTACTTATAAGAATATGAAATCCAGAGAAATGTTAATAGCAACTAATTCAATCTTAAACAAAGATGAAGCCAAAAAGGAAGTGACATGAAGTTGTATAGAGGTATGATTGGATCACTACTATACCTTACTATTTAGTATGTCAGATATTATTTTTAATGTAAGATTTTGTACCACATTTCAATCTAAGCCAAAAATATCTCACTTTCTATCAATAAAGTGTATATTTAAGTATCTTATTAGGACCAATTCATTAAGACTCTAGGATTATATGTGAAATAGGATTTGATCAAATTTCTTACATAATTGTTGACATTGTTAGAAACAAATTTGACAAAAGGAGCACATCTATAACTTGTTAATTATTTGAAAATTCTCTTATCTCATGGGCTAGTCACAAACAAAATTGAGTAGCCTTGTTTATAACTTAAGCCAAGTTCATCATGATAAGGAGTTGGGTTGCCCATATTTTATGGAATAAGTAATAATTAGAGGAATATGGGTTATTCTTTACAAACATTATAGTTTATTATGATAATGCCTGGGCAATTTGTTTGACCAAGAATCCAAATCAATAGTCCTACATTAATCACAATGATATCTAGTACCATTTTATTAGAGATCTCATTAAAAAGTAAGACATTTAGCCTTTATACCCTCTTATAATCAATTAGCTAATATTTTCACCAAGCTTTTTCTTATTAATGTTTTTTAAGGCTTAGAATAGTTTTTGGTGTCATTAACCCCTTTAGATTAAATTATTGTATTCAAGACTAGATTACATAAATCTTGTTAAGACTACATAGCCATATTATTATATAGCTAAAATTGATATTCAACACTTGTGTTATTCACTAACTTAATAACATACATGTGTATGTGCTTTCTTGAACCTTTGGTTTTGATAGCTTGTTTTTGTTTATCTTTTGATGCAAATTAAAAAAAGATGGAAAAGAACATAAGTAAAATAATTGAAGTGAAAAGCATTCATTGCATCCCAAGTTTGATTCAACTATTTGAAGTTTAAAGACTAAGGAGGAGCATTGCTGTGTGTTTACTTGTTTAATATATTTTTTATTTCAACCTTTTTATTATCTTCAAAAGGGAAAAATTATTGAACACTTGTCTTTTCACTACTTGTTTAATGACAATAAAATCATTGTATTTCTTTTATTAATTGTTTTTAAGTATCTTTAGATCATGCATCTTAAGTTCAAATAAATTAATCTAAAAAATCTTGATCAACTAATTAATTAAACAATCCACAAATGAAGATAAGTCAACAAGCCTTGGTGGAATTGCTCAAACTTAGCTCAACTTGTAAACCATGGAGCTCTAGGTCTCAGCTCATGGTGAAGATGCTCATCTTTAGCATATTATTTGGGCTAGAATGTTAAAAACTTTTCCTTTCATTGTGTGGCACTTAGTTTGCATTTATATTTATGCATGCATTCTAATTTAATCCTTATTCTTGAGTAATTATATATCATAAGTTACCTTAAAATCTAATTATAATTTATTAAAAAATTTCTAATGCAATAAATATGCTAAGGATAAAGAAATTAAGTTTAAAATATGCTCAATTATTTATTTCATTATGATCATATAATATGATGACTAATATCATACTTATAGGTTGAATCTCTGGTTCCCATTATTAGGTGAAACTAAAATTGTGAAGGCATGACATATGTATGATGGTATCATCATATAGATGCCATAGTCATTTGGTTAAAGAATATGAAGTGTGAACGTTGTCGCATAATGTATCAGTCTTGTATGATTTCTCTGTGAGTTCGAGAGTTGAATTCTTTGTTATTTTATATTTATATGAATTCTTGGTGATATGTTTATGATTACTATTTCCTCTCAAAATCTAAGATATTCATCAAATCATAATTTTTTAGACATGTATGAAGTCTTTCATCATACTAATATAACTATGTGTTTAACTTAGTAAGATCAAATACTCATGATATCATCCATGTACAAAAAAGTTCTCTTTTTTATTATTTGCATAACTTTCACATCTTTTTGTATGAAGTGGTATGTCATAATTGTATGATACATTTCTCACCATAGACAAATTAAAGGATTTAGGATAAAAATGTTATAATATCAATGCACAAATATGATATTGTTTATCATATGACAATCTTGTTGCTAAGCTATAATGTGAAATAAAAAACTATTATACTATTATGATCATTATGATCTTGTATCATGTTGAAAATTTTAGATCTTAATACTTAGTAAATAAATTTTTATAAATAGGCAATCCACTTATAAAATTTGGACAATTATTTTAACTTAATGTAATAAACACATCACACTTATATGATCTATAAAATTTCTTATACAAATATTTAAAAACAAGAGATGTGTAGAGATTCACATTATATAGTATGAGCATTATTGTTGTATTAGTATGATAAACTTTTGGGGATGTACTATAGGTCTTCGATAAGTGCATCATTGGGGTTGATCCATTCTATTTGTCTATTATCTAGACATAATCCATGAATATCATAAGAATGAAAATCAAGACCATAAATGCTAGTTTAATCTCTTTGGAAATTATATTTTTAGCCATTACAACTTCCATATATGGTCCTCAAGAATCATATGATACAAATAAGAATGGATTCTAATAAGAATAAACTAACAAAATAATTGGAATACACGTTAATCAAGTTAAGTGCAAACTTATCAAACACCTTCTTAATTAAAAGCTCTTACATGAAACATGAAAATATTGACATCTGACTATTGCTTCAACTTGATCTAAATTCTATTAGTAACTTCACTCTTAGTATTAGTATCATTACACCACCTTTGTTTTAATGATATAAGATATAAGTAATTGTATCAAATCTTATAAGTGTTGTAATTATTTTATTTCAGCTATTATTATTAGTTTTTGTATATGCTACTTAAATGTCTCCTTTGAGCATCAATTGTATTTGATTTACCCTTATTAGCTAAAACAAAAGAGAGTAGATTTAGTAAAGCTTGCTCAGGTCTATTGGGGGTGGACCTAAGTGTAGGAGTTGGTTGAACCACCAAAAAATTTTACTTGCATTCTTCTTAACATCATTTGTTTTTAATTATTATTTTTGTAGTTCATGTCTATCTTTATTGAAGTTAAAGCTCAATTAAGATAGAGAAAATTTTTTGTAAAAAAAAGTTTTTAGATTATTTGAAAAAAAATGAATTATTTTAATATCACAATTCACTCTCCCTCTAATGTTATCTAATCCTCAATAAGTTCACTAGTACAAACTTGGTCATACATGGTATTACTCTTAGCCAAAACTTCATTGTGTTCTTTTGTTTAATCTATCACTTACATTGTATATCCATGTTTTGTAAGGTCCTTTAACCCCATGTTGTAAGCTTTTCTAAGCCAATGTTGTAAGCTTTTCTATGTTTATGTTGTTGGCTTTTCAAAGTTGGTGTTATGAAGACGTTTGGTCCAATGTTTGAATGGTTTTTTTGGCTTAGTGTTTAGTATTTTTTCTAGCCTTTTAGTTTAGGATGCATGTAAATTTGATTTCGGATTGAACTACTTCAAATCTTTATACCTTTACCTTCCTCTCTCACACAAAACATTTTCAAAGCTAAACAAAATTTTGTAAAACATGTAAAAGAAATTAAGCATTATTGAAAGACATGTCTCAATTTATACATGGTTCTTTAATTTTTAAATTACATAATTCACCCCTTTATAGATATAAAATGACCAAATTCTCAATAGTTTGACCTAATATGTAATGTAGAACTCCTCAAAACATTATTTTTGAGTCTTTTCTTCATGATTGTTTCGCTAAATTAGCTCCAAATTGGACCTAGATCAAAGATGTTGAGCTAGGTCACTAACTTGATGATCTATCTTATAATGTATCAAATTAGCCACATAATAATTAATCAAGAGGAATAGAGTTTGAAATATATCCCTTTAACTCTAATCTGTTGTAATATCCTTATGCATACAAGCAACTAATATCATGTAATTTTAATCTGATTGTACCAAGTTTTACTTTATATAGAACTTAACATAGAAATCAGTCAATGAAGGCAACCAAAATCGTAAAATTGACCTAGGAATGTCTAAAAGCCATAATTCCTATGATGGATGAGAACTCATTTCCTAGTGATTAATGGATTAATCAATGAGCCTCTTTATGGAGTTGTAGCATACATAAGCAAACTATTTCATGCCTAATGTGGATTGAATGCTTGCTTCGAGAAAGGAATGTGAGAAAGATGGTGTGAAATTTATAAATTCTTGACTAGTTTGATTTTATGTTTTTTATTACATTAATACAAAGAACAATTAGAAAATTTGATCAAATGGTGGAAATCAAACATGATTTTGACTTTTGTTAAACCAAAAGAATTTGATGATAGATACATCTAAAGATTATGACTTTATTATTATAGAAGAGTGAAGGGAAATTTAGATGACCTTTCTACCTTTGAATTCCTTGAAAACACTTTTAGTTATTTATAAATTTGTTTTTAACAAATTTTTTACTTAAAACATGACATTTTATAACTTTATAATATAGTAATTCCATCAAAAACATGGCAAGATATCAAAAAAAGACTTCTCCATATCCTAAAAAAGTGATATTCAAATTTAGAATGAAAATGTTAAGTTCTTATAACTCCTAAGTATACTTTTTAATATTAATACATTTATTGAATGTTATATATGTTTTGTAGTTACTTGAATTGGTTGATCAAAGACCCATCCCAAGCAAAAAACCATGGAAGATAGCCCACACGAAAAAGGATAAATGATATATTAATGTGTTAAATGATGAGATGGAAACCATAATTGTAACTAATTTATTATTTAATATAAATTTCTTTATATTTTTAAATAAAAAATTTTAAATTTGAATTTTTTATTTTTAAGATGAATTGGCCACTAAATCTCCTCAATAAATGATTCATCCTCAAAATAGAGAAGGCATTCTAGCCTTACCACTTGGTCCAAAAACTTTGAAATGGTCAAAAGCAACAAGAAGTTTGGACAATAATCTTTATTTTTAAAGAATATATAAGAGAACAAAAGTAGCTAAGTTATTGAAATTGAAGAACTTAAAAAACAATTTAGAGATCTCAGATAAAATGAAGTGATAATAATGTAAGGCATCATAGTATAACAACATAATATACCATCTTTAGAAACCAAGGTAAACATTATCCTTAAAATAAATTTGATATTCATGTATGCTCTTAATGTAATTTTTTTTCTTAGTATTTTAGCTTAGTCCAGTGGTGCTCATAGGTGAAATCCCAAGTATGTTACCTTCAATTGCTAAAGAACTATACATACATACATACACACACAAAAATGTGTTATTTTTTAAGTAGGTTTTGCCTAATCATCCTAGTGGTGATTGTTCTAACATGGATTTCATTATTTGGTTATTTCTATCATTCTAAGTAATGTTGTCACACATGACAAAGTGATTAGTTTAATAGATTTGGCATCATTATACACATATAATTAGAATCATGTATATCTAGCATGATTATTAACCATGTCATTGATTGGCCTTTTAGTATTTCTTTCCAAATCAATTAAAAATCAATAACAACTTGAAACTTTACAATGACCTTTTTGTATAATGTTTTATTATTAACCTTAGAATTATTATCTCAAAGTTCTAATATGTTGTCATAAGCTCCAATAACAATAACAACAAACTATGAAAATATTCAAGAATAATTTGTACCTTTTTATTAATAATAGTTTAAAATTTATTATTGTGATTATTTGTAACTATTATTTAATTTAAATTATATGTAGTAGACACCCATTTACTAGTAATGTAAATTTGATGCTGAATTGTGCCAATTTTATGGTGTTGTACTAGTTGATGTGTTTATCTTTGTATAATGAAGATTTTTAATAAGATAAATAAATATTTTTTATAAGCCTAAAGTAATGTATTTCACAACCTTACAAAAGATTTGGAGTGATAATTGTTTATTTGTTTCTCAAGTATATATTCATTAAGAAATATTTATTTTAAAAATGTATGAAATTTTTTTTATTTGAAATATTTTTATATGATTAAATAACAAATAATCGTGCAAATTTTATTATTGATCCATCAAGTTTTTTATGGTATGGCTACATATATGAATAATAAATGAGTTTACACTCTAGACTAATTCAAGTTGAGTAAGATTTACTAGTTTTTCTTCCATATTATAATGAATAATGCTTTTTAATTTGTTTGATTTTTTTATATCAACATATATTTTTCTTTTAAAATTTAATATTTGACAAGGATCATTGGATATTAACTATTGTACACCTACATAATGATTTTGCTTATTGGATGATTAATAAAGCAACTTATATAATGAAATTTTTGGATAGGGTAATGGTCAAATTTTATTTGATTGAGTTAATAAAAAAAAACTATAGAGTTGTTATTATGTCAATTAAGGTATCACTTATAAAAAAATTTTAATTTATGACCCTTATCTTCTTGAACATATTCTAAACTCATAATTATTAGTTTTTGTAGATTTCTAAAACAAAAGGATGATATTCCACACAAATATTTTATAGTTTGTTATATATATATAAGATAGTTTTCAAATATACTACTTCAATAATTACCATTATACATGATATATTACTTTTTAAAGATTTTTATATCTATATTTCAATTAATGATAATTATTTTAATGTTTTATTTATGATATATTTTTATAAGAAAAGAGAGTATTGTCACACTCATCCTTTCTAGTAGCTTTTTTTAATCTTTAAATTTAACTAGACTAATACAATGGTCAATATATTTGACTAGCCACACTCCATATGTTTGATATTTAAACTAGGAGTCATGATCCCTCAATCTCATCACTATGCTCACAGTGTCACCTAAAATGAACTAAATCCTTACCCTAACTAGTTATGCAATTGACTCAAGTACTAGTCCACTCTATGCTAAGTTCCCTACCAATATACACTTACATATATATGACATCAAAGCAAACCTAAGAAAAGGCATATCTATACAAATCCAAGATATCAAATAAATAATCACATGATTTATATGCCATCTAAAAAACTAAGTTTATCACATGAAATAATAAAAAATATAGATCATACAATATAAAGTCTAATAATATAAATGATAATGTTGAAAATGAATAGGAACTATAACACTAACTTTATGTAGAATCTTACTAGATGATTGATCTACTAAAGGTATGACTATGATGCCCTTACTCTTACTCATGTGTTTGCTTTTAACACTCTACACTTACAAGTGATATGGGGTTAAGTGGGTTTAAGCCAAACTTAATAAGAAATCCTCAAGCCATGTTAAATAAAAATAATCAAGCAACAGTATAATAGTATATTTGATAATATAAAATCATCTATAAAGATAATGATATCTCACAAAATATCATATCTTACTAAGCTAATCTAATGCATAAAATCATAACCATCAACTATATCTCATACCTATTAGTGCCTAATAATTCTTTATGGAATCATAATGAACTCATAAAATACATAGTGACCTATTAATAATCTGATACTCTCTTTAAGCCCAAGAGATTCTTGATATAATTATAACACTCTAATTTCATCACATAACCTAGCACACCCCTACAAAAAAGTTTAGTCACATAAGGCCATTATAAAAGGCTATAGAAGTCCTTGTTAACCACATGATACTTTAACAAACACTCTAACATATCCATAATCCCATGATGTCCTAAAATAGAACTTAGCCATCTAAGAATCCTCCACACATGATCTAACATTTCATATATTAAGATTTTACCAATCACATGGACCACCCCATAGGGCTTAAGGACTCTTAAAAAATGTGTGAAACTCCACCACCATATGCTCAAACACACCCATAATCCTCTCATGATGTCCTAAGCAAAGAGGAATGTAACTATCATACTTGATAGGAATCCTATCACTAGTATATCTCACCTACCTAACTCTAGCTAAGAAGTCCATAAATTGGGATCCATTGCATCCTAATTTATGCCATCATCAAATAGACATGTTATGACATCAATCTATATTGTTATATATGGATTCTTTTACAGTTATCTAAAAAAACCCTGATATGTCATCTAAAAGTTCTTAAGGTTTTCTCCAAAACATTAATATCAATATGGAACTTCTAGGGTTTCCTTAAAACCCTAATAATTATTTAGGTTAACCTAAGATTTATACCAAAACTTAATCCACCTATTGGGGTAGACCCTTATTTAGTTTACCATGGTTATATCTAGTTCTTGCTAAATCTTTACATGAGATTCTTATAGGAATCTTTTATCCTATAAAGTCTATCGCTCGAGTACTCACTCAAGTTCTAAATCATTGATTCAAACCCTTAAAGTCATAGCCTTTATTTTCAAACCTGCATGAGCTATATTAGCAACTCTTATACCTTACAAACAAACCTAAGCCACTACACTCTTACCAAAGGCCTCTCTTAGACCATATACACATCTCACATCAACATATGATGCATCAATTCATGGCCCAAGAGCCAAATTTAGTGCTACTAATGATCTTACCTAATAATTCAAATTAGTTTAGAGTTTAATCGATATTTAAGAGAACACTTAGCTCATTGGCTGAGAGTAGCACCACTCATAAGTCCAACATCAAGCTCTCTATCTCACTCATCTAAGGTCTAACAAAGAGTCTCATCAAACAATAGCCTTGCCTCAAGAGTGTTGAAGACCTTACCAACTACTTGTTGTCCTCAGTCCAACCATAATTTTTATCTTCAGGGTTTTCTTATGCAAAATTATAATCTTTAGGACTTATTTAATCTTAATATATCCTTAATTCTTAAGTTGAATCTCATCCAAGGTTCATTTAAGTGAAGCCTTCTTGTCAACCCTAATTAAGCTTACTTGAGTGCTTAACCTTATCCAATATTTAGAATTCAAATCTTAAGTATTTAACTTTTAAATCATGAGCTTTTAAATTTCAACCTTAAAGCATTCAAATTTAAAGCCTAGGACATTTAAATTTTAAACCTTATATCCTCTTAGTCAATCGAACTAGTCTTTAAACTTAGTTTAAGCTAACTAAGTTTATGGGTAACCTAAGAATTTTTTAATTTCCTTAATCCTTCTTGACCAAACCATGTTCTCTTTAGCCAAGCCTAACTAAGACCCAAACATGACCCTAGCCATCTTTTAAGGCTCAATTTAGCCTCCTAAGCCCTTTCTACAAGGGATCTATGAGCTCACCCTAAAGCCAACCAATGTCATTTGTAAGGCTCTCTTTGCATATAAATCCTTTAACCAAGCCTCATGACTTATTACAAAATTATTTGATCAAGGTATTTTTTTTATTTTTTGCATTAAATTATTAAATGAGTTTTTTAATTAGAAGCATGATTGAATGATAAGTCATGATCTTTCAATTGGCATAATGCTTAAAAATGAGTATATGTTTTTATTTATGATATTATTTTTATCTCTTGTCCTTATTATTATTTAATTATGAATGTATGAAAAGATATGGATAAGATTCTTAAAAGTTAAAAATAGAGGTTGAAAATAAGTAAATTAAAAGGAAAAGATAATATATGTGATGCATTTATGAATACTTAAGAAAGAATAAATATAAGAGAAAGAAGAATAATAAATGAATCTATCTATTAGTTAAAACAATTCTTAGATTCTTAGTTTTTAGGAATTGAATTTGGCTAGCCATAAGGAAGGGGATTGAGGGTTGGTTTAAAAGCTTAAGCCATGGCTATACCAAAGTAAAATCGATTCATCTTAAGATAAATCCTTGGTTTAAAGAGGTGTGACCATTGTTATATAAACTCTTATGATGTACTTTTATGGTTAGTACAAAACCTAGCCAAAAAAGTGATTTTGGAGAGGCCACCTGAGAGCATACCTAGGAGAAAAACAAGGACAAACCATGAGGAAGAGGAAGGTAAAGAACTTAAGCTTGAAAGTAAGGACTAAACTAATTAAAGACAAGTCCTCTAAATGATTTTTTAAGATAGGATAACCATTGACTTTATACATTAAACCTAGTTATGATTTACCCAAGATAAAAATAAATTTCTTTGGTAAATGCATCTGAAACCTTAGAAAAATTGATAACTAATCCTTTCCCTTCATAAATTTTGATTTAGAATGTGGGAATTCTTTCTACTTGACACTATAGAAGATTTATTTAGTAATCAAATGGGGTCAATTAAATTTCTTTTTCACATAATATCTCTAATGAAAGCGCAAAAAAATGAATGTTAACATTTTACCCATGAATGCAAGTAAAATCCATGGTATTAGGTTATGTTGCATGTTTGGTTTTGATTGTAGCTATATGTTAAAGAAGAATAGTAAATTGATAATGCAAAATATCCCTTAACTAAGACATTTTCAAGTGGAACAAATTGAATACCATGTTGAATTCTATGCTTTATTGGCTGATTAATCATAGAGTATAATGATAAATGCCTAAAAAAATTTGGCAAACCATAAGGATGAAAATTGTAATTGACCTTCATGACTTAAAAATTATAATCTTTTTTTATTATTATATTTTATGAAATTTAAGATCCACAGAAAAATCTTTATTTGTTTTAAGAAGAAGGGATGTATGATAAACTAGATTCTATGCGATGTTTACTTCTTACTTATTTATCAGTTTCATGATATGATAAACCAAGTAATGAGCAAAACCAAGAATTCTTGTCATGCTTTTTATATGAACCTAATTATTTAAAATGCAACTTTTGATGTGAGCCACTAAGGTTTTGTTTTAAACTTTTCACAAATTTAGTTGATAACATGACATGGTAAAGATGTGTGTATATTGTCAAACCATGAAGAAAAATATATGAAAGGTCATATAATATCTTTTACACCCTAGCTAAGTCATAAACTACTTAAGGATACAAAATTAAAGCAAAACTCTAGCTAGTGTTACAACCAAGGACCTTTGCCTCTAATTTTCTTGGGAAGCATGGAACCATGACTTGTCTAAGTCATGAGAGGCATGGGTTTTACCCTTAAGAGAACTTAAAAAGCTTCTATGGTATGAGTGACACTTGGTTTCTTGTCAAAAGACCTTTAGAGTGCTCAGTTTAAGGCCTTAAAAGAAGGCTAGGTTGAGTAAAGACATGGTTAACAGATATAGTGTTTAGTTATGGCTAAAAATTCTAAGATAGAACTAGACCTTAAGATAAAGGTCTTATGGATAATTAATAATCCTTAGTATAGTTTAATTAGAAATTTAAGATGCTTAGTTATGGCTATGTAAGGTAAAGTTAGCTTTAGAATTAAGCTTAATGGTTTAGGAATAATCTATAGAAAAGAAACCAATAATAAAAGGTCCTAGTGATGCATTAAGGATACATCAAATGTAAGCCTCTATGCACATTACAAATTAGACTTTGGATGGCTAAGATTTTGACCAAGAACTTGGATGAAGGTAGAACAGCTTAGTATAGGACCCATCGATATGCTAAGTTCAACTAAGGACAATAAAAAGGTAAAAATGTTGGCTAGGCCCACAACTTAATCAAGTTCCTTGGGTAAGCCCATGAGTAGCCCTATTTATATTCTTAAGCCATATGATTATGCCTTAAATGATGATTTGGGGGATGTGTGGTGGCCTTAGAGAGGTTGTAGGATGTTTATGGTGACTTAGGGTTGCATAAAAGATATAAGGGTCATTAAAGGTACATATGTGAACCTAGATTTAGTAACAATTGACTATATAAGGAATCTAAAGGTAAAAATAAGGCTCTATGAGTATTGAGGTTAGCCTACGTAAGTAAGGTCTTAGATGAACTTAGGTCAAAACTATAATAAGAAAAATAGGTTATGATATTCTAAATAACTAAGAGTTTAATAAAAATCCTAAGGTATTCAAATATATTAGACCATGATCATTCATGCTCACTCAAGAGATAAATAGGCTAGTTATCTTATTCCTTTAACTTGGAGGCAGTTCCATGTAAATCATTGAGTCTATAGGATGAGTGCCAGATAACATGGTAAGTATCTTCAAGATTAATTGAAAGTCATAGAATAAATAACCTTAAGATGAAATAATAATATATTTTGTTTCATAGGAAATCACATGATGTGTTATGTTATGGAAGAAAGTATATGTGTTTCTTGAGATCTCCTATAACTCGATGGGGTTAGCCTATGTGTTTGGCATTAACTTATGGAGTGCTAAATTATGTGATATGATAGAAGTTCCAGGTCTTATCATGATTCTTTTAGCAAAAGAGTGTATTAGATGTAAAAAAGAACATAAGAAATCTAGTTAGCCATATTATAAGAATAAATATTGATATAATTGTTAATTGTGATGTTTATGATAGTTAGCACAAAGTCGTTCATTTACATGATTTACTCAATTGTTACACAAAGCAAACATATTGGGCCTCCCAGTTTACATTTTTTTTATATTTTTAAGATCAAGAAGTTAGAAGTTGAGTTAAAAATCATCAAAGTTAATGTAGTAATTAGATAATATATCCTTTTATTTCAACATTAGTAGTAGTAGATATAATATTAATTATTTTGAGTTTTATTTATTAGACATGGGATCATATTGGACTATTTATTTAGACTTGGTACTTTTTATTTTGCTCTTTATCAGACTTTAGTGATTATTAATGATATTGTATTAGATTAGGTTTAAATTTGAGTGGTTTATTAATTATGTGATTTTTTTAGCATGATAATATTTGCATAAACTATAATAGAATTATAGATATATTTGACATTATGAATTTGAATTAGTTATACTTGTGATTTTGAAAAAAAATTAGGTGTAACACCTCATTTTGCTACAAAATCAATCCCTAGGTTTAGTTTAGTTACACCTATCAAATTTGTTAATTGAAGTATATCATTATCATTTTAATCTATCATTTAAATTCTTATAAAATTTATGTGATGTTAAAATAATTCTAAATATGTTTGGTAAGAATCGAACAATAGGATGGTAGAAGATCATATGGTACAACAAAGACTAAAAACTTGCTTAAATGCTAAGTTATGAATATCATATAATATAATGTAATATTAAGCAAACTTATAGTATGATCTAGCAATAGTAACAGTCAGGATGTAAGTCTAGACAAACTATAAAATTGAATTATGGTCGCATAAGTATGACATATTTATCATATAAATTTAATAGTATCATGAGCATTTAAGTCTGCCACATCCGACAATCAATCAAAATCATATATTATGACTTCTACACATAATATGATGGTATTTAGTAAAAGAAAAGAGGAAAGTGTGAATGAGCATAAAACTTCTACTAATATACCAATAGAGAAAATGCGGAGTCAATTTAAGTCAAACCATGAATATATTAGTATGAAGGAAAGTTGTCATACAAGTATAATAATGAAAATAAAAATTATGATAATCACATAAGTACAATTAGCTAAAAGAGGTGTCAGATAAGAGAATCACCAAGTTTCGAGGGGTGACTAGAGTGTAGTGTATTGTATAAGTATGATTATTTGATTATACAATTATGATTAATGGAACTGTTAGGCAATAATAGAAAATCTCTCATCGAGCAGTATAATTTTGTAGACATTGAATAAACTAACTTTTATATTTGAGTTACTTTTGATTGTGAATTAATTTTCCATAGATCCAAGGGTTAGAAATGACCTAGATAGAGTCTATTAAGGAAAAAGAAGTGAAGAATTAGTCAAACACTAGAATGCATGAATCTTGAGATAAGGATGTGGGAAGACAAATCTCAGCTAGCCTAACCAAAATTTCATGATCTCCATAACTAAAAGATTTATTGAATGACTATGGAAAATTTTAGCTTACAATTAAGGATTTGAGCAAAACCTGGCTATTGAGGCTCTTAAAGGGTCATACTCAAGAGAAGCTAAGGAAAGATAACCTACAAGCAAAAAAAAGGAGGAAAATTGCAAGCTTAATTCATGAAGTGTAAGGGCCTTTAATTGGTGTGACCTATAACTAGTTCAAGAACCTCAAGCCTTACACTTAAATATAAAAGCATGTTAGGTGTTTAAAATCTTTTATTTTTTTAATTATTGCATGATGGTTGACATAGTGTTCATAGGTTAATGAAAGAGCATGTGATATATTATTTATTTAGATGCATTAGCATACTAAAATTACTTATTATGATGCAAATATTATGTTTATGCTTCCTACTTAATGAAAGTGCATTCTTTAATTCCTTGTTTGATAAGAACATGATGCTTTTTTTGAGAAGTTAGTTTGTTTTAGCTTAATCGGTTTAAGAACATGATGTGTTATAACTTTTTAATTGTGAAATCGGATGCTACAACTTTATAACATAAAATGTTGGCATTACTTTATAAAATTGAGCTTGTTGTAATCATTGTTTGATTTAAAGAATGAAATATAAGTAATATTTTACAAATTAAGCATGTTATATATATAGTTATGTATAGAATATAAGACCTATGTAGTGCTTTACTCATTTTATAATGTAAATATAGGAGATATGTAGTGCCATACTAATCCTATATATTATAGCTCATGGTTGTTATAGAATACTAAATTCACTTAATGTCTTGAGAATATTATATGCAATAGCTTTTAGGTTGGCAAGGAACATTAGATTTACATGAGATCTAGCTATTATTTCATGTTGTAGATTTTAGTTGATTAAAGAAAATTAAAATTATGTATGTTGTAGCTTTTTTATTGATAAAGACTAGGAAATGTATGCATTATCTTATTGTAATTAACTTGCAATAGCTTTCAATTTGGTAAAAATATGATCTATTTGCTTCCTAGAACATGGAATAACATGTAATAGCTTTCAATAATGTAGTAAAAATAGAGATATAGCTCTCAACTTGGTGAAAGTGTCATTTGTATGATTCCTAATTACTAAGGTTAACATGCAAAAGCTCATTGTTATAATGCAAAATTTATGTTATAGTTCTTGGGTTGATAGAACATGATGTACATGTGATCCATCTATGATGTATTTACATCCCAAGTCCTTGTTAATAGACATTATTTTCATAATAGTAACAATCGAAGTAGAAGCATGAAAATGGATAAGAGCAAAGAAAGAAGGAGAAAGAAAAGAGTTTCTATCATAAAAAAAGATTGAATTTTTTAAGAAGATTCTCTTCAAGGAGTACTTAAATTTTTCAAAATTTTAATTCTTAAAACTCTCTAAAGTTTCTAAATTTACTCCAAATTCAATGGAATTCACTCCTTCCACCCAATTACATCTTTTTCACTTGTCTATATAGATGTTGGAATACAATATTTAAATAGAAAAAGATGCATTTTCTATTTAAATATAAAAAATTGCAATATAAAGTCCATGTAATACAATGGACTTCAAAGAGATTATAAGAAATTTTCTTTTATAACTACTTAATACCACTATAGAATGTCACTAACTTTATACACCAATAATATACACAATAGCTAATTCAAACATTTTATAGTGATGTCTTTCCACTATATGAAGGTTTTGTTGTTAGTGTACTCCTCTACTAACCAACAAACTAATTATGGATTGCAATATACTCATGATGTTGCCTATGACACTATTAATTGAAATGGTGATGAAATGCAACTCATGAACAAGAAGCATCATGAAATCATGATGACATTTCTATCAGGAAAAAAAATTATGAAATCAATCATGTATTTACATCATTATTCCTTTCCATGTTTATTGGTATTTAATTAAATAATCATATTCCTTTAAAATTTATTTGAAAAGTTTATATATTTTAAAGGCTTAATAAAGATTTCTCATTAATTTGATGGGTTAATTTATGTTGTCAAATTAGCCTCATATAATGATATCAATAACTAAAAATTATGAATCGCTTCATTATTATTGATGATCTTTATTTTATAATTTTTATTATTTTTATATTAATAAGAATATAAATTTAAATGATACTAATAATTTTTTTAGAGCCTGGTGATCTATACCCCAATCCAATTTACTTTATACAAGATGAAATTTAATTTAATCAATTGATAAGATTAAATAAAAACCAACTCATTTAGTATATTTATATATTTCGTGAGTTAAAGTTGAAAAAAAAAACATACTCTTTTTGCAATATTTCATTGGAATAAAATACTCATTACTAAAATCTTTATATTACTTTGGCATATACTTAACCATGGTCTCACATTCTCAACTAGCATGTTTCCAAATGTCCACATTGTTGTAATGAGGATGTTCTTGATTATTGTTCAACATGTTTGGGAATTCTATGATATGCTTTTAGAAAATAAACTCAAGATATTAAAATTAATTAATTTGACCCTAAATCAATTATGTCAAGATGTAAAGGTATCCCTTCTAATAGAGAATTTATATGTCTCATTATTATGTTAATGTTTTAAGAAATTTGGAAAGTTATAAACTTAAGATTATAATGAAGAGAAAACTATAACAGATGGTTAGATAATTAGAAAATCCCTCTAATAATTGCTACTAGTATCATCTTAGGACGATCACAAATTGTAGCAGAATGCTTGCATTCTCAATGGTTGCTACTCATTATTACAAATCAACAAACATGTACGACCTCAAGTTCATACTTATATGCATGCTAGAAATTACTGTTTTTCTGCACATTCAACATAACATACGATACTCTTATACAGATGAATGAAGTGACAAGACCATTAATCGTTCATTTTTGTACATTGTTAGACTTGGACGATTCCTGCATCGTTCTTCAACGATATATACTCAATGCTGATCCTACATTAACATTTCGAACTCATACATTGAGGTTCACGAAACTTGAACAATTGATCAAGTAAATTTTATCATCGTTATATCCATATGAAAATAATTCCCATCCACTTTGGATTAATACGATAAATTTCAATATCTACTACATGCTTCATACACTTCAACTCGATTTTGTCTTATCATTCTCTATTTTTTTCATAAGCTCTTGGGATGTAGACCATTCCTACTATAAAGACCCTATCACTATTCACTTTAATTGCTAGTTGAACTACAACAATGGAAACCAACTTCTAAAAAAGCTTATGAACATGGTTACATATTTCTTGAGCTTATTCACATTAGTACAAGACATACTGTAGTATGTTCTCTCTATTGCCTTTATTCAGTATGCAGAACTGACATTTATTTTGGCATTTCATAATGCACCCTTAATGCCCATCATATTAATATTAATGATTTTATTAAAAAAAAAC
Organism: Vanilla planifolia; assembly: GCA_023846275.1. Classification (NCBI taxonomy): domain Eukaryota; kingdom Viridiplantae; phylum Streptophyta; class Magnoliopsida; order Asparagales; family Orchidaceae; genus Vanilla; species Vanilla planifolia. Next base: position 23,556,903 of record CM043874.1, on the reverse strand, counting down.
ATTCATGAAACAATAATAGCTTACTATTACAAATTTAAAAACACTAAAAACACCAAATTTAAAACAAATATGATTACTCGTGCCATCACTTTATATTTTTTTTTCTGTGGCTCTTCTATGCACTTTTTAAGTGATTAAGGCAACTATCAGAATGAAGCTACAATGCACCAACTTTTCTTCTACATCAACCATATTTTATCAAGAATTTTCCCTCTCCATTTACCAGGAACAGAACATAAATTATGTTGATATAAAAACAAAAAATGGCATATTTCTACATAACAAGACTGACAAAGCTTGCTTGCCAGCACAAATGTGTTGGGTTTAAGTTTCCCAGCAACATGGCACAAACAACACGCTGAGACACGAAGACTTCATGAATCTTATTTGCTCTTATTCATACTTCCTTCCAGTTGATTCTTTCACAAGCTGGATGATATGTGAAGTCTGGACAAACTATAAATTAGGAATTGTCATGAGACTATTTAAGCACAAATCACATCCATCCTGGAATGAAACCATTGACATTGTGTGCTGATGATGGATTATTCAGTTGTTGATCTATACAAACTGGGCTATAGCTGCAAATATGTGTTGGTTTACTGGTGTAATCGAAGTATAAGATGAGCAACAGAGAACGTAAATGGAATACAGTTGAATGGACACAAGTGAAAGGGAGAGAAGACGATTTGAGTTACCCAATTTGCAGAGAAGAGTCACATGGCAAGGGCTGAAAGAAGCCATCAGATTGATGTTGACGATCCCCAGAACCACCGCTACTGCCAATGCCTCCTACAGGCCAGGATAGCTGGAGAGGAATTTCTGGCTCATCTTCTTGCAACTGTCAAAAGAGAAGATGCTCACTGACTTTTTTATGAGCCCAACAGCTAAAATGCTTAAATGTATGAATTGAATTCATATTAATTATATATATTAAAATTTTATGTTTACTTTCAATTAAAATCATTAAAGTAATGTCAACCTCAGTTTTACTCAATGCTTGAGGTAATCTTTCGCATTGTAAAGCTATGTTTGCCAAGAGAATGTTTTCAATTACAGATTAAGATTTCGTTTAACTTTGAAATTCTGTCAAACATTTTCTACTGAACATTTTTTGAAACATATTTTTTGAAAATATTAAAAGATATTTTAATAGATTCATAATGTTAATTATTTTTTAAACAATCATCAACAACATATTATGAAACATATAAGTTTTTAATAATATTTAATAATAGTTTTTCAAACAAATCCTAAGTTAAACATAGTGCTTATTTGAACTTGTTATATCTTAAAATACACAATATTGTGACAACTACATCTATATAATAGATTATTCAATTAAAAGATATTACCTTCCTTCTCAAAGATCTGTTAGCTTCCTGCAACATTTGCTCCTGCATTAAATATAATACGCATTTCAGAAAGTTAGTCCTTGCAAAGGAATTCAACCTAAGATACATTTGCAGTACCCTGTCAAATTCTTCAACTAAGTTTTAAAACCTACCTTTCTTTTGAGATCACATAGCTGATCGAGCATCAATTGCGTCTGAATTAGGAAAAGGATATTATAAGCACACAAAAAATCAATAAAACTATAGAATGGATCAATGAAATGTGATCCATCCAAGAACTGAAGAAGTTTATTAAGGGAAACTGTATCTTGGATGGAGATTAGAATTTCCAATTGGTTGTAACTAATTTTTTCATGTCAATAGTGATTGTGCTCTTACCTCATAATTATAATTAATTCTACCACATCAGTAGTGACAAGCTTTTACCTAGTAATTATATTTGATTTTATCATATTAGCAATAGCAAAGCTCCTATATGATGATTATAGCAAAGTTAAATCAGCAAGAGGCACACTTCCACCCTGATAGTTAAGTTGCTATTACTGAATAATAGAATTACAATTCCCCACGTGCAAAAGTGAAGTTAGCATCTTCATTTTTTGACAGCCATACATAAATCCTCAAAGGTCTAGATTAGCATACTTTCAAGATTCATCTCCAATATCTAATCTACTCTTGTTTGGCAACTTAACTCTAGAGCCAACCTTCAAGCCATTTTTCTTCTTCCTTGGTCAGTCCCAAAATATAAGGATCCTAAGCTTTCTTTTTCTTTCTTCACATTTTGCAAACCTCTAAGTTCATAATAAAATAAGTTTCTACTACTCATTCAAAAATCAGCATCAACATTATTCTGGTGTATTCAATGAGAATTTTAGCAAGAAGATTGAAATTAAAACAAATAAAAAAAGAGTGACCAACATGGATCTGTTGGCTGAGTATGTTGACATTTTTGCTTGAACACATTCAGATATGTAACGCATAGACCATTCAGGGTCACAGAATTTCCTCAAAATTAACCTTAAACTCCCAATAGTCTACCAAATGAACCATAACTTCAATTTGAAAAAGCAGTGTGCCATGAAAGAAGAAAACTCGATGCTTCTTAAATCTAAATTTTTTTCATCCCATTAACCATCTCAACTAGTCAATTTTGTATTAGCAAAAAAACGCAGTAGGAAGTAATGCATGTGCATAGACTATATTGATCTCAAATGCGCTAGTCGAAAAGACTCGTATCCTCTTCCTCTATTGATGATCTTGTGGACTTAACTTCGAAATTTGATTACTTTAGTTTCTTTTTGATGTTTTTTTTAATATCATCAGATCATGATAGCTAAGGATGAGGAAAAAAAGCTCTTTTATTTATAACTTTAGAATTTTTTGCTACACATCAAGCCTTTTAGCTTAAAGATCGATGGAGCTACTTACCGAAGGATAAACAATTGCCTTCCAAAGTCAATGATGTGGGAATCTAAAAGCCCATGTAGATGTTTTCTTGTGAAAAGAAGATTCTTTAGCTAGTCATTAATCAAGTTAATAGTTTATTCAAGACCAAGGACACAACACTAAAAGCCTACATAATAGTAGCTAAGTCACTTCTCCAAAAGTTTCATCAAGCAAATTAAGTTTAGATTCTTTGAGAGTAGAATTAAGAAGCTACTCTATCGACTAAGAATGGAGATCTTATTGATGCCTTCCTTTCAAGAAGTCAAGTGTTGAATTATCAAATCTCCCCAATCTTCAACTTGAGAGGCCTCCTTATAAATAGACCCTCTTGAATCTTATCTTAAGTTAAAGATTCTATGTAGCATACAAAAAGTGTAGAAAAGAAATTAATAACTTTAATCTATGGGATATTAAAAATAAATATATTAGAGAATTATTGATGACTCTAAGGAGGAAGTAATAAAAATGATGAAATAATTATGATTTTTATTGAGAAAATAGTTGATAAAATTACAAAAAATTTTGAAAAAAAGAATTGTATAGTATGATAATAAAATCATATAATATGATATGGATAACAATAGAAAAAATGACTTAGCAAAAATCATTTAGTACAATATAAGAAATTTTATGATATGATAAAATAATAAGTGAATTAGGTTGAGAAGAATCATATAGTATGATAAAACTATTGTATTTGTATGATATTATGATAAATGATAGCATTACCAAATGGGTTGAATTAATCCAAAAGGATAAGGAAGAAAGAATTGAAATATACAATACAATAGGGGTACAGAGTATAGTATAATCAAGTAACAAAAAATAGAGTTAAGATGCAACGTAAATATGCTTATAACATGAGATTATATCTCACAAGTACAACAACAAAATTTTATTGATAAGACAAAGTGGAGCTAATGCATCTACACAATTGATCAAATATGTTTGGTAGGCTAAAGGATCTAACTATACAGTACAATAAAAACAATGACATGATATAATCAAGTAAAGAGAAGATGAGCTTGAGAGAAGTGTAAATAGCTATAAAAGCAAGCTAAGGATCATACAAGGAGAACCAAATCATCGTACAATATTGCTAATGTATAAGAACAAATAATTAATACAAATAGTGTATGATTATATAATACAAAAGCAATTAATATATAAATACAATCAATTGAGATGAAAATAGTAACCAAATTTGATAGATTAAGAAATAGACAAATTGTACAATACAATAATCATTAACATATAAGTAGAATAAATCGTATAATAAGCATAATACACTAGAATCATCAGGTTATGACTTATGAATGAAGAGGTATCATATAATACGATAAGGGCATTCATATAAGTATGAGGTAGGATGAATGTCTGAGCTAACTAAACAAAAATGTATTGTATAAGTATGGTTAGTAGTCATATCAAAATGATCAATGTTAATAAGCATAGACAATGGAAGATCTAAATAATCGTTTAGCACAAATCTAGGTATTGTATATGCATGATCAATAGAAATTGAGAATATTTAAAACTTAAAATGATGAATGGTTACATGAATCATAAAAATGAGAGTTTAATCAAAGGAAATCACTGGTTTTAAATAGACACAAAGTCAAAGAAGTGCAAAATAATAATAACACAATTATTGGAGGAGATGAATAAATAAGAAATGTGAAGAGGCATTATTCTAGTATAAAAACAAGTTAGGCCAATCTTGGGAAGAGTTTATCTAAGAAAACCCTATGCAATTAACATAAGCCACTTGTGTTAGAGTGAAGGAAAAGGAGAAAGAAAGTGCTTTCAAGTGTTGAAAAGAATTAGAGAGGACTTAGGTGCATAACAAAGGCAAAACCACTTGAAAAAGCTCTTGAATACTAGAGCAATCAAGACTTGAAGCAAAGATCTAAACTTTGTGAGACTACTATTTGGATTTGAAAAGTAAGAAGATCTTGTGCCTGTGTATATGTTTAATTCAATGTATACTACTAGGTTAGAGGTCTCAAAATATATGTGAAAATATTATATAGAGCACCTTAGTTTTAGTAACATGTTATCAATTAAAAGATGTATGTGTAGGAAAAACTTGTACTTATGTACTTTTGCATGCTTGAAATGTGTGTTATAGGATAGAGGCCCTATTAATAAAATATCAAGATAAAGATGTACAAACAAGCACGACATGCATAAGAGATGATAAAAAACTAATTTAATAAGAATACTAAATACCAATGTTTCTACAACATTATATATATACGTGCATGCGTGTGTGTGTGTGTGTGTGGCTCTTAAACATGTGTGATTTATTGCTTTAATTATATATTCTTTAATTTTTCTAACTATGTGATAAGGTTCATAAACGGTTATAAGAGATGATCAAAAAAGAAATTTATCAAGAATGCTAAATAGCAATGTTCCTACAATATGATATTATATATGTGTGTATGTGTATGTATTTCTTAAACATGTGTGATGTGGTTCTTTGATTATATGTTTAATTTTTTTTATTGTGTGATAAGATTCATAAAAGTCACATGCAAAGCAAGATATTATTGTAATAATGGTTAAAAAAAGAAGAAGAAAAGAAAATAAAAAAATATGTTACTGTTATAATAGTCAAAAAGAAAAGAAAAGAAGTAAATGTAAAATGGAGAAGGAAAGGGGTTTGTAAAAGGAAAGGAATGCTTAAAATGAAATGATGAGAATGTCCAAAATGGCGACTATTATTCTGAAACAACATATTCCTAAGATGAATCAAACGAGCTTTCATTTAGGCTTTTTATGTTTGGAATGATACATTCCTAAACAAGTCTAATTTGTTTATGAAATGACCTTTTCTTAAGGCAATATCTAAAAAGACAAAAAAGTAAAAAGGAATAGAAAAGTCAAAATGCAAAATTAATGTGATTAAAGTTTCACATAAAAATTATCTTTTGTTTAATTATTTATTTTTATGCTTTATTCATATTGTAATGTTGTTAAAGTCCCATGTATATGATTATTTTAATATTATATTTCTTAATATGTATGTATATGAATTAGCTATTGATCTAGTGTTGATTGACTTATGCTTATTTTGGTCTTATAATTTTATATCGAAGGAAGACACTTAATAAAACAATTAACATGAAGTGAGAGTTAGCACATGATGATTTAAAAGATGTTTATTTATCATTAGATGTATGATTCTATTCTTAATTTTATTTGAGCAAAAAGAATATGAAAAGATTTGCTATCCATTGATGTTGTGTGGAACATGTTGCTTTTAAAAAAATACAAAAAACTTGATGCTTCTAACAGTTGTAAAAAGTTGGTTTTAAAGAGGTTAACAATTATTTCTCATAATGGTTTTATATTTTTCTTCTACATTGATTTTCAAATATTTTATTCACAAGGAACTTGAATATAAAAAATGCTTCTATTACTTGATTTTAAAAAGATAAAAGTTTCTTCTACAAATAAAAGTTTCTTCTACTATGATTTTTATAAAAAATAAAGATTTTTTTTATTTATTTTTAAAATATTTATAAAAAAGAAAAAGAAATGTGTCATGATAAATATGGAAAGATTCTACCAACTCAAAAGTTTGATGCAAGAAGGATCAAGGGGCAAAACAAAATATGTCTTGGTGAAGGGATGAGTATATAGAAAGTCTTATCTCTAGCCCTTAATTAAGTATGCTCATCCTTTAGATGTCCAAGATATTATCACATTGATCAATTCAAGAGAGTACAATGATCATGCCTCAATGCATAATTTGGCTTTAAGGACTATGTTAATGATTCTTCTATCCAACTATATAAAAAAAACAAAGCTCAATTCATGAGACATTGTCGAGGTTGCCAACTTTATGCTTCTTCCTTTGATAACTAGTAAGAGAGATTAAGGCCATCACTATTTCATAACCCTTGTTAGTCTAAGGTATAGACTTCCTTAGCCTTTTCCTAATTGGCTAAGCAAAAAGTTCATTCTTATATCTACTGATTATTTCTTAAAATAGATTGAAGCAAACGTTTTATTAGCAAACAAATATTGAAGTTCAAAAGTTTCTATGGGCAAACATTTTTAACAAGTGTAAAGTTTCTTTAGACATTATTATTGATAATAAAACAATGTTCCAAGCTAAAGAACTTTAGGACTTTAGCAAAAAAATATGATTATCATCTAAAAAATCTCTTAAGTACCTATCTTTGTATCAACAATTAAGTCAAGGAAGAAAATAATAGCTTATTGAAGATCTTGAAGCCTCTTTTCCATGATAAGAGAAAGAGGTGGGTAGACAAGCTCCCTAACAAGTTATGAGCATATCGAGTTACACTTTCTATAGTCATTAGAAAATCCCCTTTTTCTCTAACCTATGGGTTTGAATCTATGCATCCTATTGATGTCAACCATCTTACCCATCAAGTTCAAAAGATTTATAGCACAATCTACACATCAAAAGCTTTTACATCTAATGAAGAGGCTTGTAAACTTGAGTTGGACTTGTTGGAGTAGAAGTGACTCCTAACCCATCTCAAGAAACTCAACAAAAATCAAAATATGGAGAAGTACTACAAAAAACATATCAAAAAATGTCTTTTTAAGGTTGGAATCTAGTGCTTAGCAAGAGTAGGTCTTTTGATGCCAAGAAGGCCTTAAAAACTTGCTCCAAACTCGTAAGGGCTATAAATGATCTAAGCCATTAATTAATTGATACGTGCTTCAAACAAGGAAAGGTGATGAAATCTCTTGATCATATAGTTTTCCACCTCCTCAAATGTCCCAAGAAGATCTCCAACTAGGTCAACTCAGTTTGGTCCCTCCAATACTCATTCCTGAAATATAAAAGCTACAAAGTTGTTAACTGGTCTCCCCTTTAGATCAAATTTTTAAACTTAACATTATTGGGTTCACGCAATGTAACAATGGGTGAGGAATTATTTATAATCATAAAGGCAAAATATGAAAACTTTTTATACTTTCATTACCAACAAATCATTGATAGAAGTTAAAGGAATGGAATTGCTTCTTGGTCTTCAAATGTGTGATAATAGAGATTTACCTAATCATATCATCAAAATGGATTTCAAGAAAATTCCAAAAATGGTAAGGTTAGTGAACATCCCACAGAAGCTAATCAACATCATCCAGCAAATCAACTAAGAGATGGAAACGATAATCATCCATTGGAACTATGTTTACAAATAAAGCAATGAAATGGTGAATTATCTTGCAGAAACTATAGAAAATAAATCTAAAAATTAGCCATTTAGGATTCACAACATATTCTTGACTACTACAAGGCTTTCACTCAACTTGATGAAATTCAGCATTGATACATTTGAACATCATACAAGATACGAAGCATCAACTGTGACAATTAGGTTATGTAAAATGTGGAAAAATTGGATACTTTCATTATTTGCAAACCTCTTATAAAATAATAATCATCATACTATGCAAAGCATCTACTATTCATAACGTCATAACTTCACTTCAAGATGATTCAATATATTTTAGCATCGAGTAAATGTGCTCAATGTTCACAACAATCATACAGTTGCTTTGGTACTCGCCAAAAGTTTGACCAAGTATGCCAAAGCAATCAAGACATAACTCATGAGATAGATACAACCAAATCCATCCAATGATTCAAATAATTCTACCCAACACTTTTTGTTACTATTTAAAAAAAAGTATCATTGTACTGCAACAAAGGTTTCAATAAGCACATCATTGTACTATAGCATTATCGCCTAGCTCAACATCAGACACATATAGTTAGCAAACTCAAAGACAATTCAATCATATTATAACAATGTCACATCCCACTGGAACAAACTAGTACTATATTTCAATTTGGTGATGGCACTTGAACAACTTACGACACTATTCACATTTTGTAACAGACAAGAATGTTGCTAATGCATCATTATTATTCCATGATGGAGTTAATGCACTTCAAATCCAATTACAATGCTTTCATATAGTTTCTCTCCAACATCTCATATAATTGAACAAAGACATCTCACTCAATAGAATTGATTAAGCTAGTAGAAACAAATTAGATTTTTCTACCTCATTCATAACAGCTAAATCAAAACAGTATAATTGAGAAAAAACAAATTGTATAATCAAGGATAAGTAAAACTTACCTTATGCAATAAAATCTTTATTTTTCTAAAAATAGAAGAAGATAACTCAAAATAGTACATCTAGTCAACAGTCACATCTCCCTTAAGCATCATGCAACTTTTTTTGCAAAAACTTCCCATTTGGTTAACAATTGCAATTTTTGTCATTCAATTTATTCCCTTTCTATTTCTTATTTGATTAACCTTAGAAAGATGATATTTCTAAACACAAACCTATAAAGTTTTATGAAAACACATGGTGAATAGTTAAATCAAGTTGTTAATTTGTGAGAAACTTGTGTTTTATAAGAAAGAATCAACCTTACTTGCATGAAGTCTTATAACTATTGTTGACTATATTAAATATTTCTCTCAAAAAACTCATGTTTAACTATTAAAAATGTTGTGCAAAATTGCAAGAAGAGCTCAAAGGTTTTTAGTGATTTAATAAATTGACCAGGTGCTTAATTATAAGCTTATAAATCATAAAGAAATAAAAAAAATTGAGAAAAGAATCAAGAGAAGGAGACAAAATAATGAAGATCGTTGAGTGACACAAGGCAATAGGAACTGTGCTTGCATCTTCACTGTTAGTGCACAGTAGTGCTCATAGTAGTACACAAGTCATGCAGCTATGTGAGGAGCCAATGGCAAATGCATGATTGAGCAAGACCCCCCTTGAACGTCCACATGTGTTGGCACCTACAACTATATGTAGTCCATGAGCAGGTGGCAAGGTGCTATCTACACACATGAACAATGCCAATGGTGCGATCGTCCATGCATATGCAACAACTCTCGTGCATGTAGATTGACCCTTACAGTCCAGATTTTGTGACAATAGATTTTTTGGCCAAAATGTAATATATCACGTGGAATATAAAATAATTTATATTTTTTAATAAAATATTATATCCAAACTTTTATATAAAATGATAAGAAGGGTGAATGAAAGTATTCTATCTTTTATGATAAACATATCTTCTCTTTCTTTCTTCCTTAATTTTTTTTAACATTTCTCATGCTTCAATTATATCATTATGCCCCTAAAAAGAGATTTATTATTAAGGTTTCAGAGCAAAATACCTCACAGTTAGATCATATATTTTGATATCAAAGTGCTTCAATTTAATAAAAATAGTAATAACTAAAAAGAAAATTGTTGAAGAACAATCTAAGAATCAAGAGATTAAGGAGGTCTTGCACAAGCTAATAATGTTGATTATATAACCATTAAATCTATTGACATAAGTAGCTCTATTAACTTAACAAATATAAGTATTAATAGAAATTATGCAAAAATTCTAATCTTCTCCTATGATAGATCCAAAAGATAATCCATAAAAAACAATAATCTTAAAAAGAGAAACTCTAGATTAAATGATAATTTAAAGATAATTGAAGAAGAATTGATAATGTTCTTTTAAGGTGAATGTTATATTAAAATTGTCTATTTATGATAATATAGTGAATGTAGAAAAAGTTGATGCTTTGTTGGAATAACTAAACATTTTTCTTATATAATTATTCATTAATTAAAAAAGTGGTGTATAATAATCTATAAATTATGTGTTATGCTTTAGCCCAATGGAATGCTTACTTAAGAACTAATATAGTAGCATAAGTGACACAAAAATAATTTAAAAAATTAATTAGAGAAGAATTTTATCTCTTGGGTTATATGAAGGAAAGGTGAAGAAATTGGAATAGCTTATGTCACTAATAAGGATAAACTATATAAGAACATATCACAAAATTATGACAAACTATGAAGTTGAGAATACCCATCAATAAGATGCACACATTATCAAAATACATCACAAGTCTATATTACTTTATTGCCCCAAAATTAACTCAATGCCTTATTCAATCTTTAAAACAAGTTAGCACGTTCACGATGGCTATAAAAAAAAAGAATAAATACAAAGAGACAAAATTAGTAGGACCAAATATTAGGAAATTTGATATAAGTTCAAAACCTTTTTATTAGTAAAACTTAGAAACATTGTGATCACTATAAAAAGATATTACATATCAAACAAAAATTTTAAAATTACATCCTAAACTATTTTTATAAAATTTTAAGAAAGATAAAATACTTATTATAACTAAGACTAAAAAAGTACTTGAAATATTTCAAGTTAATAAAAAAATAATCTCTTATGGTGAGTCCAAAGGACATATCTCATGATGTAAAACATAAAAAAGAATATTCACTACTCAAATTTAAGTGAATAGAAAGCTCATCAATGTTATTATTAACATTGAAAGTAAAAGAAATCTAGTATCAAAAAGTCTTATGAAGAGATTTAACTTAGAGATCTAAGACCTTATTCTCTAGGGTGGATTATAAAGACTCTAAAGTGAGAGTTAAAAAAACATATAAGATAAAATTTAACATTAACAAAGACTAAAAGAATGATGTACAATATTCCATAAATCTAAATCAAGTGATAATAAGTAGCTTTTCTTTTTACTCTTTTATTACAAATAATCTCTAGCAAATAGTGGAGAATGTTGTAAGGAGGTACCTTCACCCAATGTTACTAAGACTTTAAGGATATTATGGGAAATGAATGGGTTTTTCTTTTAGAATTTCATCTTGTTGATTCAACCTGCTCTAATATAAATTTTAAGTGCAAATTCTCATAATAAGGGGGTTGAATTAATCTTCTTTTAAAAATACTTAGAAAGAAGTATTGAAGCCTTGAAATTAATGTTGTCTATACTAAGTATTTCTCTTGAAAAACTCTTGCTTAACTTTGCAAAAGGTTTTGTAAATGGCAATAAGTAAGTAACTTAAAAGTTTTTTTAGTCATTTGGCAAACACACATGTCTATGACAACCCATAGTCATAAAAGACTTGTCTTATTAAAATTAACCACTTTTAGTGAAAAGGTGGATAAGTGAAACCCATTACAACAAGATCCATAAGGATCAAAAAATACCTAAAAGAGCAATGAAAATGATGATTTAAAATAGCCACAATATAAGAGAATGTATAAAGAAACAAAGGTAGAAGATAATATAGCATCTTGATAATAAAAACTTATACAATACATACCTATCACTAATTCAAAACTCAAGTGACACAACAAGTTTGTAGATGAAAAGATGTAACTAATGAAAAAGGAAGAAAATATATGAAGATTAAGAGCGCCAATAACTATAAGAATGTGTCCAAGTGATCTAAAAAAATGAAGCTTTAGCACACAACCAAAGTGTTTAAATTGATCTTTTTTATTAATTATTTTTTCATTATATTATTATCTCATGGTTTATTATCCCATTTATAGGCAAGGAGCACTCATAAGGTCAAATAGGATGGTCCCAATGACTAAACATTGACTATAATTCTTTTTCCCAAAAGGTTAAACATGGATCAGATGGTCTGATACCTAACACACTATCTAATAAATTTAGTTTGAGCAAAACTAATCTTGCTCGGATGGATCAACTATGTTTAGGATTTTCTAATTACATGAATAGCTAGTTAACCAAAACATTAGTAAGAATGTCGACTAATATTAATCAAGATAAATTTTAGCCAACACATAAAGGACCTAATTTGAATGCATTCATTAAAGTGAATTAAGATTTTTTTCCTTGTAATAATTCTTAAATATTTATTGACAAAAATTACGTAATTCCTTAGTCCTGAAAAGAAGTATGCATATAATCAAACTTCAAACTATAACTTTTTGGACCTAAGAAAACTTGGGTTCAAGAGAGCTACAACTAATTGTTTTCATGTTTGATGAATTGGTTTTTTTTACCTAAAGAAATTAAGGAATTTTGAGTGTACACTAGTCTTCATTCTATAGCTTCCTAGTATATGCCTAATCTTCCAACAATAGTGATAGGATAATATAGCCAAATCAACTGATGTTTTGGTATGGATATACAAAACAACAATCCATCGCTTTGTTGCTTGATTAGATACATTCTATAGCTTGCATGTTATTTGTGAGATATAATAAAACAACTTGCATTCCAATTTTTTTGGATATTTAAAGATTGTTTTAATCCTAGAATGCTTAGCTTTAGATTCTACAATTTTAACTTCAATAGTTTTATATTCTATCAAATATCTTCATTTGTTTTATTCAATGATTCATCTTCCACTTCAACTTCCTCTTATTGATATGCTACTAAACAAATTAGACCCTCTTCAAATTATTCTTTGTTTGTAATTGGTTTCTCTAAGTCAATATAAGTTGCCTTTATTGCCTTCTTATTTTCAAAATTGCCCTTTTTATTCATTAATTATGGACATTTATGCTCTATTTATTTTATCATTGTATGGTCATCATTTGTGCTTTCATATAAGTTTATGTATTATTTTCTAAACTTCATGAGCCATTCTAATGTTCATTACTTATTCAAATAGAGTGGTCAATAAACCTCATTGAAGGAGATTGAGTGGACAAGATTTTAATTTAGTATAGTGGCATTCTTCCCACGATAATTCCCTTAAAGGTTTTTTAACATTTTATTTTCTTATGAGCTTTATAGAAAATTCAAATGGATGCACAACTATGTCTCATAGATTAAAATCTATTGATTCAATACAAGTTAGCATTCCATTTTTTCAAAATAACTTAAAAAAAGGAGGATGATAGGAAAAGGCATCCGCTCCCAATTTGCAAACTCGTCAATACTTGTGTGTATGATGGATATTGTTGTTAATCCCATGGCCTTCTCTAATAATTTGATGATGTCAAAACCATATGTTATGATTACAAATGTATTGCTTGAATTGTTCCTTAGGACATGTACAAGCTAATGAACTTTCAAGAATTGATGGCATAGTGATTCACCATGGAATCTTATAATAATTCAAATAATCTTCAATCTATAAAGAAATTTACTCTTGATAGTATGGCAAACATCATGAGTAGTCTTTACTCTTTTTTGTAAGATTAGATTATTAAATCCTATACAATGTTCTAATGTGACACTTAGGACATGAATCACTTTAATAATCCAGACATCTCATTATTTATTTTCATGCATACCTAATTTGTTTTATTCTTATATCATGAATGTGCATCGATTAGTAAGTTCAATTTTTAGACTAGGCAAAATGCATTAAAAGCATCATAGATTATGGTAGAATCAAGTGGAGAGTGGAACCAAAATAATTGTAGTAAATTGTTGAATGTGTATTAATCATATAGTACCATATTAATACTATGTAATACAACTGGTTCAAATAATTGATCAAATAAGAGTTTAGACTTGGCAATCTTAGTCTGAAGTGCTAGGCTATTCGTATAGTATAATATCTTCTATCATATAATACAACACCTATATAAGTATTCATGCTTCATAACTATCAAAATTCATACAATATGATGTCCTTGTATGTGCACAATCATTTGATAGAGAGTGAATAGTTCATAATGTATAGTTAAAGTACTTCATACAGTTCAATGTCTAATTTTTGGACAATATGATCATGGTATGTAGTTTATAGGATAAGAAAATTAATGCATTATATAGTACAATCATGTTCATCACATAGTACTATTCTTATTATTTTAGAGAGATGCATTATAGTACTCAAGCAATTAAGAAAGAATGCTTTCATATAATACAAATATTTATCATTATAGAATACGATTCTTTTCAAACTAGAAAAATGTAAAATGAATCTTAGGCAATTGATGAGCCAAATCACTTCATACAATATGATGCTCCTAATTGTACATATATGATCATAGTTTAACAAATATTTAATATATTAAGTGTTGGAATCAAAGCATGTTGTATAGTATGAAGTATTTAATTTCTACAAAATGAGCTATTTTAAGTATGTCCATAAAGTGAATCAAATAGGTTGATACTCTAGATAATCATTTCATTAAGCAGTATCATGCAATATGATTGTCTTGATCATCTAATATGAATAGAAGTGAATACTTATAACTAGTTAATCTTATTGAGTATATTGAATTATTCATTTGAATCTATTGAGATTTTCATAAATACATTATTAATTTTTTTTCAACATAAATAACACCTAAATGTGCTTAGAAAAGGACTAATGCAATTTTCATACTATTTTACTAAGTGAGAACTTGCTTAAGACAAGGTTAACTTTGTGTATCATCTTTTGTAAAGCATCCCTTTAGTGGGAAAGGAACTTAAAATTAACACAATCATCCTAGTTCTTCCACATTTTAGGCTTTGGTAACTTCATTACTTGCATTTACTTGGTATGCCATTTGGAGGATTTGATTTGGTTGTAGGTTTCATGTGCAAGCACTTTTATTATTAAAGCTGTAATTGTTTTTGCCTTTGTTATTTGTTTTTGCTCTTATATTGGGACTGTTGTAAGCCTCTTTTATATAATTTTCTTGGACTAATTTAATCTATGTAGATATTTGATTTGTAAGGGTGTTTCATCTACCCATTGTTTGACAAAAGATGGTTATTAATTAGTGTAAGATTGGTCTTGTATATCTGGAGATGAATATAGGCCATTTGCGTGTGGTTGAATCATTTAAAAATTTTCTTTTTATTTAATTTTGCACCCTCACACAAATTATTTAAAATCTAATTAAGAGTTCTTATTGAAGAGAGTCTTAAAATAAATAACCTAAAAATAAGATTTGGAATTTTAGTCATAACTTTCTTATCATAAAATTTTATAAAATGCAATTCATTCTATCTCTTGTAAGAAGAATACTCTTTCAATTTTCTAGTAGTTTGAATCTCTAGAAGCAAACTTGTTTAGATATCAATCATTTTGAATATTGTTCACATATGAGAGGAGAATGAGTTATAAATCTTTGTTAATTTGTAAGTCTTAAGTAAATACCTTTTAAAAGTTCTTAGTTATTAGTTGAAATCTTATTATATGAGACGTAATAGAGTATGATTTTATATGATTTAACTCCAAACAATAAGCTTACATCCATCCCCAGTCATGAAAGATTAGGCTTCGAAATTAAATATACCTTTCATAAAAATTAGTGGACAAAATTCGTAAAAATGATCACTTTGGATCAACTACAACCTTAAAAAACCCACATAAATCTATCATAATGGATCAAAATCATTAGCCCAAAAGAGCTTACAAAAGCTATCCACATGGATCAAATTATTGTCCTACATGAGTTTATAAATATTTTTCAAACTCCTATAACCAAAAAGATAACAAAGAAGGTACAAACTATAAATTGTAATGAATTCATAAGAATGATATTACCAATTTTGCAATAAATTATGCCTCACTTCAATGATTATGGAAGGTAAAACTTGAAGCATCTTTCAGATCTTTGTTCATCTTAGAAATATGTGACAGATTTGAATGGAATTGCAAAATATTCCTCAAGTGTCAAAGGCTTAGAATTATTCTTTGTTAACTTTTATTTATAGAAAAAGTTCAACTATGGATTTAATAATGACAATATGACCTTTTTAGCCATTGTCATGGAATATATTGTTAAAGCTTTGAAATATGTTGACCATTATAAATTTTTTGTAGGCATGTTGGATGGTACCATCATAGTATCAAACAATTTGAAAAGGTTAAGCTTGAATTAACCATATTATTAGATGATCTATTAGATTGAATGATGAGTTTGATGATTATCAAACTATTAGTCAAATATTATGGTAATATGATAAAATACTATTTTATGACATAATTAATCAGATGGTTTGACTAATCCTTCGTTATTCATTGAATGTACCATTAGATATACAACAAATAATTAAATGGGCATCTAACAGAGTTCTAATTATGGTGGCCTAAATATTATATATATTGAATTCAACCAATAAATAGTCTAATACTTATCAAACCCATAATTAGATATTAATCAAATAATCTAATGCCTATCTTATATGAACCAATTTCATGGCTCATATTAATTAAGTTTTGAATCCTTTGTCAAATGATCTAAAGCGCATCAAACACATATTGGATAAATCGTCAGATGTTCTGATGCCTAATCAAAATGGATCCCACTTGCAAATTCACTAAACTCCATCTTAACAAATTAAGGGTTAGATCATTGAACACCTATCTGGCAAAATGTGTGTAAGCTTAAAGGCTTATGTTTACAACTTTGTAGAATAAGCAATCTAAAATTATTACATGAAAAATCTTTTTAGTAAACTTATGATTTCACACACTTATAATCTTACCCATTAAGATCTTAATTCCTTAAGAGATCAAATTGCAAGTTTTGACATACTATTCAATAAAATTAAATGACTAAAATCATCACATTCAAGGAATTGTTACATCACTCCTAAACATCCTTCAAAAATATCTTTGAGTGAAGACATGTACTCCAATTTTTCTTATTTGGTTTGATTGTTATGTCACCCCTAAACATCTCCAATTGTAGCTTGAGTGTTGATTTGCATAATCACTTAAAAAAAGGCATTAAACAACAAATATTATAGTTTTGTTATTATCAAACAAATTCATGAAATAAACATAACCTGTAAAATCCTAACTCATGGAATTCATGATGATATCCTTTTATCTTTTTCTTTATTTTCTATTAGTGATTTCTTCAATATGCATATGTTATTTATTGATCGATTTCTACAATGTTTTAATCTTTTTCATGTGAATGCAAACAATCTTGTGGGTTTTGATTTATGAGCAATTAACTTCCAATATCTAATGTATCTCTAAATTGAACTATAACCTTTAAGCAACATTCTTGATTTTGTGGATAATCCTTAGTTTTCTTAGAAATAATATGAACAAATCAAATAGAAATTATAGCTTCTTGATATAGAATTCATAGCAATAGTTCAAAAACTTTTAACTTTTAATTGATTCTAGATAATCTTGCTTATTAGAACATAATTTGCACCTTACCTTTCAAATTTCAATAAAGCACAATTGGCGTAGCAAACATCATAATCTTTATTGTCAAGCATCAAATAGAGTCAACCTAGATGAAGTTGAGAAGTGGTAAAATGAACTTTGTTGAGGCATTAGATGAATTATTGGTTTGGAGGAGGTAGTGTCAACTATATAAGAATAACTTCCCACCCACTATTGAACAAAGCTGTAATGCCATCATTGGATAATGTGGAGTGAGCAAGAAATTGGAAATGGATGATGGGCTTTAAATGATCAAAATAAGTAGTAGAATTAGAAGTCTTTTGCAACTTAAAAGGATTTCACTGAACAGTATGGATATGTCACAAATGAGAAGAGATACACCCCTACTTATAAAAGCCCTAGTTCATTCACATCATCTTTATGATTTTAAGAATAATATATCAACAAAAATATTACACTAAAATCTAGAGCATTTTACTAAAGTGTTTACCAAAATCTAAAATATCTTCATTTACTTAATATTTAGGGCTGTTGTTGCTTAGTCATGTCCCTACTAGATGATAATGTAAAAGTTTTGATTCTTTTGTTCACAAAAAATAATATCTTTCTAGGATAGTGTGTCTTACCTTTGTTGACCTAATATGTTTAAGGGACATTTCAAGCTGGAGTTCAAGCTGTTCGAGTTCCTTGGTGCTTAGCTGGCCCAGGTCCTCTCCTAATAAATTCCTATAAGAGCAAGTTTAAATGCAGCCAATGCATACGTCGTTACGGCAAACCGAAGCATAAAATAAACATCGCCAAGTAGTTACCTCTGAGATCGCTGTAAATATTCTACCCTTGATTTCAGCTTTAAGTATTCCTGATAACTGTTCTGTTTCGACATAAAGCAGTAACATCAAATCAGGAGAAGATCACACTGACGTGCATGAAGCTTTAGAGAACTAAAATGCATTTATTGGCCCGTCTATAGCTTAAGATGGTGCAAGAATTGTGGAAACATTAAAGATAAAGCTTTAATTACCATAGCAAGCAGTTTTTTCTTTCCAGAAAATACTTCATTTAAGTGACAAAGTGAATATTTTGCATTACCTGCCTAATTTACAGATTGTTGTTGTAAGACCTGTCAAAACGCTTCTATGTTTAAGTGCAAAACTACATTTGCTTTTACGTATTTTAAGAGCACTTCTTCATGAATGTACCTGTGTTTCCTTAGATAGAACCGATGACTCTGACGCATTATAGCTGCATTTTTGGTACCTCTCAAGTGTTTTCATCATGCTGCACGAAAACAAGAGCAAAGATATCCCATGAGGCAGTCACAGCAAACTTATTCCTCATACGTTCGTATTGTCATTTTAAACGCAAACGAGAACGTTGCTATCAGACTAGTCTCGTCATAGACAAATAGCAATACTTTTAAATCACAGCTTTAGTGACCAAGCAAAGTTTCCAAAACACTAAAGAAAGGTGAATCGGTTGATTGGTTGGAGTAAATGGGCTTTAGCAAAACCATATGAAGATTATTTTGCTTCAATGTTAATCTAAAAAATGACGAAATGTAGTCCCCCTACGCCCACTTTAAAATGGGACATTCATAAGGATTAAAAAAAAGTCATACACGAAAGCTTCTCCATTCAGCAAAAATCTGTTTGGAGAGGTGACAACGTTTGAATGCATGATTGCAGTCCTGTTTTGCACAAGTTACATGACTGCAATGTTTTCCATTGTGATCTGTGCAGAAGGCTCACACATTATTTAGAATGCCCATTAGTGATTTAGAATGATCTGAGTTACATTGAGCTGAAGTGCACAATTGAAAGTCAATTTCGTGGGCTTCATTCTTTTTTCAGTAATTTTCTAAAGATGTTTTGAAAGAAAATTTAACAATCGAGGCAACTTGAGATATTTAGGAGAGATGCTTGGTATCCTCACTTGTTGATGAATTCAAGTACAATATGCGGGTGAAATTCTTTTTCCTTCCAATACTTTACTTACCTCTCCTTCTTCCCAACTAACCCGAGAGATATGCCACAATCCACTTCCCAATCTAAACATGTCAAACTCCACTCTACTAAATATCAAGTCAACCACTTCATTCTAATTGGCAAAATCCATACAGCCAATTACATTGAGATTCTCGTTGTTTGCTTACTCTTGTCCTTCTTTGTCTTCAATGAAATAATAAGGTTTATGGCCTTCTTGAGGCCTCTATTGTCACCTTCATGGAGACCTCTAATAACACCTCTAAGGGCTCCATTAGAAGCACCCCTATATGTTCATGCCTTTCCTTATTTATAGTATTCTTTTTCCTTTCACTTTGTTCCACTCTCCTTCCCCAACTTTTCTTGACACAGTATAGACTAAAACTTTTGGCAACTACATATCTCAACACATCTATATATGACTCCAAACTTATTCTTGATTCACTTTTGAAGACTTTAGGTACTTCAATTCAAGCAAAAAAGTTCTTTTTCTCTTATTTATTAGATCTGTGGCTTAATAGGTTAAATGAGTTAGGGGACATAAATAGATCATTTATGATAACTATCAAAATCTTCGCAAAAGCTGACAAATGGAGACGCCTTTATAGGAGTTGATTGTGCTCTATCTTTCGTGGAACTGAGAGATGAGCTTTTTAAGGGAACTTATGACTACTTTAAGATTGAATTCTAGAATATTAAAAACATCTTCAAACTTAAGAGGATTTATATCTATTTTTATTTTAAATTCAATTTTATCTAGGGTTGCATTAATTTTATTTCAAACGTAAGTAAGTTTAAAATTTTAAATTAGTTCAGATTATATTTTATTTATCTTTTGAATATCTCCTTATTTTATGGAGATATATTGGGTATTGTAAATCTATTTAAACTAATTATGAAATGAATAAAAGATAGATTATTTCAAATAAAATTTTGTATTACATGCATATAGGCTATCTATTTCAAGAACAATGATAAAGGCCAAGTCTTTCTTGTCTTAGATTTTCTCCTTCTATGTATCTCGCCCCTCTCTTCCTTTAAACAACATCCCCCTCCTCTTTCTAAACTCCCAACCAATCTATATACTTGAGCCATATCTCTCATCTCTTCCTCTAATCATTATCTTTGTCCTTTCTCTAGATTCTCATCCAACCCTATAGTCATGCTTTCTCTCTCCTCTTTTCCTCTAACTAACATCCTTTTTCCCTCTCTATGTCATACTTTAATTTCTTTCTTTCTCATATTGCTAACCTTTTGGCCAATCAACAATTGATCTTGGTTTAAGAGAGGTACGACCTTTTTCTGTTTCTTCAAGATTATCCTTAATTTTTCCTTTGCATTCTCCATTTAATTGTATCAAAGAGAAGGATCTTAAATAAGGAATTGAAGCACTCTAAAGTTAGATATATCTTCTTGAGTATTTAGATAAGATGCTAAATGAATTGTTATTCAAGAGTGTTGTTGAAAGAAGGTAAGCCTATGAAAACCTTATGTACATTATTCCTTTGTGGATGACTTTTTCTTTTGAAGGTGCTAACATAATAGGTTGCCATTCCATGAGTTATGATCTATAACTTATAATAATTTTAACAATAAAACCAAATTGAGTTGAACCTATTCTCAACCCAAGATTGTCAACTAAGGGTATAACTTAATTCATAATATTTAACCTACTTAGAATATCTTTATTACATAGGATTTAAATTTTTTCTTCTAAAGAATCTTTTTATTTTTAGTATTGGTTGTTACCTTTTTCTATTACACCATCTTAATACAAAAGAAATTTTTTCTTTATTTAAGAAAAATTATTTTTCAAGCATCATATAGTATTAAATATCACATTCAAATTTATTTTCTACATCTTTAATATTTATTTTGTTTAGAATGACACAGGCCTAAAAAATAAAAATTGTAGGATGGATGGCCTTAATGCAAAAATAAGAAGGATAGAGATCATCCTTGAAAAGTTGGTTACACAAGTGACAATTATTGGAGCAAGGAAATAGAATAAGCCTCTAAATAATAATGGCAAAGTTTTACTTTGGGAAAATAAACAAGGTAAGAGTGATTCTCCTCTCGAAAGTCATAGAGATGAAAAGATAGATATACACAAGAAGGTTATAGTTAAAACAACCAATTTTGATGGTAGACATTACCAAAATAAGTTTATTGACTAGCTAACATAGATGATATTTCAACAAATATGATTTTGATTACTATCAAAGGATTATTTTTGCTAAATAAAATTCACATAATAGGCCAAGATCTTTTGAGAAATTTCTACAATTAAAGAAGAAAAGTTAGATAGAAAAGCATTAACACAATTGACAATAAAGGAGAATTAAGAATATAATACTATCATAGACGCCACAACAATAAGTTACATGAGAACTTCATACACTAACACAAAGTACTTGCATATTTGAATACTTTTGAAGAGATTGCAAAGATGACAAAATATAATAATTTTGAGTGACAACAAAACATTGTATATATCCTTTGCTTTAGGTTGGATGTGAGGAAAAAGTAGAATTAAAAGATCCACAAACATTTGATGATGCATTTAGCTTGGCTCAATTAGTAAAAAAAGCATAAGAAACTCATTACTACACCTAGTAGTTTCAAGTCTCATGTTATTACACTTAGTACATCAAAGTCCATAAATGGAAATGGATGGTTTCCTACACTTAATGGTCCGTAGAATACCAAGAGTATTTCAAATAGTAATTCCCAAAAATTACAACTTTGTATTTTTATCTAAGCATCATTAAACTATAAAAAAACAATTTTAAAGCAAGAAAAACTTTTATGTGTTGACAAAAAATGAACCACAAAAATATAACATAAAAGAAATAATTGAAGAAGAAATCAAAGAAACATAAGAGATCACATAAGTTTTATTATAAACTTCCAATTTCTAAAATTGGGGATAATGATTGATGAAAAAAAAAAACTTTTAACACTTTTGTGATCCACCCATAATAATATGAAATGTATCTTAGACATTGATGGTGTAATACAATGAATGATATATCCTCATATGCCTCGAATAAGATTGACCAATTTTAAAGCAAAACCACATACCCACCATTTTACATTAGCTAGGTTAATAATATCACTTCTTGATGTTTCATTGTAGAAAATATCGATAGATGTGAAGATTTAGTATAGTAATATAGTATTTATAAATTTAACCCATATCTTCTTAAGAAGGTTGTAGCAATTTATAAGAGTGTTATGTCTCATGAAAGATAAACTGATGAATTTTAATAAAAGTATAATAAAATTAAGTTACGTATTACTAAGAAGACATAGTTGATTACCATTAGTTCTATTAAGAGACCCACTTTTGGTCCCATGAATGTTGAACAAGACTTGATGTAAAATAGATGAATTGAAGGTCTTGATTTAGTACTTTTTGTGCAATTTATGTGTTAAGAGAGAGTTTAATCAAAAGGGACCCAAGTTATGCTTCTTATACATTAAGCAGGAACTTAATAAACCTAAAAATTTAAACATATATGTTGAGATTATATTAATTGCATATTAAG